>JAROYE020000002.1:5000000-10000000 GCA_029619315.2 Dynastes maya | reverse complement strand
AGATACTGATTTGACGCCATCCATGTTAGATAAAATGTGCTTCAAAATCTGATTTCGGTAATAAAATTTGAACTTTTGAATGATACCTTGGTCCTAAGGCTGACAAACGCAGGTTGTATTGGGAGGCAACCAAATTATTTTCACATTTTTTAGGTTCAATTCTCGAGAATGCGGCCCTGCATTGTTTAAAAACAGCAAAATTGTTCTCTTCTCAATCCCCATTTTTCGATCCAGCTCTACCAACCATTCGCTCATCAGTTCGCGATTCATCCACGCTTTTTGATTTGACTTCCATATGACAGGTAAATTCTTAATGTTTATGTTTTTCAATGCTCTCAGACGAGCCGTTTTTCCAATCACTAACAATTTTTCTTTCTGTCCTGTCATATTTGCACAAAATAAAATGGTTAGTCTTTCTTTTGCCAACTTTTCTCCTAAATATTTCTCGAATTTCAAGGCAAGCGTTTTATCGGGAAGCGCTCGAAAAAAAAGTCCGCTCTCATCAACATTGTAGATACTTTCAGCTTGGTATCCAAGCAACAAAGATGGAAGTTTCTCCATAAATGCAACAGTATCTTGTTTTACATCAGCCGCTTCACCCGATATGCATTTGAAACTAATACCGTGTCTTCTACGTCATTTTTGAAGCCAACCATCAGACGCACCAACACTTTTGTAGCCGTACTTTTCTGCAATTTCTACCGCCTTAGTTTTCACTAGCCCTTCAGTTTTCAAAAAGCTCTTTTTTTGGTGCACATTTACTCCAGACTGCCACAGGCGTCGGATTTCTTCTTTATTTTTTGCAATTGTAGTAGCTTGCGTTTTTCCTATATTGAAGTTCAATGCCAGAGCCCGAACTGACAGTTTTTCTTTATCAATTACGTTCACTACTTCCATCTTCTCTTTCAGAGTTAACATTCTTTTTTTTCGGGACCATTGTTCTACACGGTCACGATTCTTAGACAAAACTGCCGCATAAAGAATAATTGGTCCCGATGTAGCATCAAATAAAAAGGAAAACCACCAAATATACCGGTAAATAATCTAAAATAAAATGCCAATATGTACATAAACCAAGGTAAATCACCGAACTTTGAAATATAATTCAAGCGGCTATTGGAACGTCTTGGTCGTTTATAGGAGATTTTAGTCAGCTTGATAACAAAAAAATGCTGCCCGCGCCCGTCCATAGGAGCGCTCGCTTCTGGGAATGCGCTTTATGTGTAAAAACATGGGAATAAATTCGGTTTCAAGAAATTTGGCCGTTTAAAAGAGATGGCCGCTTGTTAGAGCTGCCCGTTATGAGAGCTTTTACTGTATTGTGTTTTATAACAACCAAAAAATTCTAATAAGGAATTGTTCTCTTTAAAAAAGACCTATTGATAACTATAGGCTGATTCCAACGCACTGAGAAAACCGTAAATTTAAAAGGTGCAGTTAACATATTGCACAGATGCAGGGCAGTAAATTTACGGTTTTTTGAGGGTGTTGGTAGAAAGCTTATAGTTATATTACTATTAATTATGAAGAACTAGAAAAGTGAAGTACATAATAGATGCACATTAAATTCCACAAACAGATCTGACAAGATATTGTGCTTGTGTCTAGCAAACGCATTTTCTATTCTGTTAATTCTATACAAACTTTTATTCTATTACATATTTAGGTACGGATTCTGCAGGTTTGTCTAGATCTTTCAGCTATTTTCAATATTATCTAATAATTTAAGATTAAAATGTTTTATATGAGAAGAAATTTTACATATTAACAAAAACTGATCAATTTTTTTGGAAAGCTAAGATTGCGAGGTTAAGATACACACCTAAAATGACATGTTTCCCTGTGGGTTTAACTATAAATAACCTCAAATGCTTATTTCACCTTTCAACTATCATCAGATGCATTTCATATAACATTGCTAAATACCAAACATGTTACTTAGCATCATAAAATGTTAAATAGCTAAAATATATATATATTTCCAAGATTTAAGCATTTTCTTTTTAAGTATAACCTTCTATTTCATTTGTTACTCTTTAAAATGTAAATTGAATACGATTCTATACCCTTTGCATGCGATTAAGAAAAAAGAAAAATATAATATTTAAAAGTGTACCTTTGAGTAAATCTCTTTCGTGCAACCAAGCTAAATTTGTCAAATCGTCATCGGATGTACGTGTTGCATGGCACTGTGCAACTGCGTACAGGATCGACATGGGTGATTGTGCTTCACGAAATGGTGTTCCAGCAACAGGGCTTGCCGGTACTGACATTTTAGGCGCCACTACTGGTTCCTCGGGCGGTGTACCTGCTCGTTCAGGTGACATTTTCAATCTGAAAACCTACATCAAACGCCAACAACAGAGATTAGGTTAATCACTCAAGTAGCGGGTGTAATGTACAATATTATCGATCGATTGCAGTATTGGCATTGCAAATGCCGTAAAATCGTGGTTATGCAAAAAATGGCACTATTTCGGCATGATCCAGATATATTTGTCACCCAGTAGCGTCTTCCTACTATTATTGAGTCACGTGGGAATTGCCCGTTGCCTAGCAACTGAGTATTCTGAAGTTCCCGTCGAAATTATATTACCAACATTGCAGTTGTATTTACATCGCATTTCAAAAATAGTCCGAAGTTAATTTCCTATTTTGTCGTTTTATCAATATACTTTTGAAAAGAAATGTCTCGTTTTTTAAATTATACATATTTTTTTTATTAAAACTATTAACTACAATTACATAGAGGATTATAAAATTTGGTCCGTTGTAAGGTTCGAAACCTTAACTAATAGCATGCTACAACGTGTAATATTGTTTTTCTTTTAATTCTTATTTACATTTACAAAAGGGAGGCAATCTTCTTTTTAAGTACGTAAAGACATTCGCAAATCGTAATGGCGAAAAAAAAAAAGTATTCAAGATATGCCGTGCAAAACACATTAAAATAATTTAGAGAAACGGGCAGCTGTAAAAATAAACCAAATACGGGGCAAAAAATGACAAAACAGTGCCAGAGATGATCGCTCTTTGGAAAAATGGTTCTACGAGATCGGCGAAAATCATCGAAAGGGCTTACGTCATGGCAGCGAGCACCGTTAGAACAGTCTCCATAAGAAGAAGCGACTTGCATATGTCAAAAAATGTGAAAGTTGGGCAATTGAAAATTAGTCGTGTGTGATTTCTTCCGAGGAATCCAATGTAGCTACACGAGGTGTGGCAATTAAATAACCGGACTGGTGCTACAAAACATTTTATTGATCACCAATTACATTACAAAGTTTATCCCCTTCAATGTACCCTCCTTGCCGATTCCTACAACGCTCGATACGAATTTTCCACTGTCGAAAGCAGTGCTGGAAGTCCATTTCTGTCAGCTTGTTGAGAATCTCCATCGCTTTCGCTTTCACCGCTTCCACACTGTCAAATCTTGTCCCCTTAAGCTCCGATTTTACCTTAGGAAATAAAAAAAAAGTCACAGGGGGTCAGATCGGGCGAGTACGGTGGGTGGTCCAACACGGCGATGCCGGATTTCGCAAAGAACGCCTTCACAGACAAGGCGGAATGGGCTCGCGCATTGTCTTGGTGGAGCATCCAGGATTTGCTCTTCCACAAATCGGGTCTTCGTCTTCTCACTCGTTCACGAAGGGTAGTTAGAACCTCGACGTAATAATGTTTCACAAGAAACTTGAGGTTAACTCGTTGCTTGATCTGAACACTCTGCATTTTTCCGACGCGACGCTAGCGTAAGGACTTGAACGGACGATTGCTACAGTGAGACTGAGCGACGTACAACCGTGCCCATCGAACTCAGGGTGGGGAAGCATCTACAAGCACATACATGTTCAAACCTGCCATGGCGTACTCGCTGTTTGCCGATAGTAGCACCAGTCCGGTTATTTAATTGCCACACCTCGTATGTTTTGGAGTGATATTACATACTGTTTGGTTAAATAAGAGAATGATTTGTAAAATGAAAATTTTGTTAGATAAAATAACGTATTCTGCCGTCTTTTTATCGCACTTACTGTAGCCTTTTGGGCGACCTAAGCCGCAATTCAAGCGAAGTTTTCCGTCCAGACCGCACAGTACCTACGAGGGTGGTCTGAAAAGTTTTAAGCCTCAATATGAAGATGGCGTTATTCGTCAAAAATATTCGAGTAATATAATTGCGTATGCGTTAAAAGATACTTTTGAAAATTTCAGCCATGTTGGATGCTCAGTTGTTGTTTAACAGTCGTTTGTGTCAGACGATGTTAGTGTATCTGTAAAAATGGAAAAAAAAATCGAATATCAAGTCGTCATTGAATTCTTGCCTTTGAAAGGCAATGCGCCTATGCAAATAAAGCCGAGTGAAATTTTGAGCGGCTGAATTTAAACATGTCCTACCAACTTGGTTGACGATGAGCACTCGGGACGGCAATAAACTGCAAAAAAATAGCGATAAATAGAGATATAGCAGAGTTTGTGGGCATCTCAAAAGAACGTGTTTGTCATATATTGACTGAAGATTTGGGCATGAAAAGCTAACCGCGCGTTGGGCGTTGCACTTGCTCATTCATGATCAAAAACGCATTCGAATAAACATGTCCAAATCCTAGGTCGGAGTTTTGGCGTCGATTAATAACTGTAGACGAAACTTGGATACACCAGTACACTATTGAAGCCAAGGCACAGTCGAAACAGTGGACTGCGAAGGGTTAATCGACTTTGAAGAAGGCGAAGACTGTTCCATCGGCCGGTAAAGTGACTGTTTTTTGGGATAGTCATGTAGTGTATTAATCGACTTCTTGAAAAAGGAAAAACAATAACGGGGACATACTACGCACCATTTCTTGGCAAGCTGAAGGCAGAAATTGCAGGAAAACGGACGCATTTAAAGAAAAAGGAAGTTGTTCCACCAAGACAACGCACCATCTCACACTTCAGTGGTTGCCATAGCAAAAATGTACAAATTGGAATTCAAATCGATAGACCACCCACCAGATCTGGCCCCCAGCGACTTTTTCTATTTTTTCGGATCAATGTTTCACTCGGAGGAATGATATTTTCATCGAATGAGAAGGCCATCATATTCGTAAACGTCTATTTTGCAGAACAAGATACCAACTACTATTTGGACGGATTACAGAGATGGAAGCAACGCTGGGAAAAGTGTATAGACTTACGAGGAAACTATAATGAGAAATAAAACTGAATTTTACAAAAAAAATACCTGTTTCTGTATGGAGCTACATGTCAGTATCAAGTCTCGGTGAAGCTGTTTTATACAAGCGGCCTATGAACAACGATCGGTATATCTCGACATTACAAGAGATGCTGACTCCGTCAATTGCTAATTTATTGGACGAAGATGTACCCGACTGTTTTACCAGCAAGATAACGTTCCTTGTCACTGCGGACGACAACGCTTTGGTCCAGCGACAATGGCCAACACAGCCTGCTCATTGGGCATCTATGATACATTGTACAGCGAAGCATTGCTTAATATCAATACAAACGAAATATTAAATTTCTTCATAAAAAATCGATTTTGTTAACTACGTACAAATAATGATAGCAAGGATTGCGGGGTAGTATAGCAAATAGCAACAGCAGCCGCGTACCGATTAATCGGTACGCGGCTAAAGATGAAGAACCACGAGTCTTCGAAACGGCTGTTCCGAGTTAATTACTAATTTGTGTGGTGCAGTGTTCCGAGATTGTTGTTTACGAACAAATACGTTTTATTTCAATATCCTATATTCTGCGGCTTCACACAAAATTGGAAGGTATCTAATTCATATGCACATAGTTGTGTCGTTAATTTTTATATTAATATTGTACATCAAAAATATACATTCAACTTGTTTCGGAGAATGCAGTAGAACCTCGATTAACCGTCAATCACCGGATCGGAGCCTTGACGGATAATCGAAAAGACGGTTAAGCCAGAAAAGGCAATTTTTCACAAAAAAAAAACACTTTTCCATTAACATTTTTTTAAAACATGTGTTCTAAAAATCTACTAGAAGGCACAATTAACCGCCCAGTCTGGATTTCTCGAATTTTGTAGAAATCGTTAAATATTAAGCAAATTTGATGTAAGGTTTGTTGAAGGCAACCCTTTAGCGATAAAAACAAATGTAAAACGTTTTTTAAGAATTGATTTATTAGACATTATCCCACAAAAACGTTTTTTTTTAATTACGACGAAAAATTAACATTTTTAATTAAAAAAAAAGAGATCTTTGTTTGTTACATTTTTAAGTTTAATAATGGGTTTTACTCCCTCGGGCTCTAATGACTTCCTGAAGCCTGTTTGGAAGTTCATTCATTACATCTTGAATATTGTGCCACTCTTCTACCATAGCTGTCCTGAGCTCTCCTATGGTCGTAGGCGCTGGTACCATTGCCCGAACACGTCGTTTAAGGTTGTCCCACATGTGTTCAATGGGATTAAGATCTGGACTGCGTACCGGCCATGGTAAAGTTTGAAGTCTGACCTCGTCAAGGTATTGAGTGACGGATCTAGCGACATGGCATCGTGCATTATCATGCATTAACCTAAAATTTTCCCCTATAAATGGCGCGAAAGGCATAACGTGATCTTGAAGAACTTCTCCAATGTACCTCTGAGCGTTCACACTGCCTCTATTGAAGACATCAAGTTCGGTACGAGCCTCCCCAAATCATAATTGACACCCACTCATTTCTTCGTCTGTATACGCGCTGACGTCCGTCTGGACCTCTTTAGGATACTCTGTTCTCATTTGAAAACAGTACGTTCTGCCACTGCTCCATAGTCCAATCAGCATATTCTCTAGCAAAACGAAGTCTAGCCTACGATGCTGTAGGTGAAGTTCGGGGACGCGAACGGGTTGAAATGCCCTTAGATTCCTTTCTGCCAGTCTTCTTCTAATCGTACGTTTACTGACATTAACATTTCTCACCTCAGCAAGACGAGTACGAGCTTCATTAGCTGTGCAAAAGCGATTTCTCAACACGTTACTGACAACGAAGCGGTCGTCTCGGGCAGAAGTGCACCGATGTCGGCCTTGACCTGGCCTCCGCGTGTATGAACCAGTTTCCCGAGATCGTCTGATGGCATCCCGCACAGTGGTTCGAGGTACGCCGAGTGTTCTAGCGATGCGACGTTGACTGTACCCATCAATTAAAACCACAGCCCCAGCTGTTCCAGTAGCGTCTGATGGCATTTTATTTGGTTAAAAGCCACCAACGATCCTAAGAAACTTTAATCGAATAACTTTGAATAACCGGAAATAAAGAGAACAGGAAATGCAATCACAGTCAAGTAACAATATCAATTTACGACCAAATCATAAAAACGCTTTGGTGACACAAATTTAATAAAAGCAATGAAGGTATAACTGTTTCGATTATTGCCAAGGTATCCACTTGACAAGTAACTGTCACAGTTATATGTATTACTTAACATAAACAAACATTGTGACAAAAAATATGGGTGGGCGATTAATTGTGCCGGTGAGTGTAGTATACTACAAAAAACACATGTATATTGTAAAATTACAACTCAACATAGAGACAGGCACACGGTAGTGGGGGAACACGTGGTGAAGGGCTCGCTAATGACAATTTAAGGACCGGCTGGCCTGACGGTTAAGAGAAAAAGATGGTGAATTGGGAGACGGATAATCGAGGTTTCACTGTACTTCTACACATCGTCGAGTCAGAAGAAACGGACCAAACTCCAGAAGTGTATTGCACACGTAAAAATAATTTAAAGGAAACCATATGTTCTCATTCGATTTTCATTTGTTTTCGAGTTATAGCATAATTACAAATAAACAAAATGTCATACATTATAATTTTTAAATCATAGCGTTCTTTTAATAAATGTTAAAGGCGGTATGCCTTTGACCTCTACGAAGGGCGCCTGTTGCTCTCCTGATTGCTTAATGTCTTTCTTTAATATCGGCTGCAGTATTTCTAATACGTCGAATTAGCGCATCCCGAATGTCGACCTTTATCTTGTAAACTTCATTTTTGAACCAACCCTATAAACAGCAGCCCAGTGGTGCGAGATCTGGAGATCTTGGAGCCAACTAATAGGACCACCACGACGAAAGCCCTGGAAACCTGTCGTCCAAATGTTGCTTGGCCTGACGAGCGAAAGGTGCAGGAGGTCCATTATGCTGATAATGCATTTACATTCTGATATTTAAAGGAATATCCTCCAGTAGTTCTTGTAATTCATTTTGTAAAAAATTCTCCAAAATGAAAGGGGCAATTAAATATGAGAATTCCGAGTATTATTAATGGCGTCATGGGTGATTGTTGCTTTATTCGTAAAAATTATTCGCGATACAACAGGACGGCTATTATTTATCCACCGACAAAATTCCATACGCTTAACATAATCTTCCGATTGTAGATGTATGTATATGGTACTTACTCGTGGAGCGTGTTTATTACTCTTTTTTGTGGAATACCCAATTGAGTACCAATTCTTCGTGAGCTGGTCGTTACATCGTTTTCTACTAAATCCAGAATATTTTCTACTTCTAAACCTTACCGAGTAGCTCGTTCAAATGTTATGTTAGCACTGGGAAGCATTCCAGTCTCGCAGTTTGTTGAAAACTGACAAATATATTTTTACCAGGATTTCTCTAATGTGGAAATCGTTGACGATTTTCTTCAACAGCAGTTGTAGCATTCCCATTACAAAAACCATAAACAAACACCTTATTTCCATCTTCTAGATGTGAATAAGTGTGTAACATTTTCTAACAAAATAATGTACAAACTCGAAAATAAACGTTAAATCACTGTCACAATAAACTGACCCTGGCACATTTCAAAACAACAACATTATTGAAATGAATTGAGCCTTGAAAGGATTGATTCGGATAGCCGGTACGTCATGTGTGGTAAGCGAAAAAAGCCTTTAATGACGAACGTATTTGACTTTTTGTTTTATGGGTAGTCAATGCAAGGATATTTTTATTTTATTTAAGACGTATTAACTCGAAAACAAACGAAAATTTGGAGCATTTACAAGAACGCTAGTTGAAATTTTTTAATTACGTTGTAACTTGAAAACAAATGAAAATTAGACAAGAACATATGAGTTTTTTACATTATTTTGACGTGTACAATAGACTCCTGGCGTTTTGTCCGTTCCGCCTGGCTTACCCTGTATATTCACATCTTTATTTCCTTCTATTTTAGAGATTACTGTTGTATAGTATGTTTCCAAATGATTTACAAGCCCATAAAAATGTGACATATTAAATAATAATGAAAAATGTTCCGGAAAACCGTTTAAAATTTCAATTAAATATTTCAATATAATTTCTTATTTATTACCATTGTATACATTTCATTTCTAAAGTAAATATTGCTTATCATCGCGTTGTAAAATCTGTTTACAACAGCAATATTAATGTATGTATTATAAAGCAAAAATACCTTGTTTACAGGAATGCGGTTACCCCCCATGGTTAGTATTCTAAAGGTTGTCTCAGTTCCTATCTTGCAATACTGAAAATTTGTGGGCGAAGGAATGAAGGACGCATATTTTGACGTCATTGGTAGTAATATATAGATATACTTGTTCGTAACAACGTTTAAATTGATGGATGTTCTATATTCCACTGCCACTGGCGTCATTGCGAACGCTATTTTTAAACTGAGACCACCTTTAGGGTAAATGTATTTTACCAACCTTGGGTTACCCCTTCCTATAAATCGAAATGATTAGATTTCAAAAGAGCAAAAAAAAATACGCGTACAATTATTTTTGAAACGCAGTGTATTCAAGGGAAAGTTTCTAACAATTTAAAATTCAAATTCTTGATTTAGATATATCTACGTAAATTCTACATATTCACAATAAAAGTAGCCACACTCTAGACCACGATATCTGATAAAAAATATTACTTTCAACTAGCGATAAAGCGTTGTAAATAAAATTGATAACAAATTGTACAAAATACAAGGTTACTTAACGGTGATAATAAAGACGTTTATTAATTTCAATTAAAAGTAAAATTAAATCTATTTAATCGAAACACGTTTAAACTATTTAATTGTGTAAAACATTTTTTAATTTCACAGAGGAACACCATAAAAAGTTGAAATACCATGTATGTATATTTTGACAAACAATAAAGTGATATTTTGACAGAAACGTTCAAATTAACGGTACTAATAATAATGTATTTTTAGGTATTAATTACGACGATTTTCATCTTCTAGAGTTCGAATATATATTTTGGCCAATAAAACAAAACAGAATTTATAAAGTAAATCTAATTTAATTACCTATAGAAACTAAATCAAAACTCTTTCTGAGTAGCAAATTAATGGTTGTGTTTATCATTATATTCTACGTACGTTTATTAAAAGAAAATAAACAACTAATAGATACAAACTTATAAAGTCACATCACATGCATGACGGCCAAGCCAAGGTTGTCATAGTTACCCATTTATAAATGCATCATTAAGCTGGCTACACGTGCCACACGATTCTATTAGCTTTATCTCCTTCTAACGCTTATATAAAAAGAATGACGTAAGTTCATTCTTAATTCGACATGTAAAGCGTCATCGTTGTCATGGCAACCGAGTGAGATAGTTGACGTAAGGCTAGGTTTCTTTGAAAATAGAAATTACTACAATAGCGTTATAAATACTACGCTACAGAAGTGAATTAAATAAAATATAGGGTATTTTATTAATTATTACACCTAATATTCAAAGGTTAGATAACCTGAAAGCCCGTTATAAATTGATTTTAATATCATATTACTTATCGTAAAATGCAAATAGAAACAGGCTGAAATAGAAATCACATTACTGCGAGAAAGCTGAATAAATACAAAATATATCGATCGAAAGCTTTGCGAAATAAATTAACTTTGAAATTCATAAACAAATGACAGCTTATCACGAACCAGTTGGTTACAAACGAATTGCATTTATGCAAAATAATTTTCACGTAATGGAACAAAAAAACGCGAGTGAGGTTAATTCGTTTAGAATTACTAAACGAAAAATATAGAATACAACTTTAATAAGTTATAACAAAGCTCTTCATGTTTAAATCGTATTTTTCCAAATTTAGATGTGGAAAAACAATATACGTGTACATAAAGCGTACACAATACAAGAGTAAAATTAGTTTTCGCATGCGACTACCTTAATTTAATCTATAAATACGATTATATAAATGATGGACAATTAACGGTTAGGGTTGAAAAACGTGCTCGAAAACGGGTTAGCATTGAGTAATGTAGGTCAAAATTCGGCCATTTCTACTTCTCAAAATCAGCAATGTGATCAAGCATTTTCCATTGTATATCGTAAACAATTTTAAAATAACAGTATGTATGACACGCGTAAACAAATGTAGAAATACGCTGCCGTGTTGATTAGTACGTGAAAATGTAAAATATCTTTACCTTTATTGAGTATTATGTAAAAGAAAACAACAATCACTCGCAAAAGTTACGAAGAGCACACCATTTTCTGCCAGCAAACATATGATGCTAGATTTGTTTGAAGCTTTTATTCTTCTTCGTATTCTCGAATTCTTTTCGACAGCTCAGCGGGAGATTCAAATTTTTTATATACAGCTGTTTATAAAGTAATAATTTGACCTAAAAACAGATTCAAATTTTAGTCAATTTTAGTCAAACGCATACAAAAATAAAAACTATTAATGATTATTATTACGATCATTGCTAGTAATAATGGAGTAACTATTATATTAATTATATTATTGGTAAGCAAATAGGTGATCCAGTTCGCATAAGTTTTTAGTGTTACGATTTATATAAGGGAGCCTTACTATTTCAAAAGAAAAGGGTTTACCATGTTTTATGATTATATTGATATGTTTATATTGTTGACATTATTGGACCACCTATTTTCCTTTCTTATTAATTCATTGTGTAATTAATATTTGGATTTACATATATTTTGTGTATAGTTTTATATTTACCTCGTTATTATTATAATTAGATGTATTATTATGTTGATATTTATGTATTACACTGAAGATTATAGGAAATTAATAGTAATTTTTCATAATCAAAAGTATTTTTAAAGATAATTTCAGTTTTAGAGAAGGTTTCTAATTAAATTTCTGATACAATATATAAATATTGATCGAATTTTTATTGATCCGTCGATAAGTGTAATAACATTTTCATATACAGGCTGGCGCATCATATTCCCGTCGTTACACACCAAAGTTGTGAAAATTTAAATGGATTAGCCTGTATATTATTGCATATTTTGATAGTGCGGGCTAAATAAAGGCAAGTTACTGTTGTGTTTCCTATATCTAGCTCAAGCTATTTTTGAGGCATTTAACTATTCTTGAAAATGTAGACCAAAATCTAAGAGGCGCGCCTGTCTTACGTATTTAAGCTAGAATTTTCTAATTGTATTTATTTTTAGTGCAAGCATTAGACTTGATGATAAAATAAAAATGATCCCTAAAAATTATACAAGGTGGACGAAAATATACTTTTGATTTGGACATTAAAGCCAAATAACTTTGTAATATTAAATGGAGGATCCTGCATTCATTTTTGTATTTAGATTCCAATTTTAACCGTTTATAAAATTGTATTAAAGTTTTCTATACTTATGTTTTCTTAGTAATTTAGCATTTTCAATTTTGAATATTCATTTCCTGCCATTTATTTTACGAAAGTGGGCTTTGACGGAACTGACGTTATTATTACTGCCCACAAATACATGATATTTATCATTCTAACCCTTCAACTGGTTTTTCTTTCATACTGATTAAAAAGAGACACAACTATAAATAGCAAATACATACTTTATTGAACAAATAAACTTAAATGTAAAAAACCTCATGTTTTAACAAGTATTCAAATTGATATCCATCATTTTCAATTCATAAGCTAACTCTTTCTTAACATGATGTTTCACTTTAAACAAATTATCTAGCGTTATAGAAAGAAACGCTGTTCTTATTTGGTCTTTCATATTGTCGGATGTGGTTGGCGGTATATCATAAGCAAAGGAGCACCGTCTAGTTGCAACCACATTTTCTTTCGGATAATAAGTGGTATATTTTCCAAAAGTACAGGCAAATTGTCTTTTATAGTTCCAAGAAACATGGCGCAATTTAAGTGGCCATCAAAAAGGTATGGGGCTACCAAAAGCGTTTCATTATTCCACCATAAACATTAACAGACCATCTGTGCTGACGATAGGGGGTTCTAAAAAAATTGGGATTTTCATCACTGTACGAGGATATTTTGATAAACAGTTAGCCTAGATAATTTAAAATTGTCAAAACGAATTTTCGTTGCCATAGCAACAAACAACAACTTGAAGTTGAAATGTCTGTAAAATTTGAGTAAGAAAAGTAAACGCATTGCTGTGTGATAAAATTTCAGAAAAGCCATGTCCACCGATATTGTGAAAATCGATAAAATGGAATAAGGAGATTTACGAAGATATGTTTAAAACACTTGGTCATCTTTATCCTTCCTACGCGACCGTAAAAAATTGGGTTGCCTCATTCAAGAGGGGTAAATTTTCGGTTATGACGAAAGACCTGGAAGATCGATTTCTGTGTCCACCCCCGAAAATATCGATGCAATTCACGACATGATTTTGCCAGATCGTCGACTTGGGATAAAACATATCTGAGACATAGAAGATTTCATGTGAGCGTGTACATCATATAATTCACTTCGATTTAGACATGAAAAAAATTTCGGCAAAATGTATTCCTAAATGCTTGAATGCTGATCAGAAGCGAGCAAAAGTGGAAGCGTCGCGCTCTTTATGCGCCCGGTTTGACAACGACCCTGATCTTGTAAATCGTCTTATTACCTTGGATGAAACCTGACTCTATTTTTACGACGCAGAGATAAAAGAACAGTCGATGGAATGGAGGCTTTCTGGTTCGCCAAAGCCTAAGAAGTTTCGGGTGCAGAAATCCGCCCGAAAAGTTCTTGCTTCAGTTTTTTGGGATTTTCGTGTAGTTATTACGGTTGATTATTTATAAAAAGGCAAATCCATAACTGGAGAATACTACTCTACATTATTAACAACTCTGCGAGAAAAAATCATTGAAAAAAGACCTGATAAATTGTCCAAAGGTGTTCTGTTTTTGCAGGACAATGCGCCTGCACACAAATCGCGCATTGCGATGAACACAATCCATGATTTGGAGTTCGAAATTCTTGAGCATCCTCCTTATTCGCCGGACCTGGCTCCATCCGATTAATATTAGTTTCCTAAAATGAAAAAAATGTTTGAAAGGACGTAAATTTTCTTCGAACGAAGAAATAATAGAAGCTGTCGAGATTTGGTTTGCGTAGCAAGAAGAAATATTTTATTTAAGGGGTTTACAAAAGTTGCAGAGTCCCTCTAGTAAGTGTATAACTTTGAAAGGAGAATCCATCGAATAAAAAAATATTTTCATTTTAAAATTGTTTTTTATTCTATGGTAGGCTAAGAATTTATCAAAATACCCTCGTAATAATGAAAACGAAACGGAAAGTTATCTTGAAAAATATTAGCAGAGGTATTTTTTTAAATTACGCGTGAGATTTAAGTTGATAGTTCCGGCAATAAAGAACATATTTGTCTGTATTACGTTAAGAAATTGGCGAATATATCATTTATTGCCGGAATTACCAACTTGAATCATCCGCGAAATGAAAAAAATGTCAACTCTGCTGATAAAGCATGTAACAGTGCGAGCAGTTTGCGCAATAAAATTCGAGTATCTCATCACATTTAATTTTGTAATAAGTCTCCTTTCCCATAACTTGATACCCAACTTTTGCATCTAAGACAAATTTGTTTTGTTTCAAGTAATAATATTTTTCATGACAATAATCTTTTGAATGTTCTAAAAAACCGAACATACTATAATTCTTTTCGGTTTTGTATTTGTTGTATAAATAAATACGTCTCCCTTTACGAGGTGGCATTATAAATTATAATTATCATAAATTACAATATCAAACAAAATACTATTTGGTTGGACAAGCAAAACTGTGTCTTAAAATAACCTTGATATTATTGATACTTATTTTAAAGCATTCCAGCTCAGTGCTTGGTATTTCGTTTTTCGTCGAAGTTTCGTTTATTTTCGTCCTTACTGGCAATATGTACAATTGTATAGTTGCTTTAGTATAAAATAGGTTTCCATAAATGTTAAAATTAAAAATGTAGAACCACAGTAGGATTTTACTGAACTATATGCAGGCGGTTGTTTTGTGTACACTACCGCTCATAAGTATTTGGGCAACCTTGGATTTTAGATTTTTATTTACGAATGTATTTAGGAAATACATTAATTAAAATAATATCGGTCTATTTACTCCTTTTATGTGTGAGAGGTAACACATGTAGTAGCGACAATAAAGAGCGTATTTCATGACATTCCAGGAAAAATGTAACAGTTGGTAATTTTACTATGAATCATGAACCTATAATAAAGCCATTTGAAGTAATATTTTTAAATTACGGTCAGTTATCGTTCCATGTTAGTAGCGACTTCTCTTAATGGATAGTGCTTGTAATTTCGTTTAAAATTTTAAAACATGCCGAAAAGGAGAGAAATTAGTCTTGAAACGCATGCTCTGATAGTAGCACAACATAACTTAGACATAAACAATCGTCAAATCACTAGAAAAATTACTTTTAAATCCATCTACTGTTGATTATCAAAAAATACAGTGCAAGTGGCAGTTTTCTAAATAAAGTAAGAAATGGTAAACCAAGGGCGACAACATCAGGTCAAGATATTGGAATCGTGGTGTTCAGCAAGCGAAATAGAAGAAAAACAACTCCAGAAATCGCCGCAGAAATGAATACTGTACTTCTGAAGCCGATTAGCGTGTCCAAGGTTAAACGCCGTCTGCAAAAAGCCGGCCTTCACGGACCAATTGCGATGCGAAAGCCCTTGCTTCGCTAAATTAATAAGAAAAAGAGGTTACAATGGGCACGTGAATATCGAAATTAGACGGTAGAAGATTGGAGCAAGGTATTGTGCACCGAAGAAATCAAATTTGACTTTTCGGTTCGCGAAGACGAGTGTTTGTAAGATCTGTAGGTTAACGTGCACTAGAGCAATGCACAGTATCTATTGTCAAACAAGGTGGTGGTTCGGTAATGATTTGGGGTTGTTTTGCTAGTACATCCGCAAGTGATCTCGTAAAAATTCAAGGCATAATAAGAGAGCAATGCAAACGCATCTTAGAGGAAAATGTAATACCCTCTGGTAGAGGAACTTCAGCTGGTACATGCGGAAGGCATAATGAGAAAAGAGCACCTTAGAGGAAAATGCAATGAATTTTGAGTAAGAATTTCGTATTTCAACAAGATAATGACCCAAAACACACTTCAAAATTATGAAAGCAATATTTAGAACAGTTGGAAGAGGAAGGGCCACTAACAATCGTGAAATGGCCACCCCAAAGTCCGGACTTGAATCCCATCGAGTTATTATGGGAAGAACTCGATCGGGAAGTAAGAAAAACTGCTCCAACTTCAGCAGGCGACATGTGGAACAAACTGCAGGCAACATGGGCTCGAATAACTCCGGAATCATTGTTAAAATTAATTGCAAGAATGCCCCGACTATGCGACGCAATCATTAAAAGTAAAGGAAGTCACATTAAAAAATCTAAAATTTAAAAAAGAAATAAATTTTTATTTTGTTTAATTCTAATTGTAATTGTTAAAGTAGTATATTTGTGTATACTTAAATACCAAATACATATTTTAATATTTCCATGTAAATATTTAATGATTTACACTGAAATTTGAAGTGCCCAAGTACTTATGAGCGGTAGTGTATGTGGAGTATATATAGGCAGAAAATAAAAAGATATCAGTTTAGTTAACTATTTATTTGGTAACATTGTTTAATTATCAAATGCATTAAAGTATAATATAAACGTTCTTTACATCATATTGTAATATAAATAAAAACAAAACACAAGTATATTATAAAATCTGGAAATATAATTACATACAATCATCATTATCATTAAGTAAAAATCAAGACTTTATTTTACGGTTCGTTTTTATGTCTGTTTTTTATTTAATATCACAAAGGAAATCCCGATCAACATCGTAGTTGCAAATTACCAACACCCTATATACAGGATGTCCTTTTAATTAATTAACGTTTCCTTTATAACTTCATAATCTCATCTTGTATATGTATGTACATGTCTTACTTTTGAATATGTTGGTGGTAGTTTTCTTTACCCTTATCTATTAGTATAGAATATACTGTATCTATTAGGAGCAATTCTTACAAATTCTAACCGGATAGTTCCATCCGCGGAAAGGTACTTCTTTACGATTCCTCGAGCATTCATCACAGACTCCTTTTCCGCATTCCCTGCAATGATGGAGGCGTCGTTCGTCGTCGAAAGGCAGCTTGCAGCACTCGCATTCGATGCATTCGTTGTCCGGCGTCCAATACGATGGTCTAGCGTGATCCTTGAGCATTTCGGTCGGTATTTTTAGAGCGGAGGCAACTGCGGTGATCGAGTTGATGGCCGTTTCGCCGTATTTCCTTATCGTCACTTCGGTGTCTTCGACGCTATGCGAAAGGCTCGGCGGCGACTCCTGATAGCAATTGTCGCACACACGAACGCTTTCTCGCCAACCACGCGAAGGCACCGGTTGACTTCTCGATGAGCATTTATCACAAAAACCTTCGCCACAAGCTCTGCAATGGTGCTTGGTAGCGGTAGATGGGAACTTTTTCTTGCACTTATGACATTCCTAGAAACAGAGGTTAAGGTATGTTATAACGTAGCTAAAATTTGACGGTTGAATAGGGTACAGAATTATTTTTTTACGAAAGGCCTTTAGGTTGAAATACTTTTAATATCGGTTGTAAAGTTAATTTTCTAGTACTTTTATCGCAAAACGTGTCTTCTTTCTATCCTGTCCGTTTCTGTACTCGTCGTTATAGTACAGGGACCAAGGACTTCCATATTTTAACGACATTAAAGATTTTGATGACTAGATTCTAATGAAAATAGTTGTTGTATTATCGGACGAAGTGTCAGGTTACGGAACACTCTCCACTTCTAGGCATCGATTACTGTCAATATTAGCCAACCCTACTAGAATTTTGCCGAATCCAGAGGTGTTCCAATCTCCAGTAGGTTTTTTTTTACATGTCAAACATCGTATTGGCACGAGGCCTTCGGTTTTACTTCCTTATCCGAGAAGAACGCGTACTCCAACCGTCCCAGCTGGATTTGCATCTGCATCGTCTGGATCGAAAGGCAAACATGCTAACCATTCCACCACCGAGACGATCAAAATGAAGATAGTGTTTACCATGATTTTTGTATTTCTTGACAAAAATAATTATTAAAAAGTAAATTCTTGAAAATAATATGTGACTTTGATTATTCCATATAAGTTAATAAAATGAAAAACGGAAAACTAAGAATTGATAAGAAAAATCATTAACATTCCAAATTCGGATAATAATAAAAGATAATCTGTAATTTCCTTGGAATTTCCGACGTAATTAAATACTTTAAAAAACCTGACCGAACCTGACCGCTACCTACGATATACACAAGACCTGAGCACTCTGACGTCAGCAGGCTGCGACGTATTTTGAATTAGGTCGTCGATCATTCACACGTTCACATCGTTTCTTGCGTTTTGAATTGGTTTATCCAAATTATATTGGTTTTATTTTAAAAAAATACTGTATAATGATATTTCCGTACTTTGTTGGTGATACCTGTGACGTTTTTCTAGTGTTGTATAAGCGATAAAACCTTTTTTGGAACGATAAAAGCGAGGTAACCTAACATGGCGTCAGCTGTTTTGTATGTTTTGTTTGTGAGTTACACTTTATAAAAGAACGAAGCCATTTGGATACTGATATATGTAAATGTCATATTCACAGCAGTGAACGTATTGCAACAATTATAATAAGTTCTGCAAATACACTATTTAAAAATGATTATGGAAAAAGTAATGATAGATTAGGTAAAACACCACCTAATAGGAAAGGTAGAATAAGTAAAACACTATTTAATAGGAAATTAAAGACCCTGGTTAAACAGTATGTCTGTAAATTTTCTCATGAAATTGAACAGACATCATCAACCCAGCGTGACGTCATCGAAGAGCACCACGGGAATCGATTCCTTACCGGTACGAGATTTTTTCAAGTATTTAATTACGTCGGAAATACAGATTTTTATAACTCACGGACGGGAGCCAAAACATATTAATCATTTAGTGCACTTGCTAGCAGGAATTAAAAATTGTCAGTCGAAATATAATATATTTGCAGATAAAATAACAACTAGGTATTAAAAGGTATACGCTCCTGGCACCAAAGTCCCCGTGGTGTAGTGGTTAGTACGCCTGTCCGGCAAGCTGGAGGTGTCAGGTTCGATTCCTTACCGGGACAATATTTTCTCAAGTAATTACGACTGAAATTCTAAGGAAATTACAGATTTTCATAATTTACCTACGGAAGCTAAAATATATTAAATAATAAAAGATAATTCAAATTCCATAGATATAAAGTGTAATTTTGACATTAACTGAATATTAAAATTATAATTATGTAATTTAATAATATTAGGTGTAAGTGCACCCCAATGTCTTACCGCAATATACTAGCCTATGCAAATAGTAATAATTAATGTTTATTATAACAAACATATCTTTAGAAACCAAACTTACCGTAATATCTCTGTCAAGCCGCCAGTACGATGGATTAATTTTATCCGTTATGAAAGTTTTCACGACTTGGGTTGGCTGAGAACCTACGTTGGCGACGACGTCGCTGAGATACGTCACGCTGTCCAGGACCTTCTGAATCGAATTATTTGAGCCTATGAAGTTCCTTTCCTGGAAGATATACTCTCCCTGTTTAAAAACATAAGCGCATCTTTAACACAAGACTGACATCTATGTACAAGTATATACACGACAAATGATGCGCGCTGGTCTTGAGAGAAACTACGCATCGAAAATGTTAGAACGATGTATCAACGATTTCCTGAAGATGAATTAACATGCGATATGTCAGCCTACTCTGGTGATGGTGGAATGAAATAAGAAAAGATCTCACTACAAAGAACAATGAAAATGATATATAATTTACAAGAAAATACGATTTACGATACGAAAAAATCAAAATCATACACAGATGATATAATCTTTAGATTCATTCACTATAATAATTCCAGTGGTATCTAGGGCAATTGATTGAAAGCATTCGTTATTAAGATTTTAAGTTATTAAGTATTGTAGGTTATAGAAAGCCTTTTTTTTAAATTTGCGACTAAGCTAATTGAACCAACTCGATGAAAATATTTCCGGTCATACCGGACGTCAGCATCAACTATTTTATTTTAAATGGAATGCTGTCTTTTTATTGCATATTTCATTTCTACATGTTATTTTAGGTAGAATTTCATCAGGTCTCCTTATACCTACTTTTTACCTTATTCTGAAATGTTCATTCCATTAACACAACTTTTGAAATCATCTGTAGCAGTTATTTTTAAAAAGTAAATATTGGTATTTGCACTGTTTTTAGAAGAACCCTTAAGAATTGGAACGATTTATTATGGTTCAATTATGTACAGCATACAATGACCAATTATTTCATATTATGAACCAAAACTAATAAGGCAAACAATAGAAAGCGCCCTTGACAAGTAGGAATAAAAAGCGACATATCTTCAGTATCAAAAATAAATGGAAGGATCTGCAAAATTGAAATGAGAAACGGATAAGAGAAAGAAAAAGTGATGAAAAGCAAGGGAAAACTGAGACACGTAAAACAGCAAATTTATATTGGACATGATTTGACTGAAAGGGAACAGGGCATACAGAAACAAATTAGAGACGACGCTAGAAAACGGAGACAACAAGCACAACGAAATTCTTTAAAAACAGATGTAGGGAATGTTAATACAGATCGATGCAGAATTTAATTCAACATCATAATATGAAATAAAAAACGGATCACTTTAGATGTCTTGAATTTGCGCTAAATTGAAGTTTTATTTAAACCACTCTGTATATAATTGCACTATAATAAATACATCGTTCCAATTCTTAAGGATTCTTTTAAAGACAGTGCAAATACCGATACTTACTTTTTAAAAATGACTGCAATAGATGATTTCAAAATTGTGTTAATCGAAAAAAAATTCGAAATTTTCAAAATAACTGAAATAAGGTAAAAGATAGGTATAGGGACACCTGATGAAATTCTATCTAAAATAACATAAAAGAAATGAAATATATAATAAAAACGGCATCATTTCATTTAAAATAAAGAAGTTGATTCTGACGTCCGATATAACCAGAAAAGCAACCATCTTGAAAATATTTTCGTCAAGCTGGCCAAATTTTCAAAAAAAGGGGCTCTCCACATACATATTATTTTTAACAAATGATTTCAATCAATCACCCTATAAAGGTTGATTAGCTAATTTTAATCAGCTGATTATATCAGTCGCCATCTTTTTTTTAAACTGGAAGAAATGTCAAATTTTTCCTTGATTTAAGAAATTTACTTATGTATATACACTGTAATTCAAAAACAAAAATTAATATTTATGATTATTAAAGATATGCAAATTAATAAACTGATCAAAGAAATCTAATTGTGAAAATAATGTCAGTCACGTGAAAATTGACAAGTGACACAATTAAAAATAAAGCAATTAACTTATCACGTTTGTAAAATGGAGAAGTTCTTTCACGACATAAGCTACATCTAAAATATAAAAAAAACTTACACCTGGCCAAACGTGAACGTATTCGACAAGCACAGCACTATCTTCAGGATTTTTATTGCCGTACCAATGCTGCCGACTTCTGTAGATCTCTCCACAATTCTTACATTCAATTATATACCCGGACCATACATAACTGAAGTAGCTACTCCAAGACTTCTCCGTAATTGATTGGTAGCTAGGTTTCACAACGACACGCTTGCCGTTTTTAAAACATTGCTAAAAAACATAAGTATAATTGGATAATAATTTTATTAGTAGCAGAGCAAAGAAGTAAATACATACCTTGCATAGATATACACAGTTCTGATATTGATGTTGGAATTTGCATCTGATTGGGTTCTGGTGGGATTCCCCTTCTTCTCTATGTCCCATCGATAATGTACATCCTTCGTTACACGACTGACACTTTACTTGACAGGAGAAATATTCTTTTAAATGCAATTGTGGTGGTATGTTTTTTATCTGGCTGCTGAATTTATCATTTAAACCCTGAAAATTGTTAGTGTTATTGTTGAGTGATATAGCGCGTTTGATTAATTTTTAATCATATTGAAAACGTCAAGATGACGTATTGTTTAGTATTTGGTTAAAATGGTTTACATAATTTATACGCAATATACCTTGCGCAGATTGGTTACAATTTGCCTTTAAAATCAAACAAAACAACATTTGTCAAATCTGTGATTTCGTGGCTCGTCTGTTTAGTGTTATATTTGTTTTCTTTATAATTACACTGGACAACAGTCAAAATGTATCTAAAATAAAATCGACTAAATCTTACTATTTTTGGTGTGCTAAAACCGAAAACCGACTGTGGTGACTTAAAGGTTGTTGCACTTTTACTTGGGTTGCAGCTAGGCTATACCATGTTTTGCTGTTTTTTGTGTGAATGAGACAGTCGGGCAAAGGCACTTCATCACAAAAGACAAGACTGGCCTGTTCGACAATCATTAGAGCCAGGTCAAAGGAATGTACAACATATGCCATTGCTTCAGAAACAATTCACAAAAGAATAGCAAAAAGACGGCGCATTTAGTGACTCTAAAAGTGTAAAAGTATCTATTTTTTATTATTTTGTTAAAATAAAATAAAAAAACTTGTTCTTGAAAACTGCAACTAAGTTTTTAATTTCATTGTTATTTTTGTATTCAGCGCCTCAAAATTATCAAAAAAATGCTCTTTTCAAACAAGATACAACAAATAAACTAAAATTTGTTATCTAGTGTTATTTGCGTATGTGAGAATCATTTTAGTTTCCAATCTATCTCTTTAATTACCTCATGTATTTATGAAAGGAATTTTCTTTCTTTTCTATATGCGTGTACAGTCGAGAACATTGAAAAGTCGTACATATGATTTTGGCAAATTTTCTTAAAATTTAAAAAACTCCATTATGTAATTTTTTCTTAGGGTCTGTTTATAGTAAAGCTGTGATAGTCGATAAGAGCGATGCGTTAACACAACAGACCAATCAGTGAGCGCTGTAACGTTGCGTAACCATGGTTACAGAAGCGAGCTGTGATACTCGATAAAAGCGGCGATAATAGCGAAGCGATGAGATACATTGTTTGTTTGCGGGTGTTTATGTTGGAACTACGCGACATCTGTGGACAGCGATGGTGAGTAATTTGTAATCGAACTGTCAAATTTTATCTGCTTTGATCTGTTCTAGTTTTAATGGATATCGAAAACTTAATAAGCGAAAAAAATAGCGAAATCAAACAAGAAAGACGCCTATGAAAATATGTTGACAACTGTCAAACTGACCGCTTGCCGTCATCCGTGATGGATATTTTTCGACGCCTTTATCGCCGCAATTATCACAGCTTTTATCAACCATCACAATTTCACTATAAACACACCCTAAGTTGCTAATGTCAATGTCATTGAAAACGTCACTATTAACAAATCAGAGGCGGAATGCAGTGTTAAAATTCAAATAGTCATAGATTTTGATGGTGCCATAATAAAATATTAATTTGTTTTTGTTTTTTTTTTTTTTTTCATTAGATCCTTATTTAATTTAACGTTCAATAAATTGTGTTCTACCTTGTGCTCCTGAATCAAATTATTGTAGTGACGTTTTAAAAATATTATTGATTGTTAATTTATTCGAAAATTAACAAATCCAACATTATTTATTTGTCAAAGTGTATGACTTTTCATTGGCCTCAACTGTACGTAGGTTATAGTTGCAGTTTTTGTGATTATCGTTAGAATTAAAATATTTTATGTTTGTTTAACTCCAAGCAGTGTAAGAAGTAAGGGAAAGCTTGGGCATATTAAAAACTACATGAGAATTGTCCATAAAAAAAGAATTATTAGGCGAAATATCTAATGATCACATACTTAAAGAAACGTTTTTGATAAGATGAAAAAAGAAGACGAATTGGACTTCACTGTAAGCAGATAGCACTTTTATGTTACATTGTAATCTTTAGTCTCCCTAACATAAGTTACACGTTTCGCCACTGCTGTTTTCCATATCTTGCGAGTTGTTACATTATCCTGTTGGAAATACCTCACTCCCATGGAGACAATCGTCATGTAATAGATTTCAAAATGGTTGTCCAGAATTATTTTAATATTGTTCTACTTCTATCCTTGAAAAAATATTGGGTAAATAATCAATCTGCATGGAGCAGCAAACCAAATGCCCATTTAATGAGAAGCAAGGCGTTTCAATAATTTTTTGTGGATTTTCATTAAATCAAAATGCACATTTTATTTATTTATTTATATACAGCTTGTTCCAAATTTTATAAGAAATTATTGAACAGATAAAACTACTCACTAAATAAGAAACCATATTGAAGAAAATATGTATTTGCATAAGTTCCATAGAGAAACTGAGAAACAGTGTGGGTTTATTTTGTTGAAGTTTTCGGAGTCTTGGTTGGCTTACATTAACACAGGTACGCAGATAAAATAACGTAGGGTACATACAAACATGGAGTCGAGAGCTTGCTGAATAGATTTATATAAATAATTTAGGAACTCAATAAAAGAAATAAGCATTACAATATTAAAATTGTAAGCACTAGCTGTGATATAATATTAATACAGTAAAATCTACAAAAGTAAAAAATACAAAACAGCAATAACATCTTGGTTGTGATCTACTAAATAAATACATATATGGATAACGTACCAAGGATATGAGCATCTGCAACAAACGGCAAGTCCATAATAAGCAATGGTGTCGTCGTATTTGCGGTTGTCGCTTTTGCGGTGAGATCTTTATAGGTAGCAGATGCGGTCAAAGTGAATTTCAAACTTTCACATTTTAATCCAGGTTTAGGACTGACAGTAAAAGAAGTTTATTGACGTGTTTAAACATACATGCCTATTTTATTAATTTTATAATAATGGAATTTTTCTACTGTGAATAGTATATAAAAAAGAACTGTCAGGAAATGCAATTTTCCAAGATATGTTAGTCAGGAAATGCAATTTGCCAAGATATGTTTTCACATATTACACATTACATAATATACGGAAATTACTCTAATTTTTGCACACAAGCCAGCCTTTTCAAATACTTTTTCAGATCCTGTTTTTCTTCATATTTGTAATGTTATTTATTCCTTTATCAAGTGTGATGGAACATTTTCTTTCTACGTTTGATGACCAAATTAAAATCGTTCATCAGACATTCTGTATTGTAAATTATTTTTTCTAAATAAATTAATTTTTTCGGTCGGTCGGTCCGGGAGTGTCCCCGAAACACTCTTTTTCAATTCAAATAAAAATAAATAGCAAATAACGTTTTACAAGAATTGAATTGAAATTAAAAAAACTAATCTTAAACTTTAATGTCACGCGAACGCTCTATGGTAACGCGTCACGCACTCAAAACCCCGCGTTCGTTTGAATAATTGAAACTTGAATTAACCTTCTACTTGAAGTACAATATAAACACTAAAACACTTGGATTGGAAAATAAAACTCTTTGCCAAATACGTCTTCTTACAGATTAAGGTCTCTTTCTTTCACGCCTTTGTTCCCGATAGCATTTGTCAAATCTCACAGCCAATTAGGATACACATTTCATAATGTGCAATATTTCATATTCTTTCGATTCAATTTCAATCAACCTTTCTTTAAAAATATTAAATTGATATAAGTGGATACCAGCAACCGTAAAATGTAGACATTACTACTGGACTTGATGACTTCTTATCCTGTAATATTTAGTTTGGGAAATTATTGGAAAGATAGACTTTTCTAGGTAAATGTTATATTTGCAACGAACATTTACGACGTGAAGAAAATGAAGAGAAGACGAGTTATTTAGCCGTTTCAACGAGATTATCGTTGAATGGAGATATAATTTGCTAATGAAACACCGGGAACAGGGAGGGGCAACTTGAGGCTATAAAGTGGCCGAAGAAACCGAGAAAGAGGAGGCGGGCGTCCCTCAGTGCTCGCTGTTGGCCCCGATATTCTAGAGTCGCACAATGTTAAGATAGCCACTTACAGCACAATGATATACGTTACTCACAAGAACGAAAGATACGGTCTCTTAAACATCCAGAGAAGTCTTGACAAGGCGATCGAGTAGGGCACACGCCAGCGTCTGGTCCTCAAACCGTTAAAGATCTACGCCGTTCGTTCTACTACCGGTCGGAAGCCCAATGTGCTGGTGATGAGATTCCATGGTCTAATTAGAATAGATACCTGGGTCTGGAGTTGGATCGGCAACTCGTGTCTACAACCTGCCAAAAGTTGACTGAGCGAATATTGGCTAAATGATAGTCCACTTGGCGTTAATATCAGCTACCTTCGAGGTTGTAATTTTTAGTACTACATTATGTTGTTGCCACAAACAAGTGTATATTAGAATTCCACATTTTGATTGAATATTTTGGATCTTCTAACCAATTTTCCGCAAAGTAGTCGCTGAATGGGATATGCGCTAAAGTTGCACACAAACATGTTTAAGCGAACATTTTCATTATTCTTATACTCCGTGCCCAAATCTAAACGGTAAACGTTTTGCCGGAAACACTGATTAAAATGAAAATTGTAGCCATGTATTAAAATATACGGAAATGCCAAATTTGTCCGTTGTGACGCTGGTAGAACTGCATTCCGGTATTTCTGATAAAATCAAGGAAAACAATCATTCATAGTTCTCTCTTTCCGCCTCGTTGACCGCAATCACGTTTTTTAAATTTGACATAATTTGAAATTGTCTTTGACCGCATCTGCTACCTATAATGTCTGACCGCAAACGCAACAACCGCAAATGCCACCTAATCATAACCAATAGCGATGATGTGATTAAATGATACCATGCCACAGACGTGAATTATTCCCTACAATTAGGGTAAGGCTGGACAAGTGTACACGTATTTAATTTATTTACGAGTTACAGTAAGACCTTTAATTATGAAATTGTATCGGTAATTTGGGTATACCATATTTATATACACAAAATTGACGTTATGTTGGCTTCACTGGGACATATAAATAATGTGCGATGCTACTTCTATTACTCCAAGTTCTTTGAGACGGACATGTGTTTCCATCTATACCTTGACTCAAAAATAGGCGTGATTTAAATTTTTTGCGCAAAAAGAAAGTGCTTGAATTGGCTCTGATCAAACCTGACTTACATATAAACAACATAATAACGGAAGGCGTCGTCGGTCATCTTTAATATCTACTTTAACCTGTCAGCGTGCCGGTAACAATATAAGGGATTGAATCTTCTACATTGTTTTTTGGTTATTTCAAAGCTTATAAGTTAAAAAACGAGTTCTTTTCTGAACTAAGTCGTCGAGTAATGAGTAAAGAAACAGGCTCCTATAGTTCCTCTGTCGAGAAAATGTTGTGTCGGACATTTATCTCCGGACGAGAGAATCGAATGCATTCAATGTATTTCCTATTATTTGTGTAATTATGGTCATATTATTCTAAGCAAAGCAAAGTCACCGGTGTACAGGGTTGCGAAGGAATATAAAGAAAGAGGCCAACTTATTTCACCTAAAGACAGTTCTCGCCGTCATTCCAAATTTGATATATTTGATAAAAACGTTAAAGATGCTGTATGTTAGATAGCGCATAGCTTCTTCAATAGCTTTCAAGAATGAACTCCTAACGCTAAGCAAAATCATGACAGAAATAAATTATTACAAGATGGAGAAGAGATTTGATAGCAATAAGGCAGACCAATATTTTATTTGGACAAGACATGAGGGACGGAAAGACACACAAAAGGAAAAGTGTGGACCAATAGAAGTGTCACCACTTCTGACAGGCTTTTATTGAAGGTTTGTCAACTGGCCTCAAAAATACAGTGGGCAAAGGAAAAAAGGCTTATAGGATTCCATATTGGTTCCCTGGAATGTGAATTGTAGCTGTTCAAGGGTAAAACAAGCGAGGATGAAGAGATGAGTAGTGCTCTCTCTGAGAACTGATTTGTATCATTCACGAAAAAATGAAACGATTCCAACTTCTAACTGGAAAAAGTTTGACATTCAGAAATAGCTACGGTTAAAAGATATTCCTTTCGGCATGGATATGGTTCGTTCTTAATTGTTGTACTTAACAAAAATAGATTTTATAGTTATGTTGTTAATTAAATGATAACGACGGCAGAAACAATTGTTATCATCACACCATCATGAATTAAACCACATTGAATTAGTATGACGATAGTGAAAGTGACTATATCAGAGTGAATAGGGAACAAAATTATAAATTTTTTCACTTTTGTCGCTGTAATAATTGCAATGTTATATACAATGCAGACCACTCTTTCAGAATATAAAAATTATGTGATAGATAGAAATTATTTCAACAATTGAGGCAATGATTGAAAGGTACCCCTAATAAAATATTTTATTTTTATAAATAGTATCAATAGTGCTTAGTTAAAATTGTACTTCTTATTTTTTCATTTGTTACTATAAATCGATTGGGAATGTCTTTTAATTATCAACGAGCAGGTTACAAATTATGATATTGGGACCGTGCTTTAATTTTGAGGGATTTTCTTGTAAAATTACGGCTTTATTTAAAAAAAGTGGTTAGCAGTTGATCATTCAAAGTCATCATCTATCGCTAGCGACTACTTTTTCCCATCTTTCTGGTAGCATACAGATACCATGTCGGAAAAACGACTTGTCTTTTGAAGCTATCCACGAATCGATCAATTTTTTTGTATCTTCATAAGTGAAGCGTTGTTCAAACAGACCCATGAGTCATCGATCAAAACAAGTGGTAATCAGAAGAAGCCCAGACATTGCTTCTTCTGAATATATCCCATCCGACGTATTCTGAGAATACGTCGGATGGGGTAGGACTTCCCATTTTGACAGGCCTTGCGTGGAACCAAGCATTGTCATGCTGAAGAATAACTTTATCGTGTCTCTCCTCATATTCCGGCCGTTTCTCCTTCAATACTGGGCTCAATCGCATCAATTGTAGTCGATACCGATCGCCCGTGATGGTTTTTTTGGTTGGAGCAGCTCATAGTACACTACACCCACCTGATCCCACCAAATACCTTGAGCTTTGATCCATGGATATTCGACTTTGCCGTCGATGTTGATGCATAGCCGGGCTTACCCCATGATTTTTTACGCTTGAGATTATCATTGCCAGTGTATGTAAGCGTCTAGGAATTATTGAACGATCAACTTCGAATGATTCTGCAAATTATCATCTTGCAAATTATACGAAATAAAATCAAATGGCATGAAAAACTTAAATATATCATTTACAAGATTGCACACCAACGTTACATCCATAGGAATGAGGCTTTTTAACATGTTACCCCCCGAAGTAAAAGCGATGTTGGTACAACAATTTAGATCAGCGACAAAGAAGTTTCTACCAGCGATAAGAGAGGTCTCTAATCTCTGGTTTCTACTAAGTAACAAATGCAAAAATAAGAAGCACAATTTTAAGTACGCACTAATGGTACTATTTATTAAAATAGAACATTTTATTAGGGATACTGTTCAATCATTGCAATTGTTGAAATAATTTCGATCTATTAGTTTATAAATGTATGTACTTTACTCACGCAATATTTAAGATTTGTTTCTTATTTGCAAAACTGAAACACCCCTGTAAAACGACAACAAATTCATATGGAGGTTATTCTAGGTAAGCAAGTTATGAATTCAAATTAGCTGCCATCTTTATAATTTTTATTCAGAATTATGGTATGTTATTAAATTCTATGAGTGAACAATTCTGCTTCCGCTACTCTTCCTGTTTTTGAGACAAAGTATACATGGTTTTATCAATAATATTTTGATGATGTACTAACAATGACAACTGAAAACAGTAGAATTTAAAATAAGAACAGCTAAAAGAGTAATTTAATGAAAGCAAGCGCTTATTTAAAATCGGGTTACTATCCTAAATAGCCTTCCCATCTCAATATACCTGCTACAATAGAAAACTCTAAAATGTAGATCAAAATAGCTTCCGTTTTTGAGTTTAACATTAAAGCAATGTCATCAGAGAATGGTGTAACCCAATAGTATTAAATAAAGTTAAGTACTATAACAAAGTTAAAAGTTTGCGAATAATAGTAAAAGTAATGAAGAAGGAAACATATCGCAAACAAATATTCTCGGCACACTCTGCACCACACAAATTATTAATTAACTCGGAAAGGCCGTTTCGAAGACACCTGGGTCATCAACCTCGGCCGCGTATCGATTGATGTGAGGGAACATATATTAAATCTAACGAACCCGCTCTGTCCCTACTTTTCAAGAAAAATATATACAAGTACCTACTTTTGCCGTTTAGGCTAGAAAGCAAGTTAAAAAAAGGAGAAAAGGCGGAAACGGTCTCTTACCACAAACCAAGACATGTGGTCATCCTACCCTAATAATAATCGAGTGAGACAACGGTTACGTCCGTTCTATTCGTTAAATTTATGTTCTCTCCGTCTCTCCCGGGAGGATCGACGTCTCTGTTAGCACAATCATAAATCAATGACCTCTTACCATACTAAATCGAAAAGACATGAAAAGTGTGAAGGTTCCTTCTCTTTATTGATTAGGTTTGCGTTCTTATTTATGTAAATAGGCGTCATAGACGCCTCTGAAACTATTTACATAAATAAGAATTCGATTATTAGAGTTATTAAGGTAGGATGACCACATGTCTCGGTTCGTGGTGACAGACCTTTCACGCCTTTTCTCCTTATTTTAACTTGCTTTCTAGCCTAAACGGCAAAAGTTGTATACATTTTTCTTGAAAAGTAGAGATGGAGCGGGTTCGTTAGATTCAATATATGTTCTCTCACATCAATCGGTACGCGGCTGAAGATGATGACCCACATGTCTTCGAAACGGCCTTTCCGAGTTAATTAATAATTTGTGTGGTGCGGAGTGTGCTGAGAATATTTGTGTGCCATACTACCCCATAGTCCTTGCTATCATTAAGGAAACATTATAATATTAATTTTTGATCAGGAAAATGTAGCGCACTGAACATTTATTATTATGAAAATAAAACAAATGTACCTTTAATGTAAGAAATATAATTCTAGGACTCCTCTTCGATCTAACTTTAGTATTCTCAAGTTCCAAATGTACGGCATTCTCAAGCTTCTTATAGCACGTTTCGCCTCTCGTTTGTATTCCGACGTATTTCAACGAGCTAAATGCACTGCATTCACGACCAAGTTCACTAAATCTAGCTCTCAAGATATCTTCGGGCGACTCCTCAACACTAGGGCAGCTATCTAATGTGTTTGTATGCTTCGTTTCGTGAAAGATTATCACACTTGGACCTAAGGCAACGGGAATAGTTTCTGATTCGAATTTCCAAACTTTATGCAAAGGTTCTCGAAAATGTCCATTGTATGCCTTCGAAGCACCGTCGAGAAACATATACATATCCGATTGTAACCGTTCAGCACGCGTTTTATAGATGACAATATCCGATACGGCTAAAACTTTAAGTAGCAGTCTTGTACGTTGACTCTCCTTTTCCGTAATTCCTAATAAACCTTCCGTATCTAGACATATCACTTTGAGGTTATGGTCATATGCTGCCCAAACTCCCAACGTACAAGATCTTTGATCGGGACTAGTTTTGAAAACCTCTTTTCCTTTAAAGAACACCTGGTTTAATGTATGCGATTTCCCTTCTCCGGTGTTTCCGAAAACCGACACAACCTTCACTTTTTCGCTTAAGTCCTTTATCTTTAGCTTCCTTAAAAACTCTTCTGGTGATTGCACTTTTAATTTTTCATTAGCATCTAATAGTAAAAAAGAAGGCATATCTGGTTGAGGTTGTGCTTCTAATTCTTCAAGAATATTAAGCGATTCCATCTTATCTACTATGTTATTGGTATTTGTTGATACATTTTCTATGTTTTCTTGAATTATTGATGGACTTTCTATTGAAACCAGGATAGAAGGATTTGTATTGGGATATTTTTGGGCAACAGCATTTGCTAATGTATTTTGCATCTTGCGGACTCCTAAGATGGTATTATTTATTTGAGTCACTGAAAGAAAAATAAGTTTTAATACCTAAATATATACATATTAAAAGAAAAGTACATGTTTAAAATGTGCTAATGGTACAACACATCAAACTGTAATAATTGCAGATGGTGAAATACAAGTATACATATTGAATATACAGCCACTTGTATTGTGAAATCATGAGTTGTGACTTGCTTTTAAACTGGTAGTACATGTTATCTAATATGTTGAATTATGTGAATTACGTTTTTACAATCACTTTATAACAATTTTTTTATATAAAGAAAACAAAAGATGAAAACAGTCCAATTCTAATATATTCGTGGAATATGCACGGACTACCTTATTTTTTATGCTTATACTATTTAAATTGCAATTTCTTGAAATTATCATGAAGAATGTAAATAATGTTCTTTTTCAAAACGATAGATTTATTTGTTTTGTACTCTTAAATAATCATAACCTCATTTCAGATAAGGTGGAGTCTGTTACCAAACTTGGACAGCTTGCCCTATATTTGCCAAAGGTGTTTCACCTCGCTATTTACGGCTTAAATACAATCGAAATCGCCACAATGGATATGAGTATATCTAAATATTTCTGCATTCCGCTAGAATCTCAAGAATTGAAGGTTATACGTGAAAAACATGACTCATCTCTATCTAACACATATTCCCTCTATCATATGTTTATCAATATTGTCGAGTATCGAATTAATTTAAAAAAGCAATATAAACTTCCTGATATCAAACAAAACAATATATTTTTCCTAAAAAGAATATATGCTGTATTTATTGACGTACTAATTCTCCCAACACGCATATTATGTTTACAGATTTAAATAAAGATATATTTGAGAAAGTAGAGTGCAATATGTTTATTTTTACACCGCCTTGTTTTCTTACCGAAGATTTTGTTGAACGTGGACCATAACAATTACTTACTGAAAATTTACATGCTCCTTTTTTTGATAATAATTATCAATTTACTACAACTACTTACACATGACACACAACTTGACGTTTTAAAGCAGCGCTATTGATAAAAATTTCAAGGTTGATGTTTTGTGTTGATGATCAAAAAAAAATTCACTTTTAAAAATTCACGGCGACTAAAACGATACTCATTCAAAGCCAATGCTCACTGGATAAAAACAAAATTAGATGCACATATGATTATCTCCGATTTACAGTAGAAAATATAAATACACTGATTAACTTTTGTCACCGTCCGTTTTATGAAATGATCTTTCTTTTTTTCAAACTCCGTCTCGTTTTGTTTGATTTCATTAAGACCGATATAATAGAATTTTGCCGTTATGCGCGAAAGTTCTTCGGATTCTGCTTGGAAACGAGCAGCGTTTTTGTTGTCTGTTTGCATTTCGTTTCGAGTTAAAATAAACGTGACAAAGAGCATGTGCACCAAACCGAATAAAAATTATGACGCTAATTTTGAAGATTTTATGCATTAAGAAACGTCACTAAATTTAATTCTGAAATGGCACGTCAGTTTACTGGAATATTCAACCATTATTTCATTCAATTTTAAAACAGAAAAAAATAATAAAACTTTATTATAAATTCTATTTTTGAACTGTTTTCTTCATTAATTTAACCGCCATTTTCATAACTTCAATAACGATCTCATCTGAAGTATTTTTAAATAGTAAATATTATATTTCTAATTAAAAATTTACCAGTGTTTTTTGAATTTGGTGATTTACTTTGCCAGATGTTGGTGACTCTTAGCCCGCCTAATGCGAAAACTTTTTCTGAATATATTTTATCTATACATTCAAAATTATAGATTTTTTGCCCTTCAAATTTTGCAATTTTAAAAAGGATAATTAAGGTCTATGAGAATAAGTTTCCTTTCCAAATCTTTCTATAAAAGCATTTTCATATAATACACCCATATGAAGCATTCTAAACGTCAGAAACGTATCATTTAATAAGCGAAACAATTCTTAATTTAATTTTAATCCATTTAACAAACGAAATAATTCTTAATTTAATTTTGATGTAATTTCAAAAACATCTTTGCACGTTCAATTTGAAATTTCTAGAAGCTTTTAAATATTGAATATTTTTTTGATTGACTAAATTTATTAGAAAATGTTATTCTAACTTAATGATTTCTAAAATTATTCTACTTATATTTATGTTGGATTTTTAAAAACTAGAGTTACTTTTCATGCCAATTTTTATATTCGTAGTGGTGTATTACAAAATATATTTTTAGTTTGCATTATTTTAATAGGTATATGTAACACTTAAGATAAAAATTACGTAACGATTAACAATTCAAATTAGTATATTCGTAAAATGTTTTACAAACGATTTGTAAAAATATAAAAAACTAGATAATAGCAATTAAATGTCACTTGGAATTTTCTGAAAAATTAAAAATCTTAATGAAACGATAAAGTTGAACTATAAAAAATATATAAAAAAGGACTCGATATATTTAAAATTACATAATACACGCATATTTCTTGAAAATTTTGAGTGCAAAATTACAGTAAGGAAATGTTATACATACAATAACTTTTACTGTTTTAATTTCTTTTTACCCAAGATGTAATTTATATAATACTACGTGACACACACATAATAACCTTGCATTAATTCCGGGTGTATGATTTCATCTATTTTAAGCAGATCATGAATTTGCTGAATATGGTTTCAAATTTCAGTAAACTGAATAATTCCCGTTTGATTATAAATAGATTTTCCGTTAATTTAATATATATTTGTGCATGCATGATTAATTTTAGGCGCTGTGAACAACGTTCACACACCTGCTAAAGAAATAATTCGCTCTTTGTAAACATCCTCCGTAGTTGGCAACAACAGCAATTGTTGTTTACTATAGATACTTGAAAAATATTTTGTTTGAATTTTGTATCTGGCGTACTTTTTGTAGTAGTGTAGGTATACAATTACAGGAATTGCAGCCTAATGGATGATATTTTAAGTAAAAATACTGACTTAGTATTCAGCATGTTTTTTGTTATATATTTTTATATAGTTAGTACATTATGCATTTATCAACACCGTCCACTTAGCATTTTTTAAAATTTCCCAGATGATTTAAGTTGGCAGTTTTGGTAATATGAATGCGAATGTGCTCTGTATTTCCGGAGCTACCAACTTAAATCAACCACAAAATTTGAAAAATGCCAAGTGGATATGCCAATATTTATATCGTGATTAATAAAACCTTTGTATTTATCATAGTTTTCATAAAAATCTGGGACAAGCGATACAATTATGACATTATCCATTTTAAACAAGTCTTGTAAAATATGACAAATAATTTAATGTCAAATTGTGTGTCAATCGTTAATAGCTATGAATTTATTTGAAACAGATTACCATTAATATTGTTAGATTAACCCACTAAAATAAATGTAAAAATGAAGCTCTTGGGCATCCCCAATAAATTTTAACTCAATTCGAAGCTACGTAAAAAGTTTGTCATCCGTTTGGAACATTACTCCACAAATATGAACGGCTTGGTGTAAAAAGTTGTGTACTGGGCGTTGAATCTAAACGCAGTCTAGGTGTTGGATATACAGTTACCGGATTATACTCAACAATAGGCACTATATTCCTTATCTTTTACGTACGGTAGATAGTTTATAGGTTTTACTTTCGATAAATAAAAGGCGTTGTATAGTAATTGGTTTAATAAGAACGCCCAAAGTATTTACAGTTAAACATAATGAATAGTAAAATAACTATCTAAGTGGTTCTCTTTTGGGCAATATACAATTTTTTCTCTCTTTCTTTTTCAATAATAAGAAACAATAATAACAAACGATAACTCTCAGCCTTTTCTTTTCTTCGTCTAACAAATTCATTGAATGAATGACAAATATCTCATTCCTCTATATATCGATGTTATCTTTTAACCATATTCTCTTTTCACTTTTTTCCACATAAATAATAAAGTTTTTTTTTGCTTGTTTTAATATATCGTATTAATTATATATAAATAACTTAGAAAAAGTGAATCCTAAAATAATAAGAAAAATCCTAACGAGTAGAATTATTCAAATTTGTTTATTATTACAGTATGAGCATCGGTAAGTCAAAAAAGACTCATGCGACAAAACTAAATTTACGTAATTTACGAGTCGACAGATGGATTGGAAGAGGGAAATGATTATTGATATTTTTTTAACACTAACCTGCATCAAAGTTTTAGTTTATAATTTTTCCATTTGGAGATTTTAAATTTCCCGCTAGTTTATAATTGTCCAATAAAGACATAGAGTACATCTATGCCATCTATTGGATTGTGCATGATTTCAATCCATCTGAAGACACATTCTTTTCTTTTAATTTTTTTTAGTTTCAAAATTGAAACATCAATTTCTTTATATATCTACATATATTTAAACATATTTTAATTTTGGGCAGTGTTTTAACAAATATGTGCACTAGAATTTTATTGGTATTTATATCTAAATAGATTGCCCAAAATAATTAGTAATAAAAGTAACAGTTTATAACCTCAGTAACACACGTCGATATTGGGAAGTAATGGTGCATGAATCTACTTTGGCAAAAACAAAAAAGAATTAAATACAATAAGAGGGGGGAAATGATATTATAAGTACTCTATGTAATGACGAACGAATCAGTTGTTTATATGATATTTTATACATTTCCGTTAAAATGAAAAAGTATTAATTTGATATGCTTATTTGCGATATGAAAATTAATAGTTATCTTTCTAATATTCGCTTTTTTTGTTAACCAATTACAACTTTGATTTAATATTATTGATAAAATTTATGATTTTTATGAAAGTAAAATAAAATATCGTTTTGGACAATTCAGATTGCAACTTGGTTTTTAATTTCAATTTCTGTTTATAATATACCGATTGGCAATCGAAACTGATTTAATAGATATGTATCTAACAGAGAAAAGAATATTGTGGTAGGGACATTAGGTACCGCCTACCATGTGATTTATATCTATGAAATATAACTGTGCTCTGTTAAATACATACAAGGGCGTAGCTAGGTAAAAGCGAGGGGTGTCTGCTTAAAAAAAAAGAATAAACATGAATGCCATTTAAATTTGTAGATAACAATACACTTTTACTTTTGAAATTATACATGAATTGCATTATTTCATTCTCCATGTTAAAGAACATGCCTATACCCAGAAAAGTAAAAGGTATAGCAAAAAAATGTTAAAAGGGTTGTTACTTTTCCGCGCAGTGATTCTAGATGAGAAATTGTATCAACAACTGATAGGTAAAGATCTTGCTTACCCTTGCTCAAAAACCTAGCTACGCCCATGGATACATATGTTGCTATTAAATCAGATTTTGTTGGCAACCGCTATAATAATTTATGTCTGTGTAGGGTTGAATAAAGTAGAAATAAAGTAAAAATTAATAATATAACCTTGAGATAGATGCAACACAAACTGTAACATAACATTTATGTTGTATTTCGTAGCAATCGTAGCAATCCAAATTGCCCATCGTTTACACAACAAAACATAAATAAAATTTGCTTTTTTCAAATGAGATACCATATACAAAATGATTATTGCTAAATCGATTAAGTCATATTATAAATACGTAACACAATGCATGTAAAATGAATTTTATAAAACATTTACATAATGATAGTCATAATAGTAATAATAATAATACCAATCTATCTTGATAGTGTTTAGAAAAAATAGTTTAAACCTATGTGTCGATAAATGAAATAATAAAATGTAATGTACTCATTGCGTTTTAACTATTTTTTCCCAAATACGACATCTATCATGTTATTTGAAAGTGGAAATATGAGATTTTTCGCAAACTCGGAAACTAACCTGATGTTTGCATGTTTCAATCAGATTGGAAATTTATTTTTAAGGATTTCCAGTTATGCTACTTTAAAAATATATTTAACAAGTATTCAACAGATTTCCAACAGCTAAATTTTTAGTAGGAGTATTGGTTTTGGTTAAAAAAATATTAGTTAGAAAATAAATACTATCAGTGGAGTAATCGTTATGATTGTCTCAAATTGTTAAGGATAGCGTATGATGTACAGGTCATTGTTTAATGCAGGGGTCCGAAAGCACGCGCAGTTCTTTCAATGCACAATTGCTGCTCTTTTTAAGTTAGTAGATAATATGTGTACAACAAAATAAAATGTTAAAGTTAAGTAAAACCACTGTAAGTATTTCACTAATTACTTATAGTGGTAAATATGAAATGAGAATTTGGTGAGAGATTTAAAGAGTTTAGAAAGGAAAAGACAACCTTATCGATTTAAATGTTTCACCTTTTTGCGATATTGATCAAGCAGCTTTCCGACTAGAACTAGCAAATATAAAAATCAAGTAAATATGGAGTTCAAAATTTGTAAATCGTAAGAGTGAATCAGAAAATTTAGAGGGAAAGAAATATACTTTTGCTGCGCAACATAAATAGTCTAAGATGCAAAATCTTAGAGGGCAAGGTAAAATTGTTTTAAATACTTGGAATAGTTTGCCTGATATTTATTTTCCATTAAAGACTTATGCATCTAGACTTATGTTGATTTTCGAATCGATATATTTTTGCAAACAGACATTTTTGAACCTAAATTTTACTAAAAATAAACTAAGAAATCAGGTGAATAGTGCAAGTTTATCGCCTTGCTTGAAAATGAAAGTAACGTCATATTTACCGAATTTTGACAAACTTTCTTGAGAAATTCAGCAACAAAAGTCTCATTAGGAACTATATACAGGACGTTTTACAACAATATTTAATGATTTTAAGGGTATATAGTGCGCTCGAAAATAAGGTAAAAAGTCTTAGTAAATACGTGTCCGTAAATCAATTGTTTACGAGATAACGAGTATTCCCGATATATGAAATATACATTCCGGTAAACATGTGCTGTTTTTTTTTTGACACTTAGATTTGAAGTTTTGTGCAATTTGGGCCAATTACAATGTTTGCGTATTCAAATGCTGGAATGAGCGATATGGTGTTTATGTACGGCCTGCCAATGGGAATGATGTAAAAGCACGTTGCGAACCTATGTTCATTGAGACTTTGTTTGACCTTGTTTTCGACCATACATGCCCTTAAAATCGGCAAGCGTTGTTTTAAAACATCTTGTATTTCTTTTAGAGAGTGTATAGAGTCCGGTCCTGAAGTGTCCTCCTCCCCATACTAACTTTTGAACGACAGAAGCTAGCGCTTTTAGAAGAAATAGGTCGATTTCTATTTTTTATGAATCAACTTTTGCCGGTGTTGGCAGTTCAATTGTATTTCCGATGTCACCGGAAGTGAGGGCAACTTCCCTATTTTAAATAGAACATCCTGTATATTTTTACGTTTTTGGAAAGATAATCGACAGGCGAATCCAACGATCCACATATGTTACACTTAAACTTAAGAAATATCACGATATGCAACCATAAAGGTTTTGGTAATCTGTTTTTGTTGTTACGCAAATTGTTAAGGATAGCGTATGATGTACAGGTCATTGTTTAATGCAGGGGTCCGAAAGCACGCGCAGTTCTTTCAATGCACAATTGCTGCTCTTTTTAAGTTAGTAGATAATATGTGTACAACAAAATAAAATGTTAAAGTTAAGTAAAACCACTGTAAGTATTTCACTAATTACTTATAGTGGTAAATATGAAATGAGAATTTGGTGAGAGATTTAAAGAGTTTAGAAAGGAAAAGACAACCTTATCGATTTAAATGTTTCACCTTTTTGCGATATTGATCAAGCAGCTTTCCGACTAGAACTAGCAAATATAAAAATCAAGTAAATATGGAGTTCAAAATTTGTAAATCGTAAGAGTGAATCAGAAAATTTAGAGGGAAAGAAATATACTTTTGCTGCGCAACATAAATAGTCTAAGATGCAAAATCTTAGAGGGCAAGGTAAAATTGTTTTAAATACTTGGAATAGTTTGCCTGATATTTATTTTCCATTAGACTTATGCATCTAGACTTATGTTGATTTTCGAACCGATATATTTTTGCAAACAGATATTTTTGAACCTAAATTTTACTAAAAATAAAGTAAGAAATCGGGTGAATAGTGCAAGTCTATCGCCTTGCTTGAAAATGAAGGTAATGTAATATTTATTGAATTTTGACAAATTTTTTTAAGAAATTCAGCAACAAAAGTCTCATTAGGAACTATATACAGGACGTTTTACAACAATATTTAATGATTTTAAGGGTATATAGTGCGCTCGAAAATAAGGTAAAAAGTCTTAGTAAATACGTGTCCGTAAATCAATTGTTTACGAGATAACGAGTATTCCCGATATATGAAATATACATTCCGGTAAACATGTGCTGTTTTTTTTTTGACACTTAGATTTGAAGTTTTGTGCAATTTGGGCCAATTACAATGTTTGCGTATTCAAATGCTGGAATGAGCGATATGGTGTTTATGTACGGCCTGCCAATGGGAATGATGTAAAAGCACGTTGCGAACCTATGTTCATTGAGACTTTGTTTGACCTTGTTTTCGACCATACATGCCCTTAAAATCGGCAAGCGTTGTTTTAAAACATCTTGTATTTCTTTTAGAGAGTGTATAGAGTCCGGTCCTGAAGTGTCCTCCTCCCCATACTAACTTTTGAACGACAGAAGCTAGCGCTTTTAGAAGAAATAGGTCGATTTCTATTTTTTATGAATCAACTTTTGCCGGTGTTGGCAGTTCAATTGTATTTCCGATGTCACCGGAAGTGAGGGCAACTTCCCTATTTTAAATAGAACATCCTGTATATTTTTACGTTTTTGGAAAGATAATCGACAGGCGAATCCAACGATCCACATATGTTACACTTAAACTTAAGAAATATCACGATATGCAACCATAAAGGTTTTGGTAATCTGTTTTTGTTGTTACGCAAAGTTAGCTGGGAAAGAGCGCCAAATGGTTTCTTGTGACGCCAGGCTGACTTAAAGAGCTCGTTGCTAAGCAAAATAATCATAATGATAATGATTTACACACTTTAGGACCTCACTGTATAATTGTACTTGTTTTCAAAAGCAAACTCAAAACTCTTACTTTTTAATACCTTCCGCTGTTCTTTGAAACACAAAATCAAAAGCTGAAGGAGATTCTTAATGGAATTTAAGTAAAATCATTTATTGTTTTTTCACGTTTTATGTTTGATGCTTCAACTTTTTGTGATACTCAAATATTACTCAATAAACATTTTATATGATTGCACATATTTTACATTTCTAGTAATTTTTTTGCAAAGAAAATTTACTGTCCCTTTTCCTACAAAAAATTATGATCACCGTTAAACATATCGTTCGTATTTTTTTTTTAATGAAGTATAGATTTTAATTTTATTATTCAAACAAGTTGAATATTTTATAAAATATATAAAATACTATTTGACCATATAAAAATGTTAATTCATATGTAAGAATTTTTAAAATCAGTTACTTTTTACCTTAATAATTATATTTTATTACTATTATTGAAAAATTGGTGATAAATCAGCAAATCAAAAGAATAAACCTATTTTAACAAAAGAAAATACGTTTCGGGCTCAATTTTCAAAAATGTTCAGGATAGTACTGTCCCAACTCCATTTGTTTAGCTATGGAGTTAGCACTTTATTATTCTGGGCAAGGGAAGTGTTATTTTGGTAAATAGTTCTAAAAATGACACAAAAGTTGCCGATCCCTGACTTAGGATATTAGAAATTGCTATTGTCATTTCAAATGTTTTTAAACACATCCTCGTCACACGAAATGTGGTTAAAACAAATTAAATATACGTTTCAAAGGGATAATAGTTCTTAAAAATAGAAGTATTTATAACATATGAGCTCTTATCCCACTTATCAGATCCATGATGGATATCGTAGTTCGAAATTCTTCATTAATAATATAATTATTTAGCACTATCATACTACAAATATTCAACGATTATAAATACAATATATACATTATTCTTTCTTTTTATAATTGCTAAAAAAATATTTATTATTCTTTCTTTGTAACTCGTATTTGTTTTCTTCTCTTTTTTCTCTATTAATTTGTCTCCATGTAGTAACAACTGTAATTTTACTTACATTCTACTGTCCCGGATGATAAATCCAATTTTCAACAATATTCTCACTACGTTTCTCAACTGATTCTTCACTCACACAATCTCTTGTTCCTTTTTTTTTTTATATATTTATAATATAATATATATATAATTAATAGTAATAATAATTATTATTATATTGGTACCGATGAGAATAAAAAAATCTCCTTTCATTTTTTTTACTTATATTTAATTTGCATCATCTAAATATACCTTGAATTCAAGTATATATAAAAACAGAAGGGCAACTGATAAGGAGAAATAGTAGAGGCACTTTTTTGGATAACGCGCATAAGTAATCATGACTTCGACGAAGGCAGGATTATATTTGGTTTCGGGGTGATCTGTAGGGCGGGACTCGAAGATCGCGATGGCTTCCTCGTAACGGTCTGCGGTATCACCGTTAACGATTTGGGAATCTTCGGCAGGATCATTACCGACTTGGCCTCGCCGAATTTCGCTTCCAGCTTCTCGACTTGCCGGTCCAATTTTTCCAAGCTGCTTTCCTCCCTCTCAGTTTCGCTTAGAACCTGGTCGCTTCTCGGGCTGGTGATCGTCGAGGTCTTCGAGATGACCAAGCTCTTACGCGGGACCATCGTCTTCAATAGAGAATTGGGAGAACTCGTATTCGCCGTGATTTTCTGAGGTTCAAGCTTCGCCTTTTGGGCGTCTTGCAATTTCTTCTGTTTCAGATCGAAGGTGCGTTTGATCGCGCACATCTTCTTGTAATCCTCCAACGTTATATGATAGGGTTTCCCGCCGGATATCACCTGTACCAAACCGGGTTTCTTTTCCGTCTTCTTGGTGGGATCGATCGGAATTAAATTAGGTTTCCAATTCTTCGTAATGGGAAATTTAATTTTTTGCGGTTGTGGTACTTTCACCAGCGGAGCTACCGGCTTACTGGTACCCGGTTGTAGAGGCATCAATCCAGGTGGAACGCCGGGCGTTTTCACTTTATTATTACTAGTATTATTATTGTTGTTATTGCTGTTAGTATTACCGTTAATATTACTAGTCGTACTATTGGAATTCACGATAAAATTGGAATTACTCAATTGCGTAATGGTAATCGGTGTGTTTTTTGGAATATTCGCGGCGTTTATGATGCCTACACTTTGCGTACTCGTGTCCCTGCTCGTAATTATACCGCTCGAACTCTTCTGGGGCTTATTAAACGGAATCATCGATAGAGGTTGTATCGGACCCGAATTGCTCGGCGTATTATCGTAAGCGCGCAAGCGGTTCTGCACGGATTCGCTGTAATTCACCGAATGATGACTGGCGTTCGGCGATAGGATTAAGTCGCCGTTCCGAAAATACTTCTCGAGAAGTATGAGGTGCCGTAAAAAGCTGCTTTGGTTTCCGTACGGTTTTTGCAGTTCTTGCCACAATTGCTTCGTATCGAGATCAAATTGTATCGTTGACGAGCACTTCTCCCACCCTTCCGGCGTTCGTTCCTTCACGTTGTGGAAATCGACGCAACCCTGCAGCGGTAGATCCTCTTCTCCGGGAAACAATTGCCGCACGGATATGGAAGGATTCGATCCTAGTCTTTGTACTGCGATATCACTTTTATTTTTCAACTTGAGATTTTTCGATAGTTCCACAGCCTCCTTGATCGATTCCGGTCGCGGTATCTTCTTCAAGAGGATCTGCTTTTTAGGGGCTTCCCTCTTTTCCGCGTCGTTGCTGCATTCTATAGCGATGCTCGGGATGAGCGTGTTGTAATCGACCATGTAATCTGGTGATTCTTCCCGCGACTCCGATGGAGGAGCGGAGTTTTGCTCCGTGGACGAAGACGTGCTGTCCGTTTGACGTTCTAAGGACGGTGGATCGTTGCTCGATGGGGGTTTGCATACTTTTTTCTTCTTTATCTTACCGGTGAGATCTTTTTCGTATTTATCCTTGGTTGGGACGGGAATCGGTTCTTCGACTTCTGCCTCATCCATATGCTCGACGTCGTGGTAATGCAGTAACCTGTTAATAATATCGACGATATTAGTTGCAATTCTAGCATTGATTTCGCTATGGTTTATTTAAAATATACAGCGTGATCACCTAGTGCGTGGATGGAAGATAATTCATTTCCTGAACAATTCAGAGAAAAAATTTTCAAATAAAAAATATACGGAGACAAATGCTGCACAACATAAAATTATATTCAAGTGTACAGGGTCTTTAGTTTTCGTAACGCACGATGTATATTATTACGATTTTAGAAACCTCTCTTCAATTCATGGCAACTTTCATCAACATTTCCTATACGTATCTATCTTAGTTTCTGAGATAATTGACATAATTTGAGATTTTTTCGAGCTGTCGTTGTTTCTTTAACGGCCGATATCTTAAACGCTTTACACGATAGGATGGTAATTCAAATTTTAGTCGATTGAGTATTTCTCGGAGTTTTAAATTAAAACCTATATAAATTGTATAGTGGACCAAAGAAATAATATTAGAAAAGTAGAAGACTCTAACCCTTGAGCCATTTGGAACGAATGAAAAAATGCAAGAAATCGCCAAACTGCACGTATAGAGTAGATAATTCCAAAAAGCAAAAGCAAGAAGAGGCGACTTGATGCAAGAAAGTAGTGCTACCAGATATCTGGAAGAAGCAAAGAAATGAGAAAGTTGGCGCTAAAAATAGTGATGCACTAATAAAAATATAAACAAAATTATCTGAGTTTTCTAAAGCCTGGATTTATTGGTCAATTAATTGAACAAGTTGATGTTATTGTATCGTGTAAAACAGCAAAAATCGGTACGATTTCTTGAACAATTTATCCTTCGATTAATTGAATTGAATAGAACATGCTTTATTTTTGCCACGATCTTCCGACAATTTTTCACTAACTTTGCGTTTTAATACCAACCCAGTAACAGAAAAATACCTACGAATTTTGTTTAATGTTTTTAAAGGAAAGTGAGATTAAATTTCAAAAATTTATGGAGATCGATGTAGTGGATAATTTGAATTAACTAACCGAAACTGACGTAACCAAACCTATATCTGTGTCTATACCAAAACTACTAAAACATTGAACAAAAGCAAATTGCCAGTCTCTTTTTATATGCAAATGAAAATGTCCTATTTAATAATTCCCCCGTTCAACTATTAACCAAACTAAACGAATATTCACGATCATTAAAAACTTATGCAATTTATTGTAAAATGTAAAACGGCATATTTCTACCAATTTCTTGGTCAAGAATTTAAACGAACGGGCCAATAAATCGCGGTGTGTAAAGCAGGCTTAACGCAATATTGCTATATTGGTTGCCTACGCTTGCTATAATAGTAAACAGCAAACATAAACATAACCTTAAAATAATGAATTATGATTTAATAAACTAATATCATCCGCCTTTCTTTCAGGGTATATACAGTGTGATAAAAAAAAGGCTGATTGATTAAGTTGGCAATCCGGAAGCAGATATTTTTGGCTTGTTAAGTTTATAACATTTTCTACTGTCAAAATTGATAGTTGTAATTCTCATTGACGTGCGGATGTTTCGAGTGAGATTTATTGTGTGTGGTTATCTGTTATTCTCACATTGTTTTAGTATATTTCCTTTTATATTTTTAAATAACAGTACTTATCAGTACTAAAGGATGATAACGGTTCGATAATGGTGTTTTCTGTGGAACAAGATTATCGTAATGGCGTATTTTCGCAGTCGGATGCAAAATGAAGTGGGTTCTTGGATATACTCGATGGAATTTTGCTATGAGCAGTACATCGCAATGTATCCAGAGGATGTTGTACCGTTTGACACTTTTGCTCACCATCAACAACGTACTGTTGAACGCTTTATGGAGTCTGGAAGTGCATGCCAACGGAAGTTGTCTGGTAGATCTAAAATTCTAACGGAAGAGGTTCACGAAGATATCAGTCAACGAATGTAACAAAGCCCAAATAAATCTCTTCGTAAACTTTCACAGCAAACTGTTAAATTTTTCTTGTCTTTTTAATATAATATATGTAATAAACATTTCTCTTCTAGGGCTATCATACGGAAGTTGTCACAATGTAGTTCGTAAACAACTACACATACATTCGTATAAAATGACTATGATTCAGCAACTGTTTGCCCAAGATTTTAATGCCCGAGTACAATACTGTCAGTGGTTCCTTGACGTAATGAATGACAATGATGTACTGGACAATACATTTTTTACTGATGAGGCTTAGTTCCATTTATCTGGCTATGTAAATTCCCAGAACTATCGTACTTGGTACACTGTAAATCCGCACATGTTGGTCGAAACAAGTTTACACCCAATTAAAATTGGTGTATGGGTAGCAATGTCACGTAGGCGAGTCTTCGGGTCTATTTTCTTTCACGAGACTATTAATGCTGAGAGATATACAGAACAGATTTTAAATCCATTTATAGCTAAACTAAATGATGATGAAATGCAACGACATTATTTTCAACAAGATGGTGCCACTGCACATACAGCTGCAGCTACTTAGCATTTTTTGGAAACACACTTTCCACAGAGAATAATTAGCCGAGGGAGATGGCCTCCAAGATCACCTGATCTGACTCCTTTAGATTTTTATTTATTTGGAAGCTTGAAGAATAGAATCTATCGTACTCGACTTCATAATACTGACGAACTACAGGGAGCTATTTAAACGAAATTCAAAATATTAATGTTGAGACATTACAAAATGTTTTCGAAAACATGAAACGAAGAGTTCAAGTCTGTTTCAATAATGAAGGTGAACATTTTGAACAGCTTTTATAAGAAGTTTTATATTGTGCGTACTGAAATAATTAATGTAAGAAACGAGTTTTATATTCATAAATTAATCTATGGAATTCAAATGTGAATGTAATTACGTGAAACATACATATGTATCATTTGTTATAAACATTCTTTTTATTCTAATACATGTGTAAATATTTGTCTTTGTCTAATTTCATCTTCCACATCTTAATAATACTAAATATGTGTCTGGGGCTTCATTTCATTAATTAATTAGAAAAAGTATTGACAAATTTATCAATGAGATTTAAACGTTAATAATTACACAACTTCCCGTCTCCGACGCTACTGAAATTTTCATAATAACTGAGAATTTGCTTCGTGTTATTACCAATTAGTCAGGTGCGCCAACACAATCAGACATTTTTGATCTCACTGTACCAGCGAATTTAAAAGATAAATGTTTGGGACCTTTTCTGTATTGGTTCAATTGAAAGTTGTTGATTCATATAGCAGGGAAACCATACTAGGGAAGCATCTTCCAATTTACTATGCACAGTAGCATAATAAACAATTACAATTGCAGATATACTATTGAAAGACTTGCGGAATCCTATAAGAAAACATAAAGACCTGGATGCTGACAAGGAATTCATTGTTATGTGCTGAGAAAAAGTAAGCTTTGAATTAAAAAGTAAGTAGTAAAAAGAATAATTGAATGGTATTAGAGTAATACATCTGGTGTAAAATACAACCGAACACTTAGCACCATTCATCAATTGATCTGCAGTCTTATACATTCCATTTCTCAATCGATGACGTTATACATTTTAATCAACCACAACGGAGGTGTATGCTTCTCATCAACGAAGCTATTAGTATTTTATTTCCTAACTTTATATTTCATTATTGGAATTGCAATTATCTCACATTGTTTCCTGATCAAATAGCATAATACATACCGCTTTGTGTACTCCTTAAAGAATTCGGTGGTATTCTCAGGTCTCTCCTCTTCATCTGTAAGCAGTAGCGTCGCGAAATATTTACAAAACTTGCAGATCACCGGTTTGTCGTTGAATTTCACCGGTATTCCAATACCATTTAGTTTATCGTTCAAATCTCGAGCTTCTGGTCCTAGGTAGTGGATATGATTCCTGGCCAATTTTCGTTTGCACATAGCGCATGTCATCAGGTGCTCTAGAGCGTTAAAGTGTTCCTCGCAGATCGGTACCAGGTGTAAACCAGGATTATCCAGGTTGATATTTATCTGAAAAACAAGGAAAATGTATCAGAAGACTGGGATAGTATTATGATGATGATTTTAATGGAAAACTTACCACTTTACAGATGTTTTTCACTTTTATCGCCCATTTCCGCCGGATATTCGTGGTGGATTCATTCTTACAGCCTAAAACGTGGCAGAGATTATGTTTCGGCACCGTAGTCACTAAGGTATTCCGCTTGTTATTGGCGTAAGAAGGTGTATTTGTTTTTCTATCAACGTGCCTATAGCAGGCGTCGCATAAACACGAATCCCTTGTCAAATGCTTTTCAACTGGAACGATAAAAACCATCACCTATCGAAATTGCCAAAGGACTAATACTTACCAGCCAAAATCTTATCTTGTCGTTCAACACTTTTCATCTGCGCTATGTGACAAGGAGTATCAAACAATCCGAATTTTCCAAAGCAATAGGAGCATTCGTCCTTGCATAATCTTCCTGGATGGATGCTAAACGAGCTTGCCTTCTCTGGAATAACGAGATTTTTACCAGCGCCATCTTCAGTCGCGGCCGTATCACCATCGGACGTATGCTCGCTGCTAGCATCTGTGGCAAAAAACGCAAGTAATATATCACTTGCCGTAGATCACTCTTTATAGATTAAATCGCTTGCTACAGCCATTAAAACCATTCTTTTAAAGAGAAAAGATTTCAACAGCGCGAAAGTGCGTGTATAGTCTTGTGTTAGTAAGAAAATATAAATAAAAAAATGTTCGCTATTTTTTAAATCGCAAAAATACGCTAACAATGTCGATTCTTTGCGCGTACAACAAGGAAAACTGGCAGCGAAAATGTTTTATTAAGTGAACAGGTAATTCGTGTTGTTTTATCTTCAACTAATCTAGTTAACCTCGTTGTACTTTGATGAGGCAAAATGTGGATGTTTGTTGTTATAAGAAAATGGCGTAAAAGTAATATAAAACAAAACAGAGGAGAAAAATACGACCAAATAGTAAGCCCAAAACCATTATTACCCATGTTAGATCTGTTAACATAATGTGATTTGCGAAGCGCACCAGCTGTATCCGAGGATTGACCTCCATGTGTCTTCCATGAGGACGACGCTCCACCCTGTAACATAAAAAAAGGATTTTATGTATCCTATTAGATTTAAGAGGAAAATCAGGGACTATTATTATCGATAATGTAGGTCTAAAGAAACTGACGTTGCAGTGATACTCGACCATTATTACTGTTGATATCTGGATAGATTTTAAAATAGTCAATCATCAACTTTCACCAATTAAAGGAAAAATCGACCGGTCATGAGCTATTATTACGCCTGCATCCGTGGAGCGTCTTAAGATGTCACTCTCAGCATTCTCCAAATTTGGAGTAAAGAAAAATTACGGAAAACCTTGCTCTGAGAATTGCGAACCCTGGGCTCGAGATTGATAGGCGAACGCGCTAGACACTGCATTATCAGTCACGCGATTATACTCTCTTCTCAAAAATTAAAACTTGTTTCCCGAAAATATATGAGGAGATACATCGCAAAACGCGGTTTTTGACATAATTCAAAACAGCATTTATTTCTTTAGGTGTCCCTGCTAAATTAAAAAAAAAACGTGCAATATTTTTAGAAACTTCTACACTAGTACCTGCAATCTTACGCAACATAGTAACATTTGCAAAAACATATTTTATATAGGACACATGCAGTTAATCTATACTATTTGTAGAAAAATAACTCAAAAACTGCGTTTTGCAATGTATCTCTTCATATATTGTCGGGAAACAAGTTTTAATTTATGAGAATAGAGTATGATCACGTGATTGATAGCATGGTGTCTAGCGCGCTCGGCTATCAATCTCGGAGTAACGGATTCGAACCCCGGGTTCGCAACTCTCAGAGTAAGGTTTTCAATTTCCCTTACTCCAAATTTGGAGAATGCTGAGAGTGAACATGCGTCACTTCCATAATTTGATACGTTCTGATCTATCTCGCAAAAAAAGTTTTCAAAAGAAATGGAGTTCTATGAGGAAGAAATGTAGCATGTACGCATAACTTCAATGGTTTTTTAGCGACTGATATTGAATTCTACAGTTCCATAATTTATGTAATGTTAAAGTTGAAGAAGCTTCTGTTTGAGAAAGGTCTCAATTTAGTAGAGTAGTTTATTAGAATTTTCTTTAGCATTTCAATTAAAACAAGGCTTTAAGAAAGCAATTAAAAATGGCCAGATCAGAAAAAAATCGAATGAAAAATTTTAAAATACCTATGGCATCTTCAGGTTTGTTTTTTCACAGATGTTTTAAATAAGTTTACTTTTTAACTTTTTTTAAAACTAAGGAAAATGATAGCGAATTTGCACTGAAAACATTTGAGAGTAATTTGTTTGTTCGATGTATGATTGGTGTTAGAATGATGAGTGCACTGTTGTAATGACAAGACTGACAGTGTTTTATTTGTTGAAAAACTTGCAGGAAAAATGTAATGAGTGTAGACTTTTTCGCACTATCAAATGACAAAATCATCGAAATTGTCGAGACCATCTGTTTGTGACAATTGCACTAACCAAGTGTAGAATTTTTCTAGTGCGCACTGAGTGCAAATATATCAAATCCGCTTGATATTCTTTCACCAATTCGGATTAGTAGTTGCTAATTTCATAATTCACGTAATATTTCGATTGACATATATAACCGTCTCTGTAGTCGAACGGTTAGCATACTTGTCTTTCGAATCGAACGGCGCAGGTTCATATCCTGGCCGGAACGGTTGGTTTTTAATTACGGATAAAAATCGGAGTATGCCTTCTTGTTGGATAAGGAAGTAAAACCGTAAGTCCTGCGTCAATACGATGCTTGGCACGTTAAAAATCCTTACCAAAGGTCGGAACACCTTTGGATTCGACAAAATTCTAATGGGGTCGGTTAATGATAATAGTAATCGATGCCTAGAAGTGCGAGGTGTATTCCGTAATCCAACGCTTCGCCCAACAACAATTTTGAGAGAAAAGCTCTATCTATAGAGCTTGGTTTCACGTTAAAACCTTTTTTTAGAACTCATAGTCTTTAATCACTGCAAAGTTCAATCTAACATTAAATAAGAAAATAATGTTTTAAAGACTTTAAGAACTTCTGATGAGATTCCGAAGATAATTGTTTCGCATTATTCCTTTAATTTTAAATTTAAGAGATCACTTTTTTTGCTGATTAGAAATGTTTTTTTCTATCTGTTTAAATTTTATTTTACATAAGAAAAAGTTTAAAAAGCTTTTTTGAAATCCTTTTTTCATATTATATACAATGTTTTACAACTTTAATGTTATCAGATTCTGTATCGTCTGTTTCTTGGTCACAATCTCCATGTTTTTGCTTCCTGTTATTTTGGATAATTCAGCTCAACATAATGCTTTTCCTATCAGAGATTCTGTGGTCCTAACGAAGTTATTTCTTCAAGGATTTTATGAGAAACATTGGTTAGTTAAACGACAAATTTGTTTACTAAGAGTATTTTTTTTTTGCAAACACCGAATTTTCGTATAAAAATGGTTGTATTTGCAAAGTTAGTTGTAAACTTTCCAGTCGGTTCCACGTTAAGATCGAAGTATTGGGTCTTATGGAGTACAGCCTTCTTTTATTAGCCTATATTTATTTGAATATAACTATCCCTTTTTAGAACTAGGAGTGTTGCCAAGTCAAATGGCGAGCTTTATTCCTAAGGTAAAACGTTTGTTTTGTTTACGTTACCAGTGATGCCAGACTTCACGATTTTACACAAAATCTCACGATTCGGACCTCAAATCTCACGATTTTCAATATTCAAAAGAAAACTATTCCATTATAGGGCGAATATTTTTTGAAACTTACATTTAGCAAAAGTCACTGTAGATATCATTCTATTTCAACACCATCTGTAATTAATAATTTGAATTACGGTGTTATACTATTTATTTTAAATTTGCCGCCTTTTCTTTGTACATGCGTAAATGTACCAATACCTACATGTTATATTTCTATTTAATAGCCGATGTAAAAAAAATGGTGGGCGATGGAGGCGGGTGAGTGCGATGTTACTGAAATCTGGGAAAAAAATTCTGTAGTTAAGTTAGGAAGTGGCGGAAATAAATTTCCTAACTTAAATACATTCGTATTTAATTTACTATGTGTAGAAAGCTTTCTCACAAATTAATCTACAGAAAACTCGGACAAGGAGTAGATTTAAGAGCGACACGTTGGAAGGATTACTATTCACAAAAAGTTTAGTTTTACATAGTGGCAATTGTTAGGATTTTAAAATTAATTCAAACCTTATAGAAAAACGTAATTAATTTCAATTAATGTATACGTTAAAAGAAGACACCGATACGGATTCGGAATATAATATTTTTTTGCCGAAGTCGCCAATTTGTGTTTATTTTAAAGTACTAAAATATTGTTTTTACAAACTTTCTTAGTTTTCCTATTATTAAAACGAATTAAATCGTATTTATATGTAAAAAATCATTTTTCAGGATATCTCACGATCTCTTGTAAGCAAGCTCACGAATTTCTCATTTTCTAATCTGGCAACACTGACGTTGACATCGCCTGTCAATTTCGGTCCATCGTTCGTCTTGTTACTAAATTTATTACTCCCAGTGTCCATTTCCCCTTGTTTTTCCTTTCAATTGTAACTATTTTTGAATGAGTCAATTGTTTTAAAAACTACTGCATCTTTTAATAATATCAACTAATGTAAATGTAGTACAAAATAGCTTATTACTGCTATATAAAAAAGAAGGCGCCCAAGCTACTCTATAAGAGAAAAATAAATAATTTAATACCTTTACACATTTACAAAAATCATGAATGTGTCCAATGTAGTTAAAGAAACAGGCAAAGCACTAGTCTGTGGTAAAGACATTGTGTATATAGTTCAAAAGGAAGAGGATAGCGAGAACCATTCGCCAGCAGTTGTGGTGATATTTGACGCAACAATTCAACACTCAATGTTAATGAAATGCCAAAACTTATCGAAAAGAGATATGAAAATGTGTCTGCTCAGAATTGGCAAAATTATATTAAGCATGTAAAGAAAGGTATAAATTTTATTTGGTTATTACTTCTTCCTGTAATTTATTTTAGTTGAAGAAGAGATGTGGAGACTCGATGAATAACAAGATAACCCGAAGGAATTTATTATTCATCCCCGGAAAGTCTTCCTCAACTTGGTCATCAAAAGCAATATAAGTCTCATTAATGTCTCAATTTAAAACTGATATGTGAAAATAAGTTATTGCAAATATATGTGTTTTTATAACTGTAAACAATATATCAGTCGTACTTATTTCTTGTGCAATAAAGACAACAAAATTAGATATTGTTCGGATTTGGTCCAACCACGATGTAAGTGTTAGTAATTCCTCTAGCTTATATTGAAATGTGGATTTATAAGAAATTAAAATGAACAGACACTCTTTTTAATACTTGTAAATGATATATAACCTGTAAATACATGTTTTTTTGGCTAATAAACAGAATATAATTGGATAACCTCCTTCAGTTTGGTTATTAGCAGAGTTTGTTAAAAAGGCGGTACAGGATGGCAGTAGCGTAGCGGTAGCGGCTTGGGTAGGGGTAATTTTCAACTCGTAGTCGATCTCGACAGTACCGCGAGAGAGTACAAAGCGACAGTACGTTGCACGCTGCACGCCAAATAAGTACGCGGAGATGGGACGCCCAAAGGGTGTAACGTTCCCTTCGAATGTGAATAAATATCTCAGGCATTTCCCTGGATTAGAATATAGAAGTCCGCATATTTATTGCACAATATGCAATAGCGGATTGCTAAGTCGCGATAGGTTTGAATGCAGAAAACATTGTAAAAGTAAACGTCATGTATTGAATTTAAACAGTACTCCATCCTGGCAATTTTTATATGATTTTATTTTTATGTTAAGTGTGTGCAACATCCCACAACATCTAGTATCCAATGAACACTTTCGTCTTTTTTAGGTTAAGTACGTTCTCTCATGGAAGCTGCCAACATCTATGCAATTACGATACAATTTGCCACGTGTGCAAGGTACAGTAAAAGAATGTATAAAAGACGAGTTGAGAAATAAGAAAATCTGCCTATGTGTGGATGAAACAACTGATGCTCAGAAACACAGCGTCATTCATGTTGTAGCGCGTCCTTTAAAACGTGATGGTCCACCAGCTTCATTGTTGTTATCCAGTAAAAGGATTCGGAAAACTAATGCAGGAACCGTTGTCAAGATAATAAAAGATTCGTTGAGAGAATTTTTATCACAGGAACCCAAGTCACAATGTTCGTTACTGATGGAGTCGCAACAATGCTGAGAGTAGGATGTTGAAAATATGCTTTCTGAGTCTTCTTCACATAACATGCCTCATACACGCATGTCACCTCGTAGCAGAAACCATTCGAAAGAAGTATCCGATGGTGGATAAGTTAATAGCATCTACCAAAAAAGTGCTCATCAAATCTCCCAAACACATCCGTGTATTCAAACAATTGTGTCCGAAATTACCACCTGAGCCTGTAATAACGCAAGTGAAAAATGTCATATTGAAACTTGATTCAAATGATTCTGCAGCAGTTCGAGATAGTCAGCAACTTTTTTCCAATTCGGACGTTCAACGACAAATAGATGAAATTTCCATGAACTACTCTGAAGTTGCACAAGCTGTTGAGCAATTAGAAAACAGTCACTTATCTGCACGAGACGCTTAAATTGCATAAACAATTTACAAGCCGCTCTAGAAAACTTGACGAACACTATAGGAGTGGATGTTGCTCAAAAATTTGGTGCAATTTTAACGAAAAATCCCGATTTACAAAAGGTTCGGTCTATAACTGAAAATCAAGAGTGCCCATATGAGGAGAAGGAATATCTGACATTTGCAAATCTTACTTCACTGGATATCGAACGACAATTTTCGAAGTATACGTCAACGTATTCACAACACCGTCGACGGCCGAATGAATCGACAATGGAAGCGTTGCTGATGTTGCAATTCTACGCAGCTTACCAGGGCGGTTGCCAATTGCCACAGTGGACATCAAGACGACAGGAAAAGGTAACAATATTATTTTTCACTAATATTGTATATTACGTACCTACTTTTATGCGGTGCGCCACTGCCGGTACCACCTTTTTAACAAACTCTAGTTATTAGACACGATATAATTCTTCTAATTAAAAGAAATTTGAAAATAATTTATTATATACTTGTTTTAATGCCTGTAAACGATATAGAACCTGTAAATAGGTGTATATAATCAACCGAACACAACTGCATTTGAACTGATAGAAATAAAAAACGCTCAATCTGGTTTATTTCCATCCTATATATTTGGTGCTCTTACATTTAAGCTTCTAATTTATATTAAAATTGTTACACCATACTCATAAATAACAATAATTTATACAGTGCATTTTTCTGATAATTTTTAATGTCAATAACTGAAAGCATCAACTTACTCTCTTAAATAACCCTTTTATTAAACCTGGCAACGTTTAACGCTCCATAAGAGCAATAGTTCGATTTCAACGTGAAACCATCCATAGGCCAGCATATTTTCGCAATTTGTAAGGATGATAAAACAATTCTACCTGGATGTGGTAAGCTAAGGTTTAGTACTAGTTAATATTCTGTTATGTAAATAATTTTCTACTATTTTACTATGTGCATTACATATTGCAATGAAATTCTGATGAAAAATTAAACTTCTCAGGGGTACAAATTACATGAAATATTAAATGTGTGGGATCTAACTTAGTTTCAAATTGTGAATAGAATTGAATGAAAGTTAAACAAGTTTTAACGCCAAAGAGTTTAAGCAATTTTGAAAATTTGTTTCCTAAAACAATCCTTATCTGACAGCTATTTATAAATTTATTTGAATTAAAATGTTTTTGAATTTTTGAAATTTATTTGGCTAAATAATGAATTTTTTTTGACTATTCACTGCAGTTGTTCAATCGAAAGATGTAGTTCGATGTCCCTCTGCAAAATTGCAATTGAAATTCAAATCGTATCTTCAAATTTTGTTTAATATTTCGTAATTTTGATATTGATTCACTATGTTCTCTTTAAATTTTAATGTTGATATAGTTTCGTAATTACTTGAAACTTTCAAAATTTATCGAAGAATTTTGAAAGGCTGTCATTTTGTCGAAACTTGTCTATCCCATCTATTTTGTTTTCTCCTCCAGATCCAAAGTTCACATTACGAATAAAATCAAATGTGTAACAACATTTCTGAATTAATTATCCGCCAAAAATGCATTTCGCTTTCATGGAGATGTTGTATGAGGTAGACGCCATAAATTCTACGCCTGATATAGAAAAAATAAACTTAAAATGTAACAATTTTTGTTTTTCAACATAATCTCCTTCAATACATTTATTACAACGACCAATTCTATACCCTTGTAAAAATAATCTAAAGTTTTTCCCTTGAAATGTTGTATTACAGCTGCTTGCAACTCACTATCGTCCTTAAAACGGCGTCCCCTAGGGTCTTTCTTTAAATGAGAAAATAAATAATCAATGTCCGGACTATACGGTGGATGTTCCAATTCTTGAAAGTTACATTCGCGAATGGCAGCTTGTGAAATAGCGGCAGTATGGACGGGTGCATTTTGTCAATTTTCCTTGTTTTGCACGAATATTATCCCTAAATTTATGCAGCAAGGACGCACAATATGTGCTGTTGACAGCTAATTTCTTCAATAATTAAAATGTTTTGAGGCGTTATCAGTTCAATTGGCCGACCGGCGGGCTCATCATCTAGGGATTCTTGTCCCAAACGGAAACATTTTGTCCACTTTTTTACAGTGGAATACGAAGGAGATAAATCACCATAAACCCCGTCCAAACGTTATTTAATGTGATTACGCGTATACCCTTCTTTTGTCAAAAATTTAACGGCCACGCGATACTCAATTTTCGTTACTTGAGACATTTTCATGTTGTTTGGTTGGCTACTAAAAACTATTACTCTTCGAGCCGTAATATATATAGTGTAGGCCCCCGCACATGTGCAACTATGACGGAATGGAGTTTGAGCATGCTCGTGCCTGTATAAGCCTGTCAGGCCGAGAATTTATACCGCCTACCTCGTATGTTGAAATTTTGAAGTAGGATAAGTCATAATGGTTACGATGCTTACCATTGTATTTTAATGACTGCATCTTAGCAGCAATGTTCATTGATGCACAATGCAATTACAGAATTTTGAAAAAAAAAATATATATAATTGAACTTTCTGTTACTGGATTTGTTTCTCGAACCAAAAGTTGTTTACTGGATCATTTCTTTTTTTTAACATAAAATTGAGGGAAAAGGCCACCAGCACTGCTTCGCCTCGTAACATATGCAACTAAATGCAACTGTAAATGTCAAGAAATTCAAATGTGAATAAATAAAAATGAAAACCTTTTTTTTTTAATAATCACAACGTTATATAATAACAAAATAACAACAATTTATAATGTAGGAAGAAAGAGGCAATAATTATTTTGAATACTTTAGTCCTTAATTGATGGTCTTTTAAATAGTTATCTTTGCTAAAATAGTTTCTAGGGACTACTAAGATTTCGTTTAAATCTAATTTTCGAATAACTTGTATTTCACAGTAAGTTTTATTCAAATACATACGTTAAATGGATTTAATTCTGCGAGATTTGTTGGAATATTGAATAGTTCTATTTTGAAATGCCGTATTCTTTGGATTATGATATTGGCAACTGTTTGATTTATATCGCGTTAGTTTTACTGTGATATGATGTAATAACAGCAAACATAACAAGAATTCGCAACGATTATAGCTTTTATCGGTATAAAATTCGTTATCTTGTGTGGATAAATTCTCTTCTGTAAGAAAAAGTTCTTAAAACGCAACTATTTTTTGAAAAAAAAAAAAAAATCTAAGATGCCCAAAAAAACTGGGTAAATATATTTTATTAATATAAAGAAAGTTTTATTTGAAATTACATGTCTTTTTAGTCTTTTTTGTAATATGATTATAGAATAAATACAAACAAGTTTTTCTATCAACAAAAGAACTAAATTAAACGTAGTATAACAGAAGTAACAATAGACTATAGCAGGATTGGATGATAATTTCTAACGTTTTATCAAATGAAGTAGATCGGAATTATGCTGTTGTTTGCAAGCGGTTAGATCATACTTCTAAAAGTACGTAGAAATTTCTCCAAAGAACACGTACGTAATTGAATATAATATGAAGTTCTTAGAGATAAGATGAGTTTTTCGGTGATCATGTCTATATCCAAGTTAATGTCTTCAAAAACTCATTCTATGTACGTAAATTATAACTAACTCAAAAAATGTTGAAGAAATATTGAAAGTGGAAATTAAAACATTGTCCTTCTATTTACACAACAATTTAAAGAAACAAAAACTACACCGACTTACATTAATAAATTCTGTCAAAATTAAAATTTCTTCTACTATCATCAGATGTAAAAGTGACGCTATGCTAATGTATAGAGAACCTTGCGCCGAAACCTTGTAATTCAATGCTAATTTTTTAAAAATGTCATGTCTATTTTATATCTGTACTGCGTACGCATTTTCGCAAACCTTCGACAAAATAAAAAGCATTGGTAATGTGCAATTTACTCTGAGTTTTACAAATCTCCATACTCTTAGATGAATTTCGCAATTTTCTTCAACACGTAGTATCTACGTATTTCCGAATATACGAGGTAGGCGCCAGAAATTCTCGGCTTGACAGGCTTATTATACAGGTTTGAGCGTGTTCAAACTCTTTTAGATCATAGTTGCACATGTCCGAGGACTACAATAATTATATTACGGCTCGAAGAGTAGTAGTTTTTAGTAGCCAGCCAGACAACGTGACTAATGCATGAAAATATCTCAGCTAACGAAAATTGAGTACCGCGCGGTCATTAAATTTTGAACAAAAGAAGGGCGTACATCTAATCACATTAAACAACCTCCTTCATATTCCACTGTAAAAAAGCGGGCAAATTTTTTCCGTTTGGGGCAAGAATCGCTTGAAGATGATGAGCGTCCCGGTCGGCCAATTGAACTGATAACGCCCCAAAATATTTAAGTTATTGAAGAAATGGTATTAGCAGATCGCCGTTTGAAAGTGAAGGAATTAGCAGCGATGTCTAACATTTCTGAAACAAGTATTCGTTGAATTCTCCATAACCATTTGGGTATGAATAAGATTAGTGCAAGATGGGTACCGCATCTTCTTCCTGCTCGTCAGGTCGAATGTGCGCGCTCGTTTTTAAACATGTGCGGAGACGACTCCAAACCGATTTCGGAGTCCATTGTCACAGGAGATGAAACAATGGTACTTATTTGTTTTCTCATTTAAAGTAAGATCTTAGGGGACGTCGTTTTAAGGACGATAGCGAATTGCAAGCAGCTATAATACAACATTTTGAGGGTAAAACTTTAGATTATTTTGACAAAGGTGTAGGATTAGTAATTGATCGTTGTAACAAATGTATTGAAGTTAGGGGAGGTTGTTGTATTGTACCAAGTTTATTTTTTCTATATCAGGCCGAGAATTTATGGCGCCTACCTCGTATATATTTAGATAGAACCAGTTTTTAGAAAAGGCAACATTTCAGCAATAATTTAGGATTATCTCAACAGTAACCCCAGAAAAAGCTATTTTAGGGTAATTTCATTGACGTAAATATTAGTTTCAATGATTCATTTTCTAAAGAGGGTATACATTCTATCGACGATAAAAATTTCAAATTCTAATTTTATTGCATTACTAAATAGCAAGAATGTTATGACATGACATTGATTTGTAATAGTAATTATTTTTTCTATGGATACTTGTGCATGATGGAGATGAAATTATTCACCAGCATTTCATTCTTATATGAACTTGTATGAATTAACATTAAATAATTTGTAAATAAATGTTCTTTTTTCTGTTACAGATAACGATGGATCTTCTAAAATGAGCTATTCTAATCTCAATACACAGAGTATTAAAAAAAAATGTTCAAATATTTAAGGAACACGCAAATCAACCGTTTTCGTGATAAGTGCATTTGTCTTTTTTGAAAATCAACGAAAGCCACAATTTTCATTATCAGTTTAGTGTTTTTTTTTTTTTGGTTGCTTTAGTCATAGAAACCACGACTTTCTCTAAAGTAAAACAATTGGGTACAAGCCCTTACTCGTCCTGACTACCGAGCAAGAAAGATATTCTGTTAATGGATTTTAAGGAAATCTGCTGAACGCCAGAATTTTTCTTCTAACATTCTTTTCACTGATGAAGCCGGTTTCACTAAAGATGGGATTTTCAACTGCCACAATAATCACGTTTGGTCGTACGAAAATCCGCATGCTGTTCTTGAATCCAGACATCAATAGCGTTTCAGTCTAAGTATCTGGCTAAGCATTTTAGGAGATCAGTTATTAGGACCGGTTGTTTTGCAACAACGTTTAACAAGTCCTGCATACCTTAACTTTCTGGTAAACATCTCGCCATAACTTTTGGAGATGTCCCTCTAAATCGGAGATTGAATGTTTGGTTTATGCAAGATGGGGCACCGCCGCATTTTACGCTTGTTGCACCTGAACGAAACATTTCATAGGAGATAGATAAGTCGAGGAGGTCCCATTCCATGGCCTGCTAGGTCTCCCAACCTAAATCCTTTAGATTTTTGTATTTGGGGCTAATTGAAAAGTTTAGTGTACGAAACACCAGTAAATAATCTTGCCGAGTTGCAACAGCGAATTGAGCAATGTTGTCAAACAATTCAAGCAAAACCGGGCTTTTTGGAAAGGGTGCGGACTTCCTTCTTAAGAAGATGTACATCCTGTGTTGAAATGGAAGGAGGACATCTCGAACATCTGTGATTATCGTGTTCTGTAACGCTAAACGCTAAAAAATGCAAAAAAAACATTGCACTTATCTCGAAAATGGTCGTTTTGTTTTTGATCGTAATATATGTCCCCTAAATATTGAAACGTTTTTTTTTAACACCCTGCATATCTGAACAATTTATCATTATAAAATGCCATATTTTATGTGTTCTTTTTAAACACAAATTTAGGTTTTTCTTGTATTTTTAGTTTTACAATATTATTTGCTTATAAAGAAAGTTGTCTCCTCGCTTTCAATAGCATGGTCGAAACAATTAGAATAGGATGATCTTCCCTTTAAAAGTTAAAAGACAAAGAATAGCTAGAAATTGCATAAAAATGTTTGCCAACAAGGGCAAGATAGAAAATAAAGGAAATTCAATAATTACAAGTGTTTCATACAACAAATGTGGAAGGGTGATGAACTTTGCTATTCTACATTACATATTCTACAAATGCAAATATTTGTTTGTTAAGTTAATTTCACACAACAGGCAAGAATTAGTTTTGAGGAGTTAATCGATATCAAAATTTCCATCGTCATAACCAACATGCCAACTAGGCACAAATTCAAATGGGCAAAATGAGACTTTAGACTTCCTTTAAATAAATTTACAAGAATCAAAGCCTTTTACATAAACCAATTTTCTGTTTGTTTCTATTGGCAAAAATAAGTTCAATAATCATAGTTAATAACTTATAAATTGGTGCCGATATATCTTGAACGTACGAACGTACTTTTACCAAGCATAATACTTACGAAATAAAGTAAAAATGCATAAATTTCATGATCAAGAAATTAATCAATTAATCTATAAAAACTGAAAAAGCTTACCTCTCTCATGTGTTTCGATGACTCCTCATCACATTTAGCGAAGTCGTCTTCCTTACTGCTACCACCCTTTTTACTCTTCTGCAGCGTCATCTTCAATGAATTCTTGCCTCTCTTCTTGTCGCTCCTGTTCAGTTTGATCACAGTCTTCAACGTACCTGTATAGCTATCATTTTTAGGAATTAGCTTCTCTTTACTTTTTTGCTGTTTCGCTTCCTCCGCCGCTCGTAAGCTTTGCAGCCCTAACGCTTGAAGGATACTTTCTTTTATCGCAAGACTCTCCGGAGTCTCGACGATTTCAATTTTTTTCGGCGTTGTTTCGATGACGATATCATTTTGGGGTTCTGGGAGTGTTTGGTCAACATTTTCGTTTGTAATTTTTTCTAGTTCTGGCGGTGTTGATTCGTCATCGTTGGTATTTGGTACTGGGACGTTAGAATCGAGATTTTCGTCACTCTTTGTGGTTATTTCTTCACATTCCACGGTTTCGTTGGTGTCTTCCCTTTTTTCTTGATCACCATTTACCATAAGCTTCTCGTCGTTTTGTTCTATTACTTGCGCGATGCTTGCTTCTTCCGGAGGAGTTTCCTGTTCATCGCCGGTTCCTTTCTTCGTGGAAGAACGCGTCGCTCGCTTGTCTTTATCCTGCTCGCAATTATTTACATCGTTATTGAACGTTTGCTTCATTATATCTAAGATAATTGACTTTTCAGGCACTTTAGCACTTGGACTTACGGTCGTGTCGATATATTCATTTGAATCGTCAATTTTCGCGGTATTCGCATCTTCTTTGTCTCCGTCTACCTTTTTCGCGTCCAATTTTGTTTCGGTATCACACACGTTGGAATTGGAATCGACGGTTCCCCTTCCCGGCGGGAGATTTTGATCGTTCGCGGCATCCCCGGCGGTCTCCAACGATAAGCTCCGCTTGGCCGTCGATTCGATCTTAAGACTTTTCGCGCCGTCGTGGTTTTGAATCGGCGAAAATTCGGGAAAATCTTTTTTCGCGTCCGACTTCATGTCGAAATTGTCGCTGTTTTCCGCGCCGTGCAACGATGCCAGATCCGAAAAGCTGCTGTCGGACTCATAACCGGATTTTGAGATCGATATCTCGCTTCCACTGTAATCCGAGCACAATCTCCGTCTTTTCCGATATCCGCAGTCTAATCCTTCCAGTAGGTTCATGTCTTTCAGTTTTCGATGCTTCCCGTTACGCAGGATCCTTGCCGGCGAGTCCGATCTGGTGGTGTAGGGACTAGAACGCTTGGACGAGCTCAGCTCGACGCTCTGTCGGACTTTTGATGCGCGTTTGGCGCGCGGGCTGATGCTCCTCGGTACGTTGCTGAAGACGCCTAAGTTCGGTGTGTTTGTTTCTACGCAGCCTATTGGATACTTCTCGATACTATGCCTCCTGTTCCTGACGATCTTGTTTCTTCGCTTATCGACATTCAAATCTAACATATCGATTACCTTATTCTCGGCTTCGAATTTGTTCTCGATGTTCTCCTTCTTCAGCTTTTTCAATAAGTCTAATTTGCTAGCGCTTTTCAGCGGTCTACGGCTCGCCTTCAGTTCCAACTTTTCGATATCCGAATCAACTTCGGATTTAATTTCCTCTACCTTAATAAGCGTAGTGAGATCATTGATTACATCGTCTATGGATTCCTTTGCACCATCCTGTTCCGATTTGATTTTCTTGATTATCCTCTTCTTGTTCGCCGCCTTGATCTGCGGATTGCACTGGCTTAATATGTTATCGAGCGCTTCGTCTAACGTCGCAAAGCTATCATTGCTCTCCTCTTCCTTGAGCTTCTTCTCGTCCTCTAGCTTCTTCGGCCGTTTCTTGTTCGTTTTCGCGGTCTCATTTATGGGATAAATAGGTTCTAAGACGGGCGGATTGTCGTCGGACCGTTCCTTTTTCGAGCTTTGCGCGGGCTTCGCCTTGCGCGTTACTTTTGCTTTGATTCCATTCCGCAACAGCGACTGCTTTACTTCGAAATTGTTTCGCGAATTCGTCAACAACTTCTTGCCGAGCTTTTGATTCAGCTTCGATTTACTCTTCGCCTTCAGCGAGATAGTCTTCTTTACCACCTTGCCCGCAGGTTTCTTCCTTATCTTCCTCGCGAGCGACGCTGTGTTATTCTTCGAGGCATTGCTCCTTGGGTTTCTAAAGGAAGTCAATCTCGGTGCCTCGTCCGCGACCGAAGCTTCGGCCTTCGCGATAATTGACTTGGTTAGGGTTTCGGGAGGCGTAGCACCTTCTTTCGGGGGCACAGGAGAAGCAGTTGACTGTTTCCTGTTTAGGGAAACCTTTTTATCACGACTTGCCATATCATTGGAATAGTTTTGTTTGAACCTGCGTTAAGTAAATCTTACGTTAATCAAACACTAAAGTATCATCACACTCCGCACCACACAAGTTCGTGGATTCCCGACGCAATCGTTCTCAATTAATCAAATAACTTATGTGGCGCAGAGTGCGCCAATGTTTTAGTGTTTGCCATACTGCCTCATAGTCCTTGCTATCATTATTTATTTATTTACTATTACGTATAGGCAAGAGCGAAATGATGAGGAAATTGCCTTTGCAAATTTCTATTTTAATCATGGAAATTACTATTACACAAAAAAACTGTTAATTTTGTTTTGTTAATAATATTTATAGATCAGTAAGTGCATTGAAGTAACTCGTCTAAAATATCAGAATTTAAATGCAGAGATATACGATATTTGCAAATGTCGCTATTAGAACCAGGTGTATCTTGCAATAATAGTTGCGTAAATCATAAATTAGTACACGAAAATCGTATTTTGTGATTTCAAACCTTTAATTTTATTTATTTGAAAGATTATTCTATTTATTATAAGCAGAGGCGAAAGCCAGTTAGGATTGAGGCGTGACTGAGAGCTTAACCAGAAATACGTGGGGGTAGAGAGGCAGTATCGCATCCTTATCTAAGATAACGATAGAATGATTTTTTCGCACTCAGTCACGCCTCGAACCTAACTGGCTTTCGTCTCTGATTATAAGTAATCGACGCAGTGCAGGTAAATTTTTTTTAGCGGTCGTTGGAATAGAAGCACTAATGTGCCCGAGAAGTTTACATGAGTAAATACTAATGACAAAACGTTTTCTGTCCATTATTTTCAATTATTTTGGTTATTGATCATACTAATAACGTTGTTACAAGAAATGAACAAGAATTGCGACCCGACACGTATCTAACAAAACATGTATAGACAACACCCAAAATACACTGCATAAAATTGGAGGAGTAGAACTCCAGGTTCAGGAAACAAAAGGATTCCAAATGATGATGAATTAAGTTTAATAAATCATATAAATGAAAATCTGTTTGCCACACTTGCATTAAAGCAGTAATAGAATTCAATTTTCCCGGTACTGTTAGACCTAAAGATCATATGCTTAGAAATTACACTGCCGCACAGGGAATATTTTCAACGGATGAACATAAAACAGGAACATTTGAATTTGCAACTGTAGATACGAAGAACGATATGTTCAGCCCATAAGAAGAGTGGCCGTTTTTCAATTAACGCTTGAGGCTGGATTTGCCACAAAATTTGTGCCTATGTAAATATTCTACAAAATGTTGCTTTCTATGACTGCCAGATGCAGAAATAATTTTGCAAATGCAGATTGGTAAGAGAATGGTGGACAACAATAACATCGAGGTTTTATCATGAAGTTCCAAGTGCCTAGATGTCAACCCAATAGAAAATTCGTAGTCACTCTTACTAAAATCCATTTATACAAACAATTTTATAGCATGAAATGCAGAAAGAAGAATTATATCAAGCAGTACAGGTCGCATGGAAAGAAGTAATAACACCCGAATATATTTCAGAGCTAATCTCTACATCTCAACTACTTGCAGCAATAATTGCCAATAACGGTGGAATTTCAAAATATTAATTTGTTTGTTGATTGCGTTTGTTTCTTTTAACTTTTTATTTGTTCGCTATTATTGTTATTTATAGAAAATTTTGTGAACATTATCAAATAAATCCTTTAAAATGGCTAAAGTTACAATTAATTGTAATATTACTTTATTAAAATATAAAGTGATTTTAATGTGCGAATATTTAACACTTAAAAGTACGTATTTGTACAGCCATTCACATACAAATAGAGGTTATCTTTGTTGCATTTTTTTGGCCGCAAGTTTACAATAAAGAATTGATATGCATCATTCAGCTTATCTCTCACACCTTAACAAATCTTTGGAATTAAAATAGGCGTTTATCAATATAATGGTATTGAAGTTTTTTTAGGTAATTTTTGAAAGATTGTATTACAAAACCATAATATGACTATCTCATACGCCTTTGAGTGCATCTCAATATTTACATAACCGTTATGGATTGCTATTTTTTAACTATTTCATTTGCTGCAAATTACATTGTATATTTGTTCGTATAATTGGTAAGTAACAAAGAAAAAAGCTCGCTTAAACATTGCAAAATTAAGTACTAGATTCATGTTGTATTGTTAAAAATTATCGCCTATTAAAATTCAATACAAAATTACTGAAACTTACCGTGTTGCATCTTGACATACAGGCTTATTTCGACTTGCACTTATGTATGTATGTGCCTGTTAAAATATTACATTCAGCAAAGCTTATTGAAGTGATTTAAGATAAATTCTTGCAAACATTTATTGTGATTAACATTTTTGACAAGTAATTGACAACTAACAAATTCGGCACCATTTTGCTGGTCAAAAATAGGACACAAAAACAAACGACGACGAGTGGAGCTCAGGAATTGAGGCGAACTATTTTTTCGTAAAACCATAAGGTTTATCTATTTAATATGTTTAGTAATTGTAATTTTGAATAGAATTTTATTTTTTTGCAATGAGAACTTTTAATAACAGATTATAAAGGCGAGTTTATACAATTCTTATTTGCTCATAAATCTAAAAGGTGTAGCTGTTTGTATTCAGAAATTAATCGTAATGGTGTTTGAGCGATATAAGCAGTAATAGTAAATATTTTATTGACGAAATATTAACTTAGATAATTACGCAAAAAAGTTCTAATGAATTCCAGCTGTCTTTTCAGCTAGTTTAATAGCCAAATTCGGCCACTAGATGGAGTAGCACCCGGTATTATTAAAAAAAAACACATCTATTACATATTTTGCTTTGATATTATCAATTTCTTTTCCTCTTTAAAATGCTACTTTTAATGATCAATATTTTCACGATATATTTTTCAAAAATTTCATAATTAAAATTAGCATCAATTTCCCCTATGATTAATGTTCTTCAATCCGTAGGTTATACAACCATCATATCTTAATAGATACTTTAGCTTTTATATACCTTTTGCATTGCTTATTTCAGCATAAAATAACGCGTTTACACTAATAATAGAACGTTAATATTATATTTTAGCTATTTAATAGGTTTAGCACTTGCTAAACGTTACGTAAACTTTATTTTTATTGTCAAGACAATAAAAAATATAACAACTTGAGAAATATAGCATTTTTATGGTGAGATTGATTGTTTTTTAAAATGAAATAATGAGTGACATTTGAGCGTGTTAGCTTAGATCACACAAAGCGCAAGCAGTTGCATATGCCGAAGACGGTTTCATCATCAAATTTTAGCGATTATTTTTGACATTTAATTTTTAAGATTAATTGACCAATATGTGATCGATAAATAAAGCTGAGCATGCGCTAGGTGAAAAAGGATCTAAGCTTCTCTGAAATTAATTAAATAAAAATATTTGTAAAGGGGTAAAAATCTTACTTGTAAAATCTTTGTTAATGGCTTTTTTTTTCCAAATTGTAGTTATTTTTATTAACAAATAAAAAGGAAAAGTACCAAAACACACTATTTTGATTTTTACTCGTATTTCAAAAACAATGATTGTCAATATTTTTTGTACCCTTTTCATTTTCAAAACAAAGACGACAAAGACAATCAATATCTAAACCTACCTTACCTATAGAATAGTTACTTATTTACTTCAATTCACTTTTTTTGCTTAGAAAATGCTTGTTGATAAGTTAGTTAGAATAAATTACAACTGTTGTCCACCGCAAATTGAAAAACTTTGGTAAAACGATATCTGTCAACAGTCCGGGGGTATATTCAATTAATGTGGATTAAGAATTTGTAATCTTTTCGAACTATAAAATGAAACATCTACCTGAAAATCGGTTCATTAAAGGATTGGTTCAATGCAGGGTGGTGTAAATGTTAATGCGGTACCTGGTACCTAGTGACGGTAAGTTTAAAATTATATTTGAGTAGCTTACTTTAAAATTCGTTCATTCAAATTTTTCCATTCGTTTCTACAATTACTCTAATTATTCTTTAATATATTCCTCAATAAACACCTCACTACGTCATTAGTTAATTGAAAGACGGTGTGATAACTGTCTAAATAATACGCAAGACATAACTGTTTCATGGAATACTTTACAGTACACCCGCAAAACCGCAACGAAAAGCTAAGAACATACTCTGTTCACCTTGTTAAAAAATTGCCCATATGTCACAGAAATTCGTGGGTTTACCACGGCGTTACGCGGGTCTGAAAGACGCATTTATTTAACATATAATTACGTAATCGAAATGAGCACTTTAGTACAATGGAATCGTTAAAAAAATAATGAATTCAGTAATAGCTGTACGCACATGCATCGCACTACGTTCATTGTGTGGTATAGTAAACGGAAATAAATTTAGTGTCAGCGCCCCCTGCCTAGGCAGGATATGGCCCCACTCCAAGTCCGGGGGCTCCTATAACACTGCCGGAGCACTCGTCGAACGCCCTACCCGAGAGAACTAAAATGTGTCCAACCATTATGATGACAGATCGCACGAAAAACATATCCGATATTTCTAGGTTATTTCTACGGACGTACGCGGACGAAATATGGAATAAATCGTAACAAAATGCTCGTATCTGTACGATAAAATGTTAACATTCGACAGATAGGTGCAGTAGATTGCATTTACAGCTTCAGTAATTGTGAAAAACTAGAGATATAAACAAAGCAATGAATGACCTGTTAGGCAATTTCCTCATCGAGTCCGCTTTTGAAACCGATTGTTCGGCGTGAAAACCAGCGAACAGCACGAATTTCTCGCTAGATTCGCATTCTACAAGTACTTGAGTGCGATAATTCAGAAAGAAATTCCGCCGAAAGGGCGTCGCAAACGCTAAATAATTAAAAAAAACAATAATCAAGGGTTACTTACGGGTTCCCTGATTCGTGTTTCACAACGCCACCTATACTATATATGCGTCGCTATTCAACCAAAAGCACGTATTCACTAATTGCGGAAACGAACGATCTACGCCGACGTGGCACGAAGCCAATGTTTATGATAATATTTTAGTAAATAATTTATTAAAAAAATAGCTAATAAATCGGTTTACTATCGTTATTTAACGATGTTTCCGCTACGTTTCTGTACGTAAAATGAGAATATTCAACGCGATCGGTACGCTATTCAAGGAGGAAATTCACCCTCGGATAGCGATCGTATTTACTTGCAACAGAACCAAAAGAATTATTTTAGCTCGTCACGATAGGACGTGGTCTTTTGCCAGGAATGTAGGAGACTTAAAGTTCGGAGAATGTCCGCTAGGGTACGGATTGCTATATGTTCTTTTTGTATTATTCATTTTCCAGGCTAATTTATAATGCGATAGGTTCAAGGTCTATTCCTTTTAATCGGAACGTGGCGATATATTCACGAAATTAGTACGTTTCAGTGATTGAGATCCGTACGTAGCGAAAACGAGCCGATGTTTTTTACGCTTTTTATGAAGGTTTTCCTCAAATGTTCGGCGGCAATTGTTATTGCTGGAGGGGGTTCAGGTGGTTCAGGGTTGTTTTATTTGTTGTACGTCGTTCACGGCTGGATTTTCCGAATGTAGCGGTTTAAAATGAATCAGTTCGGAGAATTTCCATGAATCACGGCATTGAAAATTATTATAAATATTATAATGCTTGATTTAGATTAATTTTCGATAATGAAAAAATGAAATAAGCAGAAAAATAGCATATACTGTATCGAAATTAATTTATATCGCAAAATTAAATCATTTACGTTATGAAAGGTCTTTACAAAGGGGATGAGATGTCTCATTTTTTAAAATTTAATTTTTTATTCTTTATAAACGTGTTTTAACGGGATATATCGATCTAGTACTTCAACAATAAATGTGTATTCGATTTGTAACTCAAAGGACCTTGACTTAACGGTAACACAATAAATTAGCGCTAATGGAACAAAACCAAAACGAATTCTCGTGTACCAAAAATGATTTGATCTTTTATACGCGGGTATTGATCATTCTTACTTCTAAAATAGGGCAAAATTGAAAGCTTTTGTGGACAAAAAAAATTTAAGGGTTACCAGTGTAAATTTTGCAAAATTTCAGAAATATAAACAATAGAAAAGGAACATTTTGGGGACATTTCTGCTGTGTGTGTTTTTCCTTAAAAGATGTTTATTTCTTTATTATTTTCAAATGTAGTAAAAGCCATGAGACAGATACGATGATGCAACTGTATCGAGGCAACATAAATCGTATTTGCTTTGATTGTAATGGAAAATTTTCAACGTTGTCTTTAGAATTATTCATTTAGAATAGGATATCTTGTAGATTGTTATACGTACCTATTAGACTGATAGTTTGTCTAGGTTTAAAGCTGGGATGCAACAGAAAACTATGTAGTTTACCCTCGTTTTCACGCGTCATTGAAATTACCACCTTATAATTTTATTTTCCACAAAAAAACTCGTTTACCAGTCCACTTTTTGATAAATAAAATCGAAAATAAGTAAAATTAATAGCTAGGACATCCTTCTTGTTACGAATATATTTCCAGGCTTATTCTACATTATTACAGTGCGTAAAGTATTTTGAATTTATTAAAATTATGTTCTTTTTGTACGAATTTAAGACGTTTCTTTTAATAGGATATAACAACTTGGTGGTTTGAGTTTAGGAACAAACAATCAAACAAATACAGTAGATGTTATTTGGCGATAAAATCTGCAATATCGTAGCACTCTCTATTAATTAATATTTCTTTCACTCTCTTCTTCAAATTATTAAATGGAAGATGTTTGGCAATTCGTTATAATAAAGCTTACTTCACCAATGCGAATACGTTTTAGAGATTTGACAAACACTGCTTTTGTATGCGCTATTAAAGCGTCTACCTTAGGATAACATTTTCTAATACTATCTGCCACATGACTGAAAGCATGAATTTTACACGTAATATGTAACAAGTTAGCACAATGTTTTTTAAGAGACCGGCATACAGAAAGCATGTTCGCAGCACCATCATTCATAAGCATCATTGTTCACGAACAGATGGCACAATTCTTTGTAACGATGCCCGACTTGGTAATTTGCAATCCGAATATTAATTCCAAAAGGAGACATATGCTTCCTTGTCTAGTAAATTAAACGGTAGATTACACTTACTTGAATTGAGGCGGACAGTCTTGATACAAGTAAACGTTTCTCTGCGTGTATCATCCGCATGCAAACAAATCTTGGCCTCCTTTGTGTTAGATGGGCGATCATTCATGTACACAATGAAGAGTAGAGGCCCGAGAATAGAATCCTGAGGTACACCAGCGCTTATGGTCTTAAATTTTGATAGAATTAAAGTGTGTTTTGTGTTTTATTGCATTGTATATTTAATTATTTTAATTCCTTGTATTCTCTTGTCGGAATTACGACGAGAAACTAAGGCCATTCACTGATAATTTTAGAGAAGGCTATATTTGAGAGGGATGAACAATATGAAATCAATTTTTTGGTTGTTTAAATGACAATATACTTTAGTTATTTCGCTTAGAGTTAGAAAAATGTTAATTTATTGAATAAAAGACCACATGCATGTGTAATTGACAAAACAAATTAAACCACGTTCAATTCCTGAATATCCTCTACATATCCGACATTTGTAATGTCTTCTATAACTGTTGACACGACTTGTACATCATTCTGTGCATTAACTTTCTTAGTAAATTTACGCTCATTTATGACTCAATCAAATCAGGTCTCTCTAATGAAGAAAATGTTTATGTACACCCTAGTGTACACCAGGTCTGTAGAGGATATAAGTTTGAAGAAAATTGTTATTATTTGACCTTGAATGTCTTCAATGTCGTAGTGGACGTACTTTACAAAACTGGGACATATATAGGATGCCATTTTAAGTAGAAGGATAAACCAAACCTATGTGATTATGGATATTTAGATAGTGCAAGGTGTTGTGCTACATTCTCAAGAGAGCATATTCTTTTTAATTTGGAAATTACCTAAAACTGACATGCATCTAAAGCGCATATCGGTAGGTGTATACCACAGAGTCAAATTTGAAAGTAATAACAATCTGTTTGGTAGATCTTCTTGTAAAGAACTTTTCCATTTATTATGTGCGGTAGCGTTTTCACTTCTCCAAGGCGATTCGAAACAATTGCCAGTGAGAGTCGTTGTCTCTTTTAACTTCGTATGAAGACGCTTCATCTTCTGTTGCTATTTTCACTGCAATTGGACGATGCCCAATTAAAAATTTTTACCCACATGTTGCTTGAAACTCAAAAGGAGCTGAGTGGCGTCGTGTACTTCTTGCTCTAGGGCAGTAAGATTTCTTGTAATTGTATAATTAAATTACTTGATTTTGTGGATTTATATACATTTTCATTTAAAAATTATATAATTGTTGTGTTATTAAATTTCGAGAATACTGTTGTTTTTGTACATTCTCAACGTGTCCCCAGAGTTGAGTGGCTTTTTTTGAAAATTTAAATATTTAGCTGTATGCTCGTTTGTAAAAGTATTTTTGCCATTATCGGTTACGTCATTATTGCCTCGATTGGAGGGACGTATGTGCCATTTACGGACTTATTTACGTTGGTTGCCTTTGACAGCGGGATGTAATGGGATTTTACGTGCCTAGGGGACTTAAAGTAATAATATACCTGTAAGTGTCATTCCATAACAAGAATTGTCAACATTGAAGTACATTCACATCAGAATCAACATCTTTGACTGCAAAACTGCGCTTACGTCACTTGTGACATAAATTACTAGTTTTGTCCTGGTTTTGTCTAACACAATTTTTGAAGAAAAGAAGTTTTCTCATTGGGTATAGACCATCGGTGCTCCTATTATTTTAATTGAAATCACATGACCATATAATTCATTCTCTTCCGCACGTTTACTTTGTTAGGCGAGTTCGAAAAGCACTAAGCCGTTGTAATCGTTTTAAATAGGACGATTTAAGAAGTATTTTAAATGTAAGGAAAGAAAATCCCACTTAGGATCTTGGATTAGGGGGTGGCAGATGTCCTTTTAGGTGAAAAAGCTAATGAGTAAGATACGTAAGTTCTTCGGAATGCAACATGGCTATATGTAGTACCATAAACCGGGGCCACATTGCCATAGTTTTGAAGTTTTTTTTCGTAATACTTTTCATTAAATCAAGATATCTCAATTATTCTGTATCCAATAGTACAAACGGAGTTTTGGTCATAAAAACATGAAAGGAAGAGTTTGTCAAAAGCTGAGATTTTGAAAAAAATAATTACCAATTTGATGCCAAAGTACCCCATAGGTGGGGTTACTTTGACATGGTGTTTATTTTCATGTTCTTAAGATAATACCAACCATGGAGTTAGCTTGACACAAAAATAGGACTTAGGATAATGCATTTATAGTAATTTTTTGAAAATACAAGAAGAGATGTGATACCTACATAAGAATAGCAATCGGAACATGTAACAGGTGACACTCATACCGTGGATTTTTGGATCCTCCAGCAAACCCATTTAGAACATGTTGGACAAAACACAAATATAACACTAAACTAATCATTTTCCTTCTTTAAAATTTGGCGATTGTTTAACGAATTGCAGCAATACCAACGTAGTCGTAATCCTAAACTAATCATTCTTCTTTTTCTTCAAAGCTTAGGTGATTGTTTAACTTGCACATATGCTCGTATGCAGCGAAAACTTAACCTGAAATTAATTAACGAACGCATGTCAAAACAGTTCCAATATGTGTGGAAGTAATCCGCATTGTCAATGTAGCCCTGGTTTATAGTAGCAATAACACTTTGTTTTAACGCAGCTAATGAGTAATTTTTGAAAAAAAATAATAGTTCCCTTTTCGTTGAAGAAATAATACACTGTATACTTGTTTGGGGTTACTGGAATTTTATTTTAATTGATAACATTAAGAATACACCGTAGAATTATATCATTATATGCTCAAGTTCTATTACCTACCATATATTGATAGATATACTTAGGGATAAGCATGCTTTGGGCGTAGAAGAATTATTTACTTACCTTCAAAATTGCTGCCACTATTTTTCACCAGTTATTTTCTAACCATTTCAGTGTAGCCCTAAGAATCATCAGATTGCTTACTGGTATTATAGATTTTTGCCACTCCAATGCAATAATGGCGATTCTTTCTGTTAGGCAAATTTCAGAATTAACTTCTGACCTGTTGAAATTGGCACCTGATAAAAGAATGATCTTTCCTGAGGCTCTCTTGAAGACTATATGTAGTAGATTGAAATAGTATACTCACCAAATAGCACATACCCTTGTTTAAATTTCCTCAGGGATCTTATGGTATGGAATTGCTAACCAGATTGAAACAAGTAAATCGATTTAATTATTTTTATTGTAGAGGTTTGAACATTACACATATCTTCTTTTTTATATTTATTACTCAAAAAAAACATTGCATCTTTATTATTATACCATTTTTTATACAATTAAGTACGATATAGCTATCTACAAACTATGGCTAATTTTTACTTACTACTTTTGCACTTTACATTTTTTCTAATTGTAAGTTCTTTCCCATACTTTTTTTTGTTATGGGTTACATAGGAATATCAATCAAGAATGTTCAATAGAGACACCCTAAATCAGAATTTTAAGGCGCCAATACGGAGAACATTGTTCGTGTCTTGCATTTGCATGGTTCCTTTCTGGATGCAAATTTATTTTTGAAAACAGCTTTCTTATGAAAATTCTATATTTGGGTAACGTGCTTCGGATAACAAGATTTCTTCATGAATAAGATAACATGCCGTAATAATAGGATAAGAAACAAAGAAATAATAGGGTGTGTATAAATTTGTTCAAAATTTTGAAATGAAAAATCTTTCTGACAATATCCTAATCAAATTTTAACCACAAGAATACATTTGGTACTGAAATAAATCATTTAAGTTTTTGATCTAACGACGGTTATTAAATTGATTTGTCAAATAAGTCATTTGCAGTGTTGCCACATATTATTTGTAAACAGCTCGTGAAAACTCATGACATTTTTACATTAATTTTTTCGTCTCAAAATTTTCCAAAGAACTACGTTAAGTAAAACTTTACACAAATTTATATACACCCTGCAACATCTAACCAATGTTTTGTAACATTTAAAAACAACAGTGTTCAAATTCCAGAAATTTATGGTTCTACATCCGCATCATATAAAAAATTAATTCATTAATCATTATAGGTCAATTTTCACTTTGTCGTTCGTTTGTACTTAAAGAATTATATCAACTGATAAGCACCTAAATAATCATGTGACACTTTCAACTGCCAAAATTGACATTTTCTTTCAGGAAATAAATATGGCATTGTTTTTTTGAATTTTTAGGAAATGTCATAGGAAAACAAGCTTGTTTTTTAATTTTCCATTATTCAGCATTATACTAAAAAAAATATATTAGCAGCTATGAAAACTATAAGATATACACATTGGGAAAATGTGAAATTAGCTATATCTGTATATGTACGGCGAGAGAGCGAGGAGGGGATTGAGTGGAATCCGATCGATTCAATGCGGGTAGTTAATATGCTTATAACAACGTTGGCTTGTAGACCTACTGTGTACAAGATTCACGTAATAATTTGAAGTCATGGCCTCCTTGAAATGAGGATTTCGCATATTTATCTTGTTGCAGTCTAACTCGTACGTAACAACTAATGCAGTCTAATTCGTAACTAACCACATCGGTAACCGTCGTGAGCCGTCGACTACCGCTAACCCCTCCGCTTCTGGTGAATAACCCATCGCGTTTACCGTTGTCGCATGTACGCTTTTTCATATAATTGGACATCTTTCTTTATGTATATATATATATATATTAATATAATTTATTAATTTATAAAGCGAATCTTAATTTTAGCGGTTTTGTTGATATACATTTTTTAAGCGTACGAAATGTATGTTTTATGTTCTTTAAAATAAAACATGTCGACGAACACACTTTAATTTTTTTTTTTAATAATAAAATGTTATATGTTACATTGTATGATTTTATATTATTATAATAATTGTTGTTAATATTCGCCTTTCCGATAGCTGACAAAATGTTAACAAAAATTATTGTAATGTATAAATGCCCTTAAACAAAATTATATTAAACAAGGCGCTAAAATCAAGATGCAATTTTCAAATTAATTGCAGGAACGGCTAAGAAAGAAATATTTAATTATTTTATTAAATATAATTTATTATACTTTCTATTTTAGGGATAGCCAGATTTTTTAATTATTTTAAAATTAAGCAGGCAATTGGTTCTGCAGCAAAAGCGCAACGAGATATGTTATATTATAAAAATTATAATATAAGAAATACCTCATATCATCTTTAACATTAGAAATATCAAAATTGTTAACTTCTTCTTCTTCTTCGCTTCTTCCTTTTGCCCTTTTAGGGCGTCGGATAAAATTGCTAACAAAATATAATAATCTATACGCAATAAAAGCGATTGTACAAATTTTAATAATTATTTTGTAATAAATTTTAGGTAAAAATATTATTTTTGCTATTATAAAAAATCCATCTTCTGGGTTCTAGGGTTTCATCTCGTTTCTTTGGCTCGTTTTTAGTCAAGATCAAGTAACAAATCTAGAAGATGTAACTAGTGATATTGAAACGTCAAATTAACATTTTGAAGAAATTCAGAGAAAAGATTTGTTGTGGAACTGGTCGCAGAAAACTAAACAATATATTACATTTGCTGGTTTTGTTATATTTGGAGACAGAAAGTCAATCAATTCATTGAATTGTTAATCAACTAATTTACAAAAACAAAAACATCCTTTTTGTAAATTGAATTGGTAAAATCATGAAAGCAATTGAAATGTGTCCTATTTATACCAATAAAATATGTTTTATTTTTGTTTAATAGTATTTCTGTTTTTACCATTCTAATTTAAAGTAAAAATTGCATCGCTGATTGATCTTTAAAAGAAATTAAGAAAATAATTTGGATTAAGAGAGTAAGTGATATAATGTACAGAATTTTAAACACATTTTGATTATTTTCCATTGATGTATAACTTTTCAAATTTTGTTAAGAACCAATTTCAAAGAAAATGTAAGTACAGCTACAAAACTGAAATTATAATTGAAGTTACTGAACTTTAATAAGACTTATCCCTCATAAATAACTTTAATATATATCTTTTTATTATAAAACGCCATCCCACTTGACAGTTTTAACATTTTACGTATGGTTTAAGTTGGTAGTTCCAGCAATAAAGATCATATTCCCATGCGTTACACTAAAAAAATGAATATGCGCTGTATTGCCGAACTACCGCTGTATTGCCGAACTACCAACTTAAATTATTCCCGAATTTGCGTACATATGACCTTGATCTGCTGCATTCTGTATCGTGGTAATAAATAATAGGTTTGTTTCTGCAGCCGATTTGTGATAGTTTCATCAGAGGTTAATTTGGATTAATCTACGCATGCGCGAACTAAAACTAATTAACAATTTAACAATACGAACGCTTGCGCCATACTTACAACCGGTTCTCTATTATTTCCATATCTTCGCTGTCTCTGTTTACAGGTTTATAAGTTACAAGCATATATAATAGACTTGAGAGAGAAAATATACTCAAATATATAGACGAAAACAAGAGATTTATCTTACATTCAAATATTACAATAGGTAAATGAAAACAGAAATAAACGCGAAATGTTTATAACCTTAAAGGAACTGTTAATTCGTAACAAAACTACAGACATGAATAAAACACTGTGTGAAGTGTGAATATGTTCAAAAAAACCTGTAATACAACTTTTCATTTCACAATATAACAATGCGCATGCGTCTTATAGATCACTGGACGATAATCTTCAAACTGGAGTAACTATCAGCAAATGGTTGGAAATTAATTTGGAGATCTCTACGAACGCCAAATTACGTCAAACTAGTAGACAGAATTTGACGTTTTAACTGCACGAATACTGTTTTTGTAATGCGCATGTCCCTAACGATTTCAACTGATTTGAAATTGTTGCAAAAACAAATCTAATCTATTCATAAAGGGTCCTATATGTATAACGTCCCTTTTCTATGCATATTTTCTCTAGTGTGTTTCATTAAAATCTTTCCATTTATAGTTTGAAAGCTGTGAATAGTTTTAATAGCAATTGAAAGCTGTATACCATTTTATTACAAGAAAAATCATTCGTTGTATTATTTTTATTTATCGTTTGTTTTTCTAATCTTTTACAAAAACCAAAAACAAACCAGAAAGGAACTATACTCTCAAAAATGTATAATTTCTAGTGTTCTAAATTTTAAACATACAAAACCACATTGAATACATCATCATCATCATCATATAGAAATAATATTTATATATATATATCATATAATAAGTATATTCACAAGATTTATAGACTAAGTCGATTTATACAGGGGGATGTGATATATTTACAAATTAAGAAACCAACGAGTACCTACTTGCTGTGTAGAATGTTTGCTGTTTTTCGTTGTTATTTATGATCATCGTATTTTGTTGTTTTTATTCGCTCTGATAAATTCGATTACTGTTGTGTATAGTCAAAATAATAAAATACGTGTTTCATTTCACTAAATCGTCACTGTCACTAATACCGACCTAGCGAACAAAAATAAGCGTTTTCCTTAATTGCTTTCGCTAGAAAATTAAAAATATATGGTACGTACAATATTGCACTAGAAAAATCAATTAATTTCTGGGTCTATATACAAGAGATGTCGTTATATTCGGTAGAATGCGAGGATTTACATAGATAACATTCTGTTTTAGTGTTTTGACTTACTTAAGTTAGTTTATGTTTCATGTAAGTTCGATGCAAGAAATAATTTTAATTCATTTAATTCTTTTTTGTACCGTTTCAATATTTTAGACCATGTTTGTCGTTGCACACCGTTTTTTTTTTTGCTTTTAGACTTAAGAGAGAACCAAAAATATGTACATATACATCCTCATCTATTTTATTTATGTATAAAGTTATTTGTTAGGCAAAAATTGACAGATACAGGTTCTTTTGTATTACTATAGCTAACGTCAACATTAAAAAATATTATTATTACAGGATTCTAATAATTTCACTGGATTAGCACCATCTAGAGATTGTAAGTAGAAATAATGTCTTTTTTCATAGAGAAATTTGCATAATTGATTCTTTTCTTAATAGTTAAACAAATTAATTAATATAGATTTGGAAGGTGATTTTATTTTAAATTTTAAATTCATTATAATAAATGATGAGAATGAAAAATTTTAAAATATTAACCAAAACACCTTCGACTTCAATTTTGAGGAACAGGATATCGAGTCATACATGATAACGATAAAATTCCTTGATAATAAATAATAAACCGTTTCGCAATTGAACATTGAAATCATTCAACGCATTTAAACGCTTGTAAAATAGTAAATTGTTCGTTTTTAAAACGTTCTTAGCTACGTTTTATGTTTGGAATGTTCGTTGATTCAAACAATACGTTTATACATGCCTAATAGTTGCACTAAAGCAATACTTGATATTGTTGTAAACATCATAACGACACAATATTGAGATTTAATAAGTCAAGTCCGCATGAAGACTTGTTGCTTGGTAGAAGAACGTCACAATTCTTTGTAGCTGCTAATGATAGGCTATTACGCGATAAGATAAGACAATGTCTTGTTTGCTTTAGCATGTTCGATTTCGAAGCAGTACATCTGGGAATCCTGGTACCTGCAATGTGGGTTTATAAACGTTGAATTTCCTTTTAGATGTTTGAAATGCTCGAAATATTCGTTTTATTGTAATTACAAGCCAATTTTCTTCAATGTAAATTTTTGGGAATTTTCTCTATGCAGCTTATAAAACCAAAAATTTAATTGTTTAATTATTTTATTAGCTTCAGCGTCAAAAGTTCTGTTATACCTAAAAATATTAAATAATACGTTTTAAGTATAAATTTTCATAAATTTTCTAATGGAATTCGCGTTTAAATATTTTTTCTCGACTAATAAATTTCTTTTTGTTAATTAGAAACCAATCTTCTTCAATATGAATTTTTGGTAATTTTATTTACCCAATTTATAAAGGCAAAAATGTATTTCTTTGATTATTCTGTTAGTTTTAACTTCAAAAGTTCTACTATCCTCAAAAACATGAAACAATACTTTTTATTGTTCACTACAGTTCACTAAAACCCTTACCACAACACTAAACGTACGGACCACTTTCGATAGCCAGCTATCATCATCAGCAGCAGATGAACTAACAAGCTAGTGAAAACTAACCTACTAGAAAAAAATATGCAATATGTAATTTAAATCTTAAGTAATCGTAAATAAAAACTTTGTTTTTCACTTAGCTTGTTAGTTCAGTCTGTGGTAAGGGTTTTAGTGAACTGTTTCAGTGTTCCAGTGCCGCAGATTTAGAGTTTAATACTTTTTATGTATAAATTTTCATGAACTTTCTAAATGAACTTGCGTTTAAATATTCTTTTTCGACATCCAGGTGAGAATGTTCGATACGCCATCTCAAGGGTAGCTACTATACTATTAAATAATTTCTTCGCATATGAGCGATGGCAATAATCACCTTGGTTATCATAGCTTTTGGTACCTTATACGAAATTTGAAGATGTTTAATAGACATCGTGATAATAGAAATAAAATTGAGAATCTAATAAAAATATCAGCTTTTTCAGTGGAAGAATAAGATAAGAAATGAAAAGTAGAAGACAGGACAGTTTTTTTATGGATATTCTTTGGTGTGCCCAATGGTTTAGTATACCACTGCCCTATTTCTGTGAAGATTTAACGAAATGTAGCTGTAAGATACTGTTAAGTATCAAAATGAGTTTTGTTCTTGGTAGTGTCGTTTATTGTTTTATTGTTGTTATTTTCCCAAAACTAAAAGCCATAAAATTTATAAAAACTCTAATGTTGAATCGTATCTAATAATACATTTTGAAAGATCTATTCTACTCTTTTCTTTCCCTAGATTCCGTAACACTCCAAAAACTAATACCAATTTGCTTTTGTAATATGAATCTAGTTGATATTCACTGCTCAACTAAGGACTCTATTGATATTTACACTTAAAAGATACAGGGTGTCATCTCCGCGTGCTCGGAATATTGTTCCTTTGTGAATGGAAATCTTCCAAAATGTCGCAACTATATTAATATACTGGAAAGAGACAACGAGGTTACCCTCATCTGTATACCAGGACACACTGGCATTGATATCCTTGCTAGGAAGGGAGCTGTATACATCCCGCTGGGTCTAAAACCTTTAATTGGCATATCTGGCGAAACGCATGTTACCCGAACAAGAAATTGGGCCCAACAAGAAATTTTAATACACTTCTTAAATCGATTAACTAACGCTTAAATACCACTATAAAAATACGATGGCTGTTTGTTCTCAAAATGCTCTAAAACTGCCTCATGGATCTTTTCCTTGGTGTTAAATTTTCTCCCTCTTACTTAAAATTTTAATTTTGAAAATTAATATAGTCACTTGGGGCAAGGCTAGGGCTGTACGGTGGGTGATCGAGTCTGCACTGGCGCACAGTAGCCTTCAAAATTTCAGCTGTGTGGACTGGAGCATTGTCATGCAAGAGCCCGACACCTTATCCCAGATTTCCTTGGTATATCTCGATGATGCCTTGTCTTAATGGCGTAGCAAGTCGGCATAATGTATTGTGTTTACTGTAGTGTTGCGTTCTTTAAAGTTGATTAACAAAATGTCCTCGCTATCCCCAAAAATTGTAGCCATCACCATGTTTGTGCTTTTCGTCACCTTGGCCTTATTAGGGATGGGTTTACCTTTCTGATGCCACTCTATTGTTTCTCTTTTAGACAAAGGATCATGGTATAGGACCATTGTTTCATCCACAGTCACCATTTGGTTAATGGTCATGTTGTCGGCTTGGTACAACTCAACAAACTTTCGACTACATTTGATACGTTGTTTTTTCTGAACCGCGCTGAACAATTTTGAGATGTATCTTGAACTAATTTTTAAACCACTAGTTTTTCAAATTCCTGTTTGTTCCCCTATCTCGTTGGTCTTCAGCCGTCGATCACTCACTACGACTTCCCCGACCAATTTGATGTTTCCTGGTATCTCTACAGTCACGGGTCCTCCTCCGCGTGGATCATCTTTTCTGCCCCATCGAAACAATTTTAACCAACGTTTAACTGCGGCATACGATGGAGAAAAGTCTTTATAAACTGTGTCCATACGCTCTTTGATTGCGGATGGTGTCTTTCCTTCCAAGGTGAAAAATCTTCACTGCACGATGTTCAATTTTGCATATTTTGAAAATTTACCATGCACCGCTCAACTTCCAATTGTCTCACTTAACAATTGAGCAATGACTATAAACTGCCAAATTATTATTTAAATGTTAGTTAAAGACAGATCTGTCAAATGTTGTTTGTCATTTGATTTGGATCACCTTCTTGCTAGATACTTAAGGCTTAGAATACGTGAACCGCACCTCGTATGTACATAGAATGGGACTTGCTCAAGAGGAAGCGTGCTGCTCGTGGTTACCCAAAGTTGTAATTTTTTAAATTAAGCGTAGATTAAGCAAAAAAGGACCTAATATACTGTACTTATGTGGTTGTGAATTGCCAAGGAAATGCCCGTAATATTGTGTTCAGTTCGTATGAAATATTTTTTTGATAAAAAGATTTTTTTTAATGGAATACCCTGTATATTATATTTGTTTTGAATTTTGGGCAAAATTCTAGACAAAAAATTACTTACATGTTAATGATCTATACTCAGTCATTTTCTCGTTATAGCGATTTTTGAAACTGAACTACTGTCAATAGTTAATTTATTAGTTAGAAGCAGTAAATTCAGAGAGTTTAGCCATGTTAGAGATTTACTTGAAGATATTAAATTAAACACCCTCTTGATAGCTGAAGACAATCCTCGCGTCATTCTCAGTCAAATGTCAAAGGACTATGGTGTTGGATTAAAAACTGTTTCAAATACGTTTCGAGCTTACAAAATACATTTGGCGCAGGAGCTTTCAAAAGACGATTTTGATCGAAGAATCCAATTATGTGCGGAAATAATTAGAATACAAGACAACAATGCCAATTTCATTGCACATATCGTTTTTCCTGACGAGGAGACGTTTTCCCTTCATGGTTCCATCAATACGCAAAATTGTAGCTACTGGGCGACAGTGAATCCGCATTGGATGTAGGTGAGATACGCTCGGCGTCCATAGAAAATTAATGTTGGGGCAAGAATTGTTGGTACCCGAATTCTGGGACTTTATTTTATTGAAGGAACATTGACCTGGAACCGCTACTTAGAGTTTCTTCAATTCAAATTGATTCTTGCTTTAGCTGTCGCCTTTCCCAATCAAGAAGATGCTGACCTACCAAACAACCTAACTATGCAATCATTTTTAGATTTTAGATGCAACTTTCTCTAACATATGGGTCAGAAGGAGGGGATCTATCGAGTGGCCACCTAGATCACCTGACCCGTTAGATTTTTCTGCGTGGTGTAATTTAAAATCGAAGGTCTATTTAGACAGGCCTAATAATTTAAATGATTTAAAAAAGCGGATACGTGACGAGATTCGTTTAGTTTCTTCAGCAATGTTGGAAAATGTTCAAGAAGCAATAATTTCGACTTCGGAAATGTTATAAAGCAGACGGGCGACAGTTTGAGCATTGGGTTTAAACAGTATTTCAGTTTATTTCCAATTTAGTCAAGTTATTATTTGCTTTCATCTGTTTTATTTATGTATTTGTTATAATTGCTCAAAAATTATTCATAATAAATTATTTAATCTTCTGTTCATATCCGTCAAAATTATAGGGTGTTTCATTTAAAATAATAGACTAGTTGCCATTTCCACTCAAATCGGAAGCGATAACACGTTGTAGTGTAGCTCAAAAAATGGCAAACCAATGTTAAAAATTGACGTGTTAGAATATTTTTACTCACTTAAAGTTGCTAGAATTTGATTGAAGTTGCACGGAAAAAATGTTGTAAAGAATCGAATAATTGTAGAACAATTTACTACAATTTGTTTGAGAATATACGACTGGCTACAACTTGCGCAAATCCTTACTAATCGATTGTGGTTAACTGGTTGTATTTCTATTAAACACATTATTGTAAAAATTTAGTCAATGATCTCTTACACAAGTTGCTACAATAGTGTACAAGTTTTAGTTACACACGATGTAAAAAAATGCAACAATATTGTTGTAAAGATTGTATTGCGTAATACAATATTTATTCAGTGTTTTTATAATTATAATGGTTGAAAGAACAAGTGTAAAACGCAATAACAATAACTATTCTTATCTCCAATAGCTTCCCAATTTACAGATAGCATTGGTCAAGCCAAGAGAATGTTACTAAAACCTGTGTTATTTCGTAGGTATGTAAACATTCGATAAACTTAGAAGACTTTATTCCAAAAGAATTGTGAATCCGATGAAAATGATTTGACTATATAAAACCAGATGATCTACTAGAAAAAAAGTTTTCGTTACGACATCTATTGGTGAATAACCAGTACTATCTGGGTTTAATTATAAGGCAGGAAACATTTGGTTCATGCATTTAGATTCATGCATTCTGTAATAAAATGGTCTATACAGATAAGTGATGATATATTTATAAACTCACCCATTCTCTATTATTTATTTTGAAAAAATTAGAATGTTTTGTGTCAGAAATTGCCACAATCTCACGTCTCGACACAAAGATTGTTGAAAAAATGATACATTTACGTGAAACAATACAATAGAAATTTAACCATACCTTTGATGTATTATCTGGGACAATAACATGTAATAATTAACAAAAATCTACGGTCCGGTTATATAATTGTGTTAATGATACGATATTTTTCCTACAACATTGTAGCACATTCTATCAAGTGATTTTTTCATCGTGAACGCAGTGCATGTTGATAATTTGTTTGTATTTCAAACGTCCCAAAGTACATCCTGTTTATCAAGAAAAGCAATATTATTTTTATTTGGAATCTTACTAAATGAAATTATTTTATATTCCACTTTTATTTCCAAAGAAAGACACATCATTTTGTCTTCTGTTAACACATTTATTATAGCGAGGTCAATGTTAGAAGTTTGGGCCTAAATTTTATTTATTACCTACCTTTTGTAGAATATCTAATCAATATCGTCGGGAGGTACAACCTATAGATAGTATTAAGGGCTCTGAATGATCATGTTGACGTAATAGCTATAATAAATGAACAGATATTTTGTATCTGTTAGAATAGAAGTATAAATAGAATAGATAACATTACTTGTTACAAGATTTATTTTCGGTATTGACTATTGTTGAAACTAAATGATATTGCCGCTCAGTTTAATATTGTATAACTGATATTCCCTTGTTGATTTTAATTTTAACCCAATATATACATTAAAACGCAAAAAGAGAACTACCGATCACTGTTTTCACGTTTATTTCGCGAGATAACGCGATATTAACCTGTTGATTAACGAATCCACACAAAAAAATGAACAACACCTTTTTTATTTCGTTTGACATCTGAAACAAAGAATTGCTCTCGTCTGACACTTTCTTGTTTTTGTTTTTAGACATCTTTCATTGCTCAATTGTTTATCATTTGTCAATTATCCATGTGATTTTGTCAAAATATACCGTTGGTGCTGTTCGTTTCCGTTTTCACAATTTCCTGGTGGTGCAGATTGTTGGCATTCGCGTCGCAATTCTGTTGACCGCCGCCGTTCGATCTCGCCGAGGTAACATGCAGCATTATACCGTGATTGAGGAGTTTCGCGTTGTGTTCTTGAGCCTTCGCCCGCAAGCAGGCTATGGAATTGTTACGAAACGCTTCCGGATCCTCGGGATAGACTTGCGGAGGCGGCTGCTGTCCCGAGGACTGCTGTTCGTGATGGTCTTTATCGTTCGAGGAGGTGACGTTGCTAAAAGTGGTCGAGGATTGGTTGGGTTTGGAGGAGTTCGTGCTGTTGTTGCTGTTCTCCGTTCGCATCGAGTTCGTTTCTTCGTGGTCGCTGTTGCTGTTGCAGTTGTCCGAATCTTTGAGATGCTGCGCTGCCTCGATAGATTTCCGATGCATTCCTGCAACAAAAGAGTGAAGAGAATTGCATTAATATGAATTGATTGGGATGTTCAAGTGTTTTTTGAACAATAGTGTTAAACAAAGATTAATGAACAATAATAGTTATTACCTTTTTCTAGAGTATTCCTTTATCTAAGTCTTCAGAACAAATGAAACAAAGACAATCTAATTACTGCAGGTTATTGATGACCGATTAATATACAGGGTGAGTCAACGATGGAGTAAAGTAAGTTTATGATTCATGATTCACGATATGGTTAGTAAGTCCGCACATTTTAAAAATATATAAAAGTATACAGGGTGCGATAAAAAAGTAGAGCAACCAAAAGTTGTATTTTTTTAAACGGGACAGAATTAATTTTTTAATTCTACGCCTAATTCTAACATTTTTTTGTTGTGCAGTTTTCGAGATATTTACCGTCGTTTCTGTAAGAAAAACGTTTATATTTGGCAAGTGGAAAGACAAATGTTAAGTTAATAGGTACTCTATAAAACAGTTGAGATATCTGTTACAGGATGTTGAATATAATTGTACAAACATGGAAAAAATTAAATTTAAAAAAATCACTTTTTTCAAATGGCACACTCTGTATATCTTTATTTTATCTTGTGAAGGATTAAGAACTAGGGATGGGTCGTTATTTAACTATCTGTTATTTTATAGCCGTTATGGATCCATTAACGGTTGCAACTGTTATCTCGCTGGGAAAATAACAGGTATAGCACGGTTGCTTTCGGACTGTTGTGAACATATCATCGACCGCCGTTGCGGCGTACTCAACTGCGTGGCGCTACGACTGTCTGATCGAAGTCGCTGTTTATTACAGATAATAGTTACAACTCCCCTAGAAAAATAACTTATCAGATCACATACCTTCATAAGTATCCTCTCGAACGGTTATTACGGCGGTAGTCGACATCGAGTCGGACGTTCATTATGGATATATTTTCTAAATAATTCTATATATTGGAATAGTGCAGTGGATATATTGTTATCTGGACAAGAGAGCATTGTGCGTTCGTAGTTGAAGAGTATCTAAAATCGGGCGAGTCTGTTATTGCCATGCAGCGGCGCTTTCGTTAACGTTTCAATATTGGTCGTAACGGTTTAGTTCCAAAACGCGACACAATTAACAGATGGATATAAAATTTTAGATTGACGACATCGGCAATGAATCCGAAATCTCGAGGTCGCCCCCGAAGTGTCAGGACACCAGCCTCTGTAGAAAGGGTGAGACAAGCAGTAAATCAAAGTCCAGAGCGCTCTGTGCGGAAACGGGCTGCAACACTCCGAATGAGTAGTCGAACACTTCGCAGAATTTTACACCAAGATCTGCACTTTCACCCCTATAGGCTTATGGTTGTCCAGCAACTGAATGAAGGAGATTTTGCACAATGCCAGCAGCTCGCTGAAAGAATGCAAATGATTTTTGCTGATGAAAATGAACCAGTAATAATGATGAGCGATGAGGCTCATTTTCATGCGAGCGGTTCTGTTAACAAACAGAATTATCGATATTGGGTAGTAGGAAACCTCCGTGAACTGCATCAACGCCCACTTCACAGTGAGAAAGTCACGGTTTGGTGCGCTGTGAGCCGTCTTGGAGTGATCGGACCTTATGTTTTCGAAGATGTAAGAGGAGCAACTGTAACTGTAACCTCCGAGCGGTATGTTTTCATGTTAGAAAACTTTTTGATCCCAGAATTGCAACGACGAACAATTAACACAAGAAACGTTTGGTTCCAACAAGATGGTGCCACAGCACATACAGCGAGAGCCTTAATGGAAGTTGTACGCCGCATTTTTCCTGAACACGTAATCTTCCGTTTGGGTGATGTGCCATGGCCACCTCGTTCCTCTGACCTCACACCTGCTGATTAGTTTTTATGGGGACACCTAAAGGCGAAGGTCTACATCGATAAACCCAGAAATCTGCAAGAGTTAAAAGGAGCCATCACGGCACAAGTTAGAACAATTGACATCGACTTGTGTGAAAGGGTGATGCGGAACTTTGAGGAACGACTACAGCAGTGCATTGCAGAAAACGGACGTCATCTGCCTGACATAATTTTCAGAACATAATATCACTTTTTCATTGTTAAATGGTAACATTTAAACTATCATTCTTCGTAATTAAAATTTTTTTAAAGTTAAAAAATACCTGAGTTTTTCTCATTTAAAGAACGCCCTTCCATTCTGCCCTACCCTGTATAAAAGCCCGGGTGTATGTTAATCAACCTCCCACAAGAGAAGACATGCAGAATAGAACAAGAGATGTCTGCCGGTGCGTAACACCACTAATATTGTTAAGAGACGGCATAAGGAAAAGAATAAATATGTGTGTTCAACAAGAAGGTCATATTTGAACATTTATTAAGAAGAAATTAATTACTTTAACCTTTAAGTTTCCTTTGCTAAATATGTTAGATATATACCTAGCACGTTTTTTTGCTTTATTTTAATTTATTTATTTTGTTCTAGGTGGTAGGAAAATTGCTTTCTAATACATTTTGATTGCTTTTGACAATATATTTTTTTCATGGCTTATTTTATTTGCTCAAGAAAATGAAAAAAAAGATATATCTCAAAAAGAATTGAAGACTGGTATAGGACATATTCAACAAAAACTAAAATAAAAATATACAGCGTATGCCATTTGAAAAATGTGATTTTTTTAAATTCCATTTTTTTCATGTTTGGACAATTATATTCAACATCCTGTAGCCGATATCTCAAATGTTTTCTAGAGTACCTATTAACTTAACATTTGTCTTTCCACTTACCAAATATAAACGTTTTTCTTACAGAAACGACGGTAAAATTTTCAATTAAATAGATCCTTGAAAATGTGAGTTTTGTCCTTTAAAGTTGAATATTTCGAAAACTGCAAGGTTTCAATATAACAAATACATAACAAAAAAGCTTTAGAATTAGGCGTAGGATTAAAAAATTAATTCATATATAGGGTGTCCCGTTTAAAAGAATTCAAATTTTAGTTGCCTTATTTTTTATCGCGACCTTTATACTTTTATATATGTATTTTAAAAATGTGCGGATTTACTAACCATATTATAGGGTATATACAGTTTTATTGCAAATTTTACCGATAAATCATAAACTTACTTTACTCTATCGTTGACTCACCCTATACAATGTGGATCATTTAGCTTGGAACAGTCATATGTTTTAGATAAAAAAGTTGATCCAATAAAAGTTGTATGGTGTCGAGGAGGAAATAAAATGATGATATACTAAGACCTTGATTATTTGCAATATTACGCAAGCAAGTATCTACTATGGCAATTTCCAAAATCGAAGCAATTGTCTAATTTTCCATATCTCCTCTAATTTTTCAGTTTGTATAAGTTTCAATGTAACCTAATTAACAATTTTTTAATTTTGTGAACATGGGCGCATTCGTTACCAGTACTAAAAGCAACCACGAAATATGAAACTATCTACTAAATAGCTAATGAAAATGTGCGAGACGTGATGTGATTGAAGTTCAAATTTACCTACATGTTGATAAACCAATTTTGGGTTTACAGAAGTCACAAGTCAAGAGATTACTACTTAGTTCAACAGTGAATAATTCAAACTACAACAAAAATGTAAGTTGTGCTATGTAGTAATCATAACAACATCAACTGTTATAAATTTAAAATGTAGTAACTGTGATTGAATAATTTTATATAAAGGACGAAACGTTCATATCAAAGCAACAATCCTTTTAGAATCTATTTGAACTGATGTTTATTTTAACATAATTTTTTAATACTATTTACTTATTTTGCAAATACAATGAACTTAAATTTACTTTGATTTCTGCAATTCAATAAATTTAAGCTTTACATTTAGTTTTAGAAGTCTGCTTTTCAAATGAAGGTTCAAAATTGAAATATTCCGTATAATTCTGTTGCTGTATTTGAGACTATGTATGAAACTTAGTTGAATCAACGTGTCAATCGGTATTAGCTATTGAAAAGTTGTCAACAAATTCAAATCGATAGCATATGCTACTTCTTCACTTATTTTAACCATTAAGTAAATATTTTTCTAGATACATTTTTATAGTAATACATATACCTGTATCTAGATATTAGAATTGAATAAGTATTTTTATCTATATATAGTAACACGTTTTTTGGGTTTACTAAACGTATCTCTGAAAGTAATTAATACATTTTGTAGCAAGTAATTCGACAAAAATGTACAAAAGAGAATATCTTAATTAGATTCCCTCATGCGTACATGTTATCATCTACTTCGTATATATACGATTTAAAATATTGAATTGCCATTACTTTCCACAGGGCACACTGAGGAGCCGAAAACAGCGAAACGGGCGTCTGTGTATGGCGGATAGGTGATGGCTTTTACAATTTCAATTAATTAGCTATGGAGGTTTAAGTCAGTAGTCAAGGACTGCTGTCACGTCAGAATTTGGAGCAATATGAGTTGTTCAGTTCTGTAGAGGCGGTTACAACAATTAATTCAACAAAAATGTACAATAGAGAATATTTTAATTAGATTCCCTTATGCGTACATGTTATCATATATTTTTTTAGTTTAAAGAAATATTTTTTTTTACATCATTAGTTGATTCAAAGATATGACCTCTTGGAACAAATAACCTCAAGTTTGATTTGAAAATATATCTGCTTGATTTAATATACGTAATATGTTTGATTCAATAATACAGTTCTTTCTTTTACAGAACTTCGGCAGTTTGAAACAAATATAATATTTGACTTCACCTTTTAATGGCGAACGTTCCCAAAATGGGAACATACTAAAAAACCTAATTTTTATTGAATTAATGATATTATTCGCATAAAATTTTTATATGTTATAAATATACATAGATGTAAACCTTTCTGACTGTTAGTTATAAAAATTTTATGCAAATAATATGATTATTGCGAAGCGCGCGATTCTAATATAGATTTAAATAAATAAATAAATTGGTCTTTATTCTCTTTTAGAAATATAAGTTAACAAAAAAGATAAAACAAAATACAAGTTTTGCCAATTAAAGGAATTTGTAGTGTTGTTGGCATTTATCGTTCAAGGAGCAAAATCAGCCGCTACAATGTAATATCTAAGACAAAATATGCTATGTAGAGGACTTTAGAAGAGACCTGGGTTCAATGGAGCGTGTTGTCTCATAAAAAATCGAAAATATTAAAAAAATATAGTTTTCTCGCATTCCATTACCCAAGCACTGCTAACGATGAGTAATTGGGTACTCTGGAACACTAAAACAGCAAAAATTGCATTAAGGTGGCTATGGAAACAACGTGTTTTTTGAGGGAAATGACGGTGACAGATGTTTTGATTGTAGAACAGTTAATTGAAAGTGCAATTGTCAATAATGGGCAACTATCATTAATTTACACAAATCCGGAAAATCAAACGGAGAAATCGGAATATTGCTCAGCATATCCGGATACAGTGTTCGAAATATTGTAAAATTGTACAAATCAAACGGTTCAGCTGCCCAAAAGCCCCGATATGTGAAAAAGTCCAAATTAACAGACGCTGATAGACGAGGTTTGGCCAGAATTATCAAGTCTAATAAGCGTGCTAACTACGGAGCGTTGAGTGTACTCTGAAGTGAGGCTATTGGAAGACGTGTTTGCAGGTCTACATGTCATTCAGAAGCAAGAAAACTTGGCTTTGGTACTTACAAGGTAAGTTTTATGAGTTCAATCCTAAGGGACAAAAGATAATTCGTGTTTCCTTTCGCGAAGGCAAAAGAAAAACCGTTTTTGACCCTAAAGCAGAAGCGCAGCAGGTTAAAATGGGCTAGAGACCATCGAAATTGGGATATGGAGCGGAGGAATAGTGTATATTGGAGTGACGAGTCGCGATTTGAAGTTTGTGTCGGTGATACCCGGAGCAGCGTTATTCGCCAGAAACATTAAACTTATCATCCTGATTGTCTTAAGCGCAAAGTTAAATTTCCATCTTCGGTAATGGTCTGGGGTTTAATGTCGGCCAGAGGAGTTGGAAAATTACACTTTATCAACGGCATTGTTGAATCAGACAAATATTTAGACGTCCTAGAGAAGTATTTGTTGCCTACTTTGGAAGAGAGCAGGATTTCTGGAAATGGCTTAATTTGTTAGCAAGACGGTGCTGCGTGTCATACTTCCAAAAGATCAATGAAATGGTTTTCAGGCCATGAAATACTGGCTTTAAAACGGGTTTCTAGTAGTCCGGACCTTTCGCCCATCGACGCGTTGTGGTATATCATGAAAAAGAGGGGGCGAGCCAATCCTGCCTGGACTGTGCAAGAACTCAAGCAAATCCTCCAGAACATTTGGGATAATTTGACTGCTGAGGAGTGTCAGGATCTAGTAAATAGTTTGCCGAGAAGAATGGAAGCAGTTATTAAAAATAAACAAATTTGAGTTTTTCTTTTTTCAGTCCTAATCAGTTATTTTTGTGCAATATATTTTCAAACTGTTATTTGCAAAATAAAAATTGAGAATTATACCTCTATTAGTTTAAATGATCTTCAATACATGCTAATAACTGAAATTTTATCGGGTGGGCCAACTGAAGCTGGACGGGGCTCGTATATGTATTGCTGTTCCCTGCTCCACCACTGAACCCTTGAACTTATAAAAATTAATAAGAAAAGCCTGCATGCCTAAATTAGCATAAACCTAAAATCTGCAACATAAACTGACAAAAGAAAAATATAAAAATACAATTGTTCCCCATCAATTAGCAAAAAAAGGAAAAAAAGAAAAAAAAGAAAAAAAAGAAAAAAAATAAAAAAAAAATAAAAAAAAAGCATGACAAGCTAGCTTCTGTGAGTGTAAATATCTGTCTCTAAATATTTGTTTGACTAAAAAAAATTATGTCGAATAAAAACGCCCGTACATTCAAATAAATTCAATCTGTTGTTCTGAAAAAATGTGCTTTCACTCAAATAAACTTTGGTTGAATTAAATAAATAATTTCAAAGATATATATTTGTTTGATTCAAGAAGTTTTTCCCTTTGTGTATATGATATCTTTTATTTATAACTAAATAGCTATATGTGTAATTCATAAGAATTTCAAAGCTGATTTATGTAGCCGACGCCAGAGAAAAGATCTTTCAACGTAGACACATTATACGTCATATAATTTAACTTGCATTTAAGAAGGTTCTCTAAAGAATCCATAAAATACATGATTTTCTATTTGAAATAATAAAAGCCATATCTATAATATCGTTCACTAAAGCTTCAAAAAGAAATTTTACCAAGAGTTTGTGAAAATCCTACTTGTTTCTCAATCATTGAGTAATAGGACTTGCATGAAAAATAATATTGTAGGTTACAAGTCAAGAAGAAAGGTGAAACCTTATACTAGGGTACGTAAGGATTCATTTATAGGCGCGAGTCCCATACATATAGCGAATAATGTTGTTGCTTGTGCTAGGAGCGTCCTTGATTTGCTTCGCGCGCTCCCCACCTTATACTTTCATAGCGGGCAAACGTAATACTGTCCATATATTTTAGCGGTTCACTTTACTACGGAACTTACTAGCGCGGTATGTTCTATTGTCTTCAGAAAAATAAGCAAATTAAAACATTGCATCAAGACTACGTTGACAACTAGATTGGGAGGGGTGGTCCTGTTGCCTGGTCTGCTAGCTCATTTGGTTTAACACTCCGGGATTTCCATTCTTTCGTGTTTAGAAGTTAACCAAAATCACTTTCAACATTTGAAAAAAATGGTTTTTTCGTTATTTTATTTGGGGAAAAAGATGGTACCTATCTGTTGTTAATTGTGATGAAATGAAATGCGGTAATAAAGGAAATTTAAATTTTTATATTTGACAGACAATTTTTAATTCTTACATGCCAAGTACACTAATTAATTAATATATTTTGGCTTCCACCGGTGAATTATGAAGTATCTGTAATGTCCTTGAAATTTCCGATGTAATTAAATATTTGAAAAAAGTCTCGTCCCGGTAACGAATCGAACCTGACATCTCTCACTTGCTGGACGGGCGTGCTAACCACTACACCACGGGGACCTTATGTTAGGAACGTCAATTTTTTTATGTGAACGTTCCTGATTATAATAGAAATATAAAAACAATTCGGAAATGTATATTCTAAGAATCGAACCGTTTGAGGTACAACATCCAAAACCAAAATACCGCACGCTTTCGCTTTTTAATAGCAGGAATAAGCCATGAAAGCACTAGTTGGTTTCCATTAAGGCTGTATGAACATATTCATAAGCAAATAGAGCTTACATGCTTTAAACGCTGCATCACGTATTCGTCGTATAGCTCCGCATTCCTCTGTATATTCATATCATCCTATCTATCCAAAAACAATAGAAACGAGAAAGGTCATGCATGTTTATTAATAGCGCGCCTAGGCAAATGCTACTATACAAAATTCGCTTATATTTGTATACACTCGTTATGAGAAAATAATGAGTATCTATAGCAAACAGAAAACCTTTATCACCGACCATTGTGTGCGTGGTGTGTACGACCACACGCTTGAAGATGGAAGCTAGGCGTGAAATAGACTTCAATTTGTAAGGTATAATGTGGTTAATGTATTCGTTTGCTACATACGTAGTTAATTAACACATTGCCATGCAAATATGGTGGACTTTGTAATAGCTACAAGGTGAATGCAGGTGATACGTCTATAACTAAATGGGATTATTGTGGAGTTTCAGTATTTTATATCGAAAACTACCTGCTTTGTTTATGTACAAGCAAATTTGTCCTTATTTTAGTAAAAAAAGAGCAGCAGAAAAATGTTGTTTTCGTAAGTTAGTCATTACTGCTCTGATTGGAGGGACGTAAATGCGATTTACGGGTTATTTACCTTGGTTGCACTTGATAGCGGGATGTGATGGAATTCTATGTCCCAAGTTACATAAATAATAATTAGAGTTTGTTAAAAAGGTGGTGCCGGATGGCAGTAGCGTAGCGGTAGCGGCGTGGGTAGGGGTAATTTTCAACTCGTAGTCGATCTCAACAGTACCGCGAGAGAGTTCAAAGCGACAGTACGTTGCATGCTGCACGCCAAATAAGTACGCGGAGATGGGACGCCCAAAGGGTGTCACGTTCCCTTCGAATCTGAATAAATATCTCAGGCATTTCCCTGGATTAGAATATAGAAGTCCGCATATTTATTGAACAATATGCAATAGCGAATTGCTAAGTCGTGATAGGTTTGAATGTGGAAAACATTGTAAAAGTAAACGTCGTGTATTGAATTTAAGAAACAGTATTCCATACTGGCAATTTTTATATGATTTTATTTTTATGTTAAGTGTGTGCAACAACCCACAACATCTAGTATCTAATGAACACTTTCGTATTTTTTGGGGTAAGTACGTTCCTTCATGGAAGCTGCCAACATCAATGCAATTACGATTCAATTTGCCGCGTGTGCAAGGTACAGTAAAGGAATGTATAAAAGACGAGTTGAGAAATAAGAAAATCTGCCTATGTGTCGATGAAACAACTGATGCTCAGAAACAGAGCGTCATTCATGTTGTAGCGTATCCTTTAAAACGTGATGGTCCACCAGCTTCATTGTTGTTATCTAGTAAAGGGATTCAGAAAACTAATGCAGAAACCGTTGTCAAGATAATAAAAGATTCGTTGAGAAAATTTTGTATCACAGGAACCCAAGTCACAATGTTCGTTACTGACGGAGAGTTGGTAGGATGTTGAAAATATGCTTTCCGACTCTTCTTCACATAACATGCCTCATACACGCATGTCACCTCGTAGCAGAAACCATTCCAAAGAAGTATCCGATAGTGGATAAGTTACTAGCATCTACCGAAAGAGTATTCATCAAATCTCCCAAACACATCCGTGTATTCAAACAATTGTGTTCGAAATTACCACCACCACCTCAGCCTGTAGTAACGCGATGGGGAACATGGCTCCAGGGAGTATCTTACTATCACAAATATTTTTCACAAGTGAAAAATGTCATCTTGAAACTTGATTCAAATGATTCTGCAGCAGTTCGAGATAGTCAGCAACTTTTTTCCAATTCGGACGTTCAACGACAAATAGATGAAATTTCCATGAACTATTCTGAAGTTGCACAAGCAATTGAGCAATTATAAAACACTTATCTGCACGAGACGCATTAAATTGCATGAACAATTTACAAGCCGCTCTAGAAAACTTGACGAACACTATAGGAGTCGATGTTGCCCAAAAATTTGGTGCAATTTTAACGAAAAACCCCGATTTACAAAAGGTTCGGTCTATAACTGAAAATCTAGAGTGCCCAGATGAGGAAAAGGAATACCTGACATTTGCAAATCTTACTTCACTGGATGTCGAACGATCATTTTCGAAGTATACGACAACGTATTCACAACACCGTCGACGGCTAAATGAATCGACAATGGATGCTGATGTTGCAATTCTACGCAGCTTACCAGGGCGGTTGCCAATTGCCACAGTGGACATTAAAACGACAGGAAGGTAACAATATTATTTTTCGCTAATATTGTATATTACGAACCTACTTTTATGCGGTACGCCACTGCCGGTACCAGCTTTTTAACAAACTCTAATAATAATGCATTAATTTAGCAATAGGTGTCGATACATAACAGAAATTGACAACTTTGACAATTATATAACTATACACGCGGAGAAATGGTTTCTTGCAAAAATCAGTCTCTGTTTAAGAAAATAATTTTCTTGAAATTTTATTGGGATTAAATAAATATTTTTTTAGGGTTAGAAAATCAAGAAAACCCAAGACAGAAAACTGTTTCTTCTAAGTAAATCATTTAGTTTTAAATTTAGAAAAAAAACACATTATTGGGCCAGCTACTAGGATATCCAATAAAAGAAAAATTACAATAATGGAAAAAAAAAAATTCTCAACTAAAGTTGAGTTGAGAAATCAAAAAGTCTGGTTCACTGTGGACAAAACTACTGTTGCTCAGGATGGCGCTATGTGTTATTGAAATCAAAATTTTGATGATGTTAATTTCGAGGAATGGACCTGTCAATTGGCCTCCAAGATCTTGCGATTTGAGTCACTGCCTTATGTCAATAAACCAGCAACAATTGACGCCTTGGAAGTCAAGATTGTTCGTGTTATTCGCGACATACAGCTCGAAAAACTGGCCCGAAAGTGGTCGTCTAGAATACGCTTCGTCAAAAACAGCCGTGGTGGCTATATGCCCGAAATCATTTTCAATCTTTGAATAAATCTTTTGAATTGCACCAAAAATTTGGTCAGAATTTAATTTTTCGTATTACGAGGATGCTTTGAAATGTTCGCGCATTGAAAGGGAAAATGAGAAATTTTTTCTACATAATCTCCTTTAAGTTGAATGCACTTCATCCAACGATGTTCCAAAGTCATTATGCCATCACGAAAGTGCGATTCTTCAAGTCCTCCAAAATAGTCGTCGACAGCTGCTTTTATATTTTTTCTGTGGAAAATCTTTTTCCCCCGAGGAAAATTTTTAGTCGTGGGAATAAATGGAAGTCAGAAGGAGCCAAATCAGGCGAATAAGGTGGATGTCGCAACAGGTCGTACTTCAGTTCATTCAATTTTCCCACTTGTATGAGGACGCGCATTGCCCTGATGCAAAATCATCTTTTTCTTACGCAAGCCAGTTCTTTTTTCATGAATTTTTTTATTCACTTGCTCTAGAAGTTTAGCGTAATATTCACCGTTTATTGTTTAGCCTTTGGGAAGATAGTCAATTAGTAATATTCCCTTAGCATCTCAAAAGACGCCATAACTTTTCCAGCTGATTTCACGGACATTGCTTTCTTTGGTGGTGGAGAACCCCTATGTCTCCATTGTTTTGATTGTTGCTTGGTCTCAAGGGTATAATAATGAACCCAAGTTTCGTTTGTTGTAACAAATCGTCGGATGAAATCGGTTTTATTTGAGTTAAAACGGTCTAGACTCTCTTGACAAATTCTCATTCTCTGAAGGTTTTGATCCATTGTCAATATGCGCGGCACCCATCTTGCCGAAAGCTTTTTCATCCCTAATTCCACAGTTAGGATATCCTTAGCAATTTCGGAGACCTTTAGTCGACGATCCTACATAACCATATCGTGGACTTTTTTGACGATTTCAGGCGTCGTGGCAGTTTTTGGTCGTCCACTGCGCAGGTCATCTTCCAGCCTCTCACGACCATGTTTAAATTCCATCAACCACTTATGCACAGTCGTAAATGATGAAGTAGAATTTCCTAAAGTATCGTGCGTATCTTTATGAATTTCTGTTGCCTTCCAACCTTTTTTCACAAAATATTTGATAACAGGGCGCGTTTCTGTTTTATCCATTTTGCAAAACTCACACAACTAGCTTTATTCACAACGGCACAAAATTGATACTACTTAACAGAACAATATCATATTTGACATTTGTGCACAAAACAATTGGCGCCATCCATTGCGTATGTTTTAATCGAACTTATGTTGCCATCTGTGCTTCATTTCGCGAACATTTCAAAGCGCCCTCGTATTTGTTATAATTTTAAGTTCTATCGGGCTTTAAAGATCCTATAAGTATGAGACTTAATAACATTTTCAACAGGATTTACACTTCATTTTCTCCAGAATATTCATAGTAATTTACTACCATTTTCGGCGTTAACTACACATTTTAACCATCATTGAATTTACATTGTTATTGAAGCATTCTTAAATAGATGAATTTGATTACAAGTTTCTGTTTTATAAACCACGCAGTGCTGGTAAGTGAATGTTTCACTGAAACCTAGATTTCAATAACGCGAATATTTCCGAACCACGTGCGTCGTTAAACTAATCGCCTGTTAAATGTTTACCATTTCCTTGCACTTGCTTTATATATTGTCTATCTACATCTACATATGTATAAATATATGCGTATATGGCGCATGATATGTAAATATATATAGACATGAGGATGATCGTTGAATATGGTAATTGGGCAGGTAAACAAGTGAAATGCAACTGGAGGCTATGCATATTATACACAGATATACTGTTACGCCATGTGATTAAATTTGTTTATACGCGAATTTTGTAGAGATAAACGTGCGTATGTAAGATGGTTTTCTTCCTACAAGAATAATGATAACAGCAGTTCTAGCCTAACACAGAAGCGAGTATTTTTTTTTGCAAATTCAGTTTTATTTCTCAACATAGTCTCTTTGTAAGCCTATACACTTTTTCCTTCGCTACTCGAACTCTCTTTAATCCGTCCAAATAGTAACTGGTATCTTGTTCTGCAAAATAGACGTTAACGAATGTGAGGGGCTGCTCATTCGATGAAAATCTCTGTCCTCCGAGCGAAACTTTGAGCCTAGGAAACAGAAAATGTCGCTGAGGGTTAGATCTGGTGAATCTCGTCAATTTTTGCCATGACCGCCATGATCATCGCAAAAAAACAGTCGCCATCATTTTTTCGGCCGATGGAACAATGCCTTTTTCTGAACCGATTCATCATTCATGCAGTCCATTGTTTCCATTGTGCCTTGGCTTGGTGTATCCAAGTATCATAGACGCCAAACGTTTGTGTTACCTTTATTGCATGTAATCTACCGTTTAATTTACTATTGTGCCATCTGCTCGTGAACATGTTGAAAAAAGAATTAAATCGGAGTTGAAAGATAAAAAACTGTGATTATGTGCGGACGAAACAACAGATCGTACAAAAAATTCTGTGGTTAATGTAATGGTACGTACAATGGAACCACATCAATCGTCACCTTCAATTCTATTAGCTTCCAGACGAGTACAACAATGTACTGCCGAAGTACTTTCAAAGTTAGTGTTAAATACATTGGAAAAATTTGAACTTTCAACAAAGCAACTGTTGATGTTTATGTATGATGGTGCCCCAAACATGCTTTCTGTAGGCCGGTCCCTTAAAAAAAAATTGTGCTAACTTGTTACATATTACGTGTAAAATTCATACTTTCAATCATGTGGCAGATAGTATTAGAAAATGTTATCCTGAGGTAGACGCTTTAATAGCGCATACAAAAGCAGTGTTTGTCAAATCCCCAAAACGTATTCGCAAATTTCACAGACTGTGCCCCCGTATGCCTGAGCCACCAGAACCTATTCTTGCACGTTGGGGAACATGGTTACAGGCCGCGTTTTATTATTATAAATATTTTGAGAATATTAAGAACGTGGTTTTACAATTCGATCCAAAGGAAGCTGCGGCTATCAAGGAAAGCAAGTAGGAATTTCAAGGTAGTCAGGTTAAAACGGGTTTAAAAACTATTCAGAAAATTTACAAAATCCTTCGGTGTCGTTAGTGGAATCTCTGCAAATAGTGCAACATGTTCACGCACAGCTATGCGCGGTAGAAGACGCAAAAAATGTTTGTGTTCTAGAAAGGTTTGAAAGTGTTTTAGAGAAAGATTCTGATTTTGGCACATTAAGACAAATTTGTGAAGGTGCGTCAACAGAACCGTTAAGTTGTTCCAAAAATTATTTTAATTACGCAAATATAACGTCACTAGATGTAGAACGTTCGTTTTCTGCATATAAACACACTTTTTCCTCACGCCGTACTCGGTTTGCCGAAACAACTGTGCAAACATATCTAATGTTGCAGATATTTAACATACATTGTTCACTTTGTGATTTCATGGAAGACTCTTAAGACGGTAAGTGTTTGAGCACGTATTATATTTTATTTCTGACCATTTATTTTGTGTAAACCTTTATGCACCCGCCACTGACTGTTGGCGCAAATTGACCAACTCTAATCATCAGCATAAACGTGAGCCGAACAATGTTTTATGCGTTTAATTAAAATTGACGTATATATTAAATACGAAATGGGGCCCAAAATTGAACCTTGTGGGACTCCTTTAGTGATGGCAAGAGGATCAGACATATTGAAATTTAAACTTGCGCTCCAGGATTACTGAGGTAGCTACTTACTAAAGAGGTGGACTTGTTGCTGAGGCCAAAGTTATTTAAAAGATTGATTAAGATCCGGTGGTCGACAGTATCAAAAGCCTTAGTATAATCTAAAAGTATTAAAGCTGTAATCAAACCTCTATCCGAAGCGGTAATTATATTCGTCTGTGGTTTCACAACTGAAACCCTTCCTAAATCCAGACTGTGTAGCTGGCAAGATATGATATTCATTAATAATTTCGATTAATTGATTCTTTATAACACATTCAAAAACCTTACATAACGTGGGAATAATACTAATGGGTCGAAGTCTAACTATAGCATGTTTCCATACATCAGGAACTACCGAACTTTCTATGCTGCAATTAATAATGTGAGTGACATAGGTGAGAGGGCCGTTCCTAACCCTTTTGCCGCCCCGTGCAAAAAGCAAATTTTCCACCTCCTATTTTAAGATGTTTACAAAATTTGCTTGCTATTTTTATTTCATGACGTCTATTTGATTCTATAATTATTGTAGGTACTAAATATAGGTAGGTACTAGATTAATACAAGCAAATAATTTCAATTTATTTATTTATAAAATGTCAATTTTATAAATCAACGTAATTAACTAACTCTTACGCACATTTAATACTACATGGAACAAAAATCAACAAAATAAAATTATATAACAAAAGAAACAAACAACATTACAAAAATATGTTATGGTTGATTGATGATAAATTTGATTAAACTACAACAAAACTCATCTTGCTTTTTTTGACGCAAAATTATCGATAATTTGACTCAAATCATGATTTTGGCAAATGTCTTGCTCTATTGCAATCATCGCAAGAATTGTCAGCCTCTCTTGGGACATGGTGGATCTCAAATAATTTTTTTATAATTCGCAGTTTGTTAAGCTCGTTCACCTGAGCACGGTTACGGTAAGTTAAATAAATTCTGAGTGCAACAGCTAAATTGGAAAAACAAGAAACGATATTGTTTTTTATTATGTAATCTAGAATGGTTTGTGGTTTTCCAAAACTGGGGATAATTTCTTTGAGAGATAATATTTCATTGTAAAGTTCGTCTCCGTCAACATCTTTCTGGAGATTACCGTTTTTAGAATGTTGTAAAAAATTATTGAGGTTTATGCAAGATTTTTTTAACACCGTTTGTTCCATCCCATCAAATTCATATAAAAATTTAAACAGATTATTACATTCTTCCAAAATAGAAAAATCTCGCTTTAATTGATTGCATTGTTGTGTCTAATATACTAAAGTAAAAATAGATTTTAAAATCCTGCGTAGCATTTGCGATAGGATCATCTTCTGACTCGTAAGAATATTGCCTTGGAACTTTTTTCTGATGAACAAGGGAAAATTCGGAGCAACATGAATTTCTTCCACTAATACCTTTGCCTCTTTAATAAATAGTTCGAAATCTTCATCGCTTTTAATTTTACTGATAGAGTTAATTAAATTGTTCGAAACCGTAAGACACTCACTTATATCGATTTTCGGGTTTTGACACATTTTGCTTAGAACATTAACTTTATACAGAAGATTATACCAAATCACCATTGAGCAGATAAATTTAAAAACCGTGATTTTTTCTAAAAGTGACTGAGCCATGTTTTTCGTTTTACCATCCTTAGTTTCGTCTTATGCAATTTCAGTAAGGCTGTCGCAAATATTTTCGTAATTTGAAATTAAGGGTCTAATAGCATTAACTCTACTCACCCAACGAGTGTCGCTTAAAGGTTTAAGAGTTAATACCGGTACGTGTTTTTTTTTTTAAACAGCCCACCTAGCAACTGAAGATGAAAAAAATACATACAGTTGTTGAACTATATTAAAAAAAGGCACAATTTCGTTATTTATTTTAGCAGCGTTATTTAAACTATTAAGTTTAAAGTGTGCGCCAAGCAACCGCCAAATTGACTTTTTTAACGAATTAATTTCGAACACGAACAGATCAAATATTACGCTCAACGGCCAACAACTCATAAACATTTTAAAAATTGTCGCAGGCTTTTATATTATCCACCAATATAGGTATTTCGCCGAAATAAAGGTTTTTCCTTTTAAAAACAGAGAACGAGAATCGTTTAAAGCAAAATGAAAAGAAAAGACAGAGATCGAAAGAGAAGCTCCAACATCGTTGACGGCGTGACCTATTTCTTTCGAGGCTTCCCAAAAAACGCTATTTTGCAGCTGCCTTTGATGGTATTTTTTTGTAATTCCCTGATTTCGTTTAAATAGGAAATTAGGGAATGATTTTTTTTACTGTAAAAAAATTGAAAAGGTATGGATGTTATTGACTCCTTTTGTACCATATTTTAATTTTTACATTATTTCTTTTTGGGTTCATGTATTTTTTTCTTGTCCGGGCCGCCTGCCGCCCCCTTAACTTTGCCGCCCCGTGCAATTGCACGTGTTGTCCCCTCGCACGGTACGGCCTTGATAGGGGATAACAAAAGGGCAACACTGTCTAATCATAGCTATATTAATACCGTACAAAAGATTTAATGTTTAGTAAAATTTGAGACACCGCATGCTCCTCCACATAACTAAAACTGTATTTGTTTTGAACAAACACTGGAAGTGAAAGCATCGTAAAACATCCATTACTTGATGGTAAATTAATAAAAAAATCATTTATAGCATTTGGATCTTAAAAAAATTCTGGCAAAACATGTGACGCACGATTCCCAATGCCCAAATTCCGCAGTTGCTTCCACAAATCCTTAGAAGATCCGGCAATCGCAAGACGATCAAAGAAAGCTTTCTTCTCAGCCCTAACCGTTGACGTTACACAGTTTCTTAATATTTTATATTCAACCCATTTAGCAAGAGAATTAGTTCTGCGATATGCAGAGTTAGCTTTATCTCTATTTAATATTTCTCCATGGCCACGTATGACACGCTTTATAGCCTGTATACGCCGTTGGGCTATCACCTACAAGTAGAAAACCTTTGAATGCGTATATATAGATTGGATTTACCAACTGCGCGTTTGAATGAATACATTAATCTTAGTAAAATATGATTTTTTTTCATTAAAAACCACAATTTTTATTTTTACATTGAATTTCCAGTTATCATAAATCTTTTCAGGTCTCCATTTTCTGTTACGCTATTATTTGAAACGTGATGTGATACTTTTTATCTCCTTCAATACATGTAAACATTAGATAGGCGTGATTTTTAAACTTACGCTGACTGATTAAACAATAGCGGATTTCTATAAGCTCCGAAGGTTCTCGTCAATATAATGTGCAAGGTCAAATAGCGCACACGATGGAAGAAAAAGATAATTGTCGCTATCTTAGTTATAAAGTATATTTTTAATTAAAAGTGTACTTTTTTTCCCGTTAACGTTGAAGTATCTGCAAAATGTAGATTAGCGTTATCGCGAGGCAGATATAATTGCGTAGTACCGTAGTAATTAATAAATAACATAGAATATGCGTGCAAATTTGCCAACCATCCTAAAATGCATCGGGTTGGCGAACAATACGATATTAGAACAGGATGCGCTTAATACAGATCTAGTACGTATGTAGGTATTTTATAGTACGGCATGTGTAAAAGTTATTCCCGAAGCGAAAGCGTAAGTGACGGGATTCGTGAAGCTAGTCACTGCGAAGTGAGTATAAATAGTACTACTGCTGCCGTTCGTCCTAGAGTCGGCTAGCCCCCAATAAAAATCTGGAAATATAAATCTACGTCGTTGGCAACCCTAAATTTACCTGCTCGGTAGCAGATGTACGGGTTTTCAACCCTCTTTTAGACGCCGATTTTCTACACCGTGAAGAGGACGAGAGTTACATATGTAATTGGAGTTTAGGAAATTTCTATATCTCTATTACAAAAAAAAAAAATTCCTTAATTAAAAAAAAGATCATTTTTATTATAGAAAAATATTATTTTTCTTTCAGTCCTTCTATTGCTGAAATCGTTATGAACACTTTAGTATACCACATTAGGGTTTCGGTTCATTTTGATTTTCCTTTTATACACTACCGCTCATAAGTATTTGGGCACCTCAAATTTCAGGGTAAATCATTAAATATTTAAATGAAAATATTAAAATATGTATTTGGTATTTACAAATATACAACTTTAACAATTAAAATTATTTATTTTATCTAAATTTTAGATTCGTCTATATGACCTCCTTTACTTTTAATGATTGCGTCGCATAATCGGGGCATTCTAGCAATTAATTTTAACAATGTTTCCGGAGTTATTCGATCCCATGCTGCCTGTAGTTTGTTCCAGATGTCATCTACGGAAGTTGGAGCAGTTTTTCTTACTTCACGATCGAGTTCTTCCCCCGGGCTTTGGGGTGACCATTTTATGGTTGTTAGTGTCCCTTCCTCTTTAAACTGTTCTAAATATTACTTGTATAATTTTGAAGTGAAAATTCTGACCCAAAATTCTTAAACCAGAGGGTAATATTTTTTGGCAGTAATATCAACTCTTCCTAGTACAACCTCGAAGTTATTTTAGGGATATGAATACGTGTATTTGAAAATATTCCGAAAACGAAGCGAAACTATACGCAGCTTACTGACATTATGACGCACTTTAATATATTTTCGTACTGTATTATATAATCCCAAGAAATGCAGAAGTTTTCACTGTCTAATAGATCGTTCATGGTAGATGCCAAATGCACATAAATAGTAAACGGAAGACCAATCAAATAAGTATTATAACGGAATATATGTATGCGCGCGGTCGCGCTTTATAAAAAATATTTCCTCTATTATATGTAACCGAGGAAAAAAAGGAAAAAAAAAGGTAACTTTTATTTTTAAATGTAGTTTGTGATGACCTGTTTAGGACGAAAATTGGGTGGTGAAAAAGAGGTGAAATTTTTCTCCTTCTACCCCACTAAGGACGGGGGGGCATTCATCTATGGCCCGTTTGAAAGCCCCTTCGAAGTAGAACAATTTGGTTTTTAATTCATCCCGATAGCTTGCGCGGCTCCGAAGGGGGTAACTTCAGACGCACCCTGCAATATGGGCCGTAAAAAAAAAAATATGTGTCCTTTACTTTTTGATGGTCTACCAATATACCAAGTTTCATCGAAATCGGAGAGTCACAGTTCTGTCAGATTGCTTGTAAGATGCGTTTGTATTGCTCTTTTCTCATTATGCCTTGAATTTTTACGAGATCACATGTGAATGTACCAGCAAAACAACCCCACATCATTACCGAACTATCGCATTGTTTGACGGTAGAGGCTAAGCATTGCTCTAGTGCACGTTCACCTACAGATCTTCGCGAACCGAAAATCTCAAATTCGGATTCGTCGGTCCACAACACGTTGCTCCAATCTTCTACCGTCCAATGTCGATGTTCACGTACCCATTATAACCTTTTTTTCTCATTAATTTAGCGAAGCAAGGGCATTCGTATCGCAATTCGTCCGTGAAGGCCGGCTTTTTGCAGACGGCGTTTAATCGTGGCTACGCTAATCGGCTTCGGAAGGACGGTATTGATTTCTGGAGCTGTTTTTCTTCTATTTTGCTTGCTGGACACCACGATTGCAATATCTTGAGCTGATGTTGTCGCCCTTGTTGTCGCCACTTCTTCTTTTATTTAGGAAACTGCCACTTTCACTTTATTTTTTGATGTTATAATCAATGGTAGATGAATTTGAATGTAATTTTCTAACAATTTGACGATTGCTTATGCTTGAGTTATGTTGTGCTACTATCAAAGCACGCGTTTCAACACAAATTTTTCCTTTTCGGCATGTTTTAAAATTTTAAACGAAATTATAAACACTATTCGTTAAGAGATCTTGTCGCTATTAACATGGACCGATAACTGACCGTAATTTAAAAATATTACTTCAAATGGCTTTATTGTAGGTTCACAATTCATAATTCATAGTAAAATTACCAACTGTTGCATTTTTCCTAGAATTTCAAGAAATACGCTCTTTGTTGTCGCTACTACCTGCGCTTTTATGACGGTATTACCTTTAATACATATAAAAGAAGTAAATAGACCGATATTGTTTAATGAATTTAAGTGAATCTTACTGATTAAGAGCATACTATTCAATAATGCTGGAATATATTTCCAAAATGCATTCTTTGTATACAAGAATCTAAAATCCAAGGATGCCCGAATACTTATGAGCGGTAGTGTATTTCAATATGTAAACGACCTTTTGGTTGCTTTATCCCAAAACAAAATCTTACTTTGGATGTATTTAACAGCTTTAACAATAAGCTGAAATTTACAGTTGAAACAGAAATTGAACAAAGTGTTCCTTTTCTAGAGATGAGAATAATTGCATCAAACTGGATTTAATAACCGAAAATCGGTTAAGTGCTTAGGTTTTTATTTAGACCCCAAATTAAAATGGGATTCTCATTGCGAGTACGTGGCAAATAATCTCAATAAAATTATTTACCCTCTCAAGAACTTATCTTTGTCGGTTTCAGGAAACATTCACTTCTCACTGTTTCATTCGGTGATGTCGTACGGAATTCTGTTGTGGGGGCACAGCTCGTCGTGAGATCGAATCTTTGGTTTACAAAGAGAAGTGGTCCGAATTTTGGGGAATTTGCACTTTCGTTCTAATTGTCGTCAAACATTTATAAAACTTCATATTTTAGCTCTTCTAGATCAACACATTATGGATTATCTTTTGCATATAAAATATAACATCGATATTCTATAATTTTCCTTGGAATTTTCGACGTAATTATTTAATGAAAATTAAAACATATCCACGGCGAAGAATATCTAGGTATTAAGACAGAATGAATCTTGCATAGCCCTCGTGGCGTAGTGGTTAACACGCCTACCCGGCAAGCAGGAGATGCGAGGTTCGATTTCTAGCCTTCGACACAATTTTGATTTCATTAATTAATTACGTCGGAGATTCCAAAGAAAATTATAGAACACTGACGGAAGCCAAAATGTATTAATTATGACATCGATAGTTATGGTAAGAATGCAACGTTTCACAATTATCATATTTACGTCTCAGTAGTATCCACAAAAGGTTTCTCTCATCAGGGTATACGACTTTATAATGCTCTATCTCAGAAATGTAAGGATTTAACTGGTAATGCTTTTAAAAGTATGGAAAAGAAATTATTAACTGAGCTTGCGTTTTATAGGATGAGTATGTCGAGTGTTTTAGGTCACTGCACCCCAGGTCATTGGAAATTTTGTGATATGATACCTGTTTGTTTGTCGTGTTATTAAATGTATACATTTAACTGAAATTATTGGAAAGATTTTGAGTCTCGAGGGGATTGACACAGATAGCCGGTACGTCAGATGTGATAAGAAGCGAAAAAAACTTAATGTTGAACGACTTTTTGTTTTATATGGGTAGTCAATACAAGGACATTTTTAGTTTGTTTAAGACGTACTAATTCGGAAACAGGCAAAAATTTGGACCATCTACAAGAAAGCTATAGTTAATTTTTTTAAATTACGCTATAACTTGAAAACAAATGAAAATCGGATAAGAACATATATTTTTTTTTATTATTTTCACGTGTACAATGAAAGGTATCCCAAAATTCACGCAAGATTTGGATTTTGCGCCATTTGTGCGGTTGCCGACGAAAAAAAAAGACAGCGTGACAGCTGACAGTTGAGGGTTATTAAAAATGGAGCGCTACACGAAAGAACAACGCGTCTTCATTGTTGAGCAATATTTTAAAAATAATGAATGTTTGGCAGCTATAGTTCGCAATTTTCGTACAAAATATGGTCGGAATAGTAATTTTATATATAAACTTCATCAACTGTGACGAGATTAATTAAAAAATTCAAGGAGACTGGATTAATTGGTGATCTTAGACACTCTGGCCACTCTGGCCACAGTGCTGCTGAGAGTCTAGGAACATCAATTCGGCACCGTGGTCAAGAATTGGACATTTCGAGAAGCGTATTCTCACGAAAGATTTGCATCTTCATGCTTACAAAGTTCAATTGACTCAAGAACTGAAGCTTATTGACTACGCACAGCGAAGAGAGTTCGTTGAATGGATTATGGAACAATAACAAGTGGATGCTGATTTTTCGAACGAAATCATCTTCAGCGATGAGGCTCATTTTCTTCTTAATGGCTTCGTGAATCGTCAAAATTGTTGCATTTCGTATTCCGAAAATCCACGAGTGATTGTTGAGAAACAAATGCGCCCACAACGTGCCACTGTTTGTTGCGGATTTTGGGCTGGAGGCATCATCGGACCATTCTTCTTCGAAAATGCGGCTGGTCAGGCAATAACAGTTAATGGTGCTCGCTATCGCGAAATAATATTTCAGTTTTTTGTGCCTAAATTGCAAGATGCGGATGTGGACGACATGTGGTTTCAACAAGACGGTGCCACATGCCACATAACCCGAGAAACAATTCAATTACTGCATGAGTCATTTCCTGGTCGTGCAATTTTCCGTTTTGCTGATCAGAATTGGCCGCCCAGATCATGCGATTTCACGCCGTTGGACTTTTTTCTTTGGGGTTTTTCTATGACATGAGATTAAAGTTTGTACAAGTCACATAAATAGGTGATTTTAAAAGAGCATTTGTTCAAGGAAATGGTAGATAAAACGTGTTCGAATACCGGACACCAGAGCGTGGGATTATAAATTGTAATCTTTGAAGTAGTGCAGAGCAGTCAATGCAGCTATTACACAATTTCCAGAGAAACACCAAACCGGAGGATCTTCTAGCCGCATGGGAGATACTGATAATGTGTTGCGCAAAAGTGAGTTTGCTATCAAACAAAATCCCTAGATCCTTAATTAGTTCGACACGTTCGATGTTAACTTGATTAAGCTCATAGTTGAAAGTAATTGGCGTAGATGCACGTGTGAAGGAAATAACTTTACATTTGCTGATATTTGGAGGTAGATTATTTGATGTACACCATTTAGAAATACTTGTAAAATCGCTTTACAAGAAGTAACAATCCTCGGAACAGGACACCTTACGATATAGCTTCAAATCGTCAGCGAATAGTAATGCATTAGACGATGCACATGTACTTATATCGTTAATGAATAAGTTGAAAATCAAAGGTCCAAGATTAGACCCTTGAGGGACTCAAAGGTCAAGGCAATGTATTGACGAGAGCAGAAGCCATTATAAAGAACATATTGAAGTCTATTGAACAAATACGATTGAAACAGGAGCACACGATCACAACCCAAGCTAGCTTATATGATAAAGAGTCAGCGTAAAGCTTGCAAAATCGTATATAGACATCACTTGCACGCGAGACTATACATGAATAAAACTGAGTGAACTGACATAGATTAGTTACAGTAGATCTTTTCTCAGTAAAGCCGTGTTGGCACGAAGAAGTGCTGTTTTTAACGCAAGGATAAATAGCAGTGTATAAGCATTGTTCAAACACTTTGGCAAAATTCGATAAAATAGCTATTGGGCGATAGTTGGATATGTCAGCCGCGTCTCCGGATCTAAATATGGGTACAATGCGTGCAACCTTCCATAAATCGGGAAAAAGTGAAGTTTTCAAGACTACATTAAAGATTTTGAAGAGAGGATGTACCAATAGGTGTTTACAATCTTTAATAAAAAACGAGGGAATTCGATCATGTCCAGAACTGTGACTATTCTTTAGCTTATTTATGGAAAGCAAAATAGAATTCTTAGAAAATTTAGTAATGTTTATGCAAAATGAACCATTAAACCCAACTTGAGGAATGTTGGCAGATGAAGGATCGGTGAAAACACCACTGAAGTATGTCCTAAACGCGTCGACGATTTCCTGGGGATTATTGTCTAGAACCATACTATCAGGAATGCGACTCCTTTGCTTTTTATCGCGAATAAATGACCAGAAATTCGTAGGATTGTTAGCAATATCACGTTGAACGTTATTAAGATAGTTGGAATAGGCTTCTGCTGCTTGTCTTTTTATAACACGAAGTTCTCTAAACTGCCGCAATGAAGCAGCGCACCCGAAACGTCGGTACTGACGGAGGAAATTAGATTTCAATTTGATGTTATTTATTATTTCAGGTGTATACCATTTAGGATAAATTCGTTTTCTAGGGAAAAATATGGGAACATAGATATCAAGTAAAGAATAAAGGGTTGTGTAGAACATGTCGCATGCAGTATTCACATCGGAGCAGCTGTCTAAAACGGACCAATTCGCATCGCACATTGCTTGATATAAACATGGAAAATTCGTTTTTCTAAAATTATACGTCCATGAAGTATTCTTAGGGAAGTTCGACGGTAAGGCAAAGCCAGTAGATACATCTATCAAAAGAGCGGGATGGTTGGTATCCTCGGACACAAGATCAAGTAGCCGATTTGAATTGTTATGTACAGAGTTGTGCTGAACTATGTCACAGAAGCTAAGTGAATTATTAATTACATTGGACTTGAAATCATTAATCTCGTTGGTGCAGAAATAGGCACAGTTGAAATCCCCAACAAGGAAAATGTTGGAGAAGTTGGAAAGAAACTGCTCAAATTCATCGAAGAACGTCTCGATGTCCTGATAACTTAGATCAGGAGGTATATATAACACGAATACACACAATACATCACATTTAAAGGTAAATTTACAACCAATAATGTCTACTGACGGAAAATTACTTAAAATACTTGAAAGATCCAAAGTAGTAACGTTGTAGTGGTTCTTGTAAGCCAATAATACTCCTCCGCCTCGACATCGACCAATAGATTCAAATTTTCTATCACAACGGAGAACAGCATACGTTGAGGGAAAAAAATCTTCACTAGAGATATCATGAGAGAACCACGTTTCAGCCAAACATACAACATCAATAAAAGATGAAGAAACCGAAGTGCAGAATTCATCAACTTTGGATCGTAAACTTCTAACATTTTGGTAGTAAATTAGTAAGTTATTACTGTTGGGCCTACTTAGTTTAACGGCACAATCTTGGGTACACCTCTTATGTATTTAATCTTTAGCTTCTCCCCATTGGCATTGCGCTGTTCCATCTCAGACCGTGTCGTTTTATAGTACCGGGCCTGACTTGGTGTTTGATCACTGGAAACTCTCACATTCTCAAAACCAACAGAGCTTCGAAGTATATTTAAATTTTTAAAAGCCGTACGAATAGACTCAGGGGTGTCAAGTACATTATTATTACTAAACAGTAAACTTATTTAAATACCTACTCAAGCACAAAATAAACTGACTTAATGTTTGTGAGTTGTGTCTATTAGAGGCCAAGCTTTGCAATTTTAGTAATCGAATAAATGCCGTCCTAATACATGCTGAAATCGTGGCCTTACAATTTACTTTTCAAACTGCAAAACCTTATGCTGTTCTATTAATTAAATTTATAATATTATTACTTTTTACAGAAATGAAATGTTGTTATCTCAGTGGAACAGAAAAAAGAAAATTGCACGAAAAAAAAGTGAAAGAATCTGCTAAAGGACAGATGTCTTTATTGGGATTTTTTGAAAAAGAAAACACTTCTTTTGCAGCTTCAGATGTTCAAACGGGGTCACCAACCGAACACGAAGATGAAGTCATTGAAATTGATTCATGTCGACATGGACCCATATCTAATGATCCTGGCAGCGATAAACAAGACCAACAACACCTATAGTATACAGTATTTATATGATCCTGCTGAATGGAGTAAGTCTGAAGAAGTTTTGCGATATTTGATCGAAAGAGGCAATTTTGAACAAAACATTGATTTTGAAGATAAGGAAATGATTAAAGCTACTAACTTGTAAAGTAGCTTTAATCGATCGACGCAAAGATTTATTTCAATATCAATGTTTAAGCGAAAAATGTTAAATGGTGAAGAAGTAGAGCGTTTTTGGCTAATATTTTCGCCAAAAACAAAGTTTACTGCGGATCCTGTAAGTTATTTTTGCTTGAAGAAAATCAGGATCAATTTACCGCAGGCTTCAATGACTGGAAAAATGCCACAGCGAGAATCGTATCTCATGAAAATAGTGCTTCTCATACCAACGCGTGTTTTAATTGGATGGCTAAATAAAAAAAAACAGGGCTTGGAAACAGATTTCTTAAAAGCATATGAAAATGAATGCAAGTACTGGGAAAAGGTTTTACAAAGAATTATTGATGTTATAATTTTTTTGTGTCAACGAATTATAAAATATTAAATTTGTTTATTTGTTGTCTTTGTTTCTGTTAACCTTTTACTTCTTAGCTATTACTGTTATTTATAGAAAGTTTTGTTATATTTTGTGAATATTATTAAATAAATTCTTTAAAATAGCAAAGAATAGAGTTAATTGTAATATTATTTTATTAGGAGATAAAGTGATTTTTATGCGGGAATATTTCAGATTTAAAGATACGTGTTTGTACAGCCAATTCATGCACATACAGTAAAATTCATTCGAATAGAGGTTACCTTTGTTGCAATTTTTTTGCTTATAAGTTTACACACACAATAAATCGGCATGAAGATTACCTTGAAATCATTTAATTCTGCTATTTTGTTTATTTATCATATATTTTATGAGAAAGAAATTATTCTTATATATTCTTCTTCACATATACAAAAATTCCATAATTATTATTCCAAAGATTAAAAAAAATGCTACAACGATCTCGTAAAAGGCAAACAAGAATTAGTATCTATTAAAGCAACTTTCTGACAGTAAACATCAAGTGCGTTGCATGAATAATTGCGAATGAATTCGTCGTAAACGACGACATTATTTATCGCGACGTTATTATTAAGTATTAAGTCCGATACGTCGCGATAAGTGTTTGCCCACGCTTGGTGAGCAGTCTGCGTAAACTTATGTACATACGTATAGTGTGCATATTCGCACAAATACATATATGAGGTCTAGAAAGCCGTGGGTTTCTCTTTTCCGTACTGAAAAGCCGCGAGAAAAGTTTTAAGGAGAAAACGTACGCCGCCGCCTAACCGCACCGTTCGTACAACAGCTAAACTATAGCTAGCCCGGACGTACGGACGGGACGGGTGTGCGTGAATTCGATTATGTATGTCAATGCGCGTTCAATCGGCGTTCAGCCGAAACCGCAAAAAAGCGGTTGCGCTGGGCGTCGCTTGCGCGGTGGCGACACCGGTGTGCGGATCGAGGAACTAACGTGTCAACGTCGAGCATTTATTAGCACGATTTATGTATAAGACGAGATTAGTTGGTTGAAATTTATTGTTTTTTGATTGGTATTAGTTTGTATATCTTATGTTTAATGATTTTGATTTATTTTTGTCCGTATTAAGTAATTTTTTAATTGACGAAACCCCCGACATTATTTTTTCTATTAAATTTAATCATAAAAAATAATCTTTTTGGTTGATTCGAATTTCATTGGGAATTTTAAGAAAATTCCTGCTTATAATACTTTCTCTGGATGAATATGATGTACAATGCATATCAAAAATTCACATCTTAGAGGACTATTTAATTAAAATAATGAAAAAACCTTTGTTAGGTATCTTTAGTGACATTTATATTCAGATAAACAAAAATTTATGATTTGACGAAAATATTCAATGATTTTTTTTATTATTTATTAGTTTTTTTAGCGTATTGGAAAATTTGGGGACCGAAAAACTACTTTGCCATCCAAATAATAGGATTTGTGGAACTCTGCAAAACAAGCCTCTACTTCGGCAGTGACCTTTTCATTTGACGTGGACCGCTTTCCGCTAAGCCATTTTTTCAAGTTTGGAGAAAGAAAGAAGTCATAGAGGGTCAAATCTGGCGAATATGGTGGATGGGGTACCATATTCGCCAGATTTGGCTCCCTGTGAATGAACATGGTATTGTCCCGTGATTGTCCTTTCCTGCTTCAAATAATCAATTAAAATTATAAACCTCTCCGAAATTTTGACGGATGAAGGTTACAGAACAGTACTCACAGTCGGCAATGCAGATTTTAACACAAAGCGCCATCAGTTTCCAAACACGGGTATTTCTCATACCATCCTCGTAAGTGAAAATCACACTACAGAAAAACAAATTATTGACATATTTCTTTTCTCCAAATTAAATGGGGAAATGATTTTTTTCTCGTTTGATGTCTTTTGGAGGTTACTTTACCTGGTAATTAAAAAAAAATAAATGCATCACCGCTGGGTGGAACTACCTAACTTATTTTTTAAATATCGAATGCCTCTCTCTTTATTCTACTTTTGGTCCTGCGATATATTTGTGATAGCTCTCCTTATAATTGCTACCAACTTATCTGTTGCACTATTCAAGAAAATAATTACTTTTATAAATTACTAAGGTATTTTTAGTTACACAAAATAGTTAAGAATGAAAGTAAAACTAAATTAAGTGCTTAAAAATGTCTCTACCACATTCCACACAAAAAAAGTTTTATTCAATTCCGTGCATTCAAGAACTCATGGAAGATTTAACTAAGTATAGTGCGATAAATTCTGAGCATGTTTTTGCAGATATGCAAATCAGTTTGCACAACTTGAAGCAACAGCTCTGCGACTATTTCCCCAAAGAAATTCAAAACAGTTATGATAATTACAGATGGATATTGAATCCGTTTTTAAACAATTCTTTTAAGCACGCCGAGATTGCAACAAACACGAAGAAACAACTTATTGAAATATCAAGTGATGGGACGTTAAAACGAGAACTTTTTTCGCAGCACCCAGATCAGTTTTGGACCAAAAGAATGCAAGGATACCCCCAGCTCGCAAACGAAGCTGTAAAGTGTTTGGTTCCATTTGCAACATCATATTTATATGAGTTGAGTTTCTCGTCTATGAGTGTCATCAAAACAAAAGTGAGAAATCGTCTCGGACTTGAAAATAATATCATTGTGTGTGTATCAAATACAGAGCCCAGATTTGAGATGCCAGTTTTTGAAAAACAGGCACATGCGCCACATTAAGATTCTTTTTCTTTATGTATAAAAGTGTTAATGTTTTCGTTTATGTTCCACAAGGTGCACGAGTAGTCAAGTTTATGTTCCTGAATATACGATAAAACTTAGGTTAGTTAAGTATTAAAGCATTATTTTTTTATATGTTTTCATTTACGTTTCGAAAGATGGAAATAAATGTCTTAGTAAGGCGTTTTCTTTTATTTTGGATATCCTCTCGCGACCCCTTCAGTTCCGAGGGGTCGCGACCCACACTTTGAGAACCACTGTCCTACATCGTATAGCAGCTACAAAATGAATACAAGAAACTGTACTTTCTAACATAATCTAAGAATACAGAAAAATTACCAATATCCACGAATCAGTTGCTCAAAAAATATCCACGCCAAGAGAAATTTTAGCAGATGTAAATTCAAATGAAAGACCTGGAACTTCCACTGCACTTGATCCTGAGGAAAGCAGAGTCAACTTTCCTTCTTTAACCCTAGGATGCATAACACGGGCCTCTGAAGCCCAGCGTGGTATTCTAAGCTTCATAACTTCTTTATCTTTAATTTTTTTTCTTCTGGGCCTTGTCTATGCCTCAACTAGATCTTCCTGTTGCTATTTCTAATTGGCGTTTGATCTATATAATTTATAAGAAAATCTATTTTAGATATTTGAATTCTACCGCGTATTTACATTTCTCGGGCCTCGTAGGCCCGGTTTTTTTTTGATTGATAATCGTTTATATTTACATCCAAAACTGTCTTTGTTTAAATAATTTGTTGCTTCTGGCGTCAATGTACTGCATATTGCAATATTATTTGGAATACAATGTGTTAACAATCGGCTGCAACATGTTGTAACATGTAGGAACAGGCCTGCTTCTGCGCTCAAAGGAGTTTGCAAGTTTCAACGGCGTATGCAGGTTTCAACACGCAGAAATGCATATCATATAAATATGCGGACGCATAAAAAAGACTTCAATTGCTAGAATTTGCTTGAGGTGTGTAGTATCACTTGTTTACTCTGGTTTGTTATTATATTTGTGATACCGTTAATAACACAAGCAACTTATTATTTGTAACGTTTATTGTACCTATCTCTTTATTACATTGCCTTTCACACACTGCTGCCAATCTTGTTACTTTACATGTCACTACATCTCCCCTCTTAATGTAACTTAACTATATTACTTAAACATATCTTAAAATAACTAAGTTAATTTCTACATAACATAATCTTTGTATTTTCTAGGAACATACGTTTTTCTTTTAAAAGTTAGATCTAAAGATTTGTTTACATATTGTTTTTTATTTAAATCATGCTTCTTTGTTATATTTGAATCTCTAATTATATATTTTTTATTTCTTTCGAGAATAGTGTCATTATTCAATTTTACACTGTAAGTCCTAGGTTTGTTTACTTCTTCGACAATTCTACCTGGTGTCCATGTTTTGTCTAGTTTCTGTGTTCTCACTTTATCTCCTACTTTAAAATGTGTTCTTCCTTTTGTTTTTTGATCATAGTATTTCTTTTGTTCTGCTTGCCTTTTCTTTAATTGATCTTTTATAATACCTTCTTCTATATTTCCTTCCTCTTTGTTTATAAAGAATTTTGGCATTAAGCTATTGACATCTCTGTTAAATAATAGTTTAGATGGTGATGGTATCTTGTTATCAATAGGTGTACATCTATATTCCAGCAAACATAAATATAGATCTTTATTATCGTACTCTGCTTTCCTCATTATATTTTTAAATGTTTGTATACATCTTTCCACCATGCCGTTTGATTGCGCATGAGTCGGACTAGATGTAATATGTGTTATATTCCACGCTTTGGTAAATTGTTTGAAACATTCGGAATTATAATTTGTACCCTGATCTGAGCGTACAATTTTTGGAATGCCATGCCTTGCAAATATTGATTTTAAAACTTGTATTGTGTGATACGAATCTAATTTATTTAGTGGTGCTATTTCTATAAATTTTGAAAAATAATCTATTACTATTATGTAATTTTTCCCATTAAAGTGATAAATGTCTGTGCCCACAGTTTCCCACGGTTTTTCGGGAATATCCGTTTGAATTAACGGTTCATCCGTGTTAGAATTCATAAAATTCAAACAAGCATCGCAATTGTGAATATATTCTTCTATATTTTTATTAATATTTGGCCAATAAAGACATTCCCTTGCCCTTAATTGACATTTCTTTATCCCCATATGGTTGAAATGAATTATTTCTAACATTTCTTTTCTCATTGACTCAGGAACAATTATTTTGTTGCCTTTAAACAAGACGTCATTAACAGTTACAAGTTCGTCTCTGTATTTAAAATATTTTCTTAATTCTGGATTTAGGTTTTCTTCTCTCTCTGGCCAACCTTGTTTTACTAAACGTGTTAATTGTTTCAAATTTTCGTCATTTTCTGTTTCTTTTGAAATTCTTTGAATTTTTCATTTGAAACTGGTAATATCTTTATTAAATTTACATGAGCTTCTATTTCGTCCAAAATTATTTCATCAGTTGCACGATGTTCGTTCAAAAATTGTCTTGATAAGCAATCTGCTACTACTAACTGAGATCCAGGTTTATACTGGATATCTATATCATACATTTGTAATTTTATTAACATTCTCTGTAATCTTAAGGGTGCGTTAACTAAGGGTTTTTTATTAATTGACGCTAATGGTTTATGGTCGCTTTCTACTATGACTTTTTTACCATAAATGTACTGGTGTAGCCTTGTACATCCGAATACGATCGCTAATAGTTCTTTTTCGATTTGAGCATAGCTCTTCTCTGTCTGTGTTAGTGCTCGTGATGCATACATAACTGGTAAATTATTTTGTAAAAGTACGGCTCCTAAACCGTTTTGAGATGCATCCACCGAAATCGTTACTGGTTGATTGTGATCGTAAAACTGTAATACTGGCGTGTTAGTTAATTTCTTTTTAATTTTATTATAAGCTTGTGTATGGTGTTCCGTCCATTCAAAAATTACATCTTTATTTATTAATTCTCTTAATTTACTTGTATTTTCAGAAAAATTTGGGATAAATTTTGAAATGTAAGTAACCATACCCAAAAACCTTTCAACATCTTTTTTACATTTCGGAATAGGCATTTCTATTATACTTTTGATCTTATCAAAATCTGTTTTTACTCCTTTACTGCTTATTATGTGACCCAAAAATTTAATTTCGTTTGTCCCAATTATACACTTATTTTTATTAAATTTTACATTTTCTTGTCTTGCCCTTTCTAGCACTTTTCTTAAATTATTGTTGTGATCTTCCATATTTTTCCCGAATATTAACAAATCATCAATGTACGAGATTTGCCCTGGTATTCCTTCAAATATTTGTTTGAATTGTTTATGAAAAACTTCTGGGGCTGAGGATACCCCAAAAGGAAGTCTAGAAAACATGTAACGCCCAAAGGGTGTTGCAAATGTACATAGTCTTTTACTAGCTTCATCTAATGGAATTTGATAAAAACCCTGGTTAGCATCTAATATACTAAAAACGGTAGCTCCTGATAATTCAGCTAACATTTCTTCTATAGTTGGTATTTGATAAAATTCTCTTTTTATGACTTTATTTAATTCTTTCGGATCAAGACAAATTCTAATTTTATTAGTAGGCTTTCGTACTATTACAAGAGGATGTACCCACTCTGTAGGCTCATTTACTTTTTCAATTATTTTTTTTTCTCTAGGTAATCTAATTCAAGTTTTAATTCATTTTTTATTGATAATGGTACTTTTCGTGCGTTGTACACTACAGGTACAGAGTTTTCTTTAACGTTAATTTTATGCTTTGTTTTTAAATTCCCTATTCCATGAAAAACATCATTAAATTTATCTATTAAGTTGTTACAAGAAATGTTATCTATTCTTTTAATTAGTTCCAATTTTTTACAATCACTTAATCCTAATATTATAGGTGAACTCTTATCTGTTTCAACAATTTGAAACTTGATTTTTTGGCAATGCTTTTTTGATTTACACATGAATTCGATCTCACCAACATTTTTTATATTTGTACCATTATAATTTAACAGTTTAATATTAGATTTATTTATTTTGGTATTTGGAATCTTATCAAATAAATGCTTAGGTATAATTGAACATTGTGCTCCTGTATCTAATTTACATTTTAAAATACCTTAGGTTTTTGTTGAATCTGTAACACTTCTGTCCATTCTTCTTCATTTTTAGTTTGAATATCTTTTACAGTTCCTATAAAATAAGTTTCTTCCTCCTCTTCATCTGATTTTCTTTCTTCGGCACTTCTCACCTCTTGAATTCTTCTGTTTGATTTGCACATTTTACTAAAATGGTTTTTGTTTTTACATTTGTAACATTCTTTTCCAAATGCTGGACATTCGTTTATTTTATGATTCATCCCACAGCGCTGACAGTTTTTTATTTTCTTTTCTTGTGGTCTCTCTCCCTTGGCATTTCTTTGCATCCATTTAGTTTTATTTTCTTCTTTTCTATATATTTTATTTACTTTATTTATTTGTAAATTCTCAGATGTCATTTCTTTAATTTGTGATTGTACTAAGTCCGATGATCTGCATATCTCTATACATTTTACTAATGTTAAGTTGGGCTCGTTTAATAATCTTTCTCTTAATTTGTTATTATCTATGCCACTAACAATTCTATCTTTAATCAGTGATTCTCTTAATTTCTCAAATTCACAGCTTGCCGCTAATGATTTCAGTTCAGTAACATAACTATCAAAATTCTCACCTGGTTTCATGTTACGAGTAAAAACTTGTGTCTTTCAAACGTAATATTTACTTTAGGTAAAAAATATTTGTCAAATTTATCCAATAGCACTTCTAGTTTGTTTTCTTCTGTCTTTTTAATGTCGAATGTATTGTATATATCAATACCGTCTTGACCCATTGCATGTAATAATAGGTTACAAATTTGTTTTTCATTTTCTGCTTCTAATCCACATGCATTTATATATATTTTAAAAGTTTGCTTGAATTTAAGCCAATTAGTTGCACTAGCTCCGTCCTTATTATTAAATTGTGGTGGTTTTAAATCCATTATTCAAAAATAACCTCAATCGCTTGGCGGGAACTGCAGGAAATCAACCTCGCTGGTTTAATTTAGTTTAATTTAATTTACTTTCTTCTCTTTTCTGACTGCGCCATGTAGTATCACTTGTTTACTCTGGTTTGTTATTATATTTGTGATACCGTTAATAACACAAGCAACTTATTATTTGTAACGTTTATTGTACCTATCTCTTTATTACATTGCCTTTCACACACTGCTGCCAATCTTGTTACTTTACATGTCACTACAAGGTGTTTGTTTGTGAATGTTCGTTATGGCTGCTTCAAGTTCAAGAAAATCGACCGGGCAATGTACAAGTGAGGTATGGAGATCCCAATTACGAGGAAACTATAATGCGGTGGGCAGAGGAATGTGATGAAGCTTTATCGGAAGAGAGTGAATCGTCCGAAATTGAAGAACCTGGTCAAGATTTATTAGAAGCCAATTCAGACTCTTCAAATTCTGAGTCTGAAGGAGATGTAGCTACAGCGGAGGCCGATAGTGACAATCCCAACTGTTTCGCTTCTCCATCCGGCATCCAGTGGAATAAAGCTCTACGAAAACTGCAAAACGTAACGTACTGCGTTTAGCACCAGGTGTAAAAACGAAAGCAGTGTCCTGTGATACACCTGAAAATGCTTTCAAATGTTTTATTACAAGAACGATCTTAGAAGAAGTCGTCAAGTGCACAAACATTGAAGCTCGAGGAGTAACTACAGTAAAAGGCAAAGGATGGGTAGATATTGATGTGATGGAGCTGAATGCTTTCTTAGGTTTACTGATACAAGCTGGCGTGGAAAGAAACTGGGACGTACCGATAAGAAAACTGTTTTCTTCTGATAAATGTAATCCTATTCATCAAGCTACTATGGGAATGAATCGGTTTGAAGACATTAAACGGTACCTGCATTTTGATGACAAAAGAACTCGTGATTTTCGCCTACAGATTGATAGACTATCCCCGATATCGTATATATGGAACTTATTTTTACAACAATGCAGGTCATCTTTGGTGCCAAACGAAAGTGTTACCATTGACGAGCAGTTACTTTCGTATAGAGGGAGATGTTCATTTATTCAGTATATGCTAAATAAACCGTCAAAATACGGTATCAAGATTTTCTGGATGTGTGAGTTAGAATCAGGATTTGCAATTGATGGAATGGTATATACCGGACGACGACCCAATCAACCTATCCATACAAATCTTGCTTCTGAAGTAATGCAAACTTTAGTACACAGCATACACTTCTCTGGACTAAATGATACAATGGATAACTTCCTTACAAGTATTCCATTGGCTAAATGTTTATTAGAAAAGAACCTAACAGTGGTTGGAACAATAAGGAAAAACAAGAGAGAAATACCAAATGAAATAAGGGATGCAAAGAACAAACCGGTCTACTCTTCTACATTTGGCTTTTATGACAAAATGACTATGGTTGGCTACACTCCTAAGAAAAACAAGTCAGTCATTTTGCTCAGCACCATGCACAATGACATGTCTGTAAGTGAAAATGTTAAGCAGAAACCGGAATTAATACTTTATTATAACAAGACCAAAGGGGGAGTAGACGTAATGGATCAAAAACAGTCCAACTATGCATGTAAAAGGCAAACGAAGCGTTGGCCTATGGCGCTTTTTTCTAATATGATCGATATTGCAGCACTAAATGCGTTTATTATATTTTCCACGTTGAAACCTGATTATCATAGGAATGTAACACACGCTAGACGACTATTTTTGAAGGAATTAGCTGAGCAATTGGTAATACCGCATACGATAAGGAGGTAAAAAAATCCGAAAATACCAAGAAATTCAATAAATTGTATGAACAAATTTATTAACATTGAAAAAACTGCGACTGATGCCGTTACAAATAAAAGGAAGAGATGCATGATGTGTCCGTCTAGTTTAGACAGAAAAAAACAAACTAGTTTGTGAAAATTGTCGCGATAATGTGCGCAACGAACATAGTGTAAGAATTTGTAAAAATTCAGAATTGGAAAAAATATTGTATGATACACGTGAAGAAATGTTATTTACTCAAAAACATTATCGCACTCGGCTTCGGCTCGTGCGCTAAACTATTTTTTCCTGGATAAAATTCGTTTTCATTCACTTATACAATAAATAGCTATATTTACATCTTAAGTATAAACTAACGGACATTGTAGCAAAATTAGCAAGAGTACATCGATAACTCGACGCAGAGATACATGGAAATGGTAACGACTCATCTAACATTATATACATCGCATATGTCGTTATGTTACACACAGATATACATACAATTCGCATGTATATATCAGAATTCTACGCAGTAGATAATTTATGTAGAATGCAGTTTAACTGTAAACGTAACTGTATAATTACGTGTTATTGTGGTCGGCCTGTTCGCATTGACGGCCGTTACCGAATAACGTACATCGAGTCGATGTCCAATGATTAAGTTTTCGAAATTGTGTATGCTAGGACCCCTCCGCGTTTGCCTGGCTGTGTGTAGATGAACGAGTGCGGTTTTAAATTGATTTTTTTTCGGCGTTCGATTTTTTTTTTTTGTTATTATTTCTCGTTTAAGGTTTTTAATTGAATAGCGCCCGATTTTAATTATCCGCGTTTATCGAGGGAAAAATGCATTATTTGTGCGCAAAAAAAGGAACCGGGGGAAAAAACGGGAGGTTGTCTGAATCGATTTTCCGCATTTTCTTTCTTCGGCGACGCAATGGTTAATTCTATTTGTTAATTTTGATGTAAGATATAAATATTTTGAAATTGCTAAGCTACAAATTTCTCACTAAATGGGTAACTTTTATCAGTGGCGTATCTAGAGCTCTTGCTATCAGGGGCGGTCTTGAATTTGCCGCCCTTTCTACGTCAATCAAGAGTGTTTATTAAAAATTACTGAACATAAATAAACAAATAGAAAATATTATTTCCTTAATTTAAACAGATTGTACACATAATGATAAAATGTAGCGCGTTTGTAGATTTATTTTTCTTGCATTTTTATTAGAAAAGTCTTGTCATCTGTTAGTTATTGTTCTATATCGCTATATTTCACATTTTTAAACCACTTATTGTGGAATGAGGATAATTTGTAATTAGTTTTAATTTGGACAAGTTCCGTTCACAACTAGCGACATTGATGGTTATTGTTAAAAAAATTTGTAACAATATTTCCACGTAGAGAATAGAGTTTTCCAATCTATTTTTTTGAATAAATATTAGAAGTTCAAGGGGCCCTTGCCCGTTTTTTCACCGCTTTGCTTGTTCTTATAGAGTAGATACAGACATAACATCTTGGATCTTTTTCCTTTCAATATGGGACTGTTCTTCTTTAATGACAATAAAGTTATTCACTTGACATTCAACATTTTCGTTTAAAGGATTAGATAGTATTAGGCACGAATACTTCGCTGCGCACAGAGAAACGTTTACTTGTATCAAAGCTGTTCGCCTTAATTCATGAAATGACGTATGACAACTGCAGGATACAATAACAATGAATAATAAGAATAATTTACGCCTTTGTAATTGAAATTTGACAGTTTGGCAATTGTTATGATTAAAGCGTGACAATGTATGTATGTGGATGCAGGGTTCAGTAATGCGGTGGACATTGAGGAGTTTGGTGATTCGGTTATTTATCGGATTCTCATTGTTTGTTTTCAAAAACATGGGATGTAAGCCTGGTGTACCTCACTGTCACAATAAACTAACATTGATATATGTATATCAGAATAATAAAGTTATTGAAATGATTTTGAGCCTCGAAAGGATTGATTCGGATAGCCGGTACGTTACATGTGATAAGAAGCGAAAAGTACTTTTAATGTCGAACGTACCTGACTTTTTGTTTTGCGTGAGTAGTCAATGCAAGGATATTTTTATTTTATTTAAGACCTATTAACTCGAAAACGAACGAAAATTTGGACCATTTACAAGAACGCTAGTTAAAAGATTTTAATTGCGCAATAACTTGGAAACAAATGAAAATCGGATAACAATATATGAGTTTTTTTACGTTATTTTCACGTGTACAATACACTCCTGGAGTTTGGTCCATTCCTTCCGACTCACCCTGTGTAATTTGACCCCAATTCTACTTAAAATTAGAAATTAAATTTACATGTTAGAGGAAACGGCTTTCTGTACTGCCATAAATCACTCACCCTCTACTAATTATTCATTTAAGAAGAATAACCTTTGCAATTACATTTTCTTAAACATTACTCAACTTTTATTGGGTTGTTTGCTTAATTTAATGTAAGGAAATGTTGATTTGTAAAAAGTATTCGACAGCCAATTTTCTAATGCAAATTGTATGTACATTTCAGAGATTTGTAACAAATAGAGTTCCTAAATCCTATTTATGTATATTTGCGAAAGTGAATGTAAACCTAGTAGCACCAAAAATCATTTCGTGTAGTATAATATCCAGTTTAGCTAAGCGATTGTAAAACTTGCCATGTATATTGAAATGTCAGCGTTTAATCTTTTTCAATTGTAAATTAACAATAAACACGTTTTAAATGGTCAAATTTGACCTGGTTTCGTTTTTAAACGTGTCGATATTGTATTAACAAATCAAATAGAATTGAACAATAAATTAAAGACACCATATTTCATAATATTATAACGTATATACTTTAATATTTAAAACTTTTATCTGCGAAACACAAATACCAAAAAAATTTGTATTTAGCTTTAAGCATTAGCAAAATTAGGGGTGAAAAAAATATTTAGTTTACAGTTCATGAAACAATATCCAGGATATGGCGTTTCTTCATAAAAAATTACTAATCTACTTTGCATTTATACTTCAATCAAATCAACCATGCTAATATGTAAGAGGAAAATATTACCTTCTGTATGTCCAAAGGCATGTAATAAGTAATTCACACATTAGACATTAAATTGATTGAAGCATCTTTAAAAATTTAGTATAGTAATAAAGAACATACAGTCATTACCTAAGAGCCAGGGGGCGACACATTCGTTTTCCTTGGCGCTTTTCAGGATCGTCTCGGGTAAAGGTAGCGAATGCCTGACCATCGCCCCGTAGAGACCGTATTCGGCCATTATCGTGCTCCGGCCCCAGCATTTCTCCGTTTTTCTCCATTTCGCCCGTCTGTTTTGAAACCACACCTGCAAATTAAAAAGACACAAAAAACTTATATTAAATGCGCCTTTTTAACGAACATCTTTTGGTATAGAATTCTTTTGAGAATAAATACAAAAACAATAGACATTTAATTAATATATTTTGGCTTCCGACGGTGATTAATTATGTCGGAAATTCCAAGGAAAATTATAGATTTAAAAGACATTTAATTTGTTTTGAACTTTTTTTTCTAAAAATCATTTTTGTTTTTAATTATTTCTAAATATCGGAATAACAACTGAGATAAAAAGAAGAAGATCAAAATGGAATAGATATATTAACAAAACAAGATCTGAAATGAGGAGAAGATACCTGAAGGACTGGAAGTGGGAATGCTTGCATCCTTATACAGGTTGACACACGGGAGAAGGACGTTTTTAAATAAAAGAATACTCAGAAAATTCATAAATTAATATACAGTATGTCCCCGGATGGACTGAACAAGAAGGAAAAAGTAAAAAATGTTGTCTCAAAACCACCAATTCTGAAACAAAAATCAGAATATTCTTTTTAGCAGCTGAGAAAATTACAAAAACACACTTGAGCTAAAGAAAAACATTTTATTTTATTCAACGTGGTATCCTCCAACCTCTACACACTTTTCAGCTCTACGTACAAATTCTTTATAAACATTGTGGATCATATCTTCAGTGACAGAATGTACTGTAATGTCCGTAATTTTTTGTTTTAAAATTTCGATATTGTTATCCAAATTAGCATTATAGACATGCTGTTTAACATATCTCCATAAAATGAAATCCAATGGGCTGAAATCAGGGGAACTAGCCGGCCAATTGACGCACACGTGAACATTAGGAAACTTCTGTTGAAATTTTTGAATTGCAAAGTTATAAGAAGCTTCACTAGTTCCATAACATTGAACGAGGTAAACTCTTTGTTCTAAAGTTATCATTACTATTAAGTAAATCTCAGTAAAGATTCACAAATTCGTAATGACATTGACAAATAACACGTAACTTGATTTACTTATTAGGTTATCATGGAAGATAACAGGATAATCCGATTTAATCAAAAACATGAAACTTAGAAACTTTTTTGCTTACATTTTTGCGTGTTTTTGTAATTTTCTCAGCTGCTCAAAAGAATATTCTGATTTTTGTTTCAGAATTGGTGGTTTTGAGACAAGCAAAAATTTTTATAAAGAATGACATTTTTGTGTTAAGTTACAAATAAAATTTTTTTCCTTCTTGTTCAGTCCATCCGGGGACACACTGTATGTTTATTGACATGTAATTAAAGCTCCCTAGTTGCCATTTTTATGTAGGACAAACTTATGTGTGTAAAATAATGTTGTCGAGGTGACATCCATCATTTCGAATGCACGTCTCAATTCTCTTTTCAAAATCGTGCATCACACGGTTCAAAATCTCTGGGAGGATGGCAGCAATTTCTTCAGTGATTGCATTCTTCAATTGGTCGAAATTTCGCGCTTTGTGGACATAGACACGGCACTTGAGGTACCTCCACAAAAAAAATCACACACTGATAAGTCGGGGGATCTGGGAGGCCAAGGAACATCGCCAAAACGTGAGATAAGTTGTCCAGGAAACATACGCCGAAGAACTGTTAGTTATCAGTCGATCCCAAAATCACTTGCATTCTATAAGTCCTCGCGTGTAGCGAAATCAGTCGCTTTCAGTTGTTGTACAATGAGAACTTTGTAGGGGTGGAATTTTAATTCTTTATGTAAAATTCGTCTAACAGATTCACGATTGATTGCTAGCTCACTAGCATGACGTCCAGCTGACCGTCCTGGGCTTCTGACTATCGCTTCTCTAACCCTTGCGACGTTTTCTGGTGTCGCTACACGGCGTCTCGGACCTGCATGCTTCTTATTCATTATGTTCCCAGTTGATCTGAAGTGTTCAACCCATCTGAGTATTGTATTACGACTCGGAACAGCTCCGTGTCGACCGACATTGAATTGTAAACGAAACATTTGCTGCGTAGCTGTCACAGATTCACCACTTTTAACGAATCTGTCCTAGACGAACAAACGATGCTGCAAGTCCCACTGCTCCAATGTTACTAAAATGGCGTCTTGTGTGGAGAAGAACTGCCTGTCATACGACCTTCCCCCACCACCGCGCTCTCAGTACTACGCAGTTCAGAAACGTCCGTCTCCTGTGTGTCATCCTGTATAAGAAAGGTGATAAGAGAGAATGCGAGAATTACAGGGATATCACCTCTTTGAGTACTGTACCAAAAATCTACGAGAGGATTTTGGAAAAGAGGCTAAAAGACATAACACAATTACAACTAGAAGAACCCTACAGTGGATTCAGAAAAGGCAGAGGGTGCAGGACCATATAAACTCATGTTTAAAATTAACACACCGCTCAAGTAATTCTATATAATTTTTACATTTTTTAATTGGAGAATTATTTTTTGTATCATCAAAAAACAATATAACTGGAGATAATTAAACATCGGTTCATCAATTACCTTCATTTTCATAAAAGAAGTTCCATACGTACAAAAGCTTCACCCTAGCCGCATAACACATTAACATATTCCAGGGATAAAGGCAAAGAAAGAATTCCTAATAATGGGAATCATGCTTTGCCTGCCGTCTACTACAGTATAAAGACGTTCAAAGTTGTAAGACCCGGTGGAATGCACCGCCAATTCTGGGAGAACGCTTACTATAGATTATCGATCCTGGAGGTTGTGTCGAATAATTATCACTTCCTTTCATTTTCGACAAACTCTAGAAAACCTTGATACACCAACCAGCTGCCAACGATAAGGACAACTTACGTCTCCATAGACGGATCAATAACCAACAAAGGCACTGGAGCTGGAGTATACCTACAGAAGCTTCACTTAAAGAATCATAGCCACTAGGAATGAAAACCGCCGTTGTCCGCTTTTCACCGTTTCTCAGCGCTGTCACCAACAGCGACCTTAAAACTGTAGACAGATACATCAACCTGTTTACCGACAACAAGCAAGCCGTATCAGCGTTAAACCAATGAATAACGTCGAATCTGCTGCTAGACTGACACAGAGCTGTATCCTCAGTCTTTGAAGTAAACGGGAGGAATATAGCTGAAGGACTGCAATCGAAATTCTGGCCATGAAGAAGCGGAGAGGCCCGGAGAGGTTTCCCTCTGACTACCTATGTCTGCACTTTATGAAAGGATTAGAACTATCATTCATGGAAACTCTTTGGGGAAATGTTCGAATAGGCGGAAAGCAGTAATATAATTGAGACTATCCAGAAGAGACCTTCGCATAGTTGGGGGAAAGGTACCGTAGGAGATTAGATGAAGAACTCGAGAAAACAAGCTGGGAGGACGAGCATAACTTGGAAGTACTATGGGGAATTTACAAGAATATAACGTGCAGAGTATCAGAGGAAATATGTGGCATATCTCAGAACAACAGTATTAGATGGTCAGATTGGCTACTAGACTTAATCTGTTTGGACTATTATCTTTAAGATCGCTTATAATGTCAGTGTAAAGATCGAATAGGGTAGCTGTTTAAGAAATATCAATGTAAATGGTTAGAAAATCTCAGCATTTCTCGATACAACATTATCCGACAGCTGCAAAGTTACACATTTAAACACTTAAGTGGTAAGATTTCATTAAATATCATTGCCATTGCTAAACGATTGTTGATCGAAAAACATATAATGTATTTACAACATCGAACGTAGCTGTCATTAGCGGCATGTATAGTGAGTTCGGTATGTCCACTCGTCAAAATCCCTGTGGCGACTATGATCTCTTTCTCAATAGCTCCAACTCCTTTTATGATCCAGTCCAGTCTACAACGATGATAGTGGAGCAGATAAATAACTTGTCTTCTGTTCATTTTCTTCACATTCTAAATCTTAAATTTTAATGGAATGTCTTCCTACAACAATTGACAGCATAAATTCAGTTGTATCTTTAGTATAATTTCGAGAGTTATATATCGTTCGTCAAGTAATCGTCTGGTTTGTCAATATTGTACAGTTGTTGATGGTGTTAAATGTCATCGGGTGGCATAGATTCGGTTTTCCAGTTGCGTCCCTGCACGGCATGCATTATATTATTAAAAAAATAAGAATAACCGATTGAAATTTATTATCGAAAGGTATAGTTATCCAAATTAGCCGTGATTAAACAATCACTATCGTGAAAGAAATAAAGCAGTGAGAGGACGCTAATCAATTTCTCACTTTGAGTCATCATCCAAGTAATACGTGTTTCAACGTTTAAATTCTACCATAAATGCGCAGGATTTCAGTACGTAACACATAAACATAGAGTTTATGTCGAAACGTTACAATTCTAGGTTAGTTTTCTCTTTTCAATTTTGAATACTCATAAAACTTCATTAATTGACATCTAATTTAATTTAAATTGCCGAAAGAGTGTCTAGGTACACTCCCGAACCTATTGACCGTACAATTAAAAAATTAGTTTTCTCTTAAATTTTTCTCTCGTTTAAAAACACTACGAATTGGCGCCCAACGTGGGGCTAATTTTATATAGTATTTATAGAGGTTGTACCATAAAAAAATTACGTTAGAAATGAAGAAATAATGGCACTTGTTAAAAATTACGGTACATCATTCAATAACCTAAAAACTTTTATTAAAAATGTTTTTCGATTAAACCACTGGTACAGTCAAATGATGGATTTTCTGCTACATTTGCTGAACTCCATGTAAGCTATAGTAAAGGAACAAATAATAAGTCCCTGTTTTTTTTTTTTAATTTGGAAGGGAAAAATATTCTTTTAAGTCCTTCCTATTTTAAACATTTCTCGTTTTAAAATATTTCACTCTAAAATTTTCCCTCGTATAACGTTTTGGAAATACCAATATAATATTTATTACAGTTGGACGAAATTATGCAGTTTTGTGTGCCAAACAACTTCGAAAATTCTCTAGATTCGAAATAATGAATATTTGATAGAATACATTTTCAGCGAATAAAGGTGAATATAAGAGCGATTAAGCACAGTAATTAATTTCATCAGACAGTATTGGTTTTATCTACAAGTTGAGATTAAATCATCAAACAAAAAAGAAAACATACTCTGATGCTGTTGTTAGAAATAGTGAAATCGGTAATGTACACAAAATATCGGGAGAAATACTGTATCGGTTGTCAGGCGGTAGAAAAGCTCTCTCCATGTTTATGCAACCACGAGGCAAAATACACGCCCTACGTTTAGGTTGCATATACATCCACGCGTGTTTTTCATTTATTCACCTGTTTTCGCTGGGTTTGGTTGATGTAGCCGGAGTATATTTGGAGCACGTGGAACATAAACAATCAAATTTGATAATTTACTCGTGGGAAAATATTTACATACTTGTTGATGTTGATATTAAATATAGCAAAATTTTAGAATTCAAGTTTAAAATTCAAAAAGGTTTCACGTAATTTTTTACTCATAGAACTATTAAAGTCTTAGACAAAATTGATTTTTAATTTTTGAGTAAAATCGATTTAAGATTTAAAGTTGAATTTAATTAAATGTTAGAAATTAATTCTAACTTGGAGCATTTTCGTTATTTTTAAAGGTTAATTCATATATTTTGAATCTAAAGTGATATAAGAAAGGATTTGAGATGTTATTAAACGAAGAAAACTACCAAACATTGCATCATTTTCCTCTCATAAGAAATACGACAGATTTCTTTCATTTACACGAAAGTTGGGTTAATTTTCTATAATGAAAGTATCCTCTTCAACGTAGAAACACCCAACAATTTCCAGTGTCTAGAATGAAATTAGGAATACAAACGTTTCTTCTTACAAGAATTAAAAAAATAGATTTTTACTTTTAGATGTTTTCAATTAACCCTATGCATGGGTGTTCGGATATACAGGTTAACATTTCTCGGGACTCTCAGGCTCGGTTGTTTTTTTACTCTGTTAAAAATATATAAGAACATGAAATATATTTAAATCATTTATTTGTGCGTGTAAAAATCTTAAATAATTAAACAAAACCTCTAACGAAAGATTTCAGCTCTTATAAATAGATGTTCAAAAGAGCAATTTTTACAAATTCTTACACTATGTTCGTTGCACACATTATTGCGACACTTTTCACAAACTAGTTTGTTTTTTCCATCTAAACTAGAAGGACACATCATGCATCTCTTCCTTTTATTTGTAACGGCATCAGTAGTAGTTTTTTCAATGTTAAACAATTTGTTCATACAATTTATTGAATTTCTTGGTATTTTCGGATTTTTTGACCTCCTTATCACATGCGGTATTACCAATTGCTCAGCTAATTTCTTCAAAAATTGTCGTCTAGCGTGTGTTATTTTCCTATGATAATCAGGTTTCAACGTGGAAAATATAATAAACGCATTTAGTGCTGCAATATCGATCATATTAGAAAAAAGCGCCATAGGCCAACGCTTCGTTTGCCTTCTACATGTATAGTTGGACTGTTTTTGATCCATTACGTCTACTCCCCTTTTAGTTTTGTTATAATAAAGTATTAATTCCGGTTTCTGCTTAACATTTTCACTTACAGACATGTCACTGTGCATGGTGCTGAGCAAAATGACTGACTTGTTTTTCTTAGGAATATAGCCAACCCTAGTCATTTTGTCATAAAAGCCAAATGTGGAAGAGTAGACCGGTTTGTTCTTTGCATCCCTTATTTCATTTGGTATTTCTCTCTTATTTTTTCTTATTGTTCCAACCACTGTTAGGTTCTTTTCTAATAAACATTTAGCCAATGGAATGCTTGTAAGGAAGTTATCCATTGTAACATTTAGTCCAGAGAAGTGGATGCTGTGTACTAAAGTTTGCACTACTTTAGAAGCAAGATTTGTATGGATAGGTTGATTGGGTCGTCGTCCGGAATATACCATTCCATCAATTGCAAATCTTGATTCTAACTCACACATCCAGAAAATCTTGATACCGTATTTTGACGGTTTATTTGGCATATACTGAATAAATGAACATCTCCCTCTATACGAGAGTAACTGCTCGTCAATGGTAACATTTTCGTTTGGCACCAAAGATGACCTGCATTGTTGTAAAAATAAGTTCCATATATACGATATCGGAGCTAATCTATCGGTCTGTAGGCGAAAATCACGAGTTCTGTCGTTATTGTCTTTGAAAATGTATCTATATCGTATGAAATAGATAAACACATCAAGAAACTTTTGAAAAAATACTATGCAATTAAGAAAATAAACAAATAAATTTGAATTTTTACATTAAAATGAATAAATCTGCTTTATTATGGATTGTAAATAACTTTCTTTTATAAACATTTTCTCTAAGATAAAGAAAGTAATGGTTTTTCACTAGAAGCACCTTCAATTCTTCTCTCCTCTGCTAACTCCATAAAGCTGCAGAATACTACTAACAAGGGAACATCCCGAACCCGTAAATTCAAAAAAAAATTAAACTTTTTGGACAAGTAGTCCTCACCCCAAGATATTCGAAGCCATTTTCCTTATCGGCCCAATTTCGTTTTAAGAGGGTGAAACCACCCCTGAAATTTTACCTGATTTTCGGTTTTTTTGAAAATAATTCGATAACGGTTGGACCAAATACATCAAAGATATATATCAAAATAATCATCCCTTTAAGCTCTATTACATACGTGAAAATAGCATAGCATTTCTATTTAAAAATTTGATGGTGCCTTCCCCCACCTCTTCACGAACGAACCTATTCAAATACCATATTGTGGATGTTATACAACCCTTCAAGCAGTTTCAAAAACGTATTTCATTTTTTGTAAAATAATTATTAGAAAAGAGTAAAACTTGCCTTACGATACGTCGCTTTATGTAATTGTCAATGCCTGTGCGAAACAAAGATATGTTAAAGGTAATTCGCAGATATTGTGTGAATAATGTATTATCTTCGATGTGTACACGTATTTCGGATATCTCTATTACTGACTCACAATCAATGTGATAGAATAATTTATGCAATGAGTTTATTAATTCTTTAAAATTCGATATATGAATTTGTAAATTGGTAATGATACTTATGAAGGCAGATATAGTGCGACGACAGCTGTACATACATATGATAACAATGATAAAGTATGACTTATACTTATAATAAGTACAATAATCTTTAATGTGAGTAATAGTTAATATGTAATAGTTTAAAATTGTTGATTCGTTTGGATAAAAATAAGTATATAAGAAAAAGTCACTTTTGTAACTTTTTAATACTGCATCTGACTGTGAGAATTAGAGTACTAGTTCAACAATGGTAGTAAATCCAGTAAATGTAGTTCGATTACTAATACTGACATTTAATGTCGCAAATGATAATCGTTCAATAGTTTTCAACAATGAAGAAAGTGAAATGCACGACGTATTAAAGAATATATTAATTAGATCTCGGGACGATACAACCTTTGAAGTAGATAACGACGTAACGCTAGAATTCTTACAAGAATTTAGGCCACATTCTATAGAATTTCTTGATGATAGATATCCACCTTCACGGAAAGAAGTCTTAGAAGTTATACAATTTGAAGAAGAAGAATGTGCACCAGAAGAAGGAGATATTGTCGATTTAGAATATAAGACAAAAGCTGCTACCTTCTGGAAATCTGGAAAAAAACGACGTTCATTTGAAGCTGTAGAACATAGATTTAAGAGAGTAAAGTCTTTACAACAACTATATAAGCAAGAAATTGCAGGCCAATTTTAAGACATTTTTCTATTCACAAATTTTTTGCTTTTTAGATGGAAGGTATCAATACAAAAAGGAGGAACACGAAGAGAGAAATTATTACAAATTTCTGAATACGTTTTTAATAAATTGGTTACTAGAAGCGAAGCGCATGCTATAATTCACGACCTGGATCTTCGTAAATGGGCTATGGAAGCTAATGAAGAAATCAGATTAACAAATTTCAGAGCATCCCCACATTGGTTATGGAACTTCAAAAAAGTATACAGGATAGTTTCTAGAAAAATTACCAAATTTATAACCCGTTTTACTCTCTTCAAAATAATTATTTTACAAAAAGTGAAGTATGTTTTTGAAACTGCTTGTAGGGCTTTATAACATCCACAATATGGCATTTGAATAAGTTCATTCGTGAAGGGGTGGGGGAAGGCACCACCAAATTTCTAAGTCGAAATACTATGCCATTTTCACGTATGTAATAGATCTCAAAGAGATGATTATTTTGATATATAACTTTGATGTATTTGGTCTAATCGTTATCGAATTATTTTCAAAAAACCGAAAATCAAGTAAAATTTCAGGGGTGATTTCACCCTCTTAAAACGAAATTGGGCCGATAAGGAAAATGGAACATCTTGGGGTGAGGACTATTTGTCTACAAAGTTTCAATTTTTTTGGAATTTACGGATTCGGGGTGTTCCCTTGTGAGTCTAGAAATCTTGCTTAATGCTTGTTGCTTATAAAATGTGATTATAATAAGCTTCTTTAACTAGACCAAACAAAAACCTTACATATCAAGAACAGCAACTGAAGCAAGGTCTATTGTTGACTTATTATCATCATGGTTCCTTTTGCAAATTGGTGTACGTACAGCACGTGTTTACATACAAAGCACACATCGAATTCATTGGAAAATCCGTCAATCAGCTAGAGAGCCAGACGCAGAGCTAACGCCAACGCATTCGGCTACATCAGAGTAATAGACTACCGCGAATTGGGTAGCTATGGGTGTGCTTTGGGGGAGCGAGCGTTAACTGGAGCACGCTCGGGATAAAAGCGGGCGTTTGGAAATCCGTAATTCCGCGTACAATTGAAACGATTAGCTCCCGCCGAGACCCGCTACAAAATTAATTAACAAATTAAATTAGAAATTAACTCGTTCAATGGAGACCGTTTGCTTTGTAACTTACAGAGACGTCTATTGCGAACTCAATATTTAACTAGGTTGATTATTAAGTTTTACGATGACGACGGCGTTCCCGATTCGCAAGCACGAGATGGGATCTAGGACGCCGCCTCCGACAGGGGGTAAACTAATCTAGTTTGTTTTCTCGGTCCTTTCGCGACGTATAAGCCGTACGAAAATACAACTTAACGAGTTATACTGTTATACCTTCATCATATTTCTTCTAGATTCCTTTGCGGACTTTTGTATCATTTCTGTTTTCTTTGTATATAACAGAGGAGTAGTTAGTTTACTACTTTGATAGGATTGGAAGACCGAGAAAGTAGGTTATGTACTTCAAAAACGACTTATGTATGTATGTATATTGAATGATACGAGCACTCGAAACGTTTTACAATTGTAACCAACGTTTTTAGAATAATGATGTTTGTAGAAATCTGTACTTAATTACAAAATGTCTTGGTTCTATGTTAATTTAACCAGAAAACATTTTTTTTTATTCAAATCCAACTTCGTTTGAGGAGGCGAAGATGTTGTGAACCTGTGGGATAAGGCTTCGGTCTATATGCTTCGGCTACGCAGCATTCAGGAGGTGCTTGCACCTTAAGACCAACATCGCGGCGTATGTCGAGCCTTCAAGAGGTGCCCTTGTCCAAGACCGAAAATGCCAGATCTAGACTTGCCAGTCGATAAATAGGCTCCCTGCCCAGCTGTCGTATCGTGGCTAAGGGTTTGCACAGGGACCAATTGTGCCGGCGCTCTGTTCTTGCTACTCAAGCTACCAGTTGCTGATACACCCTACACCTGCCCGTTTCACTGACGGACTTGTGTGAGGTACCTTGGCTTAACCGCCCGAGTAGAGAGGAGACAACCTCAATAAAAACCCCAAAGCCATAAATGGTGGAACAGCTTATGCCTAAGACTTTTTGCCCCAGGGCATAGCCAAGTGGGTCGATCTTGATTGTGAATAAGCGAACTCCGGATACCTGCCTTCTTCTGGTTTCAACTAGGCTTGCCGCCCGAAAGGGGTAATAGGATACGGGAGCGCTGTCTCGGTCGACCTTCAGATCTTCCCTGCTCGTGGGATCAGTATGATGGAACCCGACAAAAAAACAATAAAAATGACTAAATACGCAGTCATACAGGCCAACATCCAACATTGTAAAGTAGCCTTCGACGTGCTGGTGAAGGGATTCTCTAACCCTGATCTCAAAATTGTGCTAATTCAAGAGCCATACGTTTACGGAAGTCTAGTTCGAAGACTAACAACACCAACGGATAAGTTGACATACTGTAAGGAAGCACACCCTGCTCGAACAGCACCGCTTCCTAAATCTTCTCTCACGTGTCCATTGCCCCAATTTATTTCTACAGATCTAGTTGCAGTAGAAGTAGTGGTGACGATGACAAGAGGTTGCTTCGGCCTACTTCCTTGGAGATTCGACCAAACCACCTTCAGCGGAGGTCAGGAAGCTCATCCAATACTGCAACGAGGGAAACAAAAACCTCATCCTGGGCTGCGACGCGAACGCCCACCATGTCGCATGGGGCAGCTCAGATATAAAGAAGAGAGGTGAGTACCTCTAAGACCTTTTGTCCTTAACAAATTTGTACCAACTTTTGTTACTAATAACAGAAGGGAGATGATACGAAATTTTATACTCAATTCAACCGTGGTCCTATTCTTGAGCTTTCAAAGTGAGCTTAATAAGTTTAAAATGATATTTTCCAAATGCACACGTATGTGTTTTATCGCAAACATGAACATGGGCTGGTTCTAAATGTATTTTATTACAAATATTTTAGAAAATAAAAATTATTTGTAAAATTACTTTTAAAGATTTTTTGAAAGTTTCATCAACCGGTTAACAATTGATTTGCTGTACAATAGTCTTTAGTGTCGAAGAGGAGTGGAGATTCCATTTGTCAAAGAAACGAAATACCTGGGGGTATGGTTTGATCAAAAACTTATATGGAACTCTCACATCGATAAAACCATCAAAAAATCTACCACTGCCTTAGATGTAAAAGATTGCGTGGAAAAACGAAAGGATTAAGACAAAAAAAGACGCTGTTGATAACTTCAAAGCAATATTTAAGCGCAATCTGAGCGAGTTTCTGCGGCGTTATGTGACTGTAGATGATACATGGATACATCACTATCCGTCAGAAACTAAAGGTCAGTCGGCAAAACGGTTTTTTCGCGGCAAACGTGCGCCAAAGAAGGCAAAGACGATTCCGTCAGCCGGAAAAGCTATGGCGACGATTCTTTGGGATTCGCAACGTATAATCTTAATTGATTACTTGGAGAAGGGAATGAGAATCACGGGACAGTACTACGGTGATTTATTGAACCGATTTGACGCTGAACTAAAAGGAAGAAAGGTCCCACCTAATGAAGAAAAAAATTCTCTACCATCATGATAACACCCCGATCCACGTATCGGCAGCAAAACTAGTCCATTTACGGTACGAGTTGGTACCCCATCCATCATATTCGCCAGATTTGGCCCTCTGTGACTTCTTTCTTTTTCCAAACTCGAAAAAATAGCTTGGAAGAAAGAGGTTCATGTCAAATAAAGAGGTCATTGCCGAAACAGAGGCATATTTTACAGAGTTCGACAAATCCTATTATTTGGATGGCTTAAAAAAGTTGAAAAATAATTTTACTACATGCAAAACAGTTGCGTTGTCATCCTTAACACAAGTATTTGTCATACCACCCTTTGTACATTGTTTGTTCAGTTTTCTTGTTACTTACAGGAATATCGACTGTAAGCCATACAAAGAAGAGGATCTTTTTGTTGTGGACGGACCAACGGGGTACATAACCTCAGAAGACCTTAATGTGATTTACTATCACCGCCTTGCGGTAAAGTGTGAAGTCCAGTTAAATATTACCTCAACATGCGAATGTTGACTCGAGATTGTACCGAACTTACCAGAAAAATCTACCATCAACCCTGGTAGGATTTGAACGCACAGCGCGTAACTCCATCACAGTCAGCAGTAGACCCTCTTATCACTGGATTACGGAGCTGTTAACTAATAGGAATATAATGTTTTTGAAATATGCACTATTTTTAATTACATCACAGAAAATGATAATTTGATCATGATGGTTTTGTTGATTATAAAAACGTTTTTAAAATTAAATGTAGGTTCGTTTTAGTTTTAAAAAACGAGTGTGGAGTGGCATTTTTATTTTAGTGAAGATGAGTTTCTATTCACGAAAATAATCACGAAACATTGTGAAACACAGTGGAAAATGATTTTGGTAATTTTCCTTTAAAGATTGGAGACCAATTTACATGTCACCAGTGTCATAAAACTGGACGACAACGTAAAAAGTTTGCTGTTTTTCGTTCATAATTCTTAAGTTTCTGTAATTCTTTGATTTTGAATAAATTTTTATATTTGTACAGCGTTTCTATTAGCTCGTTGTATCCAAATTAATGTAACTATCGTTTTTCTTTTCTTGAAAAATCTAAAATAAAAATTCATACATTGAGGACAGGTTTTCGAATTTTGAATGAAAGCTGCAGAAAAAGCATGCAGTAGCCTACAGTAATTTGTTAATCCAGTTTTTTGGTTCGCCGAGAATTGTGCTAAATGGAAAAGGTCATTTAGAACTGTAACTTTCATTTTAGTTGTAAAAGTTTATTATTCCATATATTCTTTATTATGGAATTTAAAAATATCAACTATAATGTTTGAATTATCTCAATAAAGAAAGCTTATTAAAAGCTACTCTAATTAATTGAATTAATTTGTCAATACGATTTAAGTGTTCGAAACTATTTGAAATAAAATTCTAAATCAATTCCTTCTAGGTAGATGGTTATCACAACATATGTATACTTATAGTTATAGTGGGATACTCGTGTCTCAACTCTGAGCATTCGACGGACAACGTTGAGAAAAGCGCACTTGTTTCTACAAGTAGCTGTTACTAATAGACACTTACGTCGTGAAGGAGAATAAGGATATACATTCCTCGGCAAATATTGTGTTACACTTCGAAAAGGGGGGGCTAACAATATGTAAACGTAGATATCCACATGTCTTGTAATGTAATAGGTAGTAAAGTGGTTTTATTATACGATATTGTTACAACGTATTTTTCCTGTAGAAAGAGTAATAATTAGTAAGGGAACAGAGTAAATATACCGGTTGTAAATTAGAGGCGGCAAGAAGTTGAATATAAGGTATAACAATTTAATATCTGTAATGGTTACGTAGTGGTGGACGTGGCGCAAGTAATTGTATTTAAATCGTATGAGTACTTGTGATAGAACACGTTTGAATCATGTATAGTCTGGGCAAACAGCGGTAACAGTCAGTGTAGTAGATATGTGGTGCGGAGTCGGCGATTATTTATTTCACGCGTTCACACCGTCAGTACTAAATCGATGCTGTGTGCGAGTAGTTCTGTGTATATGTAGGCTGTCGTAACTTATTTCGTAATTGTACGCTTACGTTTGCTTTAAAAATGTCGCAGTTAGGTACATACGTCGCGAAAACGGCCAATAGCAGACACAGTTAAAAACTTTATAGTGGATATGCCGGATTTAATTTTTGATGGCGCTAAAATTCAATGTCTAGTTTGTAAAATCCCTTTAATGTGTTGGTCCAGAAGCCATTGTCATTGTTGTTGAACGTCCGAATTGGAAAAAAGTTGGTGACTATCTCGAACTGCTGCAGAATCATTTGAATCAAGTTTCAAGATGACATTTTTCACTTGTGAAAAATATTCCTGATTGTAAGATACTGCCTGGAGCCATGTTCCCCATCGCGTTATTACAGGCTGAGGTGGTGGTGGTAATTTCGGACACAATTGTTCGAATACACGGATGTGTTTGGGAGATTTGATCAACACTTTTTTGGTAGATGCTATTAACTTATCCGCCATCGGATACTTCTTTCGAATGGTTTCTGCTACGAGGTGACATGCGTGTATGAGGCATGTTATGTGAAGAAGAGTTGGAAAGCATATTTTCAACATCCTACCAACTCTCAGCATTGTTGCGGCTCCGTCAGTAACGAACATTGTGACTTGGGTTCCTGTGATACAAAATTCTCTCAACGGATCTTTTATTATCTTGACAACGGTTTCTGCATTAGTTTTCTGAATCCCTTTACTAGATAGCAACAATGAAGCTGGTGGACCATCACGTTTTAAAGGACGCGCTACAACATGAATGACGCTGTGTTTCTGAGCATCAGTTGTTTCATCCACACATAGGCAGATTTTCTTATTTCTCAAGTCGTCTTTTAATTCCTTTACTGTACCTTGCGCACGTGGCAAGTTGTATCGTAATTGTATAGATGTTGGTAGCTTCCATGAGGGAACGTACTTCGCCCAAAAAAGACGAAAGTGTTCATTAGATACTAGATGTTGTGGGATGTTGCACACACCTAACTTAAAAATAAAACCATATAAAAATTGCCAGTATGGAATACCGTTTCTTAAATTCAATACATGACGTTTACTTTTACAATGTTTTCTACATTCAAACCTATCGCGACTTAGCAATTCGCTATTGCATATTGTGTAATAAATATGCGGACTTCTATATTCTAATCCAGGGAAATGCCTGAGATATTTATTCACATTCAAAGGGAACGTTACACCCTTTGGGCGTCCCATATCCACGTACTTATTTGGCGTGTAGCGTGCAGCGTACTGTCGCTTTGAATTCTCTCGCGGTACTGTTGAGATCGACTACGAGTTGAAAATTACCCCTACCCACGCCGCTACCGCTACGCTACTGCCATCCGGTACCACCTTTTTAACAAACTCTATTAATGAGTTAATATTTAAGTTTACTTATCCCTTCTTTTATTATTATTTATTATATATTAAAAAAAATATCCTTAAAAAAATATTGTTTTGTGTTCTTCAAATTTTCTGCAAGATTTTCTTGAATCAAGTTAGCAAGTATCTTAAACAAAGAAATACAATTATTTCATTACAAGTATGTACTGACCGTCTCGGTGGTCGAATGGTTAGCATACTTGCCTTTCGATCCGAACGGCGCGGGTTCATATCCCGGTCGAGACGGTTGTTTTTTAATTACGGATAAAAATCAAGGTATGCCTTCTTCTCGGATAAGGAAGTGAAACCGTAGGCCCCATGTCAATACGATGTTTGGCACGTTAAAAATCCCTACCAAAGGTTGGAACACCTCTGGATTCAGCAAAATTGAAGAGAGGTTGGCTAATGATCATAGTAATCGATGCCTAGAAGTGCGAGATGTATTCTGTAACCCGACGTTTCGCTCAATGCACAACAACAACAAGTATGTACTTCTCTTAAGCGGAGAAAAAAACCCTAAGACACTATTTCTTTTGATTTAAAACAGTTATTGTATTGTGGATAATTGAAACAATCTTGGAATTGAGGCGGACAGTCTCAATACAGGTGAACGTGTCTCTGCGTGTAGTAAAGAGGAACAAGAAGAATGGCTATTATAAAATTCATCAATACAACTGTCTTCTTTAAATCGCTTGTGTTTTATTTTATCATACGAACTTTTACATAAACAATTGAATTTAATGAAGTGTCAAAAGTGACGCTTTAAAAATAATAATGATTTATAGGTATTCTATATGATTTTATATCGGGCTGAAATGATAATACATAAATGTCACAAACTATAATTTAAAGGCATTTAATCAATTTAGCGATTCGTCGAAATACGAAAAACTTCACAGCTCCTTCGTGCTGGCCAAAGAGCTGAATTGGAATTGTTATTAGTAATAACAAGGCACTTCCTTCGAGACAGGTGTCATATATTTCCGGTCTACTAATTGAAAAACAGCAAATAAAATTATTATTATAATATCCTCCTGAAATAACAAAAATGCCCTCTACCGGCGCTAATTGGGACCGGTCTCGGTCGGTAAGTGCGGGAATTGTTCGACCGGGTGTCCGAATTTAAACTTTATCCATTCGTGGAAAAAAGTACACAACATTATAACATAGGTAGCACATATACACGGCGAGATACGATGTGAAGTTATCTCTCCTCTCTTTCTATCTGGTTTTCTGGTTATAACTGACAGAAGCATTGTGCGCGCGTATGTCCGTGTGCGTGTACGGGTTCGAAATCAACCAGTCATCATTTTTTTTTCCGTTCTTCTATTTTTATTTCGTTCACGCTTTATGCTTAGTAATTTCATCGAAGCGCATGAATGAATTCAATTTGTTTTATTGGTCGATTTCTCCTTCTCGTCCTTCTCTTCGGCGTTAGTATACTGCACGCTTTTTCCGTTTTTAGCGTTGCGTTGGAGCTTTTTTTTTCGGTCCGTCTTTATTTCGATCGCGTTCGGGTCTCTAGCCGCTTAACGGAGACCGTCTTGTTGTTGTTATTCTTGGTCGTCGCAAAGAGGAGGTCGACGTCATTGTTGTTTTCGAATGAATCGGTTCGGAGAAATTGAGCTTGTAATGAATTATCCGGGAATTAAGTGATATCGATCACCTTAGACAAAAACAGTTTTGCAAAATTGAATTACCTACAAGACATGAGAAACCATACAGGTTGATAAGGTGCAATAAAAATATGAGTTTATTTGTAGGAGCGCAGAGTTAGTCAGCCGGTTTGCCTCCAGTCTAGCCTAGTATGACCAAACAATATTGAATAGCAAAATTGCTATTTTAAAGGCATCGATTGCTTCTTCCGGCGATTGGAACCGTTGACCATGTTGCCCATTTTTGATTCTAGTGAACGTAAAAAAACCGTTGGGACTTAGATCAGGGCACTGAGGATTATCTAATAACTCGATGTTTTGCTGTTTTAAAATCTTCATCGTTTTTCGGAGCAGAGCAATCACTTTTGCTAAACAAACGGTTGTATACCAATCCGCATTAACTGTTTTTTGATCTTCAGAAGGAATTGTAAGCATCATGACCTGAAATTGAGACAAAAGCTATGACCATTTTCCTCGACACATATCCAGAACAGTTAATTTTTGTTGGCTTCCCCTCATCTTGAAACACCCATACAGCGGATTGATGTTTGGTTTCGGGTTCATAGGAATATGTTTCGCCACCACTCACGATATTACAGGGTGTGTCGGGAGGAACGGACCAAACTCCAGGAGGAGTGCAGGAGCTCCATGATGCCGATAATACATTTGCATTCTGATGTTTAGAGAAGCATCCTCTAGTAGTCCTTGTAAAAAAATATAATAGGGCTCTCCTGCCCGGGGAGGCGATTCTCATAAATGAAAGCCAATCCCTTTAATGATCTGTGGCCTCTATATTTGCCACATTTATTATAACTATAGACCATACCAGATCATATGTTTATCAAAATTTGTGCTGAAAATTATTTTTGACTGTTGGGTAGGGATTTTCGTCTGACTATACATGAGAATTCCGAGCATTATTAATGCCGTCACGGGTGAATTTGCTTCATCCGTAAAAATTATGCGCGTTGCAACACGACGATTATTATTTATCCACCAACAAAATTTCATACGATTGGCATAATATTTCGGTTATAGGTGCTGTATGTGCTGAATATGCTATGTATTTAAATCGTCAAATGCAGCTGTCAATCGTGGACATATAGTGTGTTCATTATGGCCACACGGTAGATATGAAATTCCCTCTGGCGGATGTTAGTTATTTTTTGGAAGCCTCCCTTTCTCCCCGGGCCTCCGATCTTCGGAGTGTGGGCACTAAATAATTTATTTAACTCCAGCCAACGACGATCTTGATGAATCGAAGACGAAACTACTTTTCTTTTCATTCTCCTCATTTCGTAAATCTTAAAAATTAATGTAATATTTTCCTAAAGCAAACAACACGGTAAATTCAGAGATATTTCTACCTTTAATTCACATATTAAATGTGTTTCGTTAAGGTATCGTCATTTATGGCAGGAAAATTTAATGTTTTAGGGTTGTCGTGGGGGTTTTCTATCATAGAGTCGTCTAGTTTGAGTCATTTATAGCGTCACTACGTTCATTCTCTCATGCTACTTCTTAAATTAACTTTATTTATCAAAATTCCTCGTTAGATTATATTTGGGGAGAAATCATCAAAATTTGCTGTGGATAGAAACAATCGCCATCGCGATTAAAATAAAGGCGGAAAAGGACGCCAATAAATTCATCACTTCTGGTTAAGCTTCCATCGTATTTTGGCTGCGCTCCCAGTTTAAAGTGTCCAATATTTAAATCATAGAATAAATTCAAGGTAGAAGAAAACGTTGGAGGTTAGAATAGGCAGGTCTCCTGTGAATGTCATAAGGAAAATAGGGTTCATATGACATCTTCGCAAAATCAAGGTTAGCTTGCATTTTTTATTTTTACATTAATTTCCATTTATTGATATAAAAATTCGTTTAAAAATTGTTGAAAGAGTGTGAAGGAATACTCTAGAATCCAGCAGTTCATTTAAAATTTTAATTAGTTAACAAAAATTCCAATTTTTGAACAATTTCCCTGAGATAAAACGTTTCGGTATATAAGCCCTGCTCGTGAAATGTGTTTATTACTCTTTTTAGTGGAATGTCCAATTGAGTACCTATTCTTCGTGAGCTAGTCGTTGCATTTTCTTCTACCAAATCCAGAATATCCTCTACTTCTTTTAATCCTTGTCGAGTAGCTCGTTAGCACTGGGAAGCGTTCCGGTTTCGCACAGTTTGTTGAAAACACTGATATTTACGTATTTACCAGAATTTATCTGATGTGGAAACCGTTGACGATATTCTTCAGCAGCAGCTGTGTGAAAAACATATCAAATAATTTTCCTAAACATTACTTCCAAATTTTAATTCTTAACAAATACATTTTAACTTTAAATTTTATTATATATATTTTGACGATAGTGTGATATTGTTTCTCAACAGCTCCAATGACTATAGTAGCCTGATGATGACACTTGTCGAAATCGATTGCTAGTTAAATAAAGCTGAATTTACAATAATTTATCCTCGACATATTGTTAGCCTTTAGAGAATATGTTTAGGAAAACAGTTACGGTAAAACGCAAAAGACACACTTTAACATGCCCTCCACTAAATTTCATTGAAATCTGAATTTGACAACCGGAAACCTTTTTTGGAAGTATATTTTATCTTATATTTCAGATTAAACCAACAGGTAATTTCTTAATCTCTTTATCGATTATTCCAAATTTATACCCTCCTCTCCTTTCTTTTCTTTCCCGTATTCTTGAATAGCCCAGTCAACATCTAAATCAAAATTTTTCGCGATATTCTCTCCCCTCCTGCGACTTTCGTTCGAGTTCGCCGGTTGCGAAACTTCCTTCCTTCACCACCTATCGAATCAAGCATGATTTATGCACCGTTTACGGTTAGATCATCCCTCGACGATACGCGCGCGTTTACTTATTCGGCGTGTTTATGGTGTTCCTTTTCCGCGCAATTTCATCCGCAAACTGACTTTATAACTACCTAAAATATGGTCGTCGAATCCCGATGGCGTTCAGCAGCCGCCTAGTCTGGAACTCACCCTTAGAACGTCGTACGGCGCGATATGACGACGGTGGATGGGTGTATATACGGCCGTCCGCGTTCTAAAATTTATCGCGTTCCTATCCCCCAAACGGGATCCTTTCTTCCTTCTTCTTCTATGCGTCCTCTTAGTTGGCGCTTCGATGTATCACCGATGTTTATTTTTAGCTGTTAATGTCTAAGGAATTTGGGTGAGAATTTATGTTTATACTACCAACCGAAAATAAGGGGTTCTATAGAAAAAAATTGTAAGAAATTTTGTTATCTGGATGAATCTGTAGCTAATAAGGATTATATGTTTATATTTTATTCATTCATGTTACATATATGTATAAATGAGAAAACCTCCATCAAAAAGTTCTCGAAAAAATTACAACTTTTTACTGATTGTAAATACAATATGTAGTAATGTTAAGCGCAAATAAAATTATCTTCTCATCTTCTATCCTAGCACACTTATCACGAAACCACACACTGCATTGCATCCAGCTTTCTCTTGATTTTGATTTACAAAACTTGCTGGTGCGTTAAATATCAGTCAGTTTTATCTTCTTCACTGTCTAACAGAACCAATAGTGATGATGACTTAAGTATAAAAAGAAATGACGTAGCCTCGTTAAAGGGAGATCTCCCGAAGATTGCCGAGGTTGTACCCTGTAGAGAAGCTACCGCAATAGCTTCCTGTACAGCGAAAAATGTGGGTGTTAGAGCGAGCAAGTGAGAACGTACATACTTACGCACGTGTAGGAGGGGGCGCGAAAGTAGTGCCAAGAGGGCCGTAGTTCTACGCATGTTTACATTAAGAGAATAATGTATAAGAATGAGATGAATAGGTATACAACAAGCACGTGCTCCTTGCTCGCAGGTATGTTAAGAAAATCGTCAAAATCTACTAGAAGTGATCAGTATAGACAAGGAAAGCGATAGCTCTCACGGCCTTTGATTTATAGTAGAGTTTGTTAAAAAGGTGGTACCGGATGGCAGTAGCGTAGCGGTTGCGGCTTTGGTAGGGGTAATTTTCAACTCGTAGTCGATCTCGAAGGTACCGCGAGAGAGTTCAAAGCGACAGTACGTTGCACGCTGCACGCCAAATAAGTTCGCGGAGATGGGACGCCCAAAGAGTGTAACGTTCCCTTCAGATGTGAATAAATATCTCGGGCATTTCCCTGGATTAGAATATAGAAGTCCGCATATTTATTGCACAATATGCAATAGCGGATTGCCAGGTCGCGATAGGTTTGAATGTAGAAAACATTGTACAAGTAAATGTCATGTATTGAATTTAAGAAACAGTATTCCATACTGGCAATTTTTATATGGTTTTATTTTTATGTTAAGTGTATGCAACACCCCACAACATCTAGTATCTAATGAACACTTTCGTCTTTTTTGGGCTAAGTACGTTACCTCATGGAAGCTGCTAACATCTATGCAATTACGATACAATTTGCCACGTGTGCAAGGTACAGTAAAGGCATGAATAAAAGACGAGTTGAGAAATAAGAAAATCTGCCTATTTGTGGATTTTGAGTTTCCCCCACTTATGGTTTTCAAGTAATGACGTCATCGGCAATTTTTTTAAAAGACAACCCCCCAATTTTCTTTTACTTTGATAGATCATTTAATTATCAAACACTTCATCTAACAAAATTTTGGAATAGAAGTAATTTAAAGAGTTGAAAACATACATTTTACTAACAAAAAGCAAAGATAAATGCTGTTATTCAAGAAATGAAATGGTTGTTACTTTAGATTAAATGTTCGAAATCCTATCCACCTGTTCATAAACTTTACTACTAATAAAAAGCCTAGCAGTAAAAGCAAAGGTAAGCTGAGGGTAAATATAACAAATTGGTCTACTTTCTCACAATAATTTTTACTTCATCAGGTTGTACTAGAAAGTACAAGAGGAACAAATCAGTAATCTTATTAACGAAATGCTTTGACAATATTGAAAAATACATTAGCGAAATGAAATTTAAAAAGTTACAAAATTGAAAATTCGAATTGTACATATTTAATGTAAGTTAGTAGGTACTACAAAAGTTACAAATATGTCAAAGTTGTAGATGCCAATCTACACTTTGAATCAGGATTACAGTAAATGACTAATTGTTATCAATTTTCTTACATGTTTTAGACACTTTTCACAAGTTTTTGGTCAAGTATCAATATGGTATATTATATTAATGTTTTTGTATCAAATAATGCACGTGTACTTAAGAATCTGTCATAATTATTAAATATTACATAATTTGATAATGTTTTGGAATTAACAACGATCTTATACTGGAAGAAAAAGACATAATTTCTAAGTTACATTTCGATAATATCTTCATAAACAACTTCTCAATGATATTAAATGTAAAAAATTAGTTTTATGGTTGATACAAGCTATATTTCATTTCTGGCCGACAGTGTAAACGGGTGCTGCCGCCTATCGGGCAATGGGCTTAACTAATGTGTGCTACTACCGCTACTACAGTCGACGTTGACGCGTATCGCGTCCCCTACCTTCTCCTCTATATCCCGCTTTTAACTTATTCGTTCTCGATCTTAGTTTCTAATAAAAACGAATTATGGAAGATAATGTTCCCATTTATATACGCCGCGCTGCTCTACTCGACGATTTATTTGGCGTCTTGAAATGGCAGCAGTTTGTATGGTAATCGAGTGGGAGATGTTGACGGATGTTGCACTTCATTCTACTGGTTTTATTCGCTGCGAAAAATTGAGCTTATAAATTGAAAAATTAAGTAGAAAAGAATAACATGTCTTTGGGAGATCTTTGAGATTGTCGTGGGATGAAAGCCACAAACAATAGGATGTGGGATTGTATAGAATCATTAGGGGAGATAGGGTATTTGTAACAAGTTTGCAGATTATCCACAAAAGTAATAGGCAATTTTGTATACTTCTTTTGGTTTATGATATGACGAATCTATCCTACACTTTCTTTTTGGCACACGGAATCTACGCCCATATGCCTCGGTAACAGTCGAGATGAAAATTGACTATATTCTAATACGCATTTTGCATAAATTGTCTATGAGCAGTTAGTTTGCATATCTTCCTACTATTGTAACTAAGTAGAGTAATAACTAGAGTAACCTAAACTTGCGGACTCGCATAGGCGTCGGTATTACGGGTTAATATTGTCACGGGCTACCGTGACAGGGGTAGCTCGGGGTAGATACTCGCACAGAATCACTACTGTAGAAGGACGGGAGAGTTACGGTATTCCAAAAGAAAAAGGCACTTCACTTTACACTCTTTATTTTACCCAAGAAAACGAGAAGTTACTCCAGAGCTCTTTTTAGAGACTCTGCCCCCAAATCCCTTATCCTTACTCATTCACCTATTTATCACCTATCTAATTCCTACTACTAACTATCCTTCCGGTGCTTAATCGGCAGTATCAAAGTTCGATGTCTTCGAATGACCGAGAGATCACAATCTTACACGGCAATTGTCCAGACGCTCAGTCAGCTCGACGACACCGGTCACCGATCGAAAAATGATTACAATGCAGAAAACAGACAATGAACGCAAAGCAGCGGAAGTCCAGTTAGCGTCTTTTCTAAAAGTGACAGCAAAGCGTTTATTCGCGACAATATAAGAATACGAAAAATTCATAAATAAACTAAACCGGTAGAGAAGCAGGCATGTAGTGTCGACCTTGAATATAAATCATGTTAAATCGCGCTGAGAGAGATTTCGTTTTAGTACCGGTTGAGCTGTTGCAGAGATTAGTCGAACGGTCAAGGTTATGTACTTACGTGTCGCTTTTGAAAATATAGCTGGTGTTTTTTGTGTGTTGTAGTATTATACAAGTAATAATTAGTGTATCGTTTCATATAGAACTAATATTTACATACCTAAGAAAACAATGCCTCGTAATAGATTTGCTACTAATGTACATAAGTATGTGTCACTTTTTCCCCATTTAAAATATGACGGTAGTGCAGTTTTTTGCTTAATATGCAATGTTCGTTTGGCTGCATTGGACAGAACTGATTGCTAGAGGCATGTCAATGGTATTAAGCATATGAGAAATGCAAGAACTGAAATACCTTATACACTATTCCTCATACATTTACTAATTATGTTTACCTCTTGTAATCTTCCGTTGTCGTTGGTGAGAAAAGCAGCTTTTAAAACGTTTTGGCGACAATACGTTCTAAAGTACCCATTACCCTCACAAACACAATACAGAATCATTTGCCGCGAATGAAAGAGATGCTAGAAAATGTGTGTAACGTGATTTGTGTTCCAAAAAAATATGGATTACCGTGGATGAGACGACGATATAAAGAAAAACAGTATTGTGAATGTAATAGCTCGCGTTTTATCTAGCGAGAACACAGCATCTCGATATTTGTTAGCTTGCAAACGTGTTCAACAATGTACCGCGGAAAATATTCAAAAAGTGATAATGAACGCTTTGAAAAAATTAAAATTTCCCAAGATCAAGTTGTGTGATTGTGACAGATAGTGCAGCAACGATGTTAAGTGTTGGGCGATCCTTAAACATATATTCCTTAACTTAATACATATAACCTGCGTGCTGCATGCTTTGCATTTAGTTGGTGAAGTTGTTCGACAACATTACGGAAACGTTGATCGGATGATTGGAAGTACTAAAGCAGTGTTTCGTAATCTCCTAAACGTTTAAAAGAATTTCGTAAATTTTGTCAGGTATTCCAGAACCTCCTGAACCAATTTTAACGCGATGGGTACTTGGCTAACAGCAGCTTCTTACTATTTGATCCATTTTCAACAAATTCAATCAGTTATAATGCGATTTAATCGGAATGAATCCAAAGCAATTAGAGAAAGTCAAAGAGAATTTCAAATTCCTCAACTTTTAGAAGATTTAACAACAATATGTACCAATTATACAGTATTACTAGATGTCATCAGAAAACTACAATGTACTGAATTGTCATTGCAGGAATCATTAGACATAGTGGAGAGTGTAAAAAATAAATCACACACATTAAATGATATGCCAGGATTATGCGCTAGTCAAAAGTTGGCAGATGTTTTAAGGAAAAATCCCGATTTTAGTACTTTAGAGGCCGTTTATAATAAGTGTAAGAATAGCGAACTTTTAAGTGATTTGAAAAACAGTTTCTACATGCAAATGTAACTTCCTTAGATGTGGAGAGATCGTTTTCTATGTATAAGAATATTTTTTCTTGTCAACGCACAAGGTTTAAAGAAAGTAACTGTGGAAACATATGCAATGATGCAAGTTTACAGTAGTTCACATCCTGATGCCTCTAATTTGTTGAATAATTAGCAAGTAAGTTTATTTATGAATTTTTCGTATTCTTATATTAACCCGTAATACCGACGCCTATGCGAGTCCGCAAGTTTAGGTTACTCTAGTAATAACCAGTGAACGATAAAATCGTAAGGAGTATGACTCAGAGCCGCGAATCGTAAACATGATACAGAAACGTACTAAGTATACGTTGCATATTTCGGACGCCAAGTTTTTATAAATGTATCTAAACAGAATTCATATATTAATTATAAATTGAAATAGAACATATGTACGTATGCAATAAATTTGTTTCAAGTAGGAAATAAGAGAAATTAATTAGCCATTACCACAAGAGACTTTTCTATATTTTCTGCAGTAAAACGGCTTCTTTTTGAAGTTAGTACGCCTTTCAGTATCGAAAACGTTCATTCAACTTCACAACTTCTAAGCGGAACAAAATTAAAATGTGATGTAAGAGAGTTATATTTTATATACATATATACAGTGATATATCGGTTTACGATAATATATTATTACGGAATTTTCGGGTTACGGAAGAAAATTTAGACGAATTTTTCCAAAAGGTACTCCCGGCGGATACGCAATGTGGCTTAGAACATTTACAGATTCGGCAGAATTTCCGCGCGACTCGTGTGCATGCTAGAAAGAGTTAGTTATATACAATATAATGCGATGGTTTGTGTGGTTAACTTCCCACTATTTCACCGCCTCGCATCTGACTTGAAATCACAATTAATATTATTTTTACTTTATCCGAAATTCCTTTTATCTTTTATCTGTGTAAAATTTTGTTCAAAGAACAAAGCCGAAAATTCTACCGCCAAACAATTTCTTATCTGTCGCGTCGCTAATTTTGTAATATATATGAAAAAGCCGCCTCACACTCACTGTCTTCTATAGCCGGAAAGAGTCCTTGCTAAAAATAGCATATGTAAGTAAGTTATTTGTTTTTAATTTCAATTTCTTAAAGAGTTTTTATTGATTTTCTACGTAACTTTATTTTCTATATGTTCAATTGTATTTAAAATACATAAAATGAATTTCTGATTATTTTTTTGGTTATGGCAACGGATTATCTCTATTTCCTTTATTTCTTATAAGAACATTTGATTCCAGTTCCGAAATTTCGGATCACGGAATGTTTTTGAAAAAAATTCCGTACCGCTGTATTTGAATTTTGTATTTCTCGTGTAGACAATTGGTTTAGTCTATTTAAATCGAGGTTTTTGCTGCACATTACATCAACTTAATCAGTTTATTTCTAATATCACCTGGAATTTATTGAACGTGTCATTGAATGTATTGAACGCGTCTCTCAATTTTAAATTTAGTGTTTAATATGGAAAATAAATACCTTAAAAACCCAATAACGAAATAAAGAATATAATAAATGTCTGAAGAATCATTTGAGGAGAAAGCTCGATGCGAATACTACGACTATATATCATTCACTGATTCCTCGATCTTAAAGGTGTGCGTTTTGTCCTATTCTTTTTTATATACTTTTTATATCTACACAGATTTTATTTATTTACGTATTTATATATCACTTTATATATACATTTATATTGACAACGTTAATGCCTGTGATAGGTCATGACAGAAATAAAATTATTATTATTATTATTAAATTATTAAAATAATCACCGCCTACATCACATGCTCTGCATACAGCTCTGCTGCGGCTGACGTCATCCCATACAATTTTGCCGTTCTCTAGTAATAACACTAGTTAGAAGTGAAACCTTTTCCTGTATAAGAGCCTTATATAAACAATTAATTAAACTATTGCAGGTTGTGCACGTCAAAAGAATGTGATTAAAGTCAGTTACTTGGTGGTCGCAAGAGCATTCCGCTGAGTCAATCAGATCCAGCCTATGTAAATATGCAGGAAAATGCCCATCGCCGAATTTCATTCTTGTTAATGTAGCTTAAATATGAAAGTTGACCATCTAACGAATTATACATCCGTGAATAGAAATCTGCTGAGATGACAAAAGCTACGGCTAAGATAGGCGATTTCTATTTCGACCAATATTTATGTGTAAAGTCGGTACTGACTAGATTACGGTATCCTTTAGATATTATGGACTTTTAACTTGTAAATATACTCGAGTGCTAAGTATCTTCTTCTCGAAAAATGTGGAAGTTTACGTGTTTCGATGTGAAGAGCTTTGGTTGGCGTACTTCGCACATCACCCAGACACAATCTAAGAGCCTTAGACTGTACGACATGCAGCCTCTTTAAATTATTTTGGTTAGTATCCCCATAAAACATGCTCCCACAATCTGAGACTGATCTAATCCAGACTTCATATACAGTGATTCGATATAACTCGAATCGAATTGGTTGGCAAAAAAAAATTCGAGTTATAGAAATTTGACCGTAATTCGAGTATTATTTCTGTTTGACGTTTGCATTCCTTTGCCTGCGATAATAAATCTATTCTATTATATTCTATAGATATCACTATATATGTAGCATCGTTCCGTTCATTAGTGCCAACAAAAATAATCACTAATATCCGAGTTATCCATTACGGCTCTGTAAAATAAGACTAATTATGCATCCCATTATGGAAGGATGTACTTTCAACGCGAAACGCAACAAACCGAGGAATTTCTATCGCATTACAGTCGTATATGTAGCAGAGCAACAGAACGAAACGAGATTAATTATTAACGTGATCGTTATTCGGGAGGAATAGGGTTGTACCTATGTATACGTACACGGAATATGTTACATATAATGTAGTTTCGTTCTATAGTTCTACTAACAAATTAACTAAATTAAGTGCAAAAGCGCAAACACATCCGGCACGGCACGCCTAATCAAGCGATCGACGCGACCAACACACCAATCGGTTATGTCGAACGCGCGTCTCATGCCCCGGATAATGAATATTAAACATATATTTCATAGTCAAACAACGATGATACAAATGATGATCCATATATGTATTTGCCGCGGTAATGAAGACTAATGTGTTATTATGTGCGTTCGGTTCACGCCGTTACGCCGTTATCCTGCGCCGAAATACAAAAAGGACACGTGCCTCTCTCGAACAAAGGCTGTGAGGCACGTGTAAGTGACTCGGCTAGGAGAAACCACTGTCTATGCGTGTCTGTCTATCTATCTATGCTTGATGCGTCCCTTCTTGCGGACTGCGACGTAGAATCGGCGTAGATGCACTGTCTCTTTAAAGTAATGAACCGGACCCCGACGCGTGGCCAAACAACGTCCAATTACTTTGCGGTTTTATTAGATAATAATTGCGAATACAATGGACGATGGCGGGTTCTTTGTTACTTATCAGCGCGGAATTCGCAAAAAAATGGATACCTAGTGCGAAAAAATGTTGCAACTATATACAGTGTGTCGATAAAGTAACGCACAATATTCATAACATTGTTATTGAGTGGAAAAAACGCTGATTCTCGCCAATTTTATTTTTATAGAAGGCTCTACTTGACGGAAGAAATATATTTTTTTATTTACTTTTGCAATCCCATCTTTTTCAACAAAAATGAAATCTCTACTATTTGTTAAATGTTCTCATGTAACATCCTCAAACAGAAAGGTAACTGAAATATTAATCGAAAACGACTATTTTAATGACCTCTACTGAGTATACGATGTAACTAGATCTTGTCTATGCCTCAACTGGATCTTCCTGTTGCTATTTCTAATTGGCGTTTTATCTATATAATTTAGATATTTGAATTCTACCGCGTAACCCGTAACATGTAGGAACAGGCTTGCTTCTGCGCTCAACGGAGTTTGCAAGTTTCAACGGCGTATGCCGCTTTCAACACGCAGAAATGCATATCATATAAATATGCGAACGCATAAAAAAGACGGCAGTTGCCAAATTTGTTTGAGGTGTTTGTGAATGTTCAATATGGCGGCTTCAAGTTCAAGAAAATCGCCCGGGCAACGTGCAACGGTGAGGTATGAAGGAATGTGATGAAGTTTTATCGGAAGAGAGTGAAACGTCTGAAATTGAAGAACATGGTCAAGATTCATTAGAAGCCAATTCAGACTCTTCAAATTCTGAGTCTGAAGAAGATGTAACTACAGCGGAGACCGATAGTGATAGTCCCAACTGTTTCGCGTCTCCATCCGGCATCCAGTAGAATAAAGTTCCGCCAAGCTCTACGAAAACTACAAAACGTAACGTACTGCGTTTAACACCAGGTGTAAAAACTAAAGCAATGTCCTGTGATACATCTGAAAATGCTTTCAAATGTTTTATTACAAGAACGATCTTAGAAGAAGTAGTCAAGTGCATAAACCTTGAAGCTCGAAAGTAGGTATAGTAAAAGACAAAGGATGGGTAGATATTGATGTGATGGAGCTGAATGCTCTCTTAGGTTTGCTGATACAAGCTGGTGAGGAAAGAAACTGGGACGTACCGATACGAGAACTATTTTCTTTTGATAAATGTAATCCTATTTATCAAGCTACTATGGGAATTAATCGGTTTGAAGATATTAGACGGTACCTGCATTTTGATGACAAAAGAACTCGTGATTTTCGCCTACAGATCGATAGATTAGTTCCGATATCGTATATATGGAACTTATTTTTACAACAACGCAGGTCATCTTTGGTGCCAAATGAAAGTGTTACCATTGACGAGCAGTTACTTTCGTATAGAGGGAGATGTTAATTTATTCAGTATATGCCAAATAAACCGTCAAAATACGGTATCAAGATTTTATGGATTGCAATTGATGGAATGGCATATACCGGACGACGACCAAATCAACCTATCCATATAAATCTTGCTTCTGAAGTAGTGCAAACTTTAGTACGCAGCAACCACTTCTCCGGACTAAATATTACAATGGATAACTTCTTTACAAGCATTCCATTGGCTAAATGTTTATTAGAAAAGAACCTAACAGTGATTGGAACACTAAGAAAAAATAAGAGAAAAATACCAAATGAAATAAGAGATGCAAAGGACAAACGGGTCTACTCTTTTACATTTGGCTTTTATGACAAAATGACTATGGTTGGCTATATTCCTAAGAAAAATAAGTCAGTCATTTTGCTCAGCACCATGCACAATGACATGCCTGTAAGTGAAAATGTTAAGCAGAAACCGGAATTAATACTTTATTATAACAAGTATCGTTGTCTTGCTTTATTTTATGAGGGTGGAACGGATACATGGTTAGACCTTCTCGTTCCGTATATACCTCGCATGTTTTTAGTGTTAAGCTATAAAGTAGTAAGTACTTGTAAATACATATATGTATATCTTTTCCCGAGAGTAGGGATCAACAAGCATGATTAGAGTTGTATCATAGTTGGTTTGTGCTTCTCGCTTAAATTTAGTAGGTCGTTTGGTTGATAATGAAGTCGCCTAGGAGCCCTCGAAATAGCTGTTCCGAATTAATTAATTATTTTATGGGGCGAGGAGTGTGCCGATACTCTGTATTGTTTGAGATAACTTTCAATTTGACAGTTTCACTAACCAAATTAAACAGTATTAGTGGCAGTTCATATTTATTCTTGTTTTGTACTACAGCAGTTTTTTTTTATATTCCGAGCAAAATGTATTTCTATAGGTGCTTTCTATTTGATCCAAAGTACTGTACTGAACCTTTTTTTAAATCGCCTTTGCCTTCGTATCCTTGCCGAATATTTGGTACGTTCCGTACTGTTCCGTTGACGCATGAGCAAAACATAGGTTTATTGATATTCTCCACATTGTTACAGCCAGCGAGGTTAGATTTAGGGTTATACCTGTGTTTATAATTCGAAATTTGATTTACATTACATACTGGCTTTATCTATAGCGAATTTCTTTTTATTTACATTTCTCAATACAGAAAGTTAGGTTAGAATTATTATATTTATGTCCAGTGCAATAAATGCATGTTCCATTTAGCTCACTGTAAATATCGTTCAGTACAGTACTCTGAGGAACGATACGGTACAGTTAATAAAACAAATAGAAAGCACCTTATGTCATGTGTATGACTTAATACTTCAGTATTCTCCCTAAAAATCATAAAATTATCGTGTTGGACGAAGAAAACAATAGAGTTAACTATGATTTAACATCTTTTCCATCATTTTACTGCATTCATCAACTACCCGCTGTAGAATTACCCCCAAAAAAATTAGCACATAACAAATATTCCCCATAACAGAATCAAGTAAATGGCGACCATAAATCAAAAACTCGCTACCCCTCCCTTCTTCCACCGAAAAAATCCAAGCAAGCGACGGCAGTGTAGATATAATTATTAAATTAAAAGCTGTTTCCACGCAAATGAGCCTTTATGACTGCCATTAATCGTTGTAGAGTTCTTTTCCTTCGAGCGGGCTAGGGTGTAGGGTCGATTCGAAACGGAACTCCCGAAGGACGAGCGATACGAGCGCCACCATCGCCGCCGATGTTGCCGTCGATGACATTAATCGGATTATGCAAATATAATCGTTACAAATCGTCTGCCTGGGTATTCTTTTATGGTCTAGAAACAATTTGTTTACTATGGACCATTTGGACTCATATTTACGTTCGACGATAACGATGATGATCATGGCGTTTCGTTTCTCGGTTAGTTAGCTCCGTTTTAAGGTTATATGATTAAAATTTTTCTATAGATCTATAGTTATTGATGAAAATATAATTATAATAATAATATTTATTAAACGCCGAACAGAAAATTCATAGCGGACAAAAATAAATGTATAATGTAATAACAAATGAATAAGAAACTAACAACATTCTAGCTGCAGGGATGCGAAGTATTTGGATAGCAAGTCGAGTGAATCGATTTTGTCGCTGATAAAAATACAGCACTAATATTTTCTCTCCTTTCAACAAGTGTTTCAACAAGAAATACCACGGATAGGGTAGCTACCGTCGCTCCTATAGGACAGGTATTTAAAAAATTTACGCTGAATCCTTTCGGGACGATTAATTTCAAAGCCACAAGAAGGATACCAAGCGACTGTAGCATATTCAAGTTTGGAAATAATATTTGTAAAAACTTTTTCTGAAACGTGACTTGAAAAGGTAAATTTTTCGTCACATATCACACCTCTCGTGCCGATGACGACTAGTATGAATAGTGTCGATGGTATAGTGTGAATTGACTCTTTTAGTAAAAGACAGAAGAAACATTGACCTACATTTAATTTTGAATTGTTGTGTAAACCACCAGGAGTGAATTTTGTTTAGATTAGTCTGCAGAACATTTGAGGAAGAATCAATAGTGTAAATTTTAATATCGTCAGCATAAACTAACACAGAACAGTCTACAACTCGAAGAAAATCGTCGATATACATATTAAATAGGAGTGAACCGAGCTTTGAGCCCTAAGGAACTCCAGAAGTGAAATAAAATAGATGAGATTTATAGCCATTAAAGTAAACGTAATCTGTTTAGCAGACAAGACCAAAAAAGACCAAGTAATGCTTTGCCAACACTAAAAGAGCTTAGTTTTGTAAGCAAAATATGTTGATCAATTAAATCGAACGCCCGAGAAAGATCAGTGTGGATAACGTCAAGCTGACCACCTCCATTAGCAGTTTCAGCGATGGCTTGAAATATTATTGCCAAGTTCGTCGTGGTAGATCTATGCGACATAAATCCATGTTCAGAAAGAAAAAGATAAGATCTGCCGCCATAAGGAATACGTTTATAAAGTAACAGTTTAAATACCTTAGCAAAAGAGGAAATCATGGCAATTATTATTATGGAAAATAAATAGTGTGAGACTTTTCTTAAAAAAAAAACTAGGGACACCTTTGTAATTAAAAGTGAAGAATGGAACATGACCAAGTAAGGTTTGGAATAAAATATATTAAAAATTCTTATGTTATAAAAATTATTTTTAGCAGGAAATGGTAATTAAAGGAATGTTCAACTCAGAAACTTCAAAAATCATTCTTCTATTTATGCCAATTAAATGGAAAGATTTCATAAATTTAAACAAGTCACCGAACGTAAAAATCAACTCCAAAAAAGAGAAAGAGAAACGATGAAATTTCAAGACAATTATATTGGTCATTATTCTTTTACGGAACTTAAGACATCTGTTTTATACGAAACACAAATATCATGCCCATTTCTCGCTATATACATAGGTAGACGTGCCAACATCGAAAAAAGGCCACTCCACATTTCCAGCACCATGATTTTCAGTTTTAAGCGGACACAATTCACACCCTAACTCCTTAACAAGATAATTGCCACGTCTTATTTATTTTTTCTTTTATCTCGCTGGAAATCTCTCTCGAAATTATGCCACACGCACGCTTCAGAAATTCGAGCGAAAAATCAACAAACAAATATGTTTTACGCGTTGTTGATTTCGAAATTAAATTACCGAATTTTGCTTTGCGATGTGGTCTAATTGTTCAATTATACATGGACATTTGATATAATGTTTCTGACCTTTTATTTATGTCTTTTTTGCAATTTTGTGTCAATTTTTATTGTAAAAGTGCACCTCAATAAAAAGTGGGAATTCAAGACTTTATTCTTTATTGATAGCTGCGGTGCTTTACTGTAGATTCTTTAGAAGAGCTGTTTAATGTTGTTTTCAACCACCTGGAAAAGATATAGTAGTCACAGCTAAAAATGGATAGTATTTATCAAGTACCCCATATCTCTATTAATACTGCACAGTACCTAAAGTCCTTGCCACTGTGTTGTGTTTAAAGTTTCTTATCTTTGCTCTGAGATGTATTAAAAACGAATTATGTGAACTGTCCATCTATTCATTTCTTAAACGAATTAGCAGAAAAAGTAGCGGTTTATGAAGACTTAAATTCAAATTTAAACACTTACTTTTGAAGTTGGAAAAAGCTGTATCAATCCATTGATATGTCATTGGTTCACAAAATGTTTTTAAGTACTTACTTATGGATTCATTTGAAAAACTATGCCGTATTGTTATGGATTTTGAACATGGAGAAGTGTGTTTGGACATAAAGTGTTGGTGGAATTGTGTGAAGAACTCGTTGGCTATACCTGCAGTAATATTAATAATTATAGCCAAAATGGAAAGTAAATATTTGGTACTCCTTTTGGGTTGAAAGGTTGTGAGGAAAAAGAATGAAATTGTGATCACTGGTTAACTCATGGAACCTATGAACCTATGTACTTTGGCCAATTTTTTCCAGCTCATAAGTTACGTTCAGTTGCAAAATTAATACTCTAATTGCTATGAAACGATAGGGTCTTAAAAATTTGCAATAGTAAAATTTACCTGCATTTGGTCCGCAGACTTCCGCGGTTGTCAATAATATTATACTCTTGGTTTCCGGGTTGGAAACGCGTCGTTGTTGTAGCTTTGGCCGACGTTTCGTCCACACTCTTATGGGACATCTTCAGGGCTGTTAGTACACACTGACTGGGGATTTGTTAATTCCGGAGGGGTTTATATAGGATTTGTTTTGGGTTAATAGAGTGGAAACATTATGCGTCGATGAACCGGAAATGTTATGTTGATTGAAGGGAAAGTTTCATCAAAAAAAGTACAAGAATAAACTCCAAAAGAGAAAGTAACGATTGAATTTCAGACAATTATATGGGTCATTATTCTTTACGGACTTAAACTTGTTTTTTTACGAAAACACAATTAATTCAGCCATTTTTCCTATATACATAGTGAGGACTTGCCAAATCGAAAAAATGGCACTCAACATTTCAGCACATGTATTTTCGTTTAGCGGCACAATTCACACCCTATGCCTAACAAGATAATTGCCACGTCTATTATTTCTTACCGCTGAAAATCTCTCGAATATCCACACGCACGCTCAGAATTCGAGCGAAAATAAACAACAAATATGTACGGAGACGTGGATTTCGAAATAATTACCGAATTCTTTGCGATGTGGTTAAATTGTGCATTATACATGACATTTGATATATGTTTGAACTGTTATTTATGTTTTTTGACAATTTGTTCATTTTATTGTAAAGTGCACCTCATAAGAAGTGGTAATTCAAGACTTATCTTTATTGATATGCGTGCTTACTGTAATTCTTAGAGAGCGGTTTAGTTGTTTCACACCTGGAAAGTATGTTGTCACGATAAATGGATGTATTTTAAGTACTCCATATCTCTATATAGCTATTCAGTACTAAAGTCTTGCCAGTGTTGTGTTTAAGTTCTTATACTTTGCTCTGAGATGTTTAAAAGAATATGCTTGTGAAATGTCACATCACATTTTTACGATTAGCGAAAATAGCGGTTATGAAGACTATTAATTAAACACTTACTTCGTAGTTGGAAAAGCTGTTCTAACCATGAATGTCCAGTTGGTCCACAAATGTTTTAGCGACTTACTTATGGATCATTGAAAAAGCATGCCGTATTGTTATGATTTGACATGGGAAGGTGTTGGACATAACTTTGAATTTGGCAAGAATCATGTAGTGTAGTGAATTGTGTGAAGAATCGTTGGCTATACCTGCCAGGATATAAGTATTATACCAAAATGGAAGTATATTGTACTCCTTTGGTTAAAGGTTGTGAAGAAAAAGAATGAATTGTGATCGACGTTAACACATGGAACCTATGACCTATGTACTTTGGCCAATATTTTTCCAGCTCATAATTCTGTCAAGTTGAAAATAAGTACTCAATGCTTAACGATAGGTCACAATTCATACGTATTTACTCATTGGTCGCAGACTTCCGCGTTAATAATGGATATTACTCTGGTTCCGGCGGAAACGCGTCGTGTTGAGCTTGCCGAACGTTGACACTCAGGATCTCAGGCAGTTAGATACACACTGATGGGATTTTATTCCGAGGGTTTATTAGGCTGTTGGTAATAGAGTTGGAAATTTGCGCGATGAACCGAAGTATGCTTGATGGCGAATTTTACACGAAGACACTGCTTGCCATGAAATTTTATCAGTTGTTCCCGATTGATGTAGGGTAGCATCTTGGCGATTAAATTGTTGAGGCTGGATCTCTATTAGTCGGATTTTTCTGATATAGTGGGATTGTCAAGATTTGTCGGTAAGTAATTTCAGTTTGAGTGGCAGTTTCCATATGCTCATCCAGTCGGACCTGGTACAACACAAGCGCGTACACGATCTGGTCTCAGTACATACTTACCGCACGACAGGAATGTGGTTGAGTGCACTCAAGGCTTCAGTTGAATGGCGCTCTCTATTTGATAGCATAAAGTAGTCACTACGCTGAAATTGGGTGAAATGGTTTTAGTGTCCGAAGAGAACTTGCTGAGCGACGTAACATCCATTGATTGTAGGTACATAGCGCTTGCACTCTCACGTTAAAACAATGGGTAGATGAGGAAGTTGCTGTACAGAGGGTTGGTGAGCGGTAATGTATTAATATCTTATCCAAATAGTTATTGCAGATCACTAAGTTTCAAGTGATTCATCGGTTTGAGAAGAATTGGTTGATATGGTAATTGTCTTTGATAAGAGAATTTGATAAACGCTTTTTAGGCGATAAATAGTGTAAGGTATGAGATATCTATCGTTGCGTGATTTTCGTAAACAATGTCGTCACCTCAAGACCCGATTTCGGACATCTAGGAAAGAAGGCATCCGTCGATTGAATTCTGTGAATGTATGATCATTTGAGAATTCAAAACGATAGAAACTGTTTACAGATGTCGCGACGGGCCAGATACAAAGGTGTCTCACTACCTGTACACATTTGTGCTCTAGACTGTAAGATAATAAGCTGTTGTTCGAACAGAAGATCAACACTTTAGTACCTTCCACAAAGTTGACGCGACATGTAGCACTCGAACGCGCGTCTAGATGTGGATAGGTCGTGGCATTAGTTTAATTAATTAATTAACTATGGCGTTAAACAGTAGTTGGGCTACTGCGCTCAGAATTTTCCAATACACTGTCATTTGGACGGCGTTTGCAGTATGTTACTGACAAATGTATATGCAGATATCTATTCGATGCCCATGCGTAATGTAACATCACTTCGTATATATACGATTTAAAATATTGAAATGCCATTACCTTCCACAAAGCTATGCTGACGAGATGTATAACATCGAAACGCGCGTCCATAGATGGTGGATAGGTGATAGCATTACGTTTCAATTAATCTTTAAGATGTTTGTGTTGTCTCATTTTGATTCTGTTTTTTATGTGTTTTTAGTTTCTGATGAAGACAACTATGTTGTCGAAACGTTAAGTTTACTAATTTATTCTCAATAAAGTCAACTTCGCTTTTTAATCTGCAAGATTTTTTTATTAAATTTTCCAAGCAATTATTGTAGGACCTTCACAAAATACGACAAGAATTTCTAGAGAAAGACAAAATATCTACGATATTCATAGCTATCCCATAAAATACAAAGTGGTACGTAAGTAATTGTCCTGAGAAAATGCGACGCGTCTAGGCGAGTGGGAGATAATAAGAGTGCGTGCTACGATCCAAACGAATTCATTACGTCAATGCGACAATGAAAATTGAAAATAATGCGTCGGATAAAACGGTTACGCGATACGTCATGTGAATATTACTCGTTTACAATTTGCGCAATGCACGTGCCAAAAAATTACGACGCCCCTTCTTCGGATATTAGTATGAGATATCATGCTGCGCGATATGAGGGAGAAAATAACAAATCCATACTCTACATGAAAGATATCTAATTGTAATTGTAATTATAATTGTATATATAGCATACGTAGTATGGGAAATTTTAGAATATGTTTATCGCGGTGGAATATTGACGTGGAGTAGCAGGTTTCCTCTTAATCAACGTGTGAAATGCCAAAGGAACGATTATACGATAAGAACTATACAGAGAAAAAAAGTTCTTGACCCAAACAAATATGCATTCAGTCAACCAAATCGTAATTTCAAATGGCAGCAAAGATATTTTTTAATTAAAAAAAAATATATTTTTTAAATCCTTATTTGATTCAAACATACGATTTCTTGAAATAAATAACTTCAAGTTTGATTTAAAAATATATCTGTTTAATTTAATATATGTAATCTGTAGAGTACCCAAAATTTGCGGACTCACACAGGCGTCGGTATTACGGGTTAATATAAGAATACGAAAAATTCATAAATAAACTTACTTGCTAATTATTCAACAAATTAGAGGCATCAGGAAGTGAACTACTGTAAACTTGCATCATTGCATATGTTTCCACAGTTACTTCTTTAAACCTTGTGCGTCGACAAGAAAAAATATTCTTATACATAGAAAACGATCTCTCCACATCTAAGGAAGTTACATTTGCATGTAGAAACTGTTTTTCAAAATCACTTAAAAGTTCAGCTATTCTTATACTTATTATATAAACGGCCTCTAAAGTATTAAAATCGGGATTTTTCCTTAAAACATCTGCCAACTTTTGACTAGCGCATAATCCTGGCGTATCATTTAATGTGTGTAATTTATTCTTTTACACTCTCCACTATGTCTAATGATTCCTGCAATGACAATTCAGTACATTGTAGTTTTCTGATGGCATCTAGTAATACTGTATAATTGGTACATATTGTTGTTAAATCTTCTAAAAGTTGAGGAATTTGAAATTCTTTTGACTTTCTCTAATTGCTTTGGATTCATTCCGATTAAATCGCATTATAACTGATTGAATTTGTTGAAAATGGATCAAATAGTAAGAAGCTGCTGTTAGCCAAGTACCCATCGCGTTAAAATTGGTTCAGGAGGTTCTGGAATACCTGGACAAAATTTACGAAATTCTTTTAAACGTTTAGGAGATTTACGAAACACTGCTTTAGTACTTCCAATCATCCGATCAACGTTTCCGTAATGTTGTCGAACAACTTCACCAACTAAATATATGTATTAAGTTAGGAAATATATGTTTTAAGGATCGCCCAACACTTAACATCGTTGCTGCACTATCTGTCACAATCATCACAACTTGATCTTGGGCAATTTTAAATTTTTTCAAAGCGTTCATTATCACTTTTTGAATATTTTCCGCGGTACATTGTTGAACACGTTTGCAAGCTAACAAATATCGAGATGCTGTGTTCTCGCTAGATAAAACGCGAGCTATTACATTCACAATACTGTTTTCTTTATATCGGTCGTCTCATCCACGGTAATCCATATTTTTTTGGAATACAAATCACGTTTACACACATTTTCTAGCATCTCTTTCATTCGCGGCAAATGATTCTGTAATTGTGTTTGTGAGGGTAATGGGTATACTTTGTGAAACGTTTTAAAAGCTGCTTTTCTCACCAACGACAGCGGAAGATTACAAGAGGTAAACATAATTAGTAAATGTATGAGGAATAGTGTATAAGGTATTTCAGTTCTTGCATTTCTCATATGCTTAATACCATTAACATGCCTCTGGCAATCAGTTCTGTCCAATGCAGGCAAACGAACATTGCATATTAAGCAAAAAACTGCACTACCGTCATATTTTAAATGGGGAAAAAGTGACACATACTTATGTACATTAGTAGCAAATCTATTACGAGGCATTGTTTTCTTAGGTATGTAAATATTAGTTCTATATGAAACGATACACTAATCATGTACTTGGTATAATACTACAACACACAAAAAACACCAGCTATATTTTCAAAAGCGACACGTAAGTACATAACCTTGACCGTTCGACTAATCTCTGCAACAGCTCAACCGGTACTAAAACGAAATCTCTCTCAGCGCGGTTTAACATGATTTATATTCAAGGTCGACACTACATGCCTGCTTCTCTACCGGTTTAGTTTATTTATGAATTTTTCGTATTCTTATATTAACCCGTAATACCGACGCCTATGCGAGTCCGCAAGTTTAGGTTACTCTAGTAATCTCTTTGATTCCAGCAGTGCAGTTCTTTCTTTTAAAGAACTTCGTCAGTTTGAAACAAATATATTTTTCTTAACCATTTATTTGACTTCACCATTTAATAGCGAACATTCCCAAAATGGAAACATACTAAAAAAATCTAAATTTTATTGAATTAATCGTATTATTTGACTAAAATTTTTATGTTTTAAAACATACATAGACGTAAACTTTTCTGAATGTTAATTATGCAATGATTGATTCAATAAAAAATAGATTTGTTGTATTTGTTTGGCTCAATAAAATTATGTAAAATAAAAGGTTTGAATATTCAAACAAACTCAATCTGTTGTTCTTAAAAACTGTGCTTTGATTGAAATAAACATTTGCCGAATTAAATAAATAATTTCAAAAATGTATATTTCTTTGATTCAAGAACATTTTTTTCTCCGTGTAATGCAATTAAGGATTCGATGTATTTGAAATGTAACAGAGATTTCGCTTTCAGTACGTTAAGCTGAAACAGTTCACTAAAACCCTTACCACAACACTTAATTCGTACTGGACGCACGTTTCGATAGCCAAGCTATCATCATCAGCAGCAAGACTGAACTAACAAGCTAAGTGAAAATCTAACCTTATAAGGAAAATAAATTATGCAATATGTAAATTTAAAATCGTAAAATTTAATGAGCCACTTCATTGCACAGGACTATAAATAGCCTAAAGGTAAATGAGCCGAATGACGTGAGTTAATAAATCCTAGATTACAATGAAGCGGTTCATTGCACATGGTTAAAATTACAACTATAAATGATTAAACATGATGTAACAAAGGATAAAGGCTGGAATTTAATGGTCCTAAATCTGAATTCATTAAGTGAGTTTTGTTTTTGTAAATTTCCATGCCTTCATAACAATTTAATTGAGAAGTACTCCTTACGTTTTTAATTAACTTTATATTATCAACATTATGGTTATTTTCAAGCATATGTAGGGCAACGCTAGATTTATCAAACCTTCTGAATTTGAGATGAGCCAAATGTTCTTTGTACCTAATTTTGATTGATCTTTTTGTCTGCCCAATATACACTATTACGTTAAGCTGTGTCTAGGTGATATCCATTTAGGCCAATAGGTTAGCATAAATGGTTAACGGACAATCACAATCACAATCAACAATCTTGGAGAGTCTAATAAATATATTCTTGGTGTAAGTAATTGTTTTATTGGCTACTTTTGATAGTTGAAATAAGAAATTCAACGTTTTCAAACAATACTGAAATGAGTGTTGGGCTTCATATTTTTCACTAACTCACTCTAAATATGTAATTTCTTAAAAAATCGGGTTTTCTTGGTTTTTATCGAGGTAATTAAATTTACATAATTAATGAAATAAATTTTCAAGACACTGGTAGGATTCGAACCTGCGAATTCTGTTTGCTGGACGGGAGCGATACCAACTACACCACAGGGTACTTGCAGGAACGAATCATCTTAAAATTTAGGACAAACCGGTGTCGTAGGTTCGAATCTTACCGGTGTCTTGAAATGTTATTTCATTAAGCAAATTTAATTACGTCGGTCACAATAAAGAAAAACCTATTTTTCAGTATTTGCCGATGAAAGCCAATTTATTTATATAGTTTCTTCTTTGATATTGCTGAGAAAATGTAATTACCTTCATTCTTAGTATGCTTTACTATACATGCTATTGCGGGAGCGGCTTAAACAGCTTCCGGAACACGTTAAACAGTTCCTGGAACAGCTTAAACAGCTCACGGTACACTTTAAATAGTTCCCGGAATAGGTCAAACATCTCCGAAATCAGCTTAAATAGAGATGCGTGGGTGGGGATAACAAGATAATGATGACACACCTGTCCAATGCCACGCCCATTTCTCGGAATTCGTTATCTACTTCCGGTTTTTTTTCCCGCACTCAGTCATACTGAAAATATTTCGCTAATTAACAAGTTCTGAGTTCCCTTTTCAAGCACACATAATTTCGGAATGCAAAATATTAAATTAAAGTAAAAACATAGGGTAAGTATATAATATTAAATAGTTGTATTGAATTATGTAGAAAATCATGCTTGTCACGTTATTTCCTTTCTTGTCTTCATATAGGAGAAAATAACTTTAAAATGATTTAATATATGCAGTTGGCTAGCCACTAGAATACCACAAGTAATGATGGTAATTTTATACTTATTAACTAGCGAAAGTGGAGAATTAGCTAACTCATCTTCATTGAATAATATACAGCTTGTTTATTAGATGTATTATTGCCTCAAGAGCCTTGTTTCTTTTTAATTTATTTTTATATTAATTAATACGTAATATGTCAGATTTAATTTATCAAATAATAACTACTTACTTTTTTAGAATAGACCTATTAACCGAGCATGTAACCACAATCCAAGTCGGAAGCTATTGTAATTCTCTAAGAAAGCCAATTAAAATAATTTGAAGTATTTTGAAGACATTGATCATATCCATAATCAATTACCAGTGACTTCATGCACTGAGAACTCTTAAATAAAATTGTGACTTGAGTATTAAAGAAAAACAGTTTGTTACTATGATTTCTATAGTAATAATAAGAAGTAGCGGGTTCTATTTTAACCCAGACTTCTTCTAGTTGTTTCCACAACGATTCCTTGGAAGTTAGAGGATTTATTTTCACCTGCCTATCGAGTTCCTCCCACAAAAGCTCTATGGGATTAGCATTTGGACTTTGAGGAGACCATTTCATTATTTTGATATTGGCTTGTGCGCGTTCCACCGATTCTAAATATTTTTCGCGGCCACAGTTTTAGAGGTGTGTTTCGGATCATTATCATGTTGAAATATAAAATAGTCACCAATTATTCTCATTCCAGATGGTATAGCATTTGTTTCCAAAGTAACCATGATCCCCATCGAGTTATTACAGGATGAGGTGGTAGTGGAAGTTTTGGATACAATTGTTTGAAAACGCGGATATGTTTGGAAGATTTCACAAACACTTTTTTCGTAGATGATTTTAAATCATTCACCCTAGGATACTTGCTTCGAATTGTTTCTGCTACGAGATGACATGCGTGTATGATGCATGTTATGTGGAGAAGAGTTGGAAAGCATACTTTTTACATCCTACCAACTTTCAGCATTGTTGCGGCTCCGTCAGAAACTAACATGGTGATTTGGGCTCCTACGATACAAAATTCTCTTAACATATTTTTTATTGTTTACAACGGTTTCGGCATCAGTTCCTTCAATACTTTTACTGGCTAACAACAAGGAAGCTGCTGGACCATTACGTTTTAAAGGACGCGCCACAATATGAATCACGCTGTGTTTCTGAGCATCAGTAGTTTCGTCCACAGCGAGCCAGATTTTTTGATTTCTCAACTCGTCTTTTATACAGTCTTTTACTGTACTTTGCACATGTGGTAAATTGTACCACAATTGTCTTTTTCTTGGTAGCTTCCATGATCGAACATATTTATCCCAAAAAGGACGAAAGTTTTCATTATCTACTAGATGTTGTGGGATGTTACACGTGCTCAACGTGAAAATAAAGTCATACAAAAATTGCCAGTACGGAATATTGTTTCTTAAATTCAATACATGACGTTTACTTTTAATATGACTTCTACATTCAAATGTTGTGCGACCAAGCAACCCTATACCGCAAAATTTGCAGTGAATGTGCGAACCTGTAAATTCCAAACCAGGGAAACGCCAAATATATTTCTTCACATGCGATGCAAGAGGTACACCAGGCTTACGTCCCATGTTTTCGAAAACACACAGTGAGAATCCGATAAATAACTGTACGCTGAACTCCTCAATGTCTACCGCATTCCTGAACTCTGCATCCACATACGTACATACACCCCCCCGTACAGGCGTCTCTGCGGGTGCAACCGTTTGTCACGCTTTAGTGATACCTTTCTTTTACTTGTATGTAAATAATTATATATTATTAAATAATATCCCTTAAATAATAAATAAATAATTTTCTAAAATCCAAGCAAAAATGTAGGTGGGCAAATAATTATGGCCGGTAGTGTATATAAAATGCATACTCCAACGGGATTACCCGGATACTGTAACATTAAATAAATTACTTCATTTATCGGGGCAGAAATTGTTACATGGAATTATTTATGCCTAACATCACTAACAAACTGTAAATGTTGTAATCTATTTATTATTAGAGCGATTTTCTTTCTTCCTTCTTGCTCTTTTCGATGCCTCCTTATTCTTATTCGTCGAGCTAATAACGAGCTGAATAATGAGGCCAGATGCGCACGACGTTCCGTTCTAGTTGTTTGCCCGTAATAACAGTAATAATATTAATCAGTTGAGAAGGGACGAAAACTAATCGTAACGTAATTCTATATCATTTCTGCATATTAAGCGTAAAGCCAAAAAAAGAAGCTGTTTAAAACTATACGAGCGTATTGGGGTCGGCATGAGACAAAATAACTTTTATAATTTTCTTGAGGTAGCAAATTACCCTAAATACCGTCCGAATTCTGCCGGAAAATAACCGAGTTACTCGTTTGATAATAAGCGAGTCGCAACAAGCAAATAAAGACACCAAAAAGGTGAAATAATAATAAAAAAAAACTGGAGAAACAGGGGAAAAAAAGAGAAACAGTCGACTCATCGCATCACGGTCCTAAAGAGCATTGTTAACCGTTTCGAAAAGAGAGCCTTCTTATATCCTCATCAGGTTCTCCATTCAACTGTCCGTCAGCTTACCACTAGAACATCTTAGGATGATTAACACCTCGGCATTTTATTGTCGTTACCTTGTTGAGAGTATAATGATACTTGTTATACGCGCTCCGGATGGAGAGCGTAAGAGATGGGTGTATTTTTATTTTCTTAATAGATATTTTTATTGTTGCTCGTTCCCCTTCTATTCTCGAAGGCATAATAAGGACCGTCCGTGCATACGCCAATTGATTTGTTGTGTTGTGTCGTGTTGTAAAGCGTTTTCTTGAAGGAACGAAAGCGCCGAAAATTAAATTAGAAACTTGGATGTTGATCGTGGGTTACTAATCCACTCATTATCCAAAGCTAAACCGTTAATAAGAACGCTGAACGTGAATGGCTGCTTAAAAGGTTCTTTATTCATTGCGTAAACGACGAGAATAATGCGTGTATAACAACCGTTTACGTTTCGGGGAAGATTGATATATCGGGAAACTTTAATTATATCTCAGAAATCGAAAATGGATTAAGTTGGAAAGAAGGGGAGTCACTCAAAGGAATCAAGCAAGTTTAGCAGCAAGTTCATGAAGATGTTTGTTGCTATGGAGTATATTTCTTTGGAAATATGACTGATTCAGTTCAACATCACATTTACATAATAGAAGGTCCCTTCACTTAACTCTACATTCATGTTTAATTTGTTTGTTAAAATATTAAAAAGTATTTCTTATACTTTCTTATTTATTTAAATCTTATATGAATTTTGGTATGCTAGATCAAATTAATTCCAAGAAATATACATCGACAGTGCTATTTTGGTGAAGACTTGACGAAGAACATACTTTTCAAGCTACTGTAATGTAATAAACGAAGGCAATATTAAAAAGAAGAAATTAATTAATTGTACGGTCTGGGAGTGTTCCTATATGCTCTTTCGGCAATTTAAATTAAACTAGATATAAAGTAATGAAATTTTACGAGTATTAAAACTTGGAAAAGGAAAGATAACCTGGAACCGTGACGTTCCAATATAAACTCTATGTTTATATGTTACGTACTGGAACTCTGCGTATTTTTGAAATCACCAAACTAGTCTTTTACTTCGTATTTATGGTCGAATTTAAACGCTGAACACTTAGAAATGGGTACACAGCCAAACACGTGTCACCTGGATGAGTATTCTTACTAAAAGTGAGAAATTGATTAGCGTTCCTTCACTCCTCTATTTTAATCAAGATAGCGGCTAATTTGGATTACTATACCTTTCGGAATATAATTTGATAATAAATTTAAAACGAATATTCTTATTTTTAAAAATAGCATAATGCATGCCATGCAGGGTCGCAACTGGAAGACTAAATCTATGCTACTCTATGACATTTAACACCACCAACAACTGTACAATATTAAAATTTACTGACAAACAAGACAATTACTTGGGGAACGATATTTGATTTTCGAAATTATGCTAAAGATACAACTGAATTTATGTTGTCAATTGTTGTAGGAAAATATTCCATTAAAATTGAAGATTTAAGATGTGAAAAAAATGAACAGAAGACAAGTTATTTATCCATTCCATCACGATCGTCGTTGACTGGACTTAGGCTATGAGCGGGGGTGCTAAAGAATTCGGATCGATGTTTCTAGATAAAACAGACAACTTCGTATATGTAGGCATCATAAAGTGTTAAGAATTTCCTAGACATAAAGATATCTCTACAGGATTCACGCCAATTGAGTTCACACATTATGCGAATATTTTTTTTTGCAAGATAAAGATGCGGTTAGAAGTGGAGAACACCCCAGTGCATTATTTTATAAATCATTCTGGAGTAGAAATCCGAATAGTAAAATTTCTTTAAAATCTGATAACTACAAAACGTTTTTAAATTATGTTAAATTTGCATAGCAGCATTGCGTTAACTTTTTATTAAGTTCGTCGATCATCATTTATCATCAATAAAAACATCCGATTTTTGCTGAGCAATTAAAAGTTATAAATTCTTTGTGAAATGATAAGCCTTTGAAATTGTAATTTGAGGTATGATTGAACAGAATTAATTTTGTTTTTGACGAATTTACTATTAAACGATTGCAAGACATCCAGGTGTTGATTTCGCTGTAGGTAGTATTAGCTTTAAGACACGAATCATGAGGACAGGTTGCGTTAATAATAATGTTTATGTCGTCCGCATACAATGATAGCGCATCAAAATCTTTACTAGACACAGAAAAGTCATCAATAAAAATCATGAAGAGAGTGGGTCCAAGTATGGAACCTTGTGACACCCCCATATTAGTATATTTAGGGCCAGATTCACAACCCTCAATGACCACCTTCTAGATACCGTTTAGTTAGATACGATTTGAACCATTCCAAAGCTACTCCCCTAATGCCATATGCATAAAGTTTATGAAACAGTATGTCATGGTTCATGATATCAACAGCTTTGGATAAGTCAATTAAAATAACCAAAGAGAGAGCTCACGCATCATTAATAAATTGGTAAATTTTATATCAAAATCGATGATAAAAGATTGTGTTCTGTAGATGTAATAGAGGTAATAGATACTTAAACAATACAATGTCCTCCAATAAATTGAAAAGTTGTTAATCATTCAAAGATTAATTGAAATCGTAAAAGCCATCACCTATCCACCATACACAGACGCGATTCGTTGTTTTCAGCTTTTCAGTGTGTCCTGTGGAAGGTAATGGCATTTCACTATTTTAAATCGTATTCCACAGGACACACTGAAGAACTGAAAACAGCGAAACGCTCGTCTGTGTATGGTGGATAGGTGATGGCTCTTATGATTTCAATTAATTAACCATGGCGGTTTAAACCAGTAGTCGAGGGCCGCTGTCGCGTCAGAATTTGGAACAATATGACTTATTCCGTTTTGTAGAGGCGTTTACAGCAATTTACTCGACAAAAATGTAGAAATGAGAATATCTAATTAGATTTCCTCGTGCGTACATGTAAACATTCAAAGATTAATTTAACAAAAATGTTATCAAAACTTAATGGACACCCATGAAAAAAACAACATTGAAATGTGTTTAAGTTTGAAAATGCAAACGTTTCCTGCCTTACGATTAGACCCAGATAGTATTGGTTATTCGCCAATAGATGATTCTAATAAATCATCTGATTTTATATAGTCAAATCATTTTCATCGGCTTCACACTTTCGGGATAAAGTTTTTCATAGTTTATCTCTTTACTCCAAATTTTCGCAAGTTGTGGCCAATTCAAACAAATTGTAGTAAATTGTTCTACAATTGTTTGATTCTTTATCACATTCTTTTCGGAGTCTGGTATGATGAGAGCAACTTTTCAAACAACGGAATAGTTAATCGTCATAATTCACATTATTGGCCGCCTGAAAATCTACATTGGATGAGGCAAACTGATTTCCAAAGAAGGTGGAGCATAAATGTCCGGTCTGGAATATTGGGAAACCAATTAATCGGTCCATATTTTTTAACAGCACCTTAACAAGACCGTAATACCCGGATTTTTTCCTTGAGAATCTTCATTTAAATTTACGGCAGATGATGAGCCTTGGCAATGCCCTCCGTCACACGACCATCATGTAATTGACGAAAAAAGGTATTCCTGTGGTTTCCCAGGCCCCCTATTCGCTAACATTCAGAGGAAATTAATCAAGGAGCTGCAGACACTTGCAGCGTTGGAGACTTTAAGCATTGCTAAGAAGAATGGAAAAAGCACCTTCGCCGAAGTATAGCTGTCTAAGGGAAATACTTTGAAGGGAATAACATTGATGTATAATAATAAAATAAAATCGTTGCAAAAACAAATCAATTTTATTTCGTTTCTGCCACACCTCATCCTAAGAATCATTATGTTTTGGTATTAAAACTTGCAGCAAAATAAACAATATAAATAAATATCACTTCCAAAGATTAACCACATAATTCAAATGAGCTAACTCAGTAGAGAATGAAATACAATAGATTATAATAATATAGAGAAGCATCCTATATCTTCCATTATTAATGTAGAGGCCAGGAAAACGTGCGACGATAGCAATAATACGGAGTTTGATGGACCGGACTTACATACACTCCGTCCACGCAGTACGAATATAATACGGGGTTTAACCGGTGGCGGTTCGAGTAATACATCACCGGCATAGCAATTACCCATTATGCCAGGAATTAGTCAATTAAGAGTGGCCTCTACCCTTGCTGCGATCCAGGGATGCCAGCAGGATGACTGACGAGCAGCGGCGACTCGTCCAAAAAGGATTAGAGGCCGTAGACTCCTACATTATTTTTCAAGTAGATTATCTAAAGGAGAAATAGAAGTTTTAATCTTGTATAATTGATTATATTGATATATTGTGAATTGTAAGTGTAAAAGTTAACGGAATCAGATTCTTTTAGATTATTTTTTATTATTAGTAAGCAAATTTTTAAAGAAAAGAAGCCTTTTTTGCCGGGTTTTATCCTTGAAGTTACATAAAGTAGTAAATATTAGACAATGGCACGTTGAATGATTGATTTCTCAACGAAAAAGAGAAACATGTCTGACGATTGTACTAAAGAACTAATTTTATCGTGTCTTAGATTCAATTTTATACAATAAAGTATGATGTTCCTGCATTTCATAAATAATGACTTTAATATTTATCACGTTACTGTATAGACAAGAATATAAAGTGAAAGTTACAATAGCAAATAAAAATCGTGCTAAACCATTTTTGGAAATTATATAATTTATATATGAAGCAGCGGGATTCAGACTTTTTTGGTCATGGAAGCCTTTTTTGAGGAAACCTAAGCCTAAGTTTTTGCTAAGTGTCAGACACCTGCAGCGCAATGTAATAATTTTCATTATAAAGAGAGACTAGCCCGCGGTACATATAATTTAATAAATACTCCTTACGCAAAAGGGGGGGAACAAAAATCTTTTCTGTAACTGTTTAGCTGTTATGACCACTGCTTTTCTATTTTGATTTTGAAAGATGATTTACTTCTCTCTGCAATTATTTTTCACCCAAACACTTTTTTATTTTTATAAAACACCGACTTTTCTAAAGCGTTTGAGCGCCTCGATCGTACACGTCTCTTATTCGAACACGAGTCCGCAGATTTTTCACCGTTGTTGTTGCATTTATTCAAGTCGTATCTCGCCGACATGGCAGGGTGAAATATGTAAGTTACAAAGGTTACCGCTCAGATCATTGTATCCCAACCTCCGGTGTTCCCCAGGGAAGCAATCTTGGTCTGTTTCTATTTTCAATCTTTATAAACGATCTTCCACTTCAATTTCACCGTGGTAAGTTATTATTTGTCGACGACTTGAAATTACTTTACAAGATCAGTAAAGTATCGGACTGTGTATACCTTCAGTAACAGGTGGCGAAGCTGGAAACACGGTGTAAGAATAGTACGAGGTAGACGCCATACATTCTCGGGTTGACAGGCCTGTAGAGGTATGTCTTCAAACTCTGTTGCGTCATAGTTGCACATGGGCGAGTAGTTTTTAGTAGCCAGCCAGACAACGTGACTAGTGCATGAAAATGTCTCAGGTAACGAAAATTGAATACCCCGCGGTCATTAAACTTTTAACAAAAGAAGGGCGTACGTCTAATCGCATTAAACAACTTTTAGATTGGAGATTTCTCTCTTTCATATTACACTGTAAAAAATGGGCAAAATGTTTCCGTTTTTGCCCCAATAAACAATCCCTTGATGATGATGAGCGTCCCGGTCGGCCAATTGAACTGATAACGCCCCAAAATATTTAAGTTATTGAAGAAATGGTATTAGCAGATCGTCGTTTGAAAGCGAAGGAAGTAACAGCGATGTCTAACATTTCTGAAACAAGTATTCGCCGAATTCTCCGTAATCATTTGGGTACGAATAAGATTAATGCAAGATGGAAACCGCATCTTCTATCTGGTCTCCAACGTGAACGTCGGGTCGAATGTGCGCGCTCGCTTTTAAGCATGTGTGGAGACGACCGGAAACCGATTTTGGAGTCCTTTGTCACAGGAGATGAAACAATGGTTGTTGTTTATTTTCTCATTTAAAGAAAGACCTTAGGGGACGTCGTTTTAAGGGCGATAGTGAGTTGCAAGCAGCTGTAATACAACATTTTGAGGGAAGAACTTTAGATTATTTTTACATGGGTATAGAATTGTTAATTGATTATTGTAATAAATGTATTGAAGTTAGGGGAGATTATATTGAGAAATAAAAATTGTTATACTTATTATTATATTAAATTTATGGCTTACCTCGTAACTTAAATCTCAATATATCTAAATGCAATATCGTGTCTTATACTGGTAAAACTAGTAATATTAGCTTGTTATCGCATCAATAATGAAGCTTAAGCATCTGGAATATATTCAGGACTTGCCAATCATATTTAGTAGTAGATTGACGTTTGTTGAACATATTAAGAACATGATCTCCTTCTCTTTGAAGTCACTGGGCTTTATTATAAGAAACACCATTTCTCCGATATTGATTCTATCATGCCATTTTGTTATTGTTATGTACGATCTAAACTAGAGTATATAGTCCATTGATTTGGTCACCGCTGTATAAGGTCTACTCTTCTGCTATTGAAAAAGTTCAGAGAGAATATTTAAAGTGCCTATACTTCAGAAATTGCGTTATCTACCATGAGTAAGGGTACTCGAACAGTGTCGACTATATACCGACATGAAATTTCTTTATGGCGTAGCTAATAATAACGTTGATGTTACAAAGCTACTAGCAAAAATTTGTTACACGGTACTCCAGTATTCTACACGAATTCATTTTCTTTCAGTGAAGACATTGATATTAATTTCACATCCCTGCCGTCACTCCTGGATCAATTTAATTAACTTTGAACACGCTTTCCTTTTTTTTGTATTTGTTTTTCTCTTGTTTTTGTTTATTTACGTATAGGAACATTTTCTTACATGTATCTATATAAGCTTATTAGTTTTAAATTTCTGGTTAGTTTATAAAAGTTTTCTTTTTTCAAACACGTTCTCCTGTAATTGGATATAAAGCATCTGTTAGACAATGAAGATTATTATTATTATTATCATTAAAAAACTTGACTGTTGGTGACATGATTTTGAAAGGCTTAGACTTGAAGAATTTTATGCAGTTTGTAATCTGAAGCCAACTTTTCCTGCAGTGGTGTCATGGTTTTTGCCGATAATATTTTGTAACCTGAGCTAGTTTCATTATCGTCGTAGATTTATTGTGAGCTATATTGTATATAAAATTCTCTTATTTTTTTTTGATTGCATCTGCTTTTTTTCGATCCATTCACGGCAGAATTGTCAGGAGCAGCTAACCGTTACCTAGCTGTGATATGTTCAGTTTCCTGGCGGAAAAGTAGCCAAAGAAACAATGCTTTCTAGTACACAGCGTCAATAAACCATGCTCAAACAAGGAATTTTCTGGTTATTACTAAAATAGGCAAATGCATTTTAGCGTGCACATGAGACAGGTAGGTGTAGAAACACGAATTAATATTTTTCACAACAGACATGACACTCTCATTGCAAAACATTAATAATGGATATGTTTTAAACATTTCATGCTGTTGGCTGCAACATTCGCTTAAAGTGGAAATTCTCCATTGTCACTGGAACTCTTGTGAAAATATGGTCAATGCCAGTGATGAGCATGGTGAACGTTTCCACCAAACTCTTTTGGGAATGTAAAAGCGGTATCAGGGCAAATGGACTCCTATGTTAGCAGATTACTACTTAGACGTCAATAAGGGAGATTGTGGATGTTGTTTATAAGTCAATGTAAATATTTCGTTACATTTCTAATTGTAAGGATTTGAAATAATTATTAACCACACAAGCTATTTGATTACAATCAATAATTGAAATGCGTGGATTTCCATTGCCAACTGCGCGACCGAATGATGTAAGAAAAATATTTTAATTCCAATATGTCTTGTTTTATCCCTTCTCTAACAGATTTACAAGTACCTACTTTTACCGCCTAGATACCCTAAAATATGCGAAAAATTTAATGGGAAGGTTCTTGCCTGTAGCACAAAACGTAAACATATGTCTGTTTTACACCAATAAATCCATCAAAGCTGAGCGGACCTTTTTCCCTGTTTCACAGATTTACATTCCTTTGCAAGGACTGTGGGGTAGTATGGCAGACATTAAAGTACCGGCACATCCCGCACCATACAAGTTATTGGATTAGAATTGTTTCGGGAATTCGTGGATTTTCATTATCAGCCGTACTACCGAATGATGAGAGAAAAGGATTTTAATTCCAACATGCACTGTTCAATCCCTACTCTAAAAGATGTTTACAAGTATGTATGTACCTACTTTTACCTCCTATATACCTCAAATCTGCGAAATATACGAAACTAAAAGAAAAGGCTCGTGCCTGTAGTGTAAAATGTAAACATGTGTTCGTTTTACACCAATAAATCCATCAAAGGTGAGTGCCTAAGTGAACCTCGTTTCCTGTTTAACAAATTTCCATTTTTTTTCATATAAATGGTTTCGTGAGCATCTAATTCCCTCAGCGAAGTTACGTTCTTAATTAATATGCCGTTTTCTGATTTAACATTATGTCCGATTTCGTTTATATGTTGTGCTACACTTGACGTTTCGATCCTCCCATAGCGGTAATGAGCTAAATGTTCTTTGAATCCTGGTGCTTATCGCCCGTTTTATTTGATTTTATAAATTCCCGACCTTTCCTTCGTAACCGAGTTATCTTTCAGATTGCCTAGAAGTTTTCTTAGAGTATTTTGCAAAACATACGTTCGTATCTTGTCCCCTAAAAACTGTACTTAACCTTTCGATATAATGTGAAAGGGAAGTTGCATAAATTTCTTATCGCGAGTTTCTGCCGGAATAAATGTCGGGGAATTTTTTCCACAATGCCTACGTTGGACATTCTTATGGATGCGATCGACATCTATGGAAGCTGTTACAACTAGCTAGGTATTTTTATTATTTTAAGTTCTTTACCGTAGCTACTTTTCTTCAAAGGGAATTTTATTAATTTACTAATTAAGAAACTAATCGCGGCCATTTTGTGTTATCCACAGTGGCTAGAATCTGTCATAATGTATCTGTTGGGTTAGTTTTTTTTTCTAATTACCAACCTATCTAGGACCGGGAGTTGGTTGTTCACTTCTTCCTCTACTGTAAATTTAATGGTCTCGAATTGAATTAAGTGTCGCGAGGAATTGTGGAATAGTGCTTTTCTTAGTATCAAAAATCGCCTAAATGTCGTCTGCATACCTAAACCAGATTTTAGGGAAATATACGGCGTCCTTTTTCATACACGTTTCAAATTTGCTTATGAACAAGTTGGTTATGAAAGAAGACGGTGGATTTCCCATCCTCGTACCTTATAGTTGTTCATAATACTTGCCATCTATTTGAAATCGATTTTGACTCATTCAAAGTGAAATTCATCTTTAACCAAAAGTTAAAACTGGATGGCCAGCGTCATTCGAAATTGGTAAAGAGAAGTTTTAAGGGTTTATATGCGTAATGCTTACAATATTGAATGGTTTCCAAGCTACAAACTTTAAAACAGTGTAAACCAGAATAGATTTTATGGTAGTAGATAGATTACTTAATTTTCATATAAGTTAAAACGTCTTCAGTTTTATTCTATAGCTGTTAATCGGGCTTTACAGTCAGTAGCAACACTGTTTGTTTAGTGAATTATCTGAGTTTTTCAATAACACTTACCTAAGTACGTATCCAAACAGTACCCTTAAACGATTAACATATTATGAGCTAGACGAAAGCTTGGAAGCCTACATTTAGGCGGCTAACGGTACTGCACTGGCTCATTCATAGATTTTAGCGAGCTGGGCGATAGCTTCGAACGTGATCAATGCGGCACGGTCTCCAAGCTATTGCCAGCCCGAGAGATATCGCTGTCATCCGTTCTTTATTAGTTCCGAGCGCCACTCCTTCCTCTCCATTCATATTGAATTGAATAACTAGGCCTTAACATTCTTTCATTAGGAATTCTCTTAATCCGGAATTATGCGAAAGGCCATTAGTCAATAGGTATGCGACGAGGAAGGTCCCTCGTTGTCCGATATTAAATTAAATTAAGCAAGGAGGTTTGGGCTCCTTATCAATGCTGCTGATGGGGATATGGGAATTCTATATGTAGGGAATGAGTTGACTTCCTAGACTGCTTATTCGAAATTCATTTGTATTTTCATCTTGTCTTTGTTATTTTCGTATCAATTTAATTGCAGAAAGCATTTTTCACGAGGAATTAAGACGACTTTAGGTAGTTCGTGCAATCATAGGGAATACGAGGGTAGATTGAAAAGTTTCCGGAATAATAATGAAAACAAAATAAATCGGATTCAAGTTATATTTTATTTTTCAATATAATCCTCTCAAAGTTCAACACACTTGGTCCAACGTTTCGAACTTCAATTCTGTCAATTTTTGCTGAACGGTTGCACTTGAATAAGCGGGCGCATTTTCGTGGTGAAACAACACTTTTTCTTGTTCATTCCCGGGCGTTTTTCCTAAATTGTTGCTTTCAGTTTCTCCAAAAGCGTTGTCCAAAATTCGCCAGTAACAGTTTTTCCTTTTTCAAGATAATCAATTAGCAAAATTCCTTTTGTGTCCCAAAAAACCGGTGCCATCACCGCCTCTGGCCGAGTGAATGGTCTTTGCCTTCTTCGGAACCGATTCACGGCGTCCAATCCACTGTTTTCATTACATTTATGTTTCTGGTGTGTATTGATGAATCCTTATCTCATCCATGGTCATGAATTGTCTCTTGAAATCCGTCGAATTCCTCGTAAACAGTTTCCAACCATCGGCTGAGGTTCGAGCTCGAATGCATTTTTACTCTTAATTGAGCAAATGCGGCACCCATCTTGCAGAAAGCATTTCTAAACCCAATTCATTATGAAAAATATGAACTACTCGTTCATAAGAGATGCCCACAGCTTCCTCAATTTCACACACTTTTATTCGGCGATCTGCCAAAACCACGTCATGGATTTTATCCAGAATTTAATGGTTCATCGCTTGTATGCGTGCAGCCACGCTTGCATTCCCAAACTCAAAAACTCACGGTGGAAAATGAAGGTGATGAATCCCTAAGAACGACATATAACCTTGATTTGATTTCCGTTGCGGTTTTCCCTTCCAAATAGAAAAATTTGATGACCGCTCGAACTTCGTTTTTATCTATAATTCAAAACGCAAAAAGGTACTTGACTTCAATGCTTGCCAAAACCAGACTATTTGACATATCGATTTGACATTTGCAGTCAATTGATATGAGTGAGTTGCCAACACAACGACATAAAGTATTTGGAAAAAAGCAACCCCTTAGCAGCGATTGCGGAAACTTGTCAATCTACCCTCCTATACATCAAAAAATGCCTAAAAAAAACAATAACCATCATTAGCTCATGGTATTGTTTAGCTTATGGTTTATGGCTTATTAGCTCATGGTATGGTTGTGCTGTGCCACCAAATATAGCTGAATCCTTTTATTGTTATCCTACGAATGAAAACGAAATTTTAAATATTATTAATCGATTACGTAACACTAACGCAACTTGTCATTATTGTATATTAATCAAAATTATTAAAATTGTAGCCAACATTGTGTCATCAGTTTTACCAGACCTTTTTAATGAGTCTGTGGCGCGCGGTAAGTTTCCTGATATTTTGAGGACCAGTACGGTGATTCCAGTTTTGAAAAAGAACGATCCCAAAGAAATTGGAGAAGATTGTTCTTAACAGAATTGTCGATTATTTTCATGAACACGATATATTAACTTCGCGCCAGCACGGTTATCGCACTGGCCGGTCAACGGAGACAGCTGCTGTTGATTTTGTCGATTGTGTGTACAGGTACATTGAAGAGGTACATATGGTGGTGGCTGTCTTCTTTGACATGGCTTGGACGTGTGACTGCGTTGACGTAAATTTTGTTTTAAAAAAGCTTTGGGTTTGCGTATACGCGGAAATACTTTGAACTGAATGGAGACTTATTTGCAGGATAGATCCTTGCTAGTGCGTTTGGTAGATGTTTACTCTGGTCATCATGGTGCTACAAGGCTCTATGCTGGAGCCTTTTATTTTCACAATTTTTATAGATGACTTACCTAACCATCTTTCAGGCTTGTTGATGTTATTCTGTATGCAGGTGATGCAGTGGTTGTTCTCAGTGCAGAAAAAGTAAAGGAATTACAAGCTAAAGTATCTAACGTCATAAATGAGTTTGAATGGTGCAATAAAAATCGTTTAATATTGAAAACGAATGAAACCTCTGTAGTTCGATTCTGTACCAGAATGTGGTGCTTATAGTCCTTTGCAAGTAAATGTAAATAGTGAACTGATCGCAGCACAAACGGTAACAAAGTATCTAGGCGTTTAGATTGATTGTGATTTTAGTTGGAAAACCTATATTGATTATGTATGTAAGTCGGTGAACAAAAATTATTATCTTTTTCATAATCTAAAAACAATGGTTAGCCAGGCGTATCTCTTACAAATTAATTTTTCTCTGGTTCAATCTATTTTCAATTATAACATTGTTTTATGGCGAGCGGGTTTAGATTTAAATAGGGTTTTAGTGGCCAGAAGAGGATTATAAGGCTTATTTTCCTACGAAAGCTTCATAATTGAATTTTTAAGTGAATGATCTATACACGCCTCCTTACATCCACAATAGCTTCAGCAGTTCTTTTCTTGAATTTACCACTACACCAGTTGTAATTTACTACACCAGTTTCACGAAGTTTTGCAACGCAGCGAACAATTTACTGATATGAATGAAGATATGATACTGCAAAATGTGAAAACTGAAAACGAAATTCATCCAAACATAGAATAAGACCGTTATCCCTTCTGTTGTATTTGTCCATTATGAAAATAGCTTTCAATGGTAAATGTTTGGTTATCTGTAGTAAACACGTTTTAAAATTTATAGGATACATATGTCAATAAACATCAAATGTAATGTGAATTGTCAAATTTAACTTTTAAGCAACATAAGAATTAATTAAACAAAAAACATAGCCCCCCCCCGATTACGATCCTATTAAAAGTAATACGGAAAATTAACATTTTGAGATTGAATGTACTCTAGATTTGGGATTTTAATTAAATTTATTCCCACATCATGTTATTCATTTGTGAATTGTTCTAGGTGTTCTCTGTTATTATCGAATTAATCACGGAGTCATAATGTTTATCGTTTACTTCCTTTCGTAGCCCTATAATTTGGTGTTTTATTTTATGCTTCGAAAATTGTTATTCTCTTATTTCAATTTGTAAATATTCACATAGCATTTTCCTTTGTTTTAGGTAAATTTAAACGGTTTATGATAATTACGTTTAGGTTTTTTTTTGTAAGGAATGATTTCCTATATAATTAGAGTAAGTGAATGGGATGTTTAAAAAGCAATAATAAAAATAATTGTCCAAAATGCTGTTTTGTATAAAATTAAAAGGAAAACGGATCTCGTTGAGAATTGAAATACTAATTTGTTTTTTTTTTATTCCTCTCTTAATTTGTTTTTGTATGGCAATATAATAACTAGACCAACAGAAGAAGTTTACACAAAATAAAGAAATAGTAACTTTAAAAGACCAAATTAAGTCCCAGATGCAATGGGGATGAGGTGGCTCTTTATTGAGCTAATATTTATCGACAGACACACAAGAAACTATGTAAGAACAAGGCAAGAAAAATCAAATATATTTGAAACAATCCTAGGCCTTAAGCAGGGATGTACTCTGAGTCTGCTACTCTTCTCTTTGATGCTGGATGAAGCAATAAAAAGGGGGAAAAAGGAGGTCAAATCATATGAAATTGAATACTGGAAGATGAGAAGAATAGAGATAAAGTGAATTCCGTTATGCGGACAATATTGTCATTATAGCGAAACATCAAAGAACCCTCAATAATAACAATGAGATCTATGTACAAAAGAGTTTTCGAAAAAATCAACATGAAAATCAGTAAAGCTAAGATAAAAACCATGACAATAAGAAAGACGCAACTAGAACAAGTACGGAAATGTAAATACCTAGGATCAATGATATCAGAGGATGGAAGGTTGAATGAGGAAATACCACAAAAGTGACAGCAGGAGGAAAAATTTACAATCGCATAAGATACGTTTCTGGGAAGGAAGAGAATTTCAAAAGACATCAAGGTTTAAATATTCAATTCAAAAAAGTAATAAGACCTGTATTATCATTCGAAGCAGAAACCTGGACAAGTTTCTAAAATTATCTTAATTTTAATACGCCATATAAAAAGTTTGACTTCAATAAATAATATAATAAACGTAACTTCTTAACAACGGACCGAGATTTGTTCCCTGTGCTATTCTAGAAGAAGGTGTGTAATGTCTCGAATTGTATCTGTTATAAGAAGCATAGCATAATCTATTGGTTAAGTATGAAGATATATGTTGCAAAAAAGCACTAGAGAAACCGAATGCATCCAATTCAGAATAAGTATGGGGTGATCTATAGAGTCGAAGGCTTTCGTGAGATCGGTGTGAACGACGTCAACTTGGCTCCTAGTGTCAATAGCTTCGCTAATATATTGTGTAATTTCTACTAGATTAGTCGTAGTAGATTGGCCATTAAGAAAACCATGCTGCTACGGAGAAAACTGGTGTTTGCATTTGTTGAACAGTTGATTATACAACGTACTCTCAAATACCTTAGAGAAGTTGCAAACTACATTAATTGGTCGATAATTCTGTATGTCAGTTTTGTTTCCATTTTGAAAAACAGGCGTGACTCTATTAATTTTCCATATTTCAGGAAACAAGCCAGTTCTTATAATCAAATTCAAGATGGTTGTTAACGGTTTCCACAATACTCTTGCACAATCCTTTACAATTGTATCCAGCCCGGGTTTGTTGAATAATATCTGCACACAAAACGTCAATGTATTAACATTTTATTTCCTAAAAAAATGGATGAGAGTACACATCCGTACACTTCGCATCACACAAAATCTTTCATTAATTCGGAACAATTGGTTCGGAAATTCATTGATTCCCATCGTCAACCGTATGAGCGAGTGGTATATAATTTGTTTTTTCCTTAGAACTATTTTGTAGATGAGGCAATTTTTCCAGTAAAACTTTTGCTGTTATATTTGGGTTAATATTTTTTCAATAAAATGTAAAAGAAAAAGTTGACATAGGCTTGAAGTAATAACATGAAAATCCAACCGTTTTCAAAGAATTTGGGATATTGTTATTATCAAACAAAATATTATATAATGTAAATACTAATGGCATACGTTCGTGCAAGGAATAATAAAATATTTTAATTTTTTTCGCGTATTTACAGACGGCCCCTCCTTTGTGTGCGTGTATTTACCAATTGTCGTTCTTTAGATGTGATTAAGAAAATATGAAATTTACATTTCAAATTTGGATTTGGTACGGTTTTACTTTCATCATATTTGAATATATCCGATAAAATTTTTCGTTAAAAATGCCATTGTCGATGGTTGTCTGGGATCTTGTTTGTATACTCATATATACATAAATCATTCGCCTTCAATACATTAACATTACATCAAATTTACAAATATTTTGAACGTCTAACAATATATAGATAAGCATTTCATTGTTCGCTGATGTACGCACTTAATTACACATGCGTGTATATGCCTTAGTAGTAATTTTATCTCGGCAAATTCTTATGTACATGTCGGTTTCCCTTGTATCCACCATCGTAAACAATTTATGATGAGATGAGGATAAGGTTGAAAATAGGTTAGGTTTGTGTAATGTTGATATGTAATGCACATCTGTACAAATACATTAATATAAGTGTCGCGCATTATTTGAGACATGCTTTAACTCTAACCATGGTTATTTGCGTGTATACATTTAAGCTGTTTGGCAGAAATGTTAAACGACCTTAATGTTTAGGGGGATTTCTTTGAACTGCAAATGCTTGCATTTGTATCTGGATATTTTATGGAAAGCGGTATAAAATTATCGCCAATTAAAAACTATACCTTTTTATGATTTTCATTCTTCTCTCTTTAGGAAATTATCAAATACCAAGTAACAGTATAAGTGTTTTTTTTTGTCCTCAGTTGGCATTACTAAATTTAAGTTAGTCATTCCGTACAAAAAGCAAAAGCAGAATTCCTTTGTATTTCATTTATATTCATTTGCTACGTTTTCAAGCTTTACAGATGGCATTCGATTAACAGATTATCTGCATATTTATTTGTAGCAAAACGTTTAACTGGTACTGACATTTTAAACTATAAATTTGTTGAACAGAATGTTAAAAGGCAATTGATTTAAAGCTAGTACATTTTTATTATTAAAAATTTCATTTTTTTCTGAGGATCAACGAAGGCTTACTCGAATGTCGATGACTCCAAACAAAAAATAAAACTAGACATACATAAATCAATGGTTCGAATGTAATTAAGACGTTATCAAAAGTTCAACTTCATTTCCGGTTTCACCGGAAGTGACGTCAACTTTTCTATTTTAAATAGAATACCCTGTATATTTTTACATTTTTGGAAAAGCGATGGAAAGACGAATTCAACCATACCATATTTATTATACTTTAGCTTTCAATACGATTTTTGATTTCAATGACTAATATTTTATCAAAAATGTATTTAATCTTGTATAGCTATTGTTTTCTTTTCAATAATATAGGAGTGCCATAAAGTATGGAACCAAGTAAATGCCCTTAAAACGTAAACGATGATTTAAAATTTTTGTTGTTACTGTGCTTCCAGTTTAACCGGAGGTATCCTCAATTTTCTCTTTTGAAATGAGACAGCGTGTATATTTTTGCATATTATAATAGACCTTGTTTTTCCGGATTCGTCCCTGTTGGTTTTAGTACCATTATCTGTAAAAAATGGAAAGATAGAGTACTTCATGTTTACGGAGGTAAGCATAACCAACTTGAACTTTTATTTATTAATAAAAATAAACTTGTACCATCTAGTAGGTAATTGCTGAAGAACTGTCTAATTACTGATTGTACTGCTAAAAATGGTATTTAAATGAAAAAGAGCGAAGTGAAATTTTAATGATAATCGGTTTCGACGATTGTGTTAGAACTCATGAAGAAGTGTGTCATCTTTTTAACGATTTGCATCCCAAAAAAAAAAAAATCCCACAACACGCTCAGCTGTTACTAGAACACTAAAACGTTTTAGTAGCAAATTTTCAATAACATCATCGGTTCCGTTTTAAAAATATGTTCTTGGTTCCACAATTTATACTAACCCTGTATAACTTTCATCATATGAACAATTTATAATGGAAATCGCAATGACATCGTTATTGTTTGTATAGTTTATGTAAAAATTCAGAATCATTGGTTCTCTATGACGTAACAAACTTTTAAAGGTCAAAGTATTATCTAAATTCTGCACGACATTTTCGAATGAACCAATATCCTTATTACATCCATACACACATACGTAGACAATACCAACCGCCTAACCGAACTTATTATTGGAAGTTGGTGTTCTTATTACCAACTATACACCGAACCCGTTCAACCACACACCAGCCTAATCCTTTAACACGCCAGCTAGCGAACGCGAGCTCAACGAAACGACGTTGAGATTAGTATTTTGGTCAATTGACGAACAGAGCTGATCGGCTTATAGTTTTCGTGCACGGAGGGATTACAAGACGCGGTCGGACAAGCAACCCTTCTTCTTCGACCAATGCGGGGGCGGTGAATAACGTTCGGACCGTTGGCCGCCTCTAATTGAATAGGCTCGAAGTTGGCCGCGCGAGATCGCTCCAGGATAGAGAATCGCTTGAAAAAGGGGGTGGCGGTGTCCGCACTGTAATACGCGCCAAAGTATAGCTACAATGGGAATGGTTAATCTGGGGAGTTCGAGGAAAACGACTCGGTCGACGTCAATTAGTCAATTATCGGTTCTGCACTCGATTTGGCGGTCCGAGAGGCCGAACGTTCGGATATAACGAACGTGCGTGAAGCTTCAATCTTTATTGAGTTGGATGTGGACTAATAAGAGTTTCTAAATGAGCGAGGGTGACGTAGTTATGTTAAAATTATAGGTACCTTTATGTTAGTGAAATGTCAATATTGGTATTATTACATAACACTGAGCTCTGTGACGATTTTTGCTATCCTTCTGATGAATTTACGTTCGCTTCTCTGTTTAGCGAACGTAATTTTCGAAATTATGCTAAAGATACAACTGAATTTATGCTGTCAATTGTTGCAGGAAGAAATTCCATTAAAATTGAAGATTGAGGATGTGAAGAAAATTAACAGAAGACAAGTTATTTATCCGTTCCACTATGATCGTCGTTGACTGGACTTAAAATAATCTCCTAGTGCCCTCAGTCCAGCGATAGGATGTCATAAAAGAAGTTTTATTTTGACTTTGAACAAATGGACATACGTTCGATGTGAAATTTAAATACAAAAAAAGAAAAATACAGAAAATACTTCACAACCGGATTAAAAAAAAAAAAAAATCAATAAATGAAAAGAACTAATTTCGTGTATGGATGCAACTCTAACGTCGCATCACTCGATAATACGGCTAAAGTACCGTAAATATGGTGTGTAACGAAAGCGACCGTTGGGAATTCGACGGTGTAAAAATAAATTTGCAGCAGGCGCACAATCAACATTCATGAGCTAGATTCGCATCCCCGGAGGGCTTAATTCCCTACGCAATTATTTGAGTAACGTTCACTATACCGAGGCGAACTACTGCTATTATCGTTCTCAGTGGCTAAATTGAATCTAATAGACAGAGTTCGAGCTTAAAATATGTTCGTAAGTATTTGTAATTTTGTATAATTTAAAGAAATTCTCTCAGAAATTCTTTGACTTTCATTTTGACAAAGGGTAATTTTGAAATAATTTTATTTTTACTTTTATATCTATATTTCTATGTAATATTGTTATGTCTGCTTTGAAAATTTATAGAATATACAAACTGAAGATATCTAAGGTGTAGGTTATGATAACGTAATTTAAATCTTGTCTGATGTAAGTTCACCGTTTCTTAGCGTTCTGGTTGATTCAACTTTGGAATATTTAGAAAAACTTTTATTGGATAACCAAGCGGATAGCGAAGAGGTTGTTAATTTAGTTTCTTTGAAAACACTTTATATATAAGAATTTTTTCCAGATCAAATTTTATCAACAAACCGAAGGAACGGCAATGGATAACAATTTATCTTCCTTTATGGGTACACGCTGAGAAATGATTTCTCGCATCAAGAAAATATTTTTATTTCAAGATTATAAAAATGTCTAATATAAGAAATTTTTTTTAAAATTTTATTTGGATTAAATGAACATTTTCTTAGGGTAAGAAAATCAAGAAAATCTAAGACAGAAAAATGTTTCTTCCAAGTAAATCATTTAGTTTTAAGTTGAGAAAAAAATGGTTCAGATCTCACAAAGTTCTATTGAAAAATTAGGCGTTTTGTGTTCCAAAAAAAATACATCATCAGTGTATGGAACAAAACTGTAAAAAAGTGCATATAAACATGTGTCAAAAAATGCTTCCTCAAAAAATTACACGCGATTTTCAAATTTGATACAAGCAAATATTTAATAAGGTTGTTATTCCAACCGTTTATCCGAATTTTTCAAGTGCGTTGAAGCCGAATTAGTGTTTCTTAGCAATTAAGTGGCATACATAAATAAAGTTTCACAATTTCGAAGTTAGTTATGAATTTTAGTAAGGAAGAAATGGCAGACATGCATTTTACGTAAGGACGAGCAAACGGCAACTGTAATTTGGCTTGGCAGCTTTATGCCGAAACAATTCCGAATCGAAAATGTCCAGCTAAAACTATTGTGGCATTCCACCAGCGTCCTCGTGAGAGAGGATCTTTTAAACGGAATACTGTAGATTGTGGAGTTACAGAAGCACCAGAGCGCCGGAGTTTGAAGAATTATCTTTAGAAGTAGACGCTTCACATAGCACGGCTTAGATGGTATCTGCATGAACAGCTACTTTACCCATATTACATACAGCAAGTGTAGGGTCTTAATTAAGCTGATTTTCGGCCATGACTGCTATTTTGTAACTAGTTTATACAACAGTGTATCAATCCGAATTTCCAATCTGTTGTGCTTTTTACGGACGAACCAAACTTTTTTAGGGATGCAATTATTAATTTCCATAACGACCATCAACCGGCTGAAGAAAATCCTCACGTGATTAAGCAATCAAGACAACAACAAACTTTTTCATGTAACATGTGTGCTGGCATTATTGGCGATTATTTGATAGAACTAATGCTTTTGCCAGATAGATTAAATGGGCCAAATTACAGGAATTTCTTGGTAAATGATCTACTTATCTTACTCGAGGGCGTTCCGTTGGAAACACACCGTGACTTATGGTTGATGCATGACGATGCTCCACTACATTTCAGCCTGGATTGGCAGAGGTGGACCACTTGTATGACCATTGCGATCTCCAGACTGCAATCCGTTAGATTTTTTTTTATGGGGCCACCTATAATCTTGTTAACTCTACGCCGATTCTTATCTTAGAAGACCTCCGCGACCGAATACAACATAGTTTTCGCGTAGCCCGAATAGCCCCGGAATTCTTAAGTGGGTTCGACAAATTTAATTGCATTAAACTAGACTAAACGTAAAATAATCCATAAATCCAGGCCTGAAGGAGTTATCCCTTAAACCGGTAGCTTAATTAAAATACTAAAAATAAATTAGAACAAATTAGCACACCAACACAAAAAAAAATGGAGATTGTATTTGTTAGACATCATTCCATGTACAACCAAACAAGAATCTGTGGGACCCTTACAATAATATTGACTGATCAGGTCAAAACTGTAATTCTTAAAGACATTTTTTGCTTGAAACTAAGTGATTTCCAAATTAAAAAAAATTATACTAGGAAACTTTTAATATTAATCCGTTTGACCTTTTCACGTAATTTCGATATTTTTTCTTCAATTCCTTCATGAAATTTTACTCGAGTTCAGCTAATTTTGACAATTATTCATGTTTTTACACCTTCTCCTACACAAAATATAAATACGTTCTATACTATATATGTGGGTAAGCTTTCAAAACTGTCTGCAGGTAAGTACAACATATACATCGAGAAATGATATATAAATGGGCAGAAGAAGCTATTGAAGACGCGGTTTCTCGACAACGACGTCAGGACTCCTTGTCAAGAAGAGGGGCTGTAAAAAGTACAATGGCTATTGTAGTTGAAGAGGCAACGTTCCTCAATATTGTCCAAACTTGAGATACGAACACAAACATTATATAGTTATCGACTTTATACGTAAGTGTCTATATATGTATGTGGGTTGTGTGTATGTGTGTGTGGGTATACATGTTGGGCATATGGCGAAAGCAGGTTGAAGTGTGGTGCTTTCCGTGGAAGACCAATTTAATCTATCAAATTGATGGTTTCGATTTAGGAAATTATTTCAGCCAGTATAATTGTGAGAGCCCCTATTCATATACGAATTCACTGAGATTTATTGAAAATGTAATTGAAGCAGAATACATATGCAAATATATGTGAATGTACGCATGTAAGGAAGAAAGAAATTTAAGATTACAAGTAGAGAATCTATTAAATTCGATGAGAATGTTATGGGAGTTTTCCTCCATTCGGGAAACATAGGAAGAACATTGTGCTAGGTGTCCAGTAGCTGTATTGTAACTATTACAAAGGGTTAACTATTTATTATTATTATTGTTGTTGTTCTATCTGCTTGTTCAATAAGAATTTCATTTTAAAACTATTCCATTGGTCCAGCAGCTGCAATAATCTATTTATGTATATGTATGTAACTGATGATGAAATTACCTTACAATTATCTCAGTACCCAGCTTTTGTTCATCAACCCTAGACCCTTTCCTTCAATTAATTCAAAGAATGCAAGGAAAAATGGTCCAAACCTTGGACATTAAGGGACCTCATTATCGCCGTTCGCCGTAGCGTGTCCCTTCATATTCTATTTGAATTCTATATGCTGTCTTGTTCAATGGAGCTATGTTTTCTAGAAGTGAACATACTTCTATCTATATTTGTTTAACCAATTTAGGTATTATTGACTGCTTTAAGGACAATGATGTCGGAATAAAATACACATTAAAATGGACCACCGAAGGACCAAGACTTAGAGGCATGCTGCATAAAAATGTGGAGGAGGGTAACAAATAAAGAACGTCAAGGAATGGAAACATGCTGGAATGAACTAACGACTATGGCAAGAAACAAGAAACTATGAAACAGCTTCGTGCTTCTCACAGGAGAGAGAAGGACTATATATTGTTAATGTAGATTCTTGGAAATGGCTTGTATTTCAAAAGCAAACTACATTAATGAATATTAGTTCAGAACAATTACTTTTAGACTTCGAAGCAACATAAATGAGATTAATCCGGTATAGTCTCATTTTTCTTTAAGTTCTGTTGGTTAGGTGCTTCACCTGAATCATTTTAAAAATTTCCCAAAAGTATATTAATATCTTCTATGGATTTAGCAGAAACACGTTTTGCCGTCTAAATATAACCTGATGTTTGTTACAAATTTCCTTAGATATTTCGGAGCAAATTTCCTGATTTGTATGCTCTATATCACAGGTTCGCAATGTGCGAGTCGCCCGCCTGGGGGGTTATATTGGTGAACTGGGTGGTCACGTTACAAAACTAGGGGGTTGCGATAGAACATCTGAAATAACACAAAATTACCTTAAAAGCTTAACCCTTCGTCGGCTAATTTCCAACACCTCCTGAATCATTTTTTAATCATTTTTCAGGGGACAAAAAAAAACGTTATTTTCAGAATTTCATTATCAAAAAGGATGTTTTTTGAAAGATGTTTACTTAAATGATTTAGCAAGAGATTCCTACTACTATCAACAAAATTATTGAAAATTAAAATTCTTTACTGGACTTTACTGGAGGTTTTAGCATTAAAATTCTGAAATGCTCAAAGACTTTGGTGGCTTTGACTATTTTGTTGCAAACGTGAAAAGATACAAAATAATATAAAAGTATTAAAAAAACTTAAAATAGAAATGTGAAGTTGATCTTAGAACTATTCAGTCATTCACAGAGGGGAGTGTTTCATAAAATAAATGATAATTCATAGTGATAAGAGCTTTCATTTGTTGAAGATGATCATACATTGACTGTTTAATTTGAACTTGCTTCATATAAAGAGTCTTAATGATCCCAGGGTTTTCATAGTTTCTATTTCTTGTTATTTTTTTTTCCAGAACAAGTCAGTAATACTGTTTTGTAGTTAGAGGCTAAAACTTGTTGAAATTATTCGTGTCTGCACTTCAGATTGAATTGAAACCCTCAATACTACTAATTTCCTAAGAGCACTTCTGTTGAGTACGTTAGAAACCAGACGTGGAAGATTTTGTTTAACGTTTTTGATACATGTGGGATTCCGGAAGTTAAGAAATGTAATAATAGGTGACACTACAATCCATGTATGTTTAGGAGGTTTTGCAAGGTGGTAAATGCTGCATCAAAACTTCAAAAGTGACCATTAATGGTCTTAGGAGGTTTTGGAAGTAAGATAACGACTTGTCATAAGTGTACAAGGAGGGGCAGAAAAGGGAGTCGCCAACAAATATTTACCAAAAGGGGCTGCGCTTGGAACAAGTTTGAAAATCTCTGCTCTATGGCAACTCCTGTTTCTTCATACGTGCATCAAATAACATCGAAAAACAATTTGCTCTATCCGATTTTATCAGGTTAGGAGGGAACATTTTCAAAAATTTGTAATCTATGATCTGCAAAAAAAGATAGCAAACCAATTTATTTATTTCCAGCTTAATTATAGAAAAAATTTAAATTAATCGTGACAACAAGGAAACATTCCCAACTAGAGCAACGCAAACTGCGCTGAAAGCCAGTGGCTGACGCATTAAAGTTTACACAAAATAAACACGGCCGGGACAATTCAGTATAAGCGTCAGTATAACTGCGACTCGAAAGCCGATCTGTTGTGTATGCATCTACGCTGTCGTATACTATATCGTAGTTCTACGTTTGTCTTGAAAATGTTTCCTACGTCGCGAAAACGACCAAAGTTGGACACGATAAGAGAATTTATTGCAGAAATGCTTGATTTAAAGTGTGATGGCGCTAAAATTCAATGTGTAGTGTGTAAAATAGATTTAATGTATTGGTCGAAAACTGATCGTCTACGGCACGTAAATAGTGCAGGGCATGTTTCAAAAAAAAAAATCCACACGAGATTATAACAAATTTAAATTTAATTTATGTGTTTATTGCATGTAATTTACCATTTCATTTACTAAGGAAGAAAGCATACGTCTCGTTTTGGAATGAATATTCGGACTTTAAGTTACCGAGTGAGAGAACATTACAGAGAGTTGTGCCGTCTGCTCGTGAGCATGTCGAGAAAAGAATTAAATCGGGTTGCAAGATAAAAAACTGTGGTTATGTGTGGACGAAACAACAGATCGTAAAAAACATTCTGTGGTTAATGTAATGGTACGCACAATGGAACCACATCGACCGTCACCCTCAATTTTACTAGCTTCCAGACGAATACAACAATGCGCTGCCGAAGTAATTTCAATGTTGGTGTTAAATACATTGGAAAAGTTTGAACTTTCAACAAATCAACTGTTGATGTTTATGAGTGATGGTGCCGCAAACATGCTTGCTGTAGGTCGATCTCTTAAAAAACATTGTGCTAACTTCTTGCATATTACATGTAAAATTCATACTCTCAGTCTCGTAGCAGGTAGTATCAGAAAATGTTATCCCGAGGTAGACGCTCTAATAGCACATACCAGAGCTGTGTTTGTAAAATCCCCAAAACGTATTCGGGAATTTCGTAGACTATGCCCCGGTATTCCTGAACCACCACAACCTATTCTTACTCGTTGGGGAACATGGTTAGAGGCTGCATTTTATTATCTTAAATATTTTGAGAATATAAAGAACGTGATTTTAGAATTCGACCCAAAGGAAGCTGCGGCTGTCAAGGTAAGCCGCTTGAAATTTCAGGATAGTCAAGTTGAAACAGATTTGGAAATTATTCAGAACAATTACGTGGGACTAGCGGATGCGATAGAAAAACTACAAAATTCTTCGGTGTCGTTAGTGGAATCTTTGCAAATAGTGCAACATGTTCACGCACAGCTATGCGCGATAGAAGACGCAAGAAATGTTTGTGTTTTAGAAAGGTTTGAAAGTGTTTTAGATAAAGACTCTGATTTTGGCACATTAAGACAAATTTGTGAAGGTGCGTCAACAGAACCGTTAAGTTATTTGAAAGATTATTTTACTTGCGCAAATATAACGTCACTAGATGTAGAACGTTCGTCTTCGGCATACAAAAACACGTTTTCTTCACGCCGCACTCACTTTGCCGAAACAACTTTGGAAACATATCTAATGTTACAAATATTAAATAGACATTATCCACTTTGTGATTTCACGGGGGACTCTTAAAGCGGTAAGTGTTTGAGCACGTATCACAGTTAATTTATTTTGTGTAAACTTTTATGCGTCCGCCACTGGCTTTCAGCGCAGTTGCGTTGCTCTATTCCCAACCCAAACTTATAATGAACCTTGGTGGATATGTAAACGTTACAAAGGTATATAAAAAACTATTTAAAGGGGCAAAGAGTGCCATTGAAGATCGGGCTGTTTCATGTTTTTCTTCTACAAACTAATAACACGTACAACCGTATGATGTTTTCAATTGCATCCTCGTTTTGAAACTATGGAATTGTATAATCTCTTAACATTTGCAGGTATCGTTCACCAGTAACCAATAACAGTAACAGTTATGACCCCGAATAATTAACAAAAATCTGCGATCGGATTGCGTAATTGTGTTAATGATTGCTTCAATATTTTTCGTACAATATTGTAGTACATTCTATCAAGTGACTTTTTTCCGTATAACCAGTTAAATTCACTAAAAACTCCTGTAAATACATTATCCTTCCCAAAATTCTCTCCCTCTGTATACTTCATAGTTTTTCCCTAATCCAGCACGGTACGCTTCAATGTAGTTTCGCTACGACTAAACCCGAAACAAGAGAAAGAGTAAAATAAATTACAAACAACATGATCATCGACGTTGTTAACATGAGTAACAGTTTTACAAGCAGTTTAGCGCGCTCCACTTGGGGTGAGACAAAGCGAGGGTGAAGCCGGGGCGACATATACACACGTTCTGGATGTATTTTGGGGTTTGCGCCCTTAGGGAGCACAACTAGTCATTAGGGCATTACTCCGAAATTAATTTACAAGTGTTACACCAGTTTGTAGCTTAATGAATAAAGTTAGATGTACTTGGCGTTATCGCTTCTATACAACGACGGGTATATAATTGAAGAATTGATTCTAGGTGTACTATGAACGCTATGCAAACACGAAATGGGGTCTTTTATGTAAATATGTAGAGGTGTGCGTTGATCTAATAATTATTGATTACTATTATTATTATTAACGCCTAATGCAAAAGTAGCTGGACATTTGAAAAATTAGCGTAGTAGGCTGTAGCCAAATAAATGAGTCAAACGTCAATGTCTTATACGAACGTTTCTCTTAAACATAAAATCGTTTATTTGTTAGTTGTAGGATTGAAAACTGCTGCTATCGAAAATTTGCGAGAACGTATTTATTCTGCCCTTGGAAGATGAACCACGGCGGAAGTGGTGAGACATTTTACAAAAGAAAATTTTAGCCGGAGCACCATATATAGCATCATAAAACGTTTTTACGATGGCAAACTTACTACTAACTTGCGAAAAAGCAAGATTGGAATATCGCAACGACAAATGTCGGCAAAGTTTGAAGTGTCTCAGTCTTGTATATCAAGAAATTTGAAAAAAGGTTTAAAATATTATAAAAGACAAAAAGCACCACAATATACGGATAAACAAATGGAAATTATTCCGGTTCGATGTAGGAAGATGAGGACCAATCTGAAAATTGCACAATAAGTGTTGATCTTAGATGATGAAAAATATTTTACCCTTGGTAACACTAACATCGCTGGAAATGCTGGATTTTACACAAAAAAATAAAAACTCTGCTCCTGACGAAGTGAAATTCGCAGGCAAAGCAAAATTTGAGCCAAGAATTTTAGTTTGGATTGCTATTTCAAAAGCCGGTGTTTCAAGTCCTCTCATAAGATGTGTGCAAAATTGAAGCGATTTATTGAAACCACCAAGGAGTGTTATTTTTTAACAAACCCTTCACATCAATGATTTTTTGCAAATCTTTTTAAAGCCTGATCAAAATATTGAGCATCAAGTATTTTGCTTGTTGATAAAACCATTTTTATGAGAGCATAGGTCATTATGAATATGAATCGTTCCAAGCATTCAAACATTGGGGAAACTGTTCAATATCTTCTTCTTTCATATGTAGGTATATATGACATCCTTTCAGAAATTGAATTCATAATTTGAATTTGATAGTTTTTCTTTCCAAATAATTTTCAAATTGGTAGCAAATTGAATTTCATGAATGCAAATTTCAACCTCTCCACTTGTAACTACATTTTACCATGGATGCAACAATTCCCGGTGACAGTTTTTATCCTCTTTCGCGTCGACACGACCGCCTACCGCGATTCGATATATTTTCTGCAAATTGCTGCTGGCAGATCAATTGCGTATGCTTTATTTGCCCGAAGCGTTCGGAAAAAATTATTGGGAAGGTGTGTCGGCGTGTGTGGGATCCATCGACGTACATACGCATACGTAGACTCGCTGACGTCCTATTGCGGGACGACCCAAGGACTAGAATTCTTCGTTGCCGCTGGTGACATGTCAAACGGGAGCCCCCGCGAATGTTTTCGACAGGCGTTCGATGCAAAATTCTATTGCACACAATACAAAACGGAATGATTGGTATTGCTGATCGTCGAGAACGGTCGATAATTGAATAATTTGGATGCACGGAATCTCGTTTTTCTTATTCGATTTATTTTTTGTAGTAATACATATTTTAAATCGTTCAGGCTCGTTTCATTACTGATTTACGATACTTTGCGGTTTGCTAACGTATATGGTTCTAAGAAGAGAAGAATTCAGACAATTCCGATGATTCAAGGATAATATTCTTTACGAGCTGTGAGAGTTTAATTTATAAAGTATGTCTTTCAATTGCAATAACATAATCTCCCACCCCGTGGTAAAACAAGTCTGAAATACTTTTTCAAATACATTTTTTAGATCTTTTAGCTTCGTGAAAGCCAGAGAATTCGCTGAATTTAAGAACAGACTTTGCTGTGAAAGTATGGGGAATAATGGAACCGATGCTCGTATTATAAATTCAAGTTTGTATTGTCATTGTCGAGAAATTCAGGTTGGTTTCAATTGTTAGTTTTAAATTTCGTTTAAATCTCACTTGTTGATCTTAAACTTCATCTAAATTGCCGAAAAAGTGTTTTAGAACACTTCCGAACCCTCAAAATGTATCTAAAATAAAATCAACTAAATCTTACTACTTTTGGTGTGGTAAAACCGAAAATAAATTTATGTACTTAATATTAGTTCAAGTTTTAGAGATACGTGATGTCATGTGTTTCTAAATGTATATTAACACTGTAACCGCAAGTCCGCCTTGTACTGAACAGCCCCTGTATACAAACAAATGACAAACGCCACTATCGCGAATATTATGGAATTGAATAGAAAATTCTCGAATATTCTCAAAAAATCTAGAAGCCGTATTTGGGTATATAAGCAGCTACAAAGCGGAAAGGTTAGTCAGTCGAAGTTAGTGAGTCTAATCGAATAGTTGACATTGTAAGATGTCTCGAAAGTATGTAAACAATCCAGATCACTTCTGTTATGGTTGTGGTGAGGTGACTTTTGCGTCTCAGAAGCGGTCTATTACTCCATTGATAAAACAGGCACATCGGCTTAAATTTCGGTTGTAAAATAGGGGATCAAGACAAACATTGGGCGCCACATATCTGCTGTAATACATGCGCTTCAAGTCTGAGAAACTGGTTAAATCATAAAAAAACGATCTATGCTGTTTGCTGTCCCAATGGTCTGGAGAGAGCGTACAAATCATGTTAATGATTGCTATTTCTGCATGATACCTCGTGTTGGGCAAGGCACAGGTATATCCAAGAAAAAAAAATCGGTTATCAACTATCCAAATATACCATCCTCCATGAGACCTGTGCCCCATAGTGACGAACTTCCTATTCCAGAACCTCTAGGAACATTCACTTACGAATCAAATAATAGCGATACAGCGATTTGTCATGAAGAAGATATGCCATCAACATTAAGAGATCCTGATTTCACACCAAGCACGTCAAACCGCTAACCGCACAAAATAACCCAGTCAGAATTAAACGATCTCGTGAGAGATTTAAAACATCCAAAAAGTAAAGGATAGTTACTAGGATCAAGACTGCGGCAGTGGGACCTATTAGAAGACGATGTTTCGGTATGTGTTTTTCGTAATCTTCATAAAGGCCTAGTACCATTTTTTGACATGGAAAGTAACTTGGTTTTCTGCAATGACATTAGCGGTTTATAGGGCGGCTTTAAATATAAACTACAAGCCAGAGGAATGGAGATTGTTTATAGACAGTTTAACATTCAGTTTAAAGGCAGTATTACTGCATATTGGAAATATTTTGCCGTCTATTCCTGTTGGATATGCCGTTCGCATGAGAGAATCATACGACAATATGAAGTACCTATTGAGAAGCATAAAATACGATGAGCACCAATGGCAGATCTGTGGCGACTTACAGGTTGTTGCACTTTTACTTGGGTTGCAGCTAGGCTATACCAAGTTTTGCTGTTTTTTGTGTGAATGGGATAGTCGGGCTAAGGCACTTCATTACAAAAAACAAGACTGGCCTGTTCGGCAGTCATTAGAGCCAGGTCGAAAGAATGTACAACATATGCCATTGGTAGACTCCAAAAAGATTTTGTTGCCACCACTGCACATCAAATTGGGCCTAATGAAAAACTTTGTTAAGGCACTGAATAGAGATGGGCCAGCTTTTCAGTACCTGCGTCAGAAATTCCTAAGGCTAAGTGAAGCAAAAATTAAAGAAGGTATTTTTGTTGGGCCACAGATTCGAAATATTCTGAAAGACGAACATTTTGACACCACTCTAACAGATGTTTAGCATCGTATCAAAAAATGGGTTGCAATATGTATCTAAAGATTTCCTACACTCACACCTGGACTTTTTTCCTGGAAACTGCGGAGCTGTAAATGATGAGCACGGCGAACGCTTCCATCAGGATATATCAACAATGGAGAAAAGGTACCAGGGAAATTGTTGTCTTGTTAGAGATGCTCCAAAAGAATAAAAAAAAGACGGCGCATTTAGTTCTTGAAAACTGCAACTAAGTTTTTAATTTTATTGTCATTTTTGTATTCAGCGCTCCAAAATTAACAAAAAAATGCACTTTTCAAACAAGATACAACAAATAAACTAAAATTTGTTGTCCAGTGATTATCTGTCAGATTGTATAAGTCGTCGAAATGGAACCAAAAAGAAAGCGAAGCGGAACACCATTATCGTTTATTAATGATTTTACATCAACCGTAATAACAAAACTGACGCAAGCAAGTAGATGAGGAGTAAGAGGACGCTCTAACGGAACAAAACGGTACGCCATCAGAGGAGGAGTAAGAAGAAGAAGTCACGTCAAGAATTTAGATTTTGCCCTCGTCTTAATTAAATTAAATTCGTAAAGATGGGTGCCTCTTCGCCGGTAGTTAGCAAGAATTTTACTAACGAAGTAATTATCCGACTGCTAATAGAGGGCCCCCGTGGAAGTTTTGTTCTGACATTCAGTTGTTTAACGCTACTAATGACGTAACTTGAGCGGAAAGGCTGCTTAGTTTTAATGAACTTTTCATCTTTCTCTTTCTAGCGGCGCGTTTCTTATATTATTATATATTATTACATGGATGTATCGATATACTTTCCAGGCTAGCGGCACGGTTTTCTACGTTCACGTTACGCCAGTATATTGCTTATTATGTGCTATTAATTATTGTATCGCTTACTTGAAATTTTATCTTGTACAATTAAAATTAATTAACCGAAATTCCTCAGAAGGGGTTTATTCAATGGCATTGTCATAAAACAGAGCACAAGCAGAGCTGACTAAAGTACTTTAGTAAAGTGCTTCAAACATTTTACTAAAACACCGAACCAGAGTGCTTTAAAATAACAAGTATCAAATACTTCCATTTACAAAAATACTTGAATTATTAAATACAATATTTCAAAAGGTAAAGAACCAAGTACCAAGGCACTGGCATTGGCCCCTGGGAATAGAAATATTAAGTGCAAAGTACTCATTGTAAAGTATTCGAGGCCTCTAAAGTATTTCAAGCACATCACAAAGTGATTCAAGCATTGCCTCAAACAGATCGCAAAGTGGTTCAAGCAACAGCAACTGAAATACTAAAAATTGGGTGTCAGTTGTTTCTCAAGCACTTTAATTACTTTAAAAGTATTTTAAAGCCTCAATACTTAAACAGAGTATTTCAAATATCAAGTACCAAATATCTTCTTTCAAAAATGATTGAAGCAAAGATCTTGTGGCCCTTAAACTGCTTCAAGCATTACATCGAAGAACCTTATTGGACTGCTTTAACCAGCTTAGCTTACAGATTAAAAGTAAAGGCGGCATTTAGCCATCGCCCCGGGAAAATTTTCGAAATTGCTGCCTCAATAAGTTGTAAGGGTATTCATCAAGCTACAACTTTCATACTGTTGAATATTTAATTTTTTTGTAATTTTTTGTATTTAATTTTTTTCATTCCTATGGTAATGTTTTAAAATTTATTGCTTTAGATAAACAAAATGGTGTCCCTATTTGAGCACATTGGATGCAGTTTTAAGGGCACTTGGTTTCACACAAGCAAATTTGAAAATTGTGAATAGACTGGGTGGTCGTGCAAACGTGATCATGATCTGGGTACAAGAACGTGATGATCAACGGGGCAATATCAAAACAGACCAACTATATCCCAAGTAGGTTCATTAATTGCTGACAAAAACCTGTGGGTCCTTATAGTGATCGCATATACGGAAATACAACTTTTGAAGATCAGCAAAGCTTTACACGTTGCAGATCGGTTGAATTATGTAATAAATTTCATCACCTAGTGAAGATGGTCGGGAAAAACGAAATCTACTTCAACAGAAAGTTTGAAAAACTTAAACCACAAACATAAGAACAAGAAATTCCAAATAAAACCTTAGTAACAAACAAAAGCAAAATTAATTTCAGCGAAAAGAAGATGCAACTGCTATAACGTGGGTAAAGCATGGTATAGGTATATGACGAAAAACTTTTTTTGGTAAATCTTATAAACGATTTGGATGCTACAGCAACACATCTGAAAAAAGTAGAACAAATCCCATTTAACCCTTTCATGCATTGCGTCCTCATGCAAGGACCTTCTTATTACATTGATTATCTAGTTACATTTGTTGAAATTCATGCAAGAGAGGGTTAAAACGGAAGTTAAGAGGATAGTGGAACGCGGCATGTTATTATAAAAAAAAAATTAACAAGCGTCAAGGAGAACGAAAAACAATGGAATTGTTGTAGAAAACGCAGGATAATTGCATTTTTGTAAAAGCTGGCAAGTAAAATACAACTGCAATACCAAATAAAGCAAAATACGTTTCAACAGTAGAAAACCTGTTAAAAGTAGGACCGTATAACAACCCTATAACAATATACAAAATAGCCTAAACTTTTTCAGGATCTGGTCGCAAACCTAATTCATCCAAGATATTTCAGTTGCGATCGATAAAATTGACTCTTTTCGAGATTAACAGTGAGACCAGCATGATGTAAACGATCAAATATATTTCTAAGTGTATCGATATGAATTTGAAAATTCTTGACAACAGAAACTATGTCATCCAGATGGACTCAAACAGAAGGTTGCACGGAGAATCGAGTCAATGAGTCTTTGCCAAGTAGTTGGGACATTGACAAGACTAAAAAGCATAACTTTAAATCGGTAAAGTTCATTAGGAATACAAAAGGTATCAATATTTGACGAGTCAATAAGTGTAAACAAGTCGATAGTGAAATTTCAGAACATATTTGCGCATTGGTTGCTATTGACGAATAAAAATGTCTCATGATGAAGCTGTTTGTTATGAAATAAGGCAAGCGATAATTAATTTTTATACAAAAAAACAAGTCTGCTGCGCAAATTGCTGATTATGTAAATTTGTCACGATATACAGTGCGAAATATTATTAAACTCTACAAAACTACTGGATCCGTGGCTCAGAAACAGAGAAACGGAAGGCAGCCTCCTCGAGAGGAGGAATAGACAAGCATGGTAGAATTAATTTTTCGTTCAGATTTATTCGGTAACTTGGTTGAAAATGAGGGCCCAGTGAGCCTTTGAAACAGCTGTTCCGAATTAATTAATATTTTGTGTGGTGAGGAGTGTCCCGATACTCTGTGTTGTTTGTCATACTACCTCACAGTCCTTGCTATCATTATTGCAGCCACACTATTTCGATACAAATTTATTGAGAAGGATTATCATAAAAAGGCGTCAGGCTCATTATGGGGAATTGAGAGTTTTATGGAATCAGGCAACGGAAAAATGCTTTACAAGAGAATCTTTTCACAGGGCTGCCCAAAAACTAGGGTTTAAGACTTAAAGGGTAAGTTGAAATTGCTTCCGTTTTTTACAAACGCGTTCACTTTAATTATCCCTAGGCAAAGGAAAAAGTTTTACTAACAGAGAGGGAGAAGAAAAAATGGAATTTGATGGTCAAAAGAACACAGAGCTTGGTTTCAAAATTAACGGAACTCAGTTATATGGAGTGACGAATCTAGGGTTGAAGTTTGTATCGGTGATAATCGAATCAGAGTCATAAGAACACAACAAGAAACCTATCACATTGACTGCTTGAAGAAGAAAGTTAAGTTTCTGGCCTCCGTGATTATTTGGAAACCTATGCCAGATTTACACGATGGTGTCGCGTGTCAAAACAATGAACAATTGGATTTCATTTTTAAAATGGACTTCCGGCAGTTCAGGTCTTTCTCCAACCGAAACATTGTCGCGTACCATGAAGAAGAAGTTTAGATCACAGCCCGCAACAACGGTTTCAGAGCTGCCTGCTCGTCTCTAAGAAATATGGGACAATTTCACGCCAAATGATTGTCAAATAATTTTCTGTTTGTTGACAATATTGGAAATTTCTTAAAACATTTTTCTTTGTTATTTAAAATATAGTTTAATATGTATAAAATGAATAAATGTTTCCTATGTAATCAGAAAAATGGGTTAACTTTAATAAAGTTTATCGAAAACTTTATTAAAGTTAACGCATTTTTTTGTGATAAAAACATATTTTTGTTAGTTTCCAACTTCACTGATTGTGAGACAGGAATTGTACAATATGAGACCATAACGAAATATAAGAATATAGTAACGCAATTCATAGAGGAATTAAAATTTTTCTCTTGTCTGCTTAAGCAGTTTATCGATCTCAAAGGACAATCGGATCTATTGATTAAATTGTTCTTATTGAGATCGCATTCCCCAATTGTTCCAAACGATTTTGACTGACACTAAACATCTAATATGAATACAAGTAACTAACAATAAATAAGAGGCTGTGGTCATAATTTCATGTTTAAACACTACCTATACGTGCTGGCATAAATACTGCCGTATATTCTAATACATATCCAGTCTATCATACATTACATACAGCCTTCAAATCTCGGTTGCCGCTTCTTTCTTTCATTCATTCATTCATCCGTTCGGGAAACAGTCGGCAGCCATTAGTGGGCGGCCCGCGACCGGCCAATCACGTCGTGCGACTACAGCGAACCCAATCGGCGAACCATCGCAACTAACATTCAGCTCCGAGCCGCTTTCAGATGTTTTATATGCAGTTGCGGGTATAATTAGTGGGCTGCGCTTACCCTATTCTGTATGATTTATAGTAGTTGGCTTTGTACGGCGTTTCTGGACGCTTTTGTTCGTTCGGAGCCGCCGAAACTTGGATTAATCCGAACGACGAAGAAACGGGTCGCTTATATATATGTATGTGGGAATCAAAGACGCTTGTGTGTGATCGTGAAGCTCCTCATTTCTTGTTTTTGTCGTCTTCGGTCTTTGTCGGGGACGTTCTCTATAGGGAACGTAATGAAATGCGGCATATTTGCAGAGGAACGATATTTTTTTGTTTTCATATAATGTTCTTCTTAGGAAAGAAAAAAGGTCTTTCCCAAGTTTCAAATTTTTCATCTTTAATTGAACAATTTAACCAATTCAATCAACCTTTTTAGCTAGCAAAAAATCTATCAGAATAGATTGTGATACCATGATAATACAATATGATCATAAAAAAATATAATCCACAGGACCATTTTTTTTAAATTATTTTTTATGTTGGTTACAACTAGGGGAGGGGCATAACCGGACACCGAGGCATAACCGAACACCTTTAAAAATCCAATATATATGGTGCCATCTCATAAGTAAATGTCGAATTGTACTTCGCACATCATCGTGTCATAAATACGAATAGTGCAAGTGACTGATGTATTTTTGTAATATTCAGACAGGCTACAAATGATGTTGTGGGACAATTGATTTAATTCAGATTAGTTGTGTCTTTCATAGTAATAAAGCCATGTTAGCTTACACTTCAACAAAGATATAAATTTTAAGTTTAGTCTGAGCAATGGCGATAGCGAATAAACCTGCCGTGTGGCATAATGGGACGGGGCAAAATCGGACATGCCCCTTTGACAAAATATTTTATAAAAACATATTGTAGCCTGTTACTGACATTAGTTACATTTTGGAAATGAGGAATTTCAAAAGAAGAACAAGTAGCCAAAATTGAAATTCAGAAAGCATACAAAGAGCAGTTCAACCGGTGAATGATGGCTGGGTGCAATGTTTGGAATGTGCAAAATGGGATTACGAAGGTTGTACTAGATTGCAAGATGAGGATTTACATGCTTTTAGATGCAACAAATGCATGTATCGTTAAATTAATAAAATGACCGGTTTTGCCTCATGCGCTGTTCGGATATATCCCTATGGTGAGGGCATAATCGGATAATATGAGAATTATGTTTTGTTTTATTCCTTGCTCTTTTGTAGTACATGCTACGCAAAACACCCTTACTTGTTTCTAAAATGAATATTTTAATTTTTAACATAATTTTATTCTTAACTATCCGATATTGCACCCGTTTCCCCTACATCTGACTATTCCATTATAATCAATAGATTCCAGCACTTTTGAGAATACACTTAATAGTGTTATGGGGCGGTAGTTTGCAATAATAGATGGATCGTGCTTTTTGAAAATTGGAATGGTCTTACCTATTTTTAACTGAGAGGGGAAAACCCCTGATGCTATTGATTTATTGAAAATTATCATTAATGGATCGATTAACACATCCCCAACATACTTGATGGTTTTCATGTGTATACCATCCATACCGGTGCTATGCTTATTTTTTAACGACCTTATCGCATTTGCAACTTCATCGGGGGTAACTGGACAAAAATTTACAAAATATAGTACCCACTTGTGAGGGATCAGATATTACCGCATTGTCTACGTTAATAGATATGGCTGCGTTCCTCTTGTCATTTCGACCCAATTGGGAATCAACACATCGCCATAATTCCCGCGACACGTTCCTAGCATTCCTGATGCGCTGTGAGAAGTACTTTTTTTTTATCTCAGCTAAACTTTTTTTATATTCGACTTGTTTCGCTTTATAGTGATTACTAACGCTGGCCACGAGCGATACCGCGCATCGGCGTAGAATCAGTTCGGACCGAGAGGAACGGTCATTTGCGCAATTGTTTATCTGTCCTAGAAAAATTATGATTTCGTCAGCAAAACGACCGCGGTCGGACAAACTTCGAAAATTTATTGCAGAAATTCCAGACTTAATACACGAAGGTGCTAAAATTAAATGTGTAATCTGTAAAATCCCGTTAATGTGTTGGTCCAGACAACATTGTCTGCGACACGTAAATAGTGAAAAGCAAGTTGGTTAATTTAAAGAGAACTAGAAACACATCAATTATACTACACTTGTCAATAAACTAATGACGTTCTCTTCGATATAATCTTTTTGAAAATGTAACATTAATCAATTTTTATATACAGACATGTCTCAAAAAGAAATTGCGCACGAGACAATGAAAAATTTATATTTAATTTATGCGTTACGTTTATTGCATGTAATATACCGTTTAATTTACGAGACAAGGAACCATTTATCTGCTTTTGGAATAACTATTCGGAGTGCAAATTACCAAGTCGAACATCGTTACGAAGAATTGTGCCATCTGCGAGCGAGCATATTGAACAAACAATAAAATCGGAGTTGAAAGATCAAAAATTGTGGTTATGTGTCGACGAAACAACAGATCGGAAGAAACATTCTGTTCTTAATGTAATGGCAGGCAAATTGGAACCTCATCAATCGGCACCTTCAATTCTATTAGTCTCCAAACGAATACAACAGTGTACTGCCGAAGTAATTTCAAAGTTAGTGTTAAATACATTGGACAAGTTTGAACTTTCAACAAACCAACTCTTGATGTTAGTGAGTGATGGTGCTGCAAACATGCTTTCTGTAGGCCGGTCTCTTAAAAAGCATTCTGCTAATTTGTTACACATTACGTGTAAAATTCATGCTCTCAATCTTGTGGCGGATAGTATCAGAAAATGTTCTCCTGAGGTAGACGCTTTAATAGCGCATACCAAAGCAGTATTTGTCAAATCACCGAAACGTATTCGCGAATTTCACAGACTGTGCCCCCGTATACCAGAGCCACCAGAACCTATTCTAACTCGTTGGGGCCGCGTTTTATTATCATAAATATTTTGACAATATTAAGAACGTGGTTTTATAATTCGATACAAAGGAAGCTACCGCTATCCAGAAAAGCCAGTCGAAATTTCAAGATAGTCAGGTTAAAATGGATTTAAAAATCATTCACGACAATTACTTCGGGCTAGCAGATGCAATAAAAAAATTACAAAATCCTGCGGTGCCGTTAGAAGAATCTCTACAAATAGTGCAACATGTTCACGCACAGTTATGCGCGATTGAAGACGCAAAAAATGTTTCTGTTCTAGAAAAATTTGAAAGTGTTTTTGAGAAAAATTCTGATTTTGTCACATTAAGACACATTTGTGAAGGTGCGTCAACAGAATCGTTAAGTTATTTGAAAGATTATTTTACTTACGCAAATATTACGTCACTAGATGTAGAACGTTCGTTCTCTGCATATAAACGCATTTTTTCCTCATGCCGTACTAGTTTTGCCGAAACAACAGTTGAAACATATCTAATGTTGCAGATATTTAACAGACATTATTCACTTTGTTTTTTCACGGAGGACTCTTAAAATGGTAAGTGTTTGAGCACGTGTTATTTAATTTTTATTTAAAAGATGAGCGAAATTATTTGCGGCAGCAAACATCTCTATTAGCAGAATAGCTCTAGTGGGACGCGAGGCCTGGTCGACTCTACGCTACTGCGCGGTACCGCTCGTGGCCAGCTTTAGTGATTACTCAATTCGGGATATGTGCGAGACAATATGGACCAATCCAAAAGTTCCTCCCTTAACTTTTTAAAGTGTGAATTTATCCACCTGCTATTATTTCCGCTGGAAAATTTCCTTTTTGCTTGTGTCTGGGGACATAAGAAATCATAAAACAAGTTAAAAATATACAAGAAGTCTCTAAACAAACTATCCACACTTTCCATGTCATCAAGAGATCCTATCCAATCCACCATTCCGAGTTGGAGTTGAAGTTGTTGCAGATTCGCCTCGCTAATATCACGCAACGCTATTGGAGAATGCTCGCGGTTCGAGTCAACAGTAACTCCGTCAAAATTCAGGCTCATTATCCACGCGCGATGATCAGCCACCTCCAAGTCACACAAAGCTAAATCAACAGTCAATTCCGTAATGTTGCAGATCATGTAGTCAATCATGGACTCTGACACGCGTCCATCAGCGACCGCAATTAGGGTTGGTTGGTCCCACTTTCCGATTAATCCGTACGAGTCAAACACATCAACTAGAACATTTGATCTGGTGCATCTAGATCGCACATCGATATTCAGGTCTCCGTATAAGATTATACTGTCGCACTTGGTTGCAATTCGATTCAGGGGCTCGGTTAAACTATCTATGAAAACTTCGAAGTTGCCAGTTGGAGATCGGTATATTGCCAGTATCCCATAAGACCTTTTGTTTATGATAAAGCAGCTGCAACAACATTCAAAATCCATGTCGATACACTGGTCTTCCATAGCTATCGATCTTGGCTTTACCGATCTCTTCGTGAAAATAACAACTCCGCCATGTAGCCGATTTACGCGACAATAATGCGAGGATAACAGACATCCAGACCATTGCATCTGATTTAAGCCAATGATCAGAAAAGCAGAGGATATCATATTTGTCGTTTTAAGAAATTAAGTGGAGACAGTCTAATTTATTGGTAAAGCACTGTACATTCACATATATAATTTGCAGCTCTACCCGTCCTTTGTTTGAGCTTCGTGAGGCGATAACGGGATCAATTTGTGGATTTGTAAAAAATCAGTTCCACCATCCAAGGTATGTTGTTTGACGACATCTACCAAGGTTCTTTTGAGTCTTCCTGCTATCAATTCCTTTCCTCTATCATTATAATGTAAACCAAAACTTGTATTCTTTTCGCGTCATATCTATGTTGATGTTGGCAAATGTAATATGCGGCACTGTGTAAAGTAGTCTAAATAGAGCCTGATTCACGGTACGTATTTTATAATATAATAATAATAAATGTATTCTTTATATCGATAAATCCGTTTATTGCGAATAATGTATTCCACGTGTATATACAGGGCTTTCATTTGAAAACTTCCCACCTTGACTAACTCTTTATTCTAATCAGTTGGGAACTTTCACCGTCCCCCCCAGCCGCCCTCACCCCAAAAATTCAAAAGGCACTACCCCATGTGTGATATATCATTTTAAAGGGTATAAAATTCTCAATCTTTTACATCAAAGAAAATTAAAATCGATCAAGCGGTTCGTGAATTAGAGATGAAAATATATTTAATTCAATCATTTAATTTCTTATAAAGTAATTCAACTTCTTAGACTGTATTCCATTGTAATTTTAACGATAATGCGATCTATTAAAATACTAGGCCCAAAGGAAATGTTATTAATAACGTTTTTATCTACTTTGTGCAGAAAGAACTGGTTCGGTAAATAATAAGAAAAGAAATACGGCAATTTTGTTAAAAAAAATTGTTATATTAACGTACGATGATGACAAGCAAATGACAAACAATTATTCTGGATCTAAATTTTCTTCGCACGAAAAGATTTGTAGTAAATCTTATTTTTTTTCATGCGGAAAATGAAAAAAACCTAATTGTATTTTAATTACGCGTATAATTTGTTTCTTTCTCATGTTTCAAGTTTTCTTCAAGCATTAAACCAAACAAAGGAAAACAAACTAGGGAAAAGAACGTACACACAAGAGAAAATTACAATTATTACCTGTATCCTGTCTTCGGGAAGGTCCGTCTTCAAACTCAGCATCTCTCTGGCGTACACGTCCGGATAATGAGCGTCCTTGAAGGCCTTTTCCAGCTCCTCAAGTTGGTAGCTCGTGAAAATCGTCCTGCCACACACCCACCAAGGGTAGTTAAATATGTTACACACCAACACTACGCGTATGAAACTTTCTCGAAACGGATAATTTTGAATAATTTTTCTCAACAAAAAATTATATCTAATGCGTCTTCATCGGTAAATAGCTATACCTAAATACTACGAACATTTCTCAAAATATTGCAAACAAATTACCTATTCCTATAAAGATATAAATTTATCTTTTGTTAATATTCTCCTCTTTTAATTACGTGCCAAATCGTGAGAATTTTACGATGGAAATTCCTTTTTGTTTCCTACAATGAAGTATCTTTAATTGAAACGCCATAATTACTTTTGATCAACTACTATGCAATTTATTTCACTTCTATCTTTCGTAGATTAAAATTTTTGCTTATCTGAATTTCTAGTCGAAATGAATAGTTACCTATGACGTCGCTTCTTCTTTTTCTTTTTACTGAAACCGCCTAATCCGTCAGATATTTGAAAGTCTTTGGAATTGTCTAATTGGCCTGAAACAATCGGAAAAAGAGGGTAGATTAATTTTAGATACGGTGTAAAAATGGGTAAAAAACGTTTATTATTATTATTATTATTATTAGGTTCTAATTACTCGATATAAAGAAAAACTGATAAGAATGTGCAAAAATTGTTCTTAGAAAGGTTTCAGGAGTATCTATTGTTTTCATTAAAACAAATATAATCTTTCACTGATGGCATAACGTAGGTACTAAAGGTACAATGTTGCGTTCACGCAACGTTTTGTTTACATTTTTTTTACTATCTTAAATATTTTTTATTGCGAAAATGACTGTTGCTGTTGATTGTACAAGCTTTTAGCATAATATTTCTGAATTTATTATATTTTATGATATTTATAGTTCCACAAAAATAATCTAAATTTTGACTGTACTAAAATTGAAAGAAAAGTGTAATCTTTTTCGAAAAGTAAGTCTGTATACGTTGTGCATTCTAAGATGTGTTACAAAACATCTGTATACGAGGTCTGTTCAAAATATATCTGACCTTTGGCCGGGAAACATCGAACTGTTCACTTACAGATACGAAAGCTTAATCGCCTTCAAAATACTCTTCTTGGGACCGTACACACTTATCCCAGCGTTGCTGCCACTGTTGGAAGCATCTCTGGAAGGCCGTTTTTGGAATGCCGTTCAGCTGCTCCGTCACATTCTGCATAATGTCCTCCTGAGTGTCAAACCTTTTCCCTTTCAACGGCATTTTCAACTTGGGAATCAGCTAGAAGTCACAGGGAGCCATGTCGGGAGAATAACGAGGCTGACGAAAAACTGGGATGCTGCGTTTGATCAAGAAAGTCTGAATCACATAAGAGGAATGCGCCGGTATATTGTCATGATGGAGCTGCCAAGTTCCCGCTGTCGTCAGATCTGGTCTCTTGCACGGCACGGCATCACGAAGACGACGGAGGACTTGCTGGTAGTAGTCCTTGTTAATGGTTTGGCCGTGAAGAGCGTACTCATGATGAACCACTCCACGGTAGTTCAAGAAAACTGTCAACATTACTTTCACATTGCAGCGGACTTTCTGCGCTTTCCTTGGCTTCGGATGTTTTCATTGGAAAGACTGACCCATGACTCATCACCAGTGATAACAGTCTTCATGAAGTCTAGGTCATTATTTGCCGCGTCCAGCACGTCCTGCGCAATTTCCGCACGCAGTTCCTTATGTTCCGCCGTTAGCAAGTACGACACGAATTTTGCGGACATTCTCCGGAATCCTAAATCATCATTCAAAATGGTATGCACGGAACCAATGCTTATCCCAACCTCGTCTGACAATTCTCTAATAGTGATACGACGGTCCTACAGGACCAAGGTGTTAACCTTCTGAATGGTTTCGTCGTTTCGGCTTGTTGAGGCTCTGCCAGAACGTGTGTCACTGTCGACCGTCGTGAGGCCATCTTTGAACCGATTGTACCAATCCTTGATTTGTGTAGTACCCATGGCATCGTCGCCGAAAGGTCGGTGCTACAAACTATTATTCTGCATAACAAGATATGTAAAGTTAGGTGGGGTTTTGTCAAGAAATTAACACTTTCCAATTCGATAAATTGGTGTGGGTATCATTCTTAAAACAGCTTCTCAAGATGTTTTCCAAATTATACTGTCAAAGTGCTATTGCTAAGGTTATGAACTAAGTACTAATGCTTTCAATTTTGATGTACAATTCCACAGATAAATTCTATCAATAAATTATACTTTTCTTGATTTCGCAATGGAATATGCTTGCCTTAAATTGATTTTCTGTCTTTGGGCATTAATATTTTGTACTCACATCGACTCCATCTTTACCAGCATTCTGCACGACTTCAAAATAAAAATGCGTAACACTTGAGTTGAAGGAGGTGTGACAAAGTTCAACCCTTCCAGACTTCATTGCGTATGCGCTAGTGAATTAATTATTGCTATAAGAGTGGGGGACTTGTACCCAATACACGTTTTTTCCCATCTAGCGTTGTTTGTAAAACAAAACAAAACAAAGAAGAAACAAAACGAAATCAAATGCAAACAAAATCCATACATCCAGAACGATGCTTTGCTCCTCCATCAAGTATTCTAGGGCTATTACTTGCGCGTCCATGGTAACTACGATGCGCTACTACAAAGAGGATTTATACTTCTTTTTCGGAGTGGAGGATACGATGCGGAGGGACAACGAGAGAAGCTATCTGGCCCCCCCAGGGACCGGTACTCCACTTGGGCATAATTGAATTTTCAAACCGGCAGCTTATTGGTAGGAGATTGCACGCGGTGGATGTGCTGATTAGTTATTTCGTTTCGTTTCCAGAGGATGTGCGTGTATTTACTACGGCGACGGCGTATAGGTAATTTTAAACTCGGTTGGCAGCGGATTCCGATTTTGCTTCGATTTCTTATTTTCCGCCGATGATTACCAATTTTCTGTGTTGCTTGTTTTGTAAAGCGAAGAGGTGGAGGAGGAAGAGAGGAAGGCATTCGAATTAGATTTTAAAACGGATATTGTAGCGATGATATATTATAGGTTTCTGTCTTTTTTTTATATTTTCATAGAATCGTTTTTAAATCTTTTGGCATGGATCTAATAACAACAATATCGTTTCAAAAATAATAAGACTTGTAGTAATTAAGGTTTATACAGATAACCATTTGTGGAAGTGAAATATAAGGTGAAGGTAAAATGTGAAGAATATGCGAAACAAATGTAGATTATTTCGCCTGAAAAATCATTTTAGAGGTCTAATTCTCGTTAGTTGTGGCTTTCTGCTTTATTATTATTATTATTATTATTATTGTTATTATTATTATTGGCCTCGACTGGAACTTTCTGCTCTTTGGCGTAATTTGACAATTAACACCAATGATTTGCTTTGTCATAAACTAACCTAAATTTTAAACGTTTATACCGTGTAGCAATGTGTTAACTTCGTCTACGATTTACGCTGATTCTACTAACGGCAACCCAGCATTTTGCAATTTTCCTATTGCGTCTAGTAATCGTTTATAATTGTTGCTAATATTTGCTAATACTTTTTAAATCTGTTTCAACAGAAGTATCTAGAAATCCTTTCTGGCTCTCCTTAATAGCTGTAGCTTCGTCAGGGTCGAATTGTAAAATCACAGATTTTACTTCTTGGAGAGAATAATAAAAAGCCGCTTGCAACCATGTTCCCCAACGCGTAAGAATCGGCTGTGGTGGTTCGCGAATACCGGGACAAAGCATGTGAAATGCTCGAATCTGTTTGGAAGATTTGAGAAACAGTTTTTTGTACTTGCTATTGATGCATCCACCTTCGGGTAACATTCACGAGTAGTTTGTGTCACAAGATGTAAAGCATGAACTTTACACATACCTAACATGTGAAAGTCCCTCGTACTTTTCTTTGAGAGAACGGCCTGCACTACAGATTGTCGCTGTTCCATCGCTCATAAACATCAACACTACGCTCGTAATTGCTTCGCCAGTACACTTTTTTAATCTTTTGCTAGCTAATAAAATTGCAAATGTCAGTTTAAGAAGATCTAGTGCTTGTACTATAATATTTAAAAGAGATTTTTTTTTACAATCTGTCGTCTTTTCAAAACATAGCCACATTTTTTTGTCTTTCAATTCTGCTTTGATCCTATTTTCGATATCTTTACGTATACTAAGTAGCTCTTTTCGTAACGTTGTCCGAGATGGTAAGTTCTACTTGGGATTGCATGTACGCCAAAATTGTCGAAACGGTTCTTTATCGAGTAAGCGAAGTGGCGGACCACAAACAATAAACATCAAAAGTAAATCCAACTTAAATTGGGTTTGAGGTGGCACGCAATTTTTCTCATTTTTGTGCTGTACACTATTTATGTCTTTTACACTCGCCTTTGTTCCAGCACATTAAAGGTATTTTACAAACTGAGAAATTTAGTGACTTTATTAGCCAAGGGTCTTTTATTTTCCTTGCGTACGTTAGATATACTTACGTACACATATTTATATCTATAATTACGACTAACGCTGCGAAGGAATTTTGAGAAACTGTTGCAATAAATCAATAATTTCATTCGCTGAGGTAGCTCGTGCCGATTCATCTGCATACATACGTCGCGTCGTTGGCGCGGCAACCTCACTTCTAACTTGGCGCGAAGCTCTCTCTGTCCAGTCTACATATAATGTTTCTGTGTAATTCTATGCATTACAAAAGAAGTTATTGTCAACAGTTAAATTTAGGTAACGTTATGACGAAGCAAATTATTGGTGTCAAATTAGTGTAATACTTTGCAATAATTCAAGTTCAACGAAAATTTTTGAAAACTCTTTACTACCGCGCCCGTCGAACGTTCTTGCCGCATGGTTACCGTTATGATTTACTACTGGTAGAATTCAACTACATTTCTTTAGACAAACGTTGAATCATGTCTGAAATAATCTTCGCTTATAAGTTAGTGAATAATGCATTACACGTTCCTGAATTACTGCAGTTATTGGGCTTTTATGTTCCTAGATTGTGTATTAGACATCCTCAACTTTTTTATCTTCCTCTCGCTTCTACTGTCCATCATTTTCATTCTCCGTTGCTGTCAATCTGTCCCAGCGTAAATAAGTATTGTCAGGATATCGATATGTTTACTCTTTCTTTAAGTTCATTAAGGGCGCTCTTGCCGGAGACATTTTCAGCGACTTAAGACAATTCTTTTTCCTTTTGTCTATATATCTTTTTTTTCCTTTTCTTTTCTTTTACGTATACATTTATTCATAGAGATATGCCTTTTTCTCTTTCATTTTTTTTAAATATTGTATAATTAATAATTATTGTTTATCTTAATATATATGCATATGTATACTCGGTAGGTTTAAGTACATTTACTTTCATAAATCTGTAGATCATCCTGTAATTAGCAACATTCGCTGCTGTTGGATATAAACTATTATTATTATTATTATTATTATTATTAATATTATTATTATTATCATTATCATTATTATTATTATTATTATCATTATCATGATCATTATCATTATCATTATTATTATCATTATCATTATCATTATTATTATCATTATCATTATCATTATCATTATCATTATCATTATCATTATCATTATCATTATCATTATCATTATCATTATCATTATCATTATCATTATCATTATCATTATCATTATCATTATCATTATCATTATCATTATCATTATCATTATCATTATCATTATTATTATTATTATTTTTATTATTCTATTTGGATTACCTTCGCATCATTTTCAAGGATGTTAAATGTCTCTGATGCTTTTACAAATGTCAATCTTAACCTCCGTCTACTGATCAACACTTCCTACCCAAAGATACTTCCTAAAATCAATTCAATCACAATCGAAATGTTATCCTATTTAACCCTCACAAATGTTGAATAATTCTTCTTAGATATCCAGTACTTTGTTTACTGATCATAATTACTTGTCAACGAGAAGACCTGCAGTTTCTACAGATTCATAATCACTGTAACGGAAGGTTTTAATTTTTTCAGGTTTTTTATCCGTTGTAAAAGAAAACCACTCTGGTTTAAAATATTAAAGCCACTACCTATGCTCCATACACAGACGCGCCTGTAGCAATTATTTGAACAAGACATGCAAAGAATATATCTTAATTGGATCCCGTTATTCTACAAGGAACCAACCCACAACAGAAACATTCTTGGATGAATCTCTCTTGCATAACTGGATCCAATTATATATATCTCATGCGTACAAAACCGCTCTGGTGCTTGCAAATTAGAGACTACATAGTTGATTGCACAGCAATTATAGCATAACTGCCAGTGATGACGACTTAGCGATACTGTATTAATGAAGAGGTGTCATCTTCATAATTAAGTAGGGTATATGGGTAGGTGTAAGTTACTGGAAATGACAAACAGTAAGTGCCCCAATATGCTTCCTTTATTTTTGGTTTAATTATTTGAAATAATCAATACAAGCATGATAAGCATTATAAGAGGAGTTCATTTCCAAATGTACAACAAATCTCCTTTTGGTCTTTTCAATTTTGAACGTGGATATTGTTTCTGAGAGCTTTGGCAAACAGGGGTTCGAGGATTGTCTTTTCAGTTTTACATATAGCCATAACAGCAAACAATAGATCAACTTAAAGGGCTTTATTGTCCTTCAAAGTATTCTCTATAAATATGGATACGCCTTTTCATTCTTTCAAATTAATTGTTAAAGCAGTTATGCCAGTCATCAGCTGAAGCGGTCAAAATTGCAATTTTAAAAACATCGACTGCTGCTTCCAGCGCCACGCAGCCCATTCTTGATTCGAGGGAACTTAAAAAATCGTTGAGATTTAGGTCGGAAGTGTACCGAGGATAATCTTATAACTCGATGTTTTGCTGCTCTTAAAATTCAATTGTTTTTTGAGTTCCATGCGATGTCGCATTTTCATGATGGAGGATGATTCGTCGTTGTGGATTAATTGTTCAGAGCACGGCAATCACTTCTGGGTAAACAAACGGTTGTATACCAATCGGCGTTAACCGTTCTTAAGCCTTCTAAAGGAATTGTAGGGACACGGCCCGAAATTGAGGTAAAAGTCGCGACCATTTTCGTCGACACAGTTCGGAAACGGTGGCTTCTCCTCATATTGAAACACCAACACAGCGCGCTGACGCTTAGTTTCAGGTTCATACGAATAAATGCATGATTCGTCACCACCCACCGTACTATAAACACTTTTTGAGCTTCCATTGTTGAACTACTTCAATGTTTTTCAGTCTGGCGATATGTCACATGACGGTCTCTCTTGAACAGTTGGCGCACAGCAACAATGTTTTCTTGAATGACCGCTGTCTTTCGTGGTCCTGTTCTGGAATCGTCGTTGAGACTGGTTTGTCCACGTTGAAATTCGCAGTAGCAGAGAGAAATTGTCGACTGATATGGTGCTTTGTTACCCAAAAACAGACAACAACTCGACGAGATATGTTTTCGAGATTACTGGTCGAAAATTTTTTCGGTTTAATTCCATTTTTCGAGTGATTTGTCAGTTAAAAAAAATGCTGTGGCTAAATTACTTGCCATATCTTGATGAAGCTTTGGATTTAAGTTCAATAAACATTGAAATTAATGTTGGCAGGCAATGCGACGTCCCATTGGTGGCACCCTTTATGCTGCTATATGCCAAACTAAAAAGACAATCCTCGTAGTTGTTTTTTTTTTTTAAATGCAGAGTATATTGCCCTCGTTCATCTTTACTCGAAAAACTGAAACTACGCAGAGAAAAATAATATTTTGCCTGAATTCTTATTTATACTCTAAAGATAAATACTGAAATTGATGAATACAGCATACGACCTACTATATTTTCGCTTCCAAGTTCTAAACGAATTCCTGATGCGGAGTTGGGCACTGACGTATGCGAGAATTGCGTGCCGACGAGGTTATTAAGCAGATTAAAGTTGTGTAAAAGCTATTTAGGGTATTTAAAGGAGGGAGCAGAGAATGTAATTTCGATTGAAGCAGACGCGATGAAGGTGATTCCGACCTATGCCTGTGGGAGGGAAATATTCAATTTGCTATTAAAATTTTCTCTAATATACACAAATCTCCTGAGTAATATCCTCATTTCAACTGCAACATTTCGCAATATTCTATTGTAAATACCATTAAGAAGTACGCTAACCCAATATAGTAAATCCAGTAGCTGACGTTTGGATGATAGTTCGAACTGATTGTAAGATACTACGTCAAATTTATGAATCTTCAACATTTCTCAAGAGTTTAAGCTTTTATATGTGTACAAACGTACATAATACGTGTGTCACATTTCTTTAAAAAAAAAGTAAGTAAAACCGAAAACCTACAATGTCAAACATGTACACTAACAAGGGAACACCGGCAACCCGGACTCCCCAAAAAAATTGAAATTTTGTGGATTTGTAGAGGGGCCCAAGGTAAGAACATCTCACTTATTTTTATCGGCGAAATCCTCCGTAGGTGGGGTGGAGGGCGCTCTTAAGAAAAAACTACCCGTTTATATTTGTGCAAATATCTCGAAAACTATTGGAGATATTGAAAAAAAGTTAAGACAAGTTTTTAATTGTTTGAAGAGGACTATATAATAGCATAACCCTTATTTCAAAAAGTATTAATTTTAATAGAAAAATTACCCCCACCCCAATCCTTTTGAAAATCTTAAAATTTTTAAATATCGGAAAAGAGGGGCTGTTCCAAACTGAATTCAACCGTATGCATTGTTATCATTGAGTTTTACCTTTCAATCCAAAGAAAAAGTATTTTGTCATATGAAAGTTGTACCAATGGACTTACTATACTATACTATAATTGAATAAATACATATGTAATAACACTTTTGAAATAAAAAGTATTTCATAATAATTTATCTAAACGTCTAGACGTCTGATAATAAACTTGATCTGATCTGCTAGTATGAGTAGTTATTATTTGCTGAATTATACAATAACAACAACAAAGAGATTTTATCGCGAAAGTGTTTATATGAAAAGTATTTGTTATTTTCGTATGCGTAATTTAATAAATATTAGAATGGATTGTCAAACACAAGTAACCGTATTATTTACATACTTACTGTCTAGTATTAAAATCATTTTATTAAACATCAATAACATCCTGTATATATAGAATTGTTTTGAAGTGATATATTTAGATAGATAATGAAAAATTCTGTCACGTAGTTGCTGATAAGTTCATATATATACATATGCATACGACCATACTTAAATGTTTATAATTAATATTAAAGTAATCACTTCGAGAACTCACAATCAGAGAAAACGCGACGAAAAGATTGGCACGAGTTAACATTGCCAATATTCTGTACATGTTACAAATAACTTTTAAAATTGAATGTATTACAAGAACTCCTACGACACCAGACGAAATAGAGTTGCACGACGCCTTAAAAGATATTATTGTTAGAGCTTCTGAAGAAGGTATGTTTAGTTTCGAAAATGAAATGAGTTTGGAATTTGAATCGCCTTCAGAACCACATGAACCACAGTTTGTTGAATCATTATCTCAAGAAGAAGCTAATGAAAATTGGGAAGAATATGTACCTGAAGAAGTAGGTAGCGTTGTAGATGCTAACTATAAAATTGAAGCTGTAGAATTTTGGAGAAGTGGGAAGAAAGCAAGACGAACACTCGAAAGTGTTAAACAGAAGTTTAAAAAGGTAAATCGCTTCAGCAGTTGTATAGATGGGAAAATAGCGTTAACGAGGGCGGAACCAACAGTGGAAAAGCAAGATATATCGCGGAAGAAGTACTTACACAATTTCAAGACTCGCTAACACGAGGAAATATAGTGCATGATATGAATATTCGACGTTGGGCTTTAGAAGCAAAAGACAAAGTTGGATATACAAGTTTTAAAGCTGGACATTTGTTACACATTCTGCTGTGTCTGATACAACTGAATTACGCGACGTAAGCGATAGATTTATAAATCAAGTAAAACCTTATATTAGTTCTCTTGGAAGAGACTATATTTTTAATGCAGATGAGAGTGGTTTTAATATGGAAATACACTCTGGTCGTACATTGTTTCCACGAGGTGAAAAGCACGTTGAAGTCACTGTACAGTCTCTGCATTCTATTACTCATAGTTATACCATAATGCCTACTATTTCCGCAAATGGAAGATTATTGTTTCCACTTTTCCTAGTTTTGAAAGAGGTAAGTGGTACTTTCTTTTGTATACCACTGTACAATAAATGTAAGGCATTTTTATCTTGTAAGGTTCACACATTATAATTTGGTTAACGCTGTAACTTTGAAAGAAAATAAAATATGAATGTATATATGTATGTATGTGTGAAATTTATATGTTTGCAAATACAAATTGCAATGTAAACTTTGTCATTCTGCAAAACAACTAGTTACTCTGTTAAAAATAAAACTCCCAAATCGGTATGTTTGTTTACATCATAAAAAATGTTTGTAATATTGTTGATATTAAAGTAACACAACCAGATAAAGTTAGTATGGTTAGATAACTAACTCTGAACATCCTACTGCAAAACTGTTATTACATATTCAATTATAATAAATAGTACGTCCTCTGGTACACATTTCACATGACAAAATATTTTTTTCTGGAATGAAAGGTAAAACTCAATGATAACAATGTATAAGGTTGAATTCAGTATGAAACAGCCCCTCTTTTCCGATATTTAAAAATTTTGGACTTTTCAAAAGGGTTGGGGTGGGGGTAATTTTTCTATTAAAATTAATACTATTTGAAATAAGGGTTATGCTATTATTTAGTCCTCTTCAAACAATTAAAAACTTGTCTTAACTTTTTTTCAATATCTCCAATAGTTTTCGAGATATTTGCACAAATATAAACGGGTAGTTTTTCTTAAGAGCGCCCTCCACCCCACCTACAGAGGATTCCGCCGATAAAAATAAGTGGGATGTTCTTACCTTGGGCCCCTCTACAAATCCACAAAATTTCAATTTTTTTGGGGAGTCCGGGTTGCCGGTGTTCCCTTGTAAGTTGTTCGGAGTTTCGGACTGTCTGAAGACTACAACGAGGGAAATATATACTGAAGTTAACAATATATACAGCGTGATAATTTCTTTCCTGAGCAATTTAGAAAGAACGTTTTCAAATCGAAAATATTCGAAAGCTAATGCTGCATAACAAAATTATATTCTAGCGCGCCGGGCTAGCAGTCTCGGGGTACCGGGTTCGAACCCCGGGTCCGTCACTCTCAGACTAAGGTTTTCCGTAGTTTTCCTTACTCCAAATTTGGCGAATGCTGAGGGTGAACATCTTAAAACGCTCTAAGGGCGCAGGCGTAATAATATCTCATGGCTGGCTGATGCCCCCTGTAATTGGCGAAAGCTGTTGGGGGATGTAAAGGCATGAATTATAATTATTAGAGTAAGATAATCGTTTGTCGCGCCATAGGCGTGCGGTTTCTTCAATATTTATAATACCGAAAAACAAGTAATAAAACGAATAATAGGCTGGCGGATTGCATTGGAATTACTGAACATGAGTAGTAGAAACACCATCATCAATATTATAACTCAGTGGATAAGAATTGTAAAAAATTGATAGTATTAGATATGTTTCAATACTTGTCTCGTGCAACCGTGTTCGCAGTGGTGAAAAAATGTATTTATATTTGGAGAAAGATCGTTCGACAACTGCCGATGTAATACATGTATGATTAAAGTAATCTTTGAACTCAATTAATGGATTAATCGAAGTACCATTACAAATTTGTTGTAATGTGATAAAATTGGAATCTTTCTCTAACACACTCTCCAAGTTTTTTAAAACGCGAATATTTTTTGCGTCATCTATAGTGCATAGCAGAGTATGTACTTCGTCCACTATTTGCAGTGACTTCACTAACGACAACACTCTATTTTGTTCCAGTGCGTCATGTAAGCATTTATAGTAGCCATGAATACTTTATTTCAACAGAATTTGGCAGAATTTGAAAAGCGTTTTCAAGATTTTAAGTACCGAGAAAACAATTTTTCTTTATTTACTGGTCTTTTCACTGTCGATATTGATAAAGATCCCCCTCACTTGCAGATGAAAGTAATTGAGATTCAGTGTCAGACCCATTTAAAACAAAAATTTGATAGTGTTGGTACATTCGAATTTTATAAGTACTTGCCTGTTCAATACCAAGAAATAAGAAAATTTGCCTGTAAAATCCTGTCAATGTTTGGAAGTACCTATAAGTGTGAACAATTATTTTCTTTGATGAAAGGAAACAAATCTCCCGCAAGATCGCGATTGACGGACGCACACTTGGACGCAGTTTTAAAAGTTATTTCCGCCGATAAATTCACGCCACAAATAGACAACTTAATTAAAGACAAAACATGTCAAATATCTGACAAAAGAAGTTAATGTTTGTGTTTTTTTGTAATGTCCTTTTTATTGAAAATTTAATAAATATACTTCTTTAAGATTAGGTTTCGTAGCCCACCTAGTCTACGGTCTTAATGCTTTTGGCTCACGAGTGACTTTGAGTTTGACATGGCTGGTGTAAGGCATCTCGTTTGCGAAAATAATAAAATGTTTAGTTCCAATTTTCTTCCCGTATGAAACGGGATCTTTTGGCGGCTTATTAACTTTTCAGCGATCTTGTACCTCGGCACCAACTATGCTACTTTTTTCCTTTCGCTTCAAAATTTAGTAATTTATGTTACGATCGTGACTTGCTAGTGCGCCGTACTTTACCAACCGTCATTCCCTATTCCATTTTATTGCGTCGACGGAGCCGAAACGGTTTACGCTAGCGTTTATATCCGATCCTTCAGGTGTCAACAATAAAGGTTGGCCGGGACTCGTTCAACTCGTTAGTAATTTATTAAGGAAGTTTCGTCTTCGAATAAGTAGTCGGATGACAATGGAGACCAATGAAAGGTTATTTTAACTAATTTAGCAAAATACTACGCTACACAGTGAACGCAATGGAGATAAATTTCACCATACATCAAATTTTTAAAAATGACAATCGATTGTTTCTGGAATCTTTAGCATCAATAGCTACAATATAGTTTTACAACATCCCCCGCAGAAAAATACTTTTGACTTATCAATTAGAGTAGTTTCTTTAACAAATCTGTCTTCCTTAAATGGGAAAACAAGAGTTAATTTGGTACTCTCATAAATAAAAAAAAAACGACGATATTTTAAGATTAACCAAAGAATTACTCTGTTGATCAACATCTAATTTATAGCTGTAATAGAAGAAACAAAGCGATAGTAAATGGATAAGAAATTTTTAAAACACAAAGAAATTACCAAAAGACTTACATGGATATGATTCAAAAAACAAGATAACCAATAGATTAATTTAATTACGAATAAACAATATTGATTCCACCATATGTACAAGTATCATTATTACGTATTAGCGTTTAAGCGGGAGCGAACCGTTCGAGGATTCTCGTGGGGCAGCTTGCCGCTCGATTGAGGCCGCTTTGGGGCCGGTAATACACTTACTGACATGTGGTCATTCACTTGCTCACTATTCGAATTCGATCAATTACGTAATGCATCTCGACGCTGGTGAATTTCGACGTTGCCTCCGAAAAAAACGGCACATAATCAAATTTTGTGATGGAATCCAAGCATATCGCGACGGAAAAATTTGTTATCTTCGAATGAACGTGCGCTAGAATGCGATAAGGATCATATTAATCCAGCATATTAAATTTCATTTGTGATATATGTACTTGGATTTTACAATTTACATTTTCTTTCTGTTGTATGACAGACTGGATAACGTTTAATAGGAATAATTTGCAGATTCAGCACTAGATGGCGTCTGGAGACTGTTATTCGTATTTTCAATATCGTAAAATAACACAAGCTGACAGAATCTTAAGAGATCGTTAAAAATTTGGTCTACCTTCCTGCCAAAGATTCTGCAAACAATACAACTACATATCTGAAATTCTATCCTTATGATGATAATTACCAAGCAATGTAATTAACCAAGCGCGTTGTGATGCATTTACATGGAAAAGGTTGCTATTTTATCACCAATGTAGTGTTTTGAATAATAAGTTTTGTGAAGTACGAGGTGTGGCAATTAAATAACCGGACTGGTGCTACAAAACATTTTATTGTTCACCAATTACATTACAAAGTTTATCCCCTTCAATGTACTCTTCTTGCCGATCCCTACAACGCCTTATACGAATTTTCCACTGTCGAAAGCAGTGCTGGAAGTCCGTTTCAGTCAGCTTGTTGAGAACCTCCGTCGCTTTCGCTTTCACCGCTTCAACACTGTCTAATCTTGTCTCCTTAAGCTCCGATTTTACCTTAGGAAATAAAAAAAAAGTCACAGGGGGCCAGGTCGGGCGAGTACGGTGGATGGTCCAACACGGTGATGCCGGATTTCGCAAAGAACGCCTTCACATACAAGGCGGAATGGGCTGGCGCATTGTCTTGGTGAAGCATCCAGGATTTGCTCTTTCACAAATCGGGCCTTCGTCTTCTCGCTCGTTCACGAAGGGTAGTTAGAACCTGACGTAATAATATTGATTGACTGTTTGACCTTCGGGGACCCAGTGGACGTATACAATTCCGACTTGACGCTAGCGTAAGGACTTGAACGGACGATTTCTACAGCGAGACTGAGCGACGTACAACCGTGCCCATCGAGCTCAGGGTGGGGAAAGCATCTACAAGCACAGACATGTTCAAACCTGCCGGAACAACAGTAACGTATGATCAACGCCTCTCGGTAGGTACACTCCGTCTTGCCGGAACCAGAGGAGTTTAGCAAATCTGCGTTGGACCAATTCCAATTGGCGTTTATGCGTTAAATAGTAAGGGCACCATATGATGGACGCGTATTCCAGACGGGATCTTGCAAAGAAATGATGACAAATCGATTGAATCCATTCAATTTCTTTCAAATAGTTTCTATTCGATGTGTATTCGTCGATACGATGTTTTTTCGATCGATTTCCATAGATTTAAATTCAATAAATGGTCAAAAAATGATAAACATTACGTTTTTTGAGGTCTTTGGGCCTAAAATTTTTAAATTGAAATTGTTCGAAAACGCGAGCTAACTTTTAAAAGCGGTTAGCACCATTGTATTCAGTGTACTCGAATGAGGTTCACCCCCCGAGTGCCAAACTTGTTGCAAAAAAAGTCTCCAATTCGAGCACAGTGTTATTTAAGCCTCCGAATTGCGTGGAGACTCAACGATAGCTTGTTTGACGGATTATTCAAGTAAGCCTTCATATTGAAATTGATTTTTGTTCATTTCCATATTCTTTCTTTTATTTTGACATGCAGACCAAAGAATACGTTTTATTCTGGACCATGTTTGCGACAATGATTTGAATGCAACTACATTAAGGAAATGTATTTGCTAATATTGTTTTCTACGGAAGCAGTAAGTTATGTCAATTGCCAATTCTTAAGATATTATTATATATATCATACCATTACGACTACGATTTGATTGATTTCCCTGCACCAATGTAACGGTTCGAAATATTATCGGAATTTCACGTTTTTCCAACCGTGCGTTGTAAAATTTATTAGCCGTTTCGGCACGTAAAGGGGTGACCGTCAGTTACAAGGGGTGAGATGGCAATCAACGAAACTGTCCTCGATAAATCTTACTAATGGCTCTCTGGTATTTCATAAGTCAGCCACTGTTCCCGTCGGTCAGTCGGAGGACATGGGGCAACCCAAAGCACTCTAAGCGGGTAGCGGGAAGGGGATGCAAAAAAACTAATTTCACGCGTGTAAATGGACGGACGTTATAAAAAACGAAGAAAAAAAAGAAATGTGGCAATAAACGTTGACGTTGTAGCTGTAGTTTGGCTTGTATTGTCCGTGATTTACATAAAATTGGCTTTTATGGCCAAGAGTAAAATTTTCACTTTCCTTACTTCCGTTGTAGTCCATTTTCATATGGAGATTTTCATGGTTATGCGGAGGACGTGTTGAACATAGTGAGTGGTAGTATGTTTCAATAGAGAATAGTGTATGATTTTTTGATAATTTAAAAGAAAAAGAACAAGATTAACACAATTAGATGCAAGCCCATGATTAATGATAAAATAATAAAGCAAGTAATGACATTTAATGACTTGGAGGCAGATATAACGAGCACCCAGGACCTATACAAAGAAACTACCAACCAAGTTAGAAAAACAGCCGTTGCCTCAGGAGCACTGAAAGACATAATGTGGCGGAAAAAAACCTTACGACTAAAATAAAAACAAGACCTGTATACGTCCAATACTAACATATGCTATTGAAACGAGAGTAGATACTAATAAAACGAAACAGACATTAAGAACATCGGAAATGAGTATATTAAGGTTGATAGCGGGAAAAACAAGACGTGATCGAATAAGGAACGTAGACATCAGACAACAATGCAAATATTCAAAGGAATTGAAACCAACACCTTACAAGAAAGGATAGCAACAGAGTGGTAAGAGCGGCACGAGATGGAAAACCGTCTGGATAGAGACCACTAGGAAGACCATCGAAGAGATGGCGAGATAACTGGCCATCAATCTCGTAAGGGGACCAGTGAAACACAGGCCGTAAGCCTAACATATGAAGAAGAAAAAGAATTTTATTTTTACTAATAATTTGTTGGGCCACCCTTATTAGTTTTACACTCCCTCACCCTTCATTGCATTGATTTTAGTAGGTTGTTGATGTTTTCTTGGGGTGTAGTGTCCCAAGCAGCCTGCAATTTATATTGTAGAACTTCCAGTGTTTCCGGAGGATTCGCTAAGTTCCTCAGTTTTCTTTCCATAATGTTCCACACGTGTTCGATTGGCGACAGGTCGGGAGATCTGTGTGGCCATGGCAAGATATTGACATGGGCCTCTTCGAACCTGTTTAGAGAAATTCTTGCTATGTGGGGACGGGCATTATCCTGCTGGAAAAGTGAGTCTTGGGGCTGCTGAAGATATGGAAGAATAAGGGGTTCTACCACCCTATCAACGTAACGCTGTGCGTTCGTGGTGCTTCGGATGAACACCAACTGGGACCTACACCCCTATGCTATGGAACCTCGTATCATAACTCCCACGACTCAGTGCACACGTCTTTCAACAGGAAATTGAATATCGCGACGTTCCCCCACGTCTTCGTCTGACCCTCATGCGGCCATCATGCATCCCTATACAAAATCGAGATTCATCATTGAACACCACTCTATACCACTCGTTTAAGTGCATTCGCAACCTACATCACTCCAAACATTGCTGTCGGTGGTGCAAGATGTGGTCGATGGGATTGCTAGTCGAAGGCCCTGATTCGGCGATAAACGGTTCGAAGGGTCACAGAACCTTAATTACCTAACCATAGATCAGCAATTGACCTGATACTTGAGAATCGGTCTCTTAGTGCCATTAGGCCAAGGTAGCGGTCCTGCACCTAATTTTGCAATTTTCCTAAAGCCAACAATTCGACCTCGAATGTCGAATTCAACTGGCGGTAATTTCCACGTTTTCCACATTTTATTATTATTCATCTACATATGATAGAATATACCACATTCATATTCAAATTTATAAAGTGTCTTTAACAATTCACATAAGGCACCATTTTTAAATTTTTCCAAGTAAAGTTCATTGCTCTGAAGTCCCTCATTGTAAAGGTCTGCTTTTTTATGTCCATCTTTAAGTTGCCGATTTTCTTTAAAGAACATACTTCTGAAAATATTTCTCCATCACCCTCTTTCCTCCCTTGCGACAAAATCAATACGTCTTATATTAATACCGCACGTACTTTAATACGGTCCTTTTCTCTTTTCTTCCTCGCTTTTTTCTTCGCTTAAAAAGGAGCTTGAGAGGGGTGTCTTTTCATCGGTCGAACATTCGCGCGGCGAACGAATCGGAGGGTAGAAGTAATGAAGATATTTTTATTTCACAAAACGTCTAAATTTCTAACGTTGTTTCCCTTGGTTTCTTCGCCCGTCCGGATGTAAACAACCCTCCTTCTATACCCTAAGACATCCAAAACAACCATTTATTCCCCGTTAAGACTTCATCGGAGACTCGCCAATTTGAAACGGGGTTGGAGAGAGGGAGCCTTCGTTCTTGAATTTCAGTTCTTTTCAACTATTTTCTTCTGCTCCCTTTTTTTTGCGCTTTGGCCGACTCTACTCGTCGACGTTGTTGGCTGCTTTCTCGTTCGGCTCTTTGTTTGGGGGAGGAAAGTTAATACCCTTGTATTGGAAATTGTCGGATATAATTATAATATCTATGGCTTTTAGATTTATTCTTTACCTTCTCCCTGTGGTTCTTTTATTATCATTATTTTTTGTGTATATTGGCTAAAGTACAGTTATCCTAAAGCGAATATGGTGCTTTTGAAATACTTAGTGGAACGACAAAAACAATTCGGTAAGAAATGAAACCACATAACATAAATATTTAAATATAATCCAGAAAATATCAATGTTACTGAAACAAGGATTACAAGACGTTAGGGAACATGATATTCGGAAATCTTCGAGAGTACATACAATGGAAGATCTGGTACACATGTTTCTCAGCACCTCCAACCCATTAATATCAAGCTACAGAATACTGGTTCTTAAAAAATCCACTATTTTGTCACGGGAAGTTATGGAATTGTGCGATTCAGCTCTGAGAAAGAAGAAGCTGAAACGAATGATGAAGACGACGTATGAACTGTATTAGAATACATTAGTAAGGTACAGTTAGGTACTGCAAGCGATCTAGATCAAAATTCAGCATTGTTAACGTTTTTTTATTTTGAATTAAGCACTTAATTTTCTTTAACATTTCATGCCTGGCATTTTGTTCAATGTTATCGCTAAAATACCAGCAGATAATACACTGCTCAACAATTGAAGTGGATATCATGAGAATTTTTAAAATGTATATGTATAAATGATTTTACTTCGTATGTTCTTCAACACCGAGTAATTGGGATAACATTTACTTGTCCACGTGTCCGTGCCTTTTTGACCAGGTTGTTGATAAAATGGATATCAATAAGCGATCGTCTGGAGCAAATAATTATGGCAATATAGCATCATCCGCCTGCGGTGACCCTATCTGGAAAAGCAGCCATAATTTTAACCAATTCGTCTTCTGTTGTCGGAACCAGATTAAACGATTGTAGTTGTGGAAGATTGGGCGGAGGGTCGGTGACGTTGGATAAAGTATAAACTTCAGAAAATACTGCTGTAAAAGCGTGTAACAATTTGTTGAGGATCATCGAGAGCTACTCCATCGAACACCAATCTACCAGGTATGCGTGTACTTCCCTTCCTACTTCGTACAAAAGACCATAGGTGTTTTGGTTCTACTTTGATAGCACCTTCGGTTTGAGAAATATAAGCTTCATATGCACGTGATATTTGCGCTTTTGTTAACGAACGAAGTCTTCTAAATTCATGAAGAACAGTAGAGTCTTTGGTTATTTTGCACTTTTTCCGATAGTAGTCTTTTAATTTCAGATTATGTCGAATTTCCAAATAGAATCAAGGTGGAAATTCTGAGTTATTGACAGGATACTTGGGTACACACTTATCAAACATTGCATAGATTGAAAATGTATGGGGTTTTAGAAGATTCTTAACTTTAAAAGGTTACACCTCTGGAACTGAGTTGTATGCAACTAAGCGAACTATAGTTTTGTTGTGAAAGTTTGAAGATCCGCAACATCAAATGCAAATATTTGAGAAATAGTCAGATGCCAAACATCCTGTTTCGCTAACGCATATTTTTTGTATCCTTTGTTTGCGCCCTCTCTGTCTTTCTTTTCCTTTATCTCATAATAAATTCTCAGATTCTCCCAAAGAAAGATTTGTCGTCCATCGGAGTCGATAGAGCATCAGCAAGTTTCCAACGAGCAGCAGCAGCGGTAGTAATAGTAGTACATAATAGTAATTCCCAAATATCAATCGGCTTAATCTACTATGTTGGCACAATTGGATTTGCGGACCACCCGCGGCTGAATTTACAAGCAGCCACACTCATAAATCCTCTCTGATTGGATGTTATGGCCGCATTACCAACATTACAGACCGAAATATGGGAGTTACAGATCATTGTCCTTCTATTGTCGGCGTGTCCCTACGGCTTCTCTCGCTCGTATCGAACGTTTTCTGCGAACGCGTAGAGAGGCGGCTCGCTTTCCGCCGAATTATTTTATAAATCACGACAGGACGATTAATTCTGTGACTGCGGACGAAGCGAATAACGAACGTTTTTGGGGTAAACAAAGTAAATTAACGGATACGTAAGTGGAAAATATTGTTGGAATTATATGGCGGAAGGCAAACTACGAAGAGCGAATCAAAATTAAAGCGTATGTACAATAGATACTGTACGATTAAATATATTTTGAGCAGAATAAGTATCTTGTTTTTTTTTGACAGTTTCCAGTGGCATATGGTTGAATAATGGTTGAATATGACAGATTATAGCTGTCAATAACAACTTAATACAAATGCTGCCAACTTTTGATTCTTCAAAGTACCTTGCCTACAATAAATTGCGTAATAGCTAATATAGTGTGATCAAAAAAGGCTGGCAATCCGGATGTAGATATTTTTGGCTTGTTAAGTTTATAACATTTTCTACTGTCAAAATTGATAGTTGTAATTCTCATTGACGTGCGGATGTTTTGAGTGAGATTTATCCTGTGTGGTTATCTGTTATTCTCATTTTGTTTTAGTATATTTCCCTTTATATTTTTAAATAACAGTACTTATCAGTACCAAAAGAATGATAACGGTTCGATAATGGTGTTTTCTGTGGAACAAGACCTATTTATCGTAATGGCGTATTTTCGCGGTGGGATGCAAAATCAAGAGTTATACTCGACGGAATTTTGCTATGGGCAATACATCGCAATGTATCCAGAGGATGAGTAATTACTTCGGACTAGTGGAGGCAATAGAAAAATTACAAAATCCTTCGGTGTAGTTAGTGGAATCTCTGCAAATAGTGCAACACGTTCACGCACAGCTATGCGCGGTAGAAGACGCAAAAAAATGTTTGTGTTCTAGAAAGGTATGAAAGTGTTTTAGAGAATGATTCTGATTTTAGCACATTACGACAAATTTGTGAAGGTGCGTCAACAGAACCGTTAAATTGTTCCAAAGATTATTTTAATTACGCAAATATAACGTCACTAAACACACTTTTTCCTCACGCCGCACTCAGTTTGCCGAAACAACTGTGGAAACATATCTAATGTTGCAGATATTTAACAGACATTATTCACTTTGTGATTTCACGGAAGACTCTTAAGACGGTAAGTGTTTGGGCACGCATTATATTTTATTTCTGACCATTTATTTTGTGTAAACTTTTATGCGCCCACCACTGGCTGTTGGTGCAAATTGAGCAACTCTAATCATGATTACTAGATACTAGAGTAGGCATTTTTTAAATTGTTTAAATTTTTTAAAATCATTTAAGTTAGTAGTTCCGGCAGTAAAGAACATATTCGTATGTATTACGTCAAGAAATCGGCGAATATTTCCTTTATTGCTGGGACTCCCAACTTAAATCATCCGCGAAATTTAAAAAATGCTAACTCTAGTAATTAGTGACGTTACAAATTTAAATTAATCAGAGATTAACGTGCTTAACTTTCTGTAAACCGGGAGTAAGTGCAGTGCAACTTCACTATTTTCAAAAACGGCGCTTTAGTCTACAAGTAAAGGTCGTGTTATTTAATTGCTCCAATCTTTGATCGAGCAACAGTTGGAGCAATACAAACGCGTTCTTATAAGTCCAGTAAAATAGAGGCTACGTTTTTAAATAAAATTCTTCGAACAATTGTTCGATGAAAGGTTCGAGCAATTAAAAAAGTATCTGAAGTCGAGAGATTCTAACCTCAAATCTTTTTATGAATGTCACTAGTTTAAACTACTAATAAATATCTTTCGAACATTTTGTGTGACGAGTGCTGCTGATGTAATTTAATGTTCTTTTATTATAAGGTCAGTAAAACTATTTAGGATTCTAATTGTATCATTTCTATGCATGCGTTAAATGATAAAATCTAATTAAACGTCCTAAATTTTACGAGGGACAGTGTAACGTACGTACAATCTTAACGTAGGAGGAGAAAAGCACAACTAATAATTAGAAGAGAGAAGCACACAGTTGGCAACTCTCCGGCGAATGTTTCTAAACATCCATTCACACGCACGCAATTACTCAGCAATTATCCCCTCATCGCCCGAGACATCAACATCAACAACAACACAACCAACGTCCATGATGGATCCACTAAATACGAGCTTGAATACCCGCGCGCACATCTGCCTTTCAACGTTCTACACATCTACACGCCGTCTGTGTATCTTAACCCCTTGCCCGTTGGGGCAAACGCACACATACGGACGCAAACCGACCTGCAGGGTGTCATAAGAAGGTGGAGCGTTCGAGTATTCGAGTTCTTCCCACCTAACACACTACACCACCACCACCACCTGACACACCGGGGCACCACCATGGAACCTTGTCGCCGTGTAATATCTGGCATATATCCTGTGATGCGTGCACGCAGCAAAACCACTCTTTTACTTTCACTGTTTCCACATGCACTATCTACAGGAAAGCCATGTTTAATACGTGGGAGTCTATGAGGTGTTGTCTGGTAAAGATATTTTCTACCTTTATACACTTGAGACGCTTCTTTATCACTAAAACACGTCGAGTTTGTCTTTACAATGATTTTAATTGATTAAAACTGCTAGGAACGTATACAAGATGAAGTTGTGTAGGAATTTTAAATCAAACAAGTATTGTTATAATAGTGAATTTAGAATCATTTAGGTTGGTAGTAACAAATTAACACAGCCAAATGTCAAGTATGTACTTAAATAAGAAACGAAGAAAATCACCAGATTAGTCATATTTTCACTAGATTAATCACAAAGTTCATAACCTCAAAATTAATAGATATAATTAAGGGTTACAATTAGGGTTTAAAGTATAACAAAGGTGTTTAAATGTCTCCGTTCACAATGTTTGAAATTAATAATCATAATTTTGACAGAAGCGGAGAAGTTTGTATATAGACGTGGACCCGTATTTCGGCTCTCCTTGTAGACACACCGGAAACTATCAGCAGAATACTGGACCTATTTATTGTAAGTTTTCTTCAATTTTTGGGAAATTCTGTATTTAATACAAATATTGGTAATCCTCCAGTTTACGGCTCCCATTTCACGTGACTCACCGCGCATGCGCATAACTACGTAGTATTGTCAGATTAGAGTATCAATAGGTTTGTTCGTTTGTCTTGCACGCGTTAGTTCTAGAGTGTGACAGGATTATGATCACGTGATTGTTTTGATTGCTCAGAACTATACTAAATGGGTACAAACGAACAGAACAAATTGGTATTTATATAGTATACATAACCTAAAAGATTGAGAATGATGGCAATTGGCAATCACGATAACATTAAAAAATCCTTATTATTTATTAATTGTCGTATTTCACTTTCATTGATTACAACGGATGTCATTTTGTATGAATATGAAGTAAAATTGGGTTAGGCAACTAATAGAATGGCAGCTGCACTGAGCTGCGCAAACTTACTTTGCGAATCTAAAGCGTCTTGTATTGACAATATTGTTGTTAGCATTCCTTCTGAATCTTATGAATCCTCATGTATTGATTTATATTTATCGGATCATTTTGCTCAACTTATTAGCTTTCAATTGGAACAAATTCCAAGTGCTTGTAAAAACTATGCAATGAAACGTAATGTAAATTCCGATGGTCTTGATCAATTTCTACGATACTTAGAGCATGAATCGTGGCAGTCAGTATACGAAACAACCTCAGTTGAAGACTGTTTTAATAAATTTTATGAAACCTTCATTTATTATGTTGATTTGTGTTTTCCATTTTAAAAGTGCTATACCCACAGAAATAGTAACAATTTGCTCTCACCGATAATTTTAGAATTAAGAGAAAAATTAGCTTTTTTAAAAGATATGTCGTAAAAATATTCAATTTTTAGAAACGAGTTCACTGCTTTTCAACAATATTACACAAACTTTATTCAAGAATCGAAATTCTTATACAACCAAAAGTTTATTTTAAGTTCAAAAAATAAAATGAAAGCAATGTGGCAGCTTATATATAAGACTACAGATGCTTCCAAAAATCGTAAAAATAAAATATTACCTAACAATTTTACCAGTAATGCGGCCCTGTGTTCTGCTTTCAACTCATACTTTTCTGCCGTTGCATCAACTACTTTAGCTGATAAATTTAATGACAACTGCCGCATATCTAATATTGATAAGTATTTGCGTAGTCATGGAAACAGTTTCTTTGTAACTCCTGTGAATAACAATGAAATTATGGAATGTGTTAAAAATTTAGACTCATCTACAACGCCTGATGAAAATAATTTAAGTTCCTTTATTTTGAAATATTGTGTGGAATATATTGTTAGTCCTTTATCGTACGCAATTAACTTGTCATTTGAGCATGGAATCTTTCCCTCTAAATTAAAAGTATCAACAATACATCCTTTACATAAGAAAGGTGATATTAACTCTCTTGACAACTACAGGCCAATTAGTATTTTACCTATTTTTTCTAAAATATTTGAACGGTTGATGAACAAAAGGTTAATGCACTACTTAATAAATCAAAATATATTACAGGATACACAGCACGGTTTTATTTCAGGTAAAAGTACAGATACTGCTCTTTTTAGTTTTCTAACACACGTTTATAGGGCGTTGGATAATCGAAAATTCATTTTGGGGTTGTTCGTTGATTTATCCAGGGCTTTCGACTGTGTTAATCATAACTATCTTTTGTATAAATTGGATAAGATGGGTATTCGTGGAACAGTCAAGCAATGGTTCATGAGTTACTTGAGCAACAGGCAACAGAGAGTTCGTTGCGACAATGTATTTTTCTAATGTGGCTGTCACAAATATTGGAGTACCTCAAGGCTCAATACTTGGACCAATTCTCTTTTTGGTATTTGTAAATGACATAGTACATGCAGTTGATCACATCGATTGTCACCTTGTCAATTACGCAGATGATGTTAGCGTGGTTGTACAGGACGATACTTTAGAAAAACTCTTTCAGTGCACTCAATTAATCTACGACAAGTTATGCAATTGGTTTTCAGACAACAGACTTGTCATTAATCAAGCAAAGACAAAGTATGTGTTATTTGCTAATCCCAGATCCGTTGCTTTGGATTTATCACTCTTTTCCAACAAGTTATCGCTTAGTAATAGCGCTGCAGTATTGGGTTTGGAAATCGACAGTAATCTTAAATGGGAAGATCATGTTAATTGTTTATGTGGTAAATTGGGCAGGGTTTGTTTTGCATTGAGGTCCCTGCGCAAGTCATGTAATCTGGACACCATGAAAACCTTTTATCATGCTAATTTTATATCTGCTGTACGTTATGGTGTAATTCACTGGGGTTGTTCTCCATACGCATATCGTGTTTTTCTCATGCAAAAACGAGCTCTTCGTATAATGTTCAATTTAGGACCATTGGAATCTTGTAAAAGTATTTTTAGTAAAAATAACTTCCTAACATTTTATGGAATATATATATTTGAAGTCTTATGCTTTGTGTATAAATATTATAATTCATTCAGTAAAAATAATGTTTCTCACAATTTTAATACGAGACAAGAACATTATCTTTTTGCGTCTAAGCATTCAACAGCAATTTTTCAGAAAAGTCTCGAATACAGGGGTTGCCTTCTATACAATAAACTGCCTATAAGCATAAGATCCATTAATTCATTTCATTTGTTTAAAAAACATACTAAAGAATACTTACTACAGCGCAATTGCTACAGTCTAGACGACTATGTTAACTAGTTTGTATGTTGTGTTTTCTTGGTTGAAATGTTTCTTCGTGTTGTGTATTATGTATGTGCATTGTATGGAACATTATAGAAATAAATGTGCTTATTATTATTATTATTATTATTATTATTATTACTTCACCTCCTGAGGAGGTGTAAGTTTGTGCAATTCAAAACTGTCGGAAGCTGCCCAACATATACAAACGAACATCGGATTGCCAGCGTTTTTTACAAACGAACGCCCAATTTAGAAATTCAAGCTACTCCGTATTGCACTAATTGACAAACGAACAAACCTAATATTAAAAGAAACATACTAAATAGTCAGATTTATGTATGAATTTCTTTATTAATAGAATAAAATTGCGACACTACACATATGTATATGGTTGTTAAAATTTGATCAAGTGGCCCAGGACTTTTGCAAAATATCTAATGTAATTTACCGTGTGATCTGCGGGATTATTGCAATATTGATGATTTAATTGCCCTTTCTCGCTCTGTATGATTAGACCACCTTTTCCCGATATTTCTAATAGATAAAATTGAACTAAACTAATAAATATAAACATTTGTAACTAAAATATTTAGATTTCGCTAAATGATTCTCAAATGACAACTAAATTAAGCAACGAAAATTTGGCAACGTCGCATTGATTTGTATATGAACAGTGACCTTGTGAAATGGGAGCCGTAGAATGCAGGATTACCCTAAAAAAGTTTTTGGTCCATCAAATTGGAGTCTATGATGATAATAGTACTATAAATAAACATATATTTAAATAACATGATTTACAAGTACCATAAATAATAAACGTAAGTACCTATTGCTATAGTTGGAATACTTGTAATTGTTACATTTGTCCATGTAGGCAGCTTTGAAAAGACTGACTTTTAAACGAAAGCTTCAAACAGAATTAAACGAGTGCGAAATGAACAAATCCATTATAATTCATTCGACATGAACTTGGCGATTCACATTTTCAATCAGTTACTATGGTTACAAACATACAAACTTCGAAATCCTAGTTACAAACCAATTATGAAAGAGATAGATATATATATATAGGTTAGTTGTGATATGTCTATGAGACGTCCAAAAATAGTTTCTAATTAGATTCGTTGGATTCCAAGACTTGATTCCCTCTAACATATACGCAGAATTGATGCGCGCGTTGTTTCGGAAAGTAATAAGGTTATGTTTTTGGTAATATGATATGTGGTTAATGTTAAAACTATGATGAAACGTACTACGTAATGATAATGATTGAGATTATGTGGATTAGGTTAAGTTTACATTTGGACAGTTTGAATATATCAATTGTTTTCATGTGCTTCCCATAGAAAACTTAAAAAGAACGCCAATTTAACTACAAAAAAATGTATATGCATTACAGCGCCATCGAACAAATGGGCATAAGAACTAAAAGTAGCGCGTAATCCAAATCTTCCATTTAAACTAATTGTAAGATGTATGTAAGCGCAATAAAAATAATAAAATAAAAGTATAAATGAAAAAGGTATAAGTACTAGTTTGCTGTACAAACAGGCAAGGATAAACTGTTGTTAAAAGTATAGGTACATAAGAAATTATAGATTATTTACTATTTTATGTATTTATGATACTTATAATGATTGAATGCTTTTTGTTGCATCATATTAGGATTGGTAATAGTGATCTGTAGAGCCCGGTAACTGGAGAGCAATCGCAGCGGCGGTGTGACTGTGTTTAGGTGGGCGGGGAGGGCTGGTCGATGATACGACACTACAAATCATCATCACTTAGTTCAGTTTAGCATTGGATGGCGGATAGGGCGTGTTGATTTTATTGTTATAGACGTAGTTATTAATTGTAGTTATTATTTAGTGTAGTGCGTTTTGATTTTATTGATACAGGCATAGTTATTAATTGTAGTTTTTAGTGAACATGTCGAAGGCTAAAAAAACGGCCCTTTCAAGACATAGTAAATAAGTTTATTTCTGACTTTCCCGACTTGTTTTACAACGGGAGTAAGATAGTTTGTAAAGTGTGCAAAATACATTTAATGTCAAATAAGAAGTGGAACTGTACAAGACACGTAAATTCCGCACAGCATAGAAAACGAAAATTGGGCATGCCACCGAGAAGTGCATTTTTTTTTTTTGATGTAATTCTTATGTTGATAAACTGTAATTTGCCATTAGGCTTACTCGATAAACAACCGTTTAAGGATTTTTGGGACAAATACAATCCCGAGTTGCGGTTGCCAACGGAGAAAACGGCACGTAAGCATGTTGCATTTGTACGCGATGACGTGGAAAAGAAAATGAAACGCATATTGAAAAAACAGTTTCTTTGGTTATGTGTTGACGAGACAACAGACCGTAAAAAAAAAATCAATTGTAAATATTATGGTACGCATACTAAACCCTAGTAAACCTACATTACCACTGTTACTAGCTAGCCGAAAACTACAAGAGTGTGCTGCTGCAGCAATTACGAAGGTTGTACTTAGTATGTTGGAAGAATGTCAAATTTCAAAAGATAAAGTGTTGATGTTTATGAGCGATGGCGCAGCGATAATGCGTTCGGTAGGCTGTTCTCTTCTTTGACATGGTTGCAAGTGTTTACATGTTACGTGTAAAGTGCATGCTTTACATCTTGTGGATAAAACCATTCGACAATGCTCTCCCGAGGTAGATGCATTAATAGCAAGCACAAAAAAAGTATTTTTGAAATCTTTCAAACGCTTATGATCATTTCACAGTGCCCTGGTATTCGTCAACCACCGGAGCCAATTCTTACACGTTGGGGAACATGGTTGCAGGCAGCTTTTTATTATGCTGAACATTTCAAAATAGTAAAAGCTGTTGTTGCACAATTCAATCCTGCCGAAACTGCAGCTATTAGGGAGAACCAGTCGAAATTTCAAGATATTTCCCTTGAAACAGATTAAAAAATGTTCGTAGCTACTATAAAGGATTAGCTGACGCAATAGACCAATTACAAAATAGATCGTTATCATTATTGGAGTCTCTGCAAATTGTGGACGGAGTGCATACATATCCACTGAGTATACATGATGCAAAATATAATCGCGTTTTAGAGAAGTTCGAGAGTGTGCTACAGAAAGATCCCGATTTTAGCACACTAAAGCAAATTTGTGATGGTGTATCGAATAATCCACTAACTAAGTACAAAGAGTATTTTAATCATGCATGTATAACATCGGTAGATGTTGAACGCTCTTTTTCAAAATATAAACTCATTTTCTCACCACGGCGAACATCGCTCACCGAGACAACTGTGGAAACACATCTAATGGTGTCAACTTTTTGCCACTCTTACCCATATGATGTTAATACTGATAATGGTGCTTCTAGTTTTACTGTTCCGTAGCCAAGGCTGCTTAAAAGGGTGAGTGTTTCGCTACTTTTCATATATTATAATTATGTATTAGTTCTGTTATTTTTTTTCTATTTTCTTACTATTGTTTTTGTATACTAGGCAGGTACGGCTATGGCACGGCTCCCTGTTACCGGGCTCTAGTGATCTGTTTACCTAGCAATATATTATTTAATTAATGTAGCGAAACGAAGATTTTAGAAAAGAATGTAAGATAGGTGCTGGTAAAGAAGAAAGATGTGGACAATGCATAAATGAAAAAGGAATTAGAGATATGAATGTGTGAATACAGGGTCTGGCGGAGTATATACTTGGGGGTAGAAAGTATGTAACGTTTAAACTTTTACAAAAGTATTAATAAAATTCGAATTACAATATGTTCATGCTTCAACATTTTCATCATATTCCTTGCTTTTGATCAAATTGTGTATAGCAGAATAGGTATGATCATTAACTAATATATTTTGAATACCCATCTGGTTATATATCCCAGTGTAACAGATTCTAGCGGAGAAAGAACTTAAATGTCAGAGGTAATTCTGGTAGAGTCGCTTCTTCAAGTACGGATGATTCAATTTATGTTATGAAGTCCTTATAAAATATAAAACCTATGTATTACATTTAAGTATGTTGTAAATATTGCACTACCTTTTTCACCTATATTTTCTGCAGCTGCGTTTGAAATATTACAGGACTGAGGCGATATCCTTTTCCTAGGTGAGGCGTTTTTTTCAGCGGAGATAAGGTGCTTTCTTTTGGTGGATTAACCACTCAAAAGGTACTTGAATTGGTGCTACACAAAATTTAATAGTCATCCTAAGTACATTTTGATAGCAAGTAATAAGACAATACAATCAACACACTAAGTATTTGATACATTATTTGGTAAATTTTGTATGGGCATAGTACCCGGAATAACTTTGACATGTATATATCTCGTTATTAAAAATATAAAGAATAAACTCCTCGGTTATACACATTTTGAGGTAGAATAGTTAATAGTGCAGTATTTCCACTTGCTACAACCCAATCTCTAAGCCGTCCTAATTCATGATTGGGATTTGGAAATTTGTAAAACGAAGTAGCATGAAAACATAACCAAACAAAAACTCATAAAAAATCATATAAACAGTTGATGCAGTTTTCTACTTCTACCACTACCGTAATTTTGAGAATCAGCGCCATCGAACAAAAGCACAGTTGAAGTAAAAATCCATGTGACGACAACCAATCAAAATTGAGCCAGATTGGATATACGCTTTCCCTATTTATGTTGCGTACCCTTGGTTATGAATGATCACAAATCGTTATTATGAATGATCAAAAATCGTTAATTAGATTGCTTAATTGTAAATATAAGTTGGAGGTTGTGAATCTAGCTTTAGAATAGTCCCAATTAGATAAATATATATTGCGTCATCATTATTTGCGCGAATAAAATTTCGCCCTAAGTATTTTGAATAGTATGGGGTGCTCAAAAAAAAAATAGTGTAAAGTTCTTAGCTGTACAAAAATTACAAGCTCTCAAATGTCTTGAAGAAGCGGCAAAATCAAACGCCAAACAACTAACCTCTTCGCAAACAGTAACAGTAAGCTACTGAAGTACGGTCCACCCCTTGACGAGTGATAATCAATTCGCCGGACCAAAATAAGCCATCTGCGCATATACTTCTCTATTTGAGCCTACTATATGTGGTGATATCAGAAGTTTAATGCAATTGATACGTGGAATTTTTTATTTGGAAAAGTAACAACAAAGATTACCAGAAAAATCTTTAACAACGACAGTACAATACAAAATCTTTACGACATACATATAAATTACAAATTTTGTCGCTAGTTTTCGAAATTTGAAAAAAAATCGTTAAGATGTGATATACAACTGAAAAGATTACGTCTTAAAATGCAGGAACTTACTTTACAGAATTTGTTTTCATACCCGTATTGATAGCGGAACAAAATTTACCTTGATTTAAACTTTTAATTATTAAGGGAATTTGTCCGGGTTTTATATTACATGCGGTAGTTAATATGTTAACTTGTGCTATCCATTATACTGTATTTCGTTGTACTTTTATGTGAAAATTTCGAATTACATTCGAATCATTTGCTTTTTATCGCAACTAAAATTACCTTGGGGATGTAATTTTAAAAACAAACATTTCACTTAAAATAGTTATTACCACAAACGCCACGTTGGATCCAATTCTTGAAGTTTTCCATCTGCTCCCATTTCGTTTGATATTTTTCAATATAAAATTCGTTTTTGAGAAACTTGCTATTCATCTGCATTAGAAGAGGTTGCTGTAGAAGTATTTTTTTTTGTCTGCTATATGATAACATGTAAGTATTGTATTTAAAATTTTGCATTTCCCGCAAGAAATTTATTCTTGATAAAAGTTTGTGCATCCCCTAAAACTAAAGATGTACCAATAAAATATGGAAAATTTCGATTATACGGGGGTACGTCTGAAAACTTGGTTTTGTCCCAGGGGTAAAGTGCCTTTATTTTAAGAAATATTGAAGAATGTTATTTGTAGAAGTTGTTTAGGATTAAATATTAAATTTAAAGTCAAACTTTATTTTTTTAGGTATTTTTTCAAATATCGTCTTCAAAAAACAAAATTTGTTTAAAGCGATAAATAAACATTATGCAAATAACGTTTAATTTAAAAAGTTGATACTCAACAAACAACAAAAAATTTCAACGAAAATCACTAACAAATAATTGTTACTAAATTTGTCATTGAGAGCTTAAAATCACTAAATTTTATAACAAAATCATCGACCTTCCAACACTGACATCTGCAAAGTTGGAAATTAGAATTGCCAACCTACCACCAACATAAGGCTACGTCTCGATATCACCAGGAATTTACTGAATCAGTTTTTTAATTCTTTAAAAAGGTGAAAGACAATCAAAAATAACTATCTTCATTTCTAACACTTACACTTTCTACGTGGTATGTCGCGGTTTATGCTTTGTAGTTCGCACACCAAATAAGAGAGGGCAGCACACGAAGTTCAACTTTTCAGGTTTGTTCGTAATAGACATTTTTTAAATATAAAGATTCCTTCACTGAATTACTTAGTGAAACCAGCAGATCTAGGGAAGAATGCACTATCGTGTGGCAAAGCGGAATTAGATCTCTATGTCCAATTGATTCTCAACAGCATTAAACCACATTCTAATGCAAAGATGTAAATACAATACTCATATATCACAAATTACATAAATTCAATGGAAAGTATATAATATGAAACGATCTTATCAAAACTTTAACAGTTGACTTAGTTTAATTAACTTTTGATGAAAGTAACAAGTTTGTTAGCAATTGTGCAAGTAAAACTTTTAAAATTATTGGGACAATGGCAATATATTAACATACTATTTACTATGAAACTGGGTTTACTGTTTAATTGATTACAAAAGAATTAATTAAATACATAGTGTCATATAGTTATGAAAAGATATTTCTGAACAAGGTTATCCTTTACTTAACATATGTAGGTTATTAATAATCAGCTAATTGATAATTGACGCCATATTTAATCGGTCTACCTCGCGTACGTTGCTACACAGGTGACATTAAAAATTGAGTGTAAAAATCAATTCTAACATGAGAAATGTAACAGATTTTTCCACTTATTCGAAGGCGTACCTAAATTTGGCTTTAATTTCGTGTATGTCTATTTAATCGTTTTTTTTTCCCAATAACAGTGCAGTAGTCATTGATGCATATTGAATTTTGTTTTAGGATTGAATCTTCAGAGTTAGCTTAGAGAAAAAATTATTAATATAATTTGAATGATTTTTAAATTAGCGCTACAAATGAGACAGTTCTTAGCAGTATAGGCACCTGAGTTGCGCATGTGTAATTCGTTCCAATAGAAAAACAGTAGTGTTGGGCATAATCGAAATATTTCAATAATCGAATGAATCGAAATAGTCGTTTAAAATAATCGAAATTTACTAACGATTTGGATTATTTTCCACGATTATTTGACAGAATCCGAGTGACGAGTGAATTATTTCGAAACTCGAAACCTCGAAGTTTCGAATACAGATCTCGAATCGTAATCCGTTTGTGTGCTCCTGCGCAGTCGAAACGAATAATGGATGATTTTTGAACCACAGTCGAATGATCACAACACTAAAAAACAGTTTGATTTGTCATTTTACGAAGCAATTGTTGTAATTTTCATTGGCGGTGTTTATTCTGCTAAAAAATTCAGTAGTAAAAGTTGTTGTATTTGTGGCTTTTATACATTAGTGATTATCAACAAAGACAAAGTGTTTATACAAAATGAAAATTAGCATAAAAAAACATCAAAGTGAACGTTTAGCATCTGACGTATTTTATTGGTGAGCTAATAATCATTCATTCATTCATCATTCTCCGCGTAATAACATACCGTAACCGAATATCGCTAATTAAAAATCACTTAGCCTTACAAACGCGCTTTAAAGAACTTATTTCTTTGCACGGCTTATTTTTACAACGTCCGTAGTCGAACTCTCGATGTCCACCACATACAACCGTGTTTATGATATCACTAATGCGTTTGGAAACACGCCAGCTGGCCGATTCGAAGTTTAATTACGCCATAAAGATATAGTGAAGTTCGCATTTTACTACTGCATCTATATACAACTACGACAACGGGAAAATATTACATACTATTCTCATCTTCATGAGCGCATAAGGAATTATTTTTCGTCAAGATTCTTTTGTTTGGGTTTACGTTAAAAAATGTCTCCGCTGGAAAGGGTGACATCAGTTAGGGAAGACCAACTAATTGTAACCGTTTGTCGTTCTTTGTGTGATTTAAGATTTCTATTTCGTGCGAGCATATGTGAAAGCTTCGGGAGTTGTCAGTTTTTGTTGTTTCAACAAATTCGTTACACTCTCCGGGTGATGGAAGACATCTTTCGCTTGGCTTGTCTTTTATTTGATAACCTCAAACGTTGCCGATTCGTGAAGGAAACTTTATTGACAACTGCCAAGAAAATTGAATTAGTTACACTTTATCCTTTCTTCCACGTGATTAAAATATGAATTTTAAGGATGTTCAAAAGCCTTTTGCTTTTAAAATAATAATAATAATAATAAACCTTTATTGTCCAACAGATTGCTCCATAGACAGGACAAAATAAAAAAACAAAATATACAAATATACAATTAAACAACACAAGAGACAGAAAATCTATGCAGAACAGAGCAGCAGTAGGTATATTTTACAATGTAGAAGCTATTATAAGAATCTCATTAAGTGAGGTAGAATTAATACCGCAATAGGGTGATATTAAGTTAAACGTGTGTACTGTAAAGTTCTGTCTAGCAGTAGAACGACGAATAAGACACTGCAATTGACACAAACAAGCTGGGAGAATCAATGTGATAGTTTATCAAGTTGTAGAGGAACTTTATTAGTTGCTGTTGTCGTCTAGCTTCGAGTGATTCTATGTTGAAGTGCAACAATAAGAGTTGATAATCATAGCCCCTCCAGGGGTACATTTCCTCCTCCTTAAGGTATAAATATTTCAAATATTTTCTCTGCACTCTTTCTGTAGCTAATTTATGCGTAAAGTAAAACGGATTCCATATCAGAGCCCCGTATTCCAGTTTAGATAGAGCAACTGCATCGTAGTACTTTGGAATAGTCTAGGGTTTTTGATTACGAACCATTGCTGATGGCTAAGGTTCGACAAACGAGTGCAACTTCAGAGGCGTATCGCGCAAAAGCAGGCACGTGAGATGCAGTATTATTAAAAAATAATATATTACCTTTTATTGACGTCTTGTTGTCCACTGCGACAAACGCGTCTTACCGGGGCAGCAGTATTTTGTCGCAGTGAACATCAGGACGTCAATAAAAGGTGAGAATATATTATTTTTTAATAATACTGTATCTCACGTACCTACTTTTGCGCGATATGCCTCTGACGTTGCACTCGTTTGTCGAACCTTACTGATGACTAGAGTTGCTTACTAGCGCCAACGGGCAGTTGCGGAGGTTCGAAAATTCAATGTGTAGTTTGTAATATCCCTTTAATGTGTTCCAAAAGGGATTGTCTACGTCACGTAAATAGTAAGCAGCATTCTTTAAAAAAAATTGCACACGACACTATGACAAATTTAAATCTAATTTATGTATTACCTTTATTGCATGTAATCTACCGCTTAATTTACTAGACAAGGAAGCATATGTCTTCTTGTGGAATAAATATTCGGACTGCAAATTACCAAGTCGGGCATCGTTACAAAGAATTGTGCCATCTGCTCGTGAAAATGTTGAAAAAAGAATTAAATCGGGGTTGAAAGATAAAAAAACTGTGATTATGTGTGGACGAAACAACAGATCGCAAAAAACATTCTGTCGTTAATATCATGGTACGTACAATGGAACCACATCAATCGTCACCTTCACTTCTATTAGCTTCCAGACGAGTACAACAATGTACTGCCGAAGTAATTTCAAAGTAAGTGTTAAATACATTGGAAAAGTTTGAACTTTCAACAAATCAACTGTTGATGTTTATGAGTGATGGTGCAGCAAACATGCTTTCTGTAGGCCGGTCTCTTAAAAAAACATTGTGCTAACTTGTTACATATTACGTGTAAAATTCATGCTTTCAGTCATGTGGCAGATAGTATTAGAAAATGTTATCCTGAGGTAGACGCTTTAATAGCGCATACAAAAGCAGTGTTTGTCAAATCTTCAAAATGTATTCGTGAATTTCACAGACTGTGCCCCCGTATGCCTAAGCCACCAGAACCTATTCTTACACGTTGGGGAACATGATTACAGGCCGCGTTTTATTATCATAAATATTTTGAGAATATTAAGAACGTGGTTTTACAATTCGATTCAAAGGAAGCTGCGGCTATCAAGGAAAGCCAGTCGAAATTTCAAGATAGTCAGGTTAAAACGGATTTAAAAACTATTCAGAACAATTACCTCGGACTAGTGGAGGCAATAGAAAAATTACAAAATCCTTCGGTGTCGTTAGTGGAATCTCTGCAAATAGTGCAATATGTTCTCGCACAGCTATGCGCGGTAGAAGACGCAAAAAATGTTTGTGTTCTAGAAAGGTTTGAAAGTGTTTTAGAGAAAGATTCTGATTTTGGCACATGAAGACAAATTTGTGAAGGTGCGTCAACAGAACCGTTAAGTTGTTCCAAAGATTATTTTAATTACGCAAATATAACGTCACTAGAAGTAGAACGTTCGTTTTCTGCATATAAACACACTTTTTCCTCACGCCGCACTCTGTTTGCCGAAACAACTGTGGAAACTTATCTAATGTTGCAGATGTTTGACAGACATTATTCACTTTGTGATTTGACTGAAGACTTTTAAGACGGTAAGTATTTGGGCACGTATTATATTTTATTTCTGACCATTTATTTTGTGTAAACTTTTATGCGCCCATCACTGGCTGTTGGCGCAAATTGTGTAACTCTACTAATGACACAATGTTATTTCTATAGATGGAAAATGTTAATGCACAGTCAAAATAAATTCCCTTCTTCTAGCTATAGCTAGACCTCTAGCTATCATGGCAATATCCAACGGTAGATTATTAATAATGCATCAGTCAGCAACCACATTCAACTGATTTTGCAAGTAGGTACAATTAATGTTCGAAGTTACTGATGTATGTAAATATTTTGAGATCATCCGCAAAATCACATTTATTACAATCAATTTGTTGAAGAATATCGTTAATGAACAATAACAACATTAGATGGTCAAAATTTGAGTCCTGTGGCACTCCTGATGTGACTTCACCAACCTTCATGTGTTGTTTAGTCTGTAACAGCTTTTCTTATTGAAGTTATTACTGTTCTTCATTGTTTCCAGTGACTTCCTCATAATTCCTCAGTAGCAGTCGTTACTTTTAGCAAATATCTTGACGTTGTCATAGTTAATACTGTGCTCTTCTGTTTGGTTAAGGTGTTCAGCAACTGCTGGCTTGTTCGTGTGTAGTTGCTGTGGGTCTCTTTGCCGTTCCTTGGTTTTGCACACTTGCGCCTGATTTGTCACATTGGCTCTGTAATTGGTAGATCCCTCTAGTTTGTAACTTACGTAACTGATCTTTGTTTGAAGACACGTTCAATACTCAATACTGCATTATGTCTAACTTACATTTCTCTCCCCAGGACTTTAGTCAGCGTGTTACTCCAGTAATATATGAGGTAGGCACCATAAATTCTCGGCCCGATATAGAAAAAGTACAATTGGTAAAATATAACAATTTTTCCTTTTCAATATAATCTCCCCTAACTTCAATCCATTTCATTCAACGATCAATTAATGATTCTATACCTTTGTAAAATTAATCTAAAGTTTTTCCCTCAAAATGTCTTTCTGGGACGGGGTTCATCTGGTCGTTGCCATTCCATTGATGACCAACTATGTGCTCAAACAAAACTTGTTTCATTTTAGTATAAAATGTAGGTTCTACAAGGTTCTTCCATTTCAAATGGTTTATATAAAACAATGTGAACGAGTGCTATAATAAAAAAGGTGTATTGCAACACGAAAATGTTGTTAGAATACGCAATTTTCTTCAGTGAATGAATAGTGTTCATAATTGTTTGTTTTTCAATGCAACAGCTATGTCAATATTCTTTTATCAATTGAAATAAATATTTCCACGAACACTGTTCGATTTTATCGAAATTACTATATCGGCTGCACAAAGATAACGTTTGCACAACACTATCAACAATACGCCCGCTTATTTTCGATTAATTTAACTAAAATATTGAAATTGTAAATAAAAATTCTATGTCTGTACATATACAGAGGGCGTTTTGTCGTGTTGGTTAAACATCTGTCAATAGACCACCCCGTTTTTCCCGTAACCTGTCATTACCCATTGTCATGAAAATGGTGTGCCTCTGATTACAGAGTAGGTACAAGAACCATCACGTATATCACCTCCATCGCATTTTTACTACACCATACTTATATATATTATATTACATATGTATTGAGAGAGTGGTATTCGGTACGTAAATAAATGTGAAAGAGGTATGTGGATGCACCTTTCTTTCTTTTTTTTTTCATCACTTTAGTCAATTGAATGGTAGCGACTATAGGAGTTCGGGATGAAGAAGGGTTGAACATCGCTTAGAATAGCTATCGACAATGCAACATGAATTTGTTGTTGCGCTGTCATTGGACCGATTTAAGGATGCTGATGGGTTATAATTATTGTGTTTGTTCGCATTTAAAATGGCATATCTGAGTACGGTATGTCGTAGGATGAATGGTTGTCGACGCCAGGTGTTAGGATTTTCATATTTGTACAGGGGAAAGGAAGCTTACTGGACATTGGTGGCGGCAATGTCAAATTTCGAAATATCATCCCGATTAATTAGTATAATGATGGTATCGGCAATAACAGCTAATTTGAAGGTGTAGTTGTTTTTTTTTATTTTTCTTGCAGGGAATTCTTTCCAATATAAATGAAGGAATGCACCAGAATAATTGATTGGTGGGCTGCATCGGAATTACCGAATATTAAAAACGGAAGCACTATTATCAGTATTGTCACCCACTGGATAAGAGTCGTAAAAACTCGACTGGATTAGATATATTTACACAGTTGTCTCGTTGAACGATGTTCGCCGTGGTGAAAAAATGTGTTTATATTTTGAAAAAGATCGTTCGACATCTACGGATATAATACATGCATGATTAAAACACTCTTTGAATTCAGTTAATGGGTTAGTTGATACACCATCACAAATTTAACTTAATGCGATAAAATCGGAATCTTTCTTTAACGCACTTTTCTAAAACGCGATTATATTTTGCGTCATGTATAGTGCGTAGCAGTGTATGTACTTTGTCCACTATTTGCAGTGACTCCACTAACGACAACGCCCTGTTTTGTAATTGTTCTATTGCGTTATGTAATCCTTTATAGTTTTTACGAATAGTTTGTAACAACTCTAAAGGATTTCAACAGAAATATCTTGAAATTTTGTTTGACTCTCCTTAATAGCTACATCTTCGGCTGGAGAATTGTAGAATAACAGCTTTTACTTGTTTGAAATATTTAGCATAATAAAGAGTTGCCTGCAACCATGTTCCCCAACGTGTAAGAATAGGCTGTGGGAGTTCAGGAATACCGGGACACTGTGTGTGAAATCATCGAAGACGTTTTGGAAATTTGAGAAACACTTTTTGTACTTGCTATTAATGCATCTACCTCGTATGAACATTGTCAAACAGTTCTGCCACTTTACACGTAACATGTAAACACTTGTAACCGTGTTCAAGAAGAAAACAGCCTACCGAACGTATTGTCGCGGCACGATCACTCATAAACATCAGCACTTGACGTGGTGAGACTTGAAAATTTTCTAACGCACTAAGTATCACCCTCGCAATTGATGCACTATTACACTTTTCCAGACTTTTGCTAGTTAGTAACAGTGGAAATGTTGGTTTATTAAGGTCCAGTATACGTACTATAACATTTAGAATAGAATTTCTTTTACAATCTGCTGTGTCGTCAACACATAACCAAAGCAACTGATTCTTTAATGTAGATTTGATTTTTTTCTACGTCTTCGCGTACGAATAAAACATACTTACGTGCCGCGCCGTTTTCGTAGTTGGCAAGTTCAACTCGGGTTGTACTTATACTAAAAGTTCTAAAACGACTCTTTTTCGAGTAAGCGAAGTGACAAATTGCGGGTTACCATCATGGCAAGTTAATCGAAAATAAAGGCAGTTCTCGTTGGCAAGCCTTTTTTTCTATTTCCGTCTTCTTCGGTATTTACATATTTGTTACAGTCCGCCTTGTCCCAGCTCATCAAATGTTTCCCGCACACTTTGCAAACTATTTTAGCACCGTCGTAGAATAAATCCGGAAAGTCACAGAGGAACTTTACTGTGCCAGCAAAGGGTCGTTTTTTTAGCCTAGTTCACATTACACATTTTGAATTAATAATTACATATTTATAAAGAATAACACGTATCACAAAACACAACGAACGCTCTCGTTTCCTAAACTGAAGGAAAAATAAACAAAGCGAGAATCGATTTTTGCACCCAGCTCGCTACTCCGGTGAAAGGCCTATGTATCCCAGAAACGATTACCTCACTCTACATACAAATAATTTAGCAGATTCATATCTTAGCTATCGTGTTACGAAAGACGTTTTAGTAAATTTATTTCTCGACGTTATCTTCTTGTAGCTCTGTACACTTAGTCTAGTGATGTTCCAACTTTTAAGCCAGCCAAATAATAGGAGCCATCTTGCCAAGTTTGGAAAAAGAAATAAGTCGCAGAGACCAAATCTGGCGAATATGATGGATGGGGCACCAAATCATACTGTAACTGGACTAGTTTTGCTGTTGCAATTGCCCTTGAGTGGGCCGGGGCGTTATCATGATGGTCGAGAATTTTTTCTTCGCAGGGTGGGGCCTTTATCTTTTTAGTTCAGCGTCGAATCGGTCCAATAAATCAGGATAATGCAGTCCCGTGATTATACTTCCCATAACTTCGCCATAACTTCTCCGGCTAATGGAATCGTCTTCGCCTTCTTTGTCGACTGACCTTTGGTTCCTCGCGTGTAATGATGTATCCATGTCTCATCTACTATTCTATCTATTGCTCTTAGACGTGTCCAAATATTGCTTTAAAGTTATCATGCGATTCCGTTTTTGATCAATCGTCAGCAGTTGCCAGTATCTGATGGAAGTCATCTCTTTTTGATTACTATACATGCTTCCATAAAAAAAGAAGTCGAATCACTGACCGGCATTGTTCTTTTTCCATGATTCCACAAATACATAGAGTTGCCCACTTTCAACAGCTCTCATAACGACTCCATTAAACTCTCCGAATTTTTGATAGGCATCGATTACAGAATAATACTAACAGTCGGTAATGCAGATTTTGACAAAACGCGCCATCTACCTCCAAACACGGGTACTTCTTATACCATCCTCCGAAATGTCAAAATCAATATTTTTGTATCATTTTTACAGAAATATTGTTCGTTTCATTTTTCTTTTTCGTATACCTTAGAATTTTCGTTTAATTTTCGGTTTCTTTTGAATTATTTAATATAGTTATTTTATTTTTTTCCTTTCTTTTTCTTAATTTAGTTTAAATATGGTGTGTAGTAAACTGCGACAAGACTGAAAATACAAGGAACGAAGAAATGCTATGAATGCTTTGAAAATGGTCTTTTTAAATTATTTCCATTTCTCATTTTAATGAAGGTTGTTTAATGCTTTCTTATTTTTAGTAAATGCTTTATTTTACTAAAAATTATATTTTGTAATAGAAAAATGCATTGCATTGTCATTACGATAAGTTTACTTTTTCTTTTCTTAATATTAAGATATTTCACGCATAAAAAGTAATTCTTTTCATATTCCCACTTTGATGTACTGAAAATGAAGAAGTGTTTTGAAAAATTACCTGAAAATTTATTTTACCTAAATATTCATTTGAAAAGAGCTATTAATTTAATAATTTCGCTACGAGTTTCAAAGGGCGTAACTAAATTTGATCTATCAAGAGAATATCATCAACAATGTGCAAATTTAAAACATACTTTTATGGTTTCTGATTATTAATAAATCTTAAATATATTGAATTTGTTTTCCTACAACCCCATATCTTTTTAATGCTTACAATTCTAATTTCTAACAAATATTCCACGAAACTCAACCCCACAAAAATATCACCTATTGATCGGCTTTTAAACTACCCACACCTCGAAAATCACCCCAGCACGCGTTTAAGGAATCCGTAAAAACGCAAACTATTCGCGATATCTTCGAATCGGCTCGCTAGGACTCCCTTATTCCTCGAAAGCAACCTATAATTATGTCCCTAACAACCAATATCTCCGCGTAAAGTAGTCCTTTTCCTTTCCCTTAGGCATTATGCGAGCGTAGACGTCAATGTGTTCCATTTCGTTTGGCATTTTTAACAATCAACCAGCTCTCGAAGAGAGAGAGAGAGCGAGATGGGGCATGGTTTTGCTTGTTGGAGAAATAATTGGCGACGCCTAAAAAGGAAGAAAACAGCTCGCGACTATACAGCTCTGCTATAACGTTTTTGTCAAAGACTGTGGAATATCTTCCTTTGCATGTATGCGTATAACGTAATAGCGTCCTATTTATGCGAGGGTGTTTGTGCCGTACGAGTCTGTTATCTTCCAAATAAACTGGGTGTCGCATTTTCGTCAGTGCGACCTATTGGTGTGGGTTGTATTGTCAAGAAATGATGGTTGGGGTTTTAAACGAAAGTGCAATACCTTTCTATGCGGTTTAATCCAAGGAAAAGGATATTTTGTAAAAACCAAAGGATAATCCAATTACTTTGTCTTGTTTGTACTTACTTTACTTTGACAATATCAACAAGGTATATACAGTAATGTTATAAAACGAGGGAAAATTTGATTTATCAAAATTAATTAATTAATTTTACGGTCCGTAGGTCCGGGGGTGTCCCTAGACACTCGTTCGGCAGTTTAAATTGTGACGTTTAACACGAACTCGAAGGTTACGCGTGCTCAAGGATCCTATGGTATTATTGCAAGTGCAATAATATATCGTGTTCACTTTTGTTCATTGATATATATGGGTTTAAGAAAGTAGAAACTAAAGATATCCAGCAATGTAAAGAATTAATTGTCAGAGAAGATTTAACCGATAAATTAAAATTTATTAGCAGACATTTTGTAGAAATACTAAAAACTATTACGTATTTACAAACTCAAAATTAAAATTAAGTGAATCAATACAGTAGTAACAACTTATTTCTTTGCTGGGCATTTTGTTAGTAGTAAAGTTTATAAACGGGTAGAGTAGCATTTCGAACATTTGATTTCAACGAAACAATCATTTCATTCCTTGAATAACAGCATTTATCTCTGCTTTTTGTTATTAATAACTTTATGTTTTCCACTTTTTAAATTATTCTTATTCCAAAATTTTGTTATATTAGGTGTTACAATGCTGATAGTACCATTTAGACAACTAAATGATCTATCAAAGTTAAACAAAATCGGGAGTTGTCATTTAAGAAGACTGTCGATGACGTCATTACTTGGAAACGTAAAATTGATGCATTGAAGATTAATAATAACCTAAGTTGCTTACTAGTGCCAACGGGCAGAGGCGAAGGTTCGATACAACCCTCAGTATAACTGCGAGTCTCATCCAGATCTGTTGTGTATACATGTACGCTGCCGTAAATACTATTTCATAGTTCTACGTTTGTTTTAAAAATGTTGCCTACCTCGCGAAAATGATCAATGTTGGACAAAGTTACAGAATTTATAGCAGAAATGCTTGACCTAAATTATGATGGCGTTAAAATTCAATGTGTAGTTTGTAATATTCCTTTAATGTATTGGTCCAAAAGGGATTGTCTATGTCACGTAAATAGTAAACAGCATTCTTAAAAAAAAAATTGCACATGACACCATGACAAGTTTAAATTTAATTTGTGTGTTACCTTTATTGCATGTAATCTACCGTTTAATTTACTAGACAAGGAAGCATATGTCTTCTTTTGGAATAAATATTCGGACTGCAAATTACCAAGTCGGACATCGTTACAAAGAATTGTGCCATCTGCTCGTGAACATGTTGAAAAAAGAATTAAATCGGAGTTGAAAGATAAAAGACTGTGGTTATGTGTGGACGAAACAACAGATCGTAAAAAAAACATTCTGTGGTTAATGTAATGGTATGTACAATGGAACCACATCAATCGTCACCTTCAATTCTATTAGCTTCCAGACGAGTACAACAATGTACTGTCGAAGTAATTTCAAAGTTAGTGTTAAATACATTGGAAAAGTTTGAACTTTCAACAATCCAACTGTTGATGACCATATTTCATTCTAACCTATTGGAATTGTAACTATAAGGTATAAGATATAATTCATTTCATAATATACCTACATAATATAACTACGGAATAAATAGGAAGCCGCGGGATATTCAAACTGTATTGTCGCAATAATTACGTAATATAAATTTGAGTGTTTGTTTGTGAATGGGATTAAACTTTAAAACAATGTATCAACGCGGCCTTGCGATCTTATGGAGCACCGCTCCTGGTCCATATCCCATACATGTATCGTAAATAACTATTAAAATCAATTATTAGAAGAATGTTTAGTCTTACATAGTAGTGCTACTGGCAGCGTTCAGAAATTAATTATCACCTGTGTGATTCAAGATCCGAATAAACTAATCTTCACATTATTTCATTATTCTTTCAAGGGAAACATCCGTTTAAAGAAAAACACAAATAATATTTGGGCCCTCCACTATGAAACTGCAAACCTATAGTAGCCAAATAAATAATATTTGTTTGAACTGTTTTACTTTCTAGGGCAAGAGATTTCCAGAGAAGAACTCTAAATAAGGCTCATTTTATTATTGACAATCTTCTACAACCATCAAAGACGACTCTTTCAAGAAATGCTGGTGTAATCAATTTTGTAGCCCAGCAGGCTTTTTTATTTTAGCATTGACAAACCCATTTTTAATAAAAAAGAATTTAGTTATTTTGCTTGTATCTTGCCTTGTTTTATTGGCAAAATCAACGAAATTCTGTAAGCTTCACATCCATGGAAACCAATAAGGAAGCTTGTTCGTTAACAAAACTTAATATACGAAGTAAATGCCATAAATTCTCGGCCTGACAAGCTTATACAGGCTCTAACGTGTTGAAATTCCGTCGCGTCATAGTTGCACATATGCGAGGCCTGCACTAGGCTCGAAGAGCTTTTAGTAGCTGCCAGAGAACGTGACTAGTGCGTGAAAATGTCTCAGGTAAGGAAAACTGAGTATCGCGCTGTCATTAAATTTTTAACAAAAGAAGGGCATATGCCTAATTACATTAAACAACGTTTAGATGGCGGCGTTTATGGTGATTTATCTCCTTCATATTCCACTGTAAAAAAAGTGAAAAGAATGTTTCCATTTGGGGCAAGAACCTATATCAGGCTGAGAATTTATGGTGCCCACTGCATATAACAGAAGAGATTGGGTATTGGCCAGGCTTGGTTTAAATTTTAATTTAAAATTCTTTAAGAGGTTTTGTAAGACGAGTAAAACGGAGGAATTAATTTTAAGACCAGTACTGAATCCACATCTAGAATATGACAAAGAAAGTATAACTAATATGTATAAATTATCGAACTTTTCATTAAAATATCATTAAATTATGTTTGTAATTAGTTATAAGAACAAATTTACAACGTTTGAATAGAATTGAATAATGATAACGATGAAACATGAAACCACATAACATAAACTAATTCTATAACCTTGAAAATGTAGAGAATATTCAACGTTTTCGAAGAGAATTTTATTTAAACCTCAGTAATTTTCCTCACATATTTCTATTCAGTACGAAATCAAGAAAAAAAAGTCAGCTATTCATATTTTCAAATTTCAAATCTTACAATATTATTGTAGCTAATATATTGAAACGAAATCGTCGGAATGAAATTAAGAGATAAGCATTTCGTAGCGGGCGAGAAGCAAGAAGATACATGGCGAACACGCGATTTTAAAACCAACTTGTTATTGATCTCGTGCGCAGAAACACACAAATGTACAATGTTCTAAGGGACTAAAACAACTCACCTAAATTACCAACCAATTCCGAAAAGGTTTGTTCACCTCCGTTCCGCTGTTTGAACGACGCGACAGCTTTGGCGGATTCTAATTTTCCTCAAAGGGTTTACATCAATATAGATGTAGGCTTTTGAAGAGACGTGTGCTCAGATATTACTTTACAGGAACGTTTGATAATAATTAATTATGGATTCGGAATTGAAGTACATGGAATGCACTACAAGGTATCTGATTCATCAAGCAACGGAAGTTTGTAGAAGGAAGGTTTACTTAAAAAATCAAAAAACACATCATCAGGCCAGCTGCAAGGACATTCAATAACAAATAAAAATAGAATAATGGAAAAAAAAACTAAAGTTAATAATTTAAATTAGGAGCAAGTGAATGAACTAATAAAAAAATTTTTTATATGTTAAAATGTAATTAAATCATTTCTTTAATAATGTAATTAAATAGGGATTATTTTTATGTAGTTTAACAATTAATGAGTTAATATTTGCCCTTTTCTATTATTATTTATTATATACTAAAAAAAAACTATAGTTAAATTAGTACACGTGGTAAATAGTAATAAAAATAAAAAAAAATATTACATTAACCGGTATCTTTTGAAAATGTTTATGAAACGTTGTACATCAAGGGTTATACCATTGTATGGGCAAGTATGGCATTTGTATTTCGGTTTCTACTATCTAAGACGGCACCACTATATCTCTTGGCAGTAGATGGCGCCAGGAAATGCTGTTTTTGAAGATTAGTGACATGAACTGAGAGATAAACAACAGTGTGGGCAGAAGCAATGCGTTAGTGCTTTTCTCTTCTCACATTGTTTTTGCCGGGAGTGACTCCATCAATAATAATAATAATAATAATAATAATAATAATAATACTCTTTATACCACTATATAACAAGTATAGAATACGTCAATTAGTAAATATGTAGTGATAGTAACTACTTGCACAAAAATTAATATATGGATATAAAAACAATGGTAACAGACAACATGGGAAGGTTCAAAAATGAATTATATAGGCCCTGAACCGGGTCTAGGTATTACCAAGAGTGCAGTGCGTGGTGCAATTAATGAGTGGATTATAACACAACACCAATTAAATTGGAAACATGCAGCTGGACAAAAGCACAGCAAACGGATGATGGGAAGACCGTCGCAACATCTGACTGCTGACCTGCTTGAATTAAACAAGATACAGCTTAGAGCAGCAACATGTCTATTAACAGGACATGGCTGTTTGAGAGGCCACTTGCATAAGATGGGGATCTACAAAGATGAGCCCTTATGTAGACTTTGCAATGAGGAGGAGGAAACAGCCTCTCACATTATTTTCGAATGTGCAGCGTTAGCTCAACGCAGATTCGCTATGCGAAGCACAATTGAACTACCAATGGAGAAAGATTTACTACATAGGCTGTTAAACCTGATTGCGGGAACTAACCTGTTTAAGTAAAACAAAACCGAAGCAGGAATAATACAATAAGCTACTAAGCTTCAGTGTTAGGGATGTAAAGACCAGCCCTGCTCTGGTAGAAAATCAATCAATCAATCAATCAAACAGACAACATTCTAAAAGTTACTATTATAAAATTCTGACAATGTGTAGAAGGTATTGCGCAGAAGATGACATCTCACAGCTGCTTTGAACTATAGAAGTGGCAGTTCCTTAATTTTAGTAGGAATACGATTGTATATTCTTATTAACTGATGATCTACTCCTTTTAGAATTTTCGTCAAGGAAGTTCTTTTCAATTCCAATCGGGTGGCATAAGGATGTTTCAAAGTGTAATCACTGAAGTAATGTTTACAATGTTTTTTTACAAACACAGCACTTTCCAGCACATATATTCCTGTCAAGGTAAGTATATTATGATTAATGAAAATTTCTTTACATGAGTCGCGGGTTTTAAGTTTGAAAACATGTCTAACTCATCTATTTTGCAGTACAAACAGATGATCAATGTCTACACAGTTACCTCAAAAATTATACCATGATCTATTTCTTATTAGCATTATCTTGGTTGTTGTTTCTAGGCACTTTTTTTGTTTCTACGTTAAGTTAAGCATTTATTTAATTAAAATTGTTGAACTGCATATTATTTATATTCACATTATTAATTGCACTTACTTGTTTAAAACAGTGCGACATATCCGTACATAACGCAGCTTGTGACTTTAAAAAGATTAGAGGTTATCTACAGAATAGTGTAAAAAAAAGTGAACTTACTGTAGACGTACACATGAAAAAAGTGCCTAGAAACAATAACAAAGATAATGCTAATACAAATAGCGCATGGTATTGATGGAATCACTCCTGGCAAAAATAATGTGAGAAGAGAAAAGCACTAACGCTTTCCGCGCCTGCCCTCATCGCTATTCATCTCTCACTTTATGCCGCTAATCTTCAAAAACAGCACTGAAATATTTCCTGACGCCACCAACTTGCAAGAGTCATGACCTCCTAGATAATAGCGACAGAAACCGGAATACAAATACTATACTTACCCACACAATGATATAACGTTTAACGTACAACGTTTCATGAACATTTGAGATATTGGTTAATATAGGTGGTAAGGTGTCCCAAAATTCACGCAAGATTTGAATTTTGCGCAATTTGTGCGATAAAGTGTTGCAAATAAAAAAAAAAGATAGCGTTATAGCTGACAGTTCAGGGTTATTAAAAATGGAGCGCTACACGAAAGAATAACGCGTCTTCATTGTTGAGCAATATTTTAAAAATAATGAATATTTGGCAGCCACAGTCCGCAATTTTCGTACAAAATAGTGATTTTAACTTCATCAACTGTGCAGAGATTAATTAAAAAATTCAAGGAGACTGGATCAATCCTTCAACAAGTCGTTCAACACAAAACATCGAAGCAGTTCATGAGAGTGTTGCCGAAAGTCCAGGAACATCAATTCGGCACCGTGGTCAAGAATTGTACATTTCGAGAAGCTCTCTACAGCGTATTCTCACGAAAGATTTGCATCTTCATGCTTACAAAGTTCAATTGACTCAAGAATTGAAGTCTACTGACCACGCACAGCGAAGAGAGTTCGTTGAATGGATTATGGAACAAGTGGATGCTGATTTTTCGAATAAAATCATCCTCAGCGATGAGGCTCATTTTCATCTCGATGGCTTCGTTAATCGTCAAAATTGTCGCATTTGGGGTTCCGAAAATCCACGAGTGATTGTTGAGAAACAAATGCATCCACAACGTGTCACTGTTTCGTGCGAATTTTGGACTGGAGGCATCATCGGACCATTCTTCGAAAATTCGGCTGGTCAGGCAATAACAGTTAATAGTACTCGTTATCGCGAAATAATATTCCAGTTTTTTGTGCCTAAATTGCAAGATATAGATGTGGACGACATGTGGTTTCAACAAGACGGTGCCACATGCCATACAGCCCGAGAAACAATTCAATTACTGCACGAGCCATTTCCTGGTCGTATAATTTCCCGTTTTACTGATCAGAATTGGCCGCCATAGACCATTTATTCATTCCTACCTTTAATATGAATATTTACTTAACTTAAAACATTTTCTGTCTTGGATTTTCTTAATCTTCTAACCTTAAGAAAAAATTTATTTAATACAAATAAAATTTCAAAATTATTTTCTTATATTATACATTCACGAAATAAAAATATTTTCTTGAATAGAGATTGAGTTTAGCAAGAAACCTCTGCGTGTACAGGTCGTATTTGGATGCAGTATTGTGCTGAGGTATTTTTGAGGCACGATTGAAACGGTTACTGTCTTTAAAAGTGTAACACGGTAGTGGCAATAATTCTAACTCTTGAAACATATGACGACAAGAATCTGTGTATCGTGTACCAACTATACATCCTCCAGGGAACTTTTTGCACTAAGAAAACAACCTTGGGTGTAGTACATGGCCCCCAAAGTAAGATTGCGTTCAGCGAACGTGAATGAACGTCCGCATAGTGTCTTCGCAAAACTCTTAGCCTCCTTTCTTAGACAACAAAAAAGAAAGTTCCTTTTTGATATAACAGCTGTTAATTTGCCGCAATGATTCTTAGGGAAAAGATTAAATTGTATTCCCACACCAAGAAACTTCATTATCCCAGAAGATGGCAGATTTTTTACAATGCAATTGGACGTTGGGTATTATGGAGGCGCAGGTGTAAAGGTTATAGGTCAAAGCATGTCTCACTTGCAGTAAGAAAATTTTTATTTTCTGAAATATTTCGAATGGATCGTTTCCAAAAAATCACCCATGTTATCGGCTTCTTTGTATTTTTTAAATTTATTTAGACAATTGTAATTAACAATAGTATTCACACATTTGTTTTACCTTAATGGTTTCAACACTATGTCTCTATGTATACAGGGCGTTAAAAAAAGTTTAACATTTTTAAGGGAAATATATTACGATCAAAAACAAGTAAATAAGCCCTAATGGACAAGGGTCCGCAAAACAACCGTTTTCGAGATAAGTGCCATTTGTTGTTTTTTTTGCATTTTTTAGCGTTTAGCGTTACAGAACACGATAATCACAGATGTTCGAGCTGTCCTCCTTCCATTTCAACACAGGATGTACATCTTCTTAAAAAGGAACTCCGCACCCTTTCCAAAAAGCCCGGTTTTGCTTGAATTGTTTGACAACATTGTTCAATTCGCTGTTACAACTCGGCATGATTATTTACTGGTGTTTTGTACACTAAACTTTTGAAGTAACCCCAAACAAAAATCTAAGGGATCTAGGTCGGGAGACCAAGCAGGCCATGAAATGGGACCTATGAAATGTTTCGTTCAGGTGCTCCCTAACAACAAGCGCAAAATGCGGCGGTGCCCCATCTTGCATAAACATTCAATATCCGATTTAGAGGGACATCTTCAAAAGTTCGGGCAAGATGTTTACCAGAAAGTTAAGGTACGCAGGACCTGTTAAACTTTGTTGCAAAACAACCGGTCCTAATAACTGATCTCCTAAAATGCCTAGCTAGATATTCAGACTGAAACGCTGTTGATGTCTGGATTCAAAAATAGCATGCGGATTTTCGTACGACCAAACATGATTATTGTGGCAGTTGAAAATCCTATCTTTAGTGAAACCGGCTTCATCAGTGAAAAGGATGTTAGAAGAAAAATTCTGGTGTTCAACAGACCTCCTTAAAAAGCACTGACAGAATATCTTTCTTGTTCGGTAGTCAGGACGAGTAAGAGCTTGTACCCGTTGGATATGGTACGGCTATAAAAGTTGTTGGTGGAGAGTTCTCCAAACAAGAGGACTACTCACACTAGTTTCAGGGTTTTCATCTACTATTGCCAAGATTTGTTCTTCAACCTCAGGCATACACACTGACCTAGGACGTCCGCTTTCGTAAGCGCGTTTTTTGAAGGAACCACTATCCCTCAACCGCTGGTAAACGTTTCCAAACATCACATGCGAAGGCCGTTGACGATTGGGAAAAGTCTCGCAATAAAAGCGACGTGCTTCCAAAGCATTCCCATCGGCATGACCACACATGAAAACCATGTCGGCCATTTCAGCATTTGAATAAGGCATTGCAAATCGGAAACTAATTTCCCTTGCGTCGAAAATAAATTCACTACCAGAAAACAGCTTATGAATTAACAGCGAACTGATTAATAACGCAAATGTCACATGAAAACAAAATGTTTTACTTAAAGTTGTTTTGAAAATCGTGGTTTCTATGACTAAAATAACAAAAAAAAAAAAAACACTAAACTGATAATGAAAATTGTGGCTTTCGTTGATTTTCAGAAAAGACAAATGCACGAAAACGGTTGATTTGCGGACCCATGTTCATTAGGACTTTTTTACTTGTTTTTGATCGTAATATATGCCCCTTAAATATTTTTTAGGTTTTTTTTTTAATACCCTGTATATTTACGCATATACCAACAAAAAATCAATAGACTCGGATAGAAGAGCAGGACATCCTTTACCGTTGGTAAATCTAATCCTCTCTTGCGATCGTAGAAATGTAAATAAGCAATTCTCTACCAGCAAAGATCTTATAATTCGATTGCGAGAAGTTAACGAATCAAACACTTGTTTCGTCTCGCAGCCGGTTAATTGACAGTATTTAAATTAGCTTCAAACGACTAAGTATCTGCTCGAAATGTTTTGACAGACGCACATATTGACAACGGCGCCACTGTCGGATGAATATTGAGTTACATCCGTCAACGTATTTCCGCTGCCTTGTTTTCTTTACTAGCAGACGCTGCAGCGCTGTACTACGGCTTAGTTGTCGTAGATTAATATTATCGAAAACTGTTCGATATTCCATCCTATTAAGGCAGAATTCCATTCCTCAAATATCTAAATAATAACAAATAAATATGCTACTACCTTTACTCACATTTAACGGTTCGTTTCTCAATTTTGTGATTAAATCATAGCCTATATAAATGTGATAGAAATGTTTTTTGACAGAAAAAGAAATATACGAACAATCTTCATCTTTCACCTACGTTTTCTAGTCCATTAGATCTAGACCATGACAAAATTCTTTCTGTATTCACACGATAAAACCTTATATTATGCGTTTTTACCGCACTCTATCCAGAAATAAACAACGGGAGAAATCCGATATGACCTCTACAGCACCAAAACAAAAACATTCCATGAATTCCGGGTGTTTTGTGCACGACGTGTCAGGAACTTTTGTATGGCTGTACGGATGATTTCTCGTATGAATAAGCTGGATATACCGTACATACCTAAGCCCATATGAATGTATGTATGTATATGTGTATTTTTTTGTTTAAGGAATCTCGATAGAAGTATTGGAAAACCAATTAGGGGAATTTAAATGTAATCGGATACATCCATATAGAAAAAATATTTCTTATTGTCTTGTTGAGGACTTACTATATTTATAGACTGTGCAAAGATCTTGCTTTTAAAGTAAGACAGCACTCAATTTCTTTACGTTAATTAACATTATTTTATTTTTAAATAATTCATTTTGGTGTAAGACTCACACGAGAGATGGCGCTCTATCACCAAAATATCATTAGAATGCACGATTTTTCAGGGTTGGTTTAAACTTCTATATGCTTTATCGGTAAGTTGGTTAATTTAAAGAGAACTAGAAACACATCAATTATACTACACTTGTCAATAAACTAATGACGTTCTCTTCAATATAATCTTTTTGAAAATGTAACATTAATCAATTTTTATATACAGACATGTCTCAAAAAGAAATTGCGCACGAGACAATGAAAAATTTATACTTAATTTATGCGTTACGTTTATTGCATGTAATACACCGTTTAATTTACTAGACAAGGAACCATTTATCTGCTTTTGGAATAACTATTCGGAGTGCAAATTACCAAGTCGAACATCGTTACGAAGAATTGTGCCATCTGCGCGCGAACATATTGAACAAAAAATAAAATCGGAGTTGAAAGATCAAAAATTGTGGTTATGTGTCGACGAAACAACAGATCGGAAGAAACATTCTGTTCTTAATGTAATGGCACGCAAATTGGAACCTCATCAATCGGCACCTTCAATTCTATTAGTCTCCAAACGAATACAACAGCGCCTGTTGGTTACCTACTGTTATCGTGTTGTGGATAATTGAAACGGTATTTAACTTGAATTGGGACGGACAGTTTTGATACAAGAAAACGTTTTTCTCGTGTGTCGGAAATTTAAATTAACATTCTCAAACAAAAGATGTAGTTGATGTATGGATCGATCAACTGGTCTCCCAATATTCCACACCAGACATTTATGCCCCACCTTCTTTAGAAATCAGTTTCCCTCTAATGTAGATGTTTAGATGACTAGTAATATGAATTATAAACCACTGACTATTTCGTTGGTTGAAAAGTTTCACTCATCAAACTATAGAATACCTGCTAGGAAATTTGGAATTTGTAAATAAAGTTCCATAAAATCTTCCGGGATAAAATAAAATCTATCAATTTCAACCGACGATATTGCAGAACGTAGATAGAAAGGGATATGCTAATTTTGTTGAAAACAACAGAGAGAAACAGAAGAAGTACTATGACAATAGAGGAGTGAGTAAATTGGAAGAGCTAAAGAAGAATCAATTAGTTAATGTTCAACCGTAACAATACGTAACAATTACTCCACTGAAATGGCTAGTACGATAGATGCTTTCCCTTTTTAGAGAAGAAAGCATCCATTTATCAGCTCATAGGGTAACAATGTGTTAAAAATACACAATTTTTTTGAAAAACTTTATTAACATTCTGGATAAACTAACAAAAGTACATAAAGAATAAGTATAATGCCGAAAATTAATTTCCATTTGGTAGTGACGTGGTGCTGTTAGTCTTATAAATAAACTTTAGCTCCTTAAAATACCATTAACTTCCTTCATTACGTTAAGGTGATATCAAGACTTCCTAAAGATCCACGCAAACAAAAACGGTGAACCTTAAATCTTTCCAAATTGTTATAAAATGTAGCTACAAAAATACATCGACAAAAAAGTGTTAAAAGATATGCACTGTTATATAGATATGAATCCCGAGAATCACGAACGAGTGACAGAAATAACTGTATGGTTAGGTGCTAAAAGGGTGCTAGGTATTATGACAAAAATGTAGGAGGTAAACGGACTTATGCATGCAAGCATGTCTTATCACTTGCCTTTGCTGAAATACCTGTTATTTCAAAAAAGGAGGAAATATTAAAACGGAAAAATCAAAACATTGTTAAATGTGTAGTGAATTGAATCGCAATTTATTTAAACTGCTAACATTGGTGTTACTGACTTTGAAAACGACATCGGTGAGAATTTTTTGTAATTTCCGCTAATTCCTAATACAAACAGGAATTCTGAGATTCACCAATCTTTGGCAACTATTTTATTATTTTTTTTATACAGAAACTTTAACGATAGTTACCCAATGGCTAAAATATATAAATCCGTTAACCTACTTACCTATTATTTTCTTCATTTACATCTCACCGCTTACGAACCATCATCTCACATAACCTAAACTAGGATTACGATTGTGATTGCCCTGCGTCCATGCAACGGAAATTGCCGACGACGCGCGAAGCACACGACTCTAACATGTATTTGTTTAAATCAACAAAATTATGTCCAATAAAAACGTTTGTTCATTCAAACAAATTCAATCTGTTATTGTTAAAAATGTGCTTCCACTCAATCAACCTTTGTTGAATTAAATAAATAATTTCAAAGATATATATTTGTTTGATGCAAGAACCTTTTTTTCTCTGTGTACGTATAATTTTTTATTAATACTGAAAAATAATGATGGAAGGGTTGTGAGGTAGCATGGCAAATAATATTAAAGTATCGACACACTTCGCGCCACACAAGTTATTCATTAATTAGTCCGGAACAGCTGTTTCGAGGATTCATCGATCCTCATTTCAATAAGACCGATTTCGGAGAATCCATGAATCGTCGAAATAGCTGTTCCGGACCAATTAATTAATAACATGGGTGGTGCGTAGTGTGTCGATATTTTAGTGTTATATGACATCGAAAGGTTAATAGAAAAGCACAATTATATGATAACAGTATAATATTATTTTTCTTTGTTATGAACACCTTGTAAATTACCGATCATTATAGATATCTCGTACACCAGTACCTAAACAACGCTCATGAATTTTCCTTACTTCACTAGCGTCATAAAGAAGGGAAAAATAGAAAAACAACGTGCCAAGGCGCCGAGATGAACTGAAGAGAAAGAAAAACGTGAAAAAAAAACAACAGCAGATCGACGCATGGACACACAGTTCGAAGACAGTAAATTTAAATTCCCAGGCCATTATATATTTTCGCCTCAGCTGACACAACTAACGGCCTTTTAAAAATTCATAATTACATTTTTAAAGGGAGCCTTTTTGCAGGATCTACGCGGCGCCGTTCCCGTAGAATCGGAGCCGCGCCTCGACCGGCAGGGAAATAAAGCGAATTTTCGCGAAAATAAACCAACAAATCCGAGCGCAACAAAGACCGTCCCGGAAAATCTCTAATTAAGGAATTATTATTAAGTTATTGGAGAGAAATTGTAATTGTCACTTTGGCGCGCGCGGCGATTAAGTAAGTGGTAATTGCTATATAAGGAAGAGGTGATGGGAGGTTTTCTTATTTACCCGCCGGGAATATTCTTCAGTGACAGAGGATTGAAATAATTAATTTTAAAGGAATTTCGAAGAATTCGAGATGAAGACGAATTTCGTAAAATTTTGTGTAAATTATTGGCGTTACTGCTTTAATTGTGACGTAATACTGCATTTTTTTGTCAAAAAAAGAATCTAGAAAGGGAATAACCCCAAAACAAAATCTGGGCTGTTTTACATAAAATGGTCAAAATCTTCACATGCACAATAGCGTTGTTCTTGTTGTACTCGTTTGTTTAACCACTACCCAGACTGTCCAGAGATATCTGATGACTGTTGCTAATTTTATTATTCTTGGAGCTAGGAAGTCGATCAAATTGGAGAGTTCAATTTTGAGATAGGAATGGCATTACCAGATACTCTCAGGGATTTTGTTAAAAAATTGGAATTTTGTGGTTTCATTAAATTTTTAACTCGTTTGTGGAATTCGGGAGTATTCTTTGATACCCACTCGGTAATTATTCATGAATTTTGATGTCAATAAATGGAAATTAGCGAATGTTAAAGTTGAGAAATTAAACTAACCTTGATTTATAGAAGTATCATATAAACTTTAAGTTCCTTATGACATTCACAGGAATCTGTCTGTTCTCTAACCTTTTCTTCTACCTTGAATTTATTCTCTAATTTCTATAACGAACACTTTAAATAGTTTAACCAGGATTGATCCATTTATTGGCGTCTCTTTTCTCCTTTATTTTAATCGCGATTGCGATTGTTTCTTTCCACAGCAAATTTTGATGATATCTACCCCAATATAATCTAACGAGAATTTTTGGTAAATAAAGTTATTTTTAGAAGTAGCATGAGATAATGAATGTAGTGACGCTACTAAGTAACCTAAACTTGACGACTCTATGATAGACAAACCCTAAAATACGAAATTTTCCTGCTACAAATGAAGATACCTTAACGAAACATATTTAATATACGAAACATTGTTAGAAATACCTTTGAATTTACCCTGTTGTTTGTTCTAGGAGAATTTTACATTAATTTTGTAGAGTTACGAAAATAGGAAGATGAACTAAACAGAAGTAACTTCACCATTTCTCCACGTTTGTCGTTATCTGGACTTATATAAATTATTTAATATCCACATTCCAAGGCCAGTCGGGCCGGGGGGAAATTGTGGCTTTCGAAAAATAGCTTTTATCCGCCAGAGGGAATTTCGTTACTATCGGGCGGCTTTCCGGAATACCCCATACGTTTGAGCTGATATTTTCGAAGTAAATATTTAACAATAACAGTATACAATGGACAATGAAAAAGAGATGACAAAAGGTCACATTGTGAAATGTCAGTGCAAATTCAGAAGAGATCAATAATCAACAAAGGATTCTAAACAAATTATCTAGATTGGTAAACGCGATAATGGGAGACTCTACAACCAGAGTAACTATTAACATCCTGGCTTTTAGACAATAAACTTGAAACAAGCTATCCATCTTGTTCAATATTGTTCCAGAAAATGTTATAAGGCTGTGTAAAACAAGTATACGCGGCACATAGAAGTCACCCATATTTGATATATACCGATGATATTTTTCTGACAACAAAAAGGGATACTTCTTATTGGAATCTCAAAGTAGGAAGTAAATAAAGATCTTAAATACATGTATTTGAACGGACGGAACGCCTTTTCTTCATATTTTAACTTGCTTTTTTGTCTAAAGGGCAAAAGTAGGTACTTGCATATATTTTTTCTTGAAGAGTAGAGATAAATCGGGTTCGTTAGATTTAATATACCAATTGGGAAAATGTAAAATTAGCTATATCGCTATCCCCTCCTCGCTCATGTACGGTGAGAAAGCGCTTTCTCACCGTACATGAGCGAGGAGGGTATTTAGTGGAATCCGATCAATTCGATGTGAGATGCGCTGGGCATGTTAGTACGCTTCCAGCAAGGCTGGGGTGTAGACCTACTGTTTGCAAGAGCGCACGTAATAATTTGAGGTCATGGTTGCCTGGAAATGAGAGTATCGCATATTTATTTTGCTATAGCTAATTTCATATTTTCCCAAGCGGTATGTTTTCTCACATCACGGGGTACGCGGCTGAGGATGAATACCCACGTGTCTTCGAAACGGTCTTTCCGAGTTAATTAGTAATTTGTGTAGTGCGGAGTGCCGAGAATATTGTTGTTTACTATTTATTGAGTTAATTTTCCTTCAAAATATATACATTCTCCTATCAAACGATGCAATTGTTTTTCTATTTTGCCATATTATTCGGGAGAAAATTGATACCAAACACAAAGCATGTGATCTTTAGAAACTTATTCCCTTGTTCCCTAGATGGAGCCACGTGTTCATTACCAACATCGAAGCCACAATAGAGATAATTCAAAGTGTTTTGCTTTAAAAACTCTTAATTTAGATATGTAATTGAATTAAATTTGCTTGTAATTCTTTTCTTGGAAATCACAAGCAATCACAACTGCTAATTTCAATTTTTTTAAGACTTTCCCGAAAATGTTTTACACCAAATTGCGGAATTGGTTTTACACAAGGGCGAAAAATTAATTATTTTTACGCCAGATTAGAAAAATGTTGACGCAAACACGAGTACTATCTTTTATCCAAGTTTGAAAATTTCCTTTCACCACAAACAATATTTTTTTAATACTTAATTTTTGTTTATTTTGCCATAATTTATTGTCGTTTTTAATTAATCCGCTAACTTGATTTCTAGATTAATTGTAGTTTGTTTATTTCGTGATAAAAAAGGGATATACATCTGTTTTTACCAACTAGACGTTACATTCATCGAAATTATTGCGAAGGAAATCACAATTTAAAAAATACTGAATACGTCGAATTGGAACATGGCCGACGAGAAAAAATGCGCCGTGAAAAGGGTCCTGAATTCCGGGAAACTCCGGGTAACTTGGGGTCGCTGATAATGAGCCGAAGACCGGTGTTCCCTCCGACCGCCGTATCACACCACACCCTCCCCTTCTTCTCCTCCACCACCGCCTCTCTCTTTTCAACCGCCTCACCGTAACTCTTTGTCCCGCCAACCGCCACCAAAACGCTTTCCCCTTTCCTCTCGTGCGCCCCTCGCATTACGCAGTTATAACTCCGAAATATGGGGATAGGAAGAATTATTATATCGCTTCCCTAGCAGTGAAGAGAGCGCGAAAAGCCGCGTAACAAGGGTTGCATAACCGTTTAAAGGAAAACCACCAGAGCATAGCTTAGTGTCCCGGTTTCGATCAAAAATTTATTCCAACTTGCGTGGTGGCGGTTCTCAACAAAAGAGAGATAACATACGTGGATCTGACAAAAAGTAAGCAGTGTGTGAATTTAGTTTTATGAGGGTAGTCTGAAAAGTTTCCAGTTTAACACAGTAACAAGTATTTCTTCGTAAAATTCAGTTTTATTTCTCAACATAGTTTCCTTATATGTCTATTATACACTTTTCCCAGCGATGCTGCCATCTTTTTAATCTGTCCAAACAGTAGTTGACATCCTATTCTGGAAAATAGGCGTCTACAATTGTGATAGCCTCCTCATTCGATTTAAACTTCCGTGTAAATTCCAAATGCAAGACTCACCTTGCACTGCAACTAGCTATTCGGATTAAAAATTTTGAATCAATAGTTTAAAAGCGTCAACGTCAGTATCTTTTCTTTAATGGTGTCATGGGAACCAAACAATACTAACATTAGAAACCACTTGGATGCAATCTCCAAATGCAGTACTCTAGCACACAAAAACGTTAAAAATATAAATTTCCTATCAGGTGAATCAGAAAAACAAGAATGGTACTATTAAAAAGAATACGTTTTTACCGTTTTGGCAAAGTTTGGCGTTTAATATTGGACAGCCTGTATAATCCAAAGGCGTTTAATCTCGTAAAAAAGTTGCGCTCGAATGTATTTGCATTTGGGATTTTTTGGAGGAAATAGATAATCTAAATTTTGGCGATTCAGAACAAACTTATAAATATCTTGAAGTCTGTTAAAAATAGAAATGAATCATATATTATATTATGCAGGGCGAGTTGAGAGGAACGGCCCAAACACCAAGATTGTAAACAAGCTCATATGTTCTTATCAGTTTTTCATTTGTTCTCAAGTTATAGCATAACTAAAAAAAATTAACTAGCGTTTTTGTAAGTGGTCCAAATTTTCGGTTGTTTTCGAGTTAATACGTCTTAAATAAAATAAAAATGTCCTTGCATTGACTGCTCATGTAAAACGAAGGGTTAAGGAAATTCCAACAGATTCTCATAATTCACCGACGGAAGCCAAAATATATTAATTAATATGTAAAGTGTTTCATTTAAAATAGAAAAGTAAGTGTCTAGTTTGCTATTTATCGATCACCCTATACATATGGAAATATTTTTGAAAGACAGGCGCAATTTTACAATACCAGAAGATTGGAACACTCTGTATTGTTTACTAGTTCTCACGTGCGCCACCCTTGCTTACGAGCGGGCACCATAAATTCTCGGCCTGACAGGCTTATCCAGGTTCGAGCGTGTTCAAACTCCGTTGCGTCATAGTTGCACATATCCGAGGCCTACACTATATATATATTACGGCTTGAAGAGTAATAGTTTTTAGTAGCCAGCCAGCCAACGTGACTAGTGCATGAACATGTCTCTGGTAATGAAAATTGTGTACCGCGCGGTCATTAAGTTTTTACAAAAGAAGGACATACGCCTAATCACATTAAACAACGTTTATGATGATTTATCTCGTTCATATGCCACTGTAAAAAAGTGGGCAAAATGTTTCCGTTTGGGGCAAGAATCCTTTGAAGATGATAAGCGCCTCAGTCGGCCAATTGAACTGAAAACGCCTCAAAGCATTTCAATTATTGAAGAAATGGTATAAGCAGATTAGATTAAGATTAGTGCAAGATGGGTACTGCATCTTCTTTCTGCTCTCCAACGTGAACGTCGCCGTTGGGTTGAATGTGCACGCTTGTTTTTAAACTTGTGTGGAGACGACCCGAAACCGATTTTGGAGTCCATTGTCACAGGAAATGAAACAATGGTTCTGTATTATGATCCCCTATCCAAAAAAGGAAGCGATGGAATGCCGGCGACCCGATGAGCCTCGTTCCAGAAAGACATTTTGAGGGAAAAACTTTAGATTATTTTTACAAGGGTATAGAATTATTAATTATCCGTTGTAATAAACGTGGGAGATTTCTGGATACAAACATATCTCTTGCCTCTTATTCTAACTTTTGACCTTCAAAGAAGATAATAACATTACCACCGAAATATCAAAATCTTAAAGAGGACCACGAGAACACTTTGAAATACTTCCACAATTTATTTTCCCTAGTCATGATAATGACCAAATGAGTTTCTATAAGCGCTATTCAATCTCAATAGCATCGTCATCCTTATCCATCTATTACTAGGAAGCTTCAACGGACGATGATAATGCGAGAAATGGTAATTCTAAACACAAATAATTAACAATGGTAAGTCGAGAGGGACACTACACTGCACTGCTTATATAGATACATATGTAAATGTATGTACATACGTACAATCTACGTCCACCGATACATACACCATAGCATAGAGATGTGGTAGCCTGTCGTTGGTATTAATGGTGCATGAAATTGGTATATGTGCGAGCGGCGCTGGATCCATCCGTGTCGCTGGGCCGCGCGCGGGACTTCCCCCGGAACGCGGGCTAAACTCTTGATTAATGACCTCCGAACGCGTAATTAGATTAAGCTAATGTATATTCCGGTAATGCCGTTCGCCGTAATCGTGTTTGTGCCGTTGTTGGGCGTTAAAAACTTGCGCATTTGCGCGTCCTTTCACTACCTTCATGTCGCCGTTTTAAAATGCAAAATCGTAGATGTTGTTGAATACTTAATTGGCGTTGAGCAAGAACTGAACTGACATGTAGAGGAAAGAAATGTCAAAGGGGATTAAGTACGTATGGGTTGAATATTGGGGTAAAAGGACAGACTGACCTTATAGTCAGTGTAAAATTTAAAAGCAAATGACTCAACCAAACCTTTATTATTAGCAAAGCGTGTACAAACGGTTGCATCCGCAGAGACGCTTGTTCGGGGAGGGGGGGGGGCGTACGTATATGGATACAGAGTTCAGTAATGCGGTAGACATTGAGGAGTTTGGCCGTTCGGTTATTTATCGGATTCTCATTGTGTGTTTTCGAAAACATGGGACGTAAGCCTGATCTACTTCTTGCATCGCACGTGAAGAAATATATTTGGCGCTTCCCTGGTTTGGAATTTACGGGTTCGCGCATTCGTTGCAAATTTTGCGGTGTAGGGTTGCTAGGTCGCACATTTGAATGTAGAAGTCATTAAAAATAAACGTCATCTGTTGAATTTAAGAAACAATATTCCGTACTGGCAATTTTTGTATGACTTTATTTTCACGTTGAGCACGTGCAGCATCCCACAACACCTACTAGATAATGAAAACTTTCGTCTTTTTTGCATAAATATGTTCCATCATGGAAGCTACCAACAAAAAGATAATTGCGGTACAATTTACAACATGTGCAAAGTACAGTAAAAGACTGTATAAAAGACGAGTTGAGAAATCAAAAAATCTGGCTCACTGTGGACGAAACTACTGATGCTCAGAAACACAGTGTGATTCATATTGTGGCGCGCCCTTTAAAACGTAATGATCCAGCAGCGTCTTTGTTGTTAGTCAGTAAAAGGAATGAAAGAACTGATGCCGAAACCGTTGTAAGGATAATGAAAAGTATGTTAAGAGAATCTTGTATCGTAGGAGCCCAAATCACCATGTTAGTTTCTGACGGAGCCGCAACAATGCTGAAAGCTGGTAGGATGTTAAAACTATGCTTTTCGACTCTTCTTCACATAACATGCCTCATACACGCATGTCATCTCATAGCAGAAACAATTCGAAACAAGTATTCTAGGGTGAATGATTTAATATCACCTACCAGAAAAGTGTTTGTGAAATCTCCCAAACAAGTGAAAGATGTAATTTTCAAACTTAATCCTTCTAATTCTCAAGCGGTTCGCGAGAGTCAACAACTTTTTTCCGATTCGGACGTTCAAAAAGAAATAGATGACATTTCCATAAACTATTCTGTAGTGACACAAACTATTTCGCAGTTAGAAAATACTCACTTATCTATACAAGACAAGTTAAATAACATCAACAATTTAGAAAGCTTGACGGATGCTATAGGACTAGATGTCGCGCAAAGATTTCATGCAGTTTTAAATAAAAATCCGGATTTAGAAAAGGTTCGATCTATATCCGGAGTTCACAGAAGAGATACAGCAGTATTTGAATTTCGCAAATCTTACATCATTAGATGCTGAACGATCATTTGCAAAGTATACGAGAACGTTTTCAGACCGTCGTCGAGGCTTGACCTAATTGACAATGGAAGCATTGCTTATGTTGCAGTACTACGCGGCGTACCATGGCAGTCGCACATTACCGCAGTGGTCATCGATACGTCAATAAAAGGTAACAATCTATTATTTTTTTATTAATACTGTGTCTACTTTTGCGCGGTACGCCCCGGACGGTTCCACTAGTTTCTCGAACATTATAAATAGTACACGTACACCGATCAACCGATAATAACCGAACGTCCACTCGATTCCTTGTATGTACATAGTAAACACAGCTCCTTTCAGGGCGCCTCTGTGGGTGCAACCGTTTGTCACGCTTTAATTATTAGTTTATTATTTCAGTAAGGAGCTATTGTTTCAAAGATTGGCTTCAACGTGTGTAATTAGTAAAGCTGCCACCGGTGAGTGCTACAGCAGCGGCATTACATTCGAGAAAATCGAACGCAGTTGGTATCCTGTGGTATAGCCTTAACATATGTGTAAGCAATTCAGCTCTCTGCTGCCGTTTGTGACTGAAATTGCTGTTTTGTTCGTTATGACGGAGGTGATTTGCGCCCTAACTTAGGCAGGAAATTAATATAGCTCTTTATAAACAAGTTGATGAAACTATTTTACAAACAACCAAATATGATGAAGATTTTCTGTCTGTGTATTTATCAACAGTAAACATACAAGTTCCGGTTTCCTGGAAGAAGATAAAGCTTTAAATTTGTAGACTAGGTTAGTATAACTATGCACTGGTAAAAACCTCACTCACATTAGCAGTACCTAGCGTCAGTGGTGGACAAGATTGGGGGAAATGACTGAATTTTTGCCGGTTTCCCCGAGAGTCGACAAAACACGAGTCTGTCTAGTCGCTTTCAAAATTTAGTCGTTTCCTCTCTCTTGTCCATCACTGTCTAGCATGAACATGTAAAGATTGATCACGATGCGTTTTTATAAAATAAACTGCCCAGTTAGAGTAATAGGATTGTATAACCGGCTAATCACTTGATTTCATCACCCTATTGCCAACACAAATGAAATACAGGATATATTAAAAGAGTAAATGACGTTCTTAAACCATAAGATCTCTAAAGAAAAAAAAACTTATCCTATTTAAACCGTAAATTATTTCATACTATACGAAAATGCTACGCAATATACATATATAGCCGTTCCAATTCGTCGACGGTGCACCCAACTAAAGTGATAAATTATTTCGCAAATAGCACCACTTCAAACGAATGTTCGAAGAACGAAGAACAGCGAGGAGCAAGCAAGCAAAACGCGCGGGACCCTTCCCATATCTTTTCTTTTCATTAGACAAAAAAACGTGTCGCCTTGAGTGATGCATGAATGAAATCGCACACCTTGGAACAATGGCCGAGGCATTTCTTCTTTTATTTCTTTCTCATTCCGCAGGACCATTACGACACGACAAACGCGGCGCGAAAAAAACAAAACAAAAGCGAAAGAAAAAATTAATAAATAATAAACAAGGAGACGTTCATGAGGTGATATGTATATCGTTTCTCTCCGACTAAACTTACCGGTCAGGCATGAACCTGGACTACTTGATCCGAACGTCTTCAGTTGTGAAAAACCTGGAAGCAAAAGAAATGGGTTAGAATATTATTCAGTGTCAAACAAATATCAATATAGGATGTCTTATTGTATTTTGACATGAAGTACTACTAAGATGCGGTTTTATATAAGTTCTTTTATGGCTTTTATGAATATGTCATTCCTTTTATAAAAACCGAAATGAAAAGGGCATCATTTGGCAGTCCCGGTACCGAATTTTTGAATAATGCAACCAACACTTTGTTTATCCGCAGTAATTTGAAATGGCGATTCTTTTCGCGTTTAAATGTTATTTACAAAATTAAAATCAATTGAGAAATAACAGAGATAAACGTTTATGAAGATACCACTATAAAATTAGAAATGGAAAGAAGAAGACATCTATCGTATCATGACTGACAGAAGAATAAACACAGTCAGAATTCAAATTGCATTTACTTACAGGTTAATGATACACCACAATTAACCTTTAAGTACTAGCACCTATTGGACATACATAAGCATGGCGCCTACGGGGCACCATTGTAAAATTACTGCTATAAAATTAATGTTTTAATTTTAAATGTTTCTTGTTTTAGGAATATAAGTACCTGATATGGTACAAAACGGTAAAATAACATATAAAAGAAATTTTAATAAGTATTATGTACTATTTATTCGTAACATGCATTGCACAATTTTTTTGTATGCTCTGAACAAATATTTTTAAAACATTTAGAGCATATTTGTTTAGAATGACGGTTATTTTTTCTAGGGCACAGGTAACACCGCTTTCTTGAACTTGTAGTTCGAATTTCTACAGGTTGAAGCTCAATTTCTAAACGCTCGTTTAGAATTCTTCGAATGTTTCTTGGCAATTAAGGGTACTCCAAGTGATACGGTTTTATAAGTTCTTGTCCTAATATTTTGAGGAAATTTCTACGCTCAGTGACTGATTCAATATTATTATGTTTATAAATAATGAAAGCATTTAAGGCGCAGACATTAATGAGATGGAAAAATAAAACCAATTGCCATCTCCTTGTACCCCGTCGTACACTGTACGTAGCACAGTATTATAAAATGTCAAAATTTCTGGTTTCTTTTCTTCTCCGGTATCTTGGTCAACGTTTGCATCATGGTGTATTGTGGAGAGCAGAAGAACTGCCTTAGATTTTTTTGGTACATAAGAAATCAACGTTGCATTTTTTGAAAATCCAAACTGTACTTTTTACAGTTCTATTCTTGTTGGGAAGAATCACTGCTGGAATTTCTCTTTTATTTTTGCGTATTGTTCCTATTAATGTTAAATTATGGTCCGACAATAAACGCTGTGATAAGGATACACTTGTGTACCAGTTATCGGTTGTCATATTTCTGCCAGTCTTATCGATAGGTTGGTTCAATCGAACAACAATTTCCTCTGCAGAGTTACTGACTTTATGAGGTCCTTCTAGTTCCGGTGTGCACTTGCATGTTTACAGTATAAAAATTTTTGGCGTCACACAGAGCAAAAATTTTTATTCCATAGCGATTTGGTTTTGACGGAATATATTGCCGAAACCTGCAGTTACCACGAAATGCCACTAATTATTCATCAATGGTAACGAATTCAGAGGGCGAAAAAAACTTAGTGCATTTAGAAACAATATTCTCAAATAAATCCCATATTGGGGCAAGTTTATCTATTTGAAGACGCTCATTGCGTGTAGTAATGTCATCAAACCTGATACAACGAAGTATAAATAAGAATCTTTCATAACTCATTGTTGTATAAAAGAATTGACTGGCTAAATCATTATCGGAGAATAAGTCTCTGAAATTCAAATGAGATGATCGCAGTACAACGGCGACAATGCAAAGCAGTCCTATGCAAGCTTTTATTTCATTGAGTGTGCTAGCTCTTTGAAAGATAGGTCTTACTTTCAAATCAATCGTCAAGGAATAGCGCGAATATAGCGGAAATTTCTTTTACATTCTTTGCACGACCTTTGCAACCAGGAAGATGAATAACAATATTACTTTTTCATGTTCGTGATGTTGGAGGGGGTACTTTATTCCACTTTGTAGTTGTATTTTTACCTATGAAATTATAAACCATAAGAGCTAAGTATTTTACAACAGTGTTTATTTTTACATCAGATAACTCTTCCGTATTGCTGTCATCTTCTTCAATGACTGAATCACTATCATGACTAGATACACTTTCATGATCTGAACCTAAGTCGCTTTCGGGATAGATGTTTTCGTTATCAAATTCTATCCAAAAATCGTCACTTTCAAACAATTTCGCTATTTCTTCATCACATAATCCACGTTTACTACCCATAATGTCAACTATACACGTTAAGGCTCAACGAACTACTAACTCAATATTCAATGGGCATAAATATTTTTAAATACTGTACTATAAATCACTCACAAAAACACCCGTTATGTATAATGAAAACTCAAAAAAGAACAAACGTAACTACTGACACGGCGCTTTTCAGACACCACCGAGTGCATGGTCATAAATTATCTTTTGTTTACATTTCAATGCATGCAATATTTGGACTATATCATGTTACATAGGTTTTAGAAACACCATTCGAAGAATACATATTAGGTAAACTGACGTAAATGAAATTTTGTGAAAGATATTACAATTTGTAAAAGACCTGGCGCCTCGTATGCGCCATGATAGTACTTAAAGGTTAACAAAAATGCTCAATGTGCCTGCCTGTATGCACGTATTTAATCTCACCAGAAAGTTGCTCCATTTAGCATTTCCACTGGAATATTTTCAATAACATTCCAAATATTCCGTTTTAGATCAGAGATGTTTTCCATAAATGGATTATAAGCTCTTTCCTTAACGTAGCCTTACAGAAAAAAGTCGTGAACTGTAAGGACTGGAGACCGAGGCGTTCATTCTATTGGCTCACTTTTATCAATCCAGTTGGTACCAAATTTTGCAGAAACAGATTTTGTAGCGATATTAGAGAAACAGCGAGGAGCCCCATTTTGTTGAGAGAAAAAATGGGGATTCCCTAAAACACCATCTTGTTCTAATTGTGGTTAAAAGAAGTTTTCTAACAAATCCGTGCAATTATTGTCGAAAACTGTTTTTTTTTTGTAAAAAAGGAAAGCCCGTACATTTTTTTGCGGGAGGTACCGCACCGAACATTAACTTTGGGAGAATCCCCGTCGTGCTCCTTAAATAATCTCGGGTTTTCTTAACTCCAAATCCTGCAGCTTTGACGATTTACTTTTACCGTTCAAATGCAATGTATATAGCCTCATTTGACGTAACCATCGCTACATGTCGATTGTTTTTAAACAAATCTATCAGTCAGCATTCTGTTTATGTAGTCCGTTTCCTGAAGCTTTTGTAAACGTTGAAGCTTGTATGGTTTAGGTCTTAGTACCTTCACCAACCTGAAAACCTTAATTTTATCCAACTCTAGGTGGAATGCAATTTTTCGAATTGATATTTTGCGGCTCCTTTAAATCAGTTCGTATACAGCTAAAATCTGGTTTAAAAATAAGTTGGGATCGAGGGTTCTCTTTTTCCTAGAAATTGATGCAGTTTCTCGAAATTTGTTACGCCATGCTTTTATGGTATTTGTTGCCGGCGGATTTTTATTTATAACTGTGTTCTAAAATTTCGTCTTGTTTTAATTAATGACTTGCACGCAGAGAAATGGTTTCTTGCATTAAGAAAATATTGTTTTGTGTTATGACTATAACGCGACCATTTATTGTACTATTGTACTAAGAATCGCTTTCTTCAATTTTCTGCAAGATTTTCTTGAATCAAGTTAACAAATGTCTTAAACAAAGAAATATTTCATTACAAGCACGTTTCTCTACGCGTGGTCTGTGCGTACAACAGTATTGCTTGAGATTTTTCTTGCTTCGTGAAACCCATTATCAAAAAAATCAGACACTAACGGTGTTTAGTCGTTAGGAAGTTTGACGTTTTGTGATTTTGTTTATTCTTCTGTCAGTCATGACACACTAGATGTTATGTTTCCATCTCTGATTTTACAGTGATATCTTCATAAACGTTTAGTAGTAGTAGTAGTAGTAGTGCTTCATTCGTTAACACCTCACGGGGTGAATACACATATGGGTACATATAAGTCGTACAACACATATAAACACACATAATACACATAGATAAACAACATAAGTCGTATAAATAAATCATACAAAAATACAGTACAGCTTGTACAGTGTTACAAACTACAAAACAATAAAGTAATCACTTCAGCGATGTAAATGTAGAACATAAACATCTCAAAAAACTACCCACTAGAACGATCTCTGTTAGAACGATCTCTGTTACTTCTCAATTGATTTTAATTTTGTAAATAACATTCAAACGCTAAAAGAAGCGTCTTTTCAAATTCAGTATCTGGTCTGCCAAACTATGCCATTTTCATTTCAGTTTTTATAGAAGAAGTGACATATTCGTAAAAGCTATAAAAAATCTGGACTCGTATAAAACTCAATGGGGAAAACCGTATCTTAATACTGCTTTTTTTTTAATAATAATGATTTATTGTCATTATTCATTGAACATGGACAGTGTCACTACATGAATAGATATAAATATGAAGTAGATATAAAATACAAAAAATAAAATAGATATAAAAGTATCAAATATATAAAATATAAAACTAAAAAATATAAAATATAAAGTATACAGAATACAAAACAGCATAGAGTCTATGTATAAGTGATATCCATATACTCGTCCACGCTAGAATGTATTTTCCATAAGAAGCTGTTTTAGTGCAGCTTTAAACTGCATAGCTGACTGTACATTTTTTATAAACGTAGGTAATTTGTTATTTAGTGTTATCGCTCTGTATCTATGACTCATTTCGTAGAGGCTTGTCTTATGTGTGGGTACAGCCAAATCTTGACAGTGCCGTGTTTGCATGTTGTTGTAAATATCGCTATTTTTACTAAAGCTATGTTTATTATTTTTCTAAAATTTTCGTACCTCAAAGATTTATAGACTGGGAAGTGTAGGTATCCTAAAGTTCTTAAAAAGTGAACGGCAGAATGTTAATGGTGTAACGCGCAACACGCACCCGACAATTCTTTTCTACAGTATAAATAGCTGTCTAGCTCCCACTGCTGATCCCCAGAAGATCAAACCATAGCTAAGACGGGACTCTACATACGCGAAGTAAAACTGCCGCAACGAATGTATATATACAACATTGCGTAAGTTTCTCATACCATACTGTCGACAACTTACCCTGCAATAAACTGCAATGTTCACTATATTTTAACCCTCCGTCCACAACCAACCCCAAAAACTTGACCGAGTCGCTTTCAGAAACCGGAATGTCATTATACCTCATGCCGTTCGGAAAATATAAGCTTGCAGAATCAGTCAAAATATAATGAGACACCTGTATAACAAGCAAATTATATTTTGACAACTTTAAAGTATGTCGTTTCCAGATATTAAGAAGGAAGTAAAATTTAATTTGTGGTCTGTAAATACCAGCTTCCTCTTGCACTCCGCAAGTAGCATTACCACTTTAAATGTCACCTTAACCTAAGAAGAATAAACATCAAGCCAAGAATTTAATTGCATTGTCAAATTTTCTTACATTTATAGTGCATGTAACAGGATGAGTTTTAAACGTTAACTTCCTTTAATAATTTTGTAACAAGTTTGTAGTATTATTATAGTCTTTTTCAAAATAAGAAGACACAGAAGTTCCTGATAAAATTCTTAGAATAAGACACATCTACAAACCTAAATGGTTTAAACGATGACCACACTCGTTCCTTTATGGATGGTATTGACTTAGTTAAGCACCTATATTGTCCCGAAACCGCTAAACCGATTGAACATCTTTACACGCTATAGAATTACGCACAAAAGAACTTGGAATATATGCCCTATTATATGAAAAATCCGGATTACTTCCTATACATTATTGACAAAGGCGTTGTACCTCGACCGGTCAAAATACTCTCTTCTCTCCTTAAATCGATCACCTCCACTTTAGGAGAAGAAGCAGAAGATCTAAGAAAAGACCGTGCAGAACGGCCCGGTAATTCCATCCTTATATACCCTAGAAAAAAGGACGATTTTTATATCTATGTTGAAAGGTATTATGTATTTGCATTAAATGCGGTCCATTATGTACGAATAGGCGTCTCAAATATAGCATGAAAGAGCTCAGGTTATCTACGGCATTGTGTCGGATTGTTCGATGAATTGTCATGTCATGTGACTACACGTCTATTAGGTTCGGTTGATAGAATAGGTGCGTTCTGTCGTGTGGTTGGAAATGCGGAAGCATCGCGTTTTATGTTCCGGCAAGTAATTTGATATTTAAGAAATGCTTTGGTTTAGTGAATATTGCTTGTTATGAAGAAGGAAGGCTGTTGAAATAATACAATTTAGCTGTACCGAAAACAGAAGAATTCTCTTGAAATATGGTTCATTTTTATTTTTTAATTAGCAGCCTTCGATTGTTGTTTACACAGAGAAACAAATACATATCTTTGAAATTATCGGGCATCGATACGAAATGTAGTGCCATTTGCTCGTGAACATATAGAAAAAAGAATGAAAACGGAATTGAAAGATAAAAAACTGTGGTTGTGTGTGGACGAAACAACAGATCGTCAAAAACATTCTGTGGTTAATGTAATGGTACGTACAATGGAACCACATCGACCGTCATCCTCTTTCTTACTTGCTTCCAAAAGAGTTATAAATTGTACTGCCGATGAGATTTAAAAGGTAGTGTTGAACTCATTGAACAAACTTGAAGTTTCAACTAAGCAACTTTTAATGTTTATGAGTGATGGTGCCGCAAATATGCGTTCTTTGGGCCAATCTCTTAAAGAACACAGTGGTAACTTCTTACATGTAACGTGTAAAATCCATACTCTAAATTTTGCAGCACAAACGATTCCTATATGTTTCTAAAGTATTTCTAAAGTCCCCGAAACGTACCCGACTATTTTACAAACTGTGTCCTGATTTACCGGAACCACCACAGCCGATTGTTACACGTTGAGGAACATGGTTGCAGGCTGCGTTTTACTACAACAAATATTTTGATCAAGTAAAGAAGGTAGTTTTAAAATTCAATCCGACAGAAGCTGCAGCAATCAAGAAAAGCCAGGAAATATTTCAAGATAGTCAGGTTAAAAGAGATTTACAAACTATTCACAACAATTACTTCGGACTAGCGGAGGGAATAGAAAAATTACAAAAAGTTTCGATGTCGCTAGTGGATTCTGTTCAAATTCACGCACAGTTATGCGCTGTAGAAGGCGAAACAAATTGGTGTGTAATACGAAAATTTGAAAGTGTTTTAGAGAAAGACTCCGATTTTCTTATATTAAGACAAGTTTGTGAAGGTGCGTGTGAAGATGCATTAAATTGTTTCAAAGATTATTTTAAATATGCAAATATAACATCGCTAGATGTCGAACGGTCGTTTTCGGCATTAAAAAACATTTATTCTGCACGTCGTACTCACTTGACTGAAATAGCTGTGGAAACATCTAATGATTCAAATATTTAACAGATGTTACCCAGTTTGTGATTTCATGGAAGATTTTTAAAACGGCAAGTGTTTCAGCACGTTTTATAATTTATTTCTTACCTTCTATTTTATGTGTAAACTTTTATATGCTCGCCACGCCTCTGGCTGTTACCGCATATTTGCCCAGGTTAGTGATCAGTTAGCGTCCTGCAATACGCTGCTACTTCGACGTACGAAGTGGTACAGGAAACTGATGATTGAAGTTATATGGGGAACTAGCCCAGTAAATGCTTACTATTTGTATTATATAAATACAGTTACCGTATAATCAATGATAATTACGGAGTTTACAGAACAAATAGTAAAATCCCTCATTGACTCTGTAACGAAGTCTATAGCGGCTGCTAAAAAAAAGGTTCACCACCTGGTATCCAGTGAGAGGAATAAGAGAGGTCGTTGCCATGAATGCTACCAAACGCTTGGAAGATATGGTAAGGTCGTACATGGCAAGAAAAAGATGGCAGCACAAGTAAAGACCATATGTGATACTTGCGAAAACAAACCTTCTTTTTTTGCAAAGAGTGCTTCAACAATTTTCACTAATTTTTTTCAGTTTAGTTTATATGTTATATTGACTTATCTTGCAAGATTACATGATGTGAATAAATACTTAAAAAAAAATGTTTTTTCCAATTCTATGAAAGGCCAGAGAAATTTTTTAAGCGAGTATTGCATAAAACCTCCAATATATTCCTATATCGCCGTCGTAGGTCGAAGTTTTCTGATGCTAGATACAGTGCCAGGCCGTAGTACCATTTATCCAATATAAAACTTACGTCTTGTATATTTTTAGAGATATCCGGTCGTTTTAGAAAATATACTTCACTGTGTATCATTTAGGATACACACGGCCTATGGTGACACATGGGGTGTGTATCCTAAATGATACACATGGCGGTGAAAGCGTAAATAAAGTTTTTCAAAAGATTGTGAATTTTTAACACGTTATCTTATGTGCTCATAAATGGATGCTTTATTTCTACAATCAGGAAAGTTTAGACTTTTTACTATGTTCCAATTTTGGGAACGTTCGGCATTAAAAGGTGAAGTGAAATATATGGTAAAGAAAAATATATTTGTTTCAAACTGACGAAGTTCTTTAAAAGGAAAAACTGTATTGTTGAATCAAACATATTGCGTATATTAAATCTAACAGATATATTTTCAAATCAAACTTGAGGTTATTTGTTTCAAGAGATAATATGTTTGAATCAAATAAAGATTACACTAACATTATTTTTTTAAATTAAAAAAATATAGCTTTACCGTAATTTAAAATTACGGTTTGGTTGACTGAATGCATATTTGTTTGAGTCAAGAACTCCTAACGTGACCGCTTCTGAAGTTTTACAATGTTGAAACAAATTTTTTATTAACACAAATATACCGGTGGGTCTTGCATTTTAGAATACTTTAACCATCAAAAGGATACCGAAATAATCTCTCGCCTTCCAACTGTAAAGCTTTCCATTAAAAGCAAATCTTGCTGGTTTGCGATACAAATTCTTCTTGCAATGTTGAAGCCGACATAACGTCGATCTTGTACACAAATATGATCTTGTCACCTTCACTCAGTAGCGTATCATTTTTGCCATAAAATTATAGAATTTGTCATTGGCGACGTAATATGCTGAATTGGTTTAGAAAAAGATACATAAGGCAGCAATTTAATGAAAATAAACGGCAATAAATGAAAATTACACTATTTTTTCAGACTTTTACGCACATTGAACATATTTACTCTTTTAATATGTCCAAGATATGATGTCGGGGAAACATTAAATCCCGTTTCATCCCCGCTCTTGTAGGACAACGTAAATATTTTGGTTTCATGTTGACTTTTAAAAATAAAGGATTCCAAGTTCTCTTCTGTGTGGTATAATGATTTGTATAAACGTCGTTCTATTGCAGGCAAGCCTTCGAATACATTTTGGAAACGTTTGTTTAGTAACTTCATAAAATTGTGCAAACAATACAAAGTTTCTGTTTTATTCAGTATGTGGTAGTTAACGATGGAATTCCACTAATTTGCGAAACTTCCGCCCGGAATAAATTAATTAAATTGTGCGGAGTGGAATATATCAATACGGTGTGTCCATGACAGCAAGTTTATTTTAATTGAAGGTTAAATCTTTTACTAAAACTTTTATTACATAGATTAGAGCATACATAGATTTGTTGTACAGCTAATTATAACAAAATTTAACAATAAAAATTAATCATTTTCTCCTCCTTGCAGTCTGAGATAATTAACAATCAAATTAATTTGTACAGAGCAATGCACTAACGAAGTAACTGCCAATGACAGCATTAATTTTGTACGAAATCACTTATCAAAACATTTATCGAATATATCTGTAACCAGAAGACCATTTAATGAACTTAGATTAAATAAATATTAGGCCATACAAAACACAATCATTCTGTTCATCACACGTCATTGTGTGTAGTTGAGAAAATGTCGATGTGGAATTGACGAAGGATCCTTTGTTCGATTCTTGGCCAGTAACTGTAGTGATGAACGGTACGTAGATAGAATGCCAATGGATCTTTTAAATTAACTGTAATAGTCACTCTACACAGTCGATCTCCTAATCTCCGTATTTAAGTGTGAATAACGTATTAGGAGGGGTTTAAATTGAGCAAGTTAATTGGTATGGTTTGAATTTATTGGATCAATGTGTTTAATTGTGTTGTTTAATAAACCAGAACAACTGAAAATGATTTTCTCAAGAAATGTAAACTTGTAGCCAATTAATATATAAAATGCTGTTTAGTAGGAAGTTGTTTGGTAAGTCTAATAATGTTTAAGATTTGAAAAATTTTATTATTTTGAAATTTCATTTTTTTTATTTTTCATTTTAGTCGAGTTCTTCTAAGATTCTTCTTCTATTGCATCAACAAAATGTATAACGACCTTCCTTCGAACTTAAAGCACAGATAGCCAATTCCGATCTATTGATGTGTTGTACCTTTCCTGGTTAAAATACTGCATTTATTTTAACTGGTAAATTACTTATCTTTTTGATATACGAGGATCGTTAGGAAACTACGTGGCCTAACGAAGAAAACGCAATTTTTTTCGACAAAAAACATTTTATTTTTCAATACAGTCTCCTGCTCGCGCAACGATATTCCAGATTAGCAATACCTTCCTTGTAGGTCGATAAATCGAAGTCCTCGAAATAGCAATTTACAGCAGCGATTACCTCAGAATTAGACGAAAATCTCTTGCCGCCGAGCCATTTTTTCCGGTTTGGGAACAGATGATAATCGCTGGAAGCCAAATCTGGGGAATAGTCCGAATGAGGCACTAATTCAAATCCCAATTCATGAATTTTTGCCATTGCAATTGCAGACTTATGGGCATGTGCATTATTCTGATGGAAAAGCACTTTCCTCTTTACCAAATGAGGCCGATTCTCTTTGATTTTGTCGCTAAGTTGTTGCAACATAGTGGCATAATACTCGTCATTTATTGTTTTCCCCTTTTCTAAGTTAATTGACCAAGATAACTCCATGAGAATCCCAAAAAAAACAGTTGCCATAACGTTTCCTGCTGACAAAACCGTTTATGCCTTCTTTGGTGCCGGGGAAACTTTGTGTGTCCATTGTTTGGATTGTTCTTTGGTTTCCGGAGTATAATGGTGGACCTAGGTCTCATCGACGGTTATGAAACGGCGTAAAAAGTCCTTCGGATTGTGGCGAAAACGTGCCAAGAGGTCACGAGAAACACTCAAACGATTCAGTTTTTGCTCCGGTGTGAGCAACCGCGGCACCCAACGCGCCGAGTATTTTTTCATTACCAATACTTCAGTTAAAATTCTGTGCACACTGTCATTTGAGATATTTACTATGTCTGCTATCTCGCGCACTTTTACTCGACAGTCATCCTATACGATACGGTGGACTTTTTCAATCATATCCGAGGCAGTTGCAGTTTTAGGACGTCCACTACGGGATTCATCATTTGTACTCGTACGACCACGCTTAAATTCGGCTACCCGGTTTTTAACCATTGAAAACGATGGAGCGGATTCCAATAGTATTGAATATAGCTCTGCTTTAATTTCGGTTGGTGTTAAGCCTTTCAAATCAAAGTACTATCACTGCTCTCAACTCAATTTTTTCCATTGTTTACAAAATCACACGAGACGTTCACTTTGGCGTACTGTCAAAAATATACTAATTGACAGATCGTTCCTTTCCTGTGTACATTTGTGCTTTAAAGACACAAGAAGTTGCACTATCACACAGAGTCCATATTTTTATACCATACTTCGCAGGTTTGCTGGGGATATATTGTTTGAAGGGACAACGGCCACTAAATGCCACTAGTTCTTCCACAGTGACATTTTTGTCAGGGTAATAGAGCGTAGGAAGGTTCTCCACCCACTTTTCCCCAACACGTTTCCCGAACATTTCCAATAGCAGCTAATGTATCTGCACGTCTTCTTCTCTTGTGGCCTTATTATCAAAGCGAATCACACGAGATATACTAAAAGTTTCAACTGATATTGTTGCTCGAAAAACACTTCGACCTGTATTTTTACCCCACAGGCTTTTTGTTGCCTCTCCATGAGATCGGTAGACCACAGCAAGCAACACAAGACCAACTTAGGTTTGAGAAGTCTTGTTATCTAAATTTCTCCACTTTGTACCAAACAATTGCAGTCCTTCAATATTTGTCATTTTTATGATTTCATTCTCAATTTCAGTGTAGAAAGCGGTCTAGAATGAACTTTTTATGTCAGTAATTCTGGTACGAGCATATCTGCTAACACTTGGTGCATTTTTTCTGACGTTAGCAGCAGACAAGCGACCACGTTGTTGTGGCGGTCGTAAATTCTATTCTATTATACGATCAAGCTCAGAGGTAGAACCTTCACCTTCCGAAGCTTCTACAATAGTTTGTAGTTCTTTATCGCTTAACGGTTTCCGGTTTGCCATCTTCAAAAAACAATTCAAACTGACACGAAAAAAATTAATGTATTTTTATTTATTTGCGTGAATGATACAAACACTATTTGGAAGTATCTACGTACGTTACCTCATTTCATGACGACAATAATACCGAATATTGACCTAAACGTGACATAAGAAGTAAATACAAATTTAGAAGAAAAAACAAAAATTTTTAAACAGCTTTTGGCATAGTAAAGTTTACAAATAAAAAATTGTCATTAGTTAATATGGTGTATAAAAGCTGCTTTGCTCGTTCCTTTACATGCATTAACTAAACTGTTCATTGATCCCAATTCACTGATCTCTTTTGATTATTATATATTTACAACAGCGCGTAGATGAATGTGATCGCGAACTACATTGCTATTATTATTATTATTATTATTAAATGGCTTTGGTGGACGCCACTGGCCAGTTACCCCAGACCACATTGCTAGAGTTCGCTGTAAAATTTTACTTTTACTACGTTGGCAACGCAGTCGTAGGGTCGACAATTTCGGCGGCCATGCACGCGAACGCGGGCAATGCTCGACGCTCGCGACCAAAACAAGAGAACGGTACAGAGCGCCGAGTGGCGACACCGAGCGGCACTCGTTGGAACTAATTAATTATCGAGTCGCAGTTAATTACTGCCTTAACGAACCCCCTTTCGGCCGCCGCACCCCGCTCGCGCGCCATCTCTCATGCCGTTGGCAACCCTGTGTCAAGCTGCTACCCGCCACCTCCGTCCCCCCCTCTCACCCACCTCTTCCCGCGACCCGCCGCCACCGACCGCCCTTTGTTTTCGTATAATTCAATTTTCTACATGTATAGATTTTGCAGCGAGCTCTCCTTGTCTTCGTTCTCTTGTCGTCTCTCTCTATCGTCAGCCGCCGGGGCCCCCCAATTGGGGCGGTCGCCTACAATACGAAACATTGTTTCCAGCTATTCGAATGTACTCTTTTTCTACAGCGTTCGGTTTTTTTTGGTTATTGTTGTATTTTTTGAATGGGCGAGCGTTGGTGAGGGCGCCAGGGGTACCTCGAATCCATAATTAAAGGTTTGGTTTGTTTTGTTGTTCGAAATTGTCGCATCGTTGCCGTTGATGGGTTGCGAATGCGATTTTGATATGTTGATATGTTTTTGACGGATTTTAATCAAGTGATCGGCGGAACATTCGATTTATCCTGTTTAGTCGAAATACTAGGAGGACTATGGAAAAATAACAGAACAACCTGTCAAATTATGAAATTTATAAAATGCTTGAATTTGTAGTACTAAAAATGTGATCCAATAATTTAAATTTTACTACTTACAAGGGAACATCCCGAACCCGTGAATTCAAAAAAAATTAAAACTTTGTGGACAAGTAGTCCTCACACCAAGATGTTCGAAGCCATTTTCCTTATCGGCCCAATTTCGTTTTAAGAGGGTGAAACCACCCCTGAAATTTTACTTGATTTTTGGTCTTTTGAAAATAATTCGATAACGGTTGGACCAAATACATCAAAGTTATATATCAAAACAATCGTCTCTTTGAGCTCTATTACATATGTGAAAATACCATAGTATTTCTATTTAATAATTTGGCGGTGCCTTCCCCCATCCCTTCACGAATGAACCTATTCAAATACCATATTGTGGATGTTATACAGCCCTTCAAGCAGTTTCAAAAACGTACTTCACTTTATGTAAAACAGTTATTAAAAAAATGAGGAAAATGATATTTAATATGTTGTTAATATGTTGTCTTTAGAGACTGTGAAGGAGTGTAACATAAATTTTGATGTTTTTAGATAGATATGTTTTAGAAAACAGAAATATAGATAAAAATGAATTAATATAATAATATTGCATGCCTTTCGGATGTCATATTACAATTCATAGTGGTAAAAAAAATTTATTTAAACTAACATATAAAATACATATTATGACATATTTTGTAATATATGGCTTATGTATACATGTGTATATATAATATATACGCTAGTAATTACTTAATTTGTATGATAATGCATTTCTTCATAAAAATGCTCAATGCATAAAAAACTGTTGCACCAGGAACACTCTATTATAGCACGCGCTCCACATATGGAACATCGCGATGGAATTTGGAAATCTTCTGGTAAAAGTGACAGGATTATCGAAACAATTTGGCCGGTCTGCAATATAACCACTTTTGTGCCATGCATAAGCAAATAAATTATGATATTTTGAAGAAGATAATTGGTTGTGCACTAAAGACTGTAATTTAATAATGTTGTTACGCGTTTGCAAATTAATATCGTAGTTGTATAAGAGTATAATACCAGATAATTCCCTAACAAAATTTTTCCAAACACGAAATCCATAGACGTCTAAGGGCTATATCATACCAGTGGTTTTCTTTGGTATTGTGAGGATGTTCACATTCTTGTCGGCCGATATATGGTCTTTTAAGTTAGATGGACAATGAGCAGTCCACGAATCTAGCAATAAAACTGTTTGAAATCCTGTATTTGGAAGATATACCTTTGTGAACCATTCCGTGAATAATGCTGTTGTCAGTTTTCCGGATGATGAAGCAGTTACATAAATATTTTCTGCGTAGAACATCGATTCTACTACTCGTGGTCCAAATGTACCACTTTGTTCTTTCAAAACCATGAATAGGGGCGACAACAAGCGTCCAGACGCGGTTACTGTAGGAAGTATGGTATAGCTGTGTGTTGTAGCGAAAGTAGATTGCACAATACTTTCAACTGCTTTCGATACCTGTGGAGCTAACGTGCGACCAGAGTGGAATTCCAAATTGAATCCACTTTCATTAGCGTTGAATGTATTAGTAGAGCCCCATCTAAAAAGCAAAAAATTTGTGAATACAAAAATGTCTTCAAATTCCCCTGCAATTTCTTACCTATATAATTGTTGTAAAGACTTTACTCTCTTAAATCTATGTTTTACAGCTTCAAATGAACGTCGTTTTTTTCCAGATTTCCGGAAGGTAACAGCTTTTGTCTTATATTCTAAATCGACAATATCTCCTTCTTCTGGTGCACATTCTTCTTCTTCAAATTGTATAACTTCTAAGACTTCTTCTCGTGAAGGTGGATATCTATCATCAACAAATGCTGCAGAATGTGGCCTAAATTCTTGCAAGAATTCTAGCGTTACGTCATTATCTACTTCAAAGGTTGTATCGTCCCGAGATATAATTAATATATTCCTCAATACATCGTGCATTTCACTTTGTTCATTGTTGAAAACTATTGGACGATTATCATTTGCGACATTAAATGTCAGTATTAGTAATCGAACTACATTTACTGGATTTATTACTATTGTTGAACTAGTACTCTAATTCTCACAGTCAGATGCAGTATTAAAAAGTTACAAAAGTGACTTTTTCTTATATACTTATTTTTATCCAAACAAATCAACAATTTTAAATTATTGCATATTAACTATTACTCATATTAAAGATTATTGTACTTATTATAAGTATAAGTCATACTTTATCATTGTTATCATATGTATGTGCAGCTGTCGTCGCACTATATCTGCTTTCATAAGTATCATTACCAATTCACAAATTCATATATCGAATTTTAAAGAATTAATAAACTCATTGCATAAATTATTCTATCACATTGATTGTTAGTCAGTAATAGAGGTATCCGAAATACGTGTACACATCGAAGGTAATATATTATTCACATAATATCTGCGGATTACCTTTAATATATCTTTGTTTCGCACAGGCATTGACAATTACATAAAGCGATGTATCGTGAAGCAGGTTTTATCCTTTTCTAATAATTACTTTGCAAAAAGTGATGTACGTTTTTGAAACTGCTTGAAGGGCAGTACAACATCCACAATATGGCATTTGAATAGGTTAATTCGTGAAGGAGTGGGGCAGACACCACCAAATTTTTAAATAAAAATACTATGCTATTTTCATATATGTAATAGAACTCAAAGAGGTGATTATTTTGATATATAACTTTGATGTATTTGGTCCAACCGTTATCGAATTATTTTCAAAAAACCGAAAATCAAGTAAAATTTCAGGGGTGGTTTCACCCTCTTAAAACGAAATTGGGCCGATAAGGAAAATGGCTTCAAACATCTTGGGGTGAGGACTACTTGTCCACAAAGTTTCAATTTTTTGGAATTAGGGTTGGATGTTACCTTGTAGAAAAGTATACTATTAATCTGAGAATGTTCAATAAAAGAATTCTTACGAAAACTAAACAAGAGTGTGCAACATCGTGTTTTGAAATTCAGTACTTCACTTCATCTAAACAACATTTTCTTTGACATACGATTGTCTATTGCCAACAAAACGCATTTACTGGCATCGACTGCTTACGCTACTTAGGAACAGAAAACATTTCTGGGTATGGACGTCAATAACATTTAGTGACATATACATATACCTTGTTCGATTATAATCTTTATTCAATGAACCGCATTGTCTAGAGTCTAGACACTAGACGGTTGATGCTATTTGAGGCATAGATTTTTTTTGGCATATATCCACCTCCTTACGTTTGAGTCTTATTTGCATTTTATTGATTTATTGGCCCCTTTGTGGGAAATTCCTGAGCGATATCGTATTTTCCATATATTAGGGGAACTGTGGCTTTGTTAGCGTCTACCGTGTCGGAAATTAATCAACCCAATAATAAAATAATAAAATTAATCAACCCAACAATATAACTACCAATGTTTATAAAACGATCAAGAAATATTTATGCAGATGATATATGGACGTTTCATTTTTGGATGTATACATACGTACAGTTACAAGCAAGCGTTACAAGGTAATGCCAGAATAATATGTAAAGTAATCTTTGAAAAAATAGTTTGTTGCAGACATCTTCAATTCTGTAACCTGTAAGCTTTTAAGCAGGTTGGTGCTCGTATTACTTAGAGATGTAAAATTTACTTTGCGGTTTTTTATCTAATCGTTACTTTAGATATTTGTATCCGTTAGCTTGTATTCGGTATAACCCGTTATTATGGAAAGTTGACTCATCTGAAAAGAGTACAAAATCTGAGAAATGCTCATCATCTCTTAACTTTTCTAGAATCCATAAACAAAATTCCAGTCGTCGGTCGTAATCTACTTCCAAAAGTTCCTGATGCAATTGTATGTGGTACGTGTTTCTTTATGATTCTTCCGATCCTTCGTCTGCTTATTCCTGTAGTTTCATTCATTATTCGCTGACTTGTATGCCGAGTTTCAATTAGAGATTCCATAACGAAAAATTCATTTTCTTCTTTTCCGATAATTGGTTTTTGTCACTCAATTTATATATATATATATATATATATATATATATATATATATATATATATATCTTCTTCTGAACAGCTTTTGAACGGGTAGGCTGTTCAGAAGCCGTTCAATAGCCGTTCAGAAGCCGCTCAAAAGCTGTTCAGAAGCCGTTGTGAACGGGTAGGCCGTTTTGACGTTAAAATCGAATCACCCCGCCCAAGCCAAGTACACCATAAGACCCCATGGTGTACACTTGACCCACGTTTCAAATTTCCCGCCAATGGGGCGGGGCCTATGACGTCACGTGTCATGTGACATGACTGAGGTAGGAGTGGTGGGGATAAAAAGTAAATTTGGACCCCTATGTTAAATCTTATGGAATTTTGCGCCAGAACCGGCCTAGCTATACTACTTAAGTTCTTGTTTTAAAACGACTTTTAAACAATCTCAAAGAACGATAATGGTTTAACTAACGACTACTGTCAAATAATGTTCGTTTATGAGTAATAATAACGTCAGTTCCGTCAAAGGCTACTTTCGAAAAATAAACTGGCAAGAAATGAATATTCGAAATCGAAAATGTTAAATTACTAAGAAAGTGTAAGATCTAAGTATAGGAAACCTTAATACAATTTTATAAATCGTTAAAATTAGAATCTAAATACGACAGTAAATACAGGCTGTTCCGTTGAATATAAGAAAGTTATTTGACATTAATGATAGTCCAAATCAAAAGTATATTTTCATCCACTCTGTATAATTTTTAGGGATCATTTTTATTTTATCATCAAGTCTAATGCTTTGACTAAAAATAAATACAATTAGAAAATACCTGGCTTAAATACGTAAGATAGGCACGCCTTTTTTTGTTCTACATTTTCAAACATACTTAAATATCTCAAAAACGGCTTGAGTAGGTATAGGAAATACAGGATCCAGCAAAAAAACTCCCTAATTTTAAAAGGTAGTTACAAAGAAACTAAGAAAGATGCAGGAAAAATACTTTTATTTGTGAACAATGAATACTATGCCATTTCATTACAAATATATCTTGCGTCCTCCATTGTAAAAATTTTGGAATCATCTTCGTGTAATATGCCACCGTCCTATCCGATTTGACTATAAGTTAAAAAATCACAATGATAAATCGGCTGAAGTTCTCCAAGAAGACAGGTCATTGCAACAACTTTCCTCAACACCAGGAACACAGACGGCAAAAACTCCTTGTTTAGGTCTCACAAAGAACTAGAGCCATCAGGAAGAACATCACTTGCGCCACACTGAAACATTGGCACGATTTCTAGACCACTTGTTTTTCACCGGAAACGATCGTCCATATCTCCGACACTGCCGAATCATTCGAATAAATTCCTCCACAACTAACGCACGATGCTCACCGAGCCAAGCCATTGCTCACACTGAAAATGGCACGTAGACCACTTTCAAACAATACCCCCTCCATATCAATACCCCCACTACAACTCATACAGCGGCTTCTTCAAATACAACAAACATACAATAATATACTGAGTATTTCATTTAAATTTTCACAACTTTGGCGTGTAACTTCCTTTGGGGCCACCCTGTATATTTAAAAATAATTTTAAAACTCACTCCCAATGAACCTACACAGCACCTGACAAAAATATTTGAAAGATATTTTGCCGTTTTTTGTATATAAACCGACGTGAATGTGGTGCCCCACCCTGTATATGTTTATATTAATTTTCATTACTTCTGTACTTTGAAAATGATCACAGAATCGTTTTCGAAACGTCATACCAATTAAACGCAAAAAAAGATAGAGCTGATCAAAACTGCGCTTGATTCTAATTAGTCGTCAAAATATCACAATATTACTTCACTTCTCATAGCAAATTTAATCTCGTACCCCAGAATATCCACCAAATTATGAATGGAATTGAGTTGCTAGAGATTACATATCATTCCTTTTTATTGCTAATAACGATAAACGAAGATAAAAGAACGTGTATTACGTTCTCTTCTCGCAAGCCGGTTCCTTAATTAAGTTCTTATTGCCCGCCACTAATAATCCGACAAGAAGCGAGGAAACTAAAGGCATCCTAAAATATTTTCCTTTTTAATATAAGACGTGAACGTGGAGCTCTCGTATAAGTCCCGACCGCTTTATGTGGAGCAGTTAAGTCGCGTCTATTTAAAATAAACAGCAATTCGCCTCGCCGCGCGACTATGGGCTATGAAATACTGGCGGAAAATTAAGTCATTTGACGTAAAGAATGTCACAAACTTAATTATATCAAAAATGCCGAGAATTTGAACTTAATTAAATGCAGTTTTCAGCCGTGCGGCATCCGCTTTACTGCGATGAATAAGTTTAATTAAATCCTTGTGTTTTATGTGCCCAGGGTCAGGAGGAATATCCCTCCGAATACCCGCCAGCGAAAGAGAGAAATGTTTTGGGGGTCACCACGTCGCAATGCCGGATTTTATTGGAGAAATTCTTTAATGGTTTAATGTACTTTAGTACTCTAGTAGTTGCAATATTTATTGTTTGTTTATGATAAAGTGTTCGATATAAAGAATAGCAGATTTTCAAGAAGCTATAAGATATATAGCAAAGGAACTATTGAGAAAGCAATCCAAATCTTTCTTACTAGCGGCGTTAACTTACTCTTTGATTACCCTTTTGGTGATTACCATTTCTTAGATTTTTCTTATATTGCAATTACCTTAAAGACATCTTGCACTTACCTCCGCGTCTTCCCAAAATATAATCTTCAATATCAGTTATTTTTTAGAGTTAACACCATTTATGTAATCTATGTTGGGTTCTTTGTCTACAACCGGGAGTGCTCCTTTTTTTTATTATTACTTTTGAAATTTCGCAGAATCTTCTTTCAGGTATTGCCATATATCGTTTCTACTGTTTCATAATAACCAAACGTTGATCACTAGAGTTCCTCAATTTGCGCCAACAACCAGTGGCGGGCGCATAAAAGTTTACACAAAATAAATATAATACGTGCCCAAACACTTACCGTCTTAAAAGTCTTCCGTGAAATCACAAAGTGAATAATGTCTGTTAAATATCTGCAACATTAGATATGTTCCACAGTTGTTCGGCAAACCGAGTGCGGCGTGAGGAAAAGTGTTATATGCAGAAAACGAACGTTCTACATCTAGTGACGTTATATTTGCGTAATTAAAATAATCTTCGGAACAAGTTAACGGTTCTGTTGACGCACCTTCACAAATTCATCTTAATGTGCCAAGATTAGAATCTTTCTCCAAAACACTTTCAAACCTTTCTAGAACACAAACATTTTTGCGTCTTCTACCGCGCATAGCTGTGCGTGAACATGTTGCACTATTTGCAGAGATTTCATTAACCACACCGAAGGATTTTGTAATTTTTCTATTGCCTCCACTAATCCGAAGTAATTGTTCTGAATAGTTTTTAAATCCGTTTTAACCTGACTATCTTGAAATTTCGACTGGCTTTCCTTGATAGCCGCAGCTTCGTTTGGATCGAATTGTAAAACCATGTTCTTAATATTCTCAAAATATTTATGATAATAAAACGCGGCCTGTAACCATGCTCCCCGTGTAAGAATAGGTTCTGGTGGCCTAGGCATACGGGGGCACAGTCTGTGAAATTTGCGAATACGTTTTGGGGATTTGACAAACACTGCTTTTGTATGCGCTATTAAAACGAAAATTTGAAAATTTTCAAATCTTCAAATTTTCAAATTTTCAAATTTTCAAATTTTCAAATTTTCAAATTTTCAAATTTTCAAATTTTCAAATTTTCAAATTTTCAAATTTTCAAATTTTCAAATTTTCAATTTCAATTTTCAAATTTTCAAATTTTCAAATTTTCAAATTTTCAAATTTTCAAATTTTCAAATTTTCAAATTTTCAAATTTTCAAATTTTCAAATTTTCAAATTATCAAATTTTCAAATTTTCAAATTTTCAAATTTTCCAATTTTCCAATTTTCCAATTTTCCAATTTTCAAATTTTCAAATTTTCAAATTTTCAAATTTTCAAATTTTCAAATTTTCAAATTTTCAAATTTTCAAATTTTCAAATTTTCATATAAATAATGGAAGTTTTAAATTATGGAAGTATTAAAAAATAATAATAATAATAATAATTTATTTTCCGCCTTGACCTGTAGAGGCATCGGGCGAACGTGACGCAGCAGTTTCTTCGTGGAAACAACTTTGAAATGATTTCTCATGCTCCCTACTCATCTGACCTGGCTCCTAGCGACTTTTGGCTGTTTCCAACGATGAAAGACACTCTCCGTGGCCGCACATTCAGCAGCTGTGCCGCTATTGCATCAGCGATTTTCCAGTGGTCAAAACAGACTCCTAAAGAAGCGTTCGCAGCGGCCATGGAATCATGGCGTCGACGTTGTACGGCTGCAGGGAGATTACGTCGAGAAGTGACACAAGTTTCACAGTTTTCGTGTGATTAGTTAGTGAGAAAAAAAATCGGAGGTGTTATAACTTGAATACACCTCGTACATACATTATAACGTATCAGATAATAAGCAGTGCTTATTATTTAATAAAATGGCGCCGCTCTTTTAAATACTGGCCTCATAATTTAAGTACAAAATAGAATAATCCGCGACTAAAATAGTATGGTGCAAGTGAATATTTTATTAAGTTTTACTTAATTTTGGTTCGATATAAGACCGATCGGTGAGATTGGTCATTAAGTTATATTTTGAGTATAAGTACACATAGTTTTAAATAGAACATACTTACATCTTCATGTGAATGTAACAGAAGAATATTTTTTTCTGAATCTACTAATTAAATTAATAACTTTTCATTCAACAACCTAGTTTATTGTAGTACACTAGGAAGAACTCAAACTTTCCAATTGAGAAATGTGAAACAATTCAAAGTGATCATCTTTCCTAAAGCAACACCTCCTCTGCTTCTACAATAGACGGTAAAACGAATAGCAAAGCGGTGTTGCTGCAACCGTGTTGGAATGGGGACGGTAGCAGCAGCAACAGCAGCAACACCAGCGGAGGCTACAGCAATTAAAACGAGTTGAGGACTTAATACACGAGATATCCTTTATTAACATTCTTAAAGTTAATAATTCTATCAGCCCGAGCAAGCACCCGTAGGAGGAAAGAGTAAGTAAGTAAGTTAGGAAGAGGACCGTGGAGGAGGTGGAGACGTTCGTATTGCGATGTGGAAGCGGCGTTGGCGAAACACATAGAGGACTATGCACAAGTATAACAACGTCCGTGCCGTTCTAGCGCAGAATTACCCTTTCCTGATTTGCGACCTGGCGGGCGCCAAATGAAATTCCAAATTAAGTAACGCTGGCTTTGTAATTAAGGCACAAGATAGCTTATTGTAGAGATGTCCTACGCGGGTCGTAGGTATGTTACGTAGTAGTATATTATACGGATGCAGTGGTCTTTGTCCATAAGGGAGACAATGATTCTTCACGCATATCCTGCGCTCGTGGTAGAGACGTTGTGCCAAATTTTCTACAGGATGAAAAGTTTAATGAGAAACCTAAGTTTTTAAACTTGGGAAATGATAGAGAGAACCAAGATAGAGATTTTAATTTCGAGATTTGTAGGAAAACAACAGTTAATTACTGCCGTGGGGTAGTAACAGACCTACGGCTACCGAGGCCGGGGGTGGAAATCTCCCTAGGCCTCTTATTGGAATGATCACTATTCAAAATGTCAACACAAGTATATCGGGTGCCCATTCTAATCTTAACAGAGGAATATCTCGTCTCATCGAAGGCCACAAAATGACTATTCTAATTTCAATGTAGATGAAACCCCTACTTTTTATTACATAGCGCAATTCTACGTCAAAAAGTAAGTAACTTTTGTCTAAAGCACTCTACTTTTAATTTTGTAAATGACGCTGTAATCTGTGAAAAACATTACTTTTATTTATTTTAATGGAAACACTTATTTTGCGTTAAAAAAAGGTAATCTTTTTGTGGACATATCTAATAATCTCGCTCAATTGATCCAGGCGAGATGCATCAGGTGTACCATCAGACACTATACGTACGTTCCAAAGTAAACAGGACTTTTTCAAAATGAGATTCTATACAGCGATTTGCACGGTCAAAAAGCATGTCGAACGAATGTTTTAGGTCGTCTGTAGAAATGTTCTTGAGAATGTCGGTGCAAGTCTTTTGGATGGCCTCCACGTCGGCATAACGCTTTCCTTTCATCGGCAAATGCATTTTTCCGAATAGGTAGAAATCAGGTAGGATGTCCATTGAATGTTGAATTCTGTGTAATTTTTGGTCATCTGTCAATTCGTGCGGAGCAAACCTTTCGGTGAACCTTTCAATTCCATTTCTATTAATTTCAATGAAGATTTTGACCTATCTTTGATGAATTCACGCACAGTTTTGATGGCGTCTTTGATTATCACAAATGTCGATTGGCTAACATGTTGGTCATCATTTACGTCTTCACGACCATCCTTAAAGCGCGTATACCGATCGTGGACCCTGCTACGGGATAAACATCAACAACTCATCACCATAAACCTGTTTCATCAATTGAAGCGTTTCGGTAAAAGTTTTACCAAGTTTAAAACAGAAGTTAATATTGGCTCTTTGTCCGATATTCATTTTTGCGCCGATGCAATAAACACACTGTCACTTCTAAAGCAGAAACTCGACTGCTAATCGTCCGTTAGTCATGAAATTTTGATAGAACCTAAGTGAAAGATACACCTTTCCAGCTCGGACACCCATCAATAGATGGCGCCACTAGAATGTGCTATTTTGAAAAAGTCCTGTTTACTTTTGAACGCACGATTCCGTAATCTTTCGCTCTTTTTATGCCTTCAATGATTGTTTGCTTCACAGTATCTCCCAAAAGACAAATAAACTCGTTCTGAGTCTTTGGGGAGAAGTACGAAAACATGCTTCCTGGCCTATCCTGCTGGATTCTCTCTAAATGCTCTTTTAAGACACGGTCGTAGTGTGAGATTAGCTCAATTTACTCTAAAAAATTTCTGCTGTTTCCAGAAAATTGATGTTCTCTAAGGCCTCGAAAATGTAAGTTTTGTTTAGCCAAAAACATGGTGATGTTCAATTGTCCTATAATTTTCTTAATTCTCTTAGTAAACAGCATTAGTAGTTCTATTAAGCTCTAGCTTTGCCTCTAAGATTTTCCATTTTTTAAGATTGTTTATGTGATCGCCAGAATTCGCATGCTGCGATACCTTAATATTTAGTTTCCGCTAATTTTGGAATTCCGTAATAAATTTTGATACACCAGCATCTTCTTTGTCATGAACAGCAAAAAGTCTGCAACAAAAGCAAAGAAAACTTTTCTTGGATGGAAAATAAACCATCCGTTCCTTGAAAACCTTTTCACCATTTGGAAGGTATTTGTGAAACCAATTTTTAATTAACTGATGAGTCTGCTCTTTCACGTGTTCTCCTGCTCCTGTTTTTCACCCCCCCACCATCAGAGGCCCGGGATGATCCCCCTCTCCCCCTCGGTACGCTCGGTACGCCAAAATTTATTAAAAAATATGTTTATACGAGGTATGGCAATTAAATAACTGGACTGGTGCTTCAAAATATTTTATTGATTACCAATTACATTACAAAGTTTATCCCATTCAATGTACTCATCTTGCCGATCCCTACAATGCTCCATACGAATTTTCCACTGTCGAAAGCAGTGCTGGAAGTCCGTTTCTGTCAGCTTGTTGAGAACCTCCGTCACTTTCGCTTTCACCGCTTCCACACTGTAAAATCTTGTCCCCTTAAGCTCCGATTCTACCTTAGGAAATAAAAAAAAGTCACAGGCGGCCAGGTCGGGCGAGTATGGTGGGTGGTCCAACACGGTGATGCCGGATTCCGCAAAGAACGCCTTCACAGACAAGGCGGAATGGGCTGGCGCATTGTCTTGGTGGAGCATCCAGGATTTGCTCTTCCACAAATCGGGTCTTCGTCTTCTGACTCGTTCACGAAGGATAGTTAGAACCTTGTGTTTCACAAAAAACTTGAGGTTAACTCGTTACTCGATCTGAACACTCTGCATTTTTCCGACGCGACGCTAGCGTAAGGACTTAAACGGACGACTGCTACAGCGAGATTGAGCGACATACAACCGTGCCCATCGAGCTCAGGGTGGGGGAAGCATCTACAAGCACAGACATGTTCAAACCTGCCGTCGCGTGCTCGCTGTTTGCCGATAGTAGCACCAATCCGGTTATTTAATTGCCACAATACGCTGATGGTACACAGTTATATTATTCATTTCCACCTTCACAGTTAGCTGAGGTTCAATCGAGAATTAACAGTGACCTGTCGCAAGTATGTGTTTACGCGGATCAGCATCAATTACAACTGAACCCTGCAAAGTCGCAATTTATTTTGTTCGATCCCAGAAGAGCTCGCATGTTCAGTACATCGAAACTTGATCTCTCAATTGAAAATCAACCTTTAATTGCAGTCAATTGTGTGAAGAATCTAGGTTAGTATCTTGATAATAATCTCAATTGATTTTACTTGATCAAAAAGTCAATTTTAGCACTTAAAAGTATGTTCACACATCGACATGCGTTGGATTTACCAACTAGGATGATGCTCTCTGATTCACTTGTGCTCTCTAATTTCAGCTTCTGTGAAACAATTTAGAATTTCTGTGTTTCTAGGCACGATGAAAGAAGGATTCAAATGGTGCAGAACTCATGCGTTCGCCGAACTTACGGCCTGCGAGGCAGACGCGGTGTCTCCGCGCGTTTAACCAGTCAAGCACATTGAATATGTGTAACACCCAAACTTTACACTGCGTGCTCTTCTTCCTTAACATACTTAAGAGAAAACATTCGCACTACCTATACAACAAAGTGAGATTTAGGTATCAAAAACACAGCCGTAATACTCGAACTGCCAATATGTTATGCGTACACAAGCATAAGTTAGGAATCTTTAAAAGAAGTTTTACTTATATCAGTAAGATCTTGAACACTTATGTATTGGGCGCGGGAATGAACCCTTCCTCTTCCTATTCCCTTATTAAGAGAAGAATTAGCACAGCACTAATTTTGATACAGTAAAATACATATGTTCACTGAAATCGCGATTTTGTCCGGTAGTTTCTTTTGTAGCGGCGCAGGGGCGTTCCGCTCTCTTTTTCATTGGGTGCTCTTTTTGGTGAAACATACTGTGTATTCTCACCAAAATTATTATGTGTATATGTTTATATGTTTATATATATATTCTTTGTTTATTATTATTATTTTTTTTCTTTTTTCATAGGCTAAAGGCAGAACGCTGGTAATACATGTGTGTAGTACACATGTACTGAGGCGATTTAGCCTATTTGGTTATAATCTTTATGCAGTATTTGTTACATTTGTATTTTGGTTGTGCCAATAAATATTATTATTATTATAAATGTTTTATTTTTGATGCAATTCTTAGAACTCCTTACTATAAAATTGTTATATATTGTCAAACAATAATGTTGGATTTTATCATAAATGGGTGTGGTAATTTTTAAAACCATATTGTAGCATTTTTTTACAACGTATATAACTAAAATTTAAACATTATTGTAGCAACCTTCGTAATAGATCATTGATTACATTTTTACAGCAATAGTGTACTTAATAGAAGTACAATCTGTTAACTACCATCAAATATATACCGGATGATTCATTTATCTTGAGACGACTGAATAACTCAGAAACCATCTATTTAATCCAAAAAAAATGCAGATAAAAATGTTATTATATGAAGGGGGAAAGTATATTGTAAGGTCCACGTTTCATTTACAAACAAATTATAGCAAATTGTTCTACAATTATTTGATTCTTTATAACGTTTCTTTCTTGTGAATGTACTTTAGATAATTGACTATAAAGATATACATAGTATCTCCATTTCAGGATTTAGTAATACGTTATTAAAACAAAAGTGAAACGATTCTTATCTAATTTCAAAAAAAGTAAAATTAATACACTATTTCAACATAAATATAATGTAAAACACAAAACACTACTGTGTAACAATTAACAATCCAAGTGTGTACTTGCTAGCAACAGCTAGAAACTATGCAGTATCTGCCTGAACCGTAATTATGCAATTCTATTGTATATTTATATTGTCGTAAGGCGTCTTGGAAAATTATAACAGGTACGGCATTTAAAATGGTATCAAAAGGTATCGTTTGGAGGAGGAACAAAGGTAAACATCAATTAAAAATTATTTCAACAATAACAACGACGGCGATCGATAAAATAGGCACCAGCGTACCAAAGCGATCGTATTTAAACCATTGACGGATCGACAGGATGACAGGCTAAGCTGATGGGCGTATAATCGTGAGTTACTGAAGACTATTAACCACCGATAAATACTTATGTATTATACATAGGGTATATCTATGTATACTAAGGTGATTAGTAAATATTAATAGATCGTTTATGTTGAATATACGGGAGGATAAATTACGAAGAACGAAAAGCGTTAATCAGATGAGATGGGTCCCTATATATAGTACATATTAATAAAATACAGAGAGCAGAACGGGCAGTACGTAGGTACATACGTAATAGGTGTAGAACGTGTGAACACCAGGCGAGCACATGTCAAGTGCGCGGGGAGGAAGGGCTGCCAACTTCCTGCTATTGAATGGAAGCGTTTAATTCCTTCAGACATCTCAATAGAGGTGTTCACGGCGTATACATACACATACCTTAGCGCGCTAAACGGGTGAATGGTAGGACCGTGCATATACTGCTCTTCAAGCTGTACACAAGGTATACACGTTGGCTCTGGCGGTAGTTGCCGTGGCTTACTTTATGCTTACCGGTTGTGGTCGTTTAAAAACCACGCTTTACCTGTCCCTCCTTATACAGGTCGACCACTTAATAAATAACGAATTAAGATACGACTTATTTTATAATATGGGCATATATTGTAAATAATTTATTCTGGAGGATGCATTATCTAGTTATAGGTAGGCTTCGGATAATTATGTATTTGCATATTTGCATATGTTTCCAACCGCGCCAATCACTACAAGATGGGGAACTTGGATTGACGCTGCCGTGTACTACGCTGAACATTTTGAAATTGTGAAGAAAATTGTTGATGAGTTCGATTCTGAAGGAGAGCAGTGCATTGAAGAAGAAGCTAAACTAGATCTAGATATCAACGTCCTTATCTCCCAATGCTGGTTACACTTTTAACTAACTTTTCACTGCTTTTCGACTTTTGCTTTCATCATGTATTTTGTTTGAATTTAGTTTTAATTACATTCGCACCATTGACTTATGTACGTCTAATCTTATTCACAATCTTCATTAGATTTCCAAACCATTGTTTGCAATCATTGACTTTTGAGAAACTCTTCATTGATTCTTAGAAAAATATGATATTTTCAGAAATAAAAATCTAAACGCCTTAAATCAATTGGCTTTTACAGATTCTATTCAACAAGTTTATAGCTTCAAAATTAATGTCAGTACCAGCTAAATGTTTTGCTGCAAATAAATACAGAAATATTCTGTCAATCGAATGTCATCCTTAATGTTAGGAAATGTAACTAATAAGCACAACTGAAATTGAGAGAAATTCTGTTCTTGCCATTTTTACAGTATGGCCAACGTAATTTAGTAATGATAGTCGGAAAAAATCACGCTTTATCTTGGCATTTCATAATTCCTTAAGAGAGATGCATTGAAATTATAAAAAGACATGGTTTTCTAACTGGTGACAACTTTATACCGCTTTCCACAAAGTGTCCAGATACGAAAACTTCTAAACATCAAGGCCATCAGTCACCACGCGTAACATGGTTAAGTTTTTATTTGAGTTTAACATTTCTGGCGATTGTCTCGGTGGTCGAACGATTAGCATACTTGCCTTTCGATTCGAACGGTGCGGGTTCATATTCCGGCCGAGACGGTTGGTTTTTAATTACGGATAAAAATCGGAGCATGTCTTTTTCTCGGATAAAGAAGTAAAACAGTAGGCCTCTTATCAATACGATGTTTGGCACGTTAAAAATCCCTAACAAAGGTTGGAACACCTCTGGACTTGGCAAAATTCTAGTGGGGTCGGCTAATGATCATAGTAATCGATGCCTAGAAGTGAGAGGTGTATTCAACAACAACAACTAGCCTAGAGTGAAGCTAATTACCTAACCAATAGTTAGTATATCTTATAATTTGCAAACATTGTAAACGATTTGCCATCTAAATTGTGTTACAGAGTGTGCTCCTCGTTGTGGCAGAGTTAGGCACTGTAGATTCGAGTCCCATTAGGGTTAACTAGCGGATTTTTCTGGTAGGTCCGTTGCCAACACGACTCACTATTAGAATACTAGGGAACAATTAACTGCGGTTTACTCTTGATGGCGAGCGAGGGGATGATAGTAACAAAGTCATGGAACATTTTACATACACCGTTTATACACTAAAAAGTTTTAAACCGTATATACTTCCGTAAGGTCAATCCCACACGTTGAAACACTATACTAAGACTAAACAATACAATTAATACACATATTTAATAATGAATTCTAAAATATTTCCATGAATTTTCTATTTATTTTTGAGCACGGGTGTTTGAGTGTTTTGAAGCTGATTAAATAACAAGCAAATTATAACAGAACGCGTTTAAATAGATCTTATTTCTATCCATAAAAAATCGTTTATTGATTACAGGAATGAAATGAATTCACACCCGGTAAGATCCTTATTTAATTCTAACAGGCCGTGCAGCTCGATTTAATCTTGTATTTCTTCGTCTAACGCTGCTGCGTAATTCGATAGGTGTAAGGGCAACACAATACATCACACCACAAAATTAGTGAGCTGTGAATGCGAACCATCCGTAGGTACTTCGTTGATGTACGGTTCGGAACAGGAAATCTCGCAGCGAGCGCATTGTTTTCGATCCGATTTTACAGTTTTAATTCTCATCTCGGTGACGCGAAACAAGGTTAGGAGGACATACGGAGGAAGATTTTAGCTGACGAAATGTACAGATTGGTTCATTAACTAGATTTTAGATTCAAGAAAATGTACGCGGAGATATAGATTATTGTATATAAATATTAAGAACCGCTGTTAACCGCTTTGGAACATATGAGGAATTACATAAATGGTCTTCCGTTTATTTTTATATAAGTTTATACGCAGAGAAACGTTTACTTGTATCAAGATTGTCCGCCTCAATTCAAGATAATTACTGTTTCAATTATCCGCAATGCAATAACTGTTTTAAATCGAAAGAAATATTTTCTTAGCGTTTTTCTCTTCATTTAAAAGAAATATATACTTGTAATGAAATAATTGTATTTCTTTGTTTAGGATATTTGTTAGCTTGTTTCAAGAAAATCTTGCAGAAAATTTGAGGAAAGCAATTCTTAGTATAAGTAAATGAAATAAGTAAATGTTATAACACAAAACAATTTTCTTACGGATAGTAATAGTTTTCTTAATTTCAGAAAGCGTTTAGAAGTATTAACTACACTTACCTTATTTAAAACAGTTCGATATATCCGTACATAATGTAGTAAATTATTCTCATTGCTTGTGATTTTAAAAAGGCTAAAATGATCTACAGAATAATGTTCAAACAAAAGTGAATTTAATATAGAAGTACACATGAAAAAAGTGCCTAGAAACAATAAACAAGACAATGCTAATATAAATAGCTCATGGTATTGATGCAGTCACTCCCGGCAAAAACAATGTGAAAAGAGGAAAACGCTAACGCTTTTTGCTCCTGCCCATGTTGTTCTCCATCTATCAATTTATGCCACTAATCTTCAAAAACACTGGAATATTTCCTGGCGCCACCTACTTTCAAGAGATATACTCATGTCGTCCTAGATAGTAGCGAGAGGACCACGAGTACAGATGCCATGCTTACCCAGACAACGATACAACGTTTTATAAACATTTTCAAAAGATATCGGTTAATGTAATATATTTTTTTCTTTTTATTACTGCGTGTACTAATTTAACGATAGTTTTTTTCTAAATATATCATAAATAATAATAGTGAAAAAAGAGATAAATAAACTTAAATATTAACTCATTAATTATTAAACTAGATAAAAATAATCCCAACTGTATCATCAGAATGATACAATTAGCTCAATTAAATTTAATCGTCGAAGATTAAACCCCTAAGAAATGCTAAATGTAGAGCCACCAAATGTAAATTTAGTTTTAATTTAAAGAAGCATTTTATAATATAATATATATATATATATATATATATATATATATATATATATATATATATTATCTCACTGAATTTACCTTTCTGAAGCATGGCATTTGATATTAAAGCCGGGAAGATTGCCGTAATAATAAATAAAAGCCCTGTTTTTATTGACAAAAATAGTAATTTTACTACAGAAATTACTGACATGGCCTGTCTCTGATCCTGATTAAGCCATAAATTAATCTGTATTTTGTGGGGAGGATGTAATCGATTTACCACTAACAATAGTTATACTACTAACTTGTATACATTTTTAAGGACTCTAAACAATTGCAATTATTTCTTGTACTTTTTCTCATTTTTTCCGCAGGCTGCAAATTGTTATTTCGGGGAATTGATTATTTTGATTTGATATTATTATGATCTTTAGTATATTTAAGACTAGGCATGCTTCATTCACATTTACAAACGTTCCAAATGTAAATGGAGTAATTTATATTTGTACGTTATCGGCTTAAATTCATATCTTACTGTCACAAAATGGTTCTCATAAATGGCGCAACAGATCACTCGGATCTTCATTTATTTTTGTGCTGTGTAATGTAATGTGGGTATGATCCTTGAATGTTATGCTAAATATCTACGTTATTTATTAAACGGATATAAAAAAGATTTGAAGATGCGGTTAAGGTTAAGGAGGTTGAAGATGTAATAATTATTGTAATACTGAGATGTAGTCTTATTAATATACAACATGTAACATAAAAATAAAACTTGTTCATTAATTCATTCACTTGCTCCTAATTTTAATTGTTAACTTTTTTTTCCATTGTATTTTTTCTTTTATTGGATATCATTGACCTGGTTATGTGTTTTTTTTAACTCGAAAGCAGTCGCCTAGTTTCTTAATAGAACTTTGTGACATCTGGATCTTTTTTTATTCCTACCTTTAATATGAATATTTTCTTAATTTAAAACTAAATGATTTACTTGGAAGAAACATTTTTCTGTCTTGGATTTTCTAACCCTAAGAAGATATTTACTACAAATAAACTTCCAAGAAAATTATTTTCTTGTATTATACATTTTTATAGTCTTGAAATAAAAATATTTTCTTGAATAGAGACCAATTTTTGCAAGAAAATCTATTTTCCTGATGCAAGAAATCATTTCTCTACGTGTGGGTTCTTGGATAAAATTCAAAGGAATTTTACTATAAACAAGATACGGCTATACATATATCCAGACAATGGCGTACCACTTAGGACTTTCTTACAACATCAAGAGCGTGTTGTTCAACGTTTTCTGGTTCAAACACCCCCTGGTAAACCTAAGGTCTTAACTCCTGAAGATAAGGAAGATACAAATACGCCACTAAAAAAACCAAAATAGCTGTGAACTTCCTCAATTGCAACGCCAATTTTTCAGGTGTACCAACAGAAACAGTACTTTTTGATCGTACTGCATAACTATTTCTTTTTGGAATATACAGGAGTCGCGCGAAAATTCTGCTATATCTGTACATGGTTAGTTTTTTATCTTGAAACAACGCAATATCTCGAAAACTACGCATTGAATCAAAAAACGTCGTCAATGCAATTTGTTCGCTTCGGCGGGGGTTATCCTATGATACCAATCTCAACCCCGTGCCCTCAGTGGGTGATGCTAGGGAAACTTTCAAATCTCAAATGGGAACCCCCGCTTTTATTGCAGATTTGGCTTTCACGAGAGAAAATACGTATTTTGAATGACAAACGTTTGCTCAAAAAAGTTATAATGGCAGAAGTTATAAACAGTTTAATGTACCATTAATTTCTTATTGAATTAAATAATAATAATAGCATTTATTCCATAAATGCTTTCGCATGAAATACCTCAGATAAAATGTGCAAAATATGTAAATATAAAATAAAAAGGAATAAAATAACTACAATTCTAACATTTGCATGACATGAATGTTTGATTAGTAGCAAACGGATAGCTATGATTGTTTCCAAATATCTTCTGGCAGTTATTAATTACAGTAAAACCTCTATTTTCAGCCACCTCTTAAAAGCGGCCACCTCTAAAAACGACCAGCTTTTCAAATTTACAAAATCAATTATATGGAATACCTGTAATAATGACCCTCCTAATAGCGGGCACCTCCATAAAACGGTAATGGCCATTTCTATAAAAATTTTCCTGCGAAAATACTTGCAATTTTACCTCTCATTATCGGTCAATTCTGAAAAACGGTATTCAGCTTATCCACCTCAAAAACATCAAGGCCATGCCCGCCTTCCATTCATTCATTCATTCAATTTGATACAGATAACTATTCATAAATACATATACCTATATATATATATATATATATATATATATATATATATATATATATATATATATGTATTTATGAATGGTTATTCTTCCAAATTTCTAAGATTTGGCGGAATTATGTACATAATATGAATGTATGTATTTAGTTGTTTGTAACTTTTCGGTCGATTCACTTCAAGCACATAAGTTTCATAGATTGTGAGTCAATTTGTGTTCGACAATGCTTTTGTAACAATCATCATGTCGCTAAAAAGAAAACGTTTGTCTCTTAAGGATAAAATTGATATTATTGTGGAAGGTGAAAAGTTCAGTACCAGTGCTAGAAAGTTGGCTGAAAAGTTCGGTGTTGGAAGAACACAAGTTAGCGAAATTATAAAAAAACAAATACGACTTAAAGAAGCGCTTTGAAGAAGGTTCCAATTTAAAGTAGAAGAGAAAGTTTCCCAAAACCGAAGGATCGGCGATTGATGAAATAGTTTACAATTGGTTCTGTAAAGCCAGAAATAAAAATCTCCTTATATCTGTACTTTTAATAAAAGGAAAAGCTTTTGAAGTAGCCGAAAATTTAAAACTGACAAGTTTTCAAGCTTCAAATGGATGGCCAGAAACATTTTGTAAAAGACGCAATATAGCTTTTAAAACAATTTGTGGTGAGTCGGCTGATATTGACTTGGACAGTATTGAAGCCCGGAAACCAAAGCTACAAGTAATATTGCAGTACTATTCACCAAAAAATGTGTACAATGTTGACGAACCCGGACCTTTTTATCTCGCAATGCCCAACAAAACGTTCGCTCTAAAAATGATAAATGTGCCGGTAAAAAAACTGCAAAACAAAGATTGACAATTTTATTTTGCGCAAATGTGGAAGGTGACAAGGAAACCCCATTAATCATTGGGAAAAGTAAAAATCCTCGATGCTTTATAGGATTTCATATGGACAAACTGCCCTTAGAATGGGTATCTAATAAAAAAGCTTGGATGACAGTAGAGATTATAACTTCTGAACTTTAACATTCAAGAAATAATCAGTGAATTAATTGATCAAGACTGTGAATCTGACATTTGTAATTCAATCATTAAAGGTATGGATGAAGTGTGTGAAAAACTAAGAGATGTACAATGTTTCTTATTTTGTCGTGATGAAAGTGAATTAGCTGTAAAAATTGCTCAAATTTTAGCAAAATGTGAATCACAGGTTTTACCAAGAAAAATTAAAACTTCAATTTTAAAATATTTGAAAAAAGTATAATAATATAATTAATAATTAATAAGCTAATTTTTGATACTTACATTTTTTTAAAATAAAGAAAACACAAAAATAACTTTATTAATTTATTCCTGATTACCTCTCAATAACGGCCACCTCCCAATAACGGCCATTTTTACAATAAACTTTGTGGCCACTATTTAGAGGTTTTACTGTACATTCCAACAGCGATAATATTTTCATTTTAATACTATCCGCAATCTAACTACATATACCGAGATTAAACACTACCCAGTCTAGAGAGTGCACAAACCATATATTACATACGGAGCGTTTACAGTGGCGTACGCATCGTGCTTAACCGGGGGTTTGTTCCAGCAGATTTGTTTTTAGCACGTCTCCAAATCACGTTTGTCCCCAGCTCGTTCTCTCGCGTAGACGCCAATGATCCGCCGGTGACAGCCACACAATGCCGTCAGCTACCCCGCCGCAGGGGTTGACGTTTTCTACGCGCTCCGTACACCGCACGCATTCACCGTTCTGGCCCGTATGTAGTCCGGACACTCGGCCTATACTCTGCGGGTCGAGCCCTTCGGATCTCGGTTTGATTAAAAATAAAACGCGCTACCCCGATGTCTGTTATTATCGAAAATTTTGGACGAATCGATGGCTCGTCATCGTTTTGACATTAAAATAGTGCTTTCGGGATGAATAATTTAAAAGATAGAATTAGTTTGTGTGTTTATAGACCGAGTATCAGTGTATGAATATTTTGAGTATTATTGTTTGTGTATGAATGGTATTTGAATTTTTCGTAATAGGAGGACGTAAAAATAACCAGGCGTAATACGAATATTATGTACATACATGTAATGCAATTATTGGTGATTAGAAAATTATCCAGGTTACAGAGTATTATATAAAATCCCAGGAAATAATCCATTGAATAGATTTAAGCATACTATCATTATTCATAAACTTGTTTTATTAACGTTTCTAATGTAAACATACTGCTTACTCTTGGGAAATTTAGTTAACAGTTTCAAGCAAACACATCGGACTAATGGTGTAATACAATGTAGATATTAATTTAGGTTATTATTAAATTAGTTTTATAATAATAATAATAATAATAATAATAATAATAATAATAATAATAATGTGTTTTTATTTGTTTCATCGTTTCTTCGCTTACATATAACAGGTTTCATGAATTAATATTGGAAACAAATAACTCAAGGTGATGTTCAAATTAACCCGAATGGGCATCTGCTCTTACACATAACCCTGAAAAACAAAAGATTTTATTCTACACTACAATAAAAGAAATATAAGGACAGACTTATAAGATAACATAGCCACTATACTAAATGTTATAAGTTATTCTCCTAGTGCTGTAATTCTCTACGGATATTTCGTTTAAAACTGAAATCAGAAAGTTGTTTAAACCTAACATCGATATCATTATAGTATTTTACAACATTGTAACGGAAACCTCTCTCGAAAAACGCAGTTTTATGAACTGGTGGTGTTAGGAATGTTTAGGTTGTGTAAATCTGTGCGGTATGTTATTATACAAATACTTTGGTATTTTAGATGTCAAGATTTTATGGTAAAGAGTGAAACAGTGCAGTCTACGTCGGTTTGCCAAATTAAGCCAATTTAGTTCTCCTAATTTGTGAGAGACATGTTGTCTTCTTCTTAATCCAAAAATTAGTCTGATGCAACAATTTTGAATAAGTAGTATCCTGCGGTTAACAACAGAATCAATACAATGGTGATAAACTACATCTCCAAAGTTGAACTGAGGCAGAACCAATGCATTAGTTAACAATATTTTTGTATTCCTATCAAATAAAGATCTATTACTGTAAAGAATCTTTAAACTACCAAATGCTTTGCGGACGCATAGATCGATATGCTCCCTAAATCTAAGATTACAATCCACCAGCAAGCCGAGGTTACTCTTTACATCAACAATTGGTAGAGTGACATTGTTAACTGTTATTTTTAGATTATTTATGTTATCCTGTCTGTTTCTGGACCTATCAAAGACAATGACGGCAGACTTATCCGGATTAATTTTGAGGGAGTGATCGCGTGCAAACATTGCAAGTGAGGTCAAATCACTGTTAATAGTATCGCGTGCGTCCTTGACACCGCTGGCCACAAAGGTATAATAAACTCGAGTGTCATCTGCATAATTATGTAGTTTACAATGCCGTACCGATGAACTTATGTTAGAGATATATAATGCAAACAGTAAGGGCCCTAAAATGGATCCCTGCAGCACTCCATTCCCATGTCACGCAGCTGAGACTGACTCTCAAGTAATTTCACAAACTGAGAACATCCGGTTAAGTAATTTTTTAATAGTCGAATGGCAGACTGATGAAAACCTATGTAATGCAACACCGAAAGCAGTGTCATGGCCAATGGTGTCGAACGCCCTCGAGAAGTCTAACAAGACAAGAACACTCACTCTATTCAAATCAGTTGCCGAGCAGATGTCGTCAACTATATCAAGTAATGCCGTTGAACAGCCGTGTCCAGATCTAAATCCAGATTGTGTTTCAGGAAAGAGATTGCATCTGTTTAAGTAGTCACGAATCTGCGCGTCTATTATCTTCTCAAGAATCTTAGACATTGCTGGCAGTATACTTATGGGCCTCAGATCCCCAAATTCAGTTGGCTGCCTTTTCTTTGGGAGAGGCGTTACACGCGATATTTTCCATTTAGATGGAAAAACATTATTTGATAAGCAATAGTTAATAATGTGTGTAAGGTATGGTAGTATAGTTGGATAACAATTATGAATCATTTTAATATTAATCTCATCACAGCCAGCTGATCCGGATCTAATATCACACAGTACTCTAAATACATCATATTCACAACAAGAACAAGAATCTTTAATGCCTTTCCCTTCTCATGTTGGTTTTTCCAGTAGTGATTGCATCAATACCAGGAGTTATTTATTAGCATTATCTTGGTTATTGTCTCTAAGCACTTTTTTCATGTCTACTTCCACATTAACTTCACTTTTGCTTCAACATTTCTCCGTAAATAACCTCTACTTTAGCTTTTTTAAAATCAAGCAATGTGAATAGTTTACTGCATTATATACAGAGGATTTTGGGACTTAACTTCAATTAAAATTTTCAATTCTTAGCGGGTTCGGGAGTATCCCTGGATACCCTTTCAGCAATTTTATAACGAATTTCCAAATTAATAAAACGAAATTAACGAATTTTAAAATTATGGATGTAACTAACTTTGAAATTTGAACGATGCCAATGTTATATAAACTATCTGTTTATATAACCTCTACAAGAAACTGCCTGCTCTGTATATTTAACCCTTTTTCTCTTCAAATAAAGACTTTGATTTCACAATCGAGCACTTTAAATGGGGATCGGAGTTAAGAAACACTTTAATTCAACCAAGGCTGAATAAAGATTGATGAAAAATTATGGCGTTGCTCATCTTTCTTTTATTTTAAATCGCGAAAGACCGGCGATTGTTTTATTCCATAGCCAATTTAGATAATTTAACCAAAATAGAAACTTTTACGATGAATTTCGACCAAATGAGATTATTTCTGCAGATAGCATACGCGAATGAATGCAGTGACGCAACTAGGAGGTTGTATTTCGAGGATTCTACGATATAAAATTTTACTGACAAACTTTAAACGTGAAAATTCTCCAATAATTTACTTAAACCTTTCAGATAAAGATTTAATTGATGAAATATTATTTAAAATACCTTTTAATTTACGCTGTTGTTTATTTTAGACGATTTCTAAATGAACTTGGATGAATTACCTGAATAGGAAAATTAACTGAAGAGTAGATTTGTCCATGTTACCCTACAGTCGTCGTGATCTGGACTTATATATTTAATATAATTTCCACGCTTCACAGCCAGTTTGCTGGAGGGGAGATGGTGACTGGGAAATTTCCATTTTTCCCCGCTAGAGGGATATTTAATTACCAACGAGTGGCTAACCTGACATTTAGTCATTCAGAAATGACAACCGAGGCTGTTGTCGTACATAGAACGTCGAACATAACAGTACATACGGATAAGTCGTACTGTTTTGAAGAAGAATATTGTTTTATGTTATAACGGTTATTTTCTTATACTAAGAATCACCTTCTTCAAATTTTCTGCAAGATTTTCTTGAATCAAGTAACAAATGTCCTAAACAAAGAAGTATACTTATTTCATTACAAGTATATACTTCTCTTAACCTGAGAAAGAAACGTTAAGAAAATATTTCTTTGGATTTAAAACAGTTATTGTATTGCGGATAATTTAAGTAGTAATTGTCTTGAATTAAGGCGGACAGCTTTGATACGAGTAAGTGTTTCTCTGCGTCTAGTATACTATTTAGTTGTTGTGTATTTGTATTTATAAATAAAAATGTTTCTGTATTTTTTGAATAGAACTTTTTTCTCAAAATGCGGTGTGTATTACACTGGTTTATCCTATAGCTAATATCTTCCTCTACGTATACCTGCATATCCCATGCATGTATATCATCTAATCAGTCGGTCCAAATCAAATTACCAATTAGTATTGGTGCTCATATCAATGGATAATGAGCCATTCAACCCTTATAGAGTAGCGGTGGATCGCGTTTTGAAAATGCGGCCTTCGCGGAAATTGGAAAATTTACAATTATATTCGCTGTTGCAAACTCAGCCCGCTAGATTAAAAGCTCCAACAACAAATATTAATTACACGTTAGTTATTTCAGCCGATACACTCATACAAACACACGTATTTTGCATAGAGCGAACTCAAATTATGACGTTGTTTTTATGTTTTTAGCAATGAATGGAATAAAACAGGCGCAAAATTCCGCTTTGTTTAGTTTTCGGGAAATTTTTAATCAATTTTTCGCGTATTTTACAGGTAGATATTAAATATTCGTTCATATACAAACGTATGCATTGGAATTACTACTAATTAAGGATGATTTTTGGTAATTGTTACCGAAAACGCGCTCTCTATTGGTGTATTATGATTCTGCAAGGCGAACAAAGGAAACACACTCCCTGTAATTATTCTGTTTTTATTAAAATTTGAATAACACCTAGCGATGAAATTTTATAAAAGGTTTTTTTTGTTTATACGTGTTTTATTTGAAACTAGCGCACAGATACTCTGATGGTAGCGTTCTTTTGTGATGGATTTCACTCATCAAGTACATTTTGCGTTATATTTTCCGGTATTCGGGAAATATAACGGATAGTAATCAATTTCATTATTGAATTTTACATTTTAAAAGCTTTATGTAGCCAAGGGATCATATTCCGTATGTGAATTGCATTGAACGCTTAGCAATTCTCAGTGGCGAAGCGTGTAATGCATGCTGGGAAGACTAAGGATTACAATGTAAGATAAAAGTGCTATCTGCTTATAATCAAGTCCAATTGGTCTTCTTTTCATCTGATCTTATCTTAGGGCTAATTGGGACTTACTACACACGGATTTGGCAAATGCTGATTGGGCTTTCATTAAAGAACGTGTTGACGTAGACGATGCAGTAGCAGACTTTTACGAGGTATTATACGGTCTACTTGATAAATCAGTACCTAAAATTAACAAAACAAACCGTACGTCTCCACCGTGGTTTAACAGCCACATCAAAAACCTAATTAAGTTAAAGAATACTTACCTGCGAAGATGGAGAACAACTTCATCTCTCAACGCTCACAATGAATTCAAGCGTTTGAGGCGGTTGTTAAAAAGAGAAATGAAAAAGGCACATGCTGATTATCAAAGAAAAGCTGAAAACAGCATCGCGAATGATCCCAAGTTTTTCTGGCAATATCTAAACAACAAGCGTAGTACGACGAGAATCCCTGGAAAAATGACCTGGAAAAATTTAGAACTTGACAATCCCAATGAAATTGTGGAAGCCTTTTGCGATCAATTTTCCACCGATTACCCTCTCAAAATGCCCGCTTAATAGAAGAGGCTACACTCGCAAATTACTTCCATATAAGATTTTTCACCGAAAATGATGTTTTAGACGGAATTAAACATCTGAAGTCTAAAGGAACTGCTGGCCATGCCTCTGTACCGAGTTTTCTAATACGTAAATGTGCTAATTGTTTCACTGTACCGCTCACTCGAATTTTTAACTTACCTGTTAAAACAGGAGCATTTCCAAAGTTATGGAAAATCGCCAGAATAACACCAGTCTTTAAAAATGGCGATCCAACTCAAGTGGTAAACTACCGACCGATTGGTGTTTTATCGAATTTTGCAAAGATTTTTGAGCACTTGATATACACCGAAGTCTCCAGATACGTCAAGCCCTTTTTAGCACCATTTCAACATGGATTTCTTACGGGTAGATCCACTATTACTAACTTAGCGACGATTACGCAATTTTTAAGTGAAGCATTGGATAAGAGACAGCAAGTCGACGTAATATATACAGACTTCTCCAAAGCTTTTGATATTGTAGATCATACATTGCTAATTAAAAAACTTGGACGCTTTGGATTCTCAAATGGCTTGATTCAGCTTCTGTCTTCGTACCTCAATGATAGGTCTAGCTACGTCTACTTCAACGGATTCTCGTCCAAACTATTTCAAATTCACACGGGTGTTCCTCAAGGTTCAAACTTGGGGCCACTCTTATTTAACATCTTCGTCAACGATCTGTTATCCTCATTAGACTGTAATGTGGATGACTTGAAAATCTATAGACAAATAACGAATATTGCTGATGCAGATAGTTAACAAGATAGTCTGGAAAGTATACATAAGTGGTGTATGAACAATGGTCTATTATTAAACGCTAACAAATGTGCTGTTGTATCGTACTCTAAGATATGGAATCCTATACACAAAAATTACTGCATAGGCAACAATCTGGTCTCACGCAAATTAACAATGAAGGACCTGGGGGTAATATTCGATGATCAATTTCTCTTTTCGGAACACATTTTCGCAGTATGCAGCGCAGCGTCTAAAACCCAAGGGTTTTTGTTGAGATCTTGTCGTTCGTTTACTACCACAGCTCCGCTAAAAACATTGTTCAATGCTTTAATAAGAAGTAAACTGGAATATGCATCGGTTGTGTGGTATCCGATTTTCACGTACTTAAACCTAACATTAGAAAAGATACAGAAACGTTTTCTGAAATATCTGTCGTATAAATTAGATGGCACTTACCCTTCACGAAACTCAGATTACAACCAGCTCTTACAAAGGCATCACTTCCCATCACTTTCTAGTCGTAGAGAACGTTACAGTGCACGATTTCTTTATAATTTATTAAATAATCAAATGGATTCACCTGAGCATAACACCAGCTTAACTGATCTTCTACGTGTTTCTAGTTATAGAACGAACGCGCTACTTAAGGTTCCTCTAACGCACATGACACGTAACCTTCATAAATATTATTCTGATCCTTTCCACTAATACTTTTTTCCAGTTTTTCCTTCACTCACTCTTTCCTTTTTCTTGTACCTATTAACACTTTCTTGTTACCCCTGTATATGTATATTCAATAGTAGCTCTGTACTTTTGAAAATTCATGTATCTATTATATTTGTCCTGTAATTGGTTTTTGACTGTTGGACAATAAAGATGTATTATTATTATTATTATTATTATTATTATTATCATTATTATTATTATTATCAAAAACGTTTCTTTAAGTATATGATCATTAGACATTTCGCTTAATAATTCCTTTCTTTCTGGACAATATTCCTAAATTCAATATTCGGTCATTTGATATAGAATTCCTCATATAGTTTTTAATACGCCTAAGCTTGACCATACTCCTTTCACTACTTGGAGTTGTAGCAAATATTGTGAGCAATAAGTGTTTTACTGTGGAAAGAATATTACACTAATTCATTTGGGATTGCTCAATACTGATATTACTTCTGTAACTCTTCTAATTTATCGTGGGAGAAATTTTTCTGCACTCTAAAAATTTTCATCTAAAATCTAATTGTACAATTTGTGAATCGATTAATATAATTTTAATCCTAACGATAACCACAATAACCCAACAACTATGTACAGTCGCGGCCAATGAAATGTCGTACACTTTGACAAATAAGGGGTGACGCAAAAGTAGTTGGACATCTTTTAACATTTTTTATACTTTAATTAAAAACTGTTAGAAAATATGCGATGGTTTAATCTTAAAGCTAGAACTTTTGTTTGCAATTATCATTAGGTTAAAATGGCAAAAGGTCCACTTTCTTCAATTTTTCTCAGTTTAGATGAATCCTTTTGAATCATGGCTTGGATGTAATCTGGTCTAATCTGCTTGAGCTTATTGCTAACTCTACGTGCTAACTGATTCTCGTTTTCTGCGGTCCAACCCTTCTCATAAACGAGTCGGCTAAGCTCTGCCCAAACATCTTCGATAGGACGTGCCTTTGGAATATTTGGAGGATTCATTTCTTTAGGGACGAAAGCGATGTTATTTTCTGTTAACCATATGCTAACAGTTTTCGCATAATGCGAACTCACCAAGTCTCGCCAAAAAAGAATATCATCTCTTTGGTGAAATCTATCAATAAATCGCTTCAGTTTTGGTAGATATTTTGTCCTATACACTTCAGCATTTATTTCTGAATCACGCACACTTCTTATGAGAGGACTTGAAACACCGGCTTTTGAAATGGCAATCCAAACTAAAATTTTTGGCTCAAATTTTGCTTCACCTGTGAATCTCACTTCGTCAGGAGTAGAGTTTTTATTTTTTGTGTAAAATCCAGCATTTCCAGCGATGTTAGTGTTACCAAGGGTAAAATATTTCTCATCATCTAAGATCAACACTTTTGTGCAACTTTTAGATGGTCCTCATCTTTCTACATCAAGGGAATAATTCCTTTGTTTAACTCTATGTTTGGTGCTTTTGTCTTTTATAATATTTAACCTTCTTTTTCAATTTCTGATATAAAAGACTGAGACACTTTAAACTTTGCCACCATTTGTCGTTGTGATATTCCAATGTTGTTTTCCATCAATTCCATCATTTTTGTAACTTTACCCTTACTTAGCTTTTTCGCTCTGCCTTTTTTTTCAAGTTAGTAGTAGGTTTGCCATCGTAAAAACCTTTTATGATGCTACATATGGTGGTCCGACTAAAATTTTCTTTTGTAAAGTGTCTCACCACTTGCGCCGGGGTCCATCTTCCAAGGGCAGAATAAATTCGTTCTCGCAAATTTTTAATAGCAGCAGTTTTTATTCTTACAACTAACAAATAAACGATTATCTGTTTTAGAGAAACGTTCGTACAAAACATTGACGTTTGACTTATTTGTCAAAAAAATTCTACAGCCTACTACGCTAATTTTTCAAATGTCCAGCTACTTTTGCATCAGGCCTTAACAAGTTTTAGATTCACTAATTTTCTAATAAATTAACAATCAATAACATTTTTAACAATAATTTGATTCAGGAGCATAAAATAGAATTCAAAATTTATTGAACGTCAAATTAAATAAGAAACTGATGAAAAAACAAATTAATATTTTATTGTGACACCATCAGAGCCTATGACCATTCGAATTTGATCGCCGATATCACTTTAATTAAAAGAATAATTACATAATGCAATTTTTTTTTAATATTAAGAGAATATGTCAAAATCGTATATACAACTTTTCAATTACTGCGATTGTACATACATATAGAAAAGAAAAAAAAAGTTCCTTTCATAAAAATATGAAGTAATTAAAGGGATACATTGGAAACTAAGATGATTATCCATATCCAAATCATTATAAAGACGACAAATATATCACATTAAACAGACGAACCACAAAATCACAGATTTGGCAGATGTTGATTTTTATTTGATTTTAAGGCAAATTGTAACCTATCTGCGCAAGATACATTGCGTCTAAATTATTTAATAAATCATTAACTAAATACTAAACAATACGTCATCTTGGCGTTTTCACTATTATTAAAAATTAACCTTGTTAATACCGACTGAGCACACTACGTCTACGTTTACTATTCAGTTCTTGTCCAGGATGATACGGCAGTGATTATTAGAGTTCGTTAAAAAGGTGGATTAGAATATAGAAGTCCGCATATTTATTGCACAATATGCAATAGCGAATTGCTAAGTCGCGATAGGTTTGAATGTAGAAAACATTGTAAAAGTAAACGTCATGTATTGAATTTAAGAAACAATATTCCATACTGGCAATTTTTATATGATTTTATTTTTGCGTTAAGTGTGTGCAATATCCCACAACATCTAGTATCTAATGAACACTTTCGTCTTTTTTGGGCTAAGTACGTTCCCTCATGGAAGCTGCCAACATCTATGCAATTACGATACAATTTGCCACGTGTACAAGGTACAGTAAAGGAATGTATAAAAGACAAGTTGAGAAATAAGAAAATCTGCCTATGTGTGGATGAAACAACTGTTGCTCAGAATCACAGCGTCATTCATGTTGTGGCGCGTCCTTTAAAACGTGAAGGTCCACCAGCTTCATTGTTGTTATCCAGTAAAAGGGTTGATAAAACTAATGCAGAAACTGTTGTCAAGATAATAAAAGATTCGTTGAGAATATTTGTATCACAGGAACCCAAGTCACAATGTTCGTTACTGATGGAGCCGCAACAATGCTGAGAGTTGGTAGGATGTTGAAAATATGCTTTCCGACTCTTCTTCACATAATATGCCTCATACACGCATGTCACCTCGTAGCAGAAACCATTCGAAAGAAGTATCCGATGGTGGATAAGTTAATAGCATCTACCAAAAAAGTATTCATCAAATCTCCCAAACACATCCGTGTATTCAAACAATTGTGTCCGAAATTACCACCACCACCTCAGCCTGTAATAACGCGATGGCGAACATGGCTCCAGGCAGTATCTTACTATCAGAAATATTTTTCCCAAGTGAAAAATGTCACCTCGAAACTTGATTCAAATGATTCTGCAGCAGCTCGAGATAGTCAGCAACTTTTTTCCAATTCGGACGTTCAACAACAAATAGATGAAATTTCCATGAACTATTATGAAGTTGCACAAGCTATTGAGCAATTAGAAGACAGTCACTTATCTGCACGAGACGCATCAAATTGCATAAACAATTTACAAGCCGCTCTAGAAAACTTGACGAACACTATAGGATGTTGCTAAAAAATTTGGTGCAATTTTAAGGAAAAATCCCGATTTACAAAAGGTTCGGTCTATAACTGAAAATCGAGAGTGCCCAGATGAGGAAAAGGAATATCTGACCTTGATATTGAACGGCTACCTTTTAATAGATTCAAAACGAAGATCAGATTTATTCTTGCTCAAACACCAATGTATAGATGATTTTTTTTCTACCAATTTTGTATTTGACTAAATTTATAACTTATTCTAAATGTTCTGTTTGTCTTATATGTTTTATGTATTGTTATATATTAATTTTGACGCTGTCCATACACTTTGTAGAAGGCACATAGTATATATTATTATAATATTGTTATTATGCGGACATTTTCCTATAAAACCAGATACACCGGATTTAGTAAATACCAGAACTCATACAAAAAATTTTATGTGAAGTTATATCGCAGGAGTATTTTCTTTGCAAAATATAAAAGAACGGTGAATATCAACGATTCAGTAAAGTATTGAAGTGTACACATAACAAAATAGATAATAATACCTAGATAATAAAGATGAGTTGACAATCTTTACCACCATATCAATAAGCTTAATTATAATCTTTTCATATCAGGAACGTGCTTTTGTATACATATTGTAATACCTTTTATTCAAAAATCTCGCCGTTCCTAGATAATGAAAGGTATAATAAATTATATTGAAGGGTATGTTATTTCTCATACCTGGTATTATTTATTTTTTCGTGTGATATCATCTGATCTATTCGCCGTCAAAAAATTTTTTTTATAACAAATTTCTTAGCATTTTTATATTTCCCTAAACCAGCGATTCTCAATTCTTTTTGGTAAAGGAACCATTTGAAAGGCTTTCTTTGTTTCCATGGAACCCAAGCTAATGCTATCAAAGAAATTTTAGAAATGTCGCATATTTCAATAAAGTGGATATGCATGTATGTAAAAGCTGTAGAGATTTTTTATTTAATTGGTATTATTGTCACAATATCCAGATGCCGAAAAATAGCGTTACATTTTAAGCATAATTGTAACTCACCCTACAAATGAAAGCAATAAGTAAGAAATCCCCGCTGCTTAAAGATATTCTAAGCGTAAAAAAATGGTTTTTTGTATCAAGAAAATAGATTTGCTTGCAAAAATCAGGAAAATATTTTTATTTCAAGACCATAAAAGTGTATAATATAAGAAAATAATTTTATTGAAATTTTATTTGTATTAAATAAATATTTTCTTGGGGTTAGAAAATCAAGCAGATCCAAGACAGATAAATGTTTCTTCCAAGTAAATCATTTAGTTTTAATTTATTTACAAATTAGGCGACCGGTTTCGTGTCCAAAAACACATCATCAGGCCAGCTACAAGGATATCCAATAAAAGAAAAATTACAATAATGGAAAGAAAACCTAAAGTTTATAATTAAAATTAAGAGCAAGTGAATGAACTAATGAAAAAGTTGTTTTTTATATGTTACAGTATAATAAAATTATTTCTTTAATAATGTAATTTAATAGGGATTATTGTTATGTAGTTTAGTAATTAATGAGTGAATATTTAAGTTTATTTATCCCTGTTTTATTATCATTTATTATAAATTAAAAAAGAAAAAAAATATTAGATTAACCAGTATCTTCTGAAAATGTTTATGAAACGTTGTATGTTAAAGGTTATATCATTGTATGAGTAAGTATGACACCTGTATATCGCTTTCTGTCGCTACTACCTAGGACCGCATGACTATATCTCTTGGCAGTAGGTGACGCCAGGAAATATTTCAGTGCTGCTTTTGAAGATTAGTAGCATAAACTGATAGATGAATAATAATGTGGGCAGCAGCAAAAAGTGTTAATGCTTTTCTCTTCTCACATTGTTTTTGCCGGGAGTGATTCTATCAATACCGTGAGCTATTTATTACCATTATCTTGGTTATTATTTCTCGGCATTTTTTTCACGTGTACTTCTACATTAAGCACACTTCTGTTTGAATATTGTTCTGTAGATAACCTGTACCTTAGCTTTTTTAAAATCACAAGAAATGAGAATAGTTTACTGTATGTCGTACTGTTTTAAGCAAGACAAGTGCAATTAATAATGTCAATATAAATAATACGCATTTCAAGAATTGTAAGTAAATAGATGTTTTATTTTAAGAAAATGCAACTATTGATTTATTTAAACGCTTTCTTGAATTAAGAAAATATTGTTTTGTGTTATAACAGCCATTTACTTCTACTAAGAATCGCTTTCTTCAAATGTTCTGCAAGATTTTCTTGAATCAAGTTAACAAATGTCTTAAACAAAGAAATACAATTATTTCATTACAAGTATATACTTACTCTTTAAGTGGAGAAAAAAATGCTGAGAAAATATTTCTCTTGATTTAAAACAGTTATTGTATTGCGGATAATTGAAACAGTAATTGTTTTGAATTGAGGCGGACAGTCTTGATACAAGTAATCGTTTCTCTGCGTATATGTTGATCGAAATACACATGCGCAATATATTTATATAGTTAAGTAAACTTTTTTCTATGACAGCTGTGTTGGAACGGTTGTAATTCAAGCTCCAATATTGAGGTTAGAAAGAAAATAGGTACTCGACTATTGCTAATTTTCATTGTTTAATGAGAGATTCGTGTAAACACAACCAAAAGTTATGCTTCGTATTTACCCTTCTTGGATCTAAGGCTTTTATAAATTTTTATGGACAATTTTTTTCCTACTTGTTCAACAAATTTCATAAAAAATTATCCTTTCCCGATATTGATAGTTGATTAAGTTTTCTATCAATATTAGTTTTATTTTTATGAAGAAATGAAATTCAGCTTAATTTTATTTATTGAAGAAACACAATCAAAAGTGTTTTCCAAACATTTCTTTAAAGAAAACTTGTTTGGATTCAATCTAATCATATCTAAACATTATTAGCCTATGCGTCAACTATAACAGTTGTTAAACTGAGAAAATTTAATCACATTTTTTGATTAAAGGAATTTTAAAAAAATATTGCATGTTACTTTCTATTCCCCAAACAAAAATTGAGGTAATCACCAAAAGAAATTTAAGCCTAATAGACTGAATATTGCTTTCATTTGTATAACTGTTCATCTAGTGTGTTTGTAATAACATAATTTTAAATAATACTTGATATATTTCATTGCAGAAAAATAAATATCTTTGACGAAGGAAATAATTGCAAATTTTGAGAAACATTGATTTGTTCAAAATTATCATTTTATTGTGCTGAAGTAAAAATTATCTTATTTAAAACGTGTTTAAATTCTGCTAAGGAATTAGTGTTTTATAAACTATAGATACGAATAATTTTGATTTCCCATTTATATCTCATTAAAACTCACCAGGAGATGCCCCTGTTTGATGTCCGGCTAGGCCTAGTACAGCTGCAGGAGAAGCCGCACCTGGATTGCCGTTCATACCAGCGGCGGCGGCTATATTATGGGGTAAAAAAGCTGCCGCCACCGCGGCCTGTGCGTTAAAATAGGCCATGCGGCTCGCCGCCATCGTCATATGATGATGATTGAAGGTGTGTTCCGACGGGAAACAAGTAGGCCCTTGAATATGCCTTTGCGGGTAAACATTTGGAGTAATCGCCGAAACAGCCGCGGTGGGCGACCGATGCTGCGAGTCGCCGAGCCCTAGCAGCTCCTGGATCGCGAACGGTGACCTCTGAGGCATCGTTTGCGGCGTCTTATTCAAGATACTCGGAGCGGTTACGTGTACGGTACCCTCTAGGCTTTCATTGTTCATCTTTCGCGTGATTTGGTGACGGTTTGCGATCACAGATGCTTGCCGACGGTGAAAATCATCTCTTTCTACGAAGATTATGTCATTTTAAGAAGGATTCGGGACGATTCACTGAAGAAAATCGAGTTCCATTTAACGATTCAAGTCCATCACTTCAAAATTTTGCACTTCTAGCACTTTTTAATAAAATAGTTACAATCACAAAACTCGTTTTAAGGTTTTCACTAAGTTTATCGGGACTATTCAATATTAAATTATTTATCTCTTTTCTTCCCGCCTTTATTTCCCTTTTTTTGCTTGTTTTTTTTTTGTGTGTGTATTTAGTGGTGTAGACTTGTCAGATTTTTAAGCCTAATTTGAATAAAAACTCCGACCGTGTTGAAATGTGGGTGCAAACTGACTACTTGTATTTGAAAAGCGAGGACTGCACGTTCACCATCCAAGATACACCCTAATATTCGTCCGAATGAGACCCTTATACGGGGTGGAGTTTGTAGGCGACCAATCGCGATCACCGAATGATCTCTCTCATTGGTATACCTCCGGAGCTGGAAATAGCGCTTTAAGTCCCCGGATTCTGGAGCGGTTTTGGTGCGTAGCGTCGCAGCGATGGGTGGGGCGCGTCGTGCCATTGTTTAGGGTATTATCGCATCTACGATGGTCGCGCTTAGAATCCATATTCGGCTGGCCGACGTTCGACAATTACTGTCAAACAATTTGTTTGCTTAATTGAAAATGATGTGTTCAATTATTATAATTGACTATAATTAATTAGCAGTGACTAATTTATGGTTTGTTTCTGCTATGCGAAATGATTTGAGCTTTTGTTACATGTTTTACGTTCCATCACGTTAATATATTATGTTAATTACATTTGGAACACATATATTTTTCGCTGTGCACCTGTATGTGATAAGTAAACTGTTTGAAACTGAGTTGTTAATTCCATATCAATTAAATATACAATAAATTAATAATGTAGTCGTTATTTTTTTTATAGATTTTTTTATAATTTTAGACTGGATTAATATAAATGATAAAATACTGCTCTAAGAATGCTTCTAAGAATTACAACACGTTTATTTAATTCAATAAAATATGTACATATAGTTACTCTAACAAAAATTATAGTTGGATTTAAGATAAAGTGTTGCTGTCACATATTTTACTATATACAGTGTGTTCTCTGCATTTGAGAAATATTGTTATTATTAATTTTATGGCGAAAAGTCTTTCTACTTTCCCAAAATTCATGATCAAGCTAGATAAATTGATTAAAAATAAAATTAATAAAAATCAATTGACACAGCTTTTCCAATTTTTTGTTGAACAACTATCGAACCAGACCGTTACCACCGAAACTACAAGGTCGCAGCGCTCTTCGATGACGTCATCCTCTATAGGTGATGCACGATATTAGCCTAAACGGTAAAGGAATCGTTTCTTTGCATTTCTTTTTTAAGTTTTGAAAGGCTCCCGGTTTAAAGAGGATGCTAGTCGTCAACTGAGCTCATCTTCGCATCTCATTCGATTTTATTTTGAAAAGAACGAAGTTTCAAAGCAGAAAACAAACACGCAACCGAGCACCGTTTTCGTGAAAGATGTATTTGTGGTTGCTATTTAATCGACTAATTATTGTTTCTAATTGTACAAGTATTTGGACGACACTAAGGTTGAAATGATACAGTAATTGCAATTTTATTCGAAATTTTGTTCAATTTCACGAGAAAATTTACAGACATGTTATTTAACCAGAGTCTTTGATTTCCTATTGTGGTGTTTTACCTAATCTATCATTACTTTTCCCATAATAATTTTTAAGTAGGGTATTTATAGAACAAGTTATGATAATTGTTGCAATACGTTAATTGCTGTGAATATGACATTTACATATATCAGTATCCAAATGGCTATGTTCGGTGATATAATTTAAAATATATTGTATTAAAACAGAACGTTTATTATACACATTTAAAAACATCTCTTCGTGTTCAAAAATAATTTTGTTAAATATAACGTGAGAATATAAAACTATTTGAATAAAATCTTAACGTTTTTCGTCAAATACAACGGACAGTTAGGGAATTGAGTTGGGATAATATCTTTTTTAAGCCTAGGATATTTTAAACTTACAGTTATAGTTTCACCGGTCATTGAATCTGTAGCTGTTGAAAACTAAATAATATCTTCTTTTATAAAGTGTAACTCACAAACCCTAGTATACATTGTTGGAGTAAAATTTTCCCTATGCAGTGCACAGACCCATTTTCTTCGCATCTTAGGATCACAGGGAAAACGAAATGTGTGAATTTTCGGTCCATTCTTATAATTACCACAGCACTATATATATAAACACGTAATACACAAAACACCTTTAGACAGCCGACGGCACAAAACACTTGTAAAGGGTCGGCGAACACCTGCAAACAAAACAGCCACGCCAAAGTACACAGTCACGCTTTTACGTTACATAAAAAGCTTTGTCGCTTATACAACTCTAAAAAAACATTACAGGTGTCACCAACAAAGTATGCAAATATCACTACATAGTATTTTTTTAAATAAAATCAAAATAATTTTGATAAACCAATTCAAAACGCAAGAAACGATCTGAACGTGTGAATGTCCAATCTACAAATATGGCTGATCGATAACCTACTGCAAAATACGTCACAGCCTGCTGACATCAGAATCGGTTACCTTGTGTTTTCGGTAGTAACGACTAGACACAAGTAAATAAGTTGTCCGACTTAAAATAGTATGTATGCGGTAGGCCTGCTAAAATTATTCTTTTTACCGTAGGTTTCCACGGTCGTCAGTAATACTATTCTCTTGGTTTCCGGGTTGGAACCGCGTCGTTGTCGTAGCTTTAGCCGACGTCACTGCACACTGACTGTCAGTGTGCAGTTACAGCCCTGAAGATGTCACATATGAGTGTGGACGAAACGTCGGCTAAAGCTACGATAACGACGCGGTTCCAACCCGGAAACCAAAAGAATAGTATTCTTTTTACTTTTAAAGAGTCCCTTTTTTCAATGAATATTATCGTAAAGATTAAATTATCTATGAAGATAATTGTTTATAATAACGTCATTGTCACTGTCAGTCCTGTTATTTTATTAAAACATCAATGTGATTATCTGATTTAAATAAAAATGTCGTTGAAATTGAGCACGCAAGATAAAATTGAAATAGCTTTAATTGTTGGCGAAGCTTCCTTGAGCGGTCCAAAGGGATGAAAGTCTGAGGGAGCGAAATCAGGGCTGTAGGGAGGGTGTTGCAGGGTCTCAAAGCCCAACCTGTTGATAGTTTCTATGGTGTCAACAATTTGATAGGCAGAACCGTGAGTGATGTTTAAAGAAGATGCAACCTCACCTATGGTAACTCGCCTATTTGCTGTAATCATCTCTCGAGCTTGCTGAATGTTGTCGTCGGTGGTCGAGGTTGACGGCCTTCCAGCTCCCTCTTTTTGTGTGCCACTTTAAAAGATTTCGATCCACAAAAAAACGCTTTTACGAGATAAAGCACTGTCCCCGTATTGTGACAAAAGTCTCCGGTGAATTCCAGCACCTTTCACACCCTCTGACCACAAAAATCGGATCACTGCTCGTTGTTCCTCTTTGGTGCGAACTAATACGAGGGTGACTCTGTTTCCAGTGAGATGTAAAAAAACTAAGTATAAATTTAACAATATTTTATTACAAATGTTCAAAGTAGTACCCCTTGACCTCAATACATTTATTCAATCGAGTTTTCCACAAATCAAAAGCTGCTCGCCACTCATTTTTCGGAATACTGCCAAAATACTCATGAATTGCGGCATCAATCATATTTTTTGAAGAAAATTTGCGGCCTCGAAGATGTTTTTTTAAATTAAAGAATAACCAGAAGGCACACATCGCCAAATCCGCTGAATAAGGCGGATGTTCAATCACGCGGATATTTTTTTCCCTCAAATAATCGACAGTAGCGCGCGCCGAATGCGAAGAGGCATTGTCGTGATGCAACAAAAGGCCCCTTACATTAAGTCCTTCAAAAACTTTAGGCAAACATTTATTAACGTACCAGTTTGCAGCGACTGTGCGCTGTTCTTCTAACTTAATGGCTTTGACCAAACCGGTGCTTCTGAAGAAAACAGCGTACATAACTTTTTTCATGGAGCGTTGCTTTTTTGGTGTTGTCGGTGTTGGATCGTCTTCATGGATCCGCACACGGGATTCCTGTCGAGTTGGAGTGTCATAAAATGGTATATAGGTCTTATCACCTGTCACAATTTTGGAAATAATCCGATGACCGCTATTTTCCAACATGTTGAGAGTTTCCCTGCTGACTCTTACACGTTCTGACTTCTGGAATTCCGTTAAGTGGTGTGGCACCCAACGTCAGACGACAACTTTCTTCATCCCCAGTTCCTCATGCAAAATTTTTGGAACTGCTGCGGATCCAATCCTTAATGTCATTTGGATCTTACTGTATGTGCAGTGTGGGTCTTCGGTAATCTGCAGTGACAGCTGTTTTTGGTTTTGTGTCACGTTATTCATCAGTCAAGAGACTCCGACCTCGTTTAAATTCGGCAAACCACCGATAAATGGTTGCCCTTGAAGGCTTTTCTTTGCCAAATGTTAAAGTTAAGTGTTCTATTCACTGCTTTTCGTCTAAACCGCATTTAAAATCGTAGTAGATTAGTGCACGAAAATTCTCTCTACCCAATTCCATCGCGTTTACGAACTAAACAATTTTCTTCTTTCTACGCACTTGATTGTCATTTAATGACATTGCACGACTGAGTCACTAGGCCTACAAGCTCACTTGTCCTAATATCGTTTTATCTAAATAGGCATTCATTTCGATGTTTCTCACTAGAAACAGAGTAACCCTCGCAGCGGAGCTGACAGAGGTGCCAACTCAACGCATGCGCAAGTGGTCGCCACTACGATAACCTTCAAAGCTTGTTATGGCGAAAGTGTAGATAATATTTGACTTACCCTCGTATAAGAAGACTGCGTACATATTGTATTATGCAATATAATCTTTAGAACAATATTGTTGCATTTTTTTACAACGTGTATAACTAAAGCTTGTACGCTATTGTTAACCATAATGGAGCAGTAGGAATTTGCGCAAGTTGTAGCCAGTCGTATATTTTCAAACAAATTATAGTAAATTAATCTATAATTGTTTGACCCTTTATAACATTTTATTTCCGGATGAGATTAATGTTAAGAACATCTAACACTTGATCATCAATTAACTTGCTTAAATGTGGCAATTAACACAATCTATTTGATTAAATTTGAGGTTAAATTTTAATCCATTGTCACTGGCCACTAATATAATATAAAATGAATTAGTAGAGGATATTTTATTTTTGATAATTTCTAGTGACACCTTGAAATCATTTACGAATTGTTATCATATTTCAAATTGGAACGATTCTAGTATTCCAACTATATATTGGGTTAATATATCGAATGGAAGTGAAATAATAAACCCCAAAATAACTCAATTTTTGTTATCGGCAAAGTATGATTATAAATTGTTGTGATAGAATAACATAAATAGAGGAAATAAGCTGTCATGCCATTTGAAATATGCGTAACATTAAATAATTGCCGGTTATAAATATTTAATGGCTGATTGTGAGTGTAAAATCAGGAAGTTCCGAATAGCGGACTGGATCTTGCTTTAAAACATAATGCCAATAAAAGAATGAATGATCATACAATTTAACACGCTAGGGATCATGGATACCATTGAATATGTCAAATATTCGAGAGGAAAACTAAATTTCCGTGCTCTAATAATAGTAGTGTAATTGTAAACAGCATTTATTTTTTTTAACAAATGAACAATACGCTGATACTGTGGTAGTTTGAAGTTTTAACGCCTTGATTCCTGTTAAAATAATATACGAGGATTGTACTTTTAGTTTCGCACGTAGAAGCGTAAAAGGTACCACAATTGAAGCGTTGCCTGCCAAAATTAATTTCATTTTTTATTGAACGTAAATCCAAAACTTCATCGAGATACGGCTAGTGATTTAGCCACAGCACACACACAGCCACAGAACTAACAAGTCATTCAGAAAATGGAATTGAGCCGAGAAATGGAGCTTTATGAATAGAAATTAAGCAACTGCTTATTAGCAAAAGCTAAAAGACACAAAACAAATGCTTATCTTATAAATTATTATAAGAATAAAAACTTTAAGCATTTGCTAGCCTTCTGTCATCGTTTAATGAACAGGAACAGATCTGATTATGATTTCGACGTTACTAGATTAATGTAGGTCAGAATATAAATCGGCACTTCCACGATCTTATAATTTAAAAAAGTCTGAGACTGCACACAGAGAAACGTTTACTTGTATCAAGGCTATCCGCCTCAATTCAAGACAATTACTTTTCCACAACAAAATAACTGTTTTGAATCCAAAGAAATATCTTTTAGCGTTTTTTTCTCAGCTTAAAATAAGTATATACTTGTAATAAAATATTTGTATTTCTTTGTTTAAGACATTTGTTAACTTGATTCAAGAGAATCTTGCAGAAAATTTAAAGAAAGCGATTCTTAGTATAAGTAAATGGCCGTTATAGCACAAAACAATATTTTCTTAAGGATAGTAAATAATTTTCTTAATTCAAGAAAGCGTTTAGGTATTGTTCATAAATCAATAGTTTCATTTCCTTAAAATAACGCATTTTTTACTTTGAATTCTTGAAATGCATATTATTTATATCCACATCATTAATTGCGCTTACCTTGTTTAAAACAGTACGACATATCCGTACATAAGGCAGTAAATTATTCGCATTGCTTGTGATTTTAAAAAGGTTGTCTACAGAATAGTGTTCAAACAAAAATGAACTTAATGTAGAAGTACACATGAAAAAAGTGCCTAGAAACAATAACCAAGATAATGCTAATGAATAGCTTATGGTATTGAATGAATCACTCCCGCCAAAAACACTGTGAGAAGAGAAAAGCACTAACGCGTTTTGCTCCTGCCCACATTGCTGTTACATTTCTCAGTTTATGCCACTAATCTTCGAAAACAACAACTGATATATTTCCTGGCACCACCTAGTGCCAGTAGATATAGTCATGGTGTCCTAGATAGTAGCGACGATTAGCTCATTCGCTTGTTCCTAATTTTAATTATTAATTTTAGGTTTTTTTCCATTACTGTAATTTTTCTTTTATTGGATATTTTTGTAGCTGGGGCCTGATGATGTGTTTTTTGAACACGAAACCTATTGGACTTTGTGAGACCTGGACCATTTTTCCATTCCTACCTTTAATATGCATATTTTCTTAACTAAAAAGTTAAATGATTTACTTGGAAGAAACATTTTTCTGTCTTGGATTTTCTTGATTTTCTAACCCCAAGAAAATGTTTATTTAATACAAATAAAATTTAAAAAAAAATATTTTCTTATATTATACAATTTTAGTCATGAAATAAAAATACTTTCTAAATGAATTTTTGCAAGAAAATATATTCTCTTCATGCAAGAAACCATTTCTCTTCGTGTAGTGAGCGTTGCAGTAGTGAAGGCGAAGAACAAGCAAAGTATTTTTATCAACAAATTAAAAGAGAATGGAATTGTTTTTAATAAATCACAAGTGCTCCAAATTAAGAAAGAAAAAGTAATAGCCTTGGGTATTATAGCTCAGTATTACGAAGAAACGATGCTCTTACAAATAAACAAGCGGCAAAAAGCAACATGAAAGTGTAAGTGAACACGGCAACAAGAAAATTATATTGAAGCCATCGGTAAAAATGCTGATGGATTTACTGGAAATTCCAGATAGAGTATAGCTTAGTTTTAAGAATTTTATATAGACTATCAATCCAGTTGAAGAATTCATATCAATCCCGGCTTTATTAAGAAATAAATATGGTTTATAAACAGCTAATTTGTAAACTGAAACACCAATTTTATTATACTGATTACAGTACCGGAGACGGAAGGCTATAGCTACTAGGGATGGATCGTTATTTAACTGTGTTATTTTATAACCGTTATGGATCTAATAACGGTTGCAACTGTGCTGGGAAAATAAACGGTTGCTTTCTGACTGTTGTGAACATATCATCGACCGCTGTTGCGGCGTACTCAACTGCGTGGCGCTACGACTGTCTGATCGAAGCCGCTGTTTATTACAGATAATAATCCCATAGACAAATAACTTGTCAGATCACGTACCTACATAAATATCCTCTCGAACGGTTATTAGTGTTATTACGGCGGTAGTCGACATCGAGTCGGACGTTTATCATGAAGATATTTTCTAAATAATTGTATGTATTGGAATTATCAAATGTAAAATAAAAGACCGATGTTATATAAAAAAAAATACTTATATAAGCTAAAAATAAAACCGTTATATGTATTTATTATATGGCATTTAAGCACGTAGATGTTCTCGCATTTCGAAGATTAACTAAGATTAAATATAAGAAAAATAACACTAGGATCAGTCAAAATGGTGGAAATTAAACGCTGCTGTAACAATGATTGCAGTGAATCTGATAGTACAACAATGAACAGTTTATCACTTAATTTACTTTAATCTATTAACCAGTTTAAAATTTATCTGCAAAAAATGCAATATTTATATTACAAAAAGCTTCTGAATTTAAATTTTAGCGTGCTGCAAGATCAGCACTTGCACATGTGGAATCACGATGCGTTATCGTGTAGAACTGTAGACTACGAAATAACGCTAAACCTGTTATTTTCGAACCGTTATTTCAAAATAACGATAACGGTTGAAACTGTTATTTTAAAATAACGATTTTTCCTATCACTAATAGCTACAGTGCTTTTCCACTTACGTTGTATCTACTTAAATAAGATATACTTAGTAAATGCTAACAAATTGAAATTTGTAGGTGCAATGTCAATGGGCATCAAGCTTCTACTTTACAAACAAATAGAAGGGAAAATTCACTGCCAGTTGATGCACAAACGGTACCACATCCTACTCGTGAAAAAAAGAAAAATCTGAAACATTTTACCGGAGACGGACGAAACGAAGGTGTCAGTTCCTTCGGAAATCCAGCGGAATTGCAACGTTTAGTGTTGCCAGAACAGTAAAATTGAAATTAATCCGGATGTAGGGTGTTTGTGATGTATTTATTTTGTTTATTTTTCAGTTTGATTAATTTGACTTTCATTGTAGTATACAGAGTATAAATACTTATTTATAGATGTAAGAAGAACAGCACTAAAATGAAATGAAATACATTTATTCCATTAGTAGTCTAGTATGATGATAACAGATTTGTTTCTTCTTGAATGAAACGTTTTCCCACATTTTGCTTCACTTTAGTTAACACGCCTAAAGACAAACTATAAATAATTATTGAATAATCTTCCAGTAACTACTTCTCTTTTCTGATGACCTAAACGATGAATTATCTTCAAAATAATTTGTTCATTTTGTACACGCAGAGAAATGATTTCTAGCATCAAGAAATGAGATTTTCTTGCAAAAATCAGTCTCTATTCAAGAAAATATTTTTATCTCAAGACCATAAAAGTGTATAATATAAGAAAATTTTATTTGTGTTAAATAAATATTTTCTTGGGGTTAGAAAATCAAAAGAATCCAAGACAAGAAAATGTTTCTTCCAAGTAATCATTTAGTTTTAAAATTTTAATATTACATTAACCGGTATCTTTTGAAAATGTTTATGAAACGTTGTATGTTAAAGGTTATATCATTGTACGGCATCTGTATTCTGGTTTCTGTCGCTACTTTCTAGGACGGCATGACTATATCTCTTGCAAGTAGGTGACGCCAGGAAATATTACAGTGCTGTTTTTGCAGATTAGTGGCATAAACTGAGAGATGAACAGCAATGTGAGCGGAGCAAAAAGCGTTAGTGTTTTTTCTTCTCACATTGTTTTTGCCGGGAGTGATTCCATCAATACCATGAGCCATTTATAGGCATTATCTTGGTTATTGTTTCTAGGCACTTTTTTCACGGGTATTTCTACATTAAGTGCATTTTTGTTTGAACATTATTCTGTAGATAATCTTTACCTTAGCCTTTTTAAAATCACAAGCAATGAGAATAACTTACTTTATTATGTACGGATATTGCGTACTGTTTTAAACAAGGTAAGTGCAATTAATAATACGGATATAAATAATATGCATTTCAAGAATTCTAAGTAAAAAATGCTTTATTTTAAGAAAATGAAACTATTGATTTATGAATAATACGTAAACGCTTTCTTAAATTAAGAAAACTATTTACTATCTTTAAGAAAATATTGTTTTGTGTTATAACGGCCATTTACTTATACTAAGAATCTTTTTTTTTAAGATTTTCTTGAATCAAGTTAACAAATGTTTTAAACAAAGAAATAAAATTATTTCAATTACAAGTATATAGTTCTCTTAAGCGAAGAAAAAAACGTTAACAAAATATTTCTTTTGATTTAAAACAGTAACTGCATTATGGATAATTGAAGCGGTTATGTCTTGAATTGAAGCGGACAGTTCTTAATACAAGTAAACGTTTCTCTGCGTGGACATCCACAGCAAGATGATTTGGTTCTTCTTCGAAATTGAAATCTTCGTCTTGAAGCCATTTTTCTATATGACGCAGGACAACACAACAAATAATAATTGATGGAATTGCTTCCATTTTAGTACTTCGCACTTTATATTGTAAAATAGGATTATAATGCAGTTAAGCAGGTGTTACTGGATATCTCCAAGGTGTCACGAGTCATGAGCCAGGGTGATATGGAGTAGCTGTCATCTCCCAGTGATTATAAATCTTGGAATTTTTAAAAATTATATTGTTATGCACAGAACCTGGTCACTGACGATTACTGCTTGTAAATATTTATTGTGCGTTACATGTCACTTGCATATTTAAACTAGTAAATCCATTTTTATTTATTCGTCCCCATATTCCCTGAATTTTGGAATTCTAACGTGTATGTAGTCAATCACACCGATTCCACCTAGAAATTCATATTTGACAGATCACTTGTTCTTAGCATCAACAATTTCTACGGTAGTTGTAGAAAAATTCATCCATACATTTGCCTTATTTCAAATTTTAGCCATAACCGATAACCACTTTAGAAACAGTGGTTTGGTGAATACCAATTTTTTTCATCAACTGCATTCTGGATGCTTGGATCGGACATTACACGGAGAAAGATTTTAATTTTTTCTACGGATGGCGGTGCACCACCATGTTTCTCATTACTATCTTCGAGAAACTAATTTGCATGCCTCTGGACCTTCTCACGATTAAATCGATACAATTTTTTGTAATCGTCATTTATACATTTACATATTTTACATATTTTTTTGCGAATATTTAGGAACTATGCCATTTTACAGTATGAGAATGCGACAAATACCAAATTACAACTACTTTAACGAATGTCAAGCTGGGGTCGAGTAACTTTAAATATTTATAAGCAATTACTTATGTAGCAAAAGCAATTCCTACTTTTATTCATTCAATTGTAAGCAAATGCAAAACTTCGTAAAGTAAAACCTTTTATTTTAAGCATTTGCTTTAGTGTATAGCAATTGCTACAAGCTCAAGCAATTGCACGCTACTTTATTCATTAGTAACTATTTGCTAGCGAATCCTGAAAAAAATAAATTGCTTAATTTTTATTCATAAGGCTCATTAAACCAATAAAAAACCACTATGGACATTATGAAATAAATTTAGATCGCTTGTATATAACTGCAAAAAAGTTTTTCTAGCTGATTTAGTATAATTAACGGTGATTAATTTAAATTGTGAGTATTTCATCTTCATCATCGATCATGTTGGTAACATTTTCAGAAGTCTTCGCTGAAGAAATAAAAGGTCTCGACATTGCCATTGCCAAGGTGCCAACATTGTAGTAGACGACATTTTTGTTCCAAAACACCAATAATTCGTCTTTTATTTCCAGATCCTGACTAAACTTATTGAATCCAATTCACTTGGCTTGATTCTGATCGTGTTTATGTAATAAATGCTGTTTGTGTACAATCAGAATTACATCAGATCATTTCAGAAGGCAAAATAAAATTTAGTTACATGGACACATTCAATATAGTCCGACTTGAGTCGGGTCAAATGAGTTTGGTGGACAGTGGATTTTACTCTTTGATTTTGTAGCATTTTCCCTACATTGCTTCATTTTTTTATGTTTCTTTTTTTCCCATTACAGGTTGACGGTATTTTTATTAATAGCATTTCCTAGATGAAATAAATAATGAATAGTGAAATGTCTTTCTCAGGGGATTTTGGGAAAATTGTTAAATTTTCTAATTTTAAACTAAATTAACGATTCTTAGTGGGTTCGGGAGTATCCCTGGATACCCTTTCGGCGAAATTAATGAATTTTAAAATTATACATGTAACTAACCTTGAAATTTGAATGATGCCACTGTTATATAAACTCTCTGTTTATATAACCTCTACAGGAAACTACCTGTTCTGGAAATTTAACCCTTTTCTCTTCAAATAAAGTCTTTGATTTCACAATCGAGCACTTTAAATGGGGATCGGAGTTAAGAAACACTTTGACCAAACAATTTTCCAAAAATCCCCTGAGAAAAATATTTCAATAGATGCAAATGTGTTGACAAATCGAACATTGAATTCTAGGGCTGACATTAAGGGGTGTCAATGTCTGTGTACGTGTGTACTGATTATTTGATTGCATTCATCACAGTCTTTTATTTATTTATTTTTGTGCAGCTTATACAAGGCATTCTTTAATCATTTTGCATAAGGCAAAAAAACCGTTATTTCACTATCAAAAAAGATGTCTTTTTAGAGATATTTAATTAAATGACAGCAACAGATCCCTACTACTATCAACAAATTATTGAAAATTAAAACTCTTTACAGGACTTAGGAGGTTTTAGCATTAAAATTCTGAAATACTCAAAGATTTTGCCGATTTTATCTTATTGTAAACGTAAAGAGATATAAAATAATATAAAAGTATTAAAAAAAACTTAAATAAAAATGCGAAATTAATCTTAAAACTTGAGTCACTCGCAGAAAGGAGTGTTTCATAAAATAGATGATACCCATAAGGAGAGAAGCTTTTAACTGTTGAAGATGATTGTACTTTGACTTTTTAATGGGATCTTGCTTCTTGTAAGGAGGCTCAATGATCCAGGGGTTTTCATAGTTTCTATCTTTTGTTCTTTTTTTCCCCAGAACAAGTCAGTTGTAGATTCTGTTCTGCAGTTAGAGGCTAAAAGTAAGAAAAGTAGATTCTACTCACTTTCCCATTGTTGAAATTTTCCATTTCTGCAGTTGAGATTGAATTGAAACCCTGAATGCTATTAATTTACTAAGAGCACTTCTATTGGTTATGTTACAAACCAGACATAAGAGGTTTTGGTTAACGTTTTTGAAACACGTGGGATTCCGGAGATTAAGAAATTTAATAATAGATGACACTACAATCTACGTATATTTAGGAGGTTTTGTAAGGTCGCAGATGCTGCTATAACTAACTTAAAAGCATCAAAACCTTAAAAGTGACCATTAACGGGCTTAGAAGGTTTTGGAAGTAAACCGACGAACTGCTATTAGCAGTGTAATTTATATATTTATTCTTGTAAATTAATTCTGGAAAAAGTTAACAGAACATGGTGTTAAGAAATATGTATATATAAGAGTCATCTTTACATTATGTTCTTGTATTAACTACAACCTACAACAAAATATCAATAAAAATGTAAATTTAGCAGATTTGCTTTGGTGAGAACATACTTTATAATAATAATAATAATAATAAACTTTATTCGCCCAACAAGAGACCCTAATTACAGGACGAAATAATAATACGAATACATGTGCACATAATACAAAGAGAAAAATAAAATATAATACTTAATAAAAGATAACTGAAAAATAATAGAAAAAAAATAATATATATATACTCCACCGATTAATGCATCGCGTCACCGACGAAAATATCTCCATAATATTTATTTGCATTCACACACATGTTTTGAACTGGCGATTTCAGCAGCACACTAGTTCTTGCAGTTAAAGGCCGAAACGATTGAACACTACGCGAATACAAACGAGGAACATTCAAATTAATTTTTGACAGCAGATATGCGCAATCGATTTGATTGTCAATAAGTTTGTAGAGAAACCGCGCACTGCAAATTTGCCTTCTTTCCGAAATACTCCGGACAGCATGTCGTTCCAATAATGTGGCATAGTCTATACCCCTCACCGGATATATACCGTCGTTCCTAAAAGATAGGAATTTCAGGAACCTTCGCTGTACTCTCTCAATAGAATCCTCGTACGATTGATAGTAAGGATACCATACAATAGAAGCATACTCTAGCCGACTTAAGACAAATGCTCTATACAGCGTTTTCAGAAGATGTTGATTCGTGAAGTATTTCGAAGATCGTATGATGAATCCTAACATGGCTGCGGACGAGGAACACGTCTGCGAAACTTGCTGTTTAAAGGATCGTTGACTATCAAAGATAACTCCTAGGTCTTTTATGGTCTCGCTCCTCTGCAGCGGATAACCGCTTAAACTGTACGTAGTAGGCAAGCCTTTTACTTTGAGAGTATATATTACATACGTGCATTTTGCTTCATTTAACATAAGACTATTTTCTTGACACCAGTGGAATACGTAATCAATACTCATTTGCAGATTAACCATATCATTAATGAAATCAGTTCTTGCGTACACCTTTACATCATCTGCATAAGCTAAGGTGTCACAGGCCAACGCTTCCAGCAGATCGTCTAGGAAACGCAGAAAAAGCAAAGGTCCTAAATTGGATCCTTGTGAAACACCTGACGTAATAGCATATTCACATGAGCTGAAGCCATTATAGAAAACATAACATGACCGCTTTTTTAAGTAGGACTCCATCAGATCTCGAAGGCGAGGTGACATGCCAAAAGAACTTAATTTAAAGAGCATAATATCATGGTCAATTCTGTCAAAGGCCTTAGAAAAATCCGTGTATATAACATCGACTTGCCCATCGGTCAAACACAAAAACTATTATATTAGAACACTGTTTTCCTTTAAAATTTACTGAATAACCGGATTGAATACGACCAATGCCATAAAAATTATTACAATTTTCTTGTAATTTTGTTAATAAGTAGGATGTGCTACTAGTACCATGCAGCAGTAGTTACTACATCAGTTGAGATTTGTGGAGCTTCGATTCGCATTTAATTTGAAAAGGATGGTACATAAATTCTACTTTGAGTTGTGTAATAAGAGTTGGTTATAGGTATTCTAACTAGAACTCCAAAATTAGTGCTGTAGAGTTGGATTTCGATCGACTTTAGCTTCAGCAATTTTTTAGGGGCTATTGTAATTTTGGCCTCAGAGCAAGTACTACTATTATTTATGATTTCATATTGGAATAAATTTTTGACATTGCTTTATTTATTTATTATAATAATAAAGACCAACAGGAAAATTCCCACAATGCTCAAAAGAGGAATACATGCATACAGTATTTGCCTGTGAGGTCGTACATGCATATAATTCGAAATACAATATACAATAAACTGAGAAACATACTCATAATAATTAATAACAACACAAGAGAGAACAACCTAAAAGTAAGTAATTGAAGTTACAATTTTATTGGTGTAACAAATCGTTTATACATTAAATTGAAGATGTTTGTGTTAATTGGAAGTGCATTAGGTTCTTTTGCTGCTAATTTAATGGATTACTATAACCGTACGCGCAGAGAAACGTTTATTTGTATCAAGACCGCCTCAATTCAAAACAAATGCTGTTTCCGCAATGCAATAACTGTATTAAATCAAAAAAAAATATTTTCTTAGCGTTTCTTTCTTCGCTTAAAAGAAGTAGTCACCTATAATGAAATAATTGTATTACTTTGTTAAGACATGTGTTAACTTGATTCAAAAAAATCTTGCAGAAAATTTGAAGAAAGCGATTGTTAGTATAAGTATATGGTCGTTATAACACAAAACAATATTTTCTTTAGGATAGTAAATAATTTTCTTAATTCCAGAAAGTGTTTGGGTATTGTTCATAAATCAATAGTTTAATTTTCTTAAGGTAAAGCATTTATTTACTTATAATTCTTTAAATGCGTATTATTTATGACCACATTATTACTAATTTAACTATAGTTTTTTTTAATGCATAATAAATAATAATAATAACAAAAAAGGATAAGTAAAGTTAAATATTAAATTTAATTATACTGTAACATATAAAAACAAAACATTTCATTAACTATTTTCTTGATGCAAGAAACCGCTTCTCTGCGTGTAGGATGTGCGATGATATTCGAGAACGAACAAATCATCGTTCCTAGTATTCGCCATAGGAATTCGGAAGGAAAGGAATTAAAGTAATTCAGAACAATCCAAATTACAATGTATATACTTGTAACCTAATTTTAACAAAAAGATTTTACGTCTAGAAAACAATAAAGATAAATTCAGCATCGATAGTCGTTCGGGATAAGAGGGTTTTAAGTCAAAATAAAATAAAATTAACAAATTCTCGCTGCACTTTTTCAATCTTGTTCGTGTGAAATATCGTAGGGGCTCCAAAGTAGGGATGGGTCGTTATTTAACTATCTGTTATTTTATAATCGTTACGGATCCAATAGCGGTTGCAACTGTTATCTCGCTGTGAAAATAATAGGTATAGCACGGTTGCTTTCGGACTGTTGTGAACATATCATCGACCGCCGCGCCGTTGTGGCGTACTCAACTGCGTGGCGCTACGACTGTCTGATCGAAGCCGCTGTTTATTACAGATAATAGTTACAACTCCCCTAGAAAAATAACTTATCAGATCACGTACCTAGATAAATATCCTCTCGAACGGTTATTACGGCGGTAGCCGACATCGAGTCGGACATCGGACGTTTATTATGGACATATTTTCTAAATAATTGTATGTATTGGAATTATTAAATGTAAAATAAAAGACCGATGTTTTATAAAAAATTTACTTATAAACACTAAAAATAAAACCGTTATATTTATTATATAGCATTTAAGCACATAGATATTCTCGCATCTCGAAGAGTAATTAAGATTAAATATAAGAAAAATTACAGAAGAATCAGTCAAAATGATGGAAATTAAACGCTGCTGTAATAATGATTACATTGAATCTGATAGTACAACAATGAACAGTTGATCACTTAATTTATTTTAATCTATTAACCAGTTTATAATTTATCTGCAAAAAACGCAATAAAATATTTATATTACAAAAAACTTCTGAATTAAAATTTTAGCGTGCTGCAAGATCAGCAGTTGCATATGTGCTATGTGGAATCATGATGCATTATCGTGTAGAACTGTAGACTACGAAATAACGCTAAACCTGTTATTTTGCAATCGTTATTTCAAAATAACAATAACGGTTGAAACTGTTATTTTAAAATAACGATTTTCCCCATCACTACTCCAAACAGCGGAACAGTACTCAAGGATGGGCCGCACTAAACTATGAAAGAGAGGCATTATCCCAGTAATGTTGGTGAAATCGCTAGCTTGAAGTTTAATGAATCCGCAAAGATTCAAAGCTTTGCAAGTAATATAGTCAACGTGTAAATGTAATCTTAAAGAAACATCGAACAATGTATCTAAATCCTTTTATAATCTACACGATCAAGAGTAGAGTCGTTGATTGCATAGGGCTAACTAATTATGTTCTTCTTTTTCTTGGTGCAGATGATAGTTTTACATTTAGTAATGTTTAATGACATATTATTATCTTTGCACCAAGTGTTTTACGGCAGTCGTCACAGAAATAGTGTAAGTATTGTCACAATTTAATTAAGACATGAAACTCAATTTTCTAAAAAATAATGCATTCCTTAAAGAATATGCTATGTGTAGATCTTTCTGCTGTACTCACCATCTAATAGCAATGGATAAATCACTCCTCTTAAGCGTACTTTCACAATCGAGTCTCCAAATTACAAAATAAAACCCGAGTAATTTGAAAATAAAACAAGAAAAGGCGGAAAAATCCGAAGCGAACACAACACAACGAAAAAAACATCTCCGCGCGTAATGTAGGTGTAATAGGTATATCGCGATAAAGAAATCATTATAATTATACGATAAAAAGAGAAGAACTGCTGCAATCAATCACGTAATTATGATTCATTAGAGTTTGCCGTGTGCAATTCCGTATTCTCTCGCTCCCTCTGTCCCTCGCGGTATCTTTTTCTATCCGGCCTCCTTTTTTCAGCTATGGAGCGTAATGCATCAACCATCTTTGCAAGAAACACCCCTGTCGGTTGCCGTCCTCGGCATCGGAATAAAACACTTTTCAAATCAGCAAATAAAAACAAAGATCTGTGGGCTGGCATAATTAAAAATTCTCTCTGAGTAGGCCATGCCAGTATTTCTATTGGAGCTTTCCGTCTGTCGCAGGCCGATGCGTTCGAAATTACTGCAACGGCGTCGGAGGCCGTTCGTGGTTCTTTTTTCTTTCCACTTGCGGCGGGGTTTTCTTTTTCTATAGGCTCGCGAGAGAGACCACGGATGCTTGTAGGGTGGCTTTTTCTATGTTGGCAGCAGTAGGTTTTTTCGCGACAGCCTCCTTCTCAAGTGGGAAATCTTCCTGAATGTTTCCTTTTTTTCTTCTTCGAAGATATCTGACATTGCATGGTTTTGTCAGTTTCCTAAGATCATTGCGTGATTTGGAATCAGTTACAACGCAGCACGGCGAGAGCACTTGGTGTAATGTGTATCTCGTATGATGTCTCAGATGTTTGTAAGATGAAATACGCCCTGCATTAGGGCATATTAAAAGAAAAGAACATCGTCATGTGTTATGGGTGGAATGTAGCTTACATTTACTTATGTATATGGGTGCTTGTAATATGCAACACTTTAGATAATGTCTTTTTACTCAGAATATAGTTAAATTTCTAGTTTCCCTAGGAGAATAAAAGAAAATATGTACACAATATACATATAAAGGACCTTTTACAATATATGGTATGTGTTTTCCACAACTAGAAACAAAAGAAAAACATTTATTCTGTAAAACTGTAAATAATGGGGAAACTAAATCGAGTTTTGCCTTTGGCGCCAATTAAAAAGCAGAGAGGACGCATATACAGAACGTGGAGATGTGAGCTTATAGCTGGTGAAGAACCATTAACAAAATACATCTATGAACATGAACGAAAAGGAGCAACTGCCTTCGGAGTAACATTTGCAAATCTTCGAGGGTAGTCTGAAAAGTTTCAAGCATCCAAGTGAAGATGGCGTTATTCGCCAAAAATATATTTTTGAAAATCTCAGCCATGTTGGGCGATTAGTTGTTGTTTAACAGTCGTTTGTGTCAGTCGAAATTAATGTTTCTATATAAATGGAAAAAATTGAATATCGAGTCGTCATTAAATTCTTGAATTTGAAAGGCAATACGTCTACGCAAATTAAAGCCGAGATTGAGGCTGTTTACGGGGACTCTGTACCATCATTTACCACAGTGAAATTTTGGCCAGCTTAATTTAAACGTCGTCGTAGCAACGTGGTTGAAGATGAACGTTCGAGGCAGCCAAAAACTGCAACCACTACCGATAACATCGGAAAAGTTCAGCAAATGGTGCTAGACGACCGTCGAATGAAGGTTAGAGGGATAGCAGAGGTTGTGGGCATCTCGAAAGAACGTGTTTATCATACATTGACTAAAGATTTAGGCATGAAAAAGGTAACCCCGCATTGGGAGCCGCGCTTGCTCACTCAGGACATTTCCAAGCAGTTTAAGCGAAATAAGTCGAAATTTCGGCGTCGATTAACAACTGTAGATAAAACTTGAATACACCAGTATACTCCTGAAGCCAAGGCACAGTCGAAACAGTAGAATGCGAAGGGTGAATCGGCTCGGATAAAGGCGAAAACTGTTCCATTGCCGGGGAAAGTGATGGCGACCTTTTTTTTAGATAGCTATGGAGGGGGCATACTACGCATTATTGCTTGAGAAGCTGAGGGCACTATTTGAAGAAAAAGAAACTTTAGTGGTCGCCATGGCAAAAATTGGGGTTTGAATTAATGGACCACCATATTCACCAGATCTGGCCCTCAGCGACTTTTTCCTAGACTCAAAGTTTTGCTCGGACAATAGAGATTTCCTTCAAATGAGGAGGCCATCACATTCGTAAATGCCTATTTTGCAGAACAAGATGCCAACCATTATTTGAACGGATTAAAGGAATAGCAGCATCGTTGGGAAAAGTGTATAGACTTACGAGGAGAAATATAAACTGAATTTGAAATGCAAATTTACTTATGTGTAAAGCGTTCTCAGGTATAATTGATACTAATTTCTAGATTAACAAAGCTAGTGTAGAAGGAAAGGCAAAAAACAATATCAACAGTATCTTACTACGCAAATATTTTCAGAAAAATATATGTAAATAGGTTGGCATACTAAAAGTCACATTCTGCTGCTTTAATTTTACTTAATACGGTGAAGCTTTGTAGTCAAGAAGGATTTACATTTGACAGAAATTAATTAAAATTAAGCCACTATTAAGAAATAGAGCCAACTTATTCCGAACTTCACGTAGCCAAACTGTTAAAGGTTGTAAATGTAAAAAGGGAAGACGTTGGCGGGTACGCCCCATCAACACACTCAAAAGAAACAATGGTACTAAATACTCTATAGTGACTCTATGTAAGACGAAGTTATGAAAGGTAGAAATGAAAAAGGGGCCGAGAACTCACAAAATTCTCCTTAGATTAAATTCAGGAAATCTTAAATCAGGATCTTGATTCCTTTTTATTGTATACAGGAATAAATGTTGATTGAAATTCTTGGCCTGACAGGTTTATACAGGTTCGAGCGTGTTCAAACTCTGTTGCGCCATAGTTGCACATGTGCGAGGCCTACACTATTAATTGTAGTGAGACATCCCACATGAAGAGCGTGCGTTTATACGTTACTATATTTATTTCAATCAATTTTATATTAAAATTCATAAAATATTAAAATTTAACCGAATTTGAATTATTTCGGCTTAGCATTCGAATTTCGACATTTTGATCATTTATATTATTAATTTTTTATTTAAAAAAAAACTCCATTAATGTTATCTTACAGGGGATAATCAAAATTACGGATTATTTTAAGTATTTTACGTTTTGAAACATAATTTGTAAAAAACGATACAAACACACATGTAAACACACTGTATTTGGAAATCAAACAACAGAATCCCTTACGTCATCTACAACATCGAAATCCATCATCAGTACATCAAAATTTAAAATATCGAGTTGTTAGATTGGCAGCACCCAGACAACCGATAAACAGGAAGTGAGATACGAAAATTCTGACAGTAAAGAAACATGTTTTTCGACTGATGAATCTAGAAATTGAATTTTAAACCTAAACGTTGCTGAAATTATCAACTCTAAAGTATTGAAAAACTGTTAAAGTGAAACAGAAACAGTTACAAGTAATAATCAAGAATATCTAATCAAACAAAAACAATTTGAAGAAACAATCAAGGAAATTTAATCAAGAAGACGAGAAGGGTTATTCCAAGAGGATATTAGACATTAACTGCTGAAATAGAGGAAACTTAGAAGAGGAACACACACACACATGTAATACATCCGCAACATTAAATGTAATTTCAGTAATTAATAAAAAAATTACTCTTTGTAAATGAAAAACTTATAATAAACGGAACACAGATTATCCCCCTATTCAATATTTTTAATCGTTCTTTGAGACATCTCAATACATTACGGCTCCAAAAGTAGTAGTTTTTAGTAGCCAGCCAGACAACGTGACCAGTGTATGAAAATGTCTCAGGTAACGAAAATTAAGTAGCGGGCGGTCATTAAAGTTTTGATAAAAGAAGGGCATACGCCTAATCATATTAGACAATGTTTAGACGGCGTTTATGGTGACTTATCTCCATCATATTCCACTGTAAAAAAGTGGGCAAAGTGTTTCCGTTTGGGGAAAGAATCCCTTGAAGAAATAGTATTAGCAGATCGGTGTTTGGAAGTGAAGGAATTAGCAGTGATGTCTTACATTTCTGAAACAAGTATTCGCCGAATTGTCCATAATCATTTGGGTATGAATAAGATTAGTACAAGATGGGTACCACATCTTCTTTCTGCTTTCCAACGCGAACGTTGGGTCGAATGTGCGTGCTCGTTTTTAAACATGTGTAGAGACCACCCGAAACCGATTTTAGAGTCCATTGTCACAAAGATGGTTCTGCATTATGATCCTCTACCCAAAAAGGAAGCGATGGAATCGCGAAGACCCGATGAACCTCATCTCAGAAAGGCGAAAGTTGTTCAATCAACGAAAAAGGTAATGGCAACAATATTCTGGGATTGTGAGGGTATTTCACTCATTGACTTTAAAGAGCATAAAACAACTGTCAACAGCATATATTATGCGTCTTTGCTGCATACATTGAGGGACAATATTCATGCAAAACGTCGAGGAATATATATCAGGCCGAGAATTTCTGGCGCCTATCTCGTATATACAAATGCTGATGGTTTCTTGAATAGCTGGCAGTGTAATTGTGTAGATACGATAGAAGTCGTGCACATTCATATAAAATAACCTAACAATCTGGCTCTTTATATTACAATTATAAGAAAACTTGTAGTATTTTATTTGCTACATGCCACGCATATTATAAATTTGTACGTGTGGGTTGATTTGATTGATTGATTGATTTTTCTACCAAAGCAGGGCTGGTCTTTACATCCCTAACACTGAAGCTTAGTAGCTTATTGTATTATTCCTGTTTCGGTTTTGTTTTACTCGAACAGGTTAGTTCCCGCAATCAGGTTTAAGAGCCTATGTAGCACGTGTGGGTACACAAGCCCATGAATCTTCAAAAGATGGAGAATGAATAATAGAAAATAAAATCAAAGAAAATTAAAACCAAGCTACATAAATGACAAAGATGTAAAGAAAGCATTTTAAATATTGTTGTTTTACAGCAAATTATTATAGAAAGGAATAGAGATGCAAAACATAGTTCATTTAAATTTTATTTTATTTACCTTGATTGTAAAAGTACCAGTATAAATGGAAGTTGCAATAGAAAAAAAATGTTTATCAAAAAGGAATAACACTATGTTCGTAATTAGAACTGTTTTACGCGACTCTTCTACAAACGAGGATATATTCGCTGCTTCTTTGACCAGCCTATAGGACGTATTGTTAGAGGCAGCTTGTATCAGTTTAAGAGAAATTTAAAAATTTTGGCTAAATATAAACAATTATAAATGCATTTCAAAATGAATATTTGCACATTTACATTTTCTTTAGAAATAAAACTAGAAATTGTTATATTACCTGTGGTAATAAGGATCAAATCTTCCCAGTTAAAAAGAATCTTAGATACATATACAATATGCACCTAACAGAGAATCTTGAATATTTTGCTCTATAAAAGCTTTATTATAGTATAAAGAAGAAAACGATTTAGCTTGAACATTGCTTATGCAATACATGCATTTTCTGCTATTCATTTCGGAATTATATCGAAACAAATTGAATTCCATGAAACCCCGATGTACAAATATACACGAATTATTAATCCTTCAGGGTTGAGATTTAAATTCCTCATTCACAAACAAATCCGATTAAGATTTTCTCTCTTTTCAAAGCAACAAGCAATAACTCAGTCATTCGTATTCCTTAAGCAACGCTACACATCTTTAGATGTATTGATAATGATAAATAATTTCGCATCACACGAAATTCCCCGCATTACCTTCTCTCTTTTCAGTCTCCATCTTCGAGAATCTACGTCTTTCTCTCACAGAAACCCGAAGAACTTATCATCATCGCCGAGAGGGAGGAGGAAAAATACGAATTATACCCTCAAAGAAAACTTAAGTCAGCAAATTTATGAATTCCGGAGACGGCGCAAGACGCAAAACCTCTACCTACGAGCCAGATTTAAATTAATTTTCCATTTTGCTGCCGAATAGAAGCGAATTGCTTGGAAAGACGATCGCGTATAACCGTTTAGCGGACCCGCTTCCTTTTCGAAAGTCGTTATTCTGTTCTTCGGCGAAAATTGCGCGAATGGTAGGTAAAAGCGTATGTACGTAAAGATGATGACGCGATGAATTTATAGAATCGGGAAATTGCGCGCGGGGAACGTTATTTAATGTTCTGTTTATCTGTCAATTACGGAGATAATGTCGAAGCGAGTTTTTGCAGTATTTAAATTGAATTCTAAATTGCTTTTATATTTGCGTCATTTATTTTGGTTTATTTAAAATTTGATGCGTATAGTTGTGATGTAAAATGGCTAAAATTTTTTGTAAGGAAGTATCAAATATTTTATTTCTAAGCAACGAACTCTAAGTAGGCAACATTGTTACTTGTAAGTTAATGTTTAAATAGTAAATAAGGACACGAGAATGGAACTGTGTTAAATGTCTATGATGCCAAAATAAACCCTTTAAGACAATACGAGGTGTGGCAATTAAATAACCGGACTGGTGCTACTATCGGCAAACAGTGAGCACGCCACGGCAGGTTTGAACATGTCTGTGATTGTAGATGCTTCCCCCACCCTGAGCTCGATGGGCACGGTTGTACGTCGCTCAGTCTCGCTGTAGCGTCCGTTCAAGTCCTTACGCTAGCATCGCGTCGGAAAAATGCAGAGTGTTCAGACCGAGCAGCGAGTTAACCTCAAGTTTCTTGTGAAACACGAGGTTCCCGATTTGTGGAAGAGCAAATCTTGGATGTTCCAATGCGCTAGCCCATTCCGCCTTGTCTGTAAAGGCGTTCTTTGCGAAATCCGGCATCACCGTGTTGGACCACCCACCATACTCGCCCGACCTGGCCCCCTATTACTTTTTTTTTATTTCCTAAAGTAAAATCGTAGCTTAAGGGGACAAGATTTGACAGTGTGGAAGCGGTGAAAGCGAAAGCGACGGAGGTTCTCAACAAGCTGACAGAAACGGACTTCCAGTACTGCTCTCGACAGTGGAAAATTCGTTTGGAGCGTTGCAGGGATCGGCAAGGAGAGTACATTGAAGGGGATAAACTTTGTAATGTAATTGGTGATCGATAAAATGTTTTGTAGCACCAGTCCGGTTATTTAATTGCCACATCTCGTATGCTTTGTCTCCTGCTTACAACAATTTATTCATGTTATAATAACATAATCAGGCTAAAGATAATGAAGAATGTTTATAGTGGATTTTTCTTCTCTTATCTTTCTTTTTCTTCCATTTTTCTTTTTCTAGTTGTTTACGAATTTGATCCATTTTTTCCTATCCTTGGATAGCTTCTTCGCTGTTTTCCAGTCTGTTCCTTTCATTTTTATTACGTCTGCCATTTGTTGGTTCCAAGTTTTCTTTGGTCTTCTATTGTTGTTCACTCTTACCTCCCATAACCTCTTCACTGGTCTTTCCTCATTCATACGTACTAAATGCCCAAACCATTTCAGTTGTTGTTTTTCAATCTTTATTGTTTCTACACCCAATTCTTGTCTAATGTCTTCATCCCTTACTTTAACCATTAGTGTGGCACCTTTAACTTTCCTAAGATACTTAATTTCTGCTGTTTGCAATTTACTCCTCTGTGCCTTCGTCAGCACCCAGCTTTCACTTCCGAAGGTTAATATATGTAGGTACATATATTGATTTAAACACTGACAGCTTGGTTTTTCTGCTTAGTTCTTGCTTTCCTATGAAACTGTTCTTTAGTGTGTGCATACTTGTGTTGCGCTGCTTATTCTCTCGTTTATTTCCTGTTCTGTGTCATCCCTGTTTTGTATTTTTACTCCTAAGTATTTAAATACGTTCACTTGTTCCAGTTTCGCGTATATTTATCTCTTTTCCATCAATATTTGCACAGGTCATTACCTTTGTTTTGTTTATTTTCATTTTTCTTTCCTTGAGTTGTTTTTCCCATTCTAGTAAATTTTCTTGTAGTTATTTTTCATGTGTTACATAGGTCATCATATCATCAGCAAAGGCACATTCTGCTATCTTTACTGGTATTAAGTTCCAATAGGCGATCTGGAGTTGTTTTGTCTTGTTGTGTACTTATGTCGTGATTATGTCGTCCAGGACTATTACAAATAGTGTTGAGCTCAGAACTCCACCTTGCCGAAGGCCTTCTTTTACTAAAAATGCCTCCGATTCTCTATTCTCATATCTTACATAGTTCCATGTTTTTGTATTATTCCTTATCTTAGTTGTGGGTGTATACGAAAAATGTTTAAAAAGAGATTATTATCAAGAAGTAGATTCTAGACACCGTTTTCAAAAGTTATTTACCTCTAAACCCTCCTATTTTATGACTATAATATAATAGAGTAAAAGATGCTCACATATGTTTTTAAAGAGCCTTTCTCAATGTTTCTATCTTTGGCTTGGAAGAACAAGTAGCTATGTGCAAATAAATTAAACCTACGAAGATGTTATGATCAACCCCTGTGTTAAGGAAGACAATGTAATTGTTTTGTATTTAGTAAATTTATTTCTCAACATAATCTCCTTGTAGCTCTATACACTTAGTCTAGCGATGTTCCAACTTTTTAAAGTCATCCAAACAATTTGTCGAACTCTGCAAAATAGGTATCTGTTGCGGCAATGATCTCTTCGTTTGACGTGAACCGCATTCCTCCAAACCATTTTTTCAAGTTTGGGAAAAGAAAGAAGTCACGGAGCCAAATCTGGCGATTATAGTGAATGATGCACTAATCCGTACCTTAACTGGACTAGTTTTGCTGTCCCAATTGTCGATGAGTGGTCCGGGGCGTTATCATGATGGTAGAGAATTTTTTTCTTCGCTAGGTGAGGCATTTTTCTCTTTAGTTCAGCGTCGAAGGGGTCCAATGAATTGCCATTCCCTTCTCCAAATAATCAATTAAGATTATCCCTTACAAATCCCAAAAAATCGTCGCCATAACTTTTCCAGCTGATGGAATCGTCTTCACCTTCGTTGGTACACGTTCGCCGGGAAAAAAAACAATTTGCCGAGTGACCTTTGGTTTCTGGCGTAATGATGTATCCATGTCTCATCTACAGTCGCATAACGTCGCAGGAACTCACTCGTATTCTACTTAAACATGCACATTGCTTTAAAGTTATGCGATTCCGTTTTTGATCAATTGTCAGCAGATGCTGCACCCATCTCACCGATAGCTTTCTGATATTCAATTTTTTGTGAAGGATGTTTTGCACAGGTTCAGTTAAGTTGTTTACCATATTAGCAATCTCTCTTCTCTTCATCCAGCGGTCTGCTAACACGATATTATGAACTTTATTAATCACATTCTCCGTAGACACCTCAACGAGACGACCTGGCTGCTCCTCGTCAAAGACGGATATTTGGTACAATGCATGAAGTATCATCCGCATATAAAATAGCCAAACCGTCAATTACCTCTGGTAAGTCATTAATATATAATAGAAATAGGAACGGCCTCAGTGTAGAACCTTGTGGGACACCACAGTGAATAGTCCGCCAAGTCGATGAAATTTCATCCCCATATAAATTATGAGTGACTACTGATTGTTGCCTATTCGTGAGGTATGAATTTAGTAGCTCTAAAGCCACGCCTCTAACTCGCAGGTTTTGATCGTGCACACAGTTGAAAACCTTGGACAAATCCAAGAGAGCACAAGCACTGGTCTCCCTATTGCTTATGCCTGCAAGATGCTTTCTAAGAGCTGGAATGGCGTCCTCCCGGTTGATCGGTTCTTAACAAAGTCTTCTTGGTGGCAGTGTAATCTTATGTTTTGTTGCAAATTGCAGAATTCTATCATAATGAAATTTCTCAATTATTTTTGATATGTTTTAGACCAGGAGCACTGGTCTGTAGCTGTTCGCATCATCTGTTTCCTTTTTTATAAATAGGTTTAGCAATGGTATATTTTAACTTTTCCGGAAATCTGCCACTTTGGAAAGCCTTGTTTGCTATGGCAGCTAATGGAACTGAAATTTCCTCAGAGCAACTCTTCAGCAAAGAAACTGGAATTCCGTCAGCCCCAGTTGCTTTCGTATTCTTTAGAGTACTAATAACTTTTCCAACTTCGTGGTGGTCGGTCAGATACAACGCTGGAGATTCGATATTTTATTGCGACCGGTTTTATGTTCGCCAGAATCCATAAAGTGTAGTAATTTTATTCAGGACACGGGTTTCTTCTTTGTTGCCTTGTTCACCTTTCCTTGTATCCGTTTGACAACATCTCATGTGGACCCTACATTTATTCGTAGAGTTTCCTGTGTGAATTCTCAATTTCCTGTTTAAGATGATAGTAATAATCGTTGTATATTTGTTTGCTAACATTGTTCTTCTTCTGCTCTCACAGTAGCCTTTTAGTAGCACATACATTTTTTCGGTTAACCATGTTTTGTTAGACCTAGGGTATGAAATTAACAGTCTTTATATTGACATATTTGTCAATTGGCGTATAGTGAGCATTTCCAAAAAATTTTGTGGTTGTCGTACATTTTAGTATTACAGATAATTAGCACCTAATCCGTATTTTGTAGTTCTTGCTTACTTGCTAACTTATAATCCGTAAAATGTTTTACGTGATGACTGATTATTACGTCCTGAAATTCAAAAGAACTAAAAAAAAACAGAATGTGTGAATTAGATGGTCTAATTGATGATGGTACTAAGCTTTTTATCACCTCTATTAACACTGCTGATTCTAGTGAGAGTGGCAGTGACATGGAATAAAAAAAAATGTAAATGAATTTAATCCAATGAAATGGAATTGTTTTATGTTTCAGAAGCACATACCATATCGCATGTTCTGTGTTAGGATTGATAAGCACATATATTTGGTCTTCATGGGCAATAATAATAATAATCTATTATAATGTTTTAAACCAGTGAAAAATTAAAAAAAAATAATAATTTTTGGAAATTAATTAATTACACGGTCTGTAGGTCCGGGAATATATTCCATTAAAATTGAAGATTTAGGATGTGAAGAAAATGAACAGACAAGACAAGCTTTTTGTCCATTCCATCGTTGACTGGACTTAAGATAATCTCCTAGTACCCGCGCTCCAGCGGTAGGAGGCAATAGAAGGAATTGGAGCTGTTGAGAAAGAGCTCACAGCCGCCAGAGGGATTTTGACGTTGAACGAATGGGTAACATTGCACTATATATTACAAAATTTACGTGCATTACTCGAATCAATAAGACTAACAAATTTTCTCTATATAACTCCACAAAACAGATAATTACAGTCAAATAATTTTCTAGAAATTTAAATGGAGATTCATATTTTCATTGGCGCATTAGATTAATTGAATTTTTCAAATTTCCTCCTTAAAATTAGTTAACCCTATGTAAATGTGGATTTCTACTTTAGTCCTCCTAATTAATACTCTTAACAAATTTAAAAACTGTTAATTGATTATGCCCAATTTGTCATGATTTTTAAATCACGTCTCATATCATTGATTAGCATCATAATATTCTATTTGCGTTGTACTATAGTTTCCAAATGTCGAGGATAAAAATGTTAAAAGTATGGTATCAACAATTTGTTAGAAAGTGGTGGATGAAATAATCAGAATGGAAAGTTTTTAGATTGCCTAAGTTAAGTAATGTTCGATGATAAATAAGTTAAGAAAAAAGAGTCTCTAAATCTTTTTAGAATAATTCCGAAGTAAAAATTAACAAATTATAAATTATAAAACTTCATAAAATAGAAAATACGTTGGCTATTCAACAAATTTACAATACTTCCTAAAAAGGAACGGCATGCTTTTAATAAGTTCGTTAAGAATACGAATAAAAGAAGCTTTTCAATGTATATTTCATACAAAAACCTTTTATTGTCATTCTCTGATTTCCTGCATTGCCAATCGAATGAAACCTAATACGAGCATCCAACTGCCAAATTATTGCATAGAGATTACGTACTAATTCTTGTTCTTCCTGAGTAGATTTTGCATAAATCAATACTGAAAGAAAATGAAGAAAAAAATCAGCAGATATTGTGTGTAAATGTAAACAAATGACGTAGTAATATTTTTTTTTATCTAAAATAGAATTATTTTTATGATTTTTTAAAAGACAGAACCCGTGTTTCATTTGAATTCAGACATTTTTTCTTTGTAATTTTTACTAACACGTTTTCTTCTTTAGCTACATTTAATTGGTTCTCTGTTTCCTTGAATTTCTAAAACTATATTTACTCTAATTGATTCTCATATTTAAAGCCGTTCTGCAAACAAAGGATTAAATGAAACCTTATCTTGCAACCATGAAGGTGTAAAAAACCCTAAGAATTAAATTCTGCCGGTAATCTACGTAGTTCAGCTACTTTCCGCTAAGATGCTAATGGCGCCGAGCATTAACGTCGTTAACTACGTAAAGAATTCTGTAATCATTCTGTGGGCATATGGTTCAGTTCTACGGTAGAGGAATGCGATACACTAGTGGAATATGTAAGTTCTTATTTAAAATTACTTTGAGTAATATTTACTATATTAATGTTAATTTTTATGGGATGTTTTTTATAATAGATAGGTATGTGTTATAGGAGAACAATTTTTTAGATACGTGGATGGTAACGTAACTGCTTTGCATTTAGTAAATTTATTTCTCGACATAATCTCCTTGTAGCTCTATATATAAACTTCCTCTAGCGATGTTCACATTTTTTTAAGCTATCCAAATAGTGGGATTTATCGAACTCTGCAAAATAGGCCTCTGTTCCGGCAATGATCTCTTCATTTGACGTGAACCGCTTTCTACCAAGCCATTTTTTCAAGTTTGAAAAAAGAAAGAAGTTACAGGGGGCCAAATCTGGCGAATATGGTGGATAGGGTAGCAATTCGTACCGTAATTGGACTAGTTCTGCTGTCTCAATTGCCGATGAATGGTCCGAGGCGTTATCATGATAGTAGAGAGTTTTCTTCTTTCAGATTTTGCTCACTGACCTTTGGTTTCTGGCGTGTTGCGAAGAATGCATGATCCATCTACAGTCAAATAACGCCGCAGAGACTCACTCGTATTTACATTAAACTAACCAAGAAAGTATTGTTTATCTAATATACACAAGCCCGGAAAGAGTATAAAACCCATTGTTTTGAACATCAACAGTCCAAATTACTTACTTTCCAGGTTGTTATCTGCCAAATTGAACCAGTTGCCTGTACAGATTCCCAATTTGTATATTAAAAATTCTTACGCGTTGATTAAAAAAATTAAGGACATTGAGCTTACTAACAAAGAAATTTTAGTGTCATTTGATGCAGATTCGCTGTTTCCTAGTGTTCCGGTCGATTTAGCTTGGGAATATTTAGAGAAACTTCTGTTAGATAACCAAATGGATAGAAAAGAAGTTAGTTGAATTTCTTTTGCAAGATTTTATATGAAACAAAGCTTTTTCCAAATTAATAACTCCTTTTATCAACAAACGGAACGAACAGCAATGGGTAACGGCTTATCCCCGTTTATGGATAACCTCTTTATGGGTAAATTTGAAACCGACATTAAGAATACTTTAGCCTATTTTCCTCAGCTTTGGATCAGATACGTCGATGACATTTTTTGCATCTTTGACACCAGCAAATGTTGAATAACAGATTTCCTAGAACAACTTAACCCAAAATTTCCCTCTATTAAATTTACCCACGAAGAAGAGAAAGGCAACAGGATTCCTTCCTCGATATGTTAATAATAAGAGATAAAAATAAGTTAGGATAGATGTATATAGAAAATGTACTTGTAATAATAGATTTATCTTATAGGATTCTAATCACTCATGGAAATACAACCATTTGCTATTAACTCTTTGGTACATCGTTTACTCAATTTCCCTAAACTAACTAAAAGAAATCATCAAAGTTGCTAACATTAACGGATTATCTGAAGATGTACATAGCCTATAATACTATCAGGAAACGTAAGAGTAGATTAAAAGTTAGAAATATAAGCACACTGGAACGTATTGACGGCGGTAATAAGAAATATGTTAAATTACCCTTTTATCCAAGTTTCACAAAAGGTCTTCAAAAAATCTTTTCTAAAGTTGACCGCAAAATTGTTTTTTCTTCAAACAATAACCTCAGAAACCTTTTAGGAAATTCAAAGGAAGTTGTTATGGATTTTAGGAATATGTTGGAGAGTTGTCAGGATGAAAACTGATGGAAGGGTAGGTATTTGTAGAGACTTGAACAACTCCCTACAACTAGAGCGATACGGGACGCTGGCGATTGCCCTGGTGGCTGTCTTTTGTAAAATAAAGATCTTCTCTGCATCGGCAAATGCACCTCACATCACGATTCTGTAAAAGGTCCTCGAATGGAAATAAGCAAAATAGGTTACTCTCGTTGCTTGATAAGTACTGATTTTCCTTATTCGTCTAATTGCGTATATGGCGGTGGAGAGTTTGTTTTGGAGCTGATGTATGTGATGCCCCCACCTTAATCTGTCGGATATATATAGTCCCAGGAACTTAACCGTCTCTGATTTTCGCTTGTACTTAGTTGTTATTCTGCGTAGTTTTCCTTTATACATTTTCAGAGAATTGCTGCCGGACCGTTCCTCGGACTTATGGATAACGGCCCGAATCTTCTCTTCCAGATCTAACAGCAGAACTGATGTATCTTCCGCAAACAGAGTAATTTTACAATGACTGATGGCTGACGAGAAACAGAATCGGGTCCAACACGGATCCTTGAGGTACGCCTCTAGTGTTCATCATAATGTCCGGAGTTTCTCGATTACAATGGACTATTTGACGTCTCTAGATAAATACGATTTTATAATTTCTAATAGAAAACCTCTTATGCTACGGTGCGATACCTTTTCTAGGAGAACATGGTGGCAGATAGTGTCGAATGCCTTAGTTAGATCACATAGCATGAACTGTACCTCTTCGCTGCTATCCAGATGATCCGCTATTGCATCTATTGTTTCGATTATAGCACTTATTAGCTAGTTTCAGCTCTTCTGCGAGAGCTCCTTCGTTGAAGTATTTATTCACTAGATGAACCAATTGACTTAGGTTATTTTTAGGTGCCCTTTCAATATCTATTGTTACTTGTTGCTCTAAATGATCTGACATATGCAGATTGAGTACTTTGGCTTTCTGTATGTTGGCTTGTTCAGAAATAAATGTATTGTCCAAGCGTGAGCATGTAGCACTTGTAATCCTCGATGCCTCAAGGAAAGTAAGTTTGAGACCAAAAGATTTTAATTAATCTACCAGATTTTTACTTTCCGGGTTTTGCTTTAGAAAGTCAACATTAAGATCCCTTGTTATATTATAGCATTGTTCAATTAAATTATTATGAAGGCATGGAAATTCACAAAAACAAACACAACTTAATCAATTCGGATTTAGGACCCCTAAATTTCAGCCTTTATCCTTTGTTACATCATGTATAATTGAAGTTAGTTATCCTTTATATTTGCATAATTAAAAATTACTTTATTAGGTTAGTTTTTTGCTTAGTCTGTTAGTTTAGTTTCACTGTTGATGATGATAGCTTAGCTATTGAAACGTGCGTACAGAATCGTGAGAGCGATGTATTGTGGTAAGGGTTTTAGTGAAGTGTTTCAGTACCACACAATGTGTTTTAATTTATACTAATAGGCTAAAGGAAAAACGCTAGCAATACATATATTACACATGTGTTGCAGCGATTTACACCTTTTTGGCTACCATTTCGTTTCTTTTTTCTTCATTTTGCGTCTTGTTTATTAGATGTTCAATGGTGACTCGTTGCGAGTTGTTCATATTAGGAAGAAGAGTTGATAAAAAGGTCCTTTTTCTCGCAAAATTCTTTTTTTAATATAACTAAATAACGACCGGTTTCGGGTCAAAGCCCATCCTAAGAATTTCATGTTTTCTTTTTTTTTTTAACCATATTTTATTCTTGACAATTGTATTTTAACTTGTTGTGTTCGTTCCCTTTTTACATTTGATTTTAATCTAATTTTAATATTACATCAATTACAAAATTTTATATGTCCATTCATTGCTTTACATCTGGAATATATTTTTTATTGTTAGACGACTTTTCAACTGTTATTAATAAAAATTCTTAACCTGAGGATGGGCTTTGACCCGAAACCGGTCGTTATTTAGTTATATTAAAAAAGAATTTTGCGAGTAAAAGGACCTTTTTATCAACCCTTCTTCCTAACTTATTTTTTTTTAAGTTATATGAATTCTGAATCCAATAAACTTATTATTATTATTATTACTATTATTATTATATATAAGAATACTGAAAGCAATAGCAAAAAAATCTACTAAATTCGCAATAAATGAAATCCACATTCGAACGATATTCCACGCGCATCGGCGAAAACCGACGGAGATTTCGAAAAACTCAAGATGTAGCGTCGAGCACACGTAGAAGGCAACATCAGCATTCGCTTCGCAAGTTAAGCCAATATCGCCCCGGAGCTCCTAACAAGTTATAACGCCCTTATGCTATCCCGTGAATTCTGACATATACACATTTATCGAAATTGGCCTCGCGCGAAAAAGAGGTCAGGACGCGTCGAATATCGAATCTACGACCCGAGCAGGGCGTCTTATGTACGGGCGTTGAAGAGCGCCTTATTGTGAAATCTCGTAGAGAGGAGTCTTTACGACGATGGTGCTTCCAGGGAGAAGTGTATACTTTAATTTGTGTCCTTTTGTTTTAGAGTCTTTTCGTGCGGTAATTCTCCTAGGTTTTAATGGTGAAGGGAAAGTAATTAACCCGTGGAAATTCTGACATTGTTTTTTCTTAATTGCTCGTTTTAAATTCTCTGTTCATTTTGCTGGTCTAATTTATAACCTTCCATATTTTTCGCATTAATTTGTTAATTGTGGATTCACCAAAAATGGAAGAATATGGAAAATGTGCCTTTAGGCGTTCGAATAATGATACTAGAGATACATGGAGAAATCTCGTTCCACATTAGTCTACTTTAGTAATTTCTTTGATCGTCTTTATTTTCTTGAACTCTGGGAAAGCACAGGCAACACAGCTTGGCTTTTAAGGTTTACATGCAAAAGTATCCAAATTTTCTTTGTTTTTCGTCCATCATAGTGCTGTCGACGGTAAAACTGATTTTGCAGTTTTTTTTTTCTATACTTCCATTAACTTTAGCAAAACTATCAAACGAACTTCAGCAATTAAATTCTTTCTTAAATTCTTTAATACAAATTACACCTTGTGAAGATTAATTAAATTTATCTGTCAAGTCTTGATTCGATTTGTTGCCTTATATGTACAAGGATGGCGTGATAAATACCTGTGTTAAGAGATTATTATCAAGAAGTATATTCTAGACTTTTTCTAGAACTTTCAAAAGTTATTTACCTCTAAACCCTCCTGTTTTATTACTATAATATAATGAAGTAAAAGATGTTCACATGTGTTTTTAAAGAGTCTTAATCAATGTTTCTTTCTTTGGCTTGGAAGAACAAGTAGCTATGTGCAAATAAATTAAACCTACGAAGATGTTATGATCAACACCTGTGTTAAGGAATCGACATAATCTCCTTGTAGCTCTATACACTTAATCCACCGATGTTCCATTTTTTCAAGCCGTCCAAATAGAAGGATTTGTCGAACTCTGCAAAATAGGCCTCTGTTTCAGCAATGATCTCTTCATTTGACGTGAACCACTTTCCTAGGCATTTTTTTCAAGTTTGGGAAAAGAAAGTAGCTACAGGAGACTAAATCTGGTGAATATGATGGACGGGGCACCAATTCGCACAAAATCTTTTTCGTCTATCTTTCATTTTCTTTCGCACACTCTGATGAATTTCGATCTAAGGCCCAGAAAATAAAAATAATTTTTCGACTATCTTTCATTTTCTCCAAAGAACAAACAGAAAATCATGACCTATCCTGCCGAACAAAGTCCAAAGTTAACCAGATACTTACCCCCCAAATAACCTCTGCTCAACTCCGGTCACCCTATAAACCGGCCAAATACAACCACAATAAAACCATCCATCCAGAAACTTTGAATAATCTTTCACCTTGTTCCCCTGGGATCTCACAAACTTAGTACTTATCTTCCATTTCCTCCAAAGAACAAACAGAAAGTCATGACCTATCCTGCCGAACAAAGTCCAAAGTTAACCAGATACTTACCCCCCAAATAACTTTTGCTCAACTCCGGTCACTCTATAAACCGGCCAAATACAACCAAAATAAAACCATCCATCCAGAAACTTTGAACAATCTTTCACCTCAATGTTTCTTTCTTTGGCTTGGAAGAACAAGTAGCTATGTGCAAATAAATTAAACCTACGAAGATGTTATGATCAACACCTGTGTTAAGGAATCGACATAATCTCCTTGTAGCTCTATACACTTAATCCACCGATGTTCCATTTTTTCAAGCCGTCCAAATAGAAGGATTTGTCGAACTCTGCAAATAGGCCTCTGTTTCAGCAATGATCTCTTCATTTGACGTGAACCACTTTCCTAGGCATTTTTTTCAAGTTTGGGAAAGAAAGTAGCTACAGGAGACTAAATCTGGTGAATATGATGGACGGGGCACCAATTCGCACAAAATCTTTTTCGTCTATCTTTCATTTTCTTTCGCACACTCTGATGAATTTCGATCTAAGGCCCAGAAAATAAAAATAATTTTTCGACTATCTTTCATTTTCTCCAAAGAACAAACAGAAAATCATGACCTATCCTGCCGAACAAAGTCCAAAGTTAACCAGATACTTACCCCCAAATAACCTCTGCTCAACTCCGGTCACCCTATAAACCGGCCAAATACAACCACAATAAAACCATCCATCCAGAAACTTTGAATAATCTTTCACCTTGTTCCCCTGGGATCTCACAAACTTAGTACTTATCTTCCATTTCCTCCAAAGAACAAACAGAAAGTCATGACCTATCCTGCCGAACAAAGTCCAAAGTTAACCAGATACTTACCCCCAAATAACTTTTGCTCAACTCCGGTCACTCTATAAACCGGCCAAATACAACCAAAATAAAACCATCCATCCAGAAACTTTGAACAATCTTTCACCTCAATGTTTCTTTCTTTGGCTTGGAAGAACAAGTAGCTATGTGCAAATAAATTAAACCTACTAAGATGTTATGATCAATTTGTGTTAAAATTCGCGATTTCAAAGAAATTTTAGCCGTGTTCATATTTGGTACGCATGATTCTGTAGAAAGGAAAAGTAGATGTTTGTTTATGTCAAACCACCAGATAGTTGCACAGTACTAAACCTCCCAGAAATATAGTTTTATCTCAAGTTTTGATTGTGATCATATAAATATAATTTTAGAAATATAGCATTAAAAGAAGCACTGTGCTGCAATCATCTGCATGTGCACAATGTGCTGTAAAGTAATTGGCATTGACGACCATTTAAACATATTCTCTTTAATTTTGCTGAACTTAGAAGTGTTGTAAACTCTTTTATGAGGTAAATATCGTAGTAGCTCACAGTTCACGATTTTTAGCAGGATCTTCATGCCATATCTTCACATTTTACTAACACTTAGATGGGGTTAAAGCTTTTTGAAGGTTCTTATTGACCACTTTGCGATAAAGGCTTAAAACGTACAACTAAACTTTTTGACTACAATTTCAGGATACATCTATACATTTATTATTAATAATTATCTACCAGCATTATCGCATTGGCTCCTAAACCGTTCGACGCGACTTACTTTTGAAAATAAAACCAATTAATCACGATATATTTGGCAAATATGACATAGCGACCCGTTAGTTGGTTATCCCCGGTGCCGTTTCGAAAATCGACGACCCCGGAGATCCATCCCCCTCCGACACGCCGCTGCGGTGAAAGTTCGTGCCTGTGCAAGCAGTCGACGGTAATTTGGGAACAAGTAACTAACAATGTAACAAAGTTAATAAACGAATCGGGAACGTCGCGTGGGGTGAAGGGGAAATGAAACTAGATGGTCATGTGCTACGTTATCCCCCCAAACCCGGCCGTTTCTAAACGACTTGATCAAAATGTCACGATTCTCGATTTTGATTCTGCCGCGGATGGGGTATGACAAGCGAAGGAAGGAGAAACCTTGCGAAGCCTTCTTGTTAGCGTTAAATTTTATCTAAACACATTATTGTCGACTCAATTACTTCGCTGGGGCTGCCGCCATCGTTTCATTACAGATTAATTGTAATTCCTAAACGGCATGCAGTGATGTCTGCTGTGTATTACGACGCGCAGTTATTGTGTCAATTTTCCAATCACTGTATGGTTAGTATTACTCAGTTTTAAAGAGGGAACTACGTTAAGAAGTCTTAGACATATAGAGGATGGTTTATCGAAGAATGCAAAAGTATGGGTATTTGGAAAAGTATGAATCACCGTTTTCTAGGCAGACCTTCAGATTGCATTAAGAAAGATCGATCGACAATAAGCAAATAGTACCACCACTAGATCAACGTCCAACGTACCACTAAACTGCCACAATTGTCTATCCTCAGTTTCTCAAACAAACATCAACGTAATATGACTGGAGGGTCACAATGGAAATCCTAGCAATGAAGAAATAAATAGACTGTCTAAAAGAGGTTCGGATAAGACGATTCATGTCTCAGAAGCCTCCATACTATCACTTCTTCCAGAGCTGGGATTAAATTAACTACTGCCGTACCACTGAAGTCACTTTGACTCCGAACAATACTTTAGAGAGAGGACCTTTTCTGTCAGGTTGGGCGATGTACTCTCCTCTAAAAAAGAGATTTCATCCGGCGTCCCTCAGGGCTGCCTTCTGGGTCCTGAACTTTTAATCTACACTTATAGTGTTCCCTGTTCTCCTGGAGTCAAGTTGGCTACATACGCCGATGTCACGGCTATTTACACCGCCTCAACGAATGAGGATTGCTTGCTTCGAAAACTGCAAGCAGCGGTTGACACGGTGGTCAATTGGGCGGAGAAATAATACTTAAGTATTAATGGTTCAAAATGCGTCGCGGTTTGTTTCACCAAAAAAACGCATACTGCCCGCTGGCAGTGTTCTTGTTATAGAGTCCTAAGGCAAAATATTTGGGATTAATTTAGATCAGCGACTTACTAGAAAGGATTACGTCCAGCAGATCGTTAATAATTATCTTAAAGCGGAGAACTCTTTAATGGCCCTGCTTTCGAGGAGGAATCCTCTTGGTCTTCAAACGAAGCTACTCATTTACAAAGTGTATCTACGATCATTGATCACCTGCACGACCTGTAAAATCAGAACGAAGAGGACTGACACCATTCAACTCAAGATGCTGAGGACTATAACCGGAACCCCTTGGTTTATGAAAAATTTACAATATGCCGATCTCAATACACCAAACTTAAATAATTGTATCAAGGAGTTGGCGAAGGACACGTGGCGGTGGCTAGTATTTGTGACAATCCTCTTCTCTTCAGGGTGGTGAAAATCCCTCCAAGAAGCAGAGTGATCCGCATAACTGATAAGACATTCTTAGATGATGAAATGATGCCGCCCTAGATCGAATCTTTCATCATCTTTCAACCCATTAATTTATCGGGACACCTAAAGCCAAACTTAGAATGGCCAAAGGGTAGGTGGTATACCTGTTATAAACGAGCTCAAAGATCTTAAACCTAGCTCAAATTTGAACGAGTAAGACACGTGGGAGTGTCCAGAAAGGACTTTCTGGATGAAGCAGTGGGTTGGCAGCCTAAAGGGCTGTCCAGTAAAGAGGGGAAGTGTAATAGGTCTACTATAGCCTAAATGTGGTGAACCCCATCTCATTCTCTCATTGTTCGTAAGGCAGAGAAGTATACAAAGCATATTGGCAACCACACTTATATACGCTTGTAATTTCTGAACTACATATAACAGAAAAACTTAAAAGCAGAATGCAGGCGTGTGTTCGATGGGGATACTAAAACTACCGGCGAGGAAATTAAAGGAAAACTAAAAATTGCAAAAATAGAAAGATAAAAGCTTAGATGATTTGAACATTCTACCAGAGTGAATAAAACCAGTCTGCGTGGCAAAAATCTTATGAAAACTCAATGAAACTCATAGAAAAATCGGTAAAAAAGGATCTGAAATGCAGAAATCATTAAAACATTAACAAAAAACTTAGCGGGTCTTAGGGAAAAAAATTAGATTTTAGAAGAAAGACACAGACAACCATAATTTCTCCCACACTTGTAGTAGAATTTAGAAATTGGGTAGTTTACTAATATCATGTCTGTGAGGCTAACATATAGCTAAGCTATTAGTTGGTCAGTTTGCTTATTTTAGGTGACATCTGGCATATTGAGTTACTTAAACGTTTAGAAAAGTTGAAAGTTGAAAAAAGGGTTGAAAGCGTTAGCTTCTCGCAAATGTTATCATAACTTTTGATGCAACGTAACTTTAAGGTTTTGCAGTAAAATGTTGGTGTGTTACAAATGGAAATAAAATCAATTTTTCTTATATAACCTAAAAAAGGAATATTACCACAGTAAAAGAAGTTACATACATATTTGTGAAAAAGTAATAGGTAAAGTAGTAGTAGGACAATTGTCCAATAAATTCTTAACATTTTAGTGAAAACATTGTCCAGTTATGTTGAAAACTCTCAGATATCTCTGTAAATATCGATAATTGTGATTATCTTTAGTTGTAACTCATGGTAACAGTTGTAGAATTTTCAAAATATTCAAACAAGTTATAGGAGGGTACATTCAAAACATTGAAATCATGAAAGCCCCTAACTTCGAAAATGTTCTGCTTATACTATCTACCCAATAGAATAGTTTATACATATAATGTTTGGCCTGTAAAGAAATATAATAACAAGTAGAGTTGCTTAATTTGCGCCAACAACCAGTGGCGGGCGCATAAAAGCTTACACAAAATAAATGGTCACAAATAAAATATAATACGTGCTCAAACACTTACCGTCTTAAGAGTCTTCCGTGAAATCATTAAGTGAATAATTTTTGTTAAATATCTGTAACATTAGAAATGTTTCCACAGTTGTTTCGGCAAACCGAGTGCGGCGTGAGGAAAAAGTGTGTTTATATGCAGAAAACGAACGTTCTACATCTAGTGACGTTATATTTGCGTAATTAAAATAATCTTTGGAACAACTTAACGGTTCATCATCCTGACAAATCATAGATGACCAATCAATTTTAAGAGTGCGTTCCCCAAAAAGAATGTAAAGGTACAGGAAGGTAATTTTACAACAGTATTACCTTACCATGTATTTCGGAATGATTTAGCGAATTGTTGCAGAACTGTAAAGTCTGACAATTTATTAGGTTTATTAAATATATCATTTTTGCAAAATTTATGGCGGTAATTGACGTTTGTTGAGGTATATTTAATATCTGAATGGCTGGAGTGACACTGGGATTTGCCGTGTAAGTAAACGACGCAAACGTTTTTGAATACAAAGTAGATTAATCAAGTGGCGAATCCAATGAATCGATAGTTACCTAATATTAGTGGGTGATATACATTTTTAGAGCAATTCTTATAATGTTTTTGAAGCATGTTGAATTAAGTATTAATAATAACATTTGATTGAAGCAATAAAAAACAACATTACAGGCCATGATGAAACCAATCCTTGGAAATACGGTTAAAACTAAAACTTGGCAGAAAAAATTTCAAATTAATTTTATTTTAAATATCACATTAATTTTTTTTTTAACTATCCTACATACAAATTAGAAATAATATTGAAACTTATACACCTTACATAAAACATTTTCAGTAATAGCCTACATATTCTTCCACCATCTCTTCGCCAGAATCTCGCCCAAGTCGTGGATTGAAGATCCTATTTTTGCCGGACGGTTGACATTTGGAGTTATATAACAAAGCTAGGAATTTAACGAAGGATTGTATTTGGTCGCAGCTTAGTAGGTCGTAGGAATCCGTGTCTATATCGTTGGCAGATCGTTTGCTTCTGCCTATCCTGGGACCAAACCATAAAGGCAAAGGTTCTTTCAGTTTTGAGTATAATCGTGTAACTGAAGGAAGTGATTTAGCTCGTTTGGGGTAGGCTTCTTCTGTATGGTCTATGTTCTAAAATTAGAAATGAGAAAAGAATTACTCAATAGAAAATCACAGCTTATATATACACAAGAACCAAAAGATATAAAGAATTAGGAAATTGGCGATCAAAAGTGTAGTAATAATATTGAAATGTCAGCGAGGAAGTTACAGAAAGATTTAGAACAATGAAATTTTGATGACTCAAGAATTTCAAGTAGGGCTAAAAGAAGATAAAGTGAATAGCTAATGAATTAAGGAATAGGATTCTAAATTGACCAGAATTCCTAAACAATACTTTACCAAATTGAGAAAAGCTAATCTAATAATAATATTGAATCTGGAAAAAAGTGACGTTTTCCAGAGATGTCAATAAAAACAATAATATTGACTGGGCCAAATTGAAGAATTGATCTCTACAAACCGCATGTTACACGTGAATTAATTTAGTTCCAATCATATTACAAACCTAATTATTTTCTGGAAGACGTACATACGAGGATGGTATGATAAATACCTATATCAAGGAAGAGAAAATAGGCCTCTATTTCGGTAATGACATCGTCATTCGACGTGAACCGCTTTCCGCAAAGCAATTTTTTCAAGTTTGGTGAAAGAAAGAAGTCACAGAGGGCCAAATCATGGTGGATAGGGCACCAATTCGTACCATAATTGAACCAGTTTTACTGTCGCAATTGCCGATGAGTGGGCGTTATCATGATGGTAGAGAATTTGCTTCTTTGTTAGGTGGGGTCTTTTGCTCGTTAATTCGGCATCTAATCCCGTGATTGTCTTTCCCTTTTCCAAGTAATCAATTAAGATTATGCCTTGCGAATCCCAAAAAATGTCGCCATAACTTTTCGGGCTGATGGAATCGTCTTCGCAAAGATCCATTTTGCCGACTGACCTTTGGTTTCTGGCGTGTAGACAAGTACCCATGTCCTATCTACAGTCACATTACGCAACAGAAACTCACTCGCATTGCGCTTAAACATGCACATTGTTTTGAAGTTATCACGCGATTCCGTTTCTGATCAATCGTCAGCAGACGTGGCACCCATCTCGCCGATAACTTTCTAATACTAAATTTCTCGTCAAGGATGTTTTGCATACGTTGAATTGAGATGTTCTCTCTAATCTTCACCCAGTGGACTGCTAACACGATATCAGGAACTTTATTTACCGTATCATCCTCATTAACGTTTATGTAGACGACTTGGCCGTTCCTCTTCAAAGACGAGTGTTTGGCCATGCTTAAATTCATTAAACCAGTATCTGATGGTAGTCATCGAAGGTACATGGTCCTTATAAACTGCATCCAACTTCTCCTTGATTTCTGCATACGTTTTTCCATTCAGAAAATGAAATCGAATCATTGACCGGTATTGTTCTTTTGCCATGATTCCACACATACATAAACTTTCTCACTTTTAACAGCTTTCAAAACAACACTACTCGATGAATCTCTCCGAAATGTTGACACACCTCGACTAAAGAATAGTACCCACAGTCGGTAATGCAGATTTTGACACAAAGCGCCATCTGTCTCGAAACATGGGCACTTCTCCATACCATCCTCGTGTTCTTGTTTGAATGTGCTCTACCCAATAGCTTATTTCCGTTTAATATTAGTCCTATAAGGAAGTTTAAAATACCCAAAAACTGAATCTTTCAAAATTTACACTAAAACAACTGAAAGATCTTTAGAAGTTTGTAGTTTTGAACATTCTGTATATAATTTTCCAGACTACATGGATACATCTTACTATTGAAAATAAAGGTCACAAGGTACGACCAGAAAGTAATTTTAATTAAAATTGATAAATCATGTACAGGTTGCAAACAACACATACAATTTATATCGACATTTTCAGCTACCAATAATCCATCCATTGTGTTAGTGTGAAATTCAGAGAAAAGGTTTTACAAGCATTTTGATAATTGAGACTTCTCTTGTAAAATATGGTAAATTAATGGCGACGGGGGCTAAACCGTAAAAAAACAGCGAGTACAATTTTAAGGAATATGCCTCATTGAATAAATTGAAATTCCTTTAAAGCAAAGAATCTTTTTGAATACCACAACAGAAAAATCTATCAAAAAAAAGCACTACACTTGTACAAATATTTATTTTCAACTAAAACCCCAATCACTTTAAAACATTCGATTCACATACTCTAAAAATTTTAATATCTATACTACCAACCTCATTTCTAGCAGCTAAGACGACATGAAGAACTACAACCAAAGCGCAGCACAATAAAATACAACGTTCCATGTCTGTGTTTGCAATGTACATTAACAATTTCGTGGCAAGTTTTATATACCCTTATGCTCCTACGTAATTCCGGCTAACATAGATAGGTGGTCGCCCCAAATGGAAAAACAACCCCCGTCGTTTAACAAATGATCCCGATTTATTAAAATTAATTGGCTTTCGCTATCTATTGATTCGGTTTAGATGTGAATGTCTAAATTCGTCTCCTTCAGAATTCTATTTTTTAAGTATACATTGTCATTGACTGGAATTAAAACAATGTCTAAATACAGAAAAGAAGTGAAGATTCCCTGAAATTAATTGGGATCTTCTTGAGCAGCACCCTATAATTACAGATTTGGTAATGATCGATCGATGCCGCGTGTATGTCCTTAACATCTCCTTGCAAATAATTAAGAAATTTGAAGAAAGAAGGTTTAAAATATTATAAAAGACAAAAAGCACCAAAATATATGGATAGACAAATAGAAATTATTTCGGTTCGATGTAGGAAGATGAGGACCAATCTAAAAGTTGCACAAAAAGTGTTGATCTTAGATGATGAGAAATATTTTACCTTACCTAATACCGCTGGCATGCTGGATTTTACACAAAAAATAAAAACTCTGCTCCTGACGAAGTGAGATTCGCAGGTAAAGCAAAATTTGAGCCAAAAATTTTAATTTGGATTGCTATTTCAAAAGCCGGTGTTTCAAGTCCTCTCATAAGACGTGTGCATGATTCAGCAATAAATGCTGAAGTATATAGGACAAAATGCCTACCAAAACTAAAGCGATTTATTGAAAGATTTCACCAAGGAGATGATATTCTCTTAGAGAGTTCGCATTATGCGAAAACTGTTACCACATGGTTAACAGAAAATAACATCGCTTTCGTCCCTAAAGAAATGAATCCTTCAAATATTCCAAAAGCACGTCCTATCGAAGATTTTTGGGCAGAACTTAGTCGACTCGTTTATGAGAAGGGTTGGCCCGCAGAAAACGAGAATCTGTTAGCACGTAGAATTAGTAATAAGCCCAAGCAAATTAATCCAGATTACATCCAAGCCATGATTCAAAAGGTTCCATCTAAACTGAGATAAATTGAAGAAAGTGGAACTTTTGCCATTTTAACCTAATGATAATTGTAAGCAAAAGTTCTAGCTTTAAGATTAAACCATCGCATATTTTCTAATAGTTTTTGATTAAAGTATAAAAAATGTTAAATGGTGTCCAACTACTTTTGCATCACCCCTTATTTGCATATTCTGAATCTGAGTAAGTGTGTAGCATTTTTGAACAAAACAATGTATAAAAAGAAGCGAAAACACTTTTAATGTCGAACGCTCCTGACTTTTTGTTTTACATGGGCAATCAATGCAAGGACATTTTTATTTTATTTAAGACGTATTAACTCGAAAACAAGCGAAAATTTGGACCACTTACAAGAACACTAGCTAAAATTTTTTAATTACGCTATAACTTGAAAACAAATGAAAATCGGAACATATGAGTTCTATTATATTATTTTCATATGTACAATACCCTCCTAAAGTTTAGTCCGCCCCTCCTGACTCACCCTGTATACAATGCAACAGTCAAAACCATTCTATTAATCTCCTACTTCCTTATTTACCTCTATTTGTATGCATAAAAGATCATTTAGTGATTTCTTTGTAAACAATTGCCTTCGTTGATCTTGTTTTAATTAAAAATTAAACAGTGTTAGAAAAATTTTCTACACTTTTAATTAATCCGCAAATACCTATCATCGCTTAGTAAGCTTTGATCGTTATCGAAACATTTAACGATGACAAACAAGATTCTTTTTCAAGAACGCGTTGATGCCTTTCATATCCTTTAACAAAGGCAATCCGATAATGTTTTTAAGCACTTATAAATATAAAGAAAACCACGCAAATCACCACAACACTGCCACCGCCCTTCAGCAGTAACATCATTTTGAATGCTGATATACGATATCGCTTTAAAAATAATGAATATCATAGCCGCTAACGATACGGAAAAATTTAATATGCGATCAAAAGAATATATTATATGTCATTAGATGGAGGACCTTCTTCTCGTCTTGTCGCCGGGAGTTCTTTCCGTACTTGCCTTAGTTATGTTTAAAGCGTCTGGTAGATGTATACTTAATATACATGTGTAAAGGAAAAAAGAAAACAAGAGATATAAATATAAAGTAATGATGTCGTATTCGTTGATGCGTTTGGATTTTATTTCTGTATTGAGTTCTTCATAGATGTTTCATTACAAAGCACACTTATTGTCAACATATATGGAATGACAGGGTTAAGTAAATCTTTAACACGTTTGATCAAAAAGTAAAAACACAGATGAGCATAACCAGTTACTCCTACATTCTAAGATAACTGAAATTATATAATACTCTTCATAATTTTGATTGGTCTTTTTTGGAGAGCCTAGGGGACGCCGATTATATGTTGTTCTAAACACTTTTGTTCCCAAATTTTCCTCTTCATCAAATAAATTAAAATATCCACCATGGTTCACACATGAAATCATTGCTAAATTGAGGTTGAAATACTATTACTGCCGCAGATGGATTTCCACTAGAATTACATACTATCGAGATGAATTTAAAAGACTTCGTAGACTCTGTAAAGACTTCGTAGACTCTGTAAAACACAGATTGCTTCAGCTTATAACCTATATCTAAATTCCGTTGAGACATCTATAAAATTCAACCCAAAACAAATATTAAGTATATTCACGACAGAGAAGGCACATCTAGAATTCCAAATGTATTATCCTGCGACGGTGTTACATATGATACACCCCTAAACATTGTCAATGCCTTTGCTAATAAGTTTACCTCTATTTATGTAGTTAGTTCGTCTCCTTCTGCAGCTACTTTACATCGTAATTACATTCCTTTTACGTTGTCTCCTGTAACAGAAGGGGAGTTGGTCAGAATTATGACTTCTTTTGCAAATAATAGCGTTTCTGGTGATGATTTAATTCCATCCTTTATGTTACGTGAAGCTAGCATGACTTTTGCTAAGCCGCTAGCTTCTATCATTTATCAATTAAGACGTCGGTGTTTCCTGCTAGGTGGTAGCGTGCAAGAATCTGTCCTGTACACAAAAAAGGCATTAAAACGGTGGTCGACAACTATAGACCAATAAGTATTTTATCTAACTTTGCTAAAGTATTTGAGAATCTCCTGTTTTTCACCTTGTATGAGAACGTTAAATCGTTTATTTCTCCTTATCAACATGGCTTTATTCATGGTAGATCAACTGTTACTAACCTTGTAACTATGTCTCAGTTTATTTGTCAAGATTTGGATAGCCAAGGTCAAGTTGACGTGATATACATAGATTTTAGTAGTGCCTTTGATTCTATTGATCATGGTATTTTACTTAACAAATTATCAGGGTTTGAATTAAGTCCATCGTTCTTAAGACAGATTTACTCTTATTTAACTAACAGGTGTAACTACATCCATTATAATGGATATACATCCAACTACTTCTTTCCGAAATCTGGTGTTCTTCATGGGTCTAATCTGCGGCCCCTGCTATTTGTACTCTATATAAATGACTTACTTGAAGATTTGACTTGCCCGGTACTTGCATATGCTGATGACATTAAAACCTATAAATCTATCTCTAACTGGGATGATATTATATGCCTGCAGAATAATATTAACCATATTATTGCTTGGTGCGACGAATTTAAACTGCGTTTGAACTTCAGCAAATGTTGTTACGTGTCCTTTACTCGCAAGCTCAATCCTATTCCTTCTACGTACAATATAAATAATAGATTTTTGAAGAAAGTTGAGTTGATCAGAGATATTGGAGTTTTGTTCGGCCCTTCGATGAGCTTCTCCTCACATATAACAGATCTTTGCTTATCAGCTTATCAATTATTAAAGGCCCTCTTCTATAGTTTCGTCATCAGTAAGTTGGAATATGCATCACAAGTGTGGTCTCCTCGCTATGTTTACCTTCAGCTTTCTTTGGAAAAAGTTCAACGGCGATTTCTGAAGTACCTTGCCCATAGAGAGGATGGTGTATATCCGGAGCCAGGAATGGATTAATTCCAGACCACTTGGTAGATATGGTTTCCCATCACCATTGTCGAGACGGGAATGTCAGGGAGCCCGCTTTGTGGAGAAGAAAAAGAATAATGTACTGATAATTTACCATTATAATCACCTTAACACCCTTAACACAAAACAGTTCATCTAAAATTTGACTTTCCAGATAATATATGGCTATTCACGATAGAAAAGTCAACTTTATTGCGATCAATTTGAAAAAACGTCAGAGCTTTTTAACTTTGATATTATTTTAACGATTGGTCATCTCATTAAAAAAACTAAAAAATACCCTTCTCTGTCCTTCTAATTAAAAAGATTCCTACATCTACAAATATGTACATCTCCATATCTACAATCTCTACGGTTCTGTAACGCTTCCATTGGTTTTTTCTGCTGATTTCGGTAAAAGTGTTCCTTGATCATTATTCATAAATGCATCGCGCAAATTCCGTAAAGTGTGATGTGTAATACTTTAAGACTTTTAAATATAGCTGATAGTTCAGAAACCTAAAATCCTCTTAGGCGCATCGGCAAGCGGAGCGATGAGTCCGTGGTAAAGGGAGCACCTGCAGGCATCATTAAAACGTTTAGTACATACGTGAAATATGTAAAATATGCATTCGAAAGTGGAAAATTCGTGTGTGCATATTCTTGCGTTAAATGCTTTTCGTGTAGCATTATACTTGTGAGGAAGCTATAATTTCATAGCAAAAATGGTGGAAAGTTCCTATTATGGAGGTGGGGATTTGGTAGTGTGGAGAACAGTACCTATTTAGATTTGAATATTTGTTCCTACTAATACGTATTTTGTAAAATCTAGAAATGTTATGAAGGTTGTCTTTTCAGTCTTTCATGTAGCCGCGTAGAAGACACCCCCAATGAAATATTGCCTGTCAAAATTAATTTCTATATTTAATGAACTTAAATTCAAAGTTTCATCAGTGGCAAGTGACTTAGGTACAGAAAGTTTCTTAAACTGAAGAGTCACTTGGCATTAAGCCGAGACAATTTTCGCGCAATAAACATTATTGCGTGAAAATTTCAACTTTCGGAGAGGATTATCTCAACAACAATGTCTCGTCGAGACGGTTTTTGTTTTTGGTAATGAAGCACCACATCAGTCGACAATTCTTTGCTGGCACTTCGAATTCCAACATGGACGCACCAGTCTCAACGACGATCCCGGGACAGGGCCATCAAAGATAGCACCCACTCAAGAAAGCACTGCTGCTGTAGGCCAACTGATCAAGAAAGATCGACATGTAACATATCGCAAGATTAATACATCCTTAGGCATTGCAAAAACCCCAATCCAAAAAATTCAGCATGATGAATTGGCTTTGAGTAAGTTGTTTTAACTGAAGAACAAAGGACGACTCACATTAATTAGTGTCGAAGAACTTCGAGCCGATTCAACAACAGAAGCTCAACAAATTTTTATAATATCGTGAGTGGTGACGAATCATGGATTTATTCCTATGAACCTGAAGCCAAACGTCAATCCGCTGTGTGTGTTTTAAAATGAGAAAAAGCTAACAAAAGTTAACCATTCCCGAAGTATGTTGAAGATAGTAGTCGCAACTTTTGTCTTAATTTCGGGTTATGTTGCTACAATTCTTTCAGGAGATCGAAGAACGATTAATGGCGATTGGTATGCAACTGTTTGTTTACCATAAGTAATTGCTGTGCTCCGAAAAGCCATAACGTCGAATCATCCTCCACCACGAAAATGCGAGTCCACATAGAGCTCAAAAGTCGATTGTGTTTTCAGAGCAATCTAACATTGAGTTATTAGATCATCTTACGTACAGTTCTGACCTATGTCCTAACGATTTTTTTACATTTCCCAGAATCAAGAATGGATAGCGTGGTCAACGGTTCCAGTCCAAGAAGCAGTTGATGCCTTTAAAATGGCAATTTTGACTGTTTCAATTGATGGGTATAACTGCTTTAACAGTTGGTTTGAAATAATGAAAAAGTGTGTTAATCTTTGAAGAGAATACTTTGGGAAACAATGAAGCACATTAGGTCGATCTACTGCTTGCTGTTCTGGCTATTTGCAAAACCAAAAAACCATCATACCCATTAATTTCTTAGTCACTTGCTTCCAAAAAAGTAACAAATACTTAGTAAATGCATTTGTATAAACTTCATTTACAGCTACAAACTGGAAAACAAGATTTCTTGGTTACGTACTTCAGGACTATTGTTTTTAAAAATCTGAAATCTTAGATACCGTAAGCTCCTTCCATTTAGATAGTTTACTAACTGCATTGAGGATCATCTTTGTTATAGTGTTTAAACTAATTTAATTATAAAAGGTAGACATGAAAAATTAGTCCAGATCTTACAAAATTCTGTATTAAACAATTAAGCGACCGGTTTCGTGCTCTAGAATACATCTTTAGGTCAGAATCAAATTTAATTAAGAACAATTGTGTAAAAATGTAAAAAAATGTCTCTCTATGCTGTCCCAATTTTTTACATTTCTATATTGTTATGTTATGTTCAACGTTGTATCTACAACAACAACTTCTCTCAGTTGTCACTTCGGTACTGACTAAATGTCAGTCTGGCCACTCGTTCGTAACTAAATATTCCTCTTGCGGGGAAAATTGGAAATATCTTCGTTACCATCCCCCCTCAGCCAACTGTCTTTGGAGCGAGGACATTATATATAATATATAAGTCCAGATAATGACGAGTGTGGGATATTATGGACAAATCTACTCGTTTATTAATTTTTCTATTCACTTATTTCGTCCAAATTAATATAAAAATCGTCTGGAAGGAGCAACAGCATAAATTGCAAAGTACAACAGATAATACTTCATCAATTAAATCTTTATCTGAAAGGTTTCTGTAAATTAGCAGTGGATTTTCTCGTTTAAAGCTTGTTGGTGACAGTTCGGACCACAGAATCATCAACATACAACCTCCTGGTTAAGTCATTGCATTCGTTCTCGTATGTTAATATCATTTGATTGAAGGTCATCGAAAAGTTTCTATTTGGGTTAAATTATCAAAAATGGCTGTGAAATAAAACAATCGCCGGTCTTTCGCGATTTAAAATAAAAGAAAGATGAACGACGCCATACATTTCCATCAATCTTTATTCGGCCTTGGTTGAATCAAAGTGTGTTTTAAATCCAATCCCAATATAAGTGTTCGTTTGTGTATTTAAAGTCTTTATTAGAAGTAAAAAGGGTTAAATATTCAGAGCAGGCAGTTTCCTGTGGTGTTTATATATATTGGCATCGTTCAAAAGTTAAAGGTTAGTTACTTTTCAAATCTTAAAATTCATTAATTTCATTTTACTGAGTTGGAAATTCATTCAAAAATTGCCATAAGGGTATCTAGGGATACCCCCGAACCTACAAGAATCATTTATTCGAATTAAATTAGAAAATTTAACAAAATTTGAGAAAAACCCCCGAGAAAGATATTTTAATATATATTGTTCTTAATTAATTGACTACTACAAAAAGTGAAATCCATACGGTACATTGTTGGAGTAAGCACAGTTATATATTTCTCAGGGAAAATTGTATCAAAATTTGAATTTTGGCAATTTAATTAAAATTCTAAACTCGTTTGTGGGATCGGGAGTACTCTGATACTCTTTTGGCAATTATTTATGAATTTTGAAGTAAATTAATGGATAATAACGAATATTAAAATTGAAAACGTACACCAACCTTGATTTTTAAGAAAATGTCATATAAACACTATGTTTTATATGACATTTACCTGAAATCGGCTCTTCTAACGTTGAACTTTCTCTTCTATTTAATTTCTCTAACGAACACTTTAAATTGAGATCGCAGCCAAAACAGTAATTAACTCAACTAAAGCAGAAAATGATGAATTTATCGGCGTTCCTCTTCTGCTTTATTTAAACGCGATAGCGATTGTTTCTTTCCACGACAAACTTTGATGATTTCCACCCAAATATAAATTTTATGATGAATTTCGATGAATGAAGTTATTTATAGAAATAGCATGAGAGAATGAATGTGGTGACGCTACCAGATGACTGAAATTAGACAACTCTATGATAGAGAAACCCAAAAATACGAAATTTTACTGGCAATTTACTTAATAACATCAGGACAGCGATTTAATTTACGAAATAATGTTAGAAAGACCTTTGAATTTACTTGTTGTTTGTTTTAGGAGAATTTTTCACAAATTTAGACTATTTACTTAATGGAGAAATTGCACAGAAGATGGAGTTTTGTCTACGTTTCCACACATTTGTCGTTGGCTAGACTTAATTTAATTATGTTACGTCCACACTCCAAGGCCAGTCGGCCTGGGGGGAAAATCGTGGCTTTCGAAATTAGCTTTTTCTCCGATAGAGGGAATTTCATTAGTATCGGGTGACTATCCTGAATACCCTATACGTCTGAGATTGACAGCTGATTTCCGACGTAAATATTGAACATAACAATATATATTAATTTTAATATTGACACAATCTGCCACTGTTAATTTTCTAATTTTAAACCAAATTAACAGTTCTTAGTGGGTTCGAGAGTATCCCTGGATACCCTTTCGGCAATTTTATAACGAATTTCCAAATTAATAAAGCGAAATTAATTAATTTTAATATAAATGTAACTAACCTTGAAATTTGAACGATGCCAATGTTATATAAACTCTCTGTTTATAAAACCTCTACAGGAAACTGCCTGTTTTAGAAATTTAACCCTTTTCTCTTCAAATAAATACTTTGATTTCACAATCGAGCACTTTAAATTGGAATCGGAGTTAAGAAACACTTTAATTCAACGAAGGCTGAATAAAGATGAAAAATTATGGCGTCGCTCATCTTTCTTTTATTTTAAATCGCGAAAGACCGGCAATTGTTTTATTTCACAGCCAATTTTGATAAATTACCCAAATAGAAACCTTTTCGATGAATTTCGATGAAATGAAATTATTTGTAAAGGAAATAGCATGGAAGAACGGATGCAGGAAGTCTACCAGCTGACAGTAGGCAATATCTATGACCTAGAGCTGACTGACAAATATTAAACGTGAAAATTCTCCAACGATTTATTTAAACCTTTCAGATAAAGATTTAATGGATGAAATATTGTTTAAAATACTTTTCAATTTACGCTCTTGCTTATTTTAGACGATTTCTACATGAATTTGTACGAATTACGTGAATAGCAAAATTAACTGGCGAGTAGATTTGTCTAGGATACTCTACAATCGTCGTTATCTGGACTTACATTTAATATTTAACATCAACGCCCCAAGGCCAGTTGGCTGGGGGGAAATGGTAACGAGGAAATTTCCATTTTTCTCCGCAAGAGGGATATTTAGTTACTAACGAGTGGCTAACCTGACATTTACTCGTTCAGAAGTGACAGCCGAGGCTGTTGTTGTCGTACATATAACGTTGAACATAACAATATATATATTATACATATATATTTCATATGTTTTTTCTATTATTAATATAATTTTAATCATTTTGTTCTTTGTGTAAACTGACACATTTCTGAAAAAAACAGAAATAAAGTAATTATTGTTATTGTATCTCAGGGATCTCTCATTCTGTAAATTAATTTGGTACTGGATTTTTTGAATTTGTCCCCGAATATACCGGAATATATTTCTATTGCAGTGTTTACGTTTACCAGTGGGAACGTCAATTTTTTTCACGCTAAACTCACTCGCTGACATACTAATGCCGCATCTGGTATAACTGCAATTGTGGGGTAGTTTATTCTTTGCTTATGCTAACATAAATAGAGTTAAGATTCATTAACGAAATAAGAAAGCCCTTGTCGATTTAATTTTCCATTCATTCCAAGCAAATAGCTTCATTTTTTATTAAATTCATTTTCCACCTTTAACATTCTTCAAGTATGAAAAAAAAAATCTTTAAAGAACGTATAAATAACAAATCCTGTAAAATTTTCCCCCTAACTTCCACGTTCTTCTAATGATCGTCGTCGAACCGAAAGCACTACCACCACAGTACAAAAAAGAAACCTATAAAACGGGGCGACCTTTCCCAAAAGGAAGCTCCGAAAAAAAGAAGCAAAAAAAACAAATGAAGTTAAATTCGCGCTACAATCCGTCACGATTGGATCAGAACGTATAGATGGGAAACGAGAAGCAGCGGTTTCGCAACTGCTACCTACACGCTTAACAAGCCTACCGCGATCCTGTCACGAGTCGAGTTCATTTCCGAAACAAATGATTGTAATTTAATATCCAAAGCGGAGGTGATCGGCGCAAATAAGTCGAATTAGAGATCAACCGTGATCAAAACGATTCTTCCCCATGATATTATTAAACGGCGTCGTCGTTTTAGATACGATGCGACGGTGTTATGTCGTGATTTTGAGCCGAACCGTATTGTACCTGTTTTATTCCGTTTCCCTTCTGTGAATTCTTTTTTTTTCTGTTATTATTCGTTCGTTGTTTGTTCGTTCGTTTTTCCTTCATTATCACTTTTCCAGTAGGTCTATTATATTCCTATCGCGGATGTGCCTTATTGCTCGAATCGAATTCCGTTATTTAACGGATTTGTTAAGGTGTCTGATGGTGAGAAATAAATTTCAGTTTTAAATTTATTTACTTTTCCACTAGATACAAAGTCGTTAATGAGCATGGAATTAATTGTGTGAGATATAACAATTTTCTTTATTTATCAGAAGAAAAATAAAAGAATTATACATAAATAATATAGTGTCAATTTCAACACTAAAGTAACACTGTTTAGAGTTTGCGTAGGTCGTTCTAAATAGTGTTAGATTTTTAACACAAATTGTAGTGTACGCTGTAAAAAATTACGTAAATTCACCGGTGTATGTGGTAAATATTACCTTACAGTAAAAAATCAAGGGGTGGCGAAACTGATTTCATGGAAGGTAAATTTTTTGTTTATAATCTTTTACACTGAAAAAGGGTTATTTAATATATTTTAACACTCAAGGCGTAGGAGCGAGAGTAAAATTGACAAGTAAATATCTTTTAGAGTAGGGATTGAACAAGGCATGTTAGAATCAAAGACTTTTCCTCACATTATTTGGTCGTACGGTTGACAATCGGAATCCAGGAATTCCAGAAACAATTGTACCGAATTTAATCAAATAATTTGTGTGGATCACAATCGAGAACATTTAGAATAAATGATGGTTTAAGGCAAGGATGATATAATAATAATAATAATAATAATAATAATAATAATAATAATAAACATTTATTTCCCAAGAGGCATGCCCAATAACGGGATAGTAGTACATAGATAAGTACATACACTATAAAAACAGAATACAATGTGTGAAAAAAAATTACTTAAATAAATCACATCGTCTATTAGCCGTCTTGGACAAAGTATACATCGGAGCTCGTCTCATGATGTTAGTCCTCGCGAATGGAAGAATGAAGCTAGTATCTAACCTTGAATTCAAACGTGGCATATAAATATTCAATCGTTCTAGTATGTAGAGACATGTCATTTCGAAGCAATCTCTGTAGAATTTTCTCGCAGATGCCATCCCTCTTTGTGTTCAAAGCCAGCATGTCATGCCTTTCCAGTAGTTCGTCCTGTAGAGTACCTCTCTCAAGGTAACTTCCATCAATCTTAAATGATAGGAATTTTAGGAATTTGCGATGGGAACGATCTAGATTTAGAAGGTCACAGGTATATAAGGGCTGTCAAATTAGAGCGGCATATTCCAGTTTACTCAGTACAAAGGCAAAGTATAACGACGTAATAAGGAAGGATTAGTGAAGTATTTAGAGACACGCATAACAAAACCCAAAGATTTCATGGCTTCAGAACAGATATTGTTAATGTGAGATTTAAATGTGAGAGTGGTATCGAAATGTACACCTAAATCCTTAAACACAAGGTTAGGTGACAAGTTGGTACCTCTGATTTGGTACGGCAATAAGTAAGATGAATAAGAGCGCGAGTAGGTAATACACAGTATTTTTCAACATTTAGCTTGAGCTTAAAAAGTGCACAGCATTCAAGACCATTTTACAGATTCCTCGTGTCATCAGTTGAAGATATTTCAGAGAAGATTTTTATATCATCTGCATAAGCAAGGGTAGGAAGGTCGATTTTCAAATGCAAGTCGTTAATGTAAAGCACAAACAGTAACGGCCCCAGATTTGATCCCTAAGGGACACCAGATGTGAGAACAAAGTCATGAGAGCAATATCCGTTATAAGTAACATAACATCCTCTGTTCAGGTACGATTCGAGGAGATTGATCGCCGAAGGAACAAAACCAAAGGAGCTCAGCTTCAATAATAACATTTCATGATTGATCATGTCAAAAGCCTTGGACAAGTCTGTATAAATCACATTTACTTGGCCACGTCTATCTAAGACTTCACTGATAAATTGTGATATGCTCGCCAAAATCCGTAACTATAGATACCCGGGAATGAAGCCATATTGTTATTAGAAATGCTAACATATAATACCTTCTCATAAGTTTAGCAAAATTGGATGTTATGGTAATGGGCCTGTAATTAAAATCAGCAGGTTTTTGCTGACGATTTAATGATTTGTGTCGCGAGTGAAGATGGATTACAGAAGAACTTAAAGATTTAGGAAGACGAGCTTAAGAGAAGGGAGATGAAGACTAATGCAAGTAAGATAAAGGTCATGACGATCGGAAGGGAAAAAAAATATCAATATAAAACTGACCAACGTCAGAATAGAACAGGGAGACTTAGGAGTTTTTAGACCCATATTAACATATGGAAGCGAAAGCCGGGTTTTAATAAATAGCATAAAAAGCAGAATACAGGCAATTGATATGAAATACCTAAGACGTGTTAAGGGAATTATTAGGACAGCCGGAATCAGAAATGACACTGTGAGAAAAGAACTAGAAGTAGAGACAATTTCAGATATAATTGAACGAAATAAGCGTTTCGGTCGCAGAACCTACAGAATGAGTGGCAAAAATGTGTGGGAGGTAAAGGTTCAGAGAAAACTAGTACGAGGAAGACCCAAGAAAACCTGGAATGACGAGGTGACAACCATCCTGAAAAAGAAAAATATTACATGGAGAGAAGCAAAAACGAAAGCTAGAAATAAAAAAGAATGGACTAAGTTTATACATGCCGTTATGTAATGTTTATAGAATAGTTTAACACTAGAACCGCCGCACCGGTCAATTTTTTTGATTAATTTTTCCCGAAAATAATTCGCGCCATCCTTTAGATTATGTAATATACTTTATTTGTGAAAAATAAAGAAAAAAAATTAAAGAGGGGGGGGGGGTCCCGCGTTATAAATTTTTTCCGAAAATAATTCGCGTCATCCTTGGGACTATGCAATTTACTTCAAATTATATTCTAAAAGGAAAAAGATATCTGTTACAACTTACGAGATATTTACACAAATAAAAAAAACATAAAAATCTTTGGAGGGGGCTGTACCCTCAAATCGGCGAGATACGCTAGGTAAAAAAAAAAATGGTGTTATTATACCAAGATACTCTTTCAGTCTGTACAGTTTCATCGAAATGGAGAAGGGCGGGTTGCCGGTGTTCCCTTGTATGTGCAAAACAATTGCGTTGTTTTCCTTAACACAGATATTTATCATATCTTCGTACTTGTTGCCAGTAAACAGTTTTATATGGGTACAATCAAAAGCAAACTTAATAGAAATAAATCCTACAAGCTATTCACCTCGATGGCGTCACCGCCATATTTATATCTATCACTAGTTAACATCGCAGCTCGTTATTGCTTTTGGTCGACGTCGATCTCGTTAGATTTATATTCCTATACCACCTACCTATGCATTGGTAGATATACACTTTTGGAAAATCTCCTATTAAGATTCGTTATCGGCGGTGGCGGCACCGACGGCAATGGCGGTGACGTAAAAAGTTTTCCTCATTAGTGGCACGGAGTCGAAGACATCTGTTCCAATTATCGTCGCATCAGAGATTTTTCCATATATTCCGACGTATTTACGTAAATATGTAGTTAGATATTGGTTGGATGCAGATTTAAAGGTGTATGTGTATACGAGCCAAATATGAAGGAATCAGTTTTAGATGTTTAGATTTTACGACGTGTTAGTATATAGTTTCAACGAGAGCTTTTCTATATCTACTGCTACATATGACTTCGTGGATACTATCTATAAAGCCACTGATGACAAGCTGTACACAGTGGCGTTGATTTTTGATTTGTCTTCCGCAATTTGACACTGTACAGATTTTATAATCATTTTGGAATTTCACGGTGAACATTTACAATCTGTCAAATAAGGTGCATCAACTAAGATGGAAGAATATGGGGTATCATAGGGGTCAGTGCTTGGCCCATTGCTACTTTTAACATTTATAGATGATTTACCGCAAAATGTTCATTCAGATGAGCTAGTGATGTTTGCCAACGATATCTCTCTGTTTGTAGTTTCGGAAAAGGAAGATAATCTTTTGTTAAAACTATGAAAGGAGCGATTAGTGACTGGTGCTTAAAAAACAGCAGGAAAAAATTTGGATGCGTAACTTTTTACAAACGCAGATCGACTAAAAACAACAATTTTGCTTTTCCAAAAGCTAAACGCGGAGAATGTATACTTAAAATTTCAGAATGGATCGAAAATGAAAATACGCAAACTGGAAAGAAGAAAATATGGAAAGAGCTATTACTGCATATAAGAAAAAAAAAGTATGGCTTGAAACAAGGTAGCAAATAATGTAAAAAAAGCTTTCGGACGTATTCCAGTCTTTAGTTTTGAAATTGAAAATTAACTAAGCAAACACATACAGAAACTCCTCCAAAAATTCCTCATAACTTCAACAAACAAACTCAAATGGCAGGAAAAAAATGGTTTTCAGCTTTATGAGTAGACATCCCGAATTATCGCTTCGACAGCAAGAGTCGACATCTATTGCTAGAAGCTCTGGATTTAATAGACAAGCTGTTAACAACCTTTTTGATATTTTGGAGAAGATTCACCGAGAAAATACTTTAACACCACAGAAAATTTATAATGTCAATGAGTCTGGATTTCCAACGGTCCAGAAGAAGAGTCAGAAAGTTGTAGCAAAAAAAGGTAAACACCGCGTTGGATCAATCGCTAGCGGAGAACGTGGTGTAAATACAACTTTGGTCTGTTGCTCCAGCGCTGCAGGAGGTTATGTCCCTCCTATGCTTATTTTCAAGCGAAAAAGGATGTGTGATGAATTAAAGAAAGGAACTCCTCCTGGAAGTATAGTACAAATATCAGACACAGGTTACATTAACAGTAAGTTATTTGTTGAATGGCTTCAGCATTTTATTTCGACAGTCAAACCTAACCAAAAAGACAAATGCCTTCTGGTTTTAAATGGACACACGACTCGCTCTAAGAACTTAGAGGCATTGACTCTAGCCAGAGAGAATGGTATCATTTTGTTACAGTTGCCAGGCCATACCACCCATCGCTTACAGCCATTCGATGTTTCCTTGTTTAAAAGTCTTGAATCACACTATACTCAAGTGGTTGAAAGATTTTTAAGGACACATGCCGGTAAAGCGGTAACTGAGTATGACATTACACAGCTGTTAACGGAAGCATATATGAAGTCGGCTACAGTGCTAAATGCCATATACGGTTTTAAAAAGTGCGGAATTTGGCCGATTGATAGAAATGTTTTTGAAGACGTAGATTTTGCTCCTGCAGATTATCTAATTGGGGCGAAAAATTTGGATGATAGTGGGCAAGATCATGCTCAGGAAATGAAATTGAAGATATTCCTAATGTCGAACATGAGGCTCTTGAAGAAACATTTACCGATAATGGGATTCAAACAGATGAACAAAAAGAAAACAGTATTATGAAGTGTACAAATAAAGATAGTCTTAATGTGTCAGTGGAAGAAGTTATGCGCCTCCCAAAATCAAAGAAATAGCTTGAAAAGAAGCGAAAAAAAGGCGCTCGACCAGCAGTTATATTAACAAGCACCCCATATAAGGCCAACAAAGGAAAGCCGCCAAAAACCAATCAAAGTTTTGAATATAACAAGAGCATTGTTTGATGCCGAAAAGCCAAGCTGTTCAAACCAAGAAGAAACAATATTGACCAAGAAGAGATGTTCAAATAGGCAGAAGACAAGAAAAGCTCCGGATGTAAAAACGCAAAAGACAAAGTTGCTCAAACGACCCCGTTATAGAGGTAAATGTCGATGAATGGTACTGTTATATATGCGAAGAGGCAGCCTTCTTAGATATGACCAATTTTAAACGATGTGGTAAATGGGTGCACGAGATATGTGCTGGCAAGAAGGAATACATATGTGATTTTTGTAATTAAGAAGTGCTTACTTTCAGGTATTTATTCAATACGTTCCTATTGCAAGACTCCTCAGAAAGTTTTTTAAGTTTTAAAAATTTACATAATGTAATTTCAGAATGTATTTTTTGTTATTTCTTTAATGTTTATTATTATTCTTAATTTTTAATGAAAAGTGTAGCCGGTACGATTTAAGGGACCCTGGAATAATTTAGGCGACCGAGTGGTACAATTTGGGCAACCGATTTCCTAAATTGTACCAAAAGCAAATATTTCTAATAAGTGTTCTGTAGAACTTTCTGTTAACAGAAAAATTTCATAAACAAATCAGGTTATAGCTAAAACGCTAGATAAAGTATTAGTAATTTTTCCTGCTATTTGGCGGTATTTCTGAATATTTACAACAAAAAATGTAAAAAGTGGTACAATATAGGCTACTTTACCCTAAATAATATGCATTTCAAGAATTCTAAGTAAAAAATGCTTTATTTTAAGAAAATTAAACTATTGATTTATGAAAAATACCTAAACGCTTTCTGGAATTAAGAAAACTATTTACTATATCTTTAAGAAAATATTGTTTTATGTTATAACGCCCATTTACTTATACTAAGAATCGTTTTCTTCAAATTTTCTGCAAGATTTTCTTGAATCAAGTTAACAAATGTTTCAAACAAAGAAATACAATTATTTCATTATAGAATTTCCAGCACTTTTTCTTGGCCACTTTTCTTATGAAGATTTTTTTCCCACAGCTATACGACTGTAAGTTCCTCATATATGGTATCTCGCCGCCCATCTTGGATCACCCGGTATATTTCTCTTAAGCGAAGAAAGAAACGCTAAGAAAATATTTTCTTTTGTTTTAAAACAATTATTATATCGTGGATAATTGAAACAATAATTATCTTGAATTAAGGCAGACAGCTTTGATACAAGTAAACGTTTCTCTGCGTGTAGTTATTTAATAAAAACCAATAAAATAGGATCTAGTAGATTGGATAAATTCGAATATTTTTACTATAACTTCCTACTATAACAAAACTGGGTAATTAGGAGAGGTTTGTAAGGATAATAATGCAGGTTAAAGGAAGGATTATCCAATTAAGTTTATAACTTGTGTACGGCCAAAAGTCAAAAGTTACTTCGAATGGGTATCTTTTTGCATTTCAAACAATTAATGCGCACAGATTACCAAGGTAATTAATTTGAATACACTAACAGATACTTATAATGATATACGACTTAAAGATGCATTTTAGAAATTAAAACAACAAAAACTAAAAGAAGAAAGTGATAGAAAATTTGAGGAATACATATTTACTTACACATATTTACCAGAAGAAAAGGAGAGAAAATAAATAATCATATTTACCCACACAACATCAACGAATCGGCATATCAGGAGGTAGTACAAACGTAAAAATATTTGTTATTGAGTGTACCTGCACAACCTACTTCGACGTGTAGAAAACACCCCGTTGCTGTCGTACAGCTGAATAGTGGCCCTCATTAACGATTTCCGTTAGGTGGAACGCCACTTCACAAATGAGTAACTGCATATTATACGACGGTTCGACTTTTCAGAATGTAAATTAAAAGAGTGCTACGTCGTCCAATCCCGACGATTCTTTCTAATGTGTGAGCACCAATGGACATTACCGTCGGTTGTAGGTTTTTCTGTAATGTTGGCGGCTCAAGACGTGCGTTGCCATATGCATAGACGATGCCTGTGTATGTAAATATGAATTAATGTAGGGAGGAATATACAGCCTTCGGGTAAAATATTACGACCATGCGTTTAAAATTCGATTCCAGTGGGTTGCTCGATAAATATTGGTCTTGATAAAAATCTGTAGAAGTTATTGGATGGTTGATTTTTGTATCTTGATGTACAACTTCTTTTATTTATTGTTTCTGTCTTTTATATTTCCTTTTTGTGACGTGACTTACTGGTGACTCATTGCAACTACTTGTACTTATTTGGTAAACTAGAAATTGCGACTTAGGTAGGGTGTAATCAACTAACGTTCATTTGTTTTTAAACATTAGAAACCATGTAACCTTCTGCTTGATTTACAATAACCAAGCAGAATTATCTGTTAAGTAATGTAAGTACCAGCACACTACTGGACTTATGTGTCTCATACTTCGGGAAGCACGTAAACATTATTTTGTATATGGAGAAGAAGAAATTAGAACTAGGTTTTCAATAACTTGGAACTTCTAAATTATGGTTTTTAGTAAAAATTCTTTCAGTGACTAACGGAAATCAAAAACGGCAGTCTTCTGCAGAAAAATTTCCTTAAAATTTGTAGTTTCTTAAACTGTATACTCGTAATATTTCAAAATACTTCAATATTTAATAATAAATCATAAATACTGTAATGTTTTAAAGGTGGGAAATTATTAAATAAAAATTTACTTTTCGGAAATTAATTAATTAGTTGTGAGCTCCGAAGGTCCGGGAGTGTCCTAAACACACTCTTCCGGCAATTTAACTTAAACTAGATATTAATTAATGAAATTTAACGAATATTAAAACTGGAAAATATAAAACTCACCTGGAATTATGACGCTAAACTTTATGTTTATATTTTACCTACTGGAAACCTGCCATTCTTCAACCACCAAACTTAACTTTCACGTTGTATTTACGGTACGATTTAAACATTAAACACCTAAAAAATGTGAACACAACCAAACACGCATTACCTGATGAATATCTTGACTCAAAAGTGAGAAATTAATTAGCGTCCCTCAACTGCATTATTTTAATCGCAATATTAATTGTTTACTCACATCCAATTTGGATAACTATACTTTTCGAAATTTAATTTGATAATAGATTCCAAACGAATATTCTTATATTTAAAAATAGCATAATGCATGTCACGCAGGGACGCAACTGGAAGACTAAATCTATGCTACTCTATGACATTTAACACCACCAACATCTGTACAATAATAACATTTAAACATTTACTGGCAAACAAGACGATTGCTTGATCAACGATATTTAATTTTCGAAATTATGCTAAAGGACTTACGGAATTTATGCTGTCACTCGTTGTAGGAAAATATTCCATTAAAATTGATTAAGATTTAGGATGTGAATAAAATGTACAGAAGACGTTCTCCCAAGTTCATCATTGACTGGACTTAAAATAATTCCCTAGCACCCCCGCTCCAGCAACAGGAGGCCATAAAAAGAGTTTGGAGCTACTGAAAAAGAGCTAACAGCCGCCAGAGGGATTTTGACGTTGGACGAGTGGACAAATTGAACTATACGTGCCACTAATGACAGCTACGTTCAAAGTTGTGAATTATAGTATTACAATACATATGTTGAATATAGGACCATAAAAAGTAATAGGTAACCACCATTATGAATTTTTTTAAGTGAAACGATTAGAAAAAGTGTCAATAGCATTAAATAATAAGATCTTGATGAATGGTATTTCAATTGACATTTTTGTCAAAGTTGGCACCTATTTAAGGTGCAACAAAGAAAAATATTGCAACATTTACAATGGTCGAAGAAATCTTTTCCCCATCAAGAAGCACGTAATAAATACTATAAATTTCATTACTGCCTTTGCTCGAGTTATTATTAGAGCAACGCAAACTGCGCTGAAAGCCAATAGCTGACGCATAAAAGTTTACACAAAATAAACACGGCCGGGACAATTCGGTATAAGCGTCAGTATAACTGCGACTCGAAAGCCGATCTGTTGTGTATGCATCTACGCTGTCGTATACTATATCGTAGTTCTACGTTTGTTTTGAAAATGTTTCCTACGTCGCGAAAACGACCAAAGTTAGACACAATAAGAGAATTTATTGCAGAAATGCCTGATTTAAAGCGTGATGGCGCTAAAATTCAATGTGTAGTGTGTAAAATAGATTTAATGTGTTGGTCGAAAAGTGATTGCCTACGGCACGTAAATAGTGCAGGGCATGTTTCAAAAAAAAATTCCACACGAGATTATGACAAATTTAAATTTAATTTATGTTGACAATGAAATCTGATTTAATACAGTCCCTGGCCATATTACTTGAAACATGTCATAAATTAACGCTTTTACCTCGAAATTCCCATCCTATTATAGTGATATTCTTTTGCTTTGAATCCGATCGTTTATAGGGGGACTAGATTATTGTATCAATAAATAAAAATACCAGAGAAATGATATTTAGAAGAGTAAAGTACGTATATATAAATATTTCAGTCATCAACTTACATTTAGCGAGTTCACAGTTTAGATATTTTTCAAAATATTTCGTCGTAACCATATAGAAGCTAAGTTGTGGAGTATCGTTAAGTGTTTTGTGTTGATATATCGTTATTGCAATGGTAAAATTGTTATTCTATCTCTCTCTTAATAATTCTCTTAATAATTAATTATTTGGAATTGAAATATTTGGGGTTTTTTTGTAGAAAATGCTCGGGAAAGATTTAATAAGTGAGCAAAAAGCTGCTATACAAGCTCTTCTACAATCAAACAAACATTCACAACGAGAAATTGCAAAATTACAGAAAGTATCTCCTTCTTCTGTATCGCGTTTAGCTAGAAACTTAAACGAAGGAGCTAGCACATCGACACAAAGACGGGCAAAGTGCGGTCGAAAAGAAAAACTTCGAAGAGATCTGACCGTGAAATTGTTCATCAGGCTTTGAGCAATAGATTAGCTACAATTAAAATGATTCAAAAAAATTTACTAGAGAGACGAATAGAGATTTCGAGCAGAACTGTCAGGCGCCGATTGCGCGAAAATCGCCTAATGGGCCGAAGACTTGTAAAAAAGCCGCGTTTAACGGAAAAAATTAAATCTGCTCGTCTCAACGTTGCAAGAGAATATTGACATTTCACAGACGAGAATTGGAAAAAGGTGAATAACTTAACATGATTTTTACTGAATTAATGTTTGCATTATTTAATAGTGACGAGTGCTCGCTCTGTGTGTTAGTGCAGCGAGCACAATTTGTTCGTAGATGACCTGGCGAACGTCTCACAGAGTCCACGGTTCTTCGAACTGTAAAACACCCTCCGCAAGTAATGATTTGGGGAGTGATTAGTGGAGACGGACCCGGCCCTTTGTATTTTGTAGAAGGTACAATGCGTCAAGAGTAGTACATAAATGTGTTAAAAAACACGTTATTACCATATTTTAAGCCAGGACGTCGCATACCGACAGGGCGTATATTTATGCAAGATAATGCTCCTTGCCATGTGGCAAAAAGCTTAAAAAATTCTTTGAAGACAATCACATACCTCTTTTACGTTGGCCCGGAAATTCACCGGACCTCAATCCCATCGAGAACGTATAGAGAATTGACTACAAAGTAAGGTATATGAAAGAGAAAACGCTACAAAGGAAATATGAATGAAGGATATAAAGGATGTATGGGAGAACGATGAAGATATAAAAGAGACAATCATATCTTGCATTGAAAGTATGGCCCAAAGGATCAAGCGTGTTATTAAAAATCATGGGTTATGGACTAAATATTAATTACTTATTTAATATTGACATATGTTACATATTTTTACAATATATTTTATAAATAAAAAATATAATACATGCATAGTTTATATTTTATTATGAAGAAACTACAAAATATTGAGTGTTTCAAGTAATTTGGCCAGGGACTGTAGCTACATGCATATCTAACAAAGAAAACAATATTTCACATAGTACCCGATGTCCACACCAACATATAGTTTTCTCTGTTTCGCTACGTTCGTACTGGGTAGTGCGAATTTAGCGCAAGGATTAGCGCGAAATTAGTGCAATGTTCGCTTTATTATAACATAACCTAAATGTATCTGTTGATATTATTAATTTCTTTTGTAATGCACGGAATTACATAAAAACGTTATATGTATGATATGTTTATTTGCAATTTCTGCAGTAATCAAGACGTACAAATTCAAAAACAAATGTAGAAAGCCTTGACGGAGCGCCGTGGTAATGTCAAAGTTTGACATGTGTATAGTTTCACACTACACTAACTCTTAACTCTATGCTACACCGCTATGTAAACGGTCATATTGATTTGCATTGTGCAAATTTTCGCGAGCGTCACCTGTTTTGGTTGGCATTCTGTAGATATTTATTCATTTATTCATTTATTTACATTATGTTGTCCCATTATCGCCCCGACTACTTCTTGTTAGTGAGTATAGTGAATTAAACTTTAATTCTTTAGTAGGAAGTCTTTTTGTGTCTAGTGCAATACATGCACACGATATGTGCACCATGTGCTGGGTATTCCGAGACATACATTTTAAATTTAAATACATTTTTTTGTACAAATCGTTTTATTGTTTATCAAAATATTCGCGATTAAGATTTATACATTTTTGCATGCGTTCGAACCGATTCTCGAACCATTTTTTCTCCTCTGAAGGTGGTGTCTCCAAAACATAATTTTTGAATGCGTCAACAGCTTCTTGAGGTGATAAAAATTGCTGTCCACGCATTTTCTATTTTACATTCGTTAAAAAAAATAAGTCGTTAAGCGATTAATCAGCTGAATGCCAGCAATGAGACATCAATTCGATGTTTTTTTCCCGATTTCATCGATGCATAAAATTCGTATCAGAATAGATCTTTATAAATGATCTTTCAAATGTTGTATATCATTCTATGGCTTTACAAAAGTTGATAATTTGTCAATTAATAGCAATATTATAGTAGATTTCATTTTTTTTGTAACCATTCCAACGTTTATGAATTCAAATCACAACCAATGCCTAATAATCTTATCCACGAACTGTACACTTGCGTGGAATTATAAAAAGCCAAAACGCACGCATATATGGGGTAGTACCCTTCCTACATTAATATTACGGTCTTCCCTCTTTTCCTCTTCCTCTTTTTGACGGAACGAAGGTAAAAAGTTACCCTAATGGCCGCCTCATTCACCTAGGGGGATTGGGGCAAGGTGTGAATTAATGACATAATAGACATGAAAAGCGCTCGTTGTGGGGCGCGCAATTTACAATAGCCCTCTTTTTTAATATACACGGACAAGTAGGGAGTTTCGACGACAACATGGCGGACGATTGTTTAAATACATTTATGGCGGAATTACGCATCTATGTCTAGGTACAATACGTGCTGATATGTGATTTGATATCAACGTATTTGGAAGGAAAAAATTAATGATGTATTCGCAACATATGTTTAGATTTGCTTACCTCTGGTAAGGTATGATTAGAATAAAAAATGTGTATAAATTTTTAACGGACTTAGTCATGCAGAAATGTCAGCTAAATTAACGGTTGATTCGTTAAATATAATCGATATTACTTTCAATGAGAGAACAGTAATTTTTGAGAAATAAACAAGGCATATACAGTTAAGTAAAACGATTTAGACATTTTATGTTTTGTGAGGTTAATGACATAGATTATTGATTCAATAACCTGAAGCAATATTAACGTTTATATTGTGCGGTAAAATTCTTAATCTTATTGCACGCAGACAAACGTTTATTTGTATTAAGACTATCCGCCTTAATTCGAGACAATTACTGTTTCAGTTATCTACAATACAATAACTGTTTTAAATCAAAAGAAATACTTTCTTGGCGTTTCTTTCTCGGCCTAAGAGAAGTATATATTTGTAATGAAATAACTGTATTTCTTTGTTTAAGACATTTGTTAACTTGTTTCAAGAAAATCTTGCAGAAAATTTGAGGAAAGCGATTCTTAGTATTTGGTATTAGTAAATAGCAATTATAACACAAAACAATATTTTCTTAGGGTTAGTAAGTAGTTTTCTTAATTCAAGAAAGAGTTTAGGTATTGTTCATAAAGCAATAGCTTCATTTTCTTAAGATAAAGCATTTATTTACTTGGAATTCTTGAAATGCATATTATTTATATCCACATCATTAATGGCACTTACCTTGTTTCAAACAGTACGACATATCCCTACATAATGCAGTAAATTACTCTCATTGCTTGTGATTTTAAAAAAGCTAAGGTAGAGGTTATCTACAGAATAATGTTCAAACAAAAGTGAACTTAATGTAGAAGTACACATGAAAAAAGTACCAAGAAACAATAACCAAGATAATGCTAATAAATAGCTCATGGTATTCATAGAATCACTCCCGGCAAAAACAATGTGAGAAGAGAAAAGGACTAATGCTCTTAGCTTCTGCCCACATTGCAATTCGTTTCTTAGTTTATACCACTAATCTTCAAAACCAGCACTATTTCCTGGCGCCACCTAATTCCAAGCGATATAGTCATGCCGTCCTATATAGTAACGACAGAAACCGGAATACAGATGCCCTACTTTCCTATAAGATGACATAACTTTTAACATATATAACCATTTTCAAAAAGGGTTAATATAATTTATTTTTTATTGCTATTTATCACGTTTAGCTGTAGTTTTTTATATATATATAATAAATAATAGTATTTTTTTTTACTTATGCTTTCATAAATTTTGCCATTTCAAATTTCATTATTTTATATTTTTATTACACCTTTCGTTTTGATGTTAGCGACACAAAGTCAAAGCTCTTTTAAACATTCTCATCCGTTCCTTTGCTTTCGACTTCAAAAAGAAGGATAAGCACAAAACTTGGACAATGCTCACTTCCCTATACGAGTCGAATTTAGCCCATTGAAAAATCAAATTCATATTACGATAGTGGATGTGAACCGTCTTCTTCGAGGGCCGTAGGAAATGAGTTCCGACACCCCTTTTCTACTAAATTTCAATACGCATATAACCGAAGTTTTTTTCCTCCATCCACCATGAGCCCCCTCAAGAAAAAAAAAGAACTACAAACGCTTCGTATATATATATATACCTTATATATTTGAAGGATATATAGGCATCTACACGAATACAAACACGTACATACGAAGAGGGACAAAATATACAATCACCACATCCACCCTCATTACAGTAATTGATGGCGTCGCTTGTTGTGACAAGCGATAGGTCAGATTGATCAGGTTGGATTTCAAAACGGTTTTATGACGCGCTGCTTTCAAGCCTTGTAGAAGGTAAAGGTACCTATATACGATGATGTGGCAGTAGTAGGAGGCATTATATGAAGAGTTTTTGTTCTTGTTCGATTGTTTTTAATGATTTTCCAAGGTGCTTTGCGTAAGTGCGACAGGAGTTGGAGAAGGAGAAGCGCACCTAAACGATCGTTTTCTCTTATGTACTATAGACACGTTTAATGGTTTAGGGTTTAAGTTATTTTTCCTTTAAAACGGATGTCAACGTCTACCACGATTAAAGAGTTTGAAATACGTGGATGAGTGACACGTATGTATATGTGTATATTTGATCGTTTCTGAATTGGTGTTTTCAAAGGAATCTACAGGATGAAAGGTACAGGATACTTCGCTTAGAAATCAAAGACAAACGCGAATTACAAGACTTTGTAATATGTGGAAAAGTTCAGATATAAGATTATTTCAAAAAATTACTAAATAGTGAAAATTTTACTTAAATACTTTTTGAACCAATAATCGTATTATAGGTTGTATTATTAATACGATTAAAAGACAACAAATGGTAAAGGAATTAGGAACGTTAAAAGTACCCAAAAAACTGATAATGTTAATACAAATGATTAAACAAATAAGCATTCAGTCAACGAAATAATTTTAAATGCCGGCAAAGATTTTTTTAATTTAAAGAAATAATTTTTTGACATCGTTGTTTGATTCAAACATATGATCTCTTGAATTCAAGTTTGATTTGAAAATATATCTGTTTGATTTAATATACGCAATATATTTAATTCGAAAATACCGTCCTTTCTTTTAAAGAACTTCGTCAGTTTGGAACTAATATATTTTTCTTTACCATTTATTTGACTTCACCTTTTAATGGTGAACGTTCTGAAAATGGGAACATGTTACTTTGACAAATGTTATTCTGTTGGTATTATTACCCCACTGAAATGGTTAGTACGATAGATGCTTTCTTCTTTTTAGAGAGGAAAGCATCTATTTATGAGCACATATGGTAAAAATATGTTAAAAATGCAATCTTTTGAAAAACTTTATTAACATTGTGGCTGTATGACATTCTATTTAGTACATTTGAACTTTGCATACCTCAATATTCATGTAAGAAACCGAAACGCTCGTATCCACCTTGGTGTAATGACACTATTATACGATACCTCCATGATAAGAGTAATGCTCATAGGAATTACACAAAATACAAATCTCGCTTCTATTATGAATGATTCAGGTATCTCCGTACATTATGTAAGACACTTGTAAAGGACGCTTACGATACTTATATATTGAATGTTCAAAATTCGCTTGCTCAAGATTCTACCAGATTTTGGTCTTTTGTCAATTGAAAACGTAGGTGTACACGAATTCCAGGAAATATGAGATACAACGGTACTAAGCTCAATACCCCCTCAGAAATCATGACAGCTTTTGCTGAATACTTCAAAAGTGTATACTCTGTATCTGATGATCGTGAGCCTAGCGATTTAGTAGCCGAGGATGGGGCTACAGTGAGTGTTGTAGTAAATTACATTACTGAGGATGAGGTCTTGATGGCTTTAAAAAAATCTAAAAGCAGTTTATTAATGGGCTTTGATGGAATCCCAGGCTTACTTCTTCGGGATTGTGCTGCGATATTTGTTGGCCTATTGTGTCATCTTTACAACCTGATGCTCGCGGAATGCAAATTCCCAGAAACATGGAAAATATCGAAAGTATGTCCCGTGTTTAAAAGTGGGGCTGCTGATGTGGGAAATTACCGTCCTATCTCGATTTTGTGCAATATTTCGAAGGCGTTTGAGTCAATACTATGCAATCACATATCCGTGAAAACGGTACTGTCTCCAAACCAGCATGGTTTCATTTATGGTAGATCAACGACCACAAATCTAAGCTGTTTCTCGCAATACGTTTCCGGAGCTGTTGATGATCAGGGTCAGGTAGACGTAATATATACCGATTTTCACAAAGCCTTCGATCAAATAGATCATTGCGTTCTCTTGGCCAAACTGGCGCAAATGGGATTTTCACGGAGTCTATGCAACCTTTTTAGATCTTACCTTATAAACAGACAATACTTTGTGGAGTATCATGGTGCCGCTTCTAATACCTACATCTCTACCTCGGGCGTCGTCCAATCGCATCTGGGTCCCATTTTGTTCCTGATTTTTATAAATAACATCGTCGACTCTTTGCGTTATGAATATCTTCTATTTGCTGATGATTTAAAGATCTTCTATAGAATAAACAGTAGAAGTGATTGTTCTTTACTTCAAAACGATCTCAACAACATAGGGACCTGGTGTCAAAAAAATTATTTATACCTTAATGTTAGCAAGTGTAAAATTACAACATACACAAATAAGTTGAAACCATTGCACTTTGACTATGTTTTCGAGGAGGAGGCGCTTGTGAGATGCAGTGAAGTGAAAGATCTTGGAGTTACATTTGATAGCAAACTTACATTCATCTCTCACATCCACAACATGGTTGCGTCAACTTACCGCATGTATGGTTTTATATATAAAAATCGTCGCGACTTCAGGAATATGCGTTGCCTGATTTCATTGTATAACGCCTTTATACGATCCAGAGGCGGTTCTTGAAGTTTTTAATCTTTCTATCAGACGATACATATCCGGAGAAAGGCTATGACTATGGGATTATGCTAAATCGTTTCGACATGGTATCTCTACAGCTACGAAGGGAGGTCATAAGCATAAAATTTCTATATGGCATCTTGAATAATCAAATTGATTGCCCTTTGCTACTTAATCAAATAAGTTTCAACATACCCCGTCTGGAATCGCGGAATCACTCTACCTTCTATGTTCGAGCAAGTAGAACTAATATAATGTTAAAATCTCCCATAAACATTATGTGTACAAATTATAACTCTATTTCTGTCAGTGCTGATGTAAATTTTGATTCCTTAAGAGATATACTTTCGCAACTGAAATAGCGGAAGAGGTGGTACTAAGAATATGTTATTTAGTTATTTTTTTCCTTCTCCTTGTTTTACACGTTTATACGTTTATTTGTTTTTTTTTCTTTTCTTTTATTTGCATACATTAAACAATTATAAAATTTTCTGTACTTGGGTTCATCCTGTAGAAAATAAAGTATTATTATTATTATTATTATTATTATTATAAACTAACAAAAATACATAAAGAATAAGTATAATGTCGAAAATTAATCTCCATTAAGTAATGACGTGGTGATTTTATTCTTATAAATAGAGCGGGCCAAGAGCGCCACGCGCCAGGTTCGCAATCAGGCTGCCGGGCGCATATATGTATGTAAACATAGGTAATTTAAATATGTATTTATTAGGACGAGGACCAAAACCACTGTCTATTACGTCGTGAAGACGCGCAAATATACACCTGCAGTTTGGGTGTTCGTTGATAAATAGGGCGTTGTTCACAGTGGGCCACTACAAAAAAAAGTTCATTCGTCGACGGCTACGAACTAACAGCGCGCTTATTCATTTACGGATGACGCGCTCTATTCATCAACAAATGACGAGTCTGCAGATGTTACGTTTGCACCACTTCGTGACATACTAGAAACAAGCGTCGGTGTGCTCGCTTTAGTGATTATGTCTAACGTAACTATTAAAAATAAACGGCCATTACCTACGAAAGTTAATAAATTTCTTAGTGAATTTGTGGATTTACACTACAATGGGAGTACAATTTTCTGTAAAGTTTGTAAAAAGAAACTACTGTGCTGGAGCAAACGTGATTGTGAAAGACATATAAATAGCGCACACCACAGAAATAAAAGAAATGGTGTGTCACAACAACGTCAATTTCAATTAGAATTGCTTTTAACGTTTATGGTATGTGGTCTACCACTTCGTATACTTGATAAAAAAGCATTTCGAAAATTCTGGGTACATACAATACCGAGTGAATACTACCATCTCGGACAGCGTTACGGAGAGATATTCCACGAATACGTGAGGACATTGAAAATCGAATTAAAGCCGAATTAAAAGATAAACAGCTGTGGCTATGTCTTGATGAGACGACAGATTGCAAAAAAAATTCTATTTTGAATATAATAGTGCGCGTATTAGATCCTATTAAACCAAATTTTGCAATTCTATTAGCCAGCAGAAGATTAAAACAGTGTACTAGTAAAGCAATTACGGCCGTAGTTCTCGAAACGTTACAAAAATTCAAGTGCCAACCAGTCAACTGTTGTTGTTCATGAGCGATGGTGCAACAACAATGTGTAGTGTAGGCCGTTCCCTTAAAGAAAAGTGTGAAGGACTTTTACATGTTACGTGTAAAGTCCATGCTTTACATCTTGTGGCACAAACTATTCGAGAGTGTTACCCGGAGGTGCATTAATAGCAAACACAAAAAAAGTGTTTCTCAAAAGTCCTAAGAGGACTAGGGCATTCCACAGGTTATGCCCTGGTATTCGAGAACCACCACAGCCCATTCTTACGCGTTGGGGAACGTGGTTAAAAGCCGCTTTTTATTATAATGAACATTTTCAAGAAGTCAAATCCGTTATTTTGCAATTCGTCCCTGCCGAAGCTAGAGCTATTAGGATGAGCCAGAAGGGATTTCTCGATATTTCTGTTGAAACACATCTAAAGAATATTAGCAACAATTACAAAGGGTTAGTAGACGCGATAGAAAATTTGCAAAATTCTGGATTGTCGTTGGTAGAATCAGTGCAAGTCGTGGACGAAGTTAGTACATTGTTACACAGTATAAACGATGCAACAAGTGGACGAATTTTAGCTAAGTTCGATAGTGTTTTAAAAAAGAATCCGGACTACACGAGATTAAGACAAATGTGCGATGGGGCATCTGCAGATTCCTTGACTAAGTCTAAAGATTATTTTAATTACGCCTGTCTTACTTCGGTAGACGTGGAACGGTCGTTTTCGAAATATAAGAACATTTTTTCGTCTCGGCGAACATCCTTCACCGAGGCAAATGTGGAAACTTATCTGATGGTGCAACTTTTTAAACAAGCCTATCCGCATTATTAAGAAGGATAGAATTTATTTATTATATCTTTATTTACAGTTACATTATTAAGTACAACAGAATAAAAAAAAGCGTTCAGTTTCTTAGTTATTTCCTTATTACATCCCATTTACAACGCATACCGTTTTCAATCAAATAAAAAATCATAATGAAAATAAAAACACCTCAGCGTGTACATATATATATATATATATATATATATATATATATATTCGCTCTAATTACTAAACATTATTATTGCGTCAGCTTTTATTTTTTTACTCTTGTGTATTAATTTCGAAATATCACATATCTGCTGTGACTCACATATACGCTATTTACAATAAGCGGCCGTTGCGCCTGATTCCGATTCTGTTGGATGGCGCAATTTGGCCCGCTCTACTTATAAATAAACCCCAGCTCCCTGAAATACCATTAATTTCTTTCATTACGTTAAGGTGATATCAAAGCCTTCCTATAGATCTACGTGATCGCAAACAAAAACGGTAAATCCTACAGATTTCCTTCAAGTTTCTTCCAGATTACTCACATTTCCCAAGAACCTATAAAGTGAATCTCGTTACGTTAGGTCTCGATGTCGAAGTTCACACAACGGAAATTGCCGATTACGCGCGAAACGATCGATTCTAACCTGTATTTGTTTGACAACAAAATTATGTCAAATAAAAACGTTTACATATTCAAACAAATTCAATCTGTTGTTCTTAAGAAAATGTGCTTTCATTTAAATAAACGTTTGTTGACTTAAATAAATAATTTCAAAGATATATATTTGTTTGATTCAAGAACTTTTTTTTTGTGTGCACATGGTCATTACTTAAACGAAAAAGATTCCAACAGAATAATAATCCTATGTAATTTTATGCTATGAGAACTTTGTAAATGAGAATCTTGAACATTATACAAATATGTGATGCATATCCCGAAAGACTGTGAGTTAAAAATTGTACTTGAACAAAAACATAATTTTACGCATGCCTATAAGTGCATGTGTATGTGTATAGAACATATTTCTTTACAAATTCTCTTGCCATTAGAACCGCATATCATCATCGCAAATTCACACATGATACGCATCTTTTCCTCGAGAAAATGTAAACGTTGAGCCGCCATTTCGCGTTCGCTCGTTAAATAAGATGGCGGCCGCGCTGTTAGTAATTAAAAATATAATCCTCAGATGACTGCGAGGTATATACGGAACGCGGCGTCATATGTGGCGGAAAATGGCGGCACGATATCAACATTCAGCGAAAACGCATTACGCTCGAGATAAGAACTGAATGTCCGACTGTGATTTCTTGATTTGAAAGCAGCTGCCGTTATATATCTATTTTTTTTTTTCTGATGCTCTCGTTCATCATCGTTTTCCGCATCTCTGATTAACGGCGGCCGTGACGATTTTAATTGCAATATTTTAATGAGAAAAGTGCACCGATGCGATATTTTTCGATTTTCTTTGGAAGTATTTGTTTCTATGTTCGCTGTACGTTTTATTTTAATCTTTTTCAAAATTATCTGTGTTCGTAGGGGTTGTGTGTTTTTTTGCAGGTTTGTTTTGTTTCAAAAGATGTGATTTTTACGAGGGTGGGTCATTATGTCCGTGACTTTTTGAATGAGAGATAGTTTTTTCGGCAAAACGACGTTTTACTTCTCAACATAGTCTCCTTTTAGCTCAATACATGTCGTCCAATGTTTCTCTCAAAATATGCGTTTGTTTGAGCGATGATTTCATCGTTGGAACCAAATCTCTTTCCGTCGAGCGATTTCTTCAAATTTGGAAACAAGGAATAGTCATCGGGGGCTAAATCCGGAGAATATGGCGAATGGGGGAGCAATTGGTACACCAATTCGCGAAATTTCGCAATGGCGATTACGCACGTATGCACTCGTGCATTGTCTTAATGGAAGAGCACTTTCTTCTTGCCCAAATGCGGTCGTTTTTTTTATTAAATCGTCATTGAACTTGTCCAATAAGTTGCCGTAATATTCGTCGTTGATTGTTTTTCCTTTCTGAAGGTAATCGATGTGGATTATGCTGTGTGCATGCCAAAAAACCGTCGCCGTGACCTTGTTGACCGACAGGCCCACCTTGGCCTTCTTCGGCCCTGCTTCGCTCGGAGAAATCCACTGTTTCGACCGTTGCTTGGTCTCCGATGTGTTGTTTCGTTAACGGTTATGAAACGGTACAAAAATTCCTTCGGATTACGGTTAAACAACGTCAAACACTCCTTTGAAGTTATCACACGATCGCGTTTGTGATCAATTGTGAGCAAACGCAGTACCCATCTTGCGGATAGCTTTCTCATACGCAAGTGATCATTCAAAATCGAAACCACTGAGCCATGTGATATGCCTATGGCTTCTAAAATCTCGCGCACTTTCAATCTCCGATCGGCCAACACTATATCGTGAGTTGTTTCAATTGTTTCGCGTGTAGTGACCTCAATTGGGCGTCCCGAACGTTCGGTGTTATTAGTGCTTGTACGACCACAACGAAATTCAGTAAACCACTTCTTTACCATTGATTCTGATGGTGTAGAGTCCCCATAGTATTTATCAAGCTTAGTGATGGTTTTCCTCAAAAAATAATGCCTTTCAATAGCTGTCAAACTTTAACTAAATGACGCAGTTTTCTCAAACTTTGGCAGTAGTGCATTGATAAATGGTAGTTGACGGGAGCACAGACATATTAACTCACCCCCCTTAATTTCCAAATTCTTATAATTTCGACTACGAAGAGAAAATTATAATTCTGATAATAATGGTTTGAAAAAGTTAATAATTGATTAAGTATACGAATATTTAACATATTTAAAACCAAATAATAAAATAATACAATTTTTAAATTTCAATTTATTGATCACCTTAAACTCATGATGAACGTTTCTAAGTTTTCATTGTCAGTGTTACGTAGATATTTTCTTAAAAAGTACAATCAGATCGTGACAAAACGAAAAGATGGAACATCTTGAATTAAATGTTTGTACTTTGCACGTGAAATGTAGACAAGGCAAACAGGATATGTACTAACTGTGTATACCTTTTACGAAAATTCTTGTTCCATCATAAAGACAATTCGTCAAACTTGGAAAACACCAAGTGATATTGCTTGTTCAAACGGCAATATTATTATGGAAAATCAACACGTTATTAAACATATAAAGCATTAGATAATTGCCATTCTCAGCAATTAACCATCACCAGAAGCTTGCCGGATGGATATTCACGTTACTCTGCACTCAGATACAGTTACAGAAGATATTTTAATATACTCACGTTATGAGTAAAGAAAACTTACAATTAGTCGCTGAGATTATTATGTTAGATTTCTTCTCTAGTGCCTGTTAAAAGGAACGGAATTCTTGGGAATAATCTATAAATGCAATTGTGTAATTATGCCAAAAAATTACCGAAAATGTTACAAAAAACCTAGTCATCTAATCAAAGCAGCTGCATAATTGAAGCGACTGAAAGAACAACAAAAAATGCATTCACTGACTAAGGAATATCGTCCACGCAGAGAAATGGTTTCTTGTGGTGGTGTAGGTATCCGAAAGAATCTAGATATCCGGATCCAAAACTACCCGGATACTCGGATCCTAGGATCCGGATCCACTATCCAATTCTCGGACCCGGCCGCGCTACCCGATTCTCGGATCCGAATCCGTTATTACTTTGCAATATAGAAAGTGTTTAATAAAGGAGACATCGAATTTTTTAAAGAAACAAGAATGCCTTAATGCTCTTGCAATGACGTCAATTCGTTTCATTTCTCCAAAAAGAGTTTGTGTATAAACATTTTTATTACTACTAAACTTTTTATTCTAGGTTTTTTTCTTTCAATTTTTTCATGGGTTGATTCTTTTGTGTCAAAATATTTTACCTTTCCTGATGATAACGTTAACAGTCCCCCAAAGATAATAATTACCAGCCGCCACTGAGTGCTACATCAGAAAATGCTGGCTTATACGATCGAAATACAACAATTAACTTGCGAAATTTCGCCGTCTCCCTTAAGTGAATTAGAAACTTTTCCTCCTATTAGGAAAGAGAGATAACGTACAGAAATTGTATAAAAGTCCTTCCGAGTCGAACAAGCACACGGACCATATATTCCACACGCCGCACCGCCAGATATCTCCACTCTCGCCAACGCAACAATGATAAAATAAATTGGATTAAAGCCATAGCCCTGCTAGTGACTCGAAGGAGTTCGACAATAGCTCATCATTTCTATATCCCTTCGTTTCGAAGGAAGTTCGATCCCTATGTAGCGCGTTATTACGGTTCGGTTGGCGCTAAAAGTGTTTACCGACCTGTCAAGTTCGGAAAATGTCTTCGAAAGCGTTTTCTAGAAAACCCGGCGACGAACACTTATCCAATCTTCTCTACCCGGTTGGAGTCGAAGTCGGAATCTCGGAATCGCGCTGGGACGACAAGGATGGGTCGGAACCGACCCGGTACGGGGTTGACTTAGGAGGGATCTTATCGGTTAATCTTTCTATACTAACGGTTTAGAGCTAACGTCGTGAGTAGTTATTTGTTCCTTCGCTATACGCGGAGAGAAAAGAAAAGGAAGAATGTAGGAGGAAATCCGTTACTTTCGATCAATTAACTTCTATTGTTTAAGAGATTTAATTTCACCATGTCAAAATTAACAAAACAATTATAATTCTCTGATATAAAACGCCACGATATGAAAATTATTATTCGAAAAAGATTTACAAGCAAAATAAAACAATAGAAAACCTATCCATACATGCAGAGAAACGTTTACTTGTATCAAAGCTGTCATTAAGTGTAGATTTTTCAATTCAGTTATTTCCTGTTGGTTTTACAAAATGTTAACCATGGAAGAACGTATTTATTTGGTTAAATGTTATGGCATTGGAAACGTATCTTATCGATATACTATAGACGTGTTCCATGAAAAATTCCCAAACACTGCGGTATCGCGCGAAGCACTGCGCAAACTTGTAAGTAAATTTGATTTAACTGGATCTGTAGCGACTATTAAGAAATCCAAGAAAAAATACAACGAAGGCGATACGGCTACAATTTTGGCATTAGATTCAGTGATAGAAACACCAAAGTTATCTTTACGGAAACGATCACAAAGATTGAATATTAGTAAAACTCGTTTGCAAAGAATTTATGGAGAAAACAAAGTTCGGACTTGAAAATTGAGATGAAGAGAAGCGATTGGATTTTTGTTTATGGGTTGGTGAGAATTACTTCGTAAATACACATTTTCACAGAATGATCTTTTTTACTGATGAAGCAACCTTCTGCACCAACAGTCACGTTTCGTCACAAAACAGTCCAAACAACGCCATTCAAAAACGAAATCAACGTTATAAAAGAGTGAATGTTTGGTGCGGAATTTTTTACAATCGAATCGTTGGTTCATATTTTATTGACGAGAATTTGAATCATGTTTATGTACGTCTTTTGGAAACGTATATGTTACAGTTTCTAGATAATTTACCGCTAGAAATGCGGCGTAATATTTTTTGGCAACAAGATCAGTGCCCTGCTCATTCAACGCTTTTAATACGGCAGTGGTTGACAGATCAGTTCGGAGAAAGACGGATGGGAAGATTTGGACCGATAGATTTTCCTGCTAGATCGCCTGACCTTACACCTATCGATTTTTTTTTGTGAGGTACTTTAAAACAAAAAGTTTACGCAGATGACCTGCCGCATGATCGAGAAATACTAAAAGCACGAATACAGGACGTGGCGAATGAAATAAATAAACCACACGCCATACGTAAAGTCTATGGTGAATTCATCAAAAGGATGGAGATATGTGTGGAAGTTGGAGGCGATCATGTAGAATAATTTTTGTTGGCTTTCTTAATTGATTGAAATTAGTGACCTCAACTGTATTTAAACTAAAAAATTGCAATAAATGATACCTTTCTCCTGATGCATTTTCATGTTATCTTAATTTATGGACATTTTGTACATTTAATCTTAGATTTTCTGATGGTAAACTTATTTATTCAACAAGCACTTTTTATAAGGAATGACTTTTCGTCGTAAAATCAATAAGAAAAATTTGTTTCCTCTTGTCAACTCCATCCGACACAGTGTATATACTTGCAATGAGATAATTGTATTTCTTTGTTTAAGACATTTGTTAACTTGACTCGGGAAAATCTTGCAGAAAGCGATTCTTACTATAAGTAAATGGCCGTTATAACACAAAACAATATGTTCTTAAGGGGGGAATTCGATTTTTCGGATCAAAAAAAAATCGATTTTTTTTTGTTTTACGGAATATTTTAGTTTAACATCTCAAGTATCTCAATGAAAGAATATCTCAAAAAAATTTCATTTGGAAATTCGTAAAACTTCCGGAGTTATGAGTCGGTCTTAATTGACCCGAGCGCGATAAAGCCTCGAGGCTACAAAAGAAACTCGGACAAGGCGTTGAAGCAAACAAATGGCTCAAAACCAATTCTACGAAGAAGAGGAAGGACTATTATATGGTCCTGGAAAGATTTAGTAACAGAAAAATCATGTAAGTACTCTTGATATACTTATGTAAATGTATATAAACTAAACTTAAAACTTTAAACGCTGTTTTCTCGAAACAGCATTTTTGCGGACGGTATACATGATATTTTTGTAACCATTGAAGCGATTACCTTCAAATTTGGCCTGCATCTTCAGTAAACATTACTTTATCGTTTGATGAACCAGAATATTAATAGGTTATATTATATTTTTTTTACATAATAAAAATGGACGAATTTTGATAGTAAAAACTATAGTTTTGATTTGAAAATTAATAACTTCCGTAATAATATATTTTTTTTAAATTCTAGTTCATCAAACTGAAACTACATGTGTATAAAGTAAAACGCTGTTTCATTTTTCTGTTTTAGATTACCTGGAAGATCAATATCGTGCACACCAGTAGATGTGAACTTTGCATAGCGTAATATTCAATCGTATATAAATTCTCTATTTATAATTAAAAATTCACAAAAAAATACTGTAGGTTCTTAAAACATGGATATAAACATGGTGCAAATTTCAAATTAATTGAATAGTTAGTTTCTGAAGAAAACATCCTAAATTTTACTATGTTTTTGGCAAAAAAAAAAGAATTCCCCCCTTAGGATAGTAAATAGTTTTCTTAATTCCAGAATGCGTACAGGCATTGTTCATAAATCAATAGTTTCATTTTCTTAAAATAAAGCATTTTTTACTTAGAATTCTTGAAATGCATATTATTTATATCCACTTTATTAATTGCGCTCACCTTGTTGAAAACAGTACGACATATACGTACATAATGCAGCAAATTATTCACATTGCTTGTGATTTTAAAAAGACTAAACGTAGAGGTTATCTACAGAATAACGTCTCCTTCGAAGTTGTCACACGATCGCGTTTGTGAGCAAACGCGGCACCCATCTTGCGGATAGCTTTCTCATACGCAACTTATCATTCAAAATCGAAACTACTGAGCCATGTGATATGCCTATGGCTTCTACAATCTCGCGCACTTTCAATCTCCGATCGGTCAACACCATATCGTGGATTTTTTCGATTGTTTCGCGTGTAGTGACCTCAACTGGGCGTCCAGAACGTTCGGCCTCATTAGTGCTTGTACGATCACAACGAAATTCAGTAAACCACTTCTTTACTATTGATTCTGGTGGTGCAAAGTCTCCATAGTGTTTATCAAGCTTAGCCTTGCTTTGAGTGATGGTTTTCATACGCAAAAAATAATGCTTTACGAGCACACGAAATTCACTTTTTCCCATTTTCGCCAAAATGCACGACGTTGTCTGTTTTCAATGGTTGTCAAACTTTAACTAAATGACGCAGCTTTCTCAAACTTTTACAATAATGTATTGACAGATGGTGGTTGCTTTTTAATTTGCAACGCGGGAAATTCAAAAAGTCACGGACATATTCACCCATCCTCGTATACTACTGACGTAAATCTAATGTTATAGAAGCAAGAATATGTTCACAGCGTTGTAACTATCTTAAATTTTACACCAAATTCGTTGAAATGGATTCATTTTCCTATTTTCAGCACCAAATTACAATTCATTAAACTGCTAATTAACCAAGAATAACGACTTCCACCATATGTTTGTTTACACAAAGATATTCCACCATTCATCTCAGCTCAATTTTATTTTCCTTTTTGCATTTCATTTTGACTGATTCTATTGTCATTTGACACCTTGAATCAATAAACGTTGTTATTATTATTATTATTATTCCTTAGAAGAAGTAATCGTAAATGGCAAAACTTGCTTTTAGTTGTTCAATCTCTACTGCTTCAATCACTCATGATCGTAATCACCATCATCCTCCTTATGCATGTTTCCTAACTTCTACATCGCTTCCGTCACGTTATCGACGAATTGAAAAGCAATATAAAACCTGCCACGTCATCAAGTCAAACGCTACCAATAAGAGATCGCAGATTAACCCCTTAGGAAGTGGAATATGGAATGATTGCGCCCTAGGGCCGCGTACGCGAAGAACGGAAATATAAATAACTTAATATTCCATGCATAAATTCTCTAACAAATAGGGTAAAATCGAAAAAACGTTATAACGATAACGTGAGTATTGAGCATCCTCGATTCTTCTCACTCCACGAACTCCAGATTTATTTTTTCTTCGTACCATTGCGAACGCCCACTTTGAATATATACGAATATTTTTTTATAAATCTTTGTACATACGTTGAATGTGTATGTGGAAGATGAAAATTATCGGAAGATGGAGATTTGTAGGGAAATTTTTCGAATATTCAGGTTGAAGTAATTTTCTTGATATATTCAAGGGTGCACGTGCACATATACTGCTGAGGACAATTAGGGATAATTACTGATTTCTATAGTGTGCACAATAATTCCGTTTGTGAGGTGTAAACAGATGAATTACGGCATATATGGGCAACCCCCGGCCCACCACTAGCTTCAATCCGGCCCTCGAGAGAAATTCAAATAACGCGCCAAAAAAATTAAAGATTTAGCACACAGTTTATTTGTAATTACCGTCAACCAACCTAAAACTGTATTTATTCAAATCATAAAGACTAAAATCGATAAATAATATTATTAAGCGTTCGCAATGGAACGCCACAGATCGAGTCAGAGTTAGTCGTTAGAAAGAGACAAACATATAAACATTCGGGAAGCCGCCCGATGACCTCGAAGGGCTCCAGAGCCGACTGTTATTCATTGCTGTCCACGCATTTTTGTTGACATTCGGGAACAAAAGGAAGTCGTTAGTCGACAAATCAGGCGAATAGGGGCAATAAGACATTAATTGGATGTTTTTCTCAAATAATCAATTGCTTGACATGCTGTGTGAGAACTGGCGTTGTCATGATGAAGGATGATGCAGCGTTGTTGATTGTTTTTCCTGATATCATCGATGACTTCCGACAAACAAATTGTACCATTCAACATTAATTATTCCTCAATCCTCGAAAGCAATGCTTGCGAGATGTCCAGTACAACAAAAGAAACAAGCAATCATTTTCTTAGAAGTGTTTCATGAATGAACAACTTTTGTTGGATTCAGTTTATCTGAGAACACCCAAACAGACGATTGTTGTTCAGTTACTTGCGCGCCGGCAACAACTGCAGCAAAGCTTTTCTGACGCCTTTTTCGCTTCTGTAGCTGCTTATATAGCCCTTGGCTCCCCTCGCTGTGTCCCCGCGATATAAGCTAAATGTATTCACAGTCAAAATTCCGGGGAGACGATAACATATCTGGTTTTCACTCCATTTTCTACCGACGTTATTTCTTGTGTTTAATGTAACTGCGTTCTATAAACACATGGAACACAAAATTTTCCAAATCAAATATCTCTTCTTAATAAATGATCAAATCCACTGGAGAACGTATACATTTTAAACACTAGATCACGAACTCTTGTAGAGTATTACAGTCTGTAATATAAATATATTGAATGTGAAGAAAGAGACCCACAAATCCACATATACACACGAAATAACTCGATATCATCAAGAATGAGGAATACTTCGACTTTTTGTCAAGTGGTAGGCCTTAGCAGCAGTGTATATAAGAAACAAAATAAAGAAGTGATAGTATTTTCTATAGTTCTTCATAATTATTAATAGAACTGCAATCAGTGTGCTGTAACAGCCCTGAAGATGTCCCATAAGAGTGTGGACGAAACGTCAGCAAAAGCTATGCCAACGACGCGGTTCCAACACGGAAACCAAGAGTATAGTGTTATTGATGACCGCGGAAGCCTACGTACCAGGCTCTACTTTATTTATTTGTCCTTGTAAAAGTCATCGTCCTCTTCATCCTCGACTTCATCTACACCAAAGTCATCTTCTTCGAAAAGGAGACGATGAATTCCGTCAAAATCTTCAAGCTTATTCAAGTTATAAAACTGTTTACTCATCAATAAGAACCGTGCGTACAATAACTGTTTTAGATAAAAAGAAATATTTTCTTCTTCGTTTAAGAAAAAGAAGTATATACTTGTAATGAAATAATTGTATTTCTTTGTTTAAGACGTTTATTAACTTGATTCAAGTAAATCATTTTAAGAAAGAGTTAGTCTTAGTATAAGTAAATGGCCGTTATAACACAAAACAAAATATTCACTCTCCTTGTTTAAAACAGTACGACATATCCGTACGTAATGCACTAAATTATTCTCATTGCTTATGATTAAAAAAAAAAACTAGGGTAGGTTATCTACAGAATAATGTTCCAACAAAAGTGAACTTTAATGTACAAGTACACATGAAAAAAGTGCCTAGAAACAATAACTAAGATAATGCTGATATATAGCAATGTGAGAAGAGAAAAGCACTAACGCTTTTTGCAAAATACAGTAGCATGGGTGCTCTGGACATATGCGCGATTAATAAAGGGTTAAATAATGTGTTATTCGAAATATAATGTAGTAGACTGTGCTTAGAAACAATATAAAAAGTTTGGTTGTAGCTGAAATAGTCAATTTTATTTCATTGTAAAATCATATTGTTATTATTAGAAAATCCTTCAGCAACCACTATTTTATTACAGATGCTTTGTGACTTATTTGATTATTACAGAAACATAATATGTAAATGTAACGTCAACCTTCGTTTTTTGCGTACAAGATGGCGGTATCGTGGCGATTCGTCGCCATAGATGATTCGCCGCTTAGCACGATGTATTACTCGAAAATGATTCATCTCCTTCTAACTTTCGTTTGCCGAATTCTTTTGAAAGTTCAGGAAAAATGCATGAAGGGAGACGACGCGATTATAGAGCGCACTACGAAACACGTAACGACCAACGAAGGAAACGAATAATAATCAGACGAATTACCATAACATTTAATGCGATAAAGTCGTCTATAGCTAGCGACCGTATTCCTTTGTGGAACGGATAAAATGGCGGCAATTTGGAACTTCGTTACACCTTTGTCGCGGCGTTTCGTCCTTCCCTCTCTAAAATTTCCGAATGAATCTTAATGCCGGCGAGCCGTGCTTGACGAACTTCAAGCTTGGTAACCATCGAGGGACTCAACCGGCGCGGTAATAAGTTCGTAATCTAATTTTTAATTTGTAATACGTGACGATGGGACTGCGTACCATTGCTCTATTCAAAGATTGCGTAAAGGTCTATTAGTAGGCGCCTAGAGGCGGTGGTGGCAGTGTGCCTGATTCGATGATTCAATGATTCACAAAGGCTCGATTCGCCCGATGGAGCTCTGCGATTTAGAAGATTCTTTGCCTCGTTGGTTTGTAAATGAATTACGTGGGACTAAATTTTAATTTGATGTCAATTATTTAATGGACGAATAAATGACGTTACCGAATAATTTGTTCACATACTTGTTCCAGTGTTGTCACCTCTACCGATTCTTCAGTAAATCGGCCGATATTCTCTTCAATTTACCGATCTGCCGAAATAACATTGATTGGGAATTTTTTGTTTTTAAATTGTTTTCAGGGAATTTAAATTAAGAAATAAATTTAATTGAAAATTTTTGCCTATATAAATTCTCTTTGCCTTTGCTATCAATTAAGAAGTCTTGGTCAATCCCCTAAAATCATTCGATATGGGTGAAAACACGATGCGAACTTATAAAACAACGAAGTTACTTACGTTTCGTTTAGTATGATTTAACCTGTTCTGAGACATAGGCAAAAATTTTGTAATCATGTATGTACTTCGTCCACTATTTGCAGTGACTCCATTAATGACGACGCTCTATTTCGTAATTGTTCTATTGCGTCATGTAATCCTTTATAGTTGTTCCGAATAATTTGTAACTCTGTTTCAACGGAAATACCTTGAAATTTTGTCTGGCCCTCCTTAATAACTGCAAGTTCGGCAGGATTGAACTGTAGAATAACAGCTTTTACTGCCTGCAACCATGTTCCCCAACGTGTAAGAATCGGCTTTGGTGGTTCACGAACACCAGCATACTGTGCGTGAAATGATCAATGACGTTTTGGAGATTTGAGAAACACTTCTTCTATTTGCTATAAGTTAACGGCCTACCGCATTGTTGCAGCACCATTGCTCACTTGACGTGTGAGACGTGAAAGTTTTCTAACGTACTAATTGTAAGTATCACCCTCACAATTGCTGCAGCAGTACACTTTTCCAGTCTTTTGCTAGCTAATACCAGTGGAAATGTCAGTTTATGAGGCTCCAGTACACTACTATAACATTTAGAATAGAATTCCTTTTACAATCTGTTGTCTCGTCAACACATAACCAAAGCAACTGATTTGTTAATGTAGATTTGATTTTCTTTTCCACGTTTTCGCATACAAATAAAACATGCCTACGTGTCGTTTTCGTAGTTGGCAACTTCAAATCGGGGTTGTACTTATACCAAAAGTTCTGAAACGGTTCTTTTTCGAGTAAAGTAACAAATTACAGGTTATCGTCATGACAATTAAATCGAAAATAAAGGCAGTTCTTGTTGGTACACTCTTTTTTCTCTTTCTGTGTTCTTCGGTATTGACATGTTTGTTACAGTTCGTCTTGTCCAAGCACATTAAATGTTTCTCACCCACCTTACAAACTGTTTTAGCACCATCGTAGAACAAATCACACATTTTAAATTAATAATTGTACGATATATTTATAACGAATAATACGTAGCACAAAACACAACGCACGCTTTCGTTTCCTAAACTGAACGAAAAATAAACATGCGGACGCTGAGAATGCGAAAATCAATTTTTGCATATACCTCGCTACTCTGGTGAAACGCCAATGTATCGCAGAGACGATTACCTCGATGTAGTGATAACGAAGAACGTTCAACTGAGAAAATCCTCTCAAAATTATAAAACTGCATGGGAAGGAAGACCGGAATTTAAGGGCTGGCTTACAAAAACTCGTAAAGGAGAAAATTATGCTAAATGTCGCAGCTACGATAATGATCTAGATATTTCCAGCGGAAAAGATGCTTTAATAAAGCACGGAACTTCAAAATTCCATTTAGAAAAAGTTAAACTTCGACGTGGTCAACAGCCCCTTGGCAAATTTGTCGTCGACACGTCGGCAAAAGTTACATTGATGGACTTCAATATAAAAGAAGATACTTTTTTGTTTATTCATTATTTACTACATTACTAGTTTTAGTAATGTAATTGAATTTCATTGTTACAGCTGAGATCAGACTATGAGCTCTTATGGTGGTACACAATTTATCAATAATGTTAATGGAACATTTGCCTCAGTGTGCTTCAGCATTTCCGCATTCAAAAATTGTAAAAGGTCTAGCTTGCGCAAGGGCCAAGACAAGAAGTGTGATCAAACATGTCATTGGTGATGAAAATTTCAAGAACATCTGCGAAAATTAATCGACGAACCTACTGATTTGTCTGCTCAAAAGCACCTTTGCATTGTTGTTAGATATGTAGCAGAAGATTCTGTAAAAGCTAATTTTTTTTAATTTATAAAAGTTGAAGATGCTAAAACTCAGTCAATTTACAATTTGTTGATTGAAAATGTTACTAAATATGAAAATAGGCTATTTCATAGTACGTAGGCTTGCACGGTCGTCAATAACACTAAACTCTTGGTTATACGTTATGTCACGTCGTAACCGGAAACCAAGAGTATAGGGTATTTCATATTCATAAGCAAAATTTGATTGGATTTGCTTTAGATTAGTTTCCCGGTGGATCCCACATCTTTTAACAGAAGAACAAAAGGGGCTCGCGTTAATTGGCTAACTTTGAGCTAGCTCAATAACGGAAGCTCAAAATACGTTTATCGTCAGTGATAACGATTCACGGATTTATTATGAGGAAATAGACGAACCAATTAAGTACTTACAATATTTATAAGAGCAAGTATTTTGTAGTTAACCGGTCACACCCGAAAGAACAAAAAACATTAGCACTAATAAACTATGATTTGCAGCCTCAGTAAATAAGTAGCTTCTCACCAGAAATTGTTAAAGGTACTCAAGGCAGGGCCGATAACAAGCGGGCCCGGCGACGTCATTAGTCCCAAATACAGCTTCGACAAGAACTATAAAACGGTAATATCATATAGAGAAGAATGGAAAAGACGACCGCCTATTATAGCCGAATCTATCTGGTACACAGACGGCTCAAAAACGGAAACTGTGTATTGAAGAATTAGATAAGCAAAAAGTGGGGCCTCATGAATGCGTTCAACAGGCTGGGTAGCTTAATTAAGGTGACCCTGGTCTGGGTACCAGGACACGAAGGCCATCGAGGGAATGTCAAGGCAGACGAATTAGCCCAAGTAGGCTCGTCAATTGCTGAGAAAAACCCAAAACACTCTCCAGGCATAGATTCTACGGTAATTAAAGCAACTACTAAACAATGGAAAGATAAGAAATCTCAAGACTGGTGGAAGAGAGACAGGCCAAGCAATTTCTGATTGGACACAGGCCTAAATTTATAGCAGACCTACCAAGCAGGAACAGAAAGTCCGTTAGAACAATAGTAGGCTTGTTAGCAGGACATTGTATGCTCAAGAAACATATGAGCAACCTAGACCTGATAGAGGAAACGGCATGTAGATTCTCCCAGGCGGAAGAAGAGACTGTCGCCCATGAGCTATGCGATTGTATAGCACTGACAGGAGTACGACTTTCAGAAATGTCGCTAATGTAATTGATCTAATCATAGAGAAACCACAATAGATCTGAAAAAGTCGCAGTGGTGTAAGTCAAAACCCACCTGGAATACCGATCTAAATCTAACTCTCTTTAGTAAAAATGAATAACTTTATAAATGCAAGAATTTACAGGCTTTTAGAAATTAGAAATTAATAAAAACCCCAATTCAATTAACGTTCTTCTAGATCACCCTCTCACGTCATGTAAAAACTGTTATTTGTTTAATGTTTGTACGTTGTTTCTTTTTTAGTTCTAAGATCTTTAAGGTAAGTGATGCAAGATGCTTTAACTCGAATGCGATTTAAATTTGGTTTTGATTTTTTTTTATTATTAAATATTAAGTGCAAACCAAATTCAGATAGAAAAAGCGGAGTTATTAGTTCTTTGTTTTTTTCTTTAATAAACATGCATAGCGTTTTCTTCATTTCATTTTCTTTTATTTGACGCCTCAAAACTTTTCTATAATTGGGTACCAGACATGGTACTTTTACGAATTCGGGAATTCGTTTATCAACCGTATGACCGAATGATGTGAGAAAAAGATTTTAATTCTAACATGCCTTGTTCTATTCCTACTCTAAAAGATATTTGCAAGTTCCTACTTTTAGCGCTTATATACCCTAAAATATGCGAAATATACAAAACTAAACGCGAAGGTTCTTGTCTGTAGCACGAAATATAAACATATGCCCGTTTTACATCAATAAATCCATCAGGGCTGAGTGGTTAAGTGGACCCTTTTCTCTGTTTAACACATTTGCATTCTTTTTCAAATAAATGGTTTCGTAAGCGTCCAATTCTCACGGCGAAATTACGTTCTTAATTTATCTTGTTCTAATTTAATATTATGCCCGGTTTCGTTTATGTGTTGTTCTGCACTTGACGATTCAATCCTCCCATAGCGGTAATGAGTTATATGTTCTTTGAATCTGGTGTCTAATACCCGTTTCGTAAATCATTTTCGCAGACTTTGAAAGTGATGGCTACACAATATATTATGATTTGAAAAAGATTTATGGAGAGTCAAACTTTTAACAAGATTTTGCACTGTAGCAAATTAAAAAGAGTATCTGTTAAAAAAAAATGAGACTAGAATGGTTCGGAAGAAGGTTTCCTTGCCTTTGTCTTTACCTATTCTTTGACTATATGCTTTCCTGTTCTGGAAAATTGATGACAAGCGAAGGAATGGTTACTACGTTCAACTAATATACTCTCGGCACATATTATAAGACAGGTGGAAACCAGTAACATGTTGCACTAACTGCATATTTAATTCTTAAGTAATAATCCTAATATCCTTTTACTGCATATCACTTTGTCTTTGATAGAGAATCTGGTTGCTTTCCGCCTTGAAAATAAAATTAATTCACTTTATATATTGTTCGAACTTTCCCCAAAGTGTTAGTTTTCCTTTAAGAGTAAAGTATCTGGCAAAAAATTAAAAGTACTTCCAGACTTATTTTAAATACAACCAAACAAAATTAGTTTTGGGTCAAATGGACTTGTTCAAAATAAGACTTTTGGTAGAGATCCCTATGAGCTGCGTGAAATTTGCACGAATTCCAATGTCGAAATACTCATAAACAAAAGCGAATCGTCCACCATTTTGATTCGTTCCTTCTTACGATTTGCGCGCGACCACTACAATAATCATCCTCTTTTAGCGTCGCTACCAACATTAAACGTCCCACCTAACAAGAAGCGAAACAGAGAGGATGCGAACGATGGAAAAAAAGGAAAATACATCGGACGCTTTTTTCTTCGAGCTTTGCATAAATAGTGGTGGATTTCCCCTCCCTTTCGCCTTGTCCTCTTCCATCATGCTCTTATAAATAAAGTTCCGCACTACACATGTACACCGCGAAGTCTCTTTTCGCATTTCCCTCTCATCATAATCCCCCTTGCACCCTCCACACTGTTAGCGTTACCTTAGGAAGGAGGACGCGCGGAGGACGACGCGAAGGTAACGAAGGGCGGTGTCTTAAAGCCCCCAGAGAGCGAGCCGCAACCCCTACTTCTACCCTCAGTACGGTTGTCGCGCAAAAAAGAATTCCGAATGCAAAAACCGCGCTACCCTGCCACCGCCCTTCTAGCCTGGTGCCGCACGCCGTGAAGAGCTTTCAGCGGGATTTGCATATTTCTGCATGGGCCGAGATCAAAAAGCGCGTTGCAAACTGATGGTGGAACGACGCTGTGGCATTTCTAGCTATCGGAAGAGGACGGAATGGCGTATAATCGGGCGATGGATAGAAGGAGACCGAAATTAACGACAGTAATGGTAGCCAAAGAGTACAGTCGACGTAAAAAATTGCTCTTGGAAGTGGTGGGTTGATAGCGCTGCTCTAGTTTTCTCTTTTTTTTCGTTTCTTACGTTTAGAAAAGCTCCTGGTTAATATATTAAATTCTATTATTTGCTGATAAATAGTCTGGTGTAGAAACGTTGATTTTGAATTGAAATTAACAGCTTTAGCATCTCAAGAAAGGGGAACTATTTTCTCGCCAATTGATAGTAAAATCGATTTTGAATAGCCCCTAACTGTGAACAAACAACATCACTACATATGTTATAATTAAAGTCCCAAAGAACACGTTTCTTGAAAATATCAGGTATGCATACTTTTTAAATTGTCGATCGATAGCACATGTTTGGTACCTATCATCTACTTTAATGCTAATCCTTCTTTCAATGGATACATACACTTTTGGTGACAATTATTTAAATCATATTTTAAAATAATTTTAAATGGCAATCAATAAAACCTTAATTCAAGGTTGTTTACTTTATGACTACCAAAGCTGCAAAATATGTACCGCATGCGGAGTAAGTGATCGAACAGCACAGAAATGGTCCAACAAATTTTCTTCAGGAGATTTCAGCTTTTCCGATGAAGAACGCTCTGGGAGACCCAAGATCATTAAGAACGAGGATATTCAACAGGAGACAAATTACAACGCAACGTACTTAAAGATTGTAGAAAGGTTCAGTGTAAGCGATGAAACCATTCACCAGCTAGGAAGGACGCGGAAGTTAAACAAATGGGTCCCACATAAATTTTCAGATGATAACAAATTCAGCCGTCTTATCAATTGTTCGACATTTTACGCAACGATAATGAACCTTTTCTTGAACGGTTGTTAACTTGCAATGAAAAGTGAATATTGTACTCAAATTCTAAGCGTTCGTATTATTGGTTCCTGCCAACTGATCCAATACCACACACTCCCAAGGCTTCCTTACACCCAAAAGGGATTTTGTTGTGTGTTTAGCGGACAACAGCCGGAATTGTCCATTATGAGGTTTTGGTAACGGGTCAAATCATCACTTCTAACTTGTATTGTGAACAGCTTGAGCTAATATTAGCAGCACTTATTCAAAAACAACCTTCTTTGATCAATCGAAAGGAAGGACATCGCCAGACCTTATACCGCAAAAGTGACTCGGAAAAAAATTTCTGAACTTGGCTGGGAAACATTACCACACCTTCCTTATTCTCCTGACACTTCGCCAAATGATTCTCACCTTTCTTTGTTTCTCGACAACTGTATGAGGCATAGGCAGTTCCAAACTCGAGTTGATGTAATAAATGCAATCCGTTAATTTTTTGATTTAAAATCCGTAAAGTTCGACAATACCGGCATCCAAAAATTGGTGTCACATTAGCAAAAGGTCATTGACTGCAATGGTAATTGCTTGGATGAATCATAATCTATTATTGTTTCTTAATAAATATTTATTTTACCATCAAAAACAGTACGAACTTATTTGGTTACCTGATATAAAAGCAGCAGATGAAAATCTGACATCGAATCCAATCTATGTATCTGATTCAAATCCCGACCGACGCCAAGTTTGGAAATAAATTTAAGGGAATATATTCGTAATAACTATAACTTAAACAAAGACTGATACCTTTATTAATAAGCAGCTCAGAATTTCTAATTAGTTAATTTGGAGCTTCTGTAAGGTTCGCAACTTATCTAAACTTAGTGCATTAAGATTCTTCGCTGAGTGGACCAATGGTGTTCGCCACAAAGCGTTCCTTCTAGCTGTAGAAATGCCAAGCAGTTGGATATTTCTTGCTTCCGTGGCACCAGGATATCAATTCTGGACAGCAAGTCGGGTGAATCGATTTTGTTGCTGATAATATTCTGCACAAATGCAGCACTAATATTTTCTCTCCTTTCAACGAGTGTAGTGAAGCCATGTTTCTCCAATAGGTCACTATAGGGAATACCGCGGATAAGATAGTTACCGTCGCTCCTAAGACAAGTATTTCAAAAATTTACGCTGAATCCTTTCGAGGAGATTAATTTGAAAGCCATAAAAAGGATACCAAGCGACTGTAGCGTATTCAAGTTTGGAAATAATATAAGCAAAAAAGGCCTTAAAAGTACGAAAAATAAATCCTAATAATTTTAAAGCAGCAGTTATGATTTCTTAAACATGACTTGAAAAGGTGCATTTTTCGTTATATGATAGTTCGTTAGTATCATTGCAAATATAAATAAAAACAGTATTTTTACCGATTTTCCAGAGAACTTATTTCAAAGAGTTTTAATTTTATTTGTGTGCGTCTATTTTCGCGGTCAATTATTATCATCATGGGAAAGAGGAAGGATATAAGCACGGAGAAAGAAGCACGAATTTCTGCTTTACTAGAGACGAGAGAGTTCTCTCAACCTGAAGTTGCCCAAAAAGAGGGCATATCACATCACAGTTCTGAGAATCGCGAAATTAATTAGCGGCAGAACATACTGTGCCGCCATACGTAAAACAACTGTAAGAGATGATCGTCGTATAGTAAAATTGACTACAGAATATCGTTTTTTATCCCCTAAAGGTGTTCATGAAATTCTTAGTAGAGAAGGTATACAAATATCAGCCCGAACAGTCCCTAGACGTCTTCATGAAGCAGGCTTGAAATGCAGACGACCGGCAAAGAAGCCAAGACTAACATCCAAAATGGAAGTGACACGATTTAAATGGGCCAAAAAAATATAACAAATATACAGTTGAAGATTGGGGAAAGGTAAGTTTATCATCCGTATTTATGGTCAAATTCATCCCAATAGTTCGCTTAAAGGCTCTCTACATGTTTTACTTTTTCCTAGATTATTTATAGCGACAAATCACGGTTAGAAGTGCTAATGGAGAGAAACCAATTTATTCGTCGACGTCCTTCAGAGCGTTATAAAGAAGCATGTACGATGAAATCTATTAAACATCCCATACCTCTAATGGTTTGGTCGTGTATTACGACAGAAGGACCGGAACCACTACATTTCGTTAACGGAACAATGGAAGAAAAACAATATAAACAAGTATTTCAAAACTATTTAATACCTTATGTTGGTTAATTGGATCCGACTCAAGAACCATATACTTTCATGCAAGGCAAAAAGTGTAATGCGATACCTTGAATCAAAAAATCTGCGTGTACTACCTTGACCAGGCAATTCATCAGACGTAAACCCAATCGAAAATTGAAAAGTACACGAAACTCAACTACAAAGGAAGAATTACAACAGCATATTGAAGATGTATGGGATAATAGTGAAGAAATAAAAAAAAAACAATAAAAAGCTGCATTGGCAGTATGCCAAAAAGGATTGAGGAAATAATAAAACACAGAGGAGGAACAAGTACATATTAGTAAATATATGTTTAAATTATATTTACTTACATGTTATATACAATCAAATAATAATATTGCTAACATTACCAACTGTTTTTTTTTTTAATTTTACCCCAAAATTATATCTTTAAGTGGTCCTAATTCGATGACCAGAGACTGCAGATATCTTGCTGACGACTAATATGAATATTGTTGATGGTATAATGTGAATTGACTATTTATACTACTATAATTTTAAATTGTTGTGAAAACACCAGGAGTGAATTTTGTTTAGATTAGTCTGTTAGTTAACATCTGAGGAAGAATCAATAGTGCAGTAAATTTTAATATCGTCAGCATAAACTAACACAAGACAGTCAGTAGATTTAAGATCAATATATATATAAAATAGGAGTGGACCAAGGTTTGATCCCTGAGGAATTCCAGAAGTGGAATAAAACAGACGAAATTTATAACCAACTTTTTTCTGTTTCAAATCGTACCAAAAGGCCTCTGATAGGCCAAACATAGTTAATATGGTTGAACAATAAAATTAATTCTTAAAATGACGACTTATACTGAGAATTTTGAAATATATTTCTTTTGATATTTAAAATCACTCCTTCGTCGACGTTGATATTTCCTTTACAATGATAAAACTGATTATTTGGAGCTACTATCGACACCAAACAATACGAAAAACTGATAATTCCTTTTCAAAAATTAATCAAATGAAACAAACATTTCCTTCGTTTGTTTTTCGGAATCATTGCTTTCCTAGAGTAATTTCGTTGATAAACATCGTGTATTACCCATTCTGATACATCCTTCGCCTAAAAAAATGTTAACGCAGCATTCGTTTTCTTTTAACACTTGTTAGTCAAACCTCAAAGAGTGAGGACGTTATAAGTGGCAGAGTAACACTTGGATAAGCAACCAAGATACTACATCTTAATGATATTATTCCAAACTATCGTTCTTCGTGATCTGTTTTTCTATTGTTTAGCTGTAGGTTTTTTTTTTATCATTTGGTATACTATTTAGCTACATGTATGTATGTATGTACCATCTTTTTCAAATCAAAGCTACACGCACTGAATACCTAGCGATGGGTAATTCCGAATTTTTCGTCAATACTTATGAATCCATATTTGAATGTGTGCTATTGTATTTCAGGTTTTTACAAGAACATTTGGAGCTTCGATTCACATTTAATTAAAAAAAGACGGTACATATCAGAAATGTATATAAATGTATGTACGTACACACAATATAAACGTGTTCTTTTACATGCCGCTTATGTATTGTCAAGGATTGTATTTGATCTCCAGCAGTTGAAAGCCGCCATACGGGTTAACTTTCCACTTGAACCGACGAACACGAATAATTGGCTTTCTCCAATTTGTATTGAGTGTATCGGCCATCTTTGAGCCTTTTGTTTTACGCTCAAGTGCACTATAAAAGTTTCTTGTTTGAACGGCAAAGCTTCAGTTGATTTCGTCTTTCCGAAACAACGACAAATACGTCGGAAATACGTGCTCTGTGTCGTAAGTAACAGTGACCAATGCTTTAAATGTGTAGCAATTTCAAAATGCTTATGTGTGATATAAACAAATTGATAGTCTTCAATATAAACTAAACGATACTGACATGCAATGTTTTCTTTCCAATAAGTAATATTAACCGTACCGTGAAAACCTTTGCAGATTCACAAACCTTGTGGTGTATTAAAAAAAAGTGCATTTTTTTTATTTACCGGATGGAGGCAGTGGTGGCATCAGTTATACCACCAATACGTTTTTATTTGATAGTTGGATATGTGATAGATTCATCAGTTATTGCTTTTGTTTGTATTGATGGATTGGTGACAAGTTCGGCAAATATCATTTTTCCTCCACCTGCTTTCAAAGTCAGTGGATGATACGTGGGGAAGTTGTCGGATGCCAATTTGATTATTACTTTCATTGAAGACCAGCTGGCGACCTCACATCTGGTTTGGATCAATTCTATTAGCTTCCAGACAAGTACAACAATGTACTGCCGAAGTAATTTCAAAGTTAGTGCTAAATACATTGGAAAAGTTTGAACTTTCAACAAATCAACTGTTGATGTTTATGAGTGATGGTGCCGCAAACATGCTTTCTTGTAATAATTTACAAGCTCTACTGTAAATATTTACATGCACTTTGTAATTATTTGCAAATTGCTACATCGATATTGTAATCATTTGTAAACATGTTGTGTCGATACACAATAATGTATAACAATTTACACAGCGTTGTTAATTTCCCAACAATTTCTGCGTCCTCTAGCGAGTTTGTAAGGTGTGCTGTGAAGTATCCAAAGATCGTTATTTCTGTATCGCTGTCATCAACATATGATTTTCGTTTTGTAATTTCTTTTCATAATTAATCTGCGTGAAAATTGATTGTTTTTTTTTTAAATACCTGCGCCAAGAGATCTTAATTATTTTTCAAAATGTATTTGAACGAAATAAAATACATTGAATTCTGAATCTGAAAACTTATAATAGCTCGGGTTTAATTTTTCACATCTTGCCCATTACATCAAAAATTAAAATCAATAGCTCTTACATTTGAAAGGACCTGAAGTCTTTAGATTAATTTTTTACATTTAATTTTAATAATTTAGTGTAAAATGATCGGTGCAATCGCAGATAAAAGTTCAGAGATAGTAGAACGATCCATACGTAATTTTCTTTTATTATATTTATTTTTCGCCTAAATATTTTCATTGGAATATTTGCTATTCGATACTACGCCCAAACGTATAATATATGTGTACAGAAGCATTTATATCAATGACATGTTTTCTGAATACATACTCGAATAGTGTTACACATTCAAATTGGAACACTATATGAACAAATAAGAAATTCCAACCTTTTAATTCACTCCATCTCTTTCTAGCGCATGTATGCGAACGATATTTACTACTATACAGAAAATTCTTTAATGGAACGAATGTCAAAAGATGACAAGGGGGCAGCATTGTGGTACTTCTTTTCCCAACTAAATTGGCTCCAGTTGTTTCAGGTAATATGCATTCTGTTAGCAGATGGTTGTGTGTTGACAGGTAAATGTACGCGGATGCCGATATAGAAGAAGAAGAACGCATGAGATGTCATTCCGTCATCATCTACGCTTTTGGGACGTAGAGTAGAAGTAGCATTGATATAAATACAACACGACAATAACAACACCAATCTTAAATGTATAAAATTACTGTATACGATATATAATGGCAGCCATCGTGCGTTCCTATCTGACCGCTCTCAAATTGTAGTGTAAATGTCCAATGGAGTCAGATAAGAAGGTATTTCTTTATTGTGAGCTTGATGTGTTGTCAAGACAGATGTTCCAAAACGCGTTTTGATTGTACTGCAATGTCTAGATCTTTGAAGAAAAGAAAGTATGTTTCAATTTAGATGAATTAGAACGATTGCTAATTGTCGCAAGGTGTAAACGTAGAGGATGACAGCATTTTTTTATATAATCGCATTTCTTTTCCTGTTGCGCATACCAACGACTTTACAATACAGTTTAGTTTAATTCGTAATTAGATTAGAATTTCTTGTTAGTTCAAGTATTCCTGAGAAGTTACCGAAGAATCCTTTACAATGAAATGTATGTTTACGTCGGAGCTCATATAATGAGGACAAGAACAATGCTTAGCTAACGGCTCTAAAAGTTGTAACCTTTTACATACAGGATACAGCGTTTTGAGCTTAGGGTAAAAGTACGAGGTAGACCGTTACCACCGATATACAAGGCCTCGCAGCTCTTCGATGACGTCATACTGTTTAGGCGATGTATCGCCATGCATGATATTAGCATAAACGGTAAAAGGATCGTTTTTTTGCATTTCTTTTTTAAGTTATAAAGGGCTTCCGATTTAAAGAGGATACCGGTTATCAACTAAGCCCTTCTTCGCATCCCATTCGATTTTATTTTGGAAAAATTAACATTCAATGCAAAAACCAAACGCGTTACCGATCACCGTTTTCGTGAAAGATGTATTTGTAGTGGATATTTAATCGACTAATTATTATTATTTATAATTGTACATGTATTTGAATGAAACTAAGGTTGAAATGATACATTAATTGCAATTTTATTCGAAATTTTGTTCAATTTCACGAGAACATTTACAGACATGCTATTTAACCAGTTTTAAATTTCCTATTATGTGGTGTTTTACCTAATCTATAAAGATGCTTACTAGCGTCAACTGGCAGTGGCGGAGGTTCGATACAACCCTCAGTATAACTGCGAATCTCAACCAGATCTGTTGTGTATACATGTACGCTGCCGTAAATACTATTCCGTAGTTCTACGTTTGTTTCAAAAATGTTGCCTACGTCGCGAAAAGTTACAGAATTTATAACAGAAATGCCTGACCTTAATTATAATGGCGTTAAAATTCAATGTGTAGTTTGTAATATCGCTTTAATGTGTTGGTACAAAAGGGATTGTCTACGTCACGTAAATAGTAAACAGCATTCTTCAAAAAAAATTGTACACGACACTATGAGAAATTTAAATTTAATTTATGTGTTACCTTTATTGCATGTAATCTACCGTTTAATTCACCAGACAAGGAAGCATATGTCTTCTTTTGGAATAAATATTCGGACTACAAATTTCCAAGTCGGGCATCGTTACAAAGAATTGTGCCATCTGCTCGTGAACATGTTGAAAAAAGAATTAAATCGGAGTTGAAAGATAAAAAACTGTTGGTTATGTGTGGACGAAGCAACAGATCGTAAAAAAACATTCTGTGGTTAATGTAATGGTACGTACAATGGAACCACATCAATCGTCACCTTCAATTCTATTAGCTTCCAGACGAGTACAATAATGTACTGCCGAAGTAATTTCAAAGTTAGTGTTAAATACATTGGAAAAGTTTGAATTTTCAACAAACCAACTGTTGATGTTTATGAGTGATGGTGCCGCAAACATGCTTTCTGTAGGCCGGTCTCTTAAAAAACATTGTGCTAACTTGTTACATATTACGTGTAAAATTCATGCTTTCAGTCAGGTGGCGGATAGTATTAGAAAATGTTATCCTGAGGTAAATGCTTTAACAGCGCATACAAAAGCAGTGTTTGTCAAATCCCCAAAACGCATTCGTAAATTTCACAGACTGTGCCCCCGTATGCCTGAGCCATCAGGACTTATTCTTACACGTTGGGGAACATGGTTACAGGCCGCGTTTTATTGTCATAAATATTTTGAGAATATTAAGAACGTTGTTTTACAATTCGATCCAAAGGAAGCTGCGGCTATCAAGGAAAGCCAGTCGAAATTTCAAGATAGTCAGGTTAAAACTGATTTAAAAACTATTCAGAACAATTACTTCGGACTAGTGGAGGCAATAGAAAAATTACAAAATCCTTCGGTGTCGTTAGTGGAATCTCTGCAAATAGTGCAACATGTTCACGCACAGCTATGCGCGGCAGAAGACGCAAAAAATGTTTGTGTTCTAGAAAGGTTTGAAAGTGTTTTAGAGAAAGATTCTGATTTTGGCACATTAAGACAAATTTGTGAAGGTGCGTCAACAGAACCGTTAAGTTGTTTCAAAGATTATTTTAATTACGCAAATATAACGTCACTCGATGTGGAACGTTCGTTTTCTTCATATAAACACACTTTCACCTCACGCCGCACTCGGTTTGCCGAAACAACTGTGGACACATCTAATGTTGCAGATATTTAACAGACATTATTCACTTTGTGATTTCACGAAAGACTCTTAAGACGGTAAGTGTTTGAGCACGTATTGTATTTTATTTTTGACCATTTATTTTGTGCAAACTTTTATACGCCCGCCACTGGCTGTTGGCACAAATTGAGCAACTCTAACCATAACTATAACTTATACCTACAATAATTTACAAAGATTAAGTATTTTAGTTGTACTTTCTAAGTTTTTAAGATAGTTTTCAGAAAATAATAAAAACTGAGTTCTAAAAACAAATGTTATCTTTCTTATTTCATTTATTCCGTCTATGAATTTCAACACTTTCCAAGAAAAGTGTCCCAAATCAAATGAGGGTTCAATATTAGGAGTAGTTTGTTAAACTTCATCTAGTCAATATTCTTTTATAGCCCGTTGGATTGTGGAATTGCCACGAACAAAGATATTTGACAAATTGCGCCTATATTTTAGTTTTTTCAAATACACAATAGCAAAATTTAAAACCGTTTTCTTGCAAAATGACAATTTTTGAGAAGCGTCACTTTTCTTCTACACTGACGAATTATATACAGTGCTTATTTCTATTTCAGACGTGAAAGGTTCGTCAAACATAGTTTTACAATATACTAAATCATGATCAGACACTTCAGTATTAATAACGCCTGAGTCTGATGGTAATCACTTACTAAAATAATATCTAGCAAGATTGCAGAAGATTCAGTAATACCTGTTGGTTCATTTATCAATCGCTTTACATTCAAAGATTCTTCTTCTTCTTCTCCGTATTCCTTATGCCCTCTAGAGTGTCGGATCGAATTGCATATTACTCGTCTCCTTTATCCATTCTTTCCATCCCTTCCGGTCATTTGCACACATTTTCATCTCACCCAGGGTTTTTTCGCGTCCTGCACCTACTTCTTTTATTCCTTCAATCCATGTCTTTCTTGACCTGTCCCGTTTTCTCCTCCCCATCCTTCCTGCTTCAGTCACCCTTCGCACCAGTCTATCTTGATCCATTCTTGTTATATGGCCAAATCAATTTAATTGTATATTTTCTAGTTTGATTCCAATTGGTTCTTGCTCTGTCATCTACACATGTTCCTTATTCTGTCGTAATTTGTTTTCCCGGCTATCCTTCTGAGGTATTTCATTTCCATAGTAATTATTTGTTGGTGGTATCTTTCCAGGGGTACCCAAGTCTCACTTGCATATAATACTGATTGCAGAGCGATGGTATTGTATATTTATTTTCTTTTTACTGAGTATTGTTTTATTTAATGCATGGTATATGCTTATACTCTTCTGTTTTCTTTTTGCTATTTCCAGATCAAGTTTTCCATTATTTGAGATGACACTGCCAAGTATTCGTGGACCGTTACTACCCCTATTTTTTGTCGATTGCATGTTATTGTTCTTTCTTCTTCTGTTAATGTTACGTCATTTATTATCACTATTTTTTCTATATTTACTTCCATACTAAGTTCTAATTCATTTGCCCATATGTCTATTATTGACTGTATTTTTCTTTTACTATCAGCAATCAATATTATGTCATCGGCGTACATCAGACCATCCAGATTTATGGGAGTAAGGTTTCTGTATCCAATTGTGGTTTTTTCAATTTTTCTTCTAGTGTTTTTCATTATTCTATCTATCAATATGTTAAATAATAGTGGGGTCATACTATCCCTTTGCTTCATTCCTCTGACCATTTGGAAGGTTCCCGATTAGCCCCCAATCTGCACTTTTCAAAGATTTTCAAAAATTCAAGAAGATTATTTAATAATAGGCGAGCGTTATCAAGCAGGTCCAACGTATTAATATTTATATACGTGGTGTCGCAATTTTCTGCTTTTAATTAGAAAAATTAATACATAATAAGACTACTTAATACTTTTCTTTTATTACTGATATTGTAATCGGACAACATTGTCTAGTTATGCGTATGCGCAGACGAGCGACATGAAATGAGATCTGTAAACTACAAGATTACCCATCCAATAACTTCTACAGACTTTTGTAAAGACTAATACACTTAGCAACCTCCGGAATCGAAGCATATTTTATATCAAACAACCTAATACTTATATCAAAGCTGCTCGCCTCAATTCAATTATCCGCGATACAATAATTGTTTTAAATCAAAAGAAATATTTTCTTAGCGTTTCATTCTCCGTTTAAGGGAAGTATATACTTGCATTGTATTTCTTTGTTTAAGACATTTGTTAACTTGATTCAAGAAAATCTTGCAGAAAATTTGAAGAAAGCGATTCTTAGTATAAGTAAACGGCCGTTATAACACAAAACTATATTTTCTTAAGCATAATAAACAGTTTTCATAATTCTAGAAAGCATTTAGGTATTGTTCACAAATCAACAGTTTCATTTTCTTAAAATAAAGCATTATTAATTGCGCTTGCCTTGTTTAAAACAGTACGACATATCCATACATAATGCAGTAAATTATTCACATTGCTTGTGATTGAAAGAAGGCTAAAGTAGAGGTTATCTACAGAATAATGTTCAAACAAAAGTGAACTTAATGTAGAAGTACACATAAAAAAGTGCCTAGAAACAATAGGCAAGATAAAGCTAATGAATAGCTCATGGTATTGACGGAATCACTACCGGCAAAAACAGTGTGAGAAGAGAAAAGTATTAAAGATTCTTGCTCTTGGTCACGTTGCCTTTACATTTCTCAGTTTATGCCATTAGTATTCAAAAACAGCAACTGGAATATTTCGCGACACCACCTAGTGCCAGTAGTTATAGTCATGCCGTCCTAGATGGTACCGACGGAACCAGAATACAGATACCATACTTACAAATACAATGATATAACCTTTAACGTACAAGGTTTCATAAACATTTTCAAATGATACCGGTTAATATAATATTTTTTTTCTTATAGAGACTGATTTTTATAAATCTATTTCCTTGATGCAAGAAACCATTTCTCTGCGTGTGCCTTTATATCATATTACGTAACGTATTCGTCCGTACCTCGTTCACAAATCAACAGGATAACCCGCCAAGTAATTAAAATAATTCACAGATTAAAATTTCATAATTACATTTTCAAAAAGCACCTGAGTACGTTTACAGGAACGCAATTCATATTTTATTATTATTTCAATTCTATACAACAACCTATGATAGAACGAGCTCGAGAAAGAGAGAAATAGAATTTTCTGCATAAAACCTCATTTCCAACTCGAACACGTTGAATGTTCTCGTCCAAAGGAATCCACTGAATAGTACAGCGTCGTCGGAACGTTCTCTCTTAATAGGGGGCTTACAATTAGAGATAATTAGAGCTGCAAAGCGCGGTGGTGCTAACCGCTACGCCTCAAAACCGGGCGCCCGAGTGGTGGCGAGCAGATTACCTAACGACGTTTAATTGGATTAGTCGTTCGATGATATTTAAAATTCTGTCGTTCCGCGAGTTATGATGTTCCAGCTTTAAAACTGCACCACCGTCACCGTGCCTTTTAGCGCGGATGTGGACGCTTGCGACGCTCGTTAGCGTGGTTCTAGTAGAACAAATGATCGTGATTTTATTGGTTTTGCGTTTAGAATTATGTATTTAGGCGACGCGACCGTATAAAGTTGATGAAGCTACTACGTAAATAAAGATAACATGTTATGATTTTAGTTGTGACATTAAGATGAAATTTTTCATCAAATGAATAGGTTTAAATGTGTTTATCAAAAGAAATCATCTATGGCTCCACGGCTCTACTTAATCCCAGTCTATTAGGTACATATTAAACATTTCACCTCTTAACACTTACAAATAAAAGTAGTGTTTCCAAACAAAGTTAAATTTCATTTCTTGTCGATTATTTTTCTATTTGAAATTGGGACAACCTTTTGGTCTGCTTTTTTTATCTTTTCTTCATAATAGACTACCTAAGTCTGACATCGCTAGAAGACGAGGTTTAGAAAATCTTTGCAATTATTAAGAAACCTTGTATAAATCCCCATCAGAATTTTTTTGGTATGTTGTTGAAAAGTTATTTAGCGATAATAAGTTAGCTTGTTTATAGTGAATATTAATTTTTCTTCCTTAAGTACATGCTGTATTATAATTATTGAAATATTAAAATGTTTGTGGTTAGTAATTTTATCCCTCTCATACGGAAAAAAATCACTTGATAGAATGTACTAAAATATTGTAGGAAAAATATTGTAGCAGTCATTAACACATTTATGTAATGACGGCAGATTTTTTTAATTATTACATTGTTGTATTACGTTGTGGCAGATAATATTTCAAAATTATATTCAAATTTCTATTGTATTGTTTTAAATAAATGTAACATTTTTTCCTACAATCTTTGTGTCGAGACCTGCAGCATAAGATCGTGGCAATTTTTGACATAAAACTTTCTAATTTTTTCAAAATAAATACAGTAAAACCTATCAATAACGGCCACCAAAAAAAGAAACAGTATTGACCGTTATATAAAGGCGGCGGTAATTCTCAGGTTTTTCGTCTTACAAATAAAATACATAATTGGTTTTTAAGATTTTTTTCTTTATTTTAATGTACGTAATACAAAACATAGACCAGGTACATATTGTAGATAATATGTACATATACATTTCGATTTAAAAACCACAGCTTCACATGTCAGTATAATTCGAGAAACATCCATAAAAATTTCACCATTTTTATTGCACAATAAATAATTCTGTATGTCTGTTAATTTTGCATACACTTCGCTCATACTAGATAAAGTAGATTTTGGAGTTTCACATTCGTCCACATCATTATTATCAGAGTTACGTTCTTCATAATTATTGCACAATTCTTCAACAATTTCTGTAATACTGAAGTTGGGGCTTTCTGTAGGTGCAGGACTATTAACAGAAGCATATTCATTTAAATCCACAATTTCGTTACGAACTGTAGGAAAGAGCTGGGCAAGGGGTGTTTCGTCTTCTTCATCAAACATTGTATCTTCTTGGATAACATCAGAGAATCCGGCCTTGGAAAAACATTTCTTAACTGTAGCAGGAGATACCTTTTTCCAAGCAGCTGTAATCCATATAAGTGCATTGACTAAATTTATGTTTTTTTCAGAATTTTCAAAATCATATTCACTGTCAATAAACGTCAAAAGCCTTTTAATAAAAAAAATTCGGTAAATCAATTTGAATTATTCCTTGATCCAAGGGCTGACAATGCGAAGTGGTGTTTAGCGGCAGGAAGACTAATTTAACATTTCCAAGAAAAGAAGCACTTTTCTATTTTGTTTTTTCATTTTATTGTCAAATTTATGCAGCCATCTTGTCATAATTTCCGTTGTCATCCATACCTTTTTGTTAGAAACCCATTCTAAGGGTAATTTGTCAATATGATTACCCTTAAAACAGCGAGGATTCTTACTTTTTCCAATTATTAATGGATCTTCTTTCCCACCTTCCATATTTGCACACAGTAAAATAGTCAAACGTTGTTTTGCTGCCTTCTTTCCTTCACAATTCTCATTTTTAATGCAAATGTCTTATTTGGCATGGCGCCTGTTTCATCGGCATTAAAGACATCTCGAGGAGAATAATTTCTTAAAATCAACGGTAACTTGGTTTTCCAGTCCTCTATATCGCCCAAATTAACCTCTGCGGACTCACCACAAACCAACCATCCATTAGATGCTGCCAAATTTTCCATCTTTAAACTACTTACTGTCCCCAGTGCTTTTTGTTTAAGTAGCTCCCCAGATATTGGAATTGTTTTATTTCTGGCTTTGCAAAACCAATTGTAGACGACTTGATCCACTGCTAATCCTTCCGACTGCGGAAATTTTCGTTTTTCCACCTTTATTTTTCATAATATCGTTAATTTGTGTTGTTCCAATCCCATATTTTTCGGCCAACTTAAAGCACACTTTTCACTTTCCGCCATTATATTTATTTTGTCTTTTAGCGACAAACGTTTTCTTTTTAGCGACATACTTAATTAAGAACCTTTCGAATACGGAGAGAATTTTAAACTAACCGCAAGTAACTGAAAGACCACATTATATGTAAACTTGTAGAAATGAAGGCGATCTCTGTTTGATCAAACATAAACGTGCACGTATTGCGCCGGCAATTTGCTGTCGAGGCGTGTTCGGGACTGAGATCGCATTCATCGCACAAATACGAAATAATATCGGGTACATATTTCCATCAATAAAGATACATCATAAATAGTTCGGCCGATATCGGCAGGTAAATTTCTATGAAGATAGGCCGTAAAAATTTGGGTTTATTTGGCCGAGGTCGTTTTATAAGGGTGGCCGTGAATAACGGGTTTTCGTATATGGGAATTTCCTTATAGTCGATTCAGAGAACTTTGAAACTGTCCGTTACCTCAGGTGGCCGCTTTAGACAGGTGGCCGTTAACACAGGTTTTACTGTAATAGAAAATGAGTGAGTTTACAAATACATCACTTATCTGTACAAATGATTTTATTATTCATGAATCAAATGATATCTGCCTAAGCATTAGGTCCAGATAGTATTCGTTGTTCACCAATAATAAATCATTTCAGAATAAAGTATTTTTACTTCTTTCAACCATTATAATTATAAGAACACTGCATATATATTGCAAAATGCAATACAATCTTTAAAACAATATTGTTGCATTTTTTATAACGTGTGTAACTAAAAGTTATATTCTATTGTAGCAACCTTTGTAACACATTATCGACTAAATTTTTGCAACAATGATGTATTTAATAAAAATACAATCCATTAACCACAATTGAATAGTAAGGATTTACCCAAGTTGTAGCCAGTCGTATATTCTCAAACAAATTGTAGTAAATTGTTCTACAATTGTTTGATTCTTTATAACATTTCTTCCGAGCAACCTCTTGGTAATTTTGGTAGAATTGACAAATTGTACTAAATTCAAGAAAAAGTGCATTTATATAATGGGGTTTTTCGTTGAATAAGTTTTTGGACACAGTGGGACAAATTCTCGAAAATCTGGCCAAAATCCCAAATTTTAAAATACGAGGGGTATTTTTTAAATAAGGTCAATTTTTTAATAAGAAGAAAAATACTGTAAATATCATTAAAATATATTTTTTTCCATATTCTACATACTTTTATCTACTTTTTTACATAATTTCCATTTTTGTTCAAACATTTGTGATACCACTCAACAAGCTTTTTAATTCCGATGTCAGAAATCTGCCGCTTGTGAAGAAGCCCAATCCATAACTGTAGTTTTTACATCTTCATCGTCGTTGAACCGTTGACCACCAAGGAATTCCTTTAAGTACTGAAACAAGTGAAAATTAACGGGTGCAATGTCTAGACTATAAGGTGGATAATCCAAGGCCACATGTTTCTGTGCAAAGACAAGGTCTAATCAGGTCTTTTGGATGGGAACAACTGGATCATCCACCTTACAGTCCAGACCTTACTCTTGGTTTCCGGGTTCTAAACCCGGAAACCAAGAGTATAATGTTATTGCCGACCGTAGAAGCCTACGTACCAGAACAGTAATATTTCTTACGTCAAACGTATACGAATTTCTGGAGTAAAGAGGTAAGTGCAGTATTTATATTATACTTTAAGATGCAATTGCGTGATAGATTGGTATTTTTTTAAATATTTTTTGTGAACATTAATAAAGTATGTAAAGTATACTACTAAACTAACACTTCTTGGTAAATTTGTTATACTTCCGGGCGTTTCCGGGTAAAAAACTTTTTTTTCCCTTGCAGGACAGTTATCTACCTATATAATGATTAAAAAAAATAATCGCATACCATCGCCATTGGTTAAAAAATATTGAAATTATGCAGGTATAACACTATTATACACAGGACTTGAAACCTATGAAAGTATTTTAGAAAGTACAATAAGAAAAATAGTAAAAACACGGTTAACAGATGTTCAGAGCGAATTTCGATCTGCGTATAACATTTAAGATTATACGTTCACGATACCACTAGCAATTAAGAAGGAATTAGTAAAGAACAAAGATTTTTATACATAGGTTTCTTAGATATGAAGAAAGGGTTTGATACAATAAGCAGAAGCAAGATTTGGAAAAATCTAGAAAATAGAAACGTAGATGCACAACTAATAGACACAGTAAAAAGTGAATCAAAGAGACGAGAAACAAAGTAAGAATTCATTACAACGAAAGGAGTGCGGCAGAGTAGTGTCTTAAACCCGCTACTTTTCATGTATGCAATGGATGAAGTAATAAAAGAGTGTCAACAAAAAATTGAAAAGGTAATAGTAGATTTTAGAAATCTACAACCAGTACTCCTGGACTCATGTGCATTTGCAGATTGATATTACAGTGTTTGCATAAATTATGGAAAGATTAGCTAAGCAGAACTTACAATCAAATATATATCATGTAATCATAAGCAATGGACATGGAAGTAGATGGAGAATAGAACAAGTCAAGAGATTTAAATACAGGGAACAATAATCAGCAATAAAGGAAATGTAGGGGATGAATTGAGTGAGAGAATAAGGACAGCAAACCAAATATATTATGCAATTCATAAAAAATTTCTCCAACAAAAGGAAATTTACTGTCCGTTTCAATTATCCGCAATATAATAACTGTTTTAAATCAAAAGAAATATTTTTTTTTCATTAGTTCATTCACTTGCTCCTAATTTTAATTATTAACCTTAGGTTTCTTTTTCCATTATTGTAATTTTTCTTTTATTTGATATCCTTGTAGCTGCCCTGATGATGTGTTTTTTAAACACGAAACCGGTCGCCTAATTCCTCAATAGAACTTTGTGAGATCTTGACCATTTTTTCATTCCTAAATATGAATAGTTTCTGCACTTAAAACTATATGATTTATTTGGAAGAAACATTTTTCTGTCTTCGATTTTCTTGATTTCTAACCCTAAGAAAATATGTATTCAATACAAATAAAACCTCAAGAAAATTATTTTCTTATATTATACATTTTTATAGTTTTGAAATAAAAACGTTTTCTTGAATAGAGATTGATTTTTGAAAAAAAATCTATTTTCTTGATGTAAGAAACCATTTCTCTGCGAGTGGTGATTCGATGGAGAGCCTCCCTTTTTGGTGTCCAGCTTATTGTAGCTTCAAACTTTGATTGGTTCCTGTGGTATATGTGAGAAGAGTGAAAGTGAATAATGATTCTGCCCAGTTATATTTATATATTTCTGAAAGAAAAATCTTTATCTCTTGCCATTAGTTTTAATTACTTTGTAAAAGAATTTATAAATTAGTCTGAATCATGTTACGTATGACTTGTTCTCTTGAGTTATTGTTCCATTATTCTACTATTAAGTTTTAATTAACCCTAACTACAATATATTTCGCAAACATATCATCGATTGCGGATTGCGAGATGCTACAAAGAAATGTGGATAATAACTATGAATGGAGTGTTGCAAATAAATTAGATTTGAATATATCTAAATGTAGTGCGATTTCATTTACACGTAAACTATCCCCAATTACGTATGGATATCTTGTGGATGATACCACCCTTCAGCGCTGTCACACTGTGAGGGATTTGGGCATAGTATTTGATTGTGGCCTATCATTTCGTGAACACCTATTCAAAATCATATCTAGTGCTAATAGAATGTTGGGTTTTATTCTACGAGCATGCAGTAAATTCTACGATTTCACAACATTTATCACGTTATATAACACATTGGTACGTTCAAAACTTGAGTACGGAAGCATTATTTGGAACCCAGTATATGAGGTACATACATTAGCTATAGAGAACGTTCAGCGCAAGCTGCTCAAGTATCTGGCTTTTTGGGTCGGATGGTGTGTATCCACCTAGAGGTGTACCGCAAGACTATTATCTTCATAGGTTTAATGTGATCTCTTTGCAGTGCAGGCGGTCGCTCTTCGCATTATGGGTATTGCATGGGGTAATACATGCCAGAATCCGATGTTCAGATGTTTTGTACAGTCTAAACTTTTTAGTTCCGCGTTCGTCAGCTCGTCATATCTCAACATTTCAAATTCCAATCGCTAGAACAAATTTGGCGCTTAGGTCTCCCGTTGGTTTCATGTGTAGGTGCTACAATTACATTTGTATGGATTGTGATATTTTTAATTCTAATGTACGAGAGCTATGTGATGCTTATTTATCAAAGAAATAGATGTAATCGGGTTGGGTGTAGAATTTAGAATTTAACATTTATGATCATACATTGTTTGTTAGGTTTTTCTTCTTTGTCCTTAATTTGGCCTATGCTGTTGGACAATAAACCTATTATTATATTTAACGATAAATCCGCAAAAATCAAGAAAAAAAATCGTTCAAATTATTAAACAAGGAACGGCTAAGAAAACGAAATATACTTATATATCTGTATATATGTATGTATAGCAACTAGAGCATCTAGTCTAGTAAACGTGTACGTTGTACATATTTGCAAGGTGGACAGGCTCTCTGCGGGAGTCTCAACAGAAGCCCTGCCGTCTTCTTGTACCGCAGGAGGGTACTTGAGAATGCGAGTGACGGGTTGTTTGACGTGCGTTCTATTGGTGTCCACACCTCGGTGAATGCTCGTCTTCGAGTTGAAAGACTGATTGAAACCGACAACCGCACAATACCCAGATCCAGTTCAAATAAACGCACCTTTTTCACCGATAGAGAACGACCTTATTCGTAAATACCTTATGTATATCTACCTTCAGTACGTGTGTCTACGTTTAGCCATCATAGTATATTGTATGTGTAATGGTGCATGATGTGTATAAGATTTGGAGCACAAAGAGGTGGATACTTTTTCGTCTTATCTTACATGGCAAAACTATGCTGAAATATTGTTATAATTGTGATGCCAGAAATCATTGATTTGGGTGGGAAAATTTCAGAAAATTGAGAAGAATGCGAATTTAAGCGAAATTTTCGAGAAGTATTTAAATGAATTTTACCATAACCATATGAGATTTTATTAGATTTGAACAGTTTAGACTCTTGTATCTCTTCAAAAGCTTTTCAAGAAAACTACTTAGGTATCACCTTCTTCTTTTGAGAAGAAGACAATGTTGGTTATTATCTTATTAATCATGAATTTGTTGTATGATAATATGTAAGACCTGTTTGCAACATTATCTATACCTGTACATGCAGAGCATTTCAGATAACACTGGTCATAGGTATTTACCTTTATGTGATGGTTTTCCTACGGGGAGTTTTTGATTTATCTTTTGTCCATACCTAGTTGGAACGATTTTTATGAGGTTTTGAGACTTTTATGCTTTGTAAGAAGGAAATAACGTTGAAAATAAAGAAAAAAAAACAAGGAAACCCATATTTTTCTTTAGAAACTCCTCCTTATCGACGGTTGATTGAATGCTCAAAAGTATTTGGAATTGCTGAGAGACACAATTCTTCTAGCTATTGGCAATATTCCTATACACGGGAGGATCATTTACCAGCACAATAGGGCACCACTACATACACCAAGGAAATTTCAGAATTTTTGTGTAATGAATTTCCAGATGGATGGATAGGACGTCATGGGTGGCTGAAGTGGCCAGCAAGAAGTTCTGATTTAAGCCCGTTGGACTTTTTTGTTTGGCGTTACATTGCACGTAGGGTTTTAGCAGCGGTTGGTTCATGATACAATCTTTTTCATAATTTGTACTAAGAGTGTATTTTTTGTTGTTTCAGGTTAGGGAGTTAATTTTGGATAAAGTTTTGTTCATAGTTGCTTATTACCTTTATGTGTTACTAGTGTACTTTTTTGTTTAAATAAATAAGAGCCGTTCTGAATTACATGTCCGCTCGTAGTGAATTGCTTAAATAACACTCGTTATTCCTTTCACTGATACAACACGGGCTGAGATTTCCAGCTGTAAAATTGTGCCTCATTATTTCTGCTAGAAATTCTTAAAATTGCCGCTGAAACTGCTACTTTTTTTCTTTAATTTCGACTTTACACTTTTATTCGAAGTAAAATGTCTCAAAAGATGAAAATCGCTCCAACTACATGCGGACAAAAAATAAAACACTTCCTCTAGGAAAACCATTAACACCACAAATAGGTTTTACTATTTATGGTAAATACCTATAGCCAGTGTTATCTGAAATGCACTGTATAGCAAATTGGGTAATTTAACGTAGAAGAAATTCTTATTGCTTTGGAATTTCTTACTTTGTTCTAAATTTTCTGATGCATTGTCGCCTTTTGTTTTAAGTTAGAAAGAGTGAAATATTCGTATTCCGATGGTTTTAGAGATTTTGTTCGCTGGAGAGAAAACGGGTAATTTGAGGTATGTGGTGCTATTTCCTTAAAAATGGTAACCTCATAATTTGCAAAAATAATATGTTTATCTGCTGCTATTCTGGTGCCATAACCAACTGAATGCTGGATCTTCCCGTTTTCCTGGATATGGGACACTGGGAAGAATTCGGGAATAAGGTAGGAAATGCGTATAATGAGAACCAAATATTATGTTACGGAATGCTGAAACAAATGAAGAAGCCCAAAACAAACTGCTTAAAAAAATATAAAGGATAAACAAGGAAATATATTAACAGAAGGGAAAATAATGAGCCGTCGGAAATAATATTGCGAAGAGTTAGTGGAAGAAGAAATAAGCGAACACCCCAAACAAGAAGCCCAAACATCACACATCAGCGCGAAGAAGAAAAAAAGAAGAAGAAAAGGATGAACCATACATAACGGAAGAAGAGCTAAACGACACAATATAAAAAATGAAAATAGGAAAGGCTCCAGGAGAAAATGATAAAATACATGAGAGAAGAAGACAAATAAGAACTATTAACTTTACTAAACTTAATAGTGAGAAAAAAATAGACGTTTCAAGATTGGATATTGGGAATAATAACACCAATATACAAGAAGGGGGAGAGCAACATATGTAGCAACTTCAAAGGCATTACTTTAACAAGTACGGTAGAAAAAATGTATTCCAAAATTCTGAAAGAAAAACTATGCCAAAAAATACTTTAGAATAAACGCAAGCAGGATTTCGTAAAGGCAGAGGGATACATGACCAAGTCTTCATCCCACAGCAAATAAGTGAGAAAGTGATAAGAACTAGAAAAGAGCTGCATCTTTGTTTCATAGACTTGGAAAAAGCCTTCAATCGAATAAACAGAAAAGAATTATGGAACACACATAAACGAACAACTCATATACTGTATTAGAATTTGTATAAAGAAACAAATAATTACGTTCGAATAAGAAATCACAAATGAGAAAACTGATTGTTTTATAAGCACCACTGGTCTGAAGCAGGGATGTATTTTAAGCCCGATACTTTTCAATATAATGCTAGATGAACCAATTAAATACACCAAATCAAACACAAAGAAACACACAGTCGGCCTTTGGAGATTACAAACAGTCAATGTCGCGGAGTTATGCCACGCCTATGATATGGTCATATTTGGAAACTCGGAAAGAAATCTACAACGCAATGTTAACATACCTAACGAACAGCCAGAGAAGATACACATGAAAATAAATATAGAAAAAACAAAGGTCATGGTAGGGGGAAAAGACTACAAAACTGATATAAAGATAGGAGGACAACAAATTGAACATGTACATATCTAGGAACAACAATAAATAACAAGGGAAATATGGAAGACAAAATAAACTAACGAGTATCAAAAACTGGAAGACTACAATGCCTTAAAAACGAACTTTCTCGGAAAGAAAGAAGTCCTAAAAACAGCTAACATAGAAGTTGTAAAGAAAATAGTTAAACCAATTCTAACCTTCGGATGCGAGACATGGACCAGCACCAGCAGAGAAAAAGAAAAAATAAATGCTACGGAAATGAGATTCCTATGAGAAATAGAAAACAAAACAAAGAGAGATAAAATAAGAAAAGAGAACAACTGAAAATAGTCGAGCCATCAAGCACAATTGAAGGATAACTTACAATTAGATGGGTGGAACACATTCTAAGAATGAATGAAAACAGATTGGTTAAAAGAGTTTATGAGGCAAGAGCAAGCGGGAAAACAAAAAGAGGAAGATCAAGAAAGACATGGAACGAAGAAGTGAGAAAAGTAGCAGAATAAAGAGGAGTCAATTGGGAATGTGTTCGAAAGAAGACAGAAAGTAGAATATGAACTCAACTCCATACAACCTTACGCTGAAAGGCAGGAAGGTTCTTAGGATTAAGTAAGTAAGTCAGAATAATAATAATAATAATAATAATAATAATAATAAACTTTATTCGCCCAACAGGATACCCCAATTACAGGACGAAATAATAATACGAATACATGTGCACATAATACAAAGAGAAAAATAAAATATAATACTTAATAAAAGATAACTGAAAAATAATAGAAAAAAAAATAATATATATATACTCCACCGATTAATGTATAGCGTCACCGACAAAAATATCTGCATAATATTTATTTGCATTCACACACATGTTTTGAACTGGCGATTTCAGCAGCACATTAGTTCTTGCAGTTAAAGGCCGAAACGATTGAACACTACGCGAAGACAAACGAGGAACGTTCAAATTAATTTTTGACAGCAGATATGCGCAATCGATTTGATTGTCAATAAGATTGTAGAGAAACCGCGCACTGCAAATTTGCCTTCTTTCCGAAATACTCCGGACCGCATGTCGTTCCAATAATGTGGCATAGTCTATACCCCTCACTGGATATATACCGTCGATCCTAAAAGATAGGAATTTCAGGAACCTTCGCTGTACTCTCTCAATAGAATCCTCGTAGGATTGATAGTAAGGATACCATACAATGGAAGCATACTCTAGCCGGCTTAAGACAAATGCTCTATACAGCGTTTTCAGAAGATGTTGATTCGTGAAGTATTTCGAAGATCGTATGATGAATTCTAACATGGCTGCGGCCGAGGAACACGTCTGCGAAACATGCTGTTTAAAGGATAGTTGACTATCAAAGATAGGTCTTTTATGGTCTCGCTCCTCTGCAGCGGGTAACCGCTTAAACTGTACGTTGTAGGCAAGCTTTTTACTTTGCGAGTATATGTTACATACGTGCATTTTGCTTCATTTAACATAAGACTATTTTCTTGGCACCAGTGGAATACGTAATCAATACTCATTTGCAGATTAACCATATCATTAATGGAATCAATTCTTGCGTACACCTTCACATCATCTGCATAAGCTAAGGTGTCACAGGTCAACGCTTCCAGCAGATCGTCGAGGAAAAGCACAAAGAGCAAAGGTCCTAAATTGGATCCTTGTGGAACACCTGACGTAATAGCATATTCACATGAGCTGAAGCCATTATAGAAAACATAACATGACCGCTTTTTTAAGTAGGACTCCATCAGATCTCGAAGGCGAGGTGACATGCCAAAAGAACTTAATTTAAAGAGCATAATATCATGGTCAATTCTGTCAAAGGCCTTAGAAAAATCCGTGTATATAACATCGACTTGCCCTCCATCATCCAGTGTGTCACTTATAAACTGTGTAACTGTCGCTAAGTTAGTTGTTGTAGATCTTTTAGGTATAAAACCATGTTGCTTCGCAGATATATACGGCTGTACATTGTTGAATATAGAAAAATATAAAAGTTGTTCATATACCTTGGCGAAGTTAGATAAAATAGATATAGGACGATAGTTAGTCACATCAGTGCTGCTTCCCTTCTTAAGAACTGGCGTAACTCTTGCTCGTTTCCAGCGCCTAGGAAAGGTAGAAGATCTCAAAGAAATGTTGACAAGAAGCAAGAGTGGTTTGACAAGTACTATGCGTGCTTCCTTCACTAAAAAACTAGGGATGAGGTCATCACCAGCTGTGTCCGTATTTGCTAGGTGACTCATTATAGTTAGCAGGTCAGTCTCACTCACAGGCTTGACGTCAAAAGAATGATAATATTGTTCAATAAAGCTTAATAAATTGGTTGTTTTTCCTAGGGGACAAAAGATTCATTTTTCTCTACATCTTCAACACTACTACAAACTGTATAGTCTAACATTGGTCAAATATACAAGAATTGTAAAGGATTTAAGAGGTATACAGCTGCTGTTTGCTTATTAGCACTTTATTAACTTATAGGATCGAAGTTAGAACAAAGCTGTTTTGGTATTCAAACGTTTCTGCAAAAAGCAAAAATAATTTGGGATGAAAATAATGTTTTAAGGTAGTGAACAAAAAAAAATGGATTCATATCAACTAAGTCAAAATATAATAGACAAAGGTGTTCATATTTCACATTTCTTTCATAAATCTCGCACTAAAATTATTATCTAAAATCAACGGCCAAAAAAAAAGTAGGGACCCCTTCAACTGCAGTTGATCCGACGTCGAAAATACGAATCGGAATCGTTGAATCGTGAAAACGATTCGATGAGAATTATCCGCGAGAGATGGCAAATGAGTCATTATCAAATCTACAATGTGACGATGTGGCGTGTGGTGGGGCGGTTGGTTGCTACAATGCGTCTTTTCCACGTTAACGTTCGCCATTTTTTATCATGCCTCATCGCCTCGGAAAATGATGGCACGACAATTTAACGTCATTTCGCCACACACTCAGACACGTATTGACGCGTTCGTGGCGTGCAACTGCGCTGGAAAACTACTTTCGCGGGGAACAATTTGGAATCATTGGAAATGGAAGAAACGTTTTAATGGGAAGCACGTATATGTGTGTACAGATTGCAACTGAGGAAATACATTTTAGAAGACCAAATTGCGGTATAAGTTGAATAGGTGAGACCTGGAAAGTGCAAGACGTTTATAAATGGAATTTAATATATTTTTCAGTTAAAATTTTGATGAAATAAAAGTAGTTAATTATTTTAGGTCCTAGTCACGTCAAATTTAGTGCGTACATATGGGGCCACAAAAAATCAGAATATATTTTATATACTGGGTGGTAGTTGAAATACGAGGATGGCATAAGAAGTACCCGTGTTTGCTTTGTGGCAAAATCTGCATTACCGACTGCGAGTACTATTTTATAGTCGACGCCTGTCAACATTTCAGAGAGATTCATCGAGTAGTAATGCTTTGAGGGTTGTTGAAAATAAGCAAGTTTATGTATTTGTGGAATCATGGAAAGAGAGCAACACCGGTCAATGATTCGATTTCCGTTTTTGGATGGGAAAACATGTGCAAAAATTAAAGAAAAGTTGGATGTAGTTTATAAGGACTATGTACCTTCGATGACTACCATCAGATACTGGTGTAATTCCTCATAGTCTGGGAGGCAGCGACAGAAATTTTGCACCCATTTCTACAAAGCTACTATTTGTTTTACTTAATATTTATACGGTGCAAATCAGAAAAGTGAAAGTCTACTAAGCTTTTAGCGTTGCGTTCATTTTCAAAACGTGTAAATAAACATTGTGATAATGTCTTATACCTACAAGACTGAAACTTTATAGAGTGTAAGGCAAATCCATAACTGGAGAATACTACTTTACATTATTAACAACTCTGCGAAAAAAAATCATTGAAAAAAGACCTGATAAATTGTCCAGAGGTGTTCTGTTTTTGCAGGACAATGCGCCTGCATACAAATCGCGCATTGCGATGAACACAATCTATGATTTGGAGTTCAAAATTCTTGATTTTCCTCCTTATTCGGCGGATCTGGCTCCGTCCGACTATTGTTTCCTCAAAGAAAAAATGTTTGAAAGGACGTAAATTTTCTTCGAACGAAGAAATAATAGAAGCTGTTGGGAGTTGGTTTGCGGAGCAAGAAGAAATATTTTATTTAAGGGGTTTACAAAAGTTGCAGGATCGCTTTAATAAATATATAACTTTGAAAGGATAATACATCAAATAAAAAAATATTTTCATTTTAAAATTGTTTCTTATTCTATGGTAGGCTAAGAATTTACCAAATAGCCTCGTAAGTTAGATGAAATTGTAAAAAATATTTTAACCTAATTCTTCCTCGTTTTATTAATAAAACGTCACATCATCGATAGACTGCGGCAATTGGTCGCCAGTGAACCATTGAAAACAATATTTTTGGTCTTTATCGACTTTCCAGCCACAATCGAGGGAGATACAGTCGTAGGCTCTTTCAAATGAGCATTGATCCAAATCTGTGAAATATATGCTGCTCGGCGAATGTGTTCTCGGAGCTGAGATTGACAAGGTGGCAAAGCAGTTGCATTAAAACTTTTTACTTTTTGACGAAAGATTTCATCGGTGGTAGTTTTATACGCCTTCAAAAACTTGACTGATCTGATTTCATTAACCTTGCTTTTTTTTATAGCCATACAATTGACATACAAATTCTTCCACTGTTTCGAATACTGCATCATCACAATCAGGATATTTGTTTAAATTTGTTAAAGCATCCACATATTTTTCGGATTTCCCTAACGAAGTAAAAGGACGGTTTTTCCCTTTTCGAAAGAATGCTGGATTGAACTCACAGCCAGTCAATGCATGGAAAGTAGGTTGTGTTGTGTTCGTTGTTGAATAATACAATTAATAATATGAAGGACTGTATTGTCTAGTCTACTATATAAAAGTTATACACGTACAGTTGTAACAAAAAAATATATACATAGAAACAATAGAATACAATAACGTATAATATTTACAGTGCAGATAAATACAGTATCGGATATAATTTAGAGTACAAACAGGTTGCTTAAATTAATAATTCTTTGCGAATTGCCAACACCTACTTCCATTTAAACCTGCACTTGTTGTTGCACAAACTTCATATTGCCTAACATTATGACTAATATATTATCATCCTTACCGAATCCTTTTTGAATGTGCGGTTTTTGCGAAAGCGCATTATAGTGACTTCTTTGAAAAATATGAACTCCAACACGATGAAAATATAAGAAATGTTTACAACAAAGTCTTAATTCCACCATATACGCATTTACCCAAACTTCAAAAAAGTGCAATACATCAGTGTGTTAAAATCTAAAATCATCTACCGGAAAAAAGTAAAAATACTTCCAGAGGGACAATTTAAAAAACTTTTAAATAAGTTTTCTATACAACGTGTGTTGTATAACATTGAAGATTTTTTTAAAGAAATGACTGTAGGTCCCAAATAAGATGTAACTGCTTTACAGTTGTTTAAAATTATTGTTTACTGTTTTCTTTGTATATTTATACCTTATATTTTCTTATTTTTTACGAGTAATGCTTTGTAATAATACAATGTGTATCTGTTTGAAAATTGTAAATTGTATTTTATCTTTTATGTTCACTCTGACTTTTTTATAATGTATACCGACGTTTTCTATATTATCTAGCTTTTTCACTAATTTGAAAATAAAAGGTACCTTAGAATGATTCGAAAACAATTATAGCGCACAATTGACACGACATGTGCACTGTCGCAAAATAATAGAATCAGAAAAGTACTATTGAAAATTTGATGTTTCGAAACAACATTGTGAAAAACAACACTCTCGATCCTTACAGAATAACCCCCCAGATATTATTCAGGAATTACATTCCCGAAACATTACGTAACCATGTTACATGTGACCGTTCCTTAAATGATACTCAGGGGAGATGAAATAGACACATGTGTAGGTATTTACTGGAATAAAAGTATTGTACAAAGTGGATAAAAGAGTTTAGAAGGAGCACATATGTATGACTGGACATCGAAAGAATGTTCGTTAAAATCAATTGTTTTCAAAATATTATCAAAAGATTTTGTTAATTTCTTACATTTCAATAATGAATTACAAATGAAATACTACTTTTGTGGAACAGCTCAGAGAATAAAAATAATTAAACATAATTATGTGATCATAATTTTAATTAATTAATTTCTAAATCAAATTCCTATAATTAAAAAGGTTGGAAATCTTTAAAATAATAGCAGAATTTGTTAATTAGCACTTCTTATTCTTTCAACATAAATTTAAAATAATAAATCTTTTGAAGTAAGACATTTTTCATTTTTTTGCAATAATAAAAGTTACTATTCAAGTCTTTTACGTTTGAAAATAATTGAATTTTTAAAATGTTAAAACATATTTTAAGCGAATAGTGTGGCGCCATCTGTTGTCTCATAGTAGGTTTAGGAGAGAAACGCAAACTATATTCCATGGAGAACAATAAGAGGTAATGGACATGATTATTGTAAAAATCAAATACATAGAGTGTATATTTTCTTGCAATTTATAAATTGACTTATATTTTTTTAAGATCAACCCGATAGTAATCTGCAGGTAAAGCGTCTCTGTAATACTAACAAATTTGTTCAACACAAGATGGCGTTTGACTTCAATTTATAACATTCGTTTAATGTAGAGTAGTTTGATATATTCTTTGTGTTAGTACTTTTATTAAAGATTTTCGTAATGTAGAATAACACTAAATGGCATCTAGTACCAATCAGAATTCCCTATTTATTATAACAAATCTTGGAGATATGCATTTTAACCATTACGTAGATATTCTCTGTACTACAAGACCATTTCTAATATTTATTTTCTTTTTTGGGGCATATTGTTCGACAAAAAAACAAACTCAAGCAAGAAAATACTTAAAAATTTATTGTAAAGTAATATGCTTTACAATTCGCGTGTTAATAAATGCGATACAAAAAAAACTCAACCAAAACACAAAAATAAATAATCAATTGGTAAAGATAAGGAACTAGCAATATTACAAAAGCATTTAGAATTTGGCATATAATATGTGTAGGTATGTAGTATACATTAATTAGAATATATAAAGTACTCCCAATAACAAAATTAAGCGGCCAATAAATGCTTGAAAGATGTTGAATTGCTTCGAATTTAAATGATACAGAATGAGCCACTATTTACTAATGGATTTTGCTCCAAAGAACTATTTAAAGATAATACAATCGATACCTTCTAGCTCTAGTAGTAGAAAAAATAAAGAGGACTCTTCCATAACATATTTATTTGAAATTAATTATTTCAATAGTGATGATATTTATTTGGCCATTTAATATTGTCATTGGCAATATGTAACAAATAACAAACAATTTATACAAGAAGCAAAAATATCGTAAAATCTGTGTTTAATAAATTCAGTGTGTATCTGTGTGTGAATCGTTAGCGTTGCGTTTAATACCCATCAACTGTTAATGTATTTAGATAATAAGGCAAGTTATTGCAAATCAAAATGTTAATATTCTCTGTTCTCTTCTTTCAACAAAACCAAAAAAAAAACCATATGTGTGAGGCGGTGTGCGAAAACAGAGTCGGTCGTTGTTTCAGCTTCTGCTTTCAGTAGTGTTCAGAGTATGGGGAGTGTCTTATGCCAAAAGTATGAGCCGGTGTATACTCCAATTGTACCTGAAAAATAGCAATAAAAAACATTACTATCAATGTATTAAAAATGTTTCTTTTTTAAGGAACTTAGCTTCGGAATAGAAGCTTTCTTATTTGAAAACGCTTTCTTTAAATTGCTCTGGGAAGGAATCATCCACTCACGCACTAAGAGGACACGCTGTACAACGTATTTCAGGAAAAAAAAACAATCACCTAATCAATTTCTAAACAAGCTAGAAGGTGCGCTGAAGCTGGGCAGTGATGTTTTGGAAATTGTTCCACAAATTATAAGGAGTGGCCCATCGGGTACGCCGGATTTAAATTTCCCACCTTTTTTTATATTTAAGTTGGTAACCTTAATGTTTGACATGTGTCGTCTGTAGTCATTGAAATTATTAAAAATGAATCGCTACGCAAAAAAACAACATATTGTTATTGTTAAAACATATTACAAATTTGGCGAAAGTTTTGCGGAGACTGTTCGAAAAGTTTGTGGAAATTGTTGGTATCCATATTTCACTTAATGAGTCCACTGTTCGAAGATTAATTAAAAAAATTGAGGAAAATCCTCGTGCTATACTTGAAAAATCGATGCACCCACTGTTTGGTGTGGATTATGGGCTGGAGGTGTAATTGGACCGTTCTTTTTTGAGAATACCGTGACATGATATCAAACTTTTTGTGGGATTAATTGGACGATACCCACCTCGAAGGAATGTGGTTTCAACAGGATGGTGCCACATAGAAAGAGAAACCACCGATTTGTTAAGACAACGTTTTCCTGATCGTGCGATTTCGAGAAATTCTGCGTTCATTGATCGCTTACATCTTGCGACTTGACGCCATGCGATTTTTTCCTCTGGGGTTTTGTAAAGTCCAAGGTCTATGCTAACAAACCACAAAAAATTCCTGAACTGAAAACAGAAATCCAACGCGTTATTCCTGAAATTGAGCCAACTGACTTGGAAAAAATCTTCGAAAATTTGATCAAACGGGTCAGGGTATGCCAGTACAGCCGCGGCCATAATTAATCAACATGTTTACTTTATAAATCAACAAAAATTGCCCAATTAAATAATAATTTACTGTTTCATTTTAAAATTAAATCCGGCGTAACCGATGGGCCACCCTTCAGTTTGCTATTTGTAACAAATATTGTGCTACTATTAACTTTAAAACTAGTGAATGAAAAAATTTTAAAAACTTATTGAAACGGTCGAGAATTGGACTTGAACGTTATTTTGAATTCTACTTCCTATTTATCTTGAAACACTGTACATTTATTAAACTACAGAAACACATAGAATTTTTTCCCTAAAATATGAAATGTGAAAGGTTTTTTCTTTAAATCTGTCTACATATAACCAAAATTTATGTTAATATTCGAGGTAGGCGCCATACATTCTCGGCCTGACAGGCTTATACAGGTTTGAGCGTGTCCAAACTCCGTTGGTCATAGTTGGACATGTGTGAAGCCTGTATATATTACGACTCGAAGAGTAGTACTTTTCAGTAGTCAGCCAGACAACGTGACTAGTGCATGAAAATGTCTCAGGTAACGAAAATTGAGTACCGCACCGTCATTACATTTTTAACAAAAGAAGATTACATGAAACAACGTTTAGACGGCTGTAAAAAGGTGGGCAAAATGTTTCCGTTTGGAGTAAGAATCCCTTGAAGATGATGAGTGCTCCGGTCGGCCAAGTGAACTGATGACGCCTCAAATTATTAAAGAAATGATATTAGCAGATTGCCGTTTGAAAGTGAAGGAATTAGCAGTGATGCCTAACATTTCTGAAATGAGTGTTCGCCGAATTCTCCATAATCATTTGGGTATGAATAAGATTAGTGCAAGATGGGTACCGCATCTTCTTTCTGTTCTTCAACGTAAACGTCTGGTCGAATGTGCACGCTCGTTTTTAAACATGCATGGAGAAGACCCGAAGCCGATTTGGAGTACATTATCAGAGGAGATGAAACAATTGTTCTGTATTATGATCCTCTATCCAAGAAGAAATCGATGAAATGGCGACGACCCGATGAACCTCGTGCAAGATGGGTATCGCATCTTCTTTATGCCCCCCAACGTGAACGTGGGGTCGAATGTGCGCGCTCATTCTTAAACATGTGTGGAGCTGACTTGAAACCGATTTTGGAGCCCGTCCACAGGAGATGAGACAATGGCTCTGTGGTCCCAGAAAGGCGAAAGTCGTTCAATCAGCGAAAAAGGTGATGGCCACAATATTCTGGGATTGTGAAGATATTTTACTCATTGACTTTAAGGAACGCAATACAACTGTCAATAGCACATATTATGCGTCTTTGCTGCATAAATTGAGGGATAATATTCGTACAAAACGTCGAGGAAAATTGATAAAAGGTGTTCAATTATTGCACGACAATGCACCCGTCCATACTGCCGCCATTTCACAAGCTGCCATCCGCCAATGTGACTTTCAAGAATTGGAACATTCATTGCAAAGTCCGGACATGGCTCCATGTGATTATTATTTATTTTCTCATTTAAAGAAAGACTTTACGGGACGTCGTTTTAAGGATGATAGTGACTTGCAAGCAGCTAAAATATTAGCATTAATTTTGGTTATGCCTATGTTCCTAAATAGTCATTATATGCAATTCCCTTATTCTCATTTTTGTGATATTTCGTCATTATAATTGACTGTTGACAATACCAGGGTTACGATAAAAATACCTGGATTTTATAAAAACTTGATGAAAGTAGAATGCAATTTAAATAATATTGTTTTGTCCATAATACATTAAGTCCGTTTCCAAGAACATGTTGTTTACATTCAATCTAGTGTCGAAATGTACTTAGTAAATGGAAAATACTTTAAAAGTGGAACAAATTTTTTCATCAAAGACAACGTGATGTAGTGCTGCAAAGGAACCTTGAAATACCTACATATACACATAATGAAACAGAAAATAATCTGTTTAAAAAATGTTTATGTAATAATAACCCAGAGAGAGACACGTAGGTGCAGTGCGATAATAATAACCATAGCAATTAAGAAAATAAAGGATAATTGTGGGACATGCACGCAACGCAATTGTAGCATTCCTATTGCAACGATAACACAAGGAAAGCAATTTTATCGAAGTATGTGAACGTGTGCAGAAAAAGTATTCATATAGCGCTTTCATTACCAACCTACAATAAATTGCTTCTGTCACGGACAGATGCGATAGGTTTAAGTAGGTGGACGTTGTCGCCTTTACAGCAGCAGATTTAATTTATCCTTTCTCAAGCAGAGACTTTCGGAGCCTAAATATGGAGAGTGACGTATGCCGAACGAGTGTTTGGGCGCTTGCCTTAAATGCGAAGTCACCTGCCAATTGAGAAAAAGAGCGGATTGCCATTATTATACTTAATAACTAGTTGGTGGATTATCTATGTGTTCATGAATTCGTATTATATAATAACACGTTGGTGTCAAAGAAGGACATTGAAACAAGTCTCTTGAATTCAAAATTAAAAAAGATAATATGAAGATATATAATACACACAGAGAAATGATTTCTTGCATCAAGAAAATAGATTTTGTTACAAAAATCAGTCTCTATTCAAGAAAATATTTTTATTTCAAGACTATAAAAATTTATAATATAAGAAAATAGCTTTCTTGGGCTTTCATTTAGATTAAATATGTATTTTCTTAGGGTTAGAAAATCAAGAAAATTCAAGACAGAAAGATGTTTCTACCAAATAAAGAGGTAGGAAAGACAAAATTTTTCTCTGAATAAAATCTCAAAAGGAAGTTCTTCATTTTCTTACCTTCTCAGGGCAGTACTCTCCTGGACCTGGCTTCTTGCCACTATCCGACGGAATTGTATACTTTGCGCTAATCGTATACACAGGAGAATGAGCCTTGTAGTTATCCGGATCCACGTTATTGTATTGTCCCGGCCCTGGCACCCTTATACGATCGTCAACTTGTTCCTTATGCCTGCCAGCGATGGTATAAGCCGGAGATCCTTTCTTGTCGCCAACGGATGATGGAATAGTGTAGACGTTAGGAGCTAAAACATCATTTAAGATATCGAATCAAGACGTGCTTTCCTACTAGATAGGAACTCCCAAAGATCCAGATCAACAAAAACGAATCGGAAGGATATTAGAATTTAGTGATTTTACATATTGCCATTTCGAGTCGGCGTCGAAATGTTAGATATTAGGTTAATTGTTTCTTTTTTTAGTTGTGAAATGCATTCAACAAACCAGGAACTTCTAGTGGTTTCTCCGCCGGCGTCCTAGTTCCAAAGCTATATTTAGGTGTTGTATCCTCAGAGTGTAGGTTATATTCGTTTGGTGCTATGGAATTTAAAAGAATTAGAAGTACAGAAACCTAAACCTAGGCGATGGCGTTCGTTCCCAACCATTAAGGAATGTTTTTCTAATAAATAAGTTGCAGGGTATCCAAGTTTGCTTAGGCAGTTACAATTTGTTAATTTTCGTAAGGATTCTCTTAACAAGTGTGGCATCCTCTATTAACTACATTTATCATTAAAATTAATTCAATAACATAGAATCGTTACATGAAAACGATTGATATATTCAAACTGTTCAAATAAAAACCTAATCCAATCCGCCTAATCTGAATCATTACCATTACGTAGTACATTTCAACATGGTTATAACATTAGCCAACACATTACCTAACATAACCTTGTTGCTGAACCACATTCGTGCAATTCCAAAACAACGCATGCGTCAACTCTGCGTATACGTATTAATTAAACTAGTTGGTTTGGGATTTACAAACTTCTCCGTTTCTGTCAAAATTAAGGTTATTAATTTCAAACATGAACGGACGCATTTAGACATCTTTGTTATACTTTAAATACTAATCGACACTAACTGCAACTCTTAATTAATAAATAGCTACCAATTTTGAGGTTATGAATGCAGCTTCAGTGTTGGGGTATGATACAAATAAGATGTCGCTAAAGAGGTTCGAAAAAGTCACCAAAATGACAACATTTTTATTTGGTTAAAAACTATGATGGTACCGGTTTATACTAGAACTATAACGTACATATGTTGGTATTGTTCGGCTTTCAATTGCAATTGTAAAGTCTCTTGGACAATTGCGCCTATGCATTATTTGAAATAGTAGATATAAGTACGAACTATACATTTTTTAAATTTCGCGGACGATTTAAATTGATAATTCCGGCAATAAAGAACCCATAATGGGATGCATTGCTGGAATTACCAATATAAACCATTCCTGAAATTTTAGAAAATGTGTTGTAGGTAGGACGTTTATTGTGACAATGTAAATATGCATGGCACCACCAGTTCCCCTCGGTATAACAAGGCCTAACTGCTCTGACGTCAGCAGGCTGTGACGTCTATTGGTTTAGGTAAACAATCAGCCATATTTATCGTCTTGACATTTACACGTTGAGACCGTTCCTTGCGTTTTGAATTAGTTTATCCAAATTATATCGGTTTTATTTAAAAAAATACTGTGTAGTTATATTTCGGTACTTTGTTGATGATACCTGTAATGATTTTCTAGAGTCGTATATGCGATAAAACCTTTTCTGAAACGATAAAAGCATGACTCGGGCGGTCTATTTATAGTACTGTGGCGTCGGTTGTTTTCCCAAAAAATGTATAGTGGGGTTTGTAAGTTACACTTTGTAAAAGAAGATATTAGATTAGAAGATATATAAGGAAGCCCTTCAAAAGTAAGTGACGTCATCGAAAAGCGCAAACGCCGTGTAGTCTAGGTGGTAACGCACCACTACTGAAATCAGAGCCAACGAAAGGTCTCCGCAAAAATCGATTATTATTTTAATGTGTTGTATTATTTTTTATGCCTGCCATTGCTTCCAATAAAGGCTGTTATTATTATTACTATAATGATTAATATACAAATATAGCAAAGTTTAAAACAAAAACATGCGAATGTTACTCAATAAAACGGTTTTATGAGTAAGAATAAAATGAACTCACCTAGATATACGTTATTGTAAAAAAAAATAATAGAAAAAATTGAAAGGAAATATTTATAAATTGTTATTTCCTCTTAATTCTTTTTTCTTTATATTGGGGAGGTACTGTAATTTCTAGGTTTATAATAATGTTGAAATTACATAGTGCGATATTACAAAACGATATTTGCTAAGATCTATGACGATAATGGTAACCGTGACCATAACCTAGATCAAACACATAACCTACTTTCTGCAAATGGGTACATGATTTGTTCAAAAATAACGTTAATAATCAGGAAAATATCCAGGAGCAATTCAATTTAATATCGAGTGGGATATCTCAAGAAATAAATTCCACCAAAAATTAACAAATTGTAACTATTATCATCAGTTAATATTATTACTACCGCTTCGTCCCTTTAATTTGTTATTAAAACTAACCAGGCGTTTCTAAAGGCATATCAACTAGGGTCCTTGCTCCGAAAGTATGTCTTGGTGACGTTTGGTGTAAAATTTTATCGGCCTTTGTTACGTTATATGTGTTAGGAGCTACAAATTAAAACAAAAATATATTAAACTATAAACTAAAATTATTATTCAAAAAGAGGAAAATAACTGTGTTAAAAAAAATAAAACTAACCCGGTGTATGAGTACAGGTATTAATATTCGGTTTAATAGCGAAGCCATAACCATGGATATTTTCGCGGATTACTTTGAAAGATTTCTCAACATTATACGCATTTGGTGCTACAATTAAAAATAAAATTAAATGTTAATAACGGGAATATCGCAATATCCGAAGGGAGACCAACCAGGCGTGTTTATAGGTACTTCGGTTAATATCCTAGAGCCAAAACTGTGCTTAGGCGACGACAGTTGTAACATACAGACGGCCTTTGAAACGTTATATGTGTTAGGGGCTACAAATTAAAATAAAAATTAATAAATCATTAACCAAAATTAATTTAAAATGTTAAATAGTTATATTAGAAATTATTAAAGAACTGTTAGTATGCTGTTAATTAAATTTAAATTGTTAGTAAAAATACAGTAGATTTAGGATAACTTTAACCAATTACATTGGAGGCTGTTCACCTTTACTACATATATTAACAAAATTACACACACAAATTATTGTAGTAAAGATAATTGACCATGTAAAAAGGATTGCATTTTTTTTTAAATACAGGGGCATTTTATTTCGTGGTTTATAATTGCGCTTATTTTTTAAATGAAGTTGAGAACTGTTTCTTTAAGTACACACAGAGCAATGGTTTCTTACATCAAGAAATTTGGTTTTCTTGCAAAAATAAGTCTTTATTCAAGAAAATAATGTTCTCGAAATTTTATTTGTATTAAATAAATAAGATAGAAAAATGTTTCTTCCAGGTAAATCATTTAGTTTTAAATTAAGAAAATATTCATATTAATCATCGGGTATCTTTCGAAAATGTTTATGAAAGGTTGTACGTTAAAGGTTATATCATTGTATGGGTAAGTGTAGCATCTATATTCCGGTTTCTGTCGCTACTTTCTAGGACGGCACGACTATATCTCTTGGCACTAGGTGGCGCCAGGAAATATTTCGGTGCTGTTTTTGAAGATTAATGGCATAAACTGAGAGATGAACAGTAACGTGGGCAGGAGCAAAATGCGTTAGTGCCTTTCTCTTCTCACATTGTTTTTGCCGGGAGTGATTCCATCAATACCATGAGCTATAGATCATATCAGCATTGCCTTGGTTATTGTTCCTAGGCATTTTTTTCATGTGTACTTCTACATTAAATTCATTTTTGTTTGAACATTATTCTGTAGAACACCTCTACCTTAGCCTTTTTAAAATCACAAGCAATGAGAATAATTTACTGCATTATGTACGGATATGTCGTACTGTTTTAAACAAGGTAAGTGCAATTAATAATATGGGTATAAACAATATACATTTCAAGAATTCTAAATAAGTAAATGCTTTATTTTAAGAAACTGAAACTATTGCTTTATGAACAATACCTAAACGTTTTCTTGAATTAAGAAAACTATTTACTATCCCTAAGAAAATATTGTTGGTGCTATAACGGCGATATACTTATACTAAGAATCCTTTTCTTCAAATTTTCTGCAAGATTATATTCAGTCAATTAACTAATACAATAAAAAACCACAAAAAGAATACAAATGAGTCCTTGATCCCTGATCCTTCTGAATCCTTATATACGCAGTTCTATTAGGTTACAAAATGAGAAGAACATATGTACATAGTAAACATAAGTGCAGATTAGTGCAAACTAGTGTATTGCAATGTTCAAGTTTTGATTGAAACATTTTCGAGACTGTTTAAATTTATGGTGAATAATCTCATGTGCTACGAGTTTCATACATTCTACCAAAGATATCGACAATGTCTGCTTCGCTATAATATATTGTATGTATATCAGAAATCAGACTCTTGTAGAATTAAGGAGTATTTGTAAATTCTATTATTACATATTCTTGTCTTTAAAATAAAAGTGTAGAATTGTCAGTTTGCCTAAGCAATTTTCTTTCTACTTGGAAGTATTTTAATTTTGTTGCACAAAAGTATGTGGCCAACATTTCTTTCTCTAGTATAGAGTACCTTGTCTGCGTTCAATATCAGTATGGTTTTGATATAGTACACCTGATATTGCACTATTGCATGGCTTCTCAAAATAAAGTTTGGAAAAATTTAAATGAATCAATTTCATATTTGGAGAGGTAAAAACAGTCTTTGATCTTCGAAAAAGCAAATTTATGCTTCTCCGACATATATATTTTGTCCATTTTTGAATAGTTCATAGGAGTTTAGACGTTTCTCAGAGAATTTGGATATGGATTTACTATAGAAGATGATGCCGCATAGGAAACTTTGAGCTTTTTGACAAGGTCTTGGGAAATCTTGAATTGATTTTAAACGATCTTCTTTGTTAATGTTGTATCCCAAATAGGAAATAGATGTCTTGAAAAATTTGAACTTTTTCATTACTCTGTTGGCCAAATTGGGGATAACTTAAGAGAGATGATGATAATAAGATATACACCTTCAGAATATAGTAGGGTGTCATCGATGTAGTAAAGAAAAAAAAAAGACTAGCGATTCAGAATGTGTTCCATGGCATAAGGGCACCGAAACTGGTTGATAAAACAAATGATATATAACAGAATTGATAAGCTGTGCCATCGATAGAGAAGCCACAGAATTTATGGCTTGACTATGAGTATGGGGTGAGCTAAAAAGAACTTTGCGGATATAACTTGGAGAAAACCTTTGCATTGAAAAACCCTGTTAGCATAGTATTGATGTTTTTAGGTGCTTCAGGTGCTTGTTCAAAATTCGAGCGTCGAAGCACAATCGAATTAGATCTTGTTCCCTCATTCAGGCAGTTTAAAACTTGGCAAGGTAAGATGCCGGGACACTCGAGAAATATAAATGAGAGCGGTATTGCCATGGACATAAAGGAAGAAATTAGTGGGTCTCGTAATATAACTGAATGTTTAACTATAAAGACGTATCGATGCGTTAGAAGCAGGTAGCCATCAAACTAATAATAACGTAGGTCAAGATAGTGGTGCAGTCGCACAAGGTCAAGATAACGATTATATTGAAGATCAGTGTCATTCGCAAGGTCAAAAAGATAGTTCAGGTTAAAGTGTTTCCGATAACCAATTAAAAGAAGTCTTATCTAAATGCAATGGTAAAGATAACATTACGAATATATAAAGCAAACAAATCTAATCTATCGAAAGATCTCAACCAATGTGCAAAAAAATAAACAGGTAGAGATGTAGGAAGAAAATTTATGATTGACATAATTAGAGAAAAGTATCAAAAAAGGCAAAACCACGTCTAGAAATTTCAAAGCGGTCGGTGTTGGAAAATGTCTTCTAACTACGATATATGTAAATATCCAACATTCAAATCCTTTTCTATGCATGTATAACTCACATAATCTTACAATGGTTTCTAAACTATGTCTCTAGAATGGTGGTTGTTAACCTGTGGTCTATGAGAACCAAATATAAAAGCTGAGCTAGATTCTACTTTGGGGGAGTCTAGTCCATCGTTTACAACAATAAAATATTGGATGGCAGAGTTTAAACGCGGCCGTTACGAGCTGCCAAGACGAACATCGCAGGGGACGACCGAATGAGGTGACCACGCCAGAAATGTAAAAAAAAAAATACACAAAATAGTATTGGATGACCGTCGAGTGAAAGCGCGCGAGTTAGCAGACATGGTAGGCATTTCAAAAAGTGCTGTACATCGGATAGTGACAAAAAATTTGGACATGAGAAAGCTGTGCGCAAGATGGGTGCCGTGTTTGCTTACAATTGAACAAAAACAGCGTCGTGCGGATGTTTCAGCCGAGTGTACAGTTTTTGCGTAGATTCATAACCATGGATGAAACATGGATCCATCACTTCATACCCGAGACGAAAGAATAGTCGAAACAATGGACTGAAAGGGGAGAATCGGCTCCGAAGAAAGCGAAGTTCCGTCTGCTTGCAAAGTCATGGCATCGGTGTTTTGGGATTCACGTGGGATAATTTTCATTGATTATCTCCAAAAAGAGAAAATGATCAACGGTGAATATTATGCGAACTTGTTGCAACGTTTGAGTGATGAAATTAAGACAAAACGGTCGCATGTGGCGAAAAAGAAAGTGTTGTTTCATCACGATAATGCTCCAGTTCACACATCCGTTATCGCAGTGGCCAAAATCCATGAGCTACGGTTCGAATTGCTTCCTCACACACCCTATTCGCCTGATTTAGCCCCCTCGGACTATTTTCTGTTTCCTAACCTGAAAAAATGGCTCGGTGGTCAAAGATTTGCCAAAAATAAGGAGGTGGAGTCTGCGATGGACGGAGCTCGACGTTTCTCACTATAAACAGGGTATCGAAGCTATTGAACGTCGCTGGGAAAAGTGTATCAAGCTAAAAGGAGACTATGTTGAAAAATAAAGGTGGCTTTTTCCAAATATTTTGTGCCTTCTTTGAAAGGCCGGGTACTTCTGGGACCACCCTTGTAGATATGTACTTCACACAACACAATACCTACAAATTAAGCAACTTGACAGTTCAATTATAGTAACAGTGACAGAAGGTTGGTGCTTTTTTGCTCCAAGGCATAAAATATCTCAAAACCTCATCAAAATCGTTTCAACTACGTGTGAGCAAAAAATATGTCAAACGCACATAATATAATACCTATGGCCAGTGTTACCTGAAATTCACTGTATTAAAGAGGCGATTGACGCAAGATTTTATAAACCCAAATAATAGTGATAAATAGAGTAACCAAAACTTGCGGACTCGCAGAGGCGTCAGTATTACGGGTTAATATAAGAATACGAAAAATTCATAAATAAACTTACTTGCTAATTATTCAACAAACTAGAGGCATCAGGATGTGAACTACTGTAAACTTGCATCATTGGATATGTTCCCACAGTTACTTCTTTAAACCTTGTGCGTCGATAAGAAAAAATATTCTTATACATAGAAAACGATCTCTCACATCTAAGGAAGTTACATTTGCATGTAGAAACTGTTTTTCAAAATCACTTAAAAGTTCACTATTATTACACTTATTATAAACGGCCTCTAAAGTATTAAAATCGGGATTTTTCCTTAAAACATCTGCCAGCTTTTGACTAGCGCATAATCCTGGCGTATCATTTAATGTGTGTAATTTATTTTTTACACTCTCCACTATGTGTAATGACTCCTGCAATGACAATTCAGTACATTGTAGTTTTCTGATGGCTTCTAGTAATACTGTATAATTGGTACATATTGTTGTTAAATCTTCTAAAAGTTGAGGAATTTGAAATTCTCTTTGACTTTCTCTAATTGTTTTGGATTCATTCCGATTAAATCGCATTATAACTGATTGAATTTGTTGAAAATGAATCAAATAGTAAGAAGCTGCTGTTAGCCAAGTACCCCATCGCGTTAAAATTGGTTCAGGAGGTTCTGGAATACCTAGACAAAATTTACGAAATTCTTTTAAACGTTTAGGAGATTTACGAAACACTGCTTTAGTACTTCCAATCATCCGATCAACGTTTCCGTAATGTTGTCGAACAACTTCACCAACTAAATGCAAAGCATGCAGCACGCAGGTTATATGTATTAAGTTAGGAAATATATGTTTTAAGGATCGCCTAACACTTAACATCGTTGCTGCACTATCTGTCACAATCATCACAACTTGATCTTGGGCAATTTTAAATTTTTTCAAAGCGTTCATTATCACTTTTTGAATATTTTCCGCGGTACATTGTTGAACACGTTTGCAAGCTAACAAATATCGAGATGCTGTGTTCTCGCTAGATAAAACGCGAGCTATTACATCCACAATACTGTTTTTCTTTATATCGGTCGTCTCATCCCCGGTAACCCATATTTTTTTGGGAACACAAATCACGTTTACACACATTTTCTAGCATCTCTTTCATTCGCGGCAAGTGATTCTGTAATTGTGTTTGTGAGGGTAATGGGTACTTTGGAACGTATTGTCGCCAAAACGTTTTAAAAGCTGCTTTTCTCACCAACGACAACGGAAGATTACAAGAGGTAAACGTAATTAATAAATGTATGAGGAATAGTGTATAAGGTATTTCAGCTCTTGCATTTCTCATATGCTTAATACCATTGACATGCCTCTGGCAATCAGTTCTGTCCAATGCAGCCAAACGAACATTGCATATTAAGCAAAAAACTGCACTACCGTCATATTTTAAATGGGGATAAAGTGACACGTACTTATGTACATTAGTAGCAAATCTATTACGAGGCATTGTTTTCTTAGGTATGTAAATATTAGTTCTATATGAAACGATTCACTAATTATGTACTTGGTATAATACTACAACACACAAAAAACACCAGCTATATTTTCAAAAGCGACACGTAAGTACATAACCTTGACCGTTCGACTAATCTCTGCAACAGCTCAACCGGTACTAAAACGAAATCTCTCTCAGCGCGGTTTAACATTATTTATATTCAAGGTCGACACTACATGCCTGCTTCTCTACCGGTTTAGTTTATTTATGAATTTTTCCTATTCTTATATTAACCCGTAATACCGACGCCCATGCGAGTCCGCAAGTTTAGGTTACTCTAGTGATAAACAACAGCGAAGTGTGTGTGTAACTTTAGAAATGTTAATACAAAGTTTAAAATCAAAACCAGCATCACACCCTTACACGCTATTAATCAATTATATGGTTTTAGTGCGATTATTATAGCAAGTTAAAATTGTTAAAGGCAGAGTCATAACACGTGAAAAAACCAACCAGGGGTAATTAACGGTTTCTCTAGATTTGTTCTCGCGCCAAAGCTGTGCTTGGGTGAAGTCTCGTGCAAAACTTTATCAGCAACGTCAACTTTGTAAACATTCGGTGCTATAAATGGAAGCAGAAAGTTAATTTTACAAAGAAAGGTGATTTGTGTGAAGTTCTAACTAACCAGGCGTGTCCAGCGGTTTCTCCGTATTGGTTCTCAAACCGAAGCTGTGCTTTGGTGCATTTTCGTGTAAGACTTTATCCGCTACGTCGACATTGTAAACGTTTGGAGCTACGAATTGTAAGAATTAGAATTGAGTTTTCATTATACTCTATCAGTAAGCAAATTTTCATATAATTTATCTGTTTCCAAGCAACCTACACGATATTGTTAGTAAATACAACGAAAATTTCAGTTACTGAAGATGGAATGGATTAGTTGATCAAACATCAAAATTTCAGACTGAAACAGTGCTGCGAGAACGATATGTAAGTGTTGATTGAACTGGAGGTGATTTTAAGGTGTCCGTTAGATAAAAACATTTTGATCAATTCTTAATGTTGATATTAGGGAAATTTCAGTTGTATTTTATGAAAGGCAGATCATTCATTCATGGTTACTAATAATAAAACCAGAGATAAATTATATAAGAATTCGCCAAATCTCTTAGAAACAAACCCGGTGTTTCAAATGGTTTCTCTACATTAGTTCTAAGACCAAAACTGTGCTTGGGAGAATTTTCGTGTAAAGCCTTATCAGCACCATCAACCTTATAAGCGTTTGGTGCTGTAATTTTGAAAAAGAAAAGAACTGTCAGAAAAAATTGCAATTTTTAAGGATTCTAAAACGAACCCGGTGTTTCAAGCGGTTTTTCTAAGTTTGTCCTAAGTCCAAAGCTGTGCTTAGGTGCGCCTTCGTGCAAGATCTTGTCAGCTATATCAACCTTGTAAACATTCGGTGCTGTAAAAAGAAACATTTCCTAATCATTACAGAGAGACACAAAGAATTAACTAACCGGGTGTGTCAAGAGGCTTTTCAAGGTTTACTTTAACGCCAAAGCTGTGCTTAGGAGAGTTTTCATGCAGTTTCTTATCAGCTACGTCGACACTGTAAACGTTAGGAGCTAAAAAATCAAATCAATGAGATGATTTCTTCCAAAGAAGAGAAAGCTACTAACCCGGTGTATTAAATGGCTTTTCTAGATTCGTTTTAAGGCCAAAGCTGTGCTTAGGTGCGGTTTCGTGTAATACTTTATCAGCCACGTCAGATTTGTATGCATTTGGAGCTATAAAATATGAAAATTTAGAATTCAACTTATGTAGAAGGCTAAAATAATCGGACTAACCCGGAGTGTCCAGTGGCTTTTCTAAATTAGTTCTAAGTCCAAAGCTGTGCTTGGGAGAAGCCTCGTGTAATACCTTATCGGCTACATCGACTTTATAAACGTTAGGTGCTGTAATTTTCAAAATAAATAAAGATAAGCTACAAAAGGAAAGTATACAACTAACCCGGAGTGTCTAGTGGTTTTTCTAAATTGATTTTGACGCCAAAGCTGTGCTTAGGTGAGTTTTCGTGTAAAACCTTATCAGCCACATCGACCTTGTAAACATTTGGTGCTGCAAAGTGATTAAGATTAGTACTTTTATATCTCCTAAGTCCGAAGGTATGCTTTGGTGAATTCTCGAGCAGGACTTTATCGGCTATATCTACTTTATAGGCGTTAGGTGCTAAAACCAATGGAATTGGTTAATTGGAAAGGAAATAAGATGTAAATTGATCTACAATTTGTTCAAGTGGAAAGTATATTGCTTTAATTTGGAATATACTATAAGCTTATAAAGGAACTCCAAAAATTGATCATTTCTCATATTTATTCCAAATGCTTAAGTAAGCTTTTGTGCAAGACTTTTTCAACTACTTGTCTATCGACATGACACGATACAATGTACCATACGTAGATTATATTAGAAAGCCAGTGAATTAAGCAGCTCTTTTAGCTTCTATTTGATCTTCGAGCTATGCATAGGGGAGCTCTTATGGAAAATCTCATCGACTATATTGATTTTAAGCTTTTGGTGCTTACTCATTGGACATGTTGATTACAAAATAAGAATATGCGCAACTAATCCAAGATATACTCAGTGACATAGGAATTGCAACAGCTAGAAGGGGTTGGAATTTCCGGATGAAATTTGGTAAGAATATTCACCTATGTAATAGTAATAAATGTTCAAAATTTGGAAGGAAAATCTTTATTAGTTAAATAAAATTTTATAATAACTGTTAACAATGTGTGGGGCCGCCTTTCTGATTTACACATTGGCACAGTGGCATTGATTGAATAACGTGGTTGCCTCCCGTGCAAGTTGTACCTCATGTCTCAAAGCCTCCAAAGTCAAAGGAGGACGCTGCAAGTTTCGCAACCTTCTACCCATTATATCCCATACATGTTCGATGGGAGAAAGATCTGGAAATCTTGGCCTGATTAATCTGGGCCTGTTCAAAGAGGTTCAAGGAAAACCTTGCTACACGAGGACGTGCATTATCTTGCTGGAATAATGGATCTTCGAACCCTTGTAAGCATGGCAGAAAATATGTTCCAACCACCTCCGCAATGTACCGTTGTGCTGTCATATTGCCTCAAATGAACACCAAGAGAGACCTGCTGCCATAAGTATTCGCACTCCAAACCAGAACACCCACAGTGCGGTGTACGTGCCCCTCAACGGTAAATTGAAGATTCCGTCGTTCACCTCGTCTTTTTCTGACTCTCTGACGACCGTCGTACATGCCTAAACAAAATCTTGATTCGTCACTAAACACAACATGATGCCATTCAAGATTCCAATGAGATCTTTCATTGCACCATTGTAACCGTTGCTGATAAAGTTCCGCAGTCAAAGGAAGCACAAGTTGCGGACTATATGATGTTAACCCAAAACTTCGGATTCGGCGGTAAACTGTTCTAAGGGTTACATGGCGATCTTCTTCACCAAACTATTGGCCACCAATTGCCCGAGTAGAGGAAAATCGGTCTTTAAATGCCGGTTGTCTTAAACGACGATCTAGACGCCCATTCGTTATTCTTGAAGCCCTGGTTCCTCTTCTACGACGTTCCTGGCCATCTTCAAACCATGCACGACACACTCGCATTACAGTAGACCGATTTCGATTTACACGGTTAGCAATTTCCCCAAATGAAAAACCAGCTTCGCCCAAACCAATAATTCGATCTCTGTCGAATTCGCTTAATTGTCGAAGCACTGCTCGTCTTCTTACTCTAGGCATAGCTAACACTTAGCTGAATCGCAGTTCAACGAGAACAACACAAATCGAGAAAGTTGCTTCACTGAGAGGATTCATTTTGATCATTTATTACTATTACATAGGTGAATATTCCTACAAAATTTCATCCGGAAATTCCAACTCCTTCTAGCTGTTGCAATTTCTATGTCACTGAGTATATTTAGTAAGTTTTCCTAACCTCAAATCCATGCAAAGGCAAGCTTTCATGCATCTTATAGATTCCATCGAATTTCTAAATTATCGGATGCAGAAGAATAGAAGAAACAGACCGAGAAGCTTGTGTAAAAGAAGCAGCAAGAGAAAAAGGAATGTAATGGGGAGATGCAGCAAACCCAATCAGAACATAATGAAAAAAAAAAATAAAACATGTAGAAAGCTCAACTCAAACTAGGATTGAGTGTATAAGCAAGATGCCGCAATTTTTACAGCTAAACATGCAGCAAGCTAGAGAAAAGTGTATACAACCAACCCGGCGTGTCTAGTGGCTTTTCTAGATTCGTTTTAACGCCGAAACTGTGCCTAGGTGAGCTTTCATGTAGGACCTTATCGGCTACATCGACCTTGTAAACGTTTGGTGCTGTAAAAACGTCAAAAATGAAAGCATGCAACTACATATGACAAAAAAGTGCTAACCAGGTGTTTCAGGAGATTTCTCTACGTTTGTTTTTAATCCAAAACTATGCTTTGGTGAGCTTTCGTGCAATACTTTATCGGCAACGTCGACTTTATAGACGTTTGGTGCTGCAAAGTAATGAGGATTAGTATTTTTATTGATATTAAATTGGTGACATGAACTAACCAGGTGTATCTAATGGCTTTTCTGGATCGGTCTTAAGACCGAAGGTATGTTTTGGTGAGTTCTCGTGCAGGACTTTATCGGCTATATCTACTTTGTAGGCGTTTGGTGCTAAAAATAATGGAATTAGTCAGTTAGAGAAGATATAATGGTTTGGTTTAATACGCAGTCTGATATAGAATCATTTGAATTAATTAGATTTTACTTGAAACGCACCAGGTGTTTCCGAACACTTGTCGAAGTTTAGTTTAACACCAAAACTATGCTTAGGTGAGGTTTCATGCAGCATTTTATCCGCTTTATCCACACTATAAACGTTCGGTGCTAAAAATTACGTAATGTTAGTGTTTTATTAGGTTATATGCTGTATTAATATCGTTAGCAACTAACCAGGAGTATCACTGAGCTTTTCTAGATTGGTTCGTGCACCGAAACTGTGTCTAGGCGAGCTTTCATGTAGAACCTTATCAGCTATATCGACTTTATATACATTTGGAGCTAAAAATGTTTGCGATTACTTAATCATCTTCAGTACTCGAGATACAAATAAGATGAATTAAGATGTTTGCATGAATACGTAGTTGATTGATTTGCACTAACCAGGATTATCTGGAGGTTTTATGTTAGTCTTCTGACCGAAACTATGCTTAGGTGAGTTGAGCAGTATCAGTTTATCGGCTTTTTCAATGTAGTATGCATTCGGCGCTGAAAGTACTTTGTTATCAACACAAGCAAACAGAATTTGGAGCAAAATTGATTCGAAAAGAGACATGCTCATATAAAATGAATTGCTTTACTTAAAAAACTAGATGTGTAAGTAAGCTGTGAGAGTGAATTTCAAATAAAAATAGTTTTTCTAAAAATTCAAACGCATAGCATGCGACTGATAAAAACAAACGACTAATTGAGGTTGTCATTTATTCTGAGTCTTTTGACGTTAAAGGTGTTGCGAACGAGTAATAAATAAACATGGAATGGAGCCAAGGAGAAGATCGTGTTGCTATAATTGCATTACATCGTTGCGGACATTCGCCAAGTACAATTTTCAATCTGCTAAAAATATTGGAATTTACGAAAAGGTTTGTTTATCGTACCATTGAAAGATACAGCGAAACTGGCAGTGTCGATGACAAGGAAAGATCTGGCCGCCCTCGATCAGTTCGCACTCTGGCTGTCATTAAAGCTGTCAAGGCACGCATCAAACGAAATCCTCTCTGAAAGCAGAAACTATTGTCGTTGCAGATGGGTGTGACTAAAAGCACAATCAAAAATATCCTGAATCAAGACCTTAAGCTTCGCGCTTTCAGAAGAAAAAGTGGTCACTTGCTCAACGCACGTCTGAAAGGTTTAAGGCTTCAAAGCCGCCGAGTCTTATTAACCACCGTCGTATCCTATTTTTTGACGAGAAAATCTTCACTGTTGAAGAACAATTTAATCGGCAAAATGATCGAGTGTATGCCTCCAATAGTGAAGAAGCAGGTGTGGTCGCTCCCCGTGTGCAAAGGGGTCATCATCCATCCTCAGTAATGGTTTGGTTAGGGATATCTTATTTTGGACCAACTGAAGTTCATTTCTGTGAGAAAGGAATGAAAACCAGTGCCCAAGTCTATCAAGAGACGGTCTTGGAAAAGATAGTAAAAGCTCTAAGCCAGAACTTATTCAAAAACCAGGATTGGGTCTTTCAGCAGGACTCTGCGCCTGCTCACAAGGCCAAAAGCACTCAGTGTTGGTTACAGGCGAATAACGTCGACTTTATCAAGCATGAAGATTGGCCATCTTCTAGTCCCGATCTGGCAAGCTTTGGAAGAGAAAGCCTGCGCTAAACGCCATAGAAATTTAGACTCGCTAAAAGCATCTGTCAAGAAGGCAGTGGCGGAGATAGACATGAAAATGGTGCGTAATGCGATTGATGACTGGCCTCGCAGATTAAGCGCTTGTATTACGAAACGAGGGGATCATTTTAAATAATTTTTTAATATCTTATTGAGAACACTATATTTGCCTGAAGTTTTTGAAGGACTTAATGCCTCTTCGCATTCGGCGCGCGCTACTGTCGATTATATGAGGGAAAAAATATCCGCGTGATTGAACATCCGCCTTATTCACCGGATTTGGCGATGTGTGACTTCTGGTCATTCTTTAATTTAAAAAAACATCTTCGGAGCCGCAAATTTTCTTCAGAAAATGAGATTGATGGCGCAATTCATGAATATTTTGGCAGTATTCCGAAAAATGAGTGGCGAGCAGCTTTTGATTTGTGGAAAACACGATTGAATAAATGTATTGAGGTCAAGGGGGACTACTTTGAACATTTATAATAAGATATTCTTAAATTTTTACTTAGTTTTTTTACATCTCACTGGAAGCAGTCACCCTCGTATCGGACCCCCCTCGTATATCCAATATCAGCATTAGAATTGCCGTGTATTCTATACATATTCAAAGTCACGCGATCAGATTCACAGAAATTGTCGTATCGCAATATTATAGAGTAGAAACCGTTTAATGTTTTAATCTTGCAACATTGCAAAAATGACAATATGCGTAATATTAGCGCTTGCTAATTATTAAAATAAAACTATACCTGGTATTGTATTGAATTCATAATCATCTATGCGTGTTACTATGAATATCAACTTAAGTAATTTCATCAATTTTACAACTTATAGAAGGTAAATAGAAAGCTAGCTTTCGTGAAAGCTTAAACTCAATATTCGTCATCTAATAAGAAAAGCAAGAAATTAATAATATTTACGAAATCAAAAAATATTCGATCAATTTTGCTCCTAATTGCATGTTATTATAAATTAATATTAATAAGAATGCTTGATAATATTAATTTAAGTTATTATTACATATTATGATATTAGAAACATACATTAAAATTGAAATTACAATGGCAATAGTTAGCAAGAAGCTAATACAAACGAAGCTGATAATTTCTTAACAGCACATTGAAATATGATGAAACAACTCCTAAAACAAAACCCCAGGATTATTTCCTTCTAGAAATTCTCAGCTTTTTCGTATTAGTTTAAAAGTTTTATGTTTATCGAAAGACCAATGAATCTGTAGTAATGTTAAGCAACGAACCAGGCGTATCATTTATTATTTCCACAGCCGCCTTCGTTCCGAACGTATGCTGTGGTATTTTCTCACGTAAGGCCTTATCGGCCTTCTCTACGTCGTAAAGGTTGGGCGCTAAAAATATAGCCTAGGTTAGTTAAATGATTTAAAGATGCTCTTGGGCGAATTTAACAAATCAAAAAGCTTGATAATGCACGAACCAGGCGAATCTGTCGGCTTTTCGTTATCCGTCTTCAGCCCGAAACTGTGCCGAGGCGAAGTCTCTCGTAATATCTTATCGGCCTTCTCTACGTGATATACATTTGGAGCTAAAAATGTTAAATGATATTAGGATGTCATTAGGTGATTAAATTGTTGTATGGTTATGACTAGAGTAACTCAATTTGCGCCAACAACCAGTGGCGGGCCCATAAAAGTTTACACAAAATAAATGGTCGGAAATAAAATATAATACGTGCATAAACACTTATCGTCTTAAGAGTCTTCCGTGAAATCACAAAGTGAATAATGTCTGTTAAATATCTGCAACATTAGATATGTTTCCATAGTTGTTTCGGCAAACCGAGTGCGGCGTGAGGAAAAAGTGTGTTTATATGCAGAAAATGAACGTTCTACATCTAGTGACGTTATATTTGCGTAATTAAAATAATCTTTGGAACAACTTAACGGTTCTGTTGACGCACCTTCACAAATTTGCCTTAATGTGCCAAAATCAGAATCTTTCTCTACAACACTTTTAAACTTTTCTAGAACACAAACATTTTTTGCGTCTTCTACCGCGCATAGCTGTGTGTGAACATGTTGCACTATCTGCAGAGATTCCACTAACGACGCCGAAGGATTTTGTAATTTTTCTATTGCCTCCACTAGTCCGAAGTAATTGTTCTGAATAGTTTTTAAATCCGTTTTAACCTATCTTGAAATTTCGACTGGCTTTCCTTGATGGCCGCAGCTTCCTTTGGATCGAATTGTAAAACCACTGAGGGTTGTATCGAACCTCCGCCACTGTCCGTTGGCGTTAGTGAGCAACTCTAGTTATGACTGGTTATTTTTACAATATTAAGTGAAGATGGCTTTTCAAAGTACACTTACATGCAAATAATAGGCCTATAATCAATATGATAAATTTACAAGGTGATTGTTACTGCCTTTGAGATTTGATCAGGGAAATTAAAAGAAATGGTACAAGATGCTTGATAGAGTTCTTTAGCAATTACAGAATCATTGCTAGGCAATTGTTTATCTTCAATTCTAATTATGGATTTAGATATGAATGTAGAAGACCACTGCACTTGTGACCGTTACCGGTGACCCAATGTGAAAAGGCCTTACGAAATTATTGGTTGTATTTCACTATTCTAAATTTATCTTTGATACGAGGGTGGGTCAATATGTCCGTGACATTTTGAATTTCCTGCGTTGCAAATTAAAAAGCAGCACTGCTTCCGTCAACCACCATCTGTCAATACACTAATGTCAAAGTTTGGGAAAGTTTAATAGCCAATAAAGAAGATAACGTAATTTTGGCGAAAATGGAAGAAAGTGAATTTCGTGTACTCATAAAGCATTAGTTTTTGCGGATAAAACCATCATCCAAACCAAAGTTAAGCTTGATAAATACTATGAGGACCTTGCACCATCAGAATAAATGGTAAAGAAGTGGTCTGCTGAATTTCGTTGTGGCCGTGCAAGTATTAATGACGCCGAGCGTTCTAGACGCTTAATTGGACACGCGAAACAATCGAAAAAATCCACGATATAGTGTTAGCCGATCGGAGATTGAAAGTGTGCGAGATTATAGAAGCCATAGGCATATCACGTGGCTGAGTGGTTTCGATTTTGGATGATCACTTGCGTATGAGAATGCTATCCGTAAGATAAGTGCCGCGTTTGCTCATAATTGATCACAAACGCGATCATGTGACAACTTCGAAGGAGTGTTTGATGTTGTTTAACCGTAGTCCGGACGAGTTTTTGCACCGTTTCATAACCGTTGACGAAACATGGATACACCACAACACACTGGTAAGCAAACAGGACTCGAAACAGTAGATTTCTCCGCGCGAATCGGCGCCGAAGAAGGCCAACAAGGTCATAGCGACAGTTTTTTGGGATGTACGCGGCATAATCCATATCGATTACCTTCAGAAGGGAAAAACAATTAACGGCGAATATTACGGCAACTTATTTGACAGGTTCAATGACGCTTTGAAGAAAAATCAATCGCATTTGGCCAAAAAGAAAGAGCTCTTCCATCAGGACAATGCGCGGGTGCATACATACGTAGTCTCCATGACGAAATTTCATGAATTGGGGTACCGATTGCTCCCTCACCCGCCATATTCTCCATATTGAGCCCCTAGTGATTATTTCCTGTTTCAAAATCTGAAGAAATGGCTCGGCGGAAAGAAATTTGGCTCTAACGATGAAATCATCCTCGATAAATCTTATTTGGAAGGGATCAAAAAATTGAGAAACGTTGGACGAAATGTATTGAGCTAAAAGGACAACATAGTTGTTAAGAAGTAAAACGTTTTTTTACCGAAAAACTATCTCTAATTTAAAAAGTCACGGACATATTGACCCACCCTCGTCCCACCCAGTAACTATTTCCTGTTTCCAAATCTGAAGAAATGGCTCGGTGTTTAGTGCTGCAATAACAAGGGACCCTTTCGTCTGCTTTTCCGTTTATCTCTCAAGTTTTAATGTTAAGCAGCGAAAGTAGGTACTTGTAAATATTTTTCTCGAGAATAGAGATAAACAAGCATGGTAGAATTAGAAAATTTTTCTCACATTATTCGGTCATGCGGCTGGCGATAGAGACCCACGAATCCTTGAAACGACTGTTTTAATTAATAATTTCGGTGGTGCGAAGTGTGCCGATACCTCGTGTTGTTTGCCATACTACCCTACAATCCTGCTACAATTGCTATCATTATTGACCATAATAATCAATTCCATAAGGATTTTAAGATTTCTTATATAATATCATTGCTCAAATCGTGGAAAAATTCATAAATTATAAAACATCTATATTCTCTAACCTAGAGACATTAAGGCGAACCCTCATCAAGCACCTTGCTTCACACCCATTTCTATAAACTGTAGCAAAAGTCATTTGCTAGCTACTTTGATAACTTAGACGTATAAAATTTTAAAAAATAATGCCTTTCTCAATAACTCTATATTCTAATTTGTGTGAAAAGACATAAAAGTTCTTAATTAATATGACCCATCTCAATGCAACACTGACCTCTTCGCAGAGGCATGCAAATAATTACTAACCAGGTGTATCTGATGTTTTTTCCGAAACTATTTTCGCTCCAAATGTATGCTGCGGCGTTTTTTCGTGCAAGATTTTATCCGCTTTCTCTATTTTATATGTATTTGGCGCTACAAAACAATAGAATCTTCGTAAACACAAAAATTACGCGTTTTTAATGATAAACTAACATAAGAAAGGAAACTAACCGGGCGTATCTGATGTTGTTTTTATCTTTGTCTTTACTCCGAAGGAGAATCTCGGCGATCTGCTCTTCCTAGTGGTATTATATTTGTTAGGTGCTAGATTTGTTAATGAAATAAACAAACAACTTATATCATTATTATTTTTAGTAAGCGTTAAGAGGATCGAGCAATAATCGCTTATTTATTTAATATTATTTAATTCTAAGTAAACATGTTGTTGAATAATCTTTTTCTTTTTGTTTGTTGAGATGTTGATAATCTTAAAATGTCTAAATTAACTTCTTTATCACTTTAGCTAGTAGCAACTCATCTATCGCTGCTCCCAGCAACGAACTCTATATCTAATTCAAATTGCTAAGCATTGCTAGATCCTCTTAAACCACTAACATTAATCTCAGTTATTCATTCAAATTAATAAACTTCAACAGATTAATAAATAAGTATAACTAAAATACATTCATTGTAAGTCACCATATCAAAAATATCGGTTAACCAACCCGGGGTATCCTGCGCTTTTATTAGTTCTGTTCTGGAACCGAAAGAATATCTAGGAGTTGTACGTTTATCCCTTAGTCTGTAGGCGTTTGGTGCTGCGGTTAGACAAAATTAGATAAAAAAAATAACAACACAAAAGTAAAATATACTGATTATTAAAAAAGACACCAATTACGTTATTAATTTGTATATTAGACTCGATTAAAAGATATCTACGTATACATAGATGGCTATACTAGTACTTACCAGGAGTATCAGTGGACTTTTCTTTGTTCGTTTTCAGACCGAAAGTGAACTTGGGGGCTGCTTCTTTGATCACCTTATCCCCTTTGTCTGGATTGTAATCTCCTGGCGCTGGAAAATTATCTGCTTTTGACTCTTTCGGTCTGCTGTGAAGACTTAATGCTGGCGGTGTATCTTTTCCTGTAATTAAAAAGTAGTTGTTATTAAAATGAGACAGTCTAATGAGTTGCATATACGAGGGTACCTTTCAAGTTTTTACTAAAGCAATGAAATGAAAAAGAAATTTTGGCACAAATCACTTTATTGGTTTTCAAAATACTTATTAAGATTCTCGAAACATTTTTTCCACCTTGAAGGTGCTATCTCCAAAACATGGTTTTTGAAGGCTTCAACAACTTCTTGAGGTGATGAATACGGGCAATAAGACATTAATTCGATGTTTTTCTCCTTTAAAGAATCAATTGTTTGACGTGCTATGTGAGAGCTGGCATTGTCATGATGTAGGATGATGCGACGTTGTCGAATGTTTTCTTGACTTCATGGATCAGTTCTAGCAAACAAATTGTTGTACACGCTTCAGCATTAATTGTTCTTCAATCCACCAAAGCAATACTTGCGTCATGCCTAGCACAACGAAAGAAACAAGCAATCATTTTCTTGGGAGTATTTCGTGAATGAACAACTTTTGTTGGATTTAGTTCATCTTGGAGCACCCAAACTGTTGATTGGTGCTTAGTTTTTAGCTCATACAAATATATCCAAGTTTTGTCACTTGTTAGCATGTTGTATATGGATTTTGAAGTTTCTCTGTTAAACCTTTTGGGCATTTCCTTCCACCAATTGACACGAGCCTTTTTTGTACTCGGGTCAAATTATGCGAAATCCATAGGGAACAGATCTTTTTCACACCCGAGTGTTCATGCAAAATCGAATGAGCTGCAATCTTCGATATGCCTAAAGATGCTTCCAACTCACGGTACGTCACATGCCAATCCTCTTCAATCATGTTGGGGACAGCATCGATATTTTTTGAAACAACAACCGATTTTGGTCGACCTTCACGAAATTCATCATCGATGGAAGCACCACCACGACGAAATTGTGCAAACCAATTGTAAACAGCCTTTTCTGATGGTGCTTCACTACCAAAAGCTGAATGAAGCGATTCGAGGCATTGTTATTGTGTTAAGCCTTTACTAAAATCGTAAAAAATCATGCAACAAAAACCTTAGACTTAGACTTAATCCTTTTTTGACTATCTGCCCTTATAGGGTGTAAGGCATTGTGGAGTTGGGCTGTTAGCTTATGCTCTTCTAACATATCTCCCGCCATCTCTTTCTATCCTATGTAGTCTACTGTGTATTCTCCCAGTTTTCTTCTCTCTTTACTACTACTACATCCTCCAACCATGCTTTTCTAGGTGTTCCTCTTGTTTTCTTATTTACCTTGTCTTACCATTCCACTATCTTGCATTCTCTTCGAGTGACCATACTATCTCTTTTGCGCTTCTTCAAGGACTTCCACTATGGGTTTCACTTCCAGATTACTCCTGACAGTTGTATCTTCAATTCTATCTCTTTTCGTTTGGTTCCCAATTCTTCTTAAAAATATTATCTCTGTTGCTGTTATTCTTGCTCGGTTTCTGTCATTGTCCACGTTTCTACTCCGAATGTTAATACAGGTGTTATTAACGAAAACCTTCATGTAAAATTTCTTTCACAAATTTGCTCACTGTAAATAAGCTACTCGGCCGATTTCTGTCCTGCTACTACTTCAATAATAACAACACATCAGATTTTACGAAAATAGTGATGTCAAATCTCAATAGTACCATCTGATAGTCGTTTGTAAAACTTTAAGACACTAACCTTGTACAGTGTGTTCAAATTTCATGTAATGATGCTTCTACCTTTACAAAAACTCTTCTAGTTCTCACTTCAAAATTTTTGAAAAAGCAGACAAACTTTTCAGTTACAATAAAGGCCTTTATAAATGCTATATAGTAACACTTCATTCATTTACACATTGTGTCAAAAAATCATTCCGAAAGCTCTACAGCATAAGATAGTCATTCTAACTGAAACTAAGAGAATAACAATTGTAATGATGTGATTGGGGGTGGTAGTTGTAAGAAAACACAACAAGAAATGTGTGTCTTTTTCAACGGAGAGTTGTTGTGAGGAAAACTGTGAAGCGTTTTAGAGAAACGGGTCATCTGAGGACTCTTCCTACAACTAATGAGGACAGAAAGTTAGAAGTTACCGAAAATCCACGTTCTTCTACACGTCAATTGTTTTTAAAGCATAATGTGAGTGTAGCTTCGATAGATCGCATATTGAAGGAAAGCAAGTTTCTCACTTATAAACTTATCCTACTTTAAGAATTATCTGAAGATTATTTTGACCAAAGTGTTGAATTTTGCAAATTAATGATGGCCAAACATAATAACGACGTAAATTTAATCAACAGGATTGTTTTTCCCAATGAAGCATCATTTCCTCTTAATGGTGCTGTTAATAAACATAATTGCTGATACTGATCCTAGGAAAATCTTCATTGGGTGATCTAACATCATACCCAAAGACCACAAAAAATAAACCCATGGGCAGGAATTTGCGCTGAGCGTATCATCTGTCCTTTCTTTATCAACGGAAATATTACTTGGGATAGTTATTTATAATTGTAAAATCAAATTATTCCGCTTCTTAGGGTTATATTTCCTAATGATAAGGAGATTGAAGATGTCTGGTTTCAGCAAGATGGGGCACCACTTCACTATCAACTCAATGTTAGAAATTATTTCAATGAAATTTTCCCAAACTCTTGGATGAGAAGAAGGGGACCTATAGAATGGCCGCCACGATCACCAGATCTGACTCTGTGTGATTTTTTCTTATGAGGCCATTTAAAAAACTGAGTTTACGGCAACCGTTCCGAAAATATTGCAGAATTGGAAGAACGGATTAGAGAGTAAATGACGTTATTATCTCGAAATGAACTCAGAAATCCGATTCGTGGATTTAGTGACAGACTATGTGACTATCTGGCTGTTAATGGTGCGCATTTTGCACTTTTGCTTTAGATCTTTTAAATTTGCTCTTCGATATATACATCGGCGCAGTCTTGCGTCATTAAACCGTATCTGTTCCGGTCTGGATGACCGTATCTCTCAATATCATTGCCTACACTTCATCAAAAGAAAGTTATGCTATACCTTACATTACATTACATTGAATTATCATCTTGACAAACACAAAAATCCATTTCCAAGAAATTAACAAGAACCTAGCCAGTATTAGCTAGAGAAACTACAATAAAAACAGATAATTACATATAACTCAATTGTCCGAGTTTATGGTACTGGTTCTTCGAGACCGTCTTGAATGTTATATTCAAATCAATGCAAATTGTTCTAGTTTATTACACTCTAGATACGGTGCTTTATAGAAAAACCTACACATGTTGATTGCTTGGTGTGCTCTAAATTTCAATCTCTCAATTAATAAGGATTTATATAATTGTCTAATGGGATTTAAAAAATAATAATTAAGTAAATTGACAAACCTTTCGCACTTAGTCCCGTAACATTGTACTGTCCCGGCCCTGGTCCTAAGCTTTCCATTTTTCCGTTATGTCTGGCTCCGAAGCTAAAAGCTGGTGCTCGTTCGCTTCTAGATTCGCTAGTCTTCTTTCCTGTAAGCGTAAAAGTAATACACTAAATGAAATATTTACTTGAAAATACTAAATGTAGAAAATCTTGCAAAGTTATTTATGCCAAGTACAAGGGTTGTCCTTTTAGTTTTCCATATAGCCATAACAGCAAACAGTAGATCGACTTAAAGTGCTTTATTGTTTATCTAAATATTCCTCACAAAGATTGATACACCTTTTCATTCTTTTAATACCCTGTGTTACCGATTTTGGCGTAGGGTTACTTTTCTACTTGCTTATCACAATATTTGACAATTTGATAAAATTATTCCATTCCTTTCTGCTTTTCGCTATATTTGCCCCTTCCTGCCATGTTCTTTCCATTTCTCGCAGAATTTTTCCCACTATGTTGTTCCAGGTTTCTCTTGGTTGACTTCGTGTCTTCTTGTCTGTTGGTTTAGCTTCCCATATCTGTTTAACTGGTATCTCGTCTCCCATTCTTTGTAAATGCCCCCACCATCCCAATTGGCTTTGTTCTCCAGACTTTCTATGACTAATTCTTCTCTTATTTTTTCGTTTCTGATTTCCCGAACTTTTCTTGTTTTCTTGTTTAGAATCCATATTTCGCATCCGTATGTTAGAATTGGTCTGTATACGGCTTTGAATACATTCATTTTTGTTTGTTTTGTTATTTCTTTTTTGTTCAAGAGTTCTTTATTTATGAGTACACTATTTGCTTTTTCCCTTCAAATATTGAGATCAATTTATTGTTTACCTTTTTCCTTCAGTATGAGACCCAAGTATTGGAATTTGTCAACCTGCTCTATTTGGACTCCCTCATTCTTTTAAGCCAACTGTTAAAGCATGACTCAAAATTGAGACGAAACTTGCAACCATTTTCTTCGATACACTTCGGGAATGGATAACTTTTGTTAGCTTCTCTTCATCGTGAAACACTCACACAGCATATAGACGTTTAATTTCGAGTTCATAGAAATAAATCCATGACTCGTCACCACTTACATATGATGCTATAAACATTTGTTGAGCTTCCGTTGTTGAACCTGCTCAAAGTTTTTCTACACTAGTTAACTCGAGCCGCCTTTTGTTCTTCAGTTAAAAGATGTGGGATTCAACGGGAAACTTTCTGAAAGCCAATTCATTACGCAGAATTTTCTGGATTGAGTTCTTTGAAATACCTAAGGATGTCTCAATCTCGCGATGTGTCACATGTCGATCTTCCTTGATAAGTTGGCGGGCAGTAGCGATGTTTTTTCAGTGACTGCTGTCTTGTGATCCTATCCTGGGATCGTAGTTGAGACTGATGCGTCCACGTTAGAGTTCGCAATACCGGCAAGAAATTGTCGACTGATGTGGTGCTTCATTACCAAAAACAGAAACCAACTCGACGAGACATTGTTGTTGGAATAATCCTCTCCGAATGTTGCAAAAATTTTCACGGTTCAATTTTTCGAGTGATTTGTCAGCTTTAAAAATTTGTTGCGGCTAAATCACTTGCCGTATTTTGATGAAACTTTGGATTTAAGTTCAATAAATATTGAAATTAATTTTGACAGGTGGCGTTTCATTGGTGGCGCCCTTCACTCGGCTATATGCAAAACTAAAAAGACAACAAATAAATTTTTACAAAAATGTAATTGAAACCATAAAACCAATAAACCTGATATTTCTAAAGATCAAAAAAGCAATAAACATCTTTAATTAAGAATTATTAAAACACATTTCATAACGTATTTTATAATGTATGACTTATGCAACTAAAGTAAACCAATTTTCAAATTGAAGACACCACTTTTGCCGGATACTACACAACATCATTTCTTGCTTTAATGACCACGCAAAAAACACCACCGACGTGACCGGAAATGATGATGCGTTGATTTCTTTTTTTTATGAACAGAGGTAAATCAGCTCACCGGAGCGTACAGCAGTCAGAAACAAAAAAATACTACTCGTATAACGGGTAATGTTAATGCAGCACATATAAAACTTTATTACGCTCACCTATGTATGATGGTAAAGAGACGGAAGCTGGACCGGGACCGTTGAATTCCGCTGCGATCTGACCGCGTCGTTTTGTTGGTGTCCATGGTCTTTGTTGGAATCCGCCCATTTTAAATTATTCTGAAAAAAAATAAAATCCAAAAAATATAGGCGACTATTTTAAAACTGAGAAATTAAGGCAGATGATAACAATTATATGAAAGAAAAAGTCGTTTCAAAAGATTTGAAGAATAATAAAGACAAGGAAATGATTTGTATGCTTCTTTTCCTAAAAAAAAACTAAATAGTTTGGTCAAACAAACAGCTTAACGTAATGATCTTTAATTTATTTGACACCATTTCCTGTATTCTTAGAATCCATAAAATGTTGTTAGTAATTCAACAAAAACGAGCGCATTTGCATACCTACAGTGCCATTAACTAACAGAGATAGTTCTTTAAAAGTTTTCTAAAAACAGAAATAATTACCATGTAGTATTAGTTATGTTTAAAATCATTATAGTTAATTCTTCTAGCTAATTTCAATAATTTGTATCATTACGTATGCAGTGAGGGCCTAAATTTTAAAAGCGAAAATTGTTCATGCAATTTTCCTGCGCCTTTTGCTAGACAATAAGGGTGTCCCAACAAGAGCGGAAAATCAAAATTTTAAATAAAATACAGTTTTTTTTTTAAATACCGAAGTTGTGATTTAATCGTAAAGTAACTATGTATGGAACAACACATCTGATAAATACCCTTCTCGGTTTTATTGGCATATTTGCGTTCTTTTGACGAAATTTTCAATCACGGTTTATCGTAATTGTGGCTGGATTTCAGTGATACAGCGTCTAATCTCCTCCTTCAAGGCTTGGGTGGTCGTGTGCTTGTTGACATGAACTTGTAACTCTGGTAATTCTGGTCGCCCAAAACGGGAGACTACACGACCAGGGAATGTCTCATGCAATAACGCCATTGTTTCATGTGATGTGTGGCAAGTGGCACCGCATGTTGGAACCACATGTCCTCGAGGTCCATACCATCCATTTGAGGCACAAAAAACTGGGTTATCATGCCCCTATACCGTTCGCCATTGACTATTTGTGTATCTCCAGCAGCGTCTTTGAAGACTAATGTTCAATGAAGTCGTCATTGGGATGCGTTTCCTTATCATGAAACATATGTGGGTTTTCGTCATTTCAAACGCGGCAATTTTGCTTATTTAAGAAGTCATCAATATGAAAATGGGTCTTATCCCTGAAGATGATTTTGTTGGAAAACTCAGCGTTCACTTGTTGTTGCTCAATGACCTAATTGACGAACTTTCTTCGCTGTGCATGGTCTATAAGCTTGAGTTGTTGAGTCAGTTGAGTGTTGTAGGTATGAAGACGCAAATCTTTCGTGAGAATACGCTGCGTAGTGTTTCTTCAAATACATAATTCTTGAGCACGATAGCGAATGGATGTTTCTGGACTCCCGGCCACATTCAGCCGCGATTTAGATTATTTTCATTATTTTTGTTTTTAGACCTTATTTTCAACAATTTAAATCACGATGTAATTGATTTTCTTTTTGCATGCGATATAAAGATAATATTATTTATATGTTACCTACTAAACGACCTCAACGCACACGTGTTGATAGTCTGACACCAGTAACCGATTCTCGAATTTTTCGATTATTCTCTTCACAGTTGGAACATATTGTTTGTCAATAACTGGACGTAATTTGCGAATCATGGCAGTCAGACTTTCGCCATTTTTTAAATAATGTTTAATAGTAAGAACGCGTTGTTGTGTCGAGTAGCGATCGATTTTTAATAATGATGGACTATCTTCCATCGAGCTATTAAAATAGTTTTCTTGTCAAAGCACAACAGCAAAAATGGCGCCAAATTTAATTTTTCCACTCTTGTTGGGACACCTTTAATCTGAGGAAAGGCAATTTTAGCTAAAATAAAATAAGGCCGCGTTCGCATAGGCTAGTGCGAAATTAGTGTAAGAATTTAACAAACTGCAGCCAATGATTTGCTTTGTCATAACCTAACCTAAATTTATCTCTTGATATTAGCAATTGCTTTTGCAATGCATGACATTGCACACAAACGTACATAGGGTGTTTATTAGCAGTTTTTGCAGCAATCACACATTAAATTATTGCCATCCATTCTGTTACATATTTGTTGTTCTTTCAAACAACAAAATACCTACTACTCTATAAGCTTTCTTCGCAAGCGTGAATTAAAATTTATATTAGCTTACTTGTATACAGGTAATTGACAAATGCACATTTTAATCTATGAATTTTAATGTGCATTAAAATTCGTAAAGAAATGTACATTAAAATTGATCGTATGATACCGGCTTAAGACCAATATTTCCATCTAAACACGAGGCAAGCTATAGCATTTTTTTGCATTGCAAATAAATCAATAAATAAATATCAGAGTTGTACTATCTAATTAAATTGGCAAACTAGTAATGTTTTCTCTGCTGATTAATATGAAGTTATAGAAAAATAATTGAATAACGCATTTCAAAAAAAAATACGATTTTTTTTTAATAGAACACCGGCTCACGGTTGAACGCACGGTGGACGCCTTTGTTCCCTTTTTAAATATTAAGGTGATCAGGAACAATAACCTAACTATTCTTTTGGATTGGTCACCCTCCTAACCAAAATATGAACACCCTGAAAGCCATTAGAATCCGAGTACTGAACATTTCTCATCCTAAATTCCGTTCTAACCATTTAAAGACGCTTATTGTCCACTTCATCGACAATGGCTATCCTCCAGATCAAGTACGTCAAGTATTGTACTACTGTAACAGTCACGTCAATCCGGTTGATATTCAGGGACGTCTACCGCCATTCCCGATTCCTAACTGCAAGAACCCCACACCCCTCTGGTTCAAGTTTAACGTGGTATTGATTGATTTTGATTGATTGATTTTCCTACCAAAGCAATCAGGCTTAAGAGCCTATATAGTAAATCTTTCTCCATTGGTAGTTCAATTGCGCTTCGCATAGCGAATCTGCGTTGAGCTAGCGCTGCACATTCGAAAATAATATAAGGGGCTGTTTCCTCCTCCTCATTGCAAAGTCTACATAAGGGTTCATCTTTATAGATCCCCATCTTATGCAAGTGGCCTCTCAAACAGCCATGTCCTGTTAATAGACATGTTGCTGCCCTAAGCTGTATCTTGCTTAATTCAAGCAGGTCAGATGTCTTCCCACCATCCGTTTGCTGTGCTTTTGCCAAGCTGCATGTTTCCAATTTAATTGGCGTTGTGTTATGATCCACTCATTAATTGCACCCCGCACTGCACTCTTGGTAATACCTAGACCCGGTTCAGGGCCTATATAATTCATTTTTGAGCCTACCCTCGCTAGCTGGTCTGCAATTTCATTGCCCGCTATGCCCCTATGCCCTGGCACCCACACCAGTATGACCTTGTTGTGTTTAGACAGAACCATTAGGGTTTGCAGGCACTCCCATACGAGTTTGGAGGTTATATGATAAGATGCTAGTGCTTTTAAGGCTTCCTGACTGTCAGAGAGAATGCAAATCGTCTCACCCTGCGGTCGCCGACGCAGACTCTCCCACGCGCAAGTTTGTATAGCATATATTTCTGTTTGAAATACCATGGTGTATCGCCCAAATGGTACACGTACTTTGTATCCCTGGTTTTCCTCATATACACCAACGTCAGAAGTAGTGCCCGTTTTCTCCCCTCTCCAACCCTCATTCTTCTCAATTCAAGAAAACTTTGAAAGGTTTGTCTTAGGAGATCCTGGAGATTGTTGTATCGCTATCCATATCATAGATAGGGTTTGTTACTGCTTCTTCTATTCTGGTGTGTCCAGATCCACTGTGGGATCTCCAGTTGCTAGTATTTTTCAGTCTGTATGCTCCCATTCTGGCTTCTCCCTTGATATAAATCTCAAGAGGAGGTAGGTTTAGCATGGTTTCCATAGCAGCTGTTGGAGTGCTTTTAGTAACTCCTGTTATACATAGACATGTCAGTCTCTGAATTTTCGAGAGACGTGGTATACTCCATTCCATGTGTACAACGTGAGTCAATTTATGTGGGGCAAACCTTTGAATATTTAAAAAAATACAGAATTAGGCTACATAGAAATGACTGCAACCTTCTTCCAGAAAACTCTGGAAAAGCAGCTTCAATTGACCACTGTAATACTACTGGGTATCGTGTCAACTGTGTAATGTGACTGCATTAGCTACAGAACAATCTACAGAGAAGAGGCTCTTCGTGGAAATGTACCATATTAATATTAAATCAAATACAACATATATTCATATTTGTTTGACGTTGATTTTAGACTACGCAATGTAAGTAGCTAACATTACTGCGTAACTGTTACACCTTTTAGTCATTGATTCCTTCTTGGTCTGGTCTATATGGACAGACCTGTATGTTGCTTGCTTTCTTTTGCGTCTAGTAACTGTTTGGTTTCCAAATGTCGCTCGCTCGCTTTTGCCGGCATTCTGTCCGCGTTCTGTCGTGGAAACTTTTTCAACTTTGCAACTTTTGCAACTTGTATTGCTAACATTACACTTTGGTTTATCTGCTGAACCAATAAAGAGATTGCGAAAGTTTAAGACTGATCAATTGAGTACATTGTTTTATTCTTGGTTACCTTACTCAGTATTCTATACTTATGGACCTAATGAGTACACCCAGTATTTCTTTTCAAACCTATTAGTTTAATAATTTAACCGAAATAAAGGAGATAGCAATAGTGGCTCGTTAATTTGCATATTTACCCTGTATATGTATATTTTAAACAAATTTGACATTTAATTTTTAAGTTTTGGTGGTCTCTCACACATATAATAACTGCATTTCCTAATAAATTATTATATCATTATCTATAGTTAGATATTACTTAAAACACGTATTTATCACTACACTAACATACACTAATCAACATATTTTGATGGTTTAATTACATAATGGGAAACAATAAGTATTTGAGCGCGCTTATGTTATTATTACATTATAATCATAAACATTATACGATATCCATATTTCAAGTACGTAAAATCGTAATCAATGCTAAGAAAGAACATAAAAACAAATGGTTTCTACAACTTCGTTTTCACCGTATTTAGCAAGAACGACAAGAATCTTAATATATTGATTGAGTTCAAGTCCAACAACTGTCACAGCGCTACGTTCTTGACGATGGAAAAAGTGAACCGCGGAAAATGGTACGAAAGTTGGGAATTGATTTTCCGATGCTTGCATACTTCGATGCTTGGTAGCGCATGGTACAGCTTGATTCTTGGTAATTTTCCTCCCTGTTTCGTAATATAGCTAAATATATTATTTATACGCAGATTTGTATATTTAGCTTTATAAATTACCTACTGGTCTATATTTAGTACCTATGGAGTGTTACACAATAATGTAAATAAAAAGAGAACATGTGTTTAAAACTAGTGCAGGTATTGCAAGAATCAAAATAGAAATGGTTGTTTGTTTAATAGTACTTTAATTGAATTACATTACTGGAGTGGACTGTATACTAGACTGTTCCCGTTTGCGCGAGTAGAACTCGACTCTCTTAAAAAAAAGGTATACATTCAGTTTTGTTCCTATAACTAAATTAAAAAGGTCCTTGTCACTTCTAGTTGTAGGTCACATAAATTACCCCAGTCGTCATAAACTTGTCAGTGCGTTGGGAATAGGCCTTTTATCGACGACCCTTAGAAAATAATTTATTAGTTCTAACACAAAAGCGATTTATATAGATACATATAGATCTACTTAAAATGCATGAACAACATGGAATAGAAAAGTTCTCTCAAAAGGCTAGTTATTATTTGTCTTTTTATTTCTAGGGAATAAAGAACAGTCATAAGTAAAGCTGGTCACGAGCGGTACCGCGCAGTAGCGTAGAGTCGACCAGGCCTCGCGTTCCACTAGATTTATTTTGCAAATAGAGATGTTTGCTGCCGCAAATAATTTCGCTCATCTTTTAAATAAAAATTAAATAACACGTGCTCAAACACTTACCATTTTAAGAGTCCTCCGTGAAATCACAAAGTGAATAATGTCTGTTAAATATCTGCAACATTAGATATGTTTCAACTGTTGTTTCGGCAAAACTAGTACGGCATGAGTCGTTTATATGCAGAGAACGAACGTTCTACATCTAGTGACGTAATATTTGCGTAAGTAAATAAAATAATCTTTCAAATAACTTAACGATTCTGTCGACGCACCTTCACAAATGTGTCTTAATGTGCCAAAATCAGAATTTTTCTCAAAAACACTTTCAAATTTTTCTAGAACAGAAACATTTTTTGCGTCTTCAATCGCGCATAGCTGTGCGTGAACATTGCACTATTTGTAGAGATTCTTCTAACGGCACCGCAGGATTTTGTAATTTTTCTATTGGATCTGCTAGCCCGAAGTAATTGTCGTGAATGATTTTTAAATCCATTTTAACCTGACTACCTTGAAATTTCGACTGGCTTTTCTGGAAAGCGGCAGCTTCCTTTGTATCGAATTGTAAAACCACGTTCTTAATATTGTCAAAATATTTATGATAATAAAACGCGGCCTGCAACCATGTTCCCCAACGAGTTAGAATAGGTTCTGGTGGCTCTGGTATACGGGAGCACAGTCTGTGAAATTCGCGAATACGTTTCGGTGATTTGACAAATACTGCTTTGGTATGCGCTATTAAAGCGTCTACCTCAGGATAACATTTTCTGATACTATCCGCCACAAGATTGAGAGCATGAATTTTACACGTAATGTGTAACAAATTAGCAGAATGCTTTTTAAGAGACCGGCCTACAGAAAGCATGTTTGCAGCACCATCGCTCACTAACATCAAGAGTTGGTTTGTTGAAAGTTCAAACTTGTCCAATGTATTTAACACTAACTGAAATTACTTCGGCAGTACACTGTTGTATTCGTTTGGAGACTAATAGAATTGAAGGTGCCGATTGATAAGGTTCCAATTTGTGTGCCATTACATTAAGAACAGAATGTTTTTCCGATCTGTTGTTTCGTCGACACATAACCACAATTTTTGATCTTTCAACTCCGATTTTATTTTTTGTTCAATATGTTCGCGCGCAGATGGCACAATTCTTCGTAACGATGTTCGACTTGGTAATTTGCACTCCGAATAGTTATTCCAAAAGCAGATAAATGGTTCCTTGTCTAGTAAATTAAACGGTATATTACATGGGATAAACGTAACGCATAAATTAAATATAAATTTTTCATTGTTTCGTGTGCAATTTCTTTTTGAGACATGCTTTTCACTATTTACGTGTCGTAGACAATGTTGTCTGGACCAACACATTAACGGGATTTTACAGATTACACATTTAATTTTAGCACCTTCATATATTAAATCTGGAATTTTTGCAATAAATTTTCTAAGTTTGTCCGACCGCGGTCGTTTTGCTGACGAAATCCTATTTTTTCTAGGACAAATAAACAATTGCGCAAATGACCGGCAGCGAAAATGTCCGTACTGCTCCGCAGACGAAGTAATACTACCGTTCCTCTCGGTCCGAACTGATTCTACGCTGATGCGCGGTACCGCTCGTGGCCAGCGTTAGTCATAAGTATATTATAGATATACCGGGTGTCTCAGATTCAATGTTACAAGCGATATCTTCCTTATTTGTAGAGATATAAGATAGAGCAAGGAATCGTCGAAAGTAGCTTGCAGAATCCAAAAAGATATACTTTTTAAAACTACCCCTAGTAAACCACCTCCTAAGAAACCTCCCCCAAACCATTTTTTTTTTAAATTGCACACCTTGCTCCGTCTTATATCTCTACAAATAGCCAGATATCGCTTGTAATATTGAATCTGGGACACCCGGTATTGTGTTTTTTTTTTATATTACCTACTTTGAATTAGCTTTGACATACAAGATAAGTCATTGCTTTCGTAAAGACCATTTATTTTACTAATAAAAATTAAATTTAAATTTGAAATATAATTTCGCGGACAATTTGACAATGAAAGCAGTATTTGATAATGTCTTTTACTACATGCGAATATGATCTTTATTTCCAAAACTGCCCACATCAATTGTCCGTGAATTTGACAAATGTTTGCTTGGGTATACACGTATTATCTACATAGTGGTGCAACGAACAAGGAAATTCACTTACAAGGGAACACCTGCAACCCAAAAGGTCAGATTTAGGTAGTATTGGGCAGCCACGATATGTGATACCTGCTTTCCAAAGATTGGACAAATTTGGAGTAAAAAGATAAACTACGGAAGATTTTATTCCGAAAGAATGTGAATCCCATGAAAATGATTTGACTATTAGTGAATGAGTGAATAACCAATACTATCCAGGTGTAACTCTAGGGCAGGAAACATTCGGCTAGGCTTCGATAATAAAATCATCTGTACAGATAAGTGATGATTTATTTAGGAACTCCCTCATTTTCTATTATTTATTTTTAAAAAATTAGGAAGTTTTATGTCAAAAGTTGTCACAATCTTGTCATGCACATCTCGACACAAAGATTGTTGGCAAAAATTATATATTTGTGTAAAATAATATAACAGAAATTTGACCATAATATAGAAATATTATCTGTGACATGTAATAATTAACAAAAATCTGCGGTCAGGTTATATAATTGTGTTAATGACTACAATATTTTTCCTAAAATATTGTAGTACATTCTATTAAGTGATCGTTTTCCGTGTAGTTCTCTACAAATATTAAAATTTTTCAAAAGAGTTACAAATAAATGTGTATTTATATGTATATGTAAACATGACAACAATATAAAATATAGCACTGCTTGCTTTTGTAATGCTTATTTTTGATACTTTCCGCAAACACATGAGCTTTCTTCAGAAGCAGAAATATTGTTAATATTATTGATATTATCTGAATGTAAAAATTGAGAAATGTCATAGATTGATCGGATAAAAAGTAAGAAAAAAGTCTATAATTTGAAAATTTATTTTGTTTGTTTTCATACTATTTAGAATTGACTTTAATCTTTCATCACTTCCTTTGTTTGCAATACCACACATGTACGTACTTGCCTACTTTACATATAAGTTATTGTGTCTGTTATACATCATTACCTACGTTACATTTAGCATAATTACAATTAACGGTATATTTGTCAGAGAATTTTAAGTACATATGAAATCTTTATTCTTGCATGAAGTTCCCACATTCTATACTGTTGTCTTTCTCTGCGACGGTATTGCTTACATATGTTCATCTTTGCCAGTGAAACGAAAGAAAGTCGTTCAAGTTATCTAGATACGAGTGGAAGAATACTAATCTACCCGGCTAATTTACGATTAAGAAATTATTGGAAGTCAGTCAATAATAAGCAAATGGAATCGTAATGATAACGGGTTTCAAGTTTGAAAATTGTCATGTCATTTTTGCCATATTAGGAATGTTTGATCTAAGAGAAATTTGCAAAACGAAAGCATTGTGGTTTTTCTTGTATCATCCAATGATATTTTAAGTTCATCTAAAGTCTATCTGCAAAATTATTATTCGTAAAGATTGTTCATATTTTCATTTCTCAAAATTATATTTTGACAGGTGTCAAGTCAAACTTGAATATTGTATACAAAATAAAATAAGACGAGAGCGGATTTTCTCAAAAAATACGAGTTCAAATAAATAAATTGCAATTCTCAACTCTTTCTTTTTATTTACTCAAAAGCACCTAAACAAATGTAGGTGAATGTGGTACCACTGGAAAGTATTTTCCAAGAGCTTTCCAATGATGTGGTCACAACCAGGTGGTTTTCATTAAGCATTAATTTCTCGTGCTCACAGTGATCTGATCAGGATGTAATACAATGTATGTTCGCTTGTCACGATCATGATTTCCTGATCATACGTCCATGTTCACTATAATCTTGATTACTGTTAAGGCTTCTTAACATTTTATTGTTATTTTTTACGCTAACAAATTCGTTACTGCATTTATTCTATTTTCTAAATCCCTCATTTATTGTTTTATTTTGTAAATTTAATATTTCATTCGGCTTACTCGTATATTCACAATTTCGTTTGCTTTATTTCTTATAAACCTGTGTATATTGTATTTATATACATTTAAAACATTGTATGTGTACGTATTTAACACAAAAACCAATTTGACGTAGTGTACGTTGCCATCCGTCGCTCCTTCACCTATGCGCTCGGCCCCGCACGATGTTTGGTCTTTGGAATCTCCGCTACTATAGGGAGGCAGTAGCTGGAGCATATGTACAAGGCACATAGCGTATAAATTCTAACACGAGAACGTGTGGGTAGTCGTCCACGGCTATTTTCTGTTACTGCCTCCATGACCAGACATTCGAGCTCCGTTAAGGGTTTGCTTCTGCCCCTAATAATGCACAATGCATACAAGACGTTGCGATTTAATAGATACTGAAGACACATTTAAAATAACAACATGTCTCGCACTCGTACTAGGCGCATTTAAAATTATGCACATAAATATACGTTGCGAATTTAAGACACATATACAAACGTTGCGATTAAATACATACTGAAGACACATTCATACAAATGTGCATACAAGTACGCCCACAAAATATGTACACAAACAAGTAAGGAAACCGTAATATAATATACAGTACCTGGCCAAATTACTTGAATCACGCAATACTTTGTAGTTTCTTCATAATAAAATATAAACTATACATGTATTATATTCTTTATTTATAAAATATATTGTAAAAATGTGTAACATATGTAAATATTAAGTAATTAATATTTAGTTCATAACCCACGATTTTTAATAACACCCTTAATTCTTAGGGGCATACTTTCAATGCAAGATATGATTGTCTTTTTTATATCTTCACCGCTCTCCCATACATTCTTTATATTCTTCATTAATATTTTCTTTGTAGGGTTTTCTCTTTCATATACCTTACTTTTTAGTCGATTCCATACGTTCTCGATAGGATTGTGAATGTCCGGGCCAACGTAAAAGAGGTATGTGATTGTCTTCAAAGAATTTCTTAACCTTCTTTGCCACATGGCAAGGAGCATTATCTTGCATAAATATACGCCCTGTCGGTATGCGACGTCCTGGCTTAAATCGGTAAAAATGTGTTTTAACACATTTATGTACTGCTCTTGACGTATTGTACCGTCTACAAAATACAAAGGGCCGGGTCCGTCTCCACTAATCACTCCGCAAATCATTACCTACGGAGGGTGTTTCACAGTTCGAAGAACCGTGGTCTCTGTGAGACGTTCGCCAGGTCGTCTACGAACAAATTGTGCTCGCTGCACTAACACACAGAGCGAGCACTCGTCACTAAAGAAAACCTATTAAATAATGCAAACATTAATTCAGTAAAAATCATGTTGTTAAGTTATTCACTTTTTTCCAATTCTCGTCTGTGAAATGTCGATATTCTCTTGCAAAGTTGAGACGAGCAGATTTCATTTTTCTGTTAAACGCGGCTTTTTTACAGGTCTTCGGCCCATTAGGCGATTTTCGCGCAATCGGCGCCTGGCAGTTCTGCTCGAAATCTCGATTCCTCTCTCTTGTAAATTTTTTTGAATCATTTTAATTGTAGCAAATCTATGCTCAAAGCCTGATGAACAATTTCACGGTCAGATCTCTTCGAAGTTTTTCTTTTCCGATCGCACTTTGCCCGTCTTTGTGTCGATGTGCTAGCTCCTTCGTTTAAGCTTCTAGCTAAATACGATACAGAAGAAGGAGATACTTTCTGTAATTTTGCAATTTCTCGTTGTGAATGTTTGTTTGATTGTAGAAGAGGTTGCATAGCGGCTTTTTGTTCACTTGTTAAATCTTTCCCGTGCATTTTCTACAAAAAACCGCAAATATTTCAATTTTTTTCAAATTTCAAATAATTAATTATTAAGAGGGAGATAGAATAACAATTTTACCTTTGCAATAACGATATATCAACACAAAACACTTAACGATACTCCACAACCTAGGTTCTATACGGTTATGACGAAATATTTTAAAAAATATCGATGCATTCTCTAAACTGTGAACTCGCTAAATGTAAGTTGATAACTGAAATATTTATATATACGTATTTTACACTTCTAAATATCATTTCTCTGGTATTTTTATTTATCGATACAATAATCTGGTCCCCCTATAAACGATCGGATTCAAAGCAAAAGAATATCACTATAATAGGATGGGAATTTCCAGGTAAAAGGGTTGATTTATGACATGTTTCAAGTAATATGGCCAGGGACTGTATATCATAAGTTACCTTAGAGTAGAAATTGGAAAAGTAAAAATCTTTTAAAAAATACAAACTGCAAGATCTTTTCAAGTTGCGCACAGCATAACAAACTTTAGACGTTTCATTAGAGAGGCTGTTAATGTGGTCATTCCATTTTAGGTCTTCGTCAACCAGAATACCCGAAAGTTTGTATGAGGATGTAAGTTCAATAATATTGCCATTTAAAACGAAGTTATTTATGTTGTATTTAAGCTTATTATGGAATAAAATACATTTCGTTTTGCTACTGTTAATTATTAAGTTGAGAGTATACTGTATTAGAAATATAGAATTAGAAATAAATTGATTATACGTATTTATAGATGAATTAAAAGAAATAAACGCGATTCAATATTCTCAAATTGTTTTATTTACTACGATTTATTCAATATTATTTATTGTTAAAAGACTGATGATGTAAAATATTATTCAATCTAAGCCCAATACGTTACGTCAATAACAGTAAATATGTGGCCAATCAAAAAATAACGAACTTGTAGGATATAACGTGACAGGTTCAACAGCGCACCGTGTAATTAATTACATGCCTAAAGTTAAGTATTGCTTCAAGTATTAGCATAAAAAGTTTACAATCTAGAGGCAGAGGCAAAAAAACACTGTTCTTATTTTCGCGGCATTCTTGAGAGGTACTCACGTAACCTCTAAAGATAGACCTTCTATATAGACTCCTGCATTATATACGTAAACGACTTTAACGGCATTAAAATCGCATGTGGAACCGAGCAACTACATAGCTACTTCGAACGTGCCATAGCAATTCCTCGTCCAACGAGTATCAACGTAATGTTTAAAAATAAGCATTATCACACGTCGGTTACCTTACAAAACGGAGAACCTTGCCCTGGTAGGTTAAAAAGATACGATTCTCCAGTTCGTGCGCGGTTCTTGGAATCGCTTATATCGTATCGGAGCATCAACAATTCGCACAAGCTATGAAGTCCTTGCTCATATGTTTGTATACCTGTATATATTATTGTATCCATTACATAAACGTGCATAGGAAATATGATACATTTGCCAGTCATTAGAAATGATAACTTGCGTATTTAACATTTTATTGTTTTTAAACACTGTGATTGTTTCATAATTTGATTATTTTTTTGGGAGATAATGAAATTACACATTGGTGTTAATTATGGGGACCATTTTTCAAATCGGGCGCTAAAAACTTGGCTCGAGATTTGCTATTTTCCATACACGACCATATTTTTTTATCAGCTAATTGACATATGTAGTTGCGTTTAGTGTTTTTAGAAGCATTACGACGGAAATCTGAAAAGCTTCCAGGCAAACAGAGAAACAAGTAATTTTCTTGTCAAATTCAGCTTTTTTTCGGATGCTCCGATCCCTTTAATCCGTCTAAATAGCAGTGGGCATTTTGTTCTATAAAATTTGGATTTACGAATGTAATGATCTCCTCATTCGATGAAAATCTCTACCCTCCGAGCAAAGCTTTGAGCTTAGAAAACAGAAAGAAGTCGCTGGGGGCCAAATCTCGTGAATAAGATGGGTGTTTTATCAATTCGAACCCCAATTTTTGCCATGGTGACCACTAAAGTGTGGGTGTGGTGGAATAAAACTTTATTTTCCTTCAATTGCGGCTGTTTTTCCGCAATTTATGACCTCAGCTTGTCAAGTAATGATACGTAATATGCCTTCGTTATTGTTTTTCCTTTTCAAGATGGTCGATTGACATTACTAAGAGGTAATGTCGTAACATGATACTATCGTAAGTCGAGGTAGAGCACTGCACAGGCCTATTTTTGACGGCCCGGCCCGCCCATGGCCCGTTACAGTATGGAGTAGGCCCGCCCGTTGCGTTCATTACCTCGGCACAGGGCCCGCCCGGCCCGGCCCGTTAGGAAATCTAGGCTCATCTGGCCCGTCTAAATTATTTTAGCCTGTTTAAGTAATTATGCCTGTACCGTCTATTTCTAATCATTTTTTTTAATTACTACATTATAATGAGTAAAATGAAACATTTATTTTGTTTGTTCTTGTATACTATATTTTATGAAACCAAAAGAAAACGTAACATAACATTGCATACATTAAAATTGTTAATACAAAACGATAGCGTACAAACCAAACATTTACTGCATGCGTTATATCTATTCGATGTAGTTAATAAAACCTTCTCGGCCTGTCAGGCCCGTACAATTTTAGGCCCAGCCCGCAATGAAAAGAGACGAGGCCCGCCCGAGCCCGCCCGCGGGCCCGGGCGGGCCGGGCGGGCCGGGCTTTTCCTAGCCCGTGCAGTACTCTAAGGTACTCGAGGTATCACTGTATTTGGAAAATGATAAAAAAAAGTAAACCAGTTTCATGTATTTTGTTTGAACGAAAAATCCAAGTAGCTAATATACAATTAACACTACACTACAGTAACTTAAACCTAACATTATCAAGGAGTAGTCTTATAAAAATACTCCGCTTATATTTACTTATGTACAAACGCCCTCTGTATGACAAAAGTCAAGTTGCAAATATACCAAGCTTAACATAGATAAATTAGAAAAGTAAACGATTTCTTAAGTCTTAAATCTTATTACTTATTTTATGATTGACAGCGAAAAATAATTGTCTAGAATAAAATTTATCTATTTTAAGATTTAGATTTATTACACAGAACTAAAAAAAAAAGACCTAAAAGCTAGTGCATTTCATCAATTTCATATCCAACAAATCCAAAACCTAATTCATATTTTATTCATCACACATTAAATATTCAACAGGAATTGTAACTGTTCTATGCTCTAGCCTAATGGAGTCATATCTAGAATAAGATAATCGTTCGTCGCGCCATAAGCGTGCGGTTTCTTCAATATTTATAATACCGAAAAAGAAGTAATAAAGCGAATAATAATAAAAAAACTAATCAAGAATTGTAATATCTGTAAGGCTGTGAAACACTCACTCTCTTAAGCAGCGTAATCAAGTAGGCTGGCGGATTGCATTGGAATTACTGAACATGAGAAGTAGAAGCACCATCATCAGTATTATAACCCAGTGGATAAGAATCGTAAAAAATTGATAGCATTAGATATGTTTCAATACTTATCTTGTGGAACCGTGTTCGCAGTGGTGAAAAAATGTGTTTATATTTGGAGAAAGATCGTCCAACATCTACCCATGTAATACATGTATGATTAAAATAATCTTTGAACTCAATTAATGGATTAGTCGAAGTACCATTACAAATTTGTTGTAATGTGATAAAATTGGAATCTTTCTCTAGCACACTCTCCAACTTTTTTAAAACGCGAATATTTTTTACGTCATCTATAGTGCGTAGCAGAGTATGCACTTCGTCCACTATTTACAGTAACTTGACTAACGACAACGCTCTATTTTGTAATTGTTCCAGTGCATCATGTGAGCATTTATAGTAACACATGGGCTGAAAAATCCCGGGCCTGATAAAGAAAACACGTTTTTTTTTGTTCAAAATTAGTTTTATTCATCAACGTAATTTCCATCAAGAGCAACGCAATCATTCCAGCGCCGCTCTAACATTTCAATACCACTTTTGTAAAACGATTTATCTTTTGCCTCAAAATATGCCTCAGTTTCAGCGATAACCTCTTCATTCGAGCGAAATTTCTTACCGGCGAGCATTTTTTTAGGTCTGCGAACAGCCAGTAGTCGCTGGGAGCCAAATCTGGCGAATACGGTGGATGTGGGAGCAATTCGACGTTCAATTCATGTAGTTTTGCCATTGTTTTGATTGACTTGTGACACGGTGCGTTGTCTTGATGAAACAAAATTTTTTTCTTCGCCATATGCGGACGTTGCTTTGCAATTTCGGCCTTCAGACGCTCCAGTAACGCTATATAATATTCACTGTTGATGGTATTTCCCTTCTGAAGATAGTCGATGAATATTACACCACGCACATCCCAAAATACCGAGGCCATAACCTTTCCAGCCGATTGTTGTGCTTTCGGGCGCTTTGGACGAGGTTCACCAGTTGCTGTCCACTCAGATGACGATCGTTTTAATTCCGGAGTGAAGTGATGGATCCATGTTTCATCCGTTGTCACATATCGACGCAAAAATTCCGGTTTGTTACGTTTAAACATGGCCAAACACTGCTCAGAAGCATCAACATGTTCTTGTTTTTGGTCAACAGTGAGCAAAACGCGGCACCCATTTTGAACAGAGCTTTCTCATAGTCAAATGCTCATGCAATATAAAGCCAACACGTTCTTTTGATATCTTTACGATGTCAGCTAACTCACGCAACTTCACTTTTCGATCATTCAAAACGATTTTGTGGATTTTTTTGATGTTTTCTGGTGTTACCGCCTCATTTGGACGTCCACTGCGTTCTGCATCATCGGTGTCTCTACGACCACGTTTGAAGTCAGCAAACCAACGTTTTATTGTTGTTTCTGATGGAGCGGAGTCCCCATAACACTTTTCAAGCCATTGCTTCGCTTGAACGGTATTTTTTTCCCATCAAGAAGCAGTGTAAAATTAAAACACGAAATTGTTTTTGATCCATTGTTTTGGAAATAACAAAAGTAGCGTCACTCTTAGCACAATAACTCACAAACTAATAAATAGAATATTATGAAATTTTAACAGCTGTCTTTTTAAGGTTAGTACTAACTGCAAAACAGGTGAATGCAATAAAACTAGCGCCATCTATGTGTTAGGCCCGGGACTTTTCAGCCCATGCGTTAGCTATGAATACTTTGTAAATCTGTTTCAACAAAAGTATCTTGAAATTTTGACTGGGTCTCCTTAATAGTTGTAATTGTAGAATAACAGCTTTTACTTCTTTGAAATGTTCAGCAAAATAAAAAGCTGCCTGCAACCAGGTTCCCCAACGTGTAAGAATCGGCCGTGGTGGTTTACGAATACCGGGACACTGTGCGTGAAATGTTCGAAGACGTTTTGGAGATTTGACAAACACTTTTTTTGTACTTGATATTAATGCATCTACCTCGGGATAACATTGTCTAATAGTTTGTGCCACAAGATGTAAAGCATGCACTCTACAAGTTACATGTAAACAGTCGCAATCGTGTTGAAGAAAAGAACAGCCTACCGCACGCATTGTCGCTGCACCATCGCTCATAAACATCAACACTTGACGTGTTGAGACTTGACAGTTTTTTAACGTAATAAGTATCACGGTCGTAATTGCTGCACTAGTACACCCTTGTAATCTTTTGCTAGCTAGTAACAGTGGAAATGTCGGTTTATGTTGATTCAGTACACGAACTATAACATGTATAATATAATTTTTTTTACAATCTGTTGTCTCATCAACACACAACCAAAGCAACTGATTTTTAAATGTAGATATGATTTTATTTTCCACCTCTTTGCGTACTAATAAAACATGCTTACGTGCTGTTGCCGTAGTTGGCAACTCCAACTCCGGGTTGTATTTGTTCCATAAGTTCTTAAACGATTTCTTATCCAGTATGTTAAGTGATAAATTACATGTTATCGTCATGACAAGTAAAACGAAAATAAAGTCATTTCTATTTGACGCACCGTTTCTTCTATTTCTGTGTTTTGCACTATTTACATGCTTCCTACAATCGTTCTTTTGCCAGCACATCAAAGTTTTCTCGCACACTTTACAAACTATTTTAGCACCGTCGTACAACAAATCTAGAAATTCACAGATAAAGTTTTTTACTTTATCAACAAAGGGTGGTTGTTTAGCCTTGCGCGCATTGGACATTTTTGATTAAAAATTTTCTTGAATAACTAGTATTCCGCTCGTCTGATTTAATTCACACGCGCACGCCGCGCTAGTGATGATGAATGTGTACGAATTTGAACTGCTTTGCCACCCGGCAAATGTTTACGCATCGCATCAGACAGGCGCGCGCCGAGTTCCGTTGGCTGCTCCAGCTGTTACGGCTATGCTGGGACGACACGATTATCTTACCTTAATCATATCTTTTATTAATGTGGTACGAAAGTATCGAACTCATAAATAAAAACGAATAAGAAATTGACGTCTAAAGTTTTTTATTAAATACATAATTAATTCGAATTCATGTAACCTAAACACAAGGTCAAATACGAGTAGTTACTGCATTATATTCCATTAAAAATTTAAGACGAAATCTATTGTCAGGTGATCTCAATTCTAATACCTAACAAGGAATAAAGTTAGTATAAATTAATAAATCCAATGAGAGTAAATTTAATTCACAACATATGTACATACATACATACGTCTAATTCATTACATTGTATGTAACATTTGCTTTATACTGCTATCAAGTTTGATTGTTTTTTGTCTAGAAGAGGATATCCGCAGTATAGTTGCGTACGATAATAACAAGAGCCAACATTATAATTACAACGAATCAATATTTACTTATCGATTGTTAAATTATACGTTGACGTATTTAGTAGTTATTGAAGAAAGTTAAACTGATATTTATGATTAATAAAATGATCAATTTTGAATTGATGATCTCGTGTACCAGTCGCAGATATTGATTATTTATTTGTAATTTCAGTTTTAAGTCGTTAATACATAGAAATAAACTCCATTGTTATCATTTATATTTGGCTAAAAGATTATTGAATAAAAATAAACATCACGAGGAATTCAATAGGAAAATACACTCCATACAAATGCAAATTTGTGGTTAAAATACGAGTAAACATGATCAACACATAAAACCCCTCCAAAATATAAAAAGAGAAAATCATCAGTTGGCGTTGGATAGACGTAAAAGGAAGAAAATGAAACCATGGCTGTTGGTTGTCGAACAGGAATTATTTTAATAAACCAATGATCTCATGTAGTCGACAAAATTGCAGCCTACATAGCTATTACGTCAGCAAGAAGTAAATAATGTAATGAAGAATTTATTGTTGTATGCGCATGCATGAATTTATTTTATGCCTACACTACGTCGAAAATTATTTACTGGTTGTTAAAAATTTTATCGGTATTTGAGTGAAACTTTTAACTAATTGTAAATCAATGTTAAGGACGGGTGACTGTTTTTCGATGAAAGCGGCCTGACTTCGAGTCACTTTTTATAAATTTATTTCAATTTCTTAAGAGTTGTAATAAAAGAAAACAATAGCTTTTTGGTTTGTGTTTATACTTTAGCTTTTTTATTAGATTTCTTGGTAGTAGCGGCTTCGTTTATTAAATTAATAAAATTAAAATGTTATTTTTACGTTTCGACCACAAATTTATAAATATACTCAGAGACATAGAAATTGCAACAGCTAAAAGGGGTTGGTATTTCCGGATGAAATTTGGTAGGAATAATCACCTATGTAAAAGTAATAAATGATCAAAATTTGGGAGGGAAATCTTTATTAGTTAAACAACATTTTATAATAATTGTTAATAATGTGTGGGGCCGCCTCCCTGATTTACGCATTCATTTACAGGCCGTGGCATTGGTTGAATAAGGTGGTTTATCTCGTCTTGGGGTATTGCCTCCCATGCAAGTTGCACCTCATGTCTCAAAGCCTCCAAAGTCAAAGGAGGGCGCTGCGAGTTTCGCAACCTTTTACCCATTATGTCCCAAACATGTTCGATGGGAGAAAGGATCTGGAGATCTTGGAGGTCAGGGCAAAAGGTTAATCTAGGCCCGTTCAAAGAAGTTCAAGGTAAACCTTGCTACATGAGGACGTGCATTATCTTGCTGGAATAATGGATCTTCGAGCCCTTGTAAGTATGGCAGAAGATGTGTTCCAACCACCTCCGCAAAGTACCGTTGTGCTGTCATATTACCTCGAATGGACACCAAGAGAGACCTGCTGCCATAAGTAATCGCACCCCAAACCAGAACACCCACAGTGCGGTGTACGTGCCCCTCAACGGTAAATTGAAGATTCCGTCGTTCACCTCGTCTTTTTCTGACTCTCTGACGACCGTCGTACATGCCTAAACAAAATCTTGATTCGTCACTAAACACAACATGACGCCATTCAAGATTCCAATGAGATCTTTCATTGCACCATTGTAACCGTTGCTGATAATGTTCCGCAGTCAAAGGAAGCACAAGTTGCGGACGATAGGATGTTAACCCAAAACTTCGGATTCGGCGGTAAACTGTTCTAAGAGTTACATGGCGACTTTCTTCACCAAACTATTGGTCACCAATTGCCCGAGTAGAGGAAAATCAGTCTTTAAATGCCAGTTGTCTTAAACGACGATCTTGACGCTCATTCGTTATTCTTGAAGCCCCGGTTCCTCTTCTACGACTTTCCTGGCCATCTTCAAACCATGCACGACACACTCGCATTACAGTAGACCGATTTCGATTTACACGGTTAGCAATTTCCCCAAATGAAAAACCAGCTTCGCGCAAACCAGTAATTCGACCTCTGTCGAATTCGCTTAATTGTCGATACACTGCTCGTGTTCTTACTCTAGGCATAGCTAACACTTAACTGAACCGCAGTTCAATGAGAACAACAACACAAATCGAGAAAGTTATAAAAAACGGCGCAAAAAAAAAAACATTCAATATCAGTGCTGAGAGAGAGGTAAAAACCTTAATAACAACTTTATTGCTTCACTGAGAGGATTCAAATTTTGATCATTTATTACTATTACATAGGCGAATATTCCTACCAAATTTCATTTGGAAATTCCAACCCTTTCTGGCTGTTGCAATTTCTATGTCACTGAGTATATATTCTTCATAAATTAAAATGTTTTTTGATATTATTTTTGATTCTTCTGAAAACAGCAAATGTTATTTGTTTATTTATACCATGAGCGCAAGCGAGTACTGCCACATTTTGTTTATATTACAACCAAATGGTAACTAAATAGCAACGTTCTGCGAAAAACAGGAACATTACTCGAGCATGGTTGTAAAGGAGTGTGAAGATAGAGAAGTGCATAAGTCCCTGTTTATTCCCGTAATGGAACTTTACGAAAGATCTTTCTATAAACAGTCATTCACACCGGAAAAAACCTTATTATAAGACCATAAATTTAATGTAGTGTAGCTATACTATGTGAAAAACAGCAAATACACAGTTTCCTTAAATAGCACTGCAGCTTTTAATGTATAATGTGTCCCCGGATGGTGTACTTGTCTTGTAAATTTTCTAATTTTTTACTAAAAAAAAGTAATTTTTGATCGATTGATGTTGCGAAAAAACATACAGACCGTTATAAAAAATAAACAGATGAAATCAACTTCTATCGTTCATTTTATATTTTATCGAAAATGTCACTTAAAAATGTGACATGATTTTTATTTTAAAATTGAAAGAATGATTAATGTACCAGATTTAATTACATCCACAGTTATTATTATTGCTAAATTATCTCTAGTTTATCAAGTTGTGCATTTTAATTTAATTCTATTCAAGAACGATTTTCTTTAGTTTTTATTTAAATTTAGTAATTAACCTTTTCATCAAATTGAGATCAATCTTCTTTAATAACATTTCAAATACAAATTAATAATAAAGGTAAAATCTGTAATTTTCTTGGAATTTTCGACGTAATTAAATATTTGAAAAATCTCGTCACCTCCTGCTTCCCGGACGGGCGTGCTAACCATTACACCACGGGGACCTTGATAATAATAATAATAATTTATTTCCAACGACTTACAAAAGCATAGGAACAGAATTAGATACAATTAAAATCAAGTAACATTACTTGTTAAAAATTCCTTCATATTTCACTGTAAAAAAGCGGACAAAATGCTTCCGTTTGGGACAAGAATCCTTAGATGATGATGAGCGCCCCGATCGGCCAATTGAACTGACATCGCTTCAAAACATTTCAATTATTGAAGAAATTGCATTAGTAGATCGCCGTTTGAAAGTAAAGGAATTAGCAGTGATATCTAACATTTGCCAAACAATTTGGGCATGAATAAGATTAGTGGAGGATGATGCCGCATCTTCTTTCTGCCCTCCAGCATGAACGTCGGGTCGAACGTGCATGCTCGTTTTTAAACATATGTGGAGACGACCCGAAACTAATTTTGGAGTCCATTGTCGCTGGAGATGAAATAATGGTTCAGTATTATGATCCTCTATCCAAAAAGGAATCAATAGAATGGAAGCCATCCGATAAACGTCGTCCCAGAAAAGCGAAAGTCGCTCAATCGACGAAAGAGGTGATGGCCACAATATTCTGGGATTGTGAGGGTATTTTACTCATTGACTTTAATGAGTCCAATACAACTGTCAACAGTACATACAGTCCCTAGCCAAATTACTTGAAACACTCAATATTTTGTAGTTTCTTCATAATAAAATATAAACTATACATGTATTATATTTTTTATTTATAAAATATATTGTAAAAATATGTAATATATGTAAATATTTAATAAGTAATTAATGTTTAGTCCATAACCCATGATTTTTAATAACACTCTTAATTCTTCGGGTCATACTTTCAATGCAAGATATGATTGTCTCTTTTATATCTTCATCGTTCTCCCATACATCCTTTATATTCTTCATTAATATTTCCTTTGTAGGGTTTTCTCTTTCATATACCTTACTTTTTAGTCGATTCCATACGTTCCCGATGAGATTGAGGTCCGGTGAATTTCCGCGCCAACGTAAAAGAGGTATGTGATTGTCTTCAAAGAATTTCTTAACCTTTTTTGCCACATGGCAAGGAGCATTATCTTGCATAAATATACGCCCTGTCGGTATGCGACGTCCTGGCTTAAAATACGGTAATAGCGTATTTTTTAACACATTTATGTACTGCTCTTGACGCATTGTACCTTCTACAAAATACAAAGGGCCGGGTCCGTCTCCACTAATCACTTCCCAAATCATTACCTGCGGAGGGTGTTTTACAGTTCAAAGAACCGTGGACTCTGTGAGACGTTCACCAGATCGTCTACGAACAAATTGTGCTCGCTGCACTAACACATAGAGCGAGCACTCGTCACTAAAGAAAACCTATTAAATAATGCAAACATTAATTCAGTAAAAATCATGTTGTTAAGTTATTCACCTTTTTCCAATTCTCGTCTGTGAAATGTCGATATTCTCTTGCAAAGTTGAGACGAGCAGATTTCATTTTTTCTGTTAAACGCGGCTTTTTTACAGGTCTTCGGCCCATTAGGCGATTTTCGCGCAATTGGCGCCTAACAGTTCTGCTCGAAATCTCTATTCCTCTCTCTTGTAAATTTGTTTGAATCATTTTAGTTATAGCAAATCTATTGCTCAAAACCTGATGAACAATTTCACGGTCAGATCTCTTCGAAGTTTTTCTTTTCCGATCGCACTTTGCCCGTGTGTCGATGTGCTAGCTCCTTCGTTTAAGCTTCTAGCTAAATACGATACAGAAGAAGGAGATACTTTCTGTAATTTTGCAATTTCTCATTGTGAATGTTTGTTTGATTGTAGGAGAGCCTGTATAGCGGCTTTTTGTTCACTTGTTAAGTCTTTCCCGGGCATTTTCTACAAAAAACCCCAAATATTTCAATTTTTTTCAAATTCCTAATAATTAATTATTAAGAGAGAGATAGAATAACAATTTTACCTTTGCAATAACGATATATCAACACAAAACATTTAACGATACTCCACAACTTAGGTTCTATACGGTTATGATGAAATATTTTCAAAAATATCGATGCATTCTCTAAACCGTGAACTCGCTAAATGTAAGTTGATAACTGAAATATTTATATATACGTACTTTACTTTCTAAATATAGTTTCTCTGGTATTTTTTATTTATTGATACAATAATCTAGTCCCCCTATAAATATATAATATAATAGGATGGGAATTTCCAGGTAAAAGGGTTGATTTATGACATGTTTCAAGTAATATGGCCAGGGACTGTATTATGCGTCATTGTTGCATGAATTGAGGGACAATATTCGTGCGAAACGTCGAGGAAAATTGATAAAACGTGTTCGATTATTGCACGACAGTACACCTGTCCGTACTGCCACCATTTCAAAAACTGCCATCCGCGAATGTGGCTTTCAAGAATTGGAAAATCCACCGTACAGGCCGAACATGGCTACAAGTGATTACTATTTATCTTGTCATTTAAAAAAGGAACTTAGGAAACGTCGTTTTAAGGACGATAGTGCAAGCAGCAGTAATACAACATTTTGAAGGAAAAACTTTAGATTATTTTTACAAGGGTATAGAATCATTAATTGATCGTTGTAATAAATGTATTGAAGTTAGAGGAGATTATTTTGAAAAATGAAGAATGTTATTTTTTCTATATCAGACCGAGAATTTATGGCGCCCACCTCGTTCTTGACATGTGCATATAATAGTCAATTGTCACCCACGTATAAATATTATTATTATACAGGCAGTCATTTAAGCCTGAGGAGATCGCACAAGATGTTAATTTGCATGTAGACTTTTATAATGTAATCACCATTGCAAATATAATTTCAATAAAATTGTAAGTTTAAGGTGCTCCGTTTTATTGGCCAAGGCTGTAAGTAGGTGTGCATATTTTTAAAATCAATGCGCATGACAGAATCCTCAAAAAACCATCTGTCTTATCTACAACAAATGTTGTACAGTAAATTATTAAAATAATATCTCTAATAAAGGAAAAACAGTTGAAATTCATTTAACTGTTAATTCAATTTAAAATCATCCGATTATATTCGGTTTAAAATACATTAATTAATTTCGGCGTAAATTTATTAATTAGCAATATCAATTTGGCGACCAAAAATCACTAATAAATCCAAATAATTGGATAATATTTATCAAATTTATTAAAAAAGGCAAAATATCGAAACATCTGCGCGTATTATTCGAACTAATCTACATAAACAAGTATTTCAGCGGCAGGTTCTTGACCATCTCAATAAAATCGACTTGCGCATGGCCTAGTTCGATCTAATAATTGTGCTACATAAGTCCGTTCCGCTCTCGTTTAGCTTCAATTTAAATCGAATTGAAAAAAAAGAACGAGGAATATTTCCCCCCGTAAACGAATGTATGGATGAGAAAAAAATTCAGATTTTTTATTTACTTACCTGGTTGTTAAGTTTATATAAATACACTGTATAATAGTTTCGAACGAAGATAAGTTGCGCGAAAATTAGTAGATACTACTATTATAAAATATGATGTGGACGATACTCGACACTACTGCAAACCTTCGCCGTCGTTTCAAAAATTGTATTAACTGGACGCGCTGCGAAATCGGAGATTTTAGTTTTCGATTCGGTACGATTGGCGCAAGCGTGCGCGGCGTACCGGATCGCGTCGTCGGGGGATTCCGCCGGGACAACCTGTTGATCAAACGCGACCATTTATGTCGTCTACATGTACGCGTATTATGACGCCTACGTCGAGCAGCGTTGAACGCATTCATGCGATGTTTATATGGCTTTTACGGAGAGTATGCTCGGCTCGTGCATATCTAGTCGAGCATTGCAATTGTGGTAAGTTCTCGTTTGGGCTATATTTAGGAATATCCAAACCGCACCGATTTTGTTTAAATTAGGGTTATGTGTAGCTCATTAGGGGACAATCACAAATACGTAAAAAATTTAGCGCGCTGACTTTCCGGAGTGTAGATATTAGCGTTAAAAAATATGAAAAATTGCCGCCATGTTTGGAAAGAATCTATTGGGTTTGGTAACTTTTCCTGTTGCAATGTTGGTCATACTTAGCCGTTGGTAGGGCAACAGGTAACCGTTCATCGATCTGGTAGCCATTTTCGTTCAATTCAAATCGTATTATTTGTAAATTTGTATACGCATTACGCCAAGCTAAATACCATTGCCATGCAAATGGAAATTGCGCCATCAACCACTGTTGATTGGGCCACATTTGGGGTGGTATTGGAAGGATACATAACATCACCACAACAGTTAGGAGTAGAAGGGGTGATCGTCGAAATAGATGAATCCAAATTTGCAAAAAGGAAATACCACTGAAGACATGCTGTTGACGGGCAGCAGGTGTTTGGAGGATACGAGAGGGGCATTGGCAAAGTTTTTATGGTGCCCGTCGAAGAGCATGGCGCAAGAATGTTGCCTGTTATAAGGAGATGGATTCTGCCAATCACCACAATAATAAAGTGATTACTGGCAAGCATATGGCTGCCTTAGAGAAGAAGTGTTCCTAGGTCTACGTGTTTAGAGGAAATAGAAAAATTACAAAATGTTTCGATGTCGCTAGCGGATTCTGTTCAAATTGTGAATGATGTTCACGTACAGTTATGCGCTGTAGAAGGCGAAACAAATTGGTGTGTAATACGAAATTTGTGAAGGTGCGTGTGAAGATGCATTAAGTTGTTTCAAAGGTTATTTTAAATATGCAAATATAACATCGCTAGATGTCGAACGGTCGTTTTCGGCATTAAAAAACATTTATTCCGCACGTCGTACTTACTTGACTGAAACAGCTGTGGAAACATATCTAATGATTTAAATATTTAACAGATGTTACCCAGTTTGTGATTTCACGGAAGACTTTTAAAACGGTAAGTGTTTCAGCACGTTTTATAATTTATTTCTTACCTTCTATCTTATGTGTAAACTTTTACGCGCTCGCCACGCCTCTGGCTGTTAATATAATTCTTATTGCAGGATCTGTATATAAAACGATTCTAATTATAAAAAGCTTAAATGAAATTTGATTTCGTAACATTTAATTTACTTCTCGTTAGCATCTAAGGTGTTAATGACCGTCAAAACCTAATCTATGTAGACAGAACTAGATTTAAATATGAAATGCTTGCTTCATTACTCATTTCTAGGTATTAAGATATTGTTTATTCAATGTAATACCTTTTATTGGAATATACAGGTTAATTTTTATCTTTCCAATGTTCAACGTACTGGAAAAAGTCTTCCAATAAAGGAATGAAACTCGCCAAATGGGTGCCATGGTGTCTGATATATCCCACATTGCGTCGCTTTAAATTTGACATAATCATCTTCCTACGGAGTTTTTAAAAGATATATCGATGATATCATCGCTCGAAATGTACTAACGACACCAACGAAACCATTGTATATACTTACATACATATATGTACTTTCATAAATTAAATAAATATGTAATACATTACTAACAATTTTCGAGTCAATGATAAACGGACACATACGCTTACGTTTATTACCACCGACCAAATTGTTTTAGTTGTACAACTGCCTTACGAAAATGAGAATTAAGCAAGCTACCGCATGCATACGATTATTTGCAATAGTGTATTACCAAATTAAGTTAAACGATGGTCGACGGTTAGTTGCAATTTTAGATTGAGAAGGTCACGTCTTCGTGTAGTGCCGGTATATAAGGTAGTTTTCTCGAGTTTCAGAAACGATAGTTAATAAATAATTTCCTATGAAATATGTACATATTTGGAAGAGATGTACTCTGTAAAGCGATTAAAATGATATATGGACATGTTCGAAATGTTTTACGATTACATGGAAAATGGTATTCTATTAATACTTACTCATAAAACCAAGCCCTTTTTATATATGTACTACATATTACTAGAGCCCAGTAACTGGAGAGCAATCGCAGCGGCGGTGTGACTCTCTTTAGGTGGACGGGGAGGGCTGGTCGATTATGATACGACAAAACAAATCATCATCACTTAGGTCAGTTTAGCATTGGATAGCGGATAGGGCGTGTTGATTTTATTGATATAGACGTAGTTATTAATTGTAGTTATTATTTAGTGTAGTGCGTTTCGATTTTATTGATACAAACGTAGTTATTAATTGTAGTTTTTAGTGAACATGTGGAAGGCTAAAAAACGACCCTTTCAGGACATAGTAAATAAGCTTATTTCTGACTTTCCCGATTTGTTTTACAACGGGAGTAAGATAGTTTGTAAAGTGTGCAAAATACATTTGATGTCAAATAAGAAGTGGAACAAGACACGTGAATTCCGCACAGCATAGAAAACGAAAATTGGGCATGCCACCGAGAAGTACATTTTTTTTATGTAATTCTTAGGTTGATAAACTGTAATTTGCCACTAGGCTTACTCGATAAACAACCGTTTAAGGACTTTTGGGGCAAATATAATCCCGAGTTGCGGTTGCCAACGGAGAAAACGACACGTAAGCATGTTGCATTTGTACGCGATAACGTGGAAAAGAAAATGAAACGCATATTAAAAAAACAGTTTCTTTGATTATGTGTTGACGAGACAACAGACTGTAAAAAAGGTTCAATTGTAAATATTATGGTACGCATACTAGACCCTAGTAAACCTACATTACCACTGTTACTAGCTACCCGAAGACTACAAAAGTGTACTGCTGCAGCAATTACGAAGGTTGTACTTAGTACGTTGGAAAAATTTCAAATTTCAACAGATGTTGATGTTTATGAGCGATGGCGCAGCGATAATGCGTTCGGTAGGCCGTTCTCTTCTTGAACATGGTTGCAAGTGTTTACATGTTACGTGTAAAGTGCATGCTTTACATCTTGTGGCAGAAACCATTCAACAATGCTCCCCCTAGGTAGATGCATTAATAGCAAGCACAAAAAAAGTATTTTTCAAATCTCCCAAACGCCTACGATCATTTCACACAGTGTCCTGGTATTCGTCAACCACCGGAGCCAATTCTTACACGTTGGGGAACATGGTTGCAGGCAGCTTTTTATTACGCTGAAAATTTCAGAATAGTAAAAGCTGTTGTTGCACAATTCAATCCTGCCGCAGCTGCAGCTATTAAGGAGAGCCAATCAAAATTTCAAGATATTTCCGTTGAAACAGATTTAAAAAATATTCGTAGCTACTATAAAGGATTAGCTGATGCAATAGACCAATTACAAAATAGATCGTTATCATTATTGGAGTCTCTGCAAATTATGGACGGAGTGCATACACAGCTACTGACTATACATGACGCAAAATATAATCGCGTTTTAGAAAAGTTCGAGAGTGTGCTACAGAAAGATCCCGATTTTAGCACACTAAAACAAATTTGTGATGGTGTATCGAATAATCCACTGACTAAGTATAAACAGTATTTTAATCATGCATGTATAACATCGATAGATGTTGAACGCTCTTTTTCAAAATATAAACTCATTTTCTCACCACGGCGAACATCGCTCACCGAGACAACTGTGGAAACACATCTAATAGTGTCAACTTTTTGCCACTCTTATCCATATGATGTTAATACTGATAATGGTGCTTCTAGTTTTACTGTTCCGTAGCCAAGGCTGCTTAAAAGGGTGCGTGTTTCACTACTTTTCACATACATATTATAATTATGTATTAGTTCTGTTATTTTTTTTTCTATTTTCTTACTATTGTCTTTGTATACTAGGCAGGTACGGTTATGGCACGGCTCCCTGTTATCGGGCTCTATTAATTAATATATTGAATAAATTTACGAAAAACTTTCTACTGAAGAAATAAATTAAACATTTGTTGCAGTACTTCCCAATATTATAAAACATGTTTTTGATATTGATTTATACGTGTAATAGCACATATGAATTAGTGAACGCGAGATATAATTTCACACATGAAGTTGTCTAATTGGGACGAACGTAAATAACTGAACCAGTTTTCACAAAAACTTCAATAGAAGATATTTGTTGATCAATAGGATAAGAATTGATATTTAGCTGTCAAAATTAAAATTCTTAAGTTTACATTATAAAATAAACACAGTATTATTGCCAATTTTTTGAATCCTACGTCTTTAGTTAAAATAAAATTAAGCAAACGATGCTTGATAAAGTTAATACTTCCGATTTTAATTCTTGTATTAAATCATCAACGTCCTCTAATTCGACTAGCGATTAAAGGATTATTAACGTAATTATCTCCATATTAGATAATTTCACACAATCAATATCCTCACAAATAAAAATGTTCTCAACGTAATTATTCCATTCCTGTAACCGTAAAGTACTTCACGGGTAACCATTATCCACTTAAGCCGATAATTTTTTCCTGCAATTCCATAGCAAACGTTTATCGAAGGAGAGGCAATCTAGCGATCGTGGTATTATTATTACGTGTAGAATTATTTGTCCCTGTCTTCCCATATAAGGTCCCCCGATATAGTGACACCTCCATAAAATCTGAAACTATAGGTTCTATATGAATCACAAAATCATACGCCGTGTCTCTACCTGCCATCTGTGGCGCCCACGTTTTTATAAATCCAACGGAATGACCTCGATTTCAATTCACCGTTATGGCCAAAATTATCGCTATTATTTCGTTTAGAACGAAAAAACAAGAATGCATACAGGGTGATTTTATGAAATTATCTTTGTTATTACTATACATACTTTGTAGAATAAGTTTTACTTAACCAAAAATTAATGCTAATATAGCTCATGATATTGGTGGAATCATTCCCGGCAAAAACAACGTAGCAGAGAAAATAGCGCTAACACACGAACATGTTTCTGCCTGCCCGCCGTCATCAGCATGGTTCTGAGCACAATTTTCTGCTTTACAATTGCGTTTGCCTCTCGGTTTATGCTGCTAATCTCCAAAACAGCAATGAATGTGTCTTTCGGCGACACCTATCGCCAAGAGCGACAGTCATGCCGTCCCAGAGGGTAGCAAGACAAACCGGAATGTAGATGTCCACCACCTATCAGTGGCGTTTTGGAGATTAGCAGCACAAACCGAGAGGCAAACGCAATTGTAACAGCAGAAAATTGTGCTCAGAACCATGCTGATGACGCCGGGTAGGCAGAAACATGTTCATGTGTTAGTGCTATTTTCTCTGCTACATTGTTTTTGCCGGGAATGATTCCACCAATACCATGAGCTATATTAGCATTAATTTTTGGTTATTGTTACTAGGCATTTCTTGATTTAATAAAACCATATTGTTGAAAGAGAAACTCGTATCTTTTCCAAAGTTTTCATTAGATTCTGAGAGATAATTTCGGTTACGGTCGGATATTTTCCTCACTGTTCTTGTACCCTCCTCCCGATGGATCAACCAACTATGAAGGTGGAGCATTATACCGTACCAGCAGTCCCATTTCGTCGGCTTACTTCCAAAACCTCCTAATCTTTTTAATAATTTTTCAGGAGGCAAATAAATACGTTATTTTCAAAATTTCACTATTAAAAAAGATGTTTTTGAGAGATATTTAATTAAATGACTTAACAAAAGATTCCTACTGCTATCAACAAGATTATTGAAAACTAAATTCTTTACCGGACTTAGGAGGTTTTAGCATTAAAATCCTGAAATATTCAAAGACTTTGGTGGTTTTGATTATTTTATTGCAAATATATGCAATATAAAAGTATTAGTATGGATGAGAGTATATAATTAAAGATACTGTAATTACTGAAAATGTCGAAATTAATAGCTATATCCACCTCTACAGAAACGCGCGTCGGTACATGGAGGATCATGGTAGTTGGTTTCATTATTATTTAATTACCTCTGGCAGGTTAAGCCATCAATCGAGCTGCTATACTCACAGAAAAGTGGAGCATTACGAGTTGCTCACTTCTGTAGAGGTCGATATAGCTATTAATTTCGACATTTTCAATCATTAGAGAATCTCTCATCTATACTAGTATTCTCTATCTTCGTATATATACGACAATTTCAAATACATCTACCAACTTCTACAGACGTACGCTGATGAGCTGTAAGGCGGCGAAACACGCGTCCATACATGGTGTTGGTGGTTGGTTTCATTATTATTTAAATATAAAAGTATTTAAAAAAACTTCGTCACTCACAGAGTGGAGTGTTTCATAAAATAGATAATAATCCATAGCGATAAAAGCTCTTAACTGTTGAAGATGATCGTACTTTGACTGTTTAATAGGAGCTTGCTTTTTATAAAGGAGCTTAACGTTTTCATAGTTTCTATTTCTTATTCTTTTTTCCAGAACAAGTCTGTAATAGATTCTCTTCTGTAGTTAGAGGCTAACAATTGGAAAAGTAGATTCTACTCACCTTCCTATTGTTAAAATTATCCATGTCTGCACTGCAAATTGAATTGAAACCCTGAACAGACCCCGAATACTACTCATTTACTAAGAGCGCTTCTGTTGGGTACGTTAGAAACTAGACATAGAAGGTTTTGGTTAACGTTTTTGAAACATGTGGGATTCCGGAGGTTAAGAAATTTAATAATGGATGACACCACAATCGATTATTTAGGAGGTTTTGCAAAGGCGTAGATGCTATATATAACTAATATAACTAATTTAAAAACATCAGAACCTCAAAAATTTCCAATAACGGACTTAGGAGGTTTTAGAAGTAAGCCGACGGTTTACAACATCCCTTGGGTTCCTTATTTTCCTTGATGGAGCGGTCTTCTGACGGCACCTTGGTAAATCGCAGATGAGCATTATTTGAAGAAGCTGGTCTCTGCCACATTGACCTGGCAGTCGAAACGACAATTAGATTGAGTTAGTGGTATGATAGCTGTTAAGGAAATTACTATACGACAACGACAATGCCAAATTTAGTGTGGCAATATTGTGCAGTTTGTCACAATTTTGACTTATGTTGAATAAAAAAGTAAAGCTCATATACTTTGAGAACTTCACTTCATTTTCCGTCACTTGCGATTGCACTTTCAACAATTAATTGTCATTTTCAAACTAAATTAAAATTCCAACATAGGTCACTATTAACTAAATAACTACTGGGGGTTATAATCCCGCATCAAATAACAAAATGTACGATGGGTGCATCTGATTATTAAGGTTCGACAAACGCGCGCTGTGGCAGAAGTGCCGAGAGGGGATTTAGGTCGATGCGAATCCAGTGGAGAGTTTAGTTATTCGATAGGCGTGGAAGTGTAGCGCGTCCTTTAAAACGTAATTATCCAGCAGCTTCCTTGTTATTAATCAGTAAAAGGATTGAAAAAAAGTGATGCTGAAACCGTTGTGAAGATAATAAAAGATTCGTTAAGAGAATTTTGTATCACAGAACCCCAAGTCACAATGTTAGTTACTGATGGAGCTGCCACAATGCTGAAAGTTGGTAGGATGTTGAAAATATGCTTTCCGACCCTTCTTCACATAACATGTTTGATACACGCGTATCATCTCGTTGCAGAAACCATTCGAAAGAAGTATCCGATGGTGAATAATTTAATAGCATCTACCAAAAAAATGTTTGTGGAATCTCCCAAACATATCCGCGTTTTCAAACAATTGTGTCCGAAACTTCCACTACCACCTCAGCCTGTAATTTACAACAAACTACCCGCCGATTTAAAAAACGTTGGAAGTTACAAAGCTTTCAGGAAAAAAATAAAAGACTACCTCCTGCAATACGTATTTTACTCAATTCCAGAGTTTCTTAATTCGTAGCGTATAATTTTTATTTTTTTTTTGTCAGGTTTATTTCTATATTGTAAATTATGTTTATTTGCATGATTTTGATTTCATTTTGTTTTTTTTGTGACGATTTATATACATTTTTATGTTAATATAAATAAATAATATTCTATTCTATTCTATTCTATTCTATTCTAATAACTCGATGGGGAATATGGCTCCAGGCAGTATTTTATTATCATAAATATTTCGCAAATATGAAGGATGTGATTTTAAAATTTAAATCAAATGAATCTGCAGCGATTCGAGAGAGTCAGCAACTTTTTTCCAATTTGGACGTTCAATTGCAAATAGATTAAATTTCCATAAACTATTCTGCAGTTGTACAAGCTATATCGCTGTTACAAAACAGTCACTTATCTTTACGAGACTCATTAAATACCTTAGATAATTTACAAGCCGCTCTAGAAAGCTTGACGGATCCTATAGGACTAGATGTCGCTCAAAAATTTCGTGTAATTTTAAATGAAAATCCCGATTTACAAGAGGTTCTGTCTATTCGGGATAAAGGAATATCTGAATTACGCAAATCCTACGTGGTTAGATGTAGAACGATCATTTTCGAAATACACGAAAACGTTTCCAGACCAACGTCCCGGGGCAGTAGTATTTTGTCGCAGTGGACATCAAGACGTCAATAAAAGGTAAAAATATATTATCTTTTAATAATACTGTATCTCACGTACCTACTTTTGCGCGATACGCCTCTGACGTTGTACTCGTTTGTCGAACCTTATTGATTATTGAGTAAATTTCTTCGGATTTTCTTCACTTTTTTAATTTTACAACCTAGGTCTTTTTATAAATACATTGTAAACGAATAATACTATAAAAAATAAAAAAATAAAATAAAAAATATATGAACATTAAATAACTAACAAAATATAAACAACAAGAAAGCAAAAAAAATAAAATAAAAAAATAAAAAATCAATTTCCATTTTTTATTGTATTCCTTTTGAATATGCGATTGGCCATTAATTAGATGATTATTATGTAAATTTGTGACATTTCAACTTCTTTTGGATTTATTTCGTGTAAGGGAGAAAGAAAACAAGAAAAATAGAAAAAAAAACCTATTACAAAAAAATAAATATACACGCACTGAGAGAAATCACATATACACCAAAGAAACTTACGATAGACGTTAAGTTAGAAACAGGAAGCATTTTAATAACACAACGTACCGGGCTTATTACCTATTTGTAAGCATCCTCGTATAACTTGCCTTGCAAGTTTTCAGAAAATGCATTCTATGCACAACTACAGTTCTATAAAGCTCATTGTGACCAAATAAAACTTCTCATCTTCCATTCATTCCAACCTAATTCTTTTAAATTCTCTCCACAACTTCATCATTTACTGGTATCACTAGTATTTTTTACTCATTTTGAAAACACAGCAAAACGTGCCTAGAAATAATAACCAAAATAATGTTAATACAGCTCCTCATGTTTCTGTCAACCCGGTGTTATCAGCGTTATTCCGAATGCTTGCCTACCACACTCCATTTCTCCATAAATCAATAACATATCGACACATTCGTTTGGGGAAAAATTAGAAGGCATTTTGAAGAGTTTATAATAGCACTACTTCACTGCGTATTTAACTATACGTAAACTATTTTCTTAAATCGAAATAAACATCTGAATCTTTTTTGTTCGAACAACCTATACGATTGTATACGTACAACCAAATTTAAACTAACAATTTATCATATGTTCTTATTAGTAACTATTTGTTAAATGAAATTTTTGTTTATACCGATGTATTCCTAACTTGTAGTACTTTAATCATGAAGTCAAAAAGATGAGTGATGCAATTTCCAAAAAAAAATGGTTTGGGGGAGCTTTCTTAGGGGTTAGGCTAAATTTAAAAAGTATATCTTTTAAAATTCTAGAAACCATCTTCGGCGACACCATGCTCCATCTTATATCTCCACAAATAACGAAGATATCGCTTGTAACATTGAATTTGGGACACCGATGTATTATAAGAAAAAAATTACTCAGTAGCTATAATTAAAATAACTTCAGTCTTGTCCCAAATTAGGCTGTGACAGCACACAGAATGTTTTATTTATGCAGAAATATGTAGAACCTTATCTGTTGCCAATTGCATATAATGGCAAACCTTATGACCTCTCGCCTACGTCAAAATTTGTAACTCGTGTGGATGTGATTTGATATTAAAAAGTGTTTTCAGTTTAACTCTACAAGGTAATTATCCTTCTACAATCTGTAAAATTTACTAGATTATTAATAAAATGTGTAACTTCCTTATTTTGTAGATATTTAGGATGATACTTATTTCCGCTGCATCTTTCATTACTCTACTAGCTCTTCTATTTTCTTCTCTAATAATTTACGTAAAGTTATCGTTAAGCTATTGGAAAAAGAGAGGTGTCCCATACTTAAAACCAAGAATCCCGTTTGGTAATTTTCGAAATCCGTTGAGGACGAAGATTGGAATTGGATTTTATTGCAAAAGATTTTATGACGAATTGAAAGGAATGGGAAAAGATTTTGGAGGTATTTATTCTTACGTAGTTCCAGTTTTTGTCCCTATCGACCCCAAAATCATTAAACTCGTATTGGTCAAAGAGTTTTCGAATTTCCACGATAGAGGGTTCTATTATAACGAAAAGGACCAGCCAGTTTCGGCTAGCTTATTAACGGTAGCTGGAGAAAGATGGAAAAAATTAAGAACCAAGCTGACACCTACTTTCACGGCAATTAGAATGAAGAATATGTTCCATTTGATGTTAACTTGTAGTCATGTACTAGAAGAGCATATTAAACAATTTGCTATGGATAGAATACCAGTAAATATTGGCGATTCTCTTAAGAGATTTTCAACGGATGTTATTGGTTCCTGCGCTTTTGGTATTGAATGCAACAGCTTTGAAGATACCACATTCTATTATATCCTCGAGGAGATATTCCTTGGAATGTCTAACCTATTCAAGCAAACATTTTGTTCTGTTTTGCCTAATCTCGCGCGATTTCTGAAGATTCCTTTAATGCCACCAAAAGAAGTTAATTTTGTTGTAGACTCTATAAAACAAACGATTCAATTTCGAACAGAAGAAAATATCGTGAGGAATGACTTTCTCCAATTGTTGTTGGAGATGAAGAATAATGGCAACCTTAGCATGGAAGAAATATATGCACAGTGCATTATATTCTTTTTAGGCGGTTATGAGACTTCAGCGTCTACTTTAACTTTTGCCCTATTCGAGTTGGCACGTGATAAAGAGGTTCAGGAAAAGTTAAGGAAGGAAATGCAAGATGTTATCGCGAAGCATGATGGAATCATAACTTATGAGGCGGTACAAGAAATGAAATATTTACAAATGGTTATTGATGGTAAGTCACATAATTTTTTATTTATTTCACCACCAAAAACAAAAATATATTTCACTATGATATCACTAATACTAATGGTAATAATAATTTATCGGTGTGTATATTTACAATAATCATTATTGTATGTATACGAGGTTCCCAAACTTGATCAATCCTCAGCGCACTTACAGGTTTAGTATTTTGTCCCAGCGCCCTTTTCAAAATATGTACACAATGACATAAATCAGGCACAAAAACGAAAACAATTCTTAATATAAACCTCACAATGTGAAGCTCGCATTAATTAAAATTGAATCACAAGAACCATCTAACTAAAATATGAAAATACAAAAAATAGGAAATAAATGGTGAAAACCTTCAAGGACAGGTAAGTTAATGTGAAATACGAATCCTCGACTTTTCGTCGGTAGACGGAAATACGTCTAGATACGGACGAGTCATCAGAACTTCGTCGGAGTAAGAGATACGAATCCTCGACTTTTCGCCGGGAGGTGGAAATACATGTACCTACGAAAGAAGCATCGGAGCTTCGTCGGAGAAAGAGATACGAATCCTCGACTTTTCGTCGAGAATTCGAAGTACGGCCACGTACGGACGGGGCACTGGAACTTCGGCGGAGAACGAGATAGGATTCGTCGACATTGCGATGGCAATACTGTTACATGCGTATAGGGGATCGCAACTTCGTCGGAGAAATGAACGCGATTCTTCGACTCTGCGACCGGAAAAGGGAAATACGGCTACGTATACGTGTAACAAGGGGGATCGAAACTTCGTCGCAGAACGAGATATAAGATACCTCGAGACTTAACGACGTGCAATCGAAGCGCACAATGAACGTACGCATCGGGAACGAACCTTTCCCTTCGTTCGTTATTATAAAGGGGCAAAAAGGTGATTATTATGCGCGGAATCTTCGTATTGCGGTACTTCGTCGGAGCTGGTTCGGGAAGAAAAATCGCAGAAGTAGAAAATTGAAAAAATAAAAATATTAAAATGGAAAAAAAAAGTTCTACTAACGTGAGGAGGAGGAATACGAACTGGTCAGTATGATAGATGTGCCGATTATGCGGCGCTAGGTTTACTGGGGTCTCGTCTAGCCGACAAGACGAATCCCCAAGCAAGGGGCAGAGTCTCAACAGATCGCAGCGTGGAAACTGCTCTACCGAGTACAACACCCCGCCAGGTACGTAAGTCGTCTGCAGACAATTCCAAGTTCCGACATCGAACTAAGTGGTACCCGTGGTCGACCGCTAAGAGCCGACGAAACGTAGCGATGAGATCCCGCCGTCAGTCGGTTGCTCTATGCGGCAAACGAGGGCTCGTGCGACGGCCTACCGCCTAATAAAGTCACATTGTTTTGAGCCTTTCGACTCTCGGAACTCCTAAGGGTATCGTTGCCACCTTTGACTAGAAAGGATACGGCCTTAGAGGCGTTCAGGCATAATCCCACGGATGGTAGCTTCGCACCACCGCCCGCTCGAGCGAGTGCGTGAACCAAATGTCCGAACCTGCGGTTCCTCTCGTACTGAGCAGGATTACTATCGCAACGACCGGTCATCAGTAGGGTAAAACTAACCTGTCTCACGACGGTCTAAACCCAGCTCACGTTCCCTATTGGCGGGTGAACAATCCGACGCTTGGCGAATTCTGCTTCGCAATGATAAGAAGAGCCGAAAAAGAAGGATCAAAGAGCGACGTCGCTATGGCCACCACAAGCCAGTTATCCCTGTGATAACTTTTCTGACACCTCTTGCTGAAAACTCTTCAAGCCAAAAGGATCGATAGGCCGTGCTTTCGCAGTCCCTATGCGTACTGAACATCGGGATCAAGCCAGCTTTTGCCCTCTTGCTCGCGAAAGAGTTTAATTCCATTAACGGAATATCAACAGCTACCTGCACGCTGTTGATATTCAATAACCTGTCCAGCCACGTGGCACGCGCATTGTCTTGCATGAATAAAAAATTAAGACACACAAAAGGAGCAAATGGCATTACGTGTTCAAGTTCGATATTTTTTATGTATAATCCGCATTTATAGACCTCATACGTATAGGGACCAACTCTGCATGACTGCCCGAAGCAGATGTCAGAGGAGGTCCAAAGCCTATTTGTAAGGCAGGTAGTAGATTAAAAGTTATCATTATCTCTGAATGCTTTTAAAAAATGTTAGTGGTGCGTTAATTTTTGTCCAGGACTTTAGATAGTTGAACAGATACAGTTATATCGAATTATATTTTGGGAACTTTTGGGTACCACCTCGTAATCAAAATTAATACCTCTTTTTTTAATCCTAATAGAGACGTTGAGAATATATCCACCAATACCGATTTTGAAAAGGTTATGTGCCAAAGATTTTCAAATACCGAACACGGGCATAACCCTTGAGAAAGGCACCAGAATCCTTATCCCCATACTTGGACTCCATTTTGACCCAGAATATTTCCCAGGTCCCGAAAAGTTTGCACCTGAACGTTTTTCTGAAGAAAATATCCACAAAATTGTGCCATATACTTACTTACCGTTTGGCGAAGGACCAAGAAGTTGTATTGGTAAGTTACTCTGCAAAATATTAATGTAGCTTTGTCAAATTTTGAATTAATACTCTGAAACGTTTTTCTTGTTGCAGGTGAACGATTTGCAAAACTTAAAGTCAAAATAGGACTTATAAGTTTAATCAAAAAGTATAGATTTAGTTTGAGTCCTCAACTAAAACTACCTTTAACGTATTTTTCTGGATCTACAGAGAGACAAAGTATTCTTCTTGATGTTGAATTTGTTGAGAAATAAATAAGTAGCTTCAGTGGCGTACCTAGAGCTTTTGCCACCTGGGGTGATCCCCAATTTACCGTCCTTTCTATGTCAACCAAAATCAAGAGTGGTTAATAACAATTATTGAACAGTAAATAAATAAAACATTTTATTTCTTTTGTTTGAACAGACCATTAGAGCCCGGTAACAGGGAGTCGTGCCATAGCCGTACCTGCCTAGTATACAAAAACAATAGTAAGAAAATAGAAAAAAAATAACAGAACTAATACATAATTATAATATGCGAAAAGTAGTGAAACACTCACCGTTTTAAGCAGCCTTGGCTACGGAACAGTAAAACCAGAAGCACCATTATCAGTATTAACATCATATGGATAAGAGTGGCAAAAAGTTTACACCATTAGATATGTTTCCACAGTTGTCTCGGTGAGCGATGTTCGCCGTGGTGAGAAAATGAATTTATATTTTGAAAAAGAGCGTTCAACATCTACCGATGTTATACATATTAAAATATTAATATTATTAAAATACTCTTTGTACTTAGCCAGTGGGTTATTCGATACACCATCACAAATTTGTTTTAGTGTAATAAAATCGGGATCTTTCTGTAGCACACTCTCGAACTTTTCTAAAACGCCGGGACCGCCCGCCTCTAGGTACGCTTCTGGGCAGCTTTTGCTATTTTCTACTGTTTTTTTGTCATATTGTCAAATTTATTTCATATCAAAAACTTTATTTGCACGTATATCGAAAAGATGAACATTTTATATCGTAAGTCAACGATTTGGCAACCTTACTGGCATAATTAAATGGCCTGCCGTTATGCAGGGCCAATTTCCATAGTGAACATATTTTGATGAATAATAACTTAAAAATTTCCTAGCAAATCATTCCAACATCATTTCTTTCTCCATTTATTAACAGCTACTGAGATAATTACACGGAAATGTAATTAATTTAATACAAAATTTAAATAGATTTTAAACTATTGCAAATAAGTGTAGCATATGGCTAATAATATGGCTAGGTATTGGAGCAATTACAAATCCGTGAAAACATGCAAGATGCTCCATTTAAGATATACAATCGCTGGAATTTTCTCCATTTTGACAATTTATTTAGAACATCTTGTATAATAGGAGCATGATAGTGAAATGTCGCATGCCTTATACCTACTGTCTACCACAGGATTTAATCTTTGATCAACGCTGTTAAGTAATTAAAAAATTTCCCTGTTTCAAAAAGAAATACGGTTTGATTCTTGATATCACGAAATTGTAAATTTCAAAACAAAATATGTATGTGCACAAGACTCTTTGCCGCACCCAGCAAGCCTCAATGTTCAACTGGCTGCATATGCATTCAAGTAGAGGGTCATCCAACTTTTGCCCGAATCGCTAGCGCGACCTTGGCTGCAAGATCTAGATGGCGCACTGTGGCCAATAAAGGGAACTTTTTGGAAAAAACCTCGTAACTTCTAAACTGTATGGGGCAGATTAAATTTTTTTTTTATTATGCTTGGTAATAACCAGAGTTGGTGAAAAATATGTGCTACGTCACAAAAGTAGCCCCACCACTTTTTAATCTTCCCCCCATTTCGCAATGAAATAGTGGGGCGCATTAGAGTTCAATATGCCGCTTAGACACAACATCCAGCAAGAATACGTTCACATATTTAATGAATTATTTGCGAAAATAATCTTTAATTTGTCAATATTCTCTTTTGTAAAACGGCATCGTTTTGATGAGAAAAAATCTCTAAATTGTGAAAGCGTTCTTTCAACATCTGCACTACTTAGCGGAGGATGATGAAAATATTGTTTAAATTAATTTTCACCGGTATTTTTAACAAATTCTTTCAATTTATCGATATCAGGATTTTTTTTGAAATGTTGTTACTGTTTTTTGTTCTAACTCAGTGCTAATCTTATGGGGAATATTTAACAACGTTTGAATATAAGATTCTAATTTAGCATCACTTAAAGATAAATTTTCGTTTTCAAAATATTTTATTGTCGATGGTAAATGAAGGAAAGATTTTTCGATATATTGTAGTTCTCGATATAAATTCGGATTTTCGAGAATTTGTTTACACTCGACAATACTGCGAGCATCGTTTTTTAAAATAAAAACGGCCTTTTTTACATCTTCAATATTTTTTTGTATAAAATGAAGTCGCTTCTAACCATGTACCCCATTGTGTGGTGGTAGGTGTAGGAGGTAAAAGAAGATGTGGACACATTTCTTTATATATGGCTACTCTTTTGGGGTGATTTTAAAAGTATTCTCTTCATTTAGCTTATCAAAGTGTCCACATCAGAAAACTTTTCCCTAATAAATTCGCATATGCGATGCAAAGCATGAGAAATGCAGATAATATGTAACATATTTTTCTTTTAATAATTTTCCTGTTTTTACCATGTAAGGGGCTGCATCGCTTACAAATAAAAGAACCCTGTTGTATTTGTTTTGAGCATTATCAAATATTGTATTTAAGCTGTCGTCGATAATATTCCGATAACGACATTTACAATGCAACGTCCTAATGTATCAACGGTTTCATCTGCCGATATCCAGATGTAATTATAACTAACATTGCTTTTTATAGTATTCATTATACGTGAATAATATTTGGGAACGTAAGTTTGATGCAACGAAGATTCGCATGGAATATGCCTGTTTGTGTACTTCTCCAAAAAAATTTTAAAAACAGGGTTTTCAAGCTTATTTAACGGAATGTTTGCCGAACAAAACGCTTCGCATAATTTCATATAGAATTCACCTGTGATCGGTTGATTTTACGCATTTAAATGTTTCTTTGTATTCACATGTGACATACAGGATTTTCTGTCGCATTTTATATTTACATTGCAGATATTACAATGTATGATAGTACCTTCCACAATTCCAAAGTCATCTCCAAATTCTGCAATCCATCCTTTTAAATGACTTGTAGAAGAATCGAAAAAAAAACTGCCAAAATATAAATCGAAAACGCAGAGGGAATACGAAAGAAAAATATGTACAATCAAAAAAAAAATAGCTAACCAAAATGGAATTCTAAAAAAAGACGAACTTCTGCGAGAACTACACTAAATATTATTTAAAAAGATGTAGTAAATGAAACTGAAAACGCTGTGAAAAGTAAAAAACAATAAATACAACCAATCTAAATTATTTGTAAGCAACACTTAACGATAGCAACACTAACCTATTCAGATCAGATATAACGCAACGCGTTCCGAGCTCGGCGTAGCGGTCCCCTCTCTCAACAATTAGTCTAGAGTCACGTGAGTTAGTGGGGGTATAAAACATATTTTTCACTAACACTGGTAATAACTAGAGCGGGCTAAGAGCGCCACGCGCCAGGTTCGCAATCAGGCTGTCAGGCGCATATATGTATGTAAACATAGGTAATTTAAATATGTAATTGTTAGGACGAGGACCAAAACCACTGTCTATTACGTCGTGAAGACGCGCAAATATACACCTGCAGTTTGGGTGTTCGTTGATAAATAGGGCGTTGTTCACAGTGGGCCACTACAAAAAAAAGTTCATTCATCGACGGCTACGAACTAACAGCGCGTTTATTCATTACGGATGACGCTCTATTCATCAACAAATGACGAGTCTGCAGATGTTACGTTTGCACCACTTCGTGGCATACTAGAAACAAGCGTCGGTGTGCTCGCTTTAGTGATTATGTCTAACGTAACTATTAAAAATAAACGGCCATTACCTACGAAAGTTAATAACTTTCTTAGTGAATTTGTGGATTACACTACAATGGAGTACAATTTTCTGTAAAGTTTGTAAAAGAAGAACTACTGGCTGGAGCAACGTGATTGTGAAGACATATAAATAGCGCACACCACAGAAATAAAAGAAATGGTGTGTCACAACAACGTCAATTTCAATTAGAATTGCTTTTAACGTTTATGGTATGTGGTCTACACTTCGTATACTTGATAAAAAAGCATTTCGAAAATTCGGGGTACATACAATACCGAGTGGATACTACCATCTCGGAAAAGCGTTACGAGAGATATTCACGAATACGTGAGGACATTGAAAATTGAATTAAAGCCGAATTAAAAGATAAACAGCTGTGGTTATGTCTTGATGAGACGACAGATTGCAAAAAAAATCTATTTTGAATATAAGTGTGCGTATTAGATCCTATTAAACCAAATTTTGCATTCTATTAGCCAGCAGAAGATTAAAACAGTGTACTAGTAAAGCAATTACGGCCGTAGTTCTCGAAACGTTACAAAAATTTCAAGTGTCAACCAGTCAACTGTTGTTGTTCATGAGCGATGGTGCAGCAACAATGTGTAGTGTAGGCCGTTCCCTTAAAGAAAAGTGTGAAGGACTTTTACATGCTTTACATCTTGTGGCACAAACTATTCGAGAGTGTTACCCGGAGGTGGATGCATTAATAGCAAACACAAAAAAAGTGTTTCTCAAAAGTTCTAAGAGGACTAGGGCATTCCACAGGTTATGCCCTGGTATTCGAGAACCACCACAGCCCATTCTTACGCGTTGGGGAACGTGGTTAAAAGCCGCTTTTTATTATAATGAACATTTTCAAGAAGTCAAATCCGTTATTTTGCAATTCGTCCCTGCCGAAGCTAGAGCTATTAGGATGAGCCAGAAGGGATTTCTCGATATTTCTGTTGAAACACATCTAAAGAATATTAGCAACAATTACAAAGGGTTAGTAGACGCGATAGAAAATTTGCAAAATTCTGGATTGTCGTTGGTAGAATCAGTGCAAGTCGTGGACGAAGTTAGTGCATTGTTACACAGTATAAACGATGCAACAAGTGGACGAGTTTTAGCTAAGTTCGATAGTGTTTAAAAAAAGAATCCGGACTACACGAGATTAAGACAAATGTGCGATGGGGCATCTGCAGATTCCTTGACTAAGTCTAAAGATTATTTTAATTACGCCTGTCTTACTTCGGTAGACGTGGAACGGTCATTTTCGAAATATAAGAACATTTTTTCGTCTCGGCGAACATCCTTCACCGAGGCAAATGTGGAAACTTATCTGATGGTGCAACTTTTTAAACAAACCTATCCGCATTATTAAGAAGGATAGAATTTATTTATTATATCTTTATTTACAGTTACATTATTAAGTACAACAGAATAAAAAAAGCGTTCAGTTTCTCAGTTATTTCCTTATTACATCCCATTTACAACGCATACCGTTTTCAATCAAATAAAAAATCATAATGAAAATAAAAACACCTCAGCGTGTACATATATATATATATATATATATATATATATATATATATATATATATATATATATATATATATATATATATATATTATATCCGCTCTAATTACTAAACATTATTATTGCGTCAGCTTTTATTTTTTTACTCTTGTGTATTAATTTCGAAATATCACATATCTGCTGTGACTCACATATACGCTATTTACAATAAGAGGCCGTTGCGCCTGATTCCGATTCTGTTGGATGGCGCAATTTGGCCCGCTCTAGTAATAACTGAACTTTACTGAGCGTATAATTTATTTATCATTTTTTGAGCACAATGCTGTACTTTGAATTAAAAGGATGTTTGGGAGACTTCACAAACACTTTTTTGGTAGATGATATTAAATCATTCACCCTAGGATACTTGCTTCGAATTGTTTCTGTTACGAGATGAAATGCGTGCATGTTATGTGAAGAAGAGTTGGAAAGCATACCTTTAACATCCTACCAGCTTTCGGCATTGTTGTAGCTCCGTCAGAAACTAACATGGTGATTTGGGCTCCTACGATACAAAATTCTCTTAACATATTTTTTATTCTTCTTCTTTTACTGTACTTTGCACATGTGGTAAATTGTACCGCAATTGTCTTTTTGTTGGTAGCTTCCATGATGGAAGATCGAATGGGGTGCGAAGAAGGGCTCAGTTGACGACTGGCATCCTTTTTAATCCGGAAACGCTCCAAAACTAAAAAAAAAAGCAAAAAAAAACGGTTCTTTTACCGCTTAAACTAATATCGTGCATGACGTCATCGAAGAACTGTCAGACCTTGTATATCGATAGTAACGGCCATACCCGGAAAATGGAGCTACACTCCACGAAGCCAACAAGGTCAGGTCATCCCTGCAAACATAAACACAAAAGATATACATACATAGATTAGAGCTTCTTTATTCTTATTTAATTTTTAAAAAAATGACTAATACTTAGAACTCAATAAATGCATGTATATTAGTTGAAATAAAAATATTTCATACGTAAGAAACTCAATAACAGAAGAAACTAAAGTAATATAATAATAACATTTACATAAAGAAATCAATTGCAAAATTAAAGAGCAATAACATAATGAAGGGGTTTAGATCCGGCCGGGACGGGTTGGTTTTTAATGACGGTTGAAAATCGAAGTATGCCTTATTGCGTCAGAACCTGCGTCAGAACTAGCATTACCGGCAATTGAACGCTAGCATTTCGCACTTGTAGCGCTGTAGCTTGTTGAACGCAATCATTAAGACAAGTGTCAAAACTATATTTGATTTTTTAGTATTGAGTTGTAGCAAAGGATCTTGGAAATAAACCATATACTATTATTATTATATTATGTCTTGTGAAATAAGGATATGACATTTTAATTACCAATATTGTTGTTAATTAGTGTTGTCTATAAGAAGTTTTTATTGTTTTGGGTCATATTCAAAGCCATGAACGTTTAGAAAAAAAAACATAATGGCATTAATCTGGGTCTTAACCTTAGTTCTAATCACTTGCGATTCGATTATCTTGTTATTAGTCCATTACTACTACTAACAACAAGACAACATCATTGATTATACAATATATACACACCATATGTACTTTTTTGAACTTTTATGATAATGAGAAATTATATTAAAGCAAACATTATAATCTTTCCAGTATTATGTATCAATTCGAAAGCAGGTTTATAAAGTGTCTTTTAAGGGTATCCTGAACAATTTGACTACCAATTCACCAGTTCAACAAGGTGAGCGATTATACAGCAATTTAGAGAAAAAGTTTTCAAATATTCGGAGACAGAATTATCCGCAGGGAAACGTTTACTTGTATCAAAGCCGTCCGCCTTAATTCAAGACAATTTTTCTTTAAATTATCCGTAAGACAATCACCCTTTTAAATCAAAAGAGATATTTTCTTAGCGAAGTATATACTTGTAATAATATAATTGTATTTCTTTTTTAAGACATTTGTTAATTTGTTAACTTGATTCAAGGAAATCTTGAAGAAAGCGATTCTTAGTATAAGTAAATGGTAACAAAAAACAATATTTTCTTAAGGATAGTAAATAGTTTTCTTAATTCCAGAAAGCGTTTAGGTATTGTTCATAAATCAATAGTTTCATTTTTTTTTAATAAAGTATTTATTTGCTTAGAATTCTTGAAATGCATATTAGAGTAAGTCCGGGGTAGTTGGCCATGGTTTTTTTGAAGATGCGTAAAAAACAAAAATAAAGGAATTTCAATACTTATTTTTATTTATAATTAGACTTTGAACATTAAACTTTAAGATAATTAACAGTCTTAGCAATTTTAGCAAATTTAAGAGATCAACCTTAAAACCATATATTTTTTTTTAAATCACGATTGCCCATCTCTCCCGGGCACCCTGGGTAAGATGGCCATAAGAGTAGAGCAGAATAGGCCAGTGGTTCTTTCTTCCTTCTTTCTTTTGCTGGCCGCATTTTCTCCTCCTCTTTGGTTTTATTTTTGGTTATTTATCTTCACTACTCTCAGATATCCTTCTTATTGCTTTTTTTCTTTTGCTTGCAGTATGTTTCTTCGTTTCTTTTTGTTCATTTTCTTTTTTTATGTTATTAGCGACCTTTATTTCGTCTTTCTTTCTTTTTTCATCTTCTTTACTTTTTCTTACTTTGTGTCTTCTTCAGATGTTAATAAAATCACATGGATTCGAGTCGGGTGACCGGGCAGGCCAACCGATGTCACCTCGCAACGAAATCAAACGACCAGAAAACATCTCCCTTAAAAGCTCCATTGTGCGGCGAGGACATGAGCTATTGCCCCATCCTGTTGAAACCAAACATTGCCCATCTTGTCAAGTTCATCCAGTTTGGGCCTTAAGAAGGTCTCCAACATCTCACAATATCGATCTGAGTTCACAGTCACTGTAACATTGTCTTGTTCAAAAAAGTATGGGCCCCAATTGCCGAAATCTACAATCTACCATACAGTCACCTAAAGGCTATGCACGGATCGTTCATGCAACTGACGAGGATTGTTCTCTACCCAGTATCTGAAATTTTGCTTATTAACACTGCCATACAAGTGAAAATGTACCTCATCACTAAATAACACAGAAGCTGCAAGGGGGATATGTTCTTGAATCTCTAGACACACTGTTTTGAGGTTTTTCCAGTCTCTCTTCTTGAGCTCCTGAGCCAACATAATTTTTTAAGGATGTATTTTAAGTCCTATGTGGAGAATTCTTCGTACACTGTGGTCAGAAAGCCAAAGCGCAACGGCGGGGAGACTGTTCAATGGACGCTCTTGCCGCTTCCATATGTTCAGGAGTTCTGGCAATCCGAGGTCTTCCAGATTGTTTTCTTTTGAGTGCTAATCCACTAGCTCGAAAGTTGTTGACCCGTGTTTCGAATAGGTGCGGCGTCACGTCGACCAAGTCTAAAGTGCACTCGAAAAGCTCTTTGAGTAGCAGTCACAGATTCGTTGTTTTTAGTAAACGTTTCAAGAATGAAAGCGCAATGCTCACCATTCCAGTTCATGATGACGACTGAAAATGGCATGTCACCTCTTCTCCATTGTGATGCTCCCCACCACCGTACCGCCTCTACTTACCTTTGAAAATGTGTCATTTATTTTTGCCGCACCCTGTATTAATGAACTACATTTAACTTTTATAACCTCCATGTACGACATTTTCAAAGCGTCCTGATGAGGTTGTACCATCTCTGCATTTTATATTAATTGCCTGCTACCTCCAAACCAATTAACACCCAAATATTTTAAATTGCAGCTCAAGATGCTTATTTCATCTGTTGTATATGTTATAATTCCACCAGTACTTCTGTTTCTACTTTTAATAATCTACCTAAAATGGTCTCTGACATATTGGAGGAAAAGGGGAGTACCTTATTTAAAACCAAGCATTCCATTTGGTAACTTCCGAAACCCACTTATTAGGAAACCCACCCTCGGGTTATATTATAAAGAATTTTACGATGAATTTAAGCGAATGCGAAAAGAATTTGGAGGCATCTACTCTTATATAGCTCCGATATTTGTCCCTATCGATCCTAATATTGTTAAATTGATACTGCTTGAAGAATTCGCAAGTTTTCACGACAAAGGCCAGTATTGTAACGAAAAAGATCAACCAGCTTCGGTTGGATTGTCTAGATTATCTGGAGAAAAATGGCGAAAATTGAGAGCGAAACTGACACCGACTTTTACCTCGGCTAGAATCAAAAATATGTTCCCTTTGATGCTGGCTTGTGGCAAAGCGCTTGAAAAGTACGTTCGGCAATTCGCAACCGATAAGAAGCCCTTAATCGTTGGGGATTGCATTAAAAGATTCACAACGGATATGATTGGCTCTTGCGCTTTCGGAATCGAATGCAACAGTTTCGAGGATGTTACATTTTATCGAATTCTCCAAACAATGTTCACGGCAAGAATGGATCCAATCAAACAAATGTTTTGCACTGCTTTTCCTAATTTGGCGCGGTCTCTCAGGATTGTTTTAATGCCGCCGAAGCATGTCGATTTCCTAGTAAATTCGATAAATGAAACTATGAAACATAGAAAGGAGAAAAATATTGCTAGAGACGATTTCTTGCAGATACTATCGGAAATGAAAAGCAATGGCGTTCTTAACATGAACGAAATATATGCCCAATCGATTTTATTCTTTGTAGCTGGACATGGAACTACAGCTTCTGTCTTAACTTCTGCTTTATTCGAGTTGGCACGTAACGAACGGGTTCAAGACAAATTGAGGAACGAGGTCCGAGATGTTCTTGCTAAACATGATGATGAAGTCACTTACGAAGCCATAAATGAGATGAAATACCTGCATATGGTTCTTCAAGGTAAGATGTTCATACGGGGTGGGACAATAGTACGAGGTTCTTCGATACAACCTTTACTATTAGTAATAGGAAAAAACATCCCCTACAAAAATCATAGATATACATTGGTAGCATAAGCTAAAATTATTTTGACATATACAAGATGAACCAAAAAAAGTTACATATCAAAGTTATCTTTTTTTTTTAAACATCCTGTATATCAGTAGATATTTCGCTATACTCGAGAATCTAAGATTACTTTGTGCGGGATTACCTATGCCTAAACTCAATTGTTTTCGATGTGTTAAAGGATATTTATGTAAGCTTATCGAGAAAATAAATACCTTCGTATTACTTAAAGAGACTGTAAGGAAACATCCGCCAATAACCACGGTGAAAAGGAAATGTGTAAAAGATTATCCATTACCAAATTCAAACGTAACCATCGAAAAAGGTACCATCATCTACATCCCAGTACTAGGTCTCCATCACGACCCAGAGTATTTCCCTGACCCAGAAAAGTTTATACCAGAGCGATTTTCTGAAGAAAATATCAACAAAATTCCACCATACACTTTCTTGCCATTCAGTGAAGGACCAAGATTTTGTATTGGTGAGTTATACAATACATATATTACCGTAAGTAATTATTTTGAAAAAAATTGAATTTCTGTTTTTCTTTCTATCAAAGGTGACCGATTCGCAAAACTCCAAGTCAAAATTGGACTTACAAGTTTGATCAGAAACCAGAAGATTATATTAAATCCTAAGGTAATTATATCTCCATTCGTCCTGTCGGAATCTCTCGAGGAGCAAAATATTCTTCTGGATGTTAATTTTATTGAAGACTAATATTGCAATATTTTGTATTCATTTCCTTACTTACGTTATTCCTAAACAATTATAATGTTTTATATATTGTAGAGGTCTTTGATGTTGAAATGAAAAATAAATGTTACAGCTTCGGTTCAAGTTCTACGTGTGTATTGCAATGTTATAACAACAAAGAAATTGCTTTCTCTAAATTAAAAGCTAATTGTCAGAGAGTGTTGGTTCGGAAATATCACCTCGACACTTTCGGCAGTTGAAAAACCGATACAAAAACTAAATTGATAGAGTAAAAACTAACCTCAAAATTTGACGTATATCGCGCTCTCAGGTAACTCGTCACGTAAAAAAAAACTGCGTTCTTTTGAATAATCAATCTTGAATGAAACTTGCAATTAAACTAAAATTAGACCTCTACAACACTTGAATAGCACATAGCTAAATTCGTCATTTCTCAAAGGCGACTCGAACTAAAAAGGCAGATTGTCATCCCTTAGTTCTTTTATTGCTGATAGTATTTGTAAAAAATCGCGCTCAATTGCGATACTCGCTTCATATAAAATAATAAAATTAAATAAATAAAAAATGGAAAAAAAATACAAGAACAAAAAATAAACCAACATACAGACGATGTTTTATATTCTTATAATTTAAATTTTGTGACGAATCATCACAGTTCGTCTGACTTTAATGACTGTTAATCTAGAAAAAGATATAAAAATTATATTTTATTATCATCTTTTATCACCAGTCTGTAAATCTTGTATGAATTGTTAAACATTTATTTCATTTTTATTCATTAATTTTTCAAAGAACCTGAACCGACTAGTTTGAGCGCAAGTGTACTTCGTTTATGTTACCGTCTATGTTGAGCGTTAATACTTGTTATGTAAAGTCAATACCTGCAAGGTGGAAATACGTCAACGACAAAAAAGCAGCGCGTCACACCCGAAATCTGCTATATAAACCATCCCGAACGCTATTCAGATGTCTTATGCCCAGCCTACGCTGGGCAGAAGGACCAGTGTTATGCCCGGCCTATGTTGAGCGGACAGACCTCTCGACTGTACTACTTCGCATTCAGGGTTCGAAGTACAGGCCTTCCATCGTCTTTTCCGGGATAGATATATACCTGCGATATTTCCTATTCGCAGGATGTCAGTATAAAGAACGTCCACCCGTATTAGCGAATTAAGTTAAAGGAAAGTCCGTGAACCAATGTTAAATTATTTCTGTTTTTATCTTGAAACAGAAGAATATTCAAATCTATGTATGTACATTTTGCAATGATTTCCGCATAAACGCTCGAAGTTTATTTCGTATATCACTTTAACGCTTTGATCCTTTATAGATTTTGACAAATCAAAAGTTTTATTTTTCATTATTGTAAAATTCCGAGGATAGTATGTTATTTTATTATAGTTAAAGAATTTTACTTTGTTTTCTATTTTATGTGAATAAATTTGGTTAAATATTACTTACTTCTTTTTTATGAACCTCTGGACACAGGAATTTACCACTCAGGAGTATTCTTCAACGTGCACCGTACTTGATTGAGATCGCAAATCACACCCTTTTTCTCAGTCACTAAAATCGCAAACAACTTTTATTCTCCGAATTAGTAAACACGTGGTGTATGTTTATTTCTCGACAGCCGATAGTATACTGAGTAAGAATTTTTTATTACGCGTGGCGACATCCCATGGTGAAAGTTGGAGCTATGTTATAAAGCCAATAACATAGAGAGAATATACAGTAAGAAAAAACACATATCGCCTATAATTATCCTTTTTACATTGACCGACGCAAATTATTCATTTCATTGACTAGCGATCTATAAAGCAAGATATTCTTTCATTAAGAGAGAATCGTACACCGTTTACCCGCTACAATTTTCAATTAACTAAAATTTCCTCTCTCTAAAAATACCATATTACAAACTGTAATATGCCATGTGCGTTCGCGATCTATCTTCCAATGATATGACACTAACGAGTATCGTCAACTCTACAATATGGACATTTCCTACCGAACTTGATAACTTCGTTTACTGTTAATTAATCTCTAAACGGATTGTTTTCTTTTTTGTATTTAAAATAAAGTGATCACTTGCTTACGTTTCTTTACATTTGATAAATTCTTTATAAAAGGATTCGTAACGTACGTAATCATTCTTAAACTGAAGGTATTTAATATAAATGTCTTCCAAAAATAGTAGCTTACTCTTGGCAGCAATCCATTTTTTATGGTTACCATCAGTAATTTTCACGAGGGGAAAGCAAATCTCAATATAGTAAGATAGATTATTGATAAATGTGTTAAAACTATTATTTACATCCAAGCCTTCAAAAACCTGTAACCAGATTTCTTTGTTTAAGAAATCATGAAATCGATTTACAGAATATTTACACTTAAGAATAAATCATTATTTAATGGATATAGCATCAAAGTTACCTCAATAAATTGGCTAAAATGATCAGATAAACAATTATCAGAGCATGACGCAGTAAAGATTGAGGTGAGAATATTTACAAGAATATTTACGACGTGAATAAAATAGAGCGAAGACGAGTTGTTTAACCGTTCTCTCGAGATTATCGTTGCATAGGGAGGAGGACTTGAGGTTATATAAGCCGCTGAAGAATTGGAAATGGGTCCGTACAAAGATCGCTTGGACATAGGTTCTCGTCACCCCACATGGCACTAATGACATTGACCTTCGATGTTGTATTATTTTATTAACATATATATTAACTTTTAAACAGCATAAGCTAGCATTTTACAAAAAAATCAAATCGATTTTTATTTTTTCTAATTAACTTTTGGTGTTATCAGCAATTCAATTAGAGACAATTTGGCGCTTTTTCATATCCAATTTCGCGAAGCAACAAGAAAAGATTACGAAGTACTGCATATCGTACTATTTCTTAAGTTAAAGTGTAATATATATGGTACCGTCTTTTAATTTTGTGAATCAGATTAAACAACTCTTCAGAGATAACCTTGAACATTGAAAAACTTCTTCAAAGTAAAGAAATACGGGTTTGGGATGCGATCTATCAAGTGGCAGACAACTTCCTTGAGAATGAGAAGGTCGGAAACTACGTGTTTCATGAATTTGGCTGCAATGTGTCCTTAAAGATTCACTTACTTCACTCCCGCTTGAATTTATTCTTTAATAACTCCGGGCAAGTCAGTGATGAGCACGGCGAGCGTTCTCATCACGACATTGCCAAGATGGAGAAACAATATCAGAGTAAATGGCCCACGTCAATATTGGTTGATTATTGTTGGATACTTATCAAAGATACTCCCCCCGTCAATTACAAACGACAGGCCAAATGAATGTTTTCTTTTGGCCTAAGAAGATTAAAGTATTCTTAACATATATTTGAATATTTACCAATATAAACCATTTCTCAAAACTGCGTGCTCATTACAAAGAAACCGTAGGCGATTCAGCTACTTCTTAGAAATAATTAAGCCGGGCACAATCGGTCTTCGCAGCAGAATCGGATCAGTCGCATGGGTCGCGGATTATAAATAGTGTATGTGTGGCTAACAGCCGACAGAAGTGATATTTTGAAATCAATAACCAAATGTAAAAATGTTTGGTAACTAAAGCGAATGTATGCACACGTTCAAGTGTTTTTATTGCCATTATCAGTTCTTTTTGTTTGACAACGGCATTTGTTGTATATGTAATGTAAAAAAAGTAAACAAAGCAGTTTCTTCAAAAATCTATTGCACTTAATACCGTAACAATAAATAATAATATAATAAATAAACGTAACTTCTTAACAGTGTTGATAGGATTGTTGTAAAACTTGCACCATCAGGTATGTTTCGGTGAAGACAGTTCACTGCTATTGCGTTTAGTAATCGTTCATAATTGTTGCTAACACTTTCTAAATCCATTTCAACAGAAGTATCTAGAAATCCTTTCTGACTTTCCTTAGCAGCTGTAGCTTCGTCAGAATAATGAAATAATGACTGTGGTGGTTCGGGAATATCCGGACAAGGCCTGTGAAATGCTCGAATCCGTTTGAAAGATTTGAGAAAGCCTTTTTTTGTATTTGCTATTAACGCATCCACCAACATTCCGCAACATTCTCGAATAGTTTGTGCTACAAGATGTAAAGCATGAACTTTACACGTAACATGTAAAAGTCCCTCACACTTTTCTTTAAGAGAACGGCCTACAGTACACATTGTCGCTGCTCCATCGCTCATAACATTACAGTGGCCTGAAAGTCCGGGCTACACACATGATGGCGCTAGTTTATTGCATTCACCTGTTTTGGCAGTTATACTAACCTTAAAAGACAGACTGTTAAAATTTCATGATATCTATTCATTAGTTTGTGAGTTATGTGCTAAGAGTGACGCTACTTTGTTATTCCAAATATGGATCAAAACAATTTCGTGTTTTAATTTTACACTGCTTCTTGATGGGAAAATACCGTTCAGCGAAGCAATGGCTTGAAAAGTGTTATGAGGACACCGACTCCATCAGAAACACAAATAAAACGTTGGTTTTGCTGATTTCAACTGTGATCGTAGGACACGATGTGCAAACGCAGTGAGTCAAATGAGGCGGTAACACCAGAAAACATCAAAAAATCCACAAACGTTTTGAATGATCGAAAAGTGAAGTTACGTGAGTTAGCTGATATCGTAAGATATCAAAAGAACGTGTGGCTTATATTGCTATGAGCATTGACTATGAGAAAGCTCTATCAAATGGGTGCCGCGTTTGCTCACTGCTGACCAAAACAAGAACGTGTTGATGCTTCTGAGCATGTTTGGCCATGTTTAAACGTAACAAACCGGAATTTTGCGTCGATATGTGACAACGGATGAACCATGGATCCATCACTTCACTCCGGAATTAAAACGATCGTCATCTGAGTGGACAGCAACTGGTGAACCTCATCCAAGCGCCCGAAAGCACAACAATCGGCTGGAAAGGTTATGGCCTCGGTATTTTGGGATGTGCGTGGTGTAATATTCATCGACTATCTTGAGAAGGGAAATACCATCAACAGTGAATACTATATAGCGTTACTGGAGCGTCTGAAGGCCGGAATTGCAAAGCAACGTCCGCATATGGCGAAGAAAAAAATTTTGTTTCATCAAGACAACGCACCGTGTCACAAGTCAAGAATTGAACGTCGAATTGCTCCCACATCCACCGTATTCGCCAGATTTGGCTCCCAGCGACTACTGGCTGTTCGCAGACCTAAAAAAAATGCTCGCCGGTAAGAAATTTCGTTCGAATGAAGAGGTTATCGCTGAAACTGAGGCATATTTTGAGGCAAAAGATAAATCGTTTTACAAAGTGGTATTGAAATGTTAGAGCGGCGCTGGAATGATTGCGTTGTTCTTGATGGAAATTACGTTGATGAATAAAGCTAATTTTGAACAAAAAAAAACGTGTTTTCTTTGTCAGGCCCGGGACTTTTCAGCCCATGTGTTAAACATTAACAGTTGACTAGTTGACACTTGAAATTGTTGTAATGTATCGAGCACTATGCCCGTAATTGCTTCACCAGTGCACTTTTTTTTAGTATTTTGCTAGGTAAGATTACAAATTTCAGTTTAATAGGATCTAGTACTCGTACTATAATATTCAAAATAGAATTTTATTTACAATCTGTAGTCTAATCAAGACGTAGCCACAGATGTTTATCCTTTAATTCTGCTTTGATCCTATTTTCGATATCTTTACGTATATTTGGTAATTCTTTCTGTAACGCTGTCTGTAATGGGAGGTTCCACCCGGGATTCTATGTACATCAAAGCTGTCTAAACGGTTCTTTATCGAGTAAGCGAAACTGTAGACCACAAGCAATACATTCAAAGTAAATCCAACTTAAATTGGGTTTGAGGTGGCACACCACTTTTCTCACTTTTATACTGTATACTATTTATACGTATGTTTTTTACAGTCGGCTTTGTTCCAGCACATTAAAAGTATTTTGCGAATTCTACACAAAACTTTAGTTCGGTTGGTTATTTTCCTTGCATACGTTAGACATACTTACATGCCTATATTTATCTCTATAATTACAACTAACGCTTTGAAGGGTTGGTGAGAAACTGTTGCAATAAATCAATAATTCCATTCGCTGAGGTAGCCGATGCCGATTCATTTGCATACACACGTCGCGTCGTGAGCGCGTCAACCTCACTTTTAACCGGGCGCAAAGCTCTCTGTGCCCGGCCTAGTCATAATCGTGTTCAGCACATTGAATTATTTAAGAAATTACTATTTTAATCTCCGAAGCATAAACTTTTCCAAACTCTATCGCCCAGTGTTATCTTTATTTGGCATGATAAACTGATTTAAAATAACATCCATGTCATTATATCCAGTGAATATATACAATTTCTTGATAATAAACAGATATATTACAACAAGAGCTGTACTCAATATGTCATTTTAGTAAATTTGAAAGTGCATGTAAGATCGTGCGCCGTTTAAATTGATTCACAAAGGTAAATATTCGAGCTGCTGCGAGATAGTGTTAGTGCTTTCTCTAAAGAATGGTCTTTGTTTTCTGTCACATCTGCATAATCTTTTCAAGTACTGCATTGTACTATTTTTGCAACGTATTTTCACGCCAGTGCTGCATGAAATATTTTGTCTATCTATCAATTTTAGATTTCCTTCAACATGATAACATCGTCCACCGTCCATGTTGCATTATTCACGATTCTATTTTTACTCGTAATAGTTTACCTAAAACTGTTATTGACGTATTGGAAAAAGAAAGGCGTCCCTTATTTGGAGCCAAGCCTTCCATTTGGAAACTTTAAGAACCCGCTAACAACGAAAATCGAATTTGGAGAGTACATGAGAACGTTTTACAATGAATTTAAACGATTGGGGAAACAGTTTGGAGGTATCTACTCCTACGTAGCTCCGGTTTTCATTCCGGTTGATCCTAGTATCGTTAAAATGGTACTACTGAAAGAATTTTCGAGTTTCCACGATAGAGGAATCTATTTCAACGAAAAAGATCAGCCAGCTTCGGTTAGTATAGCGACGGTTTCGGGGCAAAAATGGAAAGAATTGAGAACTAAATTGTCGCCAACTTTCACATCCGCAAGGATGAAGAACATGTTTCATTTGATAACAGCCTGCAGTAAAGTATTTGAGGAGCACGTCAAGCAATTCGCCATCAGTAAAAATCCGATGAACGCTGGAGATTGCGTCAAGAGACTAACTATGGACGTTACTGGCTCCTGTGCTTTCGGCATCGAATGTAACAGCTTTGAAGACATCACCTTTTACCGTTCTGTTGAACAATTATTTCGTGGAAGACGCGAAATATTCAAACAGACATTCTGCAACTCTTTTCCTAATCTAGCAAGATCTCTAAAGATTCTGTTAATGCCTCAGAAAGAGGTCAACTTCGTCATGGAATCCATAGATGAGACGATCAAATTTAGATCAGAGAGAAATATTATTAGAGATGACTTCTTGCAGATGTTATTGGATTTGAAGGACAAGGGCATTCTCAATATGATCGAAGTATATTCTCACTCGATTGTATTCTTCTTAGCCGGACTTTCAACATCAGCTTCCGCTTTAACTTTTTCCCTGTTCGAGTTGGCACGTCACCAAGCTATTCAAGAGAAATTAAGAAGGGAAATAGAAGAGGTAATCGCCAAACACGATGGAAAGGTGACCTATGAAGGCGTCAAAGAAATGAAATATTTGCAAATGGTGATTAATGGTATGTAGTAAAGTAATGTCTTTGGATAGTAAGGTAGTGAAACTTAAAAATGGTATGTATGTACAAAATTATTTTATTAAGAAATAAACCAACATCACTGGCATTTCAAAATAACACTATTTAGCTTGATTTTGAGCCAAGAGAATGAATTCTACACCACTTATTTCTATACAGGGCGAGTCGAAAAGAACGCACCAAAGTTCAAAAGTATATTCTATATGTAAAAATTACTTTAAAATACACAAATGTGAAATCGGCTTTTCTTGATTTCTCTTAATTAATGAAATAAAACATCACTGACTGGGGTAGAATTCGAACTTACGGCTCCCGTTTGCCGGACAGACGACCTAAACCAACGACACTACAGAGTCTGGAGAAACGAATCACTTTTAATACCTAGATGTTCGATGCCTGCAGATATATTGCAATATCTTCACAGACTGTCGTTAAAGTATTAAATTATTTGGGATTTGTTCAAATATCGTAATAGGAGGCTAATTGCTATATTAATCAAATATGTATTAATATACCGGCCGTTCCATTTGAAAAAAACTGTGATCTGTAACTTTTTTTGGTTCAAAGAATCTCGTACTATTGCCTAACATTCATATACATGAATTTCATTTATTTTTTAATGTTTCTGCTGCAACGGGCTTCCATTTAGCAACCAAAATTCTTTTTTTTCTACATTTAGTTGAAAGAAACTAATTTCCAAAGAAGGTGGAACATAAATGTTTGGTGTGGAATATTGTGGGACCAGTTGATCGGTCCATATTTTTGAACAATAATTTTCTAATACATCAGCTACCACTTTTGCATGAAAATGTTAATTTAAATTTGTACCAAGGCATGTATTTTCAACAAGATAGGGCTGCTGCTCATAACAGTAACATAGTAAGCCATCTAAACAAGAAATTTCCGAGACGATGGATGGGTACTAATAGTCCAATAAGATGGCCGGCTTGTTTTCCCAATATAGATCCTTTAGGCTACTTTACGTAGCGCCAGAAACTTTACGAAACGTAACTAGTACAACTTTGATTAAGCGTTCTGTGTAAAATGTGATAGAGGAACGTTTGGACATTTAATTTAACTTAATTTCGCTTTTACTTTGAGGGATTTTGTTTTCACATTATTGGTTTTTTTAAATCTTGAGCTCTTAGTGCAACATGTTCAATTTGACTTTGAGGTATGTTTTCGTTTGTCTTTTATTTATCACTTTATTAAATTTGTTGATGAATTAATCTTTATTTATTACCTCTACAGAATATAATCTTTTACATCTTCGTGTACCTTATAAAAAATTTTATTTTCCCGGAAAGTACAACAGATAGGTTGGTAGCAGTTATAAGCAACTCTATCAGAAATGTGTTGCAGATTGCAAAAATCAAATAAAAAGTAGGGTATTCGATTTAAAAAAAAAATAAGTTAGGTACCGCCACCTAGCGGTGACGCATTTAATGTAAAAAGTGTTTATCAAAATATGAGCCCCTACCTATAACAAGGTTTTCAGAATTTTAAAATCTCCACTCATTCCTAAGATACTGCGTTGCCCCCTTCCTTGCTGAACATAGTGTATGTGTGCATCAGCAATGGTATTGAATTTCACTTTGACCATTACCATCCACCGTTATCGAAAACAAAAAAAGGAATAGTGCTAATTTTAAGTTCAACTACTTTATAATTTCTAAAATTAAATAACATTTTTCAACAGTAATACCAAATCTTTCTTCTATGTGCCGAAAGAAACCTTGAGGAAACACCCACCGGTAACTATACTCAAAAGAAGATGCGTTAAGGATTTTGTAATTCCCAATTCGAATGCAATCATCGAGAAAGGTACCATGATCTACGTACCAGTACTTGGTCTTCACTTCGATCCAGAGTATTTCCCAGAACCAGATAAGTTTACACCCGAACGATTCTCAGAAGAAAACACCAACAAGAGGGTACCATTCACTTATTTACCGTTTGGTGAAGGCCCAAGAGTATGTATTGGTAAGAATTAGCTCAACTCCAATTTAGAGTAAAAATTTGTTTAAATTTATTACATTTTAATTTTCTTCTGTCGCAGGTGAACGATTCGGTAGACTTCAAGTTCAAATAGGACTTATAAGTTTGATTAAGGACTACAGATTTACAATAAATTCTAAACAAAAGATCTACCTAACTGAACTGTCTGGATCCCCTGGGGAAGATAATATCCTTGTAGATGTTGAATTTATTAAACCATAAATAGAATCCCGGTCATTTGAGTTTGATAGTAGTTAAACAAAGCAAAATTTATACTCAGAAAGAAAAGGACGGACTCTGGTGAACATACCCAGATTTGTTATTGCATAGGATTTTTCTGACATGACCATAATAAACTTTGTAAAAAATGACCTCTGTATGACTCGTGGATAATATTTATATTTAAATAAGATGATAAGATAGTTCAAGACATTAGTTGTATTATAACCTTAACCGATGACGAAATATTCTTACATGTATCAAATACTAATAGCCGTTTATTACAATCTATTACAAGATGATTTTAAATATACAATAACTTATACGATAACTTATTACGTAATGTGCAGGTTTTCCACAATATGCTAGCGCTATCATCATTATATCTTGCGCCAATAATAGTTTCTTTTTCTTTTGACAATCTATCTAAATTTGGCATTATTGTACTGCAAAAAGGGAGGTGTCCCTTATTTAAAACCAGTACCACGGTTAACGCCTATCTCGATAACATCGCGCGAAAAGGAAGGATGAGAAACCTTCCGGGGAAATGAAGATGGTGGGTACTTGTATATATTCGAAGTGATGGTGAATATGGGGTACGGTTCCCTTTGCCCTAGCCCAGCCGAAGATGGCGTGGGGGTTGATAACCTACACCCTATTTAAGTAATATGAAGGAACCACCCTATAGTTAAGCGACGCCAAAATAGAAAAATTCGTCGCAAGATATCGAATAATAAAAGTTAGGTTATTTTCACTATGAAAATAAAGGATTACTTCAACGGCCACGCAAATATTACAACTATAATTTGATATTAATTTTCGGTCACCCTGGATATCAAAATACTATTACTAAACAATATGTACAAGAAAAATACACTACAACGTTTAACAAAACTAAACATATTGAAAATAAAAACAAATATTGACATATATTTAGAATAGACGTGTAAGCAGCTGTGAAATATATTTAAACAAATAACTATACAAGTCGTACTGACTGTAGTTGCGAAACAAAAATGAATAGACAGGTACGTATATTCAAAATACGAAAATAATGACCAGTTAATAAGCAAAACAATGGGATGATGTAATAGCGTCTTTTCCAGAAATACGCGGGAATTACGGTTATGCAAAATATAACGTCATACAAAATTGAGCCTTATATACTACGTCCCTAAGGATCCGAATAAACTATTGCAAAACAGATAAACAAAATTAAGAAGCGCTATAGGATGGATTATATTCGTGCACGAAAATGTTACAGTCTAAAAATACCTTATACTATACAGCTTTCAAACATAACCGCGAACTGGTTCTCGAAACTTCTCGAGCGTCGTTCACGAGCCGTTTAGGGGGAACTTTGGGTTGCTCACACGGTTTCTTGGGGTTAGATAAGGGCTCCGAAAGGAGACACTAACATTAGCAAAATTAGAACTCGAACGGAAAACTGAAATGATTCTTACGTGATGGCGGTATAACGTCAGCATCTAGCTCGGTATTATGAATTTCCCATCGGGTGAATGTTACGACGGGAAACGATACGATACTTGATTAGTAGAGACGGGATTTTAGGACGTAAAAAACAGCTAAAAAGGCAATTTTTTAGGCCTTAAAAACTATGTATTTAGGACGAAAAACTGTGATTTAGGCATGTTAAGCAAATACTTTAAAAAAACGGTAAACACAAAAATCATTTTATTTTAAAAAAACATGAATAAGAAGACGATATTTAATGTAATTTTAGGTACATTTCAGCCACAAAAAAGAAATAAAACATACAAATTTTAAGTATTAACTAAAATATGTAGATTCATTTGGTTTAAAATAATAAATAAATTAATTAATCGCCGTGTAACATGTCCTCAAATTTCGCGTTTGCGTAGCACACAAGATGTTTTTCCAAGTTGTCGTTAGTAAAATTTGTTCTTCGATCGGAAAACAGCAGTTTGTACGAAGAAAATGAACGTTCTACGTCACACGAGGTTGTAGGACAAAACTTAAATATGGACCAGTCAGCTGTGGTATGAGCGGTAGCTTCAACTGCTTCGCCACTGAGCAGCTCAGCAAACTCTTTAACCGTTTTGAAACCTGGATTTTTCGAAATCACTTGGTTAAACTTTGACAAAATTATTTTGCCAACTTTTCCTTAGGCATTCTTGAGAGCTGCTTCGGCATTATTAATTACTGCAACAGAATCTGTAAGAGGAAGGCCGAATGTTTCTAATCTTTTGATGTTATCAATGAGAAATTTATAATGCGACTTGATGTATAAAAGATCGTTTTTGACATTTTGATTGGAAAAGTATTCTTGCGCTTGCTCAATACAGTTAGCTGAATCTTTGTCAAACGATATTACAACCTAAAACATAAAGCGTTAAATGAAAACAATCTTATTTAAAAATTTTGCTAAAAAAGTACTTACTGATTTTATTGCTCCGAAATTATTAGCATAAAAAACTACCGCCTCTAACCAAGTGCCCCAACGTGTTAAGACAGGATCGGGAGGCAAAGGGAGATCTGGCAGATTTTCTTATTATTCTTGCAATTCTTATTATTCTTGCATTCCATTTAAGAAAAAAATGATTACAAAATATGTATACCTTACATTCATGTTAAAATCTTTGCTCTTTCTCGAGATATTGCTTTGTGCCATTCTTTGTTGAACACCGTAATTTCTATTTTTCGTTAACTAACTTTTACCACTATCAGCAGTTCAATTGTAATTCCGGTGTCAACAGAAGTTACGTCAACCTTTTACGTTTTTAGGTGGGTAATCGAAAGGCGAATCTAGTGATACCACATGTGCTATATTTTAACTTAAGAAATATGATGATATGCAGCAATAAAGGTTTTGGTAATGTGTTTTTGTTGTGCAAAGCTGGCAAGGGAAGAGCCCCAAATTGTTTCTTGTGACGCCAGACTGATCTAACGAGCTTGTTGGCTAAGCTAAGTAATCATAACAATTGCCAAACTGTCAAATCTCAATTCCAAAAGCGTAAATTATTCTTGTTGTATATTGTTATTATATCCTGCATTTGTTATACGTTCCTTCTTTGTTCTCGTGATTATTATTTCTTTACTTCATCGAACTTAATTGCAATTAACTAATTAGGGATAGTTTAAACGTGTTAGTTTTTAATAGATAATATATCTGTTTTTTAGGTTTCTTTGTGTTTGTAACGGCTTCGGCTTGAACCATGCAAAATTGCTAGGTCAATTTTAATATTATGTTTAATATGATGATAATCATATTTTTGTTTTTCTTCTTAGTGTATACTGTTTTTCTTGTTCTCTTTGACTTATTTCATATCTGTTGTGATCTGCAAAATAAAGCTCTATTATTATTATTATTATTATTATTATAAGAAGTATTATTAGTATTATTATTATTAATCCTATTATCTTCAGTTAAAGCAGTTCGATCTGTAAATTTTATACTATTTATGTTTATGTCCTGTAGGCGCTCGCAATTGTTACGTTTATATGATTAACAAAAGTAAGTTTACTATCGAAGGTAACGCCCAAATCTTTAATAGTCTGCAACCGTTGGAGATCTTCACCTCTTAGCTTGTACGTAAAATCTACATAGTTGCTGCTTCTCGTATAAGACACTGCTTTACACTTCTTAATGTTGAGTTGCAAATGATTATACCAACACCAATCATTAACCGCTGATATATCTTTTTGCAGCTTGATGCAGTCTTCAATAGATCTTAAGTAATGCAATGCTTTGCCAGTGTCGTCTATTAAACGAGCTATTCCAGGATGTTTTACAAATTTTAAAGTATGAAAGAAAAATAAATACTATTGAACATGACCATTTTGTTGTTCTCCCTCGTCAGCATAACGTCTTTCCTCAATTAAAATAATGTAGGTAGTAAAAATGGAAAAAATAATGTTTTGTTCTCTAATTAAAAATGACATTTTGTACAAAATTATGAGTAAAGGAAGATTGACCTTGCACGTGCGCAATGTTAAACATGATAAGAGGATTCAAAACAAGTAGCACAACCTTTTGCCCCTATATTTTTACATCTCAAAATACTAGCAACAATAGAAGGTATATAGAGATGTTTGCTGTTAAATTACTAACTGACTACGGTTCTTCATTTGAAAGTGAAAGTGAAAGTGCTATGTTCATGTTAATTTATTTGAGAGTTTTTCTGCTTTTAGAGTATTTTATATACAGTTTAACGAGTGCTATAAGGTAAGTCTTATAAAATGTATATCTAGATTACTTTAAACCTTCAAAATTACGAACAAAGGTATGGAAACAAAAAAAAATTACACAAATTTTAACTGATTTTTACTTCAGTGTTTATAATTATAATAAACTCTGTTATTAGTAACCAAAAAATAAATGCTAATATAGCTCATGGTATTGGTGAAATCATTCCCGGCAAAAACAATGTAGCAGAGAAAATAGCGCTAACACATGAACGTGTTTCTGCCTACCCGGCGTCATCAGCATGGTTCTGAGCACAATTACAATTGCGTTTGCCTCTCGGTTTGTGCTGCTAATCTCCAAAACACTACTGATAGGTGGTGGACATCTACATTCCGGTTTGTCTTGCTACCCGCTGGGACGGCATGACTGTGGCTCTTGGCGATAGGTGTCGCTGAAAGACACATTCATCGCTGTTTTGGAGATTAGCAGCATTGAACATTGAACTCTGATACATTGTTTTTGCCGGGAATGATTCCACCAATACCATGAGCTATATTAGCATTTATTTTTTGGTTATTGTTATTAGGCATTCTTTCCACGTGTATTTCTGTTATATATCTACATAGAACTGTTCCATATTCTAGATTATTTATAAATTTTGAAAAACTATAACAGTAATTTTTCATTTTATTTATTTTCAGATCGTAAAATGCTACCTTCTTTAATTCTACATTTCTTCACATTGTTGGCAGTTTTACTATCACTGCTAATAATCTACTCAAAATGGTCACTAAGCTATTGGAAAAGGAAAGGAGTTCCTTATTTGGAGCCTAGCATACCATTCGGAAACTTTCGCAATCCAGTGAGATACCCCGTTTCTTTGGGATTTAGTTACAGAGAATTTTACGAGCAATTCAAGAGAATGGGAAAGCAATTTGGAGGTATCTATTCGTACATAACACCAATATTGGTCCCTATCGATCCTGATGTTATTAAAACGATACTAGTCAAGGAATTCTCGAGTTTTCACGATAGAGGATTTTACTATAACGAAAAAGATCAACCAGTGTCGGCTAGTATATTTACGGTAGATGGTGAAAGATGGAGGGGTTTAAGAACGAAGTTCACATCAACTTTCACATCGGCTAAAATGAAAAGTATGTTCAATTTGATGGTTGCATGTGGTGACGTGCTGGAAGAACACGTTAAAGAATTAGTTGAAAGTAAGAAACCGATGAACGTTAGCAACTACGTCAGAAGATTAGCAACTGACGTAATAGGATCTTGTGCCTTTGGCATAGAGTGCAATAGCTTCGAAGACGAGAGTTTCTTCAACACTCTTGAGAAGACATTCTTAGAAATGTCTTCCTTCTTCAAACAGACGTTCTGCAATTCCTTACCTAACGTGGCGCGATTACTGAAGATTCCTTTAGTACCACATAAAGAAGCAAACTTCATCATACACTTCATAAACGAGGCGCTGAATTTTAGAACAGAGAAGAACTTCACTAGGAACGACTTCCTGCAGATATTATTGGAGATGAAGAACAACGACATCCTTAATATGGGAGACATACACGCCCAGTGCATCCTATTTTTCGTCGCTGGCTATCAGACATCGACTTCCACCATAACTTTTTCTCTGTTTGAGTTGGCACGTAATAAAGATGTTCAGGAAAGATTGAGAAAGGAAATGATCGATATTATGGCTAAATATGAAGGAAGAATAACCTACGAAGGAGTACGGGAGATGAAATATTTGGAAATGATAATTTCCGGTAAGTTAGAACGAAAGAACCTTTGCAATTCCTCTTCTCATTGGTACCTATATGCTTCTAAATAGAAACGTTAAGAATATACCCTCCATCTCCCACGTTGAAAAGAAAATGTGTGAAAGATTTTCAGCTACCAAATTCTAACTCCATCATCGAAAAAGGTACTCTGATCTTCGTACCGATGTTAGGTCTTCACCTAGACCCGGATTACTTTCCGGATCCTTTCAAATTTGCTCCGGAACGATTTTCGGAAGAGAATATTAATAAAATTGTATCGCATACCTATTTACCGTTCGGTGAAGGACCAAGGAAGTGCATTGGTAACTTAACCATAATGTTGTAGAGTGCAGGGATGCTTTATTTTTCTCTTTTCTATTTGCAGGTGAAAGATTTGGAAACCTACAAGTGAAAATCGGCCTTATAAGTTTAATCAGAAGCTACAAATTCAGTTTGAATTCTGAAGTCAAACTGCCTCTTTCGTACTTCTCGGGCTCATCTGAGAGGCAAAATATTATTCTCAATGTAGAGTTTATTGAAAAATAAAGATTATCTTAGAACTAAGATATCGTATTAGTATACTGTAAGGAAATAATGGGTCTCTTAAGAACTTTCTCAGGAAAATCGAAATAGGAAATTAAATAAGTGGGATCTTTGCAATTACTATTAAAATTAAAGCCATAAAAACAAAATTTCAATGGCAAAAGCATGAATTTTATATTTACTATCCAAAAAATTTATACTAATATAACTCACGGTATAGGTGGAATCATTCCCGGCAAAAAACAAAGCGAGGAACGGGACAGCGTAAACCCGCGAACATGTTTCTGCCCACCCGTCGTCATCAGCGCGGTTCCGTACGTGTCCTTCCCTCACTATTGTTTTTCACTTCTCGAGTATATGTTGCTATTCTCCACGAACAGCATCAAGATATATCTCCCCACGCCACCTAGCGTCGAGAAACATAGTCATGCCGTCTAAAGAATAGCAACAACAACTCGGGATGCAAACTCCTACCACCTACCGAGCAACTCCTGGGCTACTTAACGCAAGATAGCATGGCGCCTAAGCGACGCGTGTCTACACCTTTAAACGATTCCTACAGGCTTAGCATGATGTATTCAAAATACACATGAAAAGATTTCCTAGTAACAATAACAAAAAAATTAATGCTAATATAGCTCATGGTATTGGTGGAATGGAAATATAGTCGAGTGGTGAAAAACAATAACGAGGGAAGGACACCTACGGAACCGCGGTGATGACGCCGGGTAGGCAAAAATATGTTCGCGGGTTTACGCTGCCCCTTTCCTTGCTTTGGTTATTGTTACTAGGCAATCTTTTCATGTGTATTTTTTATTTATTTACTGTATTAAACAATTTTCAAATTTTAAATGGTTGGCCAAAAACGATAATATATCATACATTAGTCTTTTCAAAATAAGTAAATTGGATGAAATCGTTTTCGAATCCGGATACTGAGAAGTCTGTTCCAAATTAACGAATTTTCTTAAAATTTCTTCGTAGTTTCAAATTTTACAAACATTGATGTTTCAAGTCTTTTGTAGTAACATTTTCGAACTTTGAAAACACATAAATTTGGATAGCTCTCTTTCACTCATTGATATATTACGTTCAGCAACGTGATATATCGATATTTTAATTAATTTTGTAACTTTAAACGAGAAATTTTCGCTTATCACAATAAATTAAAGGTTGGTAACTTGCGTTGCCTATCGGCCAGACGACATTTGCCTTACCATCCAAAAAGTATATAATCATAACGTTAGTACCAAAGAGTATGCGCGTATGAAGTATTTTAACAACGGATTTGATCCTAGGATTTTAAGCAAAAACAAGCCAGAATAAGGGGTCTATTCTGTAACATTTCCGTTAAATTTGTTTTCTACCTGCTTCATTGTAAAACCCTTGTTACACTCACGTCATTCAGTATGTTGATTTTTCAACTCTCAAATTATAATTTTGCAATAGCTAAAGCTATAAATAATTTATCTAGAGCCATCAGCAATCGAAGTCGAAGCTTTTTATAAATTATAAGATTTTTCTATTTAAAAAATAAAACTATTAAAATAATGATAGCAAAGACTGTAGCGTAGTGTAGCAACCGGATTCCGATTGATAATGCGGACCCAGGGGTCATCGAAACGGTTATTCCAAATTACTTAATAATTTGTGTGGTGCGGAGTGTGCCTAGAATATAATTGTTTTACCATACTACCCCACAGTCCTTGCTGTCACTATTGATCATAGTTCTCCAGCCCAAGGAACTGAACCGCTTTAGTGATGTGAGGACTAGAATTAAGTTAATACAAGCTGATATCTTATTTCTTAAACGGTGTAAAATAAGGTCTTTCCAAAATTGATGAAGGTTTACATTTCCAGTAATTGCTAAAAATCACAAAACGTCATCAATCATGCCAAAAAGCAATGCCTACGAAACGAAATCAATTAGAAATAGAATTATACAAGTTTACATATTAAAGTAACACGCCTATTAGAAGAAAACAATTTTCAAGAATGGCGTGACTTCCAAAACCGTGTAACTGAACGGATTAATCGTAAGTTCAAATTTAAAATGCTATGCCTCAACAAGAAATTCCGGAAAATTTGTCCCAAAACGGAAGAAAATACCGCATGTTCCGTGGAGAGCACACCACTGATCTTTTAACCAATCAACAGAGACCTTTAATAAGACCGAAATCGTACTGTTAAATAAGGGAGTAAGACATTGCATTCGCGACTCAGAAATCCCGACGGAAGACCTGATTGCGTCAGCAGAAACGTCCATTAAGAACCTAGATACTACAACGAAAGATAAAGTAAGAAACGCGTGCAAAATTACGATTTCGAAAAACTCAAACAATGAAAAAGGTTTGAGAAATAACAGAGGTAATCTCAGGACTATTAAAGGCCACAAAAATAGTAATCGTTTTCATTTAAAATCAGATAAAGGGAACAGAACCCCAGCGTCAATAATTTGCTATCATCAGGACCTTATAAAGAATTAAGAAAAAATTTGTTACCACCCCTGATTAGAGAAACAAATTGTCTACCAAAAATCCACAAACCAGGAAAATCGAAACGAATACAAAAATTTACCCATCAAAGTAGCTAGCCTAGAAGTAGAAATTATCGTAGAAGATGGGGAAATTTTTTCCCAACGTACCAATTTCGGAAACTATAGAATATTTGGTTGAAAAATGTTTTGTCCAAGGTGTTATTGTCATTTATATTTTGTTCAAGTCACTGGCTATATTGAACACTAGCTATGCAATCGACAGGAAATAAGTGTTGTACAACACACATCTTGTACGGCTTCATATGCAAATCTTTTTTAAGTACCTTTCTACGCGTTCCATATGAAAATATACAAAAAATTATAACCAATTATTTATCTAAGAGATTTGGACATTCCTGAATGTATCTGCTTGTTCAGATAGTTGTCTTAGAGGTTTATTAGGACTCCGTTCCATTCGTGCCTAAACATCTGCCACAACCTCCTCTGTAACTACTGTTGGTCTTTCAGTAGATTTACCTTTAGAAACATTGCCAGTTTCCAAGAAACGCTGAACAATACGTTCCTGGTATTGCTGAAAGTTCGGATAAGCAATATAATTTTCAGGATATGTTGCTTGAAATTGGTTATAGCATTGCATTACAGAATAGGAAAATGAACCGTCTTCATTTAGAGCACCAGTACGGAAATATGCCATCACAATAAAAATATTCTGCTCCGTTGGGGAAGGCATCTTTAGTGGAATGTACGTATGATATTTATGCATAAATGATATAATTCCAGCGTCAAGTTTCTCACCTCAATCGCTACATTTTATCATAGAGTTTGTTTTGCAAAAAAAAAGAAACAGATTTTATACGGAATAAGGACAAGATAGAAAAAAAATAAATACACGCCGCTGTCAACTCGTCGGTCATCTCGTCAGTAATTTATCTCTGGTACTATCAGTGCTATATTAGTATTCTCTATGTAAGTGAAGCTAGGACATTGTAACGAATTAAAACATCAACATAAAAAAGGACCGTTTAGATATCAAATGTTTCATCACGCTAGTGATAATTCGAAATTGATAAAAAGTTGTTACTTGTGTATGACAGATACATGACCTTTTAGTATCGCTTTGATCATGTTTTTACGTCCACAGACGTCCACAGACTCAACACGCAGCTGTAATTATGCCTTGTGTTTTCTCAATTCACGATGAGCTGGTAAAGATTGATATGTGATGAAAATTTTGCGTAACTCATAAACATATGCCGAACAATATCTAACTTATAATAATGTATTATTCAAATTTTGTAAAGACTACAACTGTCTAGTTTTTTTAGTTAGGGTTTGCAATGTCGTATTAATATTTCGTTAACCAAAATGCTAACTTTTATTAAGATATGTTTAATTTTTATTTTTAAAAATAGACATCTTTTTGAAAATAATGAGAAAAGTCACATTCATACGACAAGATTTAAAAATGATTATAATAGGGATTAAACGGATACTCTAAAACTGTGGCACTGGAACACTGAAACAGTTCACTAAAACCCTTACCACAACACTTAATTCGTACTGGACGCACGTTTCGATAGCCAAGCTATCATCATCAGCAGCAAAACTGAGCTAACAAGCTAAGTGAAAAACTAACCTTATAAGGAAAATAAATTATGCAATATGTAAAATTAAAATCGTAAAATTTAATGAGCCGCATCATTGCACAGGACTATAAATAGCCTAAAGGTAAATGAGCCGAATGACGTGAGTTAATAAATCCTAAATTGCAATGAAGCGGTTCATTGCACATGGTTAAAATTACAACTAAAAATGATTAAACATGATGTAACAAAGGATAAAGGCTGGAATTTAGTGGTCCTAAATCTGAATTCATTAAGTGAGTTTTGTTTTTGTAAATTTCCATGCCTTCATAACAATTTACTTGAGAAGTACTCCTTACGTTTTTAATTAACTTTATATTATCAACATTATGGTTATTTTCAAGCATATGTAGGGCAACGCTAGATTTATCAAACCTTCTGAATTTGAGATGAGCCAAATGTTCTTTGTACCTAATTTTGATTGATCTTTTTGTCTGCCCAACTTGATCACAATCTTTACATGAAATTTTGTAAATTCCTGATTTATCCATCTTATCCACTGGGTCTTTGGAATTTCCTAAAAGGTTTTTAAGGTTATTGCTCGAAGAGAAAACAATCTTGCGGTCAATCTTAGAAAATATTTTTTGAAGACCCTTGGTGTAACATGGATAAAAGGGTAATTTAACATATTTCTTATTATTACGGCCGTCAATGCGTTCTAATGTGCTTACATTTCTAATTCTTAATCTATTCTTATGTTTCCTAATAGTATTATAGACCACATCTTCAGAGAATCCGTTAAAGTTAGAAATATTGATGATTTCTTTTAGTTCATTTTGATATCTATCTTTCGTTAAAGGAAAATTGAGTAACCGGTGCACCAAAAAGTTAATAGCCGAAAGTTTGTGTTCATATGAGTGATTAGAATCCTGTAAGATGAATCTATTATTATTTTCCTTATAAGGTTAGCTTTTCACTTAGCTTGTTAGTTCAGTCTTGCTGCTGATGATGATAGCTTGGCTATCGAAACGTGCGTCCAGTACGAATTAAGTGTTGTGGTAAGGGTTTTAGTGAACTGTTTCATAATAGGGATTATAATTAAGCTGTTGATCGATGGCACATGTTTGTTACCTGTCATTTACTTTAGTATTAATCCTTAGGCGTCCTCCTTTTACAGAATAACTAGATGATTATAAACTGAAATGATTTGCAAATGATTAGAAAATGAACCGACTCAACACAAATTGAAGTGATTGCTAGGAAAAGGGGCACACCTTCACTTCATTAAAAGTTGAGGATTACATATTTTTCTACAGAACATAAAAATCTTTTACATACAAGATGTAAAAAACTTTTACTTCCACTCACAAAAATCAAAGGAAATGATAATATATTCTCTTTATCATTATCAGTAAAAACGGAGACATAATTAACAATCAATCTAATAATCATCACGTTTAAAGATTCAATTTAAATTCGTAATTGAAGAGTGCAATATGCAAAAGGGCCTAAATGCCAACTTTCTTGAAATAAAGATTTTTACGGTTTTAGGGTCTATATGCCATTAGAAACTTGCAACAGAAATTATTATGATGACTAGCTGAAAAACCCAAACCTCAAAGGTTTGGGTGAGAAACAATTTTCGAGTACCCACTTAGGGATATCGCCTACAGTTTACCCACCCCAGCAAATTTTCTATATCTACAATCATAGGAATACCAACTACAGTTTACCCCCCCAACAAATTTTCTAGATCTATAATCACAGGGATACCAGTTGCAATTTACCCACTCCAGCAAATTTTCTAAGTGTAATCATAGGGGTACCGGCTGCAGTTTATCCACCCCAACAAATTTTCTAGATCTATACTCAGAGGGATAACAGCTGTAGTTTACCCACTCCAACAAATCTTTTAGGTTCATACTCATAGGGATACCAGCAGCAGTTTACCCACTCCAGCAAATTTTCTTGATTTATAATCATAGGAATAGCAGCTGCAGTTTAACCCCCTCCAGCAAATTTTCTTGGTTTATAACCATAGGAATACCAGCTACAGTTTACCCACTCCAGCAAATTTTCTTGATTTATAATCATAGGGATACCAGCTACGGTTTACTCATTCCAGCAAATTTTCTAGATCTATACTCATAGGGATACCAGCTGCAGTTTACCCACCTCAGCAAATTTAAATGAAAACCAAAACCTTAAGGGTTTAGTAAGGAACAGTTATCACGATCTGTACGTATAGGGATACCAACTGAAGTATATGAATTATTTTCTGTACCGGTTGTGGGTAAACCACAACCTGACTCCTTGACTCTTTGCAAGTCAATCATATTTCGCTGGTAGAACCGGGTATAAATTGGCATTGAAAGTACTGAATCTGGTAGTGATAACTTTTAGACGACGGACTACATGGATTATTTTCTTTAAGGGTTGTAAGTAAACCATCCCTTGGACTCTTTGCAGGTTAACCATTTTTCGCTGGTGGAACCGGGTTTAAATTGGCGTTGCGCGTGTCAAATCTGGATGTGATAGCTTCAAGGCGACGGACGACACGAATTATTTTCTTTGAGATAGATTTTTTTTGAGAAAAAAGACTTAAAAGTACTCAATTCGGTGTTGTTTCGTCTTGAAGACGCAATAAATAAATTCCTAAATCTTCTCCTTTTCGTAATAATGCAAATAATACCGGAAAAATAGAAAGAAAAACGAAAAAAAAAACCGACGCCATAGGGCATTCACCTATACTCCATTTGGAAGCCCCTTTGAAGTAGAACATTTTGGTTTTTCGTTCATCCCAATAGCTTGCGCAGTTCCAGAGTTATGATGAAAAATGCGTTTTTGGGGGTAACTTCAGACGCACCCTTCACCCCCTTAAGGTGAATATCAGCCGATAAAAAAAAAATACGTGTCCTTTACTTTTTGACGGTCTACCAATATACCAAGTTTTATCGAAATGTTGACTTTTATCTTTCAAGATCTTTAAATCTTCGAATGGAATATCTTGTTGTAATCAAATACACGAATCACCATGCGATTTTGTTGATCTGCAATAGCAAGAGGCCATAGCGTACCCTTCTAATTTTAAAAATTCATCGGTTCCACGTTTTAGTCAATGTTCCATGAACGCTATTACATCAACAGGTTCATTATCAATTAGGTAAGCATTTATATACTTCATTTTGTTCGTTATACACTGAATGTTTTGATGAATAAGAGTAATTTTTTCAGGATTATTGGTGTGTGTTAATTGAGCTGCTTTCGTCAAGCTCGTTTCTGAGAATTTCCGAACGGACGTATAATAGTATTTACGAACCATAAGTCTTCATCATACAGTACTTCATTATCGCTTTCTTTGAAAGCGATTTTAAAGGCAGATATGTTGGTTATTTTATATTTATAATCTGTGGCATTCTAAGATGCTAATATTATTTCCTAATAAATAATTTTTCACATCTCCTTCTGTCGTGATAGTGTGTTTGATGGACAACAACCAGAATTGTCCATTATCAGTTTTTGGAAACAGGTCAAACCATTGTGAACAGCTTCAGCGAGTGCAAGCAGCATTCATCCAGAAGCAGCCTTCCTTGATCAATCGAAAAAAAGTGTTATTCTTACACGACAATGCCAAACCTCATATCGCAAGAGTCACTCGGGAAAGGATTTCTGAACTCGGCTGGGAAACATCACAATCAAATTCTCTGATAACAAAGGTACGAAAAGTAGTCAAAATCTTTCGCAAATCGCCAACAAAAAATGATATATTACAAAAACATGTAAAAGAAGAATTTGGTCGAGAACTTTAGTTAATAATGGATTCTAAAACACGGAGTGAGCCTTTTCCACAGCTGGCTTAATTTGTAGCAAGATTAGATCACCACTAGGGGATCCGAATCTTGATAAACTATGCTTTTTAAATAAATAATAAACAAAAAGTTTGTAGAGATTAGTTATTTGATTAAACTAGTAATTTCTTTAGAACATCGTTATTTATTTAGATTTGTTATTTACTCAGAATAAAAGCATTATTTTTTGTGTATTTGATATGCTTTATATATGTTTTCAATAAAATTTCATTTATTTATATTTATTTGTAATGCGCGATTAAGCACGTTTAAAAATAAAATTTCTGTTATTACTATTTACTGATTTCTATTTTCAATATAAGTAAATTTTCTGAAAAAATTTTTTTACCGAATTACCGGTATTGAAGAAAGTCGGTAAATTTGCAATCCTTAAATAAGACGTATTTCGATCTTCATAAACCAATATCTTTTATTGTACAATTACATGTGATAAATTTTATCTTGTCATTTTCGGGATTTATGTTCCAAAACTCGGGCGTCAACTGAAGATAAACCTGTAGCAATTGTGTTAGAATTACGCTTACCCTTATTGACCCCATAATCTTTTTTAAATTACGATTTTTTTTTTATCATGAAAGGAACAACTATATAAACTGATTAACTCCATTAGATTCAGTTACACAACCAAATCAGCTAAAAACATTTAAATCAAATATTAATGGAGCTTCTCGTGCAATGTTTCATTGGAATCGCAGTTGTATTAACACTGCTTATACTCTACGTGAAATGGATGTTGGGATATTGGAAAAGGAAGAATATTCCGTTCTTGAAACCAACGTTCCCATACGGAAATTTGGATAGTCCGCTTGGCAACCGGAAACCGCTATCGATCTTTTTCCACGAATTTCATCAAAGGATCAAGGCAATGGGAGTCAAATGTGCGGGCATCTACCAATACTTCTCGCCGGTACTCGTAGTGGTGGATCCCGTAAGTATTCGTCACATTTTAACCAAGGATTTTCAATATTTCCAAGATCGAGGATTCTTCAACAACGAGGCGCATCAACCGATCTCGGCCAATCTCTTCACCACCGACGGTGAGAGATGGAGGACCCTACGAACGAAATTTACGCCCACCTTTACCTCGGCTAAAATGAAGTTCATGTTTAACCTCATGATGGAAGCTAATAATTTGCTTGAAGAGCACGTGGCCGAACACGCAGATAAAGGAAAAATTCTCCATGTTAACGACTGCATTACCCGCGTATCTTCGAACATCATCGGAACCTGCGCGTTCGGAATCGAATGTAACAGCTTCAACGACACGACGTTCCAAATAATGCTCAAGAAGGCCATGGATGGCGCCACGTCCTTCCTCAAAATATCCTTCTGCAACGCCTTACCAGAATTGGCCCGGTTTCTCCGTATAAACTTACTTCCACTGAAAGAAGGGCGTTTCATTTGCGATTCCATTGAGGAGACCATAAAATATAGAATCAAAAATAGCGTTGCCAGGAACGACTTTCTTCATTTGGTAATGCAAATGAAGAATGAAAATATTATAAATATGGACGAACTGAAAGCTCAATGCATATTGTTCTTTTTAGCGGGTTACGAAAGCACGTCTAACGCTACTGTGTTCCTTATGTTCGAATTGGCACATAATCAAGATATCCAGAAGAGATTGCACGAAGAAGTCAACGAGGTTTTGGAGAAACACAATGGAAAAATGACATACGAGGCGATTATGGACATGAAATATTTGGAAATGGTTACATGCGGTAAGATTATAGTTTTTACTGTAATTGAATCGGTGACATCAGAAACAACATGAATCACGTTTTTTCAATTTTACATAAGACCAAAAAAACTGTTTTTCTTTTAACATGTAATAGTAAATTCTATTTTGATGATACTATATGACATTAAATTTGACTTTACTAACATTTTTGGTACATACTGTTACTACTGTATCTTATGTTTCATATGTTGTATTCATTAATTATGAAATAAGAAAAACAAAAAATATATATTTCAACGTAGTATATTGGAAATGAAAGAATACTTTTACAGTTATTATTAAAACAAACTAGCTGAAAAACCCAAACCTCGGGGGTTTGGGTGAGAAACAATTTTCGAATACACACTTAGGGATATCGCCTACAGTTTACCCACCCCAGCAAATTGTCTATATTTATAATCATAGGAATACCAACTACAGTTTACCCACTCCAGCAAATTTTCTAAGTGTAATCATAAGGGTACCGAGTTTCCACCAGCAATTTCTAGATCAACATCAAAGGGTAAGCTATTTACCCACTCAGAAATCTTTTAGATTACAATCTCTAGGTTCATACACGTACATGTCAAATTTACTAGATCTAATCAACTAGGGATACCAGCTCCAGTTTACCCACCCCAACAAATTTTCTAAGTTTAATTATAGGAATACCAGCTCCAGTTTACCCACCCCAGCAAATATTTTAGATCTATAGTCATAGGGATACCAGCTACAGTTTACCCACTCCAGCAAATTTTCGAAGTCTATACTCATAGGGATACCAGCTGCAGTTTACCCACTCCAGCAAATTTAAATGAAAACCAAAACCTCAAGGGTTTAATAAGGGATACCAACTGCAATCTACCCATCCCAGTTATATTCTATTTCGTTCGATTATATGAATTATTTTCTGTAACGGTTGTGGGTAAACCACCCCTTTGACTCTTTACAGGTCAATCATATTTCGCTGGTAGAACCGGGCATAAATTGGCGTTGAAAGTGCCGAATCTGGTTATGATAACTTTTAGACGACGGACTACATGGATTATTTTCTTTAAAGGTTGTAGGTAAACCACCCCTTGGACTCTTTCAGGTTAACCATATTTCGCTGGTGGAACTGGGTTTAAGTTGGCGTTGCGCATGTCAAATCTGTATATGATAGCTTCAAGGCGATGGTCTACACGAATTATTTTCTCTGAGATAGACTTTTTTTGAGAAAAAAGACAAAAGTACCCAATTCGGCGCTGTTTCGTCTTGAAAACGCAATAAATACATTCTTAAATCTTCTCTTTTTTGTAATAATGCAAATAATACCGGAAAAAAAGAAAGCCGACGCCGTAGGAGGTCGGGCGCAAACTCGAACGCTTACGCGATTATGGCCCGTGTCCGAACGCAAAATCCACTCGGCTATTAGGTGTTATAAATGAGAATAATAACTTGTTATAAATCTCGGCGGTTATTTTTGATTAAACGTTTGATTTCAAATTTAAAATAAAAATTCCTTCGATATCGCTATATCGGCATCGTACGGTCGCGAAAACGCGATCGTTTCGCCGCTGGAACGCGAAAAAATGACGTTTCTATGTACACTGGCGTCTAGAACGCGCATCTATTTGTGCAAGCGTCCATTATTTGTCGACCTCATTTCAGATAAAGTGCCTTTTCCGTTCACAATACGCCAAAGTTTTATTAAGAAAAGTTGTTCAGTAAGATCTACCAACTTTGATTCAACCATCATTTTTTAGATTAAATAAAATAAATTGTATTTACTCACAAATTAAATTTACAACGCGTAATAATAACTTTATTCTACAATCAATTATTTATTCAACATGGCTGCTACCAGTTTCTGCGCACCATTCTATACGATATCTGAATTCTCTGAAACTGTTCCGAATTTCCTCGATTTGTATTTCATGTGCGGCGTTTCGTACCTTTCTTTCAGTATTTCTCTACTGTTGGGTATGGGTTGAGAGTAAACCAGGTCTTTGAGGCCAACCCATAAAAAAATTTAATCTAAAAAATTACGGTTTAATCAAAGTATGTATTTGACATTTTTTGAAATTTGTTGAAATTTTGTATGGAGCCATAACTTGTTATTCTGAACAACTTTTCTTAGTAAAACTTTGGCGTATTGTGAACGGGAAAGCCGCTTTACCGGAAACTAAATTGACAAATAAGGGATTCTATTTAAAGTAGGCCGATCATTCAGAACAACTTTTCTTAGTAATATTTTAGCATATTGCGAACGAAATAGGTACTTTACCCTAAAGGAAAATAGTTTTTACTCAACTGTCAAGGCCTATTTGATTTAAAAAAGTGGAAAGTAAACTAAAGACAAAATTCAAACCAAGCAGGGCTTAGTTTAAAAATGCCAAATTAAGATTCAAAGATTTTTAGGTATTCAGGATAACCACCCGATAGCAATGAAATTCCCTCTAGCGAAGAAAAAGCTAATTTCGAAAGCCACAATTTTTTTTTTTTTATAGAATCTTTTTAATTAAGTTTGTTTGATTTATAAAAATAATGTCACTTTTTTGATTAGGCGTCATAACTAGAAATTTTTTCAGTTCCCCCACTTCTCTTGCTTCAAAATCCTCTTTCAAGAATTTCGTCGTTTCCTTTATTTCTCAAATTTTTCCAGTTATTAAACAATCGTCCACACATTGCTCTTAGAGTAGAGATAGTACTCATTAGATGACCTTTAAGAATCACATTTAATGACAAATTCATTAAAAGTATTATTCCATACATTTGGAGGCTTTTTTGGTCCATATAGAGCGCGATTTACTTTTAATATAAGAGATTTTGTCTCTAGTCCATATGGCGATTATATGTACATACATTTCAGATTTTAACTTACCACTCAGAAAATTTGTTGATATAATTACTTGCACAATTGGACAATCATTTTGCATTGCATGTGCTATCATAGTGCGTATGGTACTCTAGCCACTGGATCATACAATGACTCAAACGTGTTCTCCTCCTGAGTTTGAAAGCCTTTTGCAACAATTGTCGCTTTCTTTGATACGAAACTCCCACTTTGCTTCTATAGCTATTTTTCCAATTTGGCAATGCTTCTTCCTTTCAAGATTCCAGTTTCTTATATGATGATAATTCCTTCTCAATTGCTTCTCTCCATCCTTTATTCTTAGTTGCTTCTTGGTATGTCGTTGGATGTTTCGAGGGCGTTAATAAACAATGTGTTATATACAACTCACACTCATTTAGATATTCGGGAGCTTAGTCTTTCTTCAAAATTTCGTTTGAGTGTCTGTCAGTTCACTGTTGGCCTTATCTAGTTCTTGTCTTTCATCAAAATACTTCAATTCTACTGCATCATTATCCGGGAGTCTCTTCTTCGTATTCATTCACTACTTTTTACAACTTTCTTCATTGTTATTTTGTCCAATTCCTTCCATATCTCTGTACTCCACCAAGTTCTTATCAAACGTTACATCTGTTAAACATCTAATTTCCCTCTTCTTCATACACCATCTATAACACAGTACCCAGTCAAGATTACCGGTTCGGCGCGAAAGCATAACTTATTTTCCTTGGGCAGTTTCACCATCCATGCTCTGCTTCAGAAGTCCCTAACCTCTAATATATCGTTCTTATTGTATCATTTCGTTGCAAGAGATAACAATATGAGACTTATACGACTACTACGAGTAGTACGCATATTACAAATTACAAACATTACTGTCATTTTAGAAACGCTAAGGAAATACACACCACTATCAATTTTAAACAGAAGATGCATGAAAGATTACAAACTGCCAGATTCAGATATCATCATCGAAAAGGGTACCAATCTAGTAATATCGAATCATGGAGTCCATCACGATCCGGAATATTACCCAGATCCGGATAAATTCGATCCGGAGAGGTTTTCCGAAGAAAATAAAGGGAAAATTACACCATATACATACTTACCGTTCGGCGAAGGACCTAGGTATTGCATTGGTAAGTGATTTACTTCTAGAAAATAACATCTTACAGTATATATGTAACGATGCAACTTTTTTTAGGTGATAGATTCGCCAAACAAGAAATGAAAACTGTAATTGCTACATTAGTGAGAAGACATCGATTTAAATTACCGAAACCAGTTAATACGCCTTTGAAATTTAAGCTATCTGGGTTATTTACCGTGCCATCTGGAGACATTTTCGTCACCGTGGAAAAATTTCCAGAATAATAATACCTTCTTCGATATAAGTCACATTTTTTGCATTTTAAAAGGTACTAAGGGTCAGGAAAAAATAAATTATTTCCTTAATTTTCCTTAACTCTGACAAGAAAATTGACCATAAAGGTTATGTTAAATATTATTCATATTAAACGTGCATAGATCATTTTCTTCGTCGTAAAATATGGAAATTCTTACATTAAACACAATCTTGCTGCATACATAATCACAGTTTTAATTGAATTAAAATAATAGAATCAATGACTTTTTTTAATACTGTTACCATATATATATATATATATATACAATCAAAAACCCCTTTTACCTTGTAGGTGTAGGGGCAATTTTATATCTAATTTTAACCATGCACCAATTTATTCCAGTCCCTTTTATTTCTTGCTATTGATCTTGCCTCATTCCATGTTGGTCTTCTTTTATCCAATATCTTACCTATCACATTGTTCTAAGTCTCTTTTGGTCTTCCTCGTTTCCTCTTTTCCATTGTTTCTGCTTCTCATACGTTTTTGACTTGCCTAGCTGAATCAATAAGAATGTCTTTTAGTGTTTCCCACATTTGTTCTAGCGTATTGTTGTTGTCGCCGTTCATTTCCAATTCTATTCGCAGCTCTACGTTTTCTTCATATATCTTGGCTATTTTTTCGTCTTTAAATGTATATGCTCTAATAGTCTCAAATTCGATGCTTTTTACTTTTGTTACTCGTGTTTCTTTGTCTACGTTCTTTCTTTTCATCTTTGCGACCAGCAAGTGATGATCACTACCTATTTCTGGCCCTCTTCTAACTCTCACATCTAATACCGTATTTTTATTTCCTTTTTTTACCAGTATATAATCTATAATTGATTTTTCTCCTCGGCTCGGCTCTACTCTAGTGTATGAATGTATTTCTTTGTGTTTATACATAGTATTCGTTACAATAAGGTTATGCATTAGGCAAAATTCCATTATCGTTTCGTACCGCTTCACCGTATTTGCCAATTACTGTTGGAAATATTGCATCTTTCCTACTCTTCCATTGAAGTCACCGAGTACGTAAATTTCCTCATTATACTCCTCAGTGATTTCTGCAAGTTTTTCTCAAAATATATCTTTTTCTTGTAGTCTTTCATCTTCGTTGTGTCCATAAACCACTAGTACTTTCCACAATTCACCATTATCCTCTTTCATATGTACTAATAATATTCTTTCTGTAATGGCTTCCCATTTATGCAACTTGTTCTTAATACTGCTATTTATTATGCAGCCTACTCCAGCTGCTGCTCGTTCTGTCGTTTCTACAACACTGTAGATTAGTATATGTCCATTTTCCAGTTCGACCTCACCCTGGCCCTTCTTTCTTGTTTCCGTTATTGCAAGTATATCTAATTTTGTGCTCTCAAACTCTGTTATTAATTCGTTTACCTTTCCCTTGATGCTTCTAACATTCCATGTTCCCAATTTCCTTATATTCACTTTATTTTTAAAATTTTCATAAACTTTTCGTGCAGATTTTTCCTTCTGTTTTTTGCCTTTATCAGTATTTATTTCCCTTTTCGTCGCCTGGTCATATTTATTGTTTGTTTGGAGATTTATTGGATTTATTAGTTTTCTGAAGTCGTATGGTTATTTTGTTTCTTTAGTTTCCCCTCCTCCTTATTCCATCTCCATTCTTCACTTCCTATGTAAATTTTTCTGTATCCAATCTTAGTTATTGCTCCATTTTTCCTTTCTTCTTTAGCCCTAATTCTGATTGTTTTTGGATGCCTCTATCGTTTTTTGAGAGATCATCCTGTATAAATAGTTCATCACCTGGTCTAGTTCTAAATTTTGCTTTTATTTTGCATAATCTTGTTTTTTTTCTACTTGATTCAGTTTTTTTAGACACGTTTTCTCACCTAATTTTAATGCATTTTCAATTTTCACTCTTATTTGTGATTCATTTTTCAGAAAGTTTTCCACGGCGTCCATTAGGACTCCTTGTTTGTTTGTATCTATTTTTAATCCCTGTATTATTACATTATTCGATTGTTTTTTCTTCTCCATACGCTCCAATCTGTCCTCCACATCCATTATGTTTTTCTTTAGTTTTCAATTTTCCTCCTCCGTTAACTGTAACTGTTAACATAATTTCTTTATTTCTCCTTCTTTAATACATCCCCTTACCGTAGAAAACTTAAAAAGAACGCCAACGATAAAAAATGTATATGCATTACAGCGCCATCGAACGAATGCACATAAGAACTAAAAGTAGCGTGTTTTGCAAGTCTTCCGTTTAAACTAATTGCAAGATATAAGTAAGAAATTAAATTTATTTCTCGATTAACAGCGTTGTTCCAATTAAATATCTCACATCAGACTGTGTAAATGAAAATAGCTCAATGCCTATAATCGAAATAGGAATAATTTCATAGCCGGTTTAAATAAATCGATAGGATTTATATGCCAGAAGTAATAAAAATACAAAATATAAATATTTTCAAAATAAAGTAGATCATCTTGGTGAGGATTCTTTATTATAATAAAAATAACGCAATAAAAAGGAATAAAATAAAAATATAAATGAAAAAGGGATAAATACTAGTTTGCTGTTAGTATAGGTACATACATAGGAAATTATAGATTATTTACTATTTTATGTTTCTATGGTACTTACAATGACGAAGTGCTTTTTGTTGCATCATATCAGAATTAGTAATAGTGCTGTTTACTTATATTATTTAATTGTTTAATGTAGTGAAACAATAAAAGTTTTATAAAAGAATCTTAGATAGCTTCTGTTAAAGAAGAAATATGTGGACAATGCGTAAATGAAAAGGGAATATTAGTAGATATGAAAGTTTGAATACAGAACAAGATATTTGACTGACGAAGCACACTTGGAAGTTAGAAGTATGCAACGTTATATACTTTTATAAAAGTATTAATAAAAATCGTATTACAATATGTTCATGCTTCAACATTTTTATTATATTCCTTACTTTTGATCAAAGTGTCAAAGAATGGATATGTTCATTAACTAATGTATTTTGAGTGCAAATATTGCTATCTATAAAGTCCAGAAGAATATATCCCAATGCAACAGATTCTGGCGGAGGAAGAGCATTTAATGTCAGAGGTAGTTCTGGTAGAGTCCTTCTTCAAGTATGGATGATTCAGCTTGGGCAGGGCATAGATGCGCCACTAGTACCCGCTGAAATCCCCACAATTACAAGTAGTCTGGACAAACAGCGGTAACAGTCAGTGTAGTAGATATGTGGTGCGGAGTCGGCGATTATTTATTTCACGCGTTTACAGCGTCAGTACTAAATCGATGCTGTATGCGAGTAGTTCTGTGTATATGTAGGCTGTCGTAATTTATTTCGTAATTGTACGCTTATGTTTGCTTTAAAAATGTCGCAGTTAGGTACGTCGCGAAAACGACCAATGGCAGACACAGTTAAAAACTTTATAGTGGAAATGCCGGACTTAATTTTTGATGACACTAAAATTCAATGTCTAGTTTGTAAAATCCCTTTAATGTGTTGGTCCAGAAGCCATTGTCAACGTCACATCGAAAGCAAACAGCATTCTTCTGCAAAAAGTGGCATACGGGACTAAGAAAAATTTACATTTGATTTATGTGTTACCATTATTTTATGTAATCTATCGTTTCGTTTACTAGACAAAGAAGCATTTGTCTCCTTCTGGAATTAATATACGGACTGTAAATTACCTAGTCGGACATCGATACGAAATGTAGTGCCATATGCTTGTGAACATATAGAAAAAAGAATGAAAACGGAATTGAAAGATAAAAAACTGTGGTTGTGTGTGGACGAAACAACAGATCGTCAAAAACATTCTGTGGTTAATGTAATGGTACGTACAATGGAACCACATCGACCGTCATCCTCCTTCTTACTTGCTTCTAAAATTGTTATAAATTGTACTGCCGATGAGATTTTAAAGGTGGTGTTGAACTCAAATTTGAAGTTTCAACTAAGCAACTTTTAATGTTTATGAGTGATGGTGCCGCTAACATGCGTTCTTTGGGTCGATCTTTTAAAGAACACAGTGGTAATTTCTTACATATAACGTGTAAAATCCATACTTTAAATCTTGCGCTACAAACGATTCCTACATGTTTTCCACTAGTAAATGCATTGATTGCTAGTACAAAAGCAGTGTTTCTAAAGTCCCGAAACGTACCCGACTATTTCACTAATTGTATCCTGATTTACCTGAACCCCACAGCCGATTGTTACACGTTGGGAGGTTGCAAGCTGCGTTTTACTACAACAAATATTTTGATCAAATAAAGAAGGTAGTTTTAAAATTCAATCCGACAGAAGCTGCAGCAGCCAAGAAAAGCCAGGAAATATTTCAAGATAGTTAGGTTAAAAGAGATTTACAAACTATTCACAACAATTACTTCGGACTAGCGGAGGGAATAGAAAAATTACAAAATGTTTCGATGTCGCTAGTAATTGGCACACCTATGCTCTCGTTTTCAGGTAAAAGAAAAATTGTGGCGCACTTGTTCTAGACCCTTCAGTTTGTGTTATAAAGTCCTTGTAAAATATAAAACCTATGTAATACATTTAAGTATGTTGTAAATATTGCGATACCTATTTCACCTATATTTTCTGCAGTTGCGTTTGAACTATTATCCGACTGAGGTGATATCCATTTCCTAGGTGAGGCATTTCTGCATATGGTGGTATATGATGAGTACCACAATTCTTCCTTCAGCGAAGATGAGGTGCTTTCTTTTGGCGGATCACCCATTAACCATTCAAAAGGTACAACACAACAATAACGATTATAATTGCGTTATTGTTCAGCCACGTGCATTTAAGTAAGTTATTGAGATGTTTGTTTTCGGTACTATAGATGACCTAAAGGGTTTTGTTCCTTGGATTCCAAATATAGTGTTTCGTATATGTGTTTATGTCATTTTTACAAATTATATTTGCAAAATGTAAATTACTCGAAATAATTTGGAACTTTATCCTCAAGATAACGTTATTGAAGTCTTTTCTTTTTTTACTTCTTCGGTACTGTCGTATTATTTTCAACATTACAGAACATATGAAGGTGTTTGGTTTTGATGCCATAGATGCAAAAGACATTGTAGATAATAATATTTTAGAACTTTTCTTACAGTATACAAATATTCAAACTTTATAAGTATCTTTATTGTTATTATGTAATGGCCTCATAATTATCTACGCTTTATTAACCTTTTCTATCAGCATTAAAACTAAAGTACACATTATTCCTGTGCCTTTTTCTATTATCAGTTAAAATATGTCGTGCAGTGCTAATAAAAAGAATTTGTACGTACTATACAATTACAAAGCAAAATGAATATTGCGTGTATAATATAACCATCTTACTGTTATTCCAAGATAACAACACAAGCTTAACGACTGTCGCATCTCTTTAGTCTATCCAAACATTTTCAGTTGTTTTTATATGTATATGTAAATAATCGCACTGACCCCTACTAATGAGGCTTGCCTTATGGCGCTTTAATATCAGTAGTTATCTTGACAATGCTGGATTAGGACACAGTAGTGAATACATCAAACAAAATTTGGTGAAAATTAAGTAGATCTTATGATATCGTGCAAGTGAAAGTACGCCTAATCTTTCCATCTATCTCGTTAGCATACTAGAAGATCATCATGACCTTATTCCTGCAATGTCTTGTGACATTATTTGCGATTTTTGTACCACTCATATTGTATATGAAATGGATGCTGAAGCACTGGAAAAGGAAAAATATTCCATATCTAAAGCCAACATTTCCATTCGGAAATTTACAAAATCCACTAACCAATCGAAAATCGTTATCACTCCATTTTCAAGAATTTTATAAAGAATTCAAGAAGATGGGGGTGAAATGCGGAGGTATTTATCAATTTTGCGGCCCCGTCCTCCTGGTAATAGACCCTGCAAGCATTCGACTGATATTGACAAAAGAGTTTCAACATTTTCACGAACGAGGCTTCTATAATGATGGTGGAATTGGTTCAAACCTTTTCACTATTGATGGTGAGCAATGGAAGGTCCTAAGGTCGAAATTTTCCCACACCTTTACATCAGCCAAGATAAAGGGAATGTTTAAGCTAATGGTGGATGTTAGCAGGTTATTTGAAGAATATGTTGGTGAGCATGCGGCTAATGGGAAAGCGCTTGATGTCAAAGACTGCATTAGTCGTTTATCTTCGGATATCATCGGAACTTGCGCGTTTGGAATTGATTGCAATAGTTTCAAAAATACGGCATTTCATGATCTACTCAACACTACCATGACCAAAGCTACCACCTTCCTCAGAATAAGTTTCTACAACGCTTTACCAAAATTGGCGCGAGTTCTTGGCGTTGAAATTTTGCCGGAAAAGGAGGCACAGCTCCTATGCAATTCCATAGATAAAACTATAGCGTACCGCATACGAAATGACGTCAGAAAGAACGATTTTCTTCAACTGGTAGTGGAACTTAAGGACGAGAATATAATCAATATGGATGAACTGCGAGCTCAATGTATTTTGTTCTTACTAGCGGGCTACGAAACTGCCAGTAACGCTATCATATTTTTCCTGTTCGAGATGGCGTTTAATCAGGATATCCAACAAAAGCTGCGTGAAGAGATTAATGAAACACTGGCTGAATATGACGGAGAAGTGACTTATGAAGCAGTAGAAAAGATGAAGTATTTGGAGATGGTTATCAATGGTAAGTCATAGTGTATGAGTAGATTTAAGTAAAGGTTGTTAAACTACGCAGATCAAGGTATTTGGAAGCATCCTCCAACACACAGAAAAATTGTTTCTTACATCAAGGAAATACATTTTCTTGCAAAATTCAATCTCTATTAACTTTTTTCATATATACTTCTAAATTAAGTTCGCTTTTGTTTTAACATTATTCTGTAGTTAACAACCTCTATTTTAGCCTTTCTCAAATCACAAGCAGTGTGAATAATTTACTGCATTATGTACGGATATGTATTAAAGTAGTACATAAAAATTACAATAATTTAGAGTTTGCATTTTCTAAAATGAAAGATAAAATACACAAAAATAAACAAACCCATGTAGCGTCTAAAATCCCATGTAATAACTGTAACGGCGTCTATATTGGACAAAAACAACAACATTTAAATGATAGATTAAAAGGTCACAAATATCAAAACATCACTGCCTTAAAAAAACACAATAAATACTGGACATACTTTCAATTTCGACAATGTCTCTATATTTAATAAAGAGGTCAATTATAAAGCAAGATGCATACTAGAAATGATACAAATCAACAAACATAAAAATTCAATTCACGACAAAACAGAAATCAAACGACTATCTAAAATTTATTATCCTATTTTATAATGATTAATTATTCAAACTATTAATTTTATTATATTCAATTTTTAGCCTTGTGAATAATTTACAATAGCAAAATATTTTATACAAGATTTCTTACATTTATACAAATACGAATAAAAAAAATTCTGAATGCGTGCCTCCCCGCTGGAATCGGAGTATTGACATTCGCCTTTCGGTCAACCAACAAAGATGGCTAGAATATTATTTTTAAAAATAAGTAAAAATAACCACAAGATCGTAGCATTGAATATTTTATACTGCTTTATTTGACGAAACAAAACTAAATTTTCAAAGTGTTTGTGTTAGTTAACAATTTTATATTGTAAGTTCAATCAAACAAAAAACAAACAAAGAACCATATTACTTAAGACAATGTACTTGACTTGTTACACTTGTGGACATGTATTTCTGAAGAAGACAATAAAGATTGTCGAAACGTTAAAATTATAAGTAACCTGGGCAAATATGCGACCAGAGGCCACGCCTCTGCGCGATAATTAGGCCAGGTACAGAGAGCATCGCGCCAGGTTAGAGGTGAGGTTGCCGCGCCCGCGACGCAGATGAATCGGCACCGGCTACCTCAGCGAATGAAATTATAGAGTTATTGTTAACCTGGGCAAATATGCGGTAACAGCCAGAGGCGTGGCGAGAGCATAAAAGTTTACACATAAGATAGAAGGTAAGAAATAAATTATGAAACGTGCTGAAACACTTACCGTTTTAAAAGTCTTCCGTGAAATCACAAACTCGGTAACATCTGTTGAATATTTGAATCATTAGATATGTTTCCACAGCTGTTTCAGTCAAGTGAGTACGACGTGCGGAATAAATGTTTTTTAATGCCGAAAACGAGCGTTCGACATCTAGCGATGTTATATTTGCATATTTAAAATAATCTTTGAAACAACTTAATGGATCTTCACACGCACCGTCACAAATTTGTCTTGATATAAGAAAATCGGAGTCTTTCTCTAAAACACTTTCAAATTTTCATATTACACACCAATTTGTTTCGCCTTCTACAGCGCATAACTGTGCGTGGACATCATTCACAATTTGAACAGAATCCACTAACGATATCGAAACATTTTGTAATTTTTCTATTCCCTCCGCTAGTCCGACGTAATTGTTGTGAATAGTTTATAAATCTCTTTTAACCTGACTATCTTGATATATTTCCTGGCTTTTCTTGATTGCCGCAGCTTCTGTCGGATTGAATTTTAAAACAACTTTACTTGATTAAAATATTTGTTGTAGTAAAACGTAGCCTGCAACCATGTTCCCCAACGTGTAACAATCGTCTGTGGTGGTTCAGGTAAATCAGGACACAGTTTATGAAATAGTCGGGTACGTTTCGGGGACTTTGGAAACACTGCCTTTGTACTAGCAATCAATGCATTTACTAGTGGAAAACATGTAGGAATCGTTTGTGCCGCAAGATTTTAAGTATGGATTTTACACGTTACATGTAAGAAATTACCACTGTGTTCTTTAAGAGATCGGCCCAAGGAACGCATGTTTGCGGCACCATCACTCATAAACATTAAAGGTTGCTTAGTTGAAACTTCAAATTTGTTCAATGAGTTCAACACCACCTTTAAAATCTCATCGGCAGTACAATTTATAACAATTTTAGAAGCAAGTAAGAAGGAGGATGACGGTCGATGTGGTTCCATTGTACGTACCATTACATTAATCACAGAATGTTTTTGACGATCTGTTGTTTCGTCCACACACAACCACAGTTTTTATCTTTCAATTCCGTTTTCATTCTTTTTTCTATATGTTCACGAGTAAATGGCACTACATTTCGTATCGATGTCCGTCTAGGTAATTTACAGTCCGCATATTTATTCCAGAAGGAGACAAATGCTTCTTTGTCTAGTAAACGAAACGATAGATTGCATAAAATAAGAGTAACACATAAATTAAATGTACATTTTTCTTGGTCTCGTGTGCCTCTTTTTGCAAAAGAATACTATTTGCTTTCGATGTGACGTTGGCAATGACTTCTGGATCAACTCATTAAAGGGATTTTACAAACTAGACCTTGAATTTTAGCGCCATCAAAGATTAAGTCCCGCATGTCCACTATAAAGTTTTTAACTGTGTCTGCTATTGGTCGTTTTCGCGACGTATCTAACTGCGACATTTTTAAAGTAAACATAGCGTACAATTACGAAATAAGTTACGACAGCCTACATATACACAGAACTACTCGCATACAGCATCGATTTAGTACTGACGCTGTGAACACGTAAAATAAATAATTGCCGACTCCGCACCACATATCTACTACTATTATAAGTTTTAATTAACTCTAACTACAATACACTTAACGATAAAGCCGCTAAAATCAAGAAATAAAATCTTTAAAATTATCAAACAAGGAACGGCTAAGAAAACGAAATATATGTATGTAGGTACAATAATTATTTTAAAATAAATAAACAATCTGAACCATCACAATGTAAAAGAAACACAACTTTCGAATGTCAAAACTCTACTTTACAAGACGTTCTTTAATTAGTCAACACTTGGAGGGAGTTATTAAAATTTACCGTACCTCTTCAGTTCATTCTAATAAGTAGTACACCGCAAACGGCTGTAGTTCATTCAAGATAAGCACCATTCATTGCTCTTTCAGAGACGTTAAGGAAATATCCACCGATTGCGTTCTTGAACAGAAACTGCGTGATGGACTTCAAACTACCAGATTCCGATATTGTCATTAAAAAAGGTACCAAACTAATAATATCGAATTACGCTATTCAACACGATCCAGACCACTTCCCAAAGCCGGACAATTTTGATCCGGAAAGGTTTTCTGATGCAAACAAGCACAAGATCATGCCATATACTTACTTGCCGTTCGGAGAAGGACCTAGATATTGCATTGGTGAGTTATTTGAATTAAAATATAATTTATGTATCAATTGGATTCTACGGTTTAACACCTTGGTTTTCAGGTAAAAGATTTGCCAAAATGGAGATGAAGATAACCGGCGTAAGCTTAGTGAAGAAGTACAAATTTCAGTTACATAAAATGGTCAAAATGCCTCTGGAATTTAATCCCACAGGGATATTTACTACTGCCACTGAGGATATTTTGTTCGACATTGAAGAAATTCGTTAATAAAAACTAGTTATTTAAGGATAATAATGATAATAATAATAAAAATCCGGGTATCCGGTTTGTTTGTTGTGATTGCGGTAAGACAGCGACTCCCATCCTGGGGGGCGTGATAACACTAAATGGGGGGCGCAAGCATATCGGAAATAAGAAAAAATATTATTGAAAAAATGGTTTCATTTTTTATTGAAAGAAAAGCAATAAAATACATTCTGACATAATAAAAAATAAAATACATGTTTACACTTATATAACACACTTATAAATAGGATTAGATCAGCACTGCACAATGTATTTAATAATTAACTTATCCATATTAAATTAAAAACAAGTATAATAATTAGGCTTCGGATTTTTATTTTTTGCATATATGCCTACCCTTTTTCATTTCAACATTTTTACTATTAAAATATAGATAAAAAGAGAGTTTTTTTGCATAAGTTGCATATTACTCGTACTTGTTTCATACTTTGTTAAAAATTGCATATTCATTAATAAATTTTCATTTTTAGGAAAATAACTCAATTTTTAAAAAAATTGCGTTTACTTTCATATCGTGCGATATTTATTATAACGAACGGCATTAATCTTAGGTAATTTGGAAAAACCACATTAGGTTCCTTGATATGTTTTTAAAGGAATTGTTACTGACTATAATGCACATAATATAACAGACCCGTAATATTGTAGGCATTATTTTATAAATTTTTATTGTCAGATTTAGTAAACAGATTTATAGAAATAAGTAATTATGTTGATTTAGCAGAAAAGGGTGTTTAATCTTCAAGTAGTCCCAATAAGTAATTTTTTATTTATTTAAACATTAGGAGAAAATATATAATCCATTTTTTGCATCATTTGGTTACTATATATACAATTCAAGAGATCTGGACTATTAGTTTTGGCGTTTGTCGAAGTATTCGTAGAAATTTCGAGATTTCAAAATGCATCCGAGTAAATCTTAATCTTTATTAGAAATTCAACATTTTCACAAACGGCATTTACGTCGTATGACTGCCTGGAGTTGTATATATAGAGGGATGAATTTCGATTATGCATCATTCCTTTTTCGTGAGTCATTTAAGTAACATTGTCAAAACTAAATTTTGAAGAAGTACAGTTTCTTGAGTCGGGCAGCTGCTAAAAATATAATAAAAAAATGGCCAAAGTGGAAGAGTGGATCGAACCTAATCCCGAAATTATTATGGATGGAGTGAAAGTGTTTTGCCGTGCATGCAGCAAAATAGTAAGTCCTTTTTTTAAGTTGCTATATTTACTAGGACAGGTATTTTTTATTCGGTGATTCGTACGCGCAATTGCCGAATTTCTAGCAAAAGATGTGGTGAACAAAGATTTGTGCAAGCGAGTTGTTGTAGTAATGACAAAATTCAGACAATCGGATCTTGAACAGATGATTGTTCATAAAGGAGGGCATAGAATCAAGCTACCCGCGTGATACATTTTAATCATTTTTGAACATTTTAGATTTTATGAAGCAAGTGCTTGCAGTTACAAAGAAGACAATTAAAAGCGTTGTTAAGGAATCTATTTTTGACGACGATTTTGTTCAAGACGTTCAATCCCAAGTCGATATTCAAGAACCAATTTGCAACCTTATTAATATTGCCAAAAAACCAGAAACTTCAATAGCGGACGCAGCAAATTTATGCTTGTCTTTAAAATTGCCAAGCGTTTATGATCTCCACTTGAAAAATCGTCAAGAAATGGCTCTTAGTGTTTACAGTTTAGTAGCTCATCACTAGAACCCGGTAACAGGGAGCCGTGCCATAGCCGCACCTGCCTAGTATACAAAAACAATAGTAAGAACATAGAAAAAAATAACAGAACTAATACATAATTATAATATGTGAAAAGTAGTGAAACACTCACCCTTTTAAGCAGCTTTGGCTACGGAACAGTAAAACTAGAAGCACCATTATCAGTATTAACATCATATGGATAAGAGTGGCAAAAAGTTGACACCATTAGATGTGTTTCCACAGTTGTCTCGGTGGGCGATGTTCGCCGTGGTGAGAAAATGAATTTATATTTTGGAAAAGAGCGTTCAACATCTACCGATGTTATACATACATGATTAAAATACTCTTTGTACTTAGTCAGTGGATTATTCGATACACCATCACAAATTTGTTTTAGTGTGCTAAAGTCGGGATCTTTCTGTAGCACACTCTCGAACTTTTCTAAAACACGATTATATTTTGCGTCATGTATAGTCAGTAGCTGTGTATGCACTCCGTCCATAATTTGCAGAGACTCCAATAATGATAACGATCTATTTTGTAATTGGTCTATTGCGTCAGCTAATCCTTTATAGTAGCTACGAATATTCTTTAAATCTGTTTCAACGGAAATATCTTAAAATTTCGACTGGCAAGTGCTCCTAATTTTAATTATTAACGTTAGGTTTTTTTTGTCATTATCTTAATTTTTCTTTTATTTGATATCCTTGTACAGAGTGGGGCAGAATGGAGTCCCCCATTTGACGGGTGAATTGTAACAGAACGCTTCAAGATAAAAGAAAAAGGTTTTTATTTTCGGAAAGCACATATCGTGCCATTTTTTGTTTAAGTTTTAAAAATGATATCATTCATGTGGCTTCCCTGACGGGCGATACACATATTAAGTCGACAAAGTTTTCGGTCACTCTTGCCAGCATATCTTGTAGAATTCCGGTGATTACGTCCTCAATTACCACCTTTAAGGCTTCTAGGGTCCGAGGTCGAAATTTGTAAACCTCAGCTTTGAGGTAACCCCACAGAAAAAAGTCCCAGGAGCTCAAATCTGGGGAGCGTGGTAGCCATGAGATATCCCCTCGTAAGGAGATCAGGCGACCGGGAAACATCCCTTGTAAAACTTCACGTGAACGACGGGCAGTATGAGCCGTTGCTCCATCCTGTTGAAACCAGAAGGCTTCTCCGTCGTACTCTTCCATTTTGGGGCGCAAAAACGTCTCCAGCATCTCACAATAGCGCGCTGAAGTCACGGTAACAGTTGAGCCTCCTTCTTCAAAAAAATAAGGCCCAATGATGCGTATAGAGGACACTGCGCACCAAACTCTCACTTTAGGGCCGTTGAGAGGTTTTTGGTGCAAATGACGAGGGTTTTCACTTGACCAGTAACGAAAATTTTGCTTGTTTACAGTGCCGCAAAGGTGAAAATGCGCTTCGTCGCTAGTCCACACAATAGCGCCAGGAGGTACAGCTGTTAGGATTGCATTGCAAGTATCTCTACGTTTCACGTAGTCTTGCGGGTTCAATCTCTAAGCAATCATTATTTTGTAGGGATGTAACTTAAGGTCTATGTGTAAAATTCGCCTCACTATTCTCGACGATATTCCAAGGGCAGCGGCATGTTTTCGCGCAGAACGCGTTGGAGACTGTTTGATAGACGCTCTAACTGCCGCGATGTTTTCGGGAGTTCTTACACTTTTAGGTCGCCCGGCTGGTTTTTTAGGAAGTGCAGATCCCGTCGTCCTTACATAACTGATCCATTTCCGAATGGTTTTAGAGTCAGGAACAGTGTCGTGACGAGTTAAACCGAACCCCCTTCGTCGCCACCACACTTTCCCCGTTTTTAAAGAAAGTCTCCACGACAAAGCCCCGTTGCTCACCCCACCACCGCATGGTGACTACCGAAAATAGCGTTGTTCCCCCGACCTAACGGTACCTGCCCCACTCTTCTACCTGCTCTAGCACCCCTTGAGTGAATTTTTAAAACTAGGGACTCCATTCTGCCCCATCCTGTACCTGGCCTGATGTGTTTTTTGAACACGAAACTGGTCGCCTAATTTCTCAATAGAACTTTATGAGGTCTAGACCATTTTTTCATTCCTACCTTTAATTTGAATATTTTCTTATCTTAAAACTAAATGATTTACTTGAAAGAAACATTTTTTTGTTTTGGATTTTCTTGATTTTCTAATCCTAAGAAAATATTATCCAAATAAAATTACGTTTTTATAATCTTCAAATATTTTCTTGAATAAGGACTGATTTTTGGAAGAAAATCTATTTTCTTGATGCAATAAACCATTTATCTGCGTGTAATAGGAGGATTCTGTGGGAGAGCTTTACATCGTTTCATTTATTGCTTTTGATATTCTCTTAAACGGCTTCATTTCGTTGAATGTTAATTTATACATACCCTGAATACAATTCTGTTAGCCAGATAGAAGCTCCAGGCTCCAGGAATAAGATTAAGTTCAGTAAGACATCGAATTAATACGAATAAAAGCTTAATAAAACAAATAGTGATAAATACGAGTTAAAAATAAACTCATTCCATATCATTACAGTTACATATTTATTTCATACCGTTATTGACCTTTCAAGACATAATCATATCCGTTACTATTATTATTATTTAATATCAGCAGTTAACATATCTTACAAAAACATGATATCGATGACAAGCGAAATCGTTGCTGGAGATAAAATCCTCAGACATCCACTTTCAGTTACATCACGAGTTCACTATGAGCTTATTCGTACAGTACCTCGTCGCAATCTTTGTAATTTTAGCATCAGCTACTCTATACATAAAATGGATACTGCAACACTGGAAGAGAAAGAATATTCCATATTTGGAGCCAACACTTCCATTTGGAAATTTAGAAAACCCATTTAAGGAGCATAAATCACTACCGTTTCACTTTCAGGAGTTCTACAAGAAATTCAAGGAAATGGGATTGAAATGCGGTGGCATTTACCAATTTTGCACACCAGTTCTGCTAATCATAGATCCCATAAGCATCCGGCAGATATTAACCAAGGATTTTCAATATTTTCAAGATCGTGGCTTCTACAACGACGAAGGCTACGCTTCTAATCTTTTCACCATGGACGGCGACAGATGGAGAATCCTGAGAACGAAATTTACTCCCACATTCACCTCCACCAAAATGAAATACATGTTCAATTTAATGGTGGATGCTTGCAATTTGTTTGAAAAGTACGTTGGTGAGCACGCCACTAGTGGTAAAGTCTTGGATCTAAAAGATAGTCTTGGCCGATCAACAACAAATATCATCGGAACTTGCGCCTTCGGAATTGAATGCAACAGTTTCAAGGACTCTACATTCCACGATATGCTCAAGGAGGCTATGGCTGGACCGTCGGCTTTTCTTAGGCTAAGTTTCTGCAATGCGTTTCCGAAGTTGGCTCGGTTCTTTCGTATTCCTTTGCTCCCACGGAAACCATCACGATTCATTGCCGATTCTATTGATGAAACTGTAACGTATAGATCCCAGCAGGGCGTCACCAGAAATGATTTCCTTCAGTTGGTGATGGAAATGAAGAATAACAATGTAATCGATATGGACGAATTGAGAAGACAATGCATCCTATTCTTTTTAGCCGGATACGAGACTACGACTAACGCTATTACATTTCTCCTAATTGAATTGGCGTTTAATCAGAATATCCAGCAAAAAGTACGCGAGGAAATTGATGAGGTGTTATCCGAATACAATGGAGAAATGACGTATGAGGCTATTATGAAGATGAAATATTTGGATATGGTTCTGTATGGTAATACCCGATCATGACGTTAAATTATTAGCAGATTTATTTCATTGTTGTTTTAGAAACTTTAAGGAAATATCCACCAATAGCATTCTTAAGTAGAAAATGCGTGAAAGACTTCAAACTACTATATTCTGACATCGTCCTCGAGAAAGGTACTAATTTGATAATATCCAACTACGCCTTACATTACGATCCAGAATATTTCCCGGACCCAGATAAATTTGACCCGGAAAGATTTTCCGAAGACAATAGAGATAAAATCCTACCATACACATATTTACCATTCGGAGAAGGACCTAGGTACTGCATCGGTAAGGAAATCAAGAAATTATTTTAGTATAATTTACTTTGAAATTTGGTTCGCCAATCTGTCTTTTTGTTTCTAGGTAATAGATTTGCCAAATTAGAAATTAAGGCAATCGCCGTAACCTTTGTGAGAAAGTATAGGTTTAAGCTACATAACAAAATTCAGATGCCTTTATTACTTCATCCCACTGGTGTTTTCACAGTAGCAGCCGAAGATATATTGTTTGACGTTGAGGAAGTTCATTAATGCGGGACTATTTGTTTGCTTTAAATTTGTAATATTGGAATATTTAATCAAAAAAAAGAATATCTGATTAATAAATGAGGACCTTCAGACGGTATTTGATACTTTTTTGACGCACGGGCCTACTATTAACCCTAGTAAGACAGCTGTCGTTTTATTTGGTCGACCTAGAGCTCATGACAAAGCTTTTAATAGGATAGGAAATTTATTTTGAACGGCGAATACTGTATGTTGCTAAAGTTGTTAAGAACTTGGATCTCACAATTGATTCTAACTTGAGACTTTCGGATTTGAGAGTCTGTGGCGGGGATGGCGGAAGATCCCTTCGAGAAATTTAAATTGCTATTTGGTGATACATAAATCACAATTCCAAAACAAATTGGACATATTTCCATTATTAGTTGCGAATAATTTAACTAACATCTATTTTAAATTACCATAACAGCTAAAAATACACATGAAAAAAGTGCCTAGTAACAATAACTAAAAATAATCCTGATATAGCTCATGGTATTGGTAAAATCGCTCCCGACAAAAACAAAGTGAGAAGAGAAAAAGCTCCAGATGGTTTGGCATCTGCACTACGGTTTGTGTCGCTATTTTTTAGACGGCATGACTATATCCCTTGGCACTAGGTGGCGCCAAGAGATATATTTTAGTGTTGTTTAGAGATTAGTGACATAAACCCGAGAGGCACATAAGAACGATGAGAAGGGTTTTTGTGCTTGGAGCGACAGAATAAGCAGACACGTATTCGTCGGCTAGCCCTTTTTCTCTTCTCACTTTGCTTTTGCCGGGAGCGACTCCATCAATACCATGAACTATATTAGCATTATTTTTGGTTAGAGGAGACCGGGGCTAATTGTTACAAGATTTCCTTTTTTGCGTTTTCTGGAATCTCCCTTTATTAGGAATAATATTCATTTCACATGTTATACTCTTACATGCTTTATGAATTATATTTACGAAAAAGTTTTGCAAAGAGCCTTATAGATTCTACATTGCAAATTTCTTTTTATGTTAGTGCAAAGTATGACAACATGCCCCGAATTAGGGTGAATTGTCACACCAAGCTGGGCAACTTGTCACTAATTAAACTAATGTCGTAATTAACGTATCTATCAGCATTTTATTAGGATTTTAATTTAAATTTTAGTTATAAAACAACACAAACACATTACTTATTTACCAGACATCATCTGAATTACATTTATGGCAAATATAAAAAGGATCTTTGTTTACGTATTTTTCATGAGACCAATTCTGCTACCAATGTTACTACTCTTGCAGCAGTTGGCAAAATATTAGCCGGTGGTGAAGAGCGATCAGTTTTCTTCTTGTATATGAATTTACCTATACAATAAAGGTATGTGCAAGGTGATAAGTCCCACTAACGTTTTCGCTACCCGGCGTCATCAGCGTGGTTCTGAGCACAATTTTCTGCTTTTACAATTGCGTTTGCCTCTCGGTTTATGCTGCTAATCTCCAAAACAGCACTGAATATGTCTTTCTGCGACACCTATCGCTAAGAGACACAGTCTACTAGGCATTCTTTCCACGTGTATTTTTATACAACATGGTAAGTCTGAGGGGTCATTTGGGCGTATAGATGTCGCTGTGCCTAGGCACAACGCCCCCCTGCGTTTGGCGACGGCGTGACTGTGTCTCTTAGCGCTAACGTCCTAACGTTCTTGTAAGACGAATGCGTTCAGCGAAAGATGTAAGTGTTGGGCGAGCAAAGGAGAACATACATTTTTACGCGTGTGTAAGAGAGGGCGCGAAAGTAGTGCCAAGAAAGCAGTAGTCCTGCGTATGTTTACAAAATCTACTAGAAGGAATCAGTATAGACATGGAAAGCGATAGCTCTCACGGCTTTTGATTTATGGGCTGCAATAAGACACTTACATTTAACCTGGGCAAATATGCGGTAACAGCCAGAGGCGTGGCGAGCGCATAAAAGTTTACACATAAAATAGAAGGTAAGAAATAAATTATAAAACGTGCTGAAACACTTACCGTTTTAAAAGTCTTCCATGAAATCACAAACTGGGTAACATCTGTTAGATATTTGAATCATTAGATAGGTTTCCACAGATGTTTCAGTCAAGTGAGTACGACGTGCGGAATAAACGTTTTTTAATGCCGAAAATGACCGATCGACATCTAGCGATGTTATATTTGCATATTTAAAATAATCTTTGAAACAACTTAATGCATCTTCACACGCACCTTCACAAATTTGTCTTAATACAAGAAAATCGGAGTTTTTCTCTAAAACACTTTCAAATTTTCGTATTACACACCAATTTGTTTTGCCTTCTACAGCGCATAACTGTGCGTGAACATCATTCACAATTTGAACAGAATCCACTAGCGACATCGAAACATTTTGTAATTTTTCTATTTCCTCCGCTAGTCCGAAGTAATTGTTGTGAATAGTTTGTAAATCTCTTTTAACCTGACTATCTTGAAATATCTCCAGGCTTTCTCTGATTGCTGCAGCTTCTGTCGGATTGAATTTTAAAACTACCTTCTTTACTTGATCAAAATATTTGTTGTAGTAAAACGCAGCCTGCAACCATGTTCCCCAACGTGTAACAATCGGCTGTGGTGGTTCAGGTAAATCAGGACACAGTTTGTGAAATATTCGGGTACGTTTCGGGGACTTCAGAAACACTGACTTTGTACTAGCAATCAATGCATTTACTAGTGAAAAACATGTAGGAATCGTTTGTGCCGCAAGATTTAGAGTATGGATTTTACACGTTACATGTAAGAAGATACCACTGTGTTCTTTAAGAGATCGGCCCAAAGAACGCATGTTTGTGGCGCCATCATTCATAAACATTAAAAGTTGCTTAGTTGAAACTTCAAATTTGTCCAATGAGTTCAACACCACTTTTAAAATCTCATCGGCAGTACAATTTATAACTCTTTTGGGAGCAAGTAAGAAGGAGGATAATGGTCGATGTGGTTCCATTGTACGTACCATTACATTAACCACAGACTGTTTTTGACGATCTGTTGTTTCGTCCACACACAACCACAGTTTTTTATCTTCAATTCCGTTTTCATTCTTTTTTCTATATGTTCACGAGCAAATGGCACTACATTTCGTATCGATGTCCGACTAGGTCATTTACAGTCCGCATATTTATTCCAGAAGGAGACAAATGCTTCTTTGTCTAGTAAACGAAACGATAGATTACATAAAATAAGAGTAACACATAAATCAAATGTAAATTTTTCTTGGTCTCGTATGCCACTTTTTGCAGAAGAATGCCGTTTGCTTTCGATGCGACGTTGACAATGGCATCTGGACCAACACATTAAAGGAATTTTACAAACTAGACATTGAATTTTAGCGCCATCAAAAATTAAATCCGGCATGTCCACTATAAAATTTTTAACTGTGTCTGCCATTGGTCGTTTTCGCGACATACCTAACTGCGACATTTTTAAAGCAATCGGTATCCTTGTCTTTACAGAACTACAATCCCTCGCTACAGGGTATAACCTCGAGAATTTTCTTCGTCCCATTCTTGTACGAATGCTTTCTTTCCACTACTTTCGCGCCCTCTCCTACGCGCGCGTAAGTATTCATGCTCTCACTTGCTTGCCGCATTTTTCGCTGTACGCAAGAACGTTAGGATGGCAGTAGCCTCCCTACAGGGTACAGCTTCGGGAATCTTCGAGAGATCTCCTTTTAACGAGGCTATGACATAACTTTATTTGAAGATTGTACATACTATGTACTAAGTTACTGTGTTATATGTATACCTAATGTTAAATTGATTTTATTGTATTTAATTTTGTTTCTGATAAATTGACACCACGATTAATTAAAATTGTATATTAATACATATGTAAATAAACAATGTAAAACGCATATTAGTTGCTTTAATTTTCCTGGGCTCTCTTTTAAACGATTACTCCTCAATAGCGACTAGCGTTTGATTCCCCGAGGGTAGTCGCTATTAGAAGGTTTTACTGTACTTCCATAAAAATACCTACATATGCTGGGACGCACGTTGTCGGCCGTCCACTTGCATTGCAGTAAGAGTAACAGTTTGAATTTCGTATTTTTAAAAATTTTAAATCCAAATTTCAATTACTACTTTTCTTTTTTATACTGGAATTGGCAATTATAATTGTATCATGTTACTCCTTTATTATATACGTGACTTTGGTTACCAAAACACAATAGAGATGTGTTACAGCATTTTTTTTATATATCCCAATTGTTTTATCATAATTTTTTTTAGCTTGAGAAAGGTGCATGTTAAGTTAACACCAAAACGTTGCAGCTCTGTGAATCGGCAGTATCAATAAATTCACTCGAATTATAGCATTTTTGATGAGAGGGACGATAAGTGCAGGATACGTACGCTATTTAGCAACCGATGAGACTGGCGCATGTACAGGGACAAAATTACCCGTTTTATAGGAGGTAGAAAAATTGCCCCCTGTTTTCGGGGTAGTTTTCACCCAATTGTTTAAGGTGTTTTTGAGCGAATAGTAAGCTGTTAGTATTACTATATTAATTGCTAAATCCGCGTCGCAGATGCTATAACCACTTGTAGCGGCATTTGGCGACATCTACAATTGTAGAAATAATTCACATTCAACATTTTTTCTTCTGTGTGCATTTATATGTAATTGCATCTCCTCTTGTTTTCTCTTTAATAAATACGTACCAGTAATATTAAATGTGAAACAAACAGAAAGCAAATCAGTTTAAGCATATTTTATTTTTATTTGAACACAACTTCAAATACAATACATCGCAACCAATTATTTTATTAAAATTTCTTACATATTCTGTACGCGTGTTTATTATATTTATAAATTTTAATCCTCAGAAAAGAACGTAGGTCAAAGATAAGATACGACCCTCCTAATAACTGACTGAAATACAGACAATTGTGACAAAAATTGTGTCAGGAATCCATTGTTTTGTTATATTTGACCAAGAAGATTGTAAGTTTTCTACAAGTAATGTATCTAAACATTTGCATTTAAATACTATCCAAACCTGTTAGGTAATTGAGTTAATCAGTATCAAATATTATAACTTTTTAGTGCAAAACGCAGCTATTTAATTTCTAATTCAAAATTTATTGCATTTGAAAATTAATATTTTCATCAATTTTTATAAAATATGTCCATGTCAATTACTCTTATTAGAATTTATCACTATTTTAAAACTTTTCTAAATATTGAGAATATAAAAGCGACATTTTTTAATGATCTGGTGTCTAGTACGAGGTGTAAAAGTTTGAATTTGAAATTAACTTACCAAAATACTAAACTTGAAAATGAATAATTTCAGAATTTATTAAATTTGATTTATTAAAAAGAAATCACTTGACAGAATGTGCTACAATATTGCAGGAAAAATATTCCTGGCACGTTCCTGGCACCAAGGTCCCCGTGGTGTAGTGGTTAGCACGCCCGTACGGCAAGCGAGCATCACCATTAGACAACAGCAAGAATTGCATTCAAAATTTTATTAATTTTATATAATGCAGGCTTTATGTGTGACACTGTATATATTTTAAAAAGAAAATTATTGAAAATTTTGTGCGACAAAATTCTTAATAATATAGATCCATTGTTTTTATAGGCAATTCATTTTGTATTAGTAAAAACGCATTTAAATCCGATAAATGATAATTATAACAGATACCTGCTGATTTTCAGAATTGTAACCAAGCCCATTATAATAGTCTTTATGTTTTTACTAATTATGTTATATTAAAAGTGAACTTACATTTTGAGGCTAAAGTTCATTTCTTTGTATTTGATAGGTATTACCAGCAATGGCTTCTATGGCATCTTACATCTGCCTAGCAATAGTAACCATTATCTCTTTGATACTAATCTATCTGAAATGGCTACAGCAGTATTGGAAACGGCGAAACATCCCATACCTAGAACCAACATTCCCCTTCGGCAACCTAAAGAACCCAATCACGAATAGAAAACCGTTAGGATTGCAGTACGCGGAATTTCATAAAGAATTAAAAGCGAGAGGAGCAAAATTTGGAGGTGTTTACGTGAATTGGCTAGGAATATTGTTCGTTATTGATCCCGAATACATCAAAAGAGTACTACAAACGGATTTCCACCATTTCTACGGACGTGACTTCTACCATAATGAGAGAATCCAACCAATTTCGGCAAATCTATTCACTCTAGACGACAAGGAGAGATGGAGGAAGTTACGCACAAAATTCACTCCAACCTTTACGTCAAGTAAGATGAAGGTCATGTTCGATTTGATGGTCCAAACGGGGAAACTAATGATCAAAAACGTTGACGAGCATGTCATCAACAAGAAACCGTTGCATGTACAGGATTGCATTGGTAGAGTCGCTTCTGACATTGTAGGATCGTGCGCCTTTGGAATTGAATGCAACAGTTTCAAAGATAACACCTTTCAAAAAATATTGAATGAGTCCATGGAAAGCGCAACAACCTTCCTCAAAGTCAGCTTCTGCTATTCAGCACCTAACCTCGCGCGTTGGCTACGGATCCCCCTCCTTCCTCGAACACACGCTAAGTTCCTTACTGATTCCATTGACGCGACCATAAATTATCGAAGGGAGAACAAGATCACCCGGAACGATTCTCTTCAGATGGCGATGGAACTGGAAGAAAAGGGGATCATCAATGACATCGAGTTGAAAGCGCAATGCATAGCGTTCTTAGTGGCTGGTTACGAGACCACCTCCAACGCTACCACCCTTCTTTTATTCGAACTGGCGCGTAACCAAGATATTCAACAAAAATTGCGAAACGAGATCAATGAGATTTTAATCAAAGTTAATGGAGAAATGAATTACGAAGCGATTATGAGCATGAAATATCTGGACATGGTCATTAAGGGTATGTACAAAAATAATGAATTGAAATTTATTCAGGAAAGCATTTGTTATGCAAACGTTTTGATGTCAATTACTCCTTACAGATCTGTATTTAGATGCTTTAAAGCAGTTACGTATCGGTTGTATCACTCGAAACCTTTAACCCGTGTTTTCCAAAAATGTCCAATGCATGGGAATTAGTTGCCAACCACAGAAGTATTGCAATATCAACTCAATGAAAATATGTTAAGTTAAAATAATCGATTTCCAACCACTTTTTTCTTGTGAACTCTTTCAAAAACCAGAACTGGCGGACCCTCTATCATGTCATTGGTAATAGTAAATAAAACTATAAAATTGGGTTGTTATTAAGATTTTGCTTTCCATATTGAGTAATAACGAAAAACTATTATCAGATCTATTTATTACACAATAAACTTTACTGAAATTGCATGCATGTTGCATTTGTCACAACTATACTGGATCATTCAAAACGATGGCCTACTAGACGTATCTCCCAAAATAATTAAAGTATTTCTTCGAAATTTTGGCGGATTATAGTGTAAATAGCTAGACCTATTTTTTGAATACTCCCAATTTCATGACACTCTTGAATACTTCAACAACCGATACAAACTCTCTTATTTCAAGTAGAACATCCTGTATATTATGAATTCTCTGCATAGCCGTCTTAAATGTAAGTTAAATGATATGATATACACCAAGAAGGGTGACATAGTAAACACAGCAGGTGCAACCGTTTGTCACGCTTTAATAACTGATTATAATTTAAAAGAAAAAAAAAAAGATTAACACAATTTAATTTAATTTTATTAATAATGTGTTGGGCCTCTTGGAGGATGGTGTCCCAAGCAACCTGCAATTCATGCCGGAAAGGTTTCAGTGTTTGCGGAGGATTCGCTATGTTCCTCAGTTTTTTCCCACAATGTACCACACGTGTTTGATTGGCGAGAGGGTGGCTATAGAAAGATATTGACGTGAGCCTCTTCGAACTGGTTTAGAAAAGTTCTCCCTACGCGGGACGGGCATTATCATATTAGAAAAGTAGGTCTTCGAGCTGTTGAAAATATGGAAGAATATGGCGTCCCACCACCTTATCAATTCGTCAATATAACGCATTCATGGTGCCTCGGATGAACACCAACTGAGACCTACTCCCATATGTTATAGCACCCCATATCATAACTCGCATGGCTCCATGTACATGCCTATCGCCCCAATTGCAATTCACCACTGAACACTGCCCTATGCCACTCCACGTTCCAGTGCATTCGCAATCTACACCACTCCAAATGTTGCTCTCGATGTTAAGCCGTAAGTTGTAACATAAGATGTGGTTGATAGGATTGCAAGCCCTGATTCGGCGATAAACGCTTCGAAGGGTCACAGGATGACCTTCATTACTTAACCATAGATCGGCAATTAAACTGGTACTGGAGAATCAGTCTGTGACATTATTCAAAAATGGCGGTCCTGCACTTCATTAGTTCTCCTTCGGCCCACGGTTTTTCTTCGGCGATGTTCCTGGCCCAAGGCGATTTGCAACTTCCCAGAACGAAAAACTATCTTCACGCAAACCAACAACCTCTGTCGAATCAAGCCCTCAAAACACGTTAAACAGAAGTATAATAGGTGAAGATTGAATCGCCACTCCTAAGAAATATACCTAACATTAATATCAATTATTACCTTTGAATAATTATAATACGTTTTTGCCAAGTTTGGTAAAAAAATTAGTACCTCTTTTTGATGTTGCATTTTCAATGCCATGTAGCATATTATGTACCAACATTGAGAAATTATTTTTTTTCCGAAAAAACATTAAAAATGCTGCACAAATGTTGAAGATCCAGTCCAAATATGGACATATTTACTACTAGGAAAAAGACCTTTTGTTAAGTAAAATTCCCTATTTGTGATCATTTCTACACACACTCCAAGAAAATGAAGGTAAAACGTATTTTATTTCCCATGCCTAAAATCATTGGTTTCCAAATTATTAAAGGGATTCATAAAGTCACACCATCTTCCAATAAAAAGTAACTGAATTAACAAGGTACTCTTTGGGTTATTTAAGCTAATGATAGATCGTAACTGCGATTGATATAGTTGAATCAACCAATAAAAGCAAACAACAATAAGTATCGGCACACTCCGGACCGCACAAATGATTAATTATTTCGGAACAGCCATTTCGAATACTCGTGGGTCTCCATCTTCAGCCGCGTAACCGATTGATGTGAGAAAATATTTTAAATCTAACAAACCTACTCTATCCCTACTCTTAGAGAAAAATATATACAGGTACCTACTTTTGCCGCTTAAGCCTAAACCATGCGATAATAAGGAGACATAGTCGAAAAGATTTGTCACCACGAAGCTCAAGACCTGTGGCTTTCCCATCCTAATAAAATAAAAATAAAAATAGAATGAGACAAAGGTAAGGTCCTACTCAATCGTCAAATTTGTGTTCTTTCCGCCTATACACCATAAAACTGAAGACTAAACACCTGCCCCTTGTTATTGTAGCACGTACCATAAACCCAAACGAGTCGTAGTAAATTCTTTTTAATGGTTAAGTAATAGTTTCGTAAGCGCCTAGTGCACGTGGCGAAGTCACGTTCTTAATCAATTTCAGGTTTTCTAATTTAATATTATGCCCGGTTTCGTTTATGTGTTGTGCTACACTTGATGCTTCTATCTTCCCGTATCTATAACATCTGATGTGTTCATTGAATCTAGTACCTATCGCTCGTTTCGTTTGACCAATATAGCCTTTACCACAATCACCACGAGCAATTTTATAAATTCCCGACCTTTCTTTCATGTCCGTTTTATCTTTCGGATTGCCAAGGAGGTTTTTGAGTGTATTTTGCGAACTGAAACATACGTTCTTGTCTCGTCCCTTACTAATTCCTTTCGTTATTCTGTGGCAGGAAAGATTCACAAATCTCTTATCGCGGGTTTCTGTTGGGATTAAAGGTCGTGGAATTTCTGACATAATGCCTATGTTAGACTTTCCTGAGCACGCAATCTATTAATTTAGAAACTAATCGCGGCCATTTTGTGTTATTCATAGTGGTTGGAATCCGTCGTAATGTATCTATTAGCGTTTGTTTCTAATTATTAAACTATTCAAGAACGGGAGTTGATTGTTCACTTTTTCTTCTACTGTGAACTTAATAGTTTCGAATTTTGAATTTAGTGTCGCGAGGGAATCCGGAATGATATTTTTCTTAATATCAGATCGCGAAAATATCGTCTACATACCTAAACCAAATGTTAAGGAAATATACGTTGTCCTTTTTCAAACTAGTTTCAAAGTTACTCGTGAACAACTTGGCTATATTGGTCAAACGAAACGAGCGATAGGTACTAGATTCAATGAACACATCGGGTGTTATAAGTACGGAAAGATAGAAGTGTAGCACAACACATAAACGAAACCGGGCATATTATTAAGAAAAACTTAACCAACAAAGAGAACGGACCTTTACATTATCACATACACATCGATTTATTACGGTAAGGCGGTCATTTGGGTTTATGGTACGTGCTACAATAACAAGGGGTGTCTACCTTTCCGTATATTCCGCAGGTGTTTAGTTTTATGGTCTCCATCTTCAGTCACGTGACCGTTTGATGTGAGAAAATATTTTAAATCTAACAAACCCGCTCTATCCCTACTCTTCAAGAAAAATATATTCAGGTACCTACTTTTGCCGTTGAAGACTAAACCATGCGATAATAAGGAAAAATAGGCGAAAACGTCTCTCACCACGAAGCTGTGAAGACCTGTAGCTGTCCTACCCTAATAAAATAAAAATAGAGCGAGACAACGGTAAGGTCCTATTCATCCGTCAAATTTGTGTTCTTTCCACCTATACACTAGTCTTCGAAACGGCTGTTCCGAAATAATTAATCATTTGCGTGGTGCGGAGTGTGCCGATACTTAGTGTTGTTTGCTATACTACCCCATATTTCGTAGTCTTACACCCCCAGGTAGAAGGACTTAGGACTAAGTAAGTAAGTAAGTGGATATATTTCGTAAATATTGATATTCAAAAATTCCAATCTTTTTATTTTGGATCCAATCGATTTCAGAAACGTTGAGGATGTACAGCCCTGTATCGTTTTTAAACAGAACATGCTCTGAAGAATACAAATTTCCAAATTCCGACATCATCATTGAAAAAGGAACAAAAATCGTCATATCCAGTTACGCCTTATGTCACGATCCCGAGTATTTTCCCAATCCAGAAAAATTTGATCCGGAAAGATTTTCCGAAGAGAATAGAAAGGAGATAATACCATATACTTACTTGGCGTTTGGGGAAGGACCAAGGTATTGCATTGGTAGGTAGTCATTTGGTTTATTACTTCCACAAAGTCCATAAATTATATTTTAATTTAGGAGATCGGTTCGCCAAGCAAGAGATGAAAGTAATAACGGCTCATCTAGTCGGAGGATATAAGTTCAAATTGAGTAGTCGGATGAAATTACCTATAATGTTCAGCTCTTCTGGCCTATTCATTTCACCAGCTGAAGAGATTCTATTGGACTTTGAGAAATTATAAATATTCATTGAAAATGTTTAGTTTTAGATTTAGAAATCATCCGTGAAGCTTGAACCATTTGCTCATTTGCGTTGAAGTAGGTTAAAAAAGGGAAACAACTAACAAATACTTTAATGGACTAATGATACACAATACCATTTATATTCTCGGTGTATGCATAGATGTAGAATACGATTCTGGAAATTTTCTAAAATAAGGCACCAAGAAGTATGGCGGTTGTTAGGAACTAAGATATGGTTTAATGTCTGCATGATGATAAAAAATGTTTAAAAAATTTATCTTTTATATTTCAGCCATTTCAAAGCTTCATTTACCAGTATACCTTTAACCTTAATTTTACAAATCATCGATGAAAATTGGCCCCATAATAACTCAGCACAGCAGTCTTACCAAGGATAAATTCATTAAATCATTTAGGTTCATTTTTGATAACAGTTATTGATCATTTGATAACAAATCTTTGGTACACCGATGGGCTCACCCTTTAGCCGTATCCTGGCACAGATTGCCATGGATCACTTGTTAAACCTAGTCATACCAACCCTTCATTCCAGGTTAAAAAGATCGTTTAAAAGCTTGTTGATGATCTTTTACGAGGTAGGCGCCATAATTCTCGGCCTGATAAGAAAAAATTGACTTGGTAAAATATAACAATTTTTATTTTTCAATATAATCTCCCCTAACTACAATACATCTATTACAACGATCAATTAATAATTTTATACCCTTGTAAAAATAATCTAAAGTTTTTCTCTCAAAATTTTGTATTACAACTGCTTGCAACTTACTGTCGTCCTTAAAACGGCGCCCCTTGGATAGAGGATCATGATACAGAACCATTGTTTCATCTCCTCTGCGACAATGGACTCCAAAATCGGTTTCGGGTCATCTCCACACAAATTTAAAAACGAGCGCGCACATTTGACCCGACGTTCACATTGGAGAGCAGAAAGAAGGTGCGGTACCCACCTTGCACTAATCTTGTTCTTACCCAAATGGTTATGGAGAACTCGGGGAATTGTTTCAGAAATGTTAAACATCGCTACTAATTCCTTCACTTTCAAACGGCGATCTGCTAATACCATTTCTTCAATAACTGAAATGGGGCGCTCATCATCATCAAGGGATTCTTGCCCTAACCGGAAACATTTTGCCCACTTTTTTACAGTGAAATATGAAGGAGATAAATCACCACGTCTAAACGTTCATTAATGTGATTAGGCGTGTCCTCTTCTTTTGTCAAAAATTTAATGTCCGCGTGGTACTCAATTTTCGTTACCTGAGACATTTTCATGCACTAGTCACGTTGTCTGGCTGGCTACTAAAAACTATGACGCAAAGGAGTTTGAACACGCTCGAACCTGTACAAGCCTGTCAGGCCGAGAATTTATGGCGCTTACCTCATATGTTCCCTTTCAGAAAAAGAATGTGAATCTCTATTAAATACATTTAATCAAGTTAATCCTCATATACAGCTTACTATGGAAAGATCCTTTCTTGAGACGAAAATTATAAGGACACAGTCTAATATTATCACCTTAGACTGGTATTAAAAACCAACACATTTTGGAAGATACATAAATTATAATTCCATACATCCCATAAACCAAAAAATGTATGTAATTCAAGTCATAAGGAATAAAGTAATTTAATTGTCATATCATCATTTCGTAAATGGTTACCCTTACCTTCTTTTAAGCAACGTAATTCATAGCATACCTTTATCACCACCTGATCGCACTTAAATAAGTGAAATATGTGTACCCATAGATATTTCATATTTTAAATTACCTAATACACAGGTGCAATTATTAGCATAATCAAGGCGAAAGATAAAAAAAAAACATAAAAATTGCTATATATAATATAAACTTATTAAATAATTTGTTTGCTAATTTGAAAGATCCTACCCCAACGTCCAACGTAATTTATAAAATTTTGCCAAATTCTGCAACCAACTCTGAGGACCAGATCTGGTGAATAGAGATTCGAACCCCCCTCCAATTCCTGAATTTTTGCCATGGCAACCACTGAAATGAGACGGTGGAACAAAACTTTCTTCAAATGCAGCCGTTTTTCCGCAATTTCTACCTTCAACTTGTCGTGTAATGATGTATGGTCCCGTTATTGTTTTTCCTTTTTCAAGATAATCAACTAAGATAACTCCATAACTATCTCGTCAAAGCTAGCATACCATTTTCGCGTGGAACTTGTGCTGACAAAAGAGTTACGTCTTCTTTTCCATTCCGTGGACGAAACCATAGCGAATCGTATTCAAAACGGCGTCAGTAAGAACGATTTTCTTCAACTAAAGATGTATATGGAGGCTAATAATATAATTGACCTGGACGAATTAAAAGCTCAGTGTCTACTTTTTATCTTAGTTGGTTATGAATCTACCTGCAACACTATTATATTTTTCCTATTCAAGCTGACATATAATCAGCGTATTCAGAAAAGGATACGGGCCGAAATGAATCAGTTACTTGCTAAATATTATGGGGAAGTGACTTATGAGGCTCTTGAAAAGATTAAATATTTAGAAATGGTTATAAACGGTAAGTATAGCATATAGTCTAGTGTGAAACAAGTCTGGCTTTTTTCTTAAAATGGTTACTGTTCAACAGCATTGAAACGCTATGAATTTCTGGCAAGATCTGGCAAAAGGATTGAGCATTACTTATTCATATTTATTTTACTTACATAAAGATAAACATTTAGTCAGTATATATTTATATTTTGATTTCATAATTGAGTTGTTTAGAATTTTAAAAAGTTATTGGATCATGTTGGTCGTATCAAATGCTTGACTGTTCTAATTGAACTGTTCCCTGATGTCTGTCAAAACACTAAATGATTTAAGAGCATAAATAGGCAAAGGATTGATTTTGCATTCGGTGACTTTGTGTCTTTGAAATGGCCTGGTTGGTGTCAATTCTTTATAGATGGGTCTGTTTTTACTTCTCCTCGGAGTGTTGCATTTTGTTCTTTCCCTCCGTCTATTGAAGTTAATGTATCGGGAGCTCTTCCTTACTCCTACTCCATCTTCTCGGCTGAATTGATGGCAATTTTTGTTCCCCTTAAAATTATTAAAGGCAAGAAAATTTCCAAATCAGTTATTTTTTCTGTACTATTGTAAGTTATAGAAACAAATTTTTAACAAATTCTTTAATTATGGACATCAGAAAGCTAATATTTTCAATGTTAAATGATCAGTTTAAACAAATGGTACATCTATGCCGTATCCCTGGACATTGTGGAATTTTTGGTAATGAGGGAGCTGATCAATTGGTGAGGGCTGATTCCAGTTTGACCCCTCTGAGGCGAAGAATCTCTCATTTGGATTTATTATACAATTTCAAGAAAAACCTAAGAAACAAATTACAGGATTGGTGGAGTGAGACATCAACTGTTAAATGTTCAAGATCAAGTTAAATTTCAGCGGTGGTTTTATAATATTCGCAATTGATATTTTGAATCAGTTTGCATCGACCTGCTTATGTGAAACCGGCTTTTCAAAATTAGTTGTCATTAAAACAAAATATCGATCGCATGCAATCATGAGCTCTCTGCAAACACATTGAATTCATATGATGTAAAGTTTTCTAAAAGTATTTTTCATTAAAAAATGTTTATACCCGTATGCGTAAATAAAACAATTGTTTCATAAAATTGTTTTATTCAGACCTCTAATAAGGCAGGAACGTAAACACAAACCCCGGAAAGAATTTCACTTTAACTCTATTGACGATTAAAAAAACGTCTGCTGTCTATCCAGGGGTCGCGGCAAAATTTTACACAAAATAGGGGGTCGGAAATGACCACTTATTCAAAATTGGTATTTTAGACACCCCTTTATGTAGATGTGGTGATGAAGACACTTTAAAGCATATATTCTTCGATTGTTCCAGATTTAAAAAAGAAAGAGAAGACTCGATTCAAAAACTTATTGATTTAAAAATCTATCCTCCATTTGGTATTACTCAATTCAATATTTATCTTATCCTCTTTTCCTGTATCTCTCGTATTGGAATTTTTCTTTGAACTGGATCTGCCCCCACAAATATCTCCAGCTGGTGATTGAAAAGTCTCTTCATCCAGAAAAACAGAACACCTCAGCGAAGAAGAAGAAGAAGACTCTCCTAATTTGTAAGATTTCATATATTTTATTGCATTTTGTTTCAATTTATCGATTTCCAACCTGTATAGTTTCTTTCAAATTTCTCCGGCGTGTGCCTTCAAACAAATGTCCGACAGCAATGCACCGGTAACAAGTACCGAATTTTGTAAGTGAAGATCAATTTTATTTCTTCCCTTATTATGAAGAACTCACACAGAGTGACCATTGAACGTTTAATCTATGTGGGTTTGACTTTTAGTATGATCCAAACGAAGTTTTGAAATAAAACGAAATATTAGTTGATATAATATTTAAGAGCTAATTCTTTTTAATCTTTTCGTCGTCCCAAGGAGGGACAAGGAGAGGACAAGGAGAAATTCTCGCCCAGATCGAACTTTAAATTCATTTAGACACTGTTTCGGCTTCTGTTTATCCTCTGTTTTTCGGATATAACGTCATCACCTACCTATTATGGCACCACAGATATATTTTTTAGATGGAGTACTCTCTATATTTCTCAATTGTTGGATTCTGCGTGATCAGCTGACTTTACAAGTGTATTATACTTACGGTCGAAGATTGATAGTTGCTAAAATTACGTAGTATACATGAGATTTTAAGATTAATTTAATTTAGAATCGAATTATGGAAATATCGTAAAAAGTGTGAGTTTGTAAATCTGTAGTCTATTGGCGAAAGAATGTATTAAATTTATCTTATAAGAATTCCAATTAAAAGACTCCTGATTGTTTTTATAATATTGTTTTCTATTTTATGGCAAATGAATGAGAAGTTACTAGATCTATACATCTAACTGCATCTCTTGAACACTACAGCTGCTCACTTCTGAACAAGAAATAACAAAGTGATAAATTTTACTATTCTTGTAACAGAACTGTTTCTACGGCAACCTTGCCCTTATCAGTGCCACCTCTTGAATACAAAGATGGCGTAGAAAATAGTCTTGAACTTCACCTTCATTTACTATTTATAAGAGACGTAGATGTTGATGCGAATGAATCTTATCATTAGCTTTAACTAGAACACCTCATAATCCAAATTTACTCCATAATAAATAGGTCAAGTAGATCTATAATCTATTAGAATGTTATAAAATATTTGATAAGTACAGAATTTAAATAGTTTTCAGTTGTATTTGTACTAAAATAGATCTTGGTAAATAAATGTCTAACATCCAAGAAATTGGGCAATTATTGTAGTGGAAACAGGTAAGAATGTGACAGAATATTTTCTTAATACTTATTCATCTGTTAATCAAAAAGTTTTAGAGATTTCCATATTAAGCCTCAGTGTTCTGTTTTTCAATAAATTAGACATGGAGACTTTAACTCCCTATCTTGCATCGATTTTGGTGTTCATTCTCATCATGTTCACCTACTTTAAAGTTCTCCTACAACACTGGAAGCAACGTAACATCCCTTATCTAGAACCAACTTTCCCTTTCGGCAATTTCGATAACCCCATGGTGACCAAGAAAGCTCTAGTACTATACTTTCAAGATTTCTACGAAAAATTCAAAGAGATGCAGGTAAAATGCGGTGGCATCTATATGTACTGCGCGCCAGTGCTCCTTATCATAGATCCCGAATGCATCCGAGAAGTCCTAACGAACAGCTTCCAAAATTTCCACGAACGAGGCTTTTACAGCGCGGAAAAATATCAACCGATCTGCGCTAATCTCTTCACAATGGAAGGCGAACGATGGAAGACTTTACGTACAAAATTTACCCCAACATTTACCTCGGCCAAAATGAAAATCATGTTTAAATCGATGCTCGACGCCGGGAAGTTGTTGGAGGATCACGTCGCCGAGTACGCTGCCAATAAAAAACCGCTCAACGTGAAAGATTGCAGTGCCAGAGCGATTACCGGCATAGTAGGGAGCTGCGCATTCGGCGTGGAGTGTTTCGAAGACACCGTTATCCAAACGGTCATCAGCGAAAGCATTAACGCAGCTACAACGTTTCTTAAGATGTCTTTTTGCAACGCTATGCCAAAAATAGCGGAATTCTTGAAGGTGCCTTTAATCCCTGACAAACACGTCCGTTTTCTGACCAATTATATCAATGAAACCGTCAAATATAGGAAAATTAACATCACTAGGAACGACTTCCTTCAAATAGTTATCGATATGGTAGATAAGGGAATAATCAATATGGACGAGTTGAGGGCGCAATGTGTTATGTTCTTTTTGGCCGGGTATGAATCCTCAACGAACGCAACAACTTTACTCTTATTCGAGTTGGCCTATAATCAAGATGTACAGCAAAATTTGCGGAATGAAATACTGGATGTCTTGGGTAAGGAAAACGGTGTGATAACCTACGAAGGTGTGATGAATATGAAATATTTGGATATGGTTATTTGCGGTAAGTATAGACTGCTGATTTTCTCGTAAAGTCAAAATATTCATGTTTCTTGCAGAGATGTTAAGAAAATATCCCACAATAGGATTTTTAAATAGAAAATGCGTAGCCGATTTCAAACTACCCAAATCAGATATTACAATCGAAAGCGGTACTAAGATCATTATACCAGTTTATGCTTTACATCACGACCCAAAGTACTTCCCCAATCCGGAAAAATTCGATCCAGAACGATTTTCCGATGAAAATAAAAGCAAAATTGTGCCCTTTACGTACCTACCTTTCGGGGAAGGACCCAGATATTGTATTGGTAATGTAAGCCTTGTTTCTGAAGAAATCACAAACTTGTCAGTGCCAATCAATTGTGAAATCAGTCAGAAAATAGTTTGTGATTTCTGCAGAAACAACCCTATAGCTTAAATCGCAAATAGATCTTTTGCCAAATACTTAACATATTTAATTTTTTAGGAGATAGATTTGCTAAGCAAGTCATCAAGACTATGGTCGTAAATTTAATTCGAAACTACAAATTTGAATTGAATACAATGGTCAAGTATCCTTTGGAGTTAAATCCGAGGGGTTTGTTTATTTCTTCGGCTGAGGAAATCTTATTGGACGTAAAAGAAATTTAATTTAATAAATTGTATTTTACAAACTTCATCGATTTATGCTTGTTTAATATACAGGTTGTTCAAAGTTACCAATTTACATTTATTATTATCGCTAAGTGTGACATGCTTGGGTCAAAACTCTACAGTGTTTCATTAAATTTCCCTTTGCCACTTTAGTTATGACAAAATTTTTCCCATCACTGTAACTATTCTAGTTTCCAAGATATCGCCGGTAGCCACTCTTAGTGGTACACGCTGTATATCGACCTTGCCGAGACTTTTGATCAAATTCACCAGTCCTTGATCATTAATAAATTGGATATTATTGAATTTTCGTCATTGCTTTTGTCATTATTGGGGCTTTGATTCCGACTGCTTTACACGGACCCCTGGAATTCCCCAAGGGAGTAATTTAGCGCCACTTTTATTCATAATATTTATTAAAGATTTGTGACATCAGTAAATGTTCAATAACGGATTTCATAGAACAACTTAACTCAAAATTTCCCTCTATCAAATTTACCCACGAAGAAGAAAAAGACAACAGGATTCCTTTCCTCGACATGTTAGTAATAAGAAATAAAAATAAGTTAGAAATAGACGTATATAGGAAACCTACTAGTAATAATAGATTCATCTTACGGGATTCTAATCACTCATATGAACACAAACTTTCGGCTATTAACTTTTTGGTGCACCGGTTACTCCATTTTCCTTTAACGAAAGATAGATATCAAAATGAACTAAAAGAAATCATCAATATTTCTAACTTTAACGGATTCTCTGAAGATGTCGTCTATAATACTATTAGGAAACATAAGAATAGATTAAGAATTAGAAATGTAAGCACATTAGAACGCATTGACGGCCGTAATAATAAGAAATATGTTAAATTACCCTTTTATCCATGTTACACCAAGGGTCTTCAAAAAATCTTTTCTAGGATTGACCGCAAGATTGTTTTCTCTTCGAGCAATAACCTTAAAAACCTTTTAGGAAATTCCAAAGACCCAGTGGATAACATGGATAAATCAGGAATTTACAAAACTTCATGTAAAGATTGTGATCAAGTGTATATTGGGCAGACAAAAAGATCAATCAAAATTAGGTACAAAGATCATTTGGCTCATCTCAAATTCAGAAGGTTTGATAAATCTAGCGTTGCCCTACATATGCTTGAAAATAACCATAATGTTGATAATATAAAACTCACTTAATGAATTCAGATTTAGGACCACTAAATTCCAGTCTTTATCCTTTGTTACATCATGTTTAATCATTTATAGTTGTAATTTTAACCATGTGCAATGAACCGCTTCATTGTAATCTAGGATTTAATAACTCACGTCATTCGGCTCATTTACCTTTAGGCTATTTATAGTCCTGTGCAATGAAGCGGCCCATTAAATTTTACGATTTTAAATTTACATATTGCATAATTTATTTTCCTTATAAGGTTAGTTCAGTCTTGCTGCTGATGATGATAGCTTGGCTATCGAAACGTGCGTCCAGTACGAATTAGGTGTTGTGGTAAGGGTTTTAGTGAACTGTTTCAGTGTTCCAGTGCCACAGTTTTAGAGTATCCGTTTAATCTATATCATTATTAATTGCATTTAAGATAGCGATTATTTGCAATGTCAACTACTATAGCGGGTGTAGGAGCATTACTCCTTATAATTTGAACACGCTGTATGAATACATTATACATATTGGCAATCCATTTCGAAACAGGCAAATTTCAAATCAAAGTTGGTCACAAAAAAGCAAAAACGTTTTTGAAACAAGTTGCAAAACGAGTGAATTGTTGAAATGAATATACGTATTATCTTGTATTACAAGTTTGATAAAACAAGAAAAAAGTTGCTCTTGAACAAGCACACGAGGTCATCAGTTTATAATCACCAACTTTTGCTCTTTCTACGATTAATTTCGACAATTCACATTCTACAAGCTTGTTGCACACCTTTAAAAAATGCAAATACAAAATACATAAATACAAGAATGTGTTTATAAGCAGTTTTCTTTGGGATTGTGTCTTTTTGAACTACTTATACTGTACTACATTGATGATAAGTATCATATATTCAAACACGATCATCAACTAGATCACCTGCAATTTACTTATCCTCAAATAACATTAATGCAGCCATACTAATAAAGCGTCAGGCGTAATTTTTTCATACAAAACTTCTTACTGAACCCATATTTTTATAGATTACTAAATCAGAATGTATTTTCTCACAATTTTTGCTGTTATCATTGGGATTCTACTTACTTACGTGAAATGGTTGCAAACGTACTGGAAACGAAAGAAAATCCCACACTTAGAACCAAGTTTTCTATTCGGAAATTTTGGAATTCCGATTATTGGCAACAGCAAGAGAAGCATGCCAGCATGCGTCCAAGAACTTTACGGGAAATTGAAGGAAAAAGGTTTGAAATGTGGAGGTATTTACGCTTACTTTGCCCCAATGTTCGTAACAGTGGATCCAGAATATAATAATCATATACTGGTGAAAGATTTTCACGATTTTCACATGAGAGGTTTCTACAGCAACAAAAAAGATCAGCCTGTTTCTTTAAATCTATTTACGTCTGAAGGGGAGGATTGGAGGAAGCTGCGAGTCAAATTCACTCCGACTTTTACCACGGCTAAGATGAAGACTATGTTCGATTTAATGATGGAGGTAGCAAAATCGATGGATGATTATTTCAGAGAAAACGTCATGTCAAAAATGCCAATAAATGCAAGACAATGTGCAGGATATTATAGCATGGATATCGTTGCGACGTGCGCGTTCGGATTGGACAATAACAGTTTCAAAAACAGCACTTTTAGCGATATGCTCGAAGATCTCGTGCACGACAGCTTCAGATTTGCAAAAATCTCTTTCTGTCTCGCATTTCCGAAACTGGCCAATTTCCTTTGCATTCCACTGTTAGAAAAGAGACAAACGAAATACATTTGCGATTTATTGGATAAAACCATGAAAAATAGACGAGAAGATAACATCGTAAGAAAGGATTTCCTTCAGATAATATTGGAGTTAAGACGTCAAAATGAAATAAATGATACGGAATCAAAAGGTCAATGCCTCTTATTCCTTATAGCAGGTTTCGAAACGACGAGCATGATATTTACATTCGCATTGTTCGAGTTAGCCGTAAACGAAGATATCCAGGACAAATTGCGAATCCAAATCAACGAAATCCTTGATAAATATGGGGGCGAAATCACTTACGAAGCTATCAACGCTATGAAATACTTGAAAATGTTTATTAGTGGTAAGTAAACATTGTAAGTCTAACAATACAGCGTGTCCGCCCAATGCATATGTGGAAGGTAATTCTTTCACTAATTGTAAGTTATTTAATAAAATTATACTCAAGTATACAAGATGTTCATTTTCCGCAGCGCACGATACAAGTTTGCTTTTTAAATGGAACATCCTGTATATTATTATTTTTGAATGCCTCTCTTCAATTCCTGTCATCCTTCCTCAATACTTTTATATTTATCTACGAGGGGAGGTTTTTATACTGCCCATCCTGTCTGTCGATAATTACTTTTTGGAGTTGGTGACCTTTGTGGAGTCTGGCATTGTCATGAAACATCATAATTCTTTGTTCATAATTTTAAAGTCGTTTTTGTGGAACGGCAGTTTTCATATCTTTAATTGTTTCCTTATAGACTTTCCCTGTTATTGTAGTACCTTTCTCCATATTCGTGGTTAAAAATTGTCGGAATGACGACCAAGGTTTCAAAAAATGTAAATTAAATTTCACCAATATTTCGCTGTTATTTTAAAGATTCATCAAGGTCATAACTACACATTCAAATTTACAAATAGAAATTAAAAGAAATAGTAATAATTAAATTATAATTTACAATGAGTTAGATAGTCAAACTTGTGAAATTTAAGAGTTACATCTTTTTGAATCCTTAGTCGTTATCCCGACAGTTTTAATCCTAATGACCGCCATACTCTTTGGTGTTTTCTCCATATATTCATTTAACAATATCCTTTCTGCATCCCAAAAACCGCAGCCATTAGTTTTCCTGATGAAGACTGCGTTCTTGCTTTTCTTGGTGGCGGAGATCTCATATGAACCCATTGCAAGGATTTTTGTTTTGTCGGTGGATCCCACTGATACACCTATGACTCATCACCCGTTACAATTTAAAAAAAGAAATCTTTGTCATCAGCCAACGCCGCCAAGATTCCTCACAGCAATTTCGGAATTCAACGCACTAATCCACTCCTAAATTTCCATGGAAGATTTCTTAAACTGTAGCTGCTAAAACCAGTTCCTCAACGCTCTTGATGCTTTCGTTGTTTCTTGCTTTAACAGGGCTTCCGCATCTCGGGTTATCTTGGATTGATTCCTTGTCCCATCGAAATTGCTTAGACAAAGACTTTATCGTAAAATATGATGGCGCATCTTTCCCACAGCCGATAACAGACGGTATCTAAACAGCTTACTGGTTAGGACGGTGATTCAAAATTTATTGGATTGAGTATTTCTTAGAGTTCTCAGCAATACACAAAAATCTCAGATTATCTCAAATATCTTAAAAACCAAGATAGATAAGTGTAGAAAATATTGAAAAAAGTTGACATGAATTGAAGGGAAGCACCCAAAAATGTAATAATATACAAGATGTTCCGCTTAGAACACCAAGCTTGTATCGTTTGTGGCGAAAACTGAACATCCTTTATATTTGAATCTTTTTCTCTAAATTGTTCAGGAAAGGAGTTATCTTCCTCCCACGCACTAAGTAGACTCACTGCACAACTGACAAATATAACACTAGGACTGGTATTATCTCGATAATTAAAAAAATTGTCAGAGCCATCATACAGTGTGGCCCGGTGGACGTTAAAAAATTTGTATTCTTTTACAAGTTTCATTTTCTGATTTCAGAAGTGTTAAGGAAATATCCACCAGTACCAATTCTCAACCGAACATCCGTTGCTGATATTAAATTGCCAAATACAGATTTTATCATTGAACAGGGAACCAAAATAGTAATACCCATCATGGGGTTACATCATGATCCAGAATATTTTCCCAATCCCGATAAATTTGATCCTGATCGCTTTTCCATAGAAAATACACCAAATATAAAACCACACACCTACATTCCGTTTGGCGAAGGACCTAGAGGTTGCATTGGTGAGAATTTATTACCTGGAAAGTGGTACAGGATGCGACAACTATCTACTATCAGCAAATTTCTCTTTTTAATCACTCTATGTATGATAGAAAAAGAATGTTTGACATCAATTTAGACTATTGTTAGAACAATGGCAAAAGAAAATATTGCAAAACAATTTAAAATGAAAGAGATATTAAACTTTTAAGAAAACATTGCGTTTATCATTTAAAACATGTGCCGTGGTTCACTGATGACGAATAGTTGTTGCACCCTGTATATAAATAAATATAACTAAACAAGAACAATTCATTGTAGGGGAACGATTTGGCAAGCAGTCTCTGAAGGTGGGATTATCTGTCATAATAAGGAAGTACCGACTTACATTAAATCCAAGGGTAAAACTACCCCTAGATTTCGAATCTTCAATTACGCTCGCGCCGGCTACCGATATTCTGTTGGATGTCAAAGAAGTTAATCAAATAGCATGATAGAATGTTGGAAACCTACTCATTAAAAAGAATTTTAGATGTTGGCTTACATTGTTAGAAAAAAAGACTTAGAAAGAAAGCAATATAGAGGAAATATTTTTGAGTTTTAACTGTTTGAAAATGTTCCAATTAATTTTACCTTCCTGCACACCCTGTATAATAAAATGAAGATATTTAATATTGATTAGCGAACTTGGACTATAAGATAAATAAACGAGATAAGGAATGTTTGAGAAAATATCTCAAATGCAATTTTCTTTCCTTGAAAAGTGAATATCTCAAAAACTGTTCATTTTAAGAATATAGTGTATTATACAAATTTGCTTTATTTTTTATCAAGGAATATAAAAATGTAATAATATATAAGATGTTTCATTTAAAATAAACTTAAAACAAGGTACCAGAGAAACTCTATACTTCAAAATCATTATCGATCATAGGTCATTTGATTTCAAGCAACTTTTATTCCAAACATTTTTAAATTAAATAAATAAGTAAGCTGTAATTCAAAGCGTACCGATAGTTGTCGCCCCCGGTAGAGCTTATTCTTATTAAGTAACAATCAAAATTTGTTTCCATTGCATAAAAGGAACTACTATCAACAACATTGTTTTCAAATTTTCAAACATGACGACTAGGGGGCGCAGTTGCCAGCGTCAACAGTAAATTTTAAATTATCTGGTAAAAGTTCCAGGATTAATTATAATTTTGAAAGCTTCATTAAAAAGCTTAATTAATTAGGCACCACTTTGGTTAAAGTTATTCTCAGTTATCTCTAAAAGTTCGAACGTAACAATATGCTTTTGTTATGTTGTGTTTAAAGAATTTTGACAGACCAAAGTAGTGGCGAAAACCGCGTAGTGATATTTTTTTCCTTTTTCCAGATAACAACGAAAGCAGTCATTTATCAGTAATAATTTCCCTATAAGTTACAAATACCTGCTTAATAATATCGAAACCTATCTTAGTTGGTTATGAAATAAAGGAATAATAGCAAAATGTAGCCGTTTTATTATTCAAATAGTAATGCCTGATCAAATCGCAAAATAAACAAATTATTTCTACTCTTGCTAGGCTGGCGATAGCATTATGAATCTACTGAATCGTATCAACTCTCGTCGTAGGATTTGTTTGGTAAACCAGATCTTTTATCCTTCCTCATAAATAAAAGTCAAGCACAATCAAATCTGGGGATCTAGCTGGCCATGGAATAATGGATCCACTTTCAATCCACCGATATAGAAACGTATTTTGAAGAATGAAGATAGTCACGGGGGATTCACAAATAATGAGCTAGACAGCCGTCATGCTGAAACTACCATGTTCTTCGAGTTTCCAACGAAACGTAAAAAGTTTAAATATGCTTCGTCGTTTAATCTGATCACCCAAAATGGCACACCAAACATTTACACTCCATCCACGTTGATGATCAACTTCTCTCATCCAATGAAGATTTTCACTGGACTAGGAATGCATATTATGCAAATTTATCTGCACATCATTAGTGAAAGTATTTCATCAGTTCACAACACACAATGTAGGAAGGCAGCATCTTCATAGCAGATATCTTTCATCCTATTAACAATAATGGTGTCTATGGTCAAAATCTGTATCCGAGAGGGCTTGATGTAATACCATATAGGATGGGTGTAACGTATTGCCTATTAAGATGCGATGAATTGATGACACACTTACACTTAGAACGGAAGACATTTCTCTAATGTCTGTGTGAGGATGAGTTTCAACATATGCAAGGACGTTTATCACATTAGATTCAGTTCTAGCTACACACGTTCTGGTAGGACTTCTACTAGGTTGAACATACCCTGTTTCATGTAATCGTGTCGCCAAACTTTTGAATACTTCTCGGCTGAAATGTTTTCTTTCTAGATACTTAACGGCATATAAACATTGAAAATACACTGCAAGCATATATCTCTGCATTCGAAAACAACATTTTTATCATTCAACCGCTAAGCAGCAGTCCTCAAAAGCCAGTGCGCAGTAAAATTCTATGCACTTGTTACAATTGTCAAATAAATAATTCTTTCCATAGCATGCTAAATTCTGCTATTGTATCCAAATCATACTAGATTTTGTCGGCCTCTACCATTATTTGAAAAGTGATTAAAAACAAGTAAACTAATACGCCTACACAATTTTGTGTGTAAAAGGGTAAAAGTAATCGTTCCTTTGTTTCATGGCCAACTAAGATAGGTTTCGATAATATTAAGTAAGTATTACGCGGTTTTCGTCACTACTTTAGTTTGTCAAATACAACATAAAAAAGCATATTGCTACATTTGAATTTTTAGAGATAACAGAAAAACTTGTACAGTTGAGGATAACGCCATCTGGTACATTTCTTGAATAATAACGGGTGGCACAAATTGCGTCGTTTAAAGCAGCGCTAAATGCATTTTCAAACAAGTCCACGTTTCTTTAATTCGGTTAAAAACCGCTGAAGCTATTGTAATTCCCAAGATATCGCCGGTCCCCACTTTTCGTGGGACACGCTGTATATGGGTGCATTCCAAAAATTTGTATATCGGATAAACACTCCGCTGTACTGAGGGCTGTTATTGTAAACTGAGGGGAGAAAATTTCCTAACCCTAATTGTAAAATATTGAAATTTCGAACCATGCAACAAGCCAAAGAAATAACACACGGGATAATAAATAAAAGCGAAAACACTAATCCATTTCCCAAAATTTATTACAGTAACCACATTGTCTATTATTATTTATTGATTGACTTCATCAACACGTTCCGCACTACGTGACCCCATTTCGTGGGTCCACAATGTAATCGGACTGCAATTATTTACATTTTTGGTACATTTGTTGATATAAATAATACACATATTTGAATAATTTATCTATCACCGACTATTATGCATTTACTAGTGATTATTCCCATTTGTTTCTAATACTCAGAATTGTATAAACATATTGTTCTTATAGCAAGGATTTGATCAATCCTTAAAAGACAAATTGACTAACTAGTGAACATTGTAACAAACTACCTTGATGGTAAGTGTACACAAAAAATTTTTACTTTCTTTAAGATTATTAGGATCATTTCAAATATACGGCAAGTTCAGCAAAGATATCATGAGATTATCGCGAAAATACGCTATTTTTTGGAATTTCAGTGTTAGATAGTATTAGCAGAAGAAATGCGTATTCTTAAATCAAGTAAAAAATATAAACTTAAACAGAACTTCTTCCTTTTAAATCAAATACATGCACGATTTATATTGACGACGTTTAGTATTTAAGGTAAGTGTATCGAAAATTCAAAGCAAATATTGCGAGATCTCACAAGGAGGCCATAATATTCTTAAAAGAATCTTATTTACAGCATCTTCTTCCGGGTTTTGCTATGTATTGTTTCTTGTGATCAAGGTTCATCGTTTGAGGCAGCTAATAAGATGAACAATTAAACAGTGATCGCCACCAACGTAACACTGAAAGCAGATTTCAAAAATGTCTGCACAAAGGTGTAACATTTAAATATAAACGTTTTGCAAAGAATTTATTATATTGAAAGAAAAGAACGAAGTATGAAAAACAAAAAGTGTAAGAACCTCCAGAATATAACATGGAAATTGCAACGACAAGAAAAGGTGCGAATCCTTCTACCACGCTTGGCAGAAACGTATAACTATTCAAAGGCAATAAATGATTATAATTTTGTTACAATCGACCAAGTGGTCACGGCATGAAGTCTTTTCTGACATTAATGTCAAGTGTATTTCTTGCAAGTTTTGATTCAATTTTCACCGCTTTCTCTTATAATACTTTTGTTCAACGTGTTTTGAGGGTCTGATTATGCATAGAGTGGGGCAACGTGGAAATTACCACCACTTGACTGAATTCGACAAATGTCGAATTGTTGGCTTGCACTAAGGTACACGCAGAGAAACAATTACTGTTTCAATTATTCCACAATACAACAACTGTTTTAAATCAAAAGAAATATTTTTTAGCGTTTTTTTTTTCTCCGTTTAAGAAAAGTATATACTTGTAATGAAATAATTATATTTCTTTGTTTAAAACATTTGTTAAGTTGATACAAAAAAATCTTGCAGAAAATTTGAGTATAAGTAAATGGCCGTTGTAACGCAAAACGATATTTTCTTAAGGATAATAAATAGTTTCCTTAATTCCAGAAAGCGTTTAGGAATTGTTCATAAATCAATGGTTTCATTTTCGTAAGATAAAGCATTTATTCACGTAGAATTCTTGAAATGCGTACTATTTATATTCACATTATTAATTGCACTTACCTTGTTTAAAACTGTACAACATATCCGTACGTAATGTAGTAAATTATTCTCATTGCTTGCGATTTTAAAAAGGCTAAGGTAGAGGTTATCTACAGAATAATGTTCAAACAAAGATGAACTTAATGTAGAAGTATACACGAAAAAAATTGCCTATAAACAGTAACCAAGATAATGCTAATAAATAGCTCGTGGTATTGATGGAATCCCTCCCGACAAAAACAACGTGAGAAAGCACTAATGCTTTTTGATCCTGCCCACATTGTTGTTCATCTCTCAGCTTATGCCACTAATCTTCAAAAACAGCACTAAAATATTTCTTGGCGCCACCTACTGCCAAGAGATATGGTCATGTCGTTGCTAGCGACAGAAACCGGAATACGGATGTCATACTTATCTATATATTATATTGATATACATATGATAGATACAAACGAGCATCAAGAAAATTATATACCAACTGTAGTGTTTTCAAATATATAATAAATAATAATAAAAAATGGATAAATAAACTTAAATATTAACTCATTTATTATTAAACTACATAAAAATAATCCCTATTTAATAACATTTTTAAAGAAATAATTTTATTGTACTGTAACATATAAAAAAAAAGGCCAGGAAAGTCGCCAAAGAGGAACCGGGAGCCGAAGAAGAACTAATGAGGTGCAGGACCGCCACCTTTGCCTAATGGCACTAAGAGACCGATTCTCCAGTGCCAGGTCAGTTGCTGATCTGTGGTTAGGTAATGAAAGTCGCCATATGACCCTTCGAATCGTTTATCGTCGAATTAGGGCTGTCGGCTTGCAATCCAATCCATCTTATGTTATCACCTACAGGTAAATACCGACAACAACGTTCGGAGTTGTATAAGTTACGAATGCAGTGGAACGTGGACTGGCATAGGGTAGTGTCCAGTGATAAATCTCGATTTTGTATAGGGATGCATGATGGGCAGATGAGGGTCAGACGAAGACGTGGAGAACGTGGCGATATTCAAATTCCTGTTGAAAAGCGTGTGCACCGAGCCGTGGGAGATATGGAATGGGATGCTGTAGCAAATGAGAGTAAGTCTCAGTTGGTGTTCATCCGAGGCATCACGAATACCCTGCGCCACGTTAATGAGGTAGTGGAAGCGTATATTCTTCAATATCTTTAACAGTTCGAAAGCCCACTTTTCCAGCAGGATAATGCCCATCCCCTCGTAGCGGGAACTTCTGTAAACCGATTCGAAGAGACCCATGTTAATATCTTACCATAGCCATCCGTATCTCCCGACCTCTCGCCAGTCGACCACGTGTGGGATATTATGGGAAAAAAGTGAGAAACTTAGCGAATCCTCCGCAAACACTGGAAGCTCTCCGGCATGAATCGCGGGTTGTTTGAGACACCATACTCCAAGAGGACATCGACCACCTACTGAAATCAATGCCACGAAGGGTGTGGGAGTGTGAAACTAATAGAGGGGCCCAATACGTTATTAATAAAAATAAAATTAAACTGTGTTAATTAAATTGTGTTAATCTTTCGTTCCTTTTCTTTGAGATTACAAACAATTATTACCTTTGAATGAATATACGTTTCTGCAAAGTTTAGTAGAAAAATTCGCACCCCTTCTTGGTGTTGCAATTTCCATGTCATCTAATATATGTAACTTGGAATTGAGTATTTAGAATTGAGTATATTGATATTCTTCCACCAAGAATACATTTTTAAGTATGTGTTTGGCATTCAAATGTATCAGATTTAAATTATCTAAGTACCTACCTCATAAATACGCGCCAAATTTTTTTTACAGATTACAAATTTTAGAGAGATCGCTAATTGAAAATGCTTTTACTCACCATTATTGCTCTTATAATCACTACTTTACTTGCTTATGTGAAATGGTCGCAAACCCATTGGAAAAGGAAGAAAATCCCGCACCTAGAGCCAAGCTTCCTCTTCGGCAATTTCGAAAATCCGATCACCAGCAAAAGCAAAATAAGTATGGCGGCATATTTCCTCGAACTGTATAGGAAATTGAAGGCAAAAGCTTTAGGTTGTGGGGGTGTTTACCTTTACTTCGCTCCAATGTTCATAATAGTTGATCCTGCGTACAATAAGCATATCTTAGTGAAAGCTTTTCATAATTTCCACATTAGAGGTTTCTATTCCAACCAGAAAGATCAGCCTGTTTCCTTGAATCTATTTACGTCCGAAGAGGAAGATTGGAGGAAGCTGCGAATTAAATTCAATCCGACATTCACGACAGCGAAGATGAAGGTTATGTTCGATTTAATGCTTGATGCTGCAAAATCGATGGAAAATTATTTCGGGGAACACGTCATACGTAAAATACCAATAAATGCAAAACAATGCGCAAGATATTATTCAACGGATATCATTGCAACCTGCTCGTTCGGATTGGACACTAACAGTTTCGAAAATGGGACTTTCAGTGAGATAATTAAAGATCTCATCCGCGAGAGCACAACATTTACAAAAATATCTTTCTGCCTCGCTTTTCCAAAACTGGCCAATTTTCTAGGCATTCCATTATTTGAAAAGAAGCGAGCTGAATACCTTTGCGATTTGCTGGAAGATACTCTGAAAAATAGGCTAAAACATAACATCGTAAGAAATGATTTTCTTGAGATATTATTACAGCTAAGACGCCAAAATGAAATAAGCGATACGGAGTCGAAGAGTCATTGCCTACTGTTCCTTCTAGCCGGCTTCGAAACCACAAGCACGACGCTTACATTCGCTTTGTTCGAGTTAGCCGTCAACGAGGATTTCCAGGATAAGTTGCGTATTGAAACCAATGAAGTCCTTGACAAGCATGGCGGCGAAATCACTTACGAAGCCATTTACGAAATGAAGTATTTAGAAATGTTTATTAGTGGTAAGTAAATATTGTAAATCTAATATTTGGGCTATCATTAACATCTCACTCATTAAATTATTCTTCTTGAGAAGACGAATGTAACGATGGGGTTGTAGGGGGTAGTAGGAACAATCAATCATACCAAAACTAACTGTATATCCTTTTCCATCCAACGTAAACAGTTATCAGAAATATGCTGAGCATTTGCATTGCTAAAATGGTCTAAAAGAAACAACAACAGATAAATTTTTGTGATTTAACATAAGTGAAAATCTTAACAGGAAAAGATCAGTGACTGTAATCGATTAGTGAAGCATTTCTGGAGCTTAAAATCATCGATTACAGTAAACGTACTTTTATTATGCGAAAATTCAATCTCGTTTAAATTACGGCATCTTACTTTGGGAATCAACCACTTCAGCTTAACATTCAGAAGCGGATTAAAAGAATATTAAGAGCTTTAGTCAGTACTTTAAAGCTTTTAAAGGAATCTCTACCAGAGTCTCTAGATAGTGCAGTCACCATATTTGTAAATACGTCAGGTCGAATGTGCGCGCTCGTTTTTAAACATGTGCGGAGACGACCCGAAGCCGATTTTGGAATCCATTCTTATAGGAGATGAAACGATGGTTCTGTATTATGATCCTTTATCCAAGAAGGAATTGAAGGAATGGCAGCGACCCAATGAACCTCGTCCCAGAAAGTAGTTGTAATACAACATTTTGAGGGAAAAAACTTTAGAATATTTTTACAAGGGTATAGAATTATAAACCGATTGTTGTAATAAATGTAAAATGTAAATGTATTGAAGTTAGGGAACATTATATTGAAAAATAAAAATTGTTATATTTTACCAAGTTTATTTTTTCTATATTAGGCCGAGAATTTATGACGTTTACGTTGGGTTAAAAATGAATTTTGTAATATATAAACAATAATTGCTTCCCACCGATAACATTGCGAGTAGACACGCAAGCGCAAAGTGCAAGCAGTGCAAGCCATGCAAGCTAGAAAATCTGCTTATATTAGAGAGCGGAATTATATGCATCGGAAATCGATAAAATATGCACATATATATGCAGAAAAAGCTATTTCAAAAGAAGCAAAACCAAGTCCTAAATGATCTGCACTTTCGATATCCACAAAGAACAAGCGCCTTCGAGCTCTCTTGACAATACCACGTGTATCTCTTTTGAAGTCAACTTAGTGTTCTTTTATGCGGGCAGCACCAAAATTTTAAAAGTATGCACTTTTATACAAGTATCTATAAAAACAATAATTATATCTATGTCCATTAATCAATGGCTAGTAAAGCCTCTTCATTTTTTTTAATATCTTTTCTGACTGCCCAAATTTATTATAACTAGAGAGCGGAATTATATGCATCGGAAATCGACGAAATATGCGCATATATATGCAGAAAAATTCTTCGAAATATGTACAATTTTTGCTAAATATGCAGTTTTATACACATATGCTTCTGATACCGATTAACTTCTTGCTAAATGTTATAAAACAAAAATAATCACAACGAAGCATTTTACAAACGTTTATTGTTCTTACATTATTCCCACTTACATTTTAAAATCACAATTATATAAACACATACGTACTTAAAATTTGCTAAAATACATACTTAGACACTACATATTTTTATTATTAAAACAATTTCCAATTAAATGCTTTTCTAAATTTTCTAATGAAAAATTATGTCGCCTATCTGTGAGAATGCATTTATATATCGAAAAACTTCTTTCAACATCAACGGAAGATATTGGTGCGTACTTTAATGCATTCATAATCTCAGGGCTTAATTCTATACTTGTTTCTGTTTCATCCATTTTTAATTCACCAGTTAAAATCAAACTGATGTTTGCTAAACTTTTGTATCCTACATATTTATTAATTATTTCTTTAAACTTTTGACCTATTGAGTTTCCTATTCTACCCGGAATATTTGAAACACTATTTTCTAAATAATTGATTAATTTAACTGATTCAGTTAGTGGCAGCGATTCTTTTTCAAGTTTTATTATTGTCAAAGAAACAAGTTCATAATTGGCTTTAATAAATATCAATTCATTAGGCAAAGAAGAGTTTTTCAAAATTTCTTAACATTTTGCAATAGAATTGCAGTTGTCAGTAGAGAATTCTGAAGTAATGTTTTTGATCTGTAGATAATGGTTTGCATAAAATATTGCGGCATTTAACCAAGTACCCCATCGGGTAATGACGGGTTCAGGTGGTAGAGGAGTATCCGGCAGCTTTTCTCTATAAATCTGAACTCTCAATGGTGACTTTAAGAAAATTTTCTTATCGTTACTGATTAATGTATTTACTGCTGGAAATTGCCGCCGAATTTCCTCAGCCACCCTATTTAATCCATGAGCCAAACAAGTAACATGTATTAAATTAGGGTACAAAAGTTTAAGCTGTTGACCCGCTTTAATCATATATGCCGCTGCATCGGACAACGGACGATTTTAAGGAAAGCACCTCTCCTTGATGTGTGGAAATATAACGGGTGTTTTTTTTTGCTTGGATAGAACTTATTGAAAAGTTAACTGTCAAACGAGCTGTCTACTGCGTTCACTTTTTAACATTTATGATCAGTATACTCTGGCAAGTCATCATGAATAGATCACGCTTGAACAACACTATCAAATTATTCAAATTTATTTTGAAATTCAGTCATCGATTCGCGCAACTTACAAACAACTTCGTGACTTTTATGGCCAACATAATCGTCCTTCTGAACGAGCCATGAACTGCGGATAGATTTCGTACCACACACTCTCTACATGATAATAACACTAACACGTCGAAGAAATGTGCGTACTGAAGAAAACATCGTTGCTGTAAACGAAAGTGTGGAACAAGATCCCAATTTATCCATTCGTTGTCGGTCACAACCATCTGTGCGTCCACATCGGGACTACGTGGAAAAATTTGCGTAAAGATCTTGGTCTACATTCATATAAGATCCAGCTGGTACGGGGATTAAAGCCACAAGACTATGATCTGCGTCGTTCTTTCGTCGAATGGGCTCAAGAGCAGTTGGAAACTGACTCGTTGTTTTATCACAAAATTGTATTCAGCGATGAGGCTCCTTTTTGCTTTTTGCTTAACGGGTTTGTGAATAAACAAAATTGCCGCATATAGAGTGGGACCAATCAACAAGAGACCCTACAAACACCATTACATCCAGAAAAATGTACTGTTTGGTGTGGTTTGCACGCCGGTGGTATTATTGGCCCTTATTTCTTAAAAGATGACGCCGGAGCTTGCGTTACCGTCAATGGAGATCCTTACCGCACATCACTAATGATTTTTTGTTTGAAAATGTGCAGAACGAGATGTGGTTTCAACAGGGCGGCGCTACATGTCATACGACGAGGGTAACTACCGACTTATTGAAATCAAAATTTGACGATAATTGGACCTGTCAATTGGCTTCCAAGGGGATTTGACACCTCGGTTTTTTCCTGTGGGGCTCCGTGAAATCGCTGTATTTCTTATATCAATAAACCAGCAACAATTGACGACTTGAAAGCCAGCATTGTTCGTGTTATTCGTGACATGCGGCCAACAGTGCTCGAAATAGTAACCCAAAATCGGAAGTGCAAAATACGCTTCGTCAAGAACAGCCGCGTTGGCCATATGCTCGAAATCATTTTCAAATGTTAACGCCATAAATAAATCTTTCGAGTCATGCATTTGATCAAATTTTAATTTTTCGTATCATTTTTTACAATTTTAAGTTCTATCGGGCTTAAAAAAACACGTAAATTTTTAAAATTTTAAGAACAATTTTATTTGAAAGGAGAGAAAAACTTTATATATACATATACATATACATATATAAAATAATGAAATCTAAGTTGTGTGTGTGTGCGTTTTTTTCTTTTTATATATAAAAATAAAAATAATACTCGTTGTGTAAAGCTTCCTTTTTTTTCTTTTATATGCCTAGAAGTACAAAAGAACCATCAAAAAGTGATGCTAAAATGGGTGAAATCAAGGAATGACAAAATAAAAAGTTACTGCGTTTAATGATTATCAAACAAAAATTATTAAATGAGGATTAAATTAATTAAGAAACAGTTTCTCCGTTAAATTCTAAATACGGTTATTTTCTAAAATATAGGTTTACTACAACTTTAGCGCTGCGTCCGACAACGTCTAATACACACGTGTCCGATAAAATGTTCGTTGGTAAATGTTTTGTTGTATTACAGGAAAACTAATAAAGTTCAAAGAAAAAATTATTTTTGTTCTAAATTTGCTAAAAAATGCACGAATATGCTCTAGTGTGCAAAAATATGCAATAATCGCTGAAATATTAATTAATTCGAAATGTTGTTATTCGCATATATACTGAAGCATTTGCTTATCGTATAAAAAATATGGGATATGCAAATTGCATAAGTTCCGCTCTCTATTGATAACATCTCGACAAACTTTGATTTGATAAACAAGCAATTAAATTTCAAAAATTCGTAATTTTATGTGTAGGGCAAAGAATTTGTTTTAAAAACTAAATCGGCGTTTTTGAAGATAAATAAACATTGAGATGATTATTCTGGGAACAAGATTGACCTTGAACGTATGTTAAAGATGAATGAAAATCCTATAAAATAACTAGTATCAAAAGTTAGCGAAAGAATAAAATTCACAACACGATTAGAGAATTTCAAAATGAAAAGAAGCTTAGTTATCAAATAGTACCATGCATGAGTATGTTTTGTATGTGTAGCCTTCGATTCTTCTCTTTGGTTATAATTGTTTTTTTGTCATTTTGTTGATTCTTCCTTTATCTTTTTTTTAATGTAGCGATCATAATATTTCCTTTGTTCTTTGACTTATCCTATGCTCTTTTTTGCTTTTAGAATAAATAAAATATTATTTTTATTGTATGTCGCCATGACCATTAAAAAGTATGTACTCCAATATGTTTTATGTTCCGGTTTCAGAAGTGTTAAGGAAATATCCACCAATACCAATTCTCAATAGAACAGCAGTTGCAGACATCACACTGCCAAATACAGATTTTGTCATTGAAAAAGGGACCAAAATAGTAATACCCATCGTGGGATTCCATCATGATCCAGAATATTTTCCCAATCCTGATAGATTTGATCCTAATCGCTTTTCCATCGAAAATAAACCGAACATAACACCATACGCTTATATGCCATTTGGTGAGGGACCTAGAAGTTGTATCGGTTAGTATTTCCTATACAGTCCCTGCCCATCGACTTACATCGAACCACTTAAAAATGTTATGATTTTGGGGTAAAATTAAAAAAAAAACAGTTAGTAATGTTAGCGATATTATTATTTAATTACATATAACATACAAGTAAGTATAACACATGTTTACTAATGTTTGCTTGTTCCTCCTCTGCGTTGTATTATTTCCTCAATCCTTTTTGGCATACTGCCAATGCAGCTTTTTATTATTTTTTAAATTTCGTCGCTATTATACCATCCATCTTCAATATTTTGTTGTAATTCTTCCTTTGTAGTTGAGTTTCGTGTACTTACAATGTTTTTCAAGACATATTTTTAATTGAGTTTATGTCTGGTGAATATAGCGCTCCCAGTCCTTCTGTCGTAATACACGACCAAACCATTAGAGATTAGGGGGTGCTTAATAGATTTGATCGTACATGCTTCATTATAACGCTCTGAAAGACGTCGTCGAACAAATTGGGTTCACTCCGTTGGCACTTCTAGCCGTGATTGTCGCTATAAATAATCCAGGAAAAAGTAAAAAATGTAGAGAACCATTAAGTGAACTATGAGCATGAATTTGACCAAAAATACCGATGACAAATGAAACTTAACTTTCCTCAATCTTCAATTGTATATTTTTTACGTTCTTTAACCCACTGAAATCGTGTCACTTTCATTTTAGATGTTAGTCTTGGCTTCTTTGCCGGACGTCTGCATTTCAAGCCTGTTTCATGAAGACGTCTACGGACTGTTCGGGCTGATATTTGTCTACCTTCTCCACTAAGAATTTTATGAACACCTTTAGTGGATTAGGAACGATGTTCTGTAGCCACTTTTACTTTACAGTTGTTTCGCGTTTGCCGGCACAACATGTTCTGCCACTACTTGTACTAGGAATATTCTCCCTAATTAATTTCGCTATTCTCAGAAGAGTTTGATGTGATATACCCTCTTTTTGTGCAACTTCACGTTGAGAGAACTTTCGCGTCTCTAGAAGAGCAGAAATTCGTGCTTTTTTCTCTGTTGTTGTATCCTACCTCTTTCCCATTATGATAATAATTGACCGCGAAAATAAACGCACACAAATAAAATTAGAACTCGTTGAAAGATAATGGAAAATGTGTGGAATATCTTGAAAAACATCGTAAGTACACGAAACTTGACTAAGAGATACACATTAACATTACAGTAGCCAAAAGATTGAGAAAATAACGCAGAGAGAACAAATAATATATAAATTTTACTTACTTTCTTACTACATATAAATGTAATTAAATAATAAATACGAGGGCATTCCAGAAAATAGTACCCGTTTACATATAATTAAAAGAAAAACAAAGGAAAGTAAATAATGATTTTATTTAAATGAAAGTGATACATTTACTCATTTTTCAATGTAGTCGCCGCCGTTGTTGAGACATTTGTTGTATCTTGAAACCAGTTTGTTTATGCCTTCCGCGTAAACCTGCTTTTAAGTCATTATCACTTTGGAAACGTTCTCCTGACAAGAAATTCTTGAATTTACTGAACAAATGCTAGTCACTTGGAGCTATACGCAGGGTGGTCAGAAACCTCCCACTTGAACTTCCGAAGAAGGTCAATGGTCTTTCGAGCCGTGTGGGGACGAGCATTGTCATGTAGAAGAACAATGTCGCTTGTCAGCATTCCCCGCCTCTTGTTTTGGATGACCCTACGAAGCTTCTGAAGTGTTTCACAGTATGTATCCACATTTGATCGGCGCCCCTTGGGGCATGAAATCAACCAACAACAGACCTCATCGGTCCCAGAACACTGAGGCCATAACCTTTTTCGTGGAAAACGACTGCTTAAACTTGCGCGGCCTTGTTGGAGGTCGTGGATGGTGCCACTGCATGGACTTGCGTTTTGTCTCAGGTGTGAAATGACACACCCAGGATTCATCCCCAGTAACAATTTAGTCAAGGAATGCATCGTCCTGTTGCTCGTAACGAGTCAAAAACGTCAACGATGCACCCATCTGGTTGGTCTTGTGCTCGTCGGTAAGCATTTTGGGCACCCATCCTGCGCAAATTTCTTTGTAATTCAGATGGTCCGTCACGAATTCATGAAGCAATGATTGTGAAATTTCCGGAAATTGATTACTCATTTCTTTCAGTTTTACGCGTCGATCTGCGCAGATGAAATCATCGACACGTTTCCTCAGATCATCGGTCATAAGGGACGGGCGACCTGACCGCTCTTCATCGTGCACATTATCTCTTCCCCCTTTGAAATTTCGAACCCAGCGTCTTACAGATGACCCATCCATTGTTCCCGTACCATACACTTTAGTAATCCTGCGATGAATTTCATTTGGACGGACGTTTTTTGCATTCAAAAAGCGGATCACGCATCGCACTTCCCATTTCGCGGGATTTTCTATCGTATGCGCCATTGTAAACAGTCATAAAACTCACACCACGCACCGGAAGAACTTCAACTCTTTTTTCCCGCAAAGCTACGATGTTACTGACATCTGCGCTACTTTGCTTTTAATTGGATCAATAGCGCTATCTGTATGACTAAGCGGGTACTATTTTCTGGAATACCCTCGTATTACCAACATTACTAACTGTTTTTTTTTTTTAATTTTACCCCAAAGTCATGTGGTTCTAAATCGATGGCCAGAGGCTGTAATGTACAATGTCAAACGCATAATGTAATTGAAAGAAACATTTGTAGGCGAACGATTTGGCAAACAGACTCTGAAAGTGGGATTATCAGCCATAATCAGAAGATATATGCTTAAACTAAATCCAACGGTGAAACTGCCGCTAGAATTTGAATCTTCAGTTACGCTCTCACCTACTATCGACATTCTATTAGATGTTCAAGAAGTTTAAAATTATGCAACTATAGGTTTTGTATATATTGTTATATTATGAAATTGATTGAAAATATGTTTTATATGGGATTTGAATTTCTTATTATGTAGAGAATAGCTAATTGTTTAACCTAAACGAATGGCCTTTTATATTACCACTATATTTGATTCCGCTGATCACCTTATGTTAGAAACTCAACTAACATCAAACGACTTAGAAAATTTCAAATCTGTAAACGAACATCTGCAAGCAAAAAAAATTATTTTTTTTACTTACCAAAGCTACGTTCACAATCTCAAAAGTAGTGGCTATAATTATGAGTTACAATCAGTGTTTAAAGTATAACAACGGTGTTAAAATGCGTCCTTTCACAATGAAATTTGAAATTAATAATATTAATTTTGACAGAACCTGAGAAGTTTGTAAACTCCAAACTTCTTCAAGTAATAATAGTAATAATAATAATAATAATAATGGTCTTTATTATCCAACAGAAAACAAAGTCTAATAACAGGATAACAATAATAAAGAAAAAAAAAAAAGAAAAAGGTGCACAGCACTTCTGGACATAATATTCAGCGTACACCTATACAAACGCCAGTTATTATAAAACAGACATAACTTTAATAGCAAAAAAAAAGAACATTGATTAAGAAAAAAAGGTACTGAACCAATTCAGTGCCACGTACGTATACGTAAAATTGACGCATGCGTTGTTTTGGAATTGCACGAATGTTGTCCAACAACAAGGTTATGTTTGGTAATATGATCTTTGGGTAATGATAAAACCATATTGAAACGTACAACGTAATGGCAATGATTGAGATTATGTGAATTAGGTTAGGTTTATATTTGAACAGTTTGAATACATCAATCGTTCTCGTGTGCCTCCTAACCCGGTCGGTAATATAGCGACTCTACATTATCGAATTAATTATAATGATCAATGTAGTTAATAGAGGAAGCCACGAAATATGCTGATTAGTTGAAATTAGTCGTTACCGCCGATATAATAAGACAGAGCGCTCTCCAATTACGTCACACTGTTTAGGTGATGTATCACCATGCACGATATTAGCCTAAGCGGTAAAGGAATCGTTTTTTTTTCATTTATTTTTTAAGTTTTGAAGGGCTTCCTGTTTAAAGAGGATGCCAGTCGTCAACTGAGCCTTTCTTCGCATCCCATTGGATTTTATTTTGGAAAAATGAAGCTTCAAAGCTAAAACCAAACACGTAACCGAGCACCGGTTTCGAAAAATCGAAAAATTCGAGGAAACAGAGCTGAATACTGATGTTAGACCATCGACACGTGTTCGTCCAGGTTGTTCAGGAGAGAACATCACGGCTGTTCGCTAGAATGTGGCGGAGAGTCTGGGACATCCATACGACATCATGTTCAAGAATTGAACCTTTCAACAAGCACTATGCAGCGTATTCTTTCAAAAGATTTGCATCCTCATGCCTACAAAATTCAACTGACCCAACAACTCAAGCCTACAGACTATCCACAGCGAAGAAAGTTCTTCAATTGAGTCATTAAACAATAACAAGTATCCCGCCAAAATCATCTTCAGCGATGAGGCCCATTTTCATGTTGATGGCTTTGTAAACAAGCAAAATTGCCGCATTTACAGTGACGAAAACCCACATGTGTTTCATGACAACCCAAACGGATTACTGTTTGGTGTGGATTTTGAGCTGGAGGCATCATTGGACCATTTCTCTCCGAAGACGCTGCAGGGGGATACACAAGCAGTCAATGCGAACGGTATCGAGGCATGATAACCCAGTTTTTTATGCCTCAAATGGATTGTATGGATCTCGAAGACATGTAGTTGCAACAGGGCGGTTCCACTTAACACTAGAGCCCGGTAACTGGAGAGCAATCGCAGCGGCAGTGTAACTGTGTTTAGGTGGGCGGGGAGGGCTTTATTGATATAGACGTAGTTATTAATTGTAGTTATTATTTAGTGTAGTGCGTTTTGATTTTATTGATACAGACGTAGTTATTAATTGTAGTTCTCAGTGAACATGTCGAAGGCTAAAAAACGACCCTTTCAAGACATAGTAAATAAGTTTATTTCTGACTTTCCCGATTTGTTTTACAACGGGAGTAAGATTTTGTTTGTAAAGTGTGCAAAATACATTTGATGTCAAATAAGAAGTGGAACTGTACAAGACACGTAAATTCCGCGCAGCATAGAAAACGAAAATTGGGCATGCTACCGAGAAGTGCATTTTTTTAAATGTAATTTTTGTATTGATAAACTGTAATTTACCACCAGGCTTATTCGATAAACAACCGTTTAAGGACTTTTGGGACAAATACAATCCCGAGTTGCGATTGCCAACGGAGAAAACGGCAGGTAAGCATGTTGCATTTGTACGCGATGACGTGGAAAAGAAAATGAAACGCATATTGAAAAAAGAGTTTCTTTGGTTATGTGTTGACGAGACAACAGACTGTAAAAAAAAATCAATTGTAAATATTATGGTACACATACTGGACCCTAGTAAACCTACATTACCACTGTTACTAGCTAGCCGAAGACTACAAGAGTGTACTGCTGCAGTAATTACGAAGGTTGTACTTAGTACGTTGGAAAAATTTTAAATTTCAAAAGATAAAGTGTTGATGTCTATGAGCGATGGCCCAGCGATAATGCGTTCGCTAGGCCGTTCTCTTCTTGAACATGGTTGCAAGTGTTTACATGTTACGTGTAAAGTGCATGCTTTACATCTTGTGGCAGAAACCATTCGACAATGCTCTCCCGAGGTAAATGCATTAATAGCAAGCACACAAAAAGTATTTTTGAAATCTCCCAAACGCCTACGATCGTTTCATACAGGGTGTCCTGGTATTCGTCAACCACCGGAGCCAATTCTTACACGTTGGGAAACATGGTTGCGGGCAGCTTTTTATTATGCTGAACATTTCAAAATAGTAAAAGCTGTTGTTGCACAATTCAATCCCGCCGAAGCTGCAGCTATTAAGGAGAGCCAGTCGAAATTTCAAGATATTTCCGTTGAAATATCTTGAATAGACCAATTACAAAATAGATCGTTATCATTATTGGAGTCTCTGCAAATTATGGACGGAGTGCATACACAGCTACTGACTATACATGACGCAAAATATAATCGCGTTTTAGAAAAGTTCGAGAGTGTGCTACAGAAAGACCCCGATTTTAGCACACTAAAACAAATTTGTGATGGTTTATTGAATAATCCACTGACTAAATACAAAGAATATTTTAATCATGCATGTATAACATCGGTAGATGTTGAACGCTCTTCTTCAAAGTATAAACTCATTTTCTCACTACGGCGAACATCGCTCACCGAGACAACTGTGGAAACACATCTAATGGTGTCAACTTTTTGCCACTCTTATCCATATGATGTTAATACTGATAATGGTGCTTCTACTTTTACTGTTCCGTAGCCAAGGCTGCTTAAAAGGGTGAGTGTTTCACTACTTTTCACATATTATAATTATGTATTAGTTCTGCTATTTTTTTTCTATTTTCTTACTATTGTTTTTGTATACTAGGCAGGTACGGCTGTGGCACGGCTCCCTGTTACCGGGCTCTACTTATCACGCATCACGTGAAACTACGGCATTATTGCACACGAGACATTCCCTAATCGTGTAATCACCCGTTTAGGCGACCAGAATTGGCCGTCTATATCGTGCGATTTAACGCCTTTAGACTTCCTTCTCTGGGATTTTCCGAAGTCAAAAGTTTATATCAACAAATCAAGGACAGACTACGCCTTGAAGGAGGAGAAATCAAATGTGCCAGCAAAGCGGAGGAAAACAATTATCAGATGTGTTGTTTCATATATAATCCCCACATGTCTATGTTATGATTAAATCAAAATTTAGATATTTTCTCAAAAAATGTGTTTTATTTAAAATTGTATTTTCCGCTCTTCTCGGGATGCTTGTATTTTGTAAATTTAAATATCCCGCGCGCACACCACTCCCAACATGATGTTTCTACGTCAAGGTCATGAAAAATTACAAAAACATCGAAAGGTTCCGATGGAGAGTTTCGCAATTGGTTCTACGGTCGAGATAACAACTTTCCAACAAAAGCATGGATACATTTATATACAATTTCTATTTTTTTTTACTACTTTGTATTTATCAATTAAATAGAACAACACGCAACTAGATACGGCAAATTCCAATGGTAACTCAAAGTGGTAACCATGGCAAATATATAAGTAACCATGCAAAAAATATATAACGTGTTTTTCCTTAATGTTTTTAACTATGTACGTTCTCCTATATCTAGAGCGGGCCAAATTGCGCCATCCAACAGAATTGGAATCAGGTGCAACGGCCGCTTATTGTAAATAGCGTATATGTGAGTCACAGCAGATATGTGATATTTCGAAATTAATACACAAGAGTAAAAAAATAAAAGCTGACGCAATAATAATGTTTAGTAATTAGAGCGGATATATATATATATATATATATATGTACACGCTGAGGTGTTTTTATTTTCATTATGATTTTTTATTTGATTGAAAACGGTATGCGTTGTAAATGGGATGTAATAAGGAAATAACTGAGAAACTGAACGCTTTTTTTATTCTGTTGTACTTAATAATGTAACTGTAAATAAAGATATAATAAATAAATTCTATCCTTCTTAATAATGCGGATAGGCTTGTTTAAAAAGTTGCACCATCAGATAGGTTTCCACATTTGCCTCGGTGAAGGATGTTCGCCGAGACGAAAAAATGTTCTTATATTTCGAAAACGACCGTTCCACGTCTACCGAAGTAAGACAGGCGTAATTAAAATAATCTTTAGACTTAGTCAAGGAATCTGCAGATGCCCCATCGCACATTTGTCTTAATCTCGTGTAGTCCGGATTCTTTTTTAAAACACTATCGAACTTAGCTAAAACTCGTCCACTTGTTGCATCGTTTATACTGTGTAACAATGTACTAACTTCGTCCACGACTTGCACAGATTCTACCAATGACAATCCAGAATTTTGCAAATTTTCTATCGCGTCTACTAACCCTTTGTAATTGTTGCTAATATTCTTTAGATGTGTTTCAACAGAAATATCGAGAAATCCCTTCTGGCTCATCCTAATAGCTCTAGCTTCGGCAGGGACGAATTGCAAAATAACGGATTTGACTTCTTGAAAATGTTCATTATAATAAAAAGCGGCTTTTAACCACGTTCCCCAACGCGTAAGAATGGGCTGTGATGGTTCTCGAATACCAGGGCATAACTTGTGGAATGCCCTAGTCCTCTTAGGACTTTTGAGAAACACTTTTTTCGTGTTTGCTATTAATGCATCCACCTCCGGGTAACACTCTCGAATAGTTTGTGCCACAAGATGTAAAGTATGGACTTTACACGTAACATGTAAAAGTCCTTCACACTTTTCTTTAAGGGAACGGCCTACACTACACATTGTTGCTGCACCATCGCTCATGTACAACAACAGTTGACTGGTTGACACTTGAAATTTTTGTAACGTTTCGAGAACTACGGCCGTAATTGCTTTACTAGTACACTGTTTTAATCTTCTGCTGGCTAATAGAATTGCAAAATTTGGTTTAATAGGATCTAATACGCGCACTATTATATTCAAAATAGAATTTTTTTTGCAATCTGTCGTCTCATCAAGACATAGCCACAGCTGTTTATCTTTTAATTCGGCTTTAATTCGATTTTCAATGTCCTCACGTATTCGTGGAATATCTCTCCGTAACGCTGTCCGAGATGGTAGTATCCACTCGGTATTGTATGTACCCCAGAATTTTCGAAATGCTTTTTTATCAAGTATACGAAGTGGTAGAGCACATACCATAAACGTTAAAAGCAATTCTAATTGAAATTGACGTTGTTATGACACACCATTTCTTTTATTTCTGTGGTGTGCGCTATTTATATGTCTTTCACAATCACGTTTGCTCCAGCACAGTAGTTTCTTTTTACAAACTTTACAGAAAATTGTACTCCCATTGTAGTGTAAATCCACAAATTCACTAAGAAATTTATTAACTTTCGTAGGTAATGGCCGTTTATTTTTAATAGTTACGTTAGACATAATCACTAAAGCGAGCACACCGACGCTTGTTTCTAGTATGCCACGAAGTGGTGCAAACGTAACATCTGCAGACTCGTCATTTGTTGATGAATAGAGCGCGTCATCCGTAAATGAATAAGCGCGCTGTTAGTTCGTAGCCGTCGATGAATGAACTTTTTTTTGTAGTGGCCCACTGTGAACAACGCCCTATTTATCAACGAACACCCAAACTGCAGGTGTATATTTGCGCGTCTTCACGACGTAATAGACAGTGGTTTTGGTCCTCGTCCTAATAATTACATATTTAAATTACCTATGTTTGCATACATATATGCGCCCGGCAGCCTGATTGCGAACCTGGCGCGTGGCGCTCTTGGCCCGCTCTACCTATATCGCAGCAAGCCAAGTAAATAATGTTATCTCTAAATCGTAAAAACCAATCATCTATGCTCCTCCCACCAAAAAAAAAAACGTATAAACACAATAATCTTTAACTATCTTCATGATAACGGATATTTATTTTTTTAATACAGTGTGATATTGTAAAGTAATGAGTACTGCAAAATTTTCGGTCAACTAAATATGCTCTTTTTACTAATTTATCCAGAAATTTAAGCAAAACTTCGTTTTCCAGTGAAAGGTAAGTGAAATTCTTGATTAAGTAATCCACATGACTCAATAGAAGTTATTCTACTTGTTCTCTTTAACTTACATCATGTTTTATAGTACACCTACTGTATTTTAAATGTTAGAAGTTCTCAGTGGTAAATTAAAGTTATTCAACTTAAGCCATACTTGAAAAAGTCTCTGACAGTTGATCTTCATTATGTGAAAATTACTATTTTCTTTTTGTCTGGTAATTTTTACAATTCTAAAGTAAGCGTAAGTAAGTATGCGCTAAAGACTTTTTTAGAATTTCAGTGTACTGAAACAGACAAGTTTTTGGTGATTCAAATTGCAAAGGAATGCCCTTGAAAAATATAATCATTCTTAGATGAAATGGAAAATGTAAAGTTAACGTTTTGATTCTCTAATCCGAGGTAAAAATAGCACATATTAGTCTGGATAAATACCACATTATTTGTGTTATGTAACAAGAACTTTAAATATTTAATCCCTTCCTTAATCATAGATTAACTTAGGAATGGCTTATAAAATATTTGATTACAATAAAAATTTGTATGCTTAACGATAAGCAAAACTTGCTTTTTTTCGTATACGTACCTTATGTACTCGCTAAATATTCTTTTAAAGTTTGAACGCTATAAATTGGGTAGAATTAAAATATTCAGTATATTGCATAGCATGTCTATCTAGTGTGTGTCTGGAAGATAATTTGTTCCCTGAGCAATTTAAGGTAAATTTTAAATAAAAATTATTCAAAAACAAGTTCTGCATAGCAGAAAAAATTAAACTTTATTGTATTATGCGATGTGACCTCATTGGATTTCAAAGCATTGCTCCCAATATTCTTCAGTGGCTCCAAAAACCTCTTAGAATGTGTCTCATGTAAAGCTGTTGACAGCAATTCGTATTCGATCTTTAAGATATCGTGGGTTGTTAATTTTCGTTTGAAAAGTTTTAACTTTGATAAATCGCCAAGCGAAGAAGGTGACGAACGTTCATAGCCAACTTTCGAACTTTTTGAATACAATAACATTAATTGCGAATAATTGCCGAAGTATTAACTTTAGGTAAAGGGAAATGTAATATGCATTCGATGAAGAATTTAATATTCTATCATCTACAATAAAAATATATTCTATTTGGTGTTCTATTTAAAATTATATAGATGTTAATGATTGTTGAGTTTAACATATTTGATCGATAAATACTGATACCCCGTGTAATATTTGTACAAAAATGGAAATACTTTTCAATATCCTCTATTAGTTACAAAATATGAAAACGGAAAGATCAAAGCATTGTTAAATGTGTGGTGAATTGAATCGCATTTCATTTAAACTGCTAACATTGGTGTTACTGGCCTTGAAAATGATATCGGCGAGATTTTTATAATTTTCACTAATCCCTAATACAAATAGGAATTTTAATATTCACCAATCTGTGGCAACTATTTTATTATTTTTTTATACAGCAATGTTAACGTTAGTTATCCAATAGTAAAAATATATAAATATATTATCCTACTTACCTACTATTTTCTTCATTTACATCTCACCGCCTACAAACCACCATCTCACGCAACCTAAACTAGAACTACAATTGCGATTGCCCTGCGTTCACGCAACGGAAATTGCCGACGACGCGCGAAGCGCACTATTCTAACATATGTTTGTTTGTCTCAACAAAATTATGTCAAATGAAAACGTTTGTACATTCAAACAAATTCAATCTGTTGAAAATAAATAATTTCAAAGATATATATTTGTTTGATTCAAGAACTTTTCTTTTTCTGTGCGTATTACAATATAAATTGTTTAAATAGATTCTTCAGAGCATTTTAGGCATTGAGTAACATCGAAACACACTATTGTTACAATGATAATCAACTTTTCAAACCACCTAATTAAATTAATTTACTGTAATACAATACAATGTGTATTTCTATTTGTTCCAGCCTCTATGATGTCGATACAATCCGAGGAATTCTCAAATTTCTCCGACGCCACAAAAGCTCGATTATTAGAATACGTAATCAAAAATGATCACGAAAGTATTAAGCAATTAATACAGAATCAGGGTGTTGGGATTTTACATGACAATTACGAAGACTTTGATAAATCGATTCTTCACATCGCCCTAGATGATAAATCCAACTACGTTTTGCCAACAACGATTTTGTGTTTGATCAATTTGGGAGCAGATATCTACGAGCAAACTACAAGACAATGTGAAGCTATCCATTCGGCAGCCAGCGGTCAAAATCCGCAGCTACTCAGAACTGTAGTTGAATCAATTCAAAGCGAAGACCGATTAAATGTTAGGGCGCAAGGAAATACTGCCTTAAATATGGTCGTTAAATATGGTAATAGAAGGTTTAGCAGCTTCATTGACTGCGTACAGATTCTATTGCGTGCCGGTGTTGATGTGAACATACCTGATGACAAAGGAATCACTCCGATACTGTGGGCTTGTGTTAAAGGTTGGTTAATGTTTATTCAACTGAAACTACCGTCTAACGCTCAATTTCTTTACTCTTGCACATTGAGAAGCATATGCAGCCTGATTCATAGAACTGATCCATTAACAGTTTATGAATATGCAATAATATATATAAAAGCTGGTTTGGGTTCATATATACCAATTAGCAATAAACTGTTTGGAGCACGCAACAGAGCTTCATAAGGTTTATAAAATGCAAACATGCAAGGCACTCAAACAAAACAAAGAGTGATGTTATAGTTTACCTTCACAGCCACCTTCATGTTCCAATACGAGTTGCATCTTAAAAGATGACACTATCATTTTCCTCAATAAAACTTGTCGCGAAACATAAAATGCACTCCTAGGTGGCGGGCATCTGTACTTGTGTCGCTGCGTTCTAGGACAGCATGACTGTGTCTCTTGGTGCTAGGTGGCGCCGGGAGATATTTCCAGTATTGTGTATGGAGATTGGTGGCATAAACTGAGAGGTGAACACATTGCAGGCAGCAGAAAATAGTGCTCGAAACCACGCTGATGACGCCGGGTAGGCAGAAACATGTCCGTGTGTTAGTGCTTTTTTCTCTGCTCGCATTGTTTTTGCCAGGAACGATTCCATCAATACCCTGAGCTATATAAGCATTAATGTTGATTATTGTCACTAGGCATTTTTTATGTGTATTTTTAAATGGAATGCGTTTAAATAAAGAGAAGACGAGAGGTAATTGAATTTTCTTTAACGAGACCTACGCATTTCTTACTAATAAGAGGTGCTGGCTGGTCCAGGTAAAGTTTTTAGGTTTGTGGCTACAACCTTCGCTTGAAAGGGATCGCCATACAATACGATAAAAAAGTTAAATAAACCGTACTACGGTATTTACAGATTAAGAGATGCGGTTACTTTTAGTACTCTGCGGCAATACTACACAGCGGCACTACTCATGCGGGGAACGTATTCTTAATACAAAAACGCATACTGAGATGCATCTTGCATTTGAATCGTCGATCCTTATCACTAATGCATCAAAACGCTACAAGCTTTGAAAGATGTCTTTTGTAGATATTCATTAAAACTTGCAACAATGCATTACCGAGAGAAGTGAGGATCATTGGTAACACGGTACGTTTTAAGAGAAAAGTAAGAAGGTATTTGGTTGACAAGATTTTCTAAATTAATGTTTGGTTCTACAAGCCTTTCCTTCAAAAATTTTATGAAGTAATGTATAATTATCGCCCAATATTGCCATCAAACAAAATAAATATTGTAGTCCCAATGTCCCCCCTAACAATATTCTCTTCTCTCTCAGATACGTAGCTATTAAATCAGTTTTAGTTGACAACCTTCCATTAGTACCTATTGATCTGCATCATCCTCCATTGTATTTCAAAACGTGTATTCCTAACAAATCTAATATTTAAATCTGGAGATACAAAATTAATAACTAAATATTGTCCCCTCGGTTGCGGTGGAAGATGAGATCCAGCTGTTCTTCCACCTCTTGGTGGTTTGGCCAACCTTCCGTTCTCCATGCGGTTGACGTGGTCCCTCCAGTGCTTTCGTCTGTCTCTAATAAATTTTACCATGTCTCCGACTCCACATTTATCTCTTATTTATGTGTTCCAGCAACAATTCTGACAGCAAGAAAATAACAAAATTCAGATCTCTTTAAATTTGATCAAAATTCCTGCAATTATTTTTCAAAGCGGCGATCAACTTGCCATAATCGTACTTGGTCGAATAAACGCTCTTACTAGACTCCTAACCCCACCACAGCCTGCCGACCTGTACGTTCTAGTCGGCTCTGGCATGTGCAAATACAAACGCCAAATTTCAGAATGTTCATTACTTGTCTTATTTCTGTTGTCGATTTCTTTTAAAACTCTTTTTTTGTTTTCAGGTTACAAAGACGTCATAAAAGCAATCCTAGAATGTGGAACACACGTCGACATAGATACTCACACGTATAGAGACGCAACGGCAAGAACTTACATAGCACACTATTATCTTCACGAAGGAAATACCGTACCATCACCACTATGGTACATCCAAATGAAAGACGAGCAAGGATTCTTCGCATTAGGAGAAACTCCCGTAAACGACGAGGATGACGACGGCACCCTCCTACAGCAAGCGAGCGATGGGGATTTGGTCAATATTGTTAAGTACTTGTTAGATCGCGATGCGGACGTATATAAGACCACACAAAGAAACGAGAAGCTTCCGCTGGAAATCGCTGCGACAAAAGGACATTACAGGATATTCGAATTACTTCTACCGAAATACGATCCATTACCGGAGCAGATCTTAACAACGATACTGAAGAATATGCCTTTATACGACGATGTCAATGCTAACTACAAGGAATGCTTGAACACGTTATTGAACAGCAACAAACCGGTACCGGTAAACGAACGTTCGGACAACCGAAATACTCCTTTGCACTACGCTTGCATGACCACCGATCCGGTAATTCCGCAGAAATTATTAGAGAACGGCGCTAGTCTAGCCAATAGGAATGATTTCGGTTCAGTCCCCATCGAAGATATCGATCCGGAAATACTCGAGGAACATTTCGATGAATGCATTACAGTGAAGGAGGCCACGAGCAAGGCGAATATTATCGTTAACTTCGATTATACCACGATATTACCAACGACCGATAAGCCACAGGGAAGGAACAAAGAAGAAGAAGTATCCTTAATTGACGTTATGGAACCTACAAGCGAAACTGACGTAATTCGCGTGATAAGCGAAACGAGCGAGTTACGCCATCTCTTGATACATCCTCTAATTGCCAGCTTCATACGGATAAAATGGCATAGAATGCGCTGGTTTTTCTGGATCCATTTGATATTCTTCGCGTTATTCGCCATATTGTTCTTCGTATACGTCTTCGTTCCTGCCGACAGTCAATTGCGTAATAGATATCAAAGGATGTGGGTACATGTTCTATGGGCGCTTCTACTTATAACCTATGTTATGTTACTCTTAAAGGAGTTATCACAATTTATTTTATCTTGGAGGACTTATTGCTTCAGTTTATCGAATACCTTCGAAGTATTCATGCTTGTCGTCTGTTTCTATCCGATTTTCTATAAATCAACGGCTGGGGCGTATAAACAATTCTCTTCAGTTGCAATGGTGCTGATTGCTTTGGATCTGATGGTGCTAGGCTCCCAACATCCGCAGTTATCAACCTACGTGGTAGTTCTACGTACAGTTGCGAAGAATTTTTTCTTCTTCCTAGTGTGGTACGCTGTTTTAATCCTCGCCTTTGCTTTTGGTTTTTACGTTCTTCACCATAAAAACGACAACGATCAAACTGCCACCAATTCTAATTCTACAGATGTTGAAGATGGCATGAATCAGTATGATGAAGAGCAAGTTTTCTTCAGTGGAGTAGGACTGACGCTTATCAAGACCATCGTCATGCTAGCAGGAGAATTTGACGCCAATTCTATTAACTTTGATAGCTTCTGGACCCGCATCATCTTCCTATTGTTCGTTTTCATGATCTCCATTATCCTATTCAATTTGCTCAATGGTCTTGCTGTAAGCGATACCCAACAGATCAAAAGCGAGGCTGAAATCGTCGCCTACGCCGAGAGGGTCAATTATATCGCCTACTTAGAGAATATAATTCGTGGTAAACCGCTCCCGCGAGGAGACTGTTTGTTTCCTCATTTTCTAAACCGTTGCGGAATGAATTTCACACCTCGATACTTAATCGATCAAATATCGCTGTTTCCGCATTACCTTCCCCATAAGAAGGCGAACGTCAAGCTATACCACAGAGGTTTCGTCCTGGAAAGCAAACCTAGGTCTAATGGGATATTGTATTTATTTGCACGAGTTCATCTTTACAAGAAGACCATCAAGCGAATAGAGCAGCTTCTACACGAAAGAAGCGCTGAATCGGATGTGAAGAGTCAGGTTAAAAGTCTGCAAGACATAATGGACATTCAAAAAAGTATAATAGCCCAACAAAAGGAGAAAATAGACTATATTAAAGCAAGACAAATATATGCCATATAAATGTCCCAGCTTTAGAATGTCTTAAAGGATATTCTACACGATACTATGGTATATCTCACGTAAAGATCAGGTATCAAAACAGGCGAATTTAAAAGAAAAATTAAGATACGATAAACGTCTGGTTTCAGAAAGGGACAGTTACATTCAAATCTATATACTATAACTGATAACACGTGATAAAACCTAATACTGCGGCCTCTAGGTCCTGGAATAGCATTTAGGTGAGGTTCGGAATACCTAACCTACACAACAAATTTTACTTGTTCCAACAGCGAAGAAATTATTACTAGTTATTACTAATAATTTTCTATATATCGCAAGCTACTCTTTTATCGATTATCTTATTTTCTAGTCCGAAAATATGGTTTACAATTTTAGTTGAGTAAAATAACTGTATTTATGAAGTTCTTTCACTAAGTCAATAAAACATGTAATTAACTATAATTATACTGTAATATGGATTTGGCTTTATTCATCGCTTCTTGTAAATAGGCTAAAGTAGTTAGTAACCCTTGCTTTTTCACCGAATTTCCTCCTTCTGCTAACATTGTCGATTCTAGACAAGTCTGCAGTGCTAGGAAAACATTATCTACTGTTTCTCCCTCTAATTCATGAAAAGCTTTTTGGACGCACTCGACCAATGCATCGACTGTATTTGGAGAAGTCATATGCTGCAAAGATTGAGTGGAATTAAAAAAGCCCAGATCTAAAACGTCAAAATCGGCACGTTTGTCGATTGTAATCCAAACTTTATACACCAACCATCTCTAAAACACGCTTTTACAAGGTCTTCATTCTCTTCATACACGCAGAGAAATGGTGCATCAAGAAAATAGATTTTCTTGCAAAAATCTATTTATTTATTAATTAATTTCATCGTCATATAACACAAGAAACTAAGATGATATTTATAAATATTTAGCTGCTGAATCCGAGAAAAATAATTAAAAAATTCTATCAGCCTCAGTATTTTTGCAAAATTCGTTTTCTATGTGTGTCGCCATGACAATTTTAATAAAAAAGCAGCCTTAAACGTTAAACTTCGTCATTCCCACAAATGAGGTAAACTTTGCTTAAACCCAAACATGAGTCGTCCTCAATACTCCACTGGGATCAGTCATCAGATCAAGGACGCAAAAATAACCTTCATTCATCCCCTCTTATGCGCAAGTAGATGGTGTATCTATCAGTAGGCAGCGCGGCTCTCGTTCTCCACTCGCCCCGCCAACCGAAGCGGTATATGGTGGGGTATGGTGGGTGTCGAATATCTAAAAATCCGTTGTCTTTTAATTAGTCATTTGTTCTGATCTAAGTGAGGATGATTACAAATTCCAACAACCTGCAGACTGTGCTACCTCCAAACTTTTCACTCAGTCGGAGCTTGATGATTTGATTAAAGACTTATGGGACTTACCAAAGAGAATGCTGAACCCTTGGAATCTAGATTAAAAGAAAAAAGGCTACTGGCAGCTGGAAAATTCTTTTCATCAGCACAGATTCAGTACAGATTCAGAGATCGTGAATTTACTATTTCAAACAAGAAGGCAACTTGGTCTACTGTAGTGATGTTCCTGGTTTGGTTAAAAAGTTTGGAATTGAGTACAAAGCTGATGAATGGAGGTTTTTTATGGATTCTTCTAAGAGGAGTCTGAAGGCGGTACTCCTGCACAATGGAAATACATATGCTTCTCTGCCTCTAGGACATTATGTACACCTCAAGGAAGATTACGATAATTTGAAAGAAGTGCTGAACAAAATTAAATATATAGAAATATATTGGATAGTTTGTGGTGATCTGAAAGTTTTGATCATGCTGCTTGGTCTGCAGGGAGGAAATACAAAGTACCGATGTTTTATTTATGAGTGGGATAGCAGAGCAAGGAGTGAAGACTAAACTAGAAAAGTATGGCCAACCCGACAAACGTTGGAGTCAGGAGAAAAGAACGCCTTAGTCGATCCCAGAAAAATTTGAATTTAGTTATGAAACATTTGATGATTGATTTAAATATCTCCGTAGAAAATTTCCCCATTTAACAGAGGTAAAGCTAAAAGAAGAAATTGTTATGGGCTCCAATATACGAAAACTGTTTGATGAGGAATTTCAATTTACAATGTCTGCTGATGAAAGAGAAGCTTGGAATGCTTTCAAAAAGGTGCCAACTTGATTTTTAGGGTATGAACAGTACTACTAACTACATCAGCATTATCGAAGATCTTCTCAAGGAAATGGGAAAGCTTGGGTGCCTCATGAGCATAAAACTGCAGTTTCCACACTCTCATTTGGATCTCTTCCCGCAGAACTTCGGATATGCCAGTGAAGAACAGGGTGAACGTTTCTACCAGGACATCAAGGTGATGGGGAACAGATATCAGGGTAGATGGAATGTCCATGTGATGCGAGACTACTGCTAGTTCATCGAGAGAATCGAGGTTTTACTCACAAGAGGAAAAGTAACAATCGGAGCTTTTCCGAGAAGAGGGAGAGGATTAAATTAATTGACACATACACACACATCAATAGTATCCTTTATAGTAAATAAAGCAAATTGTGATTAATAAAACCTTTTTTTTTATTGTTAAAATACATACACCTCTACATACCACACTAGTCCTATTAACACCTATTAGGTTCAAAATATTGCAATGAGCATTGGAGTAGGACTGAGAACCGGATACATTACCCTATAATATGTAGATTGCATTCGCATATGGAATTCTTATTATGTATTTTAACGTCTATCTTATTTTATGATTATATGGAACCTGTTTGAGTTGCGCAGAATTTGCCTTGAACCGAATCATGGTGTTTTAAATAGAACGGTGAAGGTCAACATTGCTAAGTTTATTTATTTTATAGCAACGTAGATAAAATTCTTTACTCAGTAATGACAAAGTAGAATCGTCAGTTCATTGATCTAAAACTTGTTGAACGCATTCTCGTATTTATATTGACCAAAGAAACAGCTGAGTGATTTTGTCGTTCAGATTTCTTCATACAAGCAAGTAACTGCATTTATGTATCTTATTATTGTGGTTGACTCCCATATTTTTTGCAGATTACAAAACAGATTACTAGGTAAAATGCACTTATTCGCCATCTTCGCATTTATAATTGGAGCTTTAATTGCTTATGTAATATGGTCACAAACATACTGGAAGAGAAAAAAAATCCCACATTTAGAACCACGTTTTCTATTTGGCAACTTCGAAAATCCAATCGTCAGCAAACATAGAAGAAGCACGCCAGCATACTTCCTCGAATTCTACAGGAAATTGAAGGAAAAAGGTTTAGGATGCGGGGGCATTTATGCATACTTTGCACCAATGTTCATAATAGCAGATCCAGCGTACAATAAACATATACTCGTAAAAGGTTTCCGTAATTTTCACATTAGAGATTTTTATTGCAACAAGAAAGATCAGCCGGTCTCCTTAAATTTAGTTACTTCCGAAGGTGAAGATTGGAGGAAGCTGCGAATTAAATTCAATCCGACTTTTACCACTGCTAAGATGAAGATCATGTTCGATCTAATGATGGAGGTCGCAAAATCAATGGCGAATTATTTCGAAGAACACGCCATGCGTAAAATACCAGTAAATGCAAAACAATGTGGAGAATATTACACAACGGATATCGTTGCTACGTGTTCGTTCGGATTGGACATTAACAGTTTCAAAAATAGTACTTTTAGCGACTTGATTAAACATCTGATGCACGACAGCTTCAAATTTACAAGAATATCGTTCTGCTTCGCTTTTCCAAGACTGGCTAATTTATTGGGCATTCCGTTGTATATACCGAAGCCAACGGAATATCTTTGCGATTTGCTAGACAAAACTGTACGAAATAGGGTTGCAAGTAACATCGTAAGAAAAGATTTTCTTCAGATAATCATCGATTTAAAACAGGAAAACGAAATAACCGATACAGAAGTGAATGGTCACTGCTTGCTTTTCCTTCTAGCCGGTTTCGAGACCATGGGCATTTCGTTTACATTCGCATTGTTCGAGTTAGCGGTCAACAAGGATATCCAGGATAAGTTGCGCATTGAAATAAATGAAGTTCTTGATAAATACGGAGGTGAAGCAACTTACGAAGCCATTTTCTCTATGAAGTACTTAGACATGTTTCTTAGTGGTAAGTAAGTATAGTGTACTCTCTCTTAACCGGACACCTTCGGTTGTCTCAATTTTGACCGCTTAAAAAGGACATCCCCTTAATTATATGCTAATAACACGTAACCTCTCTTGCATCCTCGATTATAGATCGGTCGTCCGTAGACGCGAGCGATACGGCAAAGAGGGTCAAAAGGGAGCAAACCGTACGTGACTTACGAAAAAGGCGAGCGAGATGGACGTGCGCGATCGCCATAGATCGAAAAAGAGTTTTTCCCAACAAAGAAGCGTATTTTCGTTCGAAACGAGGGCCTGCAAGTTTATTAACCGGTGTTCGGTATTTCGACGCGGTAGTAGAAAAAACACGCCGAACCTATGTCTGAGCGAAACGTGAGATTTATAATACCTTATTATATCCAATTATAGCAAGTGTTCCATGACTCACTAGAATGGAACAAATTTCAGATAATGTTCATAATAAATAAGTAAACATCAAACAAACATTCACTTATGAATCTCTAATATTAAAGGTGGAATCGAAGAGATCAACCGTCTGTGTTTTCTTCAGTTCTGAAGAGGAAATAGACGGAGGATTCATTAGGATTTATCCCCATAATCGTGTTAATCTATGTTGCAGCACTCGACATGAGGTTAGCCATATATTTTTTAAGAAAAACACTTCGTAACAATACAATGTCATGTTTCTCGATTACTGGTCTGTTGTCTTTGTTTTTGATAATTAAAGCCAATTTTGTTCAACAAAGTACTCAATGATTGTTTGTACAATTCAACAAAATCTTAAACCAATAATTATTTTGTTGAAACATGTTGTAAACAGCATTTCGCACTTCAATTTGTGACATCTCTCGCAGACACCTTATTTTCGGCTTAGTACGAGGTCTCTTTGCCAGGAGAAGACAGGATTTAGCAATTTGTTTGGTAGCCCAAGTGCTTTGCTTATTCTCTGCAACAATACACACATTGTAAATACCATTACGAGTGTATTAGAATATCTACCTCGTAAACAGCACTCAAAGGTAACAAGGGGGCCCTATTTTCTTTTTCTCTCTCAAAATATGCCAAAACATTAAACACAAGCTCCTGTGCTTTAGAATTGAACCACTTTCCAAGTATTACCTGTGATAATAGTAATAACATTAACCGGGGCTTTTTTGTCAGCGCTTACGTATTCATCAAAATCAATATAATTTGCTCCTGAGTGGTGAAGCATTTTACATGGGTCTGCCATTAAACTTCGGAATATGTGAACCCAGGTTTTTGAATTGTTACTGAAATCACTCGATTCCATGCTTTCCTTGTAAAATGAATAACTTCTAGTAAACTAATCGACTTGATTAGGTCTACTAAAGAATTCGGTGTGTTAATTTTTGCTAAAATGTATTTTAGAATTATCAATCTATACCAAGTTTTAAAATTGTTGATAATTCTTTGACCAGCAGTTGTGTAGGAAAAAAGTAAGATTTTGTGTTTCTCCAAGCCCATTTCCTTATAGGATTCTTGCAAAAACTCGCTCATTATTTCACATATCGTCTACGACTTTCTATCAAATCGCACAGCGACTTGGAAAGTGTCAAAATTAATTTTTCGAAATGCACGAACCTTAACAGCTTTACCGATCAAAAGTGGTTTTTCTGAATGTCCGGTCATATTCACACAGAGTAAAACGGTTAACCGCTCCTTAGCCATTTTCCACCGGCACACTTTCCTTCTTTAAAAGCGAAAGTTTTATCGGGCAGAGTACGAAACAAGAGGCCCGTCTCGTCAGCAGTATAAACGTCTGTAGGATTATAATTGCTAATCAAAGCTGGAATTTTTGTTTTAAAATTGTTAGTATCATCAACATTAATAATTGCACTTTCTCCTGATATTGACTGAAAAGTAATATTATGTCTTTTTTTTAAACGTTCTAGCCAACCAGATGAGACACTAAAGTTTTTATATACTATTTGATTACTGAGCAATTTCCATTGCCTTTGACCGTATTATTGTCACGTGCAGTCTTCTAATATTAATCTAACTCTACTTATGTGAAGAGGGGGACTGGCTGACAGGTACCATTTTATCATTAAGGCACTGTTACTTCTTGCAATATGTATTTATTCCTTTTGTTACAACTCCTTATCGTACCAGTTATCTTATTTACGGTATGCAAGCAACTCACTATCTATCTATCGACCCCGATCTTCCGGTGTACTTTTCTGCCATTCTGCACTCTATAACTACGTCGAGTAGTTGTATAAGGAGGATCGGTTTCGATATTACAAAACCTAATTCTATAATGGAACTTTCCGTGGCATTATGAATCCAGATGGTGGAATACTTTTATTCATGGCTTTTGCAAACCATTCATAAGTTAATTTAACCGTATTGGACCCTTCAATTTAAAAAAAGCTTCCTTTCTGTTGTTCACTAGCTTTTTCTTATTCTTTATATTTGCAATCTGTTCTTCCTATTTTAAATCTTGCACCGAAACACTAAGCTTCTCTTTGTTGTAGACGTCTATAATATTAGTTTTCTCTTGAAGCGTAAGAACGCGTTCTTGAGATTTTCGAGTAATTTTTCTCTAATTACTCAACTTGCACTGCTACACTTAAGCAATGGACAATGAGCGTTGAAGCGAAGAAATAGAATTCGAGGAATTAGCGAAATTGTCCGCTTAAAAGGAAACAGGGCCGTGGATGTGGTATGTCCATGTCATGTTAATAGGGAGTCCGCTTAAGAGGATAAACTTTGATAGGTAAATCATACAATTTCTTTCTTTTCCCCGAGAATCTGTCCGCTTGTAAGGGCTGTCCGCGTATAAGAGGTGTCCGCATAAATCAAGCAAATCAACCATTTAATAACAACAATGAAAGAAATACAAGGCTGGGATTACGATTATTTTATATCGATTTTAATAAATTTCATTTTTGGTTTCAGAAGTTTTAAGGAAATACCCATCAGTAGCAATTCTCAACCGAACATCTGTTACTGACGTTAAATTACCAAACACAGATTTTGTCATTGAAAAAGGAACCAAAATAGTAATACCCGTCGTGGGATTCCATAATGATCCAGAGTATTTTCCCAACCCCAATAAATTTGATCCTGATCGCTTTTCCGTGGAAAATAAACAGAACATAAAGCCGTACACTTATATTCCATTTGGTGATGGACCTAGGAGTTGCATTGGTGAATATTTTTTATTTAGCATAATGCACTCAGATACAGTAAAAAGTTTCCACCTATTTATATTATATTATTTAAAAGATTAAGCGAGAAGGTTATGTTCTAAATTAAAATAAATAATAATTTAGCCTCTGTGACACACAATGATGAAAAAAAGAAGACAGATGGTGTACAGGAGTTTATTTGTTAAATGAAAACGAGGAATATTTGAAAACAATGGGGGATTTTAAAACACAAAAATTAAATTAAACAGTTGCCATTAAGAACAGGTGGGAGCCATGGTTACTCTCGATTAAGTTGCGGAAATCACCTTAGGGGATATTCTCCCATTCTTTGAGAAGAGCAATAAGTAATTCATTTAGTGAAGCTAGTGATGCAGACCTATTTCTTGCTCGCTCGTCCAACATGTCCCAAGCACGCTCTATAGGATTTCAGTCAGGGGAACATGCTAGCCGATCCATACGGGTAATCCCGACTTCGCAAAAATATTCATTAACTCATCTCGCAACATGCGGCCTTGCATTATCGTGCATTAAGATGAAGTTATGGCCACTAATATGGCCTTCCAGAATAGCTGTAGTGTATCGGTGTGCACGAGTTGAAAAATAAGAAAATTTGCGTAAGTGTGGATGAAACAACTGATGCACAGAAACACAGCGTGATTCATGTTGTAGCGCGTCCTTTAAAACGTAATGCTCCAGCAGCTTCCTTGTTATTACCCAGTAAAAGGATTGAAAAAAATGAAGCTGAAACCGTTGTGAAGATAATAAAAGATTCGTTAAGAGAATTTTGTATCACAGGAGCCCAAGTCACAATGTTAGTTACTGATGAAGCTGCAACAATGCTGAAAGTTGGTAAGATGTTGAAAATATGCTTTCCGACTCTTCTTCACATAACATGTCACATACACACGCATCATCTCGTTACAGAAACTATTCGAAAGAAGTATCCGATGGCGAATAATTTAATAGCATCTACCAAAAAAAGTGTTTGTGAAATCTTCGAAACATTGTGTCCGAAACTTCCACTACCACCTCAGCCTGTAATAACTCGATGGGGAACATGGCTCCAGGCAGATAAATATTTCGCAAATGTGAAGGATGTGATTTTAAAATGTAATTCAAATAAATCTGCAGCGATTCGAGAGGGCCTGCAACTTTTTCTCCAATTCCGACGTTCAATTACAAATAGATGAAATTTCCATAAACTATTCTGCAGTTGTACAAGCTATATCACAGTTACAAAACAGTCACTTATCTTTACGAGACTCATTAAACACCTTAGATAATTTATAAGCCGCTCTAGAAAGCTTAACGGACCCTATAGGATTAGATGTCGCCCACTTTTGTGCAGTTTCAAATAAAAATCCCGATTTACAAAAGGTTCGGTCTCTTACTGAAAATAAAGAGTGCATAGAAGAGATAAAGGAATATCTGAATTACGCAAATCCTACTTCCCTAGATGTAGAACGATCATTTTCGAAATACACGAAAACGTTTTCAGATCAACGTCGAAAGCTCAGTAAATCGACAATGGAAGCGTTGTTTACGTTGCAGTTTTACGCGACTTACCGAGGCAATAGTATTTTGTCGCAGTGGACATCAGGATGTCAATAAAAGGTAATATATTATTGTTTAATAATACTGTATATTACGCACCTACTTTTGCCCGATACGTTTCTGACGTTGCACTCGTTTGTCGAGCCTTACTTATCAAAGAAAGTTTTGAAGGTTAACTTTTAGAAGAAATCACTACATTTGCAGTAAAAGACAGTATTTTCGTAAAATAGAAAGTCAGTGAACTTTACACGCAGACTCTATATTCCGCCATCTTTCTGCCTTTAATATAATATAATAATATAGTGAAAAATCTCACCCCCGATTATCAATTTCATCTCAAGTGACGGCAATTGTTTTTCTTTTCTTACCGTATCATGGTTTTCACGTGTATCTGCCAGTCTCCCGAAAGCTTTCCGCACATTTTCGAACGGCTGCATAAGTACACTGAAGAGCTCTACCGACATAACGCAAAGATCAACCAAAAGATACAGCTTTTGTAAAATCTTCGGCATTTAGAAACATGGCAGAAACAAAAATACAGCGCAACAGTCTTCACAACATCAAAAATGTTACAGAAGTTTAACACAAAAACATGTAAACACATTTAGGCAGTTGTTATAGCAATCTTGAAAAACAAAAGAAAAGTAAGATACATAATAAAACAGTAGGCCTAGAAGTGAATGTCTATGTTTGGTACCACGACAGTTTCGCGAATTAACGGGGTAGTATTCGGTGGAAACTTTTATTGCACCTGTAAGAATAAATTTAACTTAAATGGATGTCCATTCCAGGGGAACGATTTGGAAAACAAACCCTAAAAGTGGGAATATTAGCCATAATCAGAAGATACCAACTTAAACTTAATCCATCGGTGCAACTACCGCTCCAGTTCGAACCTTCAATCGGACTTGTACCAGCTACCGATATTCTGGTGGATATTCAAGAAATTAATCAAGTAGCCAGATGAGATGCTCTAAAAATGCTCTCTCTACAGGGCGTTAACTAATTGGCGGAAAATGGACTGGCAGCGATATTGTCCGCATAATTGTTAGTTGAAAATCTTAATATGAAATTTTCGTAAATGTCTTTGTTTGGCCACAGAATAAATTTTTTTAATTCAGAATTTTGGCCACGTTACATGACGTTTAATTAAATAAGACTATTTATTGATTCAACAAAGATAGTAAATAGTAACCATCATAACAAACATTTTAAAGAATTATTATGACAAATTTTCAAAATGAAAACCATTAACTTCGATACAGCGTTGAAGTCTCCGAGGAATAGCATCTTTGACTGGTTGTAACATTTCAGGAGTAATTAGCTGGACGGCTGTGTTAATTTTGTTCCTCACGTCTTGTTGATTTATTGCTGGTGTCGCATAAATTTTATACTTTAGTAAATCCCTAAACAAAGAAATCGAGGGGATTAAGATCTGGAGATCTCGCAGGCCATGCAATGGGGCTATTATTGGCAATAATTCTGCCCAAAAATGTTCCTGCAGCCAGATGCGTACGGCACGTGCATTATGAACAGGAGCTCCGTCATGCATGTAATACATATTTGGTCTTAGCACTAAAGGTAAATTGTCTAACATTTCTTCTAGGACATTTATGTAGCCTTCAGCATTTAATTTATTTTGAATAAATATTAGACCAATAACCTGCAACTTTATAATTCCGAGCCAAACATTAACAGAGAATTTACGTTGATGTCCAAATTCATGAATTGGATGAGGATTTTCGTCTGCCCAAAAATGTGTATTGTGAATGTTAAAACAACCATCTCTTGTAAATGTGCATTCATCTGTCCATATTTTTTGTAAAAAATCTGGTTGTCTATTCATTAATGCCATCATTCTATTGCAGTAATTTACTCTAGCACGTTTCTTCGAGATATAACGGTTGCACTTTTGTTGAATGGTATGGCCGCAGAAGATTTTCAGTAAGTACAGAATGTACAGTGCTATTGGACATATTAAAAGTTCTACCAAATCCTCTCGTGCTAAGTTGAGGGTCTTCGTACACAGCTTCCAAAATACGTTCTTCAACATCCACTGTGCGTCGGATCCTTGATGCTCCTGGATTATTACGCATAGGTACAAATGTACCTGTTTCTCTTAACCGAGTATCCAGTCTTCTAATTGTATTGTACACACGACGATTTGAATATCTCACTCGATATTCCTCTACGGCTGCATAAGCGTTTCCATTACAGAAGCCAAATACCATGTACATGTCGGCATATTCATTAAAAGTAAAATCCATTGTAATAGCAACACAAAACCAATAACCTAATTATAGTAAAAGTGAAGTACAATGGATGTAATGTTCTACTTTGACACTTACAAAAATCACAACTAACAATCAAAAACAGTTATGTCAATTTTCATAAATACATATTACATTGTTGTCAGATCAATTTTTTTATAATTCTCCCTAAAAAAAATTCTAAATTCTTAATTGAGTAATGAAACGGTAACGAAGTTCTAGCATTCTTTACTAATGGCTTCCTCAATGTCAATAATTTACATAAAATCCCAAACATTGAAAGATTTATCTACTTCTAATATTCGAAATTCTGAACTTTGACAAGCCGGTGTAACCAAACGAGGATTCTTATAAGATTTTTATATTAGGATTTTCAACTCAAAATTATGCGGACAATATCGCTACGAGTCCATTTTCCGCCAATTACCGAACACCCGGTATATATTGTGTTGGCTAGTGGACTTACTTGAATGCATTTAACAAAATCCCTTTAGCATTAGATTGTATTTCACAATTTACTACCACGTCAGTATACTCTTTCAGTATAATCTTTGTAGTAATAATTGAAGTAATAAATTAAGAAAATGCAATAGTAAGTACAATAAATTATTTCCTAATCTTAAAAAATTTGAATTTACCGCTCATCAATATTTGTCATCCGTTATGGGAAGTTTATGGTAACTTTTAGTCCAGATTCAATAAGTACCAACACAAATTTCGTTAAGATGCGACTAATAAACCTCCAAACGTAACCTAGAAACAGCACTTTTTAAATTGATTTAATCCCCTGAAAAACAGAAAGCCCATTTTCAACTCGGCGAAACGTGAGCTTTCCATTAGAATCCATTTAAATCGCTAATTCACTGCCAGTTAATCGGAACTCTTACCTGCCCATTGAAAAACGTCCTGTGAATGTTCCATTTTCGGCTCTTCTTTCCGTTCTTTGTTCTAATTCTAGTTAAGACCTACCCAACTTCTATTTTATTTTTTTCTTCCGGAGGAAGTCTATTAAAGTCACTTTTTAAAATTACACTAATACTGTTCATAAAAACGCGGGAAAAATCTATCCTAAACGAAAATACTCCCTCTCGTAGCTAAAATAAGACCGAACGCGGAAATTCTGCGTCCCAGATGCATATACACCGTCTAGACTGTGATTGGTTGTTTGGTCAGGCGTCCTACCATTGTCATAGCAATCAGAATCGCGATTTCATCGCGTCCCAAATATGTCATTTCAAAAATCCCCACAAACGGGCTCATACAAAAATACAGCAGGATATAAGATAGGGGAAAATACATTGCAGTGACCATAATACTACTGGTGATCAAAATTGCATTGCTGACGATAAACAAATACTTTAAAAGTAAGTAAGGTCTCAAAAACTATGTCACAATTCGAGAACATTATATCGAGCGGTTGCATAATAATAATAAAGCTTTGTACAGCGTCCTTTAGCTTGTAAGTACTCGTTTACAATTAAATTAATTTATTTTTCAATCATTGTGAAGTAATCAGACCAGTTTCTGTACTATGATTACATAATTTGATTTAGATATTTTCCTTATTTTGTTTTTACAGCTTGTTTTTAACAATTTAGATAACAATGTAATTGATTTTCTTTTTGTATGCAATAAAGATAGTATAATAATCTACATTAATTAACATTAACTCATGTTAAGTACTCCCAAATAAATTTTCCAGTTCGTTTTTGAATTTCGCGTTTGTTTTGTCTAAATTATTAGTAACTTTCAGTAACTTTTACTTTTAGATGCACCACTATCAAAATTTTGTTCAGAAACGCCAAAAACACTTCGAACATAACCTAGAAATAGCATTTTTTAAACCGGTTTTTAAGTACTTCCTATTTATTTGCTCAAAAAAAGAATGGTGACTTTGGACCCCGCGAAACATGAACTTACCACTAATACATTTATAAGCAGTATGAGCAAACAGCGGTAACAGTCAGTATGCGAGTAGTTCTGTGTATATGTAGGCTGTCGTAACTTATTTCATAATTGTACCTTTATGCTTGCTTTGAAAATGTCGCAGTTAAGTACGTCGCGAAAACGACCAGTGACAGACACAGTTAAAAACTTTATATTGGACATGCCGGACTTAATTTTTGATGGCGTTAAAATTCAATGTCTAGTTTGTAAAATACCTTTAACGTGTTGGTCCAGAAGCCATTGTCAACGTCACATCGAAAGCAAACAGCATTCTTCTGCAAAAAGTGGCATACGAGACCAAGAAAAATTTACATTTGATTTATGTATTACTCTTATTTTATATTATCTATCGTTTCGTTTACTAGACAAAGAAGCATTTGTCTCCTTCTGGAATAAATATGCGGACTGTAAATACCTAGTTTGGACATCGATACGAATGCAGTGCCATTTGCTCGTGAACATATAGAAAAAAGAATGAAAACGGAATTGAAAGATAAAAAACTGTGGTTGTGTGTGGACGAAACAACATATCGTCAAAAACATTCTGTGATTAATGTAATGGTACGTACAATGGAACCACATCGACCGTCATCTTCCTTCTTACTTGCTTCCAAAACGGTTATAAATTGTACTGCCGATGAGATTTTAAAGGTGGTATTGAACTCATTGAACAAATTGATTCACAGCATTTTAACTTGATATGGCGCAAACATGCGTTTCTATGCGATCTCTTAAAACACAGTCGTAACTTCTTACATGTAACGTGCAAAATCCGTACTCTAAATCTTGCGGCACAAACGATTCCTACATGTTTTCCACTAGTAAATGCATTAATTGCTAGTACAAAGGCAGTGTTTCTAAAGCCCCCGAAACGTACCCGACTATTTCACAAATCGTGTCCTGATTTACCTGAACCACCACAGCCTATTGTTACACGTTGAGAAACATGGTTGCAGGCTGCGTTTTACTACAACAAATATTTTGATGAAGTAAAGAAGGTAGTTTTAAAATTCAATCCGACAGAAGCTGCAGCAATCAAGAAAAGCCAGGAAATATTTCAAGATAGTCAGGTTAAAAGAGATTTACAAACTATTCGCAACAATTATTTCGGATTAGCGGAGTGTATAGAAAAATTACAAAATGTTTCGATGTCGCTAGTGGATTCTGTTCAAATTGTAAATGATGTTCACGAGCAGATATTCGCTGTAGAAGGCGAAACAAATTGGTGTGTAATACGAAAATTTGAAAATGCTTTAGAGAAAGACTCCGATTTTCTTATATTAAGACAAATTTGTGAAGATGCGTGTGAAGATGCATTAAGTTGTTCCAAAGATTATTCTAAATATGCAAATATAACATCGCTAGATGTCGAACGGTCATTTTCAGCATTAAAAAACATTTATTCCGCACGTCGTACTCACTTGACTGAAACAGCTGTGAAAACATATCTAAGAAGATTTTTAAAACGGTAAGTGTTTCAGCACGTTTTATAATTTATTTCTTACCTTCTATTTTATGTGTAACTTTTATGCTCTCGCCACGCCTCTGGCTGTCACCGCATATTTGCCCAGGTTAACAATAACTCAATAATTTCATTCGCTGAGGTAGCCGGTGCCGATTCATCTGCGTCGCGGGCGCGGCAGCCTCACCTCTAACCTGGCGCGAAGCTCTCTGTACCCGGCCTAATTATCACGCACTAAGAGGACACGCATACTTACGTATTTTATCTGATAGCGGTTTATAAAACCAGTTTGTTTTATTTTTAAATGAGAAATCCTTCTCAATATATCTAATATAGCAGTAGATCCTCAAGCATAAGCATCTGTGGTATTACTTATCTCCTTTGATTGTGTTAAAAAAATGTCTGGATAATATTCAGATGCATTTTGAAATGGACGTGATTTTTGCATTCTACCTTACTGTAAACAATGTATATATGTATATATGTTTTCACCGAAGATATCCGAATTGTAAAAGTAATTTGGATAAGTCCTTGAGTTAGAATGTCGCCGACAATCCAGTGTTAATATCACGAAACGCGTCAACTGTTTAATGTTTATTATTTTAATTAAAATATTTATTCAGTATATTTATTAAAGGAAATTAACTACGTTTTCATTCATTTCAATTTTTAGAAAGAATAATAGGTAAGAGAACTTAATATTTTACATAATATCATTTGTAATTCTATCTCTTTTATATTACACGTCGTTGGTAATAGATTTTAGAAGAATACCTTATAGAAAATGTTTTTATTCGTTATTTTTGCGTTTACGATTGGAGCTTTACTACTGTACGTGAAATGGTCGCAATCGTACTGGAAGAGAATGAAAATCCCACATCTAGAACCACGTTTTCTATTCGGTAATTTTGACAATCCGCTTACAAGCAATGAAAAAAGAAATTTTGCTGATCTATACCGGGATTTTTACAAGAAGCTCAAAGAAAAGGGTTTAAAATGTGGTGGCGTCTATGCATATTTCGCCCCCATGTTCATAGTAGCCGATCCCGAATATAATAGGCATATCCTACTTAAAGATTTTCAAGATTTCTCCATGCGAGGCATGTATAGCAACGAAAAGACTCAACCGGTCTCCTTAAACATTGCCACATCCGAAGGGGAAGATTGGAGAAAATTACGAAGCAAATTCACTCCTACCTTTACTACGGCCAAAATGAAAATCATGTTCGATTTGACAGTAGAGGTAGCAAAATCGATGGAAAATTCATTCGGAGAACATGCGATGAAGAAAATCCCTTTAAATGTAAAACCTTGCGCTCTGTATTATATTACAGATATCATTGGGACATGCTCTTTCGGATTGGACATTAATAGTTTTAAAGACAGCACATTTAGTGCTTCGATTAAGAAACTTGTGCAAACCAGCTTCAGCTTCGCTAAGATGTCCTTCTGTCTAGCATTTCCGGACTTCGCCAACTTCTTAGGCATTCCACTATACGAGAAGAAGCAAACCGAATATTTCTGCAACTTAGTGGACGAAACTATGAAGAGTAGAATGGCAAGCAACACCGTAAGAAACGATTTTCTTCAGATTATCTTAGACCTACAACGCGAAAACGTAATAGACGAAATCGAATCGAAAGGTTTCTGTATGCTGTTCCTTTTAGCCGGTTTTGAAACTAGTGGCATGGCGTTAACATTCGCATTCTTCGAGTTAGCCATCAACGAGGATATTCAAGACAAGTTGCGCGATCAAATCCATAAAGCCCTTAAAGAAACCAAAGGCAAAGTGACCTACGAGGCAATCTGCGACATTAAATACTTGGACATGGTTACCTCTGGTAAGTAAGCCAATAGTTTTGCCTGAATATACAGTTGTTCCAACCTCCTGCAATTGTAAAATTGCGCCTATTGTGTAAACAGTAGGAAGCCAAACTTTTCTAATGACATAATACGTAAATATTATATTCTAGAATATCGAACCAGATACTTATTTTGTTATTTTGAATGGAACACCCTGTAAATTTATTTATTATTTTGGCTTCTTCGTCTAAAAATAGATCTATATAAATGGGTTTCATCTGTCTATTTCTAAGAGATTTCGAGATATTTATAATTTTGTTCTCAATCGCCTAAATTTGCATATGTATATTTATTTCCTTGAAAAAATCTGAAATACAAATACATATTGGCGTGAGTCTTTACAAGAGTATATTACATAACTGGCTCTATATAGACATTGCACTAGAACGCCTTCGAAACACATTGGGTATTCAGTATTAAACACCAAACTATACGAAATTCAAACACCTGAAGTGTCATTTTTTTTTTAAATAGCATCATATATTTAAGCAAAATGCACTTTGTGCAATTTTATATTTTTTCTGATAGAGGTGGCGTTGTATTCATTAGATCAAAACGCGTTCATTCCACTAGCCTCAGACGTTCAAATCAGCATTTATAACATTGCTAATAAAGCACCACAAAATATGCCCAGACATTCAAAGGGCTCTTTGTGAGTTGACAGCAGGCAAGCAAACTGTACTAAGTTGTACAGTTTGTTTGTTTTAGCCATTGCTAGCAATCAATCATTTATTTATAGACGTATAAACAACAACGGTCTGAATTATTTATTTTCTCTGTATCCACCGTATAGGAAATGTATATCTCTAACGTTTCTGTATAATGATGCATATGTCTAACACTAAAAGCAAGAGATATTTAGAGTCAAGCGCGAGTCCTACACTTAGATATTGCATCCAAGTGGATTCTGGTGTTAGTATTATTTGGTTACCATGACAACAGTAAACAGAACATACTGATATTAACGATCCTAGACTGTTGATTCAAAAGAGTTGATACGTGCGGTATATGTATGGAGTTAAGTATAACGCAGGCATTCTGAAATGCAGCATTTAGTGTGCTAAGAGAAGTGCAGAACAGCTTTAACAATTGATAACGTAAATGTATCGAAGCGGAAGGAATGAATTTCGGACGTTCACTGTAAATAGATGGATAAGTAGATAGCTATTAATTGTTCATAAAAATTTAAATCAATGTCTTAACGTAATACAGACAAATATATCCTTTATTGCCGGAACTACCAACTTAAATCATCCGCCAAATTTAAAAAATACCCGCTCTATACATGTCACAATTTCTTTCAGTTTTTTGTTTTCATTTTAAAGTGATGCTTGCATCACTTATTCTTGGCCTGTATGAACTTTCATTAAAATATTGTTTCCCTTGATCTTTTTCGCTAAGAAGATGTATTAGCATTGCAATCGTTTTCTTTTCTTATTTCTATATCAATAGAATGAATTAATCCTGTAGCACTAAATCTTAATTTTAATTTGACAAATGTTATCAGTTGTGGACATCGTTAGTCAGGATAGCCCCAGCTTATACATCCTACTAGCTTTTTTCCAATACAAAAATTATACCTATTACCTAACTCTTCTATACATAGGCTCGAAATTTTGAATCAACAGTCCTTTTTTTATATATACACGATTTTATTTATTTATTTACCTATATATTTTTACAATTTTATACTTATTATATTTACGACAATGTCAATGCCTCTACCGGTCAAGGCTGAAATAAATTATTATTATTATTATTATTTATTATTAAGATCGTCATCGTTAGTATGTTAATATGTTTTGTTTACTGTTTCCATGGTAACCAAACTCAAACCGTTTGGATACAATTTCCAAGTACAAGACTCGTCTTTGGCTGCAAATAGCTAATTGGGCTCAAGGTTTTGAAAACATATTTTAAAAACGTCAATGTTAGTTTTTTTTTTTGGTTTACCGTTGTCATAGTAACCAAATAGTACTAACATCAAAAACCACTTAGATGCAATACCCAAATACAGGACTCGCGCTTAACTATAAATATGTATCTCTTTTACTTTGAATGTTAGACATATGCATCATTATACAAAACTGTTAGAGATATAAATTTCCTATACAGTGGATACAGAAAAACTATATGGTGCTATTTAAAAAGGTTTCTGGTGTTTGAATTTAGTAAAGTGTGGAGCTCAATACTGAACACTTTGTATATTTCGAAGGCGATTTAAGGCAATTTCTAGATAGAAGCAACTATGCAATTTAATCTCATAAAAATCTATACTAAAGTGTATTTGCGTTTCGGATTTTTTGCAGGAAATAAATATATCTAAATTCGAAATAGACATAGGAAACCCACATTATATTGGTTTATTTCTAGAAGGTGCAATTAAAAACGTAATAACATACAGGGCGTTCTATTCAAAATAGCAGAGCAGGTGCATGGTTCAATACTTATCAATCACGCTATGATGTCTATTATGTTACCAGAAAATTTTAGTTTTGTGCTATGTATGCAATAGGCACAATCTTACAACTACAGAAGGTTGGGGCACCTAAACACATGTAGTAGGCGCCATAAATTCTCGGCTTGATATAGAAAAAATAAACTTGATAAAATATAACAATTTTCATTTTTCTATATAATCTCCCCCAACTTCAATACATTTATTACAACGATCAGTTAACAATTCTATACCCTTGTAAAAATAATGTTTTTCCCTCAAAATGTTATATTACAGCTTTCTAGGATAAGGTTCATCGGGCCGCCGCCATCCCATCGATTCCTTTTTGGTTAGAAGATCATAAAACAGAACCATTGTTTCATCTCCTGTGATATTGAACTCCAAAATCGGTTTCGGGTCGTCTCCACACACGTTTAAAAACGTGTGCACACATTCGACCCGACCCGAGAACAAGGCGAATACTTGTTTCAGAAATGTTAGACAACACTACTAATTCCTTTCAAACGTCTGCTAATACCATTTCTTCAATAATTGAGGCGTTATCTGTTCAATTAGCCGAGCGGGGGCTTCTCATCATCAAGGGATTTTTGCCCCAAACGGAAACATTTTGCACACTTTCTTACAGTGGAATATGAAGGAGATAAATCATCATAAACGTTGTTTAATGTGACTAGGCGTATGCCCGTCTTTTGCGAAAAATATAATGACCGCGCGGTACTCAATTTTGAGACATTTTCATGCACTAGTCACGTTGTCTGGCAGCCTACTAAAAACTACTACTCCTCCAGCCGTAATATATATAGTGTAGGCTTCGCACTTGTGCAACTATGATGCAACGAAGTCTGAACACGCTCAAACCTGTATAAACCTGCCAGGCTGAAAATTTATGGCGCCTAACCCGTAGTTGTATTTTAAGAAGTAATCCAATAACGTCTTGTAGAAATTACTTTAAGTAGTTTACAATTATGTACAATTATTTATTATTAATTTAAATAAGAATTTTTATTCTTACTATACACGGAATCATTATGAATTTAGAATCCTTACAGTAGAATAGCTCTCAATGAAGGAATCCACCATCGTCAGATTACTTTAGTCTGAAAATTACAGTTCTTTGTCTGTAACTATAAAAAGATAGAATTCCAAAAGTATGTTTGAAAGCAAACTGAAAGTGTTTTTACCCTCCAATCCATACTTAACATAGTTTTTGTTAGCATAATGATTAATGCCTCTAATTCGATGAAAATTATTGGAAATGTGTTTTGTGAAGATTTGTGAAAGTCGTTCCTCATCAACTTCATCATTTTGGATTATAAAAAAGAACGTGCTACCTTTTTAACCATCAAGTAATGATCAAGAAGTAATACTTTTGGAACAAATGGGGATATATATCTCTACATATTTTTTTTAATTTCAGAAGTACTAAGGAAATACCCACCAGTGTCAATCCTCAACAGAACCTGCGTTAAAGACTTTAAACTACCGAATACAAATTTTACCATCAAGAAGGGTACCAAGATAGTAATTCCTGTCTGCGGATTGCATCACGATCCAGAATTCTTTCCCAACCCGGAAAAATTCGATCCAGATCGTTTTTCTGAGGACAAACCGAATATAAAGCCGTACACTTACATGCCCTTCGGCGAGGGTCCCAGAAATTGCATTGGTAAGTAATAATTGTCATTAAAGGCTTAACATTAGTAAGAAAATAACCTCATTTTATAATTCCTTATTGTCCCTAAAAGTTCAGAAATTTTTAAAATCCTGTATAATAAAAAAAAATAAAAATATAAATGATTCATCCCTACACCTTCTATTCACCAACTCCCACGCATTTACTAATCCTATATAATTGCGGAAATGATTCGCAGGTAATCGATTTAGTAAACAGGCGCTGAAAGTGGGAATATTCACAGTGATCAGAAAATACCAGCTGAAGCTGAATCCAATGGTGAAGCTACCGCTAAAGCTAGAATCAAAATTTTCGCTTTCTCCAGCTACCGATGTATTATTGGACGTTGAAGAAATCGAGAAAGTAACATGATGAAGATCTCCAATGAAGTAGATGTTGGTTTATTTCTACTATTGTACTTTCTCAAAATAAACACTAAGTTAAAAATCGCATTATTAATTGGTCTAAGACGCTGAATTTCTTATTAGTCCCCACTCTAAAGTAACGTGGATTTTGCGTCCCAAATCCCTTAGATTCTGTACACATTTACGTATCAGGTTTCGAGAGCCTTTAGTTAAAAAAAATGTTTACAGTTACACCTCGTATCCCTTTCTCGATGAAAGCCAAAATCTGTTTGAAATATGTGAGGAGGAACCTGGTGGCCAAATTAGAATGGCAGCCGGCTATATCTCAGAAAATAGTAATCACAGAGCTTTCGGGTAAAATCTTTTTTAGTGAATGTGGCCAAAAGAAAATACTAGAAATGATTTTGAAGTCTATAAGATGACCAGTAGATGGCGCAACAATCACGACTAAATATAAAATTAAAGTTTTCATCGTTTTTTGTCTAATTAAGAGTAATCCAAAATATATGCATTTTATTCCCAACCCAGTTCCCTTTCTTTTGCGTTAAACACAGTTTGTCACACCTTCTAAAGTAAAGTGGTGGGGGGACGTTAATTGTTTTTTTAAATAAAATGGTTACGCTCGTTAGCTTAACCGAGTCTAAAATCTTGGCTCTAAACCCTTTTATTTGAGACAAATGCAGTCTGTCTAGTCTTGTGAATTGTACCGTTTTCAAGCGTTACACTATAACAATTACTTTTCCAAAATTTAAATAGAGTTTTATGTGCACGGAAATTAGAGAATTTAAACTTAGATGTCACAAAGCGACACCACATATCTTTTCTAAAAGAGTTTTGTTAACGAAAAAATTAAAAATTCATAACACGTTATTTTGAAGTCTGCATTTTACCCCCATTGCGATATAATGTTCTTCTTAATAACATTATGCCTCAATGATAAAAAATGAGAAGTGTATTCTGGCAAAGTCTCCAAACTTGCATTGTTTCTCTTTATTGGGGATAATAAAAAGACCGTCGTCTTTGTAACCCCAAAACCAGTACAAGAGAAGACAGAAAACAGAATAAGAAATACCATTCTGAGCATTTCACAGACAGAGATCGAGACAGTTTTTTTGTCCACTCGACAAAGAATGGAATCAATTTTTGAGATATAACCAGCTGCCATTCTTATTTGGTCAGCCGGTACATTGCAAAGCGCAGTTTTTGAGTTGTGCTTTTCTGCAAATGCCACACAAATTAATTGCACGCGTCCTACATAAAATTATTGCTAATACATCATTGTGTAATTGAGAGATTAAGTAGAAGCTTCAAAAATATTGCACTTTTCTTAATTTACACAGACCATAAAAAAAATAAATAATAACGTTGAATTATCCCAAAACTCGTTTTTTCAATTTACCTATCCTATTAGTTGGACCTGCAGGTATTTTGAATGGTAGTTAGTACACTAGGCTATGCTTGAACAATGCATCCATTCAGAGCCATCAGCAAATTTCACTGCTTAAATTGAGGTCGCGTTTAGCTTAATCAATATGTTTCATTACCCACTGATTCTGATCAAATTAATGCAACCAGATCCTGTCATTTGCAATGTGTATCAAATAATTTATGTTCGGATCTTCAAGAATTTTAAGATACTTTCTAAGATTTCTCGGACTCCCTTTATTCTATTAAGAGCAAGGGTGCTTGCAGATGTAGATGTGGTGGCAAAACTTCCAGCGCCGTTAAACAGGCGCACCTGTAACATTGAGGCATGTTTCTGGCCACCAAATTAATGAAACGTAGATGATTATTGGTTTGATTATTGCTGTGTATGACCAAAAGGTTATTTCAGGCTTGAGATCCTAATCCTTACCGAGCAGCCTTCGACTAGCTAATGATGCAGTGATGGCCTTTTCCCGTAAGATATGAGAATTCCACGTTAGCTTTTATTTTTCGTAACTCATGTGTTCTTCGCGAAATGCTGTCATGGTGCAATAAGAAATTCTTCATGGTTGCTGTATTGTATTGTTGCTGATATAAATGATGTTTACTTTAAATATGTACATGTAAAGTAAACTACGACTGTCTTAATACTTCGATATACACCTTTTATCTCACGCTATCTATTTATCACTTATCTCAGATTTATTAAATACATCGGTTTTTCTTAAATCCACTCATTACTTCGTACAGATTATTAAACCTCGACGATTATTTCAAAAAATAGTGATGTAACGGAAATACATAACATAAAATGTGTGCAAAATTAAAATTATGGATGTCCTGGACAAGGATGTAATAGGTAAAGTTACAACTACAAAATTAAATTAAATTATATAATTTAAAATATTTTTTTTAGTACTTACCAGGTAACTTTGTTGTTCCTATTGAATAGTTATCTACCTTATTTCAAAATCAAAAGATTTAAGAGGAGGAATAACTTAACTGTGGAATTTTACATACTGAAATAAAACCCTAAGGTAAGCCATACGTATATTTTCTTGTTTGGTACTACAGCGGACCTCGCTTAATGTTATCACCAGCATATTGTTATTGTTTTACTCAAGTACGCATGGACAATATACCAAAATTTGCAAATACTTTTCGTTATTATTGTCCCGGGTTCGATTATTGTTGTTATCATAATTTGGCTTTATGACCTTCAATTTAAGATCAACCTGATGTAAAGAAGATTTCATTTTTCCAGGTGTACCAGTAGTCGGTACTAAACTTCTTGTAGTTATGGAATATAAACTTAACCCCCCACTTTATGTTACCGGTCAGTAAGATTTTATCATATGTCATGTTTAATGAAACCCCGCGATACACCAGCTTTTTCATGAAAGGCTGGAAGGCTAGAGCCTCCCAACTATCACCAAGTGAATAAGAATCCATACCGAGTGTCCCAAATTTTATTGCACAGCGAAGATGATGGTTATTTGAATAGAGAGTGGTCCAAAAATAGCCCAATGAAAAAAAAATATTTTTTTAAATAGCGTGCCATATTTTTTATCAGATATTCTAACTTCCTTGTTTTTCGTTGTTCAACCATGTGCCATTTACTTATTTACGTTTCTTTCAAACTATTTATGCTCTTAGGAAACAACAAACACACCTCAGCTGAACATATTTTTTACTCCTGTGAGCGGAACATTGCAGGAAGATAAGTAGCTACGGCTACCACAACCAAAACAAGTGTATCTGTCACTTAAGTATTATACTTAATCAACTGTCATCCAATTAACTGTTTCCGGCCAGAAAAAGATGCCGCTTACTTTCAAAACCAATGAATATGTCGATATGCTTATTGTTTATGGAGAGTGTGGAACGAATTAAAGGAAAGCAAATCTTCGATACACAGAATTTTGAAAAAAAACAAATATCGTCCATTCAAAGTGCCATGTAGTGCATGGGCTTCCTCTTGCCGACTTTGATAGGAGGCTGGAATTTATTGCTTCAATGCATCCTTTAATAAATGAAATACCTGATTTCTTGGATAGAATTTTATGGAGTGATGAATTTCGTTTTCACAGTAATTGCGTAGTTAATCGGCACAACTTTCATTATTGGTCGGTTGAAAATCCAAAATGGGTTAGGGAAACAAATTTTCAAACAGTACGAGGTACAAATGTTTGGTGTGGACTGTTCAATGACCGTACAATTGACCATATTTTCACAGCGCTACTCTTCCGGGTGAAAGATATATTATCTTTTTAACTCAAGACTTGCCAGAATTTTTACAGGAAATTTCACTTGAAGAAAGGGTAACAATGTGGTAACAGTGTGACGGTGCTCCACCACATAGCAGAAAATACCTATAAATTTTTTAAATCGCAAGTTTCAAGATTCTTGGATTGGCAATAGAGGTCCTTTAAGATGACCAGCTCAACCTCCGGATCTCTCGATTCTTACTTTTGTGGTTATATGAAAGATGTTGTTTATATAGTTCCGCCAAGGGACCTTGATGATTTAAAACATAAAATCATCCATGCTTGTCGAAGTATAATACAAGAGAATTGATCAGGAGGTATGAGGACTGTGTCAGGGCAGGAGGAGAACAATTTGAACAACATTTATAATTTATTACCTATTACTATGCAATCTGAAAAATTCTTAACAGTTGATGGCCTCAGACAAGGAGGAGGTATTAGCCCAACATTGTTTACACTATTTATGGACGAAATTATTGAGAAATGCAGTCAGAGAGTTGATAAACTATATGTAGGTTACAGAAACTTAGAAAGAATAAATATATCGGAATGTGCCTTCACGGATGATTTGGTAATAATAACGAAAACGAGAGATAATTTGCATGGAATGAAAATAAATAAGACTAAAACTAGGGTAATGGCAGTAACGGAAGATGCAGAGAACATCGACATACATATAGAGAATACAAAAATTAGCAAGTACACGAGTTTCAGTATCTGGGAGTGGTGATAGAAGAGAACGGAAATCAGAAGGTTGAAATCGATAATACAATAAAATGTTATTATGCTTTAAGCAACAATTTTATAAATATCAAAGAAATTTCAAGGAAGACCAAAATAAAGGTATACACGTCTATCTACAGGCCAATACTGACTTTCGGCTGTGAGACATGGGTGCTGAATGATCGACCGAAGAGCAAGATTCGAGCAGCTGAAATGAAATACCTACGGAGAGTTATAGGCGTTACGAGAGGAGATAGGATAAGGAACCAGGAAATAAGAGGTGAACTTAAAGTAGAATCCGTCCTGGATTTTATAGAGAGAACACAATTAAGTTGGTGGGGCCACCTTCAGAGAACGGGAAACTCACGAAAAGTTAAACAAGCATGGTTAGCTAGAACAAGTACAAAACGAAGAAGAGGAAGACCAAGACAAACGTGGGACAGTATAATAAGCAAAGTGCTGAAAAAGGAGGGAATGTCCTGGAATGAAGCAGCAATATTGGCTAGGGATAAAAAAAGTTGGACCAAATTTGTGCACTAGTTTTTTTTCTTTTAACTTCTTTTGTCAGTTTATTCTTTCGTACACATAAAAAGTGCCTAGTAACAACAATATGGTATTAGTAGAATCACTCTGGGCAAAAACAATGTGAGAAGAAGAAAAGCGTTAGCCGGCGAACATGTTTCTGCCTACCCGGCGTCAACAGCGTCGCTCCGAGCACAATCCCTTTTCACCGTTGTTACTCACCTTTCGAGTTTCTGCCACTAATCTCCACAAGTAACACTAAAATATATCTCTTGGCGCCACCTAATACCAAGAAATATAGTCATGCCGTCTAGAAAGTAGCGACAGAAACTGGAGTGCAAATGCCCACCATTTCTCAAGCAGCTCGGAGCTGATGACGCCGGGTAGACAGACTAGCACTTTTCTCTTCTCACATTGTTTCTGTCGGGCGTGATTTCGCCAATACCACGAGCCATATTAGCATTAATTTTTGGTTATTGTTACTAGGCACTTTTTTCGTATATATGTTTAATACATCATGGTAAGTCTGAGAAATCATTTACATGAGTAGATACCGTGGTGTTCAGGCGCAACGCTATCTTGCGTTAAGCAGTCCATGAGCTGCTCAAGAGGTGGTGGGCATTTGCACTCCGGTTTCTGTCGTTACTTTCTAGATGACATAACTATATCTCTTGGCACGAGATGGCGCCAAGAGATATATTTTAATAACGCTTGTGGAGATTAGTGACATAAACTGAGAGGCGAACAGCAATGGTGGGTAAGGGAATGTGTTCGGAGCAACGCTAATGACGACTAATAGGCAGAAACATGTCCGTGGACTAGAACTTTTCTCTTGTCACATTGTTTTTGCCTGGAGTGATTCTATCAATACCATGAGCTATATTAGGATTAATTGTACTATTCTTTCCTACTGAAATATTTTACCTTTTCTATTGATATAACACTCTCGATGGAACATAGGCGAGTCTTTCTGTTTTTTTACTCTGTACTATTTGTATTTATAGAACATTGAGATTCCTCAAGGATAATAACTGCGAGCTGATTTGGAGTAATGAAATACGGAAAGGCATGAATATAAAAGAAAAATTGATATTTTCACTTCTTGGTTGTGCATTTCAAAGAACTGGTTATTTAGTTCTATTTACATTATGGTTTCAAGGTGCATTACCGGTTATAGATCGCTCTAGGTCCCAAAGTAGTTACAATAACAACTCTGAAGATGATGTAATAGCCCTATTTCTGTAGAAATCACAAGTCAGAGCCAATCAATTGTCGTGAAATTCGTCAGAAAATGATCAAATTGCATACTAGTTTGTGATTTCTGCAGAAACAAGCCTTATAACAACATTCAACTATATACAGCAAATATTTTTTTGTAGTTGAAGTATGTAGTCAAGTCTAGTCTATACACTGAATACATTTCTTTAAAATAACTACAAACAAATACGATATATTTGAACAAACACTAATGTTTTCTCGAAACCGTTTGCTTACCAACTAACGTAAATATTTCACGTAACCTTAGAAACGAATACTTTACTCAGATAAAAGTCGTCCTCTTTGCTGTTTAAATGTAGAATATCTCTTACATGGTCGATAATATTATGACTCACCCACTGTTACAGAACACTCAAAATGTCATCTGAAGAGGACGTCCCCGCAGATCACTTTCATTTGCAGTATCCTGTTGGCTACGCTAATTCTAGGGCAATAGTTACAGCGTTAGAGATGGGAGCAAGTTTAGCAGACGAACTTATTCTAGAAGAATATACGCTGGAAGATATGGATCCGAAAATGTTAGAATTGCATCTGGACAGTTGTATTTCTGCGAGAATCGATAGGATACACAAAGAAGGAGCTGAAGTTACGCTCGACTACAACACCATACTGTCTAAGGATTTGGACGCGAGTGAAATGAAAGCCGTTCAAGCTATAACTGAAATACCAAGTCTTCAACACCTGCTGATTCATCCATTAATCTCCAGTTTTATATACGTAAAATGGCGTAAGATGGAATGGTTTTTCTATGGGAATTTAGCGTTAATATCGATATTGTGGATAACACTAGCTGCCTGTACGACTTTGTTAGATAGAACAAGAGCATTATTTTACCCATTCTTTATTCTCTTGATAATTTCTTATATCCTAGTAATCGTAAGGGAATGTTTTCAAATAGCAGTTTTAAAAGGGAAATATTTCAAGAAGATCTCGAATTGGTTCGAGGTACTGATGCTGGCTCTCAGCTTTTGTCCCATATTTCTTCCTAATGTGGCCGGGCACAAACAGCTTTGCGCGTTGAGCTTGCTGGTGGTAGTTCTAGAATTGGCCATGGTCGTGAAAGGACACCCAAAATCATCCAGGTACATCGTAATGCTGCGTACGGTTACTTTTACATTCTTCCATTTCTTCTTGTCATACTCGCTACTGCTCATCGCGTTTGGGCTGAGTTTCTACAAGTTATTCTATGAAAAAACTTGGAAAGATACCGAAGCAAGCGACGAATCGCCAGGATTTTTCCATGGAGTTGGCATAACTTTCTTCAATATGATCGTAATGTTAACCGGGGAACTCAACGCCTCCTCTTTTAAATTCGAAACATTCATTCATGGTCTATTATTCATTGCGTTCGTCCTTGTTGTCCCCATTATCCTTCTCAATTTATTATGCGGCTTAGCCGTGTACGACGTAGATATGATTCGAGACAACGCTGAGATAATCGGCTATAAGGAGGTCGTTAAGTACATCGTCTTTACGGAAAAATACATCGCAGCCATTGCCGAACTTCGACCATACTGGAATTTCCTAAGAAAGAAGATATTCTTGCAACCGGAAGATTTGAGTAATAGAAGTTTATTCGTGCAGCCATATCAACGCAATGAGAATACAAAGCTGCTTGGTAGAAGAACTATTCGAAGGATCAAGCATTTCCTATTCCTGAACGAGAACAAGCGTATCATACAACATTTGGAAACAATTGAAACGAATAGAATGGAAATCCGTGGATTGCTCGCAACAGTCAAGGAGCTTAGTAGACGATTAGATTAGTTTTTCTATTCCACCCCCTTTATTTCAAGCAAAATTTCTACAATCTATAGTAGTAAATTTATATTATTACAAAATAAATTATTTCTATGTATTTTTGTTTCATTTACAACAAAAGAAAATAATGTAAGGTAAAAATGATAAGATCTATGCAGTAGAAGTTAGTAGGACAATTCTCAAATATCTTGTACATTAGTTGTCCCCAGACTGTTGTATGCGACTTCTGTGACTCTACATTACGCAGGAGTCAACCGTGTTGTGTCTGTAAAGTAAACTCTATTCATTCAAAGTGTCTTGACACAATTGTGAAAACTGGAGACGTCGGTGAAAGAAAACAATGGCAATGTAAGGCCTGTGTTCGTATGGCAAGCTCCTTAAGCACAAGTTATGAAGATATTACCGTTATTTACGACACTACAAAGGAGCAATTCAATGAAATAACACTTAAGCGGGAAAACAGTATGTTAAAAAATCAAATAACGTTGATGGATAAATTAATTAAAGAATTGAAGAGAGTTAATAGTCTCCAGATGCAAAGAATAGAGCGTTTAGAGACATGTCTTAATATCGAAAATTCCACAACTAATTCAAATATTCGGAATCAGGGGACGACTGCATACAGTGATATGGTAAAAAAGCCGCCACCAAAAAGTGTCCTTATTGTAAAACCTTTAAATACCAAGCAGTTAGCCAATGTCACGCGTAAGGAAATAAAGCATGCGATAAATCCTGCGGAATTGTCAATCGAGGTAAACAATGTTGTAGAAAGAAAAGACGGTAGTGTACTTAAACGTGGGTGATACGTATACGGCAGTAGTCCCAAACAAATTATTTCCAAAAATAAGACTATATAATGTAAGTGCCGAGGATATAATTGACCGGAATAAATTTTATGATAATCTATTTATTCAAAATAAACTCGCGAAGGTTAATACAACATCCAGTAAAATTGTTCGGGTAATAAACAGAAAAACTGATGTTGAATCTTGTGGCAGACGGTATCAGAAAATGCTATCCTGAGGTAGACGCTTTAATAGTGCATACAAAAGTAGTGTTTATCAAATCCCCGAAACGTATTCGCGAATTTCACAGACCCCCGCATACCTCAGCCACCAGAACCTATTCTTACACGTTGGGGAACTTGGTTAAATGCTGCGTTTTATTATCATAAATATTATGAGAATATTAAGAACGTGGTTTTACAATTCGATCCAAAGGAAGCTGCCGCTATCAAGAAAAGCCAGTCGAAATTTCGAGATAGTCGGGTTAAAACGGATTTAAAAATTATTCACAACAATTACTTCGGACTAGCGGAGGCAATAGAAAAGTTACAAGATCCTTCGGTGACGTTAGTGGAATCTGTGCAAATAGTGCAACATGTTCGCACACAGCTAGGCGCGATAGAAGACGCAAAAAATGTTTGTGTTCTAGAAAAATATGAAAGTGTTTTAGACAAAGATTCTGATTTTGGCACATTAAGACACATTTGTGAAGGTGCGTCAACAGAACCGTTAAGTTGTTTCAAAGAATATTTTAATTACGCAAATATAACGTCACTAGATGTAGAATTGCATATAAACACATTTTTTCCTCGCGCCGCACTCGGTCTGTCGAAACAACTGTTGAAACATATCTAATGTTGCAGATATTTAACAGACATTATTCACTTTGCGATTTCACGGAGGACTCTTAAAATGGTAAGTGTTTGAGCACGCATTATTTTATTTTTATTTAACAACTACGCGAAAGTATTTACGACAGCAAACATCTACACACAATAGCTCTAGTGGAACCCCAGGCCTAATCGAAACAACGCCGCTGCCGGTTAGCGCGCGTGGCCAACTCTACAAATGACACTAGAATCGATGTATATTTAGGAGATTTTGCATGGTCGTACATGCTGTTATATCTAATTCAAAAACATCAAAACCTCAAAAGTGATCAATGATCAGTGATCATTATACTTAGGAGATTTTAGAAGAAAGCCGACGATATGTAAGTTAACTTTTCTATCTTGAATTCTTGTCTTAACTTTAATCGTTTGAAGAATGTAAAAGCATTGGTATTTCCAATAAAGAAAATTACATCATTTCCTTTTTAAAATTTTTTTTTGCCTTTCTAATTGATGAAGTCTGTTGACGGCGTTACATTTTAGTTGATGTTTGTTAGGTTGCATAAGCGGTCAGGTTCTAAATTAAAGAGAGTTATAAATATTAACATTTATTTGATATTTTTCTAAAGATTTGACTATTTATTCTATTCAAAAAAACCTTCAAAACTATAATACCGTTTCCAAAAAGTTCATCAGATAATTTACCTTTAGAGCAACTCCATTTGCAAAAGTTCCATCGCCATAGTATTACATATATGGAAAAAGCAGACTTAAAAAGGGGCAATATTTATTCTCGTATAATCTCGATGATCTTTAGTAAATGTTCAATTTGTAATGTTGCAAGTAGGAATTTGGAAATTTACTACGATTTTTAAAAGATCCCTGCAATTTTACAGAAAAAATCTGTTGAGGTAATAATATTTCTGTACAAGCATTATCTTTCTTTTTATACATTTGTTTCGCATTCTATGAGGTTGAACAAGTAAATCCTTTGGTGTAATGAAAAAGAAGCCTAGTTTTTCATATAATTTAACAACAAATCAATTTTATACTGCAATTTGCAGATACTACTTTTTGCAAGGGTTGCCCCCTATTATTTTTTTTCGCTTCTGCTGAGTCGAGGTCAACAACGATTACGACGAATTAATCCAATTTAAACTGACCAACGTCCGGTACAATACACAGCTTCTAAAAAAGTACTTAATTGACTGAATTTCCTGCTTGTTCAGTACCATAGGATACCCCTCCACAACATTTCAAATAAGAGCTTCATTTTCATTGTATGTTCTGTGATGGTTGGTGTTAGGTGAAACAACGTCAAAAACCTGTTCCGAAACTACACTAATTTTCTGTTTCGCTTCTAACACGATTTTTTTGGTTTGGTTACCACTATTTCTTAAATGCTACCTGTTGCTTAATTAATATTTGGTGTCTGTTAGTGTTCTGTAAATGGATCAATTTCGCCTTGGGTAAGCTTTGTTTTACTTTTTAATTTATTTGTCCAACTCGTCGTCATCATACAAGTGCCACGTAGAAGGCGTTGGTTTCATCTTATTTAAAACGCCTTAGTTTTTTATAATATTCAATTTCCGATGATTAAACAGAACACCCGGAGGCTATAAACATGATACGAGTGTGTGTGAAAGAATCTGCACATATGTTACTTGATACCAAAAGAAAATACACTTGTTGCTGTTTAATTCCAACCCGAACATCTGTTCCGTGCATGAAGCTAGTAAGTAGTGAAGATCCACGCAGATAAATTGAAAAATTAATTGGCAAATGAATCTAAATTAAGAAAACATGTAGGATTAGTCACAAAAGTGATTGTTAGTAATATGCTGTCCCGCTAACAACAACAACCGTCGATTCCGAAAAACTATAAGTAGGGTGTCAGTGTGGCGAATTCGGTCAAAAATATTTTGATATGTCACGCAGTACAAGGTATTTTAAATAGGAAAAAAATCCTTTTCCTACTACCGGCTACATAAGTCGATCATTACTGCCCTGATTGAAGGGACGTAAGCGCTATTTACGGGTTATGTACCCTTTACATACGACGTAATGGAATTTTACATCACTAGAGACGTAAGGCAATAATACATTAATTTATCAATAGGTGACAATACATAACAGAAATTGGCAACTTTAACAATTACGGCAGTATATAAGCAAATTCAAATTTTTACGAAATTTTGAGCCGGTTTCAGGAAAAATATTGTATGCCACTCGAGTCGTAAGTGCTTTTGCGGTCTCGGACAACATCCTCGACCCCAAAACTGCGCTTACTTCCCTTGTGACACAAATAACTAATATAGTTTGTGTTTTTGTAAAAGCTTACTATCAGTTACCGCTACCTCAATATCCTTATTTTGAATTGAACCCAGTGACGTCAATAAACCACCGAAACCATGAAAGAATTACATTAGAACTGATAAGTACGATTTTTCCGAAAGAAAATATAAAAAATATAAAAATAATTGCTGACTCAGGTTGTTTCCAATAAGGTTATTTTATATAGTATACAGTGTGACCCATTTAAAATGGAAGCACCCCTGTAAAACCTATATTTTACACTAAAATGAAACCATTTCTTTTTGCAATACATAGTAGGTTAAAATGTCTACTTTCACACCAAATTTCAGAAGTTCATCTCAATTTTCAAGGCACACTATGATTAGGTCGATGTCGAAAATAGCAAAATTTTATTAGGGATTTTTTTTATTCAAATTCTGACTTCACCATTGAATTCAGAAGGTCCTAAGATTAATCAAAATTTCATTAAAATATATTTATTAATAAAAAAAATTACGAGAGAGAACCTAGTTTGCAATCACTTAACTATCAATGAAGTTAATGAACGATTATGCAGTAAATGTCAATGTGACAGCCTGTATTTGACTTCATTTATAAACTATTAACTTCGACGTCATACCCTACTTTGGATTTGACTTAAATTACATGTATTTTTTGGATAAAATAACAATTACCATTAACAATTGAAACATTTTTTTAAGATACTGTAACATAAAAGTGCACTAAATAAAAGTAAAGCGACATCATTTAAAAAACCAATGTAGCTAGTAGGTATTACTTATTTCTTTAAAATTTGTAATTTGGTAGATGTACGAGGCGTGTTTTTAAAGTAAGTACCGTTATGAAATTATGCTACCCTGAGCGCTGCGGCGGCTTTTTACGCCTACGCGCTGTGTACCTACATCTGTTGACAAGCCACAGACGCCATTAGAGAAAGATTCGACCGTGTTTACGTTTGTTTGTCACTATTTAAAATGTCTCCGCCGATCGAGAATCCCGCCGACTGTGAAATATGCGCTGTGATTCGTTTTCTTAGTGTTAAAGGCATTAAATGGGCCGACATTCATCGTCAGATCTGTGAAATGTATGGAGAAAACATTATGAGTGATGGAATGGTACGGAAATGGGTGAGAGCTTTTAAAAATGGCCGCACGATTGTCCATGAGGAAGAACGAAGTGGGCGATCTTCTGTCATTACTGAAGATTTGGTTCAGAAAGTTGATGAAAAAATGAAAGAGGACGGACGCTTTACGATTTCATCGTTATCTGATGAGTTTCCTCAAGTTTCCAGAAGTGTTCTCTATGAAGTTCTGACCAGTGGTTGTTAAATCGGGTGGTAGACTTCTATGACGATGGGATTGTACGATACGGTAAATGCCTCAATATTGGTGGAAATGATGTAGAAAAGTAGAATAAGGTACAGGCTTTCGTGTAAAAATAAAATTGTTAAGAAAAGTTCATTTGTTTTTGTTTTATTTGAAAACGGTATTTACTTTAAAAACACGCCTGCTATTATTACATTCACTTATGTAATTGTAGTTAGATTTTTAGGAGATAGTTATTTATAATTTTGTGGCATTTAATAATTTAGAAAACAAAAAATTAACTATTTTTTGTTTTCTTTTTATAAATTTTGATCTGCCTTGGTCAATAGATGTTGTAAGGAGCCATAACTTTTTTAGTAATAAATATATTTGGATAAAATTTTGGTTAATACCATTTTATGACCTTCTAAATTCAGTGGTGTAGTCAGATTTTTAATAAAAAAATTATTAATAAAATTTTGCTGTTTTCGACCTCGAAAAATAATCATAATGTGCTTTGAAAATTGAGATGAACCTTTGAAATTTTGTGCGGAAGTAGACTTTTTGATCGTATTAAAAAAATTGGTTTCAATTTAATGTAAAATATAGGTTCTTCAGGGGTGCTTCCATTTGAAATGAGTCACACTGTATAAAATTAAATTACTAATGTATATGTATGCGAGTGCGTGTATATTTGGCTTTTATGTGGTTTGCAAATGTCCCAACATTAATTTGTGGTCAGACATCCTCTTGATAATAAATGTCAGCTTTGAAAACAAGCGATGACAATCGAAACAATAGAGTATATTGAAGAAAAGTGTTAGTATAGAGCTGCCACCATTGCGTGATTTGGTTATTATCGCACACTCATTGGTGCAATTTAGTGCAATGAATATAAGTAGGTTTGCGGAAAAGGGGTTGATAATAAACACAAAAACTTGGCTTTGTGAGATTAAGACCATTATTACCCCCTCTTCCTCAATACGAATCACTCACACAAAGTCGCCTTGGATCATTATAACTATCATAAGCCTTAAATTAGAATACATATAGTTATGGACATTGGAGATTATAATCTTCTACGTTGAACGTTGATCAAAATAAACAATTACTTAATTTGTACTGGATTCCTGGTCTTTATGGAATTTTTGGAAATAAGCGAACTGATCAAGTAGCAAGAGCTGGTTGATCATTAATTCTTCTTAATCGAAGAACTCCCCATTTGGATTTAATGCATAATCTCAAATAGCAATTGAAGCAATGGGACGAATCAAGGGAAAGCACTATCGAGAAATGAAAAGTTGGTCATTGGCTAAATAAAGCTCACTTATTCAGAATTGAAACCGTAGACTCTCCTCTATATTGGTGTGGTGATGAAGTTACTCTAAACCATATATTTTTCATCAGTTGTTCCAAATTTAAACAAGAAGTAGAAGATTTAATTCGTAAACTCATTAATTTAAAAATGTATTTTCTTCTTAATATTTGTTTTATCTTATTTCCCAAGCAATAATTTTCCTGATCACCTTGCAACATCCTTGGAACACAACTCTGTACCTGGTGATGGAGAAGTCTCCTCGCCCAGAGAATGAGAACACCAAATTATCTAGTGAAGAAGGAGAAGTTAAAGAGAATTGGTTACGTTTCGAAATAAAAAACAGCGCTGAGGTTTGCAGATATTTGCAAAACTCACCTTTTGGTTTCATTTCTAAAACTCATCCCCTGTGCAACAACAACAAATCAGCAATCTAATTTACAAATTTTATTTACGCGACTGGCTGTATGTATGGAAACTACGTTTTTGTCAAAGCATTTTAGATTTAATTGAATTTAGGAAATCTAAAATTTTGACCAGTTACTAACAACTACATACACAGTACTCACTCTTGAAGGCAAGGTTGAAGTCTTTGCCCAATAATTGAAGAGCAGTGCAGTCCAGTCTATAATATCGTAGATAACGATCATGTCGATTGTATCGTGGATACTTTGCGTTGACTAATAGACCCTGATGAAATATGCCGTTGAGGGATATGCCAATATTGGTTTGTTTTGCCGCGGGAATTCAAGGCCATTATTTCAACACTACATACTGGCAAGACTCCTGGTAAGAATGGCATTACCAACAAAGCCTTGAAGTTCCTCTCCACCAGGGTCACTGCATTATTTACGTATTTAGAGAACGTCACGCAATGGAAGAAAGCAGATGTGGTCCTGTATAAGCCTGCCAGGCCGAGAATTTATGACACCTAACTCGTACATGTTTGGGGATATCAAAACCTTTAACGTGAAACAAACTAACACCTGATGACCAAGTGCCCCGTCACTATCAGTATTAGAAGTAAGGGTTTCAAGCAAATAAATGTTTTAAAATTATAAAAATTAGGTGTTTAGGTCCCTCTAAAAACATAGTAATTGACATTCGTTTCTCTTAAGATAGTTAAAATGCCATTCATAGCCTTCTTTTTTGTAAATTTCTTGAAGCTTCAGAGCAATCGCTGCAAAATAGAACCATATTGGATAAAAACTCACTTTTTTTGAAAATCGATGAGTATAAGAAATAGTAATTCTACACCTTTTGACGCCTACAAACTACTAAACTTTCAACACTGCTTTCTCTTAAACTAATCTCTTTTTTTGTCATGAAAGAACAAAATTCAATGACGATCCTTCACGTTAATTATCTACAAATAAATTAATTGCCCATATTGCTATACTATTCAATCAACGGTAGCGCGTAATGCATGCTAATCAGTCGGATATATAAATTAAAATATTCCTTTTCTAGTCTCGCCTAATAAGTAACAATTGAAGCGACCATACGATTAAATTTATTGCAATCACCTGAATTGAATACATTATACATTATTCGACGTTATTGGTTTGTTTACAGCAAAGAATAAAAAGCAGAATACGCAATATAGGAATGTTATTCAAATAGAAATGAATAGATTTAAAAGCGGTAGATAAAGAGTTAATGAAAAAAACTTGCAATAAATAAGTATACATTTTTGCAAATAATGAAAAACATGTACAGATCTACTTACAACAAAAACTCTTATGAAAAGCACATTTCCAAAGTCTTAACAGAAGCGGAGAAGTTCGTAAACTCAAAACTTCCACGTTCAATTAATACGTATACGTAGAGTTGATGCATGCGTTGTTTTGGAATAACACGTATGTGGTTCAACAAATTTTGGTAATATGATCTTTACACATAAAACAGAAGGTAAGAAATAAATTATAAAACGTGCTGAAACACTTACAGTTTTAAAAGTCTTCCGTGAAATCACAAACTGGGTAACATCAGTTAAATATTTGAATCATTAGATATGTTTCCACAGCTATTTCAGTCAAGTGAGTACGACGTGCGGAATAAATGTTTTTTAATGCCGAAAACGACCGTTCGACATCTAGCGATGTTATATTTGCATATTTAAAATAATCTTTGAAACAACTTAATGCATCTTCACACGCACCTTCACAAATTTGTCCTAATATAAGAAAATCGGAGTCTTTCTCTAAAACACTTTCACATTTTCGTATTACACACCAATTTGTTTCGCCTTCTACAGCGCATAACTGTGCGTGAACATCATTCACAATTTGAACTCCATCCACTAGCGAGATCGAAACATCTTGTAATTTTTCTATTCTCACCGCTAGTCCGAAGTAATTGTTGTAAATAGTTTGTAAATCTCTTTTAACCTGACTATCTTGAAATATTTCCTGGATTTTCTTGATCGCTGCAGCTTCTGTCGGATTGAATTTTAAAACTACCTTCTTTACTTGATCAAAATATTTGTTGTAGTAAAACGCAGCCTGCAACCATGTTCCCCAACGTGTAACAATCGGCTGTAGTGGTTCAGGTAAATCAGGTCACAGTTTGTGAAATAGTCGGGTACGTTTCGGGGACTTTAGAAACATTGCCTTTGTACTAGCAATCAATGCACTTACTAGTGGAAAACATGTAGGAATCGTCTGTGCCGCAAGATTTAGAGTATGGATTTTACACGTTACATGTAAGAAGTTACCACTGTGTTCTTTAAGAGATCGGCCCAAAGCACGCATGTTTGCGGCACCATCACTCATAAACATTAAAAGTTGCTTAGTTGAAACTTCAAATTTGTTCAATGAGTTCAACACCACCTTTAAAATCTCATCGGCAGTACAATTTATAAGTCTTTTGAAAGCAAGTAAGAAGGAGGATGGCGGTCGATGTGGTTCCATTGTACGTACCATTACATTAACCACAGAATGTTTTTGACGATCTGTTGTTTCGTCCACACACAACCACAGTTTTTTATCTTTCAATTCCATTTTCATTCTTTTTTCTATATGTTCACGAGCAAATGGCATCACATATCGATGTCCAACTAGGTAGTTTACAACCCGCATATTTATTCCAGGAGGAGACAAATGCTTCTTTGTCTAGTAAACGAAACGATAGATTACATAAAATAAGAGTAACACATAAATCAAATGAAGATTTTTCTTGGTCTCGTATGCCACTTTTTGCAGAAGAATGCTGTTTGCTTTCGATGTAACGTTGGCAATGGCTTCTGGACCAACACATGAAAAGTATTTCACAAACTAGACATTGAATTTTAGCGCCATCAAAATTAAGTCCGGCATGTCCACTATAAAGTTTTTAACTGTGTCTGCCATTGGTCGTTTTCGCGACGTACCTAACTGCGACATTTTTAAAGCAAACATGAGCGTACAATTACGAAATAAGTTACGACAGCCTACATATACACAGAACTACTCGCATACAGCATCGATTTAGTACTGACGCTGTGAACGCGTGAAATAAATAATCGCCGATTCCGCACCACATATCTACTACACCGACTGTTACCGCTGTTTGCCCAAACCAGTGATTAGTAGCGTGATGTCACAAAAAATGGCATTTGCTGTTTTATTTTTAATATGCAATAGTCTAAGTATTTTACTATGTATGTATATGAAAAAATAGAACCCGAAAATAAGAAATATTTAACTATATTAAAAATAGTAATAATATCCCAAAAATATGTATTGAGTAATGAAATAATGGGTACAGCAATCCCATTTATTGAAGTACACATTACGTCATCATTATCTGCGCGAACAAAATTTTTGCCATAAGAATGGCAAAGAAAAGGATGGGGTGCCCAAAAATCCAAAAGAAAAAAACTATTTTGAACTTTTGTAGTATATAGAATGTAGTATAGATGCAATGATAAGAGATCTTAAATTCGGTATTTCATAATTATTTAATTAGAACTATATCCAATTTCTTTAAACGCCTCTAACCTCCTCGGAAACAATAACAGTATGTGCACATAGCGTACTTCTCTAATTACTTGGACTGCTCTAACATATACTATCCCATATCTTTTAACATCTTATTATATAATGAAGCTTACTGTCAAGGGAAAAAGGAATGAAAATAATCTTACTTTCCCTCATATCTCACTTGACAAATACAACGGCAACATAACTAACAAGGTCGAATGGTCAGCATACTTGCCTTTCGATCCGAATTACGGAGAAAAATCGGAGTATGCCTTTTTCTCGGATAAGATAGTGAAACAGTAGGCTCCGTATCAATACGATGTTTGGCACGTTAGAATTCCCTACCAAAAGTTTGACCTCCTCTGGATTCGGCAAAATTCTAGTAAGGTCGGCTAATAATCATAGTTATCGTTGCCTAGAAGTGCGAGATGTATTCCGTAATCCGACGCTACGCCCATTAATACAACAACAACAACAAGGGCACATTCCAAGGTGCCAATCAACTTGGCAAATATGTAGGACCCAGGAGTATTTGTAAAACGCTTTTCTCCGTTTCGGCGGAGTCCCACGTTTAGGGGATGAAACCTGCCTCTGAAATTTCGACGACTTTCAGACTTTCGCAATTTACACCGTTATTACTTATCACGAATAAGAAAAAATAATAAATCTATCTCTAAATGCGCCTTCTATAGGTCTGTCAAACAGTAGATGAGATCTTTTTGCCACCCCTACTACTATCCCCCACCCTTGCGCCTATATGCATACTTGCTGTTCCCTTACCCCTAACTACTCCGAAAAAAATAATAGAAAAAGAAAAAGTAGATAGTGTAGATACCAGTGTTGCCAATTGGCGGATAATTGTCAATTTTACCTCCTTGCGGGTCTTTTTTGGATCCCAATGTATGGGGTATATTTTCGGACATCTTTAATCCTTCAGTGGTGACCTGAAAAAATTCAGACATCAGTGGTAACCTTGGGTCTGACAGACCCAAAATTATAAAACAATTTATAGAAAATAAAAATTTAATTTTACGCTTAACAAACAAAGAGTATAGGGAATCTGAAACCGTTTAAGTAAACATTTTTTTTATTGTTTTTAAGTCACAAAAAAATCTCCGAATCTATCCAAATAAAGAAAAAGTGGCGGAAAAAGATATAAATTATATGCATTACTAATTTGTCGTAATAAAATCCTGAAAATAGGCGGTTAGCTGGTTATTTGAGGAGGTCAAATGATGTCGTTTGGGTAAATACATTATGTAAATGGAATGTGAAAGTACTTTTACGTTGGTACCCCTGGCAACGGTGCTTTAATCTTAGAGTGATATAGGCATAACCTATAATAGATTCAAAACTCATTTGCGTGTAGTGAACGATGGAATTAACTGAAGTTTCTAAACTGGTTTCTTTATTAGATAAAACGGTTATCGGTTTCGCCTTTTTCTTTTAACTTCTTTGGTTAAAAAACTTACCCTCTGAACTAAATTTGTTTGATTTTACTCGCCTAACTGCGGAAAACATGAAACTTTTAATAGTAAATTCCTATTTTTTAGTTTAAAACCATACTATATTATATTAACACAAAAACAATATAAGAATTTGCTTATGGATCACATATGCATACATTTGAATGGTTATTTTTGCAGACAATGCAAACAATAACGTCAATTTATATTTCCAAAAGACGTCCGCCATATGAAACGTGTCTCTTGTGTTTACTCCATGGTTAATATATACGGTCGGCGTATTGTTCTAAAAATATCATTTTTCTTTGTAGAAATTTTATGCATTTTGTCGCTATTTGAAGAAGAATCTATACGAAAACTTGAGAACATAAATAAGATATACCTTTTAACACATTAGGCGATAGAAATTCATGAATTTCGAAACTTTTTGTTCTAACTAGATAAGTAAATTTGCGTAGGGAGTATACCAGCGTAATGAATTTATTATTGCGTCAAACTTACGCATATAAATTGCGGAGTGTTTAATGTTTACAAAAATAAGGAATAAATAAAGTAATATTTAGTTATTCTGGAAAATATATTGAGATGTCACTGAATACCATAATATATTAATTTTTGGATTTTTAGGTGCATGTTTAATTTTTAATTGATTGTAGTATTGGCAAATAGAAAAGCTATACCCGGATATACAGTATTTCCAGCCAAATTGTTTCAATCTAGTTTTCACAACTACAAGCAACTGGTGATAGGTAAAACATAGTTTTCTGATTTTCATTTTTCTCTTGGTTCTTGTTGAGACATTAACTACTGCATGTTCTACACCAAACGTTTTTCAATGTTAAATTTCAATTTCCAGTTGCATTCATCATGTTGGGACTGACTTCCATAATGATGTAAAGATAAGAAATGCAAGAAATGTATTTTAGTATTTGCACGCAAAGAAGTGGTCTCTATTCAAGGAAATATGTTTATTTCTAGACTATAAAATATATATATATTGTTATGTTTAACGTTGTATGTACGACAACAGCCTCGGTTGTCACTTCGGTACTGACTAAATGTCAGTCTGGCCACTCGTTGGTAACTAAATATCCTTCTTGCGGGGAAAAATGGAAATTTCCCAGTCACCATCTCTACTCCAGCAAACTCGATACATGTTCATTTGGATCGTTAGTACAATCATGTATTTCCTGTTCCGCTTTTTTCTTTGCCTCTGTCATGCGTCCACTTTGTAATAATTTTTTAAAATATTGTTTCCAGCGTTCCATGATTTTTTCCTCTTCTGTGAGTATTTCTCCAACAACATTCTTTATTGCTATTGTGTCAATACTTTTACTCTTTCTGAGATTCTTATGTGCTTTAAAGAACAGTTTTTGACTTCCCCTATTATCATTTTCCATGTTCTTGCCAAATTCGTGCCAAGACTTTTGTTTTGATTCTTTTACTAGTGTCTTAACTATTTTATTTTGTTCCTTATATTGTTTTAAACTCGTTTCTGTTTTATTTCTCAAATATTGTTTCCATTTATTCTTTTTCAATTTTACATTTGCCTTGATTTCCTCAGTCCACCAGACTGTTTGCTCTTTGCCTTTCTTTGTTTTAATCACGCCACAAACTAATTTTGCACATTCAGTAATTATATTTTTAAAAGCATCCCATTGGTCTTGTAGAGTCATGTTTTTTATTTTATCTTCAGTTTCATTATCTTCATTATCTTTCAGTTTATAATATCTTTATAATACTTTCATGGTTAATTTTTCTTTTGGTTTCACTATACCCTTCTTGTTATCCAATTTCTTTCATTCTTGCTATTAGTAGGAAATGATCGCTATTTATTTCATAACCCATTTTAACTCTTACGTCTAGTACCTCTTTTCTATCATTCCTTTCAACCAATATATAGTCAATAACCAATTTTTCATCTCTGTTTAGCTCCTGTCTTGTGTATTTGTGTATTTCTTTATGTTGATAGAATGTGTTCGTTATTATCATATTGTGGTTGTGACTATAATCTAGAAGCCTTTTGCCAGTATTATTCTTGGTTATTTCCGATGACTGTATTGCATAGATTGTCTTTCTTCCGTTAAAATCTCCTACAACTACAATTATGTCTTTTATTATTTCTATTGTCACCAATAGTTCGTCCCAAAATGCATTTTTTTTTTCTGCCTTTTCGTCTTCGATTGGCCCATATACTGCCAATACCACCAGCGTGTGAGTTTTAAATTTCAGATTAATTTTTAGTATTCTTTCCGGTATTGCATCCCAATCATTTAATTTATTTGTTTATTATATAATAAACATCCGACTCCCGCTGCTGCCCTCTCTGATTCCGAGACCCCGCTCCATACGAATATATATTCATTTTCCCACTGCATTATTCCCTTTCCCTTTTTCTTTGTTTCTGGTGTTATTAAAAGATCAAGATTTTCGTTTTCAAATTAATAGCATATTTCGATTTCTTTCCCATTCGTGCTTCTAGTGTTCCATGTCCCGATTTTAAATCCCTGTATTTCATTCTTACTATTATCTTTATTTCGTTCCATAACATTTTCACTCCTTTTCCTATTCATCGCCAGGTCCTTCATTGTGTTGTGTTTCCTATTATGTTTACTTAGTTTTTTGACAATGATTTTTGTGCTTTCACTTTGATGAATATCCCTTTTTGTTGGATGATGTTGTAATTTATCCCAATTCTTTTCCACAACGTTCATTGTTTATTCATCTGTTAGACTATTTGCATACATAGAGACAACATCTAATGAAATAAGTTTTTCTGAACTTTTAATTTCTACGCTGTCAATGAATTGTTTAAATTCAAATGAATTTTTCATAATGCTAATTATTACTTGTAATTTTTGAGATTGAATCGGCCAAATATTTCGAGAGTTTATAAAGTGAGCTCTGTACACAAGACACAATGGGTCTAAGAGGAGTATTTTGTTTAAGTAATTTTGGAAGACCATATATTTTTTAAGAATGTACATTATGAATCTTGAGTCTTTTGGATAGTTCAGGAGATATGTAACCCTTTTGTTCCCTTTTTTGTTTATTATTTCATTAACATTATTGTGATATTTTGCTGTTGGATCCTTTTTTATTTCGGCATATGTATTTGGATTATGTAGTAGGTTGTGCATCTTGTGTTCATAATCCACTCTATCCATGATAACAGTTTTATTGCTTTTGTCTCCTTTAGTGATTATTATTTGAGGATGACAGCACTTCAAAACTTAAAAAATAAATGATTCCTTTCCCGCTTAGGATAATATCATACATGGCGATATATCACCTAAACAGCGTGACGACATCGGAGAGCGTAACGGCATTGCGCACCGATTGGTTCGTTTTGATAACTCGCTGCTCTTATCGTTTATCGCAGCTCCACTATAAACGCATCCTAACTAGCGCGAAATTCAAAATTTAAAATACAATTCTCACAATTGTATTTTTCCTTTTGGTCTGTCAAAAATTTCATCATTGTGGATTCAAATTTTTCCGACATCCTCGAAACTGGAAAATGCGAAAAAGTCAAATAAAAAAACCACTTCCCTTGCTCTAAACGTTCTAGCGTTAGACCATATCAAAGTTTTTTTTCAAAACACAATCGATTTAACCTACGTTTTTCTATCTACAACCGTCAGTCAAAAAGATATTGTTTATGGGTAAAAGGAATCAGACGCTAACTCCTCGATTTTTCGCTGATTTTGACGGGCATAAGCTTTAAACACACATAACTCGAAAACAGTTATCGACAGAAGCAAAGTAGAACCAATTCTACAGCATAAAATAGTTAAATTGGTCTTTTTTGACATTTTTTGATTTTTGAAATTACTTACTTGCCACCTTACATCGCAATTTCTTTTTAGGCTATTTATGATCTGATCTGGACCATTTTAAAGGTCTCCTCGGTATTGAATGCAGCGATGGTCTGACTTTAACCGTTTAGGCGTTAAAGCGCCGCAAAATTTGTAAATTTAATTTGTTTTGGAATTATCCTAACTTTAAGCATAGTTAGCTGTAGAACTAACATTGATACTTTATTATGCTATTCTGATGTATCTACCTAACAATAAGTAGGATGTCTTCATGCCTCCAGGCATGAAGACTTCCAAGTTATTTGAACAAATTGTGATGATAGGCTTGTTGCAACAAAAATAAGACGCGATTCGATTCGATCACTTATAATTGTGCCCCTCCATTGGAATACTTCACAAACGCAATATTCTTTATCTGTCGGTCTGATAAAGGCTACATTTTTACGTAGTCCAGTGTTACAATGTAAACTAATCAAGCGAATTAATTTCGCATAATGAGAAAACGAGCTTTTTCCAATGAAGTAGCGGGTAAGTAATATTTGCAATGAATTGCTATACAGTACAATCCCTTAAGCTCGGAGTATAAAGAACGTCAACATTTGCATTACTTTATATATTAGCAATTGTCAGTGATGAAGTTATATTAATCATTCTGGGTCAAATAGCACAATAACATTGGTTATCATTAGCTCCGTGATTTCAAATGGTTGCTGTCTCCAGTATCTCAAAAATCAGGTATTCCCAGTATTTAATCCAAATTTAGAGACAGGCAAAAACATTAATACGTTTTTACCAGATTAAATGTAGATAATTTATAGAAAAATTTTATGCAAATAATTTGATTAATTCAATAAAAAAATCGATGTTTAGTAGTTATGGGAACGTTCGCCATTAAAAGGTTACATAAATATGTATTTGCTTAACAAAATATTTCTGTGCTATGTGTTAAAGATACACAATCTTTTGAAAAATTATGTTAACATTTTGGATAAACTTACAAAGGTACTTAAAGATTAAGTATAATGCCGAAAATTAATCTCCATTTTGTAGTGACGTGGTGCTTTTATTCTTGTAAATAAACCCCAGCTCCCTAGAATACCATTAACTTCCTCCATTACATTAGGGTGATATCAAGGTCTTCCTGAAGATCTGCCTGGTCGCAAATAACAACGGTGAACTTTAAATCTTGCAGACTTCCTTCAAGTGTCTTCGAAATTACTTAAATTTTCAAGGAACCTGTAAAGTGAATCTGGTTAGGTTAGGGTAGGTCTCGATGTCGAAGTTGTAACCTGATTTTAACAATATTAATAACATCAAACTTAGGTATAGTGCGTCAATAACTTTAAACAGACTGTAGTATGTCCAAATTATTATAATATAAAGCTACAAAAATACGTCGACAAAAAAATTATTAAGAGGTATGCATTGGAGGAATTTTTCATAAAAAAGCAGTCAAAAAGAAAATGATCGTTGCAAAAACTCAGTTGCTGAAAACGTTTGTGTCAGCATCTAATCGACAGTCGGAGTTCTTGTTTAATCTATGTAAAGCATTTGTGAGTGCTGGAATTCCGTTATGGAAATTACAAAATCCGTCACTGCGATCATTTTTCGAAAAACATTTAAAACAAATTTTTCCCAATGAATCAACGCTACGAAAAAACTAACTTGATAGAGCTTACCATGGAAGAAATTTGAAGATATATGAAAGACACAAAAATCTGGATATCGATACAATTTAGTTTTGCAGGGATATCGCCAATATAATTGTTGGATCTTTGCACAGTTATTCACGACTTCCTTGTCATTACTTTGGTCAGAGAAAATTAATCATGACAACGTACTTCTGTTTATAAGTGGTGCTGCCCCTTACATGAAAAAGGCAAGAAATGCCCTGAAAGTATTATTCCCACGTATGTTACATTTGACATGTTTGGTCCATGGTATTCATCATGTGTCAGAGGAAATACGTGAACTATTTTCGGGCGTAGATCTGTTGATATCGTCTGTAAAAAAGATTTTTCTAAAATCCCCATCAAGGATACGACTTTTTAAAGACATGGCACCTGACTCAGCTCTACCACCTCAACCAATATTAACAAGATGGAGCACATGGCTTACAGCTGCATGTTACTATGCTACCAATTTCACAAAAGCATTATTAAATATGTGGTGAATTGAATCGCAATTTATTTAAACTGCTAACATTGGTGTTACTGGCCTTGAAAACGATATCGGCGAGACTTTTGTAATTTTCGCTAATCCCTAATACAAACAGGAATTCTGATATTCACCAATCTGTGGCAACTATTTTATTATTTTTTATACGGAAATTAGAAAAATGTATAAATCCATTATCACCTATTATTCTCTTCATTTACATCTCACCGCTTACGAACCACCACCTCACATAACCTAATCTAGGACTACGATTGCGATTGCCCTGCGTTCACGCAACGGAAATTGCCGACGACGCGCGAAGCGCACTATTTTAACATATATTTTAACTCAACAAAATTATGTCAAACAAAAACGTTTGTACATTCAAACAAATTCTTGTTCTTAAAAAAATGTGCTTTCACTCAAATAAACTTTTGAATTAAATAAATAATGTCAAAGATATATATTTGTTTGATTCAAGAACTTTATTTTCTTTGGTATAAATGTTGCCTCAGTGAAATTGCGCCTTAATTCCATATATAAAGACATAGACATGCTTTATTTTTTTAAGTGCGCATAATTGACAATGACGTTAATCATTAGCACTACTTTATTGCTTCATTATTCATTAGTTTACCAAGGGCTTATAACGTATTGTATACAGATAGAACTTGTATACTTAACGATAATCTTATCTTGGTTCCTTGAAACACATCTGGGGTAATTGAAAACTAAATATTATAGTTACTACTAACGAAATAACTATGTTATGATAACGGTGCGTACACCAGCAAATGTACACAATCTCATATTTCCAATATACTCAGTTCAACCGACGGATAATGGAATATGTGACAATATCTAGATATAAACGGCAAAATTGCGCAAAAGTTCCAATTCTACGTACTTACGAGGGTAGTCTGAAAAGTGTCCAGCAGGAACAAGAATTTTTGTTGACAAATTCAAGATAGTCTCCTCCCAGCAATGCTCCCATCTCTTTAATCCTTCCAAATAGCAGTTGGCATCTTGTTCTGCAAAATAGGCGTTTATCAATGTAATAGCCTCCTCATTCGATAAAACTCTCTGTCCTCCGAGCGAAACTTTGAGGTTAGGAAACAAAGAAAAGTCGCTGGGGTCCAGATCTGATGAATAGGGTGGGCCATCAATTCTAAACGCGATTCGTGAATTTTTGCCATGGCGACCACTGAAATGTAAGACGACGCGTTGTCTTGCTTGATCTTCTCAAGTAATGATGCGAAGTATGCCGCTGTTAATACTGCTGTAAAAAGTAATGTTTCAATATATTTTTGATTTATGCATTCAGTTTCTTCAATATAAATACGCAAGTCCCAAAAAACAGTTTTTTGCGTTTTTCTCAAAACTTCAGTTCACTGACTTGTACCCTTTCTGCAATCAGCGATCAGTTATTAATCGACGCCAAAACCCCGACTTATTTCGCTTAAACTGCTTCAACAGGGCTTTGGAAATATTCATTCGAATGATCCTGAGTGAGCAAGCGCGGCTACCGAACACGCGGCTAGCCTTTTTCATGCCCAAATCTTTGGTCAATTTTCGACAGACACGTTCTTTCTCTCTAACCTTATTCGACGATCGTCTAGCACCATTTGGTGAACTTTTCCGATGCTGTCGGTAGTGGTTAGAGTCTTCAGCCGTCCCGAATATTCATCGTCAACCAAGTTGGTACAATCATATTTGAATTCAGCTGCCCAAAATTTCACTGTGGCAAATGGTGGCCCCGTAAGCAGCGTCCATCTCGGCTTTAGATGTAAGCATATTGCCTTTCAAATGCAAGAATTTAATAACGACTGGATATTCCATTTTTTCGAAACGATTCAGCGTCCTACATGGCTGAAATTTTCAAAAGTATCTTTTAACGCATTCGCAATTATATTACCCGAATACTTTTTGACGACTAACGCCATTTTCATGTTGAGGCTTCTCAGAGAAATGAGCAAAAAGAAAAACAAAAGCAAATATAAGTCAGATAAGATTTATAGACGCTTACATTGATTTCAGTGTTGTTGGAAAAACGAAGACATTAACCCTGAAATGGTAAGGTGCGGTATGGAGTGCCTCAAGGAAATGAGTTTCACTAGGGGACAAATCTGATTGTTTTGATATTTCCTGACCTTTGATAAGTCAACCTACTCATGTTAGTCCCACCATCAGGCCCTAGATCCAGGCATTCTACGCGGTCGTTTTGATCTCTTTGCACCCAATTTGGGTCACTGTGTACCTCACCTTACCGTAAATATTACATTTTACGCTCTGCTCTGATTTGATTATTATCTAAAGAAAAAATAAAATGTCATGTAAATAGCAAAAATTGGTCAAAATTATCAGGCCACTCTGTACTCCACCTTACCAGTAGTTTTCCTAATTTGATGCCTTACCTTTCCAGGAACAATATCTCCTATAAATAGTAATATAAATAGTATCATTTAACTTTGTAAGGGTGATGCCCCAGTCTCACCAACTCTGCATTTTTATATTTCACTTTGTACCACACAATGCCTCTGAGTACGCCATATTGTCACCATGTAATTTCGAACTGTGACACTTTTGTGCTACAAAAAAATATATTTCAAAGCAGTTCCGTCAAAATGACGGTTATTAATAAAAGAGAAGAACATTCATATTGCATAGCAATTTAGAAACCACAAAAGTAATCCCTAAATGGGGTGTTATTTAAAAGGAAGAACCGTACGTAATGGGCAAGTTCGCATTAACAGAGGGCTTATTTGGAATTAAACGCATATTGACTACCGTTTAATTCTGTTTTTATTCCGTTTCTTTATCTTTTCAAATAACATTATTTTCTCTTGTTCATTGCATTTGTTAGCTTTAGTATCAATGAAAAATAAATAAATTAATTAAATTCTGTTTTGTATTGATTGCCGAATATAATTCAGCATTTTGTTGATCTTGGTAACAAAAAGGTTTAGTATAAAGCAACTTGCCTCAAACTTCAATTCTCCAACTACAGTCCCTGGCCAAATTACTTGAAACACTCGATATTTTGCAGTTTCTTCATAATAAAATATAAACTATACATGTATTATATTTTTTATTTATAAAATATATTTGTAAAAATATGTAACATATGTAAATATTAAATAAGTAATTAATATTTAGTCCATAACCCATGATTTTTAATAACACCCTTAATTTTTCGGGGCATACTTTCAATGCAAGATATGATTGTCTCTTTTATATCTTCATCGTTCTCCCATACATCCTTTATATTCTTCATTAATGTTTCCTTTGTAGGGTTTTCTCTTTCATATACCTTACTTTTTAGTCGATTCCATACGTTCTCGATGGGATTGAGGTCCGGTGAATTTCCGGGCCAACGTAAAAGAGGTATGTAATTGTCTTCAAAGAATTTCTTAACCTTTTTTTACCACATGGCAAGGAGTATTATCTCGCATAAATATACGCCCTGTCGGTATGCGCCGTCCTGACTTAAAATACGGTAATAACGTGTTTTTTAACACATTTATGTACTGCTACAAAGGGCCGGGTTCGTCTCCACTAATAACTCCCCAAATCATTACCTGCGGAGGGTGTTTTACAGTTCGAAGAACCGTGGACTCTGTGAGACGTTCACCAGGTCATCTACGAATAAATTGTGCTCGCTGCACTAACACACAGAGCGAGCACTCGTCCCTATTAAATAATGCAAACATTAATTCAGTTAAAATCATGTTGTTAAGTTATTCACCTTTTTCCAATTCTCGTCTGTGAAATGTCGATATTCTCTTGCAAAGTTGAAACGAGCAGATTTCATTTTTTCTGTTAAACGCGGCTTTTTTACAGGTCTTCGGCCCATTAGGCGATTTTCGCGCAATCGGCGCCTGACAGTTCTGCTCGAAATCTCTATTCCTCTCTCTTGTAAAATTTTTTGAATTATTTTAATTGTAGCAAATCTATTGCTCAAAGCCTGATGAACAATTTCACGGTCAGATCTCTTCGAAGTTTTTCTTTTCCGACCGCACTTTGCCCGTCTTTGTGTCGATGTGCTAGCTCCTTCGTTGAAGTTTCTAGCTAAACGTGATACAGAAGAAGGAGATACTCTCTGTAATTTTGCAATTTCTCGTTGTAAATGTTTGTTTGATTGTAGAAGAGCTTGTATAGCGGCTTTTTGTTCACTTGTTAAATCTTTCCCGTGCATTTTCTACAAAAAAACCCAAATATTTCAATTTTTTTCAAATTCCAAATAATTAATTATTAAGAGAGAGATAGGATAACAATTTTACCTTTGCAATAACGATATATCAACACAAAACACTTAACGATACTCCACAACTTAGCTTCTATACGGTTATGACGAAATATTTTTAAAAATATCGATGCATTCTCTAAACTGTGAACTCGATAAATGTAAGTTGAGAACTGAAATATTTATATATACGTACTTTACTCTTCTAAATATCATTTCTCTGGTATTTTTATTTGTTGATACAGTAATCTAGTCCCCCTATAAACGATCGGATTCAAACCAAAAGAATATCACTATAATAGAATGGGAATTTCCAGGTAAAAGGGTTGATTTATGACATGTTTCAAGTAATATGGCCAGAGACTGTACTCAAAGAAAAACTGAATCTACAGTTTTAAGTCTGTTTCCCAACAAATTACACTATTGCAAGCGAGCAGATATTTCTCTGGATTTCTGTGGACTTTTTACAGTCTATGGCCTGGTCCTTTTATAATTGATTACTCGTTAAAATTTAAATTTTCTTTCCCAATACATTAAAATATTCCGGCATTAAAACAAGAGTGAAAATAAATGTAGTGCAAAATTTTTTAATCAATATTTTCCAAATATTCTATTTCTACCGTATGTAAATGTTGTAGGCGTTTGTGTTAGAAATCTAAACACTTCACGCTATACATATGAGTTGTTCAGGAGAACAAATAGGAATTGCAAAGGTTTATGTTAATACTGATGTCATTCGCGTGTAGGTTGCTTTAAGAGCACAAATATAGGCAAAGCTATTGTCGCCTACGTTAATTATTGTGTCTGCGTTATTTACAAAATAGTCACGAGCTTGCAGTACGCAAGTATTTGCCAAGAATAATATATGTTTTAGCATAAATTAGAAACTAAAATCGGTTTCTTAGGTATACGAGGTGCACCTTCAAAAGAATTTCAGGTTAACATAGTTTGCTCTACAAAAATGTATGAAAGGTAATTGCACAACATTCAAATAAATGTTTTGATAACATCACCATATAGTTACATGTATACTGAAATGTGCTTTCTCAGGGGAATTTGTTAAAAATTTTAAATTTTTGCAATTTAATTAAAATTCTAAATTCTTTGTGGAATTGGGAGTATTCCTGGATACTCTTTTGGCAATTTTCTTATGACTTTTGACATGAATAGATTGAAATTTAACGAATGTTAAAATTTAAAACGTGAACTAACCTTGAATTCGAATGAAGCTGTCACATAAACACTCTGTTTATTATGACATTTACAGAAATCTGCCTGCTCTAATCTCGAACATTTTCTTCTTTGAAATTATACTCTAATTTCTTTATTGTACACTTTAAACTGAAACCGCAGTCACTAAAGCTGAATCAGAATTGATGAAATTTCTGGCGTCCCTCTTCTGCTTTATTTAATCGCGATAGCGATTGTTTCATTCCACAACAAATTTTGATGATTTTTGTCCAAATATAAATTTTATGAAGAATTTCGATGAAAGAAGTTATTTATAGAAATAGCATAAGAGGATGAATGTGGTAACGCTACCAGATGACTGAAATTAGAATTAGAAGTATTTTTCCACTCGCCACATGCTACTAAACACTACATAGATTAAAAAAAAAGAAATTACATTTAATTCTAATTAATTAATTTTTTGATTAAGTATAAACTACGAGGGATGATCGTAAAATAAGGTTCACAAAGCCCTACAGCAGCAATAAGACGTGTTAGACGAAATCCGACAACATTGGCGTATGCAGCAGCTCTCCCACTCTATATACGTACCACTCCCCTCTCGCTACGCCGCTCAGTGTTGGATAAGCAGCCGTCGGAAATGGACCTCCCGATCGCCGCTACCACCAGGTGCGAAATTCGCTCTGTGATACGTTTTTTAAACGGGAAAGTGGTTTCACCTATAGATATTCATCGTCAATTAACCGAAGTTTATGGAGAAAAGTGTATAGCTGTTGAACACGTCCGCAAATGCTGTAGGGAATTCACTGGAAGTCGGACGGAGATTCACGATGAAGAGCGGAGCGGAAGACCATCAGTTTCAGAGGAAATCATTGAAAAGGTCGAGAGCATACTGCTTGAAGATCGCAGGGTCACCATTCGTCAACTCGCCCTTCAGATTCCTGAGATTTCCAACACCACAATTGAAAAGATTTTGACCGAAAAACTAGGCTACCGCAAGGTGTGCGCGCGGTGGGTACCGCGAGTGCTCACGAAAGACCATAAGCAGAAACGCCTGGGTGGGCACACACCCAGGCGTTTCTTCAACAATATCAAGACAACAAGGAGGAACTTTTGGACTCCATTGTTACGGGCGACGAAATGTGTTTCATTTCACTCCCGAAAACAAGCGACAATCATGCGAATGGCGCCACTCAACTTCGCCAAAGCCATAGAAGTTTAAACAAACGCAGTCTGCTGGCAAAGTCATGGCAACCGTCTTTTGGGACAGAAAAGGGCTATTGCTGGTCGACTTTTTGCCTCCTGGGACGACAATAAACTCAAACAGGTATTGCGATACGCTGACCAAACTCAGACGGGCTATCCAGAACCCCCGGAGAGGAAGAGTGACGGCAGGTGTGACGCTTCTTCACGACAACGCTCAGTCCCACGTCTCTCGTCAAACCCAGGAACTGCTGACAAAATTTGGCCGGGCAGTCATACCATCGATTACCAATAGTTTCCAAAATTAAAGGAACACTTGGGTGGCGTACGCTTCGGAACCGATGATGAAGTCAAAGAAGAGGTTATTCGATTCTTGAAAGGACTGACGGCAGAATTTTACGACATGGGGATACAGAAGTTGAAAAAATGCTTGGATAGAAATGGCGATTATGTCGAAAAATAGCTTAAGTTTTTAGCTTTAAAACGATGTGTAATGTTAAGGAAATAAAGAATGCTGTCTATTTTTAAAAAATATGGGAACCTTATTTTACGATCATCCCTCGTATTAACAAAAGAAGTAAAAATATGAAGAAATTATAACGAGAACAAAGAACGAAGATATGAAAAATGCATGATATAATAACAATAAATAACAAGAATAATTTACGCTTTTAGAATTGAGATTTGTCAAATTGGCAATTGTTATAATTACGTTGCATAGCAGCTACCTCTTTGAATCAACCTGGCATCACAGGAAACAATTTAGCACTCTTTCCTATCCAACCTTGCATAACAGCAAAAACATATTACCAAAACTTTTATTGCTGCATATCCTATTATTTCTTAAGCTAAAATTGGATTTGTCTTTCATTTACCTTCACAAAAATGTATAAATATGCAGGCTGTTCTATTTAAAATAACGACGAAGCAAAGCGATATATTTGTTTTTGTATCAAATATTCATCTAAATATGTGGTGCAATTCACAGGCCAACATAAATTTTCTATAGGGGAAGCATAACACGAATCAGATGTTATTAATCCCCTTTGATTCTAGGCTATTCATTACCTATGGACAAACATCTTGTTCACAAGTGTTATTATTATGTAATTTTCAATTAAGTAAATGCATTTGACAGCTGACCACGAATGTTTAAAAATGCAGGATATATGTATAGTCAATAGTTAAATATAACACTAAGAGCATTCACAAATGTACACTCATGCATGATTTTAATGTTTCTACTATCAAACTAGACGTTTATAATCAAAATAATATAATATCGAAATCCTTCTCCCATTATTACAACTACACTAAAACGTATTCAGGTTATGATTTACTACAATCAAGTCTTTGCTCTTGTTTCAGCCTCTAGAATGCCTCAGGATTCCCACGAACTCTCAAACATCTCCGACGCCGCAATAGACCGATTGCTAAGTTGTGTAGTAGAAAATGATCACGATGGCATCGAGTGCTTGGTCAAAAGTGAAGGCGTTGGAATTTTGCATGCAGATCACGAAGATTACGACAAGCCGATTCTGCACATCGCCTTGGACGACAAATCGAATAAAGTTGAAGCAGCGACAATTCGATGCTTGATCCGATTGGGAGCCGATATATACAAGCAAATTATTAATCAAAATGAAGCTATCCATTCGGCAGTTAATGGGCAAAACCCGCAGCTTCTCCAAACGATAATCAGATCGATTCAAGATCGTGATCGGTTGAACGCTACGGCACAAGGATGTACTGCATTAAATTTCCTTCTCAAGGAAGGTAACAGGGAGTCCGGCACCTTTATGGAATGCGTGCACATTTTATTAAAGGCCGGTATCGACGTGAATATAGCCGATAACAAGGGAATCTCTCCAATATTACGCGCTTGCATCAAAGGTGGGTTTCTTCTTTATTTATACTATCCATTATTCCAACACACCTTTATAATGAAAGATAATCCTAATGCATTTGTCTCTCTCTAGAATTGCTGTAACTGTCTGTAATACCTACAGTGAGATCCTAAACTATCTTCCCGTCCTATTAACTTTTGAACGATGGAAACTTGCGTTTTTAGAAAAAAAAACATCTATGAATGTAATACATGAATGATTAAAACACTCTTTATTTTAATGTGATAAAATCGGAATCATTCCTTAATACACTCTCGAACTTTCCTAAAACGCAATTATATTTTGCGTCATGTATTGTGCGTCAGTGTACGTACTTCGTCCACTATTTGCAGTGACTCCACTAACGACAACGCTCTATTTTGTAATTGTTCAATTGCTACATGACGCAATTGAACAATTCCTTTATAGTTGTTACGAATAGTTTATAACTCTGTTTCAATGGAAATATCTTGAAATTTTGTCTGGCTTTCCTTAATAGCTGCAGCCTCGGCAGGATTGAATTCTAGAATAACAGCTTTTACTTGTTTGAAATATTCAGCATAATAAAGAGTTGCCTGCTGTGGTGGTTTGCGAATACCAGAACACTGTGCATGAAATGATCGAAGACGTTTTGGACATTTGAGAAACACTTTTTTTGGTACTTGCTATTAATGCAACCACCTCAGGTGAACATTGTCGAATAGTTTCTGCCACAAGATGTAAAGCATGCACTTTACACGTAACATGTAAACACTTGCAACCGTGTTCAAGAAGAAAACGACCTACCGAACGTAGTGAGACTTGAAACTTTTCTAATGTACTAAGTATCGCCCTCACAATTGCTGCACTAGTACACTTTTCCAGTCTTTTGCTAGGCTAGTAACAATGGAAATGTCAATTTATGATGGTTAAAGTACACGTACTTTAAAATTTAGAATAGAATTTCTTTTGCAATCCGTTGTCTCGTCAACGCATAACCAAAGCAATTGAGTTTTTAATGTAGATTTAATGTTCTTTTCCACATCCTCGCGTAGTTGGCAACTTCAACGCGGGGTTGTACTTATACCAAAAATTCTAAAACGGTTCTTCCTCGAATAAGCGAAGTGACAAGTTACAAGTTATCACCCTGACAAGTAAGTCGAAATTAAAGTTCTCGTTGGCACACACATTTTTCTGTTTTTGTGTTCTTCGGTATTTACATGTTTGTTACAGTCCGCCTTGTTCCAGTACATCAAAAAACTATTTTAGCACCGTCGTAGAATAAATTCGGAAAGTCACAGATAAACTTATTTACTGTACCAGCAAAGGGTTGTTTTTTAGCCTTGTTCGCATTACACATTTTAAATTAGTAATTATATACTTATAACGAATAATACGCAGAACAAAACACAACGCACGCTCTCGTTTCCTAAACTGAACGAAAAATAAACAAGCAGACGCTGACAAAGCGAGAATCGATTTTTTCACACAACCCGCTACTCCGGTGAAACGCCTATGTATCCCAGAGACGATTACCTCGCTCTACTGATTATGGAAGAGTTGTTTCGTTAAACCAATGTAGAAGGTCCGTATTATTAATAGCTCTCACAATAGAGTGAAAATACTATACGGGGTGTTTAAATTTTCGAAACAAATTTGGAATCGACAAAATTAGGGAAAGTCACCCCCCTCAAGTAAGTGTAATTTTCAATTCTATAGAAAAATAACGTCATACGAACCGAAATGATATCTGCAGACTGATATTGTTTGCGGAACTGTTAAGTTTCTTGCTTCTTAGGTATGTGCGTAATAGATGTTTAGATTCGTAAGGGGAATATTATTACCGTTATATTACCCACCTCTCCACGCGCTCATGATCTGGCGCCGGCTTTGCGAACTTTATTTATCACATGTAAAGTTCTCTCAAAGCTTTCGGCTGTACGAAGGCAGTGTTTGTTAAATTCCGCTTCGTGGTAATTTTTAGTGGATCCACCAAATGTTAAAATTGCTTCAACAAAAAGCTAAAAAGTACAATCTATCAAAAACTTACACATTTTAAAAGAATCTATCATAAATAATTTACTTTATGACCTCTCTATACACTAAACTAACTGAAGATAATAATTTTCGTTATATTAACATTCCCATCCTTCGCTTAAAATCAAATCACCTACTTCTTAAAAAGAACCATTATTTTTTTAAATCGTTATTAAATTATAGGTTACAAAGACGTCATAAGGGCAATCATGAAATGCGGAGTATGCGTCGACATTGATACGCATAAGTATGGAGCCACGAAGAAGACCGCAAGAGATTACATGATACAAAATCATCTTTACGATGACGATTTACCTCCGAAGAAAACATCGTTGGACAGCAACGAAAATAACGTAACATCGTCGCTTTGGTATATTGCAAATGGCGACCAGGAAGGATTCCTCAAACTGAGAGAAAGTAACGTTGACAAAAATGACGAGAGAGGTACGCTTCTGCAACATGCATGCGATCGAGATCAGGCCAAGGTCGTTGAGTACTTGGTGGAAAATAATGCTGACGTATATAAGAAAACGCTAAAAAACGAAAGACTTCCTTTAGAAATCGCAGCATACTATGGACACGATGAAATATTCAAAATACTTCTGCCGAAGTACAAGTCGATTCCGGAAGGGATAGTAACGATGTTACTGAAGAACATGCCGTTGTACGAAGGCATCCGGACTGGGTATAGGAAATGCTTGGATATGTTATTGAATAGCGAGCAATCAGTACCAGTCAACGAACGTTCCAATTCGCAAAATACGCCGCTACACTACGCGTCCTTGATATCTGATTCGAGTATACCATTGAAATTGTTAGAAAGAGGTGCTAGCCTGGCTAACAGAAACGATTTCGATTCAATTCCAATAGAAGACCTAGATGCTACAATACTCGAACAACATTTCGATAACTGCATTACCGTGCAGGAATCTGGAGATAGGCAAGGCATCATCGTCAATTTCGATTACGCCTCGATATTGCCAACAATCGAAAACATACAAATTAGGCCCAAAGACGAAGAAGCGGCTTTAATTGAAGTCACGGAGCCTTCAAACGAAACCGACGTGATTCGCGTAATAGGCAAAACTGCCGAATTACGCCACCTCCTAATACATCCTCTCATCGCCAGCTTCATCCGCATCAAATGGCATAGGATGCGTTGGTTCTTCTGGATCAATCTCTCCCTCTTCGTCCTATTCGCCATATTCTTCTTCGTATACGTCTTCGTCCCGACAAGCGAATATAACATTCTACGGTGGTGTTTAGTTGTAACGTACGTCATGTTGGTTCTAAGAGAACTGTCACAATTTATACTATCGTGCAGAACCTACTGTTGCAGCTTATCGAACATCCTAGAGGTCGGCATGCTTGTCGCTTGTTTTTATCCGATCTGCTGGAAATCGATGGATGCGACGTATAAGCAATTCTGTTCGGTTGCCATGGTACTAATCGCTCTAGAACTAATGGTGCTCGGCGCTCAACATCCGCTGTTATCGACGTACATGGTGATGCTGCGAACGGTTGCGAAAAACTTCTTTTTCTTCTTACTTTGGTACGCGGTGCTAATCTTAGCTTTCGCGCTGGGCTTCTACGTTTTGTTCAATGAAAATGGGGACGCTCAAAATTCAAATAACAGCAAGGCTATTGAAGATCTCAATAATGATACGACTATTAGGGATGAGAAATGTAAGGATGGCAAGGGTGAGGATGACGAACCTGCTTTCTTCAACGAATTAGGATTAACCGTCATCAAGACCATCGTGATGTTAACAGGCGAATTTGACGCCAGTTCCATGGACTTTAACAGTTTCTGGAATCGCGTAATTTTCCTACTGTTCGTCTTCATGATCTCCATCATTTTATTCAATCTACTCAACGGTCTTGCCGTAAGCGATACCCAGCTTATCAAAAGCGAAGCCGAGGTTGTAGGTTATGCCGAGAGGGTCAGTTACATCGTCTACTTAGAGAATATCATCCGTGGTAAATCGCTTCCGCAAAAAGATGATTGTTTGCTACGCGGTTGCACTAGCATTTGGACGCTCAAGTTGGTGCCTAAATATTGGGTCAAACAAATATCGCTGATTCCGGATTACCTCCCCCAAAAGAAGGCGAACGTTAAACTCTACCATGATGGCCTCGTTATTGAAAGCGAACCTAAGACAACAGGGTGTTTCTATAATCTTACGTGCATTGCACGTAAACTCACATGTGTTCACGTCGACCAGAAAACCGTCAAGAGAGTGAAGCAAATCTTACACGAACGAAGCGCTGAATCGGACGTGAGGAAACAAATCAAAAGCTTACAGAACATAATCGAAATTCAAAACCATCTCCTGGAACAGCAACGAGAGGAAATAAATCGACTTATAGCAAATCAGGCATCAGAAGCAAAGAAGCATCTCTTCACGACTAGCACTAAATAGATACTCGAAATTACTTTTAAGCTACCTTTAAGGTTCTTATGTAAGATACTATATTCCAACTACTTTTCCGTATTAAATCTAAGCTAAAATATGCGTGTGTTAAAGAAGATCTTCGGATATTCTTCCCATATTATAGGAAACATAGATCGGAAAATTGACATTTCAGAAATAGAGCTGATTGTATGGTCCGTAGGCTTCCGCGGTCGTCAATAACACTATACTCTTGGTTTCCCGAAAGCTACGAGAACGACGCGGTTCCAACCCAGAAACCAAGAGTATAGAGCTGATTGTGTTTCGCCAAATTTACTGTAAATATTTTTTTTTTGTATAGAGACGACCGCTCAATGTGGTATATAAGCTATGAAGCTTACCATAACACCAAGGAGTATGGCGGTCGTTAGAAACCAAAACGTGGTTAAAACTGTCGGGATGACGACCAAAATTTTAGAAATAATGTGACTCTTAAATTTCATCAAGATTACAAATGAGTTAAAGTACTTATGACCTTGAAATTTTGGTCGTCATCCCAACAGTTTTAACAACGTGCTTATCAGAACCCCAAGAGCCTTTAGTATGTGTAAAGTGTTCCGTGGCATTGTTACTATGACGCCCACGCCATCAAGGGCAAAGAGCAATCAATTATTCCCCAAAATAAGAATGGTAGTTACCATTCTTGGTATCTCAAGCTTGAGGGTCAAATGGCAGGGCTTACGCATAGCTCCTAACTCTGCCACAGTCAGGCGCAAGCCCTCTTACCATTGAGCCATTAAAGAAAAAGTATTTAATGTCTTAATAGATTCCTGTGTTATTCTTGTTCAACTTTTTTATTGATCTTGACTATTCCGTGCCTACCTAAAGTTCTGGCCACCAAAATAATTTTCTAATGGTTTGAATGGGAGAGGGAGACAAAATATTCTAATTGGCATGTGGGGTTGAGTGAAGGCTCGTTCGAAAGGGTTTTCCGAGACGAAAACAATGCGTGGTCACCGCGGGCTCCACGATTTGTTGCAGAATTATGATCATTTGAACATTTCTATTGAGATTTTGCGATAGCGACGGCCTAAGGCTACAACAGAAGATAGTGCTTCACGCGGGCACGCAGAACATGAGGTATTGGGCAGAGGAAAATCCACATTGAATGGGTATCCTCAGAGAGTCGACGAAAGAATATAAATTCACAAAACTGTTGCAATTTGGTAAGGAACCAAGTGATACCGGCTGTTCAAGATATTGCTGGAGAAGCTTTCCACGATGTTTAGTTTCAGTAGGATGCGTCTCCGGCTCATTGCCTCTGGAAGCTGAAAATATTGTCAACGATGTTTTTACTGATCAATGGATTGGTAGAAGAGACACAAAGGTGACCAGATCTGGACCCATTAAACTTCTTCCACTGGGGTTATTTGAAAACAAAGGTCTATAAAACTAGGTCCAAAAATTTAGAAGAGCTGCGGGAAAAAATAGTCAACGTTTCAAATTCAATCACATCCGATTTTCCAACTAATGTTATTAATAAGTTTTACGTTTGCTTAGGACACTGCCAAGTTGTCGAAGGACATCAATTTGAACATTTAATAAAATAATTCGTGTTTTTATTCACATACACCAGTGTTCCCATTCGGGTCTTGCCTTACTTAGCTAGGAACGCTAGCAGTCTTGTCTTGGTTGGCCAAACACGCGCCAACCCGTGCACCTACACACACACACTCAGAAACGCGCATGCAAACGTGAAGCCCTATCTTTCTTCCGGGCCGTCGCTATCGGAAAATCGCAATAGAAATGTTCAAATAATCATAACTAAGACAAACACAATCGGTCTTCACAACAGAATCGGATCAGTCTTATGGGCCGCGGAGCCCTGTCGAGCCGTTTATGGAGCGGTAGCCCTGTCGATTGAAGCAACTAAATAGATACATCAAAAACATATCTAACAAAATTCGATGCATCAGAAGGTGACACCATTTAAAACTAAGTATTAAACTAAAATTCAACATTTACAATTTATTATATAATTAAGTGACATTAACACTATTCCATATATAAAAGTATTAAATGCCACTTTGTCCTTGTATTGTACGAGGTGTGGCAATTAAATAACCGGACTGGTGCTACAAAACATTTTATTGATCACCAAATACAATCACCACAAAATACGTTACAAAGTTTATTCCCTTCAATGTACTCTCTTTGCCGATCCCTACAACGCTCCATACGAATTTTCCACTGTCGAAAGCAGTACTGGAAGTCCGTTTCTGTCAGCTTGTTGAGAACCTCCGTCGCTTTCGCTTTCACCGCTTCCACACTGTCAAAACTTGTCCCCTTAAGCTCCGATTTTACTTTAGGAAATAAAAAAAAGTCACAGGGGGCCAAGTCAAGCGTGTACAGTGGGTGGTCCAACACGGTAATGCTAGATTTCGCAAAGAACGCTTTCATAGACAAGGCGGAATATCTGGCGCATTGTCTTGGTGGAGCATTCAGGATTTGCTCTTCCACAAAACGGGTCTTCGTCTTCTCACTCGTTCACGAAGGGTAGTTAGAACCTCGACGTAATAATGTTAATCGACTGCCTGACCTTCGGGGATACAGTGGATGTTGCTCGATCTGAACACTCTGCATTTTTCCGACGCGACGCTAGCGTAAGGACTTGAACGGACGATTGCTACAGCGAGACTGAGCGATTTACAACCGTACCCATCGAGTTCGGGGTGGGGGAAGCATCTACAGGCACAGACATGTTCAAACCTGCCGTGACGTGCTCGCTGTTTGCCGATAGTAGCACCAGTCCGGTTATTTAATTACCACACCTCGCATACTGGTATATTGTGGTATGAAACTAGTATATTATTAAATTAGTCAGCTCAACTCCAATTGTAGTTTTTCAATTTTGCCGTAAGTTAACTAGATTACACATAATTTTTAAGAAAATGAGCGCAGCTTTTGCAAAGGCAGCTGTTTCATTATTCATTAACGAAATCGCTAGTAATTTTATTTTAATTTTGCGAACAACTTAAGTTGGTAGATAGTAAAGAACATACTACGCCAATCTCTTGATGTACTACATGCGAATTTAACTTTTATTGTCAGAACTGCCAACTTAAATCGTCCGATATTTTAAAAATTTCTGCTTCGCTTGTAGATTTTCATTAGTTAGGTGTATCTAATTCAATATTGGCAGCTTCCAACAGAACTAGAGAATCGCACATATACATACAAATCTTGTTTAAGTGATTTTATTGAAGTATATATCCATTATGTCCAATTATTTGCAATAAAATCCATAAACCAAAGACGAAATTGCAATAATTACTCTCTAAACTCAATATATCAAATATTGATTAAACTGTAAAGTAGATAACTAAAACTATGTATATATATAATACAAGTATATTTCGTTTTATTAGCCGTTCCTTGTTTAATAATTTCAAAGATTTTTTCTTGATTTTAGCGGCTTTATCGTTAAGTATATTGTAGTTAGAGTTTATTAAAATTTATAATGTAACGAGTCAAATACATTGTCTTAAATAATACGGTTTTTTGTTTGTTTTTTGTTTGATTGAACTAACACAAACACTTTAAAAATTTGGTTTTATTTTGTCATTATAAAATATTCAATGCTACAATCTTGTGGTTATTTTGATTTATTTTTAAAAGGAATATTCTAGCCATCTTTGTTGGTTGACAGAAAGGCGAATGCGAATACTCCGATTCCAGCGAGGCGGCACGCATTCAGAATTTTTTTTTATTCGTATTTGTATAAGTGTAAAAAGTCTTTTATAAAATATTTTGCTATCGTAAATTATTCACAATGCTAAAAATTGAATGTATTAAAATTAATAGTTTGAATAATTAATCATTATAAAATAGGATAATAAATTTTAGATAGTTCTTCGATTTCTGTTTTTTATGTTTGTTGATTTGCATCATTTCTAGTATGCATCTTGCTTTATAATTGACCTCTTTATTAAGTATAGAGACATTGTCGAAATTGAAAGTATGTCAAGTATTTATTGTGTTTTTTTAAGGCAGTGATGTTTTTTGATATTTGTGACCTTTTAACCTATCATTTAAGTGTTGTTGTGTTTGTCCAATATGGACGCCATTACAGTTGTTACATGGGATTTTATACACTACATGAGTTTGTCTATTTTTATGTATTTTATCTTTCATTTTAGAAAATGCAAACTCTAAATTATTGTAATTTTTATGTGCTACTTTAATATTATGTGGCATTAAAATGTTATTGATTCTTTCGGATAATTGTGGGACATATGGTACACTAACATATTTTGTTATTGGTCTATTGTTGTTGTTTATGTTTTTGATCCTCTGCTTGGAATTGTAAAAGGCATGAATTTTATTTTTTATTATTTTTTCTGTCATAGCTGGAGGGTAATTGTTATTTTTTAAATTTATTTTTATTTCATTTAAAATTTCAAATCTAAATTTTGGGCTTGTTAAGGTAATGGCTCTATTAACTAATGCACTACTTATGACTTGTTCTTCTAAATCTTCAAGGACTAACTGTGCAATTGAGCTTGATATCGAGGATCCCATTGCGCAACCATAGGTTTGTTTGTAAAATTTATTCTGGAACTGAAAATGTGTTGTTGATAGGGTTAGTTTTAATGCATCCAGAAATTCATTTAGGGCAATTTTTTTCCACAACATTCATTGCGTAATCTGTCGGAATATTTGTATACATAGAGACAACATCTAATCAGATTAGTTTTTCTGAATTTTTGATTTCTACATTGTCAATAAATTCTTTAAATTCAAATGAATTTTTTATGTAGTACTCATTTTTACTTGTAATTTCTGAGATTGAATTGGCTAAATATTTTGAGAGTGTGTTGAGTGGGCTCTGGACACAAGACAGAATTGGTCTAAGAGGAGTATTTTGTTTGTGTAATTTTGGAGACCATATTATTATTATTATTGTTAAATGGCTTTGGCGAACGCCACTGGTCAGTTACCCCAGACACCTAACAACCCGAATGAACACAGGTATCAAAAACACAGACACACTTCACACCCGGGGCCGATCGGGTGGCTCACAGAAAACAACACAGGTAGGCCCTATGGAGACCATATATTTTTGAAGAATATGCATTATGAATAGAGTAACCTAAACTTGCGAACTCGCATAGGCGTCGGTATTACGGGTTAATATAAGAATACGAAAAATTCATAAATAAACTAAACCGGTAGAGAAGCAGGCATGTAGTGTCGACCTTGAATATAAATCATGTTAAACCGCGCTGAGAGAGATTTCATTTTAGTACGGTGGAGCTGTTGCAGAGATTAGTCGAACGGTCAAGGTTATGTACTTACGTGTCGCTTTTGGAAATATGGCTGGAGTTTTTTGTGTTGTAGTATTATACCAAGTACATAATTAGTGTATCGTTTCATATAGAACTAATATTTACATACCTAAGAAAACAATGCCTCGTAATAGATTTGCTACTAATGTACATAAGTATGTGTCACTTTTTCCCCATTTAAAATATGACGGTAGTGCAGTTTTTTGCTTAATATGCAATGTTCGTTTGGCTGCATTGGACAGAACTGATTGCCAGAGGCATGTCAATGGTATTAAGCATAATGAGAAATACAAGAACTGAAATACCTTATACACTATTCCTCATACATTTATTAATTATGTTTACCCCTTGTAATCTTCCATTGTCGTTGGTGAGAAAAGCAGCTTTTAAAACGTTTTGGCGACAATACGTTCCAAAGTACCCATTACCCTCACAAACACAATTACAGAATCATTTGCCGCGAATGAAAGAGATGCTACAAAATGTGTGTAAACGTGATTTGTGTTCCAAAAAAATATGGATTACCGTGGATGAGACGACCGATATAAAGAAAAACAGTATTGTGAATGTAATAGCTCGCGTTTTATCTAGCGAGAACACAGCATCTCGATATTTGTTAGCTTGCAAACGTGTTCAACAATGTACCGCGGAAAATATTCAAAAAGTGATAATGAACGCTTTGAAAAAATTTAAAATTGCCCAAGATCAAGTTGTGATGATTGTGACAGATAGTGCAGCAACGATGTTAAGTGTTAGGCGATCCTTAAAACATATATTTCCTAACTTAATACATATAACCTGCGTGCTGCATGCTTTGCATTTAGTTGGTGAAGTTGTTCGACAACATTATGGAAACGTTGATCGGATGATTGGAAGTACTAAAGCAGTGTTCGTAAATCTCCTAAACGTTTAAAAGAATTTCGTAAATTTTGTCCAGGTATTCCAGAACCTCCTGAACCAATTTTAACGCGATGGGGTACTTGGCTAACAGCAGCTTCTTACTATTTGATCCATTTTCAACAAATTCAATCAGTTATAATGCGATTTAATCGGAATGAATCCAAAGCAATTAGAGAAAGTCAAAGAGAATTTCAAATTCCTCAACTTTTAGAAGATTTAACAAACAATATGTACCAATTATACAGTATTACTAGATGCCATCAGAAAACTACAATGTACTGAATTGTCATTGCAGGAATCATTAGACATAGTGGAGAGTGTAAAAAATAAATTACACATATTAAATGATACGCCAGGATTATGCGCTAGTCAAAAGTTGGCAGATGTTTTAAGGAAAAATCCCGATTTTAATACTTTAGAGGCCGTTTATAATAAGTGTAAGAATAGTGAACTTTTAAGTGATTTTAAAAAACAGTTTCTACATGCAAATGTAACTTTCTTAGATGTGGAGAGATCGTTTTCTATGTATAAGAATATTTTTTCTTGTCGACGCACAAAGTTTAAAGAAGTAACTGTGGAAACATATGCAATGATGCAAGTTTACAGTAGTTCACATCCTGATACCTCTAATTTGTTGAATAATTAGCAAGTAAGTTTATTTATGAATTTTAGTATTCTTATATTAACCCGTAATACCGACGCCTATGCGAGTCCGCAAGTTTTGGTTACTCTAATTATGAATCTTGAGTCTTTTGGATAGTTCAGGGCACAGTTGTGGACATGTATTTCTGAAGAAGACAATAAAGATTGTCGAAACGTTAAAATTATAAATTTTAATAAACTCTAACTATAATGTACTTAACGATAAAGCCGCTAAAATCAAGAAAAAAAATATATATATATAATACAAAGCGCTGTAATTTATAACATAACAAACGATATTATTTATGTTAGCTACCTATTAGAGATAAGCGTAGTGAATAGAAGTTGTATCCTATGAGATGTTTATTGTTTTCTTTTTTTGCTGGATATAGGATTTTTGAGGCACAAACTTTCAAGACGCAATAAATGCAAAAATTCAGTAATGATAACAAGAACTGTAGGTTATATGGCAAATAACACTTAAGTGTCGGCACATTCAGCTACAACTACAAAGTCAAGAGATCTTTTCGCTTTTAAATATCTTCTCGAGAGTAGGGATTCACTTACGATTGACAATGAGAATCCATGAATTCTCGAAACTGCCGTTCCGAATTAATCAAATAATAACTCGTGCGGAGTGTACCGATACTTTAGTGTTATTTGCAAAATCTCAATTTATTCATTTATAGAACTCAACATTAAAATGGATCAAAATTAATTAATATTTTTGCAAAATAACATCGAAACAACACAACATTAATATCATCAGTTGAAATAAATTTTGAAAATTATTTTAACGTAAACCTTTTATTTTTTATACAAAATTGTTAACCGCACCTATTGCAATAATGATAACAAGGACTGTGGGGTAGTACTATGTGTTGTTTGTGACACTTATTGCAGTTTGAATGTCTGTTCCTCACATAAAAATATTTATATATGATATTCTAAATATTTTTATACTTTTATATAAGTTACATATAAACAAATATATATTACACGTTATATATTTTTGCTACATAGTTTTATTTAAAATGTTAATGTATATACATGTATTCTTTGCGTTAATAATAAAAAAATATATACAAAATATTGTTGTCATTAATGTCATTATCGCTTAGGAAATAAAGCACGTTACATTGAACTAGCTATGAAAACATTTCTTATTCCAAAATTAATTCCGATAAGTTATTATAAATCTGTAGAAATTGAGTAAAATCTAGATTTTTTTACGTAATACTGTACTAAACTTTTCTCTACCACAAACACTTTTTTCATCATTTAAGGGATCTACTCACCCTGACCAAGTCTAAATTTAACTTCTAGGAGTACAAAATACAATATTTAAAGTGCAAATTTATAAATAAATAAATAGATTGAATTAAAAACTATGGTTGCAGAACAATTCCCGCAATTGCCGTGGCGGGATCAAACGGGTGGGACATTTCCGGAGAGGGGGGGGCTCTGAAATCAAAAAACAAAATATTTTCTTGTTAAGAGATGTAATAGCTGTCGTGTAGCGTAGGGATTTTCTTTTTTTTTCTAATTGTGGAAAGGGCATCGATTTGAAAAAAATAAATGAAATTTTACCTTAAAATACGATAGCTTGAAAGATTTATTATAAACAAATGAATTGACATATCGAAAAAAACGTATGCAACACGATAGAGAATCTTATTAAGAATATTCCTGCCAAAATTGAAGTCAATTGGACTATTAGTTTCGGAGAAAAGTTTTTACCCGCCTTAAAAAGCATGGTTTCGAGAAAAACGTAAAAGAAGATTCGAAATAACTTTTTTATATAATAAAATGGCCTTACCTCTAATCTGCTATGCCAGCACCATAAAGTTCTTCGTCTTCAACTTCTAAAAACTTTGTTTCTGTTTCACAATAACAGATATGAGTCTAGTCTGGGCAAACAGCGGTAACAGTCAGTGTAGTAGATATGTGGTGCGGAGTCGGCGATTATTTATTTCAAGCGTTCACAGCGTCAGTACTAAATCGATGCTGTATGCGAGTAGCTCTATGTATATGTAGGCTGTCGTAACTTATTTCGTAATTGTACGCTTATGTTTGCTTTAAAAATGTCGCAGTTAGGTACGTCGCGAAAACGACCAATGGCAGACGCAGTTAAAAACTTTATAGTGGATATGCCGGACTTAATTTTTGATGGCGCTAAAATTCAATGTCTAGTTTGTAAAATCCCTTTAATGTATTGGTCCAGAAGTCATTGCCAACGTCACATCGAAAGCAAACAGCATTCTTCTGCAAAAAGTGGCATACGAGACCAAGAAAAATTTACATTTGATTTACGTGTTACTCTTATTTTATGTAATCTACCGTTTCGTTTACTAGACAAAGAAGCATTTGTTTCCTTCTGGAATAAATATGTGGACTGTAAATTATCTAGTCGGACATCGACAGGAAATGTAGTGCCATTTGCTCGTGAACATATAGAAAAAAGAGTGAAAACGGAATTGAAAGATAAAAAACTGTGGTTGTGTGTGGACGAAACAACAGATCGTCAAAAACATTCTGTGGTTAATGTAATGGTACGTACAATGGAACCACATCGACCGTCATCCTCCTTCTTACTTGCTTCCAAGAGTTATAAATTGTACTGCCGATGAGATTTTAAAGGTGGTGTTGAACTCATTGAACAAATTTGAAGTTTCAACTAAGCAACTTTCAATGTTAACACAGTGGTAACTTCTTACATGTAACGTGTAAAATCCATACTCTAAATCTTGCGGCACAAATGATTCCTACATGTTTTCCACTAGTAAATGCATTGATTGCTAGTAGAAAGGCAGTGTTTCTAAAGCTCCCGAAACGTACCCGACTATTTCACAAACTGTGTCCTGATTTACCTGAACCACCACAGCCGATTGTTACACGTTGGGGAACATGGTTGCAGGCTGCGTTTTACTACAACAAATATTTTGATCAAGTAAAGAAGGTTAAAATTCAATCCGACAGAAGCTGCAGCAATCAAGAAAAGCCAGGAAATATTTCAAGATAGTCAGGTTAAAAGAGATTTACAAACTATTCACAACAATTACTTCGGACTAGCGGAGGGAATAGAAAAATTAAAAAATGTTTCGATGTCGCTAGTGGATTCTGTTCAAATTGTGAATGATGTCCACGCACATTTATGCGCTGTAGAAGGCGAAACAAATTGGTGTGTAATACGAACATTTGAAAGTGTTTTAGAGAAAGACTCCGATTTTCTTATATTAAGACAAATTTGTGAAGGTGCGTGTGAAGATGCATTAAGTTGTTTCAAAGATTATTTTAAATATGCAAATATAACATCGCTAGATGTCGAACGGTCGCTTTCGGCATTAAAAAACATTTATTCCGCACGTCGTACTCACTTGACTGAAACAGCTGTGGAAGCATATCTAATGATTCAAATATTTAACAGATGTTACCCAGTTTGTGATTTCACGGAAGACTTTTAAAGCGGTAAGTGTTTCAGCAGGTTTTATAATTTATTTCTTACCTTCTATTTTATGTGTAATCTTTTATGCGCTCGCCACGCCTCTGTCTGTTACCGCATATTTGCCAAGGTTCGATATGACCCTCAATGTGCGAGATTATAAATAAACTAAGGCTAACGTGCCTCTCGCTTAGCATCCGTTCGTCGCGCGCGGTAGGTATTCGGGACGCGCCCAATCAGCCTCCCTATACATTCGCCAAACTTGGGTAATTTTTTGAATTTCGACCTCGGACTTGGCTCAAAATATTCTTCAAAGATCACACTTTCAGGAAATGCAACAAGAAAAATCGATTTTTTGAAAAATATACCACTGTTTCTACGTTAGTAACAACGTCTAAGGATTCCAGTAAGGGCAACGAATTGTTCTGTTATTTTTTTTAAATCGTGCATTACTGGAACGCAGTTGTCGTAAATAATTTATAAATTTGCTGCAACTTGATTTTGGAATTGTATTTGACTTTGTTTTATTGCGGCTGCTTTTTTAGCGTTGAGTTGTAAAATCAATAACTTTATATTTTCGAAATGTTAAAAATTTAAAAAAAAACAGCCACAAACCACGTACTCATCATATAAGAATTGGCTGTGATCAAATCGAAATGCATTATACAGTCTTTCTCCTGTTTTTTTTTTTAATTTGTGAGTTGCACTATTTACACATTTTCCACACAGCATGTTATATTTCTGAAATGTTTCTCATTGAAATACAAATCTTGCGTTATACGTACATATGTTTGGAGTACGTAGGAGATATTTATAAATAAATAAATATCCGCTCATATTGCGAAAGTAACATCTATTCGCAATGCGCCTGCAACATAAACTGCAATATCTATAAAGCAATAATCAACGGACGTTTTACTGCCTACCCGACGTCATCAGATTCTCACGCTATTGCCCATGTCGAAGTGATTCTTCTCAAAAAATTTATTCTGTACCACTTTTCTCTTCAAATTTACTATTTCCTAAAAGAAGATATTATAAACTAACAAATCTACAATATGTTTATCTATTTGATATGAAGATTACCATTGCTACCGCATATTTATCGCGGTTTTTGTCAGAAATTATTAATAGTTGTAACAAATTATAAGATATTTCATCTATAAAAGTTAGATAGTGTTCTGCATTTAATCTATGTGGTAAAACTTCTAATTCAAACAGTTCTGCATTAAAGATACAAGCCTGAGTATTCACACTAAAACGGTGTTGAAATTGCGATTGTCTAAAAGCATGTTTATGAATACATTCTGATATATGTACTTATACCTTGAACAAGTTGTGATATTGCAATCATCTTATCTTGGTGTTAAGAAAAACAATCACCTAATTATACCCCTCCGATGGAATATCTCACAATCACAATAATCTTTATCTTTCGATCCGATAAAGGCTACATCTTTATTTATGTAGTATAGTATTAGAAGTGAACTCTGCTGTTCAAAATCTCTAATCGAATGAAGTAGGCTATGAATTAATTTCGCATACCAAGAGAAATTACGTTTTTCGTGTGTGTTTTAATGGCGGGTAAGTAAAATTTGTAGTAAATTGCTATACAGTAGAGTCCCCTCAAACTCGGAGTATATAAAACCTTTACGAACTTGATATACTAACTATTTTGGGTCAACTAGCACAATAACATGCACTACCATTAGATCCATAATTGCAGAAAAAATACAGTCCCTAGCCATATTACTTGAAACATGTCATAAATCAAGCTTTTACCTGGAAATTCCCATCCTATTATAATGATATTCTTTTGCTTTGAATCCGATCGTTTATAAGGGGACTAGATTATTGTATCAATAAGTAAAAATACCAAAGAAATGATATTTAGAAGAGTAAAGTATGTATATATAAATATTTCAGTTACATTTAGCGAGTTCACCGTTTAGAGAATGCATCGATATTTTTTAAAATATTTCGTCATAACCGTATAGAAGCTAAGTTGTGGAGTATCGTTAAGTGTTTTGTGTTGATATATCGTTATTACAAAGGTAAAATTGTTATTCTATCTCCCTCTTAATAATTAATTATTTGGAATTTGAAAAAAATTGAAATATTTGAGGTTTTTTGTAGAAAATGCCCGGGAAAGATTTAACAAGTGAAGAAAAAGCCGCTATACAAGCTCTTCTACAATCAAACAAACATTCACAACGAGAAATTGCAAAATTACAGAAAGTATCTCCTTCTTCTGTATCGCGTTTAGCTAGAAACTTCAACGAAGGAGCTAGCACATCGACACAAAGACGGGCAAAGTGCGGTCGGAAAAGAAAAACTTCGAAGAGATCTGACCGTGAAATTGTTCATCAGGCTTTGAGCAATAGATTTGCTACAATTAAAATAATTCAAAAAATTTTACAAGAGAGAGGAATAGAGATTTCGAGCAGAACTGTCAGGCGCCGATTGCGCGAAAATCGCCTAATGGGCCGAAGACCCGTAAAAAGCCGCGTTTAACAGAAAAATGAAATCTGCTCGTCTCAACTTTGCAAGAGAATATCGACATTTCACAGACGAGAATTACAAAAAGGTGAATAACTTAACAACATGATTTTTACTGAATTAATGTTTGCATTATTTAATAGGGTTTCTTTAATGACGAGTGCTCGCTGTGTGTGTCAGTGCAACGAGCACAATTTGTTCGTAGACGACCTGGTGAACGTCTCACAGAGTCCACGGTTCTTCGAACTGTAAAACACCCTCCGCAGGTAATGATTTGGGAAGTGATTAGTGGAGACGGACCCGGCCCTTTGTATTTTGTAGACGGTACAATGCGTCAAGAGCAGTACATAAATGTGTTAAAAAACACGTTATTACCGTATTTTAAGCCAGGACGTCCCATACCGACAGGGCGTATAGTTGTGCAAGATAATGCTCCTTGCCGTGTGGCAAAAAAGGTTAAGAAATTCTTTGAAGACAATCACATACCTCTTTTACGTTGGCCCGGAAATTCACCGGACCTCAATCCCATCGAGAACGTATGGAATCGACTAAAAAGTAAGGAATATGAAAGAGAAAACCCTACAAAGGAAACATTAATGAAGAATATAAAGGATGTATGGGAGAACGATGAGGATATAAAAGAGACAATCATATCTTGCATTAAAAGTATGCCCGGAAGAATTAAGGGTGTTATTAAAAATCATGGGTTATGCGAAGTGTATCAATTTCTCAGCACTACATTTTTAACACATACTAAACTAAGCAATTAATATTCAAGACCAGCTTCAAGGTATTTATATTGAATGCCTATAACTTCTCCAACACGTATTAAGAGCACTGTTACAATAAGCCTTCTTAAATTGCAATAACTAGAACCAAATCTCAACGTGCATATATTACCTATTGGCAAAAATTTTGTTAACAAATTCTATTATTCTAAAATGTTCAGATAAATAAATGAATTTGAAAGTTAAACACCCATATTTAGGGACAAAATATTTGTGTAATCAGTGGTTGAATATCACAATAAGAGCATTCACAAATGTACACTCATATTGTCTCTGCCTGATTTTATGCTTCTACTATTAAACCAAAAGTTTATAACCAAAATAATGTAATATCGAAATCCTTCTCTCCTTACTACAACACAAGGAATTAAATCCAACCATAAACTAAAACATATTCCGGTGGTAACCTACCAATACAGCTTTTGTGCTTGTTCCAGCCTCTAGAATGTCTCAGGATTCCCGCAAATTCTCCGATACCGCAATAGAACAACTGCTCAATTATGTAATAGAAAATAATCACGAAGCCATCAAACGCTGGGTCGAAAATAAAGGCGTTGGAATTCTGCACGCAGATCATGAAGACTTCAACAAACCGATCTTGCACATCGCCTTGGACGATAAATCGAATGAAGTTGAAGCAGCGACAGTTCACTGCTTGATTGAGTTGAGAGCTGATATATACAAGCAAATTACGGATCAAAAGGAAGCCATCCATTCGGCAGTGAATGGTCAAAATCCAAAGCTTCTCCGTGTAATAATCGAATCGATCCAAAATCGAGATCGGTTGAACGCTAGGGAGGCGCTAGGAGATACTGCATTAAATTTACTTATCAAGGAAGGTAACAGGGAGTCCAGTAACTTTATGGAATGTGTCCATATTTTATTAAAGGCCGGTATCAATGTGAACATAGCCGATAACAAAGCGATCTCTCCCATACTATGGGCTTGTGTCAGACGTAGGTTTCTTCTTTACTTACATACTATTATTCTAACAAGCCTTTATAATGAGTAGAGTTTGTTAAAAAGGTGGTACCGGATGGCAGTAGCATAGCGGTAGCGGCGTAGGTAGGGGTAATTTTCAACTCGTAGTCGATCTCGATAGTACCGCGAGAGAGTTCAAAGCGACAGCACGTTGCACACTGCACGCCAAATAAGTACGCGGAGATGGGACGCCCAAAGGGTGTAACGTTTCCTTCGAATGTGAATAAATATTTCAGGCATTCCGCATATTTATTGCACAATATGCAATAGCGGATTGCTAAGTCGCGATAGGTTTGAATGTAGAAAACATTGTAAAAGTAAACGTCATGTATTGAATTTAAGAAACAGTATTCCATACTGGCAATTTTCATATGATTCTATTTTTATGTTAAGTGCGTACAACATCCCGCATCATCTAGTATCTAATGAACACTTTCGTTTCTTTGGGTTAAGTACGTTCCCTCATGGAAGCTGCCAACATCTATGCAATTACGACACAATATGCGACGTGGGCAAGGTACAGTAATGTATAAAAGACGAATTGAGAAATAAGAAAATCTGCCTATGTGTGGATGAAACAACTGATGCTCAGAAACACAACGTCATTCATGTTGTAGCACGTCCTCTAAAACGTGATGGTCCACCAACTTCATTATTGTTATCCAGTAAAAGGATAAAACTAATGCAGAAACCGTTGTCAAGATAATAAAAGATTCGTTGAGAGAATTTCGTATCACAGGAACCCAAGTCACAATGTTCGTTACTGACGGAGCCGCAACAATGCTGAGAGTTGGTAGGATGTTGAAAATATGCTTTCCGACTCTTCTTCACATAACATGCCTCATACACGCATGTCACCTCGTAGCAGAAACCATTCGAAAGAAGTATCCGATGGTGGATAAGTTAATAGCATCTACCAAAAAAGTGTTCATCAAATCTCCCAAACATATCCGTGTATTCAAACAATTGTGTCCGAAATTACCATCACCACCTCAGCCTGTAATAACGCGATGGGGAATATGGCTCCAGGCAGTATCTTACTATCAGAAATATTTTTCACGAGTGAAAAATGTCATCTTGAAACTTGATTCAAATGATTCTGCAGCAGTTCGAGATAGTCAGCAACTTTTTTCCAATTTGGACGTTCAACAACAAATAGATGAAATTTCCATGAACTATTCTGAAGTTGCACAAGCTATTGACCAATTAGAAAACAGTCACTTATCTGCACGAGACGCATTAAATTGCATAAACAATTTACAAGCCGCTCTAGAAAACTTGACGAACACTATAGGAGTACGATGTTGCTCAAAAATTTGATGCAATTTTAACGAAAAATCCCGATTTACAAAAAGTTCGGGCTATAACTGAAAATCAAGAGTGCCCAAATGAGGAAAAGGAATATCTGACATTTGCAAATCTTACTTCACTCGATGTCGAACGATCATTTTCGAAATATACGACAACGTATTCACAACACCGTCGACGGTTGAATGAATCGACAATGGAAGCGTTGCTGATGCAATTCTACGCAGCTTACCAGCGCGGTTGCCAATTACCACAGTGGACATCAAGGCGAGAGGAAAAGGTAACAATATTATTTTTCACTAATATTGTATATTACGTACCTACTTTTATGCGGTGCGCCACCTTTTTAACAAACTCTAATAATGAGTCTTACTCTTTCCAGAATTACTATCTGTAATACCTACAGTGAGATCCTAAAGTATGTCCCCGTCCTGCTAATTTTTGAACAATGGAATCTAGCGTTAAAAAAAAGACAGGTCGATCTTTTGTGAATTAATTTCCGGTGTTATAGGCAAATCAACTGCATTTCCAGTGCCACCCAGTGTTGGGATGTCATACAAGTAAAACGTCGCTAAACAGGTTCGAGAAGTCGCTCAAATGACAATGTCTTTGAAAAAGCCACAACATTTTTAGTTGGTTAAAAAGATAGTGCCATCCTTCGGCCTTCCATTGCAGTCGATTAAATAGAGCAACAATGTTCTTGTGCCAGAAACATAAATAAGCAATTTTGACTAATTTTATCATGCTAAACTCGGAAATGATAACAACAAATCTCCATTGGTTACCATTCACTTGCTCCTAATTCTAATTATTAGCTTCAGGTTTTTGTTTTCCATTATTATAATTTTTCTTTTATTGTGTTTTTTGAACACGAAACTGGTCGTCTAATTTCTTAATAGAACTTTGTGAGATCTGCACCATTTTTTCATTCCTACCTTTAATATGAATATTTTCTTAACTTAAAACTAAATGATTTACTTGGAAGAATCACTTTTCCCTCTTTTCTTGATTTTCTAACCCTCAGAAAATATTTATTTGATCTAAATAAAATTTCAAGAAAATTATTTTCTTATATTAGACATTTTTATAGTCTTGAAATAACAATATTTTCCTGAATAGAGATTTTTGCAAAAAAATCTATTTTCTTGATACAAGAAACATTTCTCTGCGTGCATCGTTCAGTAAATTCGACTTCGTGGCAATTTTTACCAGATCTACCAAACGTTAAAATTGCTTCAACAAAGACCTGAAAAATATTGTCCATCAAAAACTGACATAACCAAAAAATAAATGCTAATATAGCTCATGGTATTGGTGGAATTATTACCGGCAAAAACAATGTAGCAGAGAAAATAGCGCTAATACATGGACATGTTTCTGCCTACTCGGTGTCATCAGCATGGTTCTGAGCACAATCTCCTGCCGCTATCATTGCGTTTGCCTCTCAGTTTTTTGGTTATTGTTATTAGGCATTCTTTCCACGTGTATTTCTATACATCATGGTAAGCCTGAGGAATCATTTGCACGTATAGATGTCGCTGTGCCTAGGCACAACGCCCCCTTGCGTCTGGCAGCCCAGGAGCTGCCCGATAGGTGGTGGACATCTACACTCCGATTTGTCTTGCTACCTCTGGGACGGCGTGACTGTATTCCTTGGCGATAGGTGTCATATTCAGTGCTGCTTTGGAGATTAGCGACATAAACTGAGAGGCAAACGCAATGATAGCGGCAGGAGATTGTGCTCAGAACCATGCTGATGACGCCGAGTAGGCAGAAACATGTCCATGTGTTAGCGCTATTTTCTCTGTTACATTGTTTTTGCCGGGAATGATTCCACCAATACCATGAGCTATATTAGCATTTATTTTTGGTTATTGTTATTAGGCATTCTTTCCACGTGTAAAAACTGACATATTTAAAAAATCTACCATAAATAATTTACTTTAGGACCTCTCTGTATAATAAACTAACTTAATGTAACTTTATTAACATTTCTCGTTTCTAACAAACTAACGCTTGATCGAACCACTCGCCACACTTTTCAGAAAAATCATTGTTTTTTTAACCCGTTATTCTATTATAGGTTGCAAACGCGTCATAGAGGCAATCATGGAATGTGGAGAGAAAGTCGACATTGATACGCATAAATACGGAGCCAAAATGAAGACCGCACGAGATTATATGATACAAAACCGTCTTTACGATTTACCTGCGAGTGGATCGTTGGACAGCAACGAAAATAACATAACATCGCCATTTTGGTACATCGAAAGTAACGACCAGGAAGGATTTCTCAAACTAAGAGAAATTAACGTTGACGAAATTATCAATGGAAGTACGCTTTTGCAACATGCTTGCGATAGAGACCAGACCAAGATCGTTCGGCACTTGGTGGAAAATAATGCTGACGTACGCAAGACAACGTCAGAAAACCAAACTCTCCCTTTAGAAATCGCAGCATACCATGGACGCGATGAAATATTCGAAATACTTCTGCCGAAGTATGAGATAATACCAGAGAGGATCTTAACGACGTTACTGATAAACGTGCCGTTGTACGAAGGCATCCGTTCTGGAAAGAGGAAATGCTTAGATGCATTATTGAATAGCGAGCAATCAATACCAGTCAACGAACGTGCCGGTTCGCAAAACACGCCGCTACATTACGCGTCTGTGATATCTGATTCGAGTATATCATTGAAATTGTTAAAAAAAGGCGCTAGCCTGGCCAATAGGAACGATTTCGATTCAATCCCAATCGAAGACCTAGATGCTACAATACTCGAACAGCATTTTGATAATTGCATTACGCCGAAGGAATCTGGGCAAGGCATCAATTTCGATCACGCCTCGATATTGCCGACAATTGATAACAAACGAGTTAATACTTCAATCAAAGCCACGAAGTTCTCAAACGAGACCGACGTAATTCGCGTATTAAGTAAAACTGCCGAATTACGTCACCTCCTAATACATCCTCTCATCGCCAGGTTCATCCGCATCAAATGGTATAAAATGCGTTGGTTCTTCTGGATCAATCTCTCTCTCTTCGTGCTATTCGCCGTATTCTTCTTGATATACGTCTTCGTCCCTACAAAGAAATACTGCATTCTATGGTGGTTTTTGATGCTAACGTACGTCATGTTGGTTCTAAGAGAACTATCTCAATTTATCCTATCGCGCAGAACCTACTGTTATAGCTTATCGAGCATCTTAAAGGTATGCATACTTGTCGCTTGCTTTTATCCGATCTGCTCGAAATCGATGGATATGGTGTATAAGCAATTCTGTTCGGTTGCTATAATACTAATCGCTTTAAAACTAGTGGCGTTTGGTGCTCAACATCCGTTGTTATCGACGTACATGGTGATGCTGCGAATAGTTGCGAAAAACTTCTTTTTCTTCCTACTTTGGTACGCGGTACTAATCTTAACTTTCGCGCTGAACTTCTACGTTTTGTTCAGAGAAAATGGGGACGCTCAAAATTCTAATAGTAGTACAGCTATTGAACATCACAATAATGATACGGCTGTTGAAAATAAGAAATGTAAAGATGGCAACGATAACAAACATGCTTTCTTCAACGGATTAGGATTAACCATCGTCAAGACCATCGTGATGTTCACGGGCGAACTTGACGCCAGTTCCATTGACTTTAACGGTTTCTGGAGCCACATCATCTTCATACTGTTCGTCTTCATGGTCTCCATCATCTTATTCAATCTACTCAACGGTCTTGCTGTAAGCGATATCAACGATATTCAAAGCGAAGCTGAAGTTGAAAGTTACGCCGACAGCGTCAGTTACATCGTCTACTTAGAGAATATCATCCGTGGTAAACCTGAGGATTGTTTACTGCGCGGTTGCTTTCGCGATTGGTTACTCAACCTCGTTGGTTTTTGGGTCAAACAAATATCCCTGGTTCCTGATTACCCCTCCAACAACAAGGCGGACATTAACCATGACGATTTCAGGTACGTTTACATCGACCAGCAAACCGTCAAGAGAGCCGAGCAAATCTTATACAAACAGAACCCTGCAAATATTAGCAATAAGCGACGTTACAGAGCAATCAATATGTCAGACGAAGAGGAAGTACTACCACAACACCAACATTTGCTTGGGTGTAAGGATTCCAGATCAATAATCGGAGATTTAAAAACCCCTTCCAATTTGGCTGATAAAAATGTGTTAAATAAATTGGGGATGATAGATCCGGAATCGCTGAAATTCCATTTGGACAGTTGCATCTCGGCCGAAGTCCGTGGGAATGGCGAGATCAAAGTTGCACTTGACTACAATACTATTCTTCCTAATTCTTCTGACACTAGCGGGATAAAAACCGTACACGCCATAGCTCAAATACCGAGACTTCAACATCTGTTAATACATCCTTTGATCTCCAGTTTTGTATACATAAAATGGCGCAAGTTGCGATGGTTCTTTTATGGGAATGTTGCTTTGATAGTGATGTTTTGGATACTCTTGAGTGTTTATGTAACTTTATTGGATAGAAAAGGCGCGTTGTTTTACTCATTTTTTGCCATATTGGTAATTTTGTATTTTTTGCTAATAGCGAGGGAATGTCTTCAGCTAATAGCGTTGAAACAGAAATACTTTTGTAAACTTTCTAACTGGTTCGAGATGTTAATGCTGTTTCTTTGCGTTTTTACATTTCTTCATTCAAGCCAGATCCACAAGCAATTTTGTGCGTTGAGCTTGCTGGCCGTGGTTCTAGAATTGACCACGATTGCAAAGGCACATCCGACATGTTCCCAACAAATCATAATGTTACGCACAGTTACTCTGACGTTCTTTCGTTTTTTATTCTCATATTCATTACTATTGATAGCGTTTGGACTGAGTTTCTACAAGCTGTTCTACGAAAAAGACAACGAAACGGAAGGAATCATTAATGGAATAAGCTTATCATTTTTTAAAATAGTCATCATGTTAACCGGAGAGCTCAACGCCACCTCTTTTAAATTCGAAACCTGGGTCCACGGCATGTTGTTTATAACGTTCGTCCTTGTGGTGCCCGTTATGCTTCTAAATTTGTTATGCGGTTTGGCCGTCTTTGATGTGGAGCAGATACGAAACCAAGCTGAGATAATCGGCTCTCAGGAAGTGGTTAAATTTATCGTCTTCACGGAAAAATACATTAGGAAGATAACGCAGCTAAGGTTGTGTTTTAATTTTCTACGTAGAAAGATACTCTTACAACTGAAAGATTTAGAAAATCGAAAATACGTGGTATACCCGCACAGGCGCCATCAAACAGCTATGTTGATTGGTGAAATAACTATCCGAAGAATTGCGACAACAATCCTATTGCACAACGACAACAGGGATATCATCAGAGGTCTGGGAACTCTTGCGAAATAGGAGACAAATTAAGAAGAGAATTCCAAGAGATTAATTATCGTTTGTTCTCAAATAAAATATTTCCAAAAGTATTATATTTAATATTTCGTGAATATATGATGCATTACTGTTAAATTTCAGTGAAAATTTATATGATATAATGATATGCCCATAAGCCTGAATATGTCAATAAGTTTTGGCGCATAACAGAAAGCATAAATGTCTTCCGCATTAGCGTAAAATGCTAAATCAACCTGATCGATTCTGTAGTGTTCTTTATTAATATCTGTGACGTTTGCATAGTCATTGATTGTGCTCGTCAATACATTGCATCACAATCTGACGAACCTGACACATTCCGCTAGCCGGACGGTCGTGCTAACCACTACACCGCGGAGGCCTTGATGGCAAGAACTCCCACTTTTTAATACCTAGTATTATTTTAGCTGTAAATATGATCCAAGGAAATTACAGAATTTCATAATTCACCTACGGAAACGAAAATATATATAATAAATAACCGGACTGGTGCTACTATTGGCAAACAGCGAGCACACCACGGCAGGTTTGAACATGTCTGTGCTTTTAGATGCTTCCCCCACCCTGAGGGTACGGTTGTACGTCGCTCAGTCCCGCTGTAGCAATCGTCCGTTCTAGTCCTTACGTTAGCGTCGCATCGGAAAAATGCAGAGTGTTCAGATCGAGCAACGTCCACTGGATTCCCAAAGGTCACACAGTCAATCAACATTATTACGTCGAGGTTCTAACTACCCTTCGTCAACGAGTGAGAAGACGAAGACCCGATTTCTGGAAGAGCAAACCCTGGATGCTCCACCATGACAATGCGCCAGCCCATTCCGCCTTGTCTGTGAAGGCGTTATTTGCGAAATCCAGCATCACCGTGTTGGACCACCCACCGTACTTGCCCGACCTGGCCCCCTATGACTTTTTTTTTATTTCCTAAGGTAAAATCGGAGCTTAAGGGGACAAGATTTGACAGTGTGGAAGCGGTGAAAGCGAAAACGACGGAGGTTCTCAACAAGCTGACAGAAACGGACTTCCAGCACTGCTTTCGACAGTTCCACAGTTATTTAATTGCCACACCTCGTATAGCGTTATATTTCGATTATAAAATTCTGTGTACTATATATAGTTCGTTCTCATATTTATAATTTTAAAAATAACATATAAACTAACAAATAAGCAATACAATTATTGAATATTCTTTTAATTTTAATCGATACCGATACCCAGCGAGTGTCAAAGTTTGACACGACAGTGTTAGTGCGGCCGAGGCAAAGCCGCGATATGTTGTAAACAAATATGAAGATTCTGTAATATCTAAAAAACCCATTTTGAAGCGCAATAAATGAAATCAGATCGGTTTATGGTCCTATTATCGAACTATATACTTAGTATACAGTTCACTAGGTCCTATCGAAGAATTACTATGTTTACATATCTCCAGTCTGACATTTCAAATATTTTTGTGTAATACATTAAAAAAAAAACATGAAAAAAATCCGCGAACCACAGATAACTAGCAGTTATTCTATGGCTTTGGAAGTATTAATTAGATTAAAATGTAAATAACAACAATAAAAAAAGATTAGATTGTCTGTACCATCTATAATTTATAATAAATGATTCTAATCGTCTAAATATCGTCCTTTTATGGTTTATTTAATATGATATTTAAAGACAGCATCATGTAAATTTTTTTCATTAATTAATATGGCCTTATATTTGGATTATAAAATTCTGAGTACTTGTTATGTATAACAGTGAGAAAAAAGTTCTCGAATCAAACAAATATATATCTTTGAAATTATTTATTTAATTCAACAAGTTCATTTGAGTAAAAGCACATTTTTTAAGAACAACAAACTGAATTTGTTTGAATGTACAAACGTGTATATTTGACATAATTTTGTTGAGTCAAACAAATATATTAGAATGAAGAAGATAGCAGGTAAGTAGGATAATGGATTTATATATTTTTATCTTTGAATAACTAACGTTAACTGAAACAGTTCACTAAAACCCTTACCACAACACTTAATTCGTACTGGACGCACGTTTCGATAGCCAAGCTATCATCATCAGCAGCAAGACTGAACTGACAAACTCGTCAACGGGAAATGCATAACGATAAATCAGTCGAAAACTAGAGCGATATCGACTCCGGGTCTCGTTTTGACACCGTTTTTAGTAGTTCAAGAAACAGAAAACACCCATAACTTGCGAACGGTTGGAGCAATCAAAGAAAGTAATCATATCGTTTTGATCTAGGTCGAAAGCCGCGTCTTTTGGTATATAACACAACGCGATTTGGAGCAATTTTTTATTTTGCAGCTGTTTTCAGAACTTCAAAAAATTCCATCACTTTGGGTAGAAATTTTTACAGCTCTCTTATATCTCGGCAACCGGGTGAGCTAGGAGGTTAGGTTTGGGTCCGTTGGAAAGCTCTCGGCAAGCGCTTTAAGTCTGAAAAAAGCTCAACTCCCTAGCTCTAACCGTTCCGATGCTAAGACGTCCCAAATTTCAGAAAAGAAAGTTCTTTCTTAAAATTTGAAGCGCTCTAGCTCCCAAACCAAAAGAGGTAGAAGGTTCTGCTTGGTCGCAATCGAGTCATTGGATAATTTTCTATCGGAAACCGTCAAATTCGTCGACCAGAAATGCATATCTAACGATAAATCAGACGAAAACTAGACCGATGTCGATCTAAGACCTCGTTTTGACACCGTTTTTGGAGGTCCCAAAACGGCGGTCGAAGTTAAGAAAAGAAAATTCCTTTTTTTTAAGTTTGAAGCACTCTAGCTCCCAAACCAAACAGAAAATGTGTCTAGAAAGAAATAAGCTGTTATGAAAAAAAAATTAAATAAGTTTTCTACCTAAATCAGTAATTTTATTTCACAAGCTTTTGATTTGCTCTGAAATATTCAATTTCCATGTCATTGATAACATTTTATTAAAAAGAGAATATTCCTTTTGTTGTAAGAGCCAACATTGTAGATTTTGACCTTGTTCGGCACGTTTTCTCCTAAAACCCCACAGTTTTACGCTCAAAATTACTAGTACGTAACTAATGCAAATTTCATGTTAACTTATGTAAATATAAAATAATCAAAAGCGTAAAATGTAATTAAAACTGACCATAAAGCGAAACAGCACATTTAGCGGTCAAACATCGTCTAATAACCTTACAGCGAGAACTAACGAATCACTTAATCTGCTGCTTACACATAATGAAAGAAGAGAAATTATGACAGGAAGTAATAAACAACCGCCAAGTATTAAAGAATAATTTATTTCATAAAAAAATGAATTTCGTACAAACAAATCTGTATTAAACTAAAGCGATAAAATACAAAGAAAAAAGTAGCTTCAATTACGATTATCTATCCAGAGGCTTCCATTTTCGGTTTATCCAATCCCTTGCACTCGAACTTTCCCGAATAGAACGAATTAAAATCCAATCTGTTTAAGAAAGAGCGGAAACAAAAGAAAAACAAATAATTAGATTCTAGTTTGCAATAAGTTCTAGATAATCTCACCTAAATTTAGGGGATATTTTTATTATTTCAACCACTTTTGCAAGACAATTCCAAACCTGGTTAGTGTCTTGCCAGTGAAGCAAAATAACATTCTGAAGAGCGTTGACGGGAAAAAGAGGATTAAGGAATAACGTGGAATTACAAAGATTCGTTTTGAAATAGCAATTGTATATGAATTTGGAATCGGAAAATCTAGGTTCTATTTAAAAAAGTAAAACATCGAAATATCAATCTTTCAATGCTACTACAATTGTAGAGAGACTGTGGAAACATATCTAATGCTGGCAACTTTTTACGACTCTTATCCAGTGGGTGATGATGGTGCTTCTAGTTTTAATGTTCAGTTGATAACGCTGCTTAAGAGGGTGAGTGTTTCACAACTTTTCATATATTATAATTAGAGCAACGCAAACTGCGCTGAAGCCAGTGGCTGACGCATAAAAGTTTACACAAAATAAACACGGCCGGGACAATTCGGTATAAGCGTCAATATAACTGCGACTCGAAAGCCGATCTGTTGTGTATGCATCTACGCTGTCGTATACTATATCGTAGTTCTACGTTTGTTTTGAAAATGTTTCCGACGTCGCGAAAACGACCAAAGTTGGACATAATAAGAGAATTTATTGCAGAAATGCCTGATTTACAGTGTGATGGCGCTAAAATTCAATGTGTAGTGTGTAAAATAGATTTAATGTGTTGGTCGAATAGTGATTGTCTACGGCACGTAAATAGCGCAGGGCATGTTTCAAAAAAAAATTTCACACGAGATTATGACAAATTTAAATTTAATTTATGTGTTACCTTTATTGCATGTAATTTACCATTTTATTTACTAAGGAAGAAAGCATACGTCTCGTTTTGGAATGAATATTCGGACTTTAAGTTACCAAGTGAGAGAACATTACAGAGAGTTGTGCCGTCTGTTCGTGAGCATGTCGAGAAAAAGAATTAAATCGGAGTTGCAAGATAAAAAACTGTGGTTATGTGTGGACGAAAAAAACAGATCGAAAAAAAAACATTCTGGTTAATGTAATGGTACGCACAATGGAACCACATCGACCGTAAACCCTCAATTTTACTAGCTTCCAGACAAATACAACAATGCACTGCCGAAGTAATTTCAATGTTGGTGTTAATACTTTGGAAAAGTTTGAACTTTCAACAAATCAACTGTTGATGTTTATGAGTGATGGTGCCGCAAACATGCTTGCTGTAGGTCGATCTCTTGAAAAACATTGTGCTAACTTGTTGCATATTACATGTAAAATTCATACTCTCAGTCTCGTAGCAGATAGTATCAGAAAATGTTATCCCGAGGTAGACGCTCTAATAGCACATACAAAAAGCTGTGTTTGTAAAATCCCCAAAATGTATTCGGGAATTTCATAGACTATGCCTCGGTTTTCCCTGAACCACCAAAAACCTATTCTTACTCGTTGGGGAACATGGTTAGAGGCTGCACTTTATTATCTTAAATATTTTGAGAATATAAAGAACGTGATTTTAGAATTCGACCCAAAGGAAGCTGCGGCTGTCAAGGTAAGCCGCTTGAAATTTTAGGATAATCAAGTTAAAACAGATTTGGAAATTATTCAGAACAATTACGGGGACTAGCGGATGCAATAGAAAAACTACAAAATTCTTCGGGGTCGTTTAGTGGAATCTTTTTCAAATAGTGCAAAAAGTTCACGCACAGCTATGCGCGATAGGGAAAAACGCAAGAAATGTTTGTGTTTTAGAAAGGTTTGAAAGTGTTTTTGATAAAGACTCTGATTTTGGCACATTAAGACAAATTTTTGAAGGTGCGTCAACAGAACCGTTAAGGTTTTTTGAAAAGATTATTTTACTTACGCAAATATAACGTCACTAGATGTAGAACGTTCGTTTTTGGCATACAAAAAAAACTTTTTTTTTCACGCCACACTCACTTTGCCGAAACAACTTTGGAAACAATCTAATGTTACAAATATTAAATAGACATTATCCACTTTGTGATTTTACGGAGGACTCTTAAAACGGTAAGTGTTTGAGCACGTATCACATTTAATTTATTTTGTGTAAACTTTTATGCATCCGCCACTGGCTTTCAGCGCAGTTGCGTTGCTCTAATTATAATGCTTGGTTCTATTACTATTATTCGAGTTATTACTTATTTGTTGGTATTGTACTTACTGAAGGAAACGCACACCTACGCCGCGCAGGGACATTACTAATTTCTCTTCTCACCAATGAATTTATCTTGAAAACAGACATACAGGATGATTCAAAATTATGTTACCACTCAAATGGGATGAATATGTATCTATTAACATCCACCAAACATGTACGATATTCAACTTTAGTCCTATGAGCTATTCAACTATTAGTGCTACTGTTTCTCTTTTTTTATAGGTGAGCTTCCATAATGGCTGACCGATTTACATTGGAGGAAAGAAGAGTTGTAGCAAGCCTGATGGAAGTATGGTCCATCAACTGTAGTCCGTCGAATGTTTCGGGATCGATTTGCACGTGGCCACCAAGCCGTTTAACAATTCGCCGCATTTATCAAAAGTTTGTGGAAACTGCATCAGTTGCAAACAACTATCAAGGAAATGCAGGACGTCCAAGATCAGGAAGATGTGAAGTGAACGTTGCTATTGTGCAGCAACCCATAATACACAGTCCTCCGAAGTCAACCAGACGGTGCAGTTTTGAAACTGGGATTCCCCAACCAACAGTGTGGCGTATCTTGAAACACGACCTTGCGATGCGACCATACCACATTCAAGTCGTGCAATCTCTAATAATGGAGCAAAAATGTGTTAGACTTGAATGCTGACAGATTTTAGCCGAACTAACGAGTATTCAGAACGACATTTAGAAGGTATTGGCATTCATCGATGAGGCTACCTTTCACACAAGTGGATTTGTCAACCGATAATACAATTTTTTGGGGCAGTGAAAATCCTCGTAAAATTCGGGAACATAAACGTAACTTCCCTAAGGTGAATGTTTGGTGCGCTCTGACCGCCAATGGAGTAATAGGGCCCTACTTCTTTGATAGTCCTACAGTGAATGCAGACGTGTACTTAACAATGTTGCAGGAGTATGCTATTGATTAATTTCCACTACAAATCCGATGCGTGGGTTTCTTCCAACAGGATGACGCACCACCGCATTATGCGCGCACTGTTCCTGCATATCTTAACCAAACATTTTTCAGTAGTTGGCTTGGTCGTGGTGGACCATTGCGCTGGCCTGCACACTCACCGGACTTGACACCGTGTAATTTTTGGTTGCGGGGAATGGTCAAGGAGCGTGTGTACAACAGGAACATTAACAACATCAACGACCTGAAGGATCGAATACGAGAAGTGATACAAGATGGAGCAATACTTCCGTTATGATTTCAAGGAGGGCTAGCGCCGAGAGGGGTGGTCCGCGAAGATTGGGGAAGGAAGCGTTTGACTCGAGCGAACCTAAAGTTAGTCACTAGGGAAGATGTCGTGGCCAGGCGAACAACGTGTGTTTATTATTGAAGCTTTTCTAACAAACGGGAATTCAGTGGTGAACCTGCAACTGGATTTCGAACAAACTTGGATTCGAAATATTAGGGCCTTAAATTCCGCAACTCAAAGTCGGGGGGGGGGTTCTGACCAAGCAGTGCTCGTACCCCTGAAAATGTTGCGAGAGTAAAACGTCAGCCCGCAAGCACGCTGTTGCACTGGGCATGTCAAATCGCTCAGTACGCCGTATTTTACACGAACAGCTTCATTTTCACCCATACAAGATGATGATGACCTCGAATACCGTGTAAACATTTGTCGGCAGCTTCTTAACCACATTCCACCTGCCGATATTGTCTTGTTCAGCGACGAAGCTCATTTCCACCTCTGCGGCACTGTAAATCGCCAAAACTTTCCGTATTGGAGTGACACAAACCCAAGGGAATTACACGAAAGTCCACCACACAGTCCTAAGCTAACCACATGGTGTGCCATAAGTAGTCATGGAACCATTGGTCCCTATTTTCTTTAGGAGGGAGAAATGACGGTCACAGTCACATCTGGTCGGTATATTGACATGTTACAGAACATTTTGAGACCAAACCTGAATGATCTTCACCTTGCCAATGTTTGGTTCCAACAAGACGGAGCGACAGCTCACACAGCCCGGCGATCGATGGAGGTTTTGAGGCAGATGTTTCCTGGAAAGCTCATTTCAATGACGGGTGACGTTCAATGGCCGAATCGATCACCAGATCTAATCACTTGTGACTTCTTCCTCTGGGGTTATCTCAAGGCTGAAGTCTACAAACACAGACCCCGCACTTTGATGGCATTGAAGGCGGTCATTCGCCCAGAAATCCAGCTCATACGGATCGACGTCTTACAACGGGTGACGGAAAACTACCGACTTAGACTTCAGTATTGCATTAACTATGGTGGTCGTCATTTATCCGATGTTTTGTTCAAAATCTATTAATGTTAAACTTTAAGGTTCATAGAATAAGTGGATATCAATAAATTTTTTATTTTATCTTATTTTCGTTTGTTTTGGCCTCCCTGAAATCAGCAGAAGTATTGCCCCACCCTGTATTACCCATTCCCCGTGAAATGTGTGTACGGGCTTTATGTGCTAGTGTTAATCGTTGGTTTCTATGTGCTGAAAATCATGGCGAACAAGTTGAGACCAAGATGTAAATTACAAATTATGCGAACTTTCATTTAAATACACATTTCGTGGCCAGGAACGTATATGTTATTTGAGTGGTAACATAATTTTGAATCACCCTGCAATAGTTACCGGGTTACCATACAAAATATCCAAATTTGCCCACCCTGTACATTGTTCGCATTGTACATTTTACGCATCGTAAAGCTACAATACAATTGCTCTTTCCAATTCTAATATCATTTACAAAAGTCTCTATACAGTGCTCCATTTAATAAGAGGAACATGTTTAATTAACAAAAATTCTGTACTTGCATTAGGGCGATAAACAAAAAACTTTAGGCGGTAATTTCTTGAATGAGTCTAAGTAAAAAGTGACTTTACAAACAAAGATTTTCAATTACAAAAATTCGAAGTTAAAAGAAATAATTAGCAGGCTAAAAAAACGTTAACATAGTCTCCAACTGCAACTCATAATCAACAAACAATTTGTATTCCTCTCATTAAATGGAGATATTCGTATAATACACCATAGATTTCCTTACTTACCGGTACAACAAATTAAATAACCGCTCGTAATCGCTGGTGCCCCGATTCATGTCGTTGATTTGATCTAAAAGCTGCATAAGTGCAGAGGTAAACTCTATATCTAACTTAGATATACTGTCTTCAAAACTTTGTATTTGACTTCCTTCGTATTCGTAGGTATCCCCTTGAAATCCAGTGTCGCCCTATAAATTTTAACTTTCTTATTTAAACAACAAAAAATTACATAATATGTCCAAAAAGTGAAAGCCAACGTTTCGCTGCTCATACAGTAATTTCTTCAAGGTTACTAAAGTTTTAAAAGCCCAGAAGTAACTGTTTATACAGGGTGTTTGGCACAACGGTGTAGTTTTGAACAGCTAATCGGCGAGATCTTTAGGAACCATATTAACCACATTTACCTTAATCCAAAGTCTAATGGATTTTAAGATATTTGAACTTTTAGTAAATGTTGATTTTCCAGTAAAAAATCGCCATTAAACATTAATAACTCTTCTTATTTTTGTGGGATCGCGCTAAAAGTTGTTTTTTTATGGAAGTTTAATGCATCTTCCTTTGAAAAGAGTAAATTAATTAAAGTCCGAAATTCTCTCGTCGGCCCATATTATTTGCCCGACAACCTCAATGGAGAGACTTATCTACAGTTTTTACAAAACGATCTGCCAGAATTGGTACAGGCCTTGCCACCATTTGTAAATGAATGATCCATCTCCTATCGTTATAGTTTTTCCTTCTTCTAGTTTATTGAATTCAACAAATAGTTCTTCATCACAACACATGTGGTCACTGGCACCACTATCTAATACCCATTCTAATCTGCTGATAGATTCTCCAATTAACGCCGTAGTTATAAAAGCATTCACATCTGATCCTTCAGAATTTTTATCATGATTTTCCTTTTTCTGCTTATTTTTGTACCAACATACCTTTGCCATATACCTTGTTTTCTTGCAGACATGACATTTTCCTTTATTTCTCGGACAATTCTTCGTAATGTGTCCTAATTCGCCACAAGCAAAACATTTAATTTTCTCTTTCGTAACTTTAATTTTTGCCATCAATGCATGTTCACTCTATTTCTTTGTTTGAGGGCGTGCTACAACGAGGAAATTCAAAATCGGGACCATCTAAATAGAAAAATCAATAGTGCATTCGATAGAATGAGGGAAGAAATGAGACTGAAAATTATCCCGGTAGGTATGAGGAGAAGATTAAGGTCTTGTATAAGACATGAAGAAGGACACTTCGAGCAAGATATTTAAATAAGTTGACTATTAATTATTGTTTTATTAGGTTTACACCTAACACTAATAAATACGCTTTACTTTTTTTAGCGTTCTTTACTAACACAATATCTGATTACCCTTGTAATATTAATGACCATCTAACGCATGCCCTGTTATTCGAAAGGGCATAAAATAGAGAAGTTTTAAAGTAATTTTAACATTCGAATTGTTTTATTTAAAAAGAAGAAAATCACCACAAACTTGAGAATTATAAATTTTCTATTTCGTTATCTAGGCCTATATTTTTTTCTAAATAGCTTCGAGCTTTAATTAATTTCCGCTTTTCAAAGGAAAAGACATTAAACATCCATAAAAAACAACTTTTAGCGTGATCCTACAAAAATAAGAAGAGTTATTAATGTTTAATGGCGATTTCTTGCCGGAAAATCAAAATATACTAAAAGTTCAAATATCTAAAAATCCATTAGACTTTGGACTATGGTAAATGTGGTTAATATGGTTCCTAAAGACCTCGCCTATCGGCTGTTCAAAACTTCACATCGTTGTGCCAAACAGCCTGTATAAGCAACAAAACGTTATTTTTCCGAAAGAAGATTGGTTGCAGATGATATTGTTAGCGATGTTGCTATTGATTTAATAGAAAAACCTGGAAGACATTAAAACACAATGGACAGAAAAGAAAATGCCTTATATAGATATCAAAACGTGCTTCGTATTCAATGCTAATTAGATGAATAAGTCATTTAAATTTCGATATTCATTACTTTTTTCAATTTTGTACCTAAAAAAGTAATAATTTTCATTACATACTTGGAAACATCACTTAAATCATGCAGAATTGTTGCTTAAGGTTTTAGACATGCGTATTAATCATTCATATTGCCGTGGGAGTCCGTGCTTCACAAAGACAATTTACAATGTAAATTTAACGTTCGCATGCGTGATTCCTGACAAAAAGAATCTTAGAACTGATTCTTTAAATCAAAACTGTTCCACGGTAAACTGCAATTATTGATATTTGAAAATGTGTTGATGGTTGAAAAAATCTGAAATCTTAGTTGATTACTATACCAGTAGAATAAACTATTTAACCTTAATTTCCTATTATGTGATGATCTGTCAGTACTTTTCCTACAATAATTTTTAAGTAGGATGTTTGTAGAGCAAGTTATTATAATTGTTGCAATACGTTCACTGCTGTGAATATGACATTTGCATATATCAGTATCCAACTGGTTACGTTCGGTGATATAATTTAAAATACATTGTATTAAGACAGAACATTTAACACATTTAAAAACATTTCGTGTTCAAAAATAATTTTGTTAAATATAACGTAAGAATATAAAACTATTTAACCAATAAAATCTTCACGTTTTTTGTCAAATGACAGGGAATTGAGTTGGAATAGCATTTTTTTAAGCCTAGGATTTTTTAAACTTACAATTGTCTGTAACTACAGGTTATCATCATGACAAGTAAATCGAAAATAAAGGCAATTCTCGTTGGTATGCCCTTTTTTCTATTTCCGTGTTCTTTAGTATGTACATGTTTGTTACAGTCCGCCTTGTCCCAACACATCAAATGTTTCTCGCACATTTTACAAACTATTTTAGCACCGTCGTAGCGCAAATCCGGAAAGAAATAAACTTATTTACTGTGCCAGCAAAGGGTCACGTAACACAAAACACAATGCACGCTCTCGTCTCCTAAACTGAACGAAAATTAAAAAAAAGACGCTGACAAAGCGAGAATCGATTTTTCACACAGCCCGCTACTCCGGTGAAACGCCTATGTACCGCAGAGACGGTTACTTCGCTCTAATAATTATTATAAGCGCTTTTAACAATTGTAGCTCCAAATAGTTACAATAAAACATTAAATTTATTTGACATTATGTACACGAGAGACTTTATCATATCGAGCCTTTGGTATATTTATTATGAAATAGAATCAATTTTATTTTGTAATAATTTAAGCGCAAATGTGGCACTACATCGCTCACGGCGGTAAAATAAGGTTTCAAATCATGCTGATTTAATAATAAACTAATATAATCTCTATTTCTTTCAGGATACATACCAAATAGATAAATATCCTTTTGAGAATTTCCAATTCATACTTTTTCAGATATGGATAGTTGCAGTTCCAGGTAAGATACTCTGTATATGTAGGAATAACGCATTACCTCAAATAAATGGGAAACTAACAAATAACCCTAAATGAAAGTTACAACTTAATCAAACTAAAACCCTTCATTAGATTTATCTGAAATTAAATTGTATCTTTTATTTAGTACACTAGAAATCGGATCTTCAATTTCAGACAATTAACACGACGCATGCTCATAGCAAAGGAGAAGCTCGATTTGCAACATTATTCACAAATACCTGATAATACGAATCGCAAAAATTATTTGGCAGAAAACCTAATTCAGCCTCCACAAAGTGACGCTGCGTCCTCTGTTTGCAAAACGGAATTAGACACGTCCAATTTCAAACAAACGTATTTAGTATTTACATATTATGTACATTTCCGTCAAACATTCACAATCGCACATCTTCAATTTTTGTCAATTTTGCGTAACTCGACAATTACAATTATTGTAATCTAGCACGAAAAATTCTTACCTGCATAAACTTGCAGAACGATACGCAAATCGCCAAGATCTTCGTCACGATCGACAGTAAATCCGGAATTGTTAACATGCAATCTTTCAGACAGGCGTCCAAAAAGTCGAAATGGCACGAAAGGATCTCGTCGACGTTGTTAACCTAAAACGTAGTAATAATAGTATGGATAAATGATAATCCAGCGTAACTAGTTTAATAAAGGTTATACAAATATTATTACCAAAAACAAATGAACCTCTTTTAGTACTTTTTATCAAAAATGTTTTAATTTAGAGTGCAACAGCAGTGCAAATTTTTTATTTGAGTCTCTTGATCTGTATTACTAGACAATCAATATTTATTTCTTTTATTTAAATATAGCGTAATGCTTATCATTTTAACTAAAAGGTGTCCCAAAATTCACGCAAGATTTGAATTTTGTGCTATTTGTGCGATAAAGTGTTGCCAACGAAAAAAAAGACAACGTGACAGCTGGCAGTACAGGGTTATTAAAAATGGAGCGCTACACGAAAGAACAACGCGTCTTCATTGTTGAGCAATATTTCAAAAATAATTAATGTTCGGCAGCTGCAGTTCACAATTTTCGTAGAAAATATGGTCGGAATAGTGATTTAACTTCATCAACTGTGAAGAGATTAATTAAGAAAATTCAAGGAGACTGGATCAATTAGTGATCCTTCAGCAAGTCGTTCAACACAAAACATCGAAGCAGTTCGTGAGAGTGTTGCTGAGAGTCCAGGAACATCAATTCGGCACCGTGGTCAAGAATTGGACATTTCTAGAAGCTCTGTACAGCGTATTCTCAGGAAAGATTTGCATCTTCATGCTTACAATAACTTTTCAAAAATATTTTTTTTCAGGGCGGACATCGTTAGTCTTGGCCTATCTTTGGCTACTGCCTTGGTTTAACGTAATATGACATCAATATACAAGCACTGTACTTACTTTTAAGGAACGAATTACATTAATCGTCAAAAATGCGTTTGTCAACAAAATTCCCAATATATGTATTGCCAACTTGTGATTTTCAAACTTGATTAACTTTCTGATTGATTTTTATATTTTACCTTAGAAATTTTCTGAACAAACGTACACCAATGCGGTTCAATCACTTCCACCATCATATGATACTCCAAATTCTGAACGCAATGCAACATCCTTTGCCGTAGCGCGAAAGCGTTCCTGTATTGCTTGGCGGCATGGAATGGAAACTTCTTCGTGACCTTATTCGATCTCCAAACTTGACAGATCATTCTCTCCACGTACTTGCAATAAAATAAATGCCTAAATATCATCTGATAGCAAGCTAGCGATTTTCGGTTCAATATCAAAGACAACGGCCATCTCACTTCGTAACTAAAAGTGAACGTTTGTATAACTGATAAATTGGCGCATTCCCCATTCGACCAGTAATCCGGTTCGGCCATTGTTTGTATGCTGAGTATCTTAAACATCTGGAACTGCAGATCGTACGGTAGCAGCTCCGTTCGGAGATCATCTTTGTACGGGTCGCTACAAGAGCAAGATAGTCTCAAGGCTAGATCGAGTAAGGAATCTAGTCTAGCTTGTATAACGTCGTTTATATTTTTGCTCAATTCTTTCTCGCATAACGCCAAAAACGTGACGATAAAGTTGCCTTGGTCCAAAAGGAAATAATGCTTCACAGACTTTAGGCGGCCAAGGAGGTCTTGATCTTTCATTACTAAATCGAGCAAAGTGTGACTGGCGTACTTATAGGCATTCTCTATGGCTTCGATATAGTGCCTTTCCTCCAGTTTATACTCAATAGTTTGCACTTTGTGACTAAGGGTTCTACCTGTGAATATTTTAATATTTCGTTACATCCTTTAATCTATACAGTGTGTCTTTTTTTTTAACAGACGGTATAATACGAGTTAATAATGACGATTAACAAACACAGCGATAACGATGAATTTTTTTAAATCATTGGAAATTGTAGTGTATCGCAAAATATTTATTTTAATATCTCTGTTATTTAAAGACTTTTATGAAGATATTTTTTGTAAATCGTCCTTATTTATCCCGTACTTTACCGCTCGTTAAAGAAAAACATCAAGATTGTCAACACCCTGTATACAGGGTGGATAATAATACCACTTAATGAGTGATAGTATATGTCAAATTATCATTAGTGAAAAAAAAATTGTTTTAGACAAAGGTATAAACCAGCATCATCTAAGTTCAACTACAACGAGTCAGAAAACTACTAGAACCGTTAATTTGCTTAAATTGAAATAAATGAAATCCTCGTTCCCTATAATAATTCTTCCCTTTTTTTAATCGAAAGAGTAATTTATTAAACCTATGTACATTTAGTATGACAAAATGACATTTAAGATAGACTAGGTAATTTTCTTAATAAAATTACGTAAAAGGCAAATTTATCTTTAGTTATTTTGGTTGTGAATTTATGCTGGCTTATACCGATGTCTCTCAATAAGTGCTCTGTATCGTAGCAATTTTCTTAATAAAATATGTACTTTTTTCAATAACTCCAACATTAGGCATGATGATGGAAATTTTAGATAAAGAGTGGATTCATAAACCCAATGCAATTCGCAGTTTATTTTAAAAGTATCTATAGGTATTTTGTATTATATCAATTATGTTTTTATAATAAAAATATAATTCTTAATGTAATGGTTCCATCTAAAGATTGGGAGAAGTAAAAGTAGGAAGCTTATGCAAGTAATGCCTTGTAGATATCGACAAGACATAATATTCCCAAGTAAACATTTGAGACGAGAGAGGGCACTATACGAGCTGCGGGCCACGTATTCTAAGCTTAATATATAAAGAGGGCGTGTAAAGGAAAAATTTCTTTATTTCTTTTCAATATCTCTTGTTGTTTCAATACACTTTTTAGATCGTTTAATTAGCGCTTCGATACCACCATAGACATACGATGAGCGTTTGTCCTCAAAATGTTCTAAAACTGCCTCATGGATCTCTTCATTGATCTTAAGTTTTTCCCTTCTTAGCTTCGAATTTAATTTTGAAAATAAAAAATAGTCGCTTGGGTCGAAGCTGTACAGGGGGTGATCAAGTTCCTTGAATGCGCCCTGGCGCACAGTAGCCTTCAAAATTACAGCTGTGTGGACAGGAGCATTGTCGTGCAAGAGGCGGATACCCCGTTCCAGCTTTCCTCGACGTTTCTCATTGATGGCTTGCCATAAGTGGCGTAGCAATTCACCTTTTTATGGGCTTTTTGTCACCTTGGCCTTAGGAATGGATTCGCCTTTCCAATGCCACTCGATCGTTTCTCTCTTAGACAAAGAATTGTAGTATAGAACATTTGTTTCACCCCCAGGCGCTACTTGGTTAATGGTTGTGTTGTCGGCCCCGTACAGCTCAAGAAACTTTCGGCTAACACGTATTCCATCTGAACCGTGCTGAGCAATTTTGGAACCCATTTTGCGCTAATTTTTGCCATACCCAAATGCTCATGTAGTATCTTCAAAGCACTAGTTTTTAAAGTCTGTTTGTTCCCTTATCTCCTTAGCGTTCAGCCGTCGATCACTCAATATGACTTCCTTGGCTAGTTTGATATTTTCTGGTGCCACTGCCATAATGGGTCCTCCTTCGCGTGGATTATCTTCAAGAGATTCTTTACCCCAACGAAACAATTTTGACCAACGTTTAACTGTGGCATACGGTGGTGCATAGTCTTTATAAACTGTGTCCATTCGCTATTTGATTTGAACAGTGTCTTTCCAAACTGAGAAATTTTATTATTTTAAAAATTTTGAAAATTCACCATGCACCGCTTATTTCACTTATTTCACTTAACTGAGCAAAGGCTATAAACTGCCAAATCATTATTTGGATGTTAACCAGATGTTAACTAAAGAGAGACCTGTCAAATGGTAGCATTTGTTTTTGATTACCTCCTTACTAGATACCTAAGGCTTAGAATACGTGGACCGTAGCTCAAATAGCGGTAAAATCGTCATGGCTTTTGAGAATTGCCTTTTTTATTACTGGTACAAAGTCTTATTATGCTCTATGACCGGCGACTCATATTTAGGTATCAACGATGTTTCGACATACTGCATAAATTCCATGTAAAGCATTTAAGATACCGACCCCAAAAATCGGTATTTCGCAAAAATCCCAAATTATCTCAATTATCTCAAAAGCTAAGCTAGTTAGGCATAGAGAATATCGAAGAAAGCGATGCACCCAAAAACGTTATCCCATTTAAAAAACGAAAATTAATCGTATGCAGCAGAAACTGAACACTCGGTATTCTTAAATTGAATTTTATATTATGTAAGACTTGTCTTTAAATCATTTTTATTTAAAAAGTTTTTCTCTGAATACCTCAGGGAAAGAATTATCTTCCACCCACGCACTATCAAAATATATACTAATGAAATGTCTTTGAATTATTAATAGTGTAATTACCAGAGACGAAAGCCAGTTAGGATCGAGGCGTAACTGAGTACGAAAAAGGAATGCGTTAGCATTAGTGGGGGGTAAAGAGGCGGCATTGCACATGTACTGCTAGCTCACGTACATCATTCTATCGTTATCTTAGATAAGGATAGAATGCATACGTGATACTGCCTCTCTACCACCTTAACGCTGACGTATTCCTGTTTAAGCTCTCAGTCACGCCTCGATCCTAACTGACTTTCGTCTCTGGTAATTATAGTAAAAAAAGCTTAATTCTTAATACTACAAAATACCCATGGAAACTAAAATAAATTAAAAGAAAGCTTTCTACATATAGAATATTTTTAAAATCTCAAATTTGTAATAGTGACAATACTAGCATACCGCACTGCCTGATGACGTTCAAATATTTTCCAGCCCGCAAAATAATATCCGCCACCGGTTCCAAAAACGTAGGAATCCGCTCCCTCCGGATGATGTACTTCTTATCCCAGTAATCGGCCGAATAATCGACGGGCATATCTTCCTTTTGAACGACCTCTTGGTCTTCAACCAAGAACTGTAACGAACAAACGAGTAAATGAGTAGAATTATAAACGTTTTATGCAAATTTACTTCATCTATAGGATCTGATATGATGCCCTTGTAAATCCACATCCCTAACATCTTCATATAGGGAACGGAGGCGGCTTGCATGAGGTGTACGCAAAGATCTTGCGCCTTGTAATCCCCTGTGTAAGCAGAGATTTGATCATGAAGTAGAGACAATACTTTTCCACCAACTGCATCTGACTGTAATGAATACAATGTATAATTACAAAATTACAGTGAAATTTACCTTTTATAAAAACGGCATAAAGAACCTACTGTTTGTTCTTTAGAAATTGCATGGAATTTTATTTATTTTGGGGGTTATATGGAACAATTATTTATAAAGTTTAGATAGAATATTTTCAAGCAACTTTGTTTCGGTAGAGAGAAAAACACTTTCTAAAATCCTTAAAAAAATTAGTCACGTGTTGCTAAAAGCCCTAGTGATTGGTGTGACGTCATTCGGTCGTCAAGGAACAAATTTCCTTTCCCTACAAATATCAGATCGGATTAGTTAATTCAATTTATTGTAGTTATAACGTAAACTGAACGAAAAATAAACAAGCGGACACTGACAATGCAAGAATCGATTTTTGCACAGCCCGCTACTCCGGTGAAACGCCTATATATCGCGGAGACGATTACCTCGCTCTAATAATTAGACTAGGCAAGATTAGTAGATACTCAATAGGTGGCACTGTGATTCTATTAAAATGTAAAATTAAATCCTAACGAAATTATTTGTGTATAAGTTTCCTTAGATATTTTTTATTAGATAGAAATTCTTAATTTAGCTGTTAGCTGTCTACCAGCACCATTTTGCATTTGACAAAGCTGAAAAAGAAATAAATGGCATTCAAAATTTAATCCAATTGTTGAACTTCACAATTTTACTTTTGCCTCAAAAAAAAAACTGTCACAGACATGTGGAGGCTATTAACTAGTCGTAATTTGCTTTGTTTGCACATAAATTGCCAGTTGAGAGCTATTCAAAATCTAAAGTATATGCTAGATATTTTATCTATTTGTTTGTTTAAAAATTCCCTCATTGTAATATATGTATGCCCCTTGTAATGTCATAAATCCTATTTAAATATAAAAATGGATTCTATCACTTACCTTATTCACTCTTGTAGCAATATCACAGACTATACTCAACGAATGCATATTAGATTGGATATAATACCACATCTTATGCAGATTGAGATTTCCACTCCTAGATTCGGTCTCCAATTGTGTAACAAATAACTAAAACAACAAATTTTTGCATACTAACATTATAAAAATCGGGGACAACAGACATTTTGGCATCGGCTTCCTGGTGTATGAAAATATTAAAAGTTTGGTAGTAGTTTTCAAACCAATAGCGGAGAGAATTTGCTATTTGAGATTACGCGGAAAATACAGGAAAATCAGGATTATTAATGGACACGCACCAATGGAAGAAAACGACAAAAAATGAATTCTATGAAAAGATAAACGAAATATTAGAGAATATCCTAAGGTATGACATAAATTAAAATGATAATAGGAGATCTAAACGCGAAAATAGGAAGAGAGGAGTGGTGTAAGAATGTCACGGGAGGCAAAAGCCTACATGCTTTTGCCTCCTGTAACATTCTTACACCGCTACTAAAGAACAATAAAAGTGCCGGAGAAAGTGGAATTCCTGCAGAGGTATTAAAGCAAGAAGGAGACAAACTGCAAAAGAAATTAGCGCAATTGATTCGAAGAGTGTGGAATGCAGAAAGAATGCCAAATGAATGGAATAACGCACTCATTTGTCCAATTTTCAAGAAAGGTGATAAGACACGGTGCGAAATTATAGAGGAATTGCACTGCTAGACATAGTTTATAAAATTATGGCCAAAATTATACGAAATGGATTAAAGAAATATGAGGATGAAGTGGTGGGTGAATATCAAGGAGGATTTAAACGTGGGAGATCGACTGTAGATGAAATATTCGCACTAAAACAGATCCAAAATAATAGCTATGAGCAAAATTTAGGCCTGCTAATGCTTTTTATTGATTTTAAGCAGGCATATGATACAATTTCCAGGGAAAAATTATACGAAGCGCTTGCAAAATTAGAAATTCCAAAATAATGAATAAATCTGGTGAAAATGACTTTAACGAATACAAACAGTAAAATTTTAATAGATGACAGTTGCCTAGATCAATTCAGAATTGGAAGAGGATTAAGACCCGCTCTCGACAAACTTATTCAACTTAATACTGGAATTAGTAAAAGGAGAGACTAAGATGCAAACAACAGGTACGGTTTACCATCACAAAGTACAAAGTATTGCGTATGCAGACGACGTAGTTCTATTAACAAGATCCAAAAGAGAACTCGAGAATTTTTGGAAATTTGGAGAAGAAGCAAACAAATTCGGACTACAGATAGAGAAAAAATTAAATATATAGAAATGGGAGTAGACGTAACAGATAATAATAAATATGTTAAATTCAGTGCAGAGGGAAAGGTTTGCGATTTTGAAAGAGTTAGCCAGTTCGAATATCTAGGAGTAATAATAACAGCTAACAACCAAGAAGAGAACGAAATCGATAAGAGAATCTATAAAGGAAATAAAGCGGCAAGGTCTCTATTAAGAATACTAAGAGCAAAAAACCTATTGAGGGCAGTCAAAATTAGAGCTTACGAAAATATCATCAGACCGGTTGTCCTACATGCAAGCGAAGCCTGGATAATGACAAGAAAAGATGAACAGAAACTGAAAATTTGAAAAAGGAAAATTTTGAGGAAAATATTGGAACGCGTAAGAACAACAGAAGGCGAATGGAGAAGATGCACAAACATAGAAGTAATGGACTTGTACAAAAAACCAAGAATAACACAAAAAGTTAGAACACAAAGAATGAGGTGGTTTGAGTACATTACTTGAATGCCGGAGAAAAGAGTCGCTAGGAAAGTGTTATATGAAGGAGAAAGATCAAAAAAGAGAAGAAACACTAGCCCAAAGAAGTGAAAGCTGATATAAGGGAGATAGGTGTAAATAATTGGGAAGAAATAGCAAAGGACCAAAAAAAGCGGAAGCAAATAGTAAAGAAGATTAAAGCCAAGGGCCTCTAAGGCCTGTAGCGCTGATTTATATATATACCGTACGAGCGAGCGTACTATAATCACTCGATTTTACACGAACTCAGCGCATCTAAACGTGTGCTGTTTTGAATATCATTTGCTCGATAAAATAGCGTAAACGCAAATTCATTTGTGCCCCTTGTTCGCGTTATAAACGGCGTATTCGTCCACGTACACGTGCAAGCCACGACTTCGCTCTTGCATTTCCGAAAACACCTTGCTCACGTTACAAACAGCTTATTCGTTTATGTACACGTATAAAACACGACTTCGCTCTCGCATTTCCGAAAAATGCCGATTATGCTCGCTGAGCATAGTACGCTCACTATTACGGTATATATAACATTATAAAAATAGCCAGAAAATCTCACCGTATACTCAACAATAATTGCAGACATACATTCGGCTAAAGCATTATTAACTTGTCCGAACTCAAATCTCATTTTCTCTTCAGTAAACCGCTGGACAACAGAATAATGCGACGCTAGAGGTAAGATCTGCTTAACAAGTTCTTTTAACGATTGATCAACGCATTCGTTTATCGTGAATTCTCTTGTATCGTACGGCCCTTTCAATTCTAACGGTTCTATATAACAACCAGGTAAACCCATTAAAATATTTAACAGATCTTCTATTAGAAGGCTCTCTTGCGAAGATGATGGTATGCTGCTAATTTGTGTGATTACAGTCATGCAACTAGTGGATGAAAAATCCCATGACATACTGGGTCTTCTCTGTACCCAAGATGTAACTGATGGTGTAATAGGCAGTGGTGGTCCAGATCTATTCAATAATCTGCTAGTATTACTATCGATGATATTAAGACTTTTTTTCGTAACAGCCTTTTTTAATCTATTTTTCACCTAGAGAAAAGTTGCTAATATCATTCCATATGATAATTAACTTGCAATGTTATTACAACGTAATAAATTAATAATATACAGAAACGTATTCACCTGTGGTAATTCATCTTTCGTAAACGTAACTTTTGAACAAGCACCAGCAGTGATAGCATTTGTTTTAACAGTTTTAGATAAAAATTCTTTAACACCAATATCCTGCGATATCAAATGTAACAATTGAATAAAGGAACCCAAATAATCAACACTAAAATAAGTCAAACAATAAATGCTTCATTTCGTATAAGCATAACAAATAAACTTACTTTTTCTGCTTTAAATCATCATATTTACCAAGAAAGGCTTGATGATTAAGACATCTCGAGGCTAAAGTTTGTACTTGACTCTGAATTGCGATGTGGGATACGTTGCTTCCCAAATTATTCGCGCTAATACTCTTCTGTAAGCATTCGACATATTCCTCTGGAGTATTTTTGCTCCTAAGCAATAATTAATTTAATTAGTACCTTGCAATAAGTATTAATATTGAAAGATGGTCTTTTGTATTACCTTAATAATTCTAGTAATTCTCTGACGAGATGGTGTAACTTAAATTCACTCATCGTAGAAACTAAAATTGAACTGAATTCCAACTACCGTATAAATTTTTAAATTTTAGCATCTTTAAACGTCAAATTTATAACCTAAAAAATTGATATACATATACAACGCTATCACGCACAACCGGGTAAATGAAATGGCGGAAAATTCTAATCAATTAATATTACATGCAAATTAACATTATTTATTCTTAAAAAAGTGAACTTATGAAGAAAAAATCGTAAATTTCTTGTTACAAAAATACAAAGAGTTAAGGGTATTTCAAAAGAAACAAAATATTTTAATATTTGTATATATAAAATCGTTATAAAATTCTGGATTAAATTAATACCAGATGGGGCCCGAAAGAGGCCGCTTACGATTGTTTTCTGATGTGTTTTCTGCTTAAAATATTTAAATTTTATTTTATTTGTCTCATGAATATTATTTAATAAATTGTGAAAATAAGTAGATATCTTCTTTGATTAAAATTTAAGAAGATTGGAAAGAAGAAATATAAAAAGTGTTTAGGATATATTTTATACATTTTTCTATAAAAAGAGAAACTCTAAAGAGTCTAAATTATAATTCTTAAGAAACATGTTTTAAATATTTATGGACTCCATTAGGGGTCTCTTACGGTTGTTTCCTGTTGCAAATATTTGAATGTTATTGTCTTATGAATATTAAAGTAATTGGAGGAATAAGTCAACAAAAATGTGTACCCACTTAGCATTTTTTACATTTCGTGAAAGATTTGAACTGGTAGTTCCGGCAATAAAGGACATTTTCGTTCATTTCTGAGCATATGTGTGGATATGATCTTTCTTGCCGGAAGTATCAATTTAAATTAACCGCGAAACGTAAAAAAATGCCAAGGGGGTATCTAGATATCTCCTTTGTTTAAAATCTAAGAGGACTACAAAGAAAAGAAACATCATAAAAAGTGTTTAGGATATATTTTATGCATTTTTCTATAAAAATGAAACCTCTAAAGAGAGTAAAGTATATATCTAAAGAAATAAAATGTTTTAAATATTTATGGACTCCATTAGAAGTTTCTTGTGGTTATTTCCTGCTGCAGATATTTGAATTTCATTTCGTTTATTTTTATTATTTAAGTCTCAACAAAAATGTGGCATTTTTTATATTTCGTGGATGATTTAAGTTGGTGATTCCGACGATAAGACATTTTCATTCATTTCTTAGCGTAATATATGCGGATATGATCTTTATTACCGGATCTATCAATTTAAATCAACCACGAAACTTAAAAAATGCCAAGTGGGAGATATCTCCTTTGTTTAAAATCTAAGAGGACTGCAGAAAAGGAGACATAAAAAGTATTTAGGATATATTTTACAAATTTTTCTACAACAATAAAACCTCTACAGAGTAAAATATATTTCTAAAGAAACAAAATGTTTTAAACATTAACATTTTGGATCAAATTAATACTAAACTAGGTCCATTAGAGGTCGCTTACGGTTGTTTCCTGCCGAACATATTTGGATTTTGTTTTATTTTTTAAATATTAAATAAATTGTATTGGATAAATCTCAACAAAAATAAGTAGATTACTTTGTTTAAAATCTAAAAGGACTGGAAAAAAGAAACGTCATAAAAAGTTGTTAGGATTATATTTTGTTAATTTTTCTATAAAAACGAAACCTCTAAAAAATTGTTCCAACCTAATATTTCACAAAAAAAAACAAAGCATGTTTAATCCTAAATATTCAGATTTCAAAGTATTTTGCTCAGTTCATTCTGAAAGTACATTAAAAGCATATTACAACTTAATTGCGTCAGCCAAGGAGCAAGACAACCCAGTTCCGTCTGGTTCAACTTGCAAAGAAACCACTTTACCATTATCAACAACCATAGAATATCTCTTACTGCGCAGTCCACCAAGAACAGCCAAATCGGTTTGCAATTCAACAGCTTTCGTAAATGTCCCTTGAGGGTCAGCCAACATACGAATTTTATCTCCTACTCCTTGATCTTTGCCCCATGCAGACATTACAAAGGGATCATTCACAGATACACATATAATTTCAGAAACTCCTTGTTTCTTTAAATCCTCTGCTTTTTTAACATATCCAGGTAAATGCGTCTGTGGATTACAATCATGCATTATTCCAAGGCTATGTATGCTAGTTAGTAATTACCTTTGAACAGCCTGGTGTAAATGCCCCTGGTACTGCAAAAATTATAACTTTTTTACCTTCAGATAATTTTAAAATATTTACTTTATTCGCAGGTGTTTCCTCGAATAAATCAACGCTGGGAAGATTATCTCCTTCCTGCAAATGTTAAACGAATGTAGAATGGTGTAAAGTGGTAAAGATTTTTTTAAAACGTAAATTCAACGTGTATATATTGATTGACCTTTAAATTAACCTCTAAAATTATGTAATTGTTTAATTCAGCGTCTATTACTTACTTTGATCGGCATATTTACAATTGCAGACGTTCTCAAATACTTCGGAAATAAAAATCTGCGTGAACTGCAAACTGCTTGTCTGGCTATACCGCTTACATTCATTTTCTGCCGGTTTCTTATTCGATTAACCTTGATAGTACCGTAACGCCGCTCATGCGTATTGACGCTGTTCGTTTATTTAAACTTATTGGGATCTTAAAAGGTATTTCCCATTATCTAATTTAAACGATTTAAATCTAACACCACTCAAAATTATATCAACCGCAATGAGGAAAAAATCTTATCAATCACTACACGGTTTTATGATGCGGCAACGCTACTCAGAATTGCTCAAAGTCAACTATAGGTGAAAGTCATACGTGAATTATTAATTTGCCCTTATTTTTAGGTAACTGTTGGATTATTCGGAAATATGTATAACAAACGATCCTTAAGTAATTTGTCAAACCTTTCTAAAGAAGAAATTAAGAAATTTGTTGATTCTTTCGACGTTTTACTAACTGACTGCGATGGGGTGCTGTGGTTAGACAATCATGTATACGAGGGTTCACCCCAAGTTTTAAATTTTTTAAGGGATCTTGGAAAAAAAATATTTTTTGTTACGAATAATTCTACAAGGCATCGAAATGAATTTTTAAAGAAAGCGCAGGATATGGGATTTATCTGTAAAAAGGTGAGACGAAACAAAATTAATATGCTTAGATAATCGTACAAACATGCTTTATCAATAGGAGGAGATTATGACAACGTCCTATTTGGCCGCAAATTATCTAAAAGAGAAAAACTTTAATAAAAAGGTTTACGTTGTTGGATCCAAAGGAATAACTTCAGAATTGGACGAAGTGAATATAAAATATATGCCTATCGGAGTAAGTTTCTAATATATATTGCTTGTAGTGTAAATTTTTAAAAATCGATAATATATAGGGTGTTTGAAGAGGAATCGTAAATATTTTAGGAAGCGATAGTAATAGCTCGTTTGACTAAAAAAATTCACATCTATTCAATATTCACTGGTTATGAAAATATAGTATATGGAGATATTGCATTTATTAATTATTTAAATTATAAAATATATAAAGAATTATTTGCACCACTTCAAAGTTAATTTTCAAAGATTTCACTGCCAACTTTCGAGTCCACTTAAAAGTAATGTGTGTAGCTTTTCTAAGGTCTCACGCAGTTCATTTATTCGTAAGAACTTTCGATATTATAAAGACCTCTTATTAACAAGAACGCGTGTTTCAGTTTGCGAAATACACTCAGAAACCTTCTGGCAATCCGAAAGCTAAACCAGATACAAAGAAAACGTCGCGGTGACTGTGATAAAATCTATATAGGACGAAGCGGGCGATAAACACCAGATTCAAAGAACACATAAGTAATTACCGCTACACCAGAACTAAATCATCAAGTGTAGTACATCACATAAACGAAACCGGGTATAATATTAAATTAGAAAACCTCAAATTAATTAAGAACGTAACTTCGCCGCGAGAATTAGGCGCTTACGAAACCATTTATATGAAAAAGAATGCAAATATCTTAAGCAGGAGAAAGGGTCCATTTAACCACTTATCTCTGATTGATTTATTGATGTAAAACGGACACATGTTTACGTTTCGTGTTGCAGGCAATAACCTTTCCTTTTAATTTCGTATATTTTCGCATGTTTTAGGGAACATAGGCGGTAAAAGTAGGTACTTATAAATATCTTTTAGGGTAGGATAGGCATAGAACAAGGCATGTTAGAAATAACATCTTTTTCTCACTTCATTCGGCCACACGGTTGACAATAGATTCAATCAAATTTGTAAGTGGTCTATTGGCGACGCCCGCGTAGTTGCCTGCAGTTAGAATGTTAAAGCATTTAAACGCCAATCGGAGTCCGTTTATATATTTAAAATTGACAAATGTATTCACAAATTCAGAGTGCGTTACATTTGAAATTAATCGTTGCTGGGGCTAGGACATTTCTCAGCGATTCACGAAAGTAACCTTCATCTCAGTAGTGTGCTTACATAATATAAAAATATTTGCAATACAGCGTACGTCTTCTTGCCTGTTTCCTAGTTTGTGTTTATGCAAAAAATGTTCATTATTTAGTTCGTTTTTTATACTTCTTCTATCTCCATGAAAAAATTGTTGTATTTTGAAAGTATTTTTTTTTTCAATTTTAAAACAGAAAAGTGATTTTTACAATATTTGTAAAAAAAAACGATTCGTTGTCATACACGCGACTACATTATAACAAAAAAAAACAAGGAATTATGCTAACCTTTTTTGTGCAGAATTTCATGAGGAATGCTTTTTGTAATAACAGCACTCTTCGAAAAATAAACCGTTTTGCGTAAAAAATTGAAAACCTTTTATATTTCTTACTACTACACCCTCTATGAGTGTTTTTCCTAAAGTTTCAAAACTATAAATTATTTCCCCCATTTTTCCTGATTTGCCTGGACTATATACAGATTAATTCATTTTTGACCTTCACCATGGCGATCTCGCTTAGTACTGGAGATATTGTAACTAGTTAGTAGGAAGATTAGAAGACGACGAATATTTTTAAACAAAATCATCTTCTCAGGTTAATCAAAAGTTACCAGTTCTGGAATCGTTAACAGAAAAACGGAACAATATTGGGAATCCCAGACAAAATAGGGCAAGCAGACCACAATATCGTTTTGGATTAAACGTTTGGATGGTCATTTTGGGAAATCCTTTCATAGGACGACCAGTTATGTTTGAATAAACATTAAATGGGGAAAGATACTTAAATCTTTTTTGCACATATGTATCTAACTTCTTAGATAACGATACTTCACTAAATCAACTACAGCATTTGTGGTGGCAAGAAGATGGCGCACCGGCTCACAATGCGGCAATTGACTCTTTTTGACGGTATCAAAATCCAATATGGCGCCGATAAGAAAGTATGATGGGCAGAGAGACCCGTCATGATAGAAAATTGAAAATGGTGTTGAGAATGTGGTGTCAGTTTTTCTAAAGGTGCTAGCGGTAAAAGAAGAAAATGAGAATTTTCCGTTTTTCTTTTTTTAATCTTAAGACGATTATTAGTATTCATACCAACTCTTCACTTTTTTATTTCACTTCGTTGTTCCGATTCCATTTATTAAAAAAGAAAAAAATACTTAATTTTCGGCAGCAAATCATACTGACATGCCACATCCGTATTCTCATCGCGACGAAAATTGAAAACGTGCACCCGGAAGGTGAGTCAGCAAAAGGTTGTAAACATCTGTGTGACGTTCCGCTACGTTGATATGTACTTTCGTCGCGGCTTACTATAATTTTAGTGACAGGATGCTTGTACATATACCTTTGTATAAGTTAAATATTAATGTTTGTATACTACCGCCGGAAAATATATTTCCCTTAGTCATTACTATTACCTCCTAACATTCTTATAGTTCCTCCTGAAACACCCCGTATAAATTATTGCTAATTCCTGTGTTAATCGTAGCAACAGTAATATTCAATTTTCAGCCAGATATCCTCGAATGCGATTTAATGACGTACATAGAAAATCTGAAAGTTGATCCTGACGTAGGCGCGGTCGTAGTTGGCTTTGATCAGCACATTTCCTATCCGAAAATGTTGAAAGCCGCTAGTTACTTGGACGATCCGAACTGTCATTTTGTAGCCACCAATACGGACGAACGTTTTCCAATTGGCATTGGTGGAATTGTGAAACCCGGTTCGGGAGCAATCGTAAGGTCGATAGAAACATGCGCCGAGCGTAAACCCTACATAATAGGAAAGCCGGAAACGTATATAACGGAAGCCATAAAGAAATGTTGTAACATCGACCCTAAAAGGACCCTGATGATAGGCGACAGGTAACATTATAACATTTGAAAAAAAAAATTATTTTAACTCGAAATGAGTTTCTGCATATACTATTTAGTTTTAATAACCAAAAATTAATGCTAATATAGCTCATCGTATTAGTGTATGTCATTCCCAGCAAGAAAACGAAGCGAGAAAAGGGAAAGCGTTAGCCCACGGACATGTTTCTGCCTACCCGGGGTCTCCACGGTCCCTTCCTCGGCGTTGTTTTTCATTTCTCGGGTTTACGTCATTGCTCTCAACAAACAGCACCGAAATATATCTCCTGGCGCCACCTAGCGTCAAAAGACATAGTAATGCCGTCTAAACAACAGCGACAGAAACCCGGAATGCAAATGCCCACCACCTATCGGGCAGCTCCTGGGTTGCCGTGTCTGTACATATAAATGATTCCTCAGGCTTACCATGGTGTATCAAAAATACACATGAAAAAATGCCCGGTACCAGTAACCAAATGGAATCACTCCCATCTCTAGACGGCATGTCTATATCTCTTGGCGCTAGGTGGCTCCAAGAGATATATTTTGGTGCTGTTTATAGAGAGTAATGACATAAACCCGAGAGGTAAAAAACAACGGCAAGGAAGGGACCGTGTTCGGGGCCACGCTGATTACGCCGGGTAGGCAGAAGCTTGCCCGTGGGCTAACGCTTTCCCATTTTTCGACGGGAATGATTCCACCAATACCGTGAGCTATATCATTAATTTTTTGTTATTGTTACTTGGCACTCTTTCATGTGTACTGTTTAGTTTTGTTCACTTTTAAAGAATACCTTTTTAACAGTAGTAAAAAGTAAGATGTAGTGTGAACATAGCGATGTATTGCAAAATTAAGAATTAATGTAGTGCGAAGCTATACACACGTCAAACTTGGACACTACCACTACTATTGAATTTGTATGTCATGATTACTACAGAAACTGCTAATAAACATACTAGATATAGCTTCTGTGTAATTTCGTGCATTATAAAATAAATTAATTTCAACAGGTAAATTTAGGTTATGTTATCATTGGTGTCACTTGTCAAATTAGTGTGAAATATTGCGCCAATTCTTACGCGAATTTCGCACTACTCAATGAGAACACAGCCAAAGTTAGCGTGTAAACCGTGTAGTTGATTACCTCATCTCTCATTCTTCAGTATGAAATATTCCGTGCTTAATGTTTTTTTTTTCCTTCTTTAGATGTAATACAGATATACTACTGGGAACTCGATGTGGTTACCAAACTTTATTAGTATTATCAGGAGTTACCAAGCTTGAGGATGTGCAGAAATGGAAGGAATCTGACAAGAAAGAAGATCAAGATCTCATTCCTGACTTCTACTTGGACAAATTAGGAGATCTACTTACTCTAATCAATTAACTACAAACATAATTATCTAAACAAAATAGTAAAATTTATTTATTCACTAGGACCAACTGTTTACGCTATTATTTAAATCTAATTTATTTTATTATAATTTAACAATAATTTATTAATATATGTACGGAACTATAATTTTTCTATTCTTCGGGTAGTCTTCGAACTTTTCATGGTACCAGGAATGTGATAAAAGGGCCACCTCCACCTATAATATTACGTTTTTTATTTGTAAATGATTTTATGGAAACTGTAATACGCCAAAGATGTGATTATCCTACATTTTCAATCCAAATAAGTTTTGATTAACACAAATTATTTCGAGAAAATGTAAACTAATCACAGTATACACTGCTGCACATAATCTGAAAGTTTAATTATGTATTTCTGTTACAGGTCAATTCATATTGCAATCTTAATTCGTGTTTAAATATTTGGTATGACCTGTAACATTTCCATAAGAATACCATGGTCATTTACTCCAGTTGATAATTGAAATTATAGCAATAATAAATATATCCTTTTCGAAAAATGAAATTCCATTTAATATTCTTATTTATGAAATAAATATTATGAAACAGAACATTCCCCACTCCTACTCAAAAATCAAGTTGTCCAGACTATTATGAAAAGCAGTGAAAGTTTTTATTAAATTCTCCTTACCTGATTGACAATTACCCAAAGATAAATGAACCACCATGTAAAATTTGGCCAAACGAGCAATGTTAAGCTCGAATACATGAGGATTTCAGCAAAATTGTGCGGTGATGATATGGCATCGAACCAATCACCTTTTGGTAGTTTGTAAGCGTCGCTAACAACATTTCCTGTAAAAAAAGTTAGCTTCTTTATTAACAATAATTAAATTAATTTGCAAGTTGAGTTAGTGATGTATATAAAAATGAAATTAATAAGTTTGGTGACTTGCAGGGGTGTCATGTTTGGTTTTCACTCAACAATTGGAATAGTTCTGAGATACCCAAGTACATAACGCTCTGTGTTACTTAGGTAGCTCAGAACTACTCCAATTGTTGAATGGAAAGCCTCAAAGGTCTTCATGTTTTGTAAATTTGAATATTGTAACCCCCCGACGCCCTAAAAGGACGAAACGAAGAAGCGAAGAAGAAGAATATTGTAACTAATCATTGTCAAATAAAAGCAATACAAAACAATTTTCGTGGCATTTCTTGACTAAGGTTGTTTAAAAATGTTATTGTACGAAAAAAAAACTCAAATTATTCAAGCAAACTATACCTTGAAGTACCAAGTAGGTTCTTGCACAAGAACGTCAAGTAAGTTGTGGAACAACATTGAAAATTCTTTGTTTTGTTATGTGTTTTTTAAAGATGATATTGATATCAGAAATAATGCTAATATAGCTCATGGTATTGGTTTAATCATTCCCGGCAAACATAATGCGAACAGAGAGAAGAGAGCACTAGCACGCGGACATGTTTCTGCCTACCTGCGCCACCAGCGCGGCTACGAGTATTCTCCCTCTGCTGTCTGCATTATGTCTACCTCTCGGTTTATGCCCTCAATGTCCACAACGGCACTGAAAATATCTTAGGCGCCAAGAAACACAATCATGCCGTCCTAGACCGTGGCGACACACACCGGAGTACAGATACCAGCCACCTATCGGCGCCGTAAACCGAGAGGTAGACATAATGCAGACAGCAGAGGGAGAGTACTCGTAGCCGCGCTGATGCCGGATAGGCAGAAACATGTTCGCGTGCTAGTGCTCTCTTCTCTCTATTCGTATTATGTTTGCCGGGAATGATTCCACCTATTATTCCACCTATATTAGCATTAGTTCTGGTTTTGTTACTAGGCATTTTTTCATGTGTATTATTATATTGATGTAATTTTAAAAGATGCTTAAATACATAATTGAAATCACACTACAATTTATATGTACATTACCTTTTTCATCTTTGCGTAAATTCGCTAAAATGGTAGTCACTTTATATTGATGCCACCAGGACCATAAAAACAAATACGTAGCAAATAAGTCTTTAATATTCAAATCCGACCATTGGAGAACATGTTTTTCAGCTAAAAATATGTGTGAAAAAAGATTCATTATCAACATACGACAAAATCGAAAATTCGTCTCATCTTCAGAGATATGGGAGGAAAGAGAATACGCTTCAATTTGCGCGTACGGGATAAAAATTGAACGCTGCCATTTTTAAGGTTAGTAGACATTTATTAATGAGTTAATGCCGGTATTTGACAATGTACCATAGGTCTATAAGATCTAGAACCAATACATAAATATGACATATTTTTCTCATCAGTGGTGACCGGAAGTGAAGTAAGGGGAAGGTCAAGGACAAGCAGGGTCGTGCTATACAAAGAGGCGGCTGCACCAGACGGCACTGTAAGGGGGCGGCATAAGCAGCAAAATCAAAATACAATTTGAACCATTCAATAATTAAATATCTTTCCGCAACGCTGTTCTTTATTTTTAAGTAGTTTATATTTTCAAAATAAAAATAGTATTTGTACATAATGAACCAACGAAAATTTCAAATACAACTACCACCTTCCACACAGATACGCTGATGAGCTGTGATCCAGCGAAACGCGCATCCGTACATAGTGGTTGGTGGTAGTCGGTTCATTATTATTTAATTACTTCTGGCAGGTTAAGCCACTAGTCGAACTGGTACCCTCACAGAAAAGTGAAGCATTGCGAGTTGCTCACTTCTGTAGAGGTCGATATACATAGCTATTAATTTCGACATTTTCAGTGATTAGGGTATCTTTAATTAGGTCTTCTCATCCATACTAGTATTTGAACATTTTGTGCAGTTTTTTTTTTTGAATCACAATCGGAGGTTATTTAAAGAGCCCCATACATTATAAAATTTATTGTTCAAATCATCTGAGCAGACGCATTTGGTGCGATTATTTAAAGGTGTGTGAGTAAAAAATCGTTACGATCTGTCGCTTTCAACCGATCGTAGATCTGACGGACCAGACCATCGATAGATCTGATCACAAGTGTAATCGTCAGACAGATTTTCAGGTGTTGCAGGTTGTTCCGATTTATCGTCAGAAATGGACAACCGGTAACAACTTTATTATTACGCGGTCTGTTTATTTTAAACGGCGCTGTATGCGCAGGAATATTTATTCCGATTTGTTACAACATTGAGGGTTTCTTTTAAGTTTTGTTACAAACTTTGACAATTGCGAAAGTATATAAATAAATGTCAAATATGTATTTTAATTTTTCGAAATTTTAAGCCGGTAGTAGGAAAACTATAATATGACACTCGGGATGTTGTAAGTGCTTTTGCGGTCTCGGACAAATTGCTAACCTCGGCTTTGCCTCGGTCCTTTGTGATAAATAATAAAAATGTTAGTGCATAATAAATTTTTTTGATTTAGTATAAAATGACGACTTGGTCGAAAGATTTTCTTTTGGAATTTATAGAAATAGTTTAAGCAAAATATTATGGAAAAAATAAACAATTTAAGAACGTCATTCAGTGGAGGGTGTTCGTAACTTCTTCCAGCAGCCAAAAATCTGGTCATGTGTATGTGGCGCTTCCCTTGAAACTGTATTTTTCTTTTCTACTAACGGAAATACTAAATTTCCAAGTTTAAAATATGTTTCCTCATCCATCCGTAAGTAATTACGCCAATCTTTAGGAAAAAATTTTAGTGTATTCATTAAATTTATATGCAAGTTTTTTTTCTTTGCATTAACCATGATAACATAACCATCCATATAGTTTGCGTCCTTTTATTTTGTTTCTTCTTCTCAGCTAATCAGCTAATAATATCGCAGCGTAGCAAAGAATTCACTTTCTAGCTCCATAACCGAAAGTGAGCAAAAAATCATACGACGAGTTTTATAATGTGTGGCCTGGACACAATTTGACAAATCGCAGCAGATTTGTCGTATCCAATACATATCAACGAATTTGATTTTATGTGGCGTCCTTTAAAGAAGAAAACATTTAAGGGGCGGCACTTCGAAGACTTGCATCATACTGAGAAAATCCGCACGGCCCTGAGGACAAGGTTTTGATTCCCTCGTGTATTTCCGTTGCATATCGTGTACCTTGTGCTTGACCAAAAAATACACGAGGAAATCGAAGCGTTATCCTTGACCCCCCATTTACGTCGCTGCTCCACTGCTCCACATATTACACTATTAGGGTAGTATCCCACTTCGCATCAAATCTCACAAGTAATATGATCTTTGACAAAGAGACAATTCAAGAATACAATGTACGAAATTGTGCGTCGCGTAAAACAGCCTTTATGCATCCGAATATGATCCTTATTACCGAAACTGCCAACTTGAACCATCAGCAAAATTTACAAAATGCCAAGCGAGTATGTGTAATCTATTTAATGCAAATGCGTTTATATTTAAAATGGCAATATTATAACAAAAATATTTACGACAATGATGATAGGATTACAAGATGTTCTGCAGCAAAAAGGTAGTTAAAAAGATCTAATTCTAGCATGTACCAGTAATCGTTTTAATTAACATAAAACCAAGATTTCTTTCACAGCTTGTTTCCATGAAATGTTCATCTAACTTCAATAAAGCGGTTGCTTAACTAAATGCACATACACCCTTCAAAATGGCAAACCCCTATGTGACTCCATAACATTGGATACCCACTCATTGAAACGCAATCGTCCTACCTCTATTTCTCTGAACATCTTCCAATAATTTGCCAACTAAATAATAAAATATACTTACAGTTCAGTGTTGTAAAACCGGCAGCACCTCCTAGTATAGTTAATACACATCCTGTATAGTGTAGAAAACCCAATGCGTAGTGTCCAAGATGTATTTTAGCATTTTTACCGAATACGGAGACAAAATTCGTATCGTACAGTCTTCTTAGGCACTGTATTGTTAAGAGGAGAATCGCCAAAAATGTCCTTGTGGAATTAACTAAAAATCAAATAATATACGCATAGGAGATAATGTACTTTTATTTCAGAAGGTAGTGTGTGTTCGGCAAATAAATGCGTATGAAGATATTCATGTTTACAAAAACTGATAGTACTTATTGAAGAAAAAAATGAATAAAAACTGCTAGAATTTAAAAATTTCGGGGATAATTTAAGACAGTGGTTCCGGCAATAAAGGGCATATTCGGCTATTTTTTAGCAAATATGATCTTTAATGCCGGATCTACCAACGTAAAATTTAAAAAATGCTGAGTAGACTGGATAATAATAATTATATTTTACAATTGTCAGGAAAAATATAAAAATTATAAACAATTTCTTTTTATTAACCTATTTCTCGTTTTTCACCTTGCTCAAAAACCCTCAGTAAGAAGCGAAATAATTTGAAAAAAAAATAGTAACCATACCTGTAGGTTTTCGCAGATTTCCCATAGAATAATCCAACACACTAAAAACCCATTCTGGTGGATTCTCTCCGTAAATATAATTACTAACGCATAAGTATAAAGCGCCTGGCATTAAAACCGACGAATAGATATAAAAGTGTCTAAACCACGATTTTGGAACTTGCACCACTAGCGGAGATTTCTTATTTCTATCCGCAAATTTACCATATCTCACCGCTTGCACTGCGAACGACGGTAATTGTTTTTCAAACAAGATTAACATACTTCCGAAACAGAACGCAAGTAAAGTGGCGGATAAGAAAATCAATTGTATGTAGTTGAAAAATAGGAAATAAATCATTTTATCGCTTTAACTTTTTGAAAATGTCGAAAGCGCCTGTTCGTTAGTCTTGTGACGCTGATTAACTGAGCTTGCTCTCTGCGAGCCAAGTAGAACAGCTATTAGAAATTCAGAAAACGTGAAAGCAGGAGATCATGTCACAGAAAGTAGTACGATACTTTTAAATTGCTATTTAGTTTACCGAGTAGGAGAAAATAATAAATTAGTTTACTTAAATTATACTTCAGTCAAGAAAATTGCAATTACTTTCACAACATAAATTGTAGGTGAACTAGCAAAAATGCATTATTATAATTCACACATGCAAAAAAATTCATAGAGAAAAGATGAAAGAACAGGGCTCAATTGATTTAATTCAATAATTTATGTGTTTAACAAATTAAGGTTATGTTATATTACAAATTCAAAATAGAAGAAAATCAAGCAGACCGTAACTAAGTTTACAGGTTTAATCTAATGATACACAATAAAATACGGTAAATGATCACAACAAAATTTTTAGTTATTCATAAAGTATAACATTTGAATAAATTTTATCTACAACACAACTGGCAACAATCACCATATTTTCAAAGCAGCGTTCGTGAAGGTTAGCACCATGGTTACCACGAATCATATAATCCCGTTCCCTAAAAATAAGCGTAACTGCTACTTTGGTACCTAGCATTCATTATTTTACCAATAATCTATGTATCTTGTAACTTAACTTAAAAATTCAAAATGTATACTCTTCATCTTTTTGATTTTCACTCTATAGTTGTCTACATGGTCCCTACAGTCTATACTAGCGCAGCCGCTTTCCTACGGTACCAACTTAGAATCTATGCTGCGTAGCCAACGTAGAAACCAAAAATACGATTATTTTATTTGCGGGATACTTCAAATTTATTAAAAAATTTACATTGCAAGAAAAAGGCGATAAAACCAATTCGAATTAATTTCAAAGATGTTAATTCAATCAATCAATCAAATAATCGACGTTGTCTCTGAATATTATTATGGAAGAGTAGAATCATGCAAACGAAGTAACTGCAGAAAATGGTAGTAGTAAGTAAAAAATGTGCGGTTTTAGTTTATTCTAAATTTTATGCTTCAAAATGTATTTTCTTTTCCATCGCAATTCAGGAATATTATAAAGTTACAAAGTTACTGTTTTCTAAAAGTAATGAAAATTTTAATAAAATTATTATCGGAACATACATATGAATATATACAAAGTATTGCGTTTAGTACAATATTTCAGGTTGAGATCGAAGTGTTGCTCTTATGCAGATACCGTTAACCGTTGCCAGATTTCTAATACAAGGGTTATTTAAGATAATAGGTTGATGTTACCTGTCATTGATAGTAAAAATTTATCAAGCCTATTTTATACGAGGCGATTTGTTGGTCAATTAATTGAACAAGTTGATCTTCGATTTTATCGTACCGTGTAAAACAACAAAAATCGGTACGATTTCTTGAACAATTTATCGTACGATTAATTGAATTGAATAGAATATGCTTTGATTTTATCACGATTTTTCACTAACTTTGTTATTTTAATACCAACCTAGTAACAAAAACCTACCTACGAATTTTGTTTCGTGTTTTTAAAGTAAAATGAGGATAAATATCGAAAATTTACGACGGTTATGATGTAGTGAATAATTTGAATTAAATAACCGAAATCGAAGCAACCTAAGCTAATTTGTACATACTGTACGAGCGAGCGTAAAATCGTGTGATCATAACACGATTTTACAGGAACTCAGCGCATCTAAACGTGTACTGTGTTGAATGTCATTTGCTTGACAAAATTGCCTAAACGTAACATTTTCGTTCGCGTAACATGTGTAAGCCACGACTTCGCTCTTGCATTTCCGAAAACATCTTGCTCACATTATAAACAGCATATTCGTTCACGTACACGTGTAAGATACGACTTTGCTCTCGCATTTTCGAAAATGTCGATTATGCTGGCTGATCATAGTACGCTCGCTCTTACGGTATACCAAAACTGCCAAAACACAAAGGCAGATTGCTAATCTATTTTTATAAACATATAAAAATCTACTTAATAGTTCTCTCGTTCAACTATCAACGAAACTAAACGAGTATTCACGATCATTAAAAGATTGTTCAATTTATTGCAGAATGTAATGCTCCATATTTTACCGATTTCTTGGTCAAGAACTTGTTCAATTAATTGGCCAATAAATCGCGGCGTGTAAAACAGGCGAAGTGGTCAGAAGAATATACAGTACAGGTTATTCTTATTTATAAGCACTTTATGAATATGGTGTAACGATTTCAATGTAAATTGGAAGTTTAAATGTACCAAATATATAGAAAGAAAATCAACCAGATTGGACGTTTTTTCTATTTTATAATGTTGTGTTGGATTGAACATATCTACTTAGAGGTTATGTATCGTTTACAGGCATTAAGACAGGTATGTATTATTTTCAAATTTGTTTTAACTAGAAGAATTATATTGGGTCTAATAACCAACCCGAAGGAGGTTATCCAATTATATTCTGGTCATTGTTCAAAAAACTTGTATTTACAGGTTATATATCAATAACAAATATCAAAAAGGTTATATATTCATTTAAATTTATTGTAAATCCACATTTCGATATATGCTAGAGGAGTTACTGAAACTTACATCGTGGTTGGCAACCAAATCAAAACAATATACAATTTTATTGTCTTTATTGCACAAGAAATTAACACGGCTGACATATTGTTTAGAAGTATCCAAACATGCATATATTTATAATAATTTATTTTCACATATCAATTTTAAATAGAGGAATTAATGAGGCATATTGCATCTGACGACCAAGTTGAAGAAGATAATCCAGTTGACAGCTGAATAATAAATTTCTTCGAGTCAACTTATAACATAACTTATCAAGCTTCTTCAATTAAAATAAATAAATTGCAGGAAAAAGTAATAACAACGAAATAAAATATGTACCTTTAGTAGTTCATGTTATTCATTTAAGAAATTGCATACATGGCGCTCATTTTAATATTTCATTATTTAGAATTTTTATTATTAATAACCCAGCCTTTCTTCGCTGTTGTCTAGCCGGCTGCTAATGGACTTTTAAGGGCGTTACAAGCACATAAATGTAATTGCGTAATTGTACAGAAAAAAAAAAACAGGCAGGCTCACGTCGCCAACTGTCAAAACTAGCCGTCATCATAATTCTTGACAATTCCATTCCCTGCACTTCCTTTCAACAATGTTACTTTCAAAATTTCCTGTATTAAAAACGTTAAAATCACCTAGATTGATACCGTTTCGTAACTATTCTTACGATGAAGAAACAAAGCGAAAAACTGTTGTCACCATCATAGGCGGCCACACAGGCGAAGGCCAGCTGGTAGCTTTGCTCCTTAAGCAAAGCAGATTGATTGACGAGATTCGCCTCTATTCGGGAATTATTGATCCGTGCGGAATTGGCGTAGATTTGAGTCATATCGACACGAATCCCGTTGTTAAATCTTACTTAGGACAAAAATTCTTAAGAGATGCGATTACTGTAAGTATAAAAACGTCTGTAAATATTCTTTGTACTTATCGAATAGGTACATTTAGGACGCTCAAGTGGTACTTGTCTGTGGTGGACAAGCGAAGAAACCCTGTAAGAGCCAAGCGGAATTGTTTGAAGACAATGCCGATTACGTACGAAATACCGCCATATACATGTGCGAATTCAATCCCAAAGGAATATTTTGTATATCCACGCCGCCGGTTTCGGCTCTGGTCCCTATGGTCAGCGCGGAATTTCGAAAAGAACCAACGTACGACCCGAGAAAGGTGCTCGGCATCATGACGTTAGCGGTTATGAGAAGCAATTCGATCGCTGGAAAATATACTAACAGAAATCCGATCGATGTTGCCGTGCCGGTCATTGGCGGTATGTGCAGGAGGACGATGGTTCCAATATTCTCCCAGATCAAACCAGCGGCGAATCTGCAGAAGGCCTTACAGCAATTATTGCACGATAAAGTTTGTTCTGCCGAAGACGAAGCGGTAGATTTGAAGTATATCGAAAATACTGGCAGTTGTTTCGTATCTAGCGCGTTTGCTTGCGCCAGATTCGTAACGTCAGTGTTGAAAGGCCTTAGAGGCCAAGGTGGCGTAATTGAATGCGCTTTTGTTCGGCAGCTAGGACATATCGAAACTTTTCTTCCTTATATGGGATCTGTAGTGAAATTTGGTAAGTTACACAATGCTTCCTGAAAAATCGCGCAGGCCTTATAGGCTCTTTTATCCGATTTCGACAAACTAAAAAGTAAGCGAAACCATGTTGCAGGGAGTATAAGTAAGACCTACTATTAGTTTTTTTCAGCATCATAATTGACGTCAGCGAAGTTTTTGGTACAGATTTGATATTGTTTATCGATCAAGCGTATATGGACGACAAAGAAATAATATAGATTTGCATAATTTCCAAAGTGAATCGGCTCTTTCTGTCGTAACGAATGGGCCCGATTAGACCTGACGCAAATTGAAACGAGTTGCAAGTTCTAGTCAAGTTGAAATTACCTCGACTCGATCCCATTAAACCCGGCATAAATTCAAACTCGAATCAAAATTAGAGTTTTCGAGTTGGATGTACAGCAGCGAGATGTCTTATTGCATCATATATTTCTACGACAAATAATTTACCCTAAATAACTTCTTCTTTATCTTTTGCCTTATTTTCGACCCATATTTTCATTCTTCTCTATTGTGTTATTTTCTTTTAAGTTCTTGTAATGTCTTTCCTCTTTTTTTGTGCTATTTCAATTATTCTGTGTACCCTTCTCTCCACTCTTCTTTTTTCATGACTCTACCACTACCGTTAACTTTTTTTTGTTATCCTCTCTAGTGCCATTCTTTGTACATGACCAAACCATTTCAGTTGTTTTTCTGCTATTATTTGACTGATCGACTTTTGATTGATGTTGTCTCTGATTTCTTCGTTTCTGTATGCCTCCTCTTGTTTTTCCTGCGATTTTCCTCAAATATTTAATTTCAGCTGCCGTTACTTTGTTTTCCTTGCTTGTTATCATTCTGGTCTTTATTTTTATTGAGATTTCTTTCTTCCCGAATAGTGTTCTCTTTATTTGGTAGTAGATTTGTGTTGATTTTTGTACTCTGTTCAATATTTCGATATCTGTTTTCCGTTGTTGCTAATCATTCCCAAGTAGTCTGTTGCTATAACTTCCTTCAGTGTGTGATCTCCGCATTATATTTTCTTCGCCTTTTTCCCTATTAATTTTGATCACTTTTATCTTTCTTATATTTATTTCCATGCCCCTGTTGTTTATTGTTTCCTCCCATTTGTTTATTATTTTCTGTATATTTTGCTTTTTTTCTGCTATGAGTACTATGTCGTCTTCGTAGATTAGATTCTGAAGTTGTACCGGTCTTAGGTTTTTGTATCCAATTGTTATTTTTATACCGCTCAATTAGTTTTGTAGTCAAAGAAACCTGCCGCCTGTGAAGAAGCCCAATCCATGACTGCAGTTTTCACATCTTCGTCGTCGTTGAGCCCTTGACCACCAAGGAACTTTAAGTACCGAAACAAGAGAAAATCACTAGGTGCAAGGCATAGACTATAAGTTGAATGATCCAGTTGTTCCCATCTAAAAGACCTGATTAGACCTTATGTTTGCGTAAAAACATGTGGCCTTGCGTTGTCATGAAGCAGCATCACACCGGAAGACAGTAGGCCACGCCACTTGTTTTGTACGTCACCTCGGAGTTTTCTCAAGATCACACATTACGCATCAGAATTGATTGTTGTGCCTCTCGGCATAAAATCCACTAACAAAATCCCTTTCCTGTCCCAAAAGACAGTTGCGGGCTGAAATTGTCTGTTTAGCTTTCACATTGGTTGGCGAAGATGTGTGTCGCCTTTGCATTGACTGTTGCTTGGACTCAGGAGTCATGTGAGGCACCCAAGTCTCATCTCCTGTAATGATGTCCAAAAATTCATCTTCTTGATTGTATCTTTTTTGTGATTGTCAGAAAGCAATCTTGGAACCCACAGTTTTCGATAATTCAGTTTCTTCGAAACAATGGTGTACAAAACTGACTTTGAAACCTGTGGAAATTCAATTGATCGGCGTTGAAATAATGTATCGTCGGTTCTCTAGAATGTTGTTGTTCACATCACGAACCAAATCTTCAGAAATCAGAGAAGGTCGGCCAGGGCGTGGATTATGCACATTAACCCGCCCGTCCATGAACATTCTCGCCCACTTTCGAACTTTACTGTCACTCATAGCATTATCACCATAAACTTCACGAATATAACCGTGAATTTCCGCTGCTGCCAAGTTTCTTGCGCTCAAGTATCGAATTACTGTTCGTATTTCACAGTCGGCGGGCGACTCAATTTTCTTAAACATTATAAACTTCTACAGCTCAGTACATAGACAGACGATACGGCTGCAAATGGCTTCTAAACGCGCGCAAAGCATGCTGGGAGCAGGCGCGCATGCGCGCTGCCGGCGATCGCGCGTCATTCTCACTCTCATTCACAAACGGACCTTATTTTTAAAATACCCCTCGTAAATACCAGGTGCGTCTTCTTTTCTTGTTTTTTTGCTCTCTCTATTACCTTCCTTATTACATGAAGGTGATCTTGGGTTTGTCTCCCTTTTCTAAAAACCGCTTATTCTTCTTCCAATTTGCTTTCTGCGTCTGTTCTTAATTTTGTTTTTATCCTTGTTTTAAGACTACTGATGCCAGGTTTATTGCTCCGTAGTTTTCACATTTCTCTCCCATTCCCTTGGTATTCTATTTTCTTCCTATGCTGAATATGTATCCCAAACGCTTTTCTGTCACGGTACCTTCCCATTTTATCATCTCTGGCCCTATTCTGTCACTCCCGTCTGCTTTTCCTATCTTAAACGTTCTTATAGATTCTGAAATTTCTTCATCTGTTATCTCGAGTTCTGTATTTTCCTCTTCCCTAATTATTTCCAGTATTTGTGTCTCTTCTCTCTTGATTTTCGCAAATAACTCCTGCGCAAATAACATTGAACGTTGATATTGTTTTCCTTAAGGGAAAAAATGTTCAGTGGGGATTACTTTTGGTCGGGAAGTTGAATTTTGTTCTGGTACGAAGGCTTCCACGGTCGTTATTAACACTATACTCTTGGTTTCCGGGTTGGAACTGCGTCGTTGTAGCTTTTGCTTCTGTTGTAGCTTTTGGCAAAAGTTATGACAACGTCGTGGTTCCAACCTAGAAACCAAGGGTATAAACAACTTTAACAATTGATTTCAAGATACTATCCTACTTGAACGATTATTCTTTTAAGGTCTTGGAGGTATTGAATCAACTCATATGCCGAGAATCAACGATTTGGAATGCGAATACCTGCAAAAAGCTTACCCATATCTGAAGCGTCACATCGAAATGGGCGAAGCTTATATAATTGGTGATTTTCCAAAGGAATGCACCATTGACCCGCGTCTTTCAGGGTATTGCCAGTTCGTCACGAAGAAACCAGTGACGCAAATCGGCGATTTTAAGATAGATATGAATGCTACGTGCGCCGAGAAGCAAGAAAAGTGTATCGAGATCATAACCTAAGTAATTGCCGATCATCCAGTAAGCATATCAAGTTTGTATTGTACGATTCTGTAAATAAATAAAGAAACGCGACCCAAAGGACGCAATAGTTTATTTGACAAGAAGACGTTTATTACACATCAATTATACATAACGCAACAAGTACGGAGGTAGGTTCTGTTTGCCTGGTGGTTTAACTTTAGCCGAGATAGGACTAAGTGTACGACCAAATCCCATCGTTGTCTGCGTTTTCTCTTTTTTGAGGACTGATTTTAAAGGGTAGGTGTGACCTTTGACAGGTGGAGAGCTGAACGTTGTCTTCGTTAGTTTTAGGAACTTTGGCTGAGGTTTTCGTGGCCTATTCTCCGTTTGCCTCCTAGAGTTGATAATAAAAGAATCAGTGTGTTTTATTATTGAAATGTCCGGTTCTGAATACTCTGCGGAGTCGATTGCTTCTTTTTCTTGTTCCTTTTCGTTCCGATCACTTTCATTACTTTGAACAAGAGGCCTTTGCGGCGTTGTAGGTCTTGACGTTCTAGGGCTTGGATTAGTTACTGCTATCTCTTTCCCTTCCCTTAAGTCCGATGGCAACTCCTCATTTCTCGGAGATTGTTGCTCGTTCGCTGAACTTCTTGGAGAATGTTTTGGACTAATAGACTTCCCGTTTTGTTGAATGTTTACCGAATTTCTCGGCGAGTGTTTATGACTACTAGTCCCCTGCTTTTGTTGACTATTTGATGAACTTCTCAAAGACTGTTTTGAACTAATAGACTCCTTTTTTTGTTGATCGTTTGATGAATTTCTTGGAGATTGTTTGCCATTATCGGTCTCGCCGTTTCGTCGACCGTTCCCTGAATTTCTTGGAGATTGGTTAGCGCTATTAGGCTCGCTTTTTGGTTGGTTAATTAGTGAATTTCTTGAAGACTGTTTAGAACTAATAGCTCCATTTCCTTTAGGATTAATTGGTTCACTATTTTGTTGGTTAATTTGTGAATTTTTGGTAGACTGCTTAGGACTAGTAAGCTTATTTTCTTGTTGATCGTTTTGCGAATTTCTAAGGGACTGTTTAGGACTAAGAACTTGTTTTTGTTGTACATTCGGCGTATTCCTTAAAGACTGTTTGGGACTATTTAGATTATCTTTTTGTTGGACGCTTGATGAGTCTCTTAGCGACTGTTTGGGACTGATGAGCTGTCCTTGTTGTTGGACGTCTGGTGAATTCCTTAAAGATTGTTTAGGACTAATAAGTGCTCCATTTTGTTGTTCGCTTTCTGCACTACCTATAGATTCTCTAGAACTAAACAAGTCTCTTTGTACTGCCATTAAATCGTTTGTTTGGGAGTTTATTTCCATTACTTGAATATCGTCTTGATAGCGAACGGAATCGTGATCAAGTTGCGTTTGCTCTTCGAATCGTCTCATTAGCTCATCCTTGACTAGTTGCCTTTCCATCTCTTGCATTTCCTCGTGCTCCCTCTGCATCTCGTAGTCGTTGATCCAATTCATCAGATCGGTTTCACATTCCATGAACATTTCGTTGTATAATTTGTCCCGCTCCTCTTGGCTGCTTTCCAACTGCTCGTTTGATTTCGACGATCGTTCCTCGTCAGAGTCGCTCTCGTTTTTCGTCGGACACGTGCAACACGAACGTTTCGATTTGGACTTCTTGCTTTGCGCTTTCTTCGCGGTTTCCATGTCACTCGAATTGCTCTCGTGCATCTCGCCGGGCTCTCGGATGATTTGCAAAGGCTTCTCGTTACGAAATTTAAACTTTAGGCTTTGTACCGGTCGCTTTTTCGTCTGGGATAACATCGCCATACATTCGTGCGCCATCATGCTGGTCGCGACGTAACGAGGTGGTGGCGATTGGCGATTACGAAGTTCTGTATGATCGAAATTCTGCCTAGGTTCCACGGCGCCAACGTTTTTGGGTTTCCACGTTGCCCAGTAGGATTCTTCTAAACGATTAATAGCATATTTAGGTGCGGTTTGTGGCGCGCTATACCTATTAGCGCTAATATGCATAGGACAATAAGGTTTTGGATATTGCGGCCTGTTATTGCTGTTTTCCAAATTCATATCATCGAACCTGTTATTGGTAAATTGATTTCCTCCGTTAAAGTAATTCCTTTGTGAATTACAATATACTTTCTGCTGCAATTCCATAGAGACGTCGTTTGGTAACTTGGGGTAATTGTATCTTTGTCCTTGCATATCCTCCACGAAATCGCCCTTATGTTGTAATCCCCTATAGAGGGTGTTTTGATTGGATTGGTTTGGTACGATATTTCTCGACGACATTATCTCGCTACTTGGTACAGAAAGCACAGATTGACTGCTTATCGTGTATAAACTAGAATATTCCTGAAATAGACAAAAACGTGACAGCATGAATTTTTTCGTTTTGCTAGCCCGCGCAAAGATTCATCTCACCTGTCTCTCTCTGAATATATTTTGCGTTTTGATACACTTCCTGCGTGTCTGCGTTAAACGATTGGCCATGGGGTAGTTACTGGATACGTTGGGTGAAATTGCGCAATGCTGATTTAGAATTTACTTGGAACATACCGTCGATATGTGATCGTGTCCGAAAGATTATTAATTTGTACGTCAAATGCCAAAAAAGGCCACGGGTTGTCAAAATTGTAAGTATAGTCGGCGCGAATAAAAACTGGACGACTTTTACAACGACTTTGGCTTAATTGTGCCTTAAGTTTTTCAAGAACATAATATCTTTGTCATTAAATGTCGTAGTGCTAGTCGCATTTGCTACAAGATATTTCATTTAATAAAGTACCTATTGACTATCAGAAGCTGTACTACTAATTACACTCGTCACAAAAAGTATCGCATAATTTTTGCAATTGAAAAAAAGATTAAAATAAATATACATTTTTAGCAGGACATGTTTATAGAAAGAGTTAATAATTAATAATTGTCAGTATCTGGAGAATCCTTGACTAAGAATATGACGATTTAACCTAAAACACTTACATATAATATTTCTGCTAACCGAGAATACAGGATGTTCTATTTCTAAATTTAAAAATGATTTAATCCCACTATGATGATACCTTCTAATATTTTTGGTCCACACTTCGCAAAAAATTATGCATATCAGGGCACTTTAAATTATGGTTTCTTCCTATTACCAGAGGCGTACTGTAGTAACAGAGACTTATTTTCCGCTCTCCACATTCTACGCCACTGTCGTAATCGTCATAGCAGCATGTTTTTTTGATTCTCCATTATTTCCTAAGTAAATATTGTCTTCTTGTCTTATTGCGATAGTCAGTAATTTTCCTAAATAATTTAATTTTATTGCTTATTTGCATCTCACAAGACTTTTGTCGATTTCACTAACAAGAACTTCTCATATCTAGCACAAATTTCACAAAAAGAATTAAAAATGTGATGAAATCAATGGGGGCTTTGAAAATTTACAATAATTATAATAATTGTTGATTATTTTTATTTTGTGTTACAAATAGTAGTTCAAATACATCTTTTTTACCTAAATACGTTTATCTTTAATCGTTTTATTCTACTTAAATTTTTAAATAAAACACCCTATGTCTCGGTTAAGAGGAATATTTTAACTATATGTTTTAGGCTAAATTGTTATATTTTGGGTCAAGGATTGTCCAGTTAGTACATGGACAATTGTTAATGAAACACTCTGTATACATGCATTGTCTCCTTCAGGTTAGTAAATCCTCTTCTTTTTTGTTGAAAGAAAAAAATATACAAGAGGGGAATAACCTGATAATTTTATTTTTATCATTTGCGTTTTAAATGTGATTCTGTCCAGTATATTTGTTTGCTTTTTCACTAAAAAAGTATATTAAAACATTCTGATTAAAAAAAAAAGTAACTTAACGCCCAAATCGTAGCCTTGATTGAAGATGGGAGATCGCAGCAATATGTGGATGAAGTTATAGGGATCAACCAATGCAACATTTCTAGGGTTTTAAAAAGGTTTAGAGAAACTGGAAATTACAATATGCCAGTCCAGGACATCTAAGATGCACCACACCTGCAGATGAGAGTTATTTACGTTTGCTGACTGCGTGAATGTCATGTTACAGCCCGGCAACTTCAAAATGTTCTCTATAGAGTCTGTAATGTCCAAATATGGGTCACTTCGGTTAGGAATATATTAAGAAAAGTGGGAACACCATGGGACACGTTTAAGGTTCACAAGAGAACATGTTAATTGGATTATCAATGGTTGGGCTAATATCCCTTTTACAGATGAGTTCAGATTTTGTTTTTGGATCCGATAGACGCATTCTATTCTACAGGCTCGGAGGTGGGCGATTTTCTCAGTGCAACATAAAGGCAGCCAGAAATTTTGAAGGTGGATCCATTATGATAAGGGGAGATATACGAGGGTAAATCAAAAATTACTTACACTTTTAGTTCTACAACTGTATTAAGCAAAGGTAGATGTACAACAGATACATTATTTTTCGATATAGTCTACACCTTTAGCAATGCACTTGGCCCAGCGAGCCACAAGTTTCCGTATGCCTTCCTGGTAGAAGGTTTTCGGTTGGTCGTGAAGCCACTTTTGCACCGCATCCCGAACGTCTGTGTCTGAGGCAAATCAACGACCTCTCAAAACTTCGGTCCAAAGAGGTGAAAGTCTGAGGGAGCGAGATCAGGGCTGTAGGGAGGGCGTTCCAGGGTCTCAAAGCCCAACCTGTTGATAATTTCTATGGCGCTATGGGCCGTATGCGGACGGGCGTTGTCTTGCAACAACAAAACTTTCTTTGATAGTAGACCACGGCGTTTGTTTCGAATTGCTGGTTTCAACAAAAAAACGCTTTTACAAGATATAGCACTGTCCTCGTATTGTGACAAAAGTGTCCGGTGAATTTCAGCACCTTTCACACCCTCTGACCACAAAAATCGGATCACTGCTCGTTGTTCCTCTTTGGTGCAAACTAATAGCGGAGCTGACATGCTTATGCTGTTGTAGCTAGCAGACAAATGACGCGATCGTGATTAAGTTCCGCACACATGACTACAGAGGCGCCAACTCAACGCACGCGCAAGCGGCCGCCACTACGATAACCTTCAAAGCTTGTTATGGTGAAAGTGTAGATAATATTTGACTTACCCTCGTATGTTTTGAAGGTCACATAGAGTGTTTCGTAGTGGGTTCCTGACAGTTGATCGGTATATAAGAGAGGTTCTTGAAGTAAATGTAGTACCGTTTATCCCAATTATTGGAGAGAACTTTGTTCTTATGCACGAATGCCAAAATAACAATGGAACATCATCAAGAAGTTGGTATTCAAGGTTTTGCGTTGGACACCAATTAGTCGAGAGTCTGAACCCGTTCGAGCATGTTTAGAATTACCTAGAAAGGTGCATAAAATCCAATCATCTCTCTCCATACAACCTGGACGAGTTGCAAAACGCTTTAAGAGAAGAATGGCAAAATTTACATTTGGAGTACATTAGCAATCTGATAAGAAGGCTTCCAGAGAAAATGAGAGATCATTAGAGCCAGAGCTTCCCATATCGGATACTGAAAAACTAAAATTATCTTCTGTAATTTTTAATTTTTATTGAACAAATGTTTTCATTATTTTTGCGTATTTTCCCTTTATTTTCAATTTTAACCAAAGAAAGCATTATTAAACATTCCTAAGTTTCATTACATGTCATTATGAACAGTTTTAGAGGATAACTTTTTGGCACAACCCAGTTATGCGATATCTGTTGTGACGAGAATGCATTCCATTTGAAATTTGAGAAAGCAGTGTACACAAACATTAAAAAAAAATTGTCCGGAAATGCCCAGCTATGCAATACTCTTCCAACATTTTATTACGTAACGTGACATTGAAATAAAACTGCACAATATTAAATGATAAAAAATATTTATTAGATAATTTTGTTAGTTGATTAAAAATTACTAAATTACATATCATATTGCAACTAATTATTACAATGTGCATCACTAGTCACATGAAAATCGTTACCGTACAGCAGCGACAACAAAAAAATATAGTTATAGTGCAATGTAATAAATCAGGAGAGAACGACCATGACGAGGAAACGTGGAAAAGCTAAAGGAAAGAGAGGGAGATGAACAGGCCTTTAAATCAACACGTTTTTGTTGGAGTGCATACTAGTGATTTTCACGTGACTGTTGTTTTACTTATATATCCTTTGCGTCTTCTTCTTCGTTATCATCATCTCCTTAATCATTTATTTTTAAAAATCTTCCGTTTCAATTATTGTTAAACGTTTAACATATCACAAAAAGAAATTAAAAATATAATTCACAAAACTGCGCCGGTACTATACGGCGCAAAATACTTAACATATCACTGGTCGTAATAATAATAATATAATAATAATAGTAAATATATAATATAGTAAATATAGATTTTCTTTACGTCTAATATAATAAGTATTATAAACAGACACTTTATATTATGCATCTTTTCTGCGTTCACGGCACTTTACCTTATTTATACACATTTCCTTTCTTTTCTTATCTTGTACGAATTGAATGGCAAAAATTACTGCTACAAAACGTACGTTGATAATGTTGCACATTCTTGTTTACTTTAGACTAACTTGCAAACTAAACAAATAAACAATGTTATATATAATAACAAATAATGTACAGTTTTAGTTATCGTTTGTATGGAAACCGTTTCAAAAACTCTATTTATTGGTACCGATATACTCTCAACACACCATTGTAAAGTTAGAATAATAGTATTAAACCTTTCGATACTGGATTAGCAGTCCAATAATTGATTTTTTAGTAGTAAAGGAATACCACTATAGTAATATAAGTCCATTATTTTTAGAGATCCATTTCAATTGTTCCGAATAACTTGGTACAATGCGTGCGCACCTTAGAAGAAGGTAAGATGTCAATTTACTAAGTTAATTTAGCAATTAGAAAAAAGACGGCGTCACTCTATGTTAGTCTTCTTTCTAAAGTATGAACAAAATAAAGCATAAGTAACATTACTTATCAATTTCCAAACGAATTTTCACATATTAATATACGAGCCCCGTCCAGCTTCAGTTGGCCCACACACAAAATTTGTAGTACTGTTGGCATTTATCGCTCAAGGAGCAAAACCAGCCGCTACAGTGTAATATCTAAGACAAAATATGCTATGTAGATGACTTTAGGAGAGATCTAGGTTCAATTGAGCGTGTTGTCTCATAAAAAAAGGAAAATATTAAAAAAATGCATTCCATTACCAAAATATTGCTAACGATGAGTATTAAGGTGGCTATGGAAACAACGCTTTTTTTACGGAAATGACGGTGACAGATGTTTCGATTGTAAAAGAGTTAATTGATAGTGCAATTGTTGTCAGTAATGGGTAGGGAAAAGGCAATTGATGGAAAAGTTCGATCAATTATCATTAATTTACACAAATCCGGAAAATCAAACGGCGAAATCGGAATATTGCTCAGCATATCCAGATATAGCGTTCGAAATATTATAAAATTGTACAAATCAAACGGTTCAGCTGCCCAACAGCCCCGATATGTGAAAAAGTCCAAATTAACAGACGCTAATAGACGAACTTTGGCCAGAATCATCGAGCCTAAAAGGCGTGCCAACTACGGAGCGTTGAGTGTACTCTGGAGTGAGGCTGTTGGAAGACGTGCTTACAGGTCTACATGTCATTCAGAAGCATGAAAACTTGGCTTTGGTACTTACAAGATAAGTTTCATGAGTTCAATCCTAAGGGACAAAAGATAATTCGTTTTTCTCTTCGCGAAGGCAAAAGAAAAACCGTTGTTGACCCTAAAGCAGAAGCGAAGCAGGTTAAAATCGGCTAGAGACCATCGAAATTGGAATATGGAGAGGTGGAATAGTGTACATTGGAGTGACGAGACGCGATTTGAAGTTTGTGTCGGTGATAGCCGGAGCAGTTATTTGCCAGAAACATGAAACTTATCTTAAGCGCAAAGTTAAATTTTCATCTTCGGTAATGGTCTGAGGTTCAATGTCGGCTAGAGGAGTTGGAAAATTACACTTTATCAAAGGCATTGTTAACTCAGACAAATATTTAGACATCCTAGAGGAGTCTTTGTTGCCTACTTTGGAAGAGAGCAGGATTTCTGGAAATGACTTAATTTTTCAGCAAGACGGTGCTGCATGTCATACTTCCGAAAGATCCATGGAATGGCTTTCAGACCCCGAAATACCGGTTCTAAAATGGGTTTCTAGTAGTCTGAACCTTTCGCCCATCGAGACGTTGTGGCATATCATGAAAAAGAGGTTGCGAGCCAATCCTACCAGGACTGTGCAAGAACTCAAGCAAAGGCTCCAGAACATTTGGGATAATTTCACTGCAGAGGAGTGTCAGGATCTAGTAAATAGTTTGCCGAGAAGAATGGAAGCAGTTATTAAAAATAAAGGTGATGTTACTCAGTGGCAGTATGAGCTATATCTTAGAGCTGAAAATCACAAATTTGAGTTTTTCTTTTTTCATTCCTAATCAGTTCCGTTATTTTTGTGGCATATATTTTCAAACTGTTATTTGCAAAATAAAAATTGATTAGTTTAAATGATCTTCAATACATGCTAATAACTGAAATTTTATCGGGTGGGCAAACTGAAGCTGGACGGGGCTCGTATTATCTCAATTGATAGACGGATAGACAAGATTTAGGTTAGAAAGGAAATATAGTTCTAAAATTTGTTTGCTTGTTTTCGAAATGTATGAAACTACAATTACGATTTTGAAGATGCCCCGATTTTAGGTTGTTAGTATATTGTTTTAAATTTATCGGTTTGTTTCTGCAGCCGATTTGTGGTAATTTGGTCGGAGATTAATTTAGATGAATCTACCCATGCGCAAACTAAATCTGAATTATAACTGATTTAACAATTTAACAGTGCGAACACTTGCGTCATATTTATAACCGGTTCTGTTATTTCCATGTTGTTTCCGTTTACGTTTATTAGCTGGTTTATAAGTTACAAGCATATTTAATAGACTTGAGAGAAAAATTATACTCAAATATGCAGATGAAAACAAACAGGTTTATCTTACATTCAAATACTGGAAGAGGTAAGTGAAAACAAATTTATTATAACCTTAAAGGAACTGTTAATTCGTAACAAAACTACAGACATGAACAAAACAGGTGTGAAATGTGAACGTATACAAAAGAACCTGTAATACAACTTTTCACTGTGTGTTATCACTTTCACAATATAACAACGCGCATCCGTCTGATAGGTCACTGGAGCAACTATTAACGGTTAGAAATTAATTTTGAAATCTTCACGAACACCAAATTACGTCAAACTAATAGTCAGAGTTTGACGTTTTAACTGCCCGAACATTATTTCTGTAATGCGCATGTCCCGAATGATTTCAACTGATTTGAAATCGTCGCAGAAACAAACCTTATAAAATCCTTAGTGACACGATCTTGTGTTCAATTTTTTATTCTAAAGAGTTGGTAACACTATGTTAATACTTTTGCGGAAATGAGATCAAATTAATCAGTTCTAAATATGATTTAAAACCTATTAGAGAAACTTCATTTGTATGTCTTTTAAACTATACAATATGTGTGTCTAATTTTATTGATCGGGAATTGGTTTTTAAACGATTTTAACCTCAAAAACTATTGACAGTTATTTGTCAAATGACAAAATGTTTTTTTTTTTCGTAAGTTGTAAAAAAATTAGTAAATATGAAACGTTTTCCATACAACAATTAAACTAGTTTAAACAAAATCAAAAGGAAACAATGAAAAAAGAACTTAAAAACTACACCATGCTGTATTTCCATAACATATTATCTTGTAGTATGCATGTAATATACTCACAGTAGTATCAAATCTCTCACACACAATTTAAAAAAAAGTCTTTCAATTTGTTAAAAGTCCTACAATATATGTATGTTTAACTACTAATAGGTACTTTCTACTTAAACAACATTAAGATGTTATTAAGATATTTTTTTTTAATGTTTTAGCCCACTTTTCTATTTATCCTTTGTTTGAACTGTCGTATTTCCGACATTGGAAACCGATTTCTTCTACATCGATGACACTATAGGATGTTTAACGCTTCGTTCGATATAATTTGCGGCAGATTTTCTCACCTATGTACTTTTTTTTTATAAAATTGGCAGTTTAATAATCAACCGTTTTTATAATACATACAGTGTGGTTTGAAAAAGAATCGCATATATTTTTAAAGGCCGGTTTATCAATCGATTGTTAGATGTAGCTGTTAATTAACTAACGGTGTAAATTTATCCGTTAGTTAATCTCATTGTTATCTTATCTGTGTTGATGAAATAAATTTATCCCATCGATAACTAACAAAAACTTTGTAGTCTTTTGGCAGCCCCGTTTTAGGCTGCAATCTCACTACAACAAACTTTTAAGGGTGGTCTCACTGCATGGAATGCTGTCAACCATAGACACGTGAAAAATATCAAACTTATAAATCCTAACTTATAATTATTAAAATAAAGCCGATGCTAACATGTCTTCAGAAACACATACTGATTTTATTTTGATTTATTATTACGAATTATACAGAAAAAAAAAAGAAAACGAACTAGGAAGATATGAGTTCCATATACATATGTTTATCTGCAGAGAAACATTTGGTGAATATCTTCATTTATTACGAAGACAAATAGAAGATAACGTTGAAAAGTTTTTATAGGATGTGGAGAGGCTCGTGGAATTTGTTAGTTTCAAATATTTAAACGTTATTTTGACAGTTGCGAGTGAACAACCGCTTATTTGGATAAAACGCATGCGCACCAGCAACGACTGCCATCGAGTATCAACTAAAATTTAGGACAGGTTTGAAAATCGGACAGCTTTGCACGACACGATTGCAATCGATGGTGCTTGACGTTAGCAGTGAGACCATCTGCATGGAATTACATTTGTTTAACTCCAAGTACCCCACTCGCGCTCTTTAACGTTCGGAAACGTCGTAGAGTTACTCCGTCCATTCGTTTAGAAGTATGGCTTGAGTGATCCACTCTTGCTTTGCTCCTGTTCTGTACTCTTGATCTGCTCCGAACGAATACCCGAACTCAGCTAATGTATTCGCTCGCACACGATTGTTATGGACAATCTAACCTAAATCCCCGTAAATGGTAATATGAAAAAGAAAAAAAGGAGTTTATCAACAAAATTTTGGTATCTCGTATTGTCTTTGGATAGTATTATTAAGAATTAGAGGATTCTATCTGAAAATAGGAGTACTGTTCTATGAATTACGACTATCTTTGTCAAATCATTACAGACACCATCTTTAGATTCTATGTTAAATTATGATCATAATTATTAACGTATAAAGTGGGCTCTGATCGAGACCACCTTTACATTATACTTTTATTGATTAAATTATCATAATTTTAAAAATATAAGATGGTCTTTAAAGAAAAGTAATGATTGTGTTGTTCTATACATTTTTAATGATTTGAACAAATCTCCATTTGATGATTATTGATTAAAAAAATGGACCAATATTTGAATGAGGATTCTATATTTCTATAAACAATAAAAACGCTATTGTATTTTTGTATAAATCACGAATTTCAAAATCGATGATGAAATTTAACCAACTTTATAGTAAAAATAATGCATTTTTGATTTTATCACATCCCGATGATACAGTAAAATAGCAGATTTTTTACTAAAAAATTATGAATTTCGGTTACAAAACGATGTATTTAAGGAATTCAAAAGTTGCTGATTTTACAGGGAAAATGTTTAAAAAGTAAGTCGTCGGATGATTTCGCAACACGGGGGGTGTATCTAGTTGAGCGGACTGATCCGTAACAAGTAATCTTCTAACGCTAATAATGTTCGTATTTGTACAGGGTGAGTCAATGATAGAGTAAAGTAAATTTATGATTTATCGGTAAAATTTGAGATAAAACTGTATATATCATATGATATGGTTAGTAAATCCGCACATTTTAAAAATATATAAAAGTATACAGGGTGCGATAAAAAAGTAGAGCAAAAGTTGTATTTTTTCAAACGGGACATTCTATATATCAATTAATTTTTTAATTCTACGCCTAATTCTAAACTTTTTTTGCTTTGTATTTGTTATGTTGAAACCTTGCAGTTTTTGAGATATTCAGCTTTCAAACGTGAAAAAAATTAAATTAAAAAAAATCTCTTTTTTTCTTTATTTTATAAAGGACTAAGAACCCTTTAATTTTTGTTGAATATATCCTATACCTGTCTTCAATTCTTTTTGAGATATTTGTTTTTCATTTTCTTGTATTGCCTTCTAGTTTATTATTGCTTCAATCGAATTGCCATGGAAAACAATAGCCAGATTAAAAATCCATGAAATGTCAATATAGAGAAGCGCAGTGTTGTGACTAATATATTTTATTTCGCTCAAGTTTTGTGAATTATTCTTGAACCAGGTCCATTCAGGCGTGCTGTCTATAAGATTCTTTATAAGCAGTAGCAGTTGTTTGTAGTATCTAATAATCGCCTTCTCTTGTTAATTACGATGTACAATCGTCGAATATTACATTAAGTTAGGTTAGGCAGTTATATGTAGTTAACTATTTAGCTTAATTTTAGGGATTTGGTGGAAGAGCAGGGAGCGGAAATTTTTTCCAGTCATCTGAATCACTCCCTATGGTTTTCGCATGTGATCATATTTCGTTTATTTATATATATTTATATTTTACCTTATTTTTTATGTATCACTGCTGAAATAAAGATCTATTATTATTATTATTATTATTATTATTATTACATGGATTATCCAAAAAATGAATTAATTGATATGATTTATATATTAAGTGAGGCTGACAAAAACTGTGTTCTTGCACAAAGAATTTATAAAATGAAGTCTCCTCAACGCAGCTGTCCGGCGTTCAGTTCGCACAGTTTTCATAATCTAAAAGAAAGATTTTATTCTACCGGTAGTGTTGATTATCCTAAACGTAAAGTCGCTAATAGAAAAACTACTAATGAAAATAAGGAACTTAAAATTTTAACGAATACTTTGGAAAATCCCCAAGTAAATAGTAGAGAGTTAGCAACGTTATGTTATACCTCACAATCAAATGCGAATCGGACAAAAGTATCGCCCGTATCACATCGAACTTCATCAGGAATTACGAGGGCAAAATTTTGAAAGACGAGTGCAGTTTTGCCATGTAATGATTGAACAGTTACAGTTAAATGAAAACTTATGTAACACAATGTTATTCGATGAAGCTTCGTTTAAAAGTAATGGTGTCGTGAACCGCCACAATATGCGTTATTATGCTACAGAGAACCCATTTTAGGTTCGGGAGGTACACAATCAAAACATTGGCGTGTGAATGTTTGGTGTGGAATCCACCACAACAGAATAATTGGTCCATATTTTTTTAATCAAGCCTTAACTAGCCTTATTTATTTAAACTTTTTAAATGAAGAATTACTCCCATTACTTGAAACACTTGATGTAAATCAGCAGGAAAATATGTGGCTTCAACAGGATGGTGCGCCTCCGCACTACCACCGTGAGGTTCGAGAATTTTTGAATCAACAATTTACATAAAAATGGATTTGGCGTGGAGGTTATATTGAATGGCCACCAAGATCTTGCGATATTACCCCATTAGACTTTTTCTTATGGGGTTATATAAAAGACCAGGTGTACGTTAATCAACCTGCCACAAAAGAAGACATGCAGAAAAAGAGATGTCTGCCGGAACGTAACACCGTTAATGTTGTCAAGAGTCAGAGACGACGTAAGGAAAAGAATAAGTATGTGCATTCAACAAGGTCATTTATTTGAACATTTATTAAGAAAAAATTAATTATTTTATACTTAGTACGTTCTTTCGCCTTATTTTAATTTATTTATTTTGTTCTAGATAGTAGGAAAATTGCTTTCTAATACATTTTGGTTGCTTTTGACAATATAGTTTTTTTCATTGCCTACTTTATTTGTGCAATACAAGAAAATGAAAAAAAGATATCGTAAAAAGAATTGAAAATAGGCGTAGGACATATTCAACAAAAATTAGAGGGTTCTTAGTACTTTATAAGATGAAATAAAAATATACAGGGTGTGCCATTTGAAAAAGTGATTTTTTTTAATTTAATTTTTTTCATGTTTGGACAATTATATTCAACATCCTGTAGACGGCATCTCAAACGTTTTATAGAGTATCTATTAACTTAACATTTACCAAATATAAACGTCTTTCTTACAGAAACGACGGTAAAATTTTCAAGTAAATACAGTGAAATCTCCCATAAGGGACATCTCCCTTGAGTGGACAATTCCGTTATGCGGACAAATACTCATTTACATAGCATTTGCTCTATAGTTTATATGTATTTTGATCTCCCTTCTACGGACACTCTGTTGAACAGACATGGACACGAGTTTTAGAAATTTAGAGTACCTATCTCTCTTAGACGGACGTATACCTTCAATGCCGAGTTCTTTCGAAGGTAATAAATCGAAGACATGATTTTGAACGGTGGATGCCCGGCGGTAAATCCCCGTCTTAACAGTATGATCCGGTTTGTTAAACAGTCGTGTTTTAGTTTGATTACTGTGCTTGTGGTGTTTGCGTTATATACATATAAGTGTCTTATATGTTAAATATTCAATTACAATTACATAAATAAGTAGGTAAGTTTAAGTTAGTTTAGTTGCGTATATATACATATGTGTGTTATTGCAATTTTTAGTTATAATGGCACCAAAAAGAAAAGATAAAACTTAAGTTTTCTGAAGAAGCCAAAAAAAGTGTAAAAGAGATTGCGAAACATTTTGGCATAGGTAAATCCCGAGTGTCAGACATTCTGCGAAAGAAGGAAGATTTATTGAGAGATTTTAATTCCAATTCTGTCTCAACTGGATTAAAAAGACTTTTTGTGTCATCAAATGGTAGCCATGTCGATGACATCACATTCAGGTGGTTTTCTGCGGCACGCAATAAAAATGTGCCTATTTCTGGAACAATGATCAGAGAAAAAGCTAAAATAGCCGCAGGAAGTCTGGGAATGGGCAGTTGGGAATGCTCCAGTTGATACTAATGATGGATATGATGAAGGAGTGACTGGCACAACTTGTAGAAATGTCAAAACTACTACAACAATGTAAATCCGATGCAAGGCCTGAAGACTTCATTACACTCGACAAAAACGTGTGTATAGAGAACGATGTAATTGAGCTACTAGAAGATCATGGTAATGATAATGATGTGAGTGAATTAAGCGAATACGATGAAGGCGTCGCAGAAAACCAAAACGGGAGAAATATTGCAACGTACAAAGAGGCCTTACCGTTAATTGAAGATTTAAAAGTTCGTGCCACGAAGAAAAATGATGGAAAATCGCTGAATCTCCTTGTAGATCTTCAGACACATTTTCAAATGATGTCGACAATTGTAGAAAAAAACAAACAACAATTACGGACTTTTTTAATAATTGATGTTAATTGTAGCATACATATTAGGCTTTATCTTTGGATTTTGTTTTGAATATACATATATCCATATGTACAAACTGAGTTTTTCTTTATTTCTCATCAATGGACACTTCCCTTGAGCGGACAAAAATTTTGTCACCGTCGCTGTCCGCCCAAGGGAGATTCTACTGTAGATGTTTAAAAGTGTTTTCACCTTTAAAGCTGAATGTCTCGAAAACTGCAAGGTTTCAAGATAACAAATACATAACAAAAAAGTTTCAAAATTAGGCGTAGAATTAAAAAATTAATTCATATATAAGTGTCCCGTTTGAAAAAATACAACTTTTGGTTGGTGTAGTTTTTTATCGCACCCTGTATACTTTTATATATTTTTAAAATGTGCGGACTTGCTAATCATATCATACGATATATACAGTTTTATCGCAAATTTTACCGATAAATCATAAACTTGCTTTACTCTATCGTTGACTCACCCTGTACATTTTCAAATGTAAAAATAGCAAATTACGCTAACTAAGATGTTGCTCGTTTCTGTTAATACTTGGATCGGTATTAACAGAAACGAGCAACATCTTAGTTAGCATAATTTTCTTTCAAAGGTGCCCCACATATCCAAAAGTGCCACGGGCCTCCACTTGGCTTAAGCCGGCCCCGAGAATATGCGTTTCTTTCGGCTACCATACTGTATATTTTCCATTACCTCGCGTGATTTTCTTATTTACTTTCTCGACGACGAAGGCAGTTGTACGGCAGGTTGTTTCGTGTGATGTTCTTTTAAAAAAAAAAAAAACTTGTTAGAATGTTAGATTTTAACTGCTATTCTGCATATGGCAAAAGTATGGCTTCTTATATTCTCTTTAATATGTATATTATTTATTATACACATAAACTAAATCTACTTGAAAACATTCAACTACAATGTAAGTGAGAGGAGGAAAATTTGGTGCTCGATTTTATACTTCTTTTTTTTTTGTATTTTGTTTGTCTTGAAACATTTTGGTTACTTGCGTTTTTTTCTTCTTCTTTAATATTATTATAAAAGCTATATTCACATTATGCGACGATCTAGATATATTCTAGGTTGCAGCTTATATTTAATTTAATTCCTCATGTAATCGTTCAACTGACGGCGTACAGGTGGCGCAATGTTATTAGTTGGTCAGTCGGCGTTGCGGGTACTGCACTTAAAGGTTGTTAATGAGAAACATCCGTATGTATTAAACCTGTGAAACGAAAATTTTTATCCGACCATTGGATTTAAGTGACTATTAAAGCTTATCAACTCATTTCGTTTTAGACAGGCTTCTCTAGAAAATCATCTAATTGATTTTTTTATTCGTATTGAATTTTTTCTTATAAAAAAAAACAACGGCCTATACACCAATATACAGAATAACATTATTTTGTTTTTTTTTTTTTCCTTTGATAATTACATTATGATACATAGATATATATGTATTATTTATAAAATAGTGCATTTTTTTTGAATTTTTTTTTTTTGAACGAAGTGGGTGTTTTTTGTTTGTTTAAATGATGATTATTTATTATTAGTATTTAGATATTCGAAGTTGATATTTACATTTTCTTTTGCATTCTATTTCTCCCCATTTTTTTCATTTGTGTCAATACTTCGACCTTAAACAATTATTCTTGTCATCCCCTCGATACGCTTTCTTTTGTTTTTGTTTATATCTTTTGTTGTTTTGCGTGATTTCACTTGAAAAATAATCCAATCAGACGGCGATCACTGAAATTAACGTTCACTACTGCTGCACAAGGATGGTAAAGACGAATGCCACTGATCTGAGGATGTCGCGTTAGCCACGTCGACGTGAAGATTTGTGGGCGTCCTAGAACGCCCCGGAGCCGCATCTCACCAACAGAAAACCGACAGTTCACCGCCATGCTCTCCGGGATGGCGCCATGTTGTCACTGAATGGGTCTTCAGCTGTAAACAGAAAAAAAAAGGAAGAAAAATAAATAGCGATTCATAACTCGGTTTGTTATTCAATACATTTTCGGTCGAAAATATCGGGCGGAAGTTGTAAAATCTGTGTTCTCTCATAACTCACATATGCTGTTCGTCGTTTGTTTTTTCACGTTCTTAATTTCTCTTTTGTTTTGGAACTGTTTTATGTCGCCATAAGGTTCCTTTTTTATTTTTTTATGTACGATACAGTTGGTTGTAAGTCTTTTACTAATTTGTTTTGTGAAAAGACGAATGACAAAAAAATTTTAGTATTTTTCTTCTAAAGCCGCGATTTATTGGCCAACTAATTGAAGAAGCTCTTGACCAAGAAATCAGTAGAAATATACTGTTTTACATTCTTTAGCGATGTTTTACATTTTTTAGCGATCGTTTAGTTTCGTTAATAGTTGAACGGGCGGTTTTGGTGTATGCACAGATTAGCTTAGACTGCTTCGGTTTCGGTTACTTAATTCAAATTATCTATTTCATCATAATCGTCGTGAATTTTCGAAATTTATCCTCACTTTACTTTAAAAGCACTAAATAAAATTCGCAGGCACTTTTCTGTTACTAGATTGATATTAAAACAGCAAAGTTAGTGAAAAATCGCCGGAAAAACGTAGTAAAAATAGAGCATGTTCTATTCAATTCAATTAATCGTATGATTTTTGCTGTCTTACATGGCACGATAAAATCGAAGATCAACTTATTCGATTAATTGACCAATAAATCGCGGCGTGTAAAACAGGCTTAATCGTTATAGGAGGCCTGACAGCTCTTCGATGACGTCACGCTGTTTAGGCGATGTATCGCCATGCACGATGTTAGCCTAAGCGGGAAAGGAATCGTTTTTTTGCATTTCTTTTTTAAGTTTTGAAGGGCTTCCGGTTTATAGAGGATGCCAGTCGTCAACTGAGCCCTTCTTCGCGTCCCATCCGATTTTATTTTGGAAAAACAAACTTTCAAAGCAAAAACCAAACGCGTAACCGAGCACCGTTTTCGTGAAAGATGTATTTGTCGTGGATATTTAATCGACTAATTATTGATGTCACAAAAATTAAGTTAATTAGACATTAACGTGCTAATTCGTGATTAAATATTTAATGCACTTTCTGTAAACCGGGGATAATAATATTTAATGAATATGCTGCGCTTTGTTTGAGGTTTGAATTGACATATTTCAAATTGACAGTTACCAACATAACATTTTAAATTTGCTACCGATCTAACGTTTTTATGTAATGTTGGGAGTTAGCATAATTAATAATCACTGCAAGACAAAAAGAAGGAGAACGTATAAACATAATTTTTTTCACGTCGAGTAAAAGAAGGTATCCACTAATTACCATTATTGAAACATTCTCGCCAGTATAGGTCATACATTTATACAGTTCATACAACGCTATACAGCACGGTCGAAGAACGAACGTTTTCTAGAGAGATCGTTGCGATGCATTTTGCGCCCGGACAATTACGTTGAACTGTCTAAAACGACACGGTTTCATGAAATATTAATAGACTTGTTGAAACGTGCAGGAGGACCCAACATGCATCAGCCTCGTATCGATTTTTTTAAAGTCCGAGAAACCTAGCCGACCGAAAGCTCGGATACGGCCGACGCGACGGATAAAGACGACGAGTTACGCGTCGCGGAGGACCAGGAGTAGTGAAAGAGGAGCGATGAAGAGGACGGCGGAGGAGGAGGAGGAAGGAGAAGGACGACAGGGAAGCGAAACAAGAAATCATAAAACACGTCGTTCCGTTTAATGAGGCGCGCTTTTTCGGTTCCGCCTACCGCCGTCTCGTCGAATTCGGGCAGTTCGCGCACTCTTCAAGCCGGGTGTATATTAAGCATGAGAGAATGTTGGTCGACAAAATCTTTTTTGTACCGTACGAAAATATTTGACGCGTATTGCTCCAATAATGTCTTGTTTTTAAGCAAAACACGAATTCTCTCAAAATAATTCTTAAATTTAACTAAAGATCAGGGACTTCAACCGAAACACAAAATACCGGTATCATACCGGTATTTTTCGGTTATATCTGCGTATCCTTATAGAATTTTAACTTTAAAAATACCGATATTGCTCTATACCGGTATATAAAAATACTGGCATATTAGGATGTATTTACCGGTAATTTTTGAGGTTTTCGTATTCGATTGTTTCAAACAGTATGCTAGAACGTCTTGTAGAGTTAAGAGAATGTTGCGATGAAACCAATAAAGACCAATATTTGCATCTCCAGACGTGAAGAGAACTTGAAGATATAGTGCGTTCTCTAATCCCAGCACGTATTGCGACGAAAAGATTGCAGGAAGAACGACTTCTTATTGGAGGTTTTTACAGAACCTGGTCACAATGCATGTTAGAAACTGCCAAGATCAAAACATCATTGGCATGTCAATTAATAATAATAATAATTCATTTATTGTCCAACAGACGAGTCTAATAACAGGACAAATTAATAGAGACAATGAAGGTTCGTGAAAAAAAATGATTTAATAACGATGTCAGCAACAAATTATACAAGCCAATAACCACCTTTTACGTACTTGGCAATATAAAAAGAAAATACATCAAGAACCATGAATCGTCGCACAATTTATGTATTCAATTGCAAATGAAAATGAATCTGAGCCGGATGATGTTGAAAAAATGTTGAAGGAATTAGACAATAACAAATGCGGTCATAATAATTATTTTACAGATACGTTAGATATTATGAGTATATTAAGAAAAGTCCTAGAATACCCTCGCTTGGATTCTAAAGAAGACATCTTACAATTTTGGTACCAAAATAAATAGCATACCCGAATTGTACATACGAGGTTCATTCAAGTTATAACACTTCCGATTTTTTTTCTCAGAACTGAAAACAGATAGAAACATGCGCTTTATTTTAAAATAAACGGGCACTCTTTATCAATGCGTAACAGAGATGGCAGCACTGTATGGCACACAGAACCTTTAGTGGCAGCGGTGAAAGTGAGAACTGTTATTGATACTAATAATGCAGTATCTCATACCTACTTTTGCGCGATACGCCTCTAACGTTGGATTCGTTTGTCGAACATTACTTATCATTCGCAAAATTTAAAAAATTCCAACTCTAACTATCAGGTTGCCAAGTGGGACAGTAAACCGAAAAATGGGTGACTTGCTATCCCAGTATTTTTGCAGAAAACTTATAAAAATGCAAATTTGTTCAATTTGGCGCGAGATTTATATTAATCAAAACATTCCCCATTTTTTAGAGAATACAGCTGCGCTATGAACTTATTACGCAGTTGCATATCAGCTTGTCTACTGAACAAGACCTGAACGCCCTTATCCCGTTGGAAAAGTTATGACATAATTATGTACGTTGTGACTTGGCGAGCTAATCAACGATATACACAAAGCCTGCGCGTTTTTACATCAGCAGGCTGTGACGTATTTTGAAGTAGGCCGTCGATCATTTACACGTTCAGATCGTTTCTGGCGTTTTGAATTGGTTTATCCAAATTATATTGGTCTTATTTAAAAAAATACTGTGTAGTGATGTTTCCGTACTTTGTTGGTGATACCTGTAATGTTTTTCTAGTGTTGTATAAGCGACAAAACCTTTTCTAAAACGATAAAAACGGGATAACCTAAAAACTGTGGCGTCGGCAATTTTGTATGTTTTGTCTGTGAGTTACACTTTGTAAAAGGAGATATTATTTATTTTTCAATAGCTACAGATTCAAGGACCGATGAAACTATAACTGTAAGTTTGAAAAATGCTAGGTTTAAACAAATGCTATTCCAACTCAATTCCCTAACTGGCCGTTGTATTTGACAAATAATAATAATTAGTCGATTAAATATCAACCACAAATACATCTTTCACGAAAACGGTGCTCAGTTACACGTTTGGTTTTTGCTTTGAAACTTCGTCTTTTCAAAATGAAATCGAATGGGATGCAAAGAAGGGCTCAGTTGACGACTGGCATCTTCTTTAAACCGGAAGCCCTTTAAAACAAATGCAAAAAAAACAATTCCTTTACCGTTTGGGCTAATATCGTGCATGGCGATACATCACCCAACCAGCGTGACGCCATCGAAGAGCGGTTAGGCCTTCTACTGTCGGTGGTAACGGGTGCATCCGATATAAAAATTAAAATGCAGCATCTGTACAGTATTATTGTATTTTGTGAGCCTATTGTTGAAATTTAAAGTGGCGTTCACATAGGGTAGTGCGAAATTAGTGCAATATGAAAGGGTTACCACCCGTCCTCGTGTAGGTACTTTGTCATCTTGTCCTCGTTTCACAACAAAAATCCTCGTAAGACAAGCTCTTCAATCTTTTATTGATAAACAGTCAACAAGCAACGTTTTTTAGATTTTATTACTCAATTATTTATTTTGACATTAATTATGATGTATTAATTTTGTCATAGAAATGTTAATTAAAAATTGTAATTTTTTGAGGTTGTTATGGAAGCATAAAAGTATGGCTGAGGATTCGCAAGTATCAGATAAGATTGAAAACGATGTTGCTGATAAGTAAAGTTGGTATTTTTTAAATTTCGCGGATGATTTGAGTTGGTAGTAGAGCAACGCAAAATGCGCTGAAAGCCAGTGGCTGACGCATAAAAGTTTACACAAAATAAACACTGTCGGGACAATTCGGTATAAGCGTCAGTATAACTGCGACTCGAAAGCCGATCTGTTGTGTATGCATCTACGCTGTCGTATACTATATCGTAGTTCTCCGTTTGTTTTGAAAATGTTTCCTACGTCGCGAAAACGACCAAAGTTGGACACAATAAGAGAATTTATTGCAGAAATGCCCGATTTAAAGTGTGATGGCGCTAAAATTCAATGTGTAGTGTGTAAAATAGATTTAATGTGTTGGTCGAAAAATGATTGTCTACAGCACGTAAATAGTGCAGGGCATGTTTCAAAAAGAAATTCCACACGAGATTATGACAAATTTAAATGTAATTTATGTGTTTATTGTATGTAATTTACCATTTCATTTACTAAGGAAGAAAGCATACGTCTCGTTTTGGAATGAATATTCGGACTTTAAGTTACCAAGTTAGAGAACATTACAGAGAGTTGTACCGTCTGCTCGTGAGCATGTCGAGAAAAGAATTAAATCGGAGTTGCAAGATAAGAAACTGTGGTTATGTGTGGACGAAACAACAGATCGTAAAAAACATTCTGTGGTTAATGTAATGGTACGCACAATTGAACCACATCGACCGTCACCCTCAATTTTACTAGCTTCCAGACGAATACAACAATGCACTGCCGAAGTAATTTCAATGTTGGTGTTAAATACATTGGAAAAGTTTGAACTTTCAACAAATCAACTGTTCATGTTTATGAGTGATGGTGCCGCAAACATGCTTGCTGTAGGTCGATCTCTTAAAAAACATTGTGCTAACTTGTTGCATATTACATGTAAAATTCATACTCTCAGTCTCGTAGCAGATAGTATCAGAAAATGTTATCCCGAGGTAAACGCTCTAATAGCACATACAAAAGCTTGTTTGTAAAATCCCCAAAACGTATTCGGGAATTTCATAGACTATGCCCCGGTATTCCTGAATCACCACAACCTATTTTTACTCGTTGGGGAACATGGTTAGAGGCTGCATTTTATTATCTTAAATATTTTGAGAATATAAAGAACGTGATTTTAGAATTCGACCCAAAGGAAGCTGCGGCTGTCAAGGTAAGCCGCTTGAAATTTCAGGATAGTCAAGTTAAAACAGATTTGGAAATTATTCAGAACAATTACGTGGGACTAGCGGATGCGATAGAAAAACTACAAAATTCTTCGGTGTCGTTAGTGGAATCTTTGCAAATAGTGCAACATGTTCACGCACAGCTATGCGCGATAGAAGACGCAAGAAATATTTGTTTTAGAAAGGTTTGAATGTGTTTTAGATAAAGACTCTGATTTTGGCACATTAAGACAAATTTGTGAAGGTGCGTCAACAGAACCGTTAAGTTATTTGAAAGATTATTTTACTTACGCAAATATAACGTCACTAGATGTAGAACGTTCGTTTTCGGCATACAAAAACACTTTTTCTTCACGCCGCACTCACTTTGCCGAAACAACTTTGGAAACATATCTAATGTTACAAATATTAAATGGACATTATCCACTTTGTGATTTCACGGAGGACTCTTAAAACGGTAAGTGTTTGAGCACGAATCACATTTAATTTATTTTGTGTAAACTTTTATGCGTCCGCCACTGGCTTTCAGCGCAGTTGCGTTGCTCTAGTTGGTAGTAAATAAAGGACATATTCATTTATTGCTGGAACTACCAACTTAAATTATCCGCGAAATTTAAAAAGTACCAACTCCACTAATAAGACAGAAGATAACTAAAAACCACATTTGTGAAGAATGTCCACGTGAAGAAGATACTGTTTGATGCTGTTTTGCTGTTGGCACTGAAGTAAAATGGCTTTAAGTAGGGTACATACATCCAATTTAGCGCGGTAGGATGTATTTGTTTAATGATACCATAAAGCATTCCACAAAATACTTTGCAGAATATTAAGTGATATCAAAATTGTTTTATGTACTACGTTGGCACACTTTGATTCAATTAGATTAGAAGTGAATAAGTTAACTTTTGAACGAAACGTATTATTACGTTTAATGTATCCTCAGCAGAAGCCTTGACAATGATACAACACAAGAAAACGGCGAATACTTCGGACGTCGAGGAAATCTACTTCGGGGCGGTGTTGAAGGAACTAAAAGGAAAAAAAATTGAAGGCTTGACGGTGGTGGTCGCTTTCGAGAGATGCAAAACGCCGAAAATAAATGCCATACTGCGGAACATGGAATTTAAATCGCAACATTTCACGCTTCGTTTGTTCCTTCTGCGGTTTTCGTAGGTCGAAGCTGGAGCGGAGGAATATCTAATGGTTTAATTACCGAGATGCCTTAATTCTCTCCATTCGTTTTTTTTTTCGCTTCCATCGTGAATAAGCGTTGATTTTATCGGTTGAATTTGGTATTTATCTGGACCGTATACCGCTTTTTGAAGGTCCTAGCTTTCTCTTTTTATCGCATTCCTCGATTTTACTATTATGCATATTAGTCAGCTGCCGAAGAAGCATCTAAACTTCGTAGTATCGTCTAATTACGCAAACGTCTACATTTTTTCTTTTGGTCGTTTTTGTGTTCGGTTCGGTGGTTTCAAAGATAATAATTTAATTGGGTACTTATACATTCTTTACATTTAATCTAAATTAATAATAAATTTGAACCAATAGTAGAGCATAAAGATTTTAGTTAGATTTGAAAATCAATTACAAGTGCTAAATTACACCTAAAACAAAATCAATTTTTATAAGATTTTATGATGTGAACTTCTTTCACTCAATCTTTACTGATACGTCAAAATTTCTTCGCAATATGAGGGCACTGAGAGTAAATTTTTATGTCACGAAGATTAGCAAATTACAAGAAGCCCATAACCGTTACCTACATTTTTTTAATTCGCGGACAATTTGGTGACAATTCCGGCAATAAAGCATATTCGCATGCCGCGAAATTTAAAAACTTCCGCTTAGATAAACAGTAAAATCCCTGTTGAAAAAAAATTATACTTAAAACAATTGCCAAATAGGCTGCCGTTATTTTAAACCACAGAAACAATGTATTTTAATTTTAACAGTTTTCCCTTTTAAGGCTAAGGCTGCGTTCACATACGGTAGCGCGAGATTACTGTAAAAATTTGACAACTGAAACCAATGATTTGCTTTATCATAACTAGAGCTGTCGCAAATACTGTTTCGTAGTTCTACGTTTGTTTTAAAAATGTTGCCTACGTCGCGAAAACGACCAATGTTGGACAAAATTACAGAATTTATAGCAGAAATGCCTGACCCAAAATTATGATGGCGCTAAAATTTAATGTGTAGTTTGTGATATCCCTTTACTGTGTTGGTCCAAAAGGGATTGTCTGCGTCACGTAAATAGTAAACAGCATTCTTCAAAAAAAAAAATTGCACACGACACTATGACAAATTTAAATTTAATTTATGTGTTACCTTTATTGCATGCAATCTACCGTTTAATTTACTAGACAAGGAAGCAGATGTCTTCTTTTGGAATAAATTGTTACATATTACGTGTAAAATTCATGCTTTCAGTCATGTGGCAGATAGTATTAGAAAATGTTATCCTAAGGTAGACGCTTTAATAACGCATACAAAAGTAGTGTTTGTCAAATCCCCAAAACGAATCTCTGCAAATAGTGCATCATGTTCACGCACAGCTATGCGCGGTAGAAGACGCAAAAAATGTTTGTGTTCTAGAAAGGTTTGAGTGTTTTAGAGAAAGACTTTGGCACATTAAGTCAAATTTGTGAAGGTGCGTCAACAGAACTGTTACCTTGTTCCAAAGATGATTTTAATTACGCAAATATAAACACACTTTGTCCTCACGCCGCACTCGGTTTGCCAAAACAACTGTGGAAACATATCTAATGTTGCAGATATTTAACAGACATTATTCACTTTGTGATTTCACGGAAGACTTAAGACGGTAAGTGCTTGAGCACGTATTATATTTTATTTTTGACCACTTATTTTGTGTAAATTTTTATGCGCCCGCCACTGGCTGTTGGCGCAAATTGAGCAACTCTAGTCATAACTTAACCTAAATTTATTTGCTAATATTAGCAATTGCTTTTGTAATGCACGGAATTGCGCAGAAACGTTACAAGGAACGTAGTTTTTGCAGTAATCATGGCATACAAATTCAAGGACAAACGCAAAAAATAATGTTGAAGCCTTGACCTGTGTATAATTTCGCGCTACCCTATGTGAACGCTAAATCTCGCTTAATCTAACGATATTTTCTAAGTTAGTAGACATTGGCGTATAAATCCAAGGTTGGTAGAATACATTTGCAATACTTGATCGAAAGTTGACGTCATTGGTAGTAATATATAGATATACTTATTCGCAACAACGTTTAAATTGATGGATCTCATATGTTCTACATTCTATTACCAATGACGTCATTGCGCAAACTGAGGCAACCTTAAGAAAAATGGTCCAGATTTCACAAAGTTTTATTGAGAAATTAGGCGACATGTTTCGTATTAAGAAAACACATCATCAAACCAGCTACAAAGATATCGAATAAAAGAAAAATTACAATAATACACAAGAGGCGTTCTCCTTTTAAGTGATTATATTAGAGTTTGTTAAGAAGGTGGTACTGGATGGCAGTAGCGGTAGCGGCGTGGGTAGGGGTAATTTTCAACTCGTAGTCGATCTCGACAGTACCGCGAGAGAGTTCAAAGCGACAGTACGTTGCACACTGCACGCCAAATAAGTACGCGGAGATGGGACGCCCAAAGGGTGTAACGGTCCCTTCGAATATGAATAAATATCTCAGGCATTTCCCTGGATTAGAATATAGAAGTCCGCATATTTATTGCACAATATCCAATAGCGGATTGCTAAGTCGCGAGAGGTTTGAATGTAGAAAACATTGTAAAAGTAAACGTCATGTATTTAATTTAAGAAACAGTATTCCATACTGGCAATTTTTATATGATTTTATTTTTATGTTAGGTGTGTGCAACATCCCACAACATCTATGTAGTATCTAATGAACACTTCGTCTTTTTTGGAATAAGTACGTTTCCTCATGGAAGCTGCCAACATCTATGCAATTACGATACAATTTGCCACATGTGTAAGGTACAGTAAAGGAATGTATAAAAGACGAGTTGAGAAATAAGAAAATCTGCCTATGTACGGATGAAACAACTGATGCTCAGAAACACAGTGTCATTCATGTTGTAGCGCGTCCTTTAAAACGTGATGGTCCACCAGCTTCATTGTTGTTATCCAGTAAAAGAATTCCGAAAACTAATGCAGACCGTTGTCAAGATAATAAAAGATTCGTTGAGAGAATTTTGTATCACAGGAACCCAAGTCACAACGTTCGTCACTGACGGAGCCGCAACAATGCTGAGAGTTGGTAGGATATTGAAAATATGCTTTCCGACTCTTCTTCACATAACATGCCTCATACACGCATGTCACCTCGTAGCAGAAACCATTCGAAAGAAGTGTCTGATGGTGGATAAGTTAATAGCATCTACCAAAAAAGTGTTCACCAAATCTCCCAAACACATCCGTGTATTCAAACAATTGTGTCCGAAATTACCACCACCACCTCAGCCTGTAATAACGCGATGGGAAACATGGCTTGCTATCAGAAATATTTTTCACAAGTGAAAAATGTCATCTTGAAACTTGATTCAAATGATTCAATTCGGACGTTCAGCAACAAATAGATGAAATTTCCATGAACTATTCTGAAACTGCACAAGCTATTAGAAAACAGTCACTTATCTGCACGAGACGCATTAAATTGCATAAACAATTGATAAGCCGCTTTAGAAAACTTGACGAACATTATAGGAGTCGATGTTGCTCAAAAATTTGGTGCAATTTTAACGAAAAATCCCGATTTACAAAAGGTTCGGTCTATAACTGAAAATCAAGAGTGCCCAGATGAGAAAAAGGAATATCTGACATTTCCAAATCTTACTTCACTGGGTGTCGAACGATCATTTTAGTATACGACAACGTATTCACAACACCGTCGACGGCTGAACGAATCGACAATGGAAGCCTTGCTGATGTTGCAATTCTACGCAGCTTACCAGGGCGGTTGCCAATTACCACAATAGACATCAAGACGACAGGAAAAGATAACAATATTATTTTTCACTAATATTGTATATTACGTACCTACTTTTATGCGGTGCGCCACTGCCGGTACCACCTTTTTAACAAATTCTAGTGATTATAAACTGAAATGATTTGCAAGTGATTAGAAAGTGAACCAGCTTAATTGAAAATGAAGTGATTAGATGTTAGGTAAAGGTGAATAACCCGTAAGTCTTAGATCACTTACGTCCTTTTAATCAGGAAAATAATTGACTTACGTGGTAATAGGAAAAATAAATCATTACGATTTGAACTTGTTCAGTATCTTAGCAATTGCACCGAAACTGAATATTTGTGATAAGTTATGTATATTTAATTTAATTTGACAGAGTATTTTACTGATATTTCAATATCATTAAAAAGAACACAGCTTTGATATACGACGAAAATGTTTGATATCAAAAACATGTTCTCTACAGTTGAAACGAAAATCTCTTCTCTCGGGGAAAAAGGCAGAGAGAGCGAGCGAGTACCGAATCTACTTACGTCGTTTACCATTAGTCACTAAATAAACGAAAAATCCACAGAGATGAATTCTATTAACGTCGGAAATAGAATAAACTCAGTCCGTCAGTTCGGTGCGTGGACGTTTTAAAAAGTTTTCCATGTTAATTTCGTCGCATTAAATTAATGAAAGCCGCGGATAAACTCTTAAATTGAATTTGGAGCCGTTCCAAAATAAAAAAAGCGAAGACCAGAAGAGAAAACAAGCGAGCAGGTATTCTATGCGTTCTACCGGCACGTCGCTAAGTCACGGTCAATACGAAACGAAGAAAAAAACCTGCCTCAATATCTGACCTTCACCGTCAAAAAATTACTTGGAGAATTAGTTACATCACGATCTGCATTTATTCATTCTCACATCGGTCACCCTACATCAGCTAATGTACATGAATGTTTAAAATTCGTACATCTGCATATGGATTAGTAGAATGTACACATATATGTAAATGTACGTTTCCATTTTCTGTCCATTTGTTTTATGCCGCCGTGCTTGGAATTAAAGACAAGAAAATGATGACGGATGTAGTGTAGCGCACATAAAAGATCGTACAAGAAGCAGATAGCTATGACAGCATATTTAGATATCATCATATAATCAACGTCGATTTTGACATTTAATCTATTTATTTATAAATTTATTTCCTGACATAAAGCTGCTTGTATTCTCGTTGCATATTATTTACATGATTTATGATCGTATTTATTCTAATATAGATCATTAGAGCCCGGTAACAGGGAGCCGTGCCGTAGCCGTACCTGCCTAGTATACAAAAACGATAGTAAAATAGAAAAAAAAAATGACAGAAGTAATACATAATTGTAATATGTGAAAAGTAGTGAAACACTCGCCCTTTTAAGCAGCCTTGGCTACGGAACAGTAAAACTAGAAGCACCATTATCAGTATTAACATCATATAGATAAGAGTGGCAAAAAGTTGACACCATTAGATATGTTTCTACAGTTGTTTCGGTGAGCGATGTTCCCCGTGGTGAGAAAATGAGTTTATATTTTGAAAAAGAGCGTTCAACATCTACCAATGTTATACATGCATGATTAAAATACTCTTTGTACTTAGTCAGTGGATTATTCGATACACCATTACAAATTTGTTTTAGTGTGCTAAAATCGGGATCTTTCTGTAGCACACTCTCGAACTTTTCTAAAACGCGATTATATTTTGCGTTATGTATAGTCAGTAGCTGTGTATGCACTCCGTCCACAATTTGCAGAGACTATAAGGGACAATAATGATAACGATCTATTTTGTAATTGGTCTATTGCGTCAGCTAATCCTTGATAGTAGCTACGAATATTTTTTAAATCTGTTTCAGCGGAAATATCTTGAAATTCTGACTGGCTCTCCTTAATAGCTGCAGCTTCGGCAGGATTGAATTGTGCAACAATAGCTTTTACTATTTTGAAATGTTCAGCATAATAAAAAGCTGCCTGCAACCATGTTCCCCAACGTGTAAGAATTGGCTCCGGTGGTTAACGAATACCAGGACACTCTGTGTGAAATGATCGTAGGCGTTTGGGAGATTTCAAAAATACTTTTCTTGTGCTTGCTATTAATGCATCTACCTCGGGAGAGCATTGTCGAATGGTTTCTGCCACAAGATGTAAAGCATGCACTTTAGACGTAACATGTAAACACTTACAACCATGTTCAAGAGAATGGCCTACCGAACGCATTATCGTTGCGCCAGAAATATCAACACTTTATCTTTTGAAATTTGAAATTTTTCCAACGTACTAAGTACAACCTTCGTAATTGCTGCAGCAGTACACTCTTGTAGTCTTCGGCTAGCTTAGTAACAGTGGTAATGTAGGTGCGTACCATAACATTTACAATTGAATTTTTTTTACATTCTGTTGTTTCGTCAACACATAACGAAGGAAACTACTTTTTCAATATGCGTTTCATTTTCTTGTCCACGTCATCGCGTACAAACGCAACATGCTTGCGCGCCGTTTTCTCCGTTGGCAACCGCAACTCGGGATTGTATTTGTCCCAAAAGTCCTTAAACGGTTGTTTATCGAGTAAGCCTAGTGGCAAATTACAGTTTATCAACATAAGAATTACAAAAAAAAAATGCATTTCTCGGTGGCATGCCCAATTTTCGCTTTCTATGCTGTGCGGAATTTACGTGTCTTGTACAGTTCCACTTCTTGTTTGACATCAAATGTATTTTGCACACTTTACAAACGATCTTACTCCCGTTGTAAAAAAAATCGGGAAAGTCAGAAATAAACTTATTTACTATGTCTTGAAAGGGTCGTCTTTTAGCCTTCGACATGTTCATTAAAAACTACAATTAATAACTACGTCTGTATCAATAAAATCAACACGCTTTATCCGCTATCCAATGCTAAACTGAACGGAGTGATGATGATTTGTCGTGTCGTATCATAATCGACCAGCCCTCCCCGCCCACCTAAACACAGTCACACCGGGCTTCATGAGAAGGGGTTCGTGTTGCCTACCGGTTTCCTTGGGAGTCGACAAAACACGAGTCTGTCCAGTCGCTGCAAAAATTTAATCGTTTCCCCTACCTTGCCCAACACTGTCTGTTGGTCCAAAATCGATACCACCTAAAATGTGTTACACATCGTTTAATTGCAAATGGAAGTGCTTTTAAATCTTTCTTATATCCGAATCTTGATTACACATAGCCCACAAACTCCAATCGGAGTTATATTTTAAGTTTAGGAGCTAATTTCTGCCTGTCACTATCTATCTGCACAAATATTGTAACAAAATAGCAGTAACAATTAATATCTTTAATATACATGATATACTACGACTGTATAATCTTGAGCAAATACGTATATTAATGAAATTATGAAGTATTATTTATACCGTCGTTATTTATTCCATATCTGCCGTCTGAAGTGTATTATTCGTATTATTTATTTTATTTGTATTATTACGGTACGCTGTGATGGATAGTAGCACGCATTAAACATGTTTTATTGTATACAGATGCCGCTTACGTTAGCGTAAAGCAATATCACAATGATATAGTATTATAAACAAACGTACTTGGTATTACACAAAATGTTTATTGTATTAAATTTTATTTCGCGGAAACTTTTCTGGGAAATAGACACATCTTTCGTACAAGATGGCGACATATGTACATATCATGGATGCAATTTTTTGCGATTTTGAAGAGGTTCTTTTTGTTGATTATTTATCATATGGACACGGAATCATAGGTATATATTACATGAATCTTACGGTATAGGATTGTAAAGGAATAAAGAAAAAATCAAGCAGTCGAGACTTTTTATTCCTCACCTCATAAGAATTGAAGAAATGTTTCAATTGCTACAAGCCAAAATGCTGGTTATGAAGTTCTTGAACACCGCTACTATGAAAAATTATTTCGAACATGCTAAGACCTTCAACAATGTATGTGTGGGGTACCTCGTTATTCTAAAATAACAGTTTCAACCGTTATCGTTATTTTGAAATAACGGTTGCAAAATAACAGGTTTAACGTTATTTCGTAGTCTACAGTTTTACACGATAACGCATCATGATTTCACATAGCACATATGCAACTGCTGATCTTGCAGCACGTTAAAATTTAAATTCAGAAGTTTTTTATAATGTAAATATTTTATTGCGTTTTTTTTTGCAAATAAATTATAAACTGGTTAATGGATTAAAATAAATTAAGTGATAAACAGATTCAATGCAATTATTATTACAGCAGCGTTTAATTTCCACCATTTTGGCTGATCCTACTGTTAATTTTCTTATATTTAATCTTCGAAATGCGAGAACATCTATGTGCTTAAATGCTATATAATAAATATAACGGTTTTATTTTTAGTTTTTATATAACATCGGTCTTTTATTTTACATTTGATAATTCCAATACATACAATTATTTAGAAAATATGTCCAGAATAAACGTCCGACTCGATGTCGACTACCGCCGTAATAACCGTTCGAGAGCATATTTACGTAGGTAGATACGTGATAAGTTATTTTTCTAGGGGAGTTGTAACTAATATCTGTAATAAACAGCGGCTTCGATCAGACAGTCGTAGCGCCACGCAGTTGAGTACGCCGCAACGGCGGTTGGTGATATGTTCACGACAATCCGAAAGTAACCGTGCTATATCTGTTGCTATATTTTCCCAGCGAGATAACAGTTGCAACCGTTATTAGATCCATAACGGTTATAAAATAACAGATAGTTAAATAACGACCCATCCCTAGTGTGAGGCGAGCCAAAAACTTAATCTATAAAAATTTACATATATTTGGAAGGACGAAAGATATCAATCTTCGATTTCGACAGAGTAATTGGTCATTGCAGTCTCATTTTTCTAGACTGATTATAGTTATATCATGCCATTTTAAATTTTCGAGAAAATCGCCTAAATAGGACAAACTGGCACCCAATGCCATCTAGTTTATTACTTATCTTTCTAATCTACTTGATATGCTCTTCATAATAAGCCCAAGTTTTTGAAAATCGGTCGATATTCACTAAAATTACAGGTACTTTTGTATGATAATAGGGGCAATCATAAAGTGCCATTAACCAAACTTATTGATGATTATTAGCGGCCTTTTTTGCATTTGTTTTTCCCCCTCCTTAATAATAGAAAATTATTTTAAATAATAAAAATTATATAACAAATCACACCATCTTGGGACAACTAGAATCTCGAAAATATTTTTAAAGATAAAATGGGTTCAATTCTCTTGGTTTCCGTGTTGGAACCGCGTCGTTGTCGTAGCTTTAGCCGTCGTTTCGTATGTGACATCTTCAGGGCTGTAACTGCACACTGACTGCAGCGTGTCAGTCAGTGTGCTGTTACAGCCCTGGGTACGAATTATAGCACCAATTTTCTTTCATGAAACTATTAATGCTGAAAGATATACATATATAAATAATTTTGAATCCTTTTCTAAATCATGAGGAAATGTTACATAGATACCTTCGGCAAGATGAGGCCACTGCGCATACAGCTACTATCACACTAGCAGATTTAGAGGATTTTTTCCCTCAAAAAATAGTAAGTAGAGGAAGATGGCCACTTAGATCACTTATTCTCGCTCCATTAGATTTTTATTAATATGGATCACTCGAACATAAAGTATTTCGTAATAGATTCCAAAATATCAAAGAATTACAAGCAACGTTTCAAGATGAAAACGTAAATATAAATATCGAAGCATGTAGCGTTTCGATGTATTTGAAAATTTAAAACGAATAGTTCAAATGTGCTGTATAATCATGGACACCATTTCGAACATAATTTGTAACGAAGTGAGTTTAAATTTCTTAATTTAATCATACACTACCGCTCATAAGTATTTGGGCACCCTTGGATTTTTGGTTTTTGTATACTAAAAATGTGTTTAGGAAATACATTCCAGCATTATTGAATAGTATGGTAATATTCAATAAGATTCACTTAAATTCATTAAACAATATCGATGTATTTACTTCTTTTATCTGTATGGGAGGTAACGACAACAAAGAGCGTATTTCTTGAAATTCTGGGAAAAATGTTACGATTGATAATTTTACTACAAATCATGAAGCTAAATAAAGCCATTTGAAGTAATATTTTTAAATTACGGTTAGTTATCGTTCCATATTAGTAGCGACAACATCTCTTAAACGAATAGTATTTATAATTTCGTTTGAAATTTTAAAACATGCCGAAAAGGAAAGAAATTAGTGTTGAAACGCGTGCTCTGATAGTAGCACAACATAACGTAGTCGTCAAACTGCTAGAAAATGACAAATAAATCCATCTACTGTTGATTATAACATAAAAAAATACAGTGAAAGTGGCAGTTTTCTACATAAAGTACGAAGCGGTAGACCAAGGACCACAACATCAGCTTAAGATATTGCAATCGTGGTGTCCAGCAAGTGAAATAGAAGAAAAACAGCTCCAGAAATCGCCGCAGAAATCAATACTGTACTTCCGAAGCCGATCCAGGATTACGCGCCGTTTACAAAAAGCCAGCCTTCACGGACGAACTGCGACGCAAAAGCTCTTGTTTCGCCAGATTAATAAGAAAAAGAGGTTACAATGGGCACGTGAACATCAAAATTGGACGGTAGAGGATTGGAACAAGGTATTGTGGACCGACGAATCCAAATTCGAGATTTTCGGTTCGCGTAAGATCTGTGGATGAATGTGCATTAGAGCAATGCACATTGTCTCTACCGGCGGTGGTTCGGTAATGATTTGGGGTTGTTTTGCTGGTATACATAATGAGAAAAGAGCAATACAAACGCATCTTAGAGGAAAATGCAATACCCTCTGGTGTAAGAATTTTGGGTAAAAATTTTGTATTCCGTCAAAATTATGTAAGAAATATTTAGAATAGTTGGAACAGGAAGGGACACTATGGCCATCCCTAAGCCCATCGAGTTATTATGGAAAGAACTCGATCGGGAAATAAGAAAAACTGCTCCAACTTCAGCAGGTGACACGTGAAACAAACTACAGGCAGCATGGGCTCGAATAACTCCGGAAACATTGTTAAAATTAATTGCAAGAATGCCCCGATTATGCGACACAATCATTAAAAGTAAAGGTCGCATAGACGAATCTAAAATTTAGGTCAAACAAATAATTTTACTTGTTAAAGTTGTATATTTGTGTAGACTTAAATACCAAATACATATTTTAATATTTCCATTTAAATATTTAACGATTTACCCTGAAATTTGAGGTGCCCAAATACTTATGAGCGGTAGTGTATGTATTTTATCTCATATTTTTTGCTGTATTATATTACGTAAAATTTTAGAGTATTTGTTTCTTTCCACATATTCCGCCACTGAAAAAAATCAAACTAGCTATGAACTTCTTCAATTTCAATGCCTTCAGATGTACCAACGTAGTCAGTTTTGTTTGGTCATGATCACTGTATTTTACGCAACAAACATTTAAGAAAACATTTGTAGAATTCAAACTTCGTCCTTGACTTTCAGGTCTTCGAGATGAAAAAATAGACGAAAAAACAGAAATCGAAATGCAAAATATTACTTCATCGATTCGTTAAGATCGGCTGGCAATTACAACATTCCTTTGATGTCCGATGATTAACGCGGGCCAAATAAATTTTTCGTAATCGAAAACCTTGTTTGCTTTACGTGTAAGCTTATAGTGAAAGGAACTTCGCACTTCGCCAAATCGTTTTCTTCTCAATTCCACTTCACGAGAGAAAAACTGTGCGCGTAAAAATACGAAAGTATGCGAGATTCCTAAAGAGTTACTTCCGATAGTTAGTAGGCTTTGAAAAACATATTTTTTCAAAAAAAAAAAAAGATATTTCGGACGCATTCTAGCAGATCGCGTACGTAAACTACGAAAATGTAAGGTGCGAGGAGGATCACCCGTTAAAGGCGGTAATTATTATGTGGCATTCATAACCCATGATTACTCATTGACTTTGACATTGGAATTTTAATTTGCTGACCTTGAATTTCGCCCAGGCTATAGAGAACGTACATATGTCGGATATACGGAAAAAATAAGCTACGTACACGAGTGTGTGTACACACACATGACGCTGATTTTCTGAGAATTTGGTACGTATATTACGATAGATGTATTCAACGCACGTTTGACAAGAGAATAAGGTGTTATAACTTTATGGTGCATTATGTTTATATGATAAGGTCGGCAATTCGAAGAAATGTCAAACAAAAGATGGTAAATTTGAAAGATCGATTTTGCAATTAAGGGGTATTGTTGTTTCGAAAGGCGTATTATTGCCTGTAAGACGACATTAGATATCTTTATTTAGCTTGAATTATTTACACCGCATGTTAAAATAATGTACTGTCTTGCTGTAAAGAAGAATGCTGTTTTTCCTAGTTTTAAAGAAATTGAAACGTTTCTAGTTGGAAAAGTCAAAACAGCTTCGCTAGATACAATTTCAACCTTGCTCTGGTCAAATTTGAGATAATAAATTCTAAATGTTTGTTGTCTTCTTGAAGACTATGAATAGAGCGGGCCAAGAGCGCCACGCGCCAGGTTCGCAATCAGGCTGCCGGGCGCATATATGTATGTAAACATAGGTAATTTAAATATGTAATTATTAGGACGAGGACCAAAACCACTGTCTATTACGTCGTGAAGACGCGCAAATATACACCTGCAGTTTGGGTGTTCGTTGATAAATAGGGCGTTGTTCACAGTGAGCCACTACAAAAAAAAAGTTTATTCATCGACGGCTACGAACTAACAGCGCGCTTATTCATCTACGGATGACGCGCTCTATTCATCAACAAATGACGAGTCTGCAGATGTTACGTTTGCACCACTTCGTGGCATACTAGAAACAAGCGTCGGTGTGCTCGCTTTAGTGATTATGTCTAACGTAACTATTAAAAATAAACGGCCATTACCTACGAAAGTTAATAAATTTCTTAGTGAATTTGTGGATTTACACTACAATGGGAGTACAATTTTCTGTAAAGTTTGTAAAAAGAAACTACTGTGCTGGAGCAAACGTGATTGTGAAAGACATATAAATAGCGCACACCACAGAAATAAAAGAAATGGTGTGTCACAACAACGTCAATTTCAATTAGAATTGCTTTTAACGTTTATGGTATGTGGTCTACCACTTCGTATACTTGATAAAAAAGCATTTCGAAAATTCTGGGGTACATACAATACCGAGTGGATACTACCATCTCGGACAGCGTTACGGAGAGATATTCCACGAATACGTGAGGACATTGAAAATCGAATTAAAGCCGAATTAAAAGATAAACAGCTGTGGCTATGTCTTGATGAGACGACAGATTGCAAAAAAAATTCTATTTTGAATATAATAGTGCGCGTATTAGATCCTATTAAACCAAATTTTGCAATTCTATTAGCCAACAGAAGATTAAAACAGTGTACTAGTAAAGCAATTACGGCCGTAGTTCTCGAAATGTTACAAAAATTTCAAGTGTCAACCAGTCAACTGTTGTTGTTCATAAGCGATGGTGCAGCAACAATGTGTAGTGTAGGCCGTTCCCTTAAAGAAAAGTGTGAAGGACTTTTACATGTTACGTGTAAAGTCCATGCTTTGCATCTTGTGGCACAAACTATTCGAGAGTGTTACCCGGAGGTGGATGCATTAATAGCAAACACAAAAAAAGTGTTTCTCGAAAGTCTTAAGAGGACTAGGGCATTCCACAGGTTATGCCCTGGTATTCGAGAACCACCACAGCCCATTCTTACGCGTTGGGGAACGTGGTTAAAAGCCGCTTTTTATTATAATGAACATTTTCAAGAAGTCAAATCCGTTATTTTGCAATTCGTCCCTGCCGAAGCTAGAGCTATTAGGATGAGCCAGAAGGGATTTCTCGATATTTCTGTTGAAACACATCTAAAGAATATTAGCAACAATTACAAAGGGTTAGTAGACGCGATAGAAAATTTGCAAAATTCTGGATTGTCGTTGGTAGAATCAGTGCAAGTCGTGGACGAAGTTAGTACATTGTTACACAGTATAAACGATGCAACATAGTGTTTTAAAAAAGAATCCGGACTACACGAGATTAAGACAAATGTGCGATGGGCCATCTGCAGATTCCTTGACTAAGTCTAAAGATTATTTTAATTACGCCTGTCTTACTTCGGTAGACGTGGAACGGTCGTTTTCGAAATATAAGAACATTTTTTCGTCTCGGCGAACATCCTTCACCGAGGCAAATGTGGAAACTTATCTGATGGTGCAACTTTTTAAACAAGCCTATCCGCATTATTAAGAAGGATAGAATTTATTTATTATATCTTTATTTACAGTTACATTATTAAGTACAACAGAATAAAAAAAGCGTTCAGTTTCTCAGTTATTTCCTTATTACATCCCATTTACAACGCATACGGTTTTCAATCAAATAAAAAATCATAATGAAAATAAAAACACCTCAGCGTGTACATATATATATATATATATATCCGCTCTAATTACTAAACATTATTATTGCGTCAGCTTTTATTTTTTTACTCTTGTGTATTAATTTCGAAATATCACATATCTGCTGTGATTCACATATACGCTATTTACAATAAGCGGCCGTTGCGCCTGATTCCGATTCTGTTGGATGGCGCAATTTGGCCCGCTCTAACTATGAATCACACTGAGCTAGTTGCAGAATGCAGCAAGCTGGGCTCCCGAGGGGTAAACCTAATTCGAGTATGCTGAATCCAATGTTTCCGTTTATAAAAGTTAGCTCGCATTTTCGAGCAATTTCAATTTAAAAATTTTAGGTCCAAAGAACCTTCTGGAACATTCTGAAATTTTCTGGATGGCCGTAGAGTTTTTTGGAATCTTCGAGAACCTTCCACCCCCGCTACTGGCACTTAGTCAAATGGATATATAAGCGGCGCTGCTAACCGCTGAGATCTCAGCCTGTTTTCAGAAGTCAAAAAATCACGCAATCTCGTTTGAATAATATGACAAGAAGCCTGAAACTATCACAGCGACAATCCATTCATTTAGCAAAGGATTTGAAACAAACGAACATTTTGGCAGCAGATGTTCGGATATACGGAGCAAGCAATCGTCTTCATCGCTTTACGATTTTTTTCAAATTCATTGAGAATAATTCACCCGCTTAATTGCACTGATATCCGTGGTTTGATTTTAACGATGCAAAGTGAATATAATCCCGAAATACGTCACAGCCTGCTGACGTCAAAGCGCTTAGGCTTTATGTATATCGTAGGTAACGGCCCAGGCCTTCTAGTTTCAGTGGTAACGGTTCGGTCCCGTACATTTCGAATAATCGGAAGTCTACTGTATTTTCTCAGAAGGCAGAACTTTTTATACAGTCACTTTTTTCCCTAAAAATCCATACATTTACTTTAGTTAAGACATTATTTCAACAACGATTCGTCTCATTTACGATGGCTAGAAGTTCAAGCATCGAGTTTTAAAAGAAGCTTTTTAACATGTGTGTGTGTGTGAATATTTGCAGAAGTCGTCGGCAATATTTCGATCCTCATAAAATACGTCTATATAAGTATTAAACCCCGAATCTCCTGCGCTTCTCAATTTTCTTCCCGCTTATAATTTACTGCACCAGACGAGCACTACCGCTCGCTCGCGCATTATTGTGTGTGTCTATTTTCCCGCAGCAGCGCAGAATGATTGGCCGGGTTGTATACGGTTTCCAGCGAAATAAAACCGGCTTTTTTGCGCGCAACGAAAAAATAGACCGCGTATCTGCAGGTCCTCATCTCTTCCCGGCTCGTCTCGTTTCTCTTTTTTTTATCCTTATTTTTCGTGTCATTACTATGCGAAGTGTTCGGCCAAGAAGTACTTGAAATATTTAAAAAGCAGCATCTCGGAAAAAAAGGGGAAAAGGATAAAGATGAAAAGCGATCGGTAGCATCGGCGTGGAAAAGGGCAGAGAGCGGAAAAATGACCTCTCTCTATCGGTCAAAGCGCGGACACGACAAACCGAACCGCGCCGAACGACGAAAATTTTCCCTTTTCGGTCGTTGGACGTCTGTCGTTTTTATCGTCGGATTTGTAAATACGACGATGCTTGTTAAAATTTGTACGTTTTATATATTCGTACAAAGCAAATCGTCGATTTGGTACGAAGTTTATTTATGGTTCACGTATCCGCGAAATTAGGAATCGGCGTTAGTTTCGAAATATTGTTCTCTAAAATAACTATGACGTAAGATTGATATTTTAAAATGTTGATTTAAATTTGATGTATGGCTACTTACATTTGCAAATTTATTCATATTTCAATAAGATGATTTTCACCACCATATTTTTTTATCAAATTAGTTCTTAGAATGTGAACCAGCTTATTATTTGTTTAATTGAATTAACATATAAAAATGCATGTAAAAGTCATTTTAAAATACATCATTAACCCTCGCTTTATAGAAAGCGAATTAAATATCTAATCACGATTAGCACGTTAATCGCTAACTTAATGTTGTGACGTCACTAATCACGATTAAGTAACTTTAATCGTGAATTAAATTAATTCCTCAAATGTCACTTGAACATCTATCAATATTAACGTCAAAAAAGTAAAATATCATGCAAAACAGTTATTTGCATCAATTTAACAAGAATTTATTTAAAATATAACAGATAATCATCTAAATATAGTCATTAACATATTTTTGTGCTACCGATTGACCCAAATGTCATTTTAATTCTAATTAGTTACTCACGAATTAAACAGAATTTCGGTTTACATATAAAAAGCTAAAACCCAATGAAATTATTTGACAATTTATTGGAATATCTGTCAATATTAACCTCAAAAAAATGAAATACCAATGAAATAGCTGTTATTTGCACAAATATTACAACAATTTTATTAAAATAAATAGAAACAATACTGTTAGTGAATGTTGTGGGAAACTCTTGCTTTTTATTGTTGAAAAAGACACTTGGGCTTATTGAAAATATTGTATGTACACTTTAGAGCCGTTTGACACTTACAAGAGTTGTTATTAAAATTTTAGTCAACTGAAATTTTTTAAATAAATTCTTTTAAAAATCTTTGACGTGGCAAACAATATTTTTATTCTGAAATTTATTATATAATTCACATATGATAAAATTTCATAGTTTCACAGAATTTACAAATCGACGCAGAAGTGCTACAAACACCGCACTCATGATATTGAGTAATACAAGTTGCGGCTGAAAACACAATGTACATCGCCTAATTTACAATGAAAATTTACAGATTAATAGACAGTTTTAGATGTCTTGCGTTTGTGATGGTTTCTTACCTATATATGTGCAGCACTAATACATTCAGGCATGAAAGTGTTCCCTTTTAATTTCACCTTGAATTAAACCTTGGAATCTCCTTGCCTTAATTCGCTGTTTAGCAAAGCCAGAATTACTTTCCACTGCTTGTTTAACAACCACTTTCTTGACCAGTACGGCCGCTTCTTTTTCTTTTTTTCTTAGCCGTTAAATATAACAGATAATAGGTAAGACTGCCTGTTGTCAGCGGTAATAACTACAGCCCGGTAACTAGAGAGCGGCGGTGTGACTGTGTTTAGGTGGGCGGAAAGGGCTGCTGTTCGATTATGATACGACACGACAAATCATCATCACTCAGTTCGGTTTAGCTTTGGATAGCGGATAGGTCGTGTTGATTATGATGAAGACGTAGTTATATCATTGTAGTTATTATTTAGTGTAGTGCGTTTTGATTTTATTGATACAGACGTAATTATTAATTGTAGTTTTTAATGAACATGTCGAAGGCTAAAAAACGACCCTTTCAAGACATAGTAAATAAGTTTATTTCTGACTTTCCCGATTTGTTTTACAACGGGAGTAAGATAGTATGTAAAATGTGCAAAATACATTTGATGTCAAATAAGAAGTGGAACTGTACAAGACACGTAAATTCCGCACAGCATAGGAAACGAAAATTGGGCATGTCGCCGAGAAGTGCACTTTTTTATGTAATTCTTATGTTACCGTTTAAGGACTTTTGGGACAAATACAATCCCGAATTGTGGTTGCCAACGGAGAAAACGGCATAAGCATGTTGCACGCGATGACGTGAAAAAGAAAATGAAACGCATATTGGAAAAACAATTTCTTTGGTTATGTGTTGACGAGACAACAGACTGTAAAAAAATTTCAATTGTAAATATTATGGTACGCATACCAGACCCTAGTAAACCTACATTACCACTGTTACTAGCTATCCGAAGACTACAAGAGTGTACTGCTGCAGCAATTACGAATGTTGTACTTAGTACGTTGGAAAAATCTCAAATTTCAAAAGATAAAGTGTTGATGTTTATGAGCGATGGCGCAGCGATAATGCGATCTACATCTTGTGGCAGAAACCATTCGACAACACTGCCGTTCTCTTCTTGAACATGGTTGCAAGTGTTTACATGTCACGTGTAAAGTGCATGCTTTACATCTTGTGGCAGAAACGATTCGACAATGCTCTCCCGAGGTAGATGCATTAAGAGCAAGCACAAAAAAAGTATTTTTGAAATCTCCCAAACACCTACGAATTTTATATTACCTTTATTTTTATACGCAGCGGACTTAGTGCCCCCCCCACCCTTCTCATGCTAAATATATAGATATAGCTAATTTCACATTTTCCAGATGTGTATATTACTACCACTGACGTCAAAATATGCGTCCTTATAATAACCCCTCCGCCCACAAACATTCAGTCAAGTATTGCAAGATAGGAACTGAGACAACCTTTAGGATACATACATTTCACCAACCTTGAGGTAGTCCAACTTTATACATAACATGTTAAAACTTATGCTTATTTTACAGCAAATGTTAATAATAAATAAAAAGATAATGTCACAAATAGACAAAGACAAGATTCAGATTTTTTTTTAATTGAAAGAGATATCTTCAACTTGGGGACTGATCCACCCCGTTAAATGGATCTAGAAATCCTCTAAAGAGGGGGCGCAACCCCACAAGGGGTGTTTAGCCATATACATACATATCTTCAACTAAACAAGACCTAATAAAACCACTTTAAAGAAAAAAGAATTTGTAACATTTGTAACGTATACCATAAGAGTGATCGTCTTATGATTACCCGATTTTATACGAACTCAGCGCATCGAAACGTGTACTGTGTTAAATGTCATTTGCGTGAACGCAAATTCATTTGTGCACCTTATTCATGACATAAACAGAGTATTAGTTCACGTACACCTGCAAGCCGCGACTTCGCTCTCGCATTTCCGAAAGAAGCCGGCATTTATGCACCTTGTTCACGTTATAAACAGCGTATTTGTTCACTTACACGTGCAAGCCGCGACTTCGGTCTCGCATTTCCGAAAAATGCCGGGTGATTATAGTATTCTCGCTCTTAGGGTATACGTTAAAACAACATAATACGGTTTTCCCAATGGCTAAGAAGACATTTAAATGTTGGCATTGAAAAGGAACATATCTTTTTGCATATTTAAAAGCATCCTCTGTTCCACTTCGGAAAGTGACTGTCATTTATTTTCCGTTAATATTTAATCCGTAGGACATCAGAACTCTACAGACTAATTTTTAATTCGTCCTTTCTATCTGCGACAATAAAAAAGTTATAAGGACTTAAAACGTTCGCAAACGAAGACTACTGACCCTCTACACCGTAAATGTCACCGCTGCTGTCGGCCCGACGGAACCCGCCGTTCAGGGACGGACCGCAGAGACATCTACTGGGAAATGACCCATTAAATAATGAAATAGACCAATTTGGAGAGCGTATCGACTTATACAACTGTCATTTATTTATATTCCTTCTATCTATGTGTGTGTGTAGACGACATTCGATGAATTTAGAACTTTAAAACTATAGCGCAGTACTAGGCAACAATCCTTTGCGGTTGTTATTTTAACAATCATCCGAGAACAGTGAAGTCTTTTATCTTTTACATCCCTGCCGTGTATCAAATTTACCATCAGCGGTATTTCTGTGAAATCTAGAGATTGCGTCACGATAGTCGCCGAGAATTGATCGTTGGTGTTGTTTGAGTCTCGATAGCAACGTCTAGGTTCGATTGTTTTCAGGAAGTAATTTGATATCGGAATCTAATAATCGTAGAAATACCTTTAACCTAAGAAATATGTGGATTTATACACTCGATCAATAAAGCAACGCATAAAATCTAACACTTTCTTGCACAAATTACTTTTAATTGATAGAAAAAAATCTTTCACTGTTTAGGTTTTAAAAAAGTCAAATGTGCAATACAGTGTGAAAACAACTTTCTGCTTATATTTATAAACAATGTTGTCAATAGAATAGAATAGCTATGGAGATTTTGGCTTAAAATCACATGTATTTTCTTATGAAGGTTCAAATTTACTTTTTATTCTCACCACCATAAGAAAATACATGGGATTTTAAGCCAGAACCCCCGTAGTTATTCTACTAGCAACACCGCCACATGAAACACTCATCGGTTTTCTTTTCATCATAAAAATCTTTCAGAATTTCCAAATCTTCCAGAATTCAAATTGCTTTATACGATTTCATATTTATTACTTTTACGAGTATGCGCTATAATTCTTGCTACCGCTATATAGTCGAGCGTGTCACCGTGCGTCATAGTACAGTGTGCGAGGCCTACATTATATATATATATATATATATATATATATATATATATATATATATTACGGTTCGAAGAGTAGTAGTTTTTAGTAGCCAGCCAGACAACGTGACTAGTGCATGAAAATGTCTCGGGTAACGAGAATTGAGTACCGCGCGGTCGTTAAATTTTTAATAAAAAAAGGGCATACGCCTAATCACATTAAATAACGTTTAGACAGCGTTTATGGTGATTTATCTCCTTCATATTTCACTGTAAATGTTTCCGTTTGGGGCATGGATCTCTTGTAGATGATGAGCGCCCCGCTATGCCAATTGAACTGATAACGCCTCAAAACATTTCAATTATTGAAGAAATGGTATTAGCAGATCGCCGTTTCAAAATGAAGGAGTTAGCAGTGATGTCTATTTCCGAAACAAGTATTCGCCAAATTCTCCATAACCATTTTGGTATGAATAAGATTAGTACAAGATGGGTACCGCATCTTCTTTCTACTATTAACTGGCTTGAAACCTCATGCTTGGCTAAACATATCTTCAAACAGAAGTATAAGGCTTATGCAAGTCAAAAAGTTTGATTTGAGTAAAATCTGTTCTGTTGGTACTTTTGCATGAACGTATAAATAATATTGCAAGAGTACTGCATGTGCATAATAATTCAAAAGCAAAGACAAAAAGGACGTGGTTTATGAAGAATTTATTGTTTACATTATATTATATAACATTATCGCAAATTTCTGAAATAATGTTAAAAAAAGCAAGACTCCTGAATTTATCAAACTTATTTCCTTGTTTATGACAAATAGTACTACGATCATAGTGCCACTATAGACAAAGCTTCAATTCTCCCGTATAGTTCCGTTGTATATCGTGTACATTGTACTTGACCCGAAAATACACGAGGGAATTGAAGTGTTGGCCTTGATTTCACATTTACGTCATCACCAGCCGTCACTGAGCGAACGTAATGTAGCTATCAATAAATTTATATTTAAATGAAACAGTTTTCGCTAACCAGGGTATAGTCAACACGCTCCAGCAACAGTAAGAGGTAATTCTTCATTTTGATCAGAAAATACAAGCTACTTAATATAGACTCGAGCCATTTTACGCAAATCATTTATCACGTTAACAGAAACGCAGAATTTGTACTACAAATTATACGACTTTATTATTAGAAGGTGGTACAATTAACCTCATCAATGGTAAAATTGTCTGGGTTTTTAGTTTCTTCATTAATTTATACCGTTTTTTAATTCCAAATAAATCAGCTTTACATCTTAGTTTCAATGAAAACAATTTATTTATTTATTGGTCATTTTCTGTTAAAAAAAGAGAATAACCATGTGTGTTAGGAATTATTTAAGAAAGGCGAAAATTAGAAAAAATCATTTTTGCATTAGATTTCATTGAAAACCTAAAATATCCACTTATGGCCCTATGTATGGGTGAAATATTATTTCTGGAATCGGTTCCGCACCAATTTATATCTTAACTTAGCCCAGCTCTGGCTTCGCAGAACGTACGGCCGTATTATCTTTCTCTCCGGTGACTTTTCTTCTGTACATAAATTTTGTTTCAACCACATGTGCGTAACCGATGTTATTTATATTACATGTATTAATCATTACATACCAGTTTTTAGTAAATTTACATTCGTCGCCTGTGACTGTTGCGGCGCAGAACGAAAAGGTCAATGGTTTCATTAAATGTTGCCAACAAATGCGACTCAATGATTAACTTTCTTGGTTTAATAAAGAAAAAGGCTAAAAACTATCGTGATCTGGTCTTTCTATCCACAGCTTGTCATATAATGTTTAATTTTTTATTGCCCATGCAATATTGTTACAACTGTGGATTAATTATTACATCTCTGGGGTCCCCATAACAGCAATACTTACCGATGTTGATTTTAGCTCTTAAAAGTATCAATTTTTATAAATATTATTATCGAGAAGTATTTTAGATATAACATTTTTGCATTTGAATTCGTTAAAAGATAATATTCTTAATTTTTGATAACGATTCAGTAAATAGGTGTACATCTGGGAATTATTAGGTCTTAACGTAAAATTGAGTTAAATATTTTCGTGTTCATGAATAATGAGATTCGTTTCTAATATATTTCCTATTTATTTAATTTTTTTTTCAGCAGAACGTAATCTAGTAGTAGACATGTTAATGTCAAATTCTGGTAAACAGTTTTTCTTGAGCCGTCTAAGTTACAGTTCAGGCATCATTTAAGCATAGAATTCAAGAGTAAAGTCTAAATTGAAAATGATAAGCCGACCACTGGAACTCTGATATCTCAGCAGAATATAGCCTTTAATGTTGTGATGCGTCTTTTGTTTTAAACTGAATATAGGGCTGGTGGTACATTTTCCGGACGTACTTCTTGTAAATTTCTATTAAATTAACTTTACAGTCTTCATTGATAATCGTAAATGTGCGTTTCTTAATTGTTTTAGTGTTCGGAAGCGAAATCATTAGAACAGACTCTTCCTCATCAATATCATCAACTCGAATTTTGTGTAGTTCGTCAATTCTACATCCGCCAGCTACACCCATAATAAGTAATACCTATAAAGAATGAAAAATTGGAAACGTATTTCAAGGATGATTATAAAAATTCTTACCATCATACATAAGTACATTTCATTAGGGGCATCGGATAAAAATTTGTTGAAATCTGTTTTTTCAAAATGTTCGAGACTTTTTTGGTTCGTAACCTGAAGTCTGTCTTTTTATAAAAGCAATGAGCTTTGAAAACCTGCAAAACTCCATAATTTCGAATATTTAGGTTTACTTACTTGGAAATATCAATATTTTCATTTACGAATAGCGTTGCTCTGAGCATTGAGTAAAGACAGCATAAGGTGGACACTTTTCCTTTTTTTTTTTGATTTTTCTAAGAAATAGGCTAGCAGTATTTCCTCGTTAACAGTTTTCACATTTTTTATTGTCTTCTATTCACAAAATGTTTTGTACTCCTTTTCGTAAACTAATTTTGATTTTTCCGGCAATAAATTGTATTTATTTGTATGTTACGATAATTCCTATGTTCGGTTTAAAACGGAACGCATTGAAGGCATATTTTCAGAGTTAGAAAAATGCATGGTATATGTTTTTGGGAGCATTAACTTTCGCTTCGGATTCGAAATTCGAATTTAAAAATGTAAGAATTCGACAGCACCAGTTCAAACATTCTTTGTTGCTACTACTAATTTGATTACGACATTAAAAATTAAAAGCTGGCCTTCCAGATGCATATAAATCCATATCGTAACAACGCATTCACTTCGGCAACAAATGTTACTCATCTGCTTGGCGTGGTCGCAGTTAATTGACTGTAAGAGAAGTAAACATTCTCAGAAACGACGTTATGGCATTTGTGTTAAAACTAACAATAAAAAGCGAAGAAAAAAAAGATCTATACATATATGCATTTCATGGATGCGTCGTAAAACATCCATATGTAAAGCACACAGCTGGATAATCTCTATATATCCAGGCCCCGTTTCAGAAAGAGAACACACACGCACACGGTTTCTTTTTTCTCCTTTTTTTTTTCTTTATTTTCGAACGAAAGAGGGAGATGGGTGAAATTCCTTCGCGTTTGATAAATAAAGCATAAACGAAATTTAAATACAATTAAATGTTTTCAACTCTAAATGCGCGCCATCCCATCTTAATGGCGCAATTCGGATTTCAGTCACATTTCTGGAGATTCACCTCCTCCTTCCTTCTCGTTGATGAGTTTGCTTACACGATTTGTGTGAGCGGCGCTGTTGGTCCTGCTGCTGCGTTCGCATATTTTCGTCGATTTAAGCCTTCGCGACGGGCCTACTTCGATATGGTAGTAATTTTTAGGATTACGACGGTAATAAAACAATATTAAACATAATAAAATTCTCGAATAGGGCAGAGAGAAAACGTAGGAGAGATTATCATACACCACGGGTTAGGTTATATGGTTTTAATAAAAGAGAAAATAATAGAAGTTGTAACGAAGAGGGAAAAAACGCGAAAGCATGTATTAATACGAAAGATTTAAAGCTGGTATCTTTTGGGATGGTCATTTAAATCATTTGACATCAAAAAAATTATTAGTTATTTTTGTGGGGAGTTTTGTTTGCCGAGTTCAGCGGTGATGCCTATGTCCATATGGCTACAATAAATAAATTGTTTATTAATTCTACGTACGTGCTTTACAATTGTCGAAACTGGCGTTCTAATTGTTAGTTTAAAATATACTTTTAGATTAGGTCAGATTTTTATTGAAATAAATGATGCTTAAATATATTTCAAAATATCAACTACAGTGAGAAGCTGAAGAATATCCAGGGCTGTGCCATGCTATGTTACAGAGACGCGACCGCATCGTAAGGGGGCGGCATAAGCGGCGAAATCAAAATAATAGCTGTTTTTTTAGTCCAATAGAAGTTAAAATTATGAAAAATTAAATTCTAATCAAATTTTTTGGATGATCCGAAAGATTTATACATGGCATTAACATTTGAAAATGATTTCGGGCATATAGCCACTACGACTGTTCTTAACGAAGCGTATTCTGGACGTCCAATTTTGGGTTACTCTTTCGAGCACTGCTGGCAGTATGTAACGAATAACACGAACAATGTTGGCTTCCAATGGGTCAATTGTTGCTGGTTTATTGACATAAGCTAGCGACTTCATGTAGCCCCACAGGAAATAATCGAGAGGTGTAAAATCAACCTTGGAGGTCAATTGACGGGTCTACTCCTCGAAATGAACATCGTGAAATTTTGATTTCAATAAGTCGATGGTTGCCGTCACCGTGTGGCGCGTAGTGTCACTCTGTTTTTCAAACAAAAGATCATTAATCATGGTGCGGTAGCGATCTCCATTGACGGTAACGAGCTCCGGCCTCATTTCTGAAGAAAGAGGGCCAATAATGCCACCGCCGTATAAACCGCATCAAACAGTGCATTTTTCTGGATGTAATGGAGTTCGTAGGGTCTCTTGTGTATTGGTTCCACTCCATATGTGGCAATTTTGTTTATTTACAAACCCGTTATGCCAAAAATCAGCTTCATCGCTGAAGTCAGTTACCAACTGCTCTTGAGTCCAATCGGCGAAAGAACGACGTAGATGATGGTCTTGTGGCTTTAATTCCTATACCATCCGGATCTTATGCGGATGTAGATCAAGATCTTTGCGCAAAATTTTCCACGTAGTGGACGGACAGAGATCCAATAACTGTGACCGACGACGAATGAATAAATTATGATCTTCTTCCACGCTTTCGTTTATGGTACAACAACGACGATATTCTCTTCAGTATGCACATTCCTTCGACGCGTTGGTGTTATTGCATCATGTAGAGAGTATGTGGTATGAAGTCTATCCCCACAGTTCGACGGATGGCTTGCTCAGAAGGACGATTATGTGGGCCGTAAAAATCACAAAATCGTTTGTATGTTACACGAATCGATGACTAATTTTCAAAATAATTTGGTAGTGTTGTTCAAGCGTGAAAAAGTGGACGCAGTAAACCAGCTTGTTTGACAGATAACTTTTCCATAAGTTCTATCCAAGTAAAAAAAACACTCGTTATTACGCTATTATTCTCAAAATCTACTATAAAGATAAATGATGCAACACAGGTTACTGTACGAAACACATTTTATTATACGCACGAAAACAATAAATAAAAGTACATTATTAAATAAATATAAATATAATTACGTATATTTTAAATGATTTAAAATTCGCTATATGGTAAGTTCTAAGAGGAAGAATTTTTAGCGTACCATAAGTCGGAGCATAGATTATAAGTATGTATATGAAATAACACGTATTTCAACCGGTTTAAAATGCGCCACATACATAAACACAACAATAATTTTTTTCGAAACTGTATTATACAGGGTGTTCCGAAACAACGTTTACAGGTTTTAAGGGAATGTAATACGGTCGAAAATATAAAAAGTCTTAATAAACATATGTCCGCAAATCAACCGTTTACGAGATAACAACGAGCGTTCCCGATACATGAAATACTCAATGATAGCACATTCTAGTTAACATGTGCTTATCGGCTAGTTTTTTTGGCTGTTTTGATTGAAGTTTTTTGCAATTTGCACCAATTACAATGGCTGCGTATTCAAATACTGAAATGAGAGATATGGTGTTTATGTACGGTAGTGCTGTAAAAGCACGTTACGGACATATGTCTATTAAGACTTTCTATCTTATTTTCAATCGTACTACATGCCCTTAAAATCTGTAAACGTTACTTTAAAACATCCTGTATAATAACTTGTACGTAAATTGTAAATATCGTTGTAACATAATGAATACGGCAAAAGATAACATTATTTCGAGTTTAGATAAATTATTCTACAGTCCACATAAGTGTGGACGATAAAGATATAGTGGTAAGTTGTTATGATTTTAATACCTCGAAATTTACCTGTGTAATGATATTACAGTGAAGTTCGTATATAACGAGCCGTGGATATAACGAGCGCTTGGTTGTAACAAGCAAATTAAATAGTCCCCGTCGGAATCCCACATAAACACATGTATTGCTGTTCTGTTATAATGAGATCTGATATAACGAGGGCTCGCATATAACACGGGTAATTTTTGGACTCGGGCAACTTTTCGGTCGGCTATAACGAGGCGGCGACGAAGCGACGAGGATGCGTGCGCCGTGCACTTGCACATAAGCTCCGCACAAGTCGTGACACGCGTCTGAGCCAGGGATTACACCGGAGTTAAAACGGCATTATTTGTGCAGTGTGTGTGGCGGAAAAAATGTCGAATTCAACGAAAAATACACAAAGATCAATTACGTTATCGGTTAAAGTGGAAATAATACGAAAGTTACAAAGTGGATGTTCAAATAGCCAAATATGCATCTAGCATTTGGACAAAACGAGAAAAACTGTTGGAAGCGCAGACGTGTACAAATCCGACAACAAAAAAACTTCGTCAGCCCGAAAGAAGAGATGTGTATCAGGCTTCGCTGAAGTGGTTTACATTAAAAAGGAGTGAAAATGTATCAATTTCCGGGCCAGTTTTGCAGCAAAAAGCAAGCCATTTTGCACAATTATCGGCAAATGAAGAAGCCTTAGAGGATGCTGGAAGCTTTTCTTGCACGAAATCATGGATTGATCGCTTCAAAAGGAGGCACAACATACGCAGCGGTAAAATTCACGGAGAGTCTGCTGTAGTATCACCACAAATAACAGAAGAATGGTTAACAACCATTTGGCCAAGTAGGTGTCTAATATCCGTACTTCTGATTAGTTATTGTTTTCGAAATTTCAGGTTTGCGACGGCGATATGCTGATAAAGATATTTTTAACGGAGACCAAACAGGAATTTTTTATAAAATGACGCCCGACAGAACCTTACGCTTTAAAGGGGAGAAATGTTCTGGGGGGTAAGCGCTCAAAAGATAGGATCACTGCTTGGATCTGCGCGAACATGGATGGCTCGGGAAAAGAGAGGCTCTTTGTAATAGACAAATCCAAATCACCAAGGTGCTTCAAAAACATGTCACTGATTTATGAAGCGAACAAAAAGGCCTGGATGACAGGTGATATCTTCACTAAATTAATACAAAACTGGGATGCGGAATTAGCTAGAAAGAAAAGAAAAATTTTATTGTTGATAATTGTCCAGCACATCCCACGATCATGAATTTGCAGTGAATTGAGGTGATTTTTCTTCCTCCTAATACGACGGCAACGTTGCAACGAATGGATCAAGGGATGGAATAATAATTTTAAGCAGCATTTTGATTGTATTCAACGTAATTTTAGGGGTGATTAAGTGTTTAAAATCACATTATCGAAGGCAGCTGTTATTTAAATTGGTCAACGCACACGACAACAACACTGAATTTAAAGTTTTGTTGTTGGATGCGATTGCAATATTAAATACAGCTTGGAGAAATGTTTCCTCAAAAACTATTTCCAACTGTTTCCGACATGCTGGCCCTAATGTAGATGTTGATTTCACGGAAGACGACATAATTCCCGTCGCCCAATGGCTCTTGATACATAAGGATGAAGAATGGGACGTCGATGATCTGTCCAAATGGGCACAAAGCAACAACATTTCGGAATTCGATCATATTGATCTACGAGAATACGACAGGATAGATGAAAACTTTGAAGTATTCGAAGTTCCTGACGATATTAAAATTATCCAATCCATCATTAGTTAACCAGGTGAGAACATTGACGAAGAAGATATCGCAACTGCAGAAGACGGGGATGAGGAAACAGAAATCCCTACGACACAAGAAGCTATGGATGCTTTGAACACCATAATGTCGTATGTGCAGTTTTGTTCTCCCTGAAGAAGAACAATTTTTGAATGCCGCAGATAAATTGGAAGGAGTTTTAACTAAGAAAATTCTAAGTGCCCGGAGCACACACAAAAAAAAATAACTGATTATCTTGCGTAAGATCCAAAGTTTAATTTTCATGTACATATGTATTAATATCTTTTTGTTTTTACAGAATAAACTTTTCAGTTGGCATGTGTACTTAGTTTTTAATTATATATTCCTAAAAGCGCGCAATTTAACGTATAATATGTACACGAAAATGAAAAAATCTTTTGTAGCGAGCGGTCGTATATAACGAGCAATTTTTATGGTTCCTTGGTCCCTCCTTATAGCCGAACTTCACTGTATTTGACAATGTAATGCATATTATAAACGGTATTATTCAAAGCAGATGTATTAATGAAATAATACATCCTCTTTAATAGTCACGAGTATACCAGCTGTCAAATATGTAAATTTACAGTGATTTGGCAACAGCGTTAGAAAATGTCATAACTACCAACGACGCAGGTTGACTACTAAACTGAACGAGCTATATGTGAAATTATCGTCATGGTTTATGATAGTCATGCCACAGGGAAACTGTTATAGTTATAATAATCATAACATCACTCTTCGATATATCAAATAATGTTGATGGACGACCTATTTGAGTTATTAGTTAGGTTCTATGAGAATGGTATATGTATTTTAAATAAATAATTGCAAATTAAAATTCTTGTTTATTTATGAATTCAATTTAACATTATTACTATTACGGAGATGTTTAGAAAAAAGAAAGATAATTTTAGGTTCAGTGACAGCTGGTGGTGACGTAAATAGGGGGTCAAGGACAAGGCTTCGACTCCCTCGTGTATTTCCGTTGAATATCGTGCACATTGCACTTGCCAAAAAAATATATACGAGGAAATCGAAGCGTTGTCCTTGACCTCTCATTTACGTCACCAGCAGCCTACACTGTTTACGCTTACAATAACAACAATTAAAAGACTTTAAAGAATATAAAAATATAATTTTTCAGATATCATACGCCCTTTTTCGTCAGTGACAAACAGTATTGGATATCCATTGCTACAAAATGACTAAGTATCTGTAGTTTTAACTATTATCAATCATCCTAAAAGAATCGTTACTGGTGAAATGGAAAATACATTCAAAACGTATCTTCAACTCATATGTTTGCACTAAACATACGCCATATGCTAAATTGACCAGTTAATGCTGTTTTAATTAAGGTAGTATGTACGAAGCAGAGTATATTTTAGATACTAGTTAATGAATAACTGTGTATTTAATCCACATTTCAGAGAATGAAATATAGTTTTGGTCAATGATCAAGAAAAGTTTAATGTTTCTGCTCATAAAATACTTGCGATGACTTCTGAAATTCTTCATACGTATATACTTCTCGATAATGATCTTCTTGCTGAATACGCAGTTCGAAATGTGAGATCATTTTCGAATATAAAGCTTTTATAACAGCGCTATCAAAATTTTCTGTCAAACGAGACTGGAAAAAAACATAGTAAACATTAAATTATAGATTTCTGACGTGTCCAAATTAAATGTTGGTAACTTTTTGAACAGGTAGCAAGTATCAGAAATGTTTATTTGGAAATACATGTCAATTGTACAGTTAAGTGTTGAAATATTGTACAAGAACTGGTTAATTGATATTTCGTTTAAACAATACCTTCCTATCTTCTATAAAAAATATGAATAAGTTATATGCATAAATATAATTTGAGAGAACTTCAATAGAAGAACCTTGTGTTATCTACTGTACCTGGAAGATAATTTATTCACGGAATGAGTAATATTTTGGTGTAATTTGTAATTTTGGTGAGGTAATAACTTGTAATTTGTTGACGTAAAACTATACTACTGTGAGGTTCTCAAATATCCCTCCTCCCACTACTAACATTTAAATGACAGAAATAGAATATTTGAAAAAAGTAGGTCGTTTTTTTATGAACTAACTTTTCCGGTATTACCGGAAGTGGCGCAAACCTTCTTATCTTAAATAGAACACCTTCTATATTACAGTGGGATATTGGAGCGAAGTACGTGCACTTACACCTCGATTCATTGATTTTTATTTTAATTTTAATATTCGATAAATATCAGAATTTAATTTAATATTTGCAGAATTCAAATTATTTTCGATTATTATTCGAATTTTGGCATTTTGATAATTTATATTATTAATTCTTTATTTCTTAGAAAAAAAGAGTCCATTAATATTACTTTGTGGGGGGATAATCAAAATTACGAACTATTTTTAATTTTTAAGTTACATCTTGAAGATATCTTTTGTAAAAAAACACACAAAAATCATATACAACACAAATAATGTGTTTATTTGGAATCTAGTCATCAAAATTCACGTCATCCACACGATCAAAAATGATCATCGTTGGGCCAACCACAAAAGTATCAAGTCGTTGGATTGACAACAGACAGTTTTTGGCAAACTCATCTAGAAATTCAGATTAAAATAATATTTAAAAGTATTAGAAACTGTTAAAAGTTTGAAGAAAATAACCAAGAAAATTAAACTAAAGAAGCGACTGGAGGGGTTTATTACAAAAGTATTTCGAGCATTAACTGAAAAGGAAGAAAATAGGATTTAAAAGGACTTAAAGCGATATTCTCACACATCACAAAATCATTTTGTAAGTGAAGAATTGAAAATAATAAAGAGGACTATCATTTAATTTAATATTTCATTGTCGAAAACGTCTTAAATTTGGCGATCTTGCCAGGATATTTAGATTAAGCCGGAATGTTCTATTTTTCAAAATTCACGTGGAATACATAAACGATCAATCAAAATTAGAGGAAAGATTTGTAGTATTAGAAGTAAAATCACTCATTCTCACACATCATCAATGCATATCTCAATCAATAGACGTAGTTATTGATTGTAGTTATTATTTAGTGCAGTGCGTTTTGATTTTATTGATACAGACGTAGTTATTAGTCGTAGTTTTTAGTGAACATGTCGAAGGCTAAAAAACGACCCTTTCAAGACATAGTAAATAAGTTTATTTCTGACTTTCCCGATTTGTTTTACAACGGGAGTAAGATAGTTTGTAAAGTGTGCAAAATACATTTGATGTCAAATAAGAAGTGGAACTGTACAAGACACGTGAATCCCGCACAGCATAGAAAACGAAAATTGGGCATGCCACCGAGAAGTGCTTTTTTTCATGTAATTCGTATGTTGATAAACTGTAATTTGCCACTAGCCTTACTCGATAAATAACCGTTTAAGGACTTTTGGGACAAATACAATCCCGAGTTGCGGTTGCCAACGGAGAAAACGGCACGTAAGCATGTTGCATTTGTACGCGATGACGTGAAAAAGAAAATGAAACGCATATTGGAAAAACAATTTCTTTGGTTATGTGCTGGCGAGACAACAGACTGTAAAAAAATGCAATTGTAAATATTATGGTACGCATATTAGACCCTAGTAAACCTACATCACCACTGTTACTAGCTAGCCGAAGACTACAAGAGTGTACGACTGCAGCAATTACGAAGGTTGTACTTAGTACGTTGGGAAAATTTCAAATTTCAAAAGATAAAGTGTTGATGTTTATGAGTGATGGCGCAGCGATAATGCGTTCGGTAGGCCGTTCTCTTCTTGAACATGGTTGTAGATATTTTTGAATTTTACATTTTTATGGTTTTTTTTTATGTTTGTTCTTTAGAGATTTTAATTTTATAAATACGACGAGTATAAATTAATTAAGTTGTGTTCATTGAAGTATTATTTTAATATTTGACATTGCAAACGAAAACACATGTCAAGTTCGATTAGAAGCTCCAAGTTCTTAAAGTCTATCTTTACTTCTCTTTAACTTATGAATTTAGAAGGAGAACTCGGAGCTTCAAAACGAACTTTGCCGCAATCGCATTGCTGTAAGTAAAATCTTCTCACCGGACCGTTCAAAATATTACAAGATGGCATTTTACAAAAAAGTAAGCGAAAAAACGATTTCATAACAGTTTTAAATTCCTTCAAATAAAATTTTCTTTTAATAAAATTTGTATGGTGGTACGCCATTTTATTGATATTAAAAAAGCTAAAGCAACCGCTACATTATTGTCGTCTGCAGCTGTTTTTTGCACGAAGACTTTTTCTTCTAAATCGGGGCAAATAAAGACGGGCAGCACGGGGATTACGACACTTTTCAAATATTGAAGGCATATCATATTTCTCTCTATTAGTAAAATCCGTAACAGTAAGAAACATAAATTATAAGTAGAGTAACCTAAACTTGCGGACTCGCATAGGCGTCGGTATTACGGGTTAATATAAGAATACGAAAAATTCATAAATAAACTAAACCGGTAGAAAAGCGGGCATGTAGTGTCGACCTTGAATATAAATCATGTTAAACCGCGCTGAGAGAGATTTCGTTTTAGTACCGGTTGAGCTGTTGCAGAGATTAGTCGAACGGTCAAGGTTATGTACTTACGTGTCGCTTTTGAAAATATAGCTGATGTTTTTTGTGCTGTAGTATTATACCAAGTACATAATTAGTGTATCGTTTCATATAGAACTAATATTTACATACCTAAGAAAACAAAGCCTCGTAATAGATTTGCTACTAATGTACATAAGTATGTGTCACTTTTTCCCCATTTCAAATATGACGGTAGTGCAGTTTTTTTGCTTAATATGCAATGTTCGTTTGGCTGCATTGGACAGAACTGATTGCCAGAGGCATGTCAATGGTATTAAGCATATGAGAAATGCAAGAACTGAAATACCTTATACACTATTCCTCATACATTTATTAATCATGTTTACCTCTTGTAATCTTCCGTTGTCGTTGGTGAGAAAAGCAGCTTTTAAAACGTTTTGGCGACAATACGTTCCAAAGTACCCATTACCCTCACAAACACAATTACAGAATCATTTGCCGCGAATGAAAGAGATGCTAGAAAATGTGTGTAAACGTGATTTGTGTTCCAAAAAAATATGGATTACCGTGGATGAGACGACCGATATAAAGAAAAACAGTATTGTGAATGTAATAGCTCGCGTTTTATCTAGCGAGAACACAGCATCTCGATATTTGTTAGCTTGCAAACGAGATAATGAACGCTTTGAAAAAATTTAAAATTGCCCAAGATCAAGTTGTGATGATTGTGACAGATCGTGCAGCAACGATGTTAAGTGTTGGGCGATCCTTAAAACATATATTTCCTAACTTAATACATATAACCTGCGTGCTGCATGCTTTGCATTTAGTTGGTGAAGTTGTTCGACAACATTACGGAAACGCAAACGTTTAAAAGAATTTCGTAAATTTTGTCCAGGTATTCCAGAACCTCCTGAACCAATTTTAACGCGATGGGGTACTTGGCTAACAGCAGCTTCTTACTATTTGATCCATTTTCAACAAATTCAATCAGTTATAATGCGATTTAATCGGAATGAATCCAAAGCAATTAGAGAAAGTCAAAGAGAATTTCAAATTCCTCAACTTTTAGAAGATTTAACAACAATATGTACCAATTATACAGTATTACTAGATACCATCAGAAAACTACAATGTACTGAATTGTCATTGCCGGAATCATTCGACATAGTGGAGAGTGTAAAAAATAAATTACACACATTAAATGATACGCCAGGATTATGTGCTAGTCAAAAGTTGGCAGATGTTTTAAGGAAAAATCCCGATTTTAATACTTTAGAGGCCGTTTATAATAAGTGTAAGAATAGTGAACTTTTAAGTGATTTTGAAAAACAGTTCTACATGCAAATGTAACTTCCTTAGATGTGGAGAGATCGTTTTCTATGTATAAGAATATTTTTTCTTGTCGACGCACAAGGTTTAAAGAAGTAACTGTGGAAACATATGCAATGATGCAAGTTTACAGTAGTTTACATCCTGATGCCTCTAATTTGTTGAATAATTAGCAAGTAAGTTTATTTACGAATTTTTCGTATTCTTATATTAACCCGTAATACCGACGCCTATGCGAGTCCGCAAGTTTTGGTTACTCTAATTACAAGTAAGCATAACTGAAACTGTCAAAAAGATTTTTTCTCATGGCGTACTGCACATAAAATCGGTTTACTTCGATATACGCAGCGGTTGCTACATGAAATTCAAAATCTACTAAGATAAAGATTTCTTTAAAGCTCTTAAACTTTTGAATTAATTTTGAGGATACTATCGAAAGGAATATGTACATGTCTTATATCATTGAAAAGAGGAAAAAATTCTCTATCGGATATGCAATAAAAAGTATGGTGTTCTCTTTAAAATACGAAAATTGATGCGACTTCCGGTTAAACCGGAAATGATGCCTCGATAATTTTAAAAATTTTAAATGAGAAAAACTTCATATGGGAAAAAAAAGGAAACCAATACCTTTTTTTAACAACGAAGATATTGTACTGAAAAAGGTACGCTGAATCACCCGGTATATATAGTACTTATGAAAATATCATATTTTCGAATCCTGACAGATTACCAAAACCGTTATAGTTGCACATCGTTGCATTTTTAAAGTTAATGTACGTTTTAGATTCATCTTTCCGTTAGCTTTTCAAAAACTTCAAAATATACGATGTTCTATTTATAATAAGAACTCAGTCACTTCTGGTGACACCGGTAGTGTAATTAGATTGCCGATAACACCGAAAGTTAGTTCACAACAAACAGAAATCGATCTATTTTTTTTAACGTTAACATCTATCTTCTAAAGTTAGTAGGAGTATAGAGTCTCATCTCGTAGGGTAGTAAAATGTTCGTTCTTTCTTACCTGTTGCATTTTTTCGAAATCTAAGTAGGGCCTTTGTACGTGCGTGTGCTTTGTATGCCTGGACCGTTTCCTAGGTGACACCTCGTAGTGCAACAGCTTAGCGGGCGGACTCATCGAACGTATCCTATTCTGATAGTTGATTGGCGTTCTACCGCCCGGCTTCAAAGCTTCCAGGGGCGGCGAAGTCCTGAATTGCACTGGGGTAGCCATGCTGGCCAGCAAGTTGTGTACTTCTTCGTCGGACGAGCCGGAATGTTCGATGTTGCTGCTGTGACGATTGTGGTGATGGTGGTGATGATAGTGGCCGCTGTTGCTGTGATGATTATTATGATTATGGTAATGGTTGTGGTGGTGATGGTAGTGGACGGTGGTGGTGCCGTCTTCGGCGCCGCAGCATTTCGATGGCGAGGAGGGAGACGGCGGGCTGAGATTGCCGTAACGGGAGACGTTCTCTTCGTTCTCGCAGGGACTGCGACGGTTGCAATGGTGGATCGAGTACGAATCCGAGCCGACTTGAGACCACTTCCGCTTTTCGGGCAGGCAGACGGAGGAGGAACGCGGCGGACGTGGCGGGCTGTTGATCACCTCCAGCTCTTCTTCGGAACTGTGCGGATCGTGCTGGTCCGGTGCTGGACTTTCCATCGAACACCCTGTGTCCGCTGGCGATACGCTACTCATCCGTTCGGTCATCACTGAAACAAAGAATAGAAAACCAAACATAAAAACAATGAAGACTCACAAGGAAACAATTCTTTGGAAATTCCCATAAGAAACTGTTTCAGCTGGCATTGCCTTTAAGAAAAAAGTTGAAAAGTTTTTGTTTTCTTAAGTTACTTACATTGCATTTTATTAATGTTAATGATTAACGATTAACAATATTATCTAAAGTGGTTTCTTTCATAGTTTTATGAGATTGACAAATGTATCAGGTTTCATTAAAATTGATTATTTTGAGTTGTTTTTTTTTTGAGCACCCGAACAAATAGTGTGACCCATTCGAAATGGAAGCACCTCTGTAGAACCTATATTTTACATTAAAATGAAAGCATTTTTTTTTAATACACAGTGGATCAAAAAGTACTTTCACATAAAATTTCAGATGTCCATCTAATTTTTTCAAGGTATACTATGATTATTTTTCGAATTCAACAATAGTGATTTTTTATTAAAAATCTGAGCCGCTTAATTCAGAAGGCCCTAAAATGGTTTTAACCAAAATTTCACTCACATATGTTTATTAATAAGAAAGTTATAAGACAATCATTTTCCAAATTTTGACATTGACTTTTAATTTGGATAGTATTGGTTTTTTGAGTAAATCTACCTGTTTATCTTTCCTTATAATTAGGGAATATATACTCAGTGACATAGAAATTGCAACAGCGAGAAGAGGTTGGAATTTCCGGATGAAATTTGGTAGGAATATTCACCTATGTAGTAGTAATAAATGATCAAAATTTGAATCCTCTCAGTGAAGCAATAAAGTTGTTATTGAGCTTTTAACCTCTCTCTCAGCACTGATATTGAATGTTTTTTTGCGGTGTTTTTTATAACTTTCTCGATTTGTGTTGTTGTTCTCATTGAACTACGGTTCAGTTAAGTGTTAGCTATGCCTAGAGTAAGACGAGCAGTGTATCGACAATTAAGCAAATTCGACAGAGGTCGAATTATTGGGTTGCGCGAAGCTGGTTTTTCATTTGGAGAAATTGCTAACCGTGTAAATTGAAATCGGTCTACTGTAATGCGAGTGTGTCGTGCATGGTTTGAAGATGGCCAGGAACGTCGTAGAAGAGGAACCGGGGCTTCAAGAAAAACGAATGAGCGTCGAGATCGTCGTTTAAGACAACTGGCATTTAGAGACCGATTTTCCTCTACTCGGGCAATTGGCGACCAATGCTTTGGTGCAGAAGGTCGCCATGTAACCCTTAGAACAATTTATCGCCGAATCCGAAGTTTTGGGTTAACATCATATCGTCCCCAACTTGTGCTTCCTTTGACTGCGGAACATTATCAGCAACGGTTACAATGGTGCAATGAAAGATCTCATTGGAATCTTGAATGGCGTCGTATTGTATTTAGTGACGAATCAAGATTTTGTTTAGGCATGCACGACGGTCGTCAGAGAGTCAATTTACCGTTGAGAAGCACGTACACCGCACTGTGGGTGTTCTGGTTTTTCGAGGCAATATGACAACACAACGGTACATTGCGGAGGTGGTTCGAACACATCTTCTGCCATACTTACAAGGGCTCGAAGATCCATTATTGAACTTCTTTGAACAGGCTTAGATTAATCTTTTGCCCTGGCCTCCAAGATCTCCAGATCTCTCTCCCATCGAACATGTATGGGACATAATGGGTAGAAGGTTGCGAAACTTGCAGCGTCCTCCTTTGACCTTGGAGGCTTTGAAACATGAGGTGTAACTTGCATAGAAGGCAATACCCCAAGACGAGATAAACCACCTTATTCAATCAATGCCACGGCGTGTAAATGAATGTGTAAACCAGAGAGGCGGCCCCACACATTATTAACAATTATTATAAAATTTTGTTTAACTAATAAAGATTTTCCACCCAAATTTTGAATATTCCTACCAAATTTCATTCGGAAACACAGTGAATAAAGGTGCTTATCGTTATATAAAAAATGAAGACTATAGAAAATATTAAAGACTATAGAAATGGTATCAAAAGTACCTATGTAGAATTAAGAAGTGAGGTTAAAAAATCTATTATGTTGTACTGGAAATACATGAGGACATTGGAACTTGTCGATAAATCTCAACAACCAAATAGCAACTTTACTAAGTAGTAAAAATATAATTCGCATAGAAATAATCTCATCCTCTCATTGATGTACTATTAATACTGTTTATAATGTGAATCGTATAAAAAAAAACTCTTGAAAAATGGTTATTAAAGAGGGAAAGGGTCGTTGGATGATTTGTAACTTGCTAATTCTAGTAAACACGAGTCTATATGGTGCGTTTGAGAATTGTTTCTTAATCTTGTATGTGGAAAATTACTTAAGCCAGGCCTGGCGTCTATATTAAGTAGAGGTCAAAAGCCCCCTATTAAGTTTTCTTTTAATTTATGACGAGAAGTTTCAGAATTGTTAAAAATAAGTATTTAATGTTCTTTAACATATTCTGTAGTCAAATAAGTCAGCTATCAATATCGATAAATTGCATTTTTCAAACTTACATCATATGAATATAGAAATTAATGGTTTTTATGGTTCCTAGTGATGTGTGATTATTGATTGTATTAAATAGTTTCATGCTTACCTCGATAAGTGAGTCAGAATAGTTGTTAAACGACTCCTCAAGATTAATTAGTAAAACCTATAATATATCTTAATACATTTATTTATCGTACATTTAAGATATACGTGTAAAGGCTTCTCCCTAATCACTTTTACAAACTTTTCAAAAAGCTTTGACTTTATAATCGATGTTAGTTCATTCAGCGGTTTCACATCGTTAAAATAAGGTTTTTGGGGAAGACAACACGGCACCACTCTATTTTATCTGGCACTATTAATCTCAAAAAGAAAACATTTTTTTTGCGATGTGTTTTTCCACTGTAGAAACAGACCTTGGCAGATTACCTTTATCGCGAAATAATTTTACGATAGATAATATCAGTATGATATGAGATGTAATCGTCGTTGCCTCTATGTTTATGGCGTGTGTGGAAATTTTGCTTTTTCTAGAAAAAAATAGAACTTTTTCGTTAAACCCGTTTGCAACGATGTTTAATTTGATATATAATTCTGTAAAGAATTTTACAAATTAAATTATGTACCGTCGCAAACAGATTACATACAAAATTTGATACATAATTTTCAAAAAATAGAACATGCTCTAACTTTGTAAGAATTTCATATATAAAATGAGCAGAAACATGGACAATAGTTCAACTTTGCTATTGCAATTATTTTTGGTAGGTGACAGTTTGGGGTTGTGGGCGTTTTTATGCGATATACATCTACTTTTTACGTATAAGCTTATAAAATGTCTTGGTCGCGGAAGCAGGTATCTTGTTTAATAAATTTATATAAAGAATAATAAATATCTCAACTTGTTAGATGGTGAAATTGTATCTTGCATAAAATTATAGGATTTTGCTATGGCTCCTTCGATTAAATTTAGCAGATAAGCAAATTGATTTGAAGTCGGTCTCAAGAAATTTTTATATGAAGAATGATCTATTAAAAATTCAGTATTTAATATGTGTAATATGCCTGTTCCTTGTGGACATCTTTCGATCCACTGCCTTTTTCTTCTATTCGAATATTTGTCATATTTTCTTTTCCTTAACTTACAAAAAAATATTGCAGCAGTTGCCACTGCGGCAGCCATTATATATTTCTCATGCACAAACTAAACTAAACTAGAAGTGCAGTTCCTGTTTTCAAGTACTTTGACATTTGTTACTGGGCAAGTTTTATACAAAATTATATACCTATTCCGCAAATAGATCAAAATATTTTCTTTATAGAGAAATGCAAAACTTATATACAGAATTTGTTACACATTTTTGTACAAAATTATACGTCGTTGCAAACGGGCTTTACGTCTATATAAAGGTATATCGCTATTTTGTTTGATGTAATTGATCTGTTTATAATCTATTTTTTCTTTCGATAAAACGTTGAGTGAGGTGTGTTTGAAATCGCAACAGGGCTTGATAGTAAATAACTTTTTGTGTTTTAATCTTAATAAAATGTGAATTATTAATGTTAATAGTCACAATAAAAGCATTGATAGGCCCTCTATTGCATAGTTATGGAACTAAAATACCTCAGTTCTTACATTATTTTAATATTCTAAATTTTAATCTAGTATTGTTCGTTTTCAAAAACTGGAACAAGGGCATTTTAGACTAAAAATTGAGTAAGATCCCAAGCAATAAAAATGAATCCATGGACTAGAATTGAAGAAGATAAACTGGATTCCCTTAGAAAGTAAGGTTATGGTCACCATTTTCTCATAATCTTTTAAATCAACTCGCAGGATAATGTTAATTCATTCCAATTTAAATAAATATATAGAACTAATGTTAAATAATTCAAATTAAACCGCCGTGAGTAGGCAGACATTTAGCTAACGAAGTCCACTATTAATTTCGGTCGGCGACACTTCAAACACTTTTTCACAATCTTAAGTTTGCAGTTAAGAAACTAACGCCAATGCAAATTCTGGACCGGTTTCTGGAGTACGGTAAAAATGCATAATTTATCGCTAGAATAATCGCGATTATAAATTTCGATATTTGCGTATACATAATTGAGTATTGAAAACACTGGCAATTCCGTGAAAGTAGCACTTAGCCTAGATGTAGTTTTTTTCGCGGATTTATATCGGCGATCAAATATTTAGAGTGCCGCTAGAATATGCAAAAGTAAATAAACATGCGTCGCGTATAGATATTGCATAAAATTGAATTCTTAACGCGCTATCTAGTACGAACTACAAGGACTACTGCATTTTGGAATTCGCTGTTTATAATTATCTGGAAATTAAAGTCTGGGGCAATTAATCTTGACGCTTTTTTTGGTTAGCCTTAAACGTGCAGATCGATTAACCATCATTACATTACCACTTACCAGGAACCTAGTATGTATATGAACTGATTTCTTTCAAACGCATCGATTTTTCTAAGAACAAAATTATTGTTCACTGTTTTTTTTTTATTCACCCTACGCGATCAAGGTTGCTTTTAGATCTATCTGTACTAGGGTTGCCACCCGTCATCGTTTCGCGAGGATTGTCTTCATTTAGATACTTCGTCCTCTTGCCCTTGTTTGACAACAAAAATCCTCACAGGACAAGCCCCCCAATCTTTTATTGATAAATAAGTAGTAATTCTTGCAACAAACAACTTTTTTTAGATTTTGTTAGTTATTTATTTTGACAACATAACCTTGCTGTAGCTACTCCCCGTATCGCTTGTCCTCGTCGAACACATACAAAAGGTGGCAACCCTAATCTGTACGAAAATGATATAGTAAATAACGTTATTAATAGACGCATTCGATTTATGAAAGTTGCCTGTCATTTAATACTCACGGCAGTATCGAGAAACTATTTCACTTTTCAGACAAACTGTTTTTTACGTATAAATTAACACAAGAACTGATGCACAATGCACAGAACGTGGAATTGTAGGCTTCTGCTTATGACTCCTCTACAATTTAACGATTTTTTTCAATTGTTTATGCGCACTCTCTCGTTAACCTACTCATTTAAAAGGCGCGAAATTTAAAATATTTAATATTGTTAAAATGGGAACTTTAACTTAACAAAATAGCTTACGCAGTTTAATTGCAGTAATTTTGGAAAGTATTCAAGTCGAATAATTTCGACTTTTTTTATTTCCTATTAATACCAAAGTGTGAATGCTTATTGGAACTGTTAATTTGGAAAACAAAGTTTTAAAAAAAGTAAAATAGAAGTTAAGACATCTAACTTCATGTTGAGAAGTTCTAACATGTTAAGAGATATTCAGTCAACCGCGTTTCTGAGAATACTAAAAAAAAATCATTCATCATTATATTGAATCATATATTCTTTGATTTGGAATTAGTTTGTTTGATTATCATTGCAATACTATCAATAAGCCAGACAATTTTTATGGTATTTTCCGGAAACTAAAATATATAATTTAATTAAATTAAGTCGTGATCCAAATACGAAGTATTTAATTCAAATTGATTGTAATAATTATTAATATCTTCCAGCGCGCTGAGACAACAGAATAATGAACAGCAGGAGTCGAGCTGTGGAATAAAATATGGATTTTTGATGAAGGCACGGATACTAAAAACTCAACTTTTCAACACAAGTTTCCTCATCAATTTTCAAAACACGTTCGAGGATGCCGCTTAAGCTTAGAATGTGATACAGACACGGTCTTTACATGTACTCCTTACTTTATAAAATTTAAATCTTGATTAGTAGCTCTCTGGACAGCTGAAATAAGTAGTATCTAGTAGTAAAATATGTTTTTAATATAAATAAAGTATACAGTATACAGTAGAGCAGTGATTCCCAAAGTGGTCCAGGTGGACACCCAGGGACCCACAGGAGACTCGACGGGGGTCTACATTGGCGTGAAAAAAAAATGGGGGTTTACAAGTTGTAAGTGGGGGTCCACGAAAATTTATCTGGTTTCGATAGTAAAGGACAAAAATGTTGGCTTAGCTTTACCTATCAATGTAGGCAGATAATACACTACTCAAGAAAAGGGAGCAAAAAAAAATTCCAAATTTTTCGGTAATTTTTAACAGGCTGTATTTCGGTGGAAAATGGTCGTATTAAGACTAAAAAAGCATTTTGAAGCTTTAAGATTCTAATTTTCAGATTTTTTGGCTAAAAATTTTTAGGAGCTACGGTTCTCATGCAATCCTAACTGATAGCGCGAAAAAATAATTTTGCAATTTTGTTTTTTTTTTGTCCACGAGCTTGAAAAAATTTTTTTCAGTTAGGCCGGCCTATGGATCAGATAGCCTGTTTATTTAGCTTTAATTTCCTTTTTTTAAAACCTCCCTTAATTTTTTTGAGTAGTGTATTTTCAGGTCAGCTTTTTAAGGAAAAATCGATTCCATTTACAAACATTATTTCGGTGGCAGCAGATGGAGCTCCTGCCATATTCGGGCGATATCGTGGGTTTATAAGCCATCTTAAAAGAATTATACCAGGAGTAACTGCAATTCACTGTGTCATCCACCGACAACACCTGGTAACGACAAATTTGAGTGATAGATTGCACCAATCGCTTCAATTTGTGATTAAAGTAGTTAACAAAATAAGAAGCAATGCGTTAAATATCCGTTTATTTGCACAATTGTGCGACGAGAATGATCATATTATTTTAATAAATAGAACACAAGAAAATATACCATTTTTCTTTTTATTTTTACCACTCCGAATTTAGGGTTGGAACTCAGCCGCGACGCAAATTTCCATCGTTAGATCTAATTTTCACATTTTTTGACGAGTTTTGGGAATATGCTAGAAATGTAGCAGCAGGTGGTCCACCGAAACCAGTAAAATTTTGAAAGTGGTCTACGAGAAAAAAAAAGTTTGGGAACCTCTGCAGTAGAGTAATCAGATACACCAACAGCAAAATAATAATAAAACACCAAAGTTTGTCTTATTATTATTATATTATTATACATCTATTAAAATATGTTTACGTTTATATCGAAGGTTCTTTATAAAACTAAAGTATTTTCATTTTCTTAGTTTATCGTTATGTTTACATAAAAAACACGCATTCAAACTGAAATTAGATAAACTTAAATGCAAAAAAACTTTACAATTTGAGGTTAAGATGACCTTGAGATAATTTATGTTTGCTTGTTTTGTTTGAAAACGTGTAATTTCTTACAAGTCAACACCAATTCAGATTTACTTCGATATACGAAACTTAATTATTTTCTTATTGGATTGGTAGTGTGAAATACGGACGTTAATACAGAAGTGATAGATGACCTAACCTAATGTTACTTTAGCTTCAATAAAGTAATGTTCTTAGTAGTGTTGGGCGATTATGAATGATATAATCGAGATATATCGATTATACCCGAATAATCGATCATTCGATTATGGTTCAGAAATCATTCATAATTCAAATAATCGTGGAAAATAATCGAAATCGTTAGTAAAGTTCATTTGTTAAGTTGGTGGTACTGTGATACAAGTATGAAGTGACATTTTGGAAATCAACAATGAAAGGTTAGAAATATAAAAATATATTTTATTATTACATTTGCAAATTTGTGTTTAAAAAAACAATATAATCTAATTTTTAAGGTGCCATTCGGTTTCTTCGCAAATTGGTTATGAGACCAGTTTTTGAAAATATTCTCTCTGACGGCACAGAAGTGGCTGGTGCACAAAGATATTTTTCATGGAGTTTGAACAATTCAAGAAACAAATGTTTGTTTTCCATCCAAAAGCTCAAAGGATTGCATGTTAGAGGTATGTTTGGCATAGATAAATACTGCTTTATCATTAGAATAGCTTTTGCTTTTGGTGAAAGAGCTAATACATTTGTAGATTGGGCAATTTTGCTGTCAAGGTAGTTCCACAACATCTTAACATCAAAGTCATCAGGTGTATATTTGGTCTCTGACACAGGGGTAGAAGCAGAAAGTGAACCAGCAATAAGACTCTCAAGTTCATCTAAAATCCATTTCTTCGCATTTTCTTGCGTCCCAAATCCAATTTGTTTGTAACGAGAATCCAAAAAAGGGGCCTTTGCCGATATTTTGTCTTTTTCATAATTTCCCAGGCGTCAGGAAAGCACAGAAAGCATGTCAGTTTTTAATTCAGCCCCAACAGCCATTTTGCAATCTACTATGTTCATAGAATGCTGAACTCCTCGCACAAGTGGAATTATTGATGATAATGTGATGAATTTCTCTCCAGATAATGCTGTTGTCATTACGACGTTTAACCGTGGATACGCTAATCGGTTACGGAAGTACAGTATTGATTTCTGTGGCGATTTCTGTGGCGATTTCTGGAGCAGGTTTTCTTCTATTCTGCTTGCCGGACAGCACGATTGCAATATCTTTAACTGATATTGTCGTCGTTGGTTTACCACCAAAAATCTAAAATCCAAGGGTGCCCCAATACTTATGAGCGATAGTGTATGTGTATCTTCGGTTGTTTGCTCAGTATTTTGCTCTTCAGTAATGCTCGGTTTCTACTATACGCTTCTCACTCGATCTTTATCAGTTTTTCCCATTACTGTCTCCAGGTAATTGAAGGAATCAACCATTTCAAATTTGTGTTCCTGTGTTTCTAGACAGTGTCTAGTAGTCCCTGTGTTTTCCTCCCAATTTTCACGTATTTTTTTCGAGATTCGTTGATTTATAATCCAAAATGTTTTGTTTCTTTTTCCTGTTGATCCATTGCTCTTATTAGGTCTTTTCACATATTTCGTCATCCGCATATGCAACAATTTGCGTTTGGTTAACTATTGATATTCTTGTTACCCAAATTTGCTCTTCCTATGATTCCCTCCATTACTAGATCAAACAAAGAGGGTGATAGAAACTCTCCTTGTTTCACTCCTTTACAATTACATATATGGATGCATATTTTTATTTAGTCATCCAGTTGTTTGATTGAAAAAAATGTGCCGAAATGAATTTATTTCTCATACTACATCTTCAAACTTACTTAATGTTATTTCTTATTCTACTTAATATAATGTTGCTTTTTTATATACTTTTAAAGTAATATTTAAAAAACGCAGCAAGGAATTAACGGGGTTTTAGGAGGAAATCGAATCCGTAAGGGTCAAACACGTCTCTCACAACTCATTCATTCAAAACGTCTCTATTTTCGTTAGCATTCATTAGCACTTGTTATATTCATAAACAACAGGAATTCTTAAATATTCTAGCGTTCAACATTCTAAGAGCCCGAGCAGCTAACACGCCGTTCTAACGTTGCCAACACGGAGAGTAGAAAAGAGTAGGTGGCGGACGTTGAAACCTATACGTGACGATAGGACACACTTATATACAAGTGTGGGCGGTCCGTCGCTCAAAAACGGTTTTAAAACATTCTTTTGTTCTAAACGGAGTGATCGATAGCGCTTGGTACCTACTATTCACTCTGAAAATATTTACATCTCTGTACGTCGTCGGTCGTCCTGCACGGAAAGGTAGGTGGATGTGGGTGTATGTGTGCATTTCAGCGCGACGTCGTTCGACGCAGAGAACGGCCAATAGAGCCGGTAGGTAGGGCGATGCGACGCGTGCATCTCGCTAATTATTTAGGAAACGGGAAAGCGTATAGTTTGTCAAAACTTCCCCGTCAAAATACTGCACGGCACTGGCCGATAAAATCGAATATCCACAGACAGAATATAGAATCAAACGAAACAGAGACCTTTTTCTGCTTCCTAGGCTCAAAGTTTTGCTCGGAGGACAGAGACATTCACCGAATGGGGAAGCCATCACTATTTTGCAGAACAAGATGCCAACATGTATTTAGACGGATTAAAGAGATATGACATCGCTGGGAAAAGTATATAGACCTACAAGGAGACTATGTTAACAAATAAAACTGAATTTGACAAAAAAAATACTTGTCTCTGTGTTAGACTGGAAACGTTTCAGACAACTATGGTATAACTGTCACTATATGACATTATTTTTTTGCATAACTTTGATAGAATTCCGAATTGTTAATTGATTTAAAATAGCAGAGAATCGCAACCACTCCCATATTTCCAGATACTAGCAACAGTAGTAATTGACGAGACTGCATTTTTTCTGGCCCCTCGTCATGTCAGGAAAAATTTTTCCGTCACGCAAATTAAAGAGTACCTAACGTAATACCGGCGCCCATAATATTGGCCATCCTATTTTTCGCTTTTTATTTTACTTTGATGGCAAGAGGGGAGCTGCGGAGAGGGAGAAATTTCATATATACGCGTATCCTTTTTCCGCGTGCGACGTAATTAAATTTGGTTGATCACGGTTTTGCGGCGGATGCGCTAATTATTTATATGCAATTTGTGCACCGTAACAAAATTGAATCAATCAAGTCCTGACATTTAGACAACGCATACCCTGTCTCTCTCTACCTGATGCCTGTCCGTTTGCCCATATAGTATGTAACATGTAGTCCGCGTTTGTACTGCGGTATACAATTACTCGTGGAATTTAATATGACCTCTGACTAACTAATTCGATTGAAATTATATTTCGTAAAGTAGAAAATCAAATAAAAGCCTTTTTAGTACTATGGAATTTCTAAGCGGGTTTAAATGAAACATGAGATTATTACTGTTGTCTGTACCATTACTGTAGGAGCGCATGTTTAACCCGTTTTGCCTCTAATGTAATAGAATTCCCAGAATTTTCAATCTCATACAATAATATCTAAAAGGGTAAGCGTACAAGTTACATGAAAAAAAAAAAGCTGCTACTGGGTTCTTTTTTACGGAGAATAAACGAGATAAATATTTGAACGCATGTAAAGTCCATAGAACCCGTAAGAAGTTTGTTTCTTAAAATTATTTTCATATTTGTTTGAATGGATTCGGAAGCTATTTTTCTTTTGGGATAATTTATAAAATGTTTGGAACAAAAAACCTTAGTGAAGTTAAATCTAGAAAAAAAAAGTACAAGCAAATGCTTCTAGAACTCACACGCAGAAAAACGTTTACTTGTATCAAAGCTGTCCGCCTTAATTCAAGACAACTACTGTTTCGATTATCCGCAATACAATAACTGTTTTAAATCAAAAGAAATGTTTTCTTAGCGTTTTTTTGTCTCCGCTTAAGAAAAGTATATACATAGACGTAACTAGGGGCTTAGGAGGGCTTAGCCCCTTCAAGAATAAAAGTAGCCCCTCCTCCCCAAAACCTAACGATTGTCGTATATCTACAACCTACAGACGATTCCTAAAATTAACAAAAAGACTTCTGAATAAAATTTAATGTCACCATAAAAAAAACAAGTTTAACTACAATATAAATAAATTAGTTATGCCGTGTAACCGAAACCGTTTCTTAGTTATATGCAACTGACAACGGTGACGGGCTACCTGTGTCACTGAACAACCGACGCATTTAGATATTTTCGTGAAAGCAAAGGTCATTGGCATTTAGTTACTAATATTTAAATTTTTTCTATTATATTCTTTTATGTGGAAGACAGAATAGTCAATATTGTAGATTGTAGAATCTATATTCTATATAAAATCGGGTTTGTTTTTGAATGTATTGTTACATTGGCCTATGGCTCACGAACGTTCCATCATCAAGAAGATATACAGAAATTCAAAAAATTCCAGTAGTCCTAAAATCCAAAATGAATTTATTGAGATTATTAACATTGAACAAAAAATAGTAGATGACTTAAAATCATGTGGAATGATCTCAATCATATGCGATGAAGAAGGTCATCTAAAAAAGAACAGTTATCATTAGTCTGAGCAAACAGCGGTAACAGTCAGTGTAGTAGATATATGGTCCGGAGTTGGCGATTATTTATTTCACGCGTTCACAGCGTTAGTACTAAATCCATGCTGTATGCGAGTAGTTCTGCGTATATGTAGGCTGTCGTAACTTATTTCGTAATTGTACGATTATGTTTGCTTTAAAAATGTCGCCGTTAGGTACGTCGCGAAAACGACCAATGGCAGACACAGTTCAAAACTTTATAGTGGACATGACGGACTTAATTTTTGATGGCGCTAAAATTCAATGTCTAGTTTATAAAATCCCTTTAATGTGTTGGTCCAGAAGCCATTGTCAACGTCACATCGAAAGCAAACAGCATTCTTCTGCAAAAAAGTGACATACGAGACCAAGAAAAATTTACATTTGATTTATGTGTTACTCTTATTTTATGTAATCTATCGTTTCGTTTATTAGACAAAGAAGCATTTGTCCCCTTCTGGAATAAATATGCGGACTGTAAATTACCTAGTCGGACATCGATACGAAATGTAGTGCCATATGCTCGTGAATATATAGAAAAAAGAATGAAAACGGAATTGAAAGATAAAAAACTGTGGTTGTGTGTGGACGAAACACCAGATCGTCAAAAACTTTCTGTGGTTAATGTAATGGTACGTACAATGGAACCACATCGACCGTCATCCTCCTTGCTTCCAAAAGAGTTATAAATTGTACTGCCGATGAGATTTTAAAGGTGGTGGTGCACTCATTGAACAAATTTGAAGTTTCAACTAAGCAACTTTTAATGTTTATGGGTGATGGTGCCGAAAACATGCGTTCTTTGGGCCGATCTCTTAAAAACACAGTGATAACTTCTTACATGTAACTTGTAAATTCCATACTCTAAATCTTGAGGCACAAACGATTCCTACATGTTTTCCACTGGTAAATGCATTGATTGCTAGTACAAAAGCAGTGTTTCTAAAGTCCTCGAAACGTACCCGACTATTTCACAAACTGTGTCCTGATTTACCTGAACCACCACAGCCAATTGTTACACGTTGGGGAACATGGTTGCAGGCTGCGTTTTACTGCAACAAATATTTTGATCAAATAAGGAAGGTAGTTTAAAAAGGAAATATTTCAAGATAGTCAGGTTAAAAGAGATTTACAAACTATTCACAACAATTTAAGTCTATTTAAAATTAACATATCGGCAGTATCAACACTATTTTCTTCTGCCCATTCATTACATATTTTTACACTTTTTAAAAGCAATTTCATCTTTGATTTACATCTTTCTAAGATCTCCTCTTCTTCGTTATCATTCCCTTCTATATCATCTGTCACTTACCGGGAATCATCATTTATCCAATCACTGATTTCATTTTCGTCTAATTGTACATCTGTTATTTCTTGCAGCAATGAATTAACCTGAGTAATATCATTTATTTCTCCGCGTATTTTTTCATGCAATTGTTTAGGCTTATACTCAACCGGGAGACTATAATTTTTAAAGGCTCGGAAGTTTTTAGATTTGCCAGTCACAAGTAACTTTAACTTGTGTGAGCCTTCAACATTGCTGATTTTTCTTCCAGGTGCATTAAGTTCTTTGGAATGAACAACTGCTCAGGCAGAAGTTTCCAATATAATCCTGACACTAAATTTAATTCACTAATTTTTTGACACAATTTTTACACAAATGGATCAACTACTTTTGTATTGGCATAAAGCTCGTTTCCGCAAATTTTCAACCGCCTTTTTAAATTTTCGTATCCAACCTGTCCTTATTATAAATTTGTTATCGTTGTAAGATTCCTTGTACAATTCTAAGGCTTTAATTGCTAAAATATCAGATGACGCTGGAATATGTTTATTGCCCTGAATCAAGAACCAAGAACAAAGTTTCTTCTCCATACAGGAAAATCCGGCTTTCTTGATGTTCTTCTTTCTCCTAGATCCGAAAGGCAGCTATTAACGTAGCTAAAAATTATGAACAGTTCGAATTCGGATTATAGCACCCTTATATGTATACATTTATTGATTCGGATTACTGTGAAATTCGGATCACCGTATTTTGGATTAGCGAGCCCTCACTGTATTTGCAAGTTATTCTTTGCAATTAAAACATGTTGAATGACCATCTGAGTTCGTAATGAACACAAAAACCTTAGCCTATTCATTTTGAAATTTGCGATGTTCATCTGCTATTTTTAATTTTGCGCGAATATTTTCCAAATTTTATTCCATATCAGTTCAATTTAAAGGACCACGGATGTTGCGGTTTGCTGACCCTTGGTGTAGACCACCATCATCGTACGAAAGTCGAAATTAGATCTTTTATAGAACGCCTATTTTGTCAAGTATACACACAAACTAGACTCTTAGAAATCCATTACGTGTACATATGTAGTATTAGATCTTCCTGAACATCGTTAAAACGTTTACGAGTCTGGTCTGCGCGCACGCAACGATGCGATAATAGCGCGTTTAACACTTGAAGTTTCCCGATTTGTAATTCAAATCGGTCCATTCTTCTTCGTCGAAATAGGCTCCGTCTGTGACGACGACGCGCCTTCGGGAATCGAAAACAATAACGAAATATCGATGGCTAATTGCCGATAACTATTGTATAACTTAAGGTCAATGTCTCGTCGTAATTGGCGTAAACGTGTAAATGACTGTTTATTTCTTCGTCAGAGGAGAAAAGAAGCAGAAACAGCGCGCCTAATCCATTGTTTCTTACGATTGATTTACGATGCGCGTCGATCATTCTTCGGAATTGCATACATACATAGTGCGTTGCTATTGTTCAAAATATTGCAACTTTATTATTATTTAAGTACGGGGAGTTCCATAATAGATGAAGCCTACGTGATATTGGAGAAGTGGATGTACATCTACAGAAAAAACTTACTGTAGAAGATATATGTATATGATGATGGATTGTCAACAGATTGGTTCGTTGTGATTATAACTACGAAACTTAAGTATCTTTCCATTCAGCAATAAAAAACTTAAAACCTGGGTTATAGGGAAGAATAAGTCACAGTTGGTCAGAACTTATTCTGGTGAATGTGGTGGTTGTTGGACCGAAATCTAAACAGTGTCCCATGAACAATTTAATTTCACAATTAACATTTTAAGTACACGAGAGCATTGTCATTAATAGAAAATTACTTTCTTTTAACCGAGGTCTTCTTATTGCCTTAAATTTGTCAGTAAGGGCTATGTAATATAGCCGTTAATAGATAGAAAATGTATCAAGACTGTCCGTCTAAATTCAAGCTGTACTACTCACGAAGACCGATTGTGCCAGTCCTAGTTATGAGTGGTAAAAAGGACAATTATTTTAAACAAACTGCTTAGATGTAACGAGTAATAAAATAATACACCAAATGTTTTAGTTCAACACTTCCTTTGTGGACAGAAGTTTAGACTTTGGGTTCATATTCTTCTTATCCTTGTTTCAAGACTTCTCACAACCTGCGATAACTTCTAATGTTGACAATTTTGTTTACCAACAATGAAAATGAATGTGCGAGATCTCCGAAAGTCTCCTCGTATATACATTCAACACAAGTTTCTGCTGTCCATTGTTGATATTTAACGTATTTTTAATTGTTCATTTAAAAAAAAAAATTTGAGCATTAAATGGGCATTATTCTAGATTCAGTGGAAGTTCCAGTTGAGTCGTTTCTTCAGTTTTTATGTCAAAATTCAAATATAACAAACTTTATTCCAACTAACAATACATTTCTTAACAGAACTAGCTAGTAAAAGTAGTAAAAAGTACAAATGGAAAAAATTGTATATCGACCAGTCATTAAATTCTTGCATTTGAAAGGCAATACGTCTACGCAAATTAAAGCCGAGATGGATGTTGTTTACGGGGATTCTGTACCATCATTTGCCACAGTGAAATTTTGGCCAGCTGTTTTTAAACGTGAACGTACCAGCTTGGTTGATGATGAACGTTTGGGACGGCTAAAAACTGTAACCACTACTGATAACGTCGGAAAATTTACCAAATGGTGCTAGACAACCGTCGAATTAAGGTTAGAGAGATAGCAGAAGCTGAGAGCACCTCGAAAGAACGTGTTTGACATATATTGACTGAAAATTTCACGCGTTGAGTGTTTCGCTTCCTCAGTCAGGACCAAAAACGCTTTCGAATTAACATTTCCAAAGCCCTATTGAAGCAATTTAAGCGAAATAAGTTGGTGTTTTGGCGTCAATTAATAACTGTAGGAGAAACTTTGATACACCAGTACACTCCTGAATCAAGGCGCAACTGAAACAGTGAACTGCGAAGGGTGGATCGGCTCCGAAAAAGGCGAAAATTGTTCCATCGCCCGAAAAAGTGATGGGGACACTTTCTTGGGATAGTCATGAGTTGTGTTAATCTATTATCTTGAAAAAGGAAAAACAATAAGGGGAGCGTACTACTCATTATTGCTTGACAAGCCGAAGGCAGAAATTGTGGAAAAACGGCCGCATTTGAAGAAAGGGAAAGTTTTATTCCATCAAGACAACGCACCATCTCACCTTCAGTGGTCACCATGGCAAAGATTCACAAATTGACGTTCGAATTGATTATTCATCAGATCTAGCCCTTTTCTAGGACATTTTTCTGTTTCCTAAGCCCAAACTTTCGTTCGCAGGACAGAGATTTTCATTGAATGAGGAGGCCATCACATTTGTAAACGCCTATTTTGCAAAAGAAGATGCCAACTATCATTTGGACGAATTAAAGAGATGGCAGTATCGGTGGGAAAAGAGTATAGACTTACAGGGAGACTATGTTGAGAAATAAAACTGAATTTGAAAAGAAATACTCGTTTCTGGCACTTTTCAGAGCACCCTCGTTCATATAAGAGACGACAAGTGATTACAACGTAACATCAACTAAGTACGTTTGAAAAATACAGTATGCGGCAAAATAAACAGTACTGAAGTTATGAAACGTTTATTATTTATTATTTATGTATTTACTTTACATTATATAGCGATACTTTAACATTATATAGCGTTGCAAACATTATTCGCGACGACGTTCCCGATAAAACAGATGTTCAAGATGCCCTCCGTTCAGTTTCAAGCAGTATTCATAGCGTTCATGAAGGTTCACATGCATGTCTGTGAACACAGGTTATTGCAAGGCACGAAAAAAACCTTCAATTTGAATCCGCAATTCCGGAATGTCAGCCTCCTTCAGCATTCCTCAAATGTACGCATCAGGCGGTGTTAGGTCTGGTGAGTGCGATGGGTATGGGAAATCAGTGCCACGCGAAATAAGGCGATCCCCAAAATGATTGCGCAGGATTCGAAGAGACTCCCTAGCAGTGTGACAGGTTGCCCCGTCCTGTTGAAACCATTGTTGATTACGTGGTAGGTTCCTGGCACGACAAAATCGCTGAAGATCATGCAGAAATGGTGTGAGAACCTGTTCTCTGTGGCGCTCCTGATTCACAGTTAACGGCGATCCATCGTTTGCTTCAATGAAATACAGCACACCAAATGGTAACACGGTCACTATGAAGGGGTTGCTCGACGATTATGTCGGGGCGTTCGAATCCAAGAAATCGTGTTGTCTGCTTGTTAATGTCTCCGTTTAAATGAATATGGCTTTCATCGGAAAACCAAACATTCAACAAAAACGACGGGTTTTCATAATCCATAGCCAACACACGTGCGCAGTATTCGGCTCTTACACGCTTATCAGCTGCAGTCAGACGCTGTCCGGTCTGTATTTTGTATACAAACCCACCAATATTCTTGAACATTCGACGGAGCGATCGATCACTGATATTCAATTTTAATGATGATCTTCGGAGGCTTCGTTTCGGCGATTGCAGCACCTGATTCAAAACACGCCCGTGATTCGTATTGGTTGTGACTGTCACTGGGCGACCCACGTGACCTTTACGTTGGCAAAGCACACTTCCCGTACGACGAAACTTGTCAACAACTGCTAACATAACGGCGTTGCTCGGAGCCCGTCTCATAAACTTAAGCCTAAATGCGTCGGCAACTTCTTTTAAGCTTGGACCGTTTTCGCGCCCATTTCCGTATAACCGAAAATAGTACTCCACGATAAAAACTTTTTCTGCAACAATAAGAACCATCCTGAAGCTAACATTAAAAAGACATTCACATACGTTGTAACCACGTTCGGAAAACACTCGGTACGTTTCAGCGCATGACACATACACATTTGACACATGCACATTTCAGTACTGTTTATTTTGCCGCATACCGTATTTAGGAATTTGGGGAAATACTTCAAAATTAATCAAAATGCCAACATAAGATAGTAAATTTTACATTTGACAGAAAAAAATGGTTATGTGTGTGTAACTATTAAATGAACGCTTTACTTGCACTTGTACCCTAATCTTCCCTGCTGTATAACAGTATAGATTACTATGATAAAACGACATCCGTAAGAAGGTAATATCTGACGAGTGGCATGTGCAGAAGTACGTCCGGAAGAGCTCCAAATGGATCGCACGGAAAGTAAACGATTCGCTATTTATTTCCCTTAAAAGTAGATATTCGGCGGCGTTAAAAAGCCGGCTAACGTGTCTCGGCGTGTGCATGCATGTACGTAAGGTGCTTTTCCCGAACGGAAAGTTGTTACGGTAATCCTTTTTCGCGTTACCCGAGTGCAATACGCGACGTTTTATTTCCCGTAAGGATAAGGCGATTTACCATGTCTAATGAGATTTATTGGTCTGACACCTTGCAATTTACAACGGCCGCGTATAATCTGATAAATCAGTCGTCTGCGCGACTCGAAAATGAAACGGAAAGCGGCGTACCTACACCGCGTCGGGCACGGTCGGCGCGTACGTAACATGCGAAGAATGCGAAACCTCAAGTCGGGGATCGGAGTTACGTGTTACTATTCGAATGAGTGCTATTATATATGTGTTAATAATAATGACAAGAAACGAAGCAAAACGGATAAGCGCACATTTTGGCTACTTTGTTTAGTGCACTCATTTTACGCTCCTTAGTACATTGCATAAAAATTTGGATTACGAAAATAATTTCATTATTCCGCATCTAAGAACTCTTATGTAGTTATGTACCTGTTATGCAAACGCCACAATAGTAATCATCGGAAAAGAAAGGATGTTAAATTTCTACCGGCGTGAAAAAAACTACAAAAGACAGCAGTCAGAGGGGGAAGTCAAAAACGCCACGTGCTTTTTCGTAACTGCCAGTTACCAGTTATTTATAAGCGAGCAAAAAAAGTTTGGATGACAAAGCATCTGTTTAAAGACTAGTTTTATTCGCACTTTGTGCCGTCGGTAGAAAACAAAATTGAGGAATTGGGATTATCTAAGAAAGCTGTGTTACTTTTGGATAATGCTCCTGGCCATCCCGATGCTTTAAAATTAATAAGTGATGATAAACAAGTTTCCGTCATGTACCTTCCACCAAATTGTATACCGATTCTGCAGCACATGGATCAACATGTGATTCAGGCTATTAAACTTAATTATCGCAAGAAACTTCTCTCACAAATTGTTGTGTGGTATTTTTGCTCGATGAAGACTGGCAAAAAGTAAAAACTGAGCCGTTGAGAAAATCCTGGAAAAATATTTGTCCTAACTTAACTACTGAACAGAAAGATGTCGATCTAGCTATGAGCGATGACCAGTCTCTTCAGTCTGGTCTTCTTCGAGACTATAACGATGAAGATGATTTACCTTTAAGCACCTTCCTTCCATCCAATAAAATTCAAACTATTGAGCTAGCTGAAATCAAGGACATGTTTGGGAAAATTGGTGAAGCTGTGTCAAACCAGGATGTACAGGAATGGGTACAAGGGGAAAATGAAGATGGAGCATTTCTCACTGAAGAAGAAATAATTGATGAAGTCAATTCTGATTCAGAAAATGAAGAGTGTTGATAATCAAGAAAGCGATGAAGAAATGTCAACAGTTAAGCTTGTGGTGCATGAAGAAGCTGTGAAATGTTTGGCCACGTGTTTAGGATGGGCCTGTGAAAATAATTTAGCTCCTCCGCAAAGTGTCCAACTCTCGTGTCAAAGAAGACCGTGCCGGGTGAGAATTAAAGTAATCCTCCCAACAAACGTCATGGCCTACACCACGGTAGTGGATTGCTTGACGGGCCAGAGGGTTGCCCAATGCTGACATTCTCAAACGTATATTCACTATTTATCAAACATAAATGCTCATTTATCTAAACCTAACCACTGCGAGTAATATTCCTAACAGCATCATTTTCACTGCGGTATTTGGCCAAAGCTTTTTTGCTATTATTTCTACAAACGTACAAAACACCGTGCTCGTATAAAGCTTTCGAAGTGCAAGACATTGCAGAAAATCTAATATCCCATTCCTTTTAATTGGTAACGCTTGCTCGCAGTATCAAACGACTGTGATAGCCTACCGTTTTATTTCAAGTAAACTATAAAAGGAAGAGGAAATAGGCTTGATTAACAGCCGCTAATGGGAGATATAAAAAACAGCGTAATAATTCATAATTTTCTCAAAATACACGGTTAATTAAGCGCTAGAAATTGAATATAACCGTAAGAGGTAATATAACTTCGTATGAAAATAAATTCTAAAACGTTTGTTAGTTAATTCTGTCGCTGGAATTACAACTTGATGCGTTGAAAGATTTTTTTTTGGATCTACTTCCGTAAAAGTTTGTTGCCCCACAGACGCTAGATTCTCTATTTTTTGAAAGACTATTCTGTCTTTAAAAACAGACTCAGCTTTAGCAAAAGGTGTCCCTATTCAAAGTGCTAAATACTACAAGTTATCACATTCAACTAATACACCTTCACCCAACGAATATCTTTGTAAAACACAAAGATAGCTTGCACAATAAATTTGCAATAAAACTGCTTGGAATGTCAGTAAAACTTTAATAAGTTCTAGCAATGCTAGCAGAAGTGGCTCGTACAAAGACCAACACAACAAGGTTATTATAGATCCTCAAAAAGTCGCACATTATTCCAGGAGCATTTCACATGTCACCCGCAACAACCTTTACAGAACCTATCCAATTGTGAAAGAATTCAAGACGCCTTTTAGCGGGGGGAGACCGTTGGGGCTGCCTTTCTTGATGTGGCGAGGGTGTTCGACACGGTATGGCATGACGCCATTATGTATAAAATGAACAGAATCGGGTTCAGCGAGGTTCTAACTAAACTAATCCTATCCTATCTCGATAACAGATCGTTTCAGGTTAGAGTGGGTTAGTCAAATGCGAGGCATTCGTTTACCCGAGACACGCGGAACGGCCTCCCTCCACCAGAGGGACCGATTGTCAACAGCTAGCGTTTGGCCTTGGAGGAATGCGGTAAAGTACTTGGACGTCGTTTTTGTTTGGAGACTCACCTGACGGCAGCACATTGAGCATTTCTTCTCCTTTTGCGCAGAAGAAGCCAACTTGATGCAAGGTCGAGGCTCGTGCTGTATTTCACTTGCCTGGAGCCTATCATCACGTACGATGCCCTCACTTGCTCCACAATGGCTCCTAGTTACCTGAAGAAACTCGAAAGTTGAGAGTTGAACAATTAAAATGATCGCTGGGGCTCCATGGCTTGTACGCAGCGTGCAGCTCAGATCGGACTTGGTGATTCCCATTTTGACAAGCTAGCTTCGAGGGAGAGAAGGGCACGTGGAGGAGAGCAAGCTTATCTGACAACCCGCTACTTGTGAAGGTCGTGGAGAATCCGGAGGACCGTCCACCACCCCGATGACGACTTGTACGGATTGCAGAGCGAGTTCTGCTGAAGAATCAGAAAAATAGAGGACATTGATGATTGCTATTGGAAGCCCCAGCTGATGCTGGAAAATATTGGAGTCCACGACTGAGAAGAGGGTCGTAAACCAGTGATAAAAGAGCTTATAGCCGCCTAGCTCTGGAAATATAGCAGACCTCCGACTATCCAACTGTGACATCATGTCTTGAAGGGTTTTCTTTATTCTTTATATCAACTGTTAATACATCTTTGAGGTACGAAAATTCTACTAAAAGAATAAACCTACTTTTAGTAAAAATAGCGATGTCTATTGTACAACAACACGCAAACACGCCACTGTCAAAATTTAGTCAGCAGTACAATTTGGTGGTGTTGAACTCATAGAACAAATTTGAAGTTTCAACTAAGCAACTTTTAATGTTTATGAGTGATGGTGCCGCAAACACGCGTTCTTTGAGCCGATCTCTTAAAGAACACAGTGGTAACTTCTTACATGTAACGTGTAAAATCCATACTCTAAATCTTGCGGCACAAACGATTCCTACATGTTTTCTACTAGTAAATCCATTGATTGCTAGTACAAAGGCAGTGTTCCTAAAGTCCCCAAAACGTACCCGACTATTTTACAAACTGTCCTGATTTACCTGAACTGCCACAGCCGATTGTTACACGTTGGGGAACATGGTTGCAGGCTGCGTTTTACTACAACAAATATTTTAATTAAGTAAAGAAGGTAGTTTTAAAATTCAATCCGACAGAAGCTGCACCAATCAAGAAAATCCAGGAAATATTTCAAGATAGTCAGGTTAAAAGAGATTTACAAACTATTCACAATTACTTCGGACTAGCGGAAGGAATAGAAAAATTACAAAATGTTTCGATGTCGCTAGTGGATTCCGTTCAAATTGTGAATGATGTTCACGCACTGTAGAAGGCAAAACAAATTGGTGTGTAATACGAAAATTTGAAAGTGTTTTAGAGAAAGACTCCGATTTTCTTATATTAAGACAAATTTGTGAAGGTGCATGTGAAGATGCATTAAGTTCTTTCAAAGATTATTTTAAATATGTTTTCGGCATTAAAAAACATTTATTCCGCACGTCGTACTCACTTGATTGAAACAGCTGTGGAAACATACCAAATATTTAACAGATGTTACCCAGTTTGTGATTTCACGGAAGACTTTTAAAACGGTAAGTGTTTCAACACGTTTTATAATTTATTTCTTACCTTCTATTTTATGTGTAAACTTTTATGCGCTCGCCACGCCTCTGACTGTTACCGCATATTTACCCAGGTTACTTATAAGGCAACACGTTTGTAACGTCAACTCAAATTATCTTTCTATAATAATTTATAATAAATTGCCATTTCAAGAACATGCACTTGAAATTATTTAAAAGTAATTTAAAATCATTTTTGATATCAAAGTGCTACTTTTATGTGTAAACTTTTATGCGCTCGCCACCCCTCTGGCTGTTACCGCATATTTGCCCAGGTTAGTTATTACATTACATATACAACAAATGCCGTTTTCAAACAAAAAAATCTTATAATGACAATAAAAAGGCTTCAACGTGTGCATATATTCGCTTTATTTACCAAACATTTTTATTGCGTCAGTTTTTATTTTTTACATTACACTGGGGTATTGATTTCAAATATCGTGCCCGGCTTAGTGATGGATATGTGTACAACACACTCCTGAATGTTAGCCCGTTCCTCTCGACTCACCCTGTATATTATTGCAGGGTACACTTTAGCTTAGCAGGTCTTCTATCCTCTACCCTCTCTTAACAATTGTAACTTGTTTGGAATGATTCTCTTTTTTTTTTTAATGAAACTCAATCTTACTTTTTACAAACATCCGTGTCTTATTCAGCAGACGCAGTTATAGTAAAAAGAATGCTATTCTTCCATCGATATGTTACTAAGTGATTCGACGACCAACAATAATAATCTTGTACCTCTTGTTGCGTCCGTCTGGCAGAGAGAATGCAGTTCATAGACTGGGCGATAATAATGAAGATATTTATCATTGTTATTATCGCAGTCACCTGCGCTTCGCCTTCTCCTTTACGAGCGCTTGCACTCCGCGAACTAATAAACGAGCAGCGACCGACACGGCGGGTTCAGACTTGTTACGTCGTGTTGCCCGATTCAATCGTTATTTCCAACATTCAATAATTCGATATTTATGAAACCTAACGTGACAACAGGGTTCTCCTCGCCGTGGTCGTAATTATTGAATGATGTCCGTGCCTGTTTTGTCCGCCGACATATTACCGGTTACGTGCGATTTACTTCAAAGTCCCCATGCTCGCGATGCTATTATCTCATTACGTATTCTGTGTAATAGACGGTAGCGTAGTATGTAAGATGTGTATTTCTAATACATAAATAATGTCGCCGGTCCCGCGCATACACGGAACACGGCGAATAATGCACAACTAGTTGCAGAACACGAACCGTAATACTAATACGGATGAATGCATGCATTATATTGCTATTATACCTATATAGGATGTACTTAAAATACGATATGAGAAAACGACCACAAAATTACTGTAATTCCATTAAATGCAAGTATAGAGTATGGTGCGTCAACGAATAAGTTGATTGTTTTATTGGTAAATTTGCCAGCGGAAAATTATTTAGGCCAGGTCTGACGTCTATATTACGTACAGGTCAACAGCCCTCTATTGATTTGTTGTTAGAAAGGTAAAGAACACATGTTAGCGAATAATAAATAGTTTTGCAAAAAAATATCAAAGTCGATGAAACATTTTCTACACCATATAAAGATGGTTTGGTGACAAGTAGGTTTCAAAATTAAAAACATGAGCCCCTAAGCTATTTCGTAATTAAAGCGAGGTAATATCTCTGCGCGGCATAGGCGTGCGCTTTCTATAGTAAGTACAATACCAAAAAGTAAGTAATAAATCGAATAATCATAACAGAATCAATCAAGAATTATACCTGAAAAGTTGTGAAACAATCACCCTCTTAAGCAGCGTTATCAAGTAAGTTGGCGGACTGCATCGGAATTACCGAACATTAAAAGTAGAAGCACCATTATCAGTATTATCACCCACTGGATAAAAATCGTAAATAGTTAACAGGATTAAGGATTTCACAAACCAACGCGGCTGCGGTAGCGATAGCGATCAAAGTAACATATGGATATAAACATGGTCACGGTTAATACAACGTTGCATCAGCCGCGAGTTGGACCGTGAGCATGTTTATATCCGTATGTTACTTTGATCGCTATCGCCATCGCTATTGTTACCGCAGCCGCGTTGATTTGTGGAATCCTTTAGGTATGCTTCCACATTTGTCTCGTTGAACGTCGTTCGCCGTGGTGAAAAAATGTGTTTATATTTTGAAAAAGATCGTTCGCCATCTATGGATGCAATACATGCATGATTAAAACACTCTTTGAATTCAGTTAATGGATTAGCGAGACTTGAAAGTTTTCTAACGTACTAAGTATCGCCCCCACAATTGCTGCACCAGTATACTTGTCCAGTCTTATGCTAGCTCGTAACAGTGGAAATGTCAGTTTATGTGGGCGCAGTACACGTACTATAACATTTAGAATAGAATTTCTTTTACAATCTGTTGTTTCGTCAATACATAACCAATGACTGACTTTTTAATGTAGATTTGATTTTCTTTTCCACATCTTTGCGAACAAATAAAACATGCTTACGTGCCGTTTTCGTAGTTGGTAACTTCAACTTGGGTTGTACTTATACCAAAAGTTCCGAAACGGCTCTCTTTCGAGTAAGCGAAGTGACAAATTACAGGTTAACATGATGACAAGCAAGTCGAAAATAAAGGCAGTTCTCGTTGGCACGCCCTTTTTTCTATTTCTGTGCTCTTCGGTATTTACCAGGTGTGTAAGTATGAAACCGGAATTTGTTCTCTGCGAACGAGTTTTAACTAACAACCATACAAGTTTCATACAACAGCATAGTTTTTAATAGCGTTGAACATGTCGAATTTTGTGGCCGGAAACTACGATTTGCGGACAGCATTGATTTTTTGTTAGCATTTGAAGAAAACTGCTGCAGAATCGCATAGAATGCTTGTCGAAGCGTACGGTGCGCTTGGCAAATCACAGTGCTTTCAGGTGTGACGATTTTGACGTAAGAAACGAAGAACGTGGAAAACCACCTCAAAAATTTGAAGACAGGGAATTGCAAGGCATTGTTGGATGAGGATGATGCTCAAACGCAAAAACAACTCGCGGATCAATTAAATGTGACACGAGAAGCCTTCTCCATACGTTTGAAAGCCATGGGAAAGATCCAGAAGATGGGAAAATGGGTTCCACATGAAATGGATGAAAGACAGCAGGAAAACCAAAAAAACAAAACACTTGCGAAATCCTGCTTGCCAGGTACAAAAGAAAGTCATTTCTCCATAGAATTGTGACTGGCGATGAGAAGTGGATATATTTTGAGAATCTTAAGCGTAAATAATAATGGATACCTCCAAGCGAACCAGCGACATCGACTGCAAGGCCAAATCGCTATGGACAGAAGACTGTGTTTAATGGGATCAGAACGGTGTGATCTATTATGAGCTGCTAAAACCTGGCGAAACCGTTAATACTGAACGCTACCGACAACAAATGCTCTATTTGAACAAAGCACTGCGTGAAAAACGACCAGAATATCAACAGAAGCAACACAAAGTGATTTTGCTTCATGATAACGCACTATCACACACAGCAAAACCCGTCAAGGAAACGATTGAGGCGTTTATTTGGGAAATACTTCCACATGCGGCTTACTCACCAGACTTGGCTCCGTACGATTACTACTTATTTGCATCAATGGGACACGCACTTGCCGAACAGCGCTTCACTTCTTACGAAAATGTACGAAAACGGCTCAATGTCTGGTTTGCATCAAAAGAGCAACAATTTTGTTGGCGTGACATCCACAAACTGCCAAAGAGATGGGAAAAATGTGTAGCTAGCGATGGGTAATACTTTGAATAAAATATTTCGTACAATTTTCATACAATAAACGTGTATTTTCTTTAAAAAAATTCCGGTTTCATATTTACACACCTGATACATGTTTGTTTGTTACAAACAGCCTTGTTCCAAGTCATCAAATGTTTCTCGCACAATTTACAAACTATTTTAGCACCGTCGTAGGACAAATTCTGAAAGTCGCAGATAAACCGATTTACTATGCCGGGAAAGGGTCGTTTTTTTAGCCTTGTTCACATTACACATTTTAAATTAATAATTACCTACTTATAACAAATAACACGTAACACAAAACACAACGCACGCTCTTGTTTCCTAAACCGAACGAAAAATAAACAAGCGGACGCTGACAATGCGAGAATCATGTCTTATCAATGCCCCATTAAGGCTTACACATTTTCCTAAATCCTGGAAGAATATAACCGTGGTAACTATACCTAAGCCAGACAAGGATCCACAGTTCGCGCAAAGCTACCGTCCCATCAGTCTCTTGTCTTCTTTATCTAAAATTCATGAGGCGGTCATTATTAGCAGCCTAAGAGATGTACTGGTTGCTTTAGAACCGATTCCTGACGAGTAGTTTGGATTTCGCGCCGGCCTCTCGACGGATTTCTAACTGCTCCATCTGTACGAGAAATGCGAGCGAGGAGACTGTTTAGGTGGAGTTTTTTGACATCACTTGCGCGTTCGATATCATCTGGCACCACGGTCTGCTGTTAAAGACCAAATTCGCATCAATACCAATTCTCCCCATTGGTATTGCTGCGAATTTGGTTACTTTGGTCGGCTCTTACCTTCGAGGGACGACCTTTTCAGTGAGGTGCGATGGGGCCGTTGCTACTCGAAAACCGATTCGGGCTCGAGTACCAGAGATCTTTACTGGGGCCTGAACTCTTCATAATTTACACCAGTGCCATTACGCACCATCCTCAGGTCGAATTCTCTGTTTATGCAGCTGATACGGCCGTATATTTGGCCTGCAGAAATGAAGAACCTCCTGTTAGACGCTTACAAAGAGCTTTAGATGAGCTGGTGGAATGGATGTCTCGATGGAGACTTAGGGCTTTTTTTGGCAGTTTAAATAAAAATAAACAGTAAATAATAGCGTTTTACAAGAATTAAATTGAAGAAATAAAAACTAACCCCAAACTTTGGACGTTAGGCAAACTCTCTATGGTAACGCGTCACGCACTCGAAACCTCAAGTTCGTTTGAGTAACTAAAACTTGAATTAGCCTTCTACTTTGGGTTTGCTTGGAAAATAAAACACTTAGTCAAATACATACGTCTTCACTTAACGGAGATTTAAACTAAACAGAACGTAAGAAAATGAAGGGAAGGCGAATTATTTATCCGTTTCACGGGAGATTATCGTTGAAGAGAGATGTACTATGCTAATAAACCGCCATGGACAGAGAGAGGGCGGCTGAAGAATTGAAACTGGGTCAGAACAAGGATCGTTTGGACATAGCTTCTCGGACCGCATTTGGTTGAATGTCGTTTCACATGGCGCTGTTGGTAACTACCTTCGATGTTGTAATTTATGATATAATAACCATTGGGTTAGATTTATCATAAAACTAAAGATTCATCCATCTTAAAAAAATCTACTGGGTTCTTTTAATTTAGATTCAACAAACATATCACCCGTCTGGCTAACAGTTTGGATATTCAGTTAGTAAGTCAACATGTCTTGATTTTCAGCTAACAGATCTGCTTAAAACCTCAGACTCCCATTTGTAATTCTATTATCCTAATTACTTACGACGATCTTGTGTAGATTTTCTTCAAGATCCTTCTGAGGTTCTTGAGAGTTCTATAATCTTTCCAATCTTTTTTGGGGAAGTTATAGATTATTGCATTTAAAATGAAATCTTGTGTCCATTGAAATTCCTATTTCTGGAAGCATTCAGATGGAAGCACGTTCGTGTAACTTCCATAGAATTTGTTTGCTATTCGCGCAAGAAATTTATATTGCCGAGATATACGTCAAAATTTTAAATTGTTTCCAACATGAATGGGGACTTGAAACATTGTTTGATGCACACTTCTGAATAATAACGATGTTAATGGGAGCAGTAGAACTGAAGTTGCAATTTCTCAGACTATTATCCTCTAAGCAATGAGAGAGTAGATACTTAAAATATTTGAACTCTTTCAATGTTACAATTATTTTACACAATTTAACGAGGTGAAGCTAACGATTTTTCGTTACCAACTAGAACTTACGCTCATAGAAGTTCTGCACGTAGAAAAGTAAGCCACAGCGCTCAATTACTGAACGGACGCTGGAATTTATTAATGTTGTCTCGTTCTTCAAATACCGATAGGTATCTGTCTACAGAGCATGGTATAAAGCGATATGAAGGGGTCATTTGCTACATATTACACTATGCATACGTTGACATGGCCATTATGAAAACCATTTTGGTCTCTGGTAGACATCTTCGAAAATAATGGTATTTATTGTTTGAAAGTACATTATTGAATACCTTTTAAGCTGTCATTACTCAACTATTAGAAATGATGATATCGGTAATTCCAGCTGAGTCAATATTACCTTTCTCCTAGGATAATGGGGAGAGCTAGCATAGTACATTAAAAGTTTCAACTCTAAGAATGTTCCCGTGTTTCACGAGGATTTAAATATGTACAATCAAGCATGGAATTCAACGAAATTATTTCTGTTAGAAATAAGTATTTTTCTTCTGGATTAATACCTTCTGAAGCCTTTACATTTCCAGTAGTCTATATAAGCCTTCTGCAGTAGGATATATAGTTATTAATCCAGAGCGGTAGCGGCAGCGTACACAGGCCCTTCACGGATTTCTGCTTGGGAATGTTTCTTAATTGTATCATTGTGTTATATTCATTCATTTTAATTTCGTTTTCTTTTAAATATCTCACATGATTTTTCCTTTTGCGCAAGTACCGGCATGGAAAAAGCGATATGAGGAGAGGAGTCTTATTTTAGCTTACAAATAACTTGCACACGTTTGTACGACACAATATGTGCTCGTGATTTAAGCAAATGAACCTTTTGGTCTTCTGGCTAATAATCGTGGGGAACAATCAATTGAGTAGTTTCTTTACGCACTATGATTTGTAAGTTTTTCATTGCACTCTACCAATTTAAGCTGTTTTTATCTTTAACACTATTGAATTGACTGGCTTTTCTGATAGCAGCTCCTTTATCATTGTAACCGTTCTTTTGTTTTTATGATAATAACGAACTGCCCATTTCCACAAGAATGTTTCTTCTCTTATAGGAGAAGATTGAGAGTTTGATGTTGTACTATGTGGTATCTTCAATGCTTTTAAGAGTCAGCCTACGAAAGAGTTTGCCACACTCATAGAGTGAGAATGTCCAAGTTTAAGCCTAGTTGAACCGGCGGTACAGTTGTTTGTTTACTTTAAAATGAAGCCTTAGATTTGGTGATTTTAAAAAAATGCTCAACACACATACCAAATTGATCTTACTCGTTCATTGTTCAATGTTCCGGCAAGCATTGTAACATTATTATTACTGTGTTATCCAAAGCAGAAAATTTTTATAAATAACGTGAGAAAGAATAGCTGAACATAAATGGCATAAGCTCATGATTGAGGAATTTTAAAAACGTTTTGTGGACGACGAATTCAATTTGAGGTTTTTGTGAATAGACAGAGTTTTAATCTAAAATGTTAATTATATTAAAGCTGGCGACTGTAGGGTTATGGGTAGCGTTAATGGGACAGGACTTGCTAATTCCTACTAAAAAAGAATATCTGAAATCTGAGAAATTGCTGCCGCAATATTAATTGTCGTCATTTTTAATGACAAATGAAAAAAACAATTGTGCTCAGAACCTTGAAGACCCTATTTTAAAGGAAGTCCTCCGTGAAATCCAAAGGTGGAATAATTCTGTGTTAACAATGTCTCGTTGTGGACCATTCTCCAGGAGGTATGGACAAGCTTGCCCAATGAAACATTAGCAAAATTAGTGAATCGGATGCCGAAAATAGTGGCAGCAGTCGTAAAGGCAAAAGGTGGATTTTTCGATGAAAATCGGATTTAAATTATTTGTATTACATTAACTTTTTCTTTTTAATAAATTTGTGTTTGAAAATATGTAAAATCATGTAAGTAAGTATTAAATACATGGCCATTTAATATTTCTCTTATTTTCTTTGACTTCCGTACATTTTTTTGTTTGCCCGAACATCCGTGAACGGTAGTGTACATGGAAATATAATCATTTTGTACAGAACTAATATACAAATGAATTTATGATTTTGGCAATCATGCAAAATATGAAACATGTTTTGGTAGTTGTAATACATAAGAATTCAAGTAATGTTCTGCGAATAAATGTATTTTAGCTGTTTTCGTTTCTGGTCATTGCCCGAAACTTATTCTTAATTCTAAATAATGAAAAACATTTATTTCTCCAAGCTGAATCTCAATGAACTATTCATGTAATTTCAATTTCTTTTTTCTTGATCAAGTTCTCTTCGCTCTTTGAATGGATTAACCAATCCTTTTCCGATATGCATCAAAAGTTTCCTCCGCTTATTAATCTTGAAGTCCCGTCTCGCAGCAAAAGTGAAATCTCGAACCCATCTATGTAATTATAATAGAATACCATTTCATTATATGAACCACAAGTCACTTTTTTGCATTACACGCCAAATTACTTAGGTTTTGTTACTTTCACCATAATGCGAGAAATATGTGCATAGGTATACTATGGTTAAAAATCGAAATGCAAAAAAAAAGGCCAACAAACGAGGTTCGACGGTGCAAAAAAAGAGAAAATGTGCAGAAGATAACCGCTATGCGAGAAACTGGTCGATGATCAAATTGCCATATCGGTGTTATAATTGTTTCCAAACTGCTTATTAGCAGCCTACTGTCTCCGTTTCGTAGAAAAAATCACCTATTAACTTGCCCGTGCATGGTGTATATTAGAAGATTAACAACTTGGAAAAGAAACAAGGTTGGCGTACTGTTAGAAAGTGCAGTGACTTCACGCTATAGTCTTCGGATTATTTCGATAATTACATAGATTGTGTCATAGATATGGAATCCTTTTCGTTGTATCCCGATCTGCTTGGAGATTTTTTTAAAATTGTTTAGTCATATTTAGAATTAATCTGCGAATTACACGCAGAGAAATGGTTTTTTGCATCAAGATAATTAATAGATTTTCTCGCAAAAATCAGTCTCTGTTCAAGAAAATATTTTTATTTCAAGATTAGGTGACGCCGGGAAGTATTTCAATTGCTGTTTTTGAAGATTAGTGGCATAAACTGAGAGATGTAAGAGCAATGTGGCCAAGGGCAAGAAGCTTTATTGCTTTTCTCTTCTCATATTGTTTTTGCCGGTAGTGATTCCATCAATACCAGGAGCTGTTTATTAGCATTATCTTGGTTATCGTTTCTAGGCACTTTTTTCATGTGTACTTCTATATTAAGTTCACTTTTGTTCGAACATTATTCTGTAGATAACCTCTACATTAGCCTTTTCAAAATCACAAGCAATGTGAATAATTTACTGCATTATGTACGCATATGTCGTACTGTTTTAAACAAGGTAAGCGTAATTAATAATGTGCATATAAATAATTTGCAATTTGGAAAACTCTAAGTTAAAAATGCTTTATTTTAAGAAAATTAAACTATTGAGTTATGAACAATACCTAAACGCTGTCTGGAATTAAGAAAACTATTTACTATTCTTAAGAAAATATAGTTTTGTTATAACGGCCATTTACTTATACCTAGAATCGCTTTCTTAAAATTTTCTGCAAGATTTTCTTGAATCAAGTTAACAAATGTCTTAAACAAAGAAATACAATTATTTCATTACAAGTATATACTTCACTTAAGCGAAAAAAGGAATGCTAAGAAAATATTATTGTATTGCGGATAATTGAAACAGTAATCATCTTGAATTCCCATTTGTATTTTTTGTCGGAGTGGGATATAGAGCATTTAACAAGTACAAAGTGTTTATGAAAAACATAAAAATCAGTAAGAGGTTAAAACTAAAAAAATATAGAGCAACGACAAGGCCGGTGGTAACCTATGCAGCAGAAACAATGTGTCTAACGAAGAAAGGGAAGGAAAGAATAAAAATTTTTAAGAGGAAAATCATTAGAAAGATTTGTGGACCAGAGTGACCGAAAACGAATACAGAAGAAAGTATAACAACGAGATAGATGAAGAGTTAAAAGGGGAAACTATAGAAAAAGTAATGAAAGCAATGAGAATAAGAAGGTTCGGGCACATAAATAGAATGCTTAGTGCTTCAACTGTGAAAAAAATAACCGAATGGAACCCATGCTGCTACAGAAAAAGGGGAATACCTAGAATCAGATGGGAAGATCAGGTCAAAGAAGACCTAAGAAGAATGGGAGTAGGTGATTGGCGGAACAAAGTGAACGGCAGAAAGGAATGGAAGATGATAGTATAGAGAGCGAACACAGAACAATCAGTAAAGTAATGTTAAAAGTAATATGAAGTGACTCACCATAATAAAGGAGTCTTCAGAACTCATTAGAGAGGCTACAATTCCGGCAGGAATGTATAGTCATGTATATATATATATATAATCATCTTGAATTACGCTTGTCATTAAAAGGTTAACCTGGAAAATTTTCAGACTACCCTCGTACTGTAAAGTTTCAATTACAAGCGGATTATAGAATTTTTTACAAGATTTCTAGATGCAAACGAGGACAAGTTTACTAATGGAGTCCATAGAATTGTAAATCTTACAGCTTAAACTAGACAAGAAGTCATTTAGGTAGATACTAAATAGCAAAGGATCTAAATTTGAACCTTAAGCGAAAGTAAATTTAAGCACCCAAGAAATAAAAGTTGATACAAACTGACTTAATCCGAATTAAGAACTGAAAGAAGTGGGAAAAACTGGATCAGATTTTGTACTTGATATAAGCATTGTCAAGCATTTAAAAATCAACTGTCTTAATTGGGAATTGAACGCATATATTTTGAAAAGAAAAGGCTTCCTTGAAAGTAACAAACGCCAATTTGAGATGGACAGATTGATTGCTCTGCGAATTTCAGCGTTCAATTTTGCAATTAATTTCGGTTAAGGAATTTATAAGCGGAATAATTGTGCAAAATACCGAAAGCATATAATTACGTTACCTTTTTATAATACAAACCAAGCAAAAAAAAAGAAAACGAGCAATCTAATCGTTGCTTGCGTATAGATAGTTTACAAAACGTCTTGCAATCTCTCGTCTAGACGAACTTTCAATTTTTGTGCGCGTTGCCAAGGGCTACCTCGCGAAGAACATTGATAGGTGTACACATATCCGCGGCACGAACATAACGTGACGAACGCAATAGCATTTCACGTTTTTAAGAAAGGAAAAGAACGTCTCGAGAAAGAGGAAGAAGATACCGAAGAGACAGAAGAATAAGAAGAACGAACGGCAATCGCTGGCTAGCTCAAGGTAAATACGGTCGTTAATTACGGGACGCTATAGGTAACGCTGTAGAATAGCAGCAATAGACGGCATGAAATACAATCTCGAATAATGGTACGTCAGGTGTAAATTATAATTACACCTTTATGTTTCAATTAATTCCGGCAAATTAAGTATTTTGAGTTATTACACGGATCTCATTACGTAATGAGCGTTATTACTCGCGTTCGTGCTCTAAAAGGAAGAGGAAAATAATGGGAGAGAAAACGAGAGAAAAACAATAGGAAAAACAACGCGGCGATTTATTGATATTGACATTACGCGATTGTACGGCAGGTTACGCGTCGTAATAACAGTACAGTCATTGACAAAACGAACAATGCATACATTCAGAACCGCAAAACTTATACACATATTTTATTTAAACATATGGAAAGATTATATTTAACATTATGTTTTCGCCATCGACCACGATTTGCGATAAGAGTATAACGTATTCGTACGTTTATTTGTCCATTAAATAGTGTTGGGTTTCGTCTTTATCAAATAATTATACAGAGAAAAAAGAGTTCTTGAATCAAACAAATATATATCTTTGAAATTATTTAATTAATAATCAATATCAAAAATCTCGCCGATATCATTTTCTATGCCAGTAACACCAAGGTTAGCAGTTTAAATAAATTGCGATTCAATTCACCACACACATAACAATGCTTTAATCGTTCCGTTTTTATATTTTATAACTAATTGTTGGTATATTTCCTCCTTTTTGATATAACAGGTATTTCAGCAAAGGCAAGTGACAAGACTGATAAGTAGAGCAACGCAAACTGCGCTGAAAGCCAGTGGCTGACGCATAAAAATTTACACAAAATAAACACGGCCGGGACAATTCGGTATAAGCGTCAGTATAACTGCGACTCGAAAGCCGATCTGTTGTGTATGCATCTACGCTGTCGTATACTATATCGTAGTTCTACGTTTGTTTTGAAAATGTTTCCTACGTGCGAAAACGACCAAAGTTGGACACAATAAGAGAATTTATTGCAGAAATGCCTGATTGAAAGTGTGATGGCGCTAAAATTCAATGTGTAGTGTGTAAAATAGATTTAATGTGTTGGTCGAAAAGTGATTGTCTACGGCACGGTTTAATGAAAGTGCAGGGCATGTTTCAAAAAAAAATTCCACACGAGATTATGACAAATTAATAATTTATTATTTATGCATGTATTTCATTCATTTATTAGAGAATCATACCGTTTGAATTTACATATCTACGAATTTTCTTTTACCAGATTGTACAATTGGTGCTATTCAGAGTCGACAAAAAACACAACCTAGAAATGGTATTTTTTAAACTGATTTTCATTTCTTTCTGTTCATTTGCTAAAAAAAAAACGGTCACTTTGGACTCCACGAAACACGAGGTTTCCGCTAATGTCTATATAAATTGCTAAATCGATGGGTGCTATTCACAACTCTTACCGTTGAGGTTATGGCTCACGTAACGCTTTCATTTAATTTTTTTTCCCAGAGAAAGTCTATTAGTCACTTTTTAAAATTACACTATAATACTGTTCGTTTTTAAGGTTATTACAAGCAGAGTTACATGTCACTATATGCAAACGCGGGAAAAATCTATACTAAAGGATAACACTCCTTCTCGTAGCTGAAATAAGAACGGACGCGGAAATTGTGCGTCCCAAACGCGTATACATCGGCTAACCTGTGACTGGTTGTTTGATCAAGCGTCGTACCGTTGCCACAGCAACCAAATATTTCATTCCAACCTATTGTACGTTGTAAGTATGACATATAAGTTACAATTCATTTCAAAATATTCACCACGAAATGAATAGGAAGCCGCGGGATATTTTCGCAATAATTACGTAATATACAATTAAATAATTTTCTTTATGAATGGAATTGAACTTCGAAATGGGGGGATTATGGTGACCACAGGTCAATGCATGTTCCGCTTACAATAACAGTAGACGCCTTTTTGGAAATTTTTATTTTCGTTTTAGTGTCTGCAATATTCAGGTGAATCATTTAAAAAAAAATCACACCTTATATCATATGATAGCTAATCCTCCTCCAAATACTACGACTTGAAAATGTTTTTAAAACATAGGTATAGTTTTCTCCATCTTCAATAGTAAATATTAAATTTTGTTAGAATTTTTCTTTCAATTAACATCTGACATTTATTCGATGTTCTCCGTGTATTTGTTAACCAGAAATCATAACCGATTTCTAAGAAGTTTTCGCACACGTACGTATGTACATACGTGTCGCTAAATTCCGTTGTTTTTGTTGTAGTATGGCATGCATATCATCATCGTCATCGCGACTATTTCTGCTTCGACTCGTCAGTTTTGGTTCACGCCCGCTAAAAGGGAACGTTGGGTTGCATTTGTATGTAAATATTATCGATTATTGCGACAACGCGGAAATGCAAGCGTTATTTTTAGTAGAATTGGCCGCGTTCCTGTATTTCGGCGATATTATACGTACTATTTCTGAACCTAAAGCTTTATGGTGAAGGATATACTTCTATGTACAGCACCTCGCTAGAAAAAATGTAAACATTCTAATAATATGATAAAATAAAAAATTTACGTACATTCGGATCCAATGAGAAGGCGCACACTGTGACAGAAAAATTTGAATTTTTCAATTTTGCCACCGGCATCCGCCCCTGATTTGTCAAAAGGGGCGTTTTTTAATGACAATGATCCTAACAACTTTAATTAAGGGAAAAATTACATAATGCAATTTTTTAAATTTTAAGAGAATGTGTTAAAATCGCATGTACAACTTTTCAATGACTGCATCTGTAACTGTAGATCATTCCTCACGTAGTCTACTCGTACATTATTGCTTATTATCAGAAAATATTTTACAGATTTTGACATGAAGCAAAATGAATAAAATTTTCCAAAAACATAAAACAACTCGTACATTATTTTATAGAATTTTAATATCTCTAGCATTAGATTAGAGGATTTTTACCGATGAATCATAGTTTCGTAACTTTGCCTCACGAAAATAATTATAGATTTGGTGATGATTACAAAGATTGGCAAGAAATCATAAAATATTGGAATTACCAGTTATCACTTACTGATGCAAGCTACAATATCGGTTTAATGAAACTTTCATTGATTTTTGCTTTCGGAGTTGTTTTACAAAAGACTTTAATACATCGGTAGCTAAGTACATATATGAACCTGCAAATTATGTTCAACAAAGTATTTCTAGCGACTACTTCTTCATCCAGCGTGAAAATTTGACACAATCTTTAATTTGGTAATAAACACACGCAGAGAAACGTTTACTTGCATCAAAGCTGTCCGCCTTAACTCAAGACAATTACTCTTTCAATTATCCGCAATACAACAACTGTTTTAAAACTGTTTCAAAAGAAATATTTTCTTAGCGTGTCTTTCTCCGCTTAAAAGAAGTATATACTTGTAATTAAATAATTGTATCTCTTTCTTTAGGACATTTGCTAACTTGATTCAAGGAAATCTTGCAAGAAATTTGAAGAAAGCAATTCTTAGATTAGGTAAATGGCCATTATAACACAAAACAATATTTTCTTAAGGATTTTCGTCCGGAAAAATCACGTTTCTCCACTCCTGGTCCCAATTCAGATGCACTCTAGCGAAATTGAGTTTGTTTGTTTTGTGTACTTCACTTAAAGGTGTCTTTCTTAACATTTTACGTCTTTCAACTGTTGATGTTCGTTGAGGTAACCACTGTGCATTCCTTACATTTGCTTAAACTCCATCTGCGGCTGCGATATCACGGGGCAGTACGGGAAGAATTTGAATCAATGCGCAGAATTCGTGCTTCCTGTCTCGGAGTTAAAGCCGGAGGACGGCCAGATTTTCTGGTTTTTCCGTAATTTTCTTTATTTTTCAAAAATTCACGGATGACATGTTCACTTCGGTTTATTCTTCGCGTAATTTCACCGTTATTTAAGTGTTCCTCCTTTAAAAAAAACAATACGTCCCTTTTCATACTCACTTAACACTTTCCCACTAGGCATTTTCAAATTTTATAAATTATAAATTCTTTAATACACTTTAATATACTCGTCCGCACTGCCAATGCCACGTTCACGCTCGAATTAAATACTACTGCTGTAATTTATATGAGTCTGACTTTGCGGCCATACTTTTGACGCCGGTGGAAATGCGGCCTTCTTTGAAGTGTTTATTGCCGATCGCATATAACTTACAGTATACACCTGAGAACAATGAATTTAGTAAACATGTGTTCCTCCTACACCGCTGTCCATGTTATTTTATATTAAGCATTAAAGTTGTCGGAAATTAATGCATTTTTAATACATGCGACCATACTTTTGTCGCGGGGTGTATGTACGTCATCGACGCCAATATGGCGAAACGAAAAGCATTTACAGTTGAAGAAAAAGCAGCAATTATTTGGCGATTGGAAGCTGGAGATTCTAATGTTTCTATTGCTAAAGAATTTAACGTAAGTTTTGTTTGATCTACATAAGAATAATTTATACGCATATTTATACATGCATACGTTGTACAATATTATTCTTGTTATTTTTTAGGTGGCGCATTCAATAATTTTGATAATTTCATAGTTGCCAATTAACAAAAATCATAGAGTTAAAAGCATATTTAATACTACATTTAATTAAACTTTTTACACTATATTAGTTTTAACTAATATGTCCTTAATTTAATTGAAAACTGTTCTCATCATTTGTTAATGTACTAAGTTGGCTTTCGTGTAGTATCGGCACATGGTGAAAGCAATTCTCAGAAAATTCTCCGGGATCCTATTTGCTCTTGCATACGATACTATACGTTCTGGCAGAGCCCTGCTATAGCGACAGTCAGTCTCCTCTATATATAGAACAAGTTTGGACGATGGCGTGAGCGTGTATGTGTTTACATTAGGGCTGATGTCATACGTGACACGTAGTGTATGTTAATTTTGTTGTGGAATGAAATTTAAACAACAAAAAGCGGATGGTGCGCAGGCGCTTCGTCGTGCCATCTTTGGCGGATTCAAGGTCCAGGTCAGATTCGCCTCCATCTTGCCCATTATATAATTGCCAACGTAAATAGTTCGCCGTACTTTTTGTTCAACGTCAAAACAACGTCGATGCGTTGTAATGTATTGTAATAGTAGGTAGCAGCGTATTTTTATAAATACGCTACTCGTCTTTAATGAGGATGTTGGGAATATACAGTCAACAGCAAAAGTTTTCGTACACCGTTGAATTTTAAAATCCGAATGGATTTTTTCGTTGTGAGGAGGATTCTAGGAAAACTACAGCTGTCGACGTATGTATGTATATAAATGGGTAATTCCATCATGACTTGTAAATTATCCTAAAATTAAAAAAAAATTTGCTTTAAATTACTAATTGTTAGATAGTCATTTGGTAATTTTTAAAATTCAATTTAATGTACATGCTAGCAATTAAGTTATTTATTGACGGGTGTGACGGGCACAATTATAAATAATGTGTTCTTTGTGCAGATATATTCAATTTCAGCTCAGTGATTGCATCTTCTATACATATATTTTAAATTGAAAATTAAGAAGTTACCAGTTCAATAAAGAAAGTAAAATTTGTAGATATTTGTACATACAAATTTTTGAAAATTTGAAGGGCATGACGCGTTACTGTGGCGGATGTGACAGGTTTATTTTTCTAGAAAATGGGATTTTAGTATAATAAATTAAAATAGTATTTAAAGATGAAAATAAGGTTTATTTGACATCTAAAAAGTATGAAGAGAGGGGTAGGCTGTTGCCGCATAATATATTTTATTATTTAAGTTGGATTATTTAAAAAATAGTTTCTTTCTTTCTTCTCCCAACAAATTTGTACGTTGCATTCGCACCAGATAACAGTGAGAGTTTGGCAAGTTTAACTGTAACAAAATAAGTGGAAAACAAAACATTTTAGGTTCGAATTTTCTATTTGCATGAGTCAAGTTGATCGTGAAATGGCTCCTATGAAACCTCGAATTATCGACACTCTACTAGACTGGTCTATGTATATGTTATTCTAATGTAATGTTTTAAACGGGAGAAAACTGATTATTCTAAATTAATTCATTGATTTTACGGTTTGTAGGTCAGGGGGTGTCCCTAGACACTCTTTCGGCGGTTTAGATTAAAAATTAACACCGAATATTTATGTTTTACAAGAATTAAAGTTGAAAAGAGAAAACTAACCTTAAATTTTGACGTTTCAATATAAACTCTGTGGTTACGCGTTCTCAAAAATCCCGCCTATTTTTAAATAATAAAATTTGACTCTCATTTCGTAATTAACGTTGAATTTAAGCACTAGAAACTTAAATCCACAAGACACTTAGACGAATACATGTAGATACGACGGATATTTGATTTATTTGTCCATTTGTTCGGGATAGCGATTGTTTAATCACTGCCAATTAGGATATGCTTTTCGAATTACAATTTGATATTAAATTTCAATCAACGTTCGTTATTCTAAAAATAGGTCAATTTTAGAGGACAAACTGCCATGAAGGTTCTCCATTTTGAAGCGTAATTCTATGATCTTAGACATTGGACACCAACAACTATACAATATTGACTTTTCCTAACGTGTACGACACGACAATTTCTTAACCAGAAATATTTAATTTAGGATATTACGAATGAGATGCGGCTGAATTTGTACTGTAAATTGTAGGAAAATATTTAATTAAATATGAACATTTTTATTTGGAAGAGATGAGTTACTTAGCCGTTTCCCTAAGATCATCTCTGACTGGAGATAACTTAATCTCTTAATACCCCAGCGACAGAGAGAGGAGGCTATTATTAGGAAGATGTAGTCAGATGAGGAAGGTATCATCATGCATGGGAATTGAATAGCTCGTGTTATCTTTGAAGACAAACCAATGCTCGACAGTTGGAAAAACCTCTAACGGATGGAGGAACACTTGGCAATTCACATTCCAAAAGCAATACTACATGGAATGAAAAGTCCCGGGCGTGACAAGGAAAAATCATTCTTTTACCGTAAAAACGTTTTTATTCTTCGGTATACTCTCAATCTAGAGCAATACACATAACCTAGTGGTCCTCCAATATTTTGATGCTCTTTGAAAAAGACGATTTGTCGAGGTTTGCAAAATAGGCCTCCGTTTCGGCGATGACCACAGCATTCGACGTGAATTTCTTTCTCTGGAGGAATCTTTTCAAGTTTGGAAACAAATAATAATCGCTGAGGGCCAGATCTGGAGAATACGGAGGGTGGTGGACCAATTCATAGCGCAATTCATCCAATTTGATCGTCGCTTTCACCGATGAATGTGCCGGTGTGGTGTCGTGATGGAACAGCACTTTGTTCCTTGCCATATGCCGCCGTTTTTTCTTGATTTCCTAGTTCAAACGGTCCAGTAAAGCAACGTAGTAGTCGCCCGTGATGATTCTTCCCTTCTCCAAATAATTAATGTAGATTATTCCGTGAGCATCCCAAAAAATGCTGGCCATAACCTTCATCAGACGGCTGCTACCCGCTTCCAACCACTCTGCTGTTGATTACGCCTGAACAAGGCCAAACTGCGCTCGGAATCGTCAACACGTTTCTGCTTCTGATCCGGAGTGAGGAAACACGGCATCCATCACGCGATTAACTTGTTCATACCCAAATGTTCGTGCAAAATGTTGTTTACGCGTTCAATGGATAAGCCTACGGCGTTTGCTATCTCTCGCAACTTCGCTTTCTGATCTTGCAAAACGATCAAATGGATTTTTTTGATGTTTTCCGGTATAATGGTCTCGGAGGGACGTCCACTGCGCTCAGCGTCCTTGATACTGATATGGCCACGTTTGAAGTCCGCAAACCAGCGTTTCACGGTTGTATAATCGATGGTGTGGATGTGAGATAACATTTATAAACCCACTTCTTCCTGGACGGTGTTTTTTATCATCAAAAAACAATGTTTTATCAAAACGCGAAACTCGTCTTTTTCCATCGTTTGCAAACAACCAAAACTTGTCTGACACAATCGGTTGTCATTCGAATACTAATGAATGAAATGTCATGAAATTTGGAATGAGGCCCTCTGACGGATGGCTCTCAACGATGACATACACGATTTGGTATTAGCCGCGACATCTCTGTGTGAGGCCCGGAACTTTTCATTCCATGTAGTATTTTTCTCGAAAAAATTGCAGTTTTAAATTCAATTTCTGTTTATTCTATCTAGCAAGTAGAAACACTAGACAGCAAGCTTTATGACAAAAAGTGCTATTTCAACGCCTTAAACACAAGAGTCTTAAAATTAAAAAGTCAACTGCAAAACACGGCAAATACGTAACTGTGAAGCTAGAATCGGTTGCAATCAGTTCAGGGGTCCGTTTGAGACAGCTTACTTTGATGACCAGAAGACCGTAATTCCTGAGAAAAACGAAACAATAATTCTACCACAAATGAGTATGCTCAGCTGAACGAAATTATCGAAATGCTAGGATTTAATACGATTTTTATAAGTTTGAAATCGCTCGAATTTCGCAACTGGGTGTATCTATAAAATTTACACGATTTCAATTAATAGTTGACCTCGTCTCCTACAAGTACAATCGCGTTAATTTTCCATTCTCCATCCTTGTTCGACAACTAACTAGTGAAACACGTGTTAAAGGAGCTCATCTGCGGCTAAGGTGACAGACAAAACCTACCGTTTCCAATTCTCCTTCATCAAAATGTAAAATAAGACCCAGACAGAACAGATATGTCATTATATCCAGCCGAATCGCCCACCACCGAGCGATACCGAAGATCCAGCACAGCAAATAAACTAGGAGTTTACGTATACGAACGCCGTAAAGACGATAATTTGACAATCTCGCCAATTCGAGAAGTTAATAGTGCCACCAGTGTTGTAATTTTTGCTTGTTAAGAAGTTGGATTACGAGCGTACGATGTCGGCACTAAACGCGCGATGTGGGCAGCGAAACCAGTCGGGCATGACGATTACGGAATCTAAATTTTATTATTACTGCCAGTACTTCTTTTCTTTTTCTTCGCTATGCTATATGTTATATCTTATATGTATGTGCATATACGTATATGTATAGGAGATTTTTTTTGCTGCCATTTAATATCCTTGTATACTCGTAATGAGTTATACAAACTTGCTGGCGTAGTATGGAAACCAGCAGGTCATTACATAGTTGGTAATCCGATTTGCTATTTATATCAGACAGAGAGTGCTTAAAATCAAGTTAAAATCACATGGTCAACACCTCAAGCTATATATATTGAGAGATAATGTCAATCTAACCAATATTAATAATAATACTTGGCATCTTGTTTTGAAAAATAGGCGTTTTCGAACATGATGGCCTCCTCATTCGATGAAAATCTCTGCCCTTTAAGTCCGGGAAACGGAAAAAAGTCGCTGGGAGCCAGATCTGGTGAATAGGGTAGGTGGTTTATTAATTCGAACCCTAGTTCGTGAATTTTTGCCATGGCGACCATTGGTTCTTCAAATGTGGCCGTTTTTCCACAATTTCTGCCCTCAGCTTGTCAAGTAATGATGCGCAAGTAAAGTGCAAGAAGATTTAAAGAGACTAAACATCACTGGATGGAAAGACAAGACAACTGGAAATTGAAAAAGATTGGACCAATTTAGCAGTAGTATAAAGCGTCACATATAAATCCCGCATCCTATGGAAGACTTCAATTAATGCATACGAGGTAGGCGCCATAAATTCTCGGCCTGACAGGCTTATACAGGTTCTAGCGTGTTCCATTGCGTCATAGTTGCACATGTGCGAGTCCTACACTATATATATTACGGCTCGAAGAGTAGTAGTTTTTAATAGCCAGCCGGACAACGTGACTAGTGCATGAAAATATCTCGGGTAGCGAAAATTGAGTACCGTGCGGTCATTAAATTTTAACAAAAGAAGGACATACGTCTAATCACATGAAACAACGTTTAGACGGCGTCTATGGTGATTTATCTCCTTCATATTCCACTGTAAAAAAGTGGGCAAAGTGTTTCCGTTTGGGGCCAGAATCCCTTGAAGGTGATGAGCGCCCCAGTCAGCCAATTGAACTGATAACACCTCCAAACATTTCAATTATTGAAGAAATGGTATTAGCAGATCGCCGTTGAAAGTGAAGGAATTAGCAGTATTCGCCGAATTGACCATAACCATTTTGGTATGAATAAGATTAGTGCACGATGGATGCCACATCTTCTTTCTGGTCCCCAACGTGAATGCCGGGTTGAGTGTGCGCGCTTATTTTTAACCCATTTGCATAATTTGACAGAAAAATCCGCAATCATTGTTTGCGGATTTTTCCGTCAAATGATGCAAATGGGTTAAACATGTGCGGAGACCACCCGAAACCGACTTTGGAGTCCATTGTCATAGGAGATGAAACAATGGTTCTGTTTTATGATCCTGATATTTTTTATTTACGTAAGGGATATACGAGGGTGCTTTGGAATGTTCGCGAAATGAAGCACAGATGGCAGCATCGGTTCGATTAAAACATACGCAATGAATGGCGCCAATTTTTTTGTGCACAATTGTTTATGCATTTTAGGTAGATCTATATATATCTACATAAATCGCTTTTGTTAAAACTAATAAATTATTTTCTAAGGGTCGTCGTTAAAAAAGACGTATTCTCAACGGACTGACAAGTTTATGACGACTAGGGTAATTTAGAAGTGACAAGGACCTTTTTTATTTAGTTATAGGAACAAAAGTGTTTGTATACCTTTTTTTACGAGAGTTGAGTGCTACCCGCGCAAGCGGGAACAGTCTAGTATACAGTCCACTCCAGTAATGTTAATCTATTAAAATACTATTAAACAAACAACCATTTTCTATTTTGATTCTTGCAATACCTGCACTAGTTTTAAACAAATGTCAAGTATGATATTGTTCTCTCAAGTAGTATCAATTTTGTGCCGTTGTGAATAAAGCTAGTTGTGTGAGTTTTGCAAAATGGATAAAACAGAAACGCGCGCTGTTATCAAATATTTTGTGAAAAAAGGTTGGAAGGCAACAGAAATTCATAAAGATATGCAGGATACTTTAGGAGATTCTGCTCCATCATTTACGACTGTGCATAAGTGGGTGACGGAATTTAAACATGGTCGTGAGAGCCTAGAAGATGACCCGCGCAGTGGACGACCAAAAACTTCCACGACGCCTGAAATCGTCGAAAAAGTCCACGGTATGGTTATGTAGGATCGTCGATTAAAGGTCTCCGAAATTGCTAAAGATATACGGATCTCAGATGAAAGAACATTTCATATCCTAACTGTGGAATTAGGGATGAAAAAGCTTTCGACAAGACGGGTGCCACGCATACTAACAATGGATCAAAACTTTCAGAGAATGAGAATTTGTCACGAGAGTCTAGACCGTTTTAACTCAAATAAAACCGATTTCATCCGATGATTTGTTACAACAGACGAAACTTGGGTTCATTATTATATCCCTGAGACCAAGCAACAGTCAAAACAAGGGGGTTCTCCACCATCAAAGAAAGCAATGTCCGCGAAATCAGCTGGAAAAGTTATGGTGTCTTTTGGGATGCTAAGGGAATGTTACTAATTGACTATATTCCCAAGGGCCAAACAATAATCGGTGAATATTACGTTAAACTTCTGGACCATGTGAATAAAAAAAAGTCATGAAAAAAGACCTGGCTTGCGTAAGGAGAAGATCATTTTGGATCAGGACAATGTATGTGTATATACAAGTGCGATAGCAATGAGAAAATCGAATGAACTGAAGTACGATCTGTTGCAACATCCACCTTGTTCGCTTGATTTGGCTCCTTCTGACTTCCATTTATTCCCACAACTGAAAATTTTCCTAAGAAGTAAATGCAACTGTCGACGACTACTTTGGAGGACTTGAAGAATAGCACTTTCGTGATGGCATAATGGCTTTGGAACATCGTTGAATGAAGTACATTCAACTTAAAGGAGATTATGTAGAAAAATAAAACGTATTTCAAAAAAAATATTCTTATTTTCCCTTTCATTTCGCGAACATTAGCACCCTCGTATGTGCATATCTAAAATCTATCTAAAACTTTTAAATAATAATTTATAGCTTCCCAAGACAAAAAAGTATGTACATATATAAGCACTTGTTCGACACAGTGTACCCAGAAATTGGACCAACCATGGAATTTAATTTTGTTTATGTGTTTCTCAACGTCAAATTCATATCGTTTTTTCAGGTTCACATACATAGGCTTAGATTTAGAAGTATTATTTACGCCGATAGGATAAATTTAGAGTCGCGTAAACATTGTTATGTATTCGTTATCATTCTTTTATTAGCTCTAATCTGATTATAAAAGTCGGTAACCCTAATAAACAAATTGCGTCATCGTTAATAAAATTACAGTACAGTAACAACCTCGTATGGCCGAAATGTGGTTTATCACATTCAATGTATACAAAATTTAGTAAATTATTTTAGAAAACAATCACTTTAGTTCGAAATCACTGCTATTTCTAGGAACAGGAATTGAATGTTTAATTAAATGAAAAATAATCTCCAAAATGTAGAGGTTTTTAAACGTTTGAAATGTTTTCGAAAGCGGATCTTTTGATCATCATGTGTTAGATAAAAATAAATTTTAATCGGCGGAATATCTCGATTTACATTTGACTTTTATCGTGGTTTTCGAAAAATATTGATATTTGAAGATTTTAATATCAAAAATATCATATTTCTATTTGATGCACCACTATAATTCTAACAACAATTTTATATCAAGTTTGGATTTAACCATTTTAAAATGATTTGATTCTACTTCATCAAGAAGGCCACGGACATGTCTAACAGCAAAGGGTATCTGTCAGAATACTGGCAGAGTTACTGGGGAGCAGGATGGCGCATGACATTCCCGTCAGTTTACATACGAAAAACGGCAAAATATTTTTAAGATTGGGAGCAAGTTTTAAAATTGTTCTTAGATATACAGGGTGACTCAAAAAGAAGTTACACACCGAAGTTGTGAAAATTTAAATGGAATACCCTGTATATTATTGCATATTTTGACAGTACGGGCTAAATAAAGGCAAGTTACTGCTATGTTTCCTATACCTAACTCTAGCCGTTTTTGAGATATTTAACTATTCTTGAAAATGATAACAGATGTGTTTAATTGTATTTATTTTTAGTCGAAGCATTAGAGTTGATGATAAAATAAAAATGATTCCTAAAAATTATGCAGGGTGGACGAAAATATACTTTTGATTTGGACTATCATTAAAGTCAATTAACTTTCTTACATTAAATGGAACAACCTATATTCATTATCATATTTAGAATCTAATGTTAACCGTTTATAAAATTGTATTAAGGCTCCCTATACTTATATCTTATATTTTCTTAATAATTTAGCATTTTCAATTTCGAATATTCATTTCTTGACATTTATTTGACAAAAGTAGGCTTTGACGGAACCGACGTTATCATTACTATTCACAAAATGGTTTTTCTTTCATATTAATTAAAAAGAGACATAACTACACCACAGGAAAAATTCAAGATCTGGCGCTGGGTTGATTGTCATAATAGCATTGTAATGCGTATACATATATGGACCACATTACGACGGAAGGTTTCAAGCCTCAACATGAAGATGATGCTACTCGTCAAAAATATTCTAGTAATATAATTGCGCATGCGTTGAAAGATACGTTTGAAAATTTCAGCCAAGTTGGATGCTCAGTTGTTCTTTAACAGTCGTTTGTGACAGTCGATTTTAGTGTGTCTGTACCTGTAACATGGGGAAAGACATTTTGGACATTTTTGACATCGAAAAGCGCTACCAAGGCAAGTGGAGCCCCTCTATGCTGGCAGACTATTGCTGGACACGGATGAGAGACATTCCTGACGCTAAATATAGCAGAAAATCATACATTTGTACATTTTAGAAACATTTTCAGTTGTTTTATAAATAAACACATTATACACGTTGTTCTACTATTTATTGCGTTGTCACTTAGAAACCCTACCTGATAGAATATTTCTAAAAAAAGATTTGAATTCAGCATAAAAAATGCTGCAAGGTTCACATATACTAATTTGCGGGACAAGAAAAAGTTTAAATTTTACCAGTGTTATTAGTAGAGTAACCAAAACTTGCGGACTCGCATAGGCGTCGGTATTACGGGTTAATATAAGAATACGAAAAATTCATAAATAAACTTACTTGTTAATTATTCAACAAATTAGAGGCATCAGAATATGCATCATTGCATATGTTTCCACAGTTACTTCTTTAAACCTTGTGCGTCGACAAGAAAAAATATTCTTATACATAAAAAACGATCTCTCCACATCTAAGGAAGTTACATTTGCATGTAGGAACTGTTTTTCAAAATCACTTAAAAGTTCACATTCTACACTTATATCAACGGCCTCTAAAGTATTAAAATCGGGATTTTTCCTTAAAACATCTGCCAACTTTTGACTAGCGCATAATCCTGGCGTATCATTTAATGTGTGTAATTTATTTTTTACACTCTCCACTATATCTAATGATTCCTGCAATGACAATTCAGTACATTGTAGTTTTCTGATGGCATCTAGTAATACTGTATAATTGGTACATATTGTTGTTAAATCTTCTAAAAGTTGAGGAATTTGAAATTCTCTTTGACTTTCTCTAATTGCTTTGGATTCATTCCGATTAATTGATTGAATTTGTTGAAAATGGATCAAATAGTAAGAAGCTGCTGTTAGCCAAGTACCCCATCGCGTTAAAATTGGTTCAGGAGGTTCTGGAATACCTGGACAAAATTTACGAAATTCTTTTAAACGTTTAGGAGATTTACGAACACTGCTTTAGTACTTCAGATCATCCGATCAACGTTTCCGTAATGTTGTCGAACAACTTCACCAACTAAATGCAAAGCATGCAGCACGCAGGTTATATGTATTAAGTTAGGAAATATATGTTTTAAGGATCGCCCAACACTTAACATCGTTGCTGCACTATCTGTCACAATCATCACAACTTGATCTTGGGTAATTTTAAATTTTTTCAAAGCGTTCATTATCACTTTTTGAATATTTTCCGCGGTACATTGTTGAACACGTTTGCAAGCTAACAAATATCGAGATGCTGTGTTCTCGCTAGATAAAACGCGAGCTATTACATTCACAATACTGTTTTTCTTTATATCGGTCGTCTCATCCACGGTAATCCATATTTTTTTGGAACACAAATCACGTTTACACACATTTTCTAGCATCTCTTTCATTCGCGGCAAATGATTCTGTAATTGTGTTTGTGGGGGTAATGGGTACTTTGGAACGTATTGTGCCAAACGTTTTAAAGTTGCTTTCCCAACGACAACGAAGATTACAGAGGTAAACATAATAATAAATGTAGGAATAGTGTATAGTATTTCAGTTGTATTCATATGCTAAATACCATTGCATGCCTCTGGCAATCAGTTCTGTCCAATGCAGCCAAACGAACATTGCATATTAAGCAAAAAACTGCATACGTCATATTTTAAATGGGAAAAAGTGACACATATTATGTACATTAGTAGCAAATGTATTACGAGGCATTGTTTTCTTAAGTATGTAAATATTAGTTCTATATGAAACAATACAATAATTATGTACTTGGTATAATACTACAACACACAAAAAACACCAGCTATATTTTCAAAAGCGACACGTAAGTACATAACCTTGACCGTTCGACTAATCTCTGCAACAGCTCAAACCGGTACTAAAACGAAATCTCTCTCAGCGCGGTTTAACATGATTTATATTCAAGGTCGACACTACATGCCTGCTTCTCTACCGGTTTAGTTTATTTATGAATTTTTCGTATTCTTATATTAACCCGTAATACCGACGCCTATGCGAGTCCGCAAGTTTAGGTTACTGTACTTATAATTTATGTTTATTACTGTTACGGATTTTACTAATAGAGAGAAATATGATATGCCTTCAATATTTGAAAAGTGTCGTAATCCCCGTGCTGCCCGTATTTATTTGCCCCCATTTAGAAGAAAAAGAATTGTCTTCGCGCAAAAAACAGCTGCAGACGACAATAATGTAGCGGTTGCTTTAGCTTTTTTAATATCAATAAAATGGCGTACCACCATACAAATTTTATCAAAAGAAAATTCTATTTGAAGGAATTTAAAACTGTTATGTAATCGTTTTTTCGCTTACTTTTTTGTAAAATGCCATCTTGTAATATTTTGAACGGTCCGGTGAGAAGATTTTACTTACAGCAATGCGATTGTGGCAAAGTTCGTTTTGAAGCTCCGAGTTCTCCTTCTAAATTCATAAGTTAATGCGAGTCCGCAAGTTTAGGTTACTCTAGTTATTACCATACTATTCAACAATGCTGGAATGTATTTCTTAAATACATTCTTTGTACACAAAAATCTAAAATGCAAGGGTGCCCAAATACTTACGAGCGGTAGTATAAGTCAAGTGATTGATCGTATGCATGTGATTTGCCATCATTTTTTAGGCAAAATTAAATGACAAACAAAAAATTTATATATTGATTAATTAAATTCTTTTCCATAGAATGCGAGCTGTATATGTGACACTTTATACTACTGCTGAATTGGTCCAATCTCTTTCAAATTTCAATTGTCTTGTCTTTCCATCCAGTGATGGTTAGTCTCTTTAAATCTTCTTGCACTTCCTACTTTCATTTTTTCTCCGGTTTTCTTCTCCTTTTTCTTCCTCAAAATTGGAATACTACTTTCGATAGGGAATTAGGAGATATATTATCTTTGCATAGTCCTCTTGCGTCCGTATTCTCTTTCACTTTAGTATTAATCTCTTGAATGCTTAAAAACGGACCAAAGCGTTCAAGGGGTTAATGTTGAACAAGGTAGGCTACATAGAAAAAGTACTTCGACTTTATAAAAAACTTAATAATGGTAGACTAATTAAACATTGAAATTAACAAACTATTTTTGTTCCGTTATAATAGCGATAATACCTACGTCATTAATTCTCGTCTATGACGCAATGGTAAAGAATTGCAATAGCTTCCACCGTATCAAAAGATTACTATGCTAATAACGCACAGTAATTATAAGCAGCACGGGTTGTAAGTTGTAAATGTACCCTTACGTGATGGCGTATATTTTCACTATAGAAATACATATTCAATCGGATCGCCTCTCTCATTGTTCGCTTGCAATTAAACGATTTTTCATCCACGTCCCGCGCTTATCGACGATCTATTTTACACTTGTGTTTAATATAAATTATATCGGACGGTGGGGGGTGGGAGGGCGACGGGTCGCCGCTCTTGTTGTTGTTGGTCGAACTTATCGCAGGAGGAAACGCAATTTCGCGATAAAACAAGTTCGCACCAAGAATAGCAATTTCAAACGTAATAGTCGTAGCTCGTATAGCACCGTGCAGCTCGGCAAATATAGAATTGCCGGTTAGAAAGAGGTGCCTTCCATACAGAACAAGTACAATGTTTTTATTAGCAGAAACAATACTTTTTACGAGCAATATATTTTAAGTTTTTACAAAAACAATTAGCAGTTAAAATATTTGCCATTAATTTCTGTATGCGTTCGAACCAATTCTTGAAATTTTCATCTTACCTCTGAAGGTGGTATCTCCAAAACATGGTTCTTGAAGGCTTCAACAGCTTCTTGAGGTGATAAAAATCGCTGTCCACGCATTTTTTGTTTGACATTCGGGTAAATTTGTTTAACATCAGGTAAATACGGGCAATGGCACATTAATTCAATATTTTTTTCCTTCAAAAATTTTCATGATAAAGGATGATGCGACGTTGTCGATTGTTTGTTTTTCCTGATTTCATCGATGACTTCTTACAAACAAATCGTTGCATATACCATTCAGCACTAACTATCTTTCGATCCTCCAAAGCAATGCTTGTGTCATGTCCAGTACAACGAAAAAATACCCAAATAGTTGATTGTTGCTTAATAGGGTGTATCACATCAAACTGTTTTGAGAATCGCGAAATTAATCAAACGCAAAACAACTGTAAGGGATGATCGTCGTAGTAAAAGTGGCTACAGAACATCGTTTTTTATCCACTAAATGTGTTCATAAAATTCTTAGTGGAGAAGGTGTACAAAAATCAGCCCGAACAGTCCGTAGACGTCTTCATGGACCAGGCTTGAAATGCAGACGTCCGGCAAAGAAGCCAAGACTAACATCTAGAATGAAAGTGGCACGATTTCAATCAGCTAAAGAATATAAAAAATATATAGTTGAATATTGGGGAAGGTAAGTTTCATTTATAATCTATATTTTGGTCAAACTCATCCCCATAGTTCGCTTAATGGTTCTCTACATTTTTTACTTTTACTTAGATTATTTATAGCGACGAATCACGGCTAGAAGTGCTAACGGAGAGAAGCCAATTTGTTCGTCGCCGTCCTTCAGAGTGTTATAAAGAAGCATATACGATCAAATCTATTAAACATCTTACATCTCTAATGGTTTGGTCGTGTATTACGACAGAAGGACCAGGACCACTATATTTCGTTAACGGAACAATGGAACAAAAACAATATAAAAAAGTTTTACAAAACTACGAGGGATGATCGTAAAATAAGGTTCCTAAAGCCCTACAGCAACAATAAGACGTGTCAGGCGAAATCCGACAACGCTGGCGTGTGCAGCAGCTCTCCCACTCTATATACGTACCACTCCCGTCTCGCTACGCCGCTCAGTGTTGGCTAAGCAGTCGTCCGAGATGGAACTCCCGATCGCCGCTACCGCCAGGTACGAAATTTGCGCTGTATGTGTTTTTTAAACGCGAAAGGGGTGTCACCTATAGACATTCATCGTCAATTAACCGAAATTTATGGAGAAAAGTGTATAGCTGTTGAACACGTCCGCAAATGGTGTAGGGAATTCACTGGACGCCGGACGGAAATTCACGATGAAGAGCGGAGCGGAAGACCATCAGTTTCAGAGGCAATCGTTGAAAAGGTCGAGAGCATACTGCTTCAAGAGGAGAGGGTCACCATTCGTCAACTCGCTCTTCGGATTCCTGAGATTTCCAACACCACAATTGAAAAGATTCTTGAAAGCAGAATTTTACATTATGTCGAAAAGTAGCTTAAGTTTTTACCTTTAAAACAATGTGTAATCTTAAGGAAATAAAAAATGCTGTCTATTTTTAAAAAATATGGGAACCTTATTTTACGATCATCCCTCGTATTTAATACTTTATATTGGTTCATTGGTTCCGACTTAAAGACCATATACTTTCATGCAAGACAAATGCATCGTGCCATAAAGCAAGAAGTGTAATACGATACCTGGAATCTCTAAAAATGTGCATGTACTACCTTGACCAGGAAATTCACCAGACATAAACCCAATTGAAAATGTGCGGAATGCCTTGAAAAACATCGTTATATGTAATTAAATGATAATATTGCCAACATTATCAACTGTTTTTTTTTTAATTTTACCCCAAAATCATAATATTTTTGAGCGGTCCTTATTCAATGGCCAGTGACTGTAGAAAACCAGCATATACTACACAATTCAACAAAAAACGGGGAAATTTTTGAATATTTGATTTAATTTATTAATATAAATCATTCCTTAGAAATTCTCGTTTTGTGTATAAAGCAAATTTTTCTTAATTATTTATTGGTTGTTTATAGTAATAGTTCAATAAATATTGAAATTAATTTTGACAAGCGACGTTTCATTGGTGGCGTTCTTTACGCGGCTATATGCAAAACTAAAAAGGCAGCCCTCGTAGAATTAAAAGCCGCATGTTTTATGTTATTGGGGTGATTGGATATGTTAGGCATTAATGTATCAAAAAAAAAATTGATTTCCTATAAATACTAAAGTCCAATTAATTATTTGTAATCCGTATTTTTATATCTAGAAAGTTTAAATAGAATCTCCTGATGATACTAAAAGCCGAAATGTACATAAAATATTGTAAAAACATCACCAAGCGAGTTTTTCTTTGATTGAGTGTCAAAATAAGCATTTGCCATACATGCATTGCTTGATTCGGATTCTAAGATTCACCAGCAATGCTAGACTTGCCGACCTGTATTTCCTGTACAATTACCAGCACCGGTACCGTATATAAATGTAACGTAACGCTCGTATTTATTGCTAATACGTTCTAGAAGCGATTTTTTTGTACGGCGAAGAAAAATGGATCGCAGATTTCGTTTAAAGATCAGGCCGAACGGTATCGTACGTAACGTAAAGTACGTAGGTATGCCTATGCATGTGCGACCGCGACGTTAAGCGTTTCCCCTAATCCGTACAGGAACTCTATAACACGTATACCTGTTTGTAATGGGATTTCATCTCTGGTTTAATTCGACGAGATTGCATATATAATCGCTCCTTCTCTAGGTGAATGACAGATAAATTGAAGTATGATAAATTAGTGTGTTTAATGATTAAGCCGGGCGGTTTTAGATAGAGGCACCGCAGTGACTGTGTTTTTCGAAGCGTACACGTAATGTGTGTATACCGGTTGCTCGTGTAAGTGTCGTATTATGTTTGGAGAGGGTCAGAAAACAAGTACGGCGGCTCGAAAGAGTTCCGATACGCCCGCTCCTTCATTATTTCTATACGAAAACTGATAGCCAACAAAGATAGTTGAATTTTCTTCAAAATTGAATTGAGAAATTTTGTTAATTTAAGTCGTTTTACATTTGTTAATAAATTACAAATGATTATTTTGGTGCTAGTCTCATGTTTCAGTTGATTTGAATACTCGTTAGGCAGTTAGAGAATTTAATATCGTTAAAATGAATAAGGTACGGGAGCAATTTATTCATGTCACGTAGTATGAAAGATCCTTTAATGAATAAAGATTAAGTCAAAATCTTTTTTGACTCACATCAACAAAAAACAAAATGAAACAGTAGTAGTAACACCCGTGACGTAGTTATATTTACATAATCTCAAAATATTCTTGTGCAAAGAAAATGACGTGACGTTTGGCGATTTGTGGAATATGGAAAATTTGATTCATAAAAGTTATTCTAGCACTTATAATTAGACTGAGCAAACAGCGGTAACAGTCAGTGTAGTAGATATGTGGTGCGGAATCGGCGATTATTTATTTCACACGTTCACAGCGTCAGTACTAAATCGATACTGTATGCGAGTAGTTCTGTGTATATGTAGGCTGTCGTAACTTATATTTATATATATATGTGGAATATTAGATTCATAAAAGTTATTCTAGCACTTACAATAGGGTAAAAGGGAAGGTACAGATGGCCGGCAGTAGATCAAACGAATTCGAGATAAACAGAGGAATCAAGCCTGAGCCCCTTACTCTTTATTATGGTAATGGACAGACTTCTCAAGAACACCAAGAAAAGAACAAAACACCTACAAACCACCATAGGGTGGTCGAAATAGATAAGATGAAGTTGGAAGTAAATATCAACAAATGTAAGAGTATAATAATAAATCAACAAGTCCAAGAAAACAGGATAAGGAAGTATGTAACGTACAGAGGAAAAGATATAGAGAACATAACAGCATATGAGTATCTGGGGGTGATGTTTACAGAAGATGGAAAATTAGAACTAGAATTAGCAAGTAGGACAAGGAAAGCATCGTAAATATATTGCGCAATAAACAACACCATACTGGGAAAAAGGGGAAACAAAATTTCATATATACAACAATCACTATTCCAACACTCTTATACGCGTCAGAAGCCTGGGTGATGAATAGGAAGTTTGAAAGTATGATAAATGCAGCAGAAATGAAACACCTAAGAAAAATGGCAGGCGTAACAAAGATGGACCGACAGAGAAGTGAAAGCATCAGAAGATAATTAAACCAATTTAGCCAAGCTCCTACAGAGGGAAGAGTAGAAAAGAGGAAACTGAACTGGTACATATAGTCAGAATGGACGAGAATAGGCTGACGAAGAGAATGATGGAGGCAAAAAGGTATGGGAAAAGAAGAAGAGGTCAGCCAAGAAAGGAGTGGTTGGAACAGATCGAGGAGATTGGGAGTAGAAAAGGGAAAGCAATACAACAGATAAGGCAGATGGCAAGGGGCCGAAAGGAATGGAAGAGATGTGTGAATGATACATAAACATCAACCAATCCTCCGACGCCCTGTTAGGGCATAAGGAGAAACACAGAAGAAGAAGAAAAGTTATTCTATTGTGCTATGTCACCATGCCAACTAGCTTAGATTAAAACGCCAGAAAAAATGGGAACATAGTCAAACACGTGTTACCTGGATGAATATTTTGACTAAAAGTGAAACAATGATTAGCGTCCCTTCGCTCCTTTATTTCAATCGCGATAAAAATTGTTTAATCACGGCTAATTTGGATAATTATACTTTTCGAAATATAATTTGATAATAAATTTCAAACGTATATCCTTATTTTTTAAAATAGCATAATGCATGCCACGCAGGGACGCAACTGGAAGACTGTATCTGAATTACATTATTTATTTATTATTATCATTACAAGCACAGCTAAAGATGATAGTTTAGTTGAAGAAGGGTTTTAATGAAGTATTTCAGGTGTTAATCAAAAAGTGACTTCATTTCGGAAACTGTAGAAAACTGGTTAATGAGGTTAGATGGTATAGCAAGAATGTTATGTGTATAGCAAGAAAGTCAAACATTTTCCTTCTTTACTCCAAAAGATCTTCTTTGCTGGACATTGCATTATCACAAAATCATATATTACTTTTTATATAATATTATAATCGCAATAAAATAAAACGTAATGCTTCAAAGATATTGAATTTGAAAATCAGCAGAATAACTTTGTCATTAGACTCATTATCTCCATGGATCAATAGTTGTTTTACGTGTTATACCGCAAGAAAATTATCATCATGTATGCATATGCCAATCTGAATTTAAGTTGCTGCAAGGTTGCGTCATTTAACGATTTTTAAATGAGCGCAAGAGAACGCACCAGAACTTTGCTTATTTTCTTATTTCAACCAAGTTTATTATTTCACGTTGTTTTACGTAACAAGCTCAAAGGAAAAACCAATATTGTTCATGTATTTATTACGTGTATATAATGGTTTTTTTTATAGTTTTTACAAGATACGGGTATTTCATTCTTTCTGATATGCTTCCATATCTCGTTACGCTTATTATTCTATTAAATTTAAAATTAGCTGATGTTCTTGTTCTAGAGAGAATAGATTCCAAAAAAGGACTGCTGTTGAAGGCATTAATTTTCAACGAAGTCTAAAGCATGCTTACTTTTAATTTAAGAAGAGAGATTATTAATACCTAATTTGAGGAGAATTAATTTAATAGAAAACGTTGTTTTTGAAGTTCATCGCGTTGGCTAAGTCTAGTAGGTATTTTTTTTTACGGGGTTTTTGTTAGGAAGAACGTATAACTTACTTTACTGGTCATAATTATTTGACCACATACATTTTTGTTTAGATTTTAGAAAATTATTTATTTATTTATACTAGCAGTACATATTTCCGGGCTGATGGGCCGTGGCCTTTGATGTGCCGAAGTCGACGTTTCGCCAAACACTGCGTTTGGCATCTTTAGGACGATGATTAGTCTTCACTGGTCGCCTAGTGAGTGGTTCACCACTCATCAGACCGCAGTCTTTGGCGAAGCGTCGACTTCGACATATCACAGACCACGGCTCATCAGCCCGGAAATATGTGCTGCTAGTACAAATTCAGACACCGGCCGTGAAAGCCTAGAGTTATTTACTTATTGTTATTTAGGGGGCATTTACCTAGAAGTAAAAGAAAGACATGACTAGAGTTGCTCACTAGGGCCAACGGGCAGTGGCGGAGGTTCGATACAACCCTCAGCATAACTGCGGGTATCAACCAGATCTGCTATGTACACATGTACGCTGCCGTAAATACTATTTCGTAGTTCTACGTTTGTTTTAAAAATGTTGCCTACGTCGCGAAAACGACCAATGTTGGACAAGGTTAATAAATTAATTTATGTGTCGCCTTTATTGCATGTAATCTACCGTTTAATTTACTAGACAAGGAAGCATATGTCTTCTTTTTGAATAAATATCCAAACTGCAAATTACCAAGTCGGGCATTGTTACAAAGAATTGTGCTATCTGCCCGTGAACATGTTGAAAATAGAATTAAATCGGAGTTGAAAGATAAAAAACTGTGGCAGATAGTATTAGAAAATGTTATCCTGAGGTAGACGCTTTAATAGCGCATACAAAAGCAGTGGTTGTCAAATCTCCAAAACGTATTTGCAAATTTCACCGACTGTGCTCCCGTATGCCTGAGCCATCAAAACCTATTCTTACACGTTGGGGAACATGGCTACATGCCCCGTTTTATTATCATAAATATATTGAGAATATTAAAAACGTGGTTTTACAATTCGATCCAAAGGAAGCTGCGGCTATGAAGGAAAGCCAGTCGAAATTTCAAGATAATCAGGTTAAAACGGATTTAAAAACTATTCAGAACAATTACTTCCGACTAGTGGAGGCAGTAGAAAAATTACAAACTCCTTCGGTGTCGTTAGTAGAATTTCTGCAAACAGTGCAACATGTTCACGCACAGCTATACGCGGTAGAAGACGCAAAAAATGATTGTGTTCTAGAAAGGTTTGAAAGTGTTTTAGAGAAAGATTCTGATTTTGGCACATTAAGACAAATTTGTGAAGATGCGTCAACAGAACCGTTGACCGTGAAAAATGAGTTAGTTTAACCACCGTGAAAATTAGGTTAAAGAGGTTATTTGGCCTAATAGCGTTCCTTAAATCACTCTTACGCAAGCAAAATAAAATAAAACGGTTGCAATGGGCTAGAGAGCACCAACATTGGACGGTTGGCGAGTGGAAAAAATCTTTTGTAGACTGATGAGTCCAAATTTGAACTCTTCGGTTCCAAGAGAAGAATATTAGTTTGAAAGTCGAAAGAAGAACGAGCAGAATGGGGGCGGATCGGGCATATATTTTTTTGGGTGGGCAAATAATTATGGCTGGTAGTGTATACTCTATCTTACCTTTCTAAATGTAATAACAACTTCCATTATAAAGAAAAGAGTTTAGATGTTATGTAAGGATCAAAGTAATCATAAATTTATATATCAAGCTGAACATTCTTCACAATCGAAAAACAAGTAATAAATTTAATAGTTTAATAATTAATCTTAACTATTACTACAACAAACAAATTAGTTCGATAAGATAACAGAGACTATGCCTAATGAAATGATAATGTCACAGATAATGGTAACCAAAGTTCGTTCTCATTTTTTTTATGTAGGTTATCTGACCGCTAAAAATATAAATGCTTTATCGCGGAAAATTTCCCATTTCTATGCATTTCATATGCATATCCTTTCTGTAGAAAATCAAAATCAATGATGATAACAACAGGAAATGCTGTAGGAAGTGATATGTACTATTAATAGTGAAAAATTAAAAGCATGAGGTTCTAGTTGAAAATTAGGTTTCTTTTGAGATAAATGATTTAAATCTGTATTTCATATTTTGAAATTTATTGTTAAATAAGACAATTTTTCAATAAGTTTGTAAATAAGACAATATAAAACTGCAATGAAGGAATTATTCTGATTATTTTTGTTGTAACAATTGTAAAATATTGTCAAATTACAGTTTTCCTAAATATTATAGCAATGCAAAAAAAAAAGATTCTGAAAACCTTGCTTTGTTGAAGTAAGTAGTTGCCTGTTTCACACAATTTATAAGTAGAGTTGCTCAATTTGCGCCAACAGCCAGTGGCGGGCGCATAAAAGTTTACACAAAATAAATGGTCAGAAATAAAATATAATACGTGCTCAAACATTTAGGTACCGTCTTAAGAGTCTTCCGTGAAATCACAAAGTGAATAATGTCTGTTAAATATCTGCAACATTAGATATGTTTCCACAGTTGTTTCGGCAAACCGAGTGCGGTGTGAGGAAAAAGTGTGTGCTGTAGCGGGCCACGGGCGGGCCGGGCCGTGAAAAATAGGCCCGTGCAGTGCTCTAGCTTAGGCATACGGGGGCACAGTCTGTGAAATTTGCGAATACGTTTTGGGGATTTGCCAAACACTGCTTTTGTATGCGCTATTAAAGCGTCTACCTCAGGATAACATTTTCTAATACTATCTGCCACATGACTGAAAGCATGAAATTTACACGGAATATGTAATAAGTTAGCACAATGTTTTTTAAGAGACCGGCCTACAGAAAGTTCACGAGCAGATGGCACAATTCTTTGTAACGATGCCCGACTTGGTAATTTGCAGTCCGAATATTTATTCCAAAAGAAGGCATATGCTTCCTTGTCTAGTAAATTAAACGGTACATTACATGCAATAAAGGTAACACATAAATTAGATTTAAATTTGTCATAGTATCGTGTACAATTTTTTTTTGAAGAATGCTGTTTACTATTTACATGACGTAGACAATACCTTTTGGACCAACATATTAAAGGGATATTACAAACTACACATTCAATTTTAACGCCATCATAATTTAGGTCAGGCATTTCTACTATAAATTCTGTAACTTTGTCCAACATTGACCGTTTTTGCGACGTAGATAACATTTTTAAAACAAACGTAGAACTACGAAATAGTATATACGGCTGCGTACATGTATAGACAACAGATCTGGTTGAGACTCGCAGTTATACTGAGGGTTGTATCGAACTTCCGAAACTGCCCGTGGAACTAGTGAGGAACTTTATAATTATAAGCGAAACTTTGGTTTAGCACCCAACTTCTGCTTGTTAATTAAATCTTACTTAGTAAATAAAACTAACTATGTATGTATTTTATAATGGATTTCATTTGAATTTGTATCTAGCAGCGGTATCTCACAAGGATCCAATCTTGCTCCATTGATGTTCATTTTATACATAAACGACCTCTTAACATCCTTATCTTGCCATGTCCTCGCTTATGCCGATGATATTAAACTACTTTGCAATATTAACTGCCAACAAGACATCGAGAGTCTCCAGACGAACATTAATATACTGAGTGAGTGGTCAAAATCCAATACATTGACATTAAATTCTAGTAAATGTAATTTTATGTACTTCACGAGAAAAACAAACCCATATATCTCCACTTATAAAATCAACGATATTTCCATCCACAAGATTACCAATCTTAAAGGTCTAGGTGTCACTTTTGACCCAACTTTATCGTTTAACATACATATTGAGCAAATTTGTTCATCTGCCCCTAAAATGTTGGGTTTTCTTATAAGAACGTGTAAATATATCAATGACGCACTAGTGCTAAAATCCCTTTATTTTGCATTTATACTCTCAAAATTGGAGTATGCCTCTATTGCTTGGTATCCTTTCTAGATGTCCCATTAAACTCCAATTGAATATGTTCAGCATCGGTTCCTGAAATGCATGTGTTTCTTGATCATACAATGTCCTGTTAGCAGGCCTAGTATTGTTTTAACGGACTTTCTATCCCTATTTAGTAAGTCTCATAACTATCATATATGCTATGCCTACAGAATGCTTTGGATTTTTGTCAGCAATTGAGAAGCCTATTCGGGCTAATTCGTCTACCTTGACATTCCCTCGATGACCTGCATGTCCTGGTAATCAGACCAGAGTCATAAACACGAAGCCTTCCATTATTAGAACACTGGAACACCTCTTCGGAAAAGACAAGTTCGGGCCAAAATTCTTTTGCAAACTGGAATCTCCTTTGTTTATGCTAGTCAGATAGGAACACCACGCGCAGCAGCGCAGTACTCCAATCCAGGTTGTTTTAAACGTCTCTGTGCTGTTCTAAGAGACCCTTAAAACCATGTCCTAGTCATTAGAGCAGAGACCTTTCTCTGAACTTTGCCAGACAAGTATTTGTTCATTTTGCCAACGTTTTTTTTTCAACAACAAGCATTATTTTAGAATAAATATGTAATGTGAAAAGATCCTTAAAGGTTATGACTAACTCTATGATTTATTTATAGTATGTACCTAAATAGAGTAACAAAGATAAATTATTCAAAAAGATAATAGTCAGAGCAAATATATGGAAAAAATACTAAAATCACAAAAATGACGCCATAGAAGGAAAACTAAATAATGATATGAAATATTGAATCAAGCTCTTTCCAGTAAAGTGAAAAAAAAAACCTGAAGAAGGAAAAACGCTTTGATGCAAACAAAACTTACATATGTATGCGTCGTCTGCGTTATGTACACATTAGATCTATGTATGTAAGAGTACATTAAACAAATTTTAAGCAAATATTTTGTACACAGTAACCGCTTTAATGCTGCGTTAAAAATATCTTATCTTAACGGCCGTGCTTATATGAAATACATCCATGCTACGATGTGTGCTGTTAAAAATACGCGGTATTCTCAAGAGATACGACCGTATGGAGCATAAACATTATGTAATTGATCAAGGCTAAGCCATATCGCAACTTGCCCGTTCGGTAAACAATAAAATACGGTGGTCTGCATTGAGAAAAGTGTTTCGAAGTGATTCATCGATCATACGATACACATATGCTTTTTCATACATATGCATATATGTAAAAGATTATGAGTCGAATATACGGTAATACGCATTTATATTTTCGTTGAAAGGATAAAAATATTCGAAGAATTTTTTGGATATATTTTCATTGAATGATTGCATCGAATAACTGGATTGTTTTTTTTTACAGAATCTAGTTTAGTGTTAGATTAAATGAAAAGTTCACTCATATGTTTGATTATTAATTATTTTGGGGCCACTTTACATTCATTTTGCAAACAATAACCATAGTTACTAAACATCTTGTAAGTAGGGATGTTGCAAGAAATTGTACTTGTTTTAGAAATCATATACCACGATTATTTATGAATGTAGATAAATGATTTTCAAGAAGTTTTCATTCAAAATTCGTTATTTTGGGAGAACAAATTTTGAAAATCCTTCCAATTAAATCACGTCAAGTCTACAACGTCAACGAAAGTTGGAAAGTTCTTCCCACTAAATCACTGGCTCACTTCGGAGAAAAATCGGCTCCAGGGATGAAGAGTAGTAAAAAAAGATTGACGTTCATGTCCTGTTGTAATGCTTCTGGTAGACACAAACTCACATTGTTAGTTCTGGGCAAAAGTAAACAACCACGTTACTTCGGAAAATCAACCATTCCGGTTTCTCACAAAGGACAAAAACGGGCATGGGGAAAAAAAGAAATATTTAGCGAATGGTTCCATGGTAAATTTGTACCGTCGGTACGAAAGAAAATGAAGGAACTTAATCTTAGTCCAGAAGCACTTTTGATACTAGACAACGCACCGAGACATCCCACCGAATTAACCCCCAAACTCTACGCTATTGTTACAATCAATGGACCAGCACGTCATACAGGCAATAAAATTATTTTATCGAAAAATTTGCTGAAAATAATTATCAATTTAAGGCCGTAAGTGTGAAGGATGTTGTATTTTCTTTGGATAACGCTTGGAAAAATGTCAGCACAGACTTGATCAAAAAATTTTGGAATAAAATTTGGCCTTTTGGAAATCAAGATGTGTCCGAAGATGAGGAAAACGATATTACATTAGCTGTATTAACGAAACAAATTTCAGAAGCCAAAAGAGTTGTAGAAATAACAGTCATGTAACATTAGAGATATCTTGACGAAAATCTTTCACGGAAAGAAATTGAAGAATGGGCAGTGAATCATGAGTCATGCGATATGGTTTTAACAGACGATGACGTTCTCCGAGATCAACTTCATTATGTCGACATTAGAAGTGAAAGCAATGATAAACATGGAGATGCCGTGTCAGCTTTTAACACCTGCATAAAATGGTCATTGCAGAATAATGTAGACAACCACCGAATTATTTTACTTGAAGAATTGCGAAATCAAGCTATTGATTCTGAAAGAACAAGCAAAAAGCAAAAGAAAAATCATTCATTTTTTACCAAGGTCACAGAAAATGTAGAATAGGTAATGATTATTCTGATATACAATAATCTGTCAGACCTTCATTTCAGAGAGTCATTTTACTTTATTAGAATATGTAAGTAATGTAATAATGTAAGTAATGAAAAAAATAAAATATAAACTACGTCTAATGCTAACCACAGACATATCCAATAATCGGAACATTTCGTTAATCTGAATGACCCCGTGTAAAACGCTTTTCCCATTAAAGAGTTTCTAGTGTATTGTTTCTATTTGGATATTAATAATACAAGAGCTCTTCTTCAGTTTGTTTATATATTTACTTTCAAACTAAACTAACTGCACAAGATAGAATAAACAATGGTTACGGCAGATGTGGATAACAATTAACCAATACACTGATAATTAAAATGTCAAAATAGAATACATACAATCTCAATTTTGTTAGGTTCTTTAAACAGATTGGGCAGAATTTTTGCGCGACTGCTGCACATGCCAGAAAGAGATAGTTGCATGTATCGTAAGGCCCGGCGCAAATTGAACCAAGTACACGCATACGCCACGCCCATCCCACGCGTGGGAGAAATTGGCGATGCATAGTTACAACTAGTCTTGAGCATAATCGATACACATACTTCAATAATCGAATGAATCGAAATTATCGTTTAAAATAATCGAATGATCATTCGAAATTTACTAATGATTTCGATTATTTTCCACGATTATTTGACGGAATCCGAGTGATGAGTGAATTATTTCGAAACTCGAAACCTCGAAGTTTCGAATACAGCTCTCGAATCGTAATCTGTTTGTGTGCTCCTGCGCAGTCGAAACGAATAATGAATGATTTCCGAACCATAATCGAATGATCGATTATTCGGGTATAATCGATATATTTCGATTATATCATTCATAATCGCCCAACACCAGTTACAATACTGCATGGGCTGGCCGTGGGATGGATCCAATATGCGGCGCGGTACTTGTAACTACGTTTCGCAGATTTCTCTCACGCGTGTGCCTATGCCTATGCTGGGTTCAATTTACGCCGAGCCTAAGGCGATGGTTTGTATGGTTACCGTCCCACTATTCTACCCTTTTGCACCTGACTTTAATTCATAGTTAATACTATTGATGTTTTATGTAAAAACCCTTTCGTCTTGTGTAACCTATTTCTTTTTCAAAGTATAAAGTAGAAAATTCTACAATTACTTCAAGTAGTTTCTTTTATTTGTCGGGTCACTAATAAGAAAACCATAAATAATAAAAAAAAGCCATTGAATGTATCATCCGTTCGTCAGCCATTCTACACAGCAGCCGAGCCCCTTTATCACATATTGGTTATTGCTATCGCATGTTTCATCTGCCGAATCTGTATGTACATTTAACATGTATGTAGTTATAAAACCCAACAATACAAGATATATATTTTTAATTATCTAAACAAAACAAGATTGTATTATAGGGATTTTCGTACAATTACAATACTAGTATAACCATAAATGAATCACCTCCATATTTTGGAATTATCAAAGTTGTTTCTCAATTTTTTTCCGTATCTACTTTCTCTTGATCACCAACTTAAGCTTAATTCTATAACGTAAAATGTTCTTCTGAATTAATTTTTTGATTTAACATCGCGATACTTTTCCTAGTAAAATACTTTTAGAGGTGACTGTATATTACGATCCGGTACAAATCCGCTAGTGAAAAGAATGTTTTCGAGAATTCAGTACAATCAAAATATTTTGGTAATAAAAATAGATCGCCCGGCTGCGAAAAACTAAAATAAACCGTTCTTTTTTTATTTGCCAACATAATACCTTAGTGTTATGTACTGTACTACGCAGTTTTTTTGCGAGTAGTACGGGACTACTTTATTTACATTTGCGTACAAATTTAGAAAAATTTATGGAGCACAGGTAAACCGAAGTATTATCGCCGGTGATCGAACTCTGGTGCCCCTTGGAGCCTTTCCACACAAGAGAAATATATTAATTAAAATTGAAGCGTTCAGACTAGGTCACCATGGTGTTGCAAGTGGTCACAGTGACTCGGCAGTGACGAAGGCGAACACCGTGTTTTTGAGAGTCACCGCTGAAGATACGTTAGGTTTAATGAAACCTTCCAAATCGAGACACTCTGATTTTACACGTTACATGTAAGAAGTTACCACTGTGTTCTTTAAGAGATCGGCCCAAAGAACGCATGTTTGCCGCACCATCACTCACTAACATCAAGAGTTGCTTAGTTGAAACTTCAAATTTGTTCAATGAGTTCAACAACACCACCTTTAAAATCTCATCGGCTGACGGTCGATGTGGTTCCATTGTACGTACCATTACATTAACCACAGAATGTTTTTGATTATCTGTTGTTTCGTCCACACACAACCACAGTTTTTTATCTTTCAATTCCGTTTTCATTCTTTTTTCTATACGTTCACGAGCAAATGGCACTACATTTCGTATCGATGTCCGACTAGGTAATTTACAGTCCGCATATTTATTCCAGAAGGAGACAAATGCTTCTTTGTCTAGTAAACCAAGCGATAGATTACATAAAATAAGAGTAACGCATATATCAAATGTACATTTTTTTTGGTCTCGTATGCCACTTTTTGCAGAAGAATGCTGTTTGCTTTCGATGTGACGTTGACAATGATTTCTGGACCAACACATTAAAGGGATTTTACAAACTAGACATTGAATGTTAGCGCCATCAAAAATTAAGTCCGGCATGTCCACTATAAAGTTTTTAATTGTGTCTGCCATTGGTCGTTTTCGCGACGTACCTAACTGCGACATTTTTAAAGCAAACATAAGCGTACAATTACGAAATAAGTTACGACAGCCTACATATACACAGAATTCCTCGCATACAGCATCGATTTAGTACTGACGCTGTGAACGCGTGAAATAAATAATCGCCGACTCCGCACCACATATCTAGATACACTGACTGTTACCGCTGTTTGCCCAGACTAGTAATAACAATTATCTGTCCCGTAAGTGGCCGCTGCAAACACGAATAACTGTCATCGATGACCCAATGTGAAAAGGCCCTTAGTTTTGACGTAGTATGCGGAAATTTGAAACGATACCTGGCGTATTGGATCCTGAAGTATAAATTAATACAAACAAATCAACATCAAAATATCTGTAAATGCTTTATTCATATGGCAAATCATATAAATGTGTAGACAAAATAGTAATAAACCCGAAAATGACGTTGTTTCCAAAATTTCTAAACCTATCTTCTTACAATATTTTTGAAATAGCATTTTTAGTAAAAATTCATTAAGTATATGTTTATTTTAAAGTAAACCATAACGATAATGATTCATTAGATTGAATTATAAAATATCAACGAAATACGTAAAAACAGCTAAACTTCTTTAAACGAACCTTGTCTGTGTAGTCACCGTTTTAGTTGACAATCTTGTTTATTTTGATATCATCATTCTTTATATACGCAAATTGTACGAAGTTTCTCGATGGAGGCTTGCTGTTATTCACATTAAAGGCCTAAAAATAGTGCAAAATTAGTATTTTTTGTGCTAAATTTCACTACTAACCATCGCCGGACAAGTGAATAATATTACCTATATGGCTCTACAACCCGTGGATTGAATAAATAATTTCAAAAACTTTCAATTAGTGTTTTGTTCCCAAGAAGTGCATACTAGCACATGAAGTAGTAGGAGCATTTGATAAGTGAAGTCAACATAAAACCAAAATTTTTGCACCCAATCTTACACGAGTGGGAGTAAACAACATTAAACTTTGTCTCTCCTAATCGTAATTCATCGTAATTTCGTTCTCCTCATGGTAGTTAGCAACTGTTTACTTCGATATCGCATATTATGCAATTCAACGTATTAAGTTGGGAAAATGTGCAATGTCTGTAAGTAGTACTACAGCATAAAAGAGCAGCGTACTTATCATTTCCGCTACCACCTCAGACTGTATTGACGCGATGGGGAGCATGGATCGAGGCAGTATTTTACTATCGCAAATATTATTCCCAAGTGAAAGATGTCATTTTCAAACTTAATTCTTTTAATTCTCAAGCGGTTCGCGAGACTCAGCAACTTTTTTCCTATTCGGACGGTCAAAAAGAAATAGATGACATTTCCATAAACTATTCTGTAGTGACACAAACTATTTCGCAGCTAGAAAATACTCACTTATCTATACAAGACAAGTTAAATAACATCAACAATTTAGCAGCCGCTTTAGAAAGCTTGACGGATCCTATAGGACTAGATGTCGCGCAAAAATTTCGCGCAGTTTTAAATAAAAATCCGGATTTAGAAAAGGTTCGATCTATATTTGGAATTCAAGACTGCACAGACGAGATACAGGGGTATTTCAATTTCGCAAATCTTACTTCATTAAATGCTGAACGATCATTTGCAAAGTATACGAGATCGTTTTCAGACCGTCGTCGAGACCTGACCGAATCGACAATGGAAGCATTGCTTATGTTGCAGTACTACGCGGCGTACCATGGCAGTCGCACATTACCGCAGTAGTCATCGATACGTCAATAAAAGGTAACAATCTATTACTTTTTTATTAATACTGTGTCTACTTTTGCGCGGTACGCCCCAGACGGTTCCACTAGTTTCTTGAACATTATAAATAGTAGACGCACACCGATCAACCGATAATAGCCGAACGTCCACTCGATTCCTTGTATGTACATAGTAAACGCAGCTCCTTTCACGGCGCCTCTGCGGGTGCAACCGTTTGTCACGCTTTAATTATCAATTATACAACAGCAAGAGTCGCATTGAATTTTAATGTTTACCTTGCAATAAAATGAGTTATTTTTGCTTGTATTTTATTTTTATGTGTATTATTATATTATTATGGGAGTTTCATTTTTATTATCTTATTATAAAATTCTAATAAAATTGCTACTAAATAATGTTCTTTTTTTTGGACTGTGCGGTCCGCATAAAGAGTCCTAAAAAGGTTGTCGACCCCTGAAATAACTTATAGCTTGTAGTCGTATCGTACGAAGCAATTTATTTGACGAAGAGACAATCGAAATGCAAATTACATGTGATTAATTTTTTTCTAAAAGATGAAAAAGTTAAGACAATAATTTTATTAGAATTTATTTCAATATTCCTTTCCATTAAATTGATTGATTTGAATCTATTTTGAACTATAATTGAATAAGTGGAATTTTGGCACTTGTTGCAGTTTGAAGGTCTGCTCGTAATTTCGTCTTCAGTGAGTAATTGTTTATCTTAGAAGACGACTTAATTTTAATTTTATAAATAACGTTAGATGTTTGTATAAAGCAAAGGAAGTGGAAAGTATACCATAAATGTTATGGCTGAAATTAATAGTCTAGAAAATGTTCCATAAAAGCAGTCTCGATTTAACTACCATATTGTTTCAACTGCAGCTTACTGTGATTAAGCTATGCATTTTAATAATGGTGTACTTAATCTTTAGGACGTACTAGGCTGGTTGAAAAGTTCGCTGAGCGGGAATAAAAAAAAACAAGTTTATGGTTCAAAAAATTACATTATTCTTCACTATATTCTCCCACAAGTTCAATACACTTTTTCCAGCGATTCTCTAATTTACGTATCCCATCCCCGAAGTGATTTTCCGGAAGGCCTTCAAAATACCCATCTACGGTTGCAATAACTTCTTCATTTGATGGAAGACGCTTTCCACGTAGAAATTTTTTGAGGTTCGGGAACAAAAAGTCGGAGGGAGCCAGATCTGGTGAATAGGGTGGATGTTCCAAGTGTTCGTACTTTAATTCGACCTATTTCGCCTTCACAACACCGCTGGTATGAGCAAATGCATTGTCTTGGTGATAGATGATTTTTTTCTTCTGCAAACTAAGTCTTTTCTTACGAATTTCTTCATTCAGCTGGTCCAAAAGGTTTTTATAATATTGTCCTGATATTGTTTTACCGGTTTGAAAGTAATTAATTAACAACATTCCTTTTGCATTCCAAAATACTGATGCCATAACCTTCTTGGACAATTTCGACCCCTTCACTTGCTTCGGAGCTAGACAACCGGGTTCAGTCCACTCTGCCGTTTGTTGTCGCAGTTCAGGCTCATAGTGGTAAACCCAAGTCTCATCCATAGTTACGAATCGACGCACAAAATCTGTTTTATTCTTTTGAAAACGGGCCAAATGTTGTTGAGAAAGTCTTACTCGAATGCGTTTTTGATCCAAAAATAACAAATGCGGCACCCATCTTGTCAATAGCTTTCTCAGACCTAATTCATTTTTCAAAATATATAACACCCGTTCAGTTGAGATGCCCATAGCCTCAGCAATATCACGCTTAGTCAATCGTCTATTATCCATAACCATATCATGTACAGAATTAATCATTTCTTCAGTAGTAGCACTTTTGGAATGTCCAGAGCGAGGATCATTTTCGAGGCTTGAACGACCACGTTGTTTTTGAAGGAGCATCATCACCCAACATATTTACCATTTCGTTATGAATTTCGATTGCCTTTAAAAATTTTTTCACAAAGAATTTTATTACAGCACGATATTCAATTGTTTCCATTTAAAAAAAAAACACTATGACACGTCTACCTTCAATAGCTTGTAAACAAAGACTGAAATGACATATCGTCTTGAAATTTGTGGATTCATACGAAGGATGAATACGTTTAATACAGTTATAAATTTGTTTCTATTAGTGAAGCATAGCTGTCGCTCCGCGAATTTTTCAACCAGCCTAGTATATGTAATTCTATGTAATTATGAAATGTTCATTAAGAAGAAACCTGGCTACGTTCACATAAGGTAGTGCGAAATTAGCGTAACAATTTAACAACTGACACCAATAGTTTGCTTTCTCATAACCTAATCAAAATTTATCCATCAATATTAACAATTTGTTTTGTAATGCACGGAATTACGCAGAAACGTTATATGGTGTGTTTATTAGCAATTTCTGTAGTAATCATGACGTACAATTTCAAAAACAGCGTTGTGGTAGTGTCAAAGTTTGACGTGTGTCTAATTTCGCACTATCCTATGTGAACACTACTTTAGACCTTTAGTTCAGTTTAAAATAATCATAAATCGCCGATTCTATTTTCGACCCACTTTAGTTTATTACTGGTACTGAATATAAAGAACCATTACCATATCGTCAAGTTAATAGTGGGCGGTTAATATGACTCTTAATCCTTTTGCACAAAATAAAAATAAAATTCAATATACGGTTCTGATTTTAAAACGAGCAGGTCATGACCTCGGTCATGAGAAGGTAATGTTCGGAAGCATGCAGTCGCCGGTTATTAGAAAGTAAATGGCGCGTGACAAGAATCAAAAAGCTATCGGTTGGCCAGCGCAGCGACTGCATTACGCATAGAAAAGTAAATGCAATGCGTGCACGTCACTCTTACATACATATATATCGTGTACTGGCTGAAAAAGCACATATCTTGCTACAGTCGCTAAATATGTACATACATACATTGCGCATACAATCACAAAAGTCCATTTGCAGCTTTTAAGTACAAGGAGTACATCACAAATATGCGTTTATTTTCTATGAAATTTAGAACATTTTCAGCATAACCTTAAGCATTGATCACCGACGAACCAAAATATATTAATTAAATTGACGTACTTGGCATGTAAAATTACAAATTGTCTGTCGAAGAGTGAACGTTCCTCGCATAGGTCCTTGTGGTGTAGTGGTTAGCACACCCACCCGGTAAGCGGGAGATGTGAGGTTCGATTCCTTACCGTAGACATTTTTTCAGTAATTACGTCGAAAATTCCAAGAAAAACACTGATTTTCTCATATGACACAGATTGATTCTTAAGGCGAAGAAAATCTCTACTTGTGATTTTGATAGGTTGAAATCCCGCATCAAGTTATTGAATTTAAATTGAGTAATAACGTAGAGTATTCAATACTTTCAGAGCTGGTATTATTATCTGTTTGACTCTCTTTGCATTCTTCGTCAATTTGCGGTTGAGGAACTGGATAATGTTCGTCATGCGGTGAAGGTTTCTGCCTCCACGTAATCGTATTTTCTTTTCTTACATCTGCTGGGTCCTGCAGTCTTATTAAGACAAAAACAGCATAGTTCTTTTGTTCTCTCCACAACATAGGAATAGTCTGTTCTTTCCACAACATAGGAATGGCGAAAGGAAAAGAATGTCGTTGTCCAGATAATCAGTCCCTCAAGTATCTGGCGCATGCAGTACATACCGTATTACATGTAGAACTCATGGTTTGTCAGTCAAGTTCATAGGCTCAATATATCCTCGAAGTTTCATTCTTATATAATGGAGCAAATTTACCACACACATAGCAAAAATTATTTGCTTCAACCTCCATTTTCGCCGTAACCAAAACTAGGCCAATAACTACCTCTTTTTTGAATAATATGCTGTTTAATTTTAACAGTTAATGACTACCGGTAAAAACGTTGTTAGCCAACATTATGTGTAGTTGAAAAGACTTTGATTTAATGGCGAAGGAAAGTTTTAACAAAAGGTGAATGGAACAAATAAAAGAGTTTTAAAAGTCTAAGAGATTTTCAAAAAAAAAATAATGACCCCAAAACACATATGGATTATTATTAACATAGAATGTTCTGGAACATACTATAACCTGTACTTGACATAAATCTCATAATTACGAATGCCAAAATTTTAGAAGAAATCTTGAAACAAGTCTGTAAATAAGTACTCTCCGGAAATTATTGGTAGCTAAAGTTTAACATCCGTTCTTCGCCAACGATATGGAAATTAGTCATAATTGTTTTATTAGAAATGTCAAATAGAGAATCTGCTATCTAAAGAATCCTTGCAGAAATATAAAAAGTATACCAATAAAAAGGTGCTTACAATTTGGCAATCAAGACTCAAATCCTAATACCACTTTCCAATTTTGGTGAGTGAATCAAGCTAGTTTTACATTTTCTTGAGCATTTTCGGACAAAATAACGCAGAAAATACTTCCATTTCCTCAAAAATGAATATTTTTTCACATCCCTGGGTCCCTGTCACTAGGAGTTAACTCTTTAATTTCGACACGTTGCTTAAGGCAAAGAATACTCATCATGGTACTCATTTTAGGACTTACTAAAATTATTTTATGATCTGTTAGTGGCTTCTGTAGGAATAGCACGCGCAGAGAAACGTTTACTTATATCAAAGCTGTCCGCTTTACTTCAAAACAATTATCCGAAATGTGCAGAAAAAAAATGTTTAAACAAAATGGCGGGCATCCAAAGTTGAAAGTTTGAAATTTTCATTTTTTTTAGTTTTTGAAGGGCCTTAAAAATATTTAATTGTTGAAAAAGTGTAATTTGTGAATTTCAGACCCAGGAGAAATCGGTTGGCTATCATCCTGCAAAATTTGGTAAAAAATCGGATCATTCGTTTGGTCGGAATCATGCCAGCCAATTTGCAATGCATTTTCTGCAGTGCTATGTTTACCATCATGTATTTTGTAAATAAACGAACTTTGGACTAAAAAGAAATACTGGAAGAGTTTATTTCTAGGTTAATAAACCATCGCAAACCGCATCCCGAAATTCGTAATAGTTTGCCGTAAAAAAATTCGCAAAGTTTCCTTAATTTTGACACCCGCGAACCGGGATCCCCCCTTAAGAAAATATTTATTTAATCCAATTAAATTTTCAAAACATTTATTTTCTAAATCTATTTTCTTGATGCAGGAAACCATTTCTCTTCTCTGCGTGCAATAAGCAAATAAATACTTGCTACTTTAATTTTTTTCCTCGCAATTTGGGACTGAGTCCATTAATCACCAAAACCTGTTTAGTTTAATTCTACACACATACATTTTAGATTACGTAAAACCCTGGGTTTTGAAAGAGACAAAATTTCACGTTTCGGTATTCTGTAAAATATCAACCTTTGTATATCTGCTGCATGTGGGTTTTTCTGACATAATTTAGCTCATTTGTCATGTAAAACTGTTGCCATTGACTGTACATGAAAACCCATTTACAATAATATTGCAAAAGAAAACAAATTTATCTTTGACAATGCTTTTGCCAAAATCGTAATAATAACGGCGATAAGAAACCTCATTTTCAGGTGCTTTTAATGACGAAGGCGTTTCTTAAAGATGTTTATTTTCACGCTTTAATTTATTAATTCGATTAGGTAATTGAGCTTTCCCCCCTTATACCAACACATCGGCGGCAGCGGCCGTCAGTCAGTCAGTGTCATCGGGGGAATCGATTAATTAGTAATCCATTGTGTCATTTCAACGTTCGCCGTTCAAAGTTTATTAAACTCTCGACACGACTGAAAAGGAGCGCGGGAACGCTTCTATTTGTAGGGCGACAAAAAGGGACTTAAAATCGACCGTAGAAAAACGATACATCCTTTCTTATTGGTCGTCAAACAATCTATTTTTTAATTTGCATGCGGGAACAGGTTAATAAAGCAGGAAAGAAAAAGGGATTTGGGTTGCTTTTGTTGCAAGAAAACATAAACGTTCTAAATCTTAAAAAAATACTTACACAGCTATATTCTTAAGAAAACGTTAGAGATTATAAGCAGAAATAGTAAACGCGACTGTGTGTGTATGCTGTGTATGTAGTACTGCTTACAAACTATGTATAAACTTCTACGCATGTCATATACGTAGTATAATATTAAAGAGTATTTTAAATCTTCCAACGACAACTTCCTTCAAGTTACTAATACTATTTGTTGCATTAAATTAAAAAGTGTAAACAGGATCGGTAACCAACGACGAGCTGGTGCAGGTAGTTGAGCGAAATTCACGAAGTTAAGAGATCCACAATTTCCAAGTTGTCTTTGGAATTCCCGCGCATTTTAAGGTCAGGTTTTCTCTAATAAAGATCCGGGGATATCAATTAGACACTCTTTCGCGGCAGTTTAAAAACCAATATTTTACATATATTCTACACAAATCAAATTTTCAAACAATTAAATTCTTTTCTTTAATAAATACCAAATTGCAATCTGTAATACGCCATTAGAGTTCGCGATTTAGCGCCTAACGAACTAACAACAACTAGTGAATTTGCGAAACGATTGTAAACACACATAAGAATTTATTATCTACGTGCTTGTAGGAAAATGTTACTTTAAAAACAAACTCTGGACAAACAAGATCTGAACAAGTAGAACGAAAGCGAGTAATATTGCCGTTTCCCCGGAATAATCGTCAGCTGGAAGTAGACTTACCTAATACAACGCCAAGGACAAAATGAGGGGTCCAGAGGCTAAAGAAGTCGCTGGAAAAAGTGAAAAAGAAGTCAGAACAGCATAACCTTGGTGGATCCTGCTAGAACGGTTACTCCACATGGCGCTAATGATAGCGATCTTGTTTGTTGTATTTTTAATACTACGCTGCACTGCTAGCTTTCGAGGCGAGGAAAGCCTCATCGTGACTTGTAGCTGACTGCAGGAACAGCCCTAATATTTTGGATGGAAATAACAAGATTACCTTCATCTGGATCCCAGGTCTCATTAACATTCAAAACAACGCGGTAGCTTATTTCCTTGCCAGAACGGGAGCTGAGCAGATTGCGTTGGGATCAGAAGCTCTAGTTGGCTTATCATTTGCGCTCCTAAAATGTAAAAAGGCGGTTCTTCATAACTGGGGTGACTTCGCAGGTCTATCTCATGCGAAGGTATTTACACTACCTAGCCGAAACAGTGTCAATAGAGCTTGGCAAAAAGTTAGGGCTCTGTCCGCAACCCTTACTAGCCATACTCGATTAAAGAAACATCTACACAGTTCCTCATACCCCGAACTGCAGACTGAGGAACACAAACAGAAAAGATTGGCAAGTACTTTAACCTTTTTGACCCACTACAACGAAGAAAGTGACTTACTGAGTCATATCGTCATAGTAGATAGCACGTGTGTCCCAAGTGGCTTCTGCATCAAAACAACAATCAATGGAGTGGCGACACACGCCAGAGTGAAAGCGCAAGATCATGGCCACTGTGTTCTGGGACAGGCAGGGTGTATTTTTAATAAATTTTATGCCGCAAGGAACAGCTTCATACTGTGAGACCCTAAGAAGACGTCAAGCCATCAAAAGCAAACGGCGTGGAATACTGTCAGCGGGTATCATACCGCTTCATGACAATGCAAGAGCACATGCAGCGGCTCAAACACGAGATATGATCCCCTCTTTTGATTGGGAGGAATTGCGCCTAGAGACTACCACCTCTTCCGACATCTGAAGACCTTCCTGGGTGGCAAGCGCTTCGACACGGACGATGAAGTGAAAACGACCGTAAGTAACTGGCTATCATCACAGGAGGCAGAATTCCACGAGGAGAGTATCAGAAACTCGTTGTTCGTTACGATAAATGTTTGAATCGGCAAGAAAGTTATGTAAAAAAATAAATAATTGAATGTATATTCAGAAAATAAATGTATTTCTGGAAAATTTTTATTTTACAAAAAGGCCCTTTACCCAAAAAATAACTTTTGTACTTAGCAGGGACACTATCACGTCTTGCTATTTCCGAACGCTTTAATTTCTATGAAAGATTTGTAAGGTTTCAATTCCAATCAATACCAGTGTTTAATCAAGGTGACATTCGGGTCAATATATAACAGTAATTAATCCCTATATAAATACAAAACCTGCAAAACTTTTTCGTATATTTCGATGACGAAGACCCCTTGCTTCCGAATTTCTCAAAGACGTTCCGAACTCCGACAACGCTACTGGTTTCACCGGCAACTCAGATAAATGCACGGCGGCGCAGTGGGAATCCGTTGTGTCGTCGCCCAGTTAATTAGTATTCTCGACATGTTGCTGCAAGAATGCAAACTTACGTACATATGTACGGTTCGTGTTCTGGCGTGCGTTTCAATCGCTAAAATGTCAATAGCGTATGTGTGTATGCGAATGTTTGTCCGTATATATTCTTATACACTGTGGCTCAAAAGTATTTCGACATTCTGCTTTGTGGCACTGCGTATACATTCCCATGCACAAATAAATTTACTAGATAGCATTATTATTAATACGTTATAATTATTTAACAAAAATTAAGAATGTAATTGCAATTTTGATGTGGAGAAGTTCTTCGAAACAACTTGGGATTTACATATATATGACATTATAATATTTATGTGAAAATTTTAGGATAGTTTCCTTAAATCTCGGCCAATTGTATCTTTGTGTTCATAAGGATAACATCATATACGAAATTTAAAAGAAGAGAAATGAATACAGAAATCAGGTGAATATGAAATTGTCTAGAATATGACTGTCGATGTACAAAAAATTGTAACGCAGTAAAACGTTTTCAAGCTAAACAAGGCAAGGTAACGTCAGTTACAAAACCGAGGTTAAACACGTACAGTAACTATGTCAAACACAAAAATTTGAATTATGTTTGTAAATACGAAATAAAAATGGCAAATCCTTGAGAAAAAAAAATTAAAGGTAAACATTGTTTTTAAATTTGAAATTGTTAACCACTAGGTGTGACAAAGTTAAAAGAAAGTCGTGAAAATGTGAAATTTTAAAAATATAACCTGTTTCCTATTTGCAAATTGTACTACACCATTGCAATCATATTTTTAAATTTTTAAAATTATAAATTTTCATTACATTTACTTCAACGGAGAAGAAGAGAAAGATATGACAACTATTATCCGACAGTAGTGGAAACAACACGCAGGAGTACAGGAAAATACGTGAGAGGTTCAAAAGAATACGCAGGAGAAAGAAGAGGCAGTACAATAAGAGCTAACTAAAAGAGAGAAAAATTCCAAAGCAAAAAAATAATGTTTTTTTTTTACCAGGATATAAAAAAATGGGGAAAAGCGTTACCAAAGTCTTACCGGTTATTTTAAATCCAAGGACGGAGCGCTGATTAGCGATCCAAAAGAAATAATAACAGAATGGAAAAGGTTTTTCGAGGAGGTACTGAAAGGAGAAGAAAATAACAAGATAGAGAAGAACCTGCCAATCGGAAAAGATGACCTAGTTGTAAGTCGACCCATGGAAAAAGAAGTGATAACCATCATTCAAGACATGAAGAAGAATAGAAGCACGGGTATTAACGAAATTTACGCCGAAAATATCAAGGCAGGAGGTGAAGATCTACAGAAAAGAATTTTCAAGCTGATAGATTATATATGGGACAAAGAAAAAATGCCAGAAGATTGGACCAAGGCGCGCATATGCCCAATACACAAGAAGGTAGACAAACTCAGGTAGGGGTTTCGCGCTACTAGACACCACATACAAGATACTGGCAAGGATACTAAGAGAGAGACTAAACGAACATGGAGAAAGAGTTTTACAAAAACACCAAGCAGACTTTAGACGAGGTACATGCAGAGAAATGGCTTCTTACATCAAGAAAATAGATATTCTTGCAAAAATCAGTCTCTATTCAAGAAAATATTTTTATTCCAAGACTATAAAAATGTATAATATAAGAAAAAAAATGTATAATATAAGAAAAAAAATGTATAATATAAGAAAATAATTTCCTTTGAGTTTTATTTGGATTAATAATGGTAGCAAGGACTGTAGGGTAGTATGGCAAACACCAATATTCTCCGTACACTCCGCACCACACAAATTATTAAGTAACTCGGAAAGGCCGTTTCGAAGGCTCACTTGTCTTCGAAACGGCCTTTCCGAATTAATTAATAAAGAAAATCATCAAGTAAATCATTTAGTTTTAAGTAAGAAAATATTCATATTGAAGATAGGAATAAAAAAATGGTTCAGATCTCACAAAGTTCTATTGAGAAGTTAGGCGACCACTTTCGTGTTCAAAAAACATATCATCACACCAGCTACAAAGATATCCAATAAAAAAAAAATTACAGTAACGGGGAAAAAAAACCTGAAGTTAATAATTAAAATTCGGAGCAAGTGGATGAGCTAATGAAAAAGTTTTTTTTTTAGGGGTTACAGTATAATTGAATTATTTCTTTAATAATGTAATTACAGGGTGGCCCAGCAAGTAATGTATGAAGAAACGTCTGACAGATGGCACTAGGTGCGGGCGAGTGAGTCCAAACTTACTGCGCATGATCAATAGAGTGGGAAATTGTATATGTGTGTGTTTCATTAGTGAGCGGTAAGTTGAAGCCTGTTGTTCGATTGTGATTTGCGCTAGTGAAAATGAATAAATATTCGACCGAAAATCGCATTTTTATTGTGTTACAAATGGCCAGATGCAATGAAAATGTTAAGGCAGTTCAAAGAGCATGGCAGGTGGAGTATAACAACAAGAAGTGGCCGAACGAAAGGACAATAGAAAAGTAGGTCATTTTTCGAGTTTTAAAAATTTTTGTCGTACATTTTCTGCCATGTTTGTCTGTAAAATTGTGTTTCAACCTTTTTCTCTGTAGTCTGTATGACAAGTTCAAACGCACTGGATCGGTGGAAGACGATAAAAAAGCAAAGGCCAGGGCAAAACAGCTCGTCGACGACTTTTTTGCTGCTAATCCGACTCAATCTGCGAGGAGCTGCAGGAATCTTGGGAATAAAGCGACCTTCACTTCAGCGGATTATGACACAGCTCGAAATTTCGCCTTACAAAACTCAACCGACCCAACCTCTCAACGAAGACCATACACAAAGCAAAGAAATACAGTTATTTCTTTACAAGTATATACTTCCCTTAAGCGGAGAAAGAAACGCTAAGAAAATATTTCTTTTTTTTTTAAACAGTTATTGTATTGCGGATAATTGAAGAAACAGTAATTGTCTTGAATTAAGGCGGACAGCAAACGTTTCTCTGCCTGCATGATGAAAACAAAAATCTACGATTTTTGTTGCCTTAGCATGTATTACGTCGAATATGCGCCGTTGGGATCCATGGTCGAATATGCTGTTAGCCATTCGGCTTTTGGGAACATCTGCATTTGTTATTTATATTTCTTTTTAGCTTATAGCTTATATGGGAACTATTTAGATATTTTTGGACGGTAGTGTATATATAAATACAATACATATAAGTCCCTATTGGTTTGGGGGGAACGGACAGATCGCCGCACATACATACCTGTAAGAGCGTTCCGTCTCTATTTCGCACGTCATCCAGGAAGCTCGTAAACTACATTGTTAATTCTATAGCCGGCGTGTAGAACAAAATTTCTTCGATGTATTAAATGTTTTCTTTTTCAGCGCGGCGCGCTGGTCGCCATACCACGTTCTACGAGTTTCTGAACGCGTAATTAACGATTATTCTCTATGGCACAGCAGTACCTCTACCTATGTATCTTTTCCTATAAAGATAACTTGCAATATAATAGAGTTCTTTTATTCCCTAACGTCAATCATTTACGATACTGGCGATGGCCTTCGTGCGTCTTGTCGCCGATTGTCGACGAATCTAATTGACATACGCGCGTATCTCTCGCGGGATACATTCACCTATTAGAGGCTTGGACGTAATTTCGGTATTCAAGAACAATTAAGCGAGTCCTTCGATATCTGTACGTTTTTTACGTCGCTTAGAATGCTAGTAGTACAGACCTTAAATAGATCATTATCTATAAGTGACTAAACAGAAAAAAAAGAGGCATGGTTCAATCCTTGACTGGTTTATATTTACGTTGTGCAAACGTTTTCTCTCCAGATAAATTGCATTCACGTTACGTTAACAAGGTTTGTTTTTCCTCTCGAGATAAGCCAACTAAGGTTTCAAAAAAAAAAACTCACAACACCCAGATGGAGTAGATATTTATACCATTGCGTTATTTCGACCTTATATATTTGTGGAAATACGGGATCCGCTCAAGTTTAAGGATGATTTGCACTATGATTTTCTATGTGTCATCGTTGTGTAACTGAGTGAGATTATTATCGACAAAATTCGATAATAATTACTAGTCTAGGCAAACAGCGCTAACAGTCAATGTAGTAGATATGTGGTGCGGAGTCGGCGATTATTTATTTCACACGTTCACAGCGTCAATACTAAATCAATGCTGTATGCGAGTAGTTCTGTGTATATGTAGGCTGTTGTAACTTATTTCGTAATTGTACGCTTATGTTTGCTTTAAAAATGTCGCAGTTAAGTACGTTGCGAAAACGATCAATGGCAGGCACAGTTAAAAACTTTATAGTGGACATGCCGGGCTTAATTTTTGATGGCGCTAAAATTCAATGTTTAGTTTGTAAAATCCCTTTAATGTGTTGGTCCAGAAGCCATTGTCAACGTCACAGCGAAAGCAAACAGCATTCTTCTGCAAAAAATGGCATACGAGACCAAGAAAAATTTACATTTGATTTATGTGTTACTCTTATTTTATGTAATCTATCGCTTCGTTTACTAGACAAAGAAGCATTTGTCTCCTTTTGGAATAAAAATGCGGACTGTAAATTACCTAGTCGGACATCGATACGAAATGTAGCGCCTTTTGCTCGTAAACATATAGAAAAAAGAATGAAAACAGAATTGAAAGATAAAAAACTGTGGTTGTGTGTGGACGAAACAACAGATCGTCAAAAACATTCTGTGGTTAATGTAATGGTACGTACAATGGAACCACATGGACCGTCATCCTCCTTCTTACTTGCTTCCAAGAGAATTATAAATTGTACTGCCGATGAGATTTTAAAGGTGGTGTTGAACTCATTGAACAAATTTGAAGTTTCAACTAGGCAACTTTTAATGGTTATGAGTGATGGTGTCGCAAACATACGTTCTTTGGGCCGATCTCTTAAAGAACACAGTGGTAACTTCTTACATGTAACGTGTAAAATCCATACTCTAAATCTTGCGGCACAAACGATTCTTACATGTTTTCCACTAGTAAATGCATTGATTGCTAGTACAAAGGCAGTGTTTCTAAAGTCCCCGAAACGTACCCGACTATTTCACAAACTGTGTCCTGATTTACCTGAACCACCACAGCCGATTGTTACACCGATGATTGTAGGCTGCGTTTTACTACAACAAATCCGACAGAAGCTGCAGCGATCAAGAAAAGCCAGGAAATATTTCAAGATAGTCAGGTTAAAAGAGATTTACAAACTATTCACAACAATTACTTCGGACTAGCGGAGGGAATTGAAAAATTACAAAATGTTTCGATGTCGCTTGTGGATTCTGTTCAAATTGTGAATGATGTTCACGCACAGTTATGCGCTGAAGAAGGTGAAACAAATTGGTGTGTAATACGAAAACTTGGAAGTGTTTTAGAGAAAGACTCCGATTTTCTTAAATTTGCGAAGGTGCGTGTGAAGATGATTCAAAGATTATTTCAAATATGCAAATATAACATCGCTAGATGTCGAACGGTCGTTTTCGGCATTAACAAAACATTTATTCCGCACGTCGTACTCACTTGACCGAAACAGCTGTGGAAACATATCTAACGATTCAAATATTTAACAGATGTTAGCCAGTTCGTGATTTCACGGAAGACCTTTAAAACGGTAAATGTTTCAGCACGTTTTATAATTTGTTTCTTACCTTTTATGTGTAAACCTTTATGCGCTCGCCACGCCTCTGACTGTTACCGCATATTTGCCCAGGTTACTTACAAGGCAACACGTTTGTAACGTCAACTCAAATTAATTAAAATCATTTTTGATATCAAAGTGCTACTACTCACTGGAAGAATTCCCAAATAACACTTTGTAATTGTGTTCTGTTATTGTTATTGTATTGTTATTTACATTATACTTGTATTTTTTGTATTTTTCGTATATTTAATGTTTATATATCATTGACTTGTCCTATACTACTATTGTAGTCTAAAAGGGATTAATAAAATTATTATTATTATTACTAAAAGGATATCTAAATATATTCAAACTTATTAAATTGTGAATTCCTTGATATCTCTCATAATTCTTTCGAGAAATTATTTCTAAGCAAATCTCATCAATAAAGATCACTGAAACTAGTAGGTAAATAAAGTGAAGTTTGCCAACTAAGCACTGTACTTTGGAATTCCATTTGAAACACATATGTATACATCAAGGAACGAGCAAAGGTAAGGCATGAACCCGACGAGGTTACGTTAAAAGTCGATTTACATCAAATAATCCATGGCAAGCGTTTTCATGTTTACCAACATTACATATATGCAATGTACATACGTACGTATACCATGTATGTAAGTAAGTATATGCATGCAAATAAGCATTTCAGTCACGTAACGCAGACGCGATTGCGTTTTCATGCACCTTAGATAAATTATGTAAACAATCGTGTTTGCGATTTGGTTAGCGTTTATTTATATAGGGCGCTTCGGACAATTTCGACGGATGGCTAATTTGGGAAACTGGCGACAAGGCAGACACCATATACATAGCGATTACCATAAATATCTGTATCGCAACAAAGACTAGATGACTTGTATGTGAAGCTTAGAAAATGGCCTCTTGCAATATTTGCGAAGGTAAAAAAGTAACTTACAGCCAACCTTTCCTGGCGTTAGTTTCCATGTGTTGGTCCTTATCCATACACAAAAGGAAATACAAGGGAGAGACCCTCTAAAATCTAAGTTGTTTTTCTCTAAAATTATGAAAGATATTGGAATGAAACATTTTTTTCATAATTTCAAATCTGAAGAGGGCTACGAATAATATATTTTTGGGGGTCATTTTTAAGATCCACCCCTACAGTGACATCCAACGAAAAAGTCACAAATAATCACCCATTAGTTGTTTATTACTAGAGTTTGTTAAAAAAGTGGTACCGGATGGCAGTAGCGTAGCGGTAGCGGCGTGGGTAGGGGTAATTTTCACCTCGTGGTTGATCTCGACAGTACCGCGAGAGTTCAAAGCAACAGTACGTTGCACGCTGCACGCCAAATAAGTACGCGGAGATGGGACGCCCAAAGGGTGTAATGTTCCCTTCGAATGTGAATAAATATCTCAGGCATTTCCCTGGATTAGAGTATAGAAGTCCATATATTTATTGCACAATATGCAATAGCGGATTGCTAAGTCGCGATAGGTTTGAATGTAGGGAACATTGTAAAAGTAAACGTAATGTATTGAATTTAAGAAACAGTATTCCATACTGGCAATTTTTGTATGATTTTACTTTTATGTTAAGTGTGTGCAACATCTCGCAATATCTAGTATCTAATGAACACTTTCGTCTTTTTTGGGTTAAGTACGTTCCCTCATGGAAGCTGCCAACATATATGCAATTACGATACAATTTGCCACGTGTGTAAGGTACAGTAAAGGAATGTATAAAAGACGAGTTGATAAATAAGAAAATCTGTCTATGTGCGGATGAAACAACTGATGCTCAGAAACACGGCGTCATTCATGTTGTAGCGCGTCCTTTAAAACGTGATGGTCCACCAGCTTCATTGTTGTTATCCAGTAAACGGATTCAGAAAACTAGTGCAAAAACCGTTGTCAAAATAAAAGATTCGTTGAGAGAATTTTGTATCACAGGAACCTAAGTCACAATGTTCGTTACTGACGGAGCCGCAACAACGCCGAGAGTTGGTAGGATGTTGAAAATATGCTTTCCAACTCTTCTTCACATAACATGCCTCATACACGCATGTCACCTCGTAGCAGAAACCATTCGAAAGAAGTATCCGATGATGAATAAGTTAATAGAATCTACCAAAAAAGTGTTCATCAAATCTCCCAAACACATCCGTGTATTCAAACAATTATGTCCGAAATTACCACCACCACCTCAGCCTGTAATAACGCGATGGGGAACATGGCTCCAGGCAGTATTTTACTATCAGAAATATTTTTCACAAGTGAAAAATGTCATCTTGAAACTTGATTCAAATGATTCTACAACGGTTCGAGATAATCAGCAACTTTTTTCCAATTCGGACGTTCAACAACAAATAGATGAAATTTCCATGAACTATTCTGAAGTTGTACAAGCTATTGAGCAATTAGAAAACAGCCACTTATCTGCACGAGACGCATTAAATTGCATAAACAATTTACAAGCCGCTCTACTTGACGAACACTATAGGAGTCGATGTTGCTCAAAAATTTGGTGCAATTTTAACGAAAAATCCCGATTTACAAAAGGTTCGGTCTATAATTGAAAATCAAGAGTGCCCAGATGAGAAAAAGGAATATCTGACATTTGCAAATCTTACTTCACTGGATGTCGAACGATCATTTTCGAAGTATACGACAACGTATTCACAACACCGTCGACGGCTGAATGAATCGACAATGAAAGCGTTGCTGATGTTGTAATTCTATGCAGCTTACCAAGGCGGTTGCCAATTGCCACAGTGGACATCAAGACGACAGGAAAAGGTAACAATATTAGTTTTCATTAATATTGTATATTACGTACCTACTTTTATACGGTGCGCCACTGCCGGTACCACCTTTTTAACAAACTCTATTTATTACATATAAAAATTACAAGATCGATCTGGTGGAAAGGGGTTAAAAAGAGTATTTCCAAGGAATAAATCGACTTTTTGTACCTCTAATCGCAAAAACTATGAAAAAATGTAGTAATATAGTAGTAACATATACCTAACATATCGTTTTTGTTTCGTTCCAATATCTCTCATAGTTGTGTCAATCTCGGACATTGGGGATTGTTATACCCACTTACCTTACCAAGTTTATGGATATGACTCGCTTCAATAAATACACGTTTTTATATGGGTTACATCAATTATTTTTTTTAGGTCCTGTTCTACCAAATCGATCTACTTATGATTCTCATATGCACTCGGTAACCGATAAATGATTATTTGTGATTTTTTTGATGGGCGTCACTCTAAGATCAATCTCCAAAACGACCCCCAAAGAATAAATTGTAATGAAATATTTTTGAAAACAAATTGAAATTCTCGGGAATAGTCGTTATTTAGAAAATTAAATAAGTGGGATTTTACTAAAATTTTCTTACTTTCTGGAAAGAATGAAATCAAAATCAATCAATGTTTAAAGCCAAAAGAGTTTTATAAAATCTAATAATTATATTCCTTTTTACAAAAATTTTAAAGTTTTACAGTTTTCTAAATCAAACCCTCACCGACAGCTGTTTTTATAAATTCATTGAATTAAATGTTTTCAAATGTTTGTGTTTATTTTGTCAAATTAATAAATAATACACTTTTAATATAATTATCACAACAATATTGTTACTTTTTGCCCCCTACGAATTGAGGAAAAATTATGAAAAAAAGAAGTATAATCCAAAACTAATATGCAGGTTGCAATTTTATAAATCTCTAATAATTTTAGAGAAAAACCATTTTTGTGTTCCACTACTATTAGATAATACCCTTTACTCGTGCTGTATAATTATCAGATGTAACTTGTGTTGATTTGTTTGAATAGCTTGCGAGCATCGAGAAGGACCAAAAAGTCAATAGAAATAACAGTTGCAAATTAAAGAAAAGACTTTTGCAAATACAAAACATATGTTCATGAATCAGAGCTTTAAAAAAATTGACCTTGAAGGTGATATAAGAGTCACCGACAAAACGTCAATTATTTAAAACCTACAAACGTTGGAAATTATCCAAATGTAAAACAGATGTATCTTATCTGATTTTTTTTTTAACAATATAGATGCTACAAATTCCAAAAGTTTACGAAAATTATTCTTTTATCCTTGTCACGTAATTATAAGATTCTTTTCAAGATTAACGCTAATCGAATACCAACCGAAAACGTTTATCCCAATTCCTAATTGCCTATAATTAAATAAACGAAATACTGCACTTCTGGGCGATAAAATTGCATTCATTCTACCGATAATTGATGCAAATTTGACGTAGGTATTACGGTAAACATGTTAGCGTTACTTTTACAATTTTTGTATTTACTCTATATTTAGAACAAAAATAGTAATAGCTAAATTTATCATTTACTTTCCCTGCTACTTTTTTTTACCTAATAATTAATATATTCTTGTGAAAAAAATGTAAAATCTTTAGAATGCAGACGTATTTATTTAATATTTAATTTAAATAAGCTACAGTAAAAAGATTCACAAAATTCTGTTTAATATTCAATTAACACAAGCGATCGGTTTCGTATGAGATGCGCATCCTCAAGCCAGCAATAAAAGTACAGTAGTATCCGGATATAACGAACCTCAAGGGACCGAGAAATTCAGTTCGTTATATGCAGAGTTCGTAATAAACAAAATGGATGAAATACATTTGACAAATAAAAAAAATAGTGATAACTACATCATTCAAACGATATTTATTTACATAAGAGTACAAATTTAGAGAAATACTGCATACATACATTTTAATATTACATGTATTAGTTACTGATTAAAAAAATCTGTAATTTTTGACTGTTCCAATTTCGTGCCAGCGCAAATTTGTTCCTTATTATCCTCAACGTTGGCGAATATATTCAAAGCATCTTTAGGGGTATTATGAGACTGTAAAAAGTAGGGAAGCTTCCTAACATACAGCACTTGATTAGTAGGGATTGGCATATCTTCATGTGTTACTTTCATCATTACTGGAATCGTCTACAAATTCATTGATTATGTGACCGTCAGTTAAGAATTCAGCGATTGCAACTTGATCATCGACATGAACGAATCTATTGAAATTGATGTTCTGCATAACATTTTTTACGACTTCATTATCAACAACAGAATCAATAGTTGTTAAAGATAATTTTTGCTTCTCCAACCATTGTGAAAGCGATAAGTCGTTATCAGAGTCAAACTCATCAGAAGAACTACAGAAACCACAACTACAGAAAGCATATTTGAAACAATTACTGATAGTTTTCTCCGTAACTTTTTGCCATACTTTACGACTAAAATTTATTACATCCACTAAATTTATAGACCTGGATTTACCTTCGTCAATTGCATAAGTAAAACATTTCGATAGCAGCTTTTAAATGCGTGTATTATTCTCTGGTCCATAAACTGAAGCTTGGAGCTAATGTTTAATGGTATAAACACTAATTTGATGCAGATGCCAACCAATAGAATAAGTTTCTATTCTTCAGTAATAACTCTTCATCCCACAGTATCAGTTCTTCTATAAACAAATCGCCAGTCATTCATGATTTTTTATTTGATTTTATAATTCACAGGAATTTATTTGATGTGCTTGAAACATCGTGGATTTTGTGATTTGCTTATCACTAGCAATTTTCTTTTTTCATTTCCCATTAAATTAGCGCACAGAAATAAGGTTAATCTATCTTTTGAAAGCTTCTTGGCGGTGTTGCCCGGGTTTTCCGAATATTGTATATTGATGCAGTATCTAAATATGTTCGCTTTAAACAGAAACTATTTCTGTTAAGACTCCAAAATTGGTTCGCATTATACGGAAGGTATTTTTTGGTATCATTTTAAAGGCAAATATAACGGGACCCTCGGTTTTGGTACGCAACAACCGGTACTTCACTTTAAGCGGGTTCGTTTTAGCCGATCACTATTGTAATCCAAAATTTGACTTAAAATAGAGTAATATATTTATATAATTGACACAATAAAAAAAAAATTCATGTACAAAAATAAAAAATTTCTATATATAAATAATTCTAAATATTAAGTTATGTTAAGTTTAATAAAATGTGGTGAATGGAAAATTACTTCAAATTCGGAGTAAATAATTGTTAAAACAATAAAATAATAAATGTCAGTTGTAAATATTTCCACTAATCACTAAAGAAGTATAATTAGTCATTTAATAAGAAGAAAACTTTCGTAAAAGGGACAAAACCGATAATACACTAAAGTAAAATAAGATCGGAAACTTTTTTTTTTTTAATTATTTAAAAAATCCATAAATATCAGAGACCTTTCTGGTTAGGTGTCAAAACACAAGAAACCAAGTAATTTAGTAACTAATTAATACTAATCTCAGCTAAAAATCACACGAGACAGAAATCACGAGTCGAAAAGTATTTGAAAGGTAGATGTCGCCTCAAATTGCGATTCAGCATTAAGAGAATTGTTCCTATTTGTCAATTGTTGTCATAAAATTTCTAAAAATTCGAGGTTGTTTAGGTAATTGCCTTTATTGGCTGTATGCAAAATGGTAAAACTATTCTCAACGTTAAATATATGGCTATTATCCTTAAGATGTTGAACAAAATGAGAGAACCTTGACGAATTTGATTGTAAAGATCTGACATGTTCGCTAATGCGTGTTTCAAAATTCCTATAAGAACTTTTCCATTCACCACGTTTTACTAAACTTAAGATAACTTCAACAAATAGCATAAATTTTCTGAATTATTTACAATATCTACAATTACTTATATTTACAAATTTCTATTGTACATTAAAAAAAATTGTTATTGTATCAATTTTATATAATTACACTATTCTAATTCGAATTTTGGATTGCTTTTGTGGCTGGCTTGAGAATGTGCTTCTCGTACGTAATCGATCAGCCGTATCAATCGAATATTGAACAGAATTTTGTGAGTCAATACCTTTTCTTTCTTCTTACCAAAATTTAATTATAAAACAATGAAATAAAACCCTATCTCAAGTACGATTTTACCGAGATTGCATTGTATGATAAGGCAAATCATTTTTTCATATACAAAGCACTCCGGAATCTGTTCCATTTTTTTTTTTACTTTAAACAATACAAACACAAACATCATAAACAGGCAAACGATAGCGGTTGATAAGAAATCCGGATCTATAATTACAATAGCGAGATATATACGTATGTGTTAGATTAACCATGTACTAATGTTGCAGGAAAATGATTAATTTATTAGCCAGTTCTGAAGTAAAATAAATTTTCGATAAAGATGCTTAAAAAAGCAAATAAATAAATAGAACTATTGAGTTTTGAACAAAATCCAAAAGCAATTCGATTTTTAAAATTTAAATTTGACAAGCAGGTCTACCAACTGAGAAAAATTGCCACAGATTGTCAAGAAGAAGTCTATTAAAGCAAAGTTTCCACCTTGAACATCTAAATGGACTATAATTTGACATTTAAATTTTGTTTTTTATTCATGAATAAAAATGTTTCTTAAATTAAACAAATTATAAAAATCACCAGGAATATCGGTTATACTTATAATAATAATTACTTTAACTTAAAACATATTGTTACTGAAAAATCGATTTTTCCTTGATTTTACCGTTTTAAGGATTCGAACCTACGACTCCCGTTTGGCGTAGAAACGAATCCTTTTTAATACGTAGATGTTCGACATCACGACTTCCAACGTGTTACTATGCAAATATATTCTGTCAAAATATGTGAAATCAATTATAAAAATCGACCCATTTCTGAATTTGAAAAGCTTTTATTTTGTTAAAAAATTCTAGCTATTTATTATTATACTTAATTTGCTCTACGTAATAAATATTGTTGCTATTTGTTACGTTGCCAACCTCTAAAACGGTCCTGTTGACAGTCCACTATTGCCAGGTATCGATCCAGATTCCCCGATACAAATATCTTTCACTTGATATCCCACAAATTATGTGCTGTAAATACATTAATTCATTTAAAATTATTTTCTAAGTCTTCAGTAGAAATATTTAAGTCTATATTGTACTTCCAAAGTTAATGAGAAAACCCCAAATTCCAAATAATATCCTACATAAATAATAATCTTTATTCAATAGCTTAAAATATTCTTTTTTTTTTGCTATACAGGATGTCTCACGAGGAACTATATCGATCGATATATGAGAGAGTAAACATTGGAAAATTCTGATAACTTGGTAGAATACTAAAGCCTACATGTACTATTGAACTAAAATATTTTCAATTATCCAAGCCTTCCGGTTATGCCGGAAGTAGCAGTCAACTTTATTATTTTAAATAGAACACCCTATATGTTTTTGAATTCCTAGTTCAATTTTAAGCATTTTTTAAATATTTACATTTTCTTTTAATTTTTGACAGTTGACGAGTGCATGTGAACTTTTGTAACTGTCGAAGTGTTTAACATGGAGAATTGAAATTTCTCTTACTGTTGACCGTATAGGATAGGATTTGAAACCGAATTTATTTATCTAATACATTATACAGCGTGTCCGACAATTACAATTGCAAATAGAAAGAGTCAAAACTTAATTTTTTAAATGCAACTACCTTTTTTCTATTTCTTATAAAATTGCTCTTACAAAAAAACAAAAAAAAATTATATTCACATCTAAAGTGGATACTTTTCAAAATATTTAGGAAAATTTATATTGTAACGCAATTTTATAAAAAAAAAAAGAGTACCCATCAATGAAAATGTAATTTATGTAGTTTTTTAAAATGTCATCCCAACATCCAACATATTACAAATGCAGTTAACGATGTTTCAAGAAGACAACTTTTAAAGATGATTTTTGGCAGAAACACTTCCATAAAATAAAAATTATTAGTGTTTAGAAATTGCTGTTTTCTGGAAGTTTAACCAGTATGTATTAATAAATGTTCTTTTTTTATTACGAATTTATTATTTTGAGCAATTTTAGGTGTTGACAAAAATAGAAAGAACTTTGTACTAAAAAAATTCCTAAATTTGTCACATTTTTTTAAAAATTGACGAATTAACATAACATTTGGACAATTTGCAATATTATCAACTTTTTAAATGAAACATTATTTACATAATGTCGTTTATTTATCGTTTTAAACAAATTTTGTTTTTTGAAGACGATATTTGAATAGGTAAAAAAATTAAATTTTACTTAGATGGCCATGACTTTAAATTTAGATACAATTTTTAATGCTAAACAACTTTTTCAAATACCATTTTTCGATATTTTTTAAAATAACTTTTCAGACGGACCCCGTATATTAGAAATTTTCCATATTTTATTGGTACATGTGTAATTTTAAGGGATGCACCAACTTTTATCAAGAATAACTTTTTTTCGAAAAACCCATAATAAAGAAATTTCCTTTATGGTGCGTACAACTGTATATCGATTGATTCAGTTCCTCGTGAGGCACCCTGTATCATACTCATTGCGTTTCTTTTTTAATTTCCCTCTTAAAGTCTGTTAACCCTGTGTAACTGTGGCCTTCTACTTTACTCCCCTTAATTAAAAAACAGAATATCTATGCAGTGAGAGCATAAATGATTGATTGAGTTGGCAAACTTGGAACCACTTGGTAACGATTTTAATCACTTTATAATTTATATTTTGAGTAGTTGACAGCGGTGTGTATTTATTTTCTTTCTATCATGTTTTTATTCCGTACAATACCTGTTTTTTTTTTGTAAAACAAACTCTATAATAAAAATCTAGCGATTGAGGTGAGTTACTTGACGTTGGCATTATATCATTTATGCATATAGATTCCATTTCCCAACAGAGCAGAATATTTTTATTGTGATGGCATATTTCCGTGCTGGTGTTCTAAATGAAGACAGTTCCTTTTCCTATTCTGTACTGCAATGCTCCAACCAATTGCAAACATATCCTGAAAGTGAAATTATTTATTAGGACTTTCAACAATACCAGTAACGAAATATTCAGCGTTTCTTGGAAACTGGCAATGTGTCTAAAGGTAAATTTACTGGAAGACCAGGAGTAGTTACAGATGAGGTTGTGGCAGATGTTCAGGCACGAATGGAATGGAGTCCTAATAGACCTCTAAGACAACTATCTGAATAATTAACAAACAGGTACATTCAGGAATGTCCAAATCTTTTGGATAATTATTTGGTTATAAATTCTTTGTATAGGTCTTTCATATGGAACATATAGAAAGGTATTTGAAAAAGATTTCCATATGAAGCTGTATAAGATGTCTGTTGTACAATACCTATTTCCTGTCGACTACATAACTCGTGTTCAATATTGCCAGTGGTTTGAACAAAATATAAATGACAATAACACCTTGGACAAGACATTTTTCACTGATGAAATGTGATTACATCTTTCTGGATATATAAATAGCCAAAACTATTTAACTTGGAGAGCAGTTAATCCACATAATTTTGTAGTGATTTGCATCCCATTAAAACTGGTGTATGTCTATCTCTCGTCGTCGTATAGTAGATCCAATTTTCTTCGATGTGACAATTAACAGTCAAATAGAGAAATAATACTGGAGCCATTTACAAATGAACTGCGTGAGAATGAATTACGAGATGGGTACTTTCACCAAGACGCAGCACCTCCTCATGCAGCCAATGCTTTAATCTAATTTCTACAACAATTTTTTCCAGGAAGAATAATAAGTGGAGGATTGTGGTCAGCACGATCACCAGACCTTACACCTCCCGATTTTTTTCTATTCGCCTATTTAAAGAATAGAATTTTTCGGAACCGTTTACACAACTTGGAAGAGATGCAAGAAGCCGTTACGAATGAAATTGCCTACAAAATGTTTTCGAAAGTTTAAAAAGAACAAATTTGTGTTTTCGAAGACAAGGTCAGCTATTTTTGTAAACGCTGCGAGCAGAAACTGTCTTATTGAAAAGCTATGATAAGCAATTTAATGATAATCAATTGCTTAGTTTGCTCAAAAGTTTCTTTAAATTAGCAATCGTAAATATTCTTTAATTAATAATTTCGACTTGTAGCAAAACATACATAGAGTATCCGTTTAATACAACAACTAAAAATTAACAAGTGGTACATATCTGTTTTGTAAAATGACTATATTTAACTATCTTGTCTCATTTTTACACTAAAGGTAAAGAAGAATACTTCTGAAAACAAGTATCAATTTACACAATGGCCAAACCATTAGTTGCTGTTTTTGCAAGAAATAAATTAACATACACATAACCACAATCATGTTTCATAAGGAAATTACATATAATAAGAATCTACAAACATGTTAATTGTTTCCAATGATTAATTTAAATCTCGTACATATTTTGACATGTCGAGGTTATGTTTACTTACACATTATATTTCACTATTTATACTATAAATTCTTTGCACGCCACTGAATATGAACTGTACTGAATTTAGCACATTTAGTGACCTACCAACTAACCAGTAATTGCCAACTCAATCAATCATTTTTGCTCGCACTGTATAGTAATAGAAAAATTCTTTCTTTAAAAGTTGTCCTTTTATATACATAAACTCAATCAAATCTGTTTCCGTCTGGAAGTATTGACTGTATGTCCGCCTGAAATTCCTCAAAACATTTTTTGCATTTCTAAAAAAAACATCGGAATTTCCTAAACAAACGTTAGACGTCGATATTTTTATTGGCCAACATCAGCTTAGTACAATCACCCTTCGTCCCATAGTATTCCTACCCACATGGGACAATTTACATATACCAGATTCTTTCACGGATCATTCTACACATACGGTACGTTGGAAAATGTGGAGAGGGGTCGTATTACAACATTTTAAACGACGTGGGAGCACTTTTGAACAGCACCACTCTCTAAGCATCGTATATATCTATGTATACGGGCTCCGCCACATTTCTTACAACTGTCAAAAGTTCAAGGTCACAAATACAAACTACCTACCTATACCGTCAAAACTGGTATCGGGTATAAGTAATATCATTACGGGACGAGATTACGAAAGCAATAGCAAGTTTGTACGTTTCTCTTCACTCGTTGAAGCACTTTAACAGTTTCTAATTCTGGATAACCAACGGATGCTATATATATTATTGTATATTTGGGAACTAGATTTATTTTGCTTTGCGTGTTATTAGAGGAAATTTATTCTGTGTCACTTCCGCTTTTAGATGTGTGTTAAAAAGATTAATTTCATAAATTCATGCACGTATAGGAAGACGAAAATTTCATTATGCAATTTGATTTATTTAAAACCTCAAGCTATAAGATCTCCTCAGAAAAAAGGTGCAAATTACTTCATTTTTAAAATAATTTTGAATAATTAGCGTATTTCTAATAAATTTATTTGCAAATAGGATGAATTATTGCTAAATCGTCTGCAATAGAAACCGTTCTCTCGACAAATTTATATTTAGAATCGTCCAATGAAAATAAATAGTGAAAGTGCTCGGGCATATACGAATTCCCGAAGGAAATAACCATCAGCAAACTCACCTGGAGCAGAAAATTCCGGATCCTCTATTTCATCATCGGATTCTGTTCCGGAATCATGATTTTCATCGGCCTAAGAAGAGAGAAAGTACGAAATTATTACGTTTAAAATATACGAAGTGAGTGTGTATGAAGTAATAATAGTCAGCCATGTTTAACCGGTTTATTTTAGACCGATTTTGGCTGAACGAAATATAAAATCGCTACGAACAGCGACGATTAACCTTCTCGAAGGTCTGGATTATCTCGAAAAACCGTTTCGAAAGAGATTCAACGCCGTCGAAGGCGGAAAATCGCCATCGGAAAATGCATTCCTTTGTTTGATATTCGGTCCGGTAGCAGCCATGTTTCATGACCTTCAATGAGGTTACGATTCGATTATTATTATTATTATTTTGTACGATACGGGGGGATTCTCGAGAATGATCTCCGTAATTGTAACGGCTCATTGTACACACCTTTTCAACGAAATGATCCTCGTTTATCGAATGCGTTCTCAGTTTGTGGGTGAGAAACTTGAGCATATTTCTTTTCGGGTATCGTTTCCTGGTGAGGTTCCCCGATGCGGAAGCCACAGTTTTCTCGATAATAATGTACAGACAGAACTGAGAAACTAACGCGGACGCAAATTTTTTTGTGTTTCTTGCTTGAAGGATAGAAAAAGGCGACACACTCGTTTTTAAAATACCGTCTCGTTTGCACGCGAACTCATCCTCTCAAACCAGCGCCGGATGAATACAATCCTGCATTGAACAGTTTTTGACATTTCCTGCTCAGTTCCACCACACCAGACCTACCGGATAGTACTACAACTTGTACGTAGAGTCAGCTGCGTTTACGTGCTGCGACGAATCCATTATTACTACACGAGGGGAGGATGCGTGAATTGTTTCCGTCAAAATAGAAGATTAAACTGGTAAATTCTCATTTCAAATGTATAGGAATAAGCAACTAACGTTTATAAAATACAAATCGAATAGGTTCTGTAAGTAATAAAATGATTTTAGCCGAAATTTCCGATTCGAACGGAAAGAAAACCCTACCGGTAACACCCGCGCGCCAACATGGACTATTCCATAACCCATTGATGACAAAGCTAGGTCTAAATCCCACGCGCACGGCGATTGGTCGCCGTTGGAGGGCAGTGCGTTCATTAACGCTTAAAAATACTCTACGCATCTCTTTCTCGGAGTATTGCGTAACCGTTGGCTAACCGAGGCGCGTAAGTCGACGTATAACTGCAGTTTCGGATGCAAAACCTGCCCGAATGTCTGCTAGAAAAGACGCCTGGACGTCTTCCGTTTCATTCTACGTCACGTTCGGCGCCCTGCGCTAGACGAGGACGCGAATAGCGAAAAGGCGATCGCTCCGAGTCGGCCCGCTCTTCTCTCCTTCTCGATTCGGTCCCCCGTACCGTGTATATGTGTGTTAGTATGCTTTTAAAGACCGCTCTCCTCTACGCGCGCGGAGAGTAAGATTTTTCTCCTCTCGGCCCGCTAATGCGGCATCGTAGGGAAGCGGCAAAACGCGCCGGCGATGCCCAGGTTCTTTGTTCGGCGCTCGTCTTGAATCGGGCGCGCTATTTCTGGAACGCTCCCATCGAATGGGGGTGCCGTACGTAGTAAGGGGTCGTGAACAATGTTACGCAATACTGAATGGAGACCATGGACTAATATGACTACACAAGGGTTAATGATAGAAACGAAGAGGAGAACGTATGGGTGGGAGGGGGAAAGAAATAAAAGCTTCTAATCGGAGATCCTGGCCGTAAATCCTTTTTACCGGTTTTATTTCCAGAAACATGATTTTTTTTCTGTTTACCCAATAAATATTTAGTTGTTTGTATACATTCTTAAATAATGGCCAAATTTTTATTCAACTTAAATGCATTATTGTAAAAAACAAATAAACTAATTACATTCTATTAATTTTCTTTCTTAAATAGGAATTTTCTTATATAATACTATTTTAAATTACTTGACAATGGTATGTATGTCTAAAAATTCAAATTGACCAACAAGGGAACACCAAAAATTCAGATTCGATGAAACTCTAGAGAATGAAAGAGTACCTTAATCAGCGGTGGCAAGTGAGTTTCATAAATGTGTGTTCTGTGACATAGCAATAGTAAAAGAAGTCAAAATATATACACACCGGCAAATTTAAAGGAGCAGATATGAAATCTAATTATTTTCTCTCTATTTTCAATATTTCTCAGGTAATCTCTTAATACCGTAAAGTTGGGTAGCTTTAGCCATCAGGGTTGATTTTGACCATTTTTCAATATTTGTTTTATTTATGCACAATTACGTTATAATAATACTTATTAGCCGAATGTGTTTTTTTACTGTTTCTATAGATTATATTGGACTAAAACAAAATTACTGACACTACACAATTTTTTTTTTAGTTCCTGAAAAATTATAATAAAGAAATTTATCAAAAACGAGCATTTTTTACCTTAAAGAACTTTACTCATAGGTGAAGGAAGAGGCAGCATATATAATTTTCATATGGAAATACGAAATCATAAAACCTTTAGGAAACTTTATAAGTGGTTTCCGCAAACTTAAATTTGTGGGTTTTGACGCTAAAGGGTGGCCAAAGTCGCCCACAACAAAATTATTAATTTAGGTTTGACTTTGGCCACCATATGGTTATCCTGTTTGCCACTTGGTAATTGAGTGTGCATTTGTTTATTCCAAGAAGCTTAAAAATCTAACAGGTTTGGTATAGATTTGGATGTTGTATTTGAATATTGGAGAGTTGAATATAATTTTTATGTGAAAAATATACGGGTATTAGGGAATAATCAAAACAAAGTTTGAGGGTCCTATATTCGAAGACTGGTTTGAATACACACTTCTGCCTGCTTTAAGGTATTTAGAGGGAGCCAACCTTTCTTCGCATCTAAGTCTGCAGGTTGTCTGCATTAAAATTTATCTGTTTACCACCTAACACCACACATATTAGTCAGCCAACAAATTATAAACTACAAAATCAGATTTTGCGCGTCTGCTTAAATCATTGACAGATGTCTTATTAGAACCAGGCAGGGATAATTTAAGAAGTGGATTCGAAAAAGCAGGGATTTACCATCTAAACAGAATGAAAGTATTGGAGTGAATACCATTAAATAATAATCTCGACCCCAATGTCCAATTACATGTCAGTGCCTCCGTCATTGACCTACTTGAAGAAAGAAGATTCCCCGGTCCAGAAGAACAAATGACCATGAAAAAAAGTCTATGTAATAGCTGGGAAAAGCATTTCAATCGGATACATCCAAAAAGAACCAGTTGAGGGTGCTAGTGGTGCTCAGAAAAATACATCATACCATAACAAAAAACTAGAACGATTTCCAGTGACTCTGACAGCTCTGTTAACATTTCTCTTCAATCGGAGGAAGAGCATGACTTGAACGAGCTTGATAGTGAAAACGAAGACACACAAGAAAAGACAAGAATTGGATGTAACGAAAGCCATTAAGTCAAACACGGGAACGTTGTCTTATTTTTATTTGAAAAAAAGATTTATCCTGGACAGGTTATGGAAATCAGAGCAATATAAAATAAAATCTCTTGCCCCAATTGGATTGCTGCAGCGGAAATGGCCCACGCCAGACGACATCATCTGGTACGCAGAAGACGAGATTGTGCAGATCATAAAGACACCTATCCTATCCAAGAGAGGTTTCTTCAAAACCCCAGAAATGGAAAATTACTCTTAAACTATTCTAAACTTCATTTTCGAATGCGTTTTCTAAAAAAAACAATGCATTTTCTAAATAAAACAATGCGTGGCTAAAGTAACCCAACTTGGTCGTCTGACTTTAGCCATCCTTATTAAAAAAAAATATCCATTTAGAAAGCCTTTCGCTTCTTATCAATTTTAAAGTTGGGAGTGCTAATACAGACCTATAAAATGCGACCAAAAACAAAAATTAATAACATTTGGTTTAAAAGTTGTTACACTCTAAAGTTCAAAAGTGGATCACTTTACGGTACCGAGTTAGGTGTACTAATTGGAATTTGTTTTACAAAGGTTGTACCATGAGAAACCTGCTGAAGAAGAAAAACCTTGAAGATGTCGGACTCGAATAAAATACTAGTTTTAGACAGAATAACTTTATTGTACATTTTGAGCTTGCTTAATCATTAAATGCATTTTTTCTTTTGCTTTAATGGCGTATGTTCCCCTCACGAGCCCTTGCAACTGCAGTCATTTGTCTTCCCATACTTCTGATGAGGCCATCAATCAGATCTTAATGCAATCCGTCCCATTCCTCAATCAATGCAACTCTTACTTCTTCTCTGTTTTGAACAGCAGGAATTCTTGATCTGTCTTCTGCTTTCTTGACCTTGAGGGCCTGCAGAGAGAACCCAAGCGGCTTGGTTCCTTTCTGAGTAATAGGTATGGTATTATTCAGTTGACTATGAGCACAGTGAATATATTATCATTACTGATTACTGCTTGATATTACCTAGAAATAACGATAGTTTTATGTACCGAATATAAATAACAGCGGATCCCGAAGAATTCTTGGCAAGAAATATTGCTGGAGAAGAAACTAGGCAACAACGTTAGACAGGTGAATAATTCGATACATTCTTGAATAATAGAGGTTAGGCTTCTGTTTTAAATAATAGGAATGCAATAGTGTTGGTCAAAATAAATATTTCTGTAAAAATTTAAAGTAGGAGGACGTCGTTTTTTGTTGCTAGTTTACTTTTCTAACTGTACAATTGGCAGGAAACCAGAAACAGAATGGAAAATTTTATTGCAAAATCTAAAGAAAACAACGAAATAGAATGTTTAATATATGATCGACCAACAAGGATAACTTTTATATCTGGACTGAACATGAAGCAGGGCACGGAGCACAAGAAATTGGTTCATATTTATTCTTTATTTTTCAGTAGCCCTAACAAACTACATGTTTAGAACTCTAACGAATAATATAGCTACGGAAAAATCTTATGGAGCTGATATCAGGAAAGCGGTGTTGAGGACACCGTTACCCGCTCTTACACCAGCACCATAACATTTCGAGTAAAAAACAAAGCGAAAAGATTGCATATATTAACTTAAATACTAAGTATTCTGCGACATACAAGGGCACAGAACATGAGACCTAACGTATAGAACTGTTATTTCACATAGCATAACCTATAGGAGTGTATTACAATTTCAACAGATTCATTAATTAGCAGAAATATAATTACGGAGTGCACATCTCAACGTTGCCAAGGACGAGGTTTTCAATGAATTCGGCAAGGAATTGTAAAACGAGTAAATGCTATAATTGAAAGAACGTTCAAATAAGGAGGTGTGGTGTGGTGGTGGTGTTATGAGGTTTTTGTTGCGTACATTGATGTTATGAATGTCTGTCGGGAACCGAATTTTAGTTAAAAGGTAGGGGGGCATTTGTGTTATGATGATCTTATGATATAAAGCAAGGGAATGATAGATTCTACGCTTACCCATATTCCACCAACAGAGATCAGCGAGTTTGTTATATATGTTAGTGAGATAATATGTTTATGTGTTTATTTAAATATGTTAGCCTGATAATATTACCAAGTTGATCTTATGATCGGATTCTTGCGACGGCCAGAATGACACTTATGCTTAAGGTTGTGCTGCAATCTCATTCCTCTTTAAAAATAATACGTATGCGTTTTCTTCTATCGGGCCATAGTTTCTTCCCAACGATATGGATTTTTCTGACCTAGAATATGCACTAAAGCACCAACGTCTTTACCTGCCAGACGACTATATACAAATCATGACTGCCGCAAAAAAAATAAGTTTCACGAATGCTCTCTACGAAGTTCTATGAGACTGTCGAGCTAGAACACCAGATAGTAAACAGGAAGATCGATGTTGCAAGTAAGAAATACTTCATGATAAGGAGAAACTATTCTCTATTTTTTTAAAACGAATGTTGTTCATGACTCGTATGCTGAAGTGAATATAAGGAAAAATCGAAATGGTCGGCCAGCGTTCTTCAAAGATTTGCTAATACCACTGTTGCCCGAAGGAAAAAGCATATCTATTCCAAAAATAGAAGACATTAAATCCGTCATGGACTTAATTCCAGCTGATTGCAGGCCATTCTATGAGAAAATTAATGGCACAGAATCCGTGGTCGATGATTTGGACGGATTCATGAAAGGGCCAGATTTTGAAGTGGAACCCCTACTGGAATGATTTGAATGAGTTATAATGTTTTATAACGTTTTGTTCCTTTAGTTTTTGAAACAGTAAAGTTTAAACAAAAAAGTGTGAAATTCCATTTTTCACAAAGGAACCAATCTACAAACAATTGAATTTCAAGGCCAAAAGTTTTATCGCTGCAATTTGTTTGTATGTGCACCACAAGTGATTTCTCAATATTTCTTTTTTGGGGTTGGCTCCTTCCTGCAGAAAGCAATCCAATTATCCTAAGGCTAGTAATAGTAATAGATATATACATAAATAAATATTCTTTGGTTAGAAATGTTTCGATGTGTACTGCAGCCCTACAACTACATTGCACCAGCCACCCCTGACCTTGGTATAAGCACAACACAATTGTTTAGCGGCTGAATCGCCTGATTTCAGGATACAGTAAATATCGGTTTTATTTTCGATGTTAGACGTATGCATCATTAATCGTTACACGAAAAGGTTAGAACGTTGCAATTACGTATATAAGAACTAATAAAAGAACTGCTTGGTTACAAGATTAATACTAGATAATTTTGATAGTAAAAGTCTGTTGGATTAAGAATTTTATATAACTTCGATACCAAGTACCAAATCTTTAAAAATTGCGGTGACAAACACAATGGAATCGATGAAAAGATAATACATGAAAAAGAAACAATAAATAAACTAGACCGTATTAGCATTCTAGCCATCTAAGATCCATAAAATTCAACCTTAAACCTAGTGTTTTCTTTACAAATCCGCGTTAGATCGGAGTATGGCTAAAAGCGAATAAAATTCTTAAAAATATCGCTTCTAAAGCGTTCGCCAAATATTTTTACGAACCATAATCCGTTGCCTAATCCGCGAAGGTGTAATCAAAATATCTACGTATCATCCGGTTAATGAATGATCTAAATTTATTAAATACTATGGAAAAATCGATAAACGCTCTTTACAAATAAGACGGATTAAAAAATATCGTTCGAAATCCGCATGATAATTTGATTGACGTCACGTCGTTTAACACCTCTCTTATTAGGTAGTAATTTTTTTTATCTGATTAAGATCATATGTTATGTATAGGTATGTAAGCAGAATTCCGTACGATTTATATGTAATACTATTTATTAACGTATTGTTTTATTTATACGACTTGAGATAAAAATGTTTATAGATAATAGAATGATGATTTTCGCTGTTGGTACCTGTATCTCATTTGAAGATATCAAATCATGGTACCTGTATCTTCAAATGAAGTTACATCGTCATGCTTTCATAGCTTAATATTCCAAAAATCATTCTCATTTAGCACGTGAAGACACTATCTTGATCCATCTTCTAGATCGAAATAATAGTAATAATAATAATAATAATAATAATAAGTTCAATTGTATTGCCGAATCCGACCATACCACATATATGATACTTTAATTTAAGAAATGTGACGATATGCAGCAATAAAGGTTTTGGTAATCAATTCTAAAAGCGTAAATTATCCTTGTTATTATATCTCTCATTTGTCATACTTTCGTTCATTGTTCTTGTCATTACTTTCCCTCATTCTAACTTGTTAACGTTAATTGTTGTTATTTCTTTATTTTATCGAACTTTATTGCCTTTAATTAATTATGGTAAATTTGTTTAAATATGTTACAGTTAGCTCACCGAAAACATAAATCGACCTAATTTTTCTAAAAACGCTAGCTTCTGTCGTTCAAAAGTTAGCGTGGGGGCTGGAAGAAGGGCGGTTACACCTTAGGACCTCACTGTATAAATAACTATAATTAGAATATTAAAATAGAAAAAAAACTACTTATCTCTGTTTTTATTTTAGGGGCAAGCACGTACTATGTCACTGCAATACCGAAAAAATAATGATTGTCTGAAATTATATCACTAGAGGGGGTACTTTTTAAATTTCGCGGATGATTTAAGTTGGTAGTTCCGGTAATAAATGACATATACGCTAATTTCTTAACGCAATACAAATCGTATATCTTTTACTGCCGGAACTACCAACTTAAATCATCCGCGAAATATAAAAAGTGCCCGCTCTATATATCACCAACTCTCTTTTTGAAAACAAAGACACTTACATACCATAAAAAATAAGGCAAGTCTTACCCAGACCTTTTTTATTGTTTATTGCCTGTTCCCAAATATATAATAATACACATACTCTAATAATAGCGTTTACCAGTTTATTTTTAAAAGTAAATATTCAGTATAGATAAGAGGATGTATATGCCATAAAATAAGGGAAGTCTGGCGTAGATGGTTTCTTGTAGTGCATACTAGGAGTATTTATTTATAATTACAACAATATTACAATAAATTTTGTTATAAAGACTAATTTTAAGTATGCTTTTAAAAGGGTACATTCGTAAGTAATTGTAACTTGCGCAAAGCCTGTTTTACACGCCGCGATTTATTGGCCAATTGATTGAACAAATTCATGATCAAGAAATCGGTAGAAATATGCTGTTTTACATTCTTTAAAAAATTGGACAAGTTTTTAATGATCGTGAATACTCGCTTAGTTTCGTTGATAGTTGAAAGGGGAATTATTAAATAGGAAATTTTCATCTGCGTGTAAAAATAGATTGACAATCTGCTTTTGTTCGTTTTGGTAGTTTTGGTATAGGCGCAGATATAGGTTTGGTTCCTTCGGTTTCGGTTAGTTAACTCAAATTATCCATTACATCAATCCCTAAAAAATTTCGAAATTGATTCTCACTTTACTTGAAGAACGCTAAATAACATTCGTAGGTACTTTTCTATTACTGAGTTGGTATTAAAACAGCAAAGTCAGTGAAAAATCGTGACAAAAATGTTCTGTTCAATTCAATTAATCGTACGATAAATTGTTCAAGAAATCGTACCGATTTTTGCCGTTTTACACGATACGTTAGAATCGAAGATCAACTTATTCAATTAATTGGCCAATAAATTGCGGCATGTAAAACAGGCTTAAGAAAATGCGTATAGAAATTATAATAATAAAAGCAACCAAATTTTCTTTTGTTCGAGTTTAAACTATTCTTAGCTTCTATTGCAAGATACAACCGTATGCAACAACAACAAATTTAATTTCGCCAGGCAAGTCCAATTTTTCTTTTAAATACTTCTATGTTTTAATTTAAGCTCTCATAACCTATTATGCTGTAGAATACAGATAACATCAAAATAAGGCATTCTCTGTTATTACCTCAATTTTGCTATTTTCGGACTTACCATCCTATACATTAATGACCACGATTTGACGTAAGAACTGTTACCACTGACACATTCAACATTCGACCGAGCTGGGTCTTCAAGTAGCACCGCTAACCTCTTCAATAGACATCCAGATTATCGCCTGGTAATCTGGCTTAATGATATGGGAAAAAAAACCTCTACTAAATATACTTTAAAATTTGGGCTTTTGGCGAGATGCCCCGGCTGAACGACCCTCCACACGGCTTTACCTTCGATATTGAATTTTAACACAATAGTACATAAAAAATATATTTCAACAAAAGTTAATTGTTCTTAAAATGATCTTATGTAAGTTTGCAATAAAGCAAGTTTTGATTTAAGAAACACCTAAATCATTCTTGATCTGAAAAATGTTTCTCTTATTTCTAACGCTGGCCACGAGCGGTACCGCGCATCGGCGCAGAATCAGTTCGGACCGAGAGGAACGGTAGTATTACTTCGTCTGCGGAGCAGTACGGACATTTTCGCTGCCGGTCATTTGCGCAATTGTTTATCTGTCCTAGAAAAATTATGATTTCGTCAGCAAAACGACCGCGGTCGGACAAACTTCGAAAATTTATTGCAGAAATTCCAGACTTAATATATGAAGGTGCTAAAATTAAATGTGTAATCTGTAAAATCCTCTTAATGTGTTGGTCCAGACAACATTGTCTACGACACGTAAATAGTGAAAAGCATGTCTCAAAAAGGAATTGCGCACGAGACAATGAAAAATTTATATTTAATTTATGCGTTACGTTTATCGCATGTAATATACCGTTTAATTTACTAGACAAGGAACCATTTATCTGTTTTTGGAATAACTATTCGGAGTGCAAATTACCAAGTCGAACATCGTTACGAAGAATTGTGCCATCTGCGCGCGAACATATTGAACAAAAAATAAAATCGGAGTTGAAAGATTAAAAATTGTGGTTATGTGTCGACGAAACAACAGATCGGAAGAAACATTCTGTTCTTAATGTAATGGCACGCAAATTGGAACCTCATCAATCGGCACCTTCAATTCTATTAGTCTCCAAACGAATACAACAGTGTACTGCCGAAGTAATTTCAAAGTTAGTGTTAAATACATTGGACAAGTTTGAACTTTCAACAAACCAACTCTTGATATTAGTAAGTGATGGTGCTGCAAACATGCTTTCTGTAGGCCGGTCTCTTAAAAAGCATTCTGCTAATTTTTTACACATTACGTGTAAAATTCGTGCTCTCAATCTTGTGGCGGATAGTATCAGAAAATGTTATCCTGAGGTAGACGCTTCAATAGCGCATACCAAAGCAGTATTTGTCAAATCACCGAAACGTATTCGCGAATTTCACAGACTGTGCCCCCGTATACCAGAGCCACCAGAACCTATTCTAACTCGTTGGGGAACATGGTTGCAGGCCGCGTTTTATTATCATAAATATTTTGACAATATTAAGAACGTGGTTTTACAATTCGATACAAAGGAAGCTGCCGCTATCCAGAAAAGCCAGTCGAAATTTCAAGATAGTCAGGTTAAAATGGATTTAAAAATCATTCACGACAATTACTTCGGGCTAGCAGATGCAATAGAAAAATTACAAAATCCTGCGGTGTCGTTAGAAGAATCTCTACAAATAGTGCAACATGTTCACGCACAGCTATGCGCGATTGAAGACGCAAAAAATGTTTCTGTTCTAGAAAAATTTGAAAGTGTTTTTGAGAAAAATTCTGATTTTGGCACATTAAGACACATTTGTGAAGGTGCGTCAACAGAATCGTTAAGTTATTTGAAAGATTATTTTACTTACGCAAATATTACGTCACTAGATTAGAACGTTCGTTCTCTGCATATAAACGCATTTTTCCTTGCCGTACTAGTTTTGCCGAAACAACAGTTGAAACATATCTAATGTTGCAGATATTTAACAGACATTATTCACTTTGTGATTTCACGGAGGACTCTTAAAATGGTAAGTGTTTGAGCACGTGTTATTTAATTTTTATTTAAAAGATGAGCGAAATTATTTGCGGCAGCAAACATCTCTGTTAGCAGAATAACTCTAGTGGAACGCGAGGCCTGGTCGACTCTACGCTACTGTGTGGTACCGCTCGTGGCCAGCTTTACTTATTTCAATAATCATAAATAGGCCGGGCACAGAGAGCATCGTGCCAGGTTAGAAGTGAGGTTGCCGCACCCACGACGCGACGTATGTATGCAGATGAATCGGCACGAAAGTCAGCGCAAATCGTGGACGAGGTTAATACCAACAAATAGACGAATAGCCTCAAATCCCTTTAACGCATCCCGAGCGGGAAGAGAGAGAAGTGAGGGTTTGTTCGTTAGTTCAAATGGGCGAACCTTGCTCTAGCCGGCAAATTGTAGACGAAATCGGTGGTAGTAGAAGTACTGTGAAACGTATTTTGAATACAAAAGTTACAAAGTTCAAAATTGCCAGGAGATTTTTCCCCTTAATAAAGTAACATTGTTAGAATTTCAATTTATTATGTATAATTATCGAATTCATTTTTCTTTAGTTTAATTTTATAAGAATCGTTTTTTATTTCTCTACTTAGAATTATGTTTTCATTCTCCTACATCGCATAGCAGCAACAAAATGAATATAAGAAACTATACTTTCTAACATAATCTGAGAATACAGACAAATTACACAGTCATTCTGTATTAACACATTTTGTCAGAAGACGTTGAATTATAATATGTATTACGTGATTGAGCGGATTTGCGTGTTTATAATATACGTGTGTGCCGCTACTCGCTTTATGGTATACTACGACTGGATAGGATCTCTCAGTGAGACTCGAATACGCTGTTGCCATTCACAAAGTCAATCCCCCGTTCGTATCTGGACCAACGTGTATATCTAGACCGCATCGGTGGTCGAATGGTTAGTATACTTGCTTTTCGATGCGAACGGTGCAGGTTCATGTCCCGGCCGGCACCGTTGCTTTTTTAATTGCGGATAAAAATCGGAGTATGCCTTCTTCTCGAATAAGGAAGTAAAACCTAATAGTAGGCCTCGTGTCAATACGATGTTTGGCACGTTAAAAATAGCTACCGGATGTTGGAACACCTCTGGATTTAGGAAAATTCTAGTGGGGTCATTATAGTAATCCATGCCTAGAAGTGCGAGATGTATTCGGTAACCAGATTCTACGCCCAATAATACAACAACAACAACATATATCTTCTTAAGAATTTTATTAAAAAAAATTATGTAAATGAGATCTTAAACAATAACCCTACAAACTATTACAATATTCTACAATTTTTAAAATTTATGTCATATGTATAAAAAAAAAGAACTATACAACTTATTGTTCGTATGTCATATTAGTCAACAACGTGTCAAAATATCTTGCATATAAACAGGTTATTATTAATATATAAAAAACGCAGTCGTTCTCCAATTTATATATATTTTTCAGAGAAATAATCGTTATCTTACCCTCTAGAGCATGGTGATATACACAAAAATGCAATAAATAAATAAGTTGCGAATCTTACAAGATAAAGAATAAAAAAAAATAGTAAAAAAAAATGGGGAAACTTAAAAATATAGCTACATACATATATAAATACAATACAGTACAAATCAATGGGGAATGTTAATGAAATAGAACACGTAATTTGTTAATCTAACATTAAAAGTATAATATTTATAATAATAATGTATACTAGTATCACATTATCGAAGTTTTATACAAAACAAAAAAACAGTCCATCGAGTACAATTTACTTTATAAACTATATTAATAGACGCGTTTAACTTTCACTAAAATGTTCTCATGTAAGTAACAGCATTGGAATAACAACACTCAGCAAAGATGTTCGTGATATATTTGATGTTTTTTTTTTTTTGAAATCGTCTGTAACTTGTTTTACGTATGATTTATCACAAATATAAAGCACTTTGAGTTCGTTATCTGCTTTGTATATTGTTCTTCTAAGGCACATTATTGGGAATAATCTTCGTTTTGTTTTTTGATGTATTAACTACAAACAACAACATTTTTATTAAAATCTGCTGCATTATTATAGTTATATCTCTAGCATTTTATTCTCTGAAGTCATCTATCACTGCAGTATATTTTCTTAAAGCAAGTTTCAAGTTTTAAAGGTTCTGCTCATTTTAGGTGTGTGTAGTGAGCAGTATAGTTATACTATCAGCAATACAATTTGTATTTGTGTTGTGTGCATTTAATGAGCGCGGCAATACTACTTGAATTGTAGTAACAAAGTCATAAAATCTTAAAACCACTTGAATGTGCAAAAAAGAACTCTCTTGGAATAAATTTCCCTGTTTAAATTAAATGAGAAATCAAACAGGAAATCAACTTGTTTAGAAAGAAGTTGGTACTTTTTTTGAAAAAGAGGTACATATAGAAAGGTTTTGTTTGTCTCAGGCTTACAAGGGATCACCGGGTACCCGAAAATTCAGATTTCAATGGAACTCTAGAGACTAAAAGAAAATGATACTTAAAATTAAAACCTAATCAAATTTTCGGTATGATTCGAAAGATTTATTCATGGTATTAACATTTGAAAATGATTTTGGGCATTCGTCAAGAACAGCCGCGGTGGCCGGCTGTTCTTGACGAAGCGTATTCTGGACTCCAATTTTGGGTTACTCTTTCGAGCACTGCTGGCCGTATCTCACGAATAACACGAACAATGGTGGCTGCCAACGCGTCAACTGTTGCTGGTTTATTGATTTCACGTAACCCCATAGGAAAAAATCGAGACGTGTCAAATCACAAGACCTTGGAGGCGAATTGACAGGTCCATACTTTAAATTTAACTTTTCGTCAAATTTTGATTTCAATCAATCGATGATTGCCGTCGTCGTATGGCATGCAGCGCCATCCTGTTGAAACCACATCTCATCCTTCACATTTTCAAATAAAAATTCATTAATCATGGTGTGGTAACGATCTCCATTGACGGTAACGCGCACTCCGGCCTTATTTTTTAAGAAAGAAGGGTGAATAGTGCAACCGGCGTGCAAACCACACCAAACAGTGCATTTTTCTTGATGTAATGGAATTTGTAGGGTCTCTTGTGGATTGGTTCCACTCCATATGCGGCAATTATGTTTATTCACAAACACGTTAAGCCAAAAAGGAGCCTCATCGCTGAACACAATTTTGCGATCGAGTCAGTTTCCAACTGCTCTTGAGCCCAATCAACGAAAGAGCGATGCAGATGATAGTCTTGTGGCTTTGATTCCCTTACCAGCTGGATCTTATACGGATGTAGATCAAGATCTTTACGCAAAAAGAGCCTCAGTGACCGTGACCGACAACGAATGGATAAATTAGGGCCTTCTTCCACACTCTCGTTTACAGCAACAATGTTCTCTTCAGTACACATATTCCTTCGACGCGTTGGTGTTATTGCATCATGTAGAGAGTATGTGGTACGAAATCTAGCCGCGGTTCGACGGATGGCTTGCTCAGAAGGACGTGTGTGGGTGATAAAAATCACCAAGCCTGTTGCGCGGATCGATGACTGATTTTCAAAATAAATTTGAATAATTTGATAGTGTTGTTCAAGCGTGAGTCTATTCAAGTTGACTTGCCAGAGTATACTGATCATAAATGTCAAAAAGTGAACGCAGTATAACAGCTCATTTGACAGTTATCTTTTCCATAAGTTCTAAGCAAAAAAAAAAACGCCCTCTCCCCAAAATTTTGTGCGAATTTTTTATATTTGTAAATATCTCGGAAACTATAACAGATATAAATTATTTTTAGAACATAACGTATATTGCATAGTCTCCATAAATTCCGAAAAAAATGTATACTGGGGAACCGGGTATCCAGTTGCCCCATTTTTGTTATAATTTCTATTTATTTATTAAAAATAAAGTCACTTTTACGTACTAAAAGTACGCATATTGTTCTGTCACGTAGACCGCTATCGCAATGCATAGATAAAGTGGTGGTTCCGAATGATATATCACAAGCGTTTTTTGCAATTAAATTTGTAGTTTGACACATTGGCAGCGATTAATATAGCTAATGTGTTTAACGTGTTACAGCAACGTATTAATTCTGAATTATTTTGCTTTTAACGTATTTCACCTCTATAAAAACCTGTCCTCAAAGGGTTGAAGCAAGCACATTGAATATTAGAACACAACGAGTATGAGTAGAATATATGAATCCTAGCGCTCAGATAGAATTCAAAATGAAATCCAGAAAATTTTGTCTAGTCTAGAAGAAGCAACTGAAATAGTACCTAGTTACCCGAAGGGTCTTCAAAAAATCTTTTCTAAAGTTGATCGCAGAATTGCTTTTTCTTCAAAGAATAACCTCAAAAACCTTTTAGGTAATTCTAAAGACCCAAATCAGGAATTTACAAAATTTAATGTAAAGATTGTGATAGGCGCGAAATTCAAAAAAAAATTGTGAAGGTAAAAAATATTTACACACGGTGAATTGTTCTTTCTACTTCTTATAGTAAATCTAAACAATTAATTAACGAATATTATTCCCAACGCTTAAGAACAAACGATTTACATGGCCGTCTCTAACGGTTGACTCTTACTCCTACTACTTGGTGTCATGGGATAGTTTTGAACGATCTCGTCAGGTTCACAATCGAAATTAGTCTCTAGTAAAGCTTCCGATTTCGATCGGATCTTTGGTTTCGGTTCGGGCTCGTCGAAGTCTGTCTCCAGAACGTCCGAATGCGGTCTATCGTCGAAGTACTGATCGCCAGGCCGTTCATAAGGGACCTGATTGTAGTCAGGAGTATAGCTCATACTCCTAGCGTAATGTTTTTCCGGAGTTTCATCCTTACGCTTCGGTAACTTGCTGCTCAACTCGCTCAAGAACTGCGTATTTGGATTGTGGTAGAAACTCGGACTTGGTTCGGATTTTTCCGAAGTGCTGCTCAACGGTAAGGTGTCGGTGGTGTAATATTCGCTTGGTGGGAAAGAAGGTACTTGTTGGACACTTTCCGCGTGGATTATGGGCGTCTCTTCGCTGATATTCGTTTCTTGAACGCTCTCCGCTCTGGATTGGTAGTTCGAGTTGCTTGCGAAGGTGGAATTATCTTTAAAACCTTCATTTTTGTACGCTAAATTGAAATGCGGTTGGGCGTATTGATTGACGGCATCCCGCTTGAAATCTTGGTTGTATGGAAGACCGGAAACGTTGGGGTTGTGAGTCTCGTAGGTGTCATACGATTGGTTATCCTCTATTGTCGATGTATAGGTGGATTTTTCCATACTGTCAATGGATCCGTTGCTTATCATCTTCTTATAATCGGAACTTTTTGTTAGGGTATCAGTTGATCTTGCACTCTGAAAAAGGTTATGTCTTAATTAGCTTTTGACCAAATCCAACTGTATATAGCAACCAACTTTACCATTGTCAAACAATTGCAAGCATAAGATATAAAAAAAGGCAGTATAAACAAGAACTATATTTTAGGGTTACTTCCAAGATATAACATTTATTTAAATTCTTCCAAAATAAATTCAAAAGCTTCTGAATCAATGCGAACTTACAAGCTGCGTCGGTTTTTTTCGATAGCTCATGTCAAAGCCGTTCGCCGTTCCAACGGATTTCAATGAATGCAAGCTCTGCCTGATGCTGTTCCTTCTCTCGAATCGTTGAGCTTGCCTGTATTTAGCCTTGTGCCACCAGCATACGCATACCAGTACCAGTAGAAGTAAGCAAAAGATTGCTATACATATTATGGCGATGGTCAAAGCGTCCCCGTGCCAAATTAGGGGGTCTATGTGTATCTTTGGATCTGTTAACAAGAAAATATTAAAGTTGAAGTTTTAATCGTATTAAAATGCAAAAAGATACAATTTTTTATACATAATCGTTATTGATAAACAAGGACTTCAATTAACTCCAAACATATTCGAAAATTCCTGGATTTAAGATATATTAGGGATGTCAAAAGGCAAATATCAACTTAGGATTTTATATTTTAATCATATGCCTAGTGCCATCTATTAATAAAAAGAAAAATATGTATATTGCATGTATCGTAGATACCACGGATCGTTAGATATAATAATACGAGGGACGTTCAGTAATTAACAAAACAAACTGCATTAGGGGGAAAACTACTGAATATTATTAGATGAAACTTTCTGTGGGTCAAGTTGGCAACCTTGAGGACAAATTAAGTGAGCTGTTTGAAAGAAATAGAAGCAAACATAACCTCTTTTGTTCATTTCAAATGTCGGCTCCTTTCGAAACGTATACGGTGGAAGAGCAACGTTCAGTGATAAGATTTTTGTTATCCGAAGGTGTGAAGCCGGCTGATGTGTTACCGATATTCATCGCTCCGGTCGACCGGTTGAAGTGTCGATCGACGCACTACAAAATCGCATAAATGACCTTATTCTCGATAACAGGCGTATAAAAATCGTGGCAATAGCTGATTTGTGTAATGTTAGCGTTGGAACTGTGTATTCAATCATTCATGACAAGCTAAATTATCGCAAAACGTGTTCGAGATAGGTTCGAGACGCCCGCCCCCATACTGCCCAGAAAACGTGGGAGATGATCGAAAAAATTTGGGTTGGGAGGTGTTGCCACATCCTCCTTACAGCCCCGACCACGCACCGCCCTATTTTCAATTGTTCGGCCCGCTCAGAGTTTTTACGCGGTACCAAGTTTGAAGACAACTAAGCCGTCAAACAAGCTGTACACAAGTGGCTCGGACATCAAGGTGGAGAATTCTTCAGCACTGGAATTAGAAAGCTCACAAAGCGATGGGAAAAGTGCTTAAATGTTGGTGGAGATTACACTACATTGAAAATTAGTGTAACGCTACAGTGTTAGCTTACAGTCTCTTACAGAGTACTGAGCGTCCCTCGTAATACATTTTGTTTGTAGGCAACGACTAGTGGAAAAGAACTTATAACAAATAGGGGAAAGTGTCCAACTCTCCGAATTGTCTTTATACTTAAGAAGTCCTGTTGTGGCCCTTGAAGAAAATTCCCTGAATTGGTGGAAGACCACATGCAAAACTTACACTTTCAAAAATAGCTCAAAAATATTTGGGTATTGTAGCAACATCGGTACCATGGAAGCATTTATTTTCAAAGCGGATGTGACGCGCGCACAGCAAAGAAGTATAAAAGGAAGAAGACGCCCAAATGTTATTTTTTCAGTCAGTAAATGAGCCGTTTTAGGAATTACAAATACCCTATTAAATGCTTTTTTATGAATTATTTAAGAAAAAGTTTTAGTAGAGTTTATTGTTAATTGTTAATAGAGTTTATTTTTATTTATATTTATTTATTAATAGAGTTTATTTTTATTTATGAAATTATATTTATTGTTACAAATAAGTTCTTTTTGCTTTTTGGAAATTTGAAAAATGTTTAGTTACACAAAAATATGGATGTTAGAAAACCATCGATAAAAATATCGATATTGATGTTCGAAATCGATAATCGATATCGATATTTTGTCACCGATGTCCTATATCCCCTAATTATTTGCAATCCTACAACTGGCGCCATCTGTCGGTCAACGGCAGAACATATATGTGTTTACTAGCGATCTCATGACATATATAAAAGTGTGTAACTGTGTTTAACGTCTTTGTAACAACGGCAGGTAAAATCGTTCTGCGTTCTCGATGCTCATTTATTAACAAAATAGTCAAAACTTAATGTAAAAAGTACATAGATTGCTTTATTTTCCTAGATTTATTTTTGTACACTTACATATAAAATATCCTTAAAATAAAATAAGTTTGTTACTACGTATCAAAATTATTCTGCAAGCAATACAGCATTCAATATAACACAAATTGTTTTATTTTCGAAGTACAAGTTTTCAAAATTTGCTGAAAAGAAGACTACAGGGTACGCGTGTTTTTGAAGTGCTTTTAGCGCAAGTAATACTGGTTACCTATATCAATTTAAAATAACACACACCGCTTAAATTTTATAATTCTCATTTGCTGGATGAAAATTTCACTTATACTGCTGAATCATGAGAATAGTAAACATTACAACGATTGCTCTCTATCTCGCAATGTCATCAGAATAACGTCAGCTGCGTTCCACATGGCGTGGAGTATCGTGTACCACGTAGTGTTTTGATTGTTTTATTTCGTTCTTTTTTGTTTAAATGCTTTTCATTACCTTCAATTTAGCTTTTGTATTATTGCTTAATAATAATGATGTTTATTTATTCCATAGACAAAAGAAGCATGGAATAAAGGAAAAAAAACACAAATAATAAAAATAACCACAAAAAGTGCCTACAGTCCTTGGCCATAGAAATTGAACCACTTGAGAAATATTAAATTTATAAGTATATTTATTAAATATAATTTTAATTTTGAAAATCTATAAAAGCATAATTATTGTTTGAGTAAAACCCTAATACATTATGGCCACAGATAATTGCTGGTTATAAAAATAATGTTTAGGGGTGCAATAAACCAATTATCAACCTGCTATGAATCACGCCTTTTGCCATTCGTATGTACAATAATTAATTGTGTCGTTCATTAGTTCGTTAGTGCAAATATAAATAAAAACAGTATTTTTACCGATTTTCCAAAGAACTTATATTTCAAAGAGTTTTAACTTTATTTGCGTGTGTTTATATTCGCGGTCAATTATTATCATAATGGGAAAGAAGATGGATATAACCACAGAGAGAAAAAGCAAGAATTTCTGCTCTTCTAAAGACGAGAGAATTCACTCAATGTGAAGTTGCACAAAAAGAGGGTGTATCATACCAAATTCATCCCCATAGTTCGCTTAATGGTTCTCTACATTTTTTACTTTTTCCTAGATTATTTATAGCAACGAATCACGGCTAGAAGAGAGAAGCCAATTTGTTCGTCGACGTCCTTCAGAGCATTATAAAGAAGCATGTACGATCAAATCTATTAAACACCCCCCATCTCTAAGGGTTTGGTCGTGTATTGCGACAGAAGGACCGGGACTACTATATTTCGTTAACGGAACAATGGAACAAAAACAATATAAAAAAGTTTTCCAAAACTATTTAATACCTTATATTGGTTCATTGAATCCGCCTCAAGGATCATATACTTTCATGTAAGAAAATGCACCGTGTCATACGGCAAAAAGTGTAATCCAATACATTGAATTTAAAAATCTGCGTGTACTGCTTTGGACAGGCAGTTCACCAGACATAAATCCAATTGAAAATGTGTGGAATGTCTTGAAAAACATCGTAAGTACACGAAACTCAATAAACCAAGGCCGAATAAAGATTGATGAAAGTTTAGGGCGTCGTTCCTCTTTCATTTATTTTAAATCGCGAAGGACCGGCGATTGTTTTCTTTCACAGCCAATTTTGATAATTTACCCAAATAGAAATTAACTTTTCGATGACTTTCAATAAAAATGATATTAGTATACGAGAACGAATGCAGTGACTTAACCAGGAGGTTGTTTGTTAATGATTCTGTGGTCCGAACTGTCACCAACAAGCTTTAAAAGAGAAAATCCACTGCTAAATTTATAGAAACCTTTCAGATAAAGATTTAATTGATGAAATATTATCTGTTGTGCTTTGCAATTTATGCTGTTGCTTATTCCAGACGATTTGTACATTAATTTGGAAGAAATAATTGAATAGAAAACTTAATAAACGAGTAGATTTGTCTATGATACCCCACACTCGTCATTATCTGGACTTATAATTAAATTCTACCGTCCTCGCCTCAAGGACGGTTGGCTGAGGGGGGATGGTACCGAAGAAATTTCCCATTATCCCCGCAAGAGGGATATTTGGTTGCCAACGAGTGGCCAGCCTGACATTTGGTCAGCACCGAAGTGACAACCGAGAGAAGTTGTTATCGTCGTAAATACAACGTTGAACATAACATAACAGTATGTTTTAAGATCTTGTTTAAAATTCTTTGATTACTTTATACATTGAGAAACACTGTTCTATACTGTAAAAAAGCAGTACTTAAATTAACAGCCTCTTGTGCTGAAGATTGTCTTTGTTTGGTCTCATAATTACGAAAAGAGCTGTTAAAGGGATATGCAGAGATGTTGTCGTGAAAGTTGCATCCGACATTCGAGATGTATTAAGATGGTACAGTCAGTAGCTTCAAGCTCTTAAAGTAATCCCTACAAGAGTCTCTCGGTGCGATGCCATTATTCTTGTAATACGTTTCTGTGCAATAAAGACAGATGAAGGTGAAATGAATGAACCCCAAAGTAAAATGGTGCAGCTTAAACGTTATTGAATTTTTCCATAATAAACTGATACGAGTATGTTCACTGTCATCGATGGTTTTTAACTTCGAAACAAAAACTAATTGAATGCAATAATTTGTCCAGTTAAGATTTTCACTTATCTGAATTCCCAAAAATTTCACTGTTGCTGTTTGCTTTAGACTATTTTTAACAATGCACATGTGGGGCATATTTTCGATAACTTTTTGTGTTGAATGGAAAAGAATATAATTAGTCTTAGTGTGACTCAATTGCAGCTTATTCCCGGAAAACCACTTAGCGATAGATCCAAGTAAGAAATTGGCATTAGTTTCGCTTTCCTGAATAGAACTTAAAGTTGTGATAAAAGTGATGTCATCTGCATACATCAGAACAAACAAATCGGCAAAACAAGTGAAAATATCGTTCGTGTATAGCGTGAATAAGGTGGGGCCGAGAACAGAACCTTGAGGAACTCCGTGAAGCACAAGTAGACAGTAAGATTTGAAATGTTGAATATTTCTTAATGAACTGCATACGACCAATAAGATCGGACATAATCGGCAGCTTTTCCTCTCACTCCATAGTTATACAGTTTGTTCATTAATACACTTTGATCTACACAATCGAAAGCTTTACTTAGATCACAAATTCTGCAAAGGGATATTTGTTGTATTGTAGCAAAGCTGTTGGATTGGCTTTATATTTGCGGAAGCCATGTGGATTCTTAGATATAATATTGAATTTGTCCATAAAGGAGTTTAATCTCGATATGATCACATTTCTTAGAAGCAAGGTTTAAAATAATTTTGTTCAACATCAAGTATTTTAACCTTGTCAAAATCAAAAGAGTGACCATATTGCAAGGAGTGTGTGCCTAAATTATTACGGATATCACTTCTATGTCCCGAAATGCATTTTTTTAAAATTTGAGACATTTGACCAATGAAGCAATCCGAACAATCCTTACAGTTCATTTGATAGATAACATTGGATTTCTCTAAATGATTCAGACTGTCTTTAAGTTTAGACGAAAACACATTCAATTTTTTAGTGGTAAGTTGCAATTTTTAGATTATTGCGTCCCTTAAACAAGTTAGAAATCCTGCTGCAAGATTAAGTAAATGTTTCCAAAAAACAGTTGTTTCAGAAACGTTTCAACGTTAATTTTTAATAGTTACTTCTGAAACAACTTTAACAGAAATAGATGTAACAATGTATGTTTCTTAAGAAATCCTTCCTATCCATCTATGAAGACAAAAACTAGAAGATATCTACCAAGGACAACAGTTCACTCATTAAGTATAGTTTTAACATACCTATTTCACAAATGAAAGGATATCTTTCTTCGCAATCACCAAATTCGATTGTTTCATAAGCGAACAGCGTACATTGATCTCTCAGATCGATATGCTGGACCCAAACTCTATCAGAATAGAGATACCATTGATGTTGTCGCATTAAAAACTGGTTGACAGCGTAGTAGTTTATATTTCCTATGAGATAAGGCATTGTTGCGTTGTCAGCCTAAAACCAAATAAAAGAAATAACATTACTTACATAATCTTCCAAAATATTTAATCTACGAACCTCGCAAAATTGCCTAGCTTCATTAAATGTCATAGGTGCACCGATGAACATGTAACAAGTGTTGTTACCAACCAAATTCCAACCTGGCGGGCATTTCACATCCAGAATCGTTCTGTTGTTCATATAATATGGAATGTAATCAACTTCTAGTAGCCTTTCGTCATCACTTTGGTCCCTGATTCTTCCACTTACAGCTAGAGTCGTATTGAATCCCCAGTAATTGTAAGCAGCATCAATTTTTGTTCTCCACAATTCTAATGTACTGTATATAGTAAAGAAATAAATTAGAAGCGTTAATATCTACGGAGGGACTGTTTCAAATATCATGGATTAGAATAGAAGGTCAAATTCTTTTTTTTTAATTTAATTTCAGGTTCAAAATGCTCAAACACACCTTCCCAAATTAATAGAGCTTTACTTTTAGCTCTATATAGAAGATAGGAACTATTAGCAGACGAATTTGAAACAGTCTATATTCAGAGAAGATGGATTTAATTCTAAGTTAGCAGCAGATGGACAAATTCCTTGAAATAACATAAATTAATGTAAAAAAAATAACGGTACACAATTAAAAATAAAAATAATTCAAAAGGATAGCTTTGGTTTTACAGAATTCTTTCAATACGTAATAGGTGCTCATTTATTCAAGATATATTCAGAAGCTAAATACATTGAAGTGCAATTTCTTCCATTAATTCTTTTAAAAATTATTTCTATTTTTTTTCATTACTACACAATCTAGGTATACCCTAATAGAAATATTTACCCACTATTTTTAACAAAATGTATACAAAAGCAGTGTATTTCCACTGATATTGCAAGATAAATGCATTTCTCAAATTAATTTTGAAGAAAAAAACGCAGATTAACAGACAGACAAACATACAGACAAATAATCTTACCTGTTGAAGTTAAATCTGTTTTTTTCATACATGCACCATGCAACATAAAACAAAGAAAAATGCATTAGTACATTGTAAATTTCCCTGTTTTTTTTCTTATCTATTACCACCTCCAGTAATTATTGCTAAATTTAAAATGTACTATCCCATCTTCAGCATGCAAAAAAAGAGCAAATCAATAAAAAATTATTCTTCCAATTTACGAATATAAAGATTATTTTATTCATTTATTTTTTTATCAGGAGTATATTGAATAACTTCTTTTTTGTAGTGTGTGTTTAGTAATTAATAGGTGTAATACATATTCTAAAACGCTTCTAAAATATATACATGTGCCTTGCTTCCGTTTTAATAAATTGTATCATGATAAAAATCGATTTTGTATTGTCTGTGTGTGACCTTTATTGTTTCAATTACTAGCATGCAGTTCTATACTAAACTTTTCAAAATAAATCATAAAATCTTTGGACATGCAAAATCTTGAAATCAAAAAAAAGATAAATGGATTTGTATGAGTGGTACTCACCGAGATTTATTGACAGTAATCATTTCATAGTCGTTATTTGGATTGTAGAAAATATTATCTACATAATGTTGGCCTGCGGTTCCAGCAACAATTGTAGATCTGCTATCTCGAAGTACCGCGTAGTTTCTGAAATTAGAAAAGAATTTATTTGATTTTGTGGGAATACTGTTTGGAAGACATATTCAATTCTATCAAGATTAGTTGCTTGCTTTGTTAAACTAGTTTGGATAGTGTTGAGTAGCAAATTCTTCAAAGCAACTTTTCTGTACTAGATTTGATGAAGCTGCCTGATTTCTTTTTAATATATAGTATCAAATTTTCATTAATTGCCAACTGATTCATCCCGAGAGTTTAAATTATTGTTTTTTTATAATTCAATTTCTTATTGATTTTAAATATTTAATTTCGACTGTAATATGATGTTTTTTAACAAACAAATACTCTCGGCACACTCCACACCACACAAATTATTAATTAACTCGGAAAGGTCGTTTCGAAGACACGTATCTTCAGCCGCGTATTAAATATTAAATCTAACGAACTGGTTCTATCCCTACTTTTCAAGAAAAATATATACAAGTACCTACTTTTGCCGTTTAGTCTAGAAAGCAAGTTAAAATAAAGAGAAAAGGCCTGTCACCGCGAACCGAGACATGTGGTCTTCCTACCCTAATAAAAATCGAGTGAGACAACGGTTCTATCCTTCCTGTTCGTTAAATTTGTGTTCTTTCCGTCTCTTCCATAAAAACCAAAGATGCATGCAGAATGTATGAGAGTTTCGACGTCTCTGTTATAGCACAACCACAAATCAAATGACCGCTTACCGTAATAAATCGAAAAGACATGAAAAGTGTTTACTGATTAGGTTTGCATTCTTATTTATGTAAATAGTGTCATAGGCGTCCATCTCACGCGGCGAAATCACGTTTTTAATTAATTTTAGGTTTTCGAATTTAATATTATGCCCGGTATTGTTTATGTGTTGTGCGACACTTGACGCTTCTATCTTCCCATACTTATAGCACCTGATGTGTTCATTAAATCTCGTACCTATCGCTCGTTTCGTTTGACCAATATAGGCTTTATCACAATCACCACATGCAATTTTATAAATTCCCGACCTTTTTTTATTTAAAAAACAACGTTGGAAAACACGAAATCCGGAGTTAGTAAAACAAGCAGACCTCATATTCACATTTAGACAAGCAAATGAAAAATTAATCAACAAAAACTGAGAAATTCACATACGTTTTATAGATTTGGAAAGTGTTACAGGAACGAGAACTGAATGAAAACATCAGAAATAATAAAAGACATGTACTATGGTAATAGGAATCTATTAAGAACAAAAAATTAAGAATCTAGAGAGTTTGAAAGAAGACAAGGCGTCAAACGGGGACGTGTATTAAGCCCATTACTATTTTTAACGGTACTAGATGAGGTATCAATCGCTAACATAATTTTTAAACATAGAATTTACTCTTCCTTTTTGGTATACTCCATTAACATGTTGTTGTGTAGCTAAACTACTTTAAACCAGGCTTTATCGCAATTACCATATGCAATTTTGTAAATCCCCGACCTTTCTCTCATTTCAGGTTTATCTTTTGGATTGGCAAGAAGGTTTTTAAGTGTATTCCGTGAACTGAAACATACGTTCATATCTTGTCCCCCAAAAACTTTACTGATACCTTTCGATATTCTGTGGAAGGGGAGTTCCACAAATTTCTTGTCGCGAGTTTCTACCAGGATCAAGGTCGTGGAATTTCTTACATAATGCCTATGTTGGACTTTCCTAAGGATGCGGTCGACATCTACAGAAGAGTAAGCTCTTTGCTATACCTATTTCGGTTCAAGGGAAATTTCACTAGTCTATTGTGGTGTTCACAGTGGTTCGAATCGGTCATAATGAATCTATTAGTGCTTGTTTGTAAGTTGACGTTTTTTTTTGGGGTCCTTGCGCCTAAAATTTTTAAATTGAAATTGCTCGAAAACGCGAGCTAACTTTTAAAAACGGTTAGCACCATTGGATTCAGCATACTCGAATTAGGTTCACCCTCCAGGTGCTCAACTTGTTGCAAAAAAAGTCTCCAATTCGAGCACAGTGTTATTAGACTATATAAAAGTAATCCCTATTTAATTACATTATTAAAAAAATAATTTAATTATACTGTAACATAAAAAAAAATACTTTTTCATTAGCTCATTTACTTGCTCCTAATTTTAATTATTAATCAGGTTTTTTTCTCCATTATTGTAACTTTTCTTTTATTGGATATTCTTGTACCCGGCCCGATGATGTGTTTTTTGTACACGAAACCGGTCGTCTAATGTCTCAATAGAACTTTGCGAGATCTGGATGATTTTTTCATTACCACCTTTAATATTAATATTTTCTTAATTTAAAACTAAATGATTTACTTGGAAGAAATATTTTTCTGTATTAGATCTTCTTGATTTTCTAACCCTAAGAAAATATTTATTTAATACAAATACAATTTCAAGAAAATTATTTTCTTATTTTATACATTTTAGTCTTGGAATAAAAATATTTTCTTGAATAGAGACTGATTTTTGCAAGAAACCTCTGCGTGTACTAGGATTACCATTTGAATAAATATCTATACTAGAAAAACTACGTTTGGTAATATACTATCCATGACAAATAATATAACCCAACGTATATATTCAGTGGCAAATGACAAAAATCATATGACAACTACGCGACATATAACATTTACGATCAATGACGTGCATCGATAGTTATCCTGTCTCGACTATACTTACTTCGAGGAAGATATGTATACGTAAAATAGTGTGACTATATTTTGAAAGTACTTCAGTTACTTACTCATAGAACCCATTGTGCGTCGTCGATTGATAAATAGGCAGTCGAACCTTATCGAATCCAGAGACTTCGAGATTCTGCAAGCCGATATTCCTCTTTACGTAGTTAAACGTGAAATTGGAGACGACCTGTTTCAGTACGATATTATTCTGGTACATCGCGACGTTCCTCGTGAAATAGTTCCGGTAGATCGTGACTTCCTGGTACGGGGACGATTGGCGACCTTCCACGTAAAGGGTCGGCAGATTCGTGTTGTTGACGAACAGATTATTGTGTACGAATCCTTTCAGAGAGGTCGCTGAACCGCGCGAATCGGCTCTGATCGATAAGCCACCTTGATTGCTGTCCACCAGATTGTTCTGAAATGGAAATACGGAACGATAAAGAGGATTTTTTTGTCCCCGTTTATGTTTCCGGTTTAAGTGGGTAATTTCAATCGACGATCGTGAATAAAACCTTATTGGTTCGTAATAGTTTAAATGTCATGAATTCTATTAGGGTAATTATCGTAATCGTCTTGCGTGAAAGACTTGCAGACTTCAATGATCTCTATTTTCTTTCCTTATTCACCGAACATACACTGGGTGTTCCATTGGAATGTGCAGGAAAGTGTGAATTGAAGAAACGTGTAAATTTAGTAGTTTACTGATGATACCAATGAAGTCAATTCATGAAAGATATTTTGACGTGGCTGTTATCTCGATTTACGCTAAAAGTCAATACACTCTTGAGACTTCAACGCATCAATAACACAAATATCGGGATCTCTAGAAAATTCCATTCTTTCGAACACAAATCCTGCACTCAACAGTAACCAAATATACTCAAAAATGTGATTTTTGAGTTTATTTGAGAATTAAGCGTCTAGTAAGCCGACCAAGTACGTTCAACGTCTCAACATGTACTCCCTACTTACAACTAAAAAGCCGGAAACTGCCAAAATCAAAACTATACGATTTTGGCAGTTTCCGGAAGAAGAACAAGGAACGAATCAAACCAAAGCCAATTGCAAAAGAAATAACAATAAATAATGGTCCAAAAGATGAAAATAGATGATAAATAACAATGTTAAATTAATTAGAAAATATATTAATAGGAACCTAAGTCAATCGAACACAGATGGCGCAACCAGTATTAAATTTGAATTAAATATTTATAAATTCTTTCACTAAATTAACCAATTAATGCAGCATGCATTTAAAATACATCTATTATGCCAGGATTGTCTTTTTAGTTTTTGCATATAGCCGCGTAAAGGGCGCCACCAGTGAAACGTCGCCTCTCAAAGTTAATTAATTATTAGTTTCAATACTTATTGAAGTTAAATCCAAAGTCTTGTCAGGATACGGCAAATGATTTAGCCACAACAAATTTCTAAAACTGACAAATCTCTCGTAAAGTGGAATTGAATCTAGAAAATTATCACCCAATAATTTTTACAACTTTCGCAGAGGATTATCTCAATAACAATAACTTGCCGAGTTGTTTTCGGTAATGAAGCACCTCACAGTCAACAATTTCTCACTAATGCTGCGAATTCCAACGTGGACGCACCAGTCTCAATGACGATCTCACGACAGGACCATCAAAGACAGCAGTTACTTAAAAAAGCGTCGCTGCAAATTGATCAAGAAAGATCGACAACGTGACATATCGCGAGATTGAGACATCCTTAAACATTTCAAAGACTCCAATCCAAAAAATTCGGTATGATGAATTGGCTTTAAGAAAGTTACCCGTTGAATCTCACATCTTTTAACTGAAGGACAAAAGGCGGTTGTGTGTTAATTGGTGTCGAAACACTTTGAGCCAGTTCAACAACGGAAGCTCAAAAAATGTTTATAGTATCGTGAGTGGTGACGAATCATGGATTTATTACGATGAACCCGAAACTTTGGTTTCGGGTTCATGGTAATAAATCCATGATTGATGTGAACATGAGGACCATGAGGAGAAGTCAATAAAAGTTTCACATATTCCGTTCTCGAAGTGAGTCGCAGGAAGTGGTCGCAACTTTTGTCTGAATTTCGGGTCATGTTGCTACAATTCTCTTAGAAGATCGAAAAACTGTTAATGCCGATTGATATACAACCGTTTGTTTACCAGATCCGTTAGTGAATAATTTTTATCTGAAAATGTTTGCTCTAAGTTATTAAAACCAGAAACTATCTTCCACCCATACAGTAAGTAAACACGCTGTATACGAGGGTCACGCAATATATTTTGAGATACAAGAAAACTACAAGTCTTTTTACGAAAATGATTTTATTTATGTTCAAAATAATCTCCTCCTGCATCATAGCACTTTTGTAACCGAAGTTTCCACAACGTAAAAGCGTGAAGCCAGTCATCTCTTGGAATGCTCTCAAAAAATAGATGAATTGCTTCATCTATCTCATCCTCCGTCGTGAAACGTCGACCACGTAAATGTTTCTTTAGGTTGAAGAAGAACCAGAAATCACACATGGCCAAATCAGGCGAGTAGGGTGGATGTTCAAAGACTTTTACCTTATTTTCACGTAAAAATTCAACTGTCTGCTGTGCACTGTGTGACGATGCATTGTCGTGATGCAACATTAACCCGCGAATGTTGGCTGACTCAAGAACTGCAGGTAAACATTTTGTGGTGTACCAGTTTGCTGTGACTGTACGTTGATTTTCCAGCTTCATTGCTTTTGCTAATCCGGTACTACGGAAGAAAACTGCGTACATAACTTTCTTGACAGCCCTTTGCCTTTTGGCCATTGTTGGTGTTGGTGCATCTTCGTGGATCCACACGCGGCTCTTCTGGCGGGTAGGAATATCGTAAAATGGGATGTAAGTTTCATCACCTGTTACTATCTTTGATAGAATGCGATGTCCACCATTATTTAACATTTCCAATGTTTCCCGAGCGATTCTTACTCGCTCTGCTTTTTGGAAATCGGTAAGCGTGTGTGGCACCCAACGAGTAACAATTTTTTTCATCCGAAGATGATCATGTAAAATTGAATTTACTGTTGCGGATCCAACACCAAGAGTTGCCTCAATCACTTGATAGGTGCATCTTGGATCTTCGTCGATCATACGTTTCACACTCTCAACGTTTCCAGCGGTAACTGAAGAACAGGGCCTACCGGTACGTTCCTCATCACCAAGCGATATCTGTCCTCTTTTAAATTCGCTATACCAGCGAAACACAGTTGCACGTGAAGGGCTTTCATCACCAAATGTGAGTTGCAATCGTGCAAGACTTTGTTATTCACTTAAACCGACCTTAAAATCGTAGTAAATCATTGCGCGTACATCTTCTCTTGACAAGTCCATGTTTCGATGACAAATCGTACCTACCACGTTTACTCTATGACAGCAGCGACTCAACTGACAGTCAGAGTTTACTACTTAAGGATGGTGGTATTTAGAAATGCAGTGTTGCCAGCTCTAACTTATCTACTTTTGTGGCATCTCAAAATATATAGCGTGTCCCTCGTATAATTATACTAAACATTTAAAATCAGGAAAATATAATCACAAATGCACGTCTGGAACAAGGTTACGAAAAGTCTTCAAAAAATAAAAAAACCCTGTCCAACTTAGTGGAAAAGAATGCCCTACTTATTTTTTAATACGTACTTAGAGTTATATACTTAATGTAAATTTTAGCATAGTACAAACTAGTCCTTTGTCTTACACAAAACTAAGAACCCATAAATTTTTAAAGAAATTATCCCATGCCTCCATTAAAACTCAAATTCAAACATTTATGTGCAACCTACATTCATGGGCTTACCCTGAAATAAACTGTTCTTGTATTTTGAATATCCATGTTGATAGCCGATTTACACGTTGTAAAATTGCCATACAACTTTTGACAGTTTTGCTTAAATTGATTCCTTTCTATTGTCACGATTGGATTAACTTCACCAGCAGAAACGTATAGCAAACCTCCTTCTCTGTTGTTTTCTATTACCGAATTGGTGATGTTATGCTGAACGTCACGATCTGCAAATAAAAGGGAGACTTTTTGTAAGTTAAAAATGGAAAATTCGATTATTTATTTATTTTCTAATAGTTTTCGCTGGTAATGTTGTTCTAATATTTAAGGAAGGATCTTCATAAGTTACTAAGTGAAAAGAGGAAATAAAAACGCAATAATAAAAGGTGAGAAAGGCTCCCTTGTCATCTTAAGCTCTTTTGACTTTAAATATTTTGGTGGGTTAATTTATAATGTCACAATATTAAAGTACTTACTAAATCCAATTGCTGATATTGGCAAAGTAACAACTTCCGCAATGAAGCCATAATTAGAAGATGCCCCATTGGCAAACAACTTTATGCTCAAGCTTGGCAAATTCGTCCTGACTAGCCTCTTCTCATCACCAGATTCCATAGTTATTGTCTTCATCAATTTCGATGTAACATTGTAGATATCACCATCGTATAATTCTATGAAATCTGGTATTCCATACTTGTTAGTGGAATTGAACAGATTGAATTGTAACAGTCTAAAACCCAACGGTTTAATGTTATAAGCACTTTTGATGATCTTGACGCAATTGACTGGGTGGTTATCGTATTTATAGTAGACTATAATCCTTTCTTCAATCCTCACTTCTTTGGTTGTGTCGCAGATATCCAAGAGACTGAATATGTTGTAAGGAATATTCAGATCTGTCACTGGAGTAAAGCTGGATTCGTCAGATTCTCTTCCTTCGCCAGGAATGCTCAAAATATTGATGCCAACAGCAAGAGAGTCAGTTATTGAGTTAGATATCAAATTCATGGTATCCGCTGGTGAGATCAGATTGATCCCATGCGAAGCTGATTGGCTTATAGATATAAAATTGATTTTAGGGCTTTTTATAACGCTCTGAACCGCTGGGGACTTTTCGTTATGCAAGATACCCGCTCCGATTATATTCACCAACTCCAAAATCGATTCTTCGCGTTTTATCGTGTCGTGAGTGTTGACGTCGTGGATTCTGTGCTCGTATAGTCTCTGCTCGAATTCAGAATCGGTGAATCTAACGCCACCCCAATACTGAAGACCACGCCGTAGGTTTGGCGCTCCGCAATGGATGAACACGAATTTGGAATTCCATTTACATTCATGTCTATGGCCAAATTGTTGCCCGTTTAGTCTTATTGGACAATCTTCATATCTGTTCTCGGTACCTTTACATTGAAGAGGTTCTGGCCATGACCAAATTCTTGATAAAGAATTGCTGTGGTATTCGATCCTAATGTCATAATCGAAAAATGCACTCAAATAATCGAAACCCAGTTCTCGACAAACAACTTGAGCATTACGTTCAGTAAATCTAGGGTCGCACATTGGGATCCACTGTAATGTCGTCCTATTAAAATATTCCAAGAATCCTTCGTTATTTAACTCTTTATCGTCGCAATTTCTTCCTTTGCACAATCTTATGCTATCTTGCATTTCGAAGTTCTCCAATTCGCGCCTTTGACGTATCTCACGTTTCTCCACGTAGTTACTTTCTAAGTTACTAGTTTGCTGTAGTGGTCTCATTATTATCTCAGCTCCTTTCAAACCTTGCGCTTTCAAACTACCTAAAACTAATATCCCAACATTCGGAGCGAACTCCATGATGACACCTGGTGAGATTGTCAAAGTCGTATGGGGCATAACGGTGATATCTTGGTTTATAATGTAAGGATTCGGTCTTTGGGGAATTATCAAATCTTCGTTGATCCTCCCACCAAGATTGTTCAAGTTAATTTCGTGCCTGGACTCGGTAGACATGGAATGACTTCCTTCGAAGCTATTTTCCACTAAATAAGGCATGAATTGGGCTATCGCGTGATTGTTCCAGTCGTCGAAATCGAAGATTACACGTCTGATGTCGTTCTCGATATTGGTACCCCACCAATTCTCCGTTACGTCGAGAAAGTTGTTAATCTTCGCCGTCTTGATACCGGCCACCAATTGGTACTCCAAGTTATTATCAGAAAATAGATTCCTATTAATGTTCACCTTTTGGATTCCTCTGAAGTTAACGACGCTTGTTGGATGTTGCTGCACTTGGAAAACACCGAATCCCCTCAGAGTGGACATATAACGATTCTGGTACAGTTCGTTGAAAATAAATCTAGCAGGGATTTCGCCAATAATCTCAGATTGACTGTCAGAACTGAAATCCACGACATATCTGCCGTTGTTATTCTCAAATTTGTTATAATTGATCAGCATCTTCTTCTCCATACCACGCATTGACAGGAGACCTTGCTTGCAGTGGTTATTAGCGAATAAACTTCGGCTTATATTAACAATTGCGAAGTGTCCATCGATGATAATTTCGAAGTTATAGTTATTTCTCCAAGTGTTATTGTTGATGTAAACGGAATGTGTGAAATTTTCGTTATACTGCCATACGTAAGGTAAATTCAAATGGAATCCATCATCTGCATTCCTTTCAATCGTATCATCTTGTAGAATGTAGTGGAAAAGGTTGTTGGAAGCTCTCATGTCTCTAGAGAAGTGATAAATACCACCTCCATTGTCAGTTATCAACGTATTATTGATCATGAACACAGTTTCGGAAATATTGCTCCTATGCAAGTCCCAATGAGGTGAATGCACAAACATTGCTTCGCGGCGATTATGCGAGATTTCAGAGCTAATTATTTTGAGGGTTTCGTTAGCTTTTCTTAGGAAATGGTCTCCTAATTCATTCAAGTACCTATTGTAATAGGAAACGTGGATACCATAAACGTTATTCCTAATTTTAACACCGGTTATAGTGGCTGTTGGTACGGGTCCCTTCACGATTCTGTTATAGACATCTTGAACAGGTGCCCTGATAGCGCTTAACACCAAAACCGTACCTCCCAGGGAGTAACTCCCACTAGTATAGTCTATAATAATCCCATGGCTACTAGCTGTAGTTGGAAAAACGGTAAGATCACGTCTTAGATCCCAAACATCCGATCTATTATTATAGGATTGGGAATCGTGTATGAAAATGATCTCTGAACTACGATTTTCGATGGGATTCAACAGCTGGATCCCAATTACATATCCTGGAATGGATCTTATTCTATAAGAACGTGATATGCTGTCTCCAGTCACCTTGGAGGTAACTAAATATTTAGTTTCTCCTTGACTAATATAAAGTTCGTTAATATCGTTTTCTTGAGGTATCCAGAAAGGTCTGTAGTTTATTTCTGGTTCTTGACTGGCAAACCATCCAGCTAATTCTCTTTGTTGCAGTCCAGTTAAAGCCGGATCATGTTGGATGCCGATGTAATTGTTTTGGATAATTCCTCCAATCACCCTAAATCCTAGTTGTTTAAAGCTAATCCCAGCACCTTTATTGTTGACGAATTCTGAATTTTTAACAACGTTTACGCTGTCTTCCGTGTAGATGTCAGAATACATAATTCCGAGACCATCGTGGAAGTTATCACTTATTCGTATATCTTCAAAATTATGCCTTGCAAAATCCATTTGTAAAGCTGGTTTAAATGCATTAACAGCATAGTCTAATAAACCCGATTTCTCGATTGTAATAAACTGTAGATTTGATCTATCGGCTAATACTCCAAATCTAACTCCGGCCCAGGAAGTTTTGTAACATCTAACTCCAACATCGTTGTCATGCGTGCAAGAATTTTCGAAATCATCTTTTCTTTCCGCACGGCATCTAGTGATATCGATATCGTGGTCTTCGCACTGTACATTTGATAAAATTATCCTCTCCGAGGTTCCGGCGTCTGGAATTTCGTTTCTTTCTAAGAACCAATCATTCGGGTTCAGCGCCAAACCTAATTGGTTGCAAACTAAAGCTGCGTCTTTGATGTTCCAGCCGTAATTGCAAACGGTTCCCCATTCGTTGTTGATTTTGACTTGCAATCTGCCTTCAGTTTCGATCTTTCCACCTAACAACCTAACTGGAACCTTGGATTCCGTTTCCACGAGTTCAGTATCGGATTCAACAGGATCTTCCTCGTCAAATGTTGCGTTGGGGAAGGAAATTTCTTCTTTTAGGGTGAATTTGATACTATCAGGTCCATCTCCTCTAGCTTCCAATCTACCTCCGACCATTATTCCAATAGATGGTGGGAATCTAAGCGTCACCCCCGGTTCAAGGGTTAATTTCCCACCTGGACGGATGTTAATATCCTTCTCGACGACATATTCGCCTCTAGTTAAAGTTTCTTCGCCTTCTATTTCACCCCCAACAGTACTAGTGTCTTTGGTATTGAATAAAGGTACGTATAATTGAATTGTATTCACCCTAGTAGTTAAAGGATTGGAATTATGAAGTAGATACGGCACATATGAGATTCTAGCTAAATTATAGCGATCGTATCGATGAAAAATTCTATTAAAAATAGCCTCTTCGCTGCTGAAACCCAACCAATTATAAGTACAATTGATCATTTTACTCTGATCTTCTAATTGGCTCCCAATTTCGTATTTCGATGAAGGATTCTCGATTATATTCCTGAAGATTTCGATATTATTGGATCCTACGCAAACTGGTGCAGCTACCCTGCTTCTGGGATTTAAAGAAGTAGTGGAACCATCTTCAGGAAGGAAGGGTTCCGTAATTACGTTATCTCTTACAAAGTTTCGAGTGAATAGCAAATATTGGGACTCGGAGTAAGGAGACAGGCCCAAATTTACGACGAAGATGCCAGTATTTTGCAAGAAATAGTTTTGTTGTACAATTATCTTTAATGGTAGGATGTTGAATTCTTCGAGCGGCTTGTTTTTAATTAGCAAAGCGCCGTGTGTACCCTTCTTGAATGAGTTAAATTCTATACGACCTTCTATATTTAATGCAGGTTTAATTTTGATGGCAATACGCTCGTTTGCTATGAAATTATTATGTCCAACCTGCAGTTTTAAACTATAATTGGTCAGGGTCCAACAAGATAAAATCTCTAACGCGTCATGCAAGCTGCTTTCGAAAGTGTTTCCTGTGATATTCATGTTAGCATCGCCGCAGAAATTCCCATGGAGTACGCCGATGTCCAAGTTCTTAACGATGTTAGAATACTCGATAACACTCGATTGGTTAACGTGGATATACTCGGTTTCTTTGGTGTCATTCAACCAAACTGCAACACCATAGCCTTGATTGGAAGTAACCCATGATCTTGAAATATTTCGACATCCTCCCGTATAGGTTATGTTGATACCATCACCTTCATTGAAAGAAATTCTGCTTTGAGTAACATTTACATTACCAACTCCACTGGTCACTTGAAAACCAGCCACATGGTTGTTCTTTGAAATGGAGGAATCGTGGATATGGACATGCGATTTTAGATTATCGACTACGACGCCTCTACCGTTATTTTCTGAAATATCCGACCTACTGACATTTAAGTCGTATGTTTTAGTGAGTCCGGATAACAGCCTCATATACATGACCGTTCTAGTTCTTGGTGCCGCTTTGAAAATGATATAAATTTGATTGCTTGTGGTGGTGACGGCTTGGGGTCGTGTATTATTGTAAATTTCGAAGCTGATGATGTGTCTATTGTTGCTGCTAGATCCATCGTAGACCTGAATAGAAGCGCTTGCATTTCTATCGGTTTCTGCACGTAAAAAGTACAGAGTTATCACGTGATCAAAACGAGTTTTAAATGTTTTCGTGCAATGAATCTCTCTGTTTGCGAAAATTTCTTGCTCGGCGTATACTTGGATCGGATACGTTTGGCCTGCTGTTGTGGCTAGGGTGCAAAAGCCGTAGAAATCTGTTTTATCATATTTTTCATCAGGCCTGTCTTCAGTTTGAATATATCTAATGCCATCCCCACCATTTTCAGTGATTGTACACTTATCTATGTGAGCCAAACCAAAGGTTGAATTGATGAAAACACCATCACCTCGATTTCCCATCACTCTACAATTCTTAATATCGAATCCACCATCAGGTAGCGTGATATTGATCCCGTTATACGCCGAATATAGCACGTCCACGTGGTCGATAATTGGGGGGATCCCACGAACATGCACTGCATCCGTGGCATTCTGATCTCGACCGGTTCCAGCGTACTTCACGATGACGTATTCTAACCTCGAATTCGATCTCGGAACGTACAGGGTGTTCTGTAAGGTTAACGTTTTCGTGTATTTCGCATTCTCGAAGCGGATTCCTCGCCAGAATGGTAGTGATTGATCGTGTCGCGGAAGGCATTGGATCGCTAAGTCGGGGTGGTAATCGCATACGCCTGCTCCCATCTGTCGCGAGTTCCACTGGCACTCGAATAGGGTCGATTCGATGCCGAGGCAGTTGGGTTCTTCGTAGAGCAAGCGAGATTTGATCGGCATTTGACGGTTGAACCAGTTGAAGAACGCTCCGCCTTGGAAGCCCAGCTGTCGGCAGGCTATTTCCATATCGGCGATGGTCCAACTGGAATGGAAAAAAGTAAACTAGAATTGCAATAAGAATATTTATGGTGTCGGTTATTGTAGGATAAAATATTAAGTGCACTAATGAAAAGCTAGTGCACTCACTTTTATATTTTTTTAATTTACATAATAATGGGATTATAGACGAAAAATGTACGTTCTCGTTAGTGTGTCTCTAACGCCACGCGTGTCTGTGATGTCAGGGGCAAGTGAACGTACCTCGTATCAAACCTGTTTGATTTTCTGACATGCATTTGTCTGCAAAATGTCAGATCGCGTTACAAGATCATGAAATCACAAGGTTTCTTGATTTGTATAGTAATGAATGGGTGTAGCAGGAACCAAAACTGGAAGCGTACAAAGATAGAGATTTAAGAATGGAAGCAAAACGGGCTTCGGACGGAATACAAATTCCTGGTTTCGGGCTGAAGGAAGTATCATCAAAAACGGCACGAACTTATTTGAAAATGACGACTTCGATTTCTACTTTCAACAAGCCTTGACACCGTTCCAAGGAATTGCGTTAGTTTCACAAAAAATAGGAAACGACTTTTAGAGTGACCTGCACAGTGCATGGACCTATTACCCATTGAACATCTGTAGCTCATTTTAAAGCGTAACATCGCCAAGCACAAATGCCAGTCATTAAGGGCATTAAAAAAGTAAATTGTGGAAGAATGAGAAATTATAACTGCTGATACCTGCCAGAAACATATTTTGACAATACCCAATCGCATTAAAGTTGTTATTAATGCACATGGTGGTGCCACAAGATATTAAAATATCTTATGGCTTTCAATAAATTTGTAATATATAGAAATAAAATATTATTTTGGACTGGACGGTAGTACATGTATGTGTTTTTGTTAGGGACCTGGAGTGGGAGAGTTGTCTCTACCCATGCTGCCTTATGCAGGTTGTATCACGCCCAATAAGTAGTGTAAGATTAAATCCTAATTTTGTTAATATTGAAGAAACATCACAAAATTTTTGTTTAGAATACTTATGTGCAAACCATTGTATTGTACTTTTACACATACACATAGTAGTACACAGGGGTGCTATCGAGACTGTTTTTGTTGTTTTCATCAACTGTTTTGGAAATTTGATGTAGTGTCCCTTTACTTTGTTTTTAACTGATGTTTCTTTCAATAACAGAAGTAACTAAAGATAATTTGGAGGATCTATTTCTTTCGGTATAATATATGAATCCTCTACGTGGATCTTTTTCTATCGAACGTAGTAGCTAAAAAAGATAAATTTGCTTTGGTGATAAACATACCCGAGAGTACTTCCATCAAATAAGAGATGAATTCATTATTTTTTTTAATTCTAGCGTTGTCATTAGTAGTACAAAACAGAATAGCAGAATTGCAAAATCTTTCTTAGCATAATATCGTTCGTCTCATCGTCCATTAAAACGTGCGCTTTTTTAAACAATTTTATTGATCGTTTTACTGAACAGTTGTAAATCGTACGGTGTTTTTGGTTTCTCAAAATACTTATATTAACAATTACTTTTGCTACTTTTTGGCTTGCCACTAATTCTGCATTCTTTAGTGCACCGTTTTATAACAATACGTAGCACAGCAACGATGAGGAAAGGTTCATTCAAGCTACTCTTTGAATCAAGCTATTGAATAAGGCTTTTCGGGACAATTCTTAGTTCTATACCTATAGTTCTTTTTGGAGTATCTATTGAAAGGGTTGAAGGTAAACGCACTAAAATCCAAAGTTGGCAATAATATATTTGTAGTAGTTAAACATATTCAGCTTAAAACAGTTTTGGAGAAGCGAAAAAGGTTAAACGAAAAGTTTTGACATCGCACTTGATATTAACGTCATATTTACGACATTTGAAGTTATCTTTTCGATATTAATAATTATAGTATACGTGGTGCGGTCCACGTATTCTAAGCCTAACTTGGTAAGAGGGCGGGTAGAAGAACAATTTCTTTATTTTTTTTCAATACAGTCTCCTGCTATGTTAATATACTTTTTAGCTGTTTGTCTTTAAAATGCTTTAAAACTGCCCCATGGATCTCTTCATCGGTGTTAAATTTTGCCCCTCTTAGCCCCGATTTTAATTTTGAAAATAAAAAATAGTCCCTTGTGGCAAGGCCGGGCTTGTACGGTGGGCGATCGAGTTCCTTGAATCCGCACTGGCGCACAGTATCCTTCGAAATTGCAGCTGTATGGATGGGAGTATTGTTGTGCAAGAGCCAGACACCTCGCCTCAGCTTTCCTCGGCGTTTCTCGGTGACCACTTGTCTTAACTGGCGTAGCAAGTGTTGGCGTGCTGCGTTCTTTAAAGTCAAGATGCCCTCGCTATTCCAAAAAATTGTAGCTATCACCTTTCTTGTACTATTTGTCACCTTGGCATCCTTAGTTCGCCTTTCTGAGCCACTCCATAGTTTCTCTTTTAGACAAAAGATCGTAATATAGAACCATTGTTTCATCCAAAGTCACTATTTGATTAATGATCGTATTGTGGGCTTCTTACAGCTGAAGAAACTTTCGGCTACATTCGACACGTTGTTCCTTCTGAATCGCGCTGAGCAGTTTTGGGATTCATCCTCCGCTAATTTTTGTCATACCCAATTTCTCGTGCAGTATCTTCGTAACACTAGTTTTTGAAGTCTCTGTTTGTTCCTCTGTCTCCTTAGTCTTCAGCCGTCGATCACTCAATACGATTTCCTCAATTAATTTAATGTTTTCTGGTGCCACTGTAGTAACAGCTCGTCTTTCGCGTGGATCATCTTCAAGAGATTCTCTGCCCCAGCGAAACAATTTAGATCAACATTTAACTGTGACAGCACTCTTTATGTCCTAGTACAAACTGGTAACAGATGCACAAGAAGAACGTCAGCAATACATATGCATCAATTAAAAATATATAATATATAGTATATATAAACCGTGTCCATTTGTTGTTTGGTTTCAGGCGGTATCTTTTGCTTCCAAGGTGAGAAATGTTATCATTGCAGGATGTTCAATTTTGGAGATTGTCCCATTTAACTGAGCAATGGCTGTCAACTTATTACTTGAATGTTAACTAAAGACAAGTCTGTCGAATGGTTGTATTTGTTTTTAATTACCTTTTCACTAAATACCTATGGCTTAAAATATGTAAACCGGACCTCGTAAGTAAGAGAAGATAAAATGTACTTACTTCTTTGAATTTGTACACACGCTTCTCCATTCTCCGTTATGTCTTAACTGTACACGTCCAGCCAAGATGCTCGGTCCATCAACCAAGCGAATATCAGGCAGCAAAATGTTCCTCGCCGATGCGTCTTGCGATGTGGTTAACGTTATGATGTCTTCCGATGTTCCCTGTTAAAAAAAAAAACAAAGAAATTAATAACGCATTTACGCATTTATGAACAGCTATTTCGCAATTAAGTGTTGCTGTTACGGGCAATTTCCTTATAGATTGCGTATTGATAGCGAATAAATCATGACGATAGGATGTTGAATTTCTTTTTTTTTCTATGTAATAAGCAGGTGTTGCGAAATCTATGCAATCGCCGTTGGAAGAAAATGAAATAGGCAGTCGACCATGTATCTATCAGTAAACTTGATTTCTCTCTTACGTATTGGTGACGAAGAGATGAATATGTGAGAGTCAATGTAAACCTGTTTTAATAGGTATTCTGTTATTGCTTTGTCAATGAATCTTTCATATACTGTATGCTTAAATATATACATGTGTATATGTATTGAGAAGAGTCTGTTATTATTGCGAATGCTTAGCTAATGATGTAATGAAACTAATTTTATCTCCTTATTGCAAGTTAATGTGATTGTTACTGTGCATGTAAATATTATTTTCTACAGTTATGTCCTCTAATAATGACAAATATTTACAGAGGCAATGGAAGAAGGTTGGATAGCTGAGATTTTGAAATCTTAACCCAATGTTTAGTGGTTTAGAGCAGCGGTTCCCCAAGAATGTTGAAGTCTTACAAGCATTCCGTGAAAAAAATAGAATTTAACTTAATGGAACTCAAAACTCTTCACTTCAGGTCTAAACGACAAATGCATTCAATAAAAGCGAATTCTTTGGTTGGGAGTGGTTAAGCAGTAACAGTGCGCCTGACCACCTTAGTTGATTGGGACCTAGGCCGTTTCAAGACTAAATCTTTCAAAAACATGTCGCCAACAACCGAAAAGACATTTGAGAAGAAAGTAAATTGTCAAGAAAAGCCATGTTGCGCCTAACCATTTGTGTTATACCAAAATTACTCTCAAAATACTCGTAGGAAATTTGAGATTCTAGAATTCGCCTAAATTTAATTAAATCCCACTCCAGTGTTAAGTGCTTTATTTTATGTGTTTCATTAAATTCTATAGTTTCTCTATCTGAGAATTTAATGTTATTCAATTAACTCTTATACTTTTAAGTATTTATACTTTAAATTCGACATTGCTCGAAAATTTTGTGAACGAAAGTTACATAATTCCAGAGAGAATAAATCATCAAAATATGAAGGAATGTTTAGGTTAACATAAAAATTTGAGAACCTCCAGCTTAGAGAAATAAAACCTATAGACCAGCGTGGTGATAACATTTTTACACTGAGCACAGCTACACAGCAATAAATGGAGATAACTTAAAGTATTGGTACGAAGAAATCAAGGAAAAGCTTAAAGACTGCTAAAGAGGTCGTTAATAAAAAACATAGCACCGGGGAAACTAAACGAAAAAACAATTTACTGAGAGTTGTCATACGCAAACGCATCTGAATGCACGTGGCTGAACAGCGCTAATCGTAGCTATTATACGAGGCAAGCACTTGGTCCAGCGAGCCACAAGCTTCCGTATGCCTTCCTGGTAGAAGGTTTTCGGTTGGTCGTGAAGCCATTTTTGCACCGCATCCCGAACGTCTGTGTCTAAGGCAAATCGACGACCTCTCAAAGCTTCGTTGAGCGGTCCAAAGAGATGAAAGCCTGAGGGAGCGAGATCAGGGCTGTAGGGAGGGTGTTCCATGGTCTCAAAGCCCAACCTGTTGATAGTTTCTATGGTGTTATGGGCCGTGTGCGGACGGGCGTTGTCTTGCAATAACAAAACTTTCTTTGAGAGTAGACCACGGCGTTTGTTTCGAATTGCTGGTTTCAGCTTATTCGCCAACAAATCACTGTACCTCGCACTGTTTATAGTAGTCCGCCTGTCCAAATAGTCGTCCAGTATAGGGCCTTTTTCGTGCCAAAACACGGTTAGTACCACCTTCCCAGCCGGTGGCGAGGTCTTGAATTTTTTCGTGCTAGAGGATCCTGGGTGTTTCCATTCCATACTCTGGCGTTTCGATTCGGGCTCGTAGTGATGAACCCACGTTTCATCAACGGTCACTATTCTGCTTAAAAATGCGTCGCCTTCCGCGTTGAAGCGATCCAGTAAGCGTTGGCAGATCTCCAAATGTTTGGTTTTGTTTTCTGCGGTAAGCATTCGTGGTATCCATCGCGCACACACTTTACGAAATTTGAGTTCATCGTGGATAATCTGGCAGAACTGTGACTGATGTTTAAAGAAGATGCAACCTCACCTATGGTAACTCGCCTATTTGCTGTAACCCTCTCTCGAGCTTGCTGAATGTTATCGTCCGTGGTCGAGGTTGACGGCCGTCCAGCTCCCTCTTTTTGTGTTACGCTCGTGCGGCTACTTTGAAACATTTCGGTCCACAAAAAAACGCTTTTACGAGGTAAAGCATTGTCCCCGTATTGTGACAAAAATCTCCGGTGAATTTCAGCACCTTTCACACCCTCTGACCACAAAAATCGGATCACTGCTCGTTGTTCCTCTTTGGTGCAAACTAATAGCGGAGCTGACATGCTTATGCTATTGTAGCTAGCAGACAAATGACACGATCGTGATTAAATTCCGCACACATGACCACAGAGGCGCCAACTCAACGCAGTGGCAAGCGGCCGCCGCTGCGATAACCTTCAAAGCTTGTTATAGCAAAAGTGTAGATAATATTTGACTTACCCTCGTATTTGCATTATTTTTAACATTACAATGCAAACAACTGTCAGTGAATAAAAAGACACACAAAGGAGCTGAAAAGAATTGCCAACAAACGACCCAATTAAAGATTTAACAAACAAAATTTAACAGGAAGGAAATTAACAAAAATTATCATAAATATGATCTAACAAGGGAAGACCAGATTTCTATGAAACTCTAGACGCTGAAAGAGTACCTTCGTATAAGAACAGCACAATTTTTTTAGTTGCCGAATCGCCTGATTTCTGAATACAGCCCCGTCCACGATTTTCGGAAATTATAACAGATTTTTTTAGAACATAATTCGAAGTACATTACTTAGTCTCAAGGATTATCTAAATTATTTTAGGAAAAAATATATAGGGGGGATTGGGTACTCTTTTATATACATTTTCCCAAAATAATTTCCATAAACCTTGAGACTATGTAATTAATAATAGAAATCGTGTAAATTTTTTGAGGTATATAGCGATTCCGCCGCTAAAAAACATTGTGTTGTTGTAATATGAAGATACTCTTTCAGTATCTAAAGTTTCATCGAAATCTGAATTTTTGGGTTCCCTTGTGAGAGGGAAGAATGTAAAGAAGAGAGCCAACGAAGGAGTACTTAGAGATTAAGTACACCAAAAAAATGGAAGGCCATAAGGAGAGATGGAAAAGGATGGAAGAAAGTGGCTGTACGAATCTATAGAATCTTAATAGTCAAATGAGTTAGACAAATTACCATTTTTTCTAGTATAATAGGCAAGTTACTGATGTCATTTTATGTTACGTTTCTAAAAAGTTGTTATTTTGTTTCTATTTGCTTCATGGTGAAGCTCAAAAATAAAAAAAATGTTAATAATAGAATCAATTTTAATTGTTGGCTATTCATTCTTCACTTAAAATTAGAAGGGTATCATTTCTAAACATATAGGAGTTGTCAGAATCTGTTGTGTGGTCTTTCTGCCTACTATCTATTTAACATGTTACATGTAAAGTGCATGCTTTACATCGTGTGGCAGTATCTATTCGACAACGTTCACCTGAGGTAGATGCATTAATAGCAAATCTCCAAAACGTCTTCGAGTCCTGGTATTTGTGAACCACCACAACCGATTCTTACTCATTGGGAAATATTGTTGCAGGCAGCTCTTTATTATGCTGAATATTTCAAACAAATAAAATATGTTATTCCACAATTCAATCCTGCCGAAGCTGCAGCTATTAAGAAGAGCCAGACAAAGTTTCAAGATATTTCCGTTGAAACAGGAAATCTTTTTCAAAATTTAAACACATTTTTTCACTACGGCGAATATTGTTCAACGAGACAACTGCGAAAACATATCTAATGCTGTAAATTTTTAACTCTTATCCAGTGGGTGATAATACTGATAATGGACGCGCAGAGGCATTACCTCAATATAGTCATGAGTTTATAAGTTCCTGATCCTATATGGAAACATATTTGCAAGAATAACCCATAATTATATGTCGAAGTCACTACTCAAGGAATATTAATACCAACATTTTCAAAATAAGTATATTAAATCTAACGGTAAGGCCATGTCCTTTTATTTGCAATCGCGAGTATGCGTTATGCAAAGACTGACCGTGAGAAATTGCGAAACAAAGTGAATAAACAATCTACATACATACATACATAATATGCAAGCAGACACCTAACTTTAGAACTTCTTAAATGACAAACGCGGACAACCTACGACAATCCTCTAAAATAGTTCTTGTCATTTGACCTATTGTAATGAATAGGTCAACGTGTTACCTTCGTGAGGAACAAATAAGCGAGTACGTCTACTTAAAAGTTAATATTGCATGCTACATGAAAGTAAGCTATGCTTAACGTGAAATTATGACACACGCATTGCATATAACATTGGCATATTGATGTGGTAGATTTCTACACAATAATAGTATGTTATGCACTGTATTGTAATATAATAACAAGAAATTGTCGTAAAAGCTCCACTTATTCGGCAGTTCAGAATAAAAGAAATAGCAGATAGTAACGTTTTACGAACATTAAATTGATAGGAGGAAAACTAACCCCAATCTTTGACGTTACGCGATCTCTCTATGGTAACGCGTCACGCACTGAAATCCTGCGTACTTTTAAATACTCAAACCTTGAATTAACCTTCTAATTGAAGCGAAATTAAGCACTAAAACACTTGGATTTGTTTTGGAACGGCGATTTGAACTAAAGATTGTCGAGTTTTTCCTTCACTCTTTTGTTCTATTATCAAAAATATATCTTGCGAATACATTCAAATTGAAGATAGTGTGGATTTAAGCACAGATCATACTCCAATCATACTGACGCTAAGTGAAAATATTATTCAAAAGTTTTACAATCTTGTAGTAGTCAATAAAAATACCGATTGGAAGAGCTTCAGAATAACGCTAGAAAAAAGAATTCATCTGATGATACCTCTACAGACTGAGGAACAACTGGAGATGGCGGTGGAAATACTTGTAAATGATATACAATACTCAGCTTGGGAAAATACCCCTGGAGTATAAAGAAGAATTAAGGGAAACTTCTATCCTAAAGAAATTCTTGAGCTAATTGCAGAAAAATGTAAAGCATGTCAAGAGCAGCCAGTAGAATAAGCTCTTCTGCGATAGTGTGAGGTTTTTTGTACTTCGCCACTCTGTATGCGACCTTAAAAGATACTAGCAGTGCGTTGTTTGGTATCGAGGCTTGTTTAGTAAACACACTTTTTTGCTCTTGTAAATTTTGCAACTTGCTACTAAAGAATTCGCGAGATTTTTCAACCTTGTTAGAGTGATTGGTCCCGAGATGTCGCTTTAGCTTATTTGGAAGCATACACTCGGTCGCTAGAACTTTTAAACAGAGCACACACTGCGGTCTCTCTTCATTGTTTATTTCTACTGAAGTAAAGGCAAAATTCAAATAGTTATCATCGTATTTATGATATTTCCGTTTCTTTGCTAGCCTACCACTTGTCGATGTTTGATCACTCTCATTTGAAATGTCGACTTGCTTATTTAATAAAAATCTTAACATTTTCCTACGACTTTGCGAAAACACAAAGCGACACACTGCGCTCCTCTGGTAGCGGGCGTATTAAAACCGTTTACTTTTCTTTTCAGATGTTTATTTACTCTTCGATTGTTATTTCGGAACTGAACTGATTCGCCGAATTGGTGCCGTATTTATACTAGCCACCCCACATACTTAAAATGTTTGCGAAACTTCGACAATCTCCGATAGTATGGTATATAGCTCTACTAGAAAGTTCTATAAACTTCACGAAAGATCCATACTTTTCTGGAATATTCTATGTGCTTCAAGAATGTTCCATATCTTTCTAGGAAGTTCTACAAGCTACGGGAACGATTTAGATTTTCTAGAAAGTTCCATTAGCTTCGAAATGTTCATTCTAGAATGTTTCAGACCGCTACGACTGCTCGCGTTTGCAGGAATGCTTCCCGGCGCCCCTGTTTACTCTCTATGGCGCCCTGGGGCGCCGCGGCGTACACTCAGGGAACCCCTGCATTAAACTGTTAGCAAATGGTTGCAAGAAACCGTCTAGTTTAGGCGAAATTATGAATATCAATAAGGATCATCTCCAACAAGAACACGATAGGTGACATTAATGTGTTGCAATCGCTAAAAAACGGTTTTTGTCACGTCGTCTCATATGGTTTTGATTTTTTCTATGTTTCGTATTACGAATGGTAGATTTGTTTCTACATTCTACATTTTGTTTCTACATCTCATTCAGTTCGAATCTTTTTGTATGTTGAAAATACTTAATGATTAACCTTTCATTTATTGTTGACTCATCCTATATTTTCAGCATGAGCTAAGTAATTTACTTACTATATCGGTAAAACGAATCATCCATCTCCTATGTATACATAGATATTACATTATCATGGTTATAGACAGCCCATTTAGCATCGGGTCAATGGCATTATGCAATCATTTTTTATTCTAGTCAAACGCGTGCTTCCTTACGGGGCTTGCCTTCGCCACAATTTCATCATTTTTGCCGCTAATTGTGAATAGCTTACGCAGAGGAGAGTTGTCAAACCGGATTTAAAACGCTCTAATGTTCGTATAGATGAACGTTATATTCTAAACGCAACGGCTAGATCTTAACCCGTCTTTCTTTAGCTCTTTAACAGATATTGGCCACGAACGAAGATGAAATCGATCCAATTGCATTTCGCTTTGCAGCGGAGGTTTTGCTAGTGACAGGAAGTATACTTGACAGCCATAATCTTTGTTTCGGTAAAGTTATGGGGTAATAAATTTTATATTAATTGTGGATTTGGAATAATTAGGTCAGAATTTGTTTGATCAAAGGACTGTCCGCCATACTTTTTATATTATTTATGTATTTCTGTTGTTCTTCATGGCTCGTCACAATGTTTTCGTTAAAAATGTTCCTTTATAATAATTACAATTTTATTCATCACTTGTGTAGTTTTCGGAACGTTCTTGCACTTTTTGAAATGTCTTCCTGATAACTTGTAATTGAGCCTATACATATACCGAAGAATAAAATACAATGTACAAAAAATACGACATTTCCGCTTACAAGGGAACACCGGCAACCCGTACTTCTCGATTTCGATGAAACTGCACAGACTGAAAAAGTACCTTGGTATAAGGACACCATTTTTTTCTTACCCAGCGTATCTCGCCGTACAGCCCCCTCCAAAGATTTTTGTTTTTTTTTTATTTGTGTAAATATCTCGGAAATTATAACAGATATCTTTTTCTTTTTAGAATATGATGACGCGAATTATTTTCGGAAAAAATTTATAACGCAGGACGGTTACTTTCGCCATTATTTTTGGTATTAAAGGAATCTACGAATACGTTTGGACCTCGAGTTGCGCAATCATTGTTTAGACCAGTAAATGTGTATATTTCTTCTTCGACGTCTGGAAAGTTCACTTCAAATCATTTCAAAACCTGGCTAACAGATGTTTTCTTACCAAATATCGGACCAAAAGGTGTTCTCTTGATTGATTCTTGGAGTGGACATTGTGTTGCCGAACTTCAGAAATTGGTGCCCACAGATAAAACTGTTAACATTTTAAATATCCCTAAGAAAAGAACAACAATAGTACAACCTCTAATGTGTTTGGTTTTAGATTATGGAAAAATTTTATTAGAACTTTTTCTGATACAGCGATTCTTATGAACTACGACATAGATTTGCATCAGAGAAATAGTATTATTAAACTGCAATCGTTGACCCACAATCAGTTTTCTTCACCGAGATTTTTCGATGTCTTCAAATACTAGTGGGATAAGAGTGGATACGTGAATGAAAGACCGGGATCCTTTAAAAATCCAGTACAGTTTTGTTTTGCTAAAGACGCGGAGTCTACACCCTTGTGTAGTGTTTGTGAAAGACCTGCTATTGTGTGTTGTTCGTGGTGCAAGCAATACCTGTGTTTTGAACACTTTTATATTGACTAGCATTACTATAATCATTACATAGCATAATTACTATATGTATAATACTACCAATTTTAATTTCAATAATCACATTACAGTGTGTAGTATATTGAATGTTTCATAAGCATTACACATTCTTTTTTATTCTGCTCCACTGTTTTCTGAAAATGTGTTAGTTACAAACAAGTTGGTTATATGAATATTGCTCTATAGAATATGCCGAGCTGTAAATTTACACTGCACGAAAGAACGCTTCTCATACATTATTTTAAACGACAATCAATGACAAGTAAAGTTTTATTATCGTCTTTTAATATCTTTATTATTAACTGTCTCAATTTGACCACAAAAATAAAATATAAAAATGTAAAAAAAAATGGGGGTATGGGGTACCCGGTCCCCCGTTATTAATTTTTCCCGAAAATAATTCACGCCATCCTTTAGACTATGTAATATACTGTATTTGTGAAAAATAGAGAAAAAAAATAAAAAAGGGGGGGGGGATCCCCGGTCCCGTGTTTTAAATTTTTTCCGAAAATAATTTGCGTCATCCTTTATACTATGTAATATACTTTATTTGTGAAAAATAAAGAAAAAAAAATTAAAAGAAAAAGGGGGGTACGGGGTCCCCGGTCCCGCGTTATAAATTTTTTCCGAAAATAATTTGCGTCATCCTTGGGACTATGTAATTTACCTCAAATTATATTCTAAAAAGAAAAATATATCTGTTATTATTTCCGAGATATTTACACAAATAAAGAAAACATAAAAATCTTTGGAGGGGGCTATACCCCCAAATCGCCGAGATACGCTAGGTAAGAAAAAAGTGGTGTTCTTATACCAAGGTACTCTTTCAGTCTGTGCAGTTTCATCGAAATCGAGAAGTGCGGGTTGCCGGTGTTCCCTTGTTAGTAATAATTTGAAAATTAAAAACTTTTTTTCAGCTAGAGAATATTCACCAACTTACATGCTCCTCTATACATTCTGCAAGCGATATTCAATCATTTATATTCTGATTTGACATCAACGTCAGTTAAGCCAGTAATATAGGAGAATTGGGGATTGATTTTATTGAGAATGATAAAAAATATCGCGAGAGTTCATCAGCTTAAGTTTACAATATGGTTTTGTAAACATTTGAAGCTGGTATAATGTATAATATAGGGTGTTAAATATGTCGTGCAATTTTTATCGAAATTCAAAACTTAGCAGCGTGTTTTTATTTTCTTTTTATTTTGTCTTTATTCCGTACAAAACCTGTTTTTTTCAAAACAAACTCTATAATAAAAATCTAACGATTGAGGTGATTTACTTGACGTAGGAATTATGATATCATTTATGCATAAATATCATACGTAGATTTCATTAAAGATGCCTTTCCCAACGGAGCAGAATATTTTTATTGTGATGGCATATTTCCGTACTGTTGTCCTAAATGAGACGGTTCATTTTCCTATTCTGTACTGCAATGCTACAACCAATTTCAGGCAACATATCCTGAAAATTATATTGCTTATGCGGTCTTTCAACAATACCAGGAACGTATTGTTTAGCGTTTCTTGGACGCTGGCAATGTTTCTAAAGGTAAATCTACTGGAAGACCAACAGTAGTTACAGAGGAGGTTGTGGCAGATGTTCAGGCACGAATGGAACGGAGTCCTAATAAACCTCTAAGACAACTATCTGAACAAACAGATACATTCAGGAATGTCCAAATCTCTTAGATAAAAAATAATTGGTTACATAGGTCTTTCATATGGAACGTGTAGGGAGGTGCTTAAAAAAGATTTGCATATGAAGCTGTATAAGATACACGTACAACACTTATTTCCTGTCGACTACATAGCTCGTGTTCAATATTGTCAGTGGTTTGAACAAAATACAAATGACAATAACACCTTGGACAAGCGTGGTTGCATCTTTCTCGATATATAAATAGCCAAAGCTATCGAACTTGGAGCTTAGTTAATTCACATAATTTTGTAAAGAGTGATTTGCATCCGATTAAAACTGGTGTATGGGTTGCTATCTCTCGTGGTCATATATAGTAGGTCTAATTTTCTTCCATGTGACAATTAATACTCAACGATATAAAGAAATAATACTGGAGCAATTTATAAATGAACTACGTGAGGATGAATTACGAGACGGGTATTTTCAGCAAGACGAAGCACCTCCTCATGTAGCCAATGCTACAATCCAATTTTTACAACAATTTTGTCTAGGAAGAATAATAAGTAGAGGATTATGGCCAGCACGATCACCAGACCTTATACTTTCTGTTTTTTTTTCTATTCGGCTATTTAAAGAATAGAATTTTTCGTAAGCGTTTACACAACGTGGAAGAGATGCAAGAAACCATTACGAATGAAATTGCAAATATTCCGGTAGAGTGCCTACAAAATGAATTCGAAAGTTTAAAAAGAAGAACAAATTTGTGTTTACTAAATCAAGGTTAGTATTTCCAGCAGTTTTTGTAGACGCTGGGAGCAGAGACTATTTTATTGAAAATATTAAGATATATGTATATGAATATATTTCTAATCGTAAATGTTCTGTAATTAGTAATTTTAACTTGTAGCAAAACATACAACAAATAAAAGTTAACAAATGATACATATCTGTTTTGTAAAATGGCTATATTTAACTACCTTGTCTCATTTTTACCCTAAAGGTAAAAAAGAATACTTCTGAAAACAAGTACCAATTAATTACACAATGGCCAAACCATTAATTGCTGTCTTTTTGCAAGAAATAAACTAACATAGATTATTCCAGGTCAAGTGATCAAGTCCCCACGCTCGACCATCTCAGATTTTCTTCAAATTTTGTGAGTAGGTTCCACAATCGACTGAAGGTAATTCCCCAAATTCTTAGCTCCTGATATGCAATACATGTCCTGCAAGAGCCTCTTAAGTGATGACTACCAAAATGTCGCAGATGCTCACGGACACTATTTGACTTTTTTGTCAAGCTGTTATTTTGTAAGTAAGAGAGATATTTGCCTGGAAATCGCTGTGCTTGCTTAGTACTTATCGGCGTCCCAAACTGCCAAATTTTATCAAAAACAGTCAACCAGTCCTCTTGCTTTTGGCCCTCAAACTTGGCTGAAAATTTGTCGCGACAAAGAAAATCCTAATTTCTGAGAAATATGTATTCCAGGGAAATCAATATAGAAAGCTCATTTTCTGCGTAACTAGTGAGAAAATAGTTGTTTTTAACTCTTTCAAATTTTAAGCTTCTTTGACAAGTAGTTTCTGAGATACTTGACCTCAAAAAATTTTCATGCAAATTTAGCATATCTTTGAGCGTCTATATCTCAACTGGAAAACCTAAGAGCTTCTTAACTCAACAACCATTTAAAAGCGTTCAGTTTTCTCTACAACATACTTGGTTTCTGTGTTGGGGTCCTTTCATATAAGACTAAGAAAATGAGATAAAGTAACTGCTTGAAAGGACTACGCGCATTACTTAAAAATTTTCCTCCATCATTGTCATCATGCAATCCAGTAAGAGATATTCTACTGAAAATTAGTGAAGTTGTTTAAAAATAGGAAGGGTAAAGACAGTGCAAATTTTGATGTATTATACTGTCAAAGTTAACAAAAAAATTTTTCATGCAATTCATATTCATTGTTTGAAATGCCATTTATTACGGTTTCAGTTCACTCAAGTGTTTAATTCACAAATAGGCTAGCTCAGAAAACTGTAATTTTACAATAAAATACATTTATTGTTAGAGATAAAGAAATGTTGACAAGCAAAGTCAATACAGACAAGTTTTACAGGTTTGAATATATTGCAAGATTAGTTAAAAAAAAGTTCTACGCAGGAAAAACGATTTGCAAATGCTTCTACTGTTGCAGGTACTCGGGAAAATCACCAGTTTATTCCCATTGATTTGCAGAGTATTCAGTTGAGCAGGGTTTCAAATGATTCATGCTCATTTGTGTCAAAAGTTGCAACATGCCCAGTAGAAATCTGCTCAGTTGATGTTTCGAGCTTGCGGCCTGGACAGCACATAGCATGTATCTACGATAAAAACTGGTGGGTGGGAATCATTAGTGACATTTCGTTCGAACAATGTGATGTACTGATAAATTTTATGCATCCACATGGTCCATCACATGCTTTTCACTGGTCGTCAAGAAAAGATAGTTGTTGGGTTCTTGTGCAGAACATTCTTGAAAACCTGGAAGCATCCTCAGTAGCAATAGCGATGGGGCGGCAGTACTGTTTTCCAGATGTGGTTGTTCAAAGCATGAACAAGAAGTTCAGTTCTTTGCAGTAGTTTTTTGCTTGTTAGGATTTTTTTTGTCGCGACAAATTTTCAGCCAAGTTTGAGCACCAAAAGCAAGAGGACTGGTTGACTGTTTTTGTTAAAATTTGGAAATTTGGGACGCTGATAATTACTAAGTAAGCACAGCGATTTACAGGCGAATATCTCTCTTACCTACAGAATAACAGCTTGACAGAAATGGCAAGAAGTGTCCGTGAGGATCTGCGACATTTTGGGTTATCAGTCATCACTTAAGAGACTCTTGCAGGTCATGTATTGCACATCAGGAGCTAAGAATTTGGGGAATTACCTTTAGTCGGTTGTGGAACCTACTCACAAAATTTGAAAAAAATCTGAGATGGTCGAGCATGGGGACTTGACATGGAACAACCCTACAATAAGTATCTACAAATATGTCAATTGTTTCCAATGATTAATTTAAATCTCGTACATACTTTGATATGTCGAGGTTACGTTTATTTATACATTACATTTCACTATTTATGCTTAAACAATTATTTGGACACCATTGAATACGAACTGTATTGAATTTAGCACATTTAGCGACCTACCAACCAACCAGTAATTGCCAACTCAATCAATTATTTATGCTCGCTCTGTATAATACCTATATATAATCAGTAATCTTATTTACCCACAGGGTGTCAAGGTACCTTTATATATACAACTGCTAAATCAATAATAGGATGACCATATCTAACGACAAACCAATACGTTGTTAATATTAATAGCTACATAACCTATACCATCAACAATAGGGAGCTTTAGGTTTTAGTATTTCCAATTCGAGAAATCAAAAAAACGTATTGTACACTACAGATACAAAATTGCTGTAAGCGAAGTCATGATTTAATATGCTTGTACTGCAACACAACACGTCTTCGTAGAATAGGTAGGATACCATTATACAAACAGATTGAATACAGTGGAATACATGCAGAATACAAAACACACCTTTACAATAATATCCTTTTCCGGCGTTGGAGTCACTAACATTTTCGATATGTGCGACCGTTAAACAGCAGGAAAATGCAGACGGTTTTTTATATTAAGTGCGTTGAAGTAAAATTCATTACATCAATCATTACATACGAATTAAAATTAAAAAGGAATGACTAGATCAACAAATACGCTTTCAATTCTCGTCTTGACAAAATTCTTCTGGTTTAAAGTTAATTAAATCGGTATTTTGCATTCTACATTAAGTTTCTAAAGACTTTTTAAGGAAACAAAGTTTCACTTTACTTATTTACGCAAGGTTCAAGTTAAATAGAACTATATTAGTTCTTATTGGGAGTATATAATATTCTAAGTGATTGGTTGGAGATGTCTGGCTTGGCTGGAATCAATAGATGCAGGGTCTGGCATAATTGCCATTTTAAATTGAGTTGTTTTCATTAATTGCCAAAGTTTTATTCGAGAAACAAGGTTCTTGATGAAACACGGAAATTTAATTTTTTAGATATTACATCAATCTTGAAGCCTAGCACGAAAGTTTTGTATCACCCTGCTCAATATTTCAATTGATATTGCGTTGATCTCTGTCCAAATATTATGTTTTAGTAGTTCCAAAGTTTGCAGTCGATTAGAAAACACTATTAACTTTAAGTAGCCCCATAAAAAGAAATCGCAAGTTGAGAGATCCGGTGACCGCGTCGGCTAGTTGAGGTCCCCGAATTTAGAAATGACACGACCAGGAAACATTCTTCGCAAAACTGTCATTGTTGACTCCCTAGCAGTTTGGGAAGTGGCTCCGTCCTGTTGAAACCATATTCTTCGAATATCCACACCAACATTTAGAAGTTGTTGTTCAAAGTTACGTAATACCTATTGATAACGTTGCGATGTAACAGTACGCGTCGCGTAATTTTCCTCAAAGAAAGACGGCCCAATAATTCCAAACATGGATAATAATCGATACCACACGGTAACTTTTTCGCTAGCTATGAAAGCTCGTGAAATTGCTGAGGATTTTCCGTCGCGCAGTAACAAACGTATGAAAAAGAGCTTCATCTGACATCAGGAAGCAATCAACGATATCCGGATTTTTTGCAAATAGCCCTTTGAAACGTTCGCAAAAATCAAAGCGTGTTCTAAAATGTTGTAGGATTGGAAGTGTGAATCTTTCAGAATACGGTTAGAAATATTGAGTGCTAACGCTTGTAGTTTAGCTGATCGTTTAGGACTTCAGCACAGCTGCTTTTACCCTTTTAGTATTTTCAAGGGTGCGTACAGAACTAGTTCTTTCTTTGGTTTTTCTCTGGCACATGAAGCAGCACCGCAAAACATGTGTACCCACTTGTCAATTATTTTTAAAATAAACTTCAACTGGATAAGAACGTTGAATATTTGACCAACGCTCCATACTCACAGCTAAAGTGACATTTCTCGCAAACGGTTTGACGAGGGTTTGACAACTGTCTTAAATTTCCATTTATCGTGAAAGCATGGCGACTTGATTTGAATTTATATCTCATTACATTATGAAATCAATTAACTTTGAAAATGGATACTTCATTCTGGCGGATCCTGTATCTATAAAACGATTTCATTGTCTACATCGTTAGAGAAAAGTTGTTCCGGTTGATTAAAGCATCGTTTGATCATCTAAAATGTGTTTGGAATGCAGTTCTAGTGTTAGACTTAAAAAATGTTATATTGTGGAACTGGTACAGGTTATATAACAGCCGTAGTTATTGGAAAGGTATCGATTTCGATCTGAAGTGTACAATTACCTTTCTAATGGCTCGGTATAAGCTTCCCTTTGTAAGAACGCACTTGGATTCGTTACGCCTGTATTAGCATACAGAGCAACCAGATCGATCATCATACGTTGTTTTTATTGTAGGTGCGTTATACAGGGATTGGCTATTTTGGTAATAATCGAATCCAGATCAACTTGGATGAACGTTCACCCTAAGCTCGAAGGATACTGATCAGTAGAGTTACTCAATTTGCGCCAACGGCCAGTGGCGGGCGCATAAAAGTTTACATAAAATAAATGGCTAGAAATAAAATATAATACTTGCTCAAACACTTACCGTCTTAAGAGTCTTCCGTGAAATCACAAAGTGAATAATGTCTGTTAAATATGTGCAACATTAGATATATTTCCACAGTTGTATCGGCAAACCGAGTGCGGCGTGAGGAAGAAGTGTGTTTATATGTAGAAAACGAAAGTTCTATATCTAGTGACGTTATATTTGCGTAATTAAAATAATTTTTGGAACAACTTAACGGTTCTGTTGACGCACCTTCACAAAGTTGTCTTAATGTACCAAAATCATTCTCTAAAACACTTCCAAACCTTTCTAGAACACAAATATCTTTTGCGCCTTCTACATAGCTGTGCGTGAACATGTTGCACTATTTGCAGAGATTCCACTAACGACACCGAAGGATTTTGTAATTTTTCTATTGCCTTCACTAGTCCGAAGTAACTATTCTGAATAGTTTTTAAATCCGTTTTAACCTGACTATCTTGAAATTTCGACTGGCTTTCCTTGATAGCCGCAGCTTCTTTTGGATCGAATTGTAAAACTACGTTCTTAATATTCTCAAAATATTTATGATAATAAAACGTGATCTGTAACCATGTTCCCTAACGTGTAAGAATAGGTTCTGGTGGCTCAGGCATACGGGGGCACAGTCTGTGAAATTTGCGAATACGTTTTGGGGATTTGACAAACACTGCTTTTGTATGCGCTATTAAAACGTCTACCTCAGGATAACATTTTCTAATAGTATCTGCTATATGACTGAAAGCATGAATTTTACACGTAATATGTAACAAGTTAGCACAATGTTTTTTAAGAGACCGGCCTACAGAAAGCATGTTTGCGGCACCATCACTCATAAACATCAACAGTTGGTTTGTTGAAAGTTCAAACTTTTCCAATGTATTTAACACTAACTTTGAAATTACTTCGGCAGTACATTGTTGTACTCGTCTGGAAGCTAATAGAATTGAAGGTGACGATTGATGTGGTTCCATTGCACGTACCATTACATTAACCACAGAATGTTTTTTGCGATCTGTTGTTTCGTCCACACATAACCACAGTTTTTTATCTTTCAACTCCGATTTAATTCTTTTTTCAACATGTTCACCTGCATATTTTCCCTATACACACAATTTAACTATGGTTAATAATATAATACATTAATATCTCTGATAAGATATGGGTGTCATGGTCTAATTTTACATGACGCTATATTAAAACATTGTATACAAACAGTGTTATTATCATATTTAAGGTCATAACGTAGTTTTTAGACTAAACCTTGCTTTCACATTCCTAAAATTTACGAAGTTAATTAATTTCTACGAAATAAAATAGCGTGGCATCAAAATATGAACTACGATTTTGCCAAATAAATTTGATGTTTCGTAACGAACTATACTTTTTTGTAATTTTAACCAACAGACGGAAGCCATCCAATTAAAAGAGTTAACTATGTATATACATCATCATCAAGTGCAAAATTGTTTGTTCATCGTTCCCAACTATGTTATTATCGGAACTATGAAGAGGAAAGAATTTCGCCAAAATACGAGGTAAGGGCTATAAATTCTCGACCTGAGAGGCTTATACAAGTTCGAGTGTGTTCAAACTCCATTGCGTCATAGTTGCACATGTGCGAGGCTTACACTATATATGTATATTACGACTTGAAGAGTAGTAGTTTTTAGTAGCCAGCCAAACAACGTGACTAGTGCATGAAAATTCAGTACTCCGCGGTTATTAATTTTTTAACGAAAGAAACGCATACGGCTAATCACATTAAACAACGTTTAGACGGCGTTTATGGTAATTTATCTCCTTAATATTCCAATGTAAAAAAGTGGGCAAAATGTTTCCGTTTGGAGCAAGAATCCCTTGAAGATGATAAGCCCCCGGTGGGCCAGTTGAACTGATAACGCCTCAAAAGATTCCAATTATTGAAGGAATGGTATTAGCAGATTGCCGTTTGAAAGTGAAAGAATTAGCAGTGATGTCTAACATTTCTGAAACAAGTATTCGATGAATTCTCCATAACCATTTGGGTATGAATAAGATTAGTGTAAGATGGGTACCGCATCTTCTTTCTGTGCGTGCTCGTTTTTAAACATGTGTGGAGATGAAACCGATTTTGGAGTCCATTGTCACAGAAGATGAAATGGTTCTCATTTATTTCCTCATTTAAAGAAAGACCTGAGAGGACATCGTTTTAAGGACGAGAGTGAGTTGCAAAGCAGCTGTAGTACAGCATGTTAAGGGAAAAACTTTAGATTATTTTTACAAGGGTATAGAATTATCAATTGATGATAAATGTATTAAAGTTAGGAAAGATTATATTGAAAAATAACAATTGTTATATTTTACCAAGTCTATTTCTTCGATATCAGGACGGGAATTTATGGCGTCTATCTCGTAGGTGTTCAGATGTAAGGTGACCATGTCATTGTACTGTAAAATTATAAAAAAAAAAAACAGTCCCAACTACTTACGATATTATTTGCCACAATTTTATACACTTATTGTTAGAAAAATCCCATCGTATTATGAAAAGATATTTTGAAAGTTTCTAATTCTCACAGCTAATTTATGCCTATGTACGTAAACGTATCTTATATTCCTTGGGTTCTATGCTAATTATTACTAATGACTTCCATCGAGACGATACTTAGCATTTTAACAATGTCATTTGTTTTCTTCTATTTCTTTCGTTTGCTTGAAATTTCCTCGCAAGAACTGTTTTGCAATATCATTAACTATTTTATTTCTTGATGTTTTTAATTTTAGTATTCATTTTTGCATTTAGAAAGTATGCATTAAACTATGTGCAGGGTATGTGTTTATTTAGTTGTTATATGTTGCATGTTTTACTCATAATCACAGCAATTTATTCCGGTTAGATATGGTTGTCTCTTAAACCTGTATAAGGTAAAACATATATCTACAACATGCATACATAGTTGTTTTGACGTGGTCTTCTTTTTATTCAGCGTGATGTCGTTGAAATACTTTCTAGGTCGTTCATTCCGATGAGTCAGGCACTGTCCAGTTAATGGCCATCGGTGATTCATTAAGTAATAATATGTATTAGAGATTCTTATGCCTCCGTATATGCAGGGCGTGTCTTCCATGTAAAGCAAGAAAGTCTTAGAATAATGAAAGTGATTTTGAAAAGTTGCGCCGAAGGTAATAATTTTCAGGTTATAAAATAATCATTAGTGGCGATACGAGCTTATGAGTTTCAGGTAGATTGAAGATGGCAGTTATACAGTCCCAGGCCATATTACTTGAAACATGTCATAAATCAACCCTTTTACCTGGAAATTCCCATCCTATTATAATGATATTCTTTTGCTTTGAATCCGATCGTTTATAGGGGGACTAGATTATTGAATCAATAAATAAAAATACCAGAGAAATGATATTTAGCAGAGTAAAGTACGTATATATAAATATTTCAGTTATCAACTTACATTTAGCGAGTTCACAGTTTAGAGAATGCATCGATATTTTTTAAAATATTTCGTCAGAACCGTATAGAAGCTAAGTTGTGCAGTATCGTTAAGTGTTTTGTGTTGATATATCGTTATTGCAAAGGTAAAATTGTTATTCTATCTCTCTCTTAATAATTAATTATTTGGAATTTGAAAAAAATTGAAATATTTGGGGTTTTTTGTAGAAAATGCCCGGGAAAGATTTAACAAGTGAACAAAAAGCCGCTATACAAGCTCTTCTACAATCAAACAAACATTCACAACGAGAAATTGCAAAATTACAGAAAGTATCTCCTTCTTCTGTATCGCGTTTAGCTAGAAACTTAAACGAAGGAGCTAGCACATCGACACAAAGACGGGCAAAGTGCGGTCGGAAAAGAAAAACTTCGAAGAGATCTGACCGTGAAATTGTTCATCAGGCTTCGAGCAATAGATTTGCTACAATTAAAATGATTCAAAAAAATTTACAAAAGAGAGGAATAGAGATTTCGAACAAAACTGTCAGGCGCCGATTGCGCGAAAATCGCCTAATGGGTCGAAGACCTGTAAAAAAGCCGCGTTTAACAGAAAAAATGAAATCTGCTCGTCTCAACTTTGCAAGAGAATATCGACATTTTACAGACGAGAATTGGAAAAAGGTGCTCGCTCTGTGTGTTAGTGCAGCGAGCACAATTTGTTCGTAGACGACCTGGCGAACGTCTCACAGAGTCCACGGTTCTTCGAACTGTAAAACACCCTCCGCAGGTAATGATTTGGGGAGTAATTAGTCGAGACGGACCCGACCCTTTGTATTTGGCGGTGGGTCGTTTATGGTTTGGGCTAGAATCTTTTCACATACACGCACAGAGTTAATCTTCATACAGAATGGCTCCTTGACAGCTCACAGGTATATTACGGGAGTTCTAGAAGATGATGTCATGCCTTTCATGCTCACCATGGGCGAGCATGGCATTTTCATGCAAGATAATGCAAGACCTCACGTAGCGAGAGTTGTTGGAGGATATCTGGATGAGGTGAGCATTAGAAGATTTGATTGGCCAGCACTCAATACAGACATGAATCCTATTGAACATGTCTAGGATGAGTTGGGACGACGTTTTCGAAGCCATATATCAGCTCCAAGAACTGCCCAGGAGCTGAGAGAGCCTTTATTGCAGGAGTGGAGTAATATCGACCAGAATGTGATCCGTCATTTAATTGAGAGTATGCCCCGTCGACTTCAAGCAGTCAGTAACGCAAGAGGAGGGAATACACGTTATTAAAAAATAAGTTTTTTCATTAATGTTAGTTCTTTTTTTTTACATTTTTAAACGTAAATTTGTTGCTTCTTCAGAATCGTTAAAATCAAAAAAATGCTTTCCGATTCAATATTGACTATTAAATTTAGCTTTCAAAAGACAGTACAATGAATTATAATTTTCAAATATAAACATACAACAGACAATAACAAAAAAAAACATCATAATTTCAAAGTGACCTAAATTTTTTGGTCGCCAGTGTATTGTAACAAGATTTTTTGATAAAAAAATCCCTAATACGACTTCTTCAATTTTGCTGTTTATTTTAAATCGCATTTTACCGTGAAAATAAAGTAACATACCCAAAATGCATAATTTAATAAGGAACACAATCAGAAAAAAGATTTTTTTTAATCGATTATATTTAAAAAAATTCCTGAGGTGGTGTCCTCTAAAGTGAGACACACTGTATGTATGCCTTAATGTCAGTCAAGATTTTCTGCATTCCGTATTACGAAGAGATTAATGCCTGAGGACTACAAAGTTTATACAAAAACACAAGAAACTATAAGACAAGAAAAATCAAAAATGTTTGAGAGAACTCTAGGTCTTGAGCAGGGAGTCCACTACTGTTCTTTTTGGTCCTGGATGAAGCAATGAAAGAAGGGAAAAAGGAGGTTAAAGCATATAAAATTGGATATTGGAAGATGAGAAGAATAGAGATAAGTGAACTCTGCTATACGGTCCATATGGTCATTATAGCGAAAGATCAAAGAACCTTTATTCTGGTGGACCGCTACCATAATGATCACAGACGGTAGGCTAATTATTTTTTCTTTTGTCAAATGTGTTTTACAGCTTTCTGTATGTTCTAGAATACTCAGGAATTTGACAGCACATTTTTGTAGAACAAAAATTCTGTGAACCTCAACCGATGTCCCCCAGAAGAGTATCCCATATCAGAGAAGAGAGAGAAAATTTGCAAAATATGCGATGTAATGTGTTTTAACCTCTTAATAACATAAAAAACTAACGACAGTTTTTTTGCAAATCCCTCTGTATTCATGCCACTTCAAGTTCGAATCTACTACAAAACCAATGAAATTTATTAATCACTGTGTGCCGGTGTTCGTGGTAGGGAATAGGAAATTTTGCGTCTTATTCTTAATGTTTAATTTATTTGGAAGAAACCAATTTTCAGCAATGGCTTTCATTGATACTTGAAAACTTCATCCACATTTGAGCAATGGGACTTATTGAAATGTAATTCTAAATTAAGGAATCAAGTATCTTACATTTATAAATAAGATTTGATTTTAACAGTAAAGCAAAGACCAACAATCGAGACAAATTGCTTTAAAAATTAAAAAAACATCAGATTAAACACTAACAAACTATGTAGGTATATTTGATTTGTCAAATACATCAAGTATTGCACTAAAAGGTTGCATTATTCCGTATTAAAATTATAAGCGTATCTTACGTAAATATATCAAGTCAATATGTACCGATATCGTCCCACAAACAGAATTGCTTGATATATGATAAGTTTATACTGTAGTAATCTGTAAAGCGCAAATATTTGTCGATTCTGAAATTGTTCAAATATCGAAATTGTTGATTGATTACGCATCGAGTTAATTACACGTCATGCTAGGTTTCTCGAAATACGACGAAACGTCAGGTGAATGAGTTGGGTTAATGAGGAAATTGGTAATATAATCCAATTATAAGTAATTGCTGTCTTGTCTCAGTACTTCTTAATTAATTCGGTTGCAGTGGTTAGTGGGGTCAAACGAACTCGGCGTCAGCTGTGTGAAAGGCGAAGCGTACGGATTCTTTTGGCTCGAAAAATAATGAATGAAACCATTGGTGGATGTATATATATTAGCTTGACAAATTTGCAAATGGAGAGGATATATATAGTAATCGTTTTTCTTGCCTTTTTTAATACTAAATAATACCTTTATTTTTATTTTGAATGTTTTTTTCTATTAGCAAGCTGATGATAGGCTAGAGCATAATTATCTATACGCAGTATATATTTAAAATATTATTCAAAATATGGATTCCGATATGTATATGTTTATTTGCACCAAAACGGAGAAAACAACAACAGCAGAAGGAATTTTAAAGAGTTTAGTCTGGTCTTGGTAAAGGTAATATGCTTGTTTTACTAGCAATAATTGTTTAAAAGAAAATAAACAATCATTCATATTTACGAGGTAATGATTGCTCATAAACACCAACCCCAGTAATACAATCAACTATACTTTAAGAAATATAGAGGATTTTTACATTTTTGCCAAGGTTATATTAGCGAGGGAGCCAAGTTGACGTCATGCACATCGATTTCACTAAAGCCTTCGACTATATTTATAGATCACTCCATACTTATATCTAAATTGGATGCATTCTTCTTCTCTAGTACCTTTTTTTCAACTACTTCATACTTAACCAATAGATCATGTTACGTTTCTTACAACGTGTACAATTCGAAACATTACTAGAGTTTGTTAAAAAGGTGGTAGCGTAGCGGTAACGGCGTGGGTAGGGGTAATTTTCAACTCGTGGTCGATCTCGACAATACCGCGAGAGAGTTCAAAGCGACAAGTATGTTGCACGCTGCACGCCAAATACGTACGCGGAGATGGGACGCCCAAAGGGTGTAACGTTACCTTCGAATGTGAATAAATATCTCAGGCATTTCCCTGGATTAGAATATAGAAGTCCGCATATTCATTGCACAATATGCGCGATAGGTTTGAATGTAGAAAACATTGTAAAAGTAAACGTAATGTATTGAATTTAAGAAAGAGTATTCCATACTGGTAATTTTTATATGATTTTATTTTTATGTTAAGCGTGTGCAACATCCCACAACATCTAGTATCTAATGAACATTTTTTTGGACTAAGTACGTTCCCTCATGGAAGCTGCCAACATCTATGCAATTACGATACAATTTGCCACATGTGCAAGGTATAGTAAAGGAATGTATAAAAGACGAGTTGAGAAATAAGAAAATCTGCCTATGTGTGGATGAAACAACTGATGCTCAGAAACACAGCGTCATTCATGTTGTAGCGCGTCCTTTAAAACGTGATGGACCACCAGCTTCATTATTGTTATCCAGTAAAAGGATTCAGAAAACTAATGCAGAAACTGTTGTCAAGATAAAAGATTCGTTGAGAGAATTTTGTATCACAGGAACCCAAGTCACAATGTTCGTAACTGACGGAGCCGCAACAATGCTGAGAGTTGGTAGGATGTTGAAAATATGTTTTCCGACTCTTCTTTTCATAACATGCCTCATACACGCATGTCACCCCGCAGCAGAAATCATTTGAAAGAAGTATCCGATGGTGGATAAGTTAATAGCATCTACCAAAAAAGTGTTCATCAAATCTCTCAAACACATCCGTGTATTCAAACAAATGTGTCCGAAATTACCACCACCACCTCAGCCTATAATAACGTGATGGGGAACATGGCTCCAGGCAGTATCTTACTATCAGAAATATTTTTCACGAGTGAAAAATGTCATATTGAAACTTGATTCAAATGATTCTGCAGCAGTTCGAGATAGTCACCAACTTTTTTCCAATTCGGACGTTCAACAACAAATAGATGAAATTTATATGAACTATTCTGAAGTTGCACAAGCTATTGAGTAATTAGAAAATAGTCACTTATCTGCACGAGACGCATTAAATTGCATAAACAATTTCCAAGCCGCTCCAGAAAACTTGACGAACACTATAGGAGTCCATGTTGCTCAAAAATTTGGTGCAATTTTAACGAAAAATCCCGATTTACAAAAGGTTTGGTCTATAACTGAAAATCAAGAGTGCCCAGATGAGGAAAAGGAATATCTGACATTTGCAAATCTTACTCTACTGGATGTCGAACGATCATTTTCGAAGTATACGACAACGTATTCACAACACCGTCGACGGCTGAATGAATCGACTGTGGAAACGTTCCCGATGTTGCTATTCTGCACAGCTTACCAGGGCGGCTGCCAATTGCCACAGTAAACATCAAGACGGCAGGAAAAGGTAACAATATTATTTTTCACTAATATTGTATATTACGTACCTACTTTTATGCGGTGCGCCACTTTATCTAGAACTTAAAACGACATTTATTGGAAATTCATGTATGGAAAATTATATCATCTAGATATCGCCCATTTTGTCACTCTTAGATGCCTTAGATTTTCCATTACGCTTGTGCGTAAGTCAGGAATAATGTCTTTAATCTTTTCCTGGATACGATTTTTAAGTTGAATCAAATTTGCTGGGGCGTTATTATAAGCTCGACTCTTAAGATAACCCCCACAAAAAGAAATCATTTGGGGCCAAGTCTGTCGCCTCTCCTTGATATCAATCTATCCGGAAACCATTCTCTTATAGCTTGATAGCTCCATCTTGCTGGAACCACCACTGGTCATTGCGATCATCAAATTCTTGGAGGACGGAGTCAAAAAAATTCACGGATCATTGCGGCGTACCTGTCAAAATTTACAGTAACTGTTTGACCGTTGTTATTTTCAAAAAAGTATGTGCCTATTATGCCTTTGGAGAATATTGCTGCCCAAACAGTAACTTTAGAGCTATATAACGGAATTTGATGTTTCTCCTGGGGATTTTCTTGCGACCAATAATGACAATTTTGCTTGTTGACGTAACCATGCACGATGAAAATGTGCCAAACGTCAATCGTGGAGGGTAATCAGTTACCCTTAATTCTTGCATTAACTGGATTTTAAAAGGGCGTAATGTTCTCAAGTCTTTTTTAAAGATGCGAAAGACAGTAGACCTAACTGCAAAACCAAAGCGTGATTTCGCATTGATTGGTGCCATTGTACCACGAACACGGTCAATGTTTTGATTAGTGCGCACTCTTCGCGGCGAATATTTACAGTCGAGTCATTTTCATTAAATTTCTGTATCCAGGATTTGACTAGATTGGTACTAGGTGCATCATTGACGATGTGAAGAGCGTAACGAGCACGAAACCGACGCCGAACTGCGATGTAAGAATGATTTAATTCATAAAAACTGCGAACAGAAAACGTACGTTGTTGGACACCAAATCGTTTCATTGTGACATATGTCAATTCTGACATTAAATTTTCAAGGCTTGTTTTACTCATTGTAAAGGATCAGGCTTTAAAGATACAGTAAAAGTGAGAGTCCCATGCTCACCCGATTTTACCCGAACTCAGCGCATCTAAACGTGTACTGTCATTTTGCTTGTCAAAATTGCGTGAAGGTAAATTCAGCACCTTGTTCACAAAAATGCCGATTACGCAAGGTGATTATTGCACGCTCGCTAGTACGGTATATTATTAATCTACAACCCTTTCTTACTAATCAAATCAACCGCATTTGAAAATAATCATTCAATAAAAGATAGCAAATAGCCCTATTGAAATCTAATTTATTCAGAAATAGTTTGTTGTAGCATAACTCCTTCGTCCACTTGCCTCTTCAATTTTGACCATTTTTTTATGAAATTATCGATAAGTCAAGTTAAGACAAATCAATATGAAAAGAAAACACTTGTAATATTATTATTACTATTGTTAAATAATCTTATGTTATTATGTTAATACTCAATACGATAAAATGACATTTATGTGTTGAATGTCATTTGCTTGTTAAAATTAGCTGAACGCAAATTCAATTCTGCTAGATACATCGCATCGGCTATTAACGTAGCAAGCCTCGACTTCGCTCCCGCATTTCCGAAAAATGCCGATTACGCTAGGTGAGCGTAACACGCTCGCTCGCATTATAAAATGTTTGCTTTTTAATATTCTTGCATTTGGTGTTATTAAAATTCTGATCTATTTTCCAAAGTTGGAATCGCCAAATCTTATTGGGTTATACCACCCTTTCAATATGGTTTTCAAAACAATTATTTTAAACAAACATGTACATATATCGTAAAGTTAATAACTGATTCATTGTTACTACATGGCTAAATAGGTGCCCTAATATTAACTTGTGTAAATATAGTGACACACTAAAAAAACCTACTCGACCAACTGTTTTAGTTAATGAAAATTAACGTAGCAGATGAGAGAATCATTTTATCTTATTTGTAGTTGAGAACGATAAATATTATTGCTCCCTCGATTAGATAACTCTAAATCTCGTCTTGATAAAGTAAATAATCTGATAAACACACTTGTTTAGAAATTTAGCGTTGTTGCAGTCAAATATTAAATTTTTTAAGTATCTATTAATTTTTTTATTGAGTAGATTATAGGTTGATAATTGATAAACGAGTTTTTACTGAGGTTATTCTACTAGATTTTTCGTATACCGCTTAGGAAATCACATTTTTTCGGTGCCTAATACAATGTCAATAAAAACGTGTGAATTTTTGAACATTTGATTTAATTTATTGATATAAATCGTTCCTTAGAAATTCTAATTTTGTGTACGAAACATATTTTTCTTTGTTACTTATTGGTTGTTTATAATAATAGTTCCAGCTATTGTTTTTATTGGGTGAATGAAACAATTGGATTTAAATTTTATCTTTTTATTTTAGAATCCAGTTTTTATTTGAAAGTAGTATTAACAAACGGCTGTTTATTTCTCCCTCTACTTTTACCCTCTTCATGGCAATAGATGGCCCTGTACTTCTAATACTAGATGGACATAATACTCAAACAAGAAATGTGAAAATGTTAAGGCCTGCTCAAGAAAATAATGTTAGGATTATTTGTTTACCGCCGCACTCGACCCACAAAATGCAGCTCCTTCATTAATCTACGAGGGTAAGTCAAATATTATCTACACTTTCGCCATAACAAGCTTTGAAGGTTATCGTAGTGGCGGCCGCTTACGCATGCGTTGAGTTGGCGCCTCTGCGGTCATGTGTGCGGAATTTAATCACGATCGCGTCATTTGTCTGCTAGCTACAACAGCATAAGCATGTCAGCTCCCCTATTAGCTTGCACCAAAGAGGAACAACGAGCAGTGATCCGATTTTTGCGGTCAGAGGGTGTGAAAGGTGCTGAAATTCACCGAAAAATTTTGTCACAATACGGGGACAGTGCTTTATCTCGTAAAAGCGTTTTTTTGTGGATCGAAATGTTTCAAAGTGGTCGCACGAGCGTAATAAAAAAGATAGAGCTGGACGGCCGTCAACCTCGACCACCGACGACAACATTCAGTAAGCTCGAGAGATGGTTACAGCAAATAAGTGAGGTTGCATCTTCTTTAAACATCAGTCATGGTTCTGCCTATCAAATTATCCACGTTGAACTCAAATTTCGTAAAGTGTATGCGCGATAGGAACCACGAATGCTTACTGCAGAAAACAAAACCCAACGTTTGGACATCTGCCAACGCTTACTGGATCGCTTCAACGCGGAAGGCGACGCATTTTTAAGCAGAATAATGACCGTTGATGAAACGTGGGTTCATCACTACGAGCCCGAATCGAAACGCCAGAGTATGGAATGGAAACACCCATTATACCCTAGCACGAAAAAATTCAAGACCTCGCCATCGGCTGGGAAGGTGATGCTAACCGTGTTTTGGGACGAAAAAGGCCCTGTACTGGACGATTACTTGAACAGGGGGACTACCGTAAATAGTGCGAGGTGCAGTGATTTGTTGGCGAATAAGCTGAAACCAGCAATTCGAAACAGGCGTCGTGGTCTCCTTTCAAAGAAAGTTTTGTTGTTGCAAGACAACGCCCGTCCGCACATGGCCCATAACACCATAGAAACTATCAACAGGTTGGGCTTTGAGACCCTGGAACACCCTCCCTACAGCCCTGATCTCGCTCCCTCAGACTTTCATCTCTTTGGACCGCTCAAGGAAGCTTTGAGAGGTCGTCTATTTGCCTCAGACGCAGACGTTCGGGATGCGGTGCAAAAGTGGCTTCACGACCAACCGAAAACCTTCTACCAGGAAGGCATACGGAAGCTTGTGGCTCGCTGGACCAAGTGCATTGCTTAAGGTGGAGATTATGTCGAAAAATAATGTATTTGTTGTACACTTGTCTTGTATTTAATAATTCATTTCTAAGATGCGGTGCTGTAAGTACGCGATTTCGTAAAGATTGAATTCTCAAATATTGGTTATCTCTTGGCGTTGTACATCTTTTACGTCCTTGACCACGTCGTCTTTTGCATTCACCAGTCTCATAGTGCCATCTTACTATAACGAGAGACAATCGATTGATGGATATTTAATCTCCGTGCAATATCTTCTCGTGTGTACCCTTCATTAGCCAAACAAACAATTTTAACACAATTTATGACACTTAAATGAGGCATCTCGCTAACTGAAACTACACACTAAAGCTCTGGAAATGTCATTCTGACGACATCGAATGGAGATCAATCAGTTTTGGTCTCCAAGGCACATTACGCTAATTTATAACGTTTTGTCGTTACCTCTTATTCGCTATATAAAAGGCTATATTAAAATATTCTTTTTTTCTGTAACAAATTGCATAATATGTAGAATATTCCAGTGTAAAATATTTAGCAATAGAAATCATAAAAGTTTTAAAGAAAAAAATAATAAAGACCAAAAATAACATATACAATATTTTTGTCTGTGAGTACATTTTTAGTCTTGAAATAAAAATATTTTCTTGAACAGAGACTGATTTTCTTGATGCAAGAAACCATTTCTCCACGTGTAGTCTCCACACATCCACTGTTAGAAACATTCTTTCACGGATAGTATATGACCCAGCTAGACTCAGACAAAATTACACTCATCTTCCACGAATTCCAAAAGAGAAAAAAGTTACTGGAGTAGAATTTCACAGAATAACTCAGTTTCTGCGAGTACTTGGAGTTGTCGATTGTACACGTGTGAAATTACAGTCACCAGGTAAATATCAATGACTAAAGAATGACACATCGGCATATACAGTAGTAAATATTGATATTTTGTAAAGTCGGAGAATTCAAAATTTCGTTCTGAGGACGTGATCATATATTATTCCATCTTATTTTAAAATACAATTCTCTTTATCAAATCAGTATCGCCAATTTAGGATAAATTGTTTAATAATTTCAATTTTATTAAAGGCAGGTTAAATGACAAAACATATGGAACAGCACATAGAAGCTACAGCAAATATAATTTGCTTTAAATCATCTTGAACAAATCACCACAATAATTGCTATTGAACATTTTTGGAACCAACAACCCCACCATTGGGGCAAATATTTTAAATCAACATACTTGACAAAATATCTACAAAAATCAACAATAAAACAATCAAAACGAACTTGATCTATAAACATACTTTTTAAATGCTTGTCCACACATAATACATATATGTACGATATTTGCTAACACAATCTTATTTCAATATTTAAACGGACAATAAGCGATGATATTGATGAAGTGGTGTAATCCCGATTCCTGAATAGGAATGGGGTTATTGGTGTTCGCTTTCGTAAATATTCTAATCTATCCTCTATCCAGCACCTGTTTGGAATATGTGATTATGCACATTACGCGATATCGATAAGATAATTTTGAAATGAATCATTTCACCTTTATGCGACGAATAAATTTTTTCACACACACTACTCACAACACGAGCGTTAATTGTGAAATAATAATACGTAGGTGAATAACAAAGTTAATGTCGAGAATTCGTTAATATTTTTTATGTAATTGCGCTCAAAATGAATCATCGATTTCCTGGAATTTTTCTGGGCATTTCCTCGAGATTTAATCATATGGTTTATGAATGAAAGCGGATTTCGACGAAATATGTAAAAATATATAGAATTTTTGTGTCCTCCGTTTACTATCCCAAAAACATCTCAAAGCTCATATAGCAGTTTTAGTTGTAGCAGTTGAATAACTAGTAGAAAACCATTTCTTCGTATAATATCAATTCCAAAAGCTAACGAAGTTTCTGGCAACAATTTATTGGACAACTCAGCGTTTTCTCATGTAAACTGATCAAAAACTGTATACTAAATAATTCCTGAGAAATTATGATAGAGACAACCATATTTGGTAAACAAATTAAGTGCTATCAATCTTTATTTTGATTTTTTTTCCTTATCTATGGAAGACGATTGTAACTGAATCTAAACAATATGGGTTTTTTTTATTTCTGCAAAGGAGTAACATCAAAGTTGCATCGGGTTTCATAGAATCTTAATGTATGGAAAATTCACAGATGGATTCTATAAACTTTTCTTTCTAATATATCAAACATAATAGACTTCAGATCCAGGACAAGTTGACAGAAACTGGCGTAAAACTTTAACAACTATAAAATGTATTGGCAGAAGTTCAAGAAGAATTTCGTATGATGATAAATCATTTACTTATTATTACGGCAATTAAATGAGGAGGTACATACATTGCAAAACGCAGTTTGACATTAAATTAAAGAAACATGCAATATTTTTGAAAACTTCTGCACTATTATCTTACATCTTACATAACATATGAGATGCGGTCCACGTATTCTAAAGTATCTACGAGGGACGTTGAGTAATTAACGAGACAAACTGCATTAGCGGGAAAACTACGGAATATTATTAGATGAAACTTTCTGTGGGTCAAGTTGGCAACCTTGGGGACAAATTAAGTCAGCTGTTTGAAAGAAATAAAAGCAAACATAACCCCTTTTGTGGATTTCAAAATGTCGGCTCCTCTTAAAACGTGTACGGTGGAAAGGCAACGTTCACTGATAAGATTTTTGTTATCCGAAAGTGTGAAGCCGGCCGAAATTTACTCGAGAATGTAGAAACAGTATGGTGAAAAGTGTTTGTGTCCCAATATTCATCGCTCCGGACGACCGGTTGAAGTGTCGACCGACGCGCTACAAAATCGCATAAATGACCTTATTCTCGATGAGAGACGTATAAAAATCGTGAAAACAGCTGATTTGTGTAATGTTAGTGTTGGAACTGTGTATTTAATCATTCATGACAAGCTGAATTATCGCAAAACGTGTTTGAGATGGGTTCCATGACAGTTAATTCAAGCCCATAAAGACACCCGTGTTCGCATTTGTTCTGAACTCAAACGACGGTTTGACCACTATGAACCTGAATCCATACCTTCGGATAACAAAAATCTTATCACAGAACGTTGTACTTTACAAAACAATTTTTTTTCTGTTTAAATGTTAAATTAATAACTGTCATTTATTGCGTCTAGTTAGCTGCATTCATTTCAACAAACATAACCAATAAAATAAAAGAATGCAGGTTCGCCAATTGCATAGTGTAGCCACGCCAAACTTTGTGATCTTTTTGTTGATCAACACCTACATATAAACTTTAAGAATCTTTAAAAATAATTTCGTCACTTAACAATCTTTTCCATACTATGAGAAGAGCTAACAAATCATTTATTACGATGACAATTAGATTACATCAAAATTGCCTCAGACATGCAAATATTAACAACTTTCTTAGGAGTATAAATACAGCCATACTGTATTTTTAAATGTACCTACAAACCTGCGATTTTTAATAGTTATTTTGATAACTGCATATTTTTAGAAGTTTCAATGTAATTTCTGATAAATTAACAAACACTCGATTGTTATCTTTTGACAACGGATAGGCTATAAATAAGTTTTCCTTGTTTTTGTATTTCCTTACAAACTTTAAGTGCATTTCTAGATGATTAAAGATGGAGACAGTGTAATACAAACTACAAGCTTTCTATTATTATTTCTTTCGGTTACCTAACCAAATAAGCACTTACAACACAAGAAAAAATGCTTACCACTGCCGTTAGAACTCCACGGACTGTAATTCCGGTTTGCGGTTCAAATCTTAGTTCCACTCCGGGTTCTATGATCAATTCGGCGTTCTCTTCGACTATGATATCATTCCTAATCCAATACGGACTTCGCGTCCTGCTAAAGACCACCCTATCTTCGGTGAAGGTTCCACCCGGATGTTCCGTGTATTCCGGACGATTGTAGCTGGTAGTGTAGGTGTTAACCGTGTAACTGTACGTGTAAGGATTGTAATAGTTATAGCTTGGTGTTGTGGGCCAATCGTAGTACGGCGGTTGACACGAAACAGTCGACAAACACAAGATAAAGGCACGGAACACTTCATTCGCATAGTTTTTCCGCATTTTTCACACGTTATTCTCGAGCACCTCAAATCATATTCCACCTTTCACTGACGATCTCATTCGTGGCGCCCGATCTTAACGGAAAATTTAAAAGGCCTATTACACGACGATTTTCACCTTTGACAATTATGTAGTGGTATCACTGCGCAACGTGCCCGTGTTTTACGTTCGGGCGATCTCCCACTTGAGGTGAGACGAACGAACGGGTTCCCTTTTTAAAAAGCTCTCCTTTGTTTCTTCACTCGCGCACTCGACGACCACACGACGATAAAACGCGTCCCGTTCCCGCATATCCCGCGTAATTAAACGTCAGGATCCAAGTCGGCCGTGATACGTTGGAAATTCGAATTTTTCGCGAGTGGAAAAAACAAAAGCCTCAAAGAAACATGCGCGTTTCACATATAAACAACAGTCGTCGTTGCGGCAACGTTAAAGTCGTTATACTACTGAAAGGCGCGGCGGCATCGTCGTTTTTTTTACGTAAAAATCGCCCGCGTCACGTGATACAGGTAAACGCGATCCCCCCTGTCTCCGACTGTCCGCTAAGTCAGGTAGAACAGGTGCGATTGTTATTTATGCCGCCGCTAGATAGCGACTATTTCTATACGACTTCGTCAAGTCAAGAGAGTACGACTTTGTAATGAAAAGTAGATATTAACGCAGGCCGCGATATCGTGCTCTACCTCTTCTATAACCTAGCTGTATGCTACTGACTGTCGAAGTGCGATGATGAAATAAGTGAAATTGTCGTAGATTACGTTGGTGGAGGAATTATGTGCATTATAATTGTAATGGTCATTACAACTCCATTTCCGAAAACTTTCCTTATTGTTAAATGAATAAGAATAAAACGAATAACATTTAAAATTTTAAACTTGGGAACCTTATTAAAAGTATTTCTATGAAATTTCACATCATACACTTTGAAAATAAAACTGTATATCTAAATAAATAAAAAAGCAGCTATATATCACCGATTAGCTTTAATTTTCATATCTTTGGGGTGATTTCTAGAAATGGAGTGAATGTATTGGGTGTTTTCTAGAAAGTTCCACACGCCATAATTCTATTATTTGTTATCCAATTTTAATCAACAAAAGACAACGAAACAATACTATAATAATAATAGGCTTCGCTTGTATTATTATTTTTTCAACGTCAGCAACAGTTAACTTTCTTTTTTCAATAGCGAAACATATTTTTTTCTAATATTTCCAATAAAAATGTTTTTCCTAATTGCGTTATGTGAGATGTCCAACAAATTGTTTTTTTTTTGTGTTTTATTTCAGGGATTTTAAAGGAATTGTTTTATTTTAAACTAGTAAAATGTCATTTAGATAACAAGTCACTGTTTCTCGTCCTAAAAATTGATTTATTTTTCTCTGGGAATGTATAATAACATTTTTACCGATTTGCTACAATTTATGCAATAAATATAGTGATGTTAAATTATTTTACTTTTCGTTGTTCCGATAAATTAGAAACATTATTGTTTTTTTAAACTCTTCTGTTAGACACCATTGAATTTAGAATAAATATTTCTATAAAAAATTGTTATAAAAGGTTGTGTATCATTGCTTAAGAAAAGAAAATTGACTATTGCTGGTGTTATGTTTAATCAATGAAGAAATCAATAGTAAGTACTGTTTATGATCCTTGTAACGATGTTTTTCTTCCTTTTTAGATTATCAAAATTGAATAATAAATAAAAGAGGCTTGACATGTTTTTGAGGAACCATTTATATACCAGTTGTCAACCAAATCTGATTTAATAGCAACACACGTCTCTAACAGAGAAGAAAATATTTCATATGTATACATCACATGCAGTGTTGCCAGCAAGAAGAACAAGTTTGTAGAGCAGTCCCAATTAGAGAAGTACATATTACATCATCATTGTCTACGCGAACAAAATTTGTCACTGCCGTAGATATTTTGAACAGAATGGGGCGCTCAAAAATCAAAAAGAGAAACGATTTTAAACGTTTATAATATACAGAATGTAGTAGAAGCAAATATATAACAATTTATTATAGATCCAATGAGAAGAAATGTTAAATTCGGTATTTTATAATTATTTAATTAGAACTATATCCAATTCCTCTAAACTCTAAACACCTCTAACCTCCTCGGAAACAGCAACGGTATGCTACTGAAGTGCGGTTCATTCCTTGACGAGTGATAATCGACACGCCCGACTAAAAAAAGACCCTTCTGTGCCATATGACATAATGTGTCCCTACCAATTTTCATTTTTGAACGTAATATCTGCCTACTCATCGATTGTCAGGTTATACGTCAGATATGCCAACTTAAGGAAGAAGTTGTTAGATCCGCATGGGGATTAAACCTAAAAAAACTGATTGAAATTGACAATTTCTAACGATTTTTTATGGGATATTAAATAATGGCAGTTTATTCGTCAATTGTTTTATGTTTAAATTTATTTAACCGAAACTTTTCATGTGTTTATTTTAAATTTCGCGAATAATTCAAATTGGTAGTTCTGTTAATAAAGTACGTATTTGCTAATTTCTTTGAAACTTCATTGCCGCAATCGTCAATTTCAATCGTCTGAGAATTTTTAAAATGTCTAACGCTTATGAGATTTTTACGTTTTGCTCTTTTTTATAAAGCAAAATGTAAAATTTCATAACGCAATGCAAAAATTTATGAAGCAATCCAATGATCTATAAAGTAAAATTTTGCGCTGGAACCCATTTTATTAAATTTTTGTGAGTAAAGGTCGTTTGATACGATAATGATTTTGGTATAACAAAAAAATGTATGCTTTGGAACTGGTTTTGGTATGAACGTATTTGTCACTAACTTGGTAACAGTAAGTCTTATACCAAAATTGTTATCTAATATATTATTTTTCATTAATATCTTCGTGAAATAGCATCAATCAGAGCTGAAATATTTCATTTTGACTATTTAAAGTCACCGTAAATTTGAATTTAGGGAAATCTAGGAAATTGTGATGCGTTTCAAAGGGAATGTAGATCAAGTTCATTGGCAACATTGTAACATACCTAGTGATGGCAACTGTAAAATATTTGCTACAATCTCCAGTTGCTGTTTATAAAAATGAGCTAACAGTCCAATGTTTTTTTTAATTCGAACGTTAAATAATAGAAAATAATACTATTTTCTATAAGCTGGAAGCGTACTAGAAAAATGCGTAAAATCACATGATAGGCGGTACCACTTAACGTTCCCACCACAATATTCTTTTCTGTGTTTCATAAATAATACCTGTTTTATTAAATCAGTTTTTTTGTTTGATATTTTTTGTATTAAGAGTATAGTTCGAATATTTGCTTACGTACTACGTGAAATTTTTAAGGAAAAAAAAACAGAAGTATAATGCATAGAATGGAAAAACACTATATTTAAGGTTTGTTCCAACGGAGGAACCTTTCACCGTTCTTGAATCAGTAATGAATTGTTTTAAGCCTTTTTTAATAGAATATTTATTGACTTTCCGTCGGGTGCCATTTCTAGAGGGTACATAAAGATCCTGCAGAAGATCCAGCATAGATAATGAAACATTAATAAATAAGTGGAACAACAAATGACTAAAACAAGGGTTGATACGTAAGTGTAAATAAAATAACAGAAAAACACGAGAAGGCAATATTGATTGGAAACAATAGCAATTAAGTAATGTTTCTCTTCTCTTTTATGAAAAGATGGATTTTGTACTTCTCAAATCACTTCCTAATTTCATTGGACCAATGAGATACGCTTTAGACAACTACCTTTAAATGTAAAGATTCCTTTAAAATTATCGGAAATATAGATTTCATTATAAGTTTGCGGAGAGAAAAGTAAAAAGAAAATTCGGCCGTTCATTGATGTAGTATTAATACTATTTTATTCGTCTGTGTAGTACTGTAAACTTTTCGATTAAATTTCAGAAATTTGTATAATTTCGTATGCAAAATTATAAGCCATCTTCAATCTTTAACTTCCAGACACTAGATGACGCAACTAGCTTCAATACCTAACCACACTTTTGCTTTGTTTGTAAAAGTAAATGAATATGTGGTATATAAATACTAATAATTATCGATGCAAAATTACAAATACAACTGCAAAGGAATCTACAAATACAGTGTAGTGTGCAGTATCTATAAAGTACTGGCTTTATTATGAATTCTGAAAACAAGAAATGTGAAGTTATAGTGCTTTTTAATGGATATTCCAATAATACCGAACAAGGCTTACAAAGTAATTGTACATCTACATTGATCAAAGGGAACAAAAATGTAATAATAGATACAATGACGGCTTGGGATGGACCAAAACTAGAAAAAGCGATAGAAGAGAATGGTTTAAAGTGCTCTGATATTGATTATGTTGTATGTACGCATGGTCATTCCGATCATATTGGTTGCAATTATTTATTTCAAAATGCGATCCACATCGTCGGACGTTGTATATCAAAAAAAGACATTTACTACGATTTCGACTTTGCAGTTGGTGAACCTTATTTTATCGATACAAATATTCGTGTAATTCCAACACCCGGTCATACATTGCAAGATGTTTCAGTGCTAGTATCTACAGACAAGGGCCTGTATGCCATTACAGGTGATTTATTTGAGAATGAAGATGATGAAGATCTTTGGCATAAATTAGAAATTGATAATGCAGACTTGCAACGGAAATATAGGAATGAAATACTGAAGTGCGCTGATTTCATCATACCCGGGCATGGACCGATGTTTCCAGCAAAGGATAAATGTGATCATATGGGTTAAGTTAATGAATAGCACTTATGATACAGATATACCCTCCGAAAAATCGTTTTTCTTACACCAACTCCTACGTCGAACTAGACGCATTATATGACGCAATTTTAAGTTATTCAAAATTAAATGTTTTTTTTCTTTCAAATAAAAAAATTAGGAGTGCAAAGGGTTAAGTTTTGCATATACAGCGTGTGCAAAAAAGTATGCAACAAATCTATTGATTTCTAAAAAAATGTTATTCTTGGTAAAAGTTGGTGCATGCATCCAAACTTACAATTGATATAACAGATCTACTCTAAGGCATAGAAAACTTAAAAAGAACGCCAACCTAATAAAAAATGTATATGCATTATAGCGCCATCAAACAAATGCACACAAGAACTAAAACTAGCGCGTAATACGAATCTTCTAATTAAAGTAATTGTAAGATTACGAATACATCTTCCTAATAAAATTTCTGCGTATCTTTAAAAATAAGGGTGCTTTACTCTTGGGAGGTTCTCAAAGAAACGCGGTTATTATTCCTTAGAGATCTGTTATAGTCATCGTAAATTTGGGTAGATGCACCAACTTTTATCAAGAGTAACATTTTTTGTGAAACCAATAAAAAAGTTTCCCATTTGTTGCATACTTTTTTTGACACACTGTATACTCTCAAATAGTTTAACGATGTCCACAAAGTAGTAGATTTATGTACAGTGCCATCACAAAATTTGGAAACAGCAAGAAATTCTTCAAAAAATAAAAATTTAACTTGTTTGTATTATAATTTTTATTATAGCCTTGTTTCTGCAGAAATCGTAAACTAGTCAGGGCTAGTCAATTGTGAAATTGATCAGAAAATATTTTCGGATTTTTTTTAGTCAATCAAATTGCGTCTGACCAGTTTGTGATTTCTGCAAAAACGAGCCTTATACTTAAAATATAATCATCTGTTAAAATAATTAATTTATCATTTATTTTCATCTATATGCTCTCTCTTGGCCTTAATAACAACTTTACAAATTTTAGGCATTTTTTTGATTTATATATCTAAACAGTCAGTTAATTTGTTGCCAAGCCTTTTGTAAATCATTCCACAACTGTTGAGCGTTTTGTGGTCGTGTGTGTTTCGCTCTCCGGTAAAGATCATTCCACAAAAGCTCAGTAGGCGACAAATCGGGATTTTGAGGAGGGCACACCGCTAACTGAACTTTATCTGCTGCTGCTTTCTCTTCGAGAAGGATCGTGTTTGGAGTTATTGTCTTGTTAAGACGCAAACGGTTCATCAACAGTATCTAGAGAGTTCTAGATGGCATGGCATGATTTTGCAAAACGTTTAAAAATTCTGTCTGCAATCTTCCAGTAATTTGCACCAAATCACGTGGTGTACCAGCAAAAACAGCCGCAAACCATATTTGTTTGATTGATGATATTAAACAGGCTTTATTCACGGCGATGTCGACGAACAAACACTACGTTTTGATTAAAATATTTTGAACTTTTATTCGTCAGTCCATAAAACCTTTTTCTATTGATTCAATGACCAATTTGCGTGCTCGCTTGCCCTTTTCTGCTTGTAAATATGTACGTGTTAATAACGGTTTTTCGTTTCTCTTCGACTTAATGTGTAATTTCGACGAAATATCAAGCCTAATAGCAGTATCTCTTTCTGTATATCCATCATCGCGAAGTGTGCAAATGGTAGAGCGTTGTTTTATAGTTAATTGTTTTCGTTTTTATACTTTTTGTTCAAAAGCTTAATTTTTGCCAATCATTTACTACATAAAAATTATGCCTAGCTAATAAAGACCACCATTTTGGGTTACTTATCATAGGCGTGTACGAGCGAGAGGTTTGAGACATCGATACCTCTGTACCTCCGCGCTGTAAGTATTTAGTATACACGTTGGCTCAGGTCTCACCGGGGTGCGAGATATATTGTACGTAGCGCGATCTGGCATACTTACATTTATTCCCGCCGGCCAGCCTCGCCGCGCGCAACTGCTGCAGTTTTGAGACGCCTATCTAACGCACTCTTTGTCTATCTATGCGCTCGCAAGGTTCGAACAAGTGATCGTGGATTTTGGATACTCTATGTTGGTTTATACAACCGCAGAGACGGTACAAACCATTACATGGTATCTTGCCGGAAATTCTTATCAATGCACGGTCGATCTATTTTCCGTAAAGTACGTGGATCCTCCTATTACTTCGCATTCGACGATTGAAAGGATCCTCAAAGCGTTTAGGAAATTTAGCTGCGCGGTCAGGAATTGCCGTAAATGTCAACGAATAGACGAACAACCTCAAATCCTTCTAATGCCTCCCGAATGGGAGGAGAGAGAAGTGAGGGTTTGTTCGTTGGTTGAAATGGGCGAACCTTGCTTTATCCGGCAAATTGCAGACGAAATCGGTGTTAGTAGAAATACTATGAAACGTATTTTGAAACGCAACAAATACAAAAGTTACAAAGTTCAAAAATGCCAGATTTTTCCTGAGGGAAATTTTGCAAGATGGAGTTTTGTGCGTCCGTGGTGGAAAGGGCTAACGAAGACGAATATTTTATAAAAAAAATATTCCTGTTTCCTTCAGTCGTGCAATATTGGTCCCAAGAAAATCAACATCTGGTCCGTAGTGTAAGAACTCGGTATCTCGAAAAACTTAACGTTTGGGCGTCCGACCTCAATCTTTGCGACTTTTTTCTGTGGGGTTATGTCAAGCAAAATCTCTACAGTTTTGCAACAGTACCTTACTTGCAAGTAGAACTGTTGAGAATCTTCGCGACAATAACCCCTAGAAATCTCGAGGCAATGAGACGAGAGTTTTACGATAGACTCGGCTATTGTTTGGCCATGGAGGGGGATATTTTCGAACCCTTCATAAAGTAACATTGTTAGAATTTCAATTTATTTTGTATAATTATCGAATTTATTTTTCTGTAGTTTAATTTTATAAGGGCCGGTTTTACAAACCAATAATAAAGCAGGTATAGCGTTAAACGTGGTATTTCTAAGTAATAAGTGTTTTACAAACTTAGAATATCGCAGGTATAAGCTAAACCAAGGATAAACGGAGTATAAAAGTATTCTCGGTTCAGGAACTCGAATATATTCGGAATAAAGATATTCCATGCTCCTATTGGTAATCCACTTGACACAACGCACGCGCATTTCCGTTCGTAATAACTGCTTGTTAAACAACATAACCTCTAGACTATTTATTTTGTACATAAACAATAACAGTACATAATAAACCAAAAATGAATTTAAACGATATTCCAGTTTTTGATTCTGACGATGATGATATTTTAGAAAGAATTCGACGACTCAAACGGTTCAGATATAGGTAAAATGCTTTAGTAACTAGAAATGAATTCATCTTTCTAATAAAATGTTTACAGGCCAAATTATTTCCAAGAGTATAATGCTTTTCCACCACTTCTAACAGAATTCCAGTTTCACCGGGCGAAAAATTATTACAGCGAAACCGTGTTTTTGTAGCTTCCATTTGCTATATATTATAAATATTTCGATGGGATGGCTAAAAAATATCGTATGATCACCACGTTAAAACGGTTAAAACTAAAGAAGCGGGAATATCTACAAACTAGCGCAAGCGCATTACTTTCTTTCGCTACCAACTTTGGGCTATACGGCATGTATTCTGGGAGTAGCCATTCCACTTCTAGAATTGCGTGGTAAAACACTACTACATTTATCCCTAGAATTATGCTGGTATATTTTTATCTGTAGTATAGCTAGTCCGTACTTTGTATGAGGTTTGTAAAACCGGCCCTAAGAATCGTTTATTTTCCTACTTAGAATTACTTTTTCGTTCTCCTACATCGAAACTGTACTTTCTAACATGTCTCAGTGAGACTCGAATGCGCTGTTGCCATTCACAAAGCAATCCCCCGTTCGTATCTGGACCAACGTGTATGAGCAGCTGTTATTGTGTGAAGCGAGTAACAGTTATGGAACATGCACTAGTTTTCTTATTTTAAAGAAATTCGGGCTTGTTTTTAAACTTTATAGTGCTCCATATTAATTTTCGTTAAAAAAAAACAAAATTTGGGATAAGGTATACTTTCCAGGCTTTACAAAGCTAAATATACATTTTCCTTATTTATTACAACTGCCTTTCTAGAAAAAACTTGCAATAATTATGTGAATTGTATATTAGAGTAATATATTCACAAGAAAATTATACATATAAAAATAATATTGTTACAACATATTGAAAATGTAAAAATATAAATAAAAGCGAAATAGACTAAAAAAGCCATATTAACACATATGCCAACACTGCTTTTACTTCCTTCATAATCGTGTAGCACATTTGTAGCTTAGAAAATAGAGTTCATATACGAATCTTCATATGCAGTGAAATGTAAGCTGATAAATTCAATTAACAGACCAAAAGGTTAATACCCCATAAGACTATGCTATTCTCTAAGGCGACAGTAGACCAAATAAATATTTTCTTCTAGGAAGTGTCATTAATAATCAGATTTCAACAATTCTGACAATTAATTTAGTGCAGATGTAGTATCACTGTATTAATAAGAGCTCACACGTAAGTATTTACATCTATTGGATTAGTTAACAATTTCACATAATTTCAGACTTATAATTAACGAAAATATTAAAATCGTATTTGGCATTAATATAAAAAAAACTACAAACTTTTGTGAAATCCAGACCCTATGCCCCACACATATCACAATTACCGGGATTTTCGCGTGAGCATACAAGTGCCGTTATTTCTAATTTTTGTTTGGCATCTTCTTGATCATCATGGTCTCCATTTGCGTATTCACCATTCTCCGTTGTGCTTCCATTCAACTTGTTATCTTTATTTACGGGCACGATTAATCTACTTTTATCCACAGTGAATTGTATAGGCTTCGCAGCTGGTTTCGTCCTTAGGTAATACATTCCCGTCTTCAAACCTTTCTTCCATCCGTAGAAATGAATCGAAGTGAGGACGCCGTAACTAGGCTTCTCGACGTGTAGATTCAGCGACTGACTCTGATCAATGAAAGCGCCACGATCTGCCGCTTGGTTAATAATAACCTTATTAGAGATTTCCCATACGGTCTTGTAGATTTTCTTGATATCATCCGGTATTCCGGGAATATTCTGTATCGACCCACAATTGGCGAGGATCTGATTCTTCATGTCGTCGTCCCAGAGACCGCTATCGGTAAGATCGCGCAACAGATGATGATTAACGACCTGGAATTCTCCAGACAATACGCGTCTGGTGTAGATGTTCGAAGTGTACGGTTCGAAGGATTCATTATTTCCTAGGATTTGAGCGGTCGAAGCTGTCGGCATAGGTGCTAGTAGTAAAGAATTTCTTATGCCATGTTTAGCTATCTTCGCTTTTAATGCGCTCCAATCCCATAGATTTGTTGGCGTTACGTTCCACATATCGTATTGTAGAATGCCTGTAATATTAAAAATACTACTCTAATTGGTTAAAATTGAAGTCAATGATGATTACTAGAGATGGGTCTGCAATGCATGCGAATTTAATCTTTAATGTCGGAAGTACCAAGTTAAATCATTTGGCAAATTTCAAAAGTGTTTACTGGGTGGCGGTTTGACAATTGATGTAATCATGTTACATGAATTTGGCATCAAGGAAGATATTGTCAAGAATAGATTACCAAGACCCTTATTGCTGCATATTGAAATTTTTTTATTTTATTGTATACCCTAATATGTGTGGTATTGAAATTAAAAGCATAACATACGAAGCATCCTATTTACAAGAAAGTTGGCATCACTTCCGCTGCAAAAAAATGCAAAACGGTAGTCTCTGTTGATCAACAGTTAGTACGGGGAGGTTGGAGGTATAGTTTAGTTGGTTTTATATAATATAGATGTAATGTCTATAAAGGACGTTTTTGGCTTTTAAGGTGTTATTATACCGGAGGGGTTTCTAAAATGTGTCAGGTTTTTTATCCTTGTGATACAATGGATCTAATTTTTTACGAGAAAATATGGGAATGTTATCGAAAGTGTTTGTACGGGGAACATTATTTTCATGACGCATGCGTCAAACCGCAAATTATCAAACACTTTATTTATATTTTGAATTGTGCGTTGTTTAATTTCCTTTTTTTTATATTTTCTAGGTGTTGTGCATTTAGCATTCTTTTTCAGTGCAGTGTTCACAAATTGTGTAATCATTATCTTAAATTCATTATAAAAAATACTGTGCGCAGAATACAACAAACACAATGCGGAAAAGAATTGTTACGTTCGGTTCTTCAGAAGACTGCAAAAAGTTAGATTATCATGAAAAATATTATTACTTGAAACAAAACAAGTGTATTATTTGTTTTAGAATACTTACTATAGCTTGATCAATAATACTTCAGAGTAGTACTTCTATAATAAATTATTAATTATTAAAGCAAGGTAATGTCTCTGCGCGGCATAGGCGTGCGCTCCCTTTATAACAACAACATAACCAAACAAGAATTATACCTGAAAAGTTGTGAAACACTCGCCCTCTTAAGCAGCGTTATCAGTAGGTTGGTGGACTGCATCGGAATTACCGAACATTAAAAGTAGAAGCACCATTACCACGAAGCTGTGCGTGAAATGATCGAAGATGTTTTGCAGATTTGGGAAACACTTTTCTTGTACTTGCTATTAATGCATCTACCTCGGGTGAACATTGTCGAATAGTTTCTGCCACAAGATGTAAAGCATGCACTTTACACGAAACATGTACACTTGCAACCGTGCTCAAGAAGAGAATGGCTTACCGAATGCATTGTTGCGGCACCACCGCTCATAAACATCAACACTTGACGTGGTGAGACTTGAAAGTTTTCTAACGTACTAAGAATCACCCTCACAATTGCTGCACCAGTACACTTTTCCAGTCCTAGAAGCAGCGGAAATGTCGGTTTATGAGGGTTCAGTACACGTATTGACATTTAGAATAGAATTTCTTTTACAATCTGTTGTCTCGTCAACACATAACCAAAGCAACTAATTTTTTAATATAGGGTTGTACTTATATCAAAAGTTCTGAAACGATTATTTTTCGAATAAGCGAAGTAACAAATTACAGGTTATCATAATGACAAGTAAATCGAAAATAAAGGCAGTTCTCGTTGGCACGCCCTTTTTCCTATTTCTGCGTTCTTCGGTATTTACATGTTTGTTACAGTCCGCCTTGTCCCAGCACATCAAATATTTCTCGCACACTTTACAAACTATTTTAGCACCGTCGTAGAATAAATCCGGAAAGTCACAGATAAGTTTATTTACTGTGCCAGCAAAGGCTCGTTTTTGTTCATATTATACATTTTGAATTAATAATTATATATTTATAACGAATAACAAAACACAACGCACGCTCTCGTTTCCTAAACTGAACGAAAAATAAACAAGTGGACGCTGACAAAGCAATTTTTGCACACAGTCCGCTACTGCGGTGAAACGTGTATGTATCGCAGAGATGATTACCTCGCTCTATTAATTGTGAATGAAAATGAATATTTAGTATCATGGTACTACATAAACTACACACGATACACTAACAGATTAACTAATGTTACACCAAAAACCTAAATTGAAACAAACTTGTAGTAAACAAAACAAACGAAATAAATCTGTACATTTGTCTGATAACCCCATTTACAAAATGGCAACATACGTACAAAGTCATGAAATTTGTTTACACAAGATCAAAGGTGCGGAGAGTCTCACATCTGCATATTATCTAACCTGTCGTAATTGTCGCAATAAACAAAAGATCCTTCTTCTTAAGCATTACCTAGGATATAATTTTTAACTAAAAGGCATTTAGAGTTAATTATAAATTTACACATATTCAATCAGTTCAACATTTGGTAAGTAGATATAAACATAGGCCTTAAGTAAAAACAAAACAACCTAGATTTCCATTTCCTGATAGGAAGTCGTCAAGAACTTCAAATGCTGGAATTCGGTATTCAATCAATTAAAATAAAAGCAAGGGCAGCAAGTTTTGCAGAATCAGCGATTGCTAAATAATTGTAGTAGACCATATTACCAGTCTGAAGGTCTTCCTAGATAATGAATCTTCGAACAAAATGCATAAAGCAGACATTTTGAAGAAGAAAGGACTGAGTAAGAAATATGTACAGTTGAAGCAGCCAAAGCTGGTTGGCGGTGGAGATAAGTTTTTTTGGAAATTATTATTGGAAACTATAACGATTTCTAGAGGCATAGATTGTGTGCAATCTCATGCACTTTCCTAGTAACTAATGCATATTGCTAAGCTGTTATTAAACTCTCGGCTGCTAATATATGAAAAAAGATAAAAAAATACTTCTTTTCTTTATTTTTCTTTTGTTGCAAAATTATTCGAATAATTACCTTTACTAACAGGGGAACCTTCGTAAGTGGAATACGGTCCTTCTACCTCGGCCAATTCGCAACTAGCCTCCAAAGCGCCATAGTACAAGGTCTCGAAAATCTGCAAGTTTAACATGCAAGCCTCCTCACCATCATACGGCATTCTTAACAAAATAAAAGCATCTGCAAGGCCCTGTATCCCAATACCGATTGGTCTATGTCGCATATTCGACGTTTTGCTCTCGGGAATTGGATAATAGTTAACGTCGATGATCTTGTTTAAGTTGCGCGTGACGATTTTCGCGACGTTCTTTAGGCTTTCGAAATCGTACGTCTTCCTATCCGGTTTTACGAACATATTCACAGCAATCGATGCCAGATTACAAACTGCAATTTCGTCTTTGGAACTATACTCTACGATCTCGGTACATAAATTGCTACTTTTGATCGTTCCCAGATTCTGCTGGTTGCTTTTGCGATTGCAAGCATCCTTGTAGAGCATGTAAGGGGTGCCGGTTTCCACTTGAGCGGCAATGACGGCGCGCCATAGTTGCTGAGCGGGAATCTGGGTGACGTATCTCTTTTCTGATTCGTATTTCTCGTATAGCCTTTCGAATTCTTCGCCCCAGCAATCGGAAAGTCCCGGACATTGATGTGGGCACATCAGCGACCAAGTACCTGTATAATAAATTAATTTAATCACCGGTAGATATGTAAGATTATAAATATTTTGGAAAGTGACAATAATGGTTATTCCATGTATGTGTTCAGTCCTCAATAGTTATGGGAATTTAGTTGTAAAAATAAGAGTTAATTAAGAAAAAAAAAAAAAATGGAAATGAATTTTTGCACCCACAGATTGACTACAAGAACCATTGCGATATACACCATTCGCAATGGTTCTTGCGTTGATTTTGGCTTTATTAAAGTCTGTTTGTCGAATCTTAATAATGAGGCCCATACAGGAACAAGAAATTGAACGATGTTTCGGAGTATTAAAAGCAAGCTTGGGTATTCGTTCGGAGTAGCTCCATTTACTCCGAACGAATACCTGAATTCAGCCTAAAATGTCGTTTGCCTATACTAACACATGGATGCTACCTCAAATTGAAAACTGTCCCGGCTGTTATTGTAACAAACTGCAGTTTTGCATTATTTCTATTTAGAAATTGGTAAGGAAAATATTCCATCCGTTCCGAAGAGTTAGAAGGGTACGCATTTGATGCATTAATAGAAAATAGACAAATTCCTGAAATACTTGGATAGGGAGGTGACATTGAGGAACTAACAGTGATGAAGACAGTTTATGCCCCTTTGTAGACAGATCAAAAACCAACAAAGAATCATGGCCGCTAGGGATGGAAGTTACCGCTTTCCGGGAGGAAATCTCGGCGTTGACCCTAGTAGCATACTGCTTACTGACCTTAAGATTGTAGGCCATCTTACCGACAGCAAGAAAGTAGTATCAACACTGAACCGACTAATAACTTCGAATCTGCTATTAGACCGTCACAGAGCTCTATTCTTAGTCTCTGAAACAAACAATATCAACGTAATATGGCTGAAGGGCCACAATGGAAATCCTGGCAATGAAGAAGCGGACAGGTTAGCCAGGAAGGAGTTGAGGATGACTGTACACGGTCTAGAACCCTCCATTCGACCACCTGTGTATGCGCTTTATGAAAGGATCAGAACTATCACCCATGAAAATTTCTTGAGAAAATGGGATGAAATTAATTCCTGCTATACCGTTAGTCACCTTGATGTATTCGAACAAGCGGACAGCACTAATATATCTGAGACTGTCCAGAATAGACCTTCGTATGGCTGTTGGGATTCTGACTGGACATTGCCGGTTAAAGGAGTACTTTCACAAGATGCGATTAACCGAAGATCTCTCATGTAGGGGCTGCCAAGCTGAAGACGATACACTGGAACACTTCCTTTGCAAGTGCCCGGCGTTGATGTCAATTCTAAGGACCATGTTGAGTGGCGAGCGGCTACGTCTTGTCGCCATTAGGGCGATTTCTCTGGGCAACATCCTAACCTATGCCAAGGTAGTGGGTTGATTGACGGCCTATTGTGGCCTAAATGCTGCGGGATCTATTTCACCCTCCCATTGCCCATAACCATAATTGACAAATCAAATTCGGTAAGTCATCGATTTTAAGTGGGCACAAAATTTTATGGAGGGACACGTATCCACCTTTCCTCACCCGCATTTACTCCATTGCATGCTGTTATCTGGAATCAGCATGCTTAGTGTCTTAATTTAGGAACTAGACATTTAATGGCTCAAGACTTAAATGCGATAGAGTTTAATATATTTTTTCGCATTCTTTGTGCGATTTTTTTACGATTAAGCTATACCTACCATTTGCCTCGACGCGTTTCATAAACAAGTCGGGTATCCAAAGCGCATAAAATAAATCCCTAGCACGCGCCTCTTCGATTCCGGTATTCTTCTTCAAATTCAAAAAATCCAAAATATCAGCGTGCCACGGCTCCAAGTAAATCGCGAAAGCTCCCGGTCGCTTGTTTCCACCTTGATCAACGTAACGCGCCGTATTATTGAAAACCCTTAGCATCGGCACCAAACCGTTGGATACACCGTTCGTGCCCGCAATATACGTTCCTTTCGCCCTTATATTGTGCACGTTTACGCCGATACCGCCAGCGGACTTCGAAATGTAAGCGCATTGCGCCAAACAGGTGAAAATCCCCTCGATGGAGTCATCGGGCATCATCAGGAGGAAGCACGAAGAGAGCTGCGGTTTTGGTGTAGCAGCAGAGAACAGAGTTGGACTGGCGTGTGTAAAATATTTCTCCGATAGGTAATTGTAGGTTTCGATAACTGCATCGATATCTTCGCCGTGTATTCCAACAGCTACCCGCATCAGCATATGCTGAGGCCTTTCCACGATCTTACCGTTAATGCGTAAGAGGTATGATCTCTCCAAGGTTTTAAAGCCGAAGTAATTGTAGGAAAAGTCCCTGTCGTAAATGATGCAGGAGTTCAAACGGTCTGCGTTATCCATGATGATTTTGTAGTGTTTGTCGGAGATCATTGGTGTCCTTCGACCAGTTTTCTCATTCACCATGTTGTAGAGGGCTTCGACGACATCTAGAACAATATTTAGAATCAGTAGAAGCTAATTACAGTAGACTCCCAATTATCTGGGCTAATGTGGCGGAAAGGCAAATCCGATAACAAAAAATAAAAGCGGAAAGGCAAATCCGATAAACTGACGAAAATGGTGGCGGAGAGCGCTGATGAGTCCTAGTTTCAGTGGTAACGGTTAGGTACCGAAGAAAATTGGGTTTCCTGAGCGGTATATTTTGTATAAACACTTTTCTAATTCTCTTTCTTGGTGATCACTATCTTTGGAAACCTCTTGCAATATATAAATGAGTGAATCATTCGATTGTAGAATTCATTCAATTATTAAAATGATTCGGTTTAGCACATCATTACTATTTTCATTTGAAACTTTATTTACTATTATTTTAAAAAGTCTATCCATTATAATTATTCAAATAGCTGATAGTTAAGATAACAGAATGTGAAATTCCAGTGACATTTCTGTTAAATTCCAAGAACCCATTCAAATTGCATATAAAATAATTATCTTTGGTAGTTCCTTGAAAACAAAAAATCAATAATTCATGCTTTTAGTTCGTAAATATTTACCGCATTAATTAGCATATTAACGTATTCATACTTGTTTCTGTGTAATTCACTATTCACTTTTAAAAATCTACTTATGCAATTATTTCTTGAGTTACTGGTGGGAGCTGAGATTTCATAATATGTTGTATTCTCTTGCAAAAGCTGTTACCTTATAGCCAAAAATAATGAAGAAAAATCTATAAAAGTAAATCAGAGCATTCTTGGCTGCAATTTGATAAAGTGAAAGTTTTATTTAAACCTATGATGGATTCCGTAGATATAATTTATTAGATCGAATTTTACTTCTAGTGAAGGTTAAAAATAAATTTAAGCTGTATCATTGTTAGGAGTGGCAGAGATTGACTTTGTAGTTTTAATTCATTTGAAAATATTTCAATAACAGACTCATACTTCTTAAATAAACTTATAAATATCGATGATCCTTTGGTACTAAGTTTTGCCAGTTTACGTAATTTTCTATTTTATGATTACCTTGTATCTAAAATACCAGCATCATTCTTAATGAGTTCAATAATCCTTGTAGATTATGTATTTGAAATATTAGCACTTATTTTAATCATGTAAATTAGTCTACTTCCCAATTTCTATTACCTTGTTCTACGTATTCATATAAAAATAATTATTCAAACTTAAAAATATATTCCATCATATTTAATTATTTCTCTTTAACTACAAGCTCATTACCTGTAAATTGTTTCTTCGTCTCCTTATGCAAGTTCGACACTTCAATCCTCGCAGCAAGCGTAGCATAATCAGGATGATCCGTAGTCTTCATCGCAGCTGTTTCCGCTGCCAAAGTGTCCAATTCAACAGTCGTCACGCCAGGGTACAGTCCATTTATTACTTTCAATGTAATGGCCAACTATGTATGCACAAGCATTAATCAGGCATCGTAATTAAAGAAAAAATCATAATGAAGACTTACAGGGTCCACGAATTCCATATTTAACCCATAGCATAATTTCTGGATTCTGGACGTAATCTTATCCAAATGCACCTGTTCCTTGCGCCCATCTGCGATAATATTTGTTAGCAAGGTATATTTTTAAGAAATAATAATAAGGCTTTTAATATAACCTTACCTCGCTTTATAACATACATCTTGCTGGTGCCTATGCTGTTGCTTACGGGTTTGTTTACCATTGTGTGTTAATACAATAGCAGGTAGAAATTCAACACCTTTGCAAGTGCACAACAATGTAGTTTACACATGAATAAGTTTAGGCGGTAAAATCATGCCCCTATCTTGCTTTTTTATGAATAAAACCGTTAGTTTTGGCGCGTATTTTCATTTGATACAACATTCATGCATTACGCGTAGCCAACTACTAAAAATAAGCGTCACTTCTATAGACAATAGTCACTACAGTTCATAAATTAAATAAAAACAAATTCATTTCCAAACGAATAAATAAAAACAGAAAACTTGTGACAAATGCTTACTAAAATAATTAAAATTTTTTATTATTAGAACATAGTTTAACAATTTATTAAAATTATTGGAATATACCGACTTAAATTTGTATGTTTGGACAATGCCAGAAAATCTGATCAAATCCTTTAATTAATTTTAAAATAAACACTAAAATTACAGATATGAAATTGAAAAGTAAGAATTAATTTAAATAAGCTTTACAAATGCAGGGTTTTGTTTTCATTCGAAGTAAAATTGGCAGCCTATATGTCAGGCGTGGTTTATTGACACACTGCCACCATTTACATATTTCTTTATTATTTACATTTATGGAAATTGCAACAGTATGAAATATTCAAATATACACCTATCTTAGTATATATTTAGTTCTTAGATTGATTATTCTTATTAAATCTAACACCACTGTTCATTTCTTAATCAACATCCAGGGTACTTTAAGATTATTCATTTTAATGTTTACTATATCTCGCAGTTTAACAAGGATGAGTTTGGTAGAAATAATTTGGGTAACATCGATTACTGAGTATAAACAGAGATATAAATATTGAGTAGCCCAAAAGACAGACACTCGGTGAACAACAATTTTGTCGCTCACAATGTTCACTACGGTTTAGAATGCGCGTGAACATATGATCGACAAAATAAATTTTGTTCTATTTTTTTGGCCGACCTGATCGTCTGCTAGGAAAATAGTTTGTCGACTGTGCTACACCGAAAACTTTTTTGTAGTTTAACGCTATTTAGGTTGCCTATCTTTAAATGTTACGTGATGCCACAGGAATGATTATGAAGTGTCCGAGGTTGACAATATCAAATTGAATGTGGAAATACGTTGCAGTTGCAGTGTTGCTACTTGCAGCATAATTATCGAATTGTAACATGATTTTTCTTCCAAACTATGCCAAAAAATGTAACATAATCGATAATAGCAACATATTTTTTAATCTAGGCACCTGAACAGAATTAAATGATTTTTATATCACAACCTTAATTGCAAGCGACCAGTTTAACTACAAAGTATAATAATACAAACGCTGTTGCCAATCTAGTGGGATATAATTTTATTTAGTGAACAAATTTTTAATTTACTGGAAATGTTACGTCTTATGACCTTGATATTTTACGTGAATAGTGTATGGTACATAATTCTGCGCAGAATTGTACATATAAAAATTATTATGCATCGTGCAGATATATAGGAGCCATATAGGCAATTAACACACGACTTCTATATGACACGCACAATTAATATGAACTCTTGACAAATAGAGAATTCAAAAATATAAAGTACACCTGTGCCGTGTAAAAATAGCCTTTCACTATAAAAAAATTTTAGCGGAATTTTAGTCGATAAACGAGGCTTCGGGTTTTAAGGTGCGTCGGATTTTAAGATGGCAACACTGAATACAAAGATGGAGAAACGAAAACCAAATCAAGTTAATAAAAGAAGAAGTAGTGACTTCCTTTACACTAGCTAGCAAAGAAATGTAGCGAAGTGAATATATTGAAGCACTCGGAAAATTCCTCGTGCTACACGGGGAGTCACATGTATCCGGGAATAAAGAATAATATAAAATAGATAAGGTCGTCCTGTCAATATATCGTAAAAGCAGCAAGCACGTATGTACTTATATTTAAATAAGTTATACCAATTTAAATGTTTTATTGAGTTTTTTGTAAAATTTTACTTTTTAATGAGAACAAATAAATTTTTGAATATAAGCATTTTTATTTTATTAAAAAAAATTATTTGCAACATAATTTTGAGTAAACATCGATAATTTTGACAACACTGTACGATTCCTCCATTGACCTGTGGTATCACTGTGCAATTGGCAAACCAGAGTTCCTTATTGTATTGGTTATGTTTTATTACATTTTTTAAAATTCCGCGGATGATTTAAGTTGGTAGTTCCGGCAATAAAGGACATACTCGCAAATTTTTTGACGTAAGACAGACGAATATATCCTTTATTGCCGGAACTACCAACTTAAATCATCCGCGAAATTGAAAAGAATGCCAACTCTAATTATTATGTTAGTTAAAGTTTACTTAAAATGTAAAGCTATAAATTACTATCCAGGATGTTTAAAATAATTGATAGAACAGAGTTTTATACTTATTTTGTCTCACCAAAGGAGTAAAAGACGAATAACAGTTACTAATTTGACAGAATAATAATTTTTTAAACTCTCTTGTTGCCAATCTTGGACACTTTTGAGTTCTATAAAACTATGGCTAATTAAATTAGATTTATTCTATAATTTTATGTTTTATTTGTTATATGTAGAGTTTGTTAAAAAGGTAGTACCGGATAGCAGTAGCGTAGCGATAGCGGCCTGGGTAGGGATAATTTTCAACTCGTAGTCGATCTCGACAGTACCGCGAGAGAGTTCAAAGCGACAGTACGTTGCACGCTGCACGTTAAATAAGTACGCGGAGATGGGACGCCCAAAGGGTGTAACGTTCCCTTCGAATGTGAATAAATATCTCAGGCATTTCCTTGGATTAGAATATAGAAGTCCGCATATTTATTGCACAATATGCAATAGCGGATTGCTAAGTCGCGATAGGTTTGAATGTAGAAAACATTGTAAAAGTAAACGTCATGTATTGAATTTAAGGAACAGTATTCCATACTGGCAATTTTTATATGATTTTATTTTTATGTTAAGTGTTTGCAACAACCCACAACATCTAGTATCGAATGAACACTTTTGTCTTTTTTGGGCTAAGTACGTTTCCTGATGGAAGCTGCCAACATCTATGCAATTACGATACAATTTGCCACGTGTGCAAGGTACAGTAAAGGAATGTATAAAAGACGAGTTGAGAAATAAGAAAATCTGTCTCTGTGTGGATGAAACAACTGATACTCAGAAACACAGCGTCATTCATGTTGTAGCGCGTCCTTTAAAACGTGATGGTCCACCAGCTTCATTGTTGTTATCCAGTAAAAGGATTCAGAAAACTAATGCAGAAACTGTTGTCAAGATAAAAGATTCGTTGAGAGAATTTCGTATCACAGGAACCCAAGTCACAATGTTCGTTACTGACGGAGCAGCAACAATGCTGAGAGTTGGTAGGATGTTGAAAATATGCTTTCCGACTCTTCTTCACATAACATGCCTCATACACGCATGTCACCTCGTACCAGAAACCATTCGAAGGAAGTATCCGATGGTGGATAAGTTAATAGCATCTACCAAAAAAGGGTTCATCAAATCTCCCAAACACATCCGTGTATTCAAACAACTGTGTCCGAAATTACCACCACCACCTCAGCCTAACGCGATGGGGAACATGGCTTCAGGCAGTGTCTTACTATCAGAAATATTTTTCACAAGTGAAAAATGACATCTTGAAACTTGATTCAAATGATTCTGCATCAGTTCGAGATAGTCAGCAACTTTCTTCCAATTCGGACGTTCAACAACAAATAGATGAAATTTCCATGAACTATTCTGAAGTTGCACAAGCTATTGAGTAATTAGAAAACAGTTACTTATCTGCACGAGACGCATTAAATTGCATAAACAATTTACAAGACGCTCTAGAAAACTTGACGAACACTGTAGAATTCGATGTTGCTCAAAAATTTGGTGCAATTTTAACGAAAAATCCCAATTTACAGAAGGTTCGGTCTATAACTGAAAATCAAGAGTGGCCGGATGAGGAAAAGGAATATCTGGCATTTGCAAATCTTACTTACTGGATATCGAACGATCATTTTCGAAGTATACGACAACGTATTCACAACACCGTCGACGGCTGAATGAATCGACAATGGAAGCGTTGCTGATGTTGCAATTCTACGCAGCTTATCAGGGCGGTTGCCAATTGCCACAGTGGACATCAAGACGACAGGAAAAGGTAACAATATTATTTTTCACTAATATTGTATATTACGTACCTACTTTTATGCGGTGCGCCACTGTACTAGTAAATAACTAACAATTATTTGTAGTACAATCAGTAATTTTTGTAAAAGTTCCATTCTTTAATTAAGATTCAATGTATTTATACTTTCTTTCTTTCAATTATTAAATGACATTACGAGGAGTTGTTTCATTTCCGAGAGTACTCACCTACAACCTGCGTCTAAAATTACATACGACTACGTTGGACATTATGTAAGATGTTAAACAGTTTATTACCTGTAACATAAGATCCAGATGTAACATAACCCAATTATGATATGAGCTTCCGCAATAAGCAAAGAGGAGCGGTACAGCCGGTTACCTTAGCAACCCTCCGCGCGGAGGCAAAGGAACGACTAACTCATCTTTAATAAGACGATCAATTATGAAACTACGGGCAACTTCTACCGGACTCGACTTCACTACTCCCGCTAATAATTATTATATTTTCTAATTGTGTTTCGAGTTTCCTCTTTCCCGTTTGCTTTCCCTTCGCTTTCTTAGCTTGGATTTTTCTTATCTTTCGCTTTTTACATCTACTGCGCTGAATTTGAAAGCGTGGGTAGGAACAAAAATCCTAACGAGATATGATGCCCTTTCCAATTTTGTTTTTTCTTTTTGTGATGGTTGATATGATAATAAATTTTGACATCCAGCTACAACGTTACTTAAAATTTATGTGCTAAATGGTTCAAAAAATGAATGTTGTTGTCTTAATGAAGATAAAATCATTTAAATTTATATTTTTGTCTCAAAATTCACTCTTTTCTCATTTTTATCTATTCCCTGTTGAGTATTTCATCTATGTGCAAAAAAATTGTTATTTTCCCGGTACTATTGATTTTAAATGATGACGTTGATGATTACAGTCCGGTAACAGGGGGCCGTGCCAAAGCTGTTACCTGCCTAGTATACAAAAACAATAGTAAGAAAATAGAAAAAAAATAACAAAACTAATACATAATTATAATATGTGAAAAGTAGTGAAACACTCACCCTTTTAAGCAGCCTTGGCTACGGAACAGTAAAACTAGAAGCATCATTATCAGTATTAACATCATATGGATAACAGTGGCAAAAGGTTGACACCATTAGATGTGTTTCCACAGTTGTCTCGGTCAGCGATGTTCGCCGTGGTGAGAAAATGAGTTTATATCTTGAAAAAGAGCGTTCAACATCTACCGATGTTATACATGCATGATTAAAATACTCTTTGTACTTAGTCAGTGGATTATTCGATACACCATCACAAATTTGTTTTAGTGTGCTAAAATCGGAATCTTTCTGTGGCACACTCTCGAACTTTTCTAAAACGCGATTATATTTTGCGTCATGTATAGTCAGTAGCTGTGTATGCACTCCGTCCATAATTTGCAGAGACTCCAATAATTATAACGATCTATTTTGCAAATTGGTCTATTGCGTCAGCTAATCCTTTATAGTAGTTATGAATATTTTTTGAATCTGTTTCAACGGAAATATCTTGAAATTTTGACTGGCTCTCCTTAATAGCTGCGGCTTCGGCAGGATTGAATTGTACAACAACAGCTTTTACTATTTTGAAATGTTCAGCATAATAAAAAGCTGCCTGCAACCATGTTCCCCAACGTATAAGAATTGGCTCCGGTGGTTGATGAATACCAGGACACTCTGTGTGAAATGATCGCAGGCGCTTGTGAGATTTCAAAAATACTTCTTTTGTGCTTGCTATTAATGCATCTACCTTGGGAGAACATTGTCGAATGGTTTCTGCCACAAGATGTAAAGCATGCACTTTACACGTAACATGTAAACACTTGCAACCATGTTCAAGAGAACGGCCTACCGAACGCATTATCGCTGCGCCATCGCTCATAAACATCAACGCTTTATCTTTTGAAATTTGAAATTTCTCCAACGTACTAAGTACAACCTTCGTAATTGCTGCAGCACTACACTCTTGTAGTCTTCGGCTAGCTAGTAACAGTGGTAATGCAGGTTTACTAGGGTCTACAGTACCGTGCAATCGAATTAGGGCCATTATATAAATTTGAGTTTTAGCTTAATAAATAATACAAAGTATCAACGTTTGATAAAAACAATTTTTATTTATTTATATATATATATTTATATTAACACGTACATTAATATTTCACACGTACATTAATATTTCGTCGAACAACCCCTTGCTTTTATGACAGCAGCAATTCTTTTTGGCATGCTTGCTATACACGCTGCTGCAACTTCTTTAAGGTGAGCATTATTTTGCCGGCTATTTGTTATGTTTGCTTTCAAAACGTCAACTGTTGTATTGGGAGATGCATAAACTGTACGTTTTAAAGAATTCCAAACATTTTCGATTGGATTCAGGTCGGGGGAATTGCCTGGCCATGGCAATATCTTCAGTTTTCCTGCTGAAAACATTTTTAGAATTGTTTTTGCCCTGTGGCACGGTGCACCATCTTGTATAAATGTGTAAGAGTAATTTTCAGGGTCTAAAGATGTCATATACGGGATTAAGATTGATTCCATAACTTCTTTATATTGAATTTGATTTATGGTACCCGTTACAAAATAGAGCGGTCCAAGCCTTTCCCCTGATATACAGGACCAAATCATGACTGCCGGTGGATGTTTCACTGTTTTTACCACTGCGCTTTCATCATATCGTTCCCATGATCTTCTTCTAACGAAATGAGCAACTCCAGTTACAGCCTCTAGCTGTGACTCGTCACTAAAAACAACCGTTAGAAACAGATATTTTCATTGCATTTTCGAATTTACTAAAAATGTTCCAAATTTTGAAAATATACATAAAATATTAATACATACTTTTTTCCAATCCTCAACAGTAAAATGCCGATGCTGTTGCGCCCACTGCAATCTTGCCGTTTTCATCCTTAAAGTAAGTTTCGGCTTTTTTGCAGGGTGTCTACTTCTGATATTGGCTTCATATAAGCGCGATTTTAATGTTCGATCTGATATTTTTATATTATCAGCCTGTAATATACGCTGAAGTTCTTTCATGCATAGTTGCCTGTTCTCTAATGCCCTTTTTATGATAATTCTCTCTTCCCGTGGCGAAGTTTTGCGAATACCGCGACAATGAGAATGACCACTTGAAGTCGCTGGTAAATTTTCTTTCTTTGACATCGCTACCCTGTCGACTGTTTGACGAGAAACTCGTTCTCTTCTGGCTATTTCCCGATGCGAATACAGCCCCGTCTTTAATAACACTTGAATTCTTGTTTTTTTTCTCATTTGAAATGTCTTTACGTTTGCCCATTTCACAAAATTTATCAATAAAGAAAGAAAACTAAACGTCACGAAATTTCAATTTAATTACACTAAAACAACATGTAAAACGAATATTATAGCACGAAAATATAATACTTGCACTTTACACCATCAAAACTACACGTAAACTAACTTGAAGCAGGTAAAGCCAGTCACCGATTACCGACCCTAAACGTACCTTGGATAGAAAGAAATGTTTGGTGGGAGTTATAATAACGAGAATTTTATACCTACTTAAGAGGATTATCTCAAATACAATTAAAAACATTTTATTGCGGAAAATATTTAGAAATTTTGGTTATTATAATATTAATAGCAAATATTTGTATAAAATCAAAGTGGCCTTAATTCGATTGCACGGTACTGTAGTACCATAATATTTACAATTGAATTTTTTTTACAGTCTGTTGTGTCGTCAACACAAAGAAGAAACTGTTTTTTCAATATGCGTTTCATTTTCTTTTCCACGTCATCGCGTACAAATGCAACATGCTTACGTGCCGTTTTCTCCGTTGGCAACCGCAACTCGGGATTGTATTTGTCCCAAAAGTCCTTAAACTGTTGTTTATCGAGTAAGCTTAGTGGCAAATTACAGTTTATCAACATAAGAATTACATAAAAAAATGCACTTCTCGGTGGCATTTTACAGGTTTTGCAGCTACATATTTCAAATAATGAAGAAAAATTCAGAATTTTAAATATAATACCTAACTTTTTTGATGTGTTGGCATCTTAGGTTAAGAGTCGTAACTTAAATTGAGTTCAAAAAGAAACGTCTACGAAAGCAACACATTTTGTTGTCAAATTACATCCATACACCGACGTTTTAAAGGGACCTGAACTCTACCCTTACACTAAATAACTATACTACCTACATAGGATAAAATTGATTGCGCTAACTGCATTGACAGAAGATAATAAGATTCAAATTGTTGGACAACTTGTTGCGCAACTATGGCAAACAAAATGATAACTGTTGCCATATTTACAGAGAATATGAAAATTGTCGCAAGTGTGCATGATTCGTGAGAAGGTTTTCCTAAAGGCAACAATATATACATTGAAGGAACTTACTTTGATTAATTGATTCCAACTAAGTTCTATAAAGTAAAGAAGTAACAATTAACAGAACAGGTAGAAATAAGGGAAAAAATAGCGAGAACGAAGAACTTTTTTAACGCAGCTTGTTACATGTAGATTTATCGTTATATTCTGTCAACTATCTTTTGTTGCCAACTTAATCTACCTCTTTTTTAATAATTACCAACTTAGCTTATTTAATAACACTACAATAATATTTCTTAAGTTAAAGTATAACGTATTGTAATGATACTTAATTACTCACGTTAGAAAGTTTTTTATTCTGATAGTTTAATTGCATGTATGTAGTTCCATTTTATTTCGAGGCGAAGTAGTGTTGATGACCTCTTCCCTACAGTTTCCCCCAGATTGGTTTTTCTTCTTTGTCTAACACATGTAGACAAGAAGTATTTTAGTTTAAAAAAAGAGTCCAGTAAACAACTTTTAGTGCAAGAAACGAAATTCACTAACGAAGAGTTCCATTATATTTCTTTTTTTTTTTTTAATTCGGAAACTTAAATAAATGCATTAAAATTCTTATATAAATACATTAAAATGTTAATATGCATTAGGCTTTTGTTTAAAAATTCAAAACTTTGTCAAAAGGAATTACAAATTTTGGCGTCCAACGTGGGGCGTCAAAAATTGTAATGAGACGCTAAATAAAAAAAATTAATAACTTAGGGTTAACGTTTTCTTTAAATTACTTGATGTGTGGAATCTACTTATTTTCTTTTGCTAATCGAAACGACTAGAAAATTAAACAATTTTTGGTGTTCAAGAGATACAGTATTCTATTTTGAATTTTAAAAAATTATATTTCTTTCGATAAAGTTTTGATTTTTTTGACAAAAATCTAAGGCAATCCCTAACCGGCAGCTACATTAAAATTTTATTGAATTTATTTGAATTTTTGAAAAATAATTAAATTCAATTTTCTCGTTTATTTGGCCAATGAGTAAATTTTGGTACCTGCATACTGACGTACTTCAAAGAATTGAAGTAGTTCCGTGCCCGTTCTTGATATTTTGAGCTCGAAGCAGCACCCGATTCAAAATATTTCTTTCTTCAAATCCTGTTCGGCGGTTAATAATTTTGGTGCTAAAAGTTGCAGCTAAACTGGAGAACTTGATATGCTTGAGTATTACAATTATTGATATTTTTTTTAATAGATTTTACCAATTTACAGAAGCTACAACAATCTAGTTTATCCAAAAGTAAATTCTACACTTTTGGTGGAGGTGCCAGCGTAATGAAACTATTATTATTAATTTCTGCAACTTATTAATATCTAGGAGAAAAAAGCTATTATTTAACACAATTTACACATTTCTACTAACATAGTGTGCACCAAAAATAAAATAAAATAAAATTTCAGAAATCTTTTGATTAATATCCCTAGGATAACGTAAGGATGAAGGATGGTCCAAGGTAAGTTACTTAATCCATATGTTTTAAATAATAAAGGAATATTTTTTTTAGAGGGAACTGGTTGGCAAGTAAATCATTTTTAAAGTCATTGTTGAAAATAGATGCTATTTCATGTAGTTTTTAACCAAGATAGGCATCAATAGGAATTTTAAATTTCAATAAAACAAAAAATGTCCTCCGAATTTCATTCCTAATGTTTTTTTTTTGTACATAGAAAGGAATAAGTCGAAAGACCAAATGGCTTATATTTAAATTCGTGACGATGTTAAGTTGGCAGTAGATAGATTACCTGATTTGCATCTACGCCATTTTAAATTATTATTTTAATCTTTCTGATTTTTACTGACTTCTTCAAGAATTCATTACGACTTTATCCTAGTCTCTAACTAGTCTAAAACACCAGTTCGCTAATTGAAAAACTAAAAAAATTAAGGCTCTGATAAAGTTCAAATTCCTTAAGATTCATATAATAAGTAATAAGTTTTGGGACCCTGTATACATATATAAGTGAAATAGATCTCCACAACTTAACATTCGGAAATAGTAAACTGGAATCAATTTTCCTTTCTTAAATGTGAGCTTATTACTTATACACCTAGTTGTAAATTGAATTTTACAATGAAAGAAATCGCCCATAAAGTAAAAAATCACAACCAACCGAATTCAGGCTATAGTTTTTGTTCCTGAATGATTTATAGAACGTTAAACAACGTACATCGCACCCTCCAACCACCAAACCTCACCCCCACGTACTCGTGAAAAAAAAAAGGCAAAAAATTATCGCATTACGGTCGATCGCGAGGGCTGAAATTCGTTCAAGGGATGGGGGTGTTTTAAGATATTATCCCTCTCGGTCCTCGAAACCCGCTACAATCATCATGCAACATTAAAAATCATAGCGCCCCGCGGCGGTTTATGCTACATTAACTCGCTTGATGGTCTTCCTTCTGAACGGCCTTTGGGCTGTTCGTTGTTGTTCCGCCGCTAAAATAAATTTATCTTCGCCATTTTCTGCGTTGTTTTCGCAGCAGAGGAAGCAATATTTTACGTTATGAACAACTAGACTTACAATAACGGTTGAGTGGGAGGAATCTTATGCAAAATTTCGCGGATTCTTTTGTTTGAAGAATTTCGTTCAAGCCGAAAACAAATAACTGGCTTTTTCATGTTCAATACAGTGAATACAGGATTTACTTCTCAGATACAGATCGCAGTATCAAAATTCATTCAATTTGAAGTATTTTGTTTATTAAATTTTTGGTAATCCTGCATTTTACGACTCCCATTTCACACGATCACTGTTCATATACAAAAATCAATGCAACGATGTCAAATTTTCGTTGCTTAATTTAGTTGTCATTTGAGAATTATTTAGCGAAATCTAAATATTTTAGTTACAAGTGTTTCTATTTACTAGTTTAGTTCAATTTTCTCTATTAGAAATAGCAGGAAAAGGTGGTCTAATCATACAGAGCGAGAAAGGGCAATTAAATCATCAATGTTGCAATAATCCCGCAGATCACACGGTAAATGACATTAAGATATTTTGCAAAAGTCCTTGGACACTTGATCACATTTTAACTACCGTATATGTGTCGTATCGCAATTTTATGCTTTTAATGAAGAAATTCATACATTTTTTATATTTTTGTCAACAAACGTTACTATTACTAGAATATCCAGAATATACAATAATAATAAAAGGGAGATTCTTCGTTTAGAACTGCCTATTTTTTTACAAAATATTAAATTAAATGATAATCAATTTCCGTTTATTATTTTCAACTTTTTACTTACAAAATGATTTAGATTTACTTACATTAATATATACGTGGTGTGTGTGTCGCTTTAAGTTCCTCTCCTGAATCCTGATTTCCTCTTTTTCAATGAATATTCAATATCCTCTTATAATAAACCCCTCTAGTCGTCTTCTTGGCCTCTTGGATTAAATTCTCTTGATTATTTTCTGTTTAGTTTTAACAGTTTTTAATACTTTTAAGTTTACTGTTTCAAACACGTTTGAGTTTTAAATTAAATTTCTAAATGATTAGTCGAGAAAATGTCTTCTGTCAGAAAAATTATTTTTCTATCTCTTGTTTACTCGTTGTCCCGGCATTGCCAATCCAACGACTTAATACTTTTGAATCTGGCGTTACGATGTACATTCTCAATACTGGGACGTTGTGGATTTTGATGATTGGATTCCACATAATGTGTTATACGTGAATTTCGTGTCATTTTTACAAAAAATATCTTTAAAATGTAAATCACTTTTTACCGGAACTTTGATTATCCCCCACAAAGTAATATTAAAATATTAATGATGTCTTTTTTTTAAGAAAGAGATTAATAATATAAATCATCAAAATGCCAGAATTCGAATAATAACCGTAAATAATCCGAATTCTGCAAAAGCTATGTTATATTTTGATATTTTAGCAATATTGACATTAAAATAATACAATTAATGACTTGAAGTGGAAGTGCACAAACTTCACCCCAATAAGTCCTAGTACAATTGTAATGGGATATTGGGGTGAAGTGTGAGCACTTACACCTACCAAATATCAAAATTTAATGTAATATTTGCAGAATTCGAATTATTTTTAGTTATTATTCGAATTCTGGCAGTTTGATAATTTATATTATTAATTCTTCCTTTCTTAAAAACTTCATTAATGTTACTTTATGGGGGATAATGAAAGTCACAAGTTATATTCAATGATTTACATATTGAAAATATTTTTTGTAAAAAACGCGCAAAATTCATGCATAACACACATTATTTGGAATCCAGTAGTAAAAGTTCACAACGTCATCTACAACATCGAAAATGATCATCATTAGGCCAACCACAAAATATATCAAGTCGTTGGATTGGTATTCCTATGACAACAAGTAAACAAGTGGATATTTTCTGACAACAGACGTTTTTGGCAATCCTTATCCGAAATTCAATTTAAAATAATATTAAAAGTATTATGTGTAGTGGAAACTGTTAAAAGTAAACAAGAAAACACCTTGAATAAAATAACCAAGAAAAATAAACTTAAAAAGCTAAGAAAAACGACTGGAGGGGATTTACTACAAACGGATTTGGAGCATTAATTTAAAAGGAAGAAAACAGGATTTAAAAGAAGAACTTCAAATGATATACTAACACATCATACTTTACTGTAAGTAAGTCAAAATTATTTTATAAGTGGAGCATTGAAAATAATATACAAGATTTGTGATTATCATTTAATTTAATATTTCATAAAAAAAAACATCTCAGTATATTCTAAAAGTGCATATACCTCATTCTAACGTAATCTGCGCATTTTAAATTTTCTTATAATTTATATGTATAAACGGTCTCACCGCGAAGTAAAAAGCTTATTAATTGGAATATTAACATACACACCATATTTGATTTATTAGAGATAGAAATTCTGCCAAAATCTGTTTTAACATCAATTCACACATTTGTTATTTAAAATTCCTAACTTATTTCAGGTTACATGTTAGGTATGCAAGTAAATATTCTCTTCATTAAATAGAAACTGTTAGGCAGTAACAATTTAAAGCAAAAAGAATTTGTGTTCAAACAAAAGTAATTTGTGTTACATACATTAAATTTATTTTCAAGTTTAACTGTTTGTACGGTTTTTAATTTAACCCAGATGTATCGATTTGTTTCATATAGACAAAAATTGATGACGTAGGTAAAAGCTGAAAATAGACAATGTGTAAATCATTACGTTACGTCGTTTATTTTAAAATTAGCCGCCAGACAAATATTGCTACCTCTGACAAAACCGACTAGATATAGAGCGAAGTTAGTAAGTCTTATGAAAAACCTTATGTCCTGTACATCTTATGTATTAGGTTATGCATAAAAATAAGCCAGTTATTTCATTAAAGAAGAGAGTTTATCACACGCTAAACAAATTATTAAATAGATTGCCATTATTTTAAATCAAACGTCGTTAGGTATTGTTTATTTTTAGCAATTCTCTACTTATTTCCTTTCTAAAGTTTAATTTTATTAAAACTAACGACTTCTTAAGTTGGCAACAAGATTAATTCCGAAGTTGGATAAGGTTTACAAAGTTCAAATGATAACTAGGTTAAATTTAAATTAAATTGATAATCATTTCCATTTTAACAAGCTTTTTCCGCAGCTTATTTTTTAATTATATCATTTTCCTTATCGAACCTGGGGCTCAATTCTTTAATGTGTACGATCGACTATGCGATATGTCAAAGTTTTGTGCGACGATGAACAGGATCTAATAAGCATGCGACCACGTTTCTACTCGTTTTGTATTGCATACTTTGTAACATTTGATTTAAAGCAGACAAGTCGCATAAGTCGAAAGCCATTAAATTAGTGATTGATGACGCGATCTACGATTGTGTTTTTAGTTTTTCAGTAAGTTCGAGCAACTTTATACGTCAATTCAGCGTCATATTTTTTCCATTTTTGAGAATTAGCGACAACGAATTTATTATAGTGCAGGGTGGTAAGTTGATAAATGTCAACATTCTATAGGTTCCTTTTGCTTAATGTTAGAGTATTAATTTGAATTGGTTTTGGCACGGAAAATAGAAAACGTTGAATTTCGAAACAAGTAAATTAGTTGGTAATTTTCGAACTCTAAACGTTAGCGATCGGTCTTATTTCATTATACTTGTTATTGATTGGCCGCCGAAGAGCTAAATATGGCCCGCTTTCGAACAATTAACTTCGCCGATAAATCGCATCGCACTGATCCCATTTCTCTGCCTTCTACGGTTCTATACGAGACCGAAAAAGTGAAATATCGGCGGAGGTCGCGTTTGGATCGGAAATTTCGGCCAAAACTAAAAGAGAAAAGCGAACCAAGCGTACGCCTGTTAATGATAAGAAAACGCGTTCTTTTCTTTCCCCCCTTTTCTAGCCACCTATATTAGCCAAATTTCCTTCTTTGTCTCGCCTCGAATCTATACGCGACCGCCCTTCATTAAGGGAAAAATCCCTCGTTGCTACTGCAAGGTTGCTACTTCCACATCGCACACTACGTCTTTTCGTGCATGGCTTGGAATAAGGAAGTACAGTTATTCATAAAATATAACGATTGCAATAATTTTTTTACTTCGTTTTTGTTGCTATTGTATTTTAATTGCCTACAAAATTTGCGACTTACAATTTGAGAAAAAATAAATAATTACACATACTTCACAGCATTACCAACCAATTATATGTTAACTGTTATGTATTAAATAGAATAATAGGCATTTATGGCAGTTATGTTAGTTTAACCACGGCATATAGTGAATAGAGTTTGATACTGCTTCTATAACTCTAGTTTTTTTTTTTTTTTAAATCCACAAATTGTGAAATAATTTCAAATTTAAGTACGGAATTTAGGTACAGAGTTGTTTGTGTTGCCTACCATTAGAAGATGAAAAATTAATTAATTTTTGTAGTTGTTTGAAGCATTTTAAAATGTATTTTCGCCAAGAATATTTTAAAACATAAAAGAATATTTATTCCAGAAGGGAATAGTTTTTAATTTTCATTTCACTCCTGATATTTTTACGTTCTGTGGGTGGTGTTTGTAGGTGACAGCCAAAGAATATGGTGACAGCAATAACAATCAACAATCCATTTAAAAAAATGTGTACAAAAGCAGCACGCGTTTTCCACGTGAATGATTTTTTTAACCCTACCATTACGTCGGTTCACGCTACCCTTTTTAACATCTGTTAAAATAATCAACCCTTCCGTGTGCATTGTATTTTTATTGGGTAGGGTTAATATTTCAATAACACGTTTAGATTGCAGCATATCAAGGTTAGATTTTGCCAAAAATATATTTTAATACTTTTGATTTTAGATTCGTATATATTTTTTATTCCCTTATAGGTACGCTTTTGTAGAATTTGATATTTTCCTTTTAGTAGAAATCCTGGAAGTTAAGATAAACTTGTTTTAAAAAATCTAATTGGTAGGTAATTTTTCCATCTCATATTCCATTAAAATCAAGTATGCTTGGGAGAGAAATTCAATTAAGATTACCAAAACAAAATATGTTAAGTGTATAGGAAGAGGGAGTCTAACGTTACAGAATTATATTCTTTAACGTAATCACATCTTGCATAAGGCTGAGATTCGTAGACAACTTAAAAAAGGGTTCTCACCCCTTTATATTTAAAAAAGGGTTGCTTTTTAACGGTAGATTGGATGAGGGTACTGCATATGCGTGTAGTATTCTATCTGCCCGAGAGGAAAATCCATACATTCTACGTTGCTTCGTCCCCACCATCTCAAATACTTATAGGCATCCATTCGTAGTCAGTTTTCTTTCGACAACCCTTGAGTGAACTTTACATACAGATGCTCCACCCCTTTTTAAAGTTCCAACAGCAGCACCCTTTCAATACGTATTTGAAATGCAGTTCTCTTTTGGTGGTGGTTGTGTGCAGTTTGTGTCTGAGTGATTTTAATAAATTTAGGTGAGTGATAATTTTTGGAATTTTGTTTGAAGTATTGTTTGCATAAATTGGTGATCAAACAGTTGTAGTTTTCGTTATCAGGAAATTGCTTTTTGTGTGGCAGCTAAGGATTTTTATCTTCGAATGCTGTGTTATAATTTGCATTATCAATATATCCATGGAAACTTGAACATTATTGACTCAATTTTATGTACTCAAATAAGAGGGAAGTCTAAAGAGGGGAAAAATAATTACATAGATATCTTTGATTCCCAAAGAAAAGAGATTTTCCTTATAATGTATTGGAGCCAATATAAAAGAATAAAAAGAAAAGGTTTATTGAAGACAAATATGTACATCTTGATATATGTACATATGATATGGTATTTAATTGTTTTCTCCAAACGATTCAATAGAAAACTGCAGAAGTTTTTAAAATTAACAACTAGTAGTCAACAAAAATTTAGAAAAATACTCAATTTATAAAAGGGTTCAAATATTTGAAGATTGATGAACACTAAAGTATCGGCACATTCCGTACCACATAAGTTATTTGATTAATTTCTTAGCAATTCGTGGATTCCTATTCTCAACCGCACGACCGAATGATGTAAGAAAAAGATTTTAATTCTAACATGCCCTGTTTATCACCTACATTTGCTGCCTGTATACCCTAAAACATGGGAAATATATGTAACCAAAATGAAAGGTTTTTGTTTGTAGTACAAAACGTAAACACGCATTCGTTTTACAATAATTAATCCCTCAAAGACCTTTTTCCTGTTTCACAGATTTGCATTCTTTCTCATATAAATGGTTTCGTAAATGTCTCAATTAATTTGAGATTTTCTAATTTAATACTATACCCTATTTCGTTGATGTGTTGTGCTACACTCGACGATTCGATTCTTCCATAGATTATTAAAAATTCCTTGAAATAAATATTCATCAATTTACTTTACTGTTTCATCTTTGAAATTATTGAAAATTACGGCGTTTGCTCCTTAGAAAACCGCAAGGCTCTTGTGAAAACTTCTTTTGTTATTGTATCCTGTCAAATCATGTCACCTCATCAATGCATTTAACAACATGAAACGACGAGTAAGGATTTGTATTAAAACCGAAGATTACTTTGAGTATTTCCTATAATTGTTTCTTAAATTCTTCTTTTATTTTTACTAGGAAATAAGTTTTTTATTCTGCTAGCTTTACAATCATCGACTCATTAATTAGAATTAAGTTAAAATGACAGGTGGAATGTGATAATTGCAGTCAATTAAGTAGTAATCTTCTACCTGACATTTTGACTTAATCCGAGATTAAATTTTAACATATATTGGTGCAACTGACCATTAGATTATGACATAAGCAATTTACACTTTAAACAGGAACTTATTTGCATCATTACTGTCAAATATGAAAACGTAATCTAAAGATTTAATCTTGTTAAGATTTCAGCTAGATTTAATTGTCATTTAATCTAGTTGTAATTTAACCAACATAAGAAATAATTACAAAAATATGGCACTCTCAATTACGTTTTTTTTATGTTGTATATGAATTGGCGGCACGCTTTAAAATGATATGGCAACACTGCTTGGCGGAGAATTCTTAACTAACCAGTTGGTTAATTGTAGTCTATCTGCTGTCACCATTGACGTTTAATAAGTTGTAACATAAATAATATTCCGGAATGTTTATAAATTTGTGTACTTTATACACGAAATATTTGATGAAATTGCAAATTATTTGCTTTATAAAGAAAGGGACAACAGTAAAATTATAAATTATGATAAACAGAAATTAAACCGTTTGTCATTAAGGGCAGTCTACCAGATTGGGGAATAGGGAACTACTGAACTCTGCATGTAAACCTATGCCACCTTAGGTGAAAAATGGACCTGACGATTTTGTTTTTTTTCCCCAAAATACAATGTCTGAGCCTTTATCTGCGATTGCATCGGTTATTTTCACAAAAATATTAAAATTCAGCGTAAAAAATTGTTTTTTACGCTTTCAAATGTAAGAGAAAAAGCTATTGATTTAATTTTTTGATGTAATTGGAAAGATGTGAAAAATTAAACCGCTTCTATCGTAAGTTTCAAGATCTAGAATTCAATATATTTTATTTCGAAAACATACAAACTCTCACTGTTGCATGCGTTATTACAATATTATTAAAACACACATTAAAACACAACTTTAATCGGAAGGAATTATAGACCGTGTATTAAGTACGAGGCATGGGCTAGAAAAGAGCCTTAATGACAGAATAACTGCCAATTTAGTAGAAAAACTATTCCAGATGTAGCATATTCCAAAAACTTGACTCTGTCCATGATTTGTAATTTATTTAAGAGAATAGGGAAACACTTCAGAAAGACTTTTTTAAGGGGCGAACACTGAATAGATTATAGCCACGCTATGACTAAAAATATCTAGATTATTTTTCACTAATAACGATATAGTTGGTAGAATTGTTTCTAAATTCTAATAAAAGAAACCCAATTAATCAGTAAAAAAGAGTTACAACCAGCAAAAATGCGTTCAGTTTTATTTTAAATTCATGAGAGATTAAGGTATAACAGTGAAATGAATAAGAAATGCGTTAAAAAGTGTTCAAAAGTTAAAACGGTTTCTATTTGTTGTCGAAATCGTTTCTTGCTTTTGATTTCTTCATGAGCATTTCATGTTTTGTTTTAATGTCACGCACTTTTAACAATTTAAATTTACTATTTCAACAAACTTGCTTTATACCGTGTTTAAAATAAACAGCATACGAATTTTGTCGCGAGGCATATTTTATTTTACAAAACAAGTTATAGTAGGCCGGCTTTTACTTTAGTTCGCGCATAATCTTTGAGATGGCGCTAGTATTCGCTTATCACAATTTTAGTTATATTCTCGCTATTGTAAACATGTATACCTATATATTTTCGCTAAAATTTTTATATTTTTCCTTCATATTATACTTTTAGCCCGTTCTATAATATTCGTCTTGTAGAAATTGCTTCTCGTAGAAATCGCTTTTCCAACGATTTATCATAACATTCAAAGTATTTTTCTTGTCCGGCGACTGTCGACCGTTTTTTGCTCTGGTAGTGGTTTTGTGTCCTCGGGGACAACGAGGGCCTAGCGCGGGCGCAGCAGCGAACCGAGGGTAGGCAGGCCGAGGGATAAAAAAGTGCTACATGCAAAGGCAAACATTTAGGGAGCTGTAAAAGTAACTTATAGCATTATGATAATTGTCAAAATATTTACGTTGTGTTTTTGCGGAATGGCGTAGTACCAAGAATTTCGTGAGATGAAGTAAAAATAGAATGTTTTCAGGATAATCTGTGGTGTTTTTTCTTAGAAACGAATTCTAAGGTGATTTTCTTTCTAAAAATATATATTGTTTCTAATTTAGGTTTTCATATAATTTTTTAGGAATAATAAAATATTTTGATGCGTTTTGTTTTTGAATCTTTAACTACCTACTTTAATTTTTAGATTATACACTCATCACTGTCATAATGTTTATGGTTTTTGCAAAAAGTTGATGGAACATGGTGTTATTATTTCTAACAAAAAATACTGTGCTTTCAAGCAAGCTGCGTTACGTATAACCTTAAAATACAAACTGTCATGTCATTCTGATCTATCATTATAAGTTTAATTAATTATTTAAATTTAGAGCCTGTGAGATTGTTATGGTTGTGCTTCTGATAGGTTTGCTCATTGGAACGGGGGAAAAGGCTTTCTCATTTGAGCGAAATGCTTCCTCCTTACATATTCAGTCTCCTTATGGTAAATGCTATGCCATGGCACACTATTGTAAAACATTAATAATAATAGCCTTTATTGCCTTACAGTTATAAACAAAAAAAAAACAGTTAACAGGCAAACAATTAAGAGAAAAAAGTTTGTCAGTACATAACTACATAAACGACACAATTCTACACTTAGATATATCTAAGTTCATTCTATTTGATGAGCACCAATTAGAAATAGATATCAAATTCGCTTGTAGTTTCACGGAATCCTGCAGAGAAACCACAGACCGATACAATTTAAGATCGTCGGCAAACATTAAAGCGTCGCGATCAATATGCTTCAACAAGTCATTAACAAACATTAAGAATAATAAAGGACCGAGATTGGAGCCCTGTGGAACACCAGAAGCAACGTGGCATATATTGGACATAAAACCATTGTAAGATACGAAAAATCGACGCTGGGAAAGATAGTATTGAAGCAACTTCACAAGGGAGCTGCCAAAACCAAAGTCCTGGAGTTTTCTCAAAAGAATACCGTAATGCGGTCAAAAGCTTTGAATATATCTGTAAACAGGACGTCAACTTGACCGTTGCCATCGATAACTTCAGAGGCGTGCTGAAGGAAGGTGCACAAAACCATGCTGCTCCTCAACTATAAAGGAACTAATCTGAGGGTATATTGACCTGCATAAAGTAGATTCAAAAACCTTAGCGATGTTTGATAATATCGAGAGTGGCCTGTAATTAGATATGTCAGACATATCCTCGTTCTTCAATACCTCACAGACTTTGGCAGGCTTCCACATTTTAGGGAAAGTAGAGGTCTTTAAAATAAGATTAAAGTTACTCAACAGCGGCTTCAAAAAGATCGGTGAGCAATCTTTGAGTATAAAGCTTGGCACTTGATCGGATCCTGATGTGAGCGTATTTTTCAGTGACTTAAATGGCAAAGAGAATATCGGACTCAGACAATGTGTTAACGTGTACAGCGCAAAGGCCACATTTTGCAACATCAGTAGAGAACAAAGCAGAATGCTGATAAACCCCAAGAAAATGCTGTGACAATAGATATAGGATTATCGAAGTATTGATTATGCACATGCATTTTACCCGGAATTCTCGAGTTCTGTTGTCGAGAGCGTACTAGCTAGCTTCTGTCATAAGTTAGGAAACTTTAAAACACGTCAGAATGTAAACTATTACATGTAAAGAATCAAAGTCGTTACCATCGGAAAATATGTTGTTAGATCTTTCGTTTGAGCACTTATCAGTGCAGATCACTCCATAAATAATGAAGATAAAAGTTGGTGGTGAGAGGTATTGGTTTCCTTTTTGGAAAATAACCAAGATTTTGTCAAAGTAACATTTATGGTTATAAAAAAATTATGGGAGCGAGGTTATTCGAAGAAGAACACCTTTTTCTCTTTTCCTATCTTTAAATAAATAACGGATCTTTATCTTTTTTTCGCCAAAAAAATGGAGACGTCCCGAAAAAACGGCCATTCGACGCTATTATTTTAAGCCTAGCATCTTCCTCCTTCCAGCGCCGTCGCGCCATCCTATCCCGTTCTCGTAATATATCTCTCGGATTCCCATATATCCTGGCGGTCGCGGCCACCTGCGCTCCGCACGGCTCCCAGTATAATAATCATGTCACATAAAACAGAGTGCGGTGCGGATGGAAGATATCGAAAGTGTGCGTCACGTCTCCCGTCGGTTGATACGTTTGCTCGGCTCTGGGATCGTCGAGGGATCCAACCCGGCGCGTCCTCTCGCACACATCCATCGGCCATCGCGCATTAAAACATCCTCACAAACCGCAAAACCTTTCCTCCTTTCGCTTATTAAATTTTGACCGAGATGTGAGAATGTTAGAGAAGGAAGATAGTAAAATGCTACAACTATTTCGTAAGTATTGGTATCTGGCTGTACTAGATCAAAATTCGACTTACTAATACTTATTAGAAATGTTTGCTGAATTTACATAATATGATGTTTCCACACTGGTCTTGACTACATTCTCAGATCATTCAACCTATTAGCTGAAAACTACCCAGGAGCATTCCTTTAGGACTTTTCAGCAAAAGGGACTGCGATTAAGTAGACTAGAACGATATTAATGAGCGTGTTTGATTAAAATTGAAAATTAAGAGAATAAAGAATGGCATAGCCAGCTAAGGGCAGAGGAGGGCTTGGTCAAAAACCAAAAATTGAATAAAAAAATAAACAGAGCATAAACATGAATGCCATTTAATTTGTAGGTAATAATATACGTTTGAAACTTTACATGAATTTTCATCTGGGATGATAAAACACCAAGGAGTATGGCGGTCGTTAGGAACTAACATGTGGTTAAAACTTTACCTTGGTTATCGTCCCGACAGCTTTATCCACGTGTTTCATCATTTCAATCTTTATGCTGAAAATCTTGCTATGCCCAGAAAGGCAAAAGGCATAGCAAAAATGTGAAGGGCTTGTATCTCTTTTCCGCGCAGTTATTGCAGAGATACGAAATCGTGTATTGGCGTGTCGTTGCAGCAACATGGGGACAGGCATTGTCGTGCAGCAACACAATGCCCGACGACAACAGGCCTCGCCGCGGATTTTGAATTGCCGTACACTTCTTGAATTTGACGGTGAATGTCACATGGCTTCACATTTCTGGCGTTCAGGAATCTTATTACAGACCGCACTTCACAACTATTGTTGAGTATCTTAAACATTTCAAACTCACACTGATGCGATATTATTGTAGATAACTCAATCAAATCTCGTACGCTGACAGCTGACAGATCACTGCGTCACGAGGAAACCACTCGTCGGCTCGTCGCGCAACTGCTGCTCCACACGGCGCGAACGGGTACTAGTTTCCGGACGAGCCTCGTATGTTTAGTAAGCCAGAAATAGCGTAGGGTCTAGTACACCTTATAGTAATAAGGTCCCTTTGCCACCTGGCGGATTGGGGGGCGGGGTTTATGACGTCACGGGTCATGTGACATGCCCGAGGTAGGAGTGGTTGGGATGAAAAGTAATTTTAGGCCCCTATGTTAAATCTTACGGAATTTTGGCTCAGAATCCGCATAGCGTCAGCGACTTGAAAACAAAATTCGCTAAAGACAACAGTGACTAATACTGACTACACCATCAACATGCCACAGCACGTTTTAAGCACTTTGAAGTTGAAGCCTCAAGTCCAGTCAACGACGAGCATGGTGGAACGATTAAATAACTTGTCTTCCGTTCATTTTTTTTATATCCTAAATCTTCCAATTTAATGAAATATTTTCCCTAAACAATTTAAAGAATAAATTCAGTCGTATCTCTGTGTTAATATCGTAAATTAAATATTTCTAGTCAAGAAGTGGTCATGTATGTTGGTAAATTTAATATTCGATGGGTGCTCTTAGTGTCAAGTAACTGAGATCATAGAGTTACGTTTCAAAATTAAAAACCTTCATGACAGTTTATATCAAAAATTTAATCTATTTTTAGAATAGGGAAAGTTAATTGAAATTTAATATATAATTGGAATTCGAAAGGCACATCCTAATTGGCTACGATAAAACAATCGCTATCGTGAACAAAGGAGTCAAGGGACGTTTATAATTTTCTCAGTTTAGGCCAAATAGCCGTTGTATCTACATGCATTTGTCTGTGTCCTTTTACAAGTGTCTAGTGATTAAATTCAACGTTAATTGCGAAGTGAGAGTCAAGTTTGGCAATTTCGAAATGCGCGGGGTTCTTGTATGTAAAATATAAACATAGCGTAAATATTGAAACGCAATAATTTAGGGTTAGTTTTCTCTTTTCAGATTTAATTCTTTGAAAATGTAAATAGTCGGGGTTAATTCGTATTTAAACTGCCACAAGAGTGTCTAGGGGATACTCCCGAATTTACGGACCGTACAATTAATTAATTAATTTCGATAAATCAAATTTTCTCCTCGTTTACAGCATTACAAAACATTGTATGACAATTTTAGATATTGGATGGAAACGCGACTGATATAAAACTTAACACGTCAAAACGGTTTTAGCGAATTTCCTGCCATCCGTATAGAATTTCTTTATGAGAATTGTTTGCCCATTACCAACCGGTATCGTATTCCATTTTAAATACTAACGCCGAGCTTTTAAATGCGAACCAGCGTAAAAAGTGCAAACACTATCGTCCTTCTATTCATCGAATATCTTCGATAAAACATTTTCTTAAAGCATTCAATTCAATTTTCCAAAGACCTCGTCAGTATTACCGCTACTACCACCTACCATCACCGGAATTATCGAATATGGATTTTCTTATTCCTTTTTCTCTCTGCGATAGCTTAACCTATGACCTCCCGTCATCTACTTTAACGCCCGAATGACTGGAGGGCCGGAAAATTGCAACATAAAACGATCCCTAACCCGTAGACCCTGCAGCTATCCTATATATTCGACTACGGTACACACATACACGTCTATATATTGTACTTTCCGTCCTAACAATGTATATTCATTCCCCGTGATAGATTGATATCTCATGCATCTCTTTCTTTCCTCCGGACGGGTCAATATTTTGATACCGTGCGACGAAGGATCGCAACAGCGACAACAGTAACGTTCGAGGGCAAAAGAAACCTTGCAGAAATGAAAGAAATAAAGTAATACGGTGAAGGAATTTTCGTCGTATATCAGAGAATCGGGGATGATTGCTCCCTACAATTCCTTTTTCTGTTAATAATGTCTATGTATGTAGATGTATATATAGTGCATTGAACGATTGTAGACTATTACTATTACTTTACTACGTTTTATGTTATTACAAATGTTGAGGTTATGAAATGAAGGAGGTAACAAATAAAGCTCCATTCACACATGGTAGTGTGAAATTAGCGCAAGAATTAAAGTGTAGCTCCATAAGGAGCGTTCATATAGGGCAGCACGAAACTATACTCACGTCAAATTTTAATATTATTTTCTGCGTTCGTTTCTGGATTTATATGTCATGATTACTCCAGAAACACGCAGATTATAATAACAATAAACAACAAGAATAATCTACGCTTTTGGAATTGAGATTTGGCAGATTGGCAACTGTTATGATTACTTTGCTTAGCAATGAGCTATTTAGATCAGTCTAGCGTCACAAGAAACAATTTGGCGCTCTTTCCTAGCTAACTTTTCGTAACAACAAAAACAGATTACCAAAACCTTTAGTGCTGCACATTGTCATATTTCTTAAGTTAAAGAATAACATATGTGGTATCGTTGGATTGGCTTTTCGATTATCTTTCCAAAAACGCAAAAATATACAGGGTGTTCTATTTAACATAAGAAAGTTGACGTCACTTTCGGTGACACCGGAAATATAATTGAACTGCCGGTAACGGCAAAAGTTTGTTTTCTAAAAATGCTAGCTGGGGGTACACTTTAGGACCGCACTGTATAACATTGCAATTATTGCAGTGACAAAAATGGAAAAATGTATGATTTTATTCTTTATTCTCTGATAGATAGTCACTTTCACTGTCGTTGTCTGTGTCTGTAACATTAATTATGAAAGGTTCAATTCATCTAACTCCCACATTTCTGCTTCCTTTTTTATTGTGTATTCAATTCAGTTTTTCTATTTTGCTACACAGACATTATTAACAGCTTCTAAGGTACATTTGCTGGTTCAAAATCTGTATTTAGGGAAGCTACTTTCTTTTTTATTTGTGCTCAAATTCAAAAATTTTACTGTGACCTTTTACAGTGTACAGCATATTTGTAATTTTCATCAAATGTATTCAATTTGAAATGACGACTGGAACTGTGTTGTACTCTGTTGACTTTGCTATGCCTACAATAATATTACCATAAATATGAAAATAAAGGGAAGTATTAAAAACATCAAACAGATTTGGGGAAGAGCTCTTGTTGCCTATTTTCAATGAAAACATCTTGAATGTATTCAAAATCTCGATTTCTCATCCAAAGATAAATGTCCAACACGAGAACATTTTCCCGACGACCTGGTTCCGTAAAGAACTCGTTTTTTAACCTAGAAGCTGCCAAATAACCAAGAAACAATGTAGAACATTTAATTCACTTATCCTATTTTTGAGACAAACCATAGGCTAAGACTAAAAAGCCGGTATCTTGAAAACAATTAAAGCTATCGACAGAAACCAAAACTGCCATGTCTATTTTGCGTACAGCTAATTATTTACACAAAAAATAACTTATGGAAGCTATTTTCTGTCTGTTTTTAAATATACTCACCACGGTAATCATAAGCATACATGCAAGGACGTGTACCATCATCACTTGCGATCGCCATAGCATCAGATTTTATTTCTAGTTAAACAAAGTGTATAGCAAACAAACACATAACAACCCGGGGTTCGCGGCATCGGGACTGGCTGTCATTGTAGGAATGCAATAGTAAATCAAGATTGGATTTCAACCCCTCCGGTCCGTGGGTGGCTGTCCCTTCGCCGGAGCGCGGCAGCTAGTCTAATCTCGACTTCGCACACTCGCACGGAACCGCCGCTGCCGCCAACGCCATCTAACAACAACGCTACGGACAATTCAAACTCCGGACAATGACGTGTCCGATCAAAGCCCCGGACTACTACTGCTATTCGCTTTTTCCTCGTCTCTTGCTTTATCGTCCGCTTTCCTTCTTTCTCTGGACGCATGCACATGCATACACTACTGCTCATGGATGTTTGGACAAGTGGAAAGCGTTCAGAAATAAAAAAAGTATAAACCAAAGAATCACGGGGAATAAAAGCTACGAGGGGTGTTTTTTATGTTACCTACCTAGCTACCAAAACAAATAAAATTTTTTGTTTCAACGTAAGAACTATTAACACTAATACATTTATTCCGACGTTTTTCTAATAACGCTATGCTTTCGAAAAAAAATTTGTTAATAATTCTGGTCAAGTCATCATTCGACAAAAAGCGATGCACTTTCAAGTTTTTTTTTTTTGTGTTTTGGAAAGAGATAATAGTCACAGAGGGCGAGGTCGAGACTGTAGAGTAGATGTTGCAATTCCTCAAAGCGGCATTCATTGACTAGTGCTTGAACAATTCGTGTTTTATGCACCCTGCAATTGTCGAGGAGAAGCAGAGTTTTCTGAGGTCTTTTTTCGCGTATAGCCGCTTCAACCCCACACAGTTATAAATTATGGTCAGTCAACTATTGTACGTGCTCGACATCAGTGCAGATTTTAGGAAATACATAATACATCTTGTTTGATAACTCTTATCCCATTGATGGTGTCAAACAATTGATTATTTTAAAATAAATACTTCGTGGTGTATGAAGCATAGATATCGTGATCCGTTTAAAAGGAAAAATGATAAATTCCAAAAATAAATAGAGCCTCTCATTATAAAATAAGTAGATGCCATTTCTTCATTTCCAAATATCTCTTAAATGTTCAAATAATAGTAAATGCATAATAAATACATGCACTTTTAAAAGTAAATTTAATTTTAAAACAAAAATATGTTTGATGTCAAAATATATAGTATTTGTATGTGTAAAAATTCAGCTGAACCTATTATTATAATAAATGTTGAAATAAGCAATCATTTGTAGTACTGCCCTTTAACGTAATATCACTTAACGACCTCCTAATTTAAGCAAAAGATCAACGGAGGCAAGGACAAATTAATGGTAGGTACTTAGTATGTGCTATAAATGGGAAACCAAGTTAAGCTCTCATTGCTCTGCCGTTGCGATAAACAAATTCATAGGTTTTATAGGATTTTGTCATAAGTTGCATTATATAACTGACGAAAGACAATGATGGATCAAAAATAATACCCATACCTTTAATAGAAGTATATATCAGAGTTCCTTCAATGTTGTCGTTTAGTGAAAGTCATGGCAATACATTTGTTCTTACTCAATGACAATCTGTTTGTTCCACACCACACTGATACATAGTCGAGATTGGTGATGGAACATCACTTTACAATAACTCGGAAAATCGATAATACTACATCCCTTATTTAAGTTAGAGGTTTTTTAAAAATTAATATGTGTACATCGTTGAATTCAGTAAAACTTTTCTCATGGTCAAACTTCTATGAACGGTAGTGTACATACATTGCTATAGTATGCCGTCTAGATTCAAGTCGGTAGCGTACTAGTTCCATCGTCTTCTTCTTCCCAATCGCACACATAGGCAGCTAGCTCTCATTCTACAAATTGAAAAATACTCATTAGTTGGATGCCTCACACCGATTGTCGGCCCCGAAAAAATCGGAAATTAAAGAAAGAAAATGTTAGGTATTTTCACTAAATTCTTTGTTGTCCGAATAGGTCTCCTGTATAGCTGCAGCTTGCTGACTACCACTCGAAGGGTAACAATAACTATTCTAAATTGCAACGGAGAAAGCGGCGAGAATGAGGTTGGCAAGTGTGGGCTGACAGAGCTAAGGGATTTGATTCTAGATTACTTTCTAGAGTCACGCAAAGATTGCTTTTCTTAAAGCCATGAAGTACATTTGTTTTATAGTATGGAGTTTAATCGATGGGCAACAGATATATTTCCATATTTAATTAAGCTAGTTATACATAAGATTAAACAAAACTTATACCATGAAACATTATGCTCGCCATTGCTTAGTCCAACTGCTAATCTGATGTACGGATTATTGTAGTTTTCTAGTGGCTTCCTCATGATCATCACCCACTGCAAGAATAGATGTGTCATCGGCAAAAGTGGCAATTGTGTTATGTTCAAGACGAGGAATATCACCTATGTATAACAAATATAGGGTGGGACCTAATACACTGCCTTGTGGTACTCCTGCTTTTATTTCCTTAATTTCAGAATAAGTATCTTCTTGTTTGATTCTAAAGAATCTTTCTTCTACATACGACTCAAGAAGTTGCGAGAACTGTTCTGGCAACAGTAGTTTAAGTTTGTATATTAGTCCTTCAAACCACACTTTGTCAAATGCCTGCGCCACATCTAAGAAAATGGCAGAGCAGACTTTTTTATCTTTTATAGATTTTTCTATAATGTTAGTAATCCTATGGACTTGGTCTATAGTCGAGTGATTTTCACGAAATCCAAACTGATGCGATGGAATTAATTTCTTCTTCTCTAAGATTGGTTTTAATCTTCTCAATATAATTTTTTCATAAAGATTTGAAATTGCCGGAAGCAGCGAGATGGGTCTGTATGACGTAACCATATGTGGTGGTTTGCCTGGTTTTAGAATCATAATGACTTCTGCAACTTTCCATGCTTGTGGCACATGTCTCAGTCTCAATGATGCATTGAACAAATAGGTAAGCATGACAATTGCTTTTTTTTTGGTAGCTGTTTCAGGATTTCTGCCGTTATCAGATCATATTCTGGAGTTTTTTTTCGGATTTAACTCTTTAATAATTTTTGCTATTTCTCTTGGGCTTGTGAGATGAATTTCTGTACTTTCCTGTTCAAGTTGATCCCAATTTATTACATCGTTCCTTTGGTTTGGAGTAAAAGTGTCTTCCAAATGTTCTGCAAATCGTTGAGCTTTTTGTTCATTACTTTGGGCCCAGGTCTCATCTTTGTTTCTAATGGGATAATTCCGTACGGCTGATCTTTTAAATCTTTAAATTGTTTTCCAAAGGGAATAGTCAGTGCTCCTATCATTCGTTAGTTCTGATAGGTGTTCACTTACTTTCTCGTTGATGTTGTCTTGTATGAGACGTTTTAATTTCTGACTAGCATTGTTTAAGTTCGTTCTGTCAAGCAGATATCTTGTTTGCTGCCATTTCCGTCTTAATTTTCTTTTGATGAAAATTAGATCCCTTATTTCCCTTGGATAGTTGTTACTCTTATTTCTAACTGTTAAATTTGGTGTGCTGTTCCATGCTGCAATTTGGATGTTTTTGGTAAGCATTTCTACTTCTGTGTCCAACTGTTCTTTGGTTTTTAGAGGGACTGTCAGATTGATCATTTTGTCTAGTTCAGATTTGAAGTTCTCCCAATCAGTCTTTTTAGTGACCAATCTTGGTGGTGCTTCTTTTCGTACTACTACATCATTGAGAGTTAAGGGTATGGGAGAGTGATCGGAGTTCAAGTCCCATGCTTCTACTACTATGAAGAAGTCTATGAGATCTGATATCTTTCTAGGGTCAGTAGGCCAGTATGTTGGTTTGCCTGATGATATGACCTTGCAATTATTATTATTACATGCTTGCAAGAGTTCTCTTCCTTTAGTCGTTGTGATTCTGGAACCCCAATGGACATGTTTTGCATTATAATCACCACCAATTATATACCTATGTCCTTGACTATTTAGAAATCGACTATATTGTTCACATTTTATGTTGTGGCTTGAAGGGCAATAGATTGCCACCACTGTCACTTTATATTTTTTCATAATTATTCTAGCTAATATATAAAAAAGAAGAGTAATAATCTAATAATCATTTCGTTATTTCGTTATTAATTATGTACCAGCTAAAACAGTAACAATAGCTGACATAGCTACATACTTACGCGTGAGTAGGAGAGGACGCGACGGCGCGGCGTGATTAACTTGTGATCTTCAATCGTTGAGAAGGAGCGAGTGACTCACTATTTTTTCCTGTACGTATTCGCCTTACAAAACCTGTATACTTACTTATTGTATGTTAAAGCTATGTTATTCAATAATCCAATCCAGATTTTTTACTCTGTACGTTATTTTGATAATAGGCAAACACTTTTTAAATCATTTACAGTTGCAGGGTATTTGATTGATTTATATCTCTCATTCATTACTGAAGTGTCAGCATGTAGGCGCAGATTACATTACTAATCTGATTATACCTTTATTCCAACTCCCAAACGCTATTATTCAAAGAAAATACCCTCTTAGTACTCCACCCGGCCGGATACTCCCGAAATGGGTCTCCACTTTTACAGCCTCGTTTGGCATTAAACATCGATTCGTCCAAAGTAAATCGCCTATATTTTATCGGAGCTCTTTACATTGAAATCTAATAAAACTAACTTATTTCCCAATATCTCTTATGCTCGCTTGGATCGGCGCTATTTTCTCTCCATCCCTGTTCATGCAGAGACCTCTGCTACATATGCATTCCTAAGATATCGAGCCGATCGTCGTCTCACGTTCCCCGTGCCCTCTTCCTAACCTAGCTCGCGCACACGGGAAACCTTCGGCATACATATTCCGATCAACGGATATGGTCGCATTAAGTTGACCATGATCCGTATTGAATACTGTATGAGATGCTTCTGGCACGTCCTGCTTTTTTCGATTCGTATATTTCTCAGTTATTCGAATATTTCGCAAAATTCCATAGATATCTGTCTTCAGGTTCTATTTTTTTTTTAATATTGAAGGAAATTTATTTGTTAATAAGAGCTGAGCTAGTGATACATTGTAGGAAACTTTTATGATGACCGTTTACATACGTTAAATAGTTTTCCAAATTTTTCAAATAGTTTTTCAATTCATCACTAAAACTAATTTCACAAATATAACTGGTACATAATACACTATGGTAATTCTGCTGTATATATAAAAGACTGGCACATCTTGATGCAGTGTTGCCAATATTAACGTCGGATAGACTATAGACCACTGTTTTATGGTTCAGAACCTGTCTAAAACTGCTAAATTCAAAATTTATCTAATTACTAAAATCGCTAAATCTGGCAACACTGGAGATACGTACACATTGTGTCGCGTACTCTTTCTCTGGAGTTTTTTGAAACTTTAACGTTCGCAAAATGCGAAGAAACAGTTCTGCTTATTATTCTCTTAATCAGTCTTACTTTTTATATGTGTAAAAGATGAACATAAATTGCTTTTTAATTATTCTCTTTCAATTTGTGAAGTATTCTTCTTTTATCAAATGCTAACAGGAATCTATATTAGCGACGTTAGCAATGTAGATGAAGGTAGTTGCGCATCTTGCTCATAGATGTCGCCAAGAGGGAACAATTTTGAGAACTGTCAAAATATTTAGCTCATCTAAATAACCAATCACTAGATGGGTGTTAATTAACTATGTTGATTGCGGACTTAGTGATTTAAAAGTGAATTTACGGTGGTGTCGAGCACGGCCTACATCAACAATCTACCGGGGTGTCCAGTGTCCAGTGACGGAATGAAAAGAGTAAGTAAAAATAAATAATTTTATTTACATATTTTAAATCAAAAGTATTTTTTACAATTAACGAATAAATAAATAAGTGACAGAAATCGTCAAGAAAAATGAAATAAAATAACCTCTGTTGTGGTGACCAACATAGGGTATTTACAAAAGAAAAAGATATATTCTCAAAGTATTTACAAGCGGTGTAATGATATGTGTCGGGTTAAATTATCAAATATTTACAACGGAAAAAACGGTACAAGTTAAAATACGGACTTAAACGATTTTTAAGTACGGTATCAGCTGAATGCTGTCAGAATGGAAACGAGAAGAAACATTCCACGGTTGCCTGCACAGTATGCCGACTGCCTATACGATACTTCAAGGTCTCTGAGAAATATTCAACAGTTGCCTGCTTTTATGCCGACTACCTCCGGTATATTTCTCGGATTCCTCTCAGCTTTTAGCCAACTTTAAAGCGCCGACTTGCCACGCAGAGGTGAATCTCTATTGCTCAGCTTCTAGCCAGCTTACAGCGCCGATTTGTCACGCAGTAATTCTCTGAAATGAAAATCTGTGAGGTTCATATACCAAAATTTTACATGACGCTGCACTTCTTGCTCATGCCACCTTGTACGTGACGCGTGCAAGCAAAACAATCTTAAAACACATCGTCACACAAGTTTCAATTTTGATTGATTAATGAAAGATATACACTATTGCTCAAAGTAATTTACAATGTTTTCGAAAATTATTTAACAAAATAAAAGTTTAATAAAACTGAAAGATAATTAAAGGAATTACCACAAAAGATCAATTTGATACTCTTTTCTAGCTTAAAAGTCTTTAAATTTGTTCATGGCTCGTCACATATGCTTAATAATTAAATAATCAGGTGACTTCTTATCATAATCCTAAATCATGTGATGAAATTGCAAAAATTTGAATAAATTCAACAAAACACAGTAAAATTTACAAGAACGGGTTGTACTTAAATGTCATTGTCATTGTCATTGTTGGTAATAATGATGGATTTTACAGAATATAAAATTAAATGCTTTTATAATAAATTAACTTTCAGTTTTACACTTTTTTTCTAGAAATCCTTGAATAGTTGCATGAATGCGTATGTAGGTTGTCAAAGTAATATCCAGAATTGCGTTACTCTCGCTCCTGAATATATCTTACCCGAATAATCATGCGTTCAGATCAAATATTCAGCGAAAATCGCCGAATTTCAAATTCTAAGAGGTTATACGCCGACGCATCTAAAGGGCGTAGAGAGCCGTAATGCACGTGCTCGGAATAACGTTCGGGGAAAATTCCTTCCTTCCAGCTTCCAGTTTTCCTGTCCCACGACAGGCCTATACCGGATTCCCTTCAACTAGAACCATTGAATAAGGAAATTCTATACAAAAGTGAAAAGTTCTCCTCTCAACAACGCTCTGCCCTAGTTGTATCGCCGGCTAGGGCACCCTTAGCCGTTCCATTATGTATGTTCGTGTTTGGTCCGACGCTCCTCTAGCTGACATGCTTTCTGTCGTAATGTTCCTATGTCCTCTCTTTTCACATCCCTAATGGGTTTTGAAGGTTTCGACGACCGTAAATTTAGATCCGCGAGTGAAATATTTCAAATTACATCAGTTGATCAAGTATCTCTTGTAGATTTCCAAAATGTTATTAAACATATTTGCATTTGTGAGTTCATAATTTAGGCTGAACAATATTTTCACTGGAGGAGTACCGTAAAGGTGCCTATAATGTTTGACGTAGTATTAAAAAACCTTTTGTAACAGATTATCCCTCTGGCGGCTATGAACTCTTTCTCAGTAGCTCCAACTCCTTTTTTGGCCTCCTATCGCTGGAGCGGGGGTGCCAGGGATTATTTTAAGTCCAGTTAATGACGATCATGGTGGAAGAGATAAGTAACTTGTCTTCTGTTCATTTTCTTCACATCCTAAATCTTCAATTTTAATAGAATATTTTCCTACAACAATTGACAGTTTAAATTCAGTTGTATCTTTAGCATACTTTTTAAAATTAAATATCGTTCGTCCCATTTTCTAAGTGTTCAGCGTTTAAATTCTACCATAAATACGAAGTAAAAGTTTAAGTTTGGTAGTTCAAGAATACGCAGGGTACCAGTATGTAACATATAAACATAGAGTTTATATTGGAACATCACAATTCCAGATTAGTTTCCTCGTTTCCAGTTTTAATTCTGGTAACATTTAATTAATCGGTAACTAGTTTAATTTTAATTGCGGAAAGAGTGGCTAGGAACACTCCCGGACCTACAGACCGTGCAATTAACTTTTCTTTTTTTTTTATTTTCCCCTCGTTTAAAACATTACAGTACATATGTATTGCATCTCTCGCGAAACGACACATGAAGATATTAAGAGCTTATTCCGAATTAGGTTGCATTCATGAGGTGCGAAATTATTGTAAGAATTAGTCCAATATTTCCCACTAGTTCGGCACTAATTTGACAACTGATATCAATGATTTCTATTACCATAATGTAACCTAAAATGATTTATTTTTCTTTTGTCTTCCTTATATTAGGAAAATTACATCAGATGCCGCCACATTGCAATTTCAAATGAATTTGACATCTGAAATGATTACATATTCGTTTTGTAATTAAATATGAGTGTTCAGAGTTAAGTGTTCAAGGATACAAAAATACTTAACATTAGCTAAAAATGTAATCATATAACATTAAAATATTCAGTCCGCTTGTTGCATTATATCTAAAATAAATCTTCAATTATATATTATACTCAATCCGGTTAGTTCTTAGACGTACATGCATCAAGAACGCAAGAAACTGCAGAAACAATACCATCAGCGGTCTACAATTAATATTGATACGGATCTTATTTCTTGCATGCCTTAACAATCTTCATATTATATTCACTACGTTTTACATTTAATATTTTCTCCTTAACTACGTACGTATGTATAATGTGTACACGTTAATAATCTGTAAATAAATTTCATTTACCACAATAGAATAACGTAACCGTGCACGCGTTTGATCCTAAATGCAATCAAGGCAATTTATAAATGCGTCGGACATTGTATGGTCAGTAAATCCCTCACAATTTTTCCTCAATTTAAATGTAGTAGCATTTTAATTCCGAAGAGATGATAATGCCAGTGTGTGCGTTATATGAGATTACGGGGAAAGATTAAAAATTTAAAGTTGATTATTGAGAATTTCCGGTTAGCACATGTACATGCATGTATTTATGAAGACCAGCTCAAAATTTTGGGAAATTATTTTTATTCTATGTTTCATTAATTTGTATAAGTCAATTTTTATTAAAAATGTATTGTTATACAAACGCTACCAAAATAATATGTTGAAAATTAAATTCTAATACTTACACCTTTTGATTGCTGTAGAAAATAAACAAAACGACTAAAGGCAAATGATAACTATAAAGGGCAAGAACAAAAGGGCGAGGCAGTGTTTCCGATATAAACATAATGTATAGAACGAGATAATTGTCTCTGCGGCGTTTCACCGGAGTAGCAGGCTGTGTGCAAAAATCGATTCTCGCTTTGTCAGCGTCCGCATGTTTATTTTTGGTTCAGTTTAGGAGGAGAGCGTGTGTTGTGTTTTGTGTACTTGTTATGACTTTCCGGATTTGTTCTACGACAGTGCTAAACTAGTTTGTAAAGTGTACGAGAAACATTTGGCGCATTGGGACAAGACGGACTGTAACAACCATGTAAATACCGAAGAATATACAAATAGAAAAAAGGGCGTGCTAAGGAGAACTGCCTTTATTTTCGATTTACTTGTCATGATGATAACCTGTAATTTGTCACTTCGCTCACTCGAAAAAGAACCGTTTCAGAACTTTTGGTATAAGTACAACCCCGAGTTGAAGTTGCCACCTACGAAAATGACCCGTAAGTATGTTTTACTTATACGCGAAGAGGAGGAAAAGAAAATCAAATCTACATTAAAAATCAGTTGCTTTGGTTACGTGTAGATGAGACAACAGATTGTAAAAGAAATTCTATTCTAAATGTTTGGTACGAGTACTGGACCCTCATAAACCGACATTTCCACTGTTACTAGCTAGCAAAGGACTGGAAAAGTGTACGGGTGCAGCAGTTGTGAGGGCGATACTCAGTACGTCAGAAAACTTTCAAGTCTCACCAAAGTGTTGATGTTTATGAGCGATGGTGCCGCGACAATGCGTTCGGTAGGCCGTTCTCTTCTTGAACACGGATTCAAATGTTTACGTGTTACATGTAAAATGCATGTTTTACATCTTATGGTGAAAATTATTCGACAATGTTCACCCGACGCAGTTGCGTTAATAGTAAATACAAAAAAAAAGTGTTTCTCAAATGTTCAAAACGTCTTCGATCATTTCACGTACAGTGTCCTGGTATTCGTGAACCACCACAGCCGACTCTTACATGTTGAGGAACATGGTTACAGGGAACTCTTTATTATGCTGAATATCTCAAATAAGTAAAAGCTATTATTCTACAATTCAATCTTACCGAAGCTACAGCTATTAAGGAGAGCCACACAAAGTTTGAAGATATTTCCGTCGAAACAGAGTTACAAATCATTCGTAACAAGTGTAAAGGATTACATGACGCAATAGAACAATTGTCGTTAGTGGAGTCACTGTAAATAGTGCACGAAGTACATACACTGCTACGCACTGTACATGACGCAAAATCTAGTTCGAGAATGTGTTAAAGAAAGATCCCGATTTTATCACATTAAAAACAAATTTGTGATGGTGCATTGGCTAATCCATTAACTGAATTCAAAGAGTGTTTTAATCATTCGCATATGTCGAACGATCTTTTTTAAAATATAAACACATTTTTTTCACCACGGCGAACATCGTTCAACGAGACAACTGTGGAAACATATCTAATGCTGTCAACTTTTTACGACTCTTATACAGTGGGTGATAATACTGATAATGGTACTTCTAATTTTAATGTTCGGTAATTCCGGTGCAGCCCGACAATCTATTTGATAAGACTGTTTAAGGGGGTGAGTTTCACAACTTTTCAGATATTGTGATTCTTGATTGGTTCTCTTATTATTATTCGATTTATTACTTATTTTTTAGTATTGTACTTACTGAAGGAAGCGTATGCCTATGCCACGCAGAGACATTACCTCGCTTTAATGATATACAATGGGATAGAAGTAAACGAGTGTTGTTTATACTGTCGGTGCAGTTTCCTCATTCGATGAAAATCTTCGTCCTCTAAGAGAAATTTTCAGTCTAGGAGACAGAAAACGGTAGCTGGGGACCAGATCTATCAATTCGAACTCTGAATTTTTGCCATGGCGATCACTGAAGCGTGAGACGGTGCGTTGTCTTGGTGAAACAACACTTTCTCTTTCTTCAAATGCGGCCGTTTCTTCGCAATTCCTGCCTTCAGATTCGATATTCAGAAACATCAAGATCGACTGACGCAAGCGTCTGTTAAACAACTGAGCGTCGAACATGGTTGAAATTTTCAAAAGTATCTTTCAACGCATGCGCAATTATATTACCAGAATATCTTTGACGAATAACGCCATCTTGATGTATGTGGTATCTGTTACCATTATAATATAGTGTTACATACATATTATGAAAAGTTAATATTACGGATACATGAAAAGAGATAAAAAGTGGTATAGTGTTAGTATTTCGATTTTTCTCTTACCCATTACAATAATTTTGGTTTTTAAATGGAAGCATTGGACCTATTTTTCAATACAACCTCGTACATCGTGAAGTAATAGATGCTTATTCTTCCCCTTCAACTGAATAACAATCTGTAACCATGAGCTAAATAAATTAATAAACGTAGACGAACAATAAGTGCGTTATAAATTGCAATGGTAATGTACTTGGATCGTATTTACAATTACATTTCTCTGTATTAATGTCAGCCTTTGTTAACAATTACCATAAAGAAATGCGATGTGCGTAGGTATTGTTATTCAGGCTGAAAACGATACTTACACAGGATTCGTATCCGTGTACGTATATGCATGTATTGTAGTTCTGTAACAATAGAGTGTAAAAATGAAGAAAGAGGATATCGTAAATTAGAATTAGTTAATTTTTCTCACCTGACAGATCATTATTTAGCAGTCAGTGTGCTTAAAAAGCTATAATAATGTTGATTCTAGAAATGAAGAAGTGCGCGTACACGTGCGTAATTAATTTAAGCAATTATTACTCGAATAACACGTTTATTAAGACTTATTAACAATGTGTGTAGTTGTACGTTCTCTTCTTTTTGATTTGTATTATTACTATTAATATTATAACAAGTAAACATTAGAACTGTTCATATCTCCTAACGTAAACAATCCGCAGGCAAACTGTTCTAAGTGCGTTGTACCATGTGAGTTGCGCTCAACACATTTTAAGGTTATGTGTATACATAGTGAAGTGAGCGTTAATATCAACTGCTACCAACTTATCGTCGAAATCCTTTAAAATGAATTTAACAATGCCGTTGCTTAGCACTTTGTTAAAATTTCTTTTTCAAATTCATGAAACGCTTTTAAAAAAATAAGGTTACCAAATTTTTAGAAAATAGGATTAATACCACCATTTATAAATTAGTTCACGCAAAAATGTTCGTTTTTTATTAATGTCCGGTAACGAAAATTGAGTACCGTGCGGTCATTAAATTTGTATTAAAATAAGGGGCATACGCCTAATCATTTTGAGTAACGTTTAGACGGCGTTTATGGTGAAAGAAGAAACGGCATTAGCGGATCGCCGTTTGAAAGTGAAGGAATTAACAGTGACGTTTAGCATTTCTGAGGCAAGTATTCGCTGAATTCTCCATAACCATTTGGGTATAAATGAGATTAGTACAAGATGGGTACCTCATCTTCTTACTGCTCTCCAACTTGAACGTCGGGTCGAATGTGCGCGCTGATCCTTAAACATGTGTGGAGACGACCCGAAACCGATTTTGAAGTCCATCCACAGGAGATGAGACAGTGGTTCTGTATTATGATCCTCTATCCAAAAAGGAATTGATGGAATGGCGGCGATACGATGAACCTCATCCGAGAAAGGCGAAAGTCGTTCAATCAACTAAAAAGGTGATGGCCACAATATTCTGGAATTGTGAAGGTATTTTACTCATTGATTTTAAAGAGCGCACCACAAGTGTCAATAGCGCATATTATGCGTCTTTATTGCATACATTGAGGGACAATATTCGTGCAAAACGTCGAGGAAAATTGACAAAAGGTGTTTAATTATTGCACGATAATGCACCTGTCCATAGTACCGTCATTGCACAAGCTACCATCCGCGAATGCGGCTTTCAAGAATTGGAACATCCACCGTATAGTCCGGGCATGGCTACAAGTGATTATTATTTATTTTCTCCTTTGAAAGAAAGACCTTAGGAGACGTCGTTTTAAGGACGATAGCGAGTAATGCAACATTTTGAGGGAAAAACTATTATTATTTTTGCAAGGTTATAAAATTATTAATTGATCATTGTAATAAACGTTAGGAGAAGTTAGGAGAGATTCTATTGAAAAATAAAAATTGTTATACTTTGCCAAGTTTATTTTTTCTATATCAGGCCGAGAATTGATGGCGCCTACCTCGTATGTAACACTACATTATAATGGTAACAGATACCAAAAGTACTACACATATGTACATGTATTGATGATACTACCTTGTTAGTAAAGTCTTAGTTAAAGCATCCTCAGCCCGTAATTGTGCGTATGAGTGGTTTACAGCGAACCGATTATCCCTCAATGAAGATAAGACCACAACAATGGTGTTTTCTTTGAGAAACATTTCTAATGTTAATAACCCGGAGTCTGTTAAATATTTGGGGGTTTTGCTTGATCCCAAATTATGATGGGAACCACATTTGGATTGTATAACAAGCAAACTTGTAAAGTCTACTTTCCTTTTGAGAAACTTATCTTCTGTAGTATCTAGAAATGTTATAAGGTTGTTATTGTTTCACTCAGTGATGTCGTATGGGATATTATTATGGGGACATAGCTCGTCGTGGCACAGGGTCTTTGGTTTGCAGAGGACTGCTCGAATTTTGGGCAATTTGCCTTATCGTTCCAATTGTCGTGAAATTTTTAGAAACTTTTCCCTTTCCTTCGCAATACATTTTCGATTGTCTTTTGTATATTAAAACCAACATTCATTCCTTCCCTTTTAATTTAATGTATGTGCTTTCGACTGTTATATCTTATTACCGAATTTATGTGTACATGCATTTTACTCTTTGTTCATTGAATTGTGTAAATGCTAATGTATAACTGGAACAAATAAACTTCTATTATTATTACTACAAATAAATAATTTTGTCGAAAATTTTGGATTTTGACCGTTTTTGGAAATTCTCTTAGTCTTTTTCTGGGATATCCCTTAATCATGGTCTTCCTTTAGAAGCCCTTTTATTAACTTGTTTCTATTGCTGGGAAATTGGGTAATGTATAAATGATAAAAGTTCTTTGTTGTTCTTCATATAAAACACGTTAATTCCGTAAAACGGCTTCCAAAAACAATTCTATAGTCACCGTAATTACCTACTATTGTAAACTGAAGGTCTCTTCCACGCCAATCGTAGATTAATCACGTCTACATCATCTCACACCATCATCGGATCATACATAGTCTCATTGTCGGACTCATAGACTCGCGGGATAATGACGAAGAAGAAGAAGCAAGAAAGGAAAGAAGCCGATGAAGAAAAGCGAGAAGAAGAAGAAAAAGGATCGAATTAGACCGAAACCGGGTGTCATTAAAGTGTGAAAATGCACGGCAGCATCGCCTCTCTCCTATATACATCAGCTCTAGCCGGAGTCTCTCTTGATGGTTAGCGTGGAGCGGAACCGCGCGGGGGGAATGAAAATGCATTTCTCTGTTTGTGTGCGCGATGTTGCTGCTGATGCCGTTGTTGCTGTGTGTGTGTCGGTGCGCTCGCTAGCTCTCGCCGAGTGCCATCGCATCGTAACTCAGGCAATGCACGGGGCGTGGCACCCGCTAATCGATGCGATATAGCGATATCGATTGCTTCGGTTTTGCCTCACTTTAACCATTATTCTAAGGCGACACGCCAGCGGCGGCCGCGGCCGCTAGAGAGCTCGCGAGCAACGGAATCGTCCTCCACCTACTACTACATGCTTGCATACGTCCATACTATCACCCAATACGAATAATAAATGAAGACGTAGGCGAACTGCAACCTTTCGATTGGTTTTGATTTATCATGCAGATGAATTTTGACTTGGGGAATTGGATTCTTAGATACACTATAGGCCATAATTATTTGCCCACCTACATTTTTGCTTGGATTTTAGAAAATTATTTATTTATTGTTATTTAGGTGATATAATTATTTACCTACAAGTAATAGAAGGATATCACATTAAACAATTCTGCAAAAGACTTCTCTAATATTTAGTTATCGATTGAATCTTCTTAATCTGGTAATTAAGGGTCCAGGTATGGCAATAAAAAGACCCAAAATGTAATACAATTATCCTTCACTAATAAATATTTAATGTAGTGCAGGTAAGGATTACAATTCCCTATTTACCCGAACTAGAATTATGAATTTAGATTTAGTGGTTATTGTTCTTTTAAGCAGTGAATATCGTTAGTAAAATTAGTATTAAAGTGCGGAAGACAAGAGAGTTGCATTTAGAAATCCGCAGAGTGATTGCTGTTTTACATAATCTTGGCCGAAGTAACAAGAAGTCCCAAGAAAGGTGAAATTAAGTCGCCGAACTGTTGACTGTAACGTTAAAAAATGTCAAGACGCTGGCACATTATTAAATAGAAAACGAACAGGACGACGGGAAGTGACAACACCAGCGGAAGATCGTCGAATAATTATGACGAGTAAACGGAATTGACGAAAAACTACACCTGAAATAACGGCTGAAATAAATATTGAACGTGAAAAATGAGTTAGTTTAACCACCGCGAAAAGAAGATTAAGATTAGATATTGGTTTATTTGGCCGAATAGCGTTGCGTGAACCACTCTTACGCAAGCAAAATAAAATAAAACGGCTGCAGCGGGCTAGAGAGCATCAACATTGGACAGTTGATGAGTGGAAACATGTTTTGTAGATCGGCGAGTCCAAATTTGAACGCATCGGTTACAAGAGAAGAACGTTCGTTTGAAGGTCGAAAGGAGAACGAGCAGCAGAATCATGTGCAGTACCTACAGTCAAACATGGGGGCGAATCGATATTGGTTTGGGGTTGTTTTGGCGCCAGATCCGTAGAAGATTTTTTAAAAAAGATGGAATTTTAAGAAAAGGGCGCTGCCGGGAAATTCTGGAGATAAATGGTATACCATCTGAAATGAGAATAATGGGTGACTATTTTACATTTCAACATGATAATGATTCGAAACACACCTCTAAACTGTACCCTAAGTTACGGGCGTTCTGACGAAAATTGCCTGAGTCGGGGTATAAATATTAATTTTGTTTAATTGGGACCAAGAGCTAAAAAATACTAGTTTAGAAGGAGAATATTTAATAAAACTGCAGATCTTTATACGCATTAATACAAAATATTAAAAAAATAAAGAAATTATTTAATAGTTATTTACGTCATAAGAGTCGTAAGTGTAGTTTTGTGATCAAGGATGTTTTTTGCCGACCAAGGTGAAGTCGAGACCGTAAAAGCACTTACGACCCGAGTTGCATACAATATTTTTCCTACTGCTGGCGCAAAATTTCGAAAAAATCGGCATTTTACGAAAATATTTGACATTTGTTTATATACTTACATGATTCTCAGTTATCAATTTCTGTTATGTATTGACACGTATTATTACTTTACGTCCCTAGAGATGTAAAATTCCAATACATTCCGCTGTTAAGGGCAACCAAGGTAAACAACCCCAAAATCGCAAAATCGCGCCCTCAGGGCAGTAATGATTGACTTACGTAGCCGATACTAGGAAAAAGTTATTTTGATGTCGACGGCTTCATAAAATCTAACAAATTCGTTTGACGATACAGTGCCTTCTTTCCTTCTCTTATAATTTCTTCGTAGCAAGCTAATACTTTCTAAACGTTTTTAAATATGCTTTGTAGGTATAACGCGTTCTTCGTTGGAGTCAATGTTATCTAAAATGTATTAGCTCTTGTCAAGTGAGGTAAGACCTTCTGTCAAGCTTATAATTGTCACGCACTTCTCTGGTGGCTCTGGGTCTGAAGTATCGGATACTTCAGTGATGATTTGCTAACACATCTCTAGCAGTTCATCAATTGTCAACTCCTGACTGTGTGAATCCAACAGCTCGTCGCTATCACTACCGTTGACTTCTATTAATTTTTAATTGCCTCGCAAGATTAAGAAATTCCTAATCTCAAATTACATGGGCGACATGGTCAGTTTCTGGCGTTGCTTCTGTCTCGTTTTATTCTGCAAATGTGCGACCATGGGGCTACAAATCGGCACCGCCAGGTTGGCGAAATTCCGACTTTCATTTTTAGGCCATTCAAAAATTTCATCACTAGAAATTTTTACGGCTCTCTTGTATCTCGACATCCGAATGAGCTAGCAGGTTAGGTTTGGGTCCGTTCGAAAGCTCTCGGCAAGCGCTTTAAAACTAAAAGGTCAACTCTCTAGCTCTAACCGTTCCGATGCTAGGGCGTCTCAAATTTAAGAAAAGAAGATTCCTTTTCTTATGTTTGAAGCGCTGTAGCTGCCTAGCCAAACAAGCTAGGAGGTTCTGCTTGGTCGCAATCGATTCAACGGTTAATTTTCTATCCGAAACCGACAACTTCGTCGACCAGAAATGCACCCCTAAGGATAAATCTAACGAAAACTAGAGCGATATCGATTTAAGGCCTCGTTTTCACGCAGTTTTTGGAGGATATCTCTAAAACGGTTAGAGATAGCGGGCTGAAATTTTATTCCGCAAATATGCGACCATACGGCTACAAATCGGCACCGTCAGGTTGGCGAAATTCCGACTTTCATTTTAGGCCATTCAAAAATTTCACTTTGGGTAGAAATTTTTACGGCTCTCTTGTATCTCGACATCCGAACGAGCTAGGAGGTTAGGTTTGGGCCCGTTCGAAAGCTCTCGGCGAGCGCTTTAAAACTAAAAAAAGGTCAACCCTCTAGCTCTAACAGTTCCGACGCTAGCGCGTCTCAAATTCAAGAAAAGAAGATTCCATTTTTTAAGTTTGAAGCGCTGTAACTGCCTAACCAAACAAGCTAGGAGGTTCTGCTTGGTCGCAATCGATTCAGCGGTTAATTTTCTATCTGAAACCGTCAACTCTGTCGACCAAAGACGCATCCCTAAGGAGAAATCGGGCGAAAACAAGGGCGATGTCGATTTCAAGCCTCGTTTTCACGCCGTTTTTGGAGGTCCGAAAACTTCAAACGCCTATATCTCCGAAACGGTTAGAGATAGCGGGCTGAAATTTTATTCCGCAAATGTGCGACCATAGGGCTACAAACCGTCAGGTTGGCGAAATTCCGACTTTCATTTTTAGGCCATCCAAAAATTTATTTTATTTATTTATTTACAAACAAACACATTAGTACAAATTAATAAATTAATATGTTTGTTCAATTACAAAAACAAAACCGTGTGAAATAAAAATATGTTATAAAAAAATGCTCATATAACACGACACTGTTATGTTTATTTAAACATTTTTTGCATTAGATAGTACAAAATGGAAATGCTGTTATCGTGATTTGTACAAATTTGGTACCCTATTAGAACATTTTGTATACACATGTAAAGTAACTCATTACAAGAAAAAGCTCAATCGCAGACTTAATACAGATTAAGGATCACACGTTGATTTTTAAAGATATTATTTGTGATTATAGAAATTATATAAAGGAATTAGAATAACTGCCAAGCTCATGCCTTAAAAAAAAACATTTTTGTTTGAAATACCGTGGTGTATGTACATCTCCCAAGTGATGCACATACTTTGTATTCCTGGTTTTCCTCATAAACACCAACGCCAGAAGTAGTGCCCGATTTTGACCCATCTCTGTACCAGTTTTGGGTGTTCGGTTTTTTCCCCTCTTCATTTCTCAATTCTTCCCAATTCAAGAAAACTTTGAAAGGTTTGTCATAGGAGGTCCGGGAGATTGTTGTGTCGCTATTCATATCGAAGCTTTGTTATTGTTGTTTCAATTCTGGTGCTCTGTACGCTCCCATTCTAGCTTCTCCTTTGATATAGATCTCAAGAGGAGGTAGGTTCAGCATGATTATCGCATGCTTCTATGTGATCTTAGGCCACCAAACCAGGCAGCCATAGGTTATTATGAGTCTTACCACCGTAGTGTAGAGCCAGTACGTCGTATGTGGTTTGTGTCCTCATGCTTTCTCAACTGTTCTACCGGTTATCATCAACATCCTCTTACATTTGTCGGTCATTTTTTGTAAATGTGAGTTCCAGTTCAATTTAGAGTCCAAGGTTACACCCGGGAACTTAACCTCTTGGCTGATTTGTATTGCTTCATTGGTAATGACATGTTAGTATCTAACTTAAGTGTCAACATCCAGAAATTTGTCCTTATTTCATTTTGAGAAATGAAAACAAACTACTTACCTATCAAAAGTGTTATCGCTTGTGGTGGGGAATAAGGTTTATATGATAATTACGAAGGAGTAAATTGAACTAGTTCTAAATGTAAGGAAAATCATTGTAACAGTATGGTGTATTCACCATGCTGTTTTATTATTGAACTATTGTAAAAGTGAGACATATAAATGTGATTATGAAAACAAATTTCTGATGGAATTACAATAGAAATAACCAACTTTAAAATGGATAAGTTTGATATTGAACGTTAGACATTATCTGTTGGATATGCAGTTGTAACATCAGCAGGCTTACGGCTGGAATTAAGTTGTTCATGTCACAAGTAATAGACTTGATGATCATGTTACAAAATGTACATAAATGTCGACTTGAATCTTCCATCTATATAGGAAATAATCATCAACACCCAAACTAAATTGGAGACCTTGAAAACATCGAAGACTATTACTACTACTACGACCAGAGAGACTTTTGTGCGTATTAGGAGGGGGTGCGCGCGTATATTTGTTCGCACACCCTTGAAGTTAATCCTGCGTCCGGCGATCGTCCGGGGCCGCAACACACAGTCTTTCTTTGATGTCTGACGCGAATCCTAAGTAACAACTTTTATTGGAGTCCAATATTTATAACCGAGGGCGATCCGGACCGTGGCTACTCCACGCGCTATACCATCCACGCACACAGGAACACATACACATACGTGAAATTCGAATATAACCAAGATCAAACGAAAACCGAATATCCAATTTTTCGCGGCGCACATCACAGCACAGACGATGCAGCTTTCTTGTCCATCTCTTTTTCATGTCAGGCGTGGGATGATATTACGTTCCTCGTCTATCCTCATCGTTTACCGTACCATGTACACTGGCGCTCATAGAAGTTTGGGTTAAGGAAGAATAATTAGGTAGTCATTTCAATTAAACAAAAAAAGAAGCAAACGAGACTATTATTGGAATCACCAAAGGCCGTTTCACAACTGACGCGAACGTAAACGCAAATGAGTGCACGAATGGGAACATCGACGTTAAAAATAGATAGATAGATCTATTTTCGTATGTTCTGTCAAAATTCACTAAAAGTGGCGAAAAGAGGTATTATCCGTCCTTCTGATTAATTTTCAATAACGTTAACTGTGAACAAATTCTTTTATAATATGCCGAAGAGTGGCGCAAAATATTCTCGGTTTTCACCCCAGGAGCAACATTAGAAAAATTCCATTTTTCGTTTTTGAGAACAAATAACCAAAAGTCAATAAAAGTAGCATTATAATTTTTTCTACTGCAATCTTCAAGCCTGATAAGAAATGTATTCAAATCTTCTATATCAGGAGTCAGAATTTGGGGGACGATTGAATTTTTAAGATAATCGAATTTTTAAGAACCAATTTTCTCTGATGGTGATTGTTTCAGGTTCAAATACTGTCTTCAAGCTGAAGACGTTTGTTGATTTTGGAGGTAAGTGGAAGAAAGTTACGTGGGTGTGGATACAGAAACTTGAGAGATATCAGTCGTATTCATATTCTGAAAAACTTGAGACAGTTTTCTAGGGAAATAATCCTTTTTAATGAGAATTCAAAAAATTCAATAATTTTCTATTTTAAAAGGTAACGTTGGACATAATGGGTACTCTTTTAAGCTCGATAGAACTATAAGAGAGATTTGAGAATTATAAAAAAATAATACGAGAAATTAAATTCTGATCAAATTTTTGGTACTATTCGAAAGATTTATTCATGGCATTAACATTTGTGAATAATTTCGGGTATATAGCCACGACGGCTATTCTTGACGAAACGTATTTTGGACGTCTAATTTAATTATTTAATTACAGGCCATATGTCACGAATAACACGAACGATGTTGGCTTCCAAGGCGTCAATTGTTGCTGGTTTATTGGCATAAGCTAGTGACTTCACATAGCCCCACAGGAAATAATCGAGAGGTGTGAAATCGTAAGACCTTGGAGGCTAACTGACAGGTTTATTCCTCGAAATTAACATCGTTAAATTTTAATTTCAATAAGTCGATGGTTGCCGTTGTGACACGTAGCGCCATCCTGTTGAAACCACTTTTTGTCTGGATCAATGTCATCTATATTTTTAAACAAAAAATCATTAATCATGGTGCGCATTGACGGTAACGCGAGCTCCGTCCTAATTTTTGAAGAAATAAGGGCTAATAATGCCACCGGTTTGTAAACCTCACCAAACAGTGCATTTTTCTGGATGTAAGGTCTCTTGCTGAACGGACAAACCCGTTAAGCCAAAAATGAGCCTCACCGCTGAACACAATTTTGTGATAAAACAGCTGGTCAGTTTCCAACTGCTCTCGAGCGCAATCGGCGAAAGAACGACGCAAATGATGGTCTCGTGGCTTTAATTCCCGTACTAGTTGGATCTTATGCGGATGTAGACCAAGGTCTCTGCGCAAAATTTTCCACGTAGTGAACGGACAGAGCCTCGACAACTGTTACCGACGACGAATGCATAAATTTGGATCTTCTTCCACACTTTCGTTTATAGGAGCGATATTTTCTTCATTACGTACATTTCTTCGACGTGTTGGTGTTGTTGCATCATATAGAGAGTGTCTGCTACGAAATCTAACCACCGTTCGACGGATGGCTTGCTCAGAAGAACGATTATGTGGGCCATAAAATCATGGTCTGTAAGTTGCGCAAATCGATGATTGATATTCAACACAAATTTGAATAATTTGGTAGCGTTGTTCAAGTGTGAGTCTATTCATGATGATTTGCCAGAGTATACTGATCGTAAATGTTAAAAAGCGAACGCAATATAACAACTCGTTTGACATTTAACTTTTTCGTAAATTTTATCTAAGCAAAAACAATACCCGTTATGAGACAGTCTGTAGGTTTCAATATAATTTTAAATAATGCCCATAATCAGATCTCATCATAAAAAAAAATCATTTTGATAAATCTCCACTCACAAAGGTGCAATCTTCCAAACTCGTCTTAAATAATTTTGTATAACGCACAATATAATTTAATATTTTATAAAGTAAACACGAGTTACTCCTTCCTTTTGCTGTGATGTCGCTGTATCTGTTGTAGCATTACAGATATATGTTTTAAACCGAACACTCTGTATATTTTGCTATTTTTAAATTGAGGCGTGCCTCGCAAAATGTGGACTTGCCCCGCGACAGCTTCTGCCTCGTTAGTGGCGAGAGCCAAAAGTGCCTCAGGGTATTTGCCTCGCGATAAGCTGGCTTACCTTACTTCGCACTAAACTGGCTCACCCTGTCTCGCGCACATGCCTCGGTATTCACTCAACAATGGCCGAGGCAAATTGTTCGCGAGGACCTCGTCGCGTCGTTGCCTTACGAAGTGTGAACTTAGGTTTAGATTCTCCATGGACAGGTGATTTCAAAAACATATCATATGTATTTGTAAATTCACACCGGTGTCCCTCAAGGTTCAAACTTGGGACCACCCTTAGTTAACATATTCGTCAATGATCTGTAATCCTCATTAGACTGTAATGTGTTGGCGTATGCGGATGACTTGAAAATCTATAGACAAATAACGAATATTGCTGATGCAGATAGTTTACAAGATAGTCTGGAAAGCATACATAAGTGGTGTATGAACAATGGTCTATTGCTAAATGTAAACAAATGTGCTGTTGTATCATACTCTAAGGTACGGAATCCTATACACAAAAATTACTACATAGGCAACAATCTGGTCTCACGCAAATTAACAATGAAGGACCTAGGAGTAATATTTGATGATCATCTTCTCTTTTCAGAACACATTTTCGCAGTATGCAGCGCAGCGTCTAAAACCCTAGGGTTTTTGTTGAGATCTTGTCCTTCGTTTACTACCACAGCTCCGCTAAAAACATTGTTCAATGCATTAATAAGAAGTAAACTAGAATATGCATCGGTTGTATGGTATCCGATTTTCACGTACTTAAACATAACATTAGAAAAGATACAGAAACGTTTTCTGAAATATTTGTCGTATAAATTAGATGGCACTTACCTTGCACGAAACTAAGATTACAACCAGCTATTACAAAGGCATCACTTTACATCGCTTTCTAGTCGTAGAGAACGTTATAGTGCACGATTTCTTTATAATCTACTAAATAACCAAATGGATTCATCGCATCTATTGGCGCTTATAACAATAACAGTACCTGAGCATAACACCCGCTTAACTGGTCTTCTACGTATTCCTAGTTATAGAACGAACGCAGTACTTAAGGCTCCTCTAACGCACATGACACGTAACTTTCACAAATACTATCCTGATCCTTTCCACTAATACTTTTTTCCAGTTTTTCCTTCACGCACTCTTTCCTTTTCCTTCTACCTATTCACATTTTTTTGTTACTCATGTATATGTATATTCAAATAGTAGCTCTGTACTTTTGAAAATTCAATGTATCCATTATATTTGTCCTGTAATTGGTTTTTGGACAATAAAGATGTATTATTATTATTATTATTATTATTATTAAACATGTATTTTCGAGTATTGAAGTACGGTATATTAATCTCAATTACAATTTAATTCCTGATTAAATTAATTACTGCTTCCATATGCATTTTGAGCTGGTTTAAATCGTGATGAATTAATTTGAATTGAAATAACATTTGAGACGACCTGCAGTACAAACTATGTTAGCGTGTGTTAACGACTATATCTAGATGATCTTGTTAAATTTCCTGGGTATTTTACTTTTTTCATGTTAATATTGACAGGTGTCAAAGTGACGTTTAGTTTTAATCACGAATTAATTTAATCAAGGGATAAAATTATCTAAATAAAAATGATCTACAGGATTCTTCCTGGACCAGACTTCTCTGTGTGACAGTGTACAATATTCGGACGGAACGTAATCGCAATCGGCCCTGGAGCTTTCTCATAAAAAATCGCTTTATTTATATCGGCAATGTTTACTTTATGTAATGAGGTATCCTTTCTATATTTAAAAGGGAGATGAACCGCTTCTTTTGCTTCTCCTGTGTTTACGTATGTATGCGTTTCTTTTGTGTTTGTTGATTTTTTGCGGTTAGATCGCTCTACTGTGTAGAGCAAAAAAAAATTATTTAGCAGAAAAGTGCTAATTTGAATTTTGAGGAGTATCCAATTATTATTTATTACTCGAGCAACGCAACTGCGCTGAAAGCCAGTGGCGGACGTATAAAAGTTTACACAAAATAAATTAAATGTGATACGTGCTCAAACACCGTTTTAAGAGTCCTCCGTGAATACAAAGTGGATAATGTCTATTTAATATTTGTAACATTAGATATGCTTCCAAAGTTGTTTCGGCAAAGTGAGTGCGGCGCGAAGAAAAAGTGTTTTTGTATGCCCAAAACGAACGTTCTACATCTAGTGACGTTATATTGCGTAAGTAAAACAATCTTTCAAATAACTTAACGGTTCTGTTGACGCACCTTCACAAATTTGTCTTAATGTGCCAAAATCAGAGTCTTTATCTAAAACACTTTCGAACCCTTCTAAAACACAAACATTTCTTGCGTCTTCTATCGCGCATCCTGCGTGAACATGTTGCACTATTTGCAAAGATTCCACTAACGACACCGAAGAATTTTGTAGTTTTTCTATCGCATCCGCTAGTCCCACGTAATTGTCCCGAATGATTTCCAAATCTGTTTTAACTTGACTATCCTGAAATTTCAAGCGGCTAATCTTGACAGCCGCAGCTTCCTTTGGGTCGAATTCTAAAATCACGTTCTTTATATTCTCAAAATATTTAAGATAATAAAATGCAGCCTCTAACCATGTTCCCCAACGAGTAAGAATAGGTTGTGGTGGTTCAAGAATACCGGGGCATAGTCTATGAAATTCCCGAATACGTTTTGGGGATTTTACAAACACAGCTTTTGTATGTGCTATTAGAGCGTCTACCTCGGGATAACATTTTCTGGTACTATCTGCTACGAGACTGAGGGTATGAATTTTACATGTAATATGCAACAAGTTAGCACAATGTTTTTTAAGGGATCGATCTACAGCAAGCATGTTTGCGGCACCATCACTCATAAACATCAATAGTTGATTTGTTGAAAGTTCAAATTTTTCCAATGTATGAAATTACTTCGGCAGTGCATTGTTGTATTCGTCTGGAAGCTAGTAAAATTGAGGGTGACGGTCGATGTGGTTCCATTGTGCGTACCATTACATTAACCACAGAATGTTTTTTACGATCTGTTGTTTCGTCCACGCATAACCAGAGTTTTTTATCTTGCAACTCCGATTTAATTCTTTTCTCGACATGATCACGAGCAGACGGCACAACTCACTGTAATGTTCTCTCACTTGGTAACTTAAAGTCCGAATATTTATTCCAAAACGAGACGTATGCTTTCTTCCTTAGTAAATGAAATGGTAAATTACATGCAATAAAGGTAACACATAAATTAAATTAAAATTTGTCATAATCTCGTGTGGAATTTTTTTTGAAACATGCCCTGCACTATTTACGTGCCGTAGACAATCACTTTTCGACCAACACATGAAATCTATTTTACACACTACACATTGAATTTTAGCGCCATCACACTTTAAATCAGGCATTTCTGCAATAAATTCTCTTATTGTGTCCAACTTTGGTCGTTTTCGCGACGTAGGAAACATTTTCAAAACAAACGTAGAACTACGATATAGTATACGACAGCGTAGATGCATACACATCAAATCGGCTTTCGAGTCGCAGTTATACTGACGCTTATACCGAATTGTCCCGGCCGTGTTTATTTTGTGTACTTGTGTAACTTTTATGCGTCAGCCACTGGCTTTCAGCGCAGTTTGCGTTGCTCTATTTATTACAAATCTACCAAGGTTGCCAACATTATATTGTAAATTACATACTTGACATTTATGGTGATTACTTTTACTATTAATTAAAGGAGATGCCATATGTTTACGGCAATATTTCAATCTATTACCCTACTTTAACACGCACACATTTTTTTCCCTAAAAAAAAAATGCGATTTTCGAATTCTAAAAACCGCTAAACGGTGCCCACATCTTGAACGTATCCGCAATAGATTCACAAATAAATTAGAGTGTAGTGTCACATTGAAATTTCCATGGGAGTTGAGCGTTTGATGAAGATGTTAAGCGTTTAATACGAACTGACATTTTACAGTGATACGGTACGGTCGGACCGACTTTAATTTGGGGAAGTTCGGGTGGCAGTTGGTAGCAATAAAAATGGTTAATAGTTTCGTGTGGCGCTAACGTGTCACTATTGAAATTTATTTTGTCTAATTTATTTATGCTGGCAGTGGTGGCATATGGTTAGCTACGGATGCGGACTGTTCTTTCGTCGATGACATTGTTAAGTGCCTATTACAATTTTATCTTACACGTAGTTTCTATTTCTGTTGGCATTGCCTGTTCTTAAAACTACAACTGCAATAAAAGTAGGATTAAAGCTTAAAGAATGACTCAAATCAAATATAATAGTAATGGAAGCATTTGTTAAGGATAAACATTTTATTTGCATCATTTTCGATAAAACGTACAGGGTCGTGATAAAGTAACGCACAAAATTCAAAATAAAGGTTTGTGACTATAATAAAGAAAAAATGCAGAAATACGTGAGACAGTAAATTGAAAAAGCTTTATTTTAAAATAACTGTGGCAGTCATTTCGGTTATCATGACTAGTCTGGGCAAACAGAGGTAATAGTCAATGTAGTAGATATGTGGTGCGGAGTCGGCGATTATTTATTTCACGCGTTCACAGCGTCAGTACTAAATCGATGCTGTATGCGAGTAGTTCTGTATACATGAAGGCTGTCGTAACTTATTTCGTAATTGTACGCTTATGTTTGCTTTAAAAATGTCGCAGTTAGGTGCGAAGACGACCAATGGCAGACACAGTTAAAAACCTTATAGTGGACATGCCGGACTTAATTTTTGAGGGCGCTAAAATTCTATGTCTAGTTTGTAAAATCCCTTTAATGTGTTGGTCCAGAAGCCATTGTCAACGTCACGTCGAAAGCGAACAGCATTCTTCTGCAAAAAGTGGCATACGAGACCAAGAAAAATTTACATTTGATTTATGTGTTACTCTTATTTTATGTAATCTATCGTTTCGTTTACTAGACGAAGAAGCATTTGTCTCCTTCTGGAATAAATATGCGGATTGCAAATTACCTAGTCGGACATCGATACGAAATGTAGTGCCATTTGCTCGTGAACATATAGAAAAAAAGAATGAAAACGAAATTGAAAGATAAAAAACTGTGATTGTGTGTGGACGAAACAACAGATCGTCAAAAAAATTCTGTGGTTAATATAATGGTGTGTACAATGGAACCACATCGACCGTCATCCTCCTTCCTACTTGCTTCCAAAAGAGTTATAAATTGTACTGCCAATGAGATTTTAAAGGTAGCGTTGAAGTCATTGAACAAATTTGAAGTTTCAACTAAGCAACTTTTAATGTATATAAGTGATGGTGCCGCAAACATGCGTTCTTTGGGCCGATCTCTCAAAGAACACATGGGTAACTTCTTACATGTAACGTGTAAAATCCATATTCTAAGTCTTGCGGCGCAAACGATTCCTACATGTTTTCCACTAGTAAATGCATTAATTGCTAGTACAAAGGCAGTGTTTCTAAAGTCCCCGAAACGTACCCGACTATTTCACAAATCGTGTCCTGATTTACCTGAACCACCACAGCCTATTGTTACACGTTGAGGAACATGGTTGCAGGCTGCGTTTTACTACAACAAATATTTTGATCAAGTAAAGAAGGTAGTTTTAAAATTCAATCTGACAGAAGCTGCAGCAATCAAGAAAAGCCAGGAAATATTTCAAGATAGTTAGGTTAAAAGAGTTTACAAACTATTCACAACAATTACTTCGGACTAGCGGAGGGAATAGAAAAATTACAAAATGTTTCCATGTCGCTAGTGGATTCTGTTCAAATTGTGAATGATGTTCACGTACGCTTATGCGCTGTAGAAGGCGAAACAAATTGGCGTGTAATACGAAAATTTGAAAGTGTTTTAGTGAAAGTGAAATGTGGAGGTGCGCTGTCCTGTTGAAACCATAGATTACACTGATTGACAAAATTTGACTTTTTGTTTGTTAAATTAATTAGAATGGCTGTTTCTTATGGAATATTTTGCTCAGATTTCAAATTTACATTTTTTTTTTGCAACGGGTATGGCCTTTTGTAATACGAAATTAAAAAGTTCATACTGTTGTAAAGTAATTACCTTTATTTAATTTATTTACATGTATTAACCTAAGTTAAAATGTAATTTTTAACGATTTTCTACTGTATTTTGCTTGAGGAACATCCCTTTTTAATAATTCAATTTTCCATGATAACGTTTTTCAATTGTTGACATATTTTGGTGGAATCGTTCACCATGTTCGTCGCTCACGGCGCCGGGATTTTCAGGAAAGAGGTATTTTTAGCGATATGTTACGTCCCAGAGCTTTATAATTTTGAAATAGTTTCGAAACTATTTCTCCGTAGTTCCAAGAAATTCAGTTACGACCTTTTTAAAAGACCTCCATGCAGGTTTTTCAACCCCATTCAAATTGTCCTCAAAGTCATGGCCCTTCATAAGCTCCCTTATTTGTGGGCCTACAAATATACCCTGTTTTATTTTAGCCTCATTGATCGTAGGGAATTTGTTCTTTAAGTACAGGAAACCTAGACCACTTTTATCCATCGCCTTAACAAAATTTTTCATTAATCCGAGGTTGATGTGCAAGGGAGGAAAATATACATGTGGTTGAGAAGTTACGTTTTTTTCCTTTTAGGCCATTGCTTTTTGACAAAATGATTTTTGCGATCTCTGCTATCTCACTCGCATAGAAAACAACAAAATTTAGTATATCCTTGTTGAAGACCTAACAAAAGTGCTATAACTTTCAAATCGTCGCATATATTCCAAGAAGGATGTTGGTATTGTATCTTCGATAGCAAAATCTCCATGTCGTCATGCGTCTGTTTCATATGGGCTGTATAGGCTAGAGGAATCGTAGATTTCTTATTTCCAGTGTGAAGAAGCACGGCTTTTAAACTGAGTTTAGAGGAATCTATAAACAACCTCCATTCCTTAGTATCATGGCGCTCTCCTAACTCACTCAGTAATGAATCAACATTAGTACAGTACGCTAAATTGCCTTCTGTGGAAAATAAGCGCTGGAGGCCTTGTCCCCGTCGACGGTAAGAAGAAATTGTAGTTCTCTTCTCAAGGAGATTCCAACCCTTTAATCTGGATGCCAACAATTCTCCCTGACTCTTTGACAAGTTTAGATCACTCGAACTAGATCGTTGAGTTCAGACTGATTGATTCTATGAGGTTCTGTAGACGTTCCACTAAAATCTGGCTCTCCAATATCGTATTCTGGATTTAATTGCAAATCTTCATAGCCAGAGTTCTCTGTATGTAAACTCCAATTTTCGGTGGCGCTGGGATTGGAACTTCAGTTTAATAGCTGCTACTTATTAGTTATATAGCACATGTAATTTGCGACAGAAACAGAATAGAGATTACGATTGAATCTCACTTTCAAAATGGTATTTTATGCAATACATAGGACACTGCCTCAACAAATAGCAAAATTATATCGTCCAAAGTCATTAAACTTAGCAAATGTACCATTTCTACAGGTATATGGAATGTTTAAAAGATTGGGGCTTTATTTATTCATTGACTATCGGGGCGTGTCAAATACGAATTTTATTCTAAAAAAATCGGGGGGATTTCACCCTCGTGCACGTCAAAAATTATTCGCGGTTTACAGAAAATTTGATGAGGGTTGTCGTGTATCCCTATCTATATACCGCGTATCTATATATACATATATATACTCAGACACAAGGAGGTCTAAATCCGTAACGAAAAGAAAGCCGTTTTCAAAGTTAAAAACAACATTTTGCAATTTTGGCGTTGTCAATATTTTATTTCGATCTAGGTTGATGCGAAGAATATATATATTTTTTATTTATTGAGAAGAAATTTATCCCGCGTCATATTTTCGCCGTCACATTAACAATGAAGGAGCTTAAAAGAAATTTTTGAACGTTGTTTTTCTTGAGATTGCACACCAAACATTGAAACGCGAAATAAATCTAAGAAAAACTATATATATTTAGCAATTGTTTCCGCATTAGAAAAAAAAACAAAGAAAATTTGCAATACCGAATCATTTCTTTTTGAAACCTAGATGTAATATGAAATTAAATTATTCTAAACCTGTAATCTTTATTTCCGTAACAATTAAAACCTCTTATCCATTCTACCTCAAACATAAGATCTAAAGCAATGCAAACACATTCATTTTAAAGCGTAAATATACGTAAATAAGTTGAAATCCTGGGGTATATGGAATTACTTTGAAATGGTATTAAAAACGTTTCACGACGAAAGGGATGCAAGCAAAATAAAACTGTTTTAAATCCACCCCTAAAAGCGGAGGGTTCGTTCACAATGTGGTGTAAATACCCCGAAGTTATTCGATTTTATACTAAAAATGTTTCAGCTTTATGCGGAATAATGGATATGTTTTTTCGAGGTAAAGAATTTTCCTGAAAAGGTTTTTATATCAATTCAGAAAATATTCTCGTTCTTATAAGGGAAGAGAATTAGGGTAAAGTGAATTGTGTGTAGGTAGACTTGACTGCTTTATTATTTGTACTGTACACTTACCATTTCTTTTTGAGTACTACAACAGCAAATAAAAATTCTGCTGTTGTTTTTAGAACTTTCTATTATACTACGTTTCAAAGCGTATAGTTTTGATTAAAAATTTCGATACTCTGGTCAGCTCTGTACTCTACAAAATTAAAATCTAACTTATAGAGTTCATGTGACACGATTTTCTTATTTGATACGTCATATAATACATTTATTTTCCCGAAATTATTGCTACGTAACAGTTCCTGGGAATGTCGAAGCAATATTAATAGAATAATCTGATACCAGCACAAGTTTTAGCTTACAAGGAAACAGGTACGTACGTGCATCTTATCGATTTAAATGAAAAGAAAATAGCGCTAACACATGAACATGTTTCTACCTACCCGGCGTCGTCAGCATGGTTCTGAGCACAATTTTCTGCTGTTACAATTGCGTTTGCCTCTCGGTTTATGCTGCTAATCTCCATTTTCACGAGCTTCTTTTTGTTCGATTGTGAGAATTTTAGGTACCATTTTCGCACACACTTTTTGCGTGTTAAAATTGTTATGTAAAATTTGCCTTACGTATTTTTTGTCAATTCCTATAGTTTCAACATTTGCACAAATAGTTAACCGACGGTCAGATCGGATTAGATTACCGATTTTTTCAATATTTTTATCCGTTTTTGACGTGGGAGGGCGACGGGAAATTTATTTTCTACTTTTTCTAGAAGATCACTATACTTTTTTACCTGGGGAGACCAAATTGCAGATGCAAATTCCATTTTGGATCTTACTAGTGCATTGTACAGGAGAATAATTGACTATAAATTAGTGAATTTAGATGTATTGCGCCTAATAAACCCCAAGTTCCGACAGGCATCAGCAGCAGTCGTCCGTATATGTTCAGAGAATCGAAAAGACGAATCGAAGACAACTCCAAGATCTTTTACAGTTTTCTTGCGAGTAAGAGAAAGACTATTCAACTGATAATCAAAGAAGCAGGGTAATCCTTTTCTCGTAAAACCGACAATCGCGAATTTATCAACATTCAGAGAAAGTTTGTTAAGTTGACACCAATCGAGTATTTTGTATAAGTCACTTTGTAAATGAGAGCAATCAAAAGGTGTTATAATTCTCCTATAAAATTTGCAATCATCTGCATAAAGTAAACATTTCGAATATTCAAGTACATCTACAATGTCATTAAAAAATAATAAAAACAAGAGGGGTCCAAGATTGCTTCCTTGGGGAACTCTCGTTCGAGATGGAAAGGGCTCCGAGTAAACACCTTCAAAGAACACTACTTGCCTACGATTGGATAAATAAGACCTAAAAAAATTCAAAAGATTATGTGAAAAACCAAATCTGTGAAGTTTCTTCAAGAGAATATCATGATCCATTTCATCAAACGCTTTGGATAAATCTGTAAAAATTACGTCCAATTTAGAATTATCAAGAAGTACATCTGAAATATCATTCTAGAATATTAATAAATTTGATTCAATAGATCTCCCTTGAAGAAAGCCATGCTGGTCATCAGATAAGCAATGTTTAATTTGTGCATAGATTTTGTAATATATGATATATTCGCAAATTTTTACTACAGCTGATAAGACTGAAGTGGGACGATAGTTAGTCATTAATTTTGTATCTCCAGATTTAATCTATATCACTTACTTTGTGAATATTTGTGGATAATCAATTTTCGTTCAACTTTTCAAAACTCCTTTTTTCATTTTTCAATCATTAAAGTGGGAATAGCACATGAAACACCTTTTATAAATAAAATACGTTAACTTTGAGGGAGAAAAGTAAAACAAAGCACCCATAATAATAATAATAATAATAATAATAAACTTTATTTCATAAAGAGATGCAATATACAAATGATATCGCAAAAGTACAACAAAATAATCTTATTGTCTATTTAGGTATTCACTCAAGTTATACGGCTCTAATTGCAAAAAGAACGCTTTCAGTTCTGTTTTGAATGTTTTTGAATTATGCTTATTAATAAGAGATCTCGGTAGATTGTTAAAAAATTTAATACCAGTATAAGCTGGGTGTTTTTCACTTAATGTTAGTCTATGTACAGGATAACTATAGTTTAAAGTTCTTACGGTATACTTGCTTTCCTCTTTTAACTGAAAAGTATCTTTATTGTTCACGAAAAACATTATGGATTCATATATATATATAAAGCGTAAACAGTTAATATACCCTCCGATTTAAAGGAAATGCGACAGGTCTGGCGATAACCGATATTCAAAATTGTTCGTACGACTCTTTTCTGAGTCACAAAAATTTTTTGCACAAGGCTATTGCCATAGCAAACGGAATTAAGCTTTTTTAATAATTCTTTTACATGGTATGACCAGTCAAGGTGTTCATCTATTTGGATTCCAAGTAACTTTGCATGTTCCTGAAGCTCTACTGTCTGGCTGTCTAGTTGGATATTAGCAGGTTTCTCGATGCTACGTTGTTTTGTAGTAAACAATATGCAATTTGTTTTATCGTTGTTTATTAGAAGTTCGTTTCGTTTAAACCAAATATTTGCTTCAGTGAACACGATTTGGCTATTTTCACGTAGCTCTTCGACGGTTCTTCCTCCGATTACTCAATTTGTGTCATCAGCATAACAGCAGGTACTTCCGTATCAACAATCATACAACAATCATATCGTTGATGAAAATAATGAAAAGGAGTGGACCCAGAATGCTTCCTTGTGCTAGACCTATCTTTTTGGTAGAAAGATCATACTTATAAGTAACTTGGCTTTTTGTAATGCTAACTTTTTGCTGTCTATCAGTTAGGTACGATCGATACAATTGCCAGGCTTGTTCTCTAATCCCGTATAATTGCAGTTTTTTAAGAAGTAATTCTAAGTCAATGCAGTCATATGCCTTGCTCAAATCAAGGTACAGACCAATTGCAAGTTCTCCTTTTTCTATATGTTCCAATATAACTCGGGTGAATTGAAATATCGCAGTATGTGTTGATTTGCCGCTCAAATAACCGTGCTGATGTCTATTAAAGAGATTGCAACATTTGAAGAAATTGAACAAACGGTCGCACATGGCCAATTCGAATAGTTTAGAGAACCCGTCCAAAATGCTTATGGGTCTATAACTTTCCATTAGGCCGGGATCTCCTTGCTTATATAAGGGTTTTATGAGGGCTGTTTTAAGTCTCTCCGGGAAGATACCTTGCTTAAAATAGTTTTTTTACGACTATTTACTATAGTAACATTAATTATTCCGCATTAGCAATGTAATACATGATTTTATTACAAAATATACAAAACTTGTAGCAGATCTAGTGTAAACTTGATTCATTCTTTATACGCTCAAAAATTCTACACATTCTATTATTTCGAAATTTTTTTTCCTTGAAATGTCAATATCCCAAGATCGTAACGCCAACTTCTAGTTCCCTTCAGAAACTAAGCAAATCTATCTTTACAGTTATAAAACACTTTGTGCAAATGCCGTGCGGTGGTACAATTCACCGCGCCGTCAGATATATATATGCTAATGCCACGCATTTAAGTGAGAAAAGAGAAACTTTTAATTTAATCGAAAAGCATTCGCAGCGGCCCCGTCTGGCGAACGAGACGGACGCTTTTTGTTCGAAATTAATTTAAATGCGATGCAAATGGAGGGTATATGGTAAGTGGCGATCTATGTGTGCGCGATTCATTAAATAAAACATGAAACGATTTGTAATGTAAAGCAGCGAAAAAATACGAGAGAAATGGAATCGTGGACGCGGCCGGTCGAGTTTGTTTATCGATGTCTAACTTATAATAACGCAGTTACGTTGAAATTAAATAGGCGATTAACATACGAATGGCCGTGGTATACGCATCTACAGATAGCGTAGAGCTCTGTATATGGTAATTACGCTTTCATCTATGTACGGCGCTAATTTAAAAGAAAGAAGAAAAAAAACATGAATGCGATTCTACGGCGAAGCACGCTGTACACGTTTTGGTTTGCTAATTGTAATTGTTTCGAACGAGAACGTTGCATTATGTTCTGTATTAAGTGCCAAGACGAGCGAATCTAATAAGATAATCTTGATGAGAATGAGATTAAATTTAATCAAAGAACATCTTCGATTAGTTGCTTATGCATGTTCTCTTTTTCATTCCAATAGCAATAAATTTGTAGTAGATATCATTAGTACTTTGGTCATATTGAGAAAAAAAGGCAATGCTTGTTATGTTTTCCTGGTATGAAGAACAGATGGCCCTAGTTGGTTGATGACTGATGATTGATTTTCCTACCAAAGCAGGGCTGGTCTTTACATCCCTAACACTGAAGCTTAGTAGCTTATTGTATTATTCCTGCTTCGGTTTTGTTTTACTTGAACAGGTTAGTTCGCGCAATCAGGTTTAAGTGCCTATGTAGTAAATCTTTCTCCATTGGTATTTCAATTGTGCTTCGCATAGCGAATCTGCGTTGAGCTAACGCTGCACATTCGAAAATAATATGAGGGGCTGTTTCCTCCTCCTCATTGCAAAGTCTGCATAAGGGCTCATCTTTGTAGATCCCCATCTTATACAAGTGGCCTCTCAAACAACCATGTCCTGTTAATAGACATGTTGCTGCCTTAAGCTGTATCTTGTTTAATTCAAGCAGGTCAGCAGTCAGATGTTGCGACGGTCTTCCCATCATCCGTTTGCCGTGCCTTTTGTCCAGCTGCATGTTTCTAATTTAATTGGTGTTGTGTTATGATCCACTCATTAATTGCACCACGCACTGCATTCTTGGTAATACCTAGGGCCGGTTCAGGGCCTATATAATTCATTTTTGAACCTTCCCTCGCTAGCTGGTCTGCAATTTCATTGCCCGCTATGCCCCTGTGCCCTGGCACCCACACCAGTGTGACCTTGTTGTGTTTAGACAGAGCCATTAGGGTTTGCAGGCACTCCCATACTAGTTTGGAGGTTATATGATAAGATGCTAGTGCCTTTAAGGCTGCCTGACTGTCAGAGAGAATGCAAATCGTCTCACCCTGCGGTCGCCGACGCAGACTCTCCCACGCGCAGGTTTGTATAGCATATATTTCTATTTGAAATACCGTGGTGTATCGCCCAAGTGATACACATACTTTGTATCCCTGGTTTTCCTCATATACACCAACGCCAGAAGCAGTGCCCGTTTTGGACCCATCTGTGTATCAGACTAGGGTGTTCGGTTTTCTCCCCTTTCCATCCCTCCATTCTTCCCAATTCAAGAAAACTTTGAAAGGTTTGTCATAGGAGATCCTGGAGATTGTTGTATCACTACCCATATCATAGATAGGGTTTGTTACTACTGCTTCTATTCTGGTGTGCCCAGATCCACTGTGGGATCTCCAGTTGCTAGTATTTTTCTGTCTGTATGCACCCACTCTGGCTTCTCCCTTGATATAAATCTCAAGAGGAGGTAGGTTTAGCATGGTTTCCATAGCAGCTGTTGGAGTGCTTTTAATAGCTCCTGTTATACATAGATATGCCAGTCTCTGAATTTTCGAGAGACTAGTTATCGCATGCTTCTGTGTGATCTTAGGCCACCAATCCAGGCAGCCATAAGTTATCAAGGGTCTTACCACCGTAGTGTACAACTAGTACGTCATATGTGGTTTGAGTCCCCATGTTTTCCCAACTGTTCTACGGGTTGTCATTAACACCCTCTTACATTTGTCGGTCATTTTTTTGTAAATGTGAGTTCCAGTTCAGTTTAGAGTCCAAGAGTTGGTTGCTTTGGTATATCTTTTTTGTGAAAGGGGAGGACTAATTGCTTTCCTTAGTTGTATAAAATGAAAGATAGAAATAAAAGAGGTTCTTTCCTTACAACATTCACATATATTTGGTAATCAAAGAATACGACCAGTTTCGTGCGTTGCGCACATCATCACGCCAGCTAAAAAGGCAATCCATTCAATACAAAGAGATCATAATGTACAAATATTTTTTTTTATAAGTTAAAATTTTTGTTGAACGTCACAAATTCAAAGAACTTTTACTAAAAGAAAGAGACAATTTATTATTAGGATAATAACTATGAATTCATTCTTTGAATCATTTTGCTATCTAATTGTATTTTTACGTGAACAAGCTTCATTTATCGATCCACATACTCGTCTTGCTTGTTTTGTGCCGTACGTCATTCAGAAGAGGTGCTACGTCACTATCCATTAGGGTATATAAACCGCTATAGAATCTTATACTATAGGAGTCTTCTCCTGCTTGCAAGGCTGACGGTGTCTAGCACTGTCCTAGGCAAGACCCATCCCCGCAATGCAAACGGTGTTTAGAACTGTACTAGGCGACACGCGCCCCCGCAACGCAGACGGTGTTTAACACTGTACTAGGCGAAACTCACCTCCCCATCGCAGACTGTGTTTAGCACAATCCTAGGTGAGAACTACCCCTGTAATTTACATTTAATTCGCGATAAAATCCGCAAGTTTGTTTACCATTTTGTTTTCAATCTATACGTTACGGAAATTTTTGTATTATTGAAGTTGTCACCGAGATTGATTCCTGAATTCTGTTTAATTTTATTTTCCCGAAGACTTTTGTTTGTTTTCTTTCTTTTGTAAATAAAACATATTTTTAAGTCTACTCACGTCTTTTATTTCCGTTGAATTTTGACATAGTCGTTACCCAATGGTAGATTTGTTGACGAATGCTAAGCTACGTAACAAATTTAATGCTAAATTTGAAAGCGTTTGGACGTAGGAATACTTTCTTTGAAATATGTGATTTTTAAATTTTTTAACAGAAACAAGTGTTGTAACTTGAAAACCACAACACGGGTTACTTTCGTAATCTGGGTATGAATGGAGTGTAGTTAGGGATCTTTAATGATCTAAAGATATACAGGCTGTTTCAAAAAAAAGTGAATTTTGCTGTGCCACCTTTTTTTTTAACACTCAGTATATCGCAATATATTTTCTAAAGATGTACAATTAACGTTATATTACATCTCCAAAATATCAAATTGCTATCTAGCATACAGCCCGAGTAATACAATACGGACGTACTATTGCTGCACCCTGTATAATGCAAGTCCGACTAGTGATTGTTCCGTCGAAATTGCAATACTAGCAACAAAATAGTCAGACCAAATAGATTTATTTTGCAACCATGCTTCAATTGTTAAATGAATCGTTTTTGTATAGAAGCTTTTGCTTACAACATTGAAAAACACGTTTCTTTATCGTTGATACAACAGTAAGACTTTGCTTGGTTTTTGATTTAGAGAAAAAGTGGTGCAGTAGTATTCGTATTGCACCTTGACATACACTACCGCTCATAAGTATTTGGGCACCCTTGGATTTTAGATTTTTGTATACAAAGAATGTATTTAGGAAATAAATTCCAGCATCATTGAATAGTTCGCTAATAATCAGTCAGATTCACTTAAATTCATTAAATAATATCGGCTTATTTACTTCTTTTATCTGTATGAGAGGTAATACCGTCATAAAAGCGCAGATAGTAGCGATAACAAAGAGCGTATTTCTTGAAATTCCAAGCAAGATGTAACAGTTGCTAATTTTACTATGAATCATGAAGCTGTATTCATAGCCATTTGAAGTAATATTTTTAAATTACGACCAGTTATCGTTCTATGTTAGCAGCGACAACATCTCTTAACAAATAGTGTTTATAATTTCGTTTAAAATTTTAAAACATGCCGAAAAGGAAAGAAATTAGTGTTGAAACGCGTGCTCTGATAGTAGCGCAACATAACTTATGCACAAGCAATCACCAAATTGCTAGAAAATTACATTTAAATCCATCTTACTGTTGATTATAACATCAAAAAATACAGTGAAAGTGGCAGTTTTCTAAATAAAGTAAGAAGTGGTAAACTAAGGGCGACAACATCAGCTCAAGATACTGCAATCGTGGTGTCCAGTAAGCGAAATAGAAGAAAAACAGCCCCAGAAATCGCCGCAGAAACCAATACTGTACTTCCGAAGCCGATTAGCGTGTTCACAAAACCGGCCTTCACGGACGAATTGCGACGCGAAAGCCCTTGCTTCGCCAAATTAAGAAGAAAAAGAGGTTATAATGGTGGTTCGGTAATGATTTGGGGTTGTTTTGCTAAATTCAAGGCATAATGACAAAAGAGCACTACAAACACATTTTAGAGGAAAATGCAATGCCCTCTGGTGTAAGAATTTTGGGTCACAATTTTGTATTCCAACAAGATAATTACCCAAAACACATTTCAAAATTATGCATGCAATATTTAGAACAGTTGGAAGAGGAAGGGACAGTAACAATCATGAAATGGGCACCCCAAAGCCTGGACTTGCATCCCATCGTGTTATTATGGGAAGAATGCGATCGGGAAGTAAGAAAAACTGCTCCAACTTCAGCAAATGACATGTGAAATAAACTACGGTCAGCACGGGCACGAATAACTCCGGAAACATTGTTAAAATTCATTGCAAGAATGCCCCGCCTCGACTATGAGATGCAATCATTAAAAGTAAGGGAGGTCACATAGACAAATCTAACATTCAGATCGAGTAAATAATTTTAATTGTTAAAGTTGTATATTTGTGTATACTTAAATACCAAATACATATTTTAATATTTCCATTCAAATATTTAATGATTTACCATGAAATTTGAGGGGTCCAAATACTTATGAGCGATAGTGTAAGTAATTATTTTTCTAAAATATCGCATCATTTCAACTTTTCAATTTGTGGCATTTTTTGCGATTTTATTACATTAAAAGATTAAATATGATCACACATCAACGCTAATTCAGTATAGATTTTTATTGAAAGCAGTTGGTATTTTAACAACAAATAATACAGGGAGAAAATACAAAGCAGCTCTAAATTTGGACATCGTTGATAACAGCAACTGCATCTCTTAGTGTAATAACGTGTGCGTACTTTTGCTTCGTCTTTCTTCCTTCGAGGTCTTTCTGTTTTACTATTCCAATAAGTAGAGCTACTTACCCGTTATATATAAATGTATACTATATATATAAATAATCTTATATGGGGTAAAAGCTTCACGCTCGGTAGCACCGAAGTAATACACTAATGTGTGGGTGGGGTAAGTGACACCTCGGCCTGTCACGACGTGAATAGTTGATGGATCACCGGCTAGAGGCGCTCTATAACGACAACCCTTTAGTGGCCCTCTCCTACGTTTATGTACTCTCCTTCAGACACCGCGTCGACCGCTTCTAGAGTCGTTAAAGATCACAAACATATATTACTACTTATCGTATAATCCGCCTTGTGTGATTCGTGTTCGGCGCTTATTTCTTATTACCGAGATGAGCATAATATTCTATTTATTCGATTAATTCTTATTGTTTGTAATCGATAGTTTCAAATTTAATTAGGTTTACTTATGGCAAACAACAATATTCTCGGCACACTCCGCACCATACAAATTATTAATTAACTCGGAAGCCTCGTACCGATTGGTAAATCGGTACGCGGCTGAAGATGAAGACCAATGTGTCTTCGAAGCGGCTTTTCCGAGTTAATTAATAATTTCGCAATACGTTCCTAAACAATAAAGATAGAATAGAAAAAATTAAAAAACGTGGTGTCTATAAACTTACTCGTGGTGACTGCTAGAGTTGCTATGTTGGCAGGACGTATCGTAGTTTTGAAACTCGGATAAAAGAACACGTAAGATGCTTGCGACCCGATTCGACGGGATTTTCACACTTTGCGATTTTGCATGTAGCTAACGAAGGTTATTACTTAAATAACCTTAAAGCTCTCGAAATTATGAGAGAGCAATATAATAACTAGAGTTTGTTAAAAAGATGGTACCGGCAGTGGCGCACCGCATAAAAGTAGGTACGTAATATACAATATTAGTGAAAAATAATATTGTTACCTTTTCCTGTCGTCTTGATGTCCACTGTGGCAATTGGCAACCGCCCTGGTAAGATGCGTAGAATTACATCAGCAACGCTTCCATTGTCGACTCACTCAGCCGTCGACGGTGTTGTGAATACGTTGTCGTATACTTCGAAAATGATCGTTCGACATCCAGTGAAGTAAGATTTGCGAATGTCAGATATTCCTTTTCCTCATCTGGACACTCTTGATTTTCAGTTATAGACCGAACCTTTTGTAAATCGGGATTTTTCGTTAGAATTGCACCAAATTTTTGAGCAACATCGACTCCTATAGTGTTCGTCAAGTTTCCTAGAGCGGCTTGTAAATTGTTGATGCAATTTAATGCGTCTCGTGCAGATAAGTGACTGTTTTCTAATTGCTCAACAGCCTGTGCAACTTCAGAATAGTTCATGGACATTTCATGTATTTGTTGTTGAACGTCCGAATTGGAAAAAAGTTGCTGACTGTCTCGAACTGCTGCAGAATCATTTGAATCAAGTTTCAAGATGGCATTTTTCACTTGTGAAAAATATTTCTGATAGTAAGATACTGCCTGGAGCCATGTTCCCCATCGCGTTATTACAGGCTGAGGTGGTGGTGGTAATTTCGGACACAATTGTTTGAATACACGGATGTGTTTGGGAGATTTGATGAACACATTTTTGGTAGATGCTATTAACTTATCCACCATCGGATACTTCCTTCGAATGGTTTCTGCTACGAGGTGACATGCGTGTATGAGGCATGTTATGCGAAGAAGAGTCGGAAAGCATATTTTCAACATCCTACCAACTCTCAGCATTGTTGCGGCTCTGTCAGCATCGAACATTGTGACTTGGGTTCCTGTGATACAAAAGTCTCTCAACGAATCTTTTATTATCTTGATAACGGTTTCTGCATTAGTTTTCTGAATCTTTTTACTGGATAACAACAGTAAAGCTGGTGGACCATCACGTTTTAAAGGACGCGCTACATCATGAATGACGCTGTGTTTCTGAGCATCAGTTGTTTCATCCACACATAGGCAGATTTTCTTATTTCTCAACTCGTCTTTTATACATTCCTTTACTGTACCTTGCACACGTGGCAAATTGTATCGTAATTGCATAGATGTTGGCAGCTTCCATGAGGGAACGTACTTCTTATTAGACGTACTTCTCATTAGATACTAGATGTTGTGGGATGTTCCACACACTTAACATAAAAATAAAATCATATAAAAATTGCCAGTATGGCATACTGTTTCTTAAATTCAATGCATGGCGTTTACTTTTACAATGTTTTCTACATTCAAATCTATCGCGACTTGGCAATCCGCTATTGCATATTATGCAGTAAATATGCGGACTTCTATATTCTAATCCAGGGAAATGCCTGAGATATTTATTCACATTCGAAGGGAACATCTCCGCGTACTTATTTGGTGTGCAGCGTGCAACGTACTGTTGCTTTGAAGTCTCACCTTTTTAACAAACTCTAATAATAACCAAGAAAACTGCCTGAATACACAGCTACAATTCGAATCTACGCCGACCTTTCAGGTCTTTTTTGAATAGATGTCACTGTCTTAGGCGTTCTTCCTTCTTACATTTATACAATCGTTAGTAGATGTCACTGCTAGTATTAATATTATAAACAAATTCTCTTACCTGGGAACAATCATCAATGAGATGGGAACCATGGAGGACGAAATTAACGAGAGAATTGCGAAAGCTGGAAAACTTTTCAACATTATAAAAACGAAATTCCTCAACAAGAAGGAAATACCGAAAGAGGTAAAGGCCGAAGTAGTTAGAAAAGTTGTAAAACCAACGCTCTCCTACGCCTGTGAAAGCTGGACAACAACAGAAAGGCAGAAGAAAAAGCTGACAGCTGCAGAAATGGGATATTTAAGGAAAATACTAGAAAAGACAAGGAGAGATAAAATAAGGAATGTGGAATAGAGGGAGCAGTTGAACATAATATTAGTGGAAGAGACAATATAACGGGGACAACTGAGATGGATGGGACATGTGCAAAGAATGGGACAAGACAGGCTAGTGAAAAAGGTGTTCGAAGCAAGAGAAAGCGGAAAACGAAGGAGAGGAAGACTACGAAGAACGTGGATAGAGGAAGTAAGAGAGGCAGCAGAGAGGAGAGCTCTAAGGTGGGATTAGCTAAGAATAGAATAAACTGGAGAGAAATATGAAAGAAACCAATTGGACTCAACACCCTCCAGCCAACACCGAAAGGTACAAGGCCCAAGGATTAAGTAAGTACGGTAAATGCTATATGTAGCATAATACAAGGGTAATACCTTTAGACTTCAAATTCGTTACGTAATTCTTAATTGTAGCAGCGTAAAATAAATATGTAACTATATTTATTTACTAAATATTTATTCAACATAATTCCTTTGTTGTAATTTAAAAATAATAATCGCTTTACCTTAATTGAACTTAATCTGCCTCTTTTATCTGATAAAATTTTACCAGTTTTTAGAAATACTCATTATAGATCTTCAATTACAATGTCGAAAAGAGAAAAAACCAGCGTAATAAGCGACCATTTCATGTCGGTTATATTGTATCGTTCCAAAGTAACGGTATTTTGTCGCGGTCGCGAAGGGAACTTCCATGTGTGGAGCGGTATTTCCCGTCTCTAGCAAATCTACAAAAGTTACATACATGTAAACATAAGCAATTGGTTCTCACTGTTTATAAGAAAGATACACCGACGCAGACGACAAGCGGCGTTACTCTTCAAACCAGGAGAACGTAACATATTTCTTTTCCAATATCTTTTATAAAAGTTCTTTGTCAAAGAACTTTTATAGTGTAATACCGGCCTTAGGATGCCACCATCTCACGGTAAGTCACATCTCGATCTTCTTCAATCATGTTGCATACAATTTCGATGTTTTTTGGTACAACAACCGATTTTGGTCGACCTTTTTCTGATGATGCTTCATTACCAACAGTTAAACGAAGCGATTCGAGGCATTGTTGTTGTGTTAGGCCTTTACTAAAATTATAAAAAATCATCCAGCGAAAACCTTTACGTGAAATTTCATTTTTTTCCATAAAATCGCTTTTTTAAACGCCCACTGTAACACAAACTACTCGACCGACTTTTGTGCTGTCACCGCAATAATAACAAATGTCAAATTTTACGCAAATAGTAATGTCAAATCTCAATAGCACCATCTAGCGGTCGTTTCTAAAAACGTTAGATGCTACACTCGTATTCTTATTCCAATTATCAAGATCTTTTTTTCCCTAATATTTTATAACCTACTCCACCTACCCTAAAAATCACGGAAAGAAAGAAACGTCCAAAATGTCTTTATTACGAAAAGCCAAGTCGCTGAAGTCTAGTCGGCTGAGGATTAAAGTTAAATTATAATGCGTTGGTAACGCCGTCCCGTCGGGAAAATTAAAAAATATAAAGCGGCGAAGGAAAAGCGATAACGCAGTAGATGTTACCCACTCTTTACGAGAAAATTGAAATATAATTCCCTAATATTACTGAGTGGCCATCTAAGATAAAAAAATAATAAAAATAAAAACCGTAGACGCGCATCACCCCCCGACCGTATAGCCATTAGTACTTGTGTGCGATAGCGGGAAAGGAACGATGCTATGGACCAACTATCTATGTATGTGTAGCCGGCTATATGTTGGGGTTCCAGAGTCTCGCCCCTAAGGCAGTATTACACTTCAACACACAGCTCTGGAGATTATGTAGAAGGGAGGATATACAGGGACAACAAATTGCTTACGTATACTTATTGCTAGTTGTATTTAAAATAATATTGTAAACGTTAGAAGCACGTAAGGTTTGGATATTGTAAAAAAATGTAATCGGAATTATCTTGGAAAACATTGAGTATATTACTATAGGTTACTCTTATTTGAACAGGATAGAAAATTCTAATTTCAGACTGAAGAAGTACCTTGGTATGACTTTTTTTAGTGGTTGAATCGCCCGATTTCGGGATACACTCCCTCCAAAAATTTGCATGATTTTTAAATTTTTGTAAACATCTCGGAAAATATAATAGATATATTTTTTGAACATAATTTGATGTATACATAGTCTCAAGGATGATGCAAATGATTTTCGGAAAAAGTATATAACAGGGGGCCGGGTACTCAATACCTCCCATTTTTGTTATAATTTCTTTTTTTTTATTTATCAGAAATAATGTCGCCTTTACGTAGAAAGTAAATTTATAGTCAAGTATTAAAGATATTGAAAAATAATAAAGTATAGTATAGCAAATTTACAGTATCGGAGGTGGCTATTATTAGCGCTAGGTATAATGCGTTCAGCCAAGTATCTAATATCTTCCTACAGGGATGATTTAGAGGGAACGACTAAATAACTTGTCTTCTCTTCATTTTCTTCACATTGAAAATGTTCTTCTTTAATGTAAAATTTTGGTGGAAAAATGTAAAAAATAAATTTAGTTACATCTCAGTCATAATTCCAAGAATTAAATACTAGTGGTTAAGAACTTGTCATGTCCGTTGGTAAAATTTAATATTTTACGGTTGCTGGTAGTGTCAAAGAACATAAAAAATCATAGAGACAGTCTTTTAGTTGCGACCTTTCATGGCATGCATTATGCTATTTATACAATAAGAAAATTACATTGAAATTTAATATAAAATGGTTATTTCAAAGGTGTATTTTAATTAACCGAGATCAATCAATCGCTATCGTGAAAAAAAAGCGAATCAGTTTCTCGCTTTAGTCCAAATATCCATCCAAGTAACACGTGTTTGGCTGTGTTTCCATTTTCTAAGTGTACAGTATTTGAATTCTACCAATAATACGAAGTAAAAATCAAGTTTGCTATTTCAAAAATACGCAAAGATAGAGTTTATATTGACATGTCACAATTCCATATTAGTTTTATTTTTTTCAAATTTAATACTCGTAAAACTTTATTCTTTGATACATATTTTTTAAGTGTCGAAAGAGTGTCTAAGAACACTCCCGGACCTTCCGACCGGAAAATTTAACGCTTTATTAGTGATATGCCATCTTTTTCAGTGATTCAGCCGTCGAAAAATTGTGTTGTTCTTATATAGGTAAGCTTCGAGTCTCTAAAGTTTCTTCGAAATCTGAATTTTCTTCTTTAATGTAAAATTTTTCTAAAAAAATGTCAAAAATGAATTCGGTTATATCTCGGTCATAATACTACTAGTTAAGAAGTTGGCACGCCCGTTGGTGAAATTTAATATTATAATATAGAAAATCATAGACAGCCTTTAGTTGCGTCCTTTCATGGTATACATTATGCTATTAACACAATAAGAAAATTAATTGAATAATAATAATATAAAATGGTAATTCCAAAGGTATATCCTAATTAGTCGTGATCTAACAATCGCTATCTCGAAAAAAAGAGAGCGAAGTGACGGGTTGACGGTGTTTCCTTGTGAGTACATATTTCCCAAAGTTAGTCTAGTCATTTAATAACATGCCAGCAAAGTCAATTACAGTAGCAAAACATTACCATTTCATAGAATTGCTTTAACGTATTTGGATTCCCTAATTTTGAAAGCTTTTAGAGTTTGCAGTACCTTACAAAAAGATGTAGCCGGTATGTTCAACTCACAAACTGTGTTCATGATTTGATTGCACTATATTTTCCGAAACAATACAAAAAATTTCTTTCATGACTACTTCCACATTTCTAGTCGTGTTATTTTGTGATTTCTCCCGGAACTAGTTAGTCACAATGTATCTCTCAAAATCAATCTGCTGGATTACCATTTCACTTTCTTTCTTACCAAACTTGGTGCCTTCAACGATGATCACGAGAAATGTTTTCACTTCTGTAATTAAACACAGATAAAATATCTCATGAAAGTTATGCTGAATTTGTCCAAGTTTCCTGTGATTCTGATGGTCGTACATGTAAATATTGTGAAGTTGGATTGCCATTTTAAGCAGTGTAGTAAAATGATAAAAAATTGTGAATTCCATAACGATAAAATAATGCCTAAAATTTATTAACAAAGAAATTTTTAATTAAAAATATATATTTTTTGAACAAATAGCATTTACTAAATTTTATCATTTGAATTAAACATTTCCACAGAATGTGTAATTTCCTTCAAATAATACTGTGTAATATTTCAAAATTTTGCAAGCAAAATCGCCAAAACATTCTCCATCCTAATTCCTATAGGAATTCCATCCAATACATCGTATCCTAGGTACAGATTTTTTCCATTAAAACCTCGAACCTTTTCCGGCGCTCCTCTTATAGCGTCTCTATCTCTTAACAGATTGGACCTCTACGTGTATACGTATACGTATAAGGAGAATCCCATCGTGCTGTACGCGCGCCACTTCTTTTATAAAACCGGGCGAATCCGTCCCTTTTTCCTTTCCCGGACCGGCTCTTACGCAAGCCGCCTTATCGCGTCCTGGCAGCTAGAAGAGCCTAACCGGGGCTCTATACTGGCTACTCGAGAGTCCCTCGCCCGCCGTCAAAAACATTATCCTACTCTTGCATTCGCCGATAACATTTTTGCTTATGGCTTTTGAATCTTCCCCTTTCTCGCGCGGGCGAACGGGACGCAAGGGACGAAAGGATATCTCTAGATTGCAGATGGTAGGTCGGCTGCTTTCCAAATGCCCTTGTATATTTACGGTTTTATCTGAATCAGGCGTTAGGTTTTAATTAGGAAACGTTTTGTTTATGCATGGAATTATGAATACAAGTTATAGAAGAAAAGATTATTTATTAATTGGTGCTGAAAATCGATCCAACTAATGTTAAATAAATTAAAGTAATTTTTCTTTATATATTGCTGGCGCAAAATCAAATTTCATTCGTTTATTCATTTTTACAAAGAAATTTTTCAATTTCTGTTCGTAGACATTTGTTTTAAAGTCTTGGTTAATGGTTTATAAATTGAAGTAAACAAAGTTTAAGGAGTCTGAGAAAAAATATTGATCGTTAAACTGAATACAAATTTTAAATAGATTCACAAGAAATGTTGTCCCAATTAACGGCTAGATTTGACAAGATTTAATGTACAAATAAAAATTATAAAAATAAAATTTAACGTACAGATAAATGTAGAGCGATATTAATTTTTGTAAAATTTTTCGTTTCATTTCTCTTCCATTCACGCAGTTCACGATGTATATTTAATTATTTCAACAACACAAATGAAGATGGTATAATAAACGCGATATGTTAGACATGAATAAAACACGTGTGAAGTTAAACATGTACAAAAGAACAAATGGTTAGAAATTAATTTTAAGATCTCCACCAGGGGATAGGGAGTCGTGGAATCCAATAAGAAAACTATTTTTGGCCATCTTGGAGATACAATCTGCCCTGTTTAGTTCTAGTCGCCTTTGAGAGAAAATGTATTTGACTAAGTGGTTAATTGTAAAAGCAGAGTGTAATAGTATTCATCAAATACAAGCTCTAGCTTTCAAAGGAACGCGGGATTTTATTATGTGATGCAAGAGGCATAAATATCAAATTCTGAGGTGTGTTTTTATTAATTTAATTTTCGAAAGCGTTGTTATTTGTAATTTATTCTTTTTAAATTGCCGAAAGAGTATCTACGATCATAAGAATTATTATTTTTTTATTAAAGAAAACAATTTATCAAATTTATAACATTTCATTACGTTTATTTATTTCTTTTTTTCTCTGTGTTGGAAAGGCTTTTGGAAGAACACCTACGGCTTTTGGAAGAACGCCTACGGCTTTTGAACGAACGCCTATTCTTGCGCTAAGGCGAAGTTGCCTTATTAGAATATAATAAGAGGTGATTGTGGAAACCACGTAACCTCTCTTGCGTCCTCGGTTATAGATCGGTCGTCTGTAGGCGCGAGAGTGACGGGAAAGAGCGTCAAAAGGAAGCAAATAATGTATGGTTGAATTTCGTCTTCAGTTTCCACATTTTACAGTATCATATCTTGATTTATATCAACAAGTTGTTCGCTGCGCTGTTAAATTTCGTGAAACCGCACAGGTTTGCATAGATTTGACATTTACATAGTTGACATTCATAGATCTGACATTTATAGATTTGACAATCAGAATTTTGACTGTTAAGTAAAAGAAAAGCACCTTTTTAGAGTTTTCTATTCTGCATTTGTTTCATTTTTAACCATTTTCAAGTACTGGACCAGTAACAATATTATCATACAATAATAATTACATCAAATATAAAGAAGATCTGTAGTAAGGCCAATTATGTAAGCGTCTCATCTGCCAACAAATAACTTCACCTGCGCAAATTGTAAAGAAACAAAATAGAGGATATTCACCCTGAGCCGGCCATACGTTCCTTGTCAGAGCGTCTATGCGAGCGATTTATATTAGAAAAGGGCGCAGCGAAGCACCTTTTTATTTCAACTGATTTTTATTCATCCCAACGTGTTACGGGTCGATCCTAATCCCCGACGAGCTCGGATAATGCCGGCCATTTTTCCGGACACCAGTCGCATTATTTTAAAAACTTTTTATATCTGGACGACGCGGGGAGCCATCAATAAAACGACAACCCTCCGACGCTACCGAGGGGGTTAGCCATGTTGTCATCATATTCGGCGCGATAAATCACCACTTCGCGCACATAAAATATTCCTCCGCTCTTTCCGTTTTATTCTCGCGACGAATGCGTCTATCTCTTTGCGAAATGACTGCATTAGGCAATCGTAAAAAGATATTTATGTCCGGCTATTAGGTTGTATATCTCGGCGAATTTTGCAAAAACTCGAATCAAATTGCTTAAATTCAATGTATGTATATACACAATACACAGTGTGGGCTTGCTTTATTTTACGAGAATTATATTATTTGATGTTTATATGTTTGATATTTGCAAACGATCTAACCCGATTCAAGTCGAACTTTGACGAAATAATACGATATGACGTTATAGTATTCCGAAATACAAAAGTATATATGTCATATGCGCAGAACGCTTATTTTACGCAGAGAGCTTTGCGCCAGGTTAGAAGGGAGGTTGCCGCGTCCACGACGCGAAGTATTTATGCAGATGAATCGGCACGGGCTACCTCAGCGAATGAAATTATTGATTTATTGTAATAGTTTCTCATCAACCCTTCGCAGCGTTAGTCGTAATTATAGAGATGAGGAGATTAAACGACAGTTGGCCAATAAAGTCACTAAATTTATAAGCGAATTTCCGGTTTTGATTTATAATGGAACTAAAGTATTGTGTAGCGTTTGCAAAATATCTTTAACGTGCTGGAACAAAGGCGACTGTAAAAGACGTATAAATAGTGTATAGCACAAAAATGAGAAAAATGGCGTGCCACCTCAAACCCAATTTAAGTTGGATTTACTTTTGATGTTTATTGTTTGTGGTTTACCGCTTCGCTTACTCGATAAAGAACCGTTTGGACAGTTTTGGTGTACATACATGTTCTTGGTCACAATTCAAGACGTCATTTATTTTTATCATGATATTATTTTAAATTTTAGTAGATTATGAATTTTACAAACCATTCAGAACCAATATTATTTTGATACTGTTTAGATATGCAGGTTATTTTTTAGATATTTTAAGGATTAATAATTTTACAAAAAGAAAAAATATAAACAGAGTTATAAAACAGGGCTGCCAAATTAAGTATTTTTGCCAGTTAAGATTCAGAAACACTCTTTATCGATTAAAAAAAAACTATCTAATACATGTATTGTTTCTACAAATTTTCATTCTTATTCCCTATCAAATTCAATCCCTGCTAGCTTGCGGAGTATCTAACAGATAATTCTCCTCCGCAATTTCGATATCTCGCAATTCTCGCCGCTTAAATGTAAACCGATCGCATTCCAATATAGAAATTCCATAGGTCCAGTTAATTCCGTGCGGAAGTACACTTTAAATTCAATATAATGCTATTTAATTATAGAGCGTCTGAATCCTGGGCGAGGATAATAACCATTGGAGTACGTGAAGGAGTCGTGAAACAATAGAGGAGCTCACGGGCTGCCGGACGCGAAGAATCAGAGTTTCTAATGAAAATACTTAGAATTCCCCGACTGTATATCATGAAATACCGTCCGAATACACGGATGATATCGTATGTACACGTTTTCACACATATACATGGATTGGATTAACTAAGCCGGGGCTGGAATAGCGGGGAGGAGAGAATTATCCTTACAGGAGAAGGATTTTGTTTGGTTTTATACTTTTATTTCGTATCAATTTTGGTGAATTAAAAGATTGCAAGGACAGTAATAGTCTCGATAGTAATGGGCAAATCAGACGCGGTTTGGAGTAAACGAAATTATATTGCAACCCCGTGTGTGAGGTGGTATTGGGCACTAGATGTCTTCACAAGTTCCTAAATTTCATTTTAGGAGCGGGTTTAAAAGGTTTGGTAGTAGTGTAGAGGTATTCCTTACACACATAAGAATATGGAGTTAATTTTAACTCTTTTTCAACTCTTTCCGTTTGTGGTTCTAAAGTGCCCGTTGTTACTTGTAATGAAATAATTGTATTTCTTTGTTTAAGACATTTGTTAACTTGATTCAAGAAAATCTAGCAGAAAATTTGAAGAAAGCGATTCTTAATATAAGTAAATGGGCGTTAACGCAAAACAATATTTTCTTAAAGATAATAAATAGTTTTCGTTTCTTAAAGTAAGGTATTTGTTTATTTAGAATTCTTGAAACGCATATTATTTACATCCACATTATTAATTGCATTTCGTTTAAAACAGTACGATATATCCCTACATAATGCAGTAATTTTTTCTCGTTGCTTGTGATTTTAAAAAGGCCATGGTAGAGGTTGTTTACAGAATAATGTTCAAACAAAAATAAACTTAATGTAAAAAGAGGCGCACATGAGAAAAGTGCTTAGAAACAATAAGTAAGATAATGTTAATAAATAGCTCATGGTATTGATGGAATTACATCCAGCAAAAACAATGTGAGAAGAGAAAAGCACTAACGCTTTTTGCTCCTGCCCTCATTGCTGTTCATCCCTCAGTTTGTGCTGTTAATCTTCAAAAACAGTACCGAAATATTGCAAGGCGCCATCTCCTGCCAAGTAATATAATCATGCCGTCCTAGGTAGTAGCGACAGAAACTGGAATAAAAATGCGATATTTACCCAAACAGCGATATAAGCTTTAACGTACAACGTTTCATATACATTTTTAAAAGATATCCGTTAATGAATTTTTTTTATTACTGTTTACCACGTGTTTTTGATTATTTAGTTTTTTTTTCCAATATTGGATATCCTTGTAGCTGGCTTGATGATGTGTTTTTTATAACGAAACCGGTCGCCTAATTCCTCAATAGAACTTTTTGAGATCTGGGCCATTTTTTTATTCCTACCTTTAATATGAATATTTTCTTAACTTAAAACTGAATGATTTAATTGGAAGAAGCATTTTTCTGTTCTGATGTAAGAGAATATTTATTTAATACAAATAAAATTTCAAGAAAACAGTTTTCTTATATTATATACAGTGTGTCCCCGGATGGACTGAACAAGAGGGGAAAAATTTTTACTTGTAAACTTAACGCAAAAATTTTATTCTTTATAAAATTTTTTGCTTGTCTCAGAACCACCAATTCTGAAACAAAAATCAGAATATTCCTTTTAGCAGCTGAGAAAATTACAAAAACACACTTGAGCTAAAGAAAAACATTTTATTTTATTCAACGTGGCGTCCTCCAACCTCTACACACTTTTCAGCTCTACGTACAAATTCTTTATAAACATTGTGGATCATATCTTCAGTGACAGAATGTACCGCTTCCGTAACTTTTTGTTTTAAAATTTCAATATTGTTATCCCAAATTAGTATTATAAACCTGCTATTTAACATATCTCCATAAAAATAAATCCAATAGGCTTAAATCAGGGGAACGAGCCGGTCAATTGACGGGTCCGTAACGACCTATCCATCTGCTTCCAAAATGTTCTTGCAGATAATTTCTTACCAACACTGTTGAGTGTGCAGGGCATCTATCTTGTTGAGAAAATACACTTTCAAAGTTAGGTTCACCTCTTACTGCAAGCAACAAGCAATTTTCAAGCAACTTCAAATACGTATGTTGATTCACAACAATTAAGAAGAAGAAATAATATAAAAAAATAAAACAAAATATTCTCATTTAAATATTAGGCTATATCTTTTGCTATCAAAATAGCCTTCTTTGGTTTATAACACTCCCTGGACCACTCGTGGCATGCGTTCTGTTACTTTTGTTAGAGTTTCACTGGAAATGATCCATTCAGTTTGGAGAAGTTGCTACAGGTGCTCTTTCGACAATTGTAATTCGATGGGGTCCAAATACGGATTCTGCGGGGGCCACGGCATGATTTGCAAAATGTGCTCTTCTGTTTGAGACGTTAGAAAATCTTTACAGATTCGTGTTGTATGTTTGGGATTGTTATCAAGCGCAAACACGAAGTTCTCCCAAATTAACGGCAATCCGGATGTCATCGCGTTCTCTTCTAGTATTCATCTATAATTTTTTTTTTTTACATAATACCGTCGATTTTTACTAGATCTCCAGTCCCGCACTACAAATCATCACTGAACTACCACCGCGTTTTACTGTCTTTCGTCATTCGTTCTGTAGTTATAGGCTTTCCTTTCGGCATTTTAAAAATATTATTTACACAAGCACTGCAACCGAACATCGGTATTTGATTCACAGCGGATATAAGAATTACTCCCTATTATAATCGGAGACACACGGCTACATTTGACGATCCCCGAGACCCATTCCCTCGTTTGTAAATATGTAAACAGTATCGGTTCTAATGATTTTATTCCTCGCAAATAGGATGAATTGAAATTTCTCTCTATAATATTTATTCTAATGAGGATTTCCATCTAAAATACTTTATTATCCCAACTTTATTGTAAAATTTTTTACAGTAATACTAAGGGTATTGAATATTTGAAAAATTCGATCTTTTAAAATTCTAATATTTGTCCTAACTTCAATGGCCGGTAGTGTATCAAGTAACGATAGGTATATACAAGAGAAGGAATAGGAAAATTAAACATAATCATAATCATGATTATTATACATTATTAGCAATTAGGTGGATAAAGTATCCGAAACATGTAACTGGAATTACATGCCCATGCACCAATTTTATTGGGAATATCTATCTATGAATGTCGCTCGTCAGCAATACATCGTTTATTAAAATTCCATTACAGTATGTATATCTTTACTATTTTGATAATGGCTTATAACCTGCTTATGTATCGTACTGTAAACACATAGGTACCTATCTATATGTATTTGCTTTTTCGTCTCTGATTCGGTTCGCTTCCCTTCTTTCGTTTTTCTTTTGTCGTTTCAGCTGATTTTCTCCAACATTTAGTCAAACTAGTAATTTGATTATATGGGGGGAGGCTAATCAATTCTTCTTTATTTGTGCTGCTTCGTATTCGGAACGCGCCATGACCGTCGTTGTCAGCACGACAATTGACTAACGAGTCCTATTACTACTTGCCTGTGGTCCGCCTTGGCTTGGTCTGCTCTGGCAGGCGGATCAGAACTTTTGCTTCTGTTTATTCTAATTGGTAGAGATGCGTATGTGAATTGGGGTTTAGCGAACGAGACATGTTGGTTTTATTGATGTATTCGTGAAGTACGAGTCGAGTTAAGAATTTTATAAAATAAACTTGTATTTAGATTAATACAATGCCTTTTTTAATGCATTTTAAAACAGAAACCGCTTGTTTTTAATGGTACGATGAAGAATGTAATTGTACCGAGAACTTCGTTAAGTATCTAGTTGGGAGTATCCTTTAATGTTACAGAAACTAATCACTATTTTAGCTCTAACGTTTTGAATAATATATTTTAGATAATAAATGGTAATTTTTTATATTTACAGCGACAAGATGATGGTCATAAAGCGTTGGAACACTTCACACACACGCTTACGCACTAAAGGATTTTAGGAGGTTATGATATGCTTCATAGCTTATACAGTGTCGTTCATAAAGTACGCACCGTATGGGAAACTTCTTTATTATGGTTTTTTTGAAAAGGATTCTTGATAAAAGTTTGTCAAAAAATAGGCATATGCAGGTATGTATAACATTATTATATTTGTTTATAAGATAATACAATACGTATAATTAAACTAATAAATGTAGATGCATTGGTAAAAATAAAATAAAATTCTCAATAACAAAAACGAAACAATATTTTATTAAAAATACGTGAAATTTCAATGATTATTATTATATTATTTCTATCTTGAAGTTCCCGGTTTGGGATCTCTTACCTTATCTTTTTTGAAAAAATTAGTGTTAACTGTTTAGATTTTCTTTTTCTTTCTTTAAGAAGTTCAGAATAGGGTCAAATTGATGCGATAACACTCCTTTTTATATTCCCAATCGTGGTCTATCTCAAAGAGTTCATTAGTCGCGGTTTCTATGGTTGAAAGAATACGTTCTAGATCGACCGTTTTTATAACACTTGGAGGTTCTTCGTTTTCTTTCTCCTCCTCTAAATGTTGACGACTTAATTCGTTGGCTAATTCTTCGTTGGAGAGCGGCTGATCGTGGCTCTCTAAAACTTCTATCACATCTTCAGCTGTCACATTGTCTAATCCTACCTCTCGCGCAAGCCTGCTAACGTCTTCAACAACGTTCTCCACATGCTCTAATTCTTCGAAATCGTGCATAAATTTTGATAGAAGTTTACGCCACACTCAATCTAAACACTTTGCTGACACTTCGTTTCAAGTTGTCTTGATGTTGTAAATGCTTTTCAAAATATCTTAGGATCGTTAATAGTTTTTAGTTGTTTTTTTCAGTAGAGTCTAAGGCTCTCACCATTTTCATAAAGGTGCTGCGGAGGTAATAGGATTTAAAAGGTGCAATAACTCCCTGATTGGTTGCAAAAGTGATATTGTATTTTTTCCAATAAAGCCCAGTCTCATCAACATTAAAAATGAGTTCAGGAGGACAATTGCTTTGTTCTACACAGTTTTGAAACTCGTTTGGAAAAGCAGCCGTTACCGCAACATTTGCACTTGCCGCCTCACCACATAATTTGACACTACGACACTTACTTCGAGAATTAAATCTCATAAACCAACCCTTGCTTCCTAAAAATGTTTCTTCGCCTCCTTCTGTCTTCTTAAGATCATTAAAAATTGTCTTTGCTTTCTCAGTTATAACAGCTTGAGTCAGAGGAATGTTTTTCTGATTTAGATCATCTACCCATAACGATAATAATTTTTCAATTTTTTCAAAAATTTTACTTCCTCTATAACTGACTTGTGTTGTTCTTCGAATCACTTCCATCTTTTTTTCAAGTGTTATAGATTTGCGTGCCTTTTTAGCACCATGTTTAGATAACTTTTCTGCACTTCTTTTATGAGACATGGTATTTTTACTTTACCAATAATTTACGTAAGAATATTAAATAGAAGAAATAAATGGATTCAATTGTAATCCTGCATTTAATAAATGTGCATATGCCGTAGCAGCTTGGTAAATACGATATCACTGGAGCATCAACCAGTCTAGTTGTTTTGGTACTTCCCCAGTCAGGCCGGTGAATCCCAGTACGTACTCAGTCGAACTGGGGAATTTCAAAACGCAGGCATGTGGCGTTATTGTGAATTGGCGTAAATGGAACCGTCGTAATCCGAGGGCTACCTGTAAAGTATCCTTTTTTACTTTTAAAACGATAAATAAACTATACGCACCGGCAAATTTAAGGGAATGGAGTTAAATTTCAAAAAATTACCTCTTTTTTCTTTTTTTCTTTAGTGCTGCGTAGGCCTAAACAGCCATGATGTTTGGTTGACGTTTACTACGTACGTTTTTGTCATGTGATTCATTGTGAAAGTGTAAACATCCGCTAGTTGTTGCATTTAATGTAAAAAGCATATTTTCTCATTATAAAAGTTTGTTGTTTGTTTCTTAAACCACTGTTCAAATTTGGCTTGTTTTTCGTAATTATCACTACGTTGATTGTGAAATAAGGCATAATGGGCGATTTAGCACCGACTGATGTCGCTAGGGCTATAGCAATTATTGAAAGTGGTCGATCTTACAGTGATATTGCTGAAATGTTCGGTAAATTAAAATCGACGATCCATCGCAATGTTACACGATGGAGGCAAACTGGAGAATATGTGAGAAGACGAGGTCAAGGCAGAAAACGCTCAACTATGCCTGTAGATGATCGATTTATAGCGTTGCAAACGCTCAGAAATAGGCGTCAAACGGCTATTCAAACACGAAACGAACTGGAAGAAGTACGTGGAACCAGAATAAGTGAGCGTACAGTTAGAAGAAAACTTAATGAAGTTGGTTTGGGGTCGTATAGGGCCAAAAAAGCTCAAAATCTCCAAAGACTTCACCAAGTAGCGCGACCAGCCTTCGCTCGAGAACATCAAAATTGGAATAATCAGTGGGGTCAAATTTAGTTCATGGATGAGAGCCGTTTCTGCGTAAATTCGATAGATGGTAGGGATAGATTGTATCGACGTCCAGGAAAACAAAATGAACAATTTCATTTTACTCCTAAAGTTTCTTTCGATGGAATATGTTCAGGGGCACGCACAGAGTTGATGGTAATTGATGGCGGCACTTTAACTGCCGATAGATACGTAAGGGAAGTTCCGCATGATCATGTCATACCTTTCGCTCCATATATCGGTCCAAATTTCATGTTAATGCACGACAATGCTCGCCCACACGTAGCCCACTGTGTGACTGACTTTTTAAATCAAGTACAAATACTAACAATGATCTGGCCTGCATGTTCCCCGGATTTGAATCCAATTGAACATGTTTGTAACATGCTAGGCAGACGACTTAGGTCAAGAATTCCTGCAGTCCGGAACACCGAAGACGTAAGAGCTGCTCTAATTGAAATATGGGAAGATTTGCCTCAAGAAATGATCGCCAACGTCGGTAGAAGTATGGGAAGACGGATGACCGCAGTTGTAAGAGCTCGTGGAGGAAACACCCGTTATTGAAAAAAAATTGTTATAATTTTTCTTGAACATTAAATGTTTAAAACAAGTCGAAATATACAATTAATTTTCTGCAAAAATTTTAAAGATCATTTTTGGCAAAAACACTTCCATAAAATAAAAATAATTTGTTGAAAAATTGTTAATTTTTTTAAGCTTAAGCCGTAGGTATTAATAAATGTTCTTTTCTTATTTTTCGGATGTTAACAAAAATAAAAAGAACTTTGCACCAAAGTATTCTTAAGTTTGTCACATTAAAAAAAAATGACTTGAGTTAACATAGTATTCGGCCAATTTGTAATATTATCAACTTCTTAAATGAAACGTTACTTATACAATGTCGTTTATTTATCGTCTTAAATAAATTTCGTTTTTTGAAGCCGATACTTGAAAAAATAGGTAAAAAAAAAATTTGACTTAGGTGGTCATGACTTTAAATTTAGGTATAACTTTTAATGCTAAATAACTTTTCCAAATAACATTTTTCCAAATTTTTTACTCTTGGTAATAAATCGAGTTTTCAGACATACCCCGTATAATATTAGAAATTTTCCATATTTTATTGGTACATGTTTAATTTTAGGGGATGTACAAACTTTTATCAAAAATAACTTTTTTTCGAAAAACCCACGATAAAGAAGTTTCCCAAATGCCGCGTACATTACGGATGACACTGTATACCCCGTTGGTCCGCCACGGCATGTAAACAATGATTACCTATTAATTGTCAATTAAAACAATAAGCAAAGGTATAAAAACACAAACCAATCACCAAAGCTTTATAATCAAGTATTTTTGGCTTCTTGATAGCCGAATCAAAAGAGGAACGTGTTTAAAATACAAATTACTAATGTTAATGGATTCGTGAAACAAAATTCATTAAAGTAATATTTTCATGCTTAATCTAATTATTTGGCAATAAAATTGCATAACCGTATCTAATTCTGAAAGCTTCAAATCTACAAATGACTTAAACTTGTCTTCGTCTGTTAGTATTCCTCTAAAGATGGAGAATACTCGTAAATTTTAGGTTATATTTCTTAATTACTTTATTAGTTTTAAAGCCAGTAATACTCGTATGTATTTAGTAGAAGTGATCGATCAATATTTTCAAATTATTCTGTAATTGGTTGCACTTTATTATTGCTATATTTTAATTCTCATTAATAATATTAATACATGTGTGAAATTTGCATTTACATGTTTACCAATAAAAGTTCGCGGGTTTGCGTGCTGTCCCTTTTCTCTCGCTTTGTTTTTTGCCGGAAATGATTCCGCCAATACCATGAGCTATATTAGCGTTAATTTTTTGGTTATTGCTTTTATTGATGTTTCTTATATTTGTAACCTATTTTAAAAATTATTTGTTGCAATATGCTTCTATAACCATTGAATATGGTTTCTTCTCTCATAATATAAGATAATAATTAGTGTTGGGCATAATCGATATATTTCAATAATCGAATGAATCGAAATAATCGTTTAAAATAATCGAATGATCATTCGAACATCGATTATTACCCAGTGCGATTATATTGTTTTTTTAAACACAAATTTGCAAATGTAATAATAAAATGTCACTTCATACTTGTATCGCAGTACCACCAACTTAACAAATGAAATTTATTAACAATTTCGATTATTTTCAACAATTATTTGACAGATAATTTGACGATTATTTGACAGAATCCGAGTGACGAATGAATTATTCCGAAACTCGAAACCTCGAAGTTTCGAATACAGATCTGGAATCGTAATCCGTTTGTGTGCTCCTGCGCAGTCGAAACGAATAATGAATGATTTCTGAACCATAATCGAATGATCGATTATTCGGGTATAATCGATATATCTCGATTATATCATTCATAATCGCCCAACACTAATAATAATTACTTTATGAATAAAATTAAATTATTCAAAAATTCAAATATTGTTAAGGAACAGGTAACTATCGAACACTAGACACAACTTATGACTTATGTCAATTTATTGACAGGTGTAATACAAAAACGAATCTCTTATTTAAGATTTAAAATTTGATCAATATTAAGATTTTGAAATTGATCAATAAATTGGCAAGTTTAGAATCGGCACTAGTTTGTGGCCGTTTTTCTCTAATGCATTCTTTTGTACGTAAAAAGCGCCCTCGAATGCAAAATTTACCATTTTTTTTTTCTGTTTCTAATATTTTTAAAATACATTAAGGAAAGAAATTCACTATTTTGATAAATTTGTACTTTGTTAAAAATAATGTCGAAGCTATCCAGCGATCCAATTCTTAAATGCTTTATAATTAAAAATTAAGATGATCGAACAATTGCAAGAAACATAAATTAATAAACACATTATTTTGTCAATATTGCGAAAAATCGATTAATGATTGTACAAAGAACGTTGTGCCACTTTGACAAACGTATACCACAAGGCAAAAGATAATTTAAAGATAGAAAAGAATATTTGTTTTGACATAATTTACTCTTAAAGAAAAAAATCCTGTTTGCAGCCTTTAACTTTCGAATAGTAAGAAGATTTGCATTGATCTTATGTAGATTTGGATACAATTAGGAGAGATGATTCAGAATCTTTGACGAACGGTCTGTGCTGTGTATTCTCTCTCAATGCAGGACAATATTATTGTTTCCACAGCGCCGGAATAGCTGGGGAGGGTGTAATTGGTGCGTGCATGCATATATTTTGCAAGCATAAAAGCAGGACATTTACTGCGCCAGTTACATCGTCCAAACCCCCCGGGATAATAAGCAAATGAGTGCAGGGACATTATCGGACACAACAACACATACTGCTGCTTTCAGTGTTGTACAGCGAATCGCGAAAATATCTGCGACGTATGTAAAATAATTGGTGATGGCAAATGATCTTATTTTGGACTATTATTTCAAGGAAAAAGCACCGATACTTTAGTGATTGCCATACTACGCTACAGTCCTTACTATCGTTGTTAAATATAGACTTAATTCGTTCACTATGTTGGCAGTTATTAGTTGAATTACATCGTCTCTATAATATTATATAATAGAGCGACATCTACTGAAACTACGAGGTAGGCGCCATAAATCTCGGCCTGATATAGAAAAAGTAAACTTCGTAAAATATAACAGTAACTTCAATACATTTATTACAATAATCAATTAACAATTCTATACCCTTGCAAAAGTTTCTCCCTCAAAATGTCTTTCTGGGACGAAGTTCATCGGGTCATCAATTCCTTTTTGTACAGAGAATCATAATACAGAACCATTGCTTCATCTCCTGTGACAATGGGCTCCAAAATCGGTTTCGGGTCGTTTCCACCCATGTTTAAAAACGAGCGTGCACATTCGACCCGACGTTCACGTTGGAAAGCAGAAAGAAAATGGTACCCGTCTTGCGCTAATCTTGTTCATACCCAAATAGTTATGAAGAATTTTATGAATACTTGTTTCAGAAATGTTAGACATCACTGCTAATTCCTTCACTTTCAAGCGGCGATTTGCTAATACCATTTCTTCAATAATTGAAATGTTTTGAGGCGTTATCAGTTCAATTGGCCGACCTTCAAGTGATTCTTGCCCCAAACGGAAACATTTGTCCACTTTTTTACAGTGGAATATGAAGGAGATAAATTACCACAAACGCCGTTTAAATGTTGTTTAATGCGATTGGACGTATGCCCTTCTTTTGTTAAAAATTTAGTGACAACGCGGTACTAGATTTTCGTTACCTGATACGTTTTCATGCACTAGTCACGTTGTTTGGCTGGTTACTAAAAACTACTACTCTTCAAGCCGTAATATATATAGTGTAGGTCCCGCACATGTGCAACTATGACGCTTATGATTATTCATTATACCAAACATGTGTCATAAGAATGTAAGCACTCATTTGCAAATTTTGCAGTCGTCACGTAGTACCTACCTATGTTTTGGCATCCTGTTTTTATTTTATTTATTTATTATTTAGTTTTTATTATTTTTATTTAGTTTTATTTACATTACTGTATATTAAGAGATAATTATTGGTATTACTTGGTTGTTTGTTGAATCTGTCAAAACCTTTAGGTCCCAAAGTGACCAATAATAACCGGGGTTTAATTCCATTAATCATTTAACGATTGCTAGTCTTTAAACTTTAAACGTTATCCAATAACAATGAGCTTATAGCAAATGTCAAGAAACAACATTTATTATAGCAAAATGCATACCGCGTTCGTAAGTTCCTTAGTAAAGTGAACCGCTAAAATATGTGGACAGTGTTACAACGTTTGCCCGCTATGAAAGTATAAGGTGAGGAGCGCGCGAAGCGAATCAAGGACGCTCCAGCACAAGCGACAACATTATTCGATAAATGCATGGGACTCGCGACTATAAATGATTCCTTACGTACCCTAGTATATGTACAGTAATCCATCTCAAATGTCAGGACTTTCGTACGTCTTTCACTTGCACCAAACGTAACTATGTGTAGCCCGAGTGAGGAGTCCCGATATTCAAGATGGACATCGCTGTACATACTTTTTCTATACATAGGATGGGTTTTCACAAAAAATTGTTTATGTCAGGGAAGTAAGAATTTAAAAGAAACAATATGGAAGTAGCCTTTATAATTGTTCTTACTGAACGTTTGTTGGTCGTCCGCATAATTATATCAGTTGTCGCTTCCTATCCCATTTTCCCCCTTTTTCCTTTTTCTAAATAAAACATTTTAAATAACTTTCTTAAATATTACGTCCCAATCATAATACATTTAACAAATTCCTTTAGATTTTAAATTTTTATCATATATTGTTGACGATAACGTAATTTTATTGTTTCTCATCGACTTCAATGACTATTACCTGATGATGACATTATGTCGAAATCGATAGCTAACCAAGAAAAAGCTCTACATGGTATTGAATTCAATTTTATATATGAATACCAACTTAAGTAATTTCATCAATTTTATGGATAAAATCCGCTTTGAAAAGTTTATTTGGATAAAAACCATTTTGAACCATAATTGATGGATAAAAGTCGAATTCAATCAAAAAAAAAACTATAACTTTATTGAAATGTTAGGAAAATTTTTCCATATGGGAATATGGAATCAAGATAACATTTTAAAGATATAATCCACAATCATCTTCATTATAATCACATTTTTCACCTTCGGAGTTTTCTTGAGGATTGTCATAGGTTGGGTTCAAAAAAATTATTGGGTCAAGTTTTCATCGTAAAGATTTAATAAACTTTCAATTAGGTTGTTTTTTCTTTTTTTACTTCGTGCTTTAGTTCTAAATTTGGCAGTGCATCATCGTTGAATATACTTTCGAAGTCCCCCCCCCCCCCCCCCCCCCTCGATAAATTATCATTTCTGTAAAACGGCACCGCAGGATTTTGTAATTTTTCTATTGCATCTGCTAGCCTGAAGTAATAGTCGTGAATGATTTTTAAATCCATTTTAACCTGACTATCTTGAAATTTCGACTGGCTTTTCTGGATAGCGGCAGCTTCCTTTGTGTCAAATTGTAAAACCACGTTCTTAATATTGTCAAAATATTTATGATAATAAAACGCGGCCTGCAACCATGTTCCCCAACGAGTTAGAATAGGTTCTGGTGGCTCTGGTATACGGAGGCACAGTCTGTGAAGTTCGCGAATACGTTTCGGTGATTTGACAAATACTGCTTTGGTATGCGCTATTAAAGCGTCTACCTCAGGATAACATTTTCTGATACTATCCGCCACAAGATTGAGAGCATGAATTTTACACGTAATGTGTAACAAATTAGCAGAATGCTTTTTAAGAGACCGGCCTACAGAAAGCATGTTTGCAGCACCATCACTCACTAACATGAAGAGTTGGTTTGTTGAAAGTTCAAACTTGTCCAATGTATTTAACACTAACTTTGAAATTACTTCGGCAGTACACTGTTGTATTCGTTTGGAGACTAATAGAATTGAAGGTGCCGATTGATGAGGTTCCAATTTGCGTGCCATTACATTAAGAACAGAATGTTTCTTACGATCTGTTGTTTCGTCGACACATAACCACAATTTTTGATCTTTCAACTCCGATTTTATTTTTTATTCAATATGTTCGCGCGCAGATGGCACAATTCTTCGTAACGATGTTCGACTTGGTAATTTGCACTCCGAATAGTTATTCCAAAAGCAGATAAATGGTTCTTTGTTTAGTAAATTAAACGGTATATTACATGCGATAAACGTAACGCATAAATTAAATATAAATTTTTCATTGTCTCGTGCGCAATTTCTTTTTGAGACATGCTTTTCACTATTTACGTGTCGTAGACAATGTTGTCTGGACCAACACATTAACGGGATTTTACAGATTACACATTTAATTTTAGCACCTTCATATATTAAGTCTGGAATTTCTGCAATAAATTTTCGAAGTTTGTCCGACCGCGGTCGTTTTGCTGACGAAATCATAATTTTTCTAGGACAGATAAACAATTGCGCAAATGACCGGCAGCGAAAATGTCCGTACTGCTTCGCAGACGAAGTAATACTGCCGTTTCTCTCGGTCCGAACTGATTCTACGCCGATGCGCGGTACCGCTCGTGGCCAGCGTTAGTCATGGAGGTGCGTTTAAAGGTGGAGATTATGGTGCCATCTAAAAGTGAAAAGCGGAATTTTACGGATAAATGCATCTCAAATATCCGTTAGCTAGAAATGTTGTAATGTGTTCTGCAGCCACAGTGCACCAGCGAAGTCGATCGGAGACTTTTTAGAATTCGTGTACATCACCAGCGTAGCACAGTGTTGCATGCACATCTTATGTGTGCGCATCTGTATATGTATATGTGCACGGAATGTATGCGCCTATGTATGCGAGTTATCGGGGTGAATTGAGTGCAAGCAAGCAAAGGGGGACGGTTGAATAAGGAGAAGCGGCGGCGATGGAAAGGGTCGGCGGGCGCGCAGAGAGTGAGAGTTGTCACGCACAGGGTTTGATTGGGCTGCTGCCCTGATCGATATTGAAAGATTCACCCCACCGTCTGGACCGGACCAGGAATTGAGAGTTGCGACGCCGCTATACACATCAGCCGCTTTTCCTGTAGGTATATTCACGTTTCGTACGGTACGTATGTGTACTATTCGTGCTGCCTACGTTCGAACTTTGAACGGTATTTTTTCACCGACACTTTTGCTACTGACCCCACACCCTTCCTGTCAACTGACGAGCCGCAATCTACGGCTTCTCACCATTTAACCCGACTCGTTGTAATCATGCACACGCGGAATATGTAAATGAAAGAAGAAGGGTTGTGTATTGTTGCGAAAGAATCTAGTGGGGTAGGTAAGCATGGATGCCGTTTTTATTGTTAGGAATTGTGTTTGTTAATGGAGGAATCTTCATGAAATTTATGATTTCAATAAAAAAATTACGATAGCAGTTTTAGTTTATTGAATCGCATATTTATTTTTACTTTTATTGATTCATTTGATCTTCTAGGAAATAATATATATGTGTATATATGGTGCGATTTTTTTATCTGCAGACGTAGGGAATCAGTCGTAGGTAAAACCCTTGGCAGTAATATTTATTTATTTAGTTTTTATTTAATCTGAACAAAGAGGAAAACTCCAAATATCTTCCTAGCAAAAATGTCACTTGTCAAAGTTCGATATCTAAAATTTGAGATGTACCAATCTTTAGCATGACCAACACCTACGAGGATGGTATGACCTGTGTTAAGGACGATAACGCAATTGTTTTGCATTTAATAAATGTATTTTTCGACATAATCTCCTTGTAGCTCTATACACTTAGTCCAGCGGTGTTACAAGCCTTTTTAAATTATCCAAATAATAGGATTTGTTGAATTTTGCAAAGTAGGTCTCTGTTTCGGCAATGACATCTTCATTTGACGTGAATCGTTTACCGTCAAGTCAGTTTTCCAAGTTTGGAAAATGAGAGAAGTCACAGGGGGCTGGGTCTGGTGAATATGGTGGATGGGGCAGGAATTTGTACCGCAACCGGACTAGTTTTGCTGTCGCAATTGCCGATGAGTGAGCCGGGATGTTCTCATGATGGTAGAGAATTTTTTATTCCGTATATGTGGGGCTTTTCTTTCTTTAGTTGAGGGTCGCATCCGTCCGACAAATCAGCACAGTACTGTGATTGTCATTCCCTTCTCCAGATAATCAATTAAGATTATGCCGTGCGAATCTCAAAAAATCGTCGCCATCACTTTTCCAACTGACGGAATCGTCTTCGTCTTCTTTGGTGCATGCTCGCAGGGAAAAGACCATTTTGCCGACTGAGCTTTGGTTTCTTGCGTATAGCGATTTATTCATGTCCCATCTACAGTCGTATAACACCGCAGAAACTCGCTCGTATTACACTTAAACATGTCTAAACATTTTATTGTTATTTCGTAAATTCTATGTTTTGTTTTTTGCTTTATTTTATGAATTCAATATTTTATTTGTCTTAGAACTTAGGACTCAGGTTTATAAGAACCATATCTAGGGTTACAGCAATATTCTTTCTTTTGCTTTATTCTAAATAATCATTTTTAACATACAACTCGAATTTCAAACATTCTTGCGTTATAAATTTTTTTTTATATAATAAATTGTTGTCAACATTTTAGTATTCACGTGTTGTATTTCCACACATCAAGGAGAGGTGCAACAAAGTTTTTGGCGCTTTTCTTTGAAAAAAAGCTCATGGCGTTCTTAATAGCAAATATTAGATGTATCTGAATTTTGATGAACCTCTGCCATACCTTGCCTTGACTCCTGTTCTAGCTGGAGGCAAGTTGTAACTTAGTTTGAAAGTTATAATTCATCGCACAATTTTTGGTTTCCATCTTTCCCTCTTTTGTAAGGGACAGCAGCAGGAGCAATAGATATTAGAGGTAGTGTATCCAATTAATAAATGAAGTAACGAGAGCGTCTGGATAGCCGTGGATTGTATGGTATCTTTTTGGTGTAGTGATCGGCTATTTACTACTGTCGCCCGACCAGATGCTTAGACTCCGGTAGGGTATGGTGGTGGCCCTAGTATTACACATTTACAAACTTTGCGATACATATAAATGTGTACACGAATTATGTACAGATTTAAGGAAATCGAATTATGCAATTAATATCAATATTTATGTATTTGCATTTTCTTGTATTTGAGAAATAGCACGTTTTTATTTTTATGTTAGAAATGAAACTGTTTAGTTAATAAATGTATTTTTTATACCTATGTACTGTGTTTAATTTAGAGAGTGATCGAATAAACGAACAAATGTATAAGCATTATTTACATCTAAACTTAAGCAATTGGTCCTCCCTCTTCATAAGGAAGATAAGCCGAATCAGTTGACTAGCAATATTGTTCCTCAAACCAGGAGAACGTAATAATTGCTTTGAAGTTATCACATGATTCCGTTTTCGATCAATCGTAAGTAGACGCGGCACTCATCTCGTTGATAGCTTTCTCATACTCAATTTTTCATGAAAGATGTTTTGTACACATTTAATTGAGATGTTTACCGTATTAGCAATCTCTCCAAGCGTCACCTGCCGGTCTGTTAACATAATATCAGGAACTCTATTGATCATATCGTCCATAGTCACCTCCTCAATGGGCCGCTCCTTATTGGATGTTCGGCCACGCTTAAATTCAATAAGCCAGTATCTGATGACAGTCACCGAAGGTGTATGGTCTTTATAAACTGCACGCGTTTTCCCATCCAAAAAAGAAATCGAATTACTGACCGCAGTACTAAAATTTTCCATCATTCCACAAATAGACAAATTTTGACATTTTGACAGACGTCGACTAGATTTTGTCACAAAGCGCTATCTATCTCCAAACACGCGTACTTCTCATATCATCCGCCTACTTCAGTAGTTAATAAAAATCTCTGTTTGAAATTTTGAAAATAAATAGTTTTTGCAGTGCTTCTATTTTCTTTTAATTTCCTTAATGTCAAATTCCAAAGATTTAGGAAAGATATTAATATTTAAATAATTAAATATTTTTGCATGACTGATATTAACGGAAAGAATACTAAATTATGGTAAAATTACTGCATAGAAAGAATCTCCTTTTTCTAAAAAAATGTTTTCAGGATAGAAAATAAATCTCATATATCCATAATATATCTATATAGCTTATTGGCCGATGAAAATAACACACTGAAAAGACAAATCATAATCATCATAAATTTTACTTTCCAAATCTACAATTCGTTCACATTATCAACACTCTAGGAAACTGTACAGCATTATTTTTTATGTTGTGCTAAAGGAGAAATACGTGCATGTAAAAATATATATCTTCACTGGTGTCCGTTTATAAATATAACACATCAATAATTGCATATAAGGTATTAATAATATAGTTTGACAGATTCATAAGATGTCATAGAACAAATGTGCTTAAGCCCAACGTACAGTAAGAGCCAGAACATACGGGCAGCAAGGAGCTACCGCAGGTAGGCAGCATAGGTAGGCAGCTTCAAGCTGTCGCAGTTCGGCGGACCATTGTTTCCAATGAAACCGCGCACACGCACTGCAATGAGCTGCTGATCTAAGCAGCAGCTGTCAACTTGCTGCTAGACTCCGTCGTGCAGTTGACAATTGTTCATCGTATACGAACTGTTTTAAGCTGTTGCTGAAAAAAACACGCATGCGTTTCTTGTCACCACCAATTGTAAAGTATATACAGCGTGTCCCAGGATTGATGTTACAAGAGGTGTGCAGAACTAAAAATCTTTGAATCTTAATTTGACCTTTTGGAACTAAGCCCTACTTGGTTTGAATTTTATTTTTAGTTTATTTTCGATTTTATAAAATCAAGTAGACCTTGATAGTTGAGCAAAAACTATTTTTCTTTCAGGTAAAGTACCTGTTTCGTTCGCAATATGCTAAAATATTACTAAAAAAAGTTATTCAGAATGAAAAGTGATAGCGTTATATAAATTTTCTGAATGATCGGCCTACTTTAATAAAATCCATTATTTGGCAATTTTGTAAAGTGGCTTTTCCGTTCACAATACGCCAAAGTTTTCCTAAGAAAAGTTGTTCAGAATTAAAAAATAATCAAATCATTGCGCTATACAACATTTCAGCAAATTCAAAAAAAAATCAAATACATACTTTGATTAAACCGTCATTTTTTAGATTAAACAAAATAATGCACATTCGACAGCACGCGTAACTGATTGGATAAATTTAGTGTTTCTAGAAAAGTGGATAGAAATGCGCCGATTACCTGGCCTCCAAGGTCGTCCGATCTCACTATATTCGATTTTTTTATGGGGTCACCTCAAAGACCTGGTTTACTTTAAACCAATGCCCAATAGCATCGAAGAAATTCAGAACAGTTTCAACGCATAGAACAGTGTGCAGAAAATGAATAAATGATTGATTGTAGAACAATCTAAAAAATTCCGGTAAAATCAAAATAGGTTGATCTTTCTTCAATTTTTTATATGCTAATAATTTGTCATTCTGAACAATTTTTCTTAGTAAAACGTATTGTAAACGAAAAAGGCATTTTACCTGAAACGAACTTGACAAATAATGGATTTTATAAAAGTAGGCCTATCATTCAGAAAATTTGCATAACGCCATAGATTTTCATTCTGAACAACTTTTCTTATTAACATTTTAGCATACTGTGAACAAAAAATGTACTTTACCTGAAACGAAAATAGTTTTTGCTCAACTGTTAAGGCCTACTTGATTTAGGAAAATCGAAAGTAAACTAAAAATAAGTTTCAAACCAAGCAGGGCTTAATTCCAAAAGGTCAAATTAACATTCAAAGATTTTTAATTACACACACTTCTTGTAACATCAATCCTGGGACACACTGTATAACCTCACTTTTTACAATAGTACACAAGTACACATGCAGGGTTAGGATAAAGCATGGAACTAAGCAAACATCTTTAAAATGGAGATAATATTGATGAAACTTTGCAGGTAAATGTAATGACTTCCGCTTTAACCATTGAATTAGGAGAATCACTTTAAATTTCTACAACAACTTTGGCACTAAACCATGGTATAAGTCGTCGTTCTGTAAGGAAAATATTGAAAAGAGAAAATATTTAACATTTTCTTATATATGCTTCCATAATTGTCAAAGTTGTCAATTTCTGTTATGTACGAACACCTATTGATATATTACTGTATTATTACTATACAGTGAGTTTCAGATAACTCTGGCCATAGATATTTACACAGTACGACCTTTATGTAATGTTAATGGTTTTCCTACGGGAAGTGTTTGATTAATTTTTTGTTGACACGTAGTTGAATCAATTTTCATGAGGTTCTGACACATTTTATGCCTTGGAACAAAAAAGTAAAGTCGAAATTAAAGAAAAAAAAGCAGCAGCTTTAGCGGCAAATTCGGCAAATTCAGAAACTAGAGATAATGAGATACAACTTTGCAGCTACCTTTTTTCTTTATTTTCAACGTTATTTGTTTGTTCCAAAACATGAAATGTCTCAAAAACTCATAAAAATCGTTCCAACTACGTGTGGACAAAAAATAAATCAAACATTCCTCGTAGGAAAACTATTAACGTCACATAAAGGTTTTACTGTGTAAATACCTATAGCCAGTGTTATCTGAAATGCACTGTATTAAAATTGGCACATGTATTTGTTAGGAAAATTTGATAGATCGATTGTTTGTAGCTTGCCTGAAGATGCGCGTTTAGCTGTTACCTCCGATATATAAGACCTAAGCCCCTTGACGTCAGCAGGCTGTAACCTATTTTGCTGTAGGTCGTCGATCATTCACACATTCAGATCGTTTTTTGCGTTTCGAATTGGTTTATTCAAATTGTACTGGTTTTATTTAAAAAAATACTCTGTAGTGATATTTCCGTACTTTGCTAGTGATTTTCTGAAACGATAAGAACGGGATAACCTAAAAACTGTGGCGTTGGCTGTTTTGTATGTTTTGTTTGTGAATTACACTTTGTAAAAGAAGATATTATTTATTTTTCAACAGCTACAGATTCAAGGACCGATGAAACTATAACCCTATTTACGAAGCCATCGAGGTGAAAATGGGTCTTATTACTGAAGATAATTTTGGCCGCAAAATCGGCATTCACTTCTTGTTGTTCAATGATCCAATTGCTGAACTCTCTTCGCTGTAAGTGGTCTGTAGGCAGGAGTTGCTGAGTCAATTGGACCTTGTACGCATGGAGGCGCAAATCTTTAGTGAGAATACGCTGAAGGGTGGCTGTGGTAATGTTCAATTATTGTTGTGCACGACGACGAATCGACGTCCCTGGACTCTCGGCCACACTCTCTCGAACTTCCGTGATATTTAGTTCTGAACGATCTCTACGAGCTCGTGTCGTACGTTTCACATCACTAACCGAACCAGTACTTTCGAATTCTGCGATTATTCTTTTCATACATTATTTCGACCGAAAATTGGACAAATTTTACGAATCGTGGCAATCAAACTTTCACCATTTTGATAATAATGTTTAACAATCAGGACGCGTTGTTCTGTCGTGTAATGTTCCATGTTTACTAACTCCCACCTGTTTCCTATCGACTTGGTATGTCATAATCATGTGACATCATTACAGCCAAGCTGGCGTGCAAATCTTGCGCACTTATTGAAACACCTTTACATTTGCCATCTATACAATCTCAAAAACATTTTTAATCTTTCTGCAGATACGTAAATACGATACACTAGCATGTTTAAGTGATGAGTGATGAGCGATATTTGAAGTTGTACAGAGTTCGTGACGTATAGAAGATATTTGGCGATTTGGACTTTTTTATTATATATTTTGCTTGTTTTCTTTTATTTTTTACCCAGTGGTTTTTTAATCAATATCTTATTACATTAGTAAGCCATAATATAGCACACCAATATAATTTTCTTTGAATTTTGGATGAGTAACATGAAATGAAAGAATGGATTATGATAATATCACAACAGCGCAACAAATTTGCACTTAAAAGTGTAATTTCGACAATTTCTTTTATTACAATAATACTTTACTAAAAATACTCTACGACAGAAGCAATAGGAACAACACACGATTCTCATCATATTAAGAGCAGTTAAGTACATATAACTATTGCGTCTATATAGAAAACAGGAACGTCATTCGTCGATTGTTTTTCACGGCAATATTGCTAAGTTGCATTAGGGCTTCGCCGTAATATTATATCTGCAGACGTATCCATTATGTACTCTGTAGTAAAGTGGCGTTATAATTGCATAAAGGTGGCGCTGTCTGTCTCGGAATATAATGCAATTAGAAAACTTTCAAGCGAGCGCACATTTTTACAGCGGGGAAACAACAGGGATAGAAGGAAAAACGACGACGAAAGAGGACCAAATAAAAAAAGAAAGAAAGAAAGAAACGACGAGATAAAAGGAAGAGAGAAGGACGACATAATTTCCCATATATCGGATTTATAAAAACGGTACGTAACGCAATTAAGAACGTATATTAAATTGAATCAGAAATAGTTACTTCTTCGGTAAATACGGACGTCGTCGTCGCTCACGTCTCGAAAATGTTTGTCGGGTGTCGTTGGATTGGAACCATTTGCTGCTGTTGTCTTCCTTTCTGGAAACAATGTGGCGTGTTCGAAGTGCTCTATTTTCGACAGCGGACAAATACGGTTAATAATTGGACGGGGAACCATTTTAATGGAAGTTGAAGATTATGTAAATACACGTCGTTTTGATACTGGAAGCAATTAAGGAATCTGACAATAAGATATAAATGGATGAAAATCATAAAAATATTTGTTCAAAGTACTTCGATTTTAAAGTCATCTTTGCTTAAGTAATGGAAAATCTTTACCCTTTTATCGCCATAACAAATAGTAGTCAGTCACATCTTTTATTGAGAAAGTTACACGAAAGTTACTTTATATGACCATCATTGATGAATCTTTATCATATCCTGGTGTTGGACCATGTTATAATGGGATAATAATAGCCCAAAATTTTTCTCAACTATAAAGCTTTTTGAAGACACAAGTGTCACGTAACATTTTTTAAACATTTTTTTTTTATTAAACAAACATTAAGATATGATATTTTCATTCTGTTGTTAGTATTTGTTTCGAAAATATTCGAATAAAGGTGTTATGTTCTGTAATTTTTTCTTTTCTCTATGAATACAGGTGTCAAGGGAACATGACACCTTTATCCACTGAAATTCGTCTAGAGCTGGGAAGTGCCAAGTGTACACTACATTTAAATTTCAGGTTATATTAAATGTTGTTCCATTGAAAAATTGTTGCCTGTGAAAGCGATCTCAATAATTGGTTGAAAATTTTTTTAAAGAACAGAGCTACATAGGAATCTCCCAATGAAAACTTATTTTATTTTTGCTCGAGAAGTAACAGGAACAAAATAATTAAAAAAAGGTAAGAAATTGCTCGGTTAAAAAAAAAATGCACTTTGAGGTCAGGAAGAGTACTGCTTTTAATTTTGTTTTGGAATCCCAGAAAGATTTTTGTTCCTTCAAATTAGGTGAAATATAGAAGATTTAACTATTTTTTGGATTGCAATTTAAAGTTTTGAACGTTACACGCTGTCTCAAAGTGATTACATTGATGAAGATGTTACATCGTGTAGTGAATACAACAATGACTCAGATGATGAACCATTATCCAATATTCATGATGAGGCAAATCTAATTATTCAGAACTCCTCTGTGAACTTACCACGAGAGGGTTTGACCACTCCAGAAAATAAAATTATGGGCCATATTACAGCTGATAGTGATGTATTGAAAGGTGTAAATGAAGATGAAGTTTTTGAGGGAAAAAGACAGAAAAAAAAGATATTTTAACTTAGGGAAAACACTTCGAAGACTTGTTCCAGAAACCCAGACAGAACTGGAACAAAACGAAATCTGCCATTGCTAGACAAAAGGGTGAACAATATATTTCCGAAACAGGAAAGGTTATGCCAGCAAAGAAAATACTATGCAAAGAAAGGTGTAGACTAAAGTGCTTGGAAAAATTTAACACACAAGCTAGAGATGTGATTTTAAGAAAGTATTATTCCCTGGGCGTGAACTCCAAAAATTCTTTATTGTTTAGTAGTATTAACATTCCTCCTGTTAAGAGACATGGGTCTGTCATCATTTCACAGAGTCGATCTACTTAAGAAAGGACGTAAAATAGTGATCGAGAAAGATCATATAAAAGAAAGAATTAAGGAGAAAAGGGGGTGGACTCACAGCTGAAAAATTATCAAACTTGCGCGAACAACTGGTGTTTATCAAAGAAGAATATAAATGGTTTTATGAATGTATCTTGGAAGAAAATGGAGCAAATCCTAAGGAAAAGAGAAAAACTAAATAAAATGTTAGAATAAGCATTTATCGTCGTTTGTAAATTTTTTACTTTGTAAAAATAGATATTTTTGGACCCCACGCGTTCTTCATTTTTTTATAGATTATCTAAATATTATTCAAAAATGTATATCATAATACTTAATCAAATATTAAAACAAATATTTTAAAAAATGATTTTACGACATGACACTTTTATCCACTTGTGTCTTCAAATATCGATGCACGTCATTGATCGTAAATGCCATCATATTGGATGTCCCATTTTAATCTTAAGAAAGGGATATCTCCAGAAATATAAATCCTACGAAAATGTTCTATGGAAATACTTACAGTATGCAGAAATTGAACCGACTAGAATATATTTCGCCGTGATGAAATGCACTTTAGATGGGGCTTCCATATCTTTTGGGAGTTCAAAAAAGAACTATACTAATTCTTTTACTTCTTTCAAACAAGTTTGAACAAATCCTGTGATACACATTGAAAATTATTTATGTACCACACCTCTGACATTGCTAAAAAAAATAAAACCACTTGTACATGATTCTGATATTAGAAGTTATTTTATTCAATACTTCAATTGTTTGGTTATTGACCTCGCTTGTTACAAAACAACAATAATCCAATGATAATGATGAACTAGCGTTGGGGTCTGGACTGCTTCCATATTTACTTTTCTAAAGCTTATCCTACTCATTTCTTCCTATCTGCTGCCATTTCCGAAATTTATCCCATTGTTGATCACTCCTCTTTATTTCTTATTTTACTCCCCAATTCCAAATCTTTCTGGATCTTCCAATCTTCTTTCTAGGTATTTTCATTTTGTGCACTACTTCATCCTTTTGTCTAGCATTCGACAAAATTATCTGAGTTATCGCTTTGCAATTTTGTCTTATTATTAGAGACGCCTTTCAAAAGACATCGGGGGTGTTTTTCTTGAAACATAGAAGAGCTGTTTCATGATTCCTTTGGTACTTTCGACGTAATTAAATATTTGAAAGAAACCTCAACCCTGGTAAGGAATAGAACCTGACATCTCCCGTTTGCCGGACAGGCGTGCTAAGCACTACACCACGGGAGTTTATGCAAGGAACGAAATAATTTTTTAATACCTAGTTGTTATTTGTTTGCAATTTATTATAATATTTCGATAGACATATATTCTTACGGTAATGGATTTGTACAAAAAACCGAGAATAACACAAAATCTCAAGCACAAAGAATGAGGCGGTTAGGGCACATTACTTGAATGCCGGAGAAAAGAGCTGCTAGGAAAGTGTTATATGAAGGAGAAGACTCGAAAAAGAGAAGAGGAAGACCAAAGAAAAACTGGCTCAAGGAAGTGAAAGCTGATATAAGGGAGATATGTGTAAATAATTGGGAAGAAATAGTAAAGGACCGAAAAAAGTGGAAGCAAATAGTAAAGAAAATTGTGTCCCATTTTAATCTTATCAGAGGAATATTTTGACAAATATGAATCGTACAAAAAAGTTCGTCATACCATTGTTTGTCTTATCGGGGGCCACAAAATGATGATTTTAGTTTCAACGTAGATGGCGCTGTAATCGGTGAAAATAGGGTAGCTTTATTCTTTTAAATGGAAACCTCAATTTTTGATTATATATTGCAATTTTTCGCTAAAAAGTAACTAACTTTTATCTGAAACATTCTTTTGTTAATTTCCGTGATATGTTGTTGCCTTTATAGGTTAATTGGAAAACAGAGAAATCTTTCCAAAACCATGTTGAAATAGTTTAAGTGATATAAATCGGCGTCGATTAATAACTGTAGATGAAGCTTGGATGTGCCAGGACACTTCTGAAGCCAAGGCAGTGAAATAAGACGGAATTTAACAAAAAAATCCTTGTTTTTGTGTTAGGCTGGAGACTTTTCAGATTACCCTCATATATTTATTTTTCAAGTACATAATATATCTGTTTTTATTAATGCAATCTAATGTTTATACTTATCAGAATGTCTTCAATTTCATGCATACCATCCATAAGGTGCAGAATGCCAATTCACAAAATTTAGACATTTTAGAATTATAATCCATTTTCGTTTAATCTTGCAGTGGTTCATAGATACTTAATAACATCCTCAAAAATGTATATTTACTTTTCAATCTCCCTCGGTTCGATTACATTTTTCTGCCGACAGGGGGCTAATGTCATATAAATAGAATCGAGTTTGACGACACAGACGACGAAGTTATACAGTTTCAGTAACTGTCCCCATATCTTTCAGCCTCCCGTGTCCATTTCTGATTATTTATTTATTTCCTATTTCCTTGTATATAATGTACTTACATCTATATATATACACATATTCGTGCTTATTCTTGCCGAATACACATGGCAAAACGTTTTAAATCGTGCGGTCGAACCTTGTGGGGACGCCAGTGCATCACCAAATTTCAGAAACGAATGCTTTACAAACATGAAATATTGTTTGATTTTCTGCAATAATGTGTTTACGGGGATGTATTTTGTGGGGGAAATGATATCGGCCCTAGGAATAATAGTCGTCTTTTTTCGTTTCGTGTGTGTTTTGGCTGGCAGAAAAGTAAATTGAGTTGTAAAAATGTTGCATTAGATTGATAGATGATGTTAATGCATTATGATATAAATCCGTGTTTATTTGGAAGGAAAAACTTAATTTAATTGAAAAAATGCGATGTTTTGATAATGTGGATGAAAAATGTTAAGGATTGAAACCAAGAAAAGTCTTCAATAAACATTGTTAGTATTGGTTTGTCCCTCTATTTACATCGTGGATTGTAAATTTATGAAGTGTAGAACTAGTTAAATTTTGGTCAATCCTTTCATACCATTTAACGTCCAGCATTTTCAATTAAAGTAAATTATCAAATCTTCAACCTATTTTTATTATATTCTAACTAATTATCACCGAAGTTCGGGTCACTTTGATTACTTAAATCTCATTTTATGACACCGCTTGTCTAACATTTTTTTGCCTATACATGTAACTTTCTACCAAAATCTTAAATCATCAGTGGCATGATTTAAAGCATACAAAAGATGTGATTGATTGCTTATAATGTTCTTTTAAAGAGTATTTATTTGCCCTAGTTTCATTTTCAAAATCGGATTTCTTCAGAAGTCTTCAACATGTAAAATTTGTAGTTATAAACTAGGAGAAACATTGATTTATCGAAATTAATTAATTAATTCTACGGTCTGTAGATCCGAGAGCGTCCCCTAGGCACTCTATCGGCAGTTTAAATACGAATTAACCCCCTCTAATTTTTTGAGTTTGTATTTTATCTATAATGTTCTTTATTTCTAGTCTTCTTCATATTTCCGTGCTCTTTATTTTGTTTCTTTTGGTCACTCTTCTATTTTTCTGAGTATCTTCATCTCTCAGGCTTGGATCTTTTTTCTATGTTTTGTTCTTATTGTCCATGACTCGCAGCCGTACGTAAGTATGGAGGCCAGGATTACTTCATATATTCTTACTTTTATTTTCTTGCTTACTTCTTTTTTGTTGAAGGGTCCTCTTTATAGAGGTCTATAAATTTTGTTTCTTTGTAATTCAACCTTTTATTTCTCTCTCGAAGCCTCCTTTTGCTTCTACTATGGAACCTAAGTATTTTATATGACTAACTCCTTGCAATTTCTCTTGTTCACATGTCTTCCGCTTCTCTTCGTATGCACATGATCTCAAACAGACAGAAAGAACATCAAGATGTCTGCGTATAGCAGTTCATTTATGCATACTGGCTTTAGCTTTCTGTAACCTAGGTGCGTCTTCTTCTGTTTATTACCAGCGCTGCGAATTAACTCGTCCATTAGTGTTATAAATAGTAGAGGACTGAGTGTGCCAAATTTGTCTGACCCCTTTCTCTGTTTTAAACTTGTCCGTTGCGAGCCCTCCAATTCGTACTTTATTTAATGTTTTTTTGTACGAGCTTGTGATCATCTGCGTTATTTTTTCGTCCACCTTTCTCTTTCCCAAGACTTCCCATATTTTTGATCCAGGGACACTATCGAATGCTTTTCCAAGATCAATTGTATACATATATGTATGTTTTCCTATTTGTTTTTAACATTTTTTTCCGTTAACTGTCTGAGGATAAATATCCAATCCTGTGTAGATCTCTCGGCTCTAAATCCTGCTTGGGAGTCCAGGAATACTGGTTCTAATTTCTTTCTTAAAGTTTATAAGTTGTTCATAAAAGGGACATTTCCCTGTAATTACTGCATTTAGAGGCATCCCTCTTTTTAGTGAAAGGTGCAATTATAGCTATCTTCTGGAATTTCTTGCGTATCACATATCTTTGTCGTGTTTTCCGATATTATTTTTATTATTCTGAGGTTTCCGGATCATTTCCTACTTAGTATCCAGCTCTTCTTGGATGGCATACCAAAAGTCCTCTATTTCTTGTTTGGTTGCAACCAGCACCGTGTAGGTCTTATTCAGTGCGGCTTTGTACTCAATTCCTAGAATTCTTTCCGTCACCGGTTTCCACTCTTTGATTTTATCCGGATTTTCTTTCTTAACTATGCACGCCACTACTGCTCTCGCCTTTTGTTCATTCCCAACTCCACTGAAAATCAAAATATGTCCTCCACTTAATTTCACACATCCGCTTCTTCTCTTCTTTGTTTCTGTTATTGTTAATTAATCTGTATCTGTCTTTTCAAACTACATCTTTCCCATTTATTCCTGTTACATTCCACGTGCCACTTTCCATAAATCGTTATTCCTTTGTTTGTCCTTTTTCTTTGCCTCAGTCGTCATAAGTGTCTTCCCTTTCTCACTTGTTTCTATCAGTTTTTTATGGCTGTACTGTTTGTACTTTTGGCTTTTACCAGCGGACTCATTTCTTCGTTTCAACTCCAATTATTATCGTTGATTTTCAGCTTTTTGTAACCCATCCTTGTATTATTTCCTTTCTCTCGTATTAGTTGTTGTATCTTCTTCTCCTTCTCAGTTAGGTCGCTATTAATACATATCTTTGGTTCCTTAACAAACCTGAGAATGCTCTTAGCTTTCAGAATTTTCAGTTTTTCTCTCCAATTTTCCATCTCAATCATGCATGTATTATTTCCGATCGTTTTGGCTCAGACATCATTTCTTTGAGCATATCTTTTATTTCGTCCTCTTTTTTCGTTGGGGTTCTTCTTGTCAGTTTGCTTTCATGAAAGATATTTATCGGGCTGATTTTTTCGCTCTTTCTCTTAGACTGATCATTTTTATGTTCGCCGCACTCAGAGTCCGTCGCACTGCTCGCACAATTTGGTTATGTCAGGCGATCGCGATGTCTTTTTATCTACCTATTATTTGCCATGTTCAAAATTACAACGTATTCACTGTGCTTTTTTTACTGGCTGGCCGCTCCGTGATAAGGTTCACTTGCTCGAAAATACTTATTGCCAAAACTCAACTGAACGTAATTGTAATTTTCATAGTCACTAAATTCTGAAGGCTTCAAGATTTATCCTTATATCTCCACCAATGTATATTTAATTTGTAACCAGATCTGGCAAATAGTGTGGGTAGTCTATCAATCTGAATCCTATTCGTAAATTTTTGCCATGGCGGCCACTGAAGTGTGAGACGGTGCGTTGTCTTGGTGGAACATCTTTTCTTTTTCTTCAAATGCGACAATTTTCCTGCAATTTCTGCCTTTAGCTTGTCAAGTAATGGCGGGTAGTACGCCCCCGTTATTGGTTTTCCTTTTTCAAGATAGTCAATTAACACACTCTATGCTCTCTGCTAAGAAACAATCGCCATCAGTTTCCCGACTGATGAAATCGCTTTTTGGAGCCGATTCACCATTTGCAGTCTACAATCTGGACTGTGCTTTGGCTTTAGAAGTGCGCTGGTGTATCCAAGTTTCATCTACAGTTATTAATCGTCGCCAAAACTTCGACTTATTTGCCATAAACTGCTTCAAAAGGTCTTTGAAAATGTCTACTCTCGTATACAGTTGCAATCTACATTCCTAGGTAAAAAGTGGAAAACAATACTCTTTTGGAACACACCTGTATTGTGTATTTCACTAGTGGTTAGCATATTGTAAATAAACAACAATTGGGAAACATCAATTTCATTTAGGATCCAAAGGATAGAGAACTGCTTACCAAATTTTATTTCCAAATGCATCTTGAATGAATACCTTTTTTTTTGGATGTCAGTTCGATACTTTGTCAAACTTTATCCAATCTCTCACGTTAAATGGAATTCCCAAGAAGAATTTTTTCGCTACAAAAATATTCCGTTAGAAATTCCTCAAGGATGGCATCGTTTTTGCTAACGACACTTCCATTATAAATGCCCCGTTCCATTATCCTTCTTATCTCGTCTAGCGGAATATATTTTGGGCGACAAGAGTGTCGCCATTGTCTTTGAAACACACATATAGTGAGAGACGGGTTCCGTGGAGAGCGGAGAAAAAATTACATACACCGAACTGTGTGCCGAAATGTGAAAAACAGAGGCGGCGCGCGTCGTGAAAAAGTGCGATTAATGGTTGCCTAATCCACGGCCGCGTCCGGGCCAACTTTCAAATGATGATTTATGTACTCGGCCGTCAGACATTGACTGATACACTATGCTAAAGCATCCGCTCCATCGTCTAGTAGGCGAAGCGAGTGCTTGAATATAAAAAGTGCATTTCGCCATCATAAATCATCGATAATTCATTGGGAGAGCATCAAAATCGTATCAGAGGACGCTTTTTAACTTTTTAATTCGCGCGCATAAAGGCGAGTCGATGGTGGTGGCCGTTGTGTAGGGTGATGACTGGCGGAAATCGAACCTAAGAGGAAAAATGATGGTGACAAAATGATTTCTATGGAGAGCGTTGGTTGCAGATAGTAAAGCATTTTCGATAACCCTCAAAATATATTCTTTCTATTTGCTTGCTAAATGTTAAAATCTTATTTTTGTTCTTATTAACCTGTAAGGGGCGGTGGAGGAGCGTGCTAGTCATAAATATAGTCAACGGAATTCAATTATTGATATCGAATGTTTAAATTGATTGTGTGCTACTATTCAATTTTTAACCTCTAAAGGTTACAACCAAATTTTGGTTTATGGTGACTGCATTCCCATATACAAGCAAGAAAATATTGTTTCGAAGGTATAATTTTGAATTTGTTGAAAATTCAAGATTGTTTACTCATATGTCAAGATAAAATTGCATTCTTATAAGAGGAAAATTCTTGGAAGAAATATTTTTTTCTATTTTATGCACTGAATCTAGTTAGGTTAGGTTAGTTATCCAATGGTAAACATATATAAGTCCACTATCCTACTTACCTATTATTTTCTTCATTTACATCTCATCGCTTACGAATCACCATGCTTTTGTTTTGGTTTTGAATTCCTGATGAGGGCAATAAATTTGTTGTCGAAATGTAATTTGAGTATTTTTGTTTTAAAAAAATTTTGAAACCGCTACTATCAAGAAGTCTTTGATCCAAAACGTTAATCTACAACTGTTAAGACATTTTCACCAATAGTATTTAATTTCTTTCAGTTGCATTATAAGCTTCCTTAAAACCAACAGGCATAACTTGTGGTTTTTTATTGATGCTGTAGTCAGTACTAAATTTTATTTCATTTTTAAAAGATTCTATTTGAGTTACATAAAATCGAAAAAAGATTATTTTGGAAAAAATTCTATTCATTTATTTGATTACCTATGGTATTAAAACAAGTTTATGCAATTGAAAACAAAAGAAGTTGAGAAGGTATAATCTTTCTATATTTTAGTTAGTGTTTAAGTACGTATATTTAGTGATGATACTGATGATTAAAGCTGGCCACGAGCGGTACCGCGCAGTAGCGTAGAGTCGACCAGGCCTCACGTTCCACTAGAGTTATTCTGCTAATAGAGATGTTTGCTGCCGCAAATAATTTCGCTCATCTTTTAAATAAAAATTAAATAGCACTTGCTCAAACACTTACCATTTTAAGAGTCCTCCGTGAAATCACAAAGTGAATAATGTCTGTTAAATATCTGCAACATTAGATATGTTTCAACTGTTGTTTCGGCAAAACTAGTACGGCATGAGGAAAAAATGCGTTTATATGCAGAGAACGAACGTTCTACATCTAGTGACATAATATTTGCGTAAGTAAAATAATCTTTGACGCACCTTCACAAATGCGTCTTAATGTGCCAAAATCAGAATTTTTCTTAAAAACACTTTCAAATTTTTCTAGAACAGAAACATTTTTTGCGTCTTCAATCGCGCATAGGTGTGCGTGAACATGTTGCACTATTTGCAGAGATTCTTCTAACGGCACCTCAGGATTTTGTAATTTTTCTATTACATCTGCTAGCCCGAAGTAATTGTCGTGAATGATTTTTAAATCTATTTTAACCTGACTATCTTGAAATCTCGACTGGCTTTTCTGGATAGCGGCAGCTTCCTTTGTATCGAATTGTAAAACCACGTTCTTAATATTGTCAAAATATTTATGATAATAAAACACGGCCTGCAACCATGTTCCCCAACGAGTTAGAATAGGTTCTGGTGGCTCTGGTATACGGGGGCACAGTCTGTGAAATTCGCGAATACGTTTCGGTGATTTGACAAATACTGCTTTGGTATGCGCTATTAAAGCGTCTACCTCAGGATAACATTTTCTGATACTATTCGCCACAAGATTGAGAGCATGAATTTTACACGTAATGTGTAACAAATTAGCAGGGAATGCTTTTTAAGAGACCGGCCTACAGAAAGCATGTTTGCAGCACCATCACTCACTAACATCAAGAGTTGGTTTGTTGAAAGTTCAAACTTGTCCAATGTATTTAACACTAACTTTGAAATTACATCGGCAGTACACTGTTGTATTCGTTTGAAGACTAATAGAATTGAAGGTGCCGATTGATGGGGTTCCAATTTGCGTGCCATTACATTAAGAACAGAATGTTTCTTCCGATCTGTTGTTTCGTCGACACATAACCACAATTTTTAATCTTTCCACTCCGATTTTATTTTTTGTTCAATATGTTCGCGCGCAGATGGCACAATTCTTCGTAACGATGTTCGACTTGGTAATTTGCACTCCGAATAGTTATTCCAAAAGCAGATAAATGGTTCCTTGTCTAGTAAATTAAACGGTATATTACATGCGATAAACGTAACGCATAAATTAAATATAAATTTTTCATTGTCTCGAGCGCAATTTCTTTTTGAGACATGCTTTTCACTATTTACGTGTCGTAGACAATGTTGTCTGGACCAACACATTAACGGGATTTTACAGATTACACATTTAATTTAGCACCTTCATATATTAAGTCTGGAATTTCTGCAATAAATTTTCCAAGTTTGTCCGACCGCGGTCGTTTTGCTGACGAAATCATAATTTTTCTAGGACAGATAAACAATTGCGCAAATGACCGGCAACGAAAATGTCCGTACTGCTCCGCAGACGAAGTAATACTACCGTTCCTCTCGGTCCGAACTGATTCTACGCCGATGCGCGGTACCGCTCGTGGCCAGCGTTACTGATGATTCAGCAATTGTGTTGAATATATTTTTTTTCCTCAAATAATAGTTATGTGGAGTGATAGAAATTTATTACCTTCTTATTCTTGAAGAAATTGGCAACACATTCAGTGAAACCACAAAAAAAATATGTGGCGAACAGGACAAAACCTCACAAAAACATTACATACTTCAATATGCATTTAAGTTAATTAAATGTAGTGATTCATACTAACGAAATTCCATTTATAAAAATTGAATATCGAATAAATCACGGCATACATAAAAGATTCGGCAACCTAAATCGATTTTATCTAATTTCAATACTGTTCGGGTACTATTTCTATATAGGGAACCGCGTCCGGTGAACTTATAAATAGAATCGATTTGACGCCTTTTATTCACTTCGTGAATGTTTTGCATCACAATTTCGTGTTTATCTGCTGTTAAAATAGTGTCTTCTTTTTTAAAAAAGGATTGGAGTTATATAGTCCTTTTACTTCAAGATTGATTGTTTAATTTCTTGCGTTCGACGATAGATTTGAATTCTTTTCTTTTGGTTTCGGTCAGTTGGGACTTCTTGGATTCTTTTGGTGGCTTTTTGCCGTCGGCGAGTAACATTGGGTCGGTTAAATCGATTCCGTTGTTTTGTTTTTTGCTACTTTACGATTAAGCTTTGTATTTTCATTCCTTTATGTAGACGAAACAGAATTAATTCTGTTTCGATAGGGGTTTGCGTCAAAAGCAATATATGCTCTATATTATGCTCCAATGTCCAATATTTACTCACAATAGTTAATCCTTTTGTTCATTTATATGAAATGGAGGATAAAATAACTTTACTATATTAATAACATAACATTTATTAAATGGGCAGGTTCATTTTCTTATTTTATTGTACAATAAATATATTTATTTAATACAATCTATACAATCTATAGTATGATTTTGGCATAAGCATAATTCTTGTGTTTTTACAATTAGTTGATTTACATATTGATGTGTTTATCTAACGGATGTAATTTTTACATTTTACATTTCCATTTCGATTCCCTTGTCAACATATTCTTTGTTAATACATAATAAACCACTACCACAACGCCTTTTTATGACCCGTTAATTAGACTGGATTAGATAAAAAATCAAATGTCAAATTTTACGTATTTGAGTTTTATTTTTTGTAATAATTCCAGTAGCTGCTCACCATGCCAAACGCCTATATGTCCAGTTATAAAAAAACGCGTCAATGCATGGAAGGTATGTGTTCAGTGATAAAGAAAATGAACGGTATATATCAGCTGCATTTGCTCGATTGAACATCTGCAGCATTAAATACATTTCTACATTTGTATCAGCGAGGTTTGCTCGCAGCGAAGTGAGGTTTGTTCTTATGTGCGGGAGAGGACTGTTCGACATCTAGTGACGTAATTTTGCCATAATTGAAATAATACTTGAAATCAATTAACGAACCTGTATACGCCCCATCAAATTTGTCTTAATGTGGTAAAATCTGAAACTTTGTCAATAATACTTTGGAACTTATTTACTTCTTCTGCAAGTGGTCGTTCTCTAATCCTACGTACGTTCAATATAATTGATTAGCAACGCTAGAACACTGGTATCTAAAAGCACAGTGCATCATTAACACATGTTTGAGAACTACTATGAACGGAGGCTCTGATTCAGCACTCGTCGTCCACTTGTATTCTCACATATCGGGCGCCTCTGGTGGGAAGGAGAAATCCGGCGTCCCTACCCATGAATCGAGTACGCCTTGATGTTCTAGCAATGATGTCAATTGATAACAACTTATTCAAGAGCATCACTAGTTTTGACGAAATGTTTGTGGAATATTTCATTAGTCTAAAAAATAAAAGACTTGAATTTGTATGCACTTTTTTATTTAGTTTTTTACATTTTAACTTTTTGTGGGTTATTTTAGGTTTAAATTTTATACTTTTTGCTGATAACGTTCTCCTTGGAACATAGATGAGTTCTTTTTAGTTACTACTATTTGTATCTGTTAAACATTAAGAGATACTCAGGGATAATAATCTTATAAAAATTATTTTATCAGCCTAACCCCGCGAATTTGAACAGGTAACAACCGACTTTACTATACATACAAGTTTTATTGTTTAAATAACAATACAGGGTCCTACAATACAATTTTTCTGATAATCAGTGTTTGATTTTCAGGATTAATTAAAGAGTTCTTAATTTTTCTTTTATTCGTAGCTGTATTTATCCAGTGCATTCAACATTCACGCGAAATATAAAATCGTAGTTTTGAAACTATCGTAGATGAGAAACTCTACGAATAGTAACCATAAAACCGGAAGCAAACGGGCGAAGGGGGTGTCGAACGAACGTTTCTAAGCGAGAAGCGCTAGAAACGAGGGTGGCCGCGGTCGTATTTTAAAATGGCAATTCCGTCTCTTTGATAAAAGTTCCCAAACTAAAGTGCAAAGAAAATTTCTCCCTTGTGAATGCGAAAGCAGCTTACATAAAACGTACATAGGGTGGGTTTCACGGGAAAAACGTCACTGCTATGCTTTCCTCCTCGTTTCCCAGCTGAAAGTGCACGACCGCATGCATGCACATGTGTCCTCTCTCGCCTGTCGAGGCGCGATTTTAAGATTCAGGACACAGATCGGCGCGTCCTCCCTCGCCTTCCCCTGCGTTTCGCTAGATCTCTTGCTCGGCGCGGTCGAGAAATATCTACGCATACGCCGGATTTGCACCGCAATTTTATTTATTGTTTATTACTGTTAACACGCGGTTTTCTATCGTTTCTCTTTTATTTTATGTTTGGGAAAACGATATGTGTATTGTCTGAGCGTACCGGGCGAGCTTTGGAGAAGGAAATGATCTCGTTAGAACAATGGAACGAGTTTTATTCTATCCCTTTGCTGCTTATGAAGTTCTTTATTCTTGCAAAACTCTGATTCTTAAGGCTCTTCTCTAGCCCAGGCCTTGTATTTAGTGCACGGTGGATGATGATGTCTTGTTTTCTTTCGAGGAAACACAAAGTATGTTATCTATCGCAAGAAAATAATATTGCAAGTGAAGAATTGGGAGGGAATCGGGCTATATTTCGTCGGTGAATAGACGCCTTTACCCGAGAGCTCGAGAACAAGGATTGACAAACGTGATTGTGAACGCGTTAGGATTTACAACAACTACGGCCCCAAAAGTAAGTGATTCTTGGCTTCCGGGAGGATCTGAGAAGTCTGATCGGATAAAAAACGAAGGGCAATTAAGAGAGCAATCCCTTGTGCCCTGAACATAAAACTTGGGCCAACGCCTTAATTGTGTGAGTGCGCGAGGAGCAAGAGCATTCAAAGTCAATAACAACAGATGACAACTTACTGTAGAAGATGGCCAAAAGCCTTAAACGTGGTCCTAATCGTTCCATTCGGTCACTTCATGGAATAAATGATGTAGTGACCCGTGACTGAAAAGGCAGAGATCCACGCCGATTTGCTGGAGAAGGTATACCTAGGAGTAACTCCGGTTGACGATTGTGAGGATCTGGACCCTGATGTTCGTGAGACGGTCTCGGAACTGGCTGGGGTTTCTGGAGGCGAAACAATCAACCCTGCGACTAGCGACGAATTGAACATCATCATTAAATATCTAAAAAGCGGAAAAGCTCCCGGAGCCTTCCTCACCGCATGGCTACTGCTTTGCTCTCGGTTGTCAACTCCGTTTTTAAGTTATATTATTTTCCTAAGATCTGGAAACAGGCAGTGGTCGGTATTCTAAAGCCCGATAAGGATAGTCTCCATTCACAGAACTAATAATTTTATTGTCGACGCTTTCCTAGGTGACCGAACGGGTAATTCTAACCCGGTAAAGAAACGAACCGGAACTGCTCGATGTTCACCCAATTACCCCGATTATTTGAGGCAATTCGGGACTCTCTGGCTCGCAGAGAAGTTCTAGGAGTGGTGTTTCTGGATATATCCAGGGCATTTGACACGGTATGACATATGGGAATCATCTTCAAAATGATCCGTGCTGGATTCGGGGTTGGCATTAAGATAGTGGTGGAATCATACCATTTCTATTCGCAGTAGCGGTTGTCTTTCCTTCAGGCGTCTTATCAGCGCTGGAATACCACAAGGGTCTTTGTTGGGTCCAAATCTTTTTCTATTATGCGCAAGTGACATCCTAAGATGTTCCGTGCGAATAACATCGCTGTATATGCTAGAAATCGCAACTTTTGAGATGGGAAAGAAGAATTTTGAGAAGGATTATGGGGGGAAAGAAAACGGAGAATGGATACGAAAGAAGAACAAACGGTGAAATCTATGAAATATACAGGGGGACTACAATAGATACAGTTACAAGATCAAGGAAACTTCAACGGCTGGGCCATATAGAAAGGATGGACAAAGGAAGAATCCCAAAAGGTATAGCTTGGAAGATACCACAAAATAAGAAGAAGAGGGGGAGACCAAGGAAAAGATGGAGAGAAGCGGTCATTGCGGACTTCTAACAAGAAGAAGTGGAAAATTGGAAAGTAAAAGCAAGGAACAGAAAAGAATGGAAGAAGATTTCGAGGCTATGGCCTAAAAGACCTATTGGAAAGCTACATATACGTACAAGCCGTGTCTCAGACCTATAATTTCCTATGGGGCGTTAACATGGAGCACAGCAGCAAATTCCCACCTCCAGTGGTTGGAAATATTACAGAACTGAGTCCTTAGGATGATCGTTAACGCCCTATGGTATATCAGGAATGCCAGGATCAGGAGGGGTCTAGGAGTCCCCAGTTTGGTAGAACACGCCAGGAAGTTGCACCTCGTGAGAGCGATCATGGAACCGCAGGATCGTCCGCCGCCAAGAGCTAAAATGAGAAGAATTAGTGGCGTACTGAATTTGGAGACTGAGAAAGTATCCCAGAGAAGAACCAAATATTAACTTGAACCACCCACCCGGACGGTTATCGTTATAAATTTCTAGCAGTGTGGGGAGACAGCCAAGGAGCTCAAAGACGAATGTCTAGCTCCATTGGATCATAGCTACGTCATTGTCTCTTCGTTTTTTAAAAGCGTTTCTATTTATAGTAAAATAGATACGAATTTAAGCAAAATCGTTTAACACGTCATGCGAACATTTATATTATCTATCACTTTGACTGATAGTAGATGTACATACTTACATAACTTGGAAAATGCCGGAACAACCAGAAACGAACCCTCCACCACGTATATAAATAGTGGTAGCTGTCAGAAATGTCTAACGTTACAAACGTTCCTCTCTCTCCACGGACCTTGCGAAACGCATTCAAATCTCATTCATAGTCTGACGTAACACGCGGAACGACGGCGGCAGGGCTTCCAACCCCTGACCGCTCGATTCCCTAAGGTACGATCACGCACCAATCATACACATCTGAAAGTCTGATCGGAGAAGATATGTATTTCCGTTTTGGCCGTTCGACGTTGCATTATGTATTACGGCGGGAATGGAAAACTTATCGAAATTTATTTGAAACGTATCAATACTCCTGGAATGGTATTAAATTGTATTATTGCATCGGATGCCTTGAATTTTCCTCGCAGCAGCTGTATATAGGCGCTTTTAGTTCGTGTCAAATTTATTCTAAACTGATCCATATTAACTTGTGCTAATGCTAAAGTTATAATCTATTTTTTGAGTGTGGGGGCTTGAGAACTAAGATGTTATTAATTTCTTAGTTTTTTGCTAATATGCTATAAAATTTCATCATCTTTCTTAAAGATCTTAAAGTACTTGAAGCAGCATCGCACATTATTCGCGGTATATTGGGATGAAGCCAACATAACGTCAATTTTATACATAACTATAACTTTGCCACCACCACTCACTAGCGTATCGTTTTTCCTGCTAAATTACAGGATATTTCACCACTGGCTTAACATACTTACTAGGGTTGGAAAAGACATACACAAGACAATATTAGTGAAAATAAATACAAACAAATGAAAACCATGCTGTTTTTTCAAACTATACCACACTTTACGCAGATGGTATTTCCATCTTAATACGTTCAAATAAGGAACCACTTGGTGAAGATTGAGAAAACAACAAATTACGACTGTAGATGTTGTAAGTGGAGTATAGTACGTATACTTTAGGAAGTGGTACGTGGAATACGGTAAAATAAAGAATATATCATACTAGTAATGTCCGTTGACATACCGGGCCAATGTAAATATTCGCGTGCTCAATATTCACATTTTTTCTATACCGAAGTGCAAATAATGTATCCTTTTCAACATCTCGGGCTTTAACAATTTCGGATTTATTGAAATCGTTGGATTCAGCAGTGTCGTTTTGTGCTTTCGTTTCGGGTGTTTGGGTATTTTCAGCATCGCTGGTTGTGGGAGTGTCTTATTTACATTCTGTCTTATTATCTTTAATTTTATTTATAGTTTCTGTTGTTTCCTTTGTTTCAACTTTAGTTTGTCATTTTGTGGTTTAGTTTCGACAACATTCTCAATTACTTTTTTATCTTCTTCGGAAATAGGAGCAATGACTTTATCTGCAGCTTTAACCTCATCAAATTATTCCAGTCCCCATTTTATTTACTTCATCCTTAATAAGTTCCTTAAGATCCCCAGCATTTTCTGCAATTCTAACTTCAACAGTTGAAGCAACTTCTTCTTTAGTAACTTCGGCAGGTTTCTTAACTCCTTCCTGTGTTTCTTCAGGTTTGACAGTTGTTTCAACATTTTGCTCAGTTGCTTCAGGAACTTTTGTGACTTTAACCTTTTCGGCTATCCAATATTTTCATGTGCTATTATTTCTCCCGTAACAGGGGTTTTTGTAGGTTCCTCAGTTTTTGAGGAGGTTGTGGGTTCTTGTGGAACTTCTGCAGGTGTTTCTGCGGATTTTGCTTCTTCTTCTTTTTCAAGTTCCTCTGAATCAATTTCCATAGCTTCAACTTTATTTTCCTCAGTTTTCTGAACACTAGTAGCTTTGTCGATACTGGGTGATTCAATTTCAGTTTTAGTCATTTTCAAGGGTGGTGCCTCTGGTGTCCCAGGTTCTTTATTCTTCCGCTTTCTGGATGTTTCAAGAGAAGGATCCGCGGAGGATGGAGTCCGTTTCCGGGTTCTCCTTATTACCCTCGCATTTAACGAGTATCGCAGTAACTCTGGCCTTCTTAGCAGCGTTTGCCTCATCGATTTGTGGTCGTTGAGATCAATTCTTCGGGTGCTATTGATCTTCGTGTAACTCGTATCGGTTTTAGCGGTTTTACCACCAACGGAGAGGTTGAAATAATGCGAAATGTGCATGGAAAGGTCCTTGGATGTGGTGCGCGAGATTAGTTATTTCTGAGATTCCACGTTGCCCTTGAGAAGAGAATGTTTGACTACGATGACGAATATGCATTGGTTTTGTGTTTCAGCTAAGGTCGTTAACTCATTTTTCATTCGCATTCCCAAATGTGAGTCTCATTCTGTATGGGTTTCCGAGAGCGTTTGTATAGATGGTGTCCTATAGAAAACTGTGCTAGGTGATTGTACTGTCGATGTCCAGCAATATTACGGGCCGTTTCTTCAACGAATTGGCGCTCAACGTGCACTCCTTTTCCGCACTCATCTTGTTCGTTCTGTTGGTCTGATTACATGGTAGCAGGAATCTGTTAACGGACAGATTTCTGCAGCGAAAAAGCAACGACTAAATTTAATCATGTTTTTTCCTTACTCTTGTAGGACTGGATGCTGATACTTTGGTTTTATATTGGGTTCGCCTAAATGTAAACAAATGCTACTATTACTCCATTACTGTTTTTTTTTGACTATCAGGAAATCAAAATATATACAGAATGCAACTTTTAGTATATTATACTTATTATTAGTGAAAATCTCAAATAAGAATGTTAGATTTCAATTATAATTTTCCCCAAATTATTAGTACTTGATAAATCAAATACGGCACCTTGTATATGAAGCAGTAAGTTCAATCCATTTTAACTACTCATTTTAACTGTCTTCTTGCTTATTTTTAGTCACCTTTATGGGCATAATCTAACCAATCGGAGGTTGGTTCTCATCAAAGCTGTTCGCATCTTACTGGCCGCCGCTCTGAAAAGTTCTATTGAGCTACAATTATACTATTCTTTAAGGTTTCTCAGCCAGGAAATCCTTCTCCTTCCTATATTTCTTTTACCTTTGATCTTTTCCTGTATAATGTATCTAAGTATTTCATACTTCTCGCCTTTGGTAATATGACCTAACTATTCCAGCTTTCTTACTTTAATGTTCTTTATGACTTCGTGGAAGATGACAACGAAGGATACGGCCTGCAACATACGAATTAAAGGAGGTACCTCAGAGGATTTTATTGTCGGAACAGATCTTAAGCAAATTGTCAGAAAGATTAACCTAAATAGAGAGGGCCATATACTATACAAGAGTCATTAGCTGGAATGAGAAGGTATTGAATGAAATAATGAAGAGATTAATCGAAGAAGTACACAAACACGGACTATTAATTAATGAGACGAAAAACAAGGTTACCACAGTAGGGAGAAGTAAAGAAACAATGACAGGGCTAAAGGTAATCACTCAATTAGGAAAATTTAGGTTTGAAGAACTAGACGAATGCGTCTACCTAGGAGTAAGGATAACCAGCAAATGCGAGGAAATTAAGGAAATTGATGCAAGGCTAAATAGACCTAATCGATCTGCAGGAGCTATGAACTATTTACTAAGATCAAAGCAATTGCCACAGAATACGAAGTTCAGAATCTACAAGAACATAAGACCAACTACGCTGTGCGGATGCGAAACATGGGTCCTAAACCAAACTACAAAAGAAACTGTAAGGAGATGGGAAAGGAAAAAAGGTTGGAAAGAATATTAGGTGGAAAAAAAAAACAGAAGTTGGATAAGGAAGCAGAACTCTAGCAGAATCTATCAAGAACCACATATAGATATGGTCATCAAGGCAAGAAGGCTGCAGTGGCTAGGCCATATGGAAAAAATGCAGAAAAACAGCATGGGAGAGACCGGACTACAAGAGGAAAGGAGGAAGACCGAGAAAATGATGGAAAGAAGCAGTATTAGAAGATTTAGAAGAGACTGTAAAAAGAAAACAATATTTTGTATCTTTGTTTCCTTACTTTGGTCGTTGCTCTCATCTATCCAGGATCCTAGGTATTTATAGTTGTTAATCCTGTCCAATTGCGTTCTTGCTATTGTTTCCTCTTATATGTTGTTTCTTTGTGATAATCATAAACTTATTTTTTTTCCCATTTATCTTTAGACCCTGCCTAATGCTGTACTCATTTGTTCTGTTTACTAGATGTTGTAGTGATTCAATGCTGTCTGCAAAAATAACAGTGTCATCATTTTAACTGTCTTCTTGCTTATTATTAGTCAGCTTTATGAGCATAGTTACCAACTTCGTTGTATACCCAACTAATAACAGTTCTTTTTCTTAACTGTTTATAGACAAGCTGAAATTAGTCTTACCCCTTACAACATTGAATTTCCAAACAAACCACCTACAAACGTACCGAATATGTAAAACTAGTTCGGAGCTTACGACATGCATACGCAATCGCAAAGCGGACGACCCTATAGCGCGCGGTAGCTAGGAAAACCTGGCAGCCCTTTAAGACCGACCCCGCGGGGTTTAAATTTCTCGGCCAATCCGATCGCAGGATCCGCACCCCCGTTTTAAATTGTAAATTACATTGAACCGCCGAGGAGTCTTTTTATCTCCTTTATAAAATGGCGTCGTTCAATAAATTCCCGCACGACGACCCACTGAAACAAATGCCATTGTATATGTAGCGATATGGCTTTCTGTACTACGGTTCCTCCGGTCTTGATTGATCAATACCTACTCCTTTGTACGCGTATGAATTTAAGCGCTTCGATTTTGTTCCAAATCTATGCATCTTTGGTACTAAAAGTTGGGGAACTGAAGGTATAGTATGTTTTGAGAAACATTAAAATATATGTGTGCTTTTTATGTAGTGAGAGGTTAGTGGGAGTGTGTAGGTTGGTTATCTTTCTTAGATATAACAAATTCGTTTACCATTCTTACAGAAAAATTATCCGGTGACCAACATAATAAGTTATAAAAATGTTAGTACAGCTAAAATGTAGTTATTCATAATGTATTTATTATTTTAACCTTTAACTAAAATCCTTGTTAATTACCGACAGAAGCCAAATATATTAATTATATTTGATGTACTGGGCATCTAAAAATTAAAATTATCTCTGGAAATATTATGATATTTGCATCTAGGCTTAATGAGTGAATGAATCTTCCACAGTCCGCGTGGTTTAGTGGATATCACGCCTACCCGGCAAGCAGGAGACGTGGGGTTCGATTTTTCGCCGTGGACGATTTTTTTCAGTAATTAATTGCGTCGGAAAATTCCAAGAAAAAATTATAGATTTCGTAATTGCCGACGGAAGCCAAATATATTAATTATTAGGTGGAACGGTTTATAATTGATGTAATAAATTTAACCATAATCGTGCTATTATGGAAAATGGTTTTTCAAATATGAGAATGGAGAAAGTTACAATGAAAGTTACATGATGTTTTGTTGGTGGGTCCATTTTTCGTTAGCTAAATACGTACATAGCCGTGTTTGGAGACAGATAACGCTTTGTATCAAAATCTGCATTACTGACTGTTGTGCGAGTTGCTATTTGTGGAATCATGGAAAAGGAACAATACCGGTCAGTGATTCAACTTCGCAGTTTACAAGGACCATACACCGCGGATGACTACCATCAGATATTGGTTTAATGAATTTAAGCTTGGCCGAACATCCATCTTTCATGAGAAGTGACCAGGTCGTTCCATTGAAGCGACTATGGAATAAAGTTCATGACGTGTAAAACATACTTCACGAAAAATTGTGTATGAGGAAGCTATCGGCGAGATGGGTGCCACGTCTGCTGACGATTGATCAAAAACGGAATCGCGTGATAACTTCAGCGCAATACGAGCGAGTTTCTGCGGCGTTATGCGATTGTAGATGATACATGGTTACATCGCTACACGCCAGAAACCAAAGGTTGGTCGGCAAAATGGGTTTTTCCCGGCGAATGTGTACCAAAGAAGGTATAGCCGTCTCCATCAGTTGGAAAAGTTATGGTGAGGTTTTTTGGGATTCGCCAGGCATAATAATAATAATAATAATAATAATGTATTTTCATGTCGGACACAGTAATAATGTATATGAATCGTCAAGTAAGAACAGGTACAAGAAACAGGTATACAAACCATAGTTAGCAGTCAAAGAGAAGACAATCAAACATAAAGAACGCATAAATGTGTAAATACAGCATAAATGTACATGAATTGTGTTACACTTGGCGCGCTTTATATATCCATAATCTTAATTGATTATTTGGAGAAGGTAAAGACGATTATTGGACCGATTCGATGGTGAATTTGAGAGAAAGGTGCCCCATCTAGCGAAGAAAAGAATTCTCTACCATCACGATAACGCCTCGGCCCACTCATCGACAATTGTGGAAGCAAAATTAGTCCTCCATATTCGCCAGATTTGACCTCATGCTATTTTCGGAATTCTCCTTAAATCCTGAAGCAAAAAGTAATAAGGTATACTATTGTTCTAAGATCGAGTATAAAAGGTCCTAATACGGACGCGTTTATATGATTGTAAGTTCCTAATGAGATGAGCATAATATTGCCTTAAGTTGGGATGATATAGGTATTTTTGTTAAAAGGTAATCTTCTTAGATTGAAAAATATCATGTGCATTATTTTAGTTTTGAATCTTTGGCAAAGTTCTAGACAAAAAATTACTACTGTATTGAATCTGTATCTGAAGTTAACTATTTTCCCGATATAGTAATCTTTGCAACTGTCTTATAAGTATTTATTTTTTCAGTTCCTATACAAAATGATGATGTACCGAAAGAATCCAAGTTATGAAAATCTCTAATTTTCCTTCGGATTTCCCACATAATTAATTATACTGAAAAAATCTCGTCCACATCTCCCGCTTGCCGAGTGGGCGTGCTAACCACTACACCACAGGGACCTTATGTGAGGAACGTTCACTCTTTAATACCTAGTTGTTATTTTATCTGCAAATATATTGTAATATTTTTACAGACAATTTTTAATTTTACACGCCAAGTATACTAATTTAATTAATATATTTTGGCTGTCGTCAGTGAATTATGAAAATCTGACGTAATTAATTATTGAAAAAAATCTCGTCCACTGTAAGGAATCGAACCTCACACAAACACGCCCATCCGGCAAGCGGGGGATGTGAGATTCGATTCCTTAGCGTAAAGTCGATTTTTTCAGTAATTAATTACGTGGGAAATTCCAAGGAAAGTTATAGATTTTCATAATTCACCGAAGCTAAAATATATGAGTCCAGTTATGTTTAGAAAAACAAAATAATACTGCAGCAGCAAATAAGAATATTCTGTACATGCGTTTGAATTCGTTTTTGTAAAACGGGCATCCACTCTCCATTACGATGACGTCGCTTACAAAGACCGCTAGAAAATGAAGAAGAAAAAGAGAAAACGAATTTCCCGCATCTATCGTTTGAACTACACAGAACGACGTCTCTAATATTTTCAATGTAAAATGCGGAGGTCGACCGTACTCATTATAGGTGAGGAGGCATCGGAGTCAAAGTTGGAACCAATTACATTCCATTGTTGCCAACGGCAGAATCTACCGTTTCGTCCACGCTCTAACTAGACGTCCGGCCTAGAGATTTCAATTTACCGATATTGGTGGAGACGGAGCTATATATTGAATGAATTTTACTTTACATTTAATGTTTTATTTTAGATGCGATTGCATCTATGTGCGATGGAGAGAAACTATCGTATCATCTATATATTGAAAATTGCATCACCGATGTCTATATTTTCAATGATTTACAAGAAATATTGTTCATTTATTTAATAACATTTAGCGAGTTTTTTAAAAACATATTTGAAGAAGATGAAGCTTTGTAATTGATTTATACCACAACACAAGTTTGATCCCAGAATCTATAAAACGCTTAATCAATATTTCTGAAGTTCTTGTTCATTTTACTCATTGTATAGGAAATTCACGACTCTAACATTTTTGTTTAACATTCCATTTGGATACTGCATCCAAATTATTTCTGGGATGACTATTATTTGGTTGCCACCGCAAGGGTAAACAAAACAATATAACCACGTTCGGGAGCTCCCTCTCTGGACTATGTGCCGGATTTAGGAAAGCTTCAGTATTTGTGAAATATAAAGAAATAATTTTGTTAAATATTTTCTGAACTAATTTACTTTGTAATTGTAAATTATAAGATAACAAATTGCACATAAATTCTTTTCCTTTTATAAAATAACTTAATCTCCAATGTTAGTAGATATCCTATATTAGCGGCCCTAGCCATATAGAGGTTTTAGTTACGCTTCTTACTAATAGATGTCGCTGCAAGCGACAAACAGGTGCTTATTCACTTTTATGAGATTAATCGGAAACATGTTATGTAGATTAATTCGTTTAAATAAACGGCTTCTATGTGAGTTTAGTTCCCTAAATTTGTGAACTCGGTGAAAAGTAGGTTTTACAGTGTCCTGGAGCACGAGGTTCATCGAGAAATCTACCTAAGGTATGATATATAATGATATTCTTTTCTCAGATTAAAATTTAAAATCCAAAATTTCGGCTTAGGCCGTGCAGAAGGAACTGTCGGCAAAGTTAAATGTATTCGTCGCGGAAGACTTAATTACGGTGATAAACAAACGGTACACTGGAATAAGTTCTAGAGTCGGCAGAATTAAACAATAAATTTACTACCGGTGAGTTAAAAGAACACCGACAGAATAGGTCGGTTCTTCAGTTGTCAAAACCCAGTCGAAAGTAATTTTATACGGCAAGATATTTTAATTTGGGAAGATAAACGGTATTTGCGGTAATGAGTTTTTAAATCGGCAAACATCAATCAACAAAACTATCACCAGTGAATTAAGAGGACATCAGAACAAGTCGACTTTCGGTTGACAAAATTCAGTTGGTAACAGGGCGAGATAATTTAATTCGAGAATGAACTCTTAAATCGGAAACATCACTTAATAAAACTATCACCTAGTCCTCCGGTTATCAAAGGTCAGTCAGCAATAATTCCATATTCCGTCAGCGAATCAGGCAGGCGAGAACTACTTTTGAATACAATTCTGGTCGGCTTTATATACAAAATATTGGAATGACGTATGTTTCTTGTACATGACGTAGACGGATAAGAACAATCTAAAAATAGAATGTTACACAAGCTTTACAGTGATCGATCGGTGGGTTATGCATAAATAATCCCAAAGTTATAAACAGTGATGTTGAAAAATATGTGACAAAAATAAAGATTAAACAAATGTGCAAAAATAATTTAAAGAATTGTTACCAAATTATTCAAACAATAATTTTAATGTTTTTCTTGGCCTTTAACATCTTTAAATTCACAGGGACGGACTACGGTTCGTTATAACAATCTGATGTTGACGTTTGCAAACCATTTACATAATGAATGTCACAAAACAAGAGTTGACGAAATAGTGCATCAGCTAGCAAGATAGACAAGCTACGTTATACTGAACGACGACCTTCACAACTAAAAATATTTTTAAACATGAAGGGAAGATTTGATGCTACTGGAAGAAGTCATTCTACGAATATAGACATGTAGCCATTTTTCATCAAAAGGAAGTGGGTGTTGATGTGGTTGAGAAGAAGTATAGCTGGTTATGAAACTTGGACCATATGTACTGAAATATCTTTTCTCATGGATTTTGTTAAAAAAAATGGAATTTTGTATCTTAATTAATTTTTTAACTCGTTTGTGGGACGACTATATGATAGAGAAACCCAAAAATACGAAATTTTACTGCTACAAACGAAGATACCTTAACGAATCATATTTAATATACGAAATAATATTAGAAATACTTTTGAATTTATGCTGTTGTTTGTCTTAGGAGAATTTCACATTAATTATGAAGAGTTGTGAAAATAGGAAGATGAACAACAGAGGAATAACTTTACCGTTTCTCCACGATTGTCGTTATCTGGACTTAATAAATTTGTAGCACCCCCACTCCAAAGCCAGTCATCCTGGGGAGAAATTGTGGCTACGGAAGCGAACTAATAGCCGCCAGAGGGAAAAACGTATTAGAGTGCTAGGCTTGACGATGTAAATATTTAACATAACAATACATTGGTGGAGAGACAAGGATGAACCTGAAGATTTCAGAATTTAGTGACTATGAATATTACAAATACAGGATCCAGCAGAATGAAGTATCCATTTTCAAAGTTAATTCATTTCAAAACAAGTCACCATGCTTTCGAAATAAATGGAAATTTAAGGCAGATTGCGAGAAATGTCAGTTTAGCTGTGAATATGGAGCGTTGGTCAAAAAAGGTTGCGATTTCATTTTATGCGGCTACTTAAAGTAAAAAGTGTTTTCTAATAGGCCGCAAGTTTTGGGACAACTAAAATATAATATCGGACAATACCAATTAAAATGTTGTATGTTTTATTTTATATCCGCACTCCAAGGCCAGTCGGCCTGGAGGGAAATTGTGGCTTTCGAAAAGCTTTTATTCGCCAGAGGGACTTTCATTACTATCAGGTGACTATCCTGAATACCCTATACGTTTGAGACTGATAGGTGATAGTTTCGAAGTAAATATTTGACATAACAGTACTTATATCCTACCAAATAGCAACATAAAGATTATTCAAGATTATTCAAGTCAAATCTAATAAAGTTAAACACCTCAAACTTGCTAATACTTTTCACCTGCTGCATGCATGTCTCAACTGCACTTGCGAAGTTAAGTTAAGCCTATAATATACGAGGTACTTGAAGTTAGTCTCAAATTTAAAAAATGTAGAAAATAAATTGTGCTGATTTGTGGGTACAAATGTTATTTTCTGCTAATTATTATTAAAGCACATTTTTCCTTAGCAAGTTTTAATTTCGTTGGTTGTACTGGTTACTGTTGGGCTGGTGTGACTTATAATTTGTAATTCATAATTGGAACAGCGTATCACAATATTCGCCACAGTAGGGTAGGTACTCCATGATGCATCACTATTCTGCTGCGGTAGAGGTGCGTAATTTAGTTCAGAGTTTGCGACTTAAATAGTATGTAAGATCTTATATTAATATAAATTGTGGCTTCGCACTTGGTTTGCCGTATTACTAATGCTTTTTGCCTTGCTAAGCATCGCCGTTTTTTTTCTATTCATTTATGTATATGCATTACAACATAATTTAATACATTTTAATTTAATTGTGCGAGATAAATATATAGAATGAAAAACGTGTTAACTCCGCAGATACGATCGATAAAATTGCTTTCTAATTAGAGATTAATTTCTGGTTTTACAAAGTAGTTGCATTGTGTAATGATGGTTATTTTACGTTTAGTGTTATAAAAGTATATTACTTCTGATTGAAAATTTTGAGTTTATCATAAAGAAAGTTAACCATTTTCAATGTTGACATATTACATATTCCAGTGGTTCTCAACCTTTTAGTATTGGCGACTCAATTTTCAATTACAACTCTGAAAGGCCCTCGCGTGTCATTTGCTCAAAAATTTTGGCAGCAGACAGCATGAAACCTAATAAACTTGGAAACACTTCATAGTAAGTACGTTAACAAACCCTGAGAATTCTTCGAATTGAAAAGCACAATTCATTTTTAAAACAACTTTGTCTCTAATTGAAAACGCTTTACTTGCCTCTTATAAAGTCTCATATAAAATAACCAGATGTGAAAAGCCTCGCACCATTGGTGAAGAACTTATGCCGCCAGCTGCAATTGGGATTGTAGAAAATATGGTTGAAGATAATTTTACCAAATCATTGCAGTCCACGACCGAAAAACAGAAGTTAGCAACGTAAACATCCTGACAGAAAAACAAACACCTTTTAATTGATTTATTTAGAAATTGTACTATAGAAATTAAATCTCGCCGAAATTATTCATTCAAATGTATTGAAAAGCTGTTAAAGTATAAACAATCACGAACAATTATCAAGAGTATTACATCAATCAAGGAATTTTAAGAATGAGAAAAACTTCGAAGAGATCTGGCCGTGAAATTGTTCATCAGGCTTTGAGCAACAGATTTACTACAATTAAAATGATTCAAAAAAATTTACAAGAGAGAGTAGTAGAGATTTCGAGCAGAACTGTCAGGCGCCGATTGCGCGAAAATCGCCTAATGGGCCGAAGAGCTGTAAAAAAGCCGCGTTTAACAGAAAAAATTAAATCTGCTCGTCTCAATTTTGTAACAGAATATCGACATTTCACAGACGAGAATCGGAAAAAGGTGGATAACTTAACAACATGATTTTTGCTGAATTAATGTTTGCATTATTTAATAGGTTTTCTTTAGTGACGAGTGCTCGCTCTGTGTGTTAGTGCAGCGAGCACAATTTGTTCGTAGACGACCTGGCGAACGTCTCACAGAGTCCACAGTTCTTCGAATTGTAAAACACCCTCCGCAGGTAATGATTTGGGGAGTGATTAGTAGAGACGGACCCGGCCCTTTGTATTTTGTAGAAGGTACAATGCGTCAAGGGCAGTGCATAAATGTGTTAAAAAACACGTTATTACCGTATTTTAGGCCAGGACGTCGCATATCGACAGGGCGTATATTTATGTAAGATAATGCTCTTTACTATGTGGCAAAAAAGGTTAAGAAATTCTTTGTAGACATTCACGTACCTCTTTTACGTTGGTCCGGAAATTCACCGGACCTCAATCTCATCGAGAACGTATGGAATCGACTAAAAAGTAAGGTATATGAAAGGGAAAACCTTACAAAGGACATATTAATGAAGAATATAAAGGATGTATGGGAGAACGATGAAGATATAAAAGAGACAATCATACCTTGCATTGAAAGTATGCCCCGAAGAATTAAGGGTGTTATTAAAAATCATGGATTATGGACTAAATATGAATTTCTTATTTAATATTTACATATGTTACATATTTTTACAATATATTTTATAAATAAAAAATATAATACATGTATAGTTTATGTTTTATTATGAAGAAACTATAAAATATTGAGTGTTCTAAGTAATTTGGCCAGGGACTGTATTTAATTTGATTCATGAGATCTATTTGGGAATGGTCAAAACAAAATCAATACCAAGAAACAATTTATACTGGCCGGGAATAATGTCAGATATTGAATCCTTCATTAACCAATGGCATGTATTGCTAGTTTTAACAATGGTAATTATTTGGTAATGTATGACTACTACTCTAAGTGGTTAGAGTCGAACAAAATTAAAAATAAGGATAGCGTAACCGTAATAGATAAGTTTAAGAGTATATTTAGTCATTTTGGAATTCCTAAAGTGATAGTGGCGGATAACATGCAACATATTTAATGGTCACGATATGTAGAACCTTGCGAATGATTGGAATTATTCAATTCAGAATTCAGAAGTAGTCCACATCATTCAAAAGGTAACGGCCTCGCTGAGAGGGCCGTTGGTATCGCTAAGACTATGTTAGAAAAAGCGCAAGAGACGAAACAAGATATAGAATTATTTCTGTTAAATTATAGAAATGCACTTGTAACAGGGCTACAATACTCACCAGCTCAATTACTGATGAATAAAAATATACGCACTAAAATGAGCATTACTTCAAAATTAGAACCTACATACATAGACCACGAAGTAGTATATAGAAAACTTATAGAAAACCAACAAATGCAGAAAAATTATTATGATAAAACTTCAAAGGAAGGGGATAACTTAAAGGCGGGGGATAAGATGTGGCTACAAGACCCTAAAACAAAACTGTGGGAAAAGGCGGTAATAGTTAAAAGTCTAAACAACGAAGGCAAGTGATTTAGATGAAACTTAATCTTATTCAAAAAACGAAAGAACATTAGCTTTGAATGGAATAATGAAAATCGCACAGTTAATAATTCAAGCAATACCAAACAAAGTCCTGAACCTGAAACAATTCCTCTGCGAAGGTCAAATAGAAATAAGAGGCCTACACAAAGACTAAATTTGTGATCTGTAAGTTAACTAAATATATTTTGCTTTCTTTTAAGAGGGGCGCACAGTGTACGCCTCTGTTCATGGTAGTCGATAAGTCAGTGACCATCAAGACATGTACTTGAATATAGATAGGATGTGGACGCGAGTTAGAAGGTACGAATAAAGTATATTTGTTTTGTTATACCTGAATGTCCTGAACTTAAAACATAAAATAAAACACATTATAAAACAAATCATACATTTTTATAAAATTGGTTTTAATTAAACGGTAGTGGGTTATTGACTTTTACATTTATAAAATAATTCTTTTTATTGATCACAAATAATTTAAATATAAAGGTACTCTTTAACTTTTTCTTGCAAATAATTATATTATGTACCACAGGCAAGCATTTGCCTATAATAGGGTTTTTATTTAAACTCTCTGCTGGATTTTTTCCGCAATTAATAATTTTATACGCTCATAAGAACAACTACTCTGCGTTCTGTGGTATTTTATTGCTACGCTAGAGTTAATGTAGTGTACCACCATTTAATTCGCACAGGAAATCATATGCAAATTAAGTGCTGATACCTTATTAAAATTAAATTATCTTGAAAACGTTTCTGAACATAAAATATCAATTTCCTTGAATTAAATTAGCGCTACGCATCGTAGGAGATTTGTTGCAAAAACTAAATCAATTTAAATACGTTAGCGTTAATATCTTACTTCGACACCTATATTTTTAATTCCTTTTAAGCTGGAAATTAAAAAAAAAATAGCAAATAATAAGCATCTTTAAGCATATAAATTGTATGAACTATAATCAAATGATAATACCTAATAAATACATAAATAAATACCGTATAGAGGTAATAATCTTAAACGAATCAAGTACACTACAAATCATGTGAAGATTGTAATTAGCGCTGTGGTATTAACATATTCAAATTGGATTTGACATCAGAAGTAATAAATATCGCTTGGGTAATTATAATAATTACTAGTTGTGTTGCACCTCTGATTTACTTTTTATTTCACTTTAGCTCTTATTTTGTGTGAGTATTATTTGTAGTCTGCGTATTTCTAAAGTTGAAGAAAGACGAAACAACCTATTTTGTTTGTTATAATTGTTAAAATATGGTTTGTTACGAAGAGAAAGTCACTATAGTTTTATTAATACATTTTAGTAGCTTTTAATGCATAAATAACTTTCTAAAAAACGAAGATTACATCGTGCATCATAAACAAAATGCTAGACTAAATTGTTTAAAATCATTAACCCATAGGCCGGTTTGCTAGGTGTATGTTGAATCCAACTGCAACGACGTCTGGAAGGATACAGCACCTCATCTGTAGCTGTATATTCACTTAGATCGAAGCACGCTTTACTGTTGTTGACAAATGCATTATAAAACCTGCAAACCTACAATTTATCGGTTTTGCGCCTTTCTGGTCTTGTTGCTCTATCGTTGAATCTCAAACAAGGCGTTAGAAATAAAAAATTGTAACTCTTGACTAGAGTTGCTCGCTAGCGCCAACGGGCAGTGGCGGAGGTTCGATACAACCCTCAGTATAACTGCGAGACTCAACCAGATCTGTTGACGTACGCTGCTGTAAATACCATTTCGTAGTTCTACGTTTATTTTAAAAATGTTGCCTACGTCGCGAAAACGACCAATGTTTGACAAAGTTACAGAATTTATAGCAGAAATGCCTGACCTAAATTATGATGGCGTTAAAATTCAATATGTAGTTTGTAATGTCCCTTTAATGTGTTGGTCCAAAAGGGATTGTCTACGTCACGTAAATAGTAAACAGCATTCTTAAAAAAAAAATTTCACACGACACTATAACAAATTTAAATTTAATTTATGTGTTACCTTTATTGCATGTAATCTACCGTTTAATTTATTAGACAAGGAAGCATATGTCTTCTTTTGGAATAAATATTCGGACTGCAAATTATCAAGTCGGGCATCGTTACAAAGGATTGTGCCATCTGCTCGTGAACATGTTGAAGAAAGAATTAAATCGAAGTTGAAAGATAGAAAACTGTGGTTATGTGTGGACGAAACAGATCGTAAAAAACATTTTGTGATTAATGTAATGGTACGTACAATGGAACCACATCAATCGTCACCTTCAATTCTATTAGCTTCCAGACGAGTACAACAATGTACTGCCGAAGTCATTTCAAAGTTAGTGTTAAATACATTGGAAAAATTTCAACAAACCAACTGTTGATGTTTATGAGTGATGGTGCCGCAAACATGCTTTCTGCAGGCCGGTCTCTCAAAAAACATTGTGCTAACTCGTTACATATTACGTGTAAAATTCACGCTTTCGGTCATGTGGCAGATAGCATTAGAAAATGTTATCCTGAGGTAGGTGCTTTAATAGCGCATACAAAAGCAGTGTTTGTCAAATTCCCAAAATGTATTCGCAAATTTCACAGACTGTGCCCCCGTATGTCTCAGCCACCAGAACCTATTCTTACACGTTGGGGAACATAGTTACAGGCCGCGTTTTATTATCATAAATATTTTGAGAATATTAAGAAGGTAGTTTTATAATTCGATCCAAAGGAAGCTGCGGCTATCAAGGAAAGCTATTCGAAATTTCAAGATAGTCAGGTTAAAACGGATTTAAAAACTATTGAGAACAATTACTTCGGACTAGTAGAGGCAATAGAAAAATTGCAAAATCCTTCTGTGTCGTTAGTGGAATCTCTGCAAATAGTGCAACATGTTCACGCACATCTATGCGCGGTAGAAGACGCAAAAAATGTTTGTGTTCTAGAAAGGTTTGAAAGTGTTTGAGAGAAAGATTCTGATTTTGGCACATTACGACAAATTTGTGTAGGTGCGTCAACAAAACCGTTAAGTTGTTTCAAAGATTATTTTAATTTAAAATTTTTTATATTTTAAAACGCAAATAGTATAAATTATCAAAATTCCGAAATTTGAATGCTAACCCGAAATAAATTACGCAAATGCTCGGTTAAATTTTAATATTCTAGGAATTTTAATATAAAATATGGGAAGTCCTACTACAATATACTTCTCTTAAGCGGAGAAAGAAACGCTAAGAAAATATTTCTTTTGATTTAAAACGGCGGATAATTGTCTCGAATTAAGGCGGACAGCTTTGATACAACTAAACGTTTTTCTGCGCGTACTATATTTGTACTTAAACATGTTCATGTTACCTGCATAACCTTACAGATACATAATAAATTTAAACGAGAATCTTCTTGCGAATTTGAATAGTCTCCAGCAAAATTATGAGTTTCGAGTTCGGTTTGCAATAATTTCAACAATCGTACTGACGGCAGGTATCTATTCGCGTTGCGTAACAAGAGAAAAAAGGAAGGGGACGCCATCGCCGAAGCAAAAATAATAAACGGCCTAAACGGCAAACAAGACGGAATATCGTTTATCTGATCAAAAAATGATTTAGGGCTGCGATGAAATCTATTTCGAAAGCGTATTCGAGGCTTTTAAGAATGCAATGATAATATTGGTTGTTATTGATACATTACCGATGCAACATGGGCTTAATAATTAGTTGCGAGATCGGAGCTCGAGCAATGTATTACGATGATGTATTACCATTCTCATATGTTGTATTACAATTACAAATTTCACCGTTTCGCCGTTCGTATATACATATACAAACCGCGTGTTCGTATGTATGCATTTAACCTGCACTGTCATCGGGCGGGAGAGTCCAGTTTTTTCTACGCGATATTTTAATGCGAGAAATGCCTATTAATATTATATTTGATGTTAATAGCGTTTATACTTGCTAATCGCCATCGATTTGCAATTAAAAATTTCCCTTTTCGGATGGGATTATTTTTACTTATGCAGTCGTTTTTGGTCCAGTTCCCCTCATCTCGCAGCGTACCGGGGGGAATAAGCGTATACGAGTTTTTGTCTGCGATTTTTTTTCTATTCTGAATCACAAATTATATACATAAATCCATATTCAATAACCGTTGCTGTATGCGCACAGTTTCCTTGCTGTAAATATATCGTCTCAGAAAGTAAGCAATTTAAAATTCCTAATTGTGTACGTGGATTCAGGATGAGGAATTGCTGCTGTTTTTTGTGAACGAGTATTTTTCTTACTAAAATTGCCTATTCCAATGAAAATCTATTTTTCCAAATTCTTTAGTTAATCGTTTTTTTTTATCCCAAAAGAATTCATTTTCTTAGGAGTTTGAGCAACTCTCTACTTTTAGTTCTATACGATTTCCATTAGGATCTTTGACTTGTCAGTATCCGATTAACGAGAGGTCGGAATGGCTATGGCAAGATATTGACATGGGCTTCTTCGAACCGATTTTGAGAACTTTTCGGTACGTGGGGATGGACATTATCCTGCTGGAAAAGTTGGTCTCGAGCTACCGAAGATATGGAGAATATGGGGTTCCATCACCTCATCAACGTAACGCTGGGCGTTCATGATGCCACGGATGAACGCCAACTGAGACCTACTGCCATATGCTATAGCACCCTACGTCATAATCCCACGGTTCGTTGCACACGCCTTTCAACAGAAAATTGAACGCATCCCTATACAGTGAGGACCTGAAATATCCCCCTCTACTAACTTTTGAACAACTGAGGCTAGCGATTTCGGAAGAAATAGGTCGATTTTTATTTTTTCTAAGCTAACTTTTGGTATTATCGAGAGTTCAATGTCTCAGCTGTTCAAAAGTTAGTAGGAGGGGGAGGGGTGTGGGGGGGGGGACTTTAGGTCCTCACTGTGTAAAATCGGTGTTGAGCCGTAAGTGATAACACAAGATGTGGTCGGCGGGATTGCATAGCCGAAAGTCCTGATTTGGCGATAAACGGTTCGAAGGGTCACAGGATGACCTTCATTACCCAACCATTGATTAACAATTGACCTGGTATTGGAGAATCCGTCTCTTAGTGCCACTAGGCGAAGGCGGCGGTCCTGCATTTCATTGGTTTTTCTTCGGACCCTGGTTACCCTTTGGCGACTTTCCTGGCCCTCTCTAGGCATAGTGAAACACTTAAAACATGTTAAACAAAAATATGGCAAGAGAAAGCGGTGAAAATTGAATCAAAACTCGTGCAAGAAATTCACCTGACATTAATGTCAGAAAAGACTGCATGAAGTGTCAGATATACCATGACCACTTGATCCATTGCAACAAAATTATAATCAATCATTATCTTTGATTAGTTATACGTTTCTGCAAGTTTGGTCAACAAATTCGCACCCTTTCTTGGTGTTGCAGGTTTCCAAGACATATAGCATATATTGGACTGCCAAATTGGTAGTAATGACCAGAAATATACGATAGGAAGGGATTGGAATTGCCAGTAAGACTGTCACTATTTCTGAAGTTATTTTGTTCCAAATAAAATTCTTTGTTTTCGGGCGTAGACTTTTCCTGATCTAATTAATCTTGAACCTTATCTATCGTGAAGCTTTTTTCGTAATTGTTCGGTGTATTGAGCTTAATTTTTTACAAAAATAGTGACTTTGCAGAAATTGTATTTTGAAAAAAAATATTCTTCGTTTAACACCCACCCTAATTAATTCGTTTGGGTTGTGTGAAGTACTACTGTAGATTTCCACCTAATACTATCTAGCGTCGGTTATTTTCTAGAGCAGTAAGAAATATCCACTTAATATCATATCAAATTTAGCAAATACAGCATTCAAAAAATGATGGTATACAATTGTATATCTCAATTTTAAATGTTTTTATTAACGTGTGATCCTATTCTGGCGGAAAATAACGTATTCACCCAGCGCCATGACGATACGAAATATGTAAGTATCGTACTAAGATGCCGCAGTATTATTCACTAAAACAACAACAAAGCACTAAGATCCCCCAAAGCGGTAGATGCGGTAGTAGTCGTAGTATAGTAGAAGTATATAGCGTGGCATAAAATAATACGTTTTATGGCGCTTTGTGTTGTTTTTGCAGTAAAAATATTATTGTTGAAATGTCCGTCTCGTATCATTATTATGACTAAAAAGAACATAGCCTTCCTACATTATTCAGTTTTATTCCAGAATTCATGGTTGAAGAGATCCGGGACGACGAGATGGCCGCCTCTTCCGGACCCGACCCGGAATATTAGCGAGCGAGAAAGCAGGAAGAAGCGGGAGGTGCCGTCGAGGGTGAGATGGGTGGACGACGACAGGATACGGTTGAAGTCGGGACTCGCCTTCGCGGGAAGCCTAAGAAGGATGGGGGGCGAGCACGAGGATGAGGATGAGGACGAGAACGAGGTGGAGCAAGAAACTCCACTCTGCGAGCTCGCCTGCTTTCCAAGTCAATGAGCGTTAGAGCCCAGAGAGAGGGAGGATGGTCACCCCGGTGATGCAGGACCTACAGTCGCGCATTATACAGCACGAAACGGATAAAATTGCAAAATATAACTATGGAAATTTCTGTATCTCGTAAAATAAAAGAAGGCAATCTCTCTCTTCGTTCGACGGTCCGTTTTCGGTTCAAGAAGAAGGAGAAGGTAAGCTGGAAAAGCGAGAAATCTTCGTCGGGGAATATACTGAGTTTCGTTTATGTTATTCGTAACGGAAATCATAATTCTGAGAAGTACGTATTAAGGGCGTTTTTCGCGAAATGTCAAAGTTTTCTCTTGGTTTTGGGTGGAAATTTTTTTCAAGGGATTTTCGAAATGATTTCATTTATTCATTTTTCATTAAATGATGAGAAAATTATACTTACAATTTCTGTTCCAACAGAAAATTTGTACAGAGTGAATAGATTTAAGTGAAAATCAGAATTTGTTGTGGAATTCTCGGATGTCTCAGGTGCAATAAAACGTTTCCACATATTTGTATTATATTTTTTTAGGTTATTTTTTTAGGCTTATAGTTTTAGTTCCCATATCATTTCTTTATTTTGTTGCCAGGGTCCGGCTTGCAGCCATTTTCATTTGAATTTCTTCATTAAGTATAAAAAACATTTTCTTTTAAAAATAGTATTTTTAGTAATTTTATCTTTGATTAATTTGATTAATTTCTCTCATTGGCAATTGTCACAAAATATTCGTTTCGGTTCTTTCTGGCCATCATTAACTTTCTTATTTCTTATCGGAGCTATATTGGATTTTGACACCAGCAGGGAGACTTTTTTCTGATTTCAACCATCTATGTTGACAAAAGTTTTTGATATTATGTCTTAATTGACGAATAATACATTTTAAGATTAAATAAATTATCCATGGAATTCCAAGCTGTCAAACATTTGAATTGTCGTTCATTAGTAATTGAAAAATGAAGAGAAACGAGATATGTTAAGTATTTTTTATTCATAGAACCGAAATACAACAAAGCGAGTGGGATATACTTACAATTGCATCCAGAGCGACAACAGCCACATCGTATCATTTTTCTAGACCTTGATAGAAACTTGGTTGATAATTGATCATTTACCAAGGCGCATAATGTTTATCTTAACCGGAATTTGAATAAAAACCAACAGGACATTTTATAAATGGTAAATTAAAGGTGTGTTTTTGCAAAGTTTATGTAAATTTTGCATAACAATTAATATAAGTAACAATAACATTTCTATACTCTTATAATTAAAGATGCATTCGGAATGTACGGGAGGATCGACGTTTTGTCATAGTACAGGTATAAATCAAAAGGCCTCTACCGTAATAAATCGAAAAGGCATGAGAAATTTAGGGGTCCCTTCTCTTTATTGATTAGGTTTGCATTCTTATTTATGTAAATAGTCTCATAGACGTCCAGCTCACGCGGCGAAATCACGTTTTTAATTAATTTTAGGTTTTCTAATTTAATACTATGGCATGTATCGTCTATATGTTGTGCGACACTTGATGCATCTATCTTCCCGTACCTGTAACACCTCATGTGTTCATTAAATCTAGTACCTATCGCTCGTTCCGTTTGACCAATATAGGCTTTATCATAATCGCTCCATGCAATTTTGTAAATTCCCGATTTTTCTCTCATTTCAGGTTTATCTTTTGGATTGCCAAGAAGGTTTTTGAGTGTATTTCGTGAACTGGAACACACGTTCATCTCTTGTTCCTTAAAAACTTTACCAATACCTTTCGATACTCTATAGAAGGAAAGTTTCACAAATTAAGGTCGTGGAATTTCTGACATAGAGCCTATGTTGGACTTTCCTAAGCATGCGATCGACATCTGTAGAAGACTAACCATTGTACATAAATAGCTACATTTTTTATGAAATTTAGCTTTTTATTGTACCTACTTTTACTCAAGGGGGAACTTCACCAATCTATTAACTAAGAAGCTAATCGTGGATATTTTATGTTGTCTACTGTGGTTGGAGTCGGACATAATGTATCTATTAGTGCAGAAATTTTGTACTTTGAACCTGCACAATATATTTTCCGTGAATTCTCAATAACCAGCTGCAATCAATGCCTTCCTTCCTAGGTGTAAAATTTGTTTTGTCTGTCTTATTTACATTAAGCTGTAGGTTGTTGCTTTCGAACCATCTTACAAATTTATTAATCATTTTTTGCATATCTACACCAAGTTGGTTTATCACAGAATTAAAATCAACGTAGCTATTATCATGCGCGTACATAACGAAATTACCACAACCGTCAACATTTGGAAGATACAAATAACAGGAACAGCAAGGGTCCAAAAACGGAACTCTGTAGTACCCCCGATCTTATAGGAAGTTCATGCGAACATTTGTTGTTTATTGAAACAATTTGCCTTCTCTGAGCTAAGTAAAACTTCAACCAATTCCCGATAACACCTCTCAATCCATATTGTTCCATCTTTTAAACTAAAAGCTCATGGCTTACAAGATCGAATGCCTTGGAAAGATGAATAAGCCCTAGTATTTTTTTCCTTCGTTTAGATTATTGTACACCATTAACAGAAAGCGAACCAAAGCTGATTGAGTAGACTTTCCTGTATGGTTGTCCGTCAAATTCTTCTTTGATGTCTTGTTCCAGACATTTACGAAATAATTTTAGCATGATGTAAATACTGTGATATATTGATTTTCTCATATGTTCCGGAATAATGTTCTTTATTTTGTTTATTGATGCTGTATGCTTATGTTTTTCCCGTTTTAAATTATTTTATATTGTTAATCGTCGTTAATGTTTTGTGTATATTATTTGTTGTAAGGGTTGGTTGTTGAAAACTATATTGAAGTTAATTGAAGGTTTATTCCTTTGAAAGACCATGTATTCCGCTCTCTTATCATTAATTGTTAGCAGATAGTATAAATTACAAAAAAACAAAGTAAACACTAGATTTGAGAAATCTGGCGGAGTTCCGTCCCGTAGAGGCGTCTGCTCTTCCACTTTCTTGACACCATTCTTCTATTTTTGTTGTATCATCGTCGATTTCTTGCCGCAATTTTTCTTGATTCTTTCCAGAGTATGCATATATTTCTCTATTCAGATCGATATCAAATACGTCATTTGTCTATATTATTCAGAGGATTCAAGGTAAATGTTCGCCCCACCCTGTATAACAACAGCGTTTTATTTCTTTCCCTTCGAAAATTTTTGTTTAATTCCTTTTACCTTATAAAACTTAAAAGGAAGTAATGGTAAATACAGTTTTATGATTTATATTTTGTTAAATATCCAGGGCATTGGAGGGGTTGGCAAGAACGATGCAATATAATCTCTAAGCGTACTGTAATTGATTTATTCTATTATTATAACCCGTATTAGATCGAATGGATTTGAGCATCACGTTTCCGAGAAAATAATTTTGATAATAGTGGAGAAACAAGCGAGGGAAAGAGAAAAATCCAATTTATAATACGAGTTTTGACGTTTGCGCAGTACTAATTGGTAATTTAACCTTAAACATACATAATAACCTTAAACGACTTTTCTAGGTTCTTCGCCTACCGTCGTCGAGTTCGCCGTCGTCCTCTCTCCGTCACTCAGCCGATAATCCGTCTCTGTTACGCGTTGCCTTGCCTTTGGTTTCCCCGGCCCGTGTACACCACTCGACTCTAATGAATTGAAAATCTATTCCGGCAACAATGTCAACATCGGAGAGACACAATTCAATTCCATTCCTGATTGGCCCTACGCTTTCAGGACTCTCAAATAGAAGAGAACGAACTACGTTTGTCTTTGAAGTTTACTTTTGGTCCACTTGACAATGACAGGAATTTACAATTTACAGAGACATACATGTACTGAAATCCACTTTGACTTTTTCTTCTTCGTTCTTCTCTCGTTCCACCGTTTTTCGCCGTCGCCGAACGACCCTTCTGCCTTGGCGTTGCTAGCGCTTGTTCGCCGCGATATTGGGGCGGCCTTCTTGGACGAGAAGGTGAAATGAAGAAATTGGAATTGTTGTAAATGATTGATACTGGGCTCGGTTTTTTTTCTGCGGAGATTACTGGAAGTGGAAGCGGAGAAAAGGAGAGAAGAGAAGGGCTGTTTGAAGGCGCAGGTATTTTTTAATTGGGTAAAGTATTGATTTTATCTTTTGTTTGGCGGAAACGAAATCAAAGCGATCTTGGTTAAAGAAATACCTTTGTTTTGCATCTTTTGTTGAATGTTTGCAAAATAGTTAGGGATTTTGAAAAGATGCAGTTGGTTAAACGAAGCTGTTATAGATTTTTGTTTTAATAAGAAATTAGTTATATTTCAAGTTATACAGTGTGTCTCACTTTGGACGGCGCCACCCCAGCATTTTTTATATATTATCGATTCAAAAGCTTCTTTTTTCTGATTATACCCCTCACTAACTTGTACTTTTATTGTATGTTACGTTGCCTTCACGGTAAAATGCTAATCTTTGAATCAAAAAATCTTCAAAATTTCAGTGAAAACGGAGATTTTCTTGAATAAGTTAACAAATATCTTAAACTCAGAAATACAGTTATTTCATTACAAGTATATACTTCCCTTAAGCGGAGAAAGGAACGCTAAGAAAATATTTCTTTTGACTTAAAACAGTTATTGTATTGTGGATAATTGAAACAATCATTGTTTTGAATTAACGCGGACAACTTTGACAGAAGTAAACGTTTCTCTGCGTACAGTATGGTCCATTTGAAGAAGCAAATCGTTAAAATAATTATAATACAAACATTTTTAATAATATGATGAATAATTGAAATTACATACAGCTGGATGGTTATAATAAAAGAAAAAGTAAAAATACATATTAAACAGGACAACATATATTATATGAATGCTTCAGTGCTAACTGTTGGTGAATCTTTGTCTAAATAAATTTTAATGCCAATTTTAAGGTATACATCTTTCCATAAGAAACAATTTCAAAGAAAAAAAGCCACATATATAACAGAATTTAAGTGGCAATTTAGTAATAACCTCTCATTTATCGAAAATAATATGTTTTATTCAATAATATGAACGTATATAAACCGTCTGACATTCCTTTTGTATTTCGTATTAGGCAATTTATCTCGAGTCGGCTCTCCTAGCCTAACGTGCGGTACGCAATACCCCAACTAACCCGATCCGATACCAGGAAATTTAATGCCAGAAACACATCCACTTATTACTATCATTTAGTGCAATATGATTGCAAAGAAGCAACTGTTTCTAATTACACCGTACATACGCTATACCTATTTCCGTGTTTCTCGTATTATTTCAACTTTTATCTACAAACGGTCGGATTGTTTCGCATTTTTTTTTTATTTTAAAAGCGATATTATTATTGAAAAGGACCAACAGGGCATAGCCTCCAGATCCGGGAAAATTATATACATGATGGTATGGATATATCATGTGGCAAAGGGTAAAACTAAATGCTACGTATACGTTTGTATAAACGTAAGCGTAATGTATATCGTTGCCGCAGTTCCTATTACCGTAATTTGCTCTTTTGGCATGTGTTGCGCTATTCAAAATCCGGGTGGTTTCTTTTTTCTTTAGTACATTGCTACATTCTGTATACAGATAACTATAGTCTGTTAAGCAAGCTTCGTTAAATTCGGAAGCTCACTGGCTCTTTTTCGTAATTTAATCTAAATTAGCTAAACGTTATTATATAAATTGGAGGAGAAAGAATAATGCCTGTTATTATGCTTCCATTCTACCATAGTTCCTTCTTTACAAAAATTATATCAATATTATAAAATATTATTAGAACGGACCAAATTATTCTCACACTCCCATATATACAGTGTGTCTCAGGGGACGTTGAATTGTATGGGTATCTTTGTTATTATTGGAGATAGAATTTTGTTTAAATGGACAAAGTAGTACATATTTATGTGCTGTTTAATAATTCATTCACAATACAGTTGAATTTAAAATGGTTACGCCGCCATCTTAAAAAAACTGAAAAGTACAATTTTCAAAATATGGTCGTAACTTCTTTCTTTTTGATCGTAATGAAAAACTGTTTTTACATTGTAGGGGCACTTTTTTGTGTACAATCGGTTGAGCTAAGTTAAATATTTTTTTTGTCGATAGATTCATTGAAAATAAACCAAACTTAATTTTTTCTTATGGCGGTTATATCCAAATTTTACATATTTGCAATTGGCGCTGTTTTTCTGAATAATTTGATGTATAACATGTTAATTTCAAGTAATCACAAATGTTACTTTTTTTTTGAAACGGAATTTTGCAGTGCGAAGAAAATTATAGGGCGCTATGGAATAGATTTCATTTTACGAAACAAGTGAGAATCTTGTTTTATGTCAAGTGAAATTAACTTTTAGTAATACTAAGATTTAAAAATATGACATTTTCGTCAAGTACATTCGTCGTCATAAAAATATTACACGGGCTCAAAATGTATATCAGAACGACCTCCCCGAAAGACGGCAACCAAATTCAAAAACATTCAGAAATCTTGATAAAAATTTAATGGATTATGGGGCCTTTCCAAAGAAAAAAAAATCGAGGTGAACAAAGACAGCGAAGAAACAGTTTCGATGAAGAAATGCGTTCTTGCGTGAGATTCCGACAAGAGAAGTTGAAATTGAAACTGGTATTTCCAGATCTACAGTTTCACGTATTTTAAAGAAGAATAAGTATCACTCTCACAAATCCCTCACAAAGTTCACCAAACGCTTTTTCCAGGCAATGCGATTAGGCGTATAAACTTTTGTAAATGGTATTTAAATAAAATTCATGAGAATCCTGAATTTTATAAAAAGATTTTGTGGTCTGATGAAACAAATTTTTTTAATATTGGCATTTTTAATCGCAAAAACAATCATTATAATGCTAATCTAGCTGTAAATGATTTTTACTCAGTAATTTATTCTATTGTTGATAAACACGTCCCTAAAGTTTCGATATCGCCTCGGAAATTTCCAATTTGGTTTGATAGAAAACTTATTCGAACAGTAAAACTAAAATGGTATTACTTTCGTAAATGGAAACAGTATCGCACAGATAGATATCGCCAAGAGTTCGTTAGGTTGCGTAAAGTCACTAAAATTAAATCTCAAGATGCATATAAGCAGTTTATGTTAAGTACTGAATCTAATATTGTGGCGGATCCGAAACAGTTTTGGCAATATGTTCACTACAGAAGTGGCAATACCAGAATTCCAGCTACAATGAAGTATGGCCCAGAGACATTGGATAAACCTCAAGACGTTGTTGAGGCTTTTGCAGATGCGTTCGCGCGCGTATACCAGGCATCAGATATACCCAGCTCCCAATTCATGGAGAACGTTCCCCTTACTTTCAGCATTCCTGAAATCTCAGCTGAGGAAGTTTTGTCCGCAATGAAGGATATAAGAGCCGATACCACTGCCGGACATGATGGACTTCCGAATTTTTTTATTCGAGATTGTGCAACTGTCTGTTTACACCATTAACTTTCATATTTAACTTGAGTTGTAAAACCTCTACCTTTCCTGAGTTCTGGAAATTAAGTAAGGTAACCCCTGTTTTCAAACATGGTGACAAAGTGACGTATCAAATTATCGTCCCATTAGTATTCTTTCCACCTGCTCGAAAATGTTTGAACATTTGCTGTATTCAAAGCTATACAACGTTGTAAAATCTTATATATCTCCATATCAACACGGCTTTATTTCTGGTAGGTCAACTGTGACAAATCTGGTAGAAATTACTCAGTACATCAGCCAATCCCTTGATAGTAGACAGCAAGTCGATGTTATTTACACAGATTTTGCCAAGGCATTCGACACTATTGACCACTGCATACTTGCCTCCAAAATGTCTTCATTTGGTTTTACACCTGAAATAACAAATTTCATTGCTTCCTATTTAGAAAATAGATCCGCATACGTCTGTTATAACGGCTTTACCTCTAATGTATACACTGCTTCTTCGGGAATTCCACAGGGTTCCAATTTGGGTCCCCTTTTATTTAATATATATATTAACGATCTCCTATCCTGTCTTGATTGTGGAGTTGTCGCATACGCAGATGACTTAAAGCTATTTTCTGAGATATCATCTACCGCTGACTCAGTAAAATTACAAACAAACCTGAACAGAATCCATTCTTGGTGTATTAATAATAAGGTTCGTCTCAATGTTAGTAAATGTGCTGTTGTTACATACTTCAAAACCAAAAATCCTATGCTTTTTGGCTACACGGTGGACAACGTCGCCATATCAAGATCAACGCAGTTTAAAGACTTGGGCGTTCTATTTGATTCACAACTTCAATTTTCTGAGCACATAATTACTATTTGCAATTCTGCCTCTCGATCGCTAGGTTTTCTTATAAGAACATGTCGAGGATTTTTGAATCCTCAAACTCTTAAAACCTCGTTTTTTAGCCTGGTGGTCCCTAGATTGGAATATGCTTCTGTTGTTTGGTACCCAATATACCTTTACCAACAACTTGCAATTGAGAGGACACAAAAGAGGTTCCTAAAATACTTAACCTTTAAAATCACTGGTACGTATCCATCACGCGGAACAGATTATGACAGCCTATTGGAACAACATAATATGCAAACTATACTCGTCGGGAGATAGCCAGTGCTAAATTTCTGGCTAAAATAATTACTAATAAAATTGATGCCCCGAACATACTTGCAGCAGTTGGGTTTCTTGTACCTCAGTACAAAACTAGACAAACGGAAACGTTCTTTGTTCCCACAGCGAAGACTAATATTTTACTTAAAGCCCCAATAACGCACATGTCGAAGAATGCTAATAAACTTTATGGTGATCTTTTTTCTTAATTAAGTACTGGAACTCTGTGGCACTGAATTGGTTCAGTATCTTTTTTTTCTTAACCAATGTTCTTATTTTTATTTTTTTTTTGCTATTAGAGTTGTCTGTTTTATAATAACTGGCGTTTGTATATGTGTACGCTGTATATTATGTCCAGAAGTGCTGTGCACCTTTCTCTTTTTTTTTTCTTTATTATTATTATCCTGTAATTAGACTTTGTTTTTTGTTGGATAATAAAGACCATTATTATTATTATTATTATTGTTATTATTATTATTATTATTATTATTATTATTATTATTGGTCGCTGGAAAATCCACATATTGTTGTACAGCGAAATAACCAAGTTTGATTCGGTTTTAATGTGTGGTGCGGTATAATAGATAACTTGCTAGTTGGACCGATTATTTACAATGGCATTCTCACTGCAGAAAGATATCTCCAGCTACTTATTGAAGAGGTGGAAGCGAAGCTGGACGATATTCCCTTAGCTTTATTAAATAATATTTGGTTCCAATAAGACGGAGCACCTGCGCACAACGAGCGTAATGTAATAAGTTATTTAAATTTGGTACATCAGAATAGAGTCATAGTTACAAACAGTGATATATCATGGTCGCCAAAATCCCCGGATATTACTCCATGTGATTTCTTCCTATGGGGGTTTATCAAAAATAAAGTGTACCAAGTGCAAAACTATAATAGTGTTGAAGAATTGCAACATGCGGTAATAGAAGCATTTAATAATGTTGATCGCAGACTCTAAGAAAGGTTACAGGAAATGTAGCCGTTCGTTGTGAAAAATGATTCACAATTCATTGATTTTGAGTTTAGGAATAAAACAAATTATACATAAACAGGATTGTTTCTATTCCACAGCACCCTATAATTTTCTTCGCACTGCAAAATTCCGTTCCAAAAAAAAAAAAGTATTTCTAACATTTGTGATTACTTGAAATTAACATGTTATACATCAAATTATTCAGAAAAACAGCGCCAATTGCAAATATGTAAAATTTGGATATAACCGCCATAAGAAAAAATTAAGTTTGATTTATTTTCAATGAATCTATCGACAAAAAAAATATTTAACTTAGCTCAACCGATTGTACACAAAAAAGTGCCCCTACAATGTAAAAACAGTTTTTCATTACGATGAAAAAGAAAGAAGTTACGACCATATTTTGAAAATTGTACTTTTCAGTTTTTTTAAGATGGCGGCGTAACCATTTTAAATTCAACTGTATTGTGAATGAATTATTAAACAGCACATAAATATGTACTACTTTGTCCATTTAAACAAAATTCTATCTCCAATAATAACAAAGATACCCATACAATCCAACGTCCCCTGAGACACACTGTATACACGTTGGCCCATACTTCACCGGGCTGCGAGATATACTGTACGTAGCGATTATAGCGCGTACGCATATGCTAAGGATGTTCTTCTCGGTAGCTTGAATATTAATCGCAGGCAGCGATTTTGTATTCTCGCGAGGGATAGGATGGTGTAGGGGCGGCGGTTAGCCAGGTTGGGCTAGCATAGGTTAAGATAGGGCGAATGTGCGACTTGTAGAGAAGCACCCCTATCTTGGGATTCAAATTGGGACAGGCAAAGATAGGATATAGCTGCGTAAGTCTTCCTAGTGCTTTGTTTCGGGTATTTTGGATGTGCTTACCGAATGTCAATCTTCGGTCAAGGGCCATGCCCATGTGCTCTATCTCGTTACTTCACTGTATGTCCGCATTGGCGACGTTGATGTCCAACTCAGGCTGGCGCGGGGTCCTAGAGAAGGCGATAGTTTTGGTCTTCCGGGGGTTCATGGTGAGTCCGGCGTAACGCTGGCCACGAGCGGTACCGCGCATCGGCGTAGAATCAGTTCGGACCGAGAGGAACGGTAGTATTACTTCGTCTGCGGAGCAATACGGATATTTTCGCTGCCGGTCATTTGCGCAATTGTTTATCTGTCCCAGAAAAATTATGATTTCGTCAGCAAAACGACCGCGGTCGGACAAACTTCGAAAATTTATTGCAGAAATTCCAGACTTAATATATGAAGGTGCTAAAATTAAATGTGTAATCTGTAAAATCCCGTTAATCTGTTGGTCCAGACAACATTGTCTACGACACGTAAATAGTGAAAAGCATGACTCAAAAAGAAATTGCGCACGAAACAATGAAAAATGTATATTTAATTTATGCGTTACGTTTATCGCATGTAATATACCGTTTAATTTACTGGACAAGGAACCATTTATCTGCTTTTGGAATAACTATTCGGAGTGCAAATTACCAAGTCGAACACCGTTACGAAGAATTGTGCCATCTGCGCGCGAACATATTGACAAAAAATAAAATCGGAGTTGAAAGATCAAAAATTGTGGTTATGTGTCGACGAAACAACAGATCGGAAGAAACATTCTGTTCTTAATGTAATGGCACGCAAATTGGAACCTCATCAATCGGCACCTTCAATTCTATTAGTCTCCAAACGAATACAACAGTGTACTGCCGAATTAATTTCAAAGTTAGTGTTAAATACATTGGACAAGTTTGAACTTTCAACAAACCAACTCTTGATGTTAGTGAGTGATGGTGCTGCAAACATGCTTTCTGTAGGCCGGTCTCTTAAAAAGCATTATGCTAATTTGTTACACATTACGTGTAAAATTCATGCTCTCAATCTTGTGGCGGATAGTATCAGAAAATGTTATCCTGAGGTAGACGCTTTAATAGCGCATACCAAAGCAGTATTTGTCAAATCACCGAAACGTATTCGCGAATTTCACAGACTGTGCCCCCGTATACCAGAGCCACCAGAACCTATTCTAACTCGTTGGGGAACATGGTTACAGGCCGCGTTTTATTATCATAAATATTTTGACAATATTAAGAACGTGGTTTTACAATTCGATACAAAGGAAGCTGCCGCTATCCAGAAAAGCCAGTCGAGATTTCAAGATAGTCAGGTTAAAACGGGTTTAAAAATCATTCACGACAATTACTTCGGGCTAGCAGATGCAATAGAAAAATTACAAAATCCTGCGGTGCCGTTAGAAGAATCTCTACAAATAGTGCAACATGTTCACGCACAGCTATGCGCGATTGAAGACGCAAAAAATTTTTCTGTTCTAGAAAACTTTAAAAGTGTTTTTGAGAAAAATTCTGATTTTGGCACATTAAGACACATTTGTGAAGGTGCGTCAACAGAATCGTTAAGTTATTTGAAAGATTATTTTATTTACGCAAATATTACGTCACTAGATGTAGAACGTTCGTTCTCTGCATATAAACGCATTTTTTCCTCATGTCGTACTAGTTTTGCCGAAACAACAGTTGAAACATATCTAATGTTGCAGATATTTAACAGGCATTATTCACTTTGTGATTTCACGGAGGACTCTTAAAATGGTAAGTGTTTGAGCACGTGTTATTTAATTTTTATTTAAAAGATGAGCGAAATTATTTGCGGCAGCAAACATCTCTATTAGCAGAATAACTCTAGTGGAACGCGAGGCCTGGTCGACTCTACGCTACTGCGCGGTACCGCTCGTGGCCAGCTTTAGTCCGGCGTCTTCCAGGAAGTTAACTATAGTTTTTTTTAATATATAATAAATAATAATAAAATGGGATAAATAAACTTAAATATTAACTCATTGATTACTAAACTACATAAAAATAATTCCTTTTTAATCACATTATTAAAGAAATAATTTAATTATACTGTAACCTATAAAAAAATTTTTTTTCATTAGTTCATTCACTTGCTCCTAATTTTAATTATTAACTTTTTTTTCATTATTGTAATTTTTCTTTTATTGGATATCCTTGTAGCTGGCCTGATGTTATGTTTTTTGAACATGAAATCGGTCGCCTAATTTCTCAATAGAACATCGTGAGATCTGGACCATTTTTCAACTCTTACCTTTAATATGAATATTTTCTTAAATTAAAACTAAATGATGTTTCTCCCAAGTAAAACATTTTTCTATCTTGGATTTTCTAACCCAAAGAAAATATTTATTTAATCAAATTAAAAATTATTTTCTTATATTATAAATTTTTATAGTCTTCAAATAGAAATATTTTCTTGAATGGAGACTGATTTTTGCAAGAAAATCTATTTCCTTGGCCCAAGAAACCATTCCTCTGCGTGCACACAAATAATTGGTTAAACTTTATAAGTATCTATCTCTCTAGCTACCTGAAAAAAGTAAATTACCCATAAAATATCGTTTAGTGACCGGTTTTATTTTTCTACAACAATAATTTCATGACTTTTTCCTCATCACACCTTATCCAATTTGCTTTTTTTCTGCCGCAATGCCTAAGAAACGAACAACGTTAGATATACGATGATATTTATAATTATTTAAACGGTCCCTTGATCAGCAAGTCGACCGTATCGAACCTCAAAAACAAGAAAAAATATTCTATTTATGTAAAACGCTGTTCTACGATCGAATTATTTATGCATCTTCGGGTCCAAATCGAAGCCGAATACATCGGATAGTTCTTTTCTTGTTCTTAGAGAATTCTTTTTATTTTATTCTAATTTTTTTATCGGTTCTTCCGTAATATCTCTTCGGTTATGAACTAGTGATGATTCACGTCGAAAATATAAATTGAATTTAAATCGACCGAGATTTTTATAAGCAACCGCAAAAAGTTTGTCAATTTATATAATTCTTACTATTAAATAGTTCCAATCGTAAAACGGAGCAAAAAAGCAGTTATTATGTGCCTCGTCGCACAGTTTAGAATAAAAATGTCGCAAATGAATGGTCGACGCTTGCGTTAATCTTCTGAGTGAGCGTAAAATTCGAAACGATAGAAGAAAACAAGCTATGGCTTCGTGGTTTTCGGGCTTAAAATTTCATAACAAACGCCTCTGTTTAACAATACAACTGCTGATGTTGAAGTTAATTTAGAACTTGTAATTGATCTTCAAAATTGTATTTATTTCGTCCATTGTCAGTTTTCTGAAATATGGAATATTAAAGTTCAATTTAATTCGCTACACGTTATTTATATCTTCTTTAATTAATTGAATCGAAATCAACAGCGATCGTTACTTACTGCTAGCAACAATTAGAGGATTTTTTAACAATAGGAACAGAAGCGGTGATGGTAACCTGAACATAGTAGAAAATAAAATAATAAAAACCTACAGACTAAAGAGCAAAAAAACAGCAAGCGAATATGTAGAAGCAGTAATGAATTGGAAATGCAATCCAAATGTTGGAATGATAAAAACCTGGAAGAATTATGGGAAACATTTCAAAATAGCACACTGAAAGCAGCTAAGAAAGTATGTGGAGTGTGGAAAAATAAGAGACAGACAGCATGGTGGATACAAGAAATTAGGTTAGAAGTACAAAAGAAAAATGGGTGAAGTACTTAAACAACAGGAATGACGAGAATTTTGAACAATACAAAATACAAAGGAAGACAAGCTTAGAGGTCAGGAAAGCCATTATAACTAGAGCGGGCCAAGAGCGCCACGCGCCAGGTTCGCAATCAGGCTGCCGGGCGCATATATGTATGTAAACATAGGTAATTTAAATATGTAATTATTAGGACGAGGACCAAAACCACTGTCTATTACGTCGTGAAGACGCGCAAATATACACCTGCAGTTTGGGTGTTCGTTGATAAATAGGGCGTTGTTCACAGTGGGCCACTACAAAAAAAAGTTCATTCATCGACGGCTACGAACTAACAGCGCGCTTATTCATTTACGGATGACGCGCTCTATTCATCAACAAATGACGAGTCTGCAGATGTTACGTTTGCACCACTTCGTGGCATACTAGAAACAAGCATCGGTGTGCTCGCTTTAGTGATTATGTCTAACGTAACTATTAAAAATAAACGGCCATTACCTACGAAAGTTAATAAATTTCTTAGTGAATTTGTGGATTTACACTACAATGGGAGTACAATTTTCTGTAATGTTTGTAAAAAGAAACTACTGTGCTGGAGCAAACGTGATTGTGAAAGACATATAAATAGCGCACACCACAGAAATAAAAGAAATGGTGTGTCACAACAACGTCAATTTCAATTAGAATTGCTTTTAACGTTTATGATAAAAAAGCATTTCGAAAATTCTGGGGTACATACAATACCGAGTGGATACTACCATCTCGGACAGCGTTACGGAGAGATATTCCACGAATACGTGAGGACATTGAAAATCGAATTAAAGCCGAATTAAAAGATAAACAGCTGTGGCTATGTCTTGATGAGACGACAGATTGCAAAAAAAATTCTATTTTGAATATAATAGCGCGCGTATTAGATCCTATTAAACCAAATTTTGCAATTCTATTAGCCAGCAGAAGATTAAAACAGTGTACTAGTAAAGCAATTACGGCCGTAGTTCTCGAAACGTTACAAAAATTTCAAGTGTCAACCAGTCAACTGTTGTTGTTCATGAGCGATGGTGCAGCAACAATGTGTAGTGTAGGCCGTTCCCTTAAAGAAAAGTGTGAAGGACTTTTACATGTTACGTGTAAAGTCCATGCTTTACATCTTGTGGCACAAACTATTCGAGAGTGTTACCCGGAGGTGGATGCATTAATAGCAAACACAAAAAAGTGTTTCTCAAAAGTCCTAAGAGGACTAGGGCATTCCACAGGTTATGCCCTGGTATTCGAGAACCACCACAGCCCATTCTTACGCGTTGGGGAACGTGGTTAAAAGCCGCTTTTTATTATAATGAACATTTTCAAGAAGTCAAATCCGTTATTTTGCAATTCGTCCCTGCCGAAGCTAGAGCTATTAGGATGAGCCAGAAGGGATTTCTCGATATTTCTGTTGAAACACATCTAAAGAATATTAGCAACAATTACAAAGGGTTAGTAGACGCGATAGAAAATTTGCAAAATTCTGGATTGTCGTTGGTAGAATCAGTGCAAGTCGTGGACGAAGTTAGTACATTGTTACACAGTATAAACGATGCAACAAGTGGACGAGTTTTAGCTAAGTTCGATAGTGTTTTAAAAAAGAATCCGGACTACACGAGATTAAGACAAATGTGCGATGGGGCATCTGCAGATTCCTTGACTAAGTCTAAAGATTATTTTAATTACGCCTGTCTTACTTCGGTAGACGTGGAACGGTCGTTTTCGAAATATAAGAACATTTTTTCGTCTCGGCGAACATCCTTCACCGAGGCAAATGTGGAAACTTATCTGATGGTGCAACTTTTTAAACAAGCCTATCCGCATTATTAAGAAGGATAGAATTTATTTATTATATCTTTATTTACAGTTACATTATTAAGTACAACAGAATAAAAAAAGCGTTCAGTTTCTCAGTTATTTCCTTATTACATCCCATTTACAACGCATACCGTTTTCAATCAAATAAAAAATCATAATGAAAATAAAAACACCTCAGCGTGTACATATATATATATATATATATATATATATATATATCCGCTCTAATTACTAAACATTATTATTGCGTCAGCTTTATTTTTTTACTCTTGTGTATTAATTTCGAAATATCACATATCTGCTGTGACTCACATATACGCTATTTACAATAAGCGGCCGTTGCGCCTGATTCCGATTCTGTTGGATGGCGCAATTTGGCCCGCTCTAATTATAATAGAGCAAAATCCAAAAGGATTTACTTACCTTCTTATTTTAACATATCTAAACTACACAAGATGTATAACAATACAGTTGATACTCAGTATAAAGTTACGTATTTGATGCGTAAGTGTTTCTAACAAAGTTCAATACAAGGTTTTCATCCCCAACATCAGATTGCTGCGGTCAATGCACAAGACTAAAACATCTAATGAAAATTGAAACGGATTCAAATGCAAAGAAGAAGCTTCTGCTACAATATCGTATTCACACTAAAAGGGCAAAGGCTTTTTACGAAATGATGATGGAGAATCCAGATGCCTTTAGCTTTTGCTTTGACCTTCAGCAGGTACAACCACTTCCTCGAACACTCATTAGCGAAGCTTTCCATTCACATCAAATAAGTTTATACTCATTCTGTTGCGTTCAGATGGACTCCAAGAATCCCACATTTTATTTGTGGACCGAAGACTTAGCGTCACGTGATTGTACATAAATTGGATCTGCTTTACCTTCGCACTTGAATGGGGTATCTTTGTAAGACAAAAGAGTCATAAGGTTGTTCTGTGATGGATGCAGAGGACAGAATAAGAATAGCCACATTGCCCATGCCTTATTGTACTGGTTGAAATTTGATTCTCCTGAAAATGTAACTCAAATAAATCTTACCTACCCTGTTAGGGGACACACAGCTTTATGCCGGCTGATCGAGCGTTTGGTAGAGTGGAAAAGCTCCTAAGAAAAAATCCCACTATCGAATCAAAAGATGGATACTATAAGATATATTCAGAAGTAGGTGCTATTAAAATATTGGAACAAGACTGGTTGATTAAGGATATTAAGGAATTACAAACTTTTTATAAAAAAGTGGATGGAATAGCAGACATCAAAAGAATTATGCTGAAAGGATAAAAGGTATATAAAACAATCTGAACAAAATTACTGTTACCTGCTACCAGCATTATCGATTTGAAACCATGAAACACAACACAATCTGCTTAAGAAAAACAAATCCTACGAAGGTTTTCAACTCAATAATATCGAATTATACCGCTCTAAATAAAGGCGATGAACAAGAGGATCATGAAAGCGATGGAGGGAGATGCGACTGTTTGGAAGAGGAAGATACCCTACACATTTAATATTTTCAAAATACTAATTTTTACTTTCTTGTTTTTTGTTTTTCTTTTTCATATAAACTTTAATAAAGGTTCGATTTGTAAAGCCAACTCTAGAATTTTATTCAAGCTTTTCATTCAATTATAATAAATATGGTACTTTTCCAGCAAAACCAGATAAATCCATATTATTTCCTGGCATATTTACTAAGATACTTTGTATTTTTTAACAAGACATGGTACATTTTCTTCTCATCAAAAAGCACACAACTAGGAGGGAGAAGCTTTTTATTATCTTTCATCGATTACCCTGTACAACAAAATGCTCTTTTCTAGGAAACCATTAAAAGTGGATTTATTCGGTTTTGCATGAAAGCTCCTCATTTGTCTTTCAACTTTACCACTTCTAAAGGAGGCAGTAGCACGGAGCATGCACATAAATAAGACTTGGGCACAATCGGTCTTCGCAACAGAATCGTATCAGTCACATGGGCTGCGGACTATAAATAGTGTATGTGTGCCTCATAGCCGAGAGAAGTGATATTTTCAAATCAATACCTGAGTGTAAAAAATAGAAGCTAACGCAATAAAAATAATTGGTAAATAAAGCAGATATATGCACACGTTAAAGTTTTTATTGCCATTATTGTTTTTTTTTTTTTTGTTTTAAAATGTAATTTGTTGTATATATAATGCGTAATAAAGTAATTACTTCAAAAATCTGTTGTCCCTCACACATTTCTTTAAGAGAACTGCTTGCACTACAGATTGTCGCTGCTCCATCGCTCATAAACATCAACAGTTGGCCAGTTGATACTTGAAATTGTTGTAACGCATTGAGAACTACGCCCGTAATTGCTTCGCCAGTACACTTTTTTTAGTCTTTTGCTAGCTAATAAGATTGCAAATTTCGGTTTAACAGGATCTAGTACTCGTATTATAATATTCAAAACAGATTTTTTTTTACAATCTGTCGTCTCATCAAGACATAGCCGCAGCAGTTTATCTTTTAATCCTGCTTTGATCTTATTTTCGATATCTTTACGTATACTTGGTAGCTCCTTCTGTAACGCTGTCCGTGATGGTAAGTTCCATTCGGGATTGCATGTACGCCAAAACTGTCTAAACGGTTCATTATTGAGTAAGCGAAGCGGTAGACCACAAACAATAAACATCAAAAGTAAATCCAACTTAAATTGGGTTAGAGGTGGCACGCTATTTTTCTCAATTTTGTGCTGTACACTATGTACAGTCGTCTTTGTTGTAGCACATTAAAGGTATTTACACAAACTCTACACAATATTTTGGTTCCATTATAATTCAAATCCGGAAATTCAGCGACAAATTTAGTGACTTCATCAGCCAACGGTCGTTTATTTTCCTTGCGTACGTTAGATATACTTACATACATAGTTGATAAAAAACCGTTGCAATAAATCAATAATTTCGTCCGCTGAGGTAGCCCGTTCCGATTCATTTGTATACATACGTAGTGTCGTGGTTGCGGCAACCTCATTTTTAACCTGGCCCGAAGCTCTATGTGCCCCATATTGTATTTATATAGCTAATATAAAACTTAAATCATCTTTCGCTTTATATGTTATTATTTCGTTAATTCCCGAGCGAATGCACACGCCAAGTAGTCGTATAAAAGAGTTCGCAACCTTCTTAAGCGCTTTTTGATTACGCCGAAAGAAGATATACGCGGCGTTTTTCCGGAATAACCGTCAAGCACATCAGCACAAAAGCGATCCCCTACCGTACACGAACGTCGGTCGGTCTTCTTAACATAATTTATGCGGTGAATTAAACAAACGCTGCCATTAAAACCATATAGCTGTGTAATTATTTTCTTAACCGCGCCCGCGTTATACGGGCGGGCATGCGTTTGTGTGCTCGGCCAGATTTTTAATTAACTTAAAATATTTCACGTGAGATAATTTATTATCGAATTAATTCCGGCACGGATGAGCGATAAAGTGGAGATGTTTTGTGCTCTTTTAGACGCATTTTAAAGATGATAATATAATACATTTCATAGAGGAGAAGAATTAAAAATTGTTATTCTTTATTTAAGCGGAGTATGTTAAACACCTGTATGGATGAGAAGAAAATGATATTAAAATAAAACTCTGAAGATTTTGCACTCTAGTTATATCAAGATTGTTCCCCTCAATTAAAGACAATTATCGTTTTAATTATCCACAAATGAATTACTCATTTAAATCAACAGAAATATATTCTTTACGTTTTTTTCTCCGCTTAAGAGAAGGACGTATGTATATACTTGTAATGAAATAATTGTATTTCTTTGTTTAAGAAATTTGTTAAATTGATTCAAGAAAATCTTGAAGAAAGCGATTGTTAGTATAAGCGAATGGCCATTACAACACAAAACAATGTTTTCTTAAGGTATTATATCCACATTATTAATTGCACTTACCTTGTCTAAAACAATACGACATATCCGTACGTAATGCAGTAAATTTTTCTCATTGCATGCGATTTTAAAAAGGCTATGGTAAGTTTTCTACAGAATAACGTTGAAACAAAAGTGAACTTAATGTAGAAGTACACATGAAAAAGTGCATAGAAACAATAACCAAGATAATGCTAATGATAATGATATATAGCTCATGGTATTAATGGCAAAAACAATGTGGGAAGAGAAAAGCACTAACGCCCTCCTTTCTTGCTCACATTGCTGTTCGTGTTTGAATTTCTTAAGATTTCACGTTGTGGATGATGCTACACTGAGAGAAGAAAGTTTGCAGATAATCATCTGATTAATTGATTTTAATCAATATCTAGTCGATCCAAAGGTTTTAACTAATTCTCACTAAGCAATCGTTTTTGTCTTGAAGTTATTTTGAATACAGTAACTGCTGCAACACCTCGATATACAAATTTTAAATCGTTTTAACCCCTTCGCATATAAGTTTCGTCGTGATTAGACTTAAAAATTATGTTTTTCTAAAAAAATACCGATTACAAAATACCATTTACAAAAACAAAATGTCAAAGCTGTTGAATTCTAGTATCCATAACAACTGTAAGTGCATTCTATTGTTAAGAATTTTCGTTAACTCTTCTTGTTTAACGCTCTTTAGGATGAAGACGCAATTTTTTGCAAATTTCTAGATCTGTTCAAAGGTGTTTTTGAATTAATTTCTTATTGAATTTGCTAATACAATAAGATTATCAATTTGCCGTGTGCAGCATTACGTTTTACTTTCTTGTTTTCGCTCCCAGATAGGAGGTTAACAAAAACATACACTTAAATACATTTGAGAATTCCAGAATCTTCGTCCAAGAAGTGTATTAGATGCAAATGTACAATAAACTAGTTGGCCGGACAACGTGGTTTAAAGTTGTTAAGTTACAACAAAAATTTTGAATCTTTTATGTTGAAATTATATAGGGTATAAAGGGTAGTGCGAAATTAGTGTAAGAATTTGCTTTGTCATAACCTACACGCAGAGAAATGGTTTCTTGCATGAAGGAAATAGATTTTCTTGCAAAAATCATCTATTCAAGAAAATATTTTTATTTGAAGACTATAAAAACGTTTAATATAAGAAAATTATTTTATTGAAAGTTTATTTGTATTAAATAAATATTTTCTAAGGGTTAGAAAATCAAGAAAATCTAAGACAGAAAAGTGTTTCTTCTAAGTAGATCATCTAATTTTAAGTTAAGAAAATATTCGTATTAAAGGTAGGACTGAAAAAATGGTCCAGATCTCACAACATTCTATTGAGAAATTAGAATAACCTCTACATTAGCCTTTTTAAAATCACAAGCAGTGAGAATAATTTACTGCATTATGTACGTATATGTCGTACTGTTTTAAACAAGGTATGTGCAATTAATAATGTGGATATAAATAATATGCATTTCAAGGATTCTAGGTAAATAAATGCTTTATTTTAAGAAGATGAAGCTATTGATTTATGAACAATACCTAAACGCTTTCTTGAATTAAGAAAACTATTTACTGTCCTTAAGAAAATATTGTTTTGTGTTATAACGGGCATTTACTTATATTAAGAATCGCTTTCTTCAAATTTTCTGCAAGATTTTCTTGAATCAAGTTACCAAATGTCTTAAACAGAGAAATACGAATATTTCATTGCAGGTATATACTTCTCTTAGGTGGAGAAAAAAACTCTTGAAAATATTTCTCTTGATTTAAAACAGTTATTGTATTGTGGATAGGCAACAAGTGCTTGAGTAATGCACTGGATTGCACAGAAACGTTACATGGTATGTTTATTGTTTCTGCAGTAATCATGACGTACAAATTTAAAATCAATTGTAGAAAATAATGTTAAAGTTTGATGTGTGTATAGTTTCGCATTCCACTAATTTCACATTACCCTATGTGAACGCTACTTTATTATGAATTAATCTTACAGAACGCGTTCTTAATTTTTGTGGCATTATAGTAAAATACTGCTTATAATAGTAGTATTACTATAGACAGTATTAGTCGACTAATGATAAAATAGTCAAATCCCAATGGCTAATAAATAACACACAACAGTAAACATCTAGGATGACACAAAGTGCATCATCGACCTTCTCAACACTCCAGCCGGTAGTCCTACTAACTGGTTACATTAACAGGCGATTCAATATTCTACAAATTTAAAAAATTCAATAGCAGGTTGATGAATACATCAAATAAATTTGTTACAAGCACCCCTCATGAATTTCTAATCTTTAGTAGTATGAAATAAAAACAAACTACAATGCGAGTACAAAATCATACTGGGAATTCTCATTACGATCCGCTAAAATCTCGCCCGAAATATTCCAGATGTCATTTTCACACACACATTTAACGTATCTAATATTCAGTAGATGACGTTCTCTTTGCTCTTCGCTGTTCGTCCGTCACGTATCCGACAACGCGGTGGCGACGACGTCAAGGGAGACCCTGGATGAACTCCTCCCGGAACAATCTCATCACTACAATCACCGCGACGTTTGAAGTCTACCGCTCTTCGCTACACGCCACAGCTACAGCGACGGCCACATGAATAGCACATGCAGCAAATCCTTAAAAAGTTTTACTTAAGCTAACGTAGGAACGCCTATCACCGACGGTATAAAGGAGAAGTAATCGAAAATTGGTAGAAATATAAGAAATAAGCCTATTTTAAGGAGTTTACACGAATATATGATTTTGGCAAATAATTTTCCTGAGTGGATTAAGAATCTATTATTGTTAATGCTTTTGTGGTTGATTATAGATACAAGAGACTACATTTCAACAATTTCTCATTGAAAAGTACAATTTTTTGATCGATATTTCTCAGTTCAAAAATTCTATTCCGTGTAAGCAAGTTCCGTAGCAAAGTGAACCGCAAAAATATATGGACAGTGTTGTAACGTTTGTCCGCTATGAAAGTATAAGGTGGGGAGTCGTGGGAAGCGAATCTATCTCTTTCAGTAAAAATCCAATCGCCGTCAGGAGAGGATCGCGCTAGACTCTAGCCATTATACCTATAGTTTATTTCTTTAATTGATCATCCTTGCCTTTCTCGATCTTTTCTCCTTGATTATCTTTTATTTGCTTTGTTTGTGTCTCGAAATTATACTCAAGAATAGTTTTCCTTCTAATTATGTTCCTATAAACTAAGAAGTCGTTAAATGGTACTACGAAATTTTTACACATACAAATACGATTCATTGTACCATAAAATTCCATTAATTAGATTTAGAAAACATATAAGTATTTGCTATGCGCTTATTATCATTGGAACATTTAATATATGGGATATTTGGAAATGAAAAAATGTAGTCTAGTTAGTTTATAATGAGAGGTTCTATTTAGTTTTAGAATTCGTCGTTTTCCTTTCAAATTAAGGACGTTTTCTTTGCTTGATGATTGACAATACGAGGTGTGGCAATTGGAACCGGATTGGTGCTACTATCGGCAAACAGCGAGCACGCCACGGCAGGTTTGAACACGTCTGTGCTTATAGATGCTTCCCCCACCCTGAGGGCACGGTTGTACGTCGCTCAGTCTCGCTGTAGCAATCGTCCGTTCAAGTCCTTACGCTAGCGTCGCCTCGGAAAAATGCAGAGTGTTCAGATCGAGCGACGAGTTAACCTCAAGTTTCTTATGAAACACGAGGTTCTAACTACCCTTCGTGAACGACTGAGAAGACGAAGACCCGATTTGTGGAAGAGCAAATCCTGGATGCTCCACCAAGACAATGCGCAAGCCAATTCCGCCTTGTCTATGAAGACGTTCTTTGCGAAATCCGGCATCACAGTGCTCGCCCGACCTGGCCCTATGTGACTTTTCTTTTCCTAAGGTAAAATCGGAGCTTAAGGGGACAAGATTTGACAGTGTGGAAGCGGTGAAAGCGAAAGCGACAGAGGTTCTCAACAAGCTGACAGAAATTCGTATGGAGCATTGTAGGGATTGGCAAGGAGAGTATGTACATCGAAGGAGATAAACTTTGTAATGTAATTGGTGATCAATAACATGTTTTGTAGCACCAGTCCGGTTATTTAATTACCACACCTCGTAGTATTTATTTTGAAATAATCAACGATTAAAGTCCATCAATAGGACAAAAATCAAATAAGATTTGTGTTACGTATTTCCTAAAATCTGTGCCGAGCTGTTACCTCGACTAAGTATGCCAGTCGACTGAGTTGCGAGTGTGTGCGCTTGTCTCGGGGCTGTGAGGAGCGGAGGGCACGTAGCACAAGTGGAAACATTATTCGCTATATGTATGGGACTCGCGCCTATAAGTGTATCCTTACCAACCCTAGTATATATACATATATTTTGGATCAATTATGTACAATTAAACATTAAATGTCACAATACACAATCATACAACAAGTTGTTATCTACCCAGCCTCCGCTTCCATGCCTCTGTGTCTTGTGCTAATTCTTCCTCTAGGCTTCTTTCTGCCATACTTTTTCGTATCCCCTCATACCACGACCTTCGCGGTCATCCCCTTTTTCATGCTTCTAGTGGTTTTCATACAAACAGCTGCTTCGGTCATCTCGATTCTGGCATTCTCAGTAAGTGGCCAAACCATTTTAACTCCTTAACCTCGATCCTGTCTACAACTGTTTCCGTTGCATGCATTCTAGTTCTGATTTTTTCGTTAGTAATTCTTTCCCTTCTTGACACTCTGGCACTCCTTCTAAGGTAATCCATATCAACAGCCAATAACCTTCCTTCCGTTATCCTCTTTCATTGCCCAAATTTCACTTCCGTACGTACGTTAGTATTGTTTCAACCATAGCTCTCCCTATATTCTTCTTGTTTCGGGATAAGATGTTTTTGTTCCACCAAATGGAGCGCACCCACCACCTTTTTTGCTTTTTGGATTCTTTGCTTTATTTCTAATCTTCCTATCCCATCCTTGTCCAGTAAACAGCCCAGGTATTTGACTTTATCTACCTGCTTTATATGTCTATCCCCATCTATTAGTATTTCGAACAGGGCATCCGAGTTGATAACAAGATATTCCGTTTTTTCGGTATTAACCTGCAAGCCCCACTTCTCATATTTTTCATATAATCTTGTTGCCATAAATTTCAGGTCATATGCGTCCTAAGCGATGATTGCTTGGTCGTTGGCAAAACTTAGGGTAAACAGATGTTGATGTTTTATTCCTCGATTCCCTCACTGCTTCGCTTCAAGTGTCTCAATACATTTTCTACATATATGTATAATAAATAATATCGGCGATAGGCTACAGCCGTGTCGCAGACCTTTTGTGGTTTGTATGGGGTCTGAGATGTTCTTGTCATGTTTAATGAATGCAGTGTTTTGATCATATAGTCCCAAACTTTGTGCTTTTTTAAATGTGCGAAGATTTGATCCTTTAGTTTGAAATAAGCGATTCTTATGCAATCCTTAGTACAAATTTTAGACTTGAGAAAATGAATATATCTTTATGAACCACATATAAAATTTGGAAATACTTACAGAGTGTAGATACTTGAATGCGAGAGGCATCTTTCTTATAAATTGCTGGCTCTAGAATCTTAATCTGCTTCTGTCTACAATCATTTACCGTTTTCTTGATATTCTGGATGCGTTTTATTCAATGAAGTATTTCTAGAATTCGTAACATCGTCACTTTTCATTGAATTCAATTTCAATAATTTAAAAATTGATTCTTATTTATATTGGAAGTGCCGACAGGTTCCTTTAAAGTTACTATTTTGTTATTATTTTGAAATCTGGGTAAAAGGCCTGAGGGTTGATGAACTATAGATCTTCATTTCTTGTTTCGTACCAGTTTCTTCCATCTTTCAATTTTGATTCTTCTTAAATATTTCTCTACTACCTTTAGTTTTCTTTGATATACATTTCCTTCTTTTTCCTGCAACGTTGTTGTCAGTATCATTTTGGTTCTCAAGGTGTCCTATTCAACGAATTTGATGGCCTTTGATACCAAAGTAAAACTGAAAAATTTGCCGCTCACTAAGTCACCAGCAAAATAACACTATATTTGAGGTTATGGTGGATCTTTTACGTACATGTTCTCTACATAATTTGTTTTAATATGGAAAAGCTGAGCAAAAATTTATGCAAATAAAAGTGTATAAGAAGTATCTATAACAGAAACCTGGAACAATGCGAAAGAAAATCAGTCGTTTGCTGTGTATCTTCGTAAATATTCCTGTCTGAGCTATTCATTATTTTCTAGTCCCATTCTTTGGCCTTCATGTGTGTGTTATTTACATGGCTGCCGCTGTACCTGCGCCCAGATGTCCGCTTACCGCTTTTCTGGTACTATCGGCTGTTTCACCTAATAATTTGCCTATGTGATGTGCATTCCTACGCGTGTCGTGCCGAGATCGGGAGATTCTTACGGTGGAAACGGACTGGAAAACATGTTATTTTTGACAGTTTAACGCTGCCTACAAAGGAACCGACTGAGAACGGGCGTCACTCATGAAAACATGATATAGGCGCGCGTAGTGCACATGCAAATATGCTACTACACCATTCCGTATTCAAATTTAAGAACTTGGAATGTCTTCTAGAGAGAACGGAAACGTTTTACAGAGATATATGCATATGAAGATGCGTACATATAGTATGATGCAGATGTTATCGGTCAAAATTCGAAATACTCGGGATGATAAGAACGTTTTTTACCAATATTTCAAAGAAAACAACAAGAATATATTGTAGTAGTATATTCAACACACAGAGAAAGATATATTTTTTTAATTTAAAGAAATAATTTTTTTACATCGTTATTTGATTCAAACATATGATCTCTTGAAGAGTTTGAAACAAATATATTTTTCTTTGCCATTTATTTGACTTCATCTTTTAATGGCGAACGTTCCCGAAATGGGAACACTCTAAAAAAATCTAATCTTAATCATATTATTTGCATAAAATTTATATTTTTTATATATTTTTATATGTAAACTTTCCTGATTTTTAATTATAAAAATTTTATGCAAATAATATGATTAATTCGATAAAAAAAAATCGATTTTTTAGTATATTCCCATTTTGGAAACATTAAAAGGTTAGATGAATATGTATTTGCTTAACAAAATATTTCTGTGGTTTAAAGTATGCTGCTATTTTGACAAATATATTATTCTATTGGTATTACTACTCCACTGAAATGGTTAGTACGATAGGTGCTTTCTTTTTTTTAGAGAAGAAAGCATCCATTTATGAGCACATAGGCTAATAATGTGTTAAAAGTGCACAATCTTTTGAAAAACTTTATTAACCTTGTAGGTAGATTAACAAAAGTACATAAAGAATAAATATATTGCCAAAAATTAATCTCCATTTTGTAGTGACGTGGTGCTTTTATTCTTGTAAATAAACCTCAGCTCCCTAAAATACCATTAACTTCCTCCATTACGTCAAGGTGATATCAAGGCCTTCCTAAAGATCTACGTGCTCGCAAACAAAAATGGTGAATCTTAAATCTTACAGATTTCCTTCAAGTTTCTTCGAGATTACTCACATTTCCCAGGAACCTGTAAAGTGAATCTGATTAAGTTAGGTTAGGTCTCGATGTCAAAGTTGTAACCTGATTTTAACAATATTAATAACATCGAAGTTAGGTATAGTGCGCCAATAACAAACTGTAGTATGTCTTAATTGTAATAATATAGCTACAAAAATACGTAAAAAAAAATTGATTAAAAGGTATGCACTTTTATATAGGTATCTATACTGCATTGCATAGGAAAAGCATCACCCAGAGGGAGAGGGGATAGGTCAATGAAATTTGGTGAAAATATTTATTGATAAGTTAGTAGTAAATGATTACAGTTCCAAAAAAAATCTCTTAAATTCTCCCTCGCTGCCGTATACACTCTAGTATTCGCCTGGGCTTGCTTCTGATGAGGTGATCAATGTCCTCCTGAGGAATAGAGCAACTTGAATCTCGTGTCGCAAAGCTTCAACAATTGCAGGCGGATAGTTTAGACTATTAATCCTCCGACCCATATTATCCCACACATGTTTAATGAGTGAAAGGTCAGTACTTCTTGAGGCAATGGAAGTATTGTAACCTCGGATTCATCTAGGAAGTCTATAGTCCTGCGTGCAATATGCAGACGAGCATTATCCTGTTGAAAAATGTGCTGAGATCCTGATGTAAGTACTGCTGTGGGCGTAAATGTCATTGACAAGCGCTCAGCTGTCTAGGCACTGAATGATATTAGGGGACCGTTCCAATGATGGACCTACCATCACTAGGTAGCACAAAGTCTTGTTGTAACGTACGCCTCTCACCACGACGTCTTCTGACCCTCTATCGTCCATCATTGGCTCCCAAACAAAATCGTGATTCGTCATTGAAGGCTACTGAGCCCCATTCGTGATCCCATTGTATTCGGTTACGTCACCATTGCTGGAGCTTATGTTCCAATGTTAATGGAAGCACTAAGAAGGGACGGTATAAATGTAGTCCAAATGACCGAATCCTACGATATATGGTTGATATCGGCACTTGTCTTCCTATTATATAGTCGAAGAAACCGATCTTGCCGTTATGTGGTTCTTCTTTGAGGTCCAGTGCCGCGACGACGTCGTTGTCGACCTTCCTCTGCCCACACACGATAACATCTACTGATCGTTGAGATATTCCTCTCCAATCTTCTGGCAATTTCCCGAAACGAAATTCCAGCTTCGTGAAGCCCAACAATCCTTCCTCTTTCAAATTCCGTTAACTGTCGAAATTGTCGATCTCTTCTTATTCTAAGCATTGTAAATGCTCTCTGCAATAACAGAAAAGGTAATTGTCATCAGTAATCGTTACGAATAACATGAAACTGACAAGACTTAAAACAACAATCAGTCCCAGAACACCTGATTCTGTTCATCTTTTTTTTTGAAACTGTAATCATTTGCTACTGACTTTTCAATAAATATTTTCACCAAATTTCATTGACCTACTCCTTCTCCTTGTGGGTGATGCTTTTTCTATGCAATGCAGTGTATAAAAACAATAATTATCCATGTATATGTAATTTTGTAATTGTATACGTGCAGAATTATTTCGATGAAGATGACATAACCACAAAATAACATATGTGTAAGATTTAAGTGATACTTGTACCACTTTTGTTTGCAAAGAATATTACAAAACTTATTATCTCGGTGATCTCCTAGGAATCTTGAGAATCATGAACGAGTGACAGGGATAACTGTATGGTTAGGTGCTAGAAGGGTGCTAGGTATTATGACAAAAAGCGTAGGAGATAGAACAGCAGATACTTCAAGAAACAGAAATTGTAGCGTTAGTTATCCAATGGTAAAAATATATAAATCTATTATCCTACTTAGCTATTAGTCACGCAACGGAAATAGCCGACGACGCGCGAAGCTCACGATTCTAACATATTTGACTCAACAAAATTATGTCAAATAAGAACGTTTGTACATTCAAACAAATTCAATTTGTTGTTCTTAAAAATGTATCTTCACTCAAATAAACCTTTGTTGAAATTAAAGAAATAATTTCAAAAATATATATTTGTTTGATTCAAGAACTTCTTTCTCTGTGCAGTAATATAACAATTGTTTGAATTACGTATATCTATATTTTATACAACAAAAACTCTCATGAAATTATGTAGCAGTACATGCATGTAGAACCAGCATAGACAATAAATCTTTCGCGGTAGCATGTTATTCAAATACCCATACGCATGTTCTTCTAATGTTACCTTAGGCTGCGATATCATAATTTACTCGTATGTTTTATGTAGAAATCTATCTACTAGATCTATGCTAATTGACACGCTGGTATCATCGTACACATATTATATTCACTATGTAGCGTATTATTACGAGGGCTTTGTATTTATATCTTCTTATAGCAGCTTCAATCATATGCATAAATACCAGCTATGTAGTAATAACTAATATCGGATAGAAACTGGTCGTTTTCGACTACCCTCTTACTATTACACGCTTTGTTTTTTCAATTAAATAACTACCTTATTCTGATTGAATGTCGTTTTTCACAAATATTGCCGTGTATGAGAACTTGAGGGTTTCTATTTGAGTACACTCATTGTGATAAGACTACATAAATTTGTACTAACAGTACTAAAAGTGTTTTCGGTGTGGTTGGCATATTCAGGACGATGTTGAATCTGACGAGTGGTGGAATATTGAAGACATCGTCCCGAAGATGCCAACCGCACCGTTTGATGAAACGTCGACCTCTACAGCTCGAAGACAATGGCCTACCAGCCCGAAATTCAGACACAGACGGTGAAAGCCTACAGCTGCATGAATTTATTTGTAAATGTTTAATAGAATGTCTGTGATTTGTTATTGTTTAAATTTTTCTGATATTCATATAGACAATCCTGATTTATTTTGATTTTCGTTGTGTTGTTTTTCTTTATTCTTGATAATGATAGCAAGGACTGTGTGGTGCGGAGTGTACCAATACTTTAGTGTTTGTTCATTCTTGATGTTTTTTTTGTTTCCTATATCTGGTAATGGTATGGAATTTGCGAGCTACAGCAGATTTTTTTTGAATTACAGTTTTCTCAATTCGGACTTAATGATTTGAATGCATTTTTGTAAATACGAGGGACGATCGTAAAATAAGGTTCCCATATTTTTTAAAAATTAACAGCATTCTTTATTTCCTTAACATTACACATCGTTTCAAATGTAAAAACTTAAGCTATTTTTCGACATAATCGCCATTTCTATCCAAGCATTTTTGCAGACGGTGCTCCAACTTCTGTATCCCCATGCCGTAAAATTCTGCGGCCAGTCAAAATCTTTTCAATTGTGATGTTGGAAATCTCAGGAATCCGAAGAGCGAGTTGACGAATGGTGACCCTCCGATCTTCAAGCAGTGTGCTCTCGAACTTTTCAACGATTTCCTCTGAAACTGATGGTATTCCGCTCCGCTTCTCATCGTGAATTTCCGTCCGACCTCCAGTGAATTCCCTACACAATTTGCGGATGTGTTGAACAGCTACACACTTTTCTCCATAAACTTCGGTTAATTGACGATGAATGTCTATAGGTGAAACCCCTTTCGCGTTTAAAAAACTTATCACAGCGCGAATTTCGCACCTGGCGGTAGCGGCGATCGGGAGTTCCATCTCGGACGGCTGCTTAGCCAACACCGAGCGGCGTAGCGAGACGGGAGTGGTATGTATATAGAGTGGGAGAGCTGCTGCACACGCCAATGTTGTTGGATTTCGCCTAACACGTCTTATTGCTGCTGTAGGGCTTTGGGAACCTTATTTTACGATCATCCCTCGTATAATAGTCGTTTAAATTTTAAATATAGATGCTCTTACGCATCTCGTTGTTTTAACTTTTCCGAAGAAAATCAATCTTCACTAGCTACCCCCTCATGGTTGGAGATATTTTCTTCTTTTATGAATAAAATGTTCCTTTTGTTTCACCACTTAAAATGAGTCTATGTCTTGCAAATGTCAGTAGAAAAGTAAATGGAGCTGCTTGAATAAGGTTTCAATAACAAACTCAATCTCTGATACAGATTCAATCGCTTCCTTAATTATTTTTCTTGATAAAATTTTATATAATTGTACTGTCTCCTCTTATTTGTTTTTCGTCATCATGCCACAATAACATCGTGTGATATAGTAAGATTTACCTGAGTAAATTGTGTGCATACACATATGCTCGGTAGACGAATCAATGTCAAAATATGGTGTTTGACATTACTTTTCTCACTATTTATTGTAGCTAGGCCAATGCAGCAAAAATTTTAATAAAACGTTTTGGAAAAAAAATTACAGAGCACGAAATTCATTTAAATAAATGGTTAGATCAACTTACATTAAAATTTAGCATCATTGATTTCAAATTTGAAATAAAAATGACGGCATTCTATTTCAAAAAATAAGGAAATCGATAGTCACTTCCGGCCAATGGCGCTTTTGCCACCAGGGACGGTCTTCAATTTGCCGCCCTTTCTAAGTCAATCAAAATCAAGAATGGTTATTAAGAATTAATGAACATAAATAAATAAATAGGAAAATATTATTTTCTTTGTTAAAAACAGAATGATAAAATGTAGCGTGTTTATAGATTTTTTTTTTGCTTTTCTATCAGAAAAGTTTTCAATTACATTGCAAAAATATATATTATCTGTTAGTTGTTCTTCTATGGAAAAATTTTAAATCACTCATTGTAGATAATTTTTAATTGGTTTTAATTTGGAAAAGCTCCGTTCACAACCAGCGAGATTGATAGCTATTGTTAAAACAATTCTTAACAACATTACTATGTTGGGAACAACAGAATCTTCCAACCTATATTTTTGAACAAATATTAGAAATTCAGGAGGCCCTTGCCTGTTTTTTGAACGTTTTGTTTGTTCTTGTAGAGCTTCGCTGCAAGGACATGTAACTGCTCAAAACGTACTTTTATTCCTTGGATAACTCTATCCAATAACAAAAAACATTTCTTTTTGCATTCCTTCTTCTAAAGATAACCCCACGTCTCGCAAATTTTCACCACTCACAATTTTTTCCTTCTAACTTGACGCTCGGTAAATATCTCCAACCCATCACAACTTTTCTTAGCTGTTGAGCATTTTTACTATCGTGTCCCTTTTTCCAATGAAATACATTTGTAAAGAATTCAGTTTGAAATTACTTTGATAGATATTGAATCCCTTTGTTTGTAGATATCGTTGCGCGTGATTAATTTCCAAAAGAACGGATTCCCAAAAACTGAGATAGTACAAAAAGAAAAATATCGCATCGAGTTAAGTAATATTTCAATGTCTGATCTCGTTTTAATATTTTCTTCTTTAGATCGTGGCGCTGTTTGTAATAACAACAATATAGAATTGATTCAGAACACTATTATATTATTTATTTTTATATAACTTAGACAAAAATATAAAAAAAATGCCTCCCCAAAATATATGCCGTCCTGGGCGGACCGCCCCCTTCAAGGTACGCTACTGATACCGGTATAACGAACGGTATTGTGCATAGAATAAGAACTCTGTGAAGATCCCAAATTCTACTGTTTAAGAGTAAGAACTACTCCTTGAAGAGCATAAGAAAACCAATCATTATGCCATTTCCTTTGAGATGCAGACTTCATATGAAATAGATTTTTGACATGAACATAGATTTTTGTGTCCGTCTATAAAGTTTATATAGCTGCTAAATTTCATTTGAATCAACCTCTGCATTTCTTTTCATATCTTTTATTGCTACCTTAGAGCTAACAGACAAATTACAACAAAGCTTTCTATACGTTTCTTGAAAAATATGTGATGGCATCATTTTGACTAAAGTTGAAGTCAAAATTTTTGGAAGAATGTTACCAGGTGAAACTGAAAAAAAGATTGATGTTCCAAAATTGTTTGACTAGCAATAAATTCCAGATACAGCATTTACCTTTCTTATACAACGCGACGTGACGTGATGTGATAGGGGGCGGTCGGAAACGGGCCGTTACATATAAACCGCAAAGAAAATATTGTATTATGAATTTAAGAAAAGCGCAGGCGAACGCCATAGGCAAAAGGCGGTGATGGCAAGAGAACTCTGGTAGTTCGTCGGAAGTTATAGTTTGATATATCGTTCTTGCGGATCGGAACTAGAGTATACACAATAAATGCTTGTTTCCGCTACTCTAATTTATGGGCGCAACTACGGGTTATTGTTATAGTTTATTGTTTTATTTGCCTCGTACGTTATGTGTAGTATGTGTATGTGATATGATATACGTGCGCGTGTATGTGCCGCATCTATGTATTATGATTCGACCGTAAAATTCGCATCTTTTTCTTTGCTTATTCTCTTTTCAACTTCGTCTTTTGAGTATAACGCTAGCTTACAATAAGCTGATACTATGTAAGTATATAATGTGTTGCAAAGTTGTATGAATACTTGCTGCTTCTTTACATATTTATAGATAATAGGACCTAATTAGTGTATTCCAAATTCGGGCCATATATTAATGAAGAAGCTTGGTCTTTTGTCTATTTAAGGGTTTTTTCGGCCAAAATCACGTCCAAAGTGAAATATTTCTTCAACATTTAAGCTATACCAGATACACTACAACTTGTATATTTAAGTAATATTTAAAAGCTAGTTGTTTTTGGTAAATTGTGGTTTTTCATTGTGGAAAAGGTAATGAAAAATAAGCTCTTTTCTATAATTTTAAAATTTTATCTTCAGGAATCGAACCTGACACCTCTCGCGAAAGATGCCAGGTTCGATTCCTTACCGGGGCAAGATTTTATAAAGTATTTAATTACGTCGAAAATTCCAAGGGATTTGTAGATGTTATATAGAGTGTTCCAAAAACCTAATCCAAACACTAACATAATTAATAGTAGAGTCAATAGGATTGGTCTATTGCTCACAAAAATTCGTTTAATATTCTAAAACAGTGCTACCAATTTCAAGCTTATGCTCATCCTCAGGCACGCTACAAAGGACACCAGGAATAAATACATACTAGAAGAACTACATCTAAATAAATTCAGAAACAATTGTTCTTAATTGTTCTTTTTTTTGTTGTTATTACGATGTGTAACTAATTTTTAAATTTTAATTTGTAATATTAAGTATAACGAGGGAAAAGGGACAGCGTAAACCCGCGAATATATTTCTGCCAACCCGGCGTCATCAGCGCGGTTCCGTACCTGTCCTTCTCTCTCGCTATTGTTTTTCACCTCTCGAGTATATGTTGCCATTCTCCACGAACAGAATCATGATATATCTCCCCACGCCACCTATTGTCGAGAAACATAGACATGCCGTCTAGAGAATAGCGACAACTCGGGATGCAGAAATGTGTGGACACGCATCTTATCGTTCGTCCATTTTATTATAAAAAAGCAAAGGATCTAGGGGTACTTTTTGAATCAAAACTAAGCTTCTCTGGTCATATATCTGCCATATGTCTGTCTGCTTCTAGGTCTTTGGGCTTTTTAATAAGAACTTGCCGTGCTTTTCGTGACATCTCAGACCAAATTGGAGTATGCCAACTTAATTTGGTATACTTACTATACGTACCAGGTGATTATGGAACGTGTTCAAAAAAGATTCCTGAAATATCTTAGCTATAAAGTCATCGGTACTTACCCTTATCGTGGTTGAGATTATGTGACATTGCTGATGGTGTCATGGATGTGTGTAACGTGCATTCATGGGTGCGACAGTTCAAAGAAGGGAGAACGTCGTGTGACAACAAACCAAGACAATCTCGGCCTCGCACAAACCGGTCTTACGACATGATCGAGCGAGTGGAGAAAGTTGTTTAGGGGGATCGCCGAATGACTGTGGAAGAGATCGCCTCCAAAGTTGGCATTTCCGTGGGATCTGCGCACACAATCCTGCATGACGACCTGAAAATGCGAAAAATGTCCTCCAGGTGGGTGCCACGAATGCTGACAGACGACCACAAGGGTGCGCCGTGGCCACACATTCACCAGCCGTGCTGTTATTGCATCAGCGATTTTCCAGTGGTCAAAACAGACTTCTAAAGAAGCGTTCGCAGCGGCCATGGAATCATGGCGTCGATGTTGTGAAAAATGTGTACGGTTGCGGGGAGATTACGTCGAGAAGTGACCCAAGCTTCATAGTTTTCGTGTGATTAGTTAGTGAGAAAAAAAATCGGGGACGTTATAACTTGAATGCACCTCGTACTACCTCACAGTCTTTGCTATCATTACATTAATTATGTAGATTGAAGAATAAATTTACTGTACAAATCATTAGTTATAGATCCAGAAACTGTTCCACTCACCTTAAACCATCATGCGGACTGACAGTCCCCAGTGAGTAACGAAGTACAGTACAGCACTTTGAGTAACGAAGGGTTAGAAATAATTTTTGGAATATCATGTAATGAAATAATGTTTAAGAGACAGCAATTATGATTCTTTGGTCCAACTATTCTCTCGAGAAGCAATTGATGAGACAGATGAACCACCAAAAGCGTACTTCGTTTTCTTATTGATGCTGTGCGTCACTATTTTTACTTTTAGGTGTAAGTAATCATTTTAGACAAATCTCTCCACAAGAAAGTAATGCATCTAAATCTTCCTTCGTGTCCTAACGAAAGTGAATATCTAAATATATCGCGTTCTAAATACGATTTAAATTATCCAAATCGAATAGTAAAGTAGTCAAAAAACCTCTGTGGGAACAATAACGTAATGGGCCGCGTTTACTATTTACATTCACCCACCTTTGTTCTCCACTTATGATGCGTATCGATTTGCGTTGATTGCTTGAACTGGACGGCTGCGGGCCGATTCGTTTCAATGAATTATGTTATTTCATGAAGTCGTTTTTGGGAGTCGTTCGTTGTTTTTTTGCGTTATAGGTGTACGTCGAACCTGTGGAATCTGACCAGGTGTGCGTTGCGAGCACAATAGAAGACGCGCTAGCCCCGAAAAAAACTAGGTTTTATCTTAAGCATTGTCGCTTAAATATACCGAAAGTATTTTAATTTGTAGTGAATTAATGTTTTCGAACTATGTAGCTACCGTTTTTTTTTTCGTATCGCGTCTTATGCGTGCGGTAGACCTGACTTTGATAAATTACGAACGGAATTAACGAGATTCTATATAGGATTTCTTTTACGGTTGATCCTCTGGTTGTTGGTGGAAATTATATTTTATCTTTCGCTTTGTAGAATATACATTAAGGCAAAATTTCGCCTTTGTGCGACATCATCATTGGCTGCCCATTTGGCTTTGAATGTTTCAAAAACAAATATTATTCTAAATTCGAAAAGCTTCAACAATGGAAGCTCAACAAGTGTGTATAGCATCGTGAGCGGTGACGAATCATGAATTTATTCCTATGAATCCGAAACCAAAGAAGAAAATGGTCGCAGCTTTTATCTCAATTCAGGTCATGTTGCTGCAATTCCTTTAGAAGATCGAAGAACGGTTAATGCCGATTGGTATACAACCGTTTGTTTACCGGAAGTGATTGCCATGCTCCGAAAAACCAATCCACAACGACGAATCATCCCCCACCACGATAATGCGAGTTCATATAAAGCTTAAAAGACGATTAAGTTTTAGAGCAGCAAAACATCGAGCTATTAGATCATCGTCCGTACAGTTCTGACCTAAATCCCCGATAAATTTTGTAGGTTCCTTGGAATCAAGAATAGGCTACGTGGTCAACAGTTAAAGGTCTCGGAAGAATTAGTCGATGCCTTTAAAATAGCAATTTTAACTGTTCTAACAGATGACTAGCATAACTGCTCTAACAGTTGCTTTGAAAGAATGACAAAGTGTATCAATCTTTTTGGAGAATACTTTGAAAAACGATAATGCACTTTAAGCTGATCTAGTGTTTGCTATTATGGCTATATGCAAAACTAAAAAGATAATTCTCGTATACTCATGGTAGCTGTAAGTATTCAGTAATAATTTTTAATTTAAATTAATAAACAATAAACTGAATTTCGCTTGCATTGTACAGAAAATTAAATAAAACAAAAGACAGATTTTTAAGTTATATTGATGGAGAAAATCTAATAACAAAATTTTCCCTAGCTATACCTTTCTTTAGTTTCTTCCTTTTTACTATACGGAATCTTGGCTATATGCTTTGCTCTTCTTATTTATCGTGTGTCGTCAGTTCCGGCCAAGATATATTACAATACGTAGCTGCTTCGCTCGGCTGCGCATCGTACAACACGGCCACATCGGTGGGGCCGTCGCCGCTGCCAAAGTCTCTTCCCAAGTCCAAGTCGCTCACATTCATAATATCCTGCTTGCTTTCCTAGCCTACACTTTGTGTATGGATGGCAAAGTAGGAAAATATTTACGGCGAAAAAACAGCGCGCCCCGGAAAAATGACAAATGGCGGAAGCGAATTCGTTACCTAGGAAACGAACGCTCGGAAATATGGCTGCATATAAATAAAAGAGTACGCGACGGTTTTCTGCATAACGGCACATCTTCGCGTATGGCAGATATGTAGATATCATAAATTAAATTTATATGTTGTATGTACCAACTAGGGCTCATTAGTATCTTGTATGCATAAATAAATTCAAGATTGTTCCTACTGTTTTGATGGACATGCTGGTCCTTTGTTCAAATTGTTGTTACAAACGAACAGATACGTGCGTTTCAGAATTTAATGATGTAGTAAACGTTGGCAACAGATATTCATCTATGCGTTTTAGAGTTCACCAGAACCACCTTTATTTGAAACATTAATATTTCTTTATTCAATGATGTTGGAACTGTGTATAATAATTTTTCTATTTTGCATACTTTTCCGTAAGCAAACGCGCGTAGAAATGAATTGCATTACGACACGTAACGTTTTATTATTTAATATTGGTATTTTTGATTATGATAATGACATGACAACTAGGTTAGGCATCTTTTTTAATGAATTTTATGAAATTTGAAATACACAAACGCAATTAATATAAATTAGTACTATACAATAGTACAAAAACTTGTCCTAATTAGGTACATTTATTTAATTATGATATTGATTATTATGATTATAGTAATTACTGCATACCGCTACAGAAATCTGAGACGAGTCATGGGGATTTATTGTTATTCCAGGCAAATTACCAGTAGAATTAATTTTGGCAGTTTCCAGCATTTTTGTCGTAAGTAGGGTAGCACATATTGAGACGTTAAACGTACTCGGTCGACTTGCTAGAAGCTTCCCTCAAAGTTATAGGAATTTGTGATTTTTGAATATATTTGGTTACTGTTAAGTGCAGGATTTGTGGCTTCTAAAAAATCTTACCCACTAAACGTTCAGCTTAATTATACGCAGTAGCGTCCACCCTTTCTTTTGTTTACTTCCATCTTAGGTATGTAACTTGTAGCTTCCTTTTCTTTTATTAGGTTCTTATTTTTCAAATTGACCCACGATAATGATGAAGACCCCACGATAACATTGATGGCCCCACGTTGGGCGCCATAAATCCAGTCTATTATGAACATATTTGGGCTTCACGCATTAGAACGTTGTATATTACAGATTTGTTTGTCGTCTGACATGAGGCCATCAAGGTTAACGTGTGGCCTTCATCATTATCATGTTAACGTGGGTTAATTTGAAAAATAAGAACCTAATGTTGGTATAACATAATCTATAATTGGTACTACGTACGTAAAACCGTAAACCCAGTCCAAATTATTCTAGGTGCGTGCCAAATGTAAATTGATCCAAAACAAACAGTTTAATATCAATTTTAATTTGTCCAGTACAAGTACTAATTTGACCCAGTACAACTTGCCTAAAAGAGTATTTTGCTAATTGATTATCTTGAAAAAGGAAAAACTGTTACTGACCAGTATTTCGCAACACTTTTAGACAAACTGAAAGCAGCAATTTAGGAAAAACGCCTGGGGATGGTTAAGAAAAGGTGTTGTTTTACCACAATAGTGCGCCCGTTCATTCAGATGCAATCGCTCAGCAAAAATTGGCAGAATTGAAGTTCGAAATCCTTCCGCATTCGTCGGATTTCCACCTGTTCCACCCGAAACTCAAAACATTTCTGGATGGAAAGAGATTTTGGTCGAATGAAGAACTAATAGAGGCTGTAAACGATTATTTTGGGAACCTCGAAGAAAGTCACTTCCGGGAGGGAATCGAGAAGCTAGAGAAACGTTGGACCAAATGTGTTGAGCTTCAAGGGGATTATATTGAAAAATAAAATATAACTTGAATCCGATTTATTTTGTTTTCATTGTCATCCCGGAAACTTTTCAATCTTCCCTCGTAGATTTGCTTCATCATACTAAACCGGCGTTATAACGGGTCTCAACATATATCCGCAGATTAAATAAATCGTTTGAAATTGAAGATAAACGAAATATGGATGATGTAGTAACACAATGTCGACCTTCCTACCTACAATATTACACGTTCATGAACATTTTTATTTCACCTATGCGGTTGGCATGGTAGGAGCGTTTCCGAGAGCAAAGAAGAGGACATTTGCCTGTGCAATTCCCTGCTATTTCGCTTGCCCATCGGCATATACTTACATACAACATACGTTACTAGTTGGTTGATGCAGCGCGTGTACAAAAAGCAGCAATTGTACGTTTAACCGTATAAGTTTATGTCTTCGGATTGGAATACTTCACCGCGTAATGTATTAGAGAAGAATCCTGACATGTACAGATACTTCTCGGAAGATCACAGTCGCTGCTGTACGTTGCCCGGTGCGCTCTGTTGTTATTACTACCAGTTAATGTTCGTTCGGTCGTCCGTTGTTCGGCTGGTTGTCGTCGCGGTCGCAGTTTATTTGTAATTTTTAATTAGTTCCCAGTTCGTTTCTTTCTTCCATATTGGTCGTCTCGTAACGTACCTACGACATGTATATAATTAATCGTTTCGTAATCACTTTTCCCTATATTCAAACGAGATCCAACGATGCTGTAGTAAGAAGTGTTTGGGCTTAAAACACCTAATTGTAATTAACCGTATTATGGGAGTATGTGATGTACCCTTACACGGTCTTGCATCGAAATGTAGAGGTGGATAAGCATTATAAATTTGGAGAAATATATTCGTCTCCTTTTACGGCCTAGCAGCCCCTTAGTGACTTGGGTACCTGTTGTAACCTAATTTAGCAAAGTTTCTCAAAAATTTAAGTAATTACCTAGTTAAAGGGCTAACCATTAAGCACACCAATGGTGAATCATAATCTGTATTATAAATATCACCTAAAGCAAGAAACAGGAAAGAACTGGAGGACATAGCAAGGCAACTGATAGATGCGGCAGAGAGGATTGGGTTGAAAATGAACACAGACAAAACAAAATATATGGAAGTGAAGAATAAGTGTGGGGGTAAAAAGAAAAATAACCTACTAGTGCACAAACAAGATTTGTCAGTGGCTGAGTTCGAAAAAGTCGATAATTTTATATATCCGGGAAGTTTGATAAATAATAACTGCCAGGAAGAAGAAGAAGTGGACGTGAGAACAGCTAAAGCCAACAACTGCGTAGGAAGATTACGGACAATCCTGAAATTTAAAGAGGAGTCCAGACAGACAAAAATAAGAATATATAAATCAATACTTAGACCTACCCTTACCTATGCAAGCGAGACTTCGGTAATGAGAAACAAAATAAAGGAAAAGCTCGAAGTCTTGGAGAGGAAGATACTCAGAAGAGGAAGATTGACGGAATTTGGTTGGGAAAGAAGAACGAATTGTTTAATGACACCACCATAAGTAATTATAAAAAAAAACGAAGGCTGCAATGGCTGGGACATCTAGAAAGGATGGAGGAGGGGAGGTAGACGATAGCAGTGGCATGGAAGATTCCTGAAGGGAAAAGGAAGAGGAGAAGACCGAGGAAGCAATGGAGGGATGCGGCGGAGAATGACCTGAGAGAGAGACAAGTCGAGAACTGGAGGAGAACGGTGAAAAGTCGGGAAGAATGGAAAAGGATAATAAAGCTATGGACCTAAACGCTCTGCAAAGAGCTTCTATATATATACAGTATAATTAAATTATTTCTTTGCACCCGCTGTGCATACAAGGAATCGAGTGGACGTTCGGTTATTATCGGTTGATCGGTGTGCGTGTAACCGATCAATCGATAATAACCGAACGTCCACTCGATTCCTTGTATGTATATAGTAAACACAGCGGATGTAACCGTTTGTCATGCTTTAGTAATTAGATATAGATTATTTTTATGTAGTTTAATAATTAATGAGTTAGTATTTAAGTGTATTTATCCCTTTTATTATTATTTATTATATATTAAAAGAACTATGGTTAAATTAGTGCACGTGGTAAATAATATTAAAAAGAAAAAAATATTACATTAACCGCTATCTTTTGGAAATGTTTATGAAATGTTGTACGTTAAAGGTTATATCATTGTATGGGTAAGTATGGCATCTGTATTCCGGTTTCTGTCGCTACTATCTAGGAGGGCATGACTATAACTACTGGCCTGGAACTAGGTGGCGCTGTTTTTGAAGATCAGTGGCATGAATTGGGAGATGTAAGAGCAAATATAAAGTAAAAGAGAAACAACAATTAACAAAATAAGTTAAAATGACATAAAATAATAACGAGCACAAAGAACGAAGGCCTGACAAATGCAGGTTATAATAACAATAAATAACAAGAATAATTTACGCTTCTGGTTTTGAGATTTCACAGTTTGGCAATTGTTATGATTACTTTGTTTAGCAACGAGCTCTTAAGATCAGTCTGGCGTCGGAGAAACAACTTGGCGCTCTTTCCTAGCCTACTTTGCGTGACAACAAAAAAACATTTCCAAAACATTTATTGCTGCATATCGTCATATTTTTTACGTTAAACTATAACATGTGCGGTATCGCTGGATTCACCTTTCAATTAGCTTTCTAAAAACGTAAAAATATACAGGGTATTCTATTTAAAATAATAAAGTTGACGTCACTTCCGGTGACACCGGAAATAAAATTGAACTGCCGATAACGGCAAAAGTTAGTTCACAAAAATAGAAATCGACCTATTTTTTCTAAAAACATTAGCAGGGGGGAGCTTTAGGACTGTACTGTATATTTGGAATTATGCAACTTTTATCAATTTGAAGTTTTGTTTATTAGTAGTAGGACCATTTCAAATGGAAACTATATGGATTGACGTAATATAGTAAAGAAGGAAGTTGACATGGTTTAAAGTGTAGAATTTCCAGAAAATTCTCGTAACAACCGTTTCAACGATTCTAATTGATTGGCGAAGACGTAAAACGTACATACATAAATATCTAAGCAATATTTACAGCTACGCATACGCTTAATGTAGTCGGGGACAGTATAATGCGCACGCATTACGCATACTTAACTACTGCATACAGGCGTACATAGGTTTGAACGTATGCATTGACCGTATTCTATAAGCGAATGCGTATCGGATGGACAGCCGGGCATTAGACGCGTTTTACGCCGACTATCCTTCTTAGTGCCTGATGCGCATTAGAGGCTTAGATTACATCTTGTTCACCTTTTAGACGTCAATTAATTTGCCGAGGAGGCATAATTAAAATATAATTAAGCATGTAAATATTTTCGCGTGACGCGTTCGTATTTGCTTACTGTTTAATATTCCCCTTAATTGGATGCTTTTATAATTTAAGTGGTGCGCTTAACGTGCAAACGATTAGGTAATGTGAAATTGGCGTTATGTACGTGTACAGTGCTTTAGATTAAGACTAGCTCTAAAGTAGAATAGTGTATGTAGACTTTTACGCGTTTTATTGAAAATAAAATAAGTATATATGATGGAGTAATACTGCAAGATTCTCTTTTTTTACAAAAAATTGTTTTGTTTGTTTAATCCTATGCCTTTCTACCTTTCGGTGTAAGGCTTGGTTTGGAGTCAAATTTCTTCTTTTCTGTATAATTTCCTCCATTGTTTTCTGTCTCTGGTCTGTTGCTTAATTTCTTCCTACTTTATTCCCCTTCTTGCCGCTGCTTTTCTGATGTCCGTCCACTTTTTTCTTGGTCTACCGTTTTTGTTTTTTCCTACCACTCGCGTCTCATACACTTTTTTTGCCAATCTTTCGTCACTCATACCACACATATGCCCGAACCATCTCAACTGGTCTTCCTCTATTATTTGCCATATGGGCTTGATCCCTAAGTTTTCCCAATATGTCTCGTTTCTTATTTTGTCTCGTTTTGTCTTATTTTATATCCTTCTTAAGAATCTCATATCCATGGCATTCACTCGTGATTTGATCTTTTCTGTCTTTGTCCAGGTCTCACTACTGTATATTATTGTATGTCTTATAATTTTCTTCACTATTTCAACTTTTATCTGTTTTGGAATCTCCTTTTTTCCCAGGAATGTTGTTCTCATCATCTGGGACATTTTTCCCGCTTTTTTCATTCTCTCATTTAGTTCTTACTCTATTTTGCCATCACTTTGTATTATTGTTCTTAAATATTTGTAGTTGTCTGCCTGTTCTATTGTTTTTCCTTGTATCTTGATGTTATGCCTTTTCTTTTCTCCTGCGATTATCATTGATTTGGTCCTTTCTATGTTTATTTTCATGTTTATCTTTGTGATTTCCTGGAGTTCCACGTTTAGTTTTAGAAATGCCATCAATGTCTTTCGAGTGATGTTAGTTTTTTCAAATGGAAACCTGTATTTTTTAATAAGTATGTTATTATCCATGAAAAAACGAGTAACTTTTATCTCAAACTTTTTTTCATTTAACAACTATTTACGGATATAAACATTAATATAGTAATTTTCCGTAAGACTTCGGAACTGATACGTCTACTATCGCAACCGCGTTGATTTGCGTGACGCTTTAGAGTAACTAATAAGAAGCACAGGAAACTGACAAATGCAGGGAAAGATGTGTGCAATAACAGTAGAAGCCTCCTTGATTTGTAGCTCATTTGTCCCTTTACTGCAGTCATTTTAAAGCGAAGACTACTTGTTTTCTTCCGTTTACGAGGATCGTTCGGAAACTACGTGGCCTAACAAAGAAAACGCAATTTTTTTTCGACAAAAAACATTTTATTTTTCAATATAGTCTCTGCTCGCTCAACACACTTATCCCAACGATATTCCAAATTAGCAATACCTTTCTTGTAGGTCGATGAATCCAAGTTCTCGAAATAGCAATTTACAGCAGCGATTACCTCGGAATTAGACGAAAATCTCTTACCGCCGAGCCATTTTTTCAGGTTTGGGAACAGATGATGATCGCTGGGAGCCAAATCTGGGAAATAGGCCGAATGAGGCACTAATTCAAATCCCAATTCATGAATTTTGGCCATTGCAATCGCAGACTTATGGGCAGGCGCATTATCCTGATGGAAAAGCACTTTCTTCTTTACCAAATGAGGCCGTTTCTTTTTGATTTTATCGCTAAGTTGTTGCAACAAAGTGGCACAATACACGCCATTTATTGTTTTCCCCTTTTCTAAGTAATCGGCCAAAATAATTCCATGAGAGTCCCAAAAAACAGTTGCCATAATCTTTCGTGCTGACAAAACCGTTTTTGCCTTCTTTGGTGGCGGAGAACCTTTGTGTGTCCATTGTTTGGACTGTTCTTTGGTTTCGGGAGTATAATGGTGGGCCCAGGTTTCATCGAAGGTTATAAAACGGCGTAAAAAATTCCTCGGATTGTGGCGAAAACGTGCCAAAAGGTCACGAGAAACACTCAAACGACTCAGTTTTTGCTCCGGTGTGAGCAACGCGCCGGTTATTTTTTCATTACCAATTCTTCAGTTAAAATTCTGTGCACACTGTCATTTTAGATACCCAATATGTCTGTTATCTTGCGCACTTCTGGACGGTCATCCAATAGGATACGGTGGACTTTTTCAATCATATCCGAGGCAGTTGCAGTTTTAGGACGCCCACTACGGAGTTCATCATTCGTGCTCGTACGACCACGCTTAAATTCGGCAACCCAGTTTTTAGCCACTGAAAACGAAGGAGCGGATTCCAATAGTGTTGAATCCAGCTTTCCTTTAATTTCGGTTGGTGTTAAGCCTTTCAAATAAAATCACTGCTCTCAATTCAGTTTTTTCCATTGTTTACAAAATCACACGAGACGTACATTTTGGCGTACTGTCAAAAACATACTAATTGACAGATCGCTCTGTGCTGTCATATTTAATCTATTAAAAGATGATTCTACAGAACGGTAATGAAAATTCCTCCGAATTCGTGCCATATCTGTGTTAGGTCAAGTAGTTTCCGAACAATCCTCGTATTTTAATCACTTTATTAATGTTTATATCCGTAAATAGTTGGTAAATAAAAAAAATGTTTTTTCGTGAAGAATAACATACTTATTAAAAGAATACAGGCTTCCATTTGAAAAAACTAGCTTAATACTCAAAAGCATTGACGGCACTTCTAAAATTAAACGCGGACCTTACAATACACTTTCCCCCTTCATATAATAAAATTTTTATCTACATTTTTTTTCGATTAAATTAATGGTTTCTGAGTTATTCTGTCGTCTCAAGATAAATGAATCACCAGGTATATTTTTTACTTTTAACTGATTTTCTTTTACAGCATCAATAGCTGAGATATAATCAGCAAATCTAAAAGCTGTCCTATCATCAATGTACTCGCAGATAGGCCATTTATGAAAAACAGAAACAAAATGGGACCAAGATCACTGCCTCGTTATTAGTTTGATCTCTTACTTTACTCCAAAAATGAATTCCAATTATATTCTTATTAAATACATTAATGTCTTCAGTGTTTGATGTGAATGCTCGATAAGGAAGATGCAATTTCAGTACAGAAAAATATTTGATCTAAAGCAAAATATCAGAAATTTTACAAGTTAATGACCATTTGGGAAATTGGATCGCAATCCAACATGATATAAAATATAAAACAGGAAGAATAATTTTTCAATGATAGAAGGTTATTAATTTTTAAATTGAAAAAATACATTCGTACCTGTATACTTCCTTTAACGCTAAAAGAAATCATTCAACAATAATTAGGAGTAAAACGAATGCACCGAAGCAATTAGACAAGATAGCAATGCTATACGCATCCAGCTGAAGTTTAGTTGGCCTCATTATACTATTTCGAATAGGTAATTAACGATACCAACGTTGAAAATTTTCGTTTTAAATTCGCAACAAACCGATAAATATTAAAGGGAAGCGTTATTATCTTCAATTAAGCTGGCATGCTACCGCGCACGCTGTATGATAGATAATACATTCTCGTCTGTCTTTTGACTGCATATGCATATTGTAATTGTGCATATAAAAATACGTAAGTTCTGTTGTATTAATTACGTTACAGTTAAGAGATTCACGTATGCATGGTGCATATGCGAAAAGAAATTTACTGCTAGTTGTTTTGTTTGTGTTTTATCTTTTGTTTGGGCTTTTAATTAGCTCGCAATTATCATCGTGAAAATTAATCCTATTTATTATGTACCCAGTGCAGCCTGTATGGCCACGAACTACCATTCTAAATATATACTTTTAGCTTTGAGTAAATTGGCAAAATGTATTCTCTTGAAATGTACTACATTGCATGGAAATTGCAACACCAAGAATGGGCCGAATTTGGCAGAAATGTATTAGTAACTATTCAAAGCTAACAATTGATTATAACTTCAAAGAAAAGGAACAAAAGATTAATTGATTTTATTTTTCTTAATAATGTGTTGGCTATCCACTCTTGAGATATATTCGGTCATTCGGTTGATAATCAGGTTGCCCAGGAACCCTCGAAATGGCTGTTCCGAATTAATTAATATTTTTTGTGTGGTGAGGACTGTGCCGATACTCTGTGTTGTTTGTTATACTACCCCACAGTCCTTGCTATCATTATTAGAATATATTACAATTCATTTTTAGAATAAACTAAGAGAAATTCTCCCTTTAATTAAAATATAACTAGAGTTGTTCACTATCGCCAATGGGCAGTGGCGATCCAGATCTGTTGTGTATACACGTACGCTGCCGTAAATACTATTTCGTAGTTCTACGCGTTTGTTTTAAAAATGTTGCCTACGTCGCGAAAACGACCAATGTTAGACTAAGTTACAGAATTTATAGCAGAAATGCCTGACCTAATTTATGATGGCGTTAAAATTCAATATATAGTTTGTAATATCCCTTTAATGTGTTGCTCCAAAAGGGATTATCTACGCCACGTAAATAGTAAACAGTATTCTAAAAAAAAAAATTGCACACGACACTATGACAAATTTAAATTTAATTTATGTGTTACTTTTATTGCATGTAATCTACCGTTTAATTTACTAGACTGTCTTCTTTTGGAATAAGTATTCGGACTGCAAATTACCAAGTCGGACATCGTTATAAAGAATTGTGCCATCTGCTCGTGAACATGTTGAAAAAAGAATTAAATCGGTAGTTAAAGATAAGAAAAACTGTGGTTATGTGTGGACGAAACAACAGATCGTAAAAAACATTCTGTGGTTATTGTAATAGTACGTACAATGGAACCGTATCAATCGTCACCTTCAATTCTATTACCTTCCAGACGAGTACAACAATGTACTGCCGAAGTAATTTCGAAGTTAATGTTAAATACATTGGAAAAGTTTGAACTTCCAACAAACCAACTGTCGATGTTTATGAGTGATGGAGCCTCAAACATGCTTTCTGTAGGCCGGTCTCTTAAAAAACATTGTGCTAACTTGTTACACATTACGTGTAATATTCATGCTTTCAGTCATCTGGCAGATAGTATTAGAAAATGTTATTCTGAGGTAGACGCTTTAATAGCGCATACAAAAGCAGTGTACATAACTGTAGGCTTTCACGGCCAGTGTCTGAATTTGTACAAGCAGTATATACTTCCGGGCTGATGGGCCGTGGTCTTTGATGTGTCGAAGTCGACCTTTCGCCAAACACTGCGATCGGCATCTTCAGGACGATGATTGGTTTTCACTGGTCGTCTGATGAGTGCACTCATCGGACTGAGGAAAGCGACCGCAGTGTTTGGCGAAACGTCGACTTCCACACATCAAAGACCACGGCCCATCAGCCCGGAAGTATGTACTGCTTGTACAAATTCAGACACTGGCCGTGAAAGCCTACAGTTATTTTTAATCCTAATTTATGTTTTTTAAATCCATAGCGGCAAAAATATACTTTATATATACGATTATTTTTACCTCTGACAGTATCAAATAAGAATTTTAATAGAATATACAATCCCCATGAAAAACAAGAAAATAATACCATTTGCAGTTCGATTACATACACAATATAAGATTACTAATACATAACAATATAACCGTTTCAGGATAAATTACAAAATAAACATTTATCGGGAATCGACGACATCAATCTATACGCGGAAAAATCGATAAATAAAAAAATAACGGCTCACGTACGCGCTGGTATTGCAAGCGTAAATTAAGCTTAGTTATAATTACTCAGGTACGTTACGCAATGAATAAAATAGAATAAATAAGTGGAAAGAATGTATTCCTAAAAAGAAAAATAAAATGGGATGAAGATACCCGAGAGAGCGCAATAAGCGAAGAAGATGAAGAACAATGCGAAGAAGTAAGTAAAAAAAGACGACGATTGCTACAATTTCAAAACGAACCTTGGTAGGATAAGAAGGAGAATTGCTAGCCTAATTCTGATGCTTGATGGCTGCGGAGGTGGATTTACTTTTATTGTTGGTAACGACAGTGGTGGTTCGTGAATTTCCTAATACGTTTAAAAAGAATTTAAAGAAAAAAAATGGATAATATTACATATACATATGATTTTGATGCGAATTTTTTGTAAATGGACATTGTATTGCTTCAACTACAAACAAATCCTTGACATAACTGGTGAGGATTTTGTGTTTTTGACGTCACTAATATTACATAATATTTTTATCAAAAAATATTCTGGTCTCTTCCATTAATTGTAGTTTTTGTCTTATGCGGTGCGTGGTCCAACGGGTTATGAGGTAATTTGCTATTGCCGGAAGAGCCTTGTTTAATAATAATAATAATTATTATTATTATTTATTTTATTGTCATTGTTCTATCTAGAATGTATACACTAACAATGTCTAGATAGAACAATGACAATAAAATAAATAATAATAATAATTATTATTATTAAACAAGGCTCTTCCGGCAATAGCAGGCAATAGGGTGTTTATTAAACATACATTTGTACTTTCAAGATTTTTGAAAAGCCCCTTTGTTTCGAAGATACAGGGCGAGAAAAATTTTCGACAAAACCAATTTTGATATTTTTGAAATTATTAATGTAGCCGAAATAAAAATATGGCGTGCAACACTGAACTTGCCGAGTATAAAAAATTGTAAAAACGCGTTGTTATCTTTTAACAATATTCCGATTACAAAGAACGGCTGTTTTGCCCACTAACAATAGGCAAGTGCAGACATAGAAAAGTAAATCAGTTAAAACGTGGATTTCATTTGAATACGTTTCGTGATTGATCAATTTGTATGTGTCAAATTTCTTTTAATACTTAAACTTTTGTTAGTGAAGTCCTCTATCATGAATCGCTATACGAACGCCGAGATGACTGACATGCATTTCATTTATGGACTTGCTGATGGCAATTCATTAGAAGCTAGACGGTTGTACATTGAACGATTTCCTGACCGTAATGTTCCTGATAGAAAAGCCTTCCAAAGTATTCATCAACGTCTTCATGAAACAGGCACATTGAAACGAAGTGGAGGACCAGGAAGGACAATGAGAGTAAGAACGGTAGAATTAGAAGAGAATGTGCTGGACATGATAGAGGAAGATCCAGGTACTTCTACCCGAAAAATTCCAAATACTTTGAATGTAAGTAATGGGACTGTTTGGAAAATTTCAGGCACTTCTTCCTGCTGATTTTCCTCCACGGATTGCATTCTGTCAGTGGCTTTTGCACACATTGGTTCAAATCCCTCAACTACTGACACTGATTCTTTTTACCGATGAAGCGAATTTCTCAAGAAATGCAATAAGGAATTTTCACAATAACCATGTGTGGGTTGAAGAAAATCCACATGAGGTACTTGAAGATCGTTTTCAACATCAGTTCTCGTTGAACGTTTGGTTAGGAATTGTGAGTGACTGGCTAATTGGACCGGTATTTTTACCAGGAAGATTGCCGGCGAGGTGTCTCGAAACTTTTTGGAACAAACGCTACCTCTGTTTCTGGAGGATGTACCATTGGCAACAAGAAATGCAATGTGGTTTATGCACGATGGTGCACCAGCGCATTTTAGTGTAGTTGCTCGTGAGTTTTTAACAGCAACAAACGGAGATCGTTGGATTGGTCGAGATGTACCTCACTTATGGCCTGCTTGATCCCCGGACTTAAACCCCCTGGATTATTTCCTATGGGGCCATCTAAAGTAATTAGTTTATTCTATTCCAGTGGAAAATGTGGAAGATTTAAGAAATCGGATAATTGCTGAGTGTAACTCAATAAGAAACGAACCCGGTGTTTTTGAAAGAGTTCGGCAATCAATGAGAAGATCGGATTCTTGCATCCTAGCTGGAGGTAGTCATTTTCAACAGTTCTTGTAGATTAAGAAACTTTAAATGTAATTTTTTGGTAATAAAATGTTGGTTTTGTCGAAAATATTTCTCGCCCTGTATCTTCGAAACAAAGGGGCTTTCCAAAAATCATCGAAGGACAAAATATTCTTAGAATAGTTCATGAAATAACCCCTAATTTGACCTTTTGGAATTAAGCCCTGCTTGGTTTGAAACTTATTTTTAGTTTACTTTCGATTTCTTGAAATCAAGTACACCTTAAAAGTTGAACAAAAACTATTTTCGTGTCAGGTAAAGTTCCTTCTTCGTCCACAGTATGCTAAAATGTTACTAAGAAAAGTTGTTCAGAATGTAAAGCTATGGCGTTGTGCAAATTTTCTGAATGATAGACCTACTTTGATAAAATCTATTCCTTTAATGGTCAACATTTTCATTTATCTGTTAATACTGGCCACTTTTTTTATGACGGAAATTTAGAAAATTAAGAATTTGAAATGCCTATTCAACTTTAAAACAAAAAAAAACAACTGAAAAACATGATACAATATTTTTGTGGATTTTCCAATTAACATTTGATATTGAACTCGTTGAAACTTGCCGTCCACCACGTCGTACCCATCAACTATCCGCACCCACACGGCATTCCGCCACTGCCTTCTCCTTCCCTGGATCCTATTCCAGCTCGCTCTCGTCCATGCAGTTCACCGTACGGTCGCTACACCTTCACCGTCGCTGCCGAGAAGTGAGAGATTATTCCCGTCGAGTATTTTTAATCAGTAAAAACTCGAGCGGCGTGTTAATTTTCCACCCTCGGGGTATAAAAATAAGAAGACATAAATAACGGGTTTCCGTTATAATGACGTCACGTCCGGAACTCATTATTTCCCGCGTTATTTCAAGTTGCAGCCCTTAATATCGTCCGTTTACGTTTGGACTACTGATGGGGGCTGGATGGTAGAGGCCTGGCGCTCTCTCTCCTCTATCTCATTACTCATAACGCTCGGGAAAAGTATCAAAAGTGCTATCCGTGGAATACGACGGGCGTCCACGCCGCCCCGCTCGGCGTATAGATTAGTGGAACGATGTTGCTGCACGGTGTATTTTCGCGAGCGTAGATGGCGCTCCGGTAGTAATTTATTTTTCTTGCAGCGTGCATGTCTAAATTGAAGACGATTTTTGCGCTTTAATATTGGCTTCGGTCTTTATTTCTTCAACTTCTTGTTAAATAACATGGCGCTGCAAGATAGAAACGTGGTTGTTAGAAAATTGATCAACCGCGAGAAAAAGCGAAGCCAATATTTTAAACAGAAAACTAATAATATTGAGGAAATATGAAATATAATGAAACAAAATATGCGTAATAATGGTAATTATTGGCAATCTAGGAGATAAGGATGAACAAATTGCATAAAAAACGTTGTATTTCTAATGCTGGTGCGAATCGATTGAAATACGGGAGAGAACCGTTCAACTGCAGCCACAACAATAATATTGTAGGAACGTTTTTCTTTGAAAATTCACGTAACTATAGAAAGCTGCGCCACTTCTGCAAAGGTGGCATACGAGACCAAGAAAAATTTAAATTTGATTTATGTGTTACTCTTATTTTATGTAATCTATCGTTTCGTTTACTAGACAAAGAAGCATTCGTCTCCTTCTGGAATAAATATGCGGACTGTAAATTACCTAGTCGGACATCGATACGAAATGTAGTACCATTTGCTCGTGAACATATAGAAAAAAGAATGAAAACGGAATTGAAAGATAAAAAAACTGTGGTTGTGTGTGGACGAAACAACAGAACGTCAAAAACATTATGTGGTTAATGTAATGGTACGTACAATGGAACCACATCGACCATCATCCTCCTTCTTACTTGCTTCCAAAAGAGTTATAAATTGCACTGCCGATGAGATTGTAAAGGTGGTGTTGAACACATTGAACAAATTTGAAGTTTCAACTAAGCAACTTTTAATGTTTATGAGTGATGGTGCTGCAAACATGCGTTCTTTGGGCTGATCTCTTAAAGAACACAGTGGTAACTTCTTACATGTAACGTGTAAAATCCATACTCTAAATCGTGCGGCACAAACGATTCCTACATGTTTACAAAGGCAGTGTTTCTAAAGTCCCCGAAACGTACCCGACTATTTCACAAACTGTGTCCTGATTTACCTGAACCACCACAGCCGATTATTACACGTTGGGGAACATGGTTGTAGGCTGCGTTTTACTGCAACAAATGTTTTGATCAAGTAAAGAAGGTAGTTTTAAAATTCAATCCGACAGAAGCTGCAGCAATCAAGAAAAGCCAGGAAATATTTAAAGATAGTCAGGTTAAAAGAGATTTACAAACTATTCACAACAATTACTTCGGACTAGCGGAGGGAATAGAAAAATTACAAAATGTTTCGATGTCGCTAGTGGATTCTGTTCAAATTATGAATGATGTTCACGCACAGTTATGCGCTGTAGAAGGCGAAACAAATTGGTGTGTAATACGAAAATTTGAATGTGTTTTAGAGAAAGACTCCGATTTTCTTATATTAAGACAAATTTGTGAAGGTGCGTGTGAAGATGCATTAAGTTGTTTCAAAGATTATTTTAAATATGCATATATAACATCGGTAGATGTCGAACGGCCGTTTTCGGCATTAAAAAACCTTTATTCCGCACGTCGTACTCACTTGACTGAAACAGCTGTCGAAACATATCTAATGTTTCAAATATTTAACAGATGTTACCCAGTTTGTGATTTCATGGAAGACTTTTAAAACGGTAAGCGTTTCCGCACGTTTTATAATTTATTTCTTACCTTCTATTTTATGTGTAAACTTTTATGCGCTCGCCACGTCTCTGGCTATTTGCCCAGGTTACTAATTACATACCCCAATAGAGCTCTTATTCAGAGCAAAATATTTATAAATGCTCTATATTATCCACATTTTATTTTCCTATAACGTATAAAAATCTTAATTTTGATTAAATCTCTTATGTGCACTAGAAGAACGTATGGCAATGTTATTTTTTCTTATAAAACCCTTTCTAGGTAGTAGTGTTATAAATGTAAATCAACTACTTTATTTAATACCAACATATATACTTCCAAGAATCTGCTTAAGGATTTCAAAGGACAACACCTGCTGACTTTATTATTATGTGTAATTATTTCCGCAAACGGCCTAGAGCATAGACAATAACAATTTTCATCGATCATTGCCACGGTTAGCGCAACCTTTGTAAAAGCATTTTAACTTGATAAATTGTAATAATTAGATACGTTGAGATATGAATCTAATGACTGGAAATTGTAAGAACTTATGAATTACAAATAAGTGACAATGCGTAATAGAGTAAAGGATGTACTTGTAACATTAACATTATAATACTATCCTTGATAAGTGCACGTAAGGATGATGAAATTGTGCATCTGTAAGGATATTGTCTTTAACCTTTAAAAGCTAACAAGAACAAGGTTGTTTAATTTCATAATACGTATTTACTGTAGATACATATATATATATATATATATATATATATATATATATATATATATATATACAGCATATATGAATGAAAATAAGTGTATGAGTTTGATTCGTATTGAGATCTAATATGTTCTAATATTCCTGATATACGTAGATTTATAAAATCTAAAAGGTTGATTTAGGAATTGTATATGTAATTGTTACCTTACTTACTAAATCAATTAATGATGTAGATGCTCTGAAGTACAACAAAGAAATAAATATAGCAAGTTTTTAACGAAAGTTGTTTATTCTACTATTCTGCTATTCACAAATTTACAAAGCAAGGACCAAGAGAAACACAGAAATCAATAACTGACTGATAGAACGAAACAATAGAAAAATACTCCAAGATGTTAGAGTTAGAAGAGAATCAGAAATAACTAGTGACAACTATTTAGCCCATAAACTTAGAAATAAACAATTCACTCACAAATATAATAATAATAATAATAATAATAATAATAATAATAATAATAATAATAATAATAATAATAATAATAATAATGGTAATAATAGTAATAATAATAATAATAATAATAATAATAATAATAATAATAATAATAATAATAATAATAATATATTTGTCCATCATACATCATTCTATTACAGGACAAACTACAAAAGTAAACATAAATTGTAGATATAGAAACTTTTCTATATAGCATTGAATAATTTGAGAAATGACAAAAGAATAAAGGGCCAAGAAGAAAAAATAGTGACAGAGGAATGAGAAATAAGGGAACTATGGCGACACCATTTCCAAGAATCATTATCTAGCAATTAAGGGAATAGAAAAAATAAACAGCGAGAATGAAGATTAAAGAGAGGGACAGGGAGAAAATATAGACGAAATAACAAGCGAAGATATAGAAACAGCATTAAAGAAATTAAAGAATGGGAAATCTCCTGGACACGATGGCGTAATATCAGAGATATTGAAATACATGGACTTAGGAGGTAGAAAATGACTAACGGAAATATGTGACGAAGCATGGAGACAGGAATCAATACCAGAAGACTGGGAGGTGGGAGTAATATTACCCGCACATAAGAAGGGAGACGCTAAAGAATGTGATACCTATCGAGGAATGCAACTGTTATGCTCGACACTGAAAGTCTACGAAACAGTATTAGAACAAAAATTGAAGAATGCAATAGAAACAACATTAGATGAAGCACAAAGTGGCTTTAGGAAAGGCCGAGGAGTAGAGGACCACATATTTACAGCGAAGCAAATAACAGAAAAAAGCTCTACTGACTAAAACACAAACATACACGGCCTTCGTCGACCTGGAAGAAGGATTTGACAAGGTGAAAAGACAAATGATATGGGGCAGTTTAATAAAAAGTGGAGTAGATGGAAAGCTAATAGGAGCTAAATAGAAGCATTTGATGAGCTAAGACAAGGAGGTGTTATGAATCCGACACTGTTCAATATTTTTATGGATCACCTCCTCATGGATCATAAAGGACTGTACGCCAAAATTGAAGAAACTGCATGTGGGATACCGAAACCTAGAGAGGGCGGATTTGCAGACGACGTGGTGCTTATAGCAGGAAAAGAGGAATACCTACAAAATAATTTGCAGACATGGAACAACGTATAAATACTCACAAGACAAAGATTATGGCAATAGTTCAAGAGCAACAAATCTACAAATTAATGGAACCGTTCCTAGAATACATCGAAGGAAAACAGTTAAATTGGGGACACTTGAAGAGAATGAAGGAAAGCGTACCAGTAAAACAAATATGGGAAGCTAGAATACAAAAGAAAAGAAACAAAGGAAAGCTGGGATGCAACGGTCGCAAAAATTATCCAAAGGAAGGGAAAAACAATAGCAGAAGTAAGTAGATTAGCACAAGATAAGAATCAATGGTTAAAGTTTGTACACACGTGAAAAGAGAAAGAAAGTGCCGACACTGAAAAGTCGAACAAACGCACATTTGGTATAATATTTGCTAAAGAAATTCCCCGTTCCAGTGAAACAACCATTCTAATCCTATAGGCAATACCATAAACATTTATATGGCTAATCTACGAGGAAAAAAACTCGCAGCCATTTACAATTTGATGGTACTGAATAGAAAATTTCAGAAATTGCAGGAATATCTAAGCAACGACCGCTTGGAGAATAGGGAAATACGCACATACACATTACGTATTTAGTATGTCCAAACAATGGCCATCTTGAACATCTGTCGAGTGTATGGTTCGTGATTGAAGTTGTTCTTTCTTCTTCCAGCGTTTCCTTTCGCGTTCGCCTCGTCTTTTTTCATTTTAATGGATTTTCAAACGGCAGGACGGCGCATCTCGTCTCTCCTCCGGTATTTTTAGAATGGTATAGTGTTATTCTTTTCCATGAATTTTAACAAGAGACATTGAATCGTATTACAAGATTCCAGGTTATATAAAAATGTCGTAAAGAGCGAAATAAAATTAAAAATGCACATATCGGAGAGTTGCTCCGCGCGGCAACAGGATCTATAGCCGACCGCGAGGATAATAAGGATTACGTATAGGTTATAACAATAAACAATCCGGCGACAACTATTACGGGCGCAATTAACATTGAAGGAAATTTCACTGCGAATAAATATAAAATAAATAACGTTACTTACGCACTCATTACGTTTCCTTCTAAGTGGAGAATATAAACATTACCTGTCCGGCGACCGGTGAGATTTCTGAAAAGCCATGGAAAATTAAACGCGTTCCGTAATTGCCCGTGTTTTCTTTCGTTCGGTCGTCCGTCCGTCCGTTCGTTTCTAAAAAAAATTATGCGCGTTTTAATTTACAATGGCCGTGTATGTATCGCGCATTTACTTACATTCCTTCTGCGGACATTTTTCAGCCACATTCTCACGGTGTGTGCCCGCGATCTCCTCACCGATCCGATCGACTTTGTGCTCTCCTTCTCTGATTGTCACTTTAACTGAATTGCATATCCGCACGTCCGTACCAAACATGTATACAGTACGATGCAAGTATAACGATTTGTACAGGGTGCACGCAGAGAAACGTTTACTTGTACCAAGACTGTTCACCTCAATTCAAGACAATTACTGATTTAATTATCCACAATAGAATTACTGTTTTACATCAAAAGAAATATTTTCTTAGCGTCTTTTTCTCTACTTGAGAGAAGCATACAGTGCATTTTTTAATTATTGAACATATAAACGTTGGTCCAGATACGAATTGCTTTTGTGAATGGCAACAGGGCATTCGAGTCTCACTAAGAGATCCCATCCAGTCGCAGTATACGAGGGTCGCGCTATATATTTTGAGATACAAGAAAACTACAAGTCTTTTTACGAAAATGATTTTATTTATGTTCAAAATAATCTCCTCCTGCATCAATGCACTTTTGTAATAGAAGTTTCCACAACGTAAAAGCGTGAAGCCAGTCATCTCTTGGAATGCTCTCAAAAAATAGATGAATTGCTTCATCTATCTCATCCTCCGTCGTGAAACGTCGATCACGTAAATGTTTCTTTAGGTTGAAGAACAACCAGAAATCACACATGGCCAAATCAGGCGAATAGGGTGGATGTTCAATGACTTTTACCTTATTTTCACGTAAAAATTCTGCTGTGCATAGTGTGACGATGCATTGTCGTGATGCAACATTAACCCGCGAATGTTGGCTGACTCAAGAACTGTAGGTAAACATTTTGTGGTGTACCAGTTTCCTGTGACTGTACGTTGATTTTCCAGCTTTATTGCTTTTACTACTCCGGTACTACGGAAGAAAACTGCGTACATAACTTTCTTGACAGTCCTTTGCCTTTTGGCCATTGTTGGTGTTGGTGCATCTTCGTGGATCCACACGCGGCCCTCCTGGCGGGTAGGAATATCGTAAAATGGGATGTAAGTCTCATCACCTGTTACTATTTTTGATAGAATGCGATGTCCACCATTATTTAGCATTTCCAATGTTTCCCGAGCGATTCTTACTCGCTCTGCTTTTTGGAAATCGGTAAGCGTGTGTGGCACCCAACGAGTAACAATTTTTTTCATCCGAAGATGATTATGTAAAATTAAATTTACTGTTGCGGATCCAACACCTAGAGTTGCCTCAATCACTTCATAGGTACATCTTGGATCTTCGTCGATCATACGTCTCACACTCTCAATGTTTCCAGCGGTAAGTGAAGAACAGGGCCTACCGGTACGTTCCTCATCACCAAGCGATATCCGTCCTCTTTCAAATTCGCTATACCAGCGCAATACAGTTGCACGTGAAGGACTTTATCACCAAATGCGAGTTCCAATCGTTCAAGACTTTGTTGTTCACTTAAATCGACCTTAAAATCGTAGTAAATCATTGCGCGTACATGTTCTCTTGACAAGTCCATGTTTCGATCGTACCTACCACGTTTACTCTATGACAGCAGCGACTCAACTGACAGTCAGAGTTTACTACTTAAGGATGGTGGTATTTAGAAATGTAGTGTTGCCAGCTCTAACTTCTCTACTTTTGTGGCATCTCAAAATATATAGCGTGTCCCTCGTATCATAAAACGAGCAGCGGTACGCACGCATATTATAAACACGCTCAATCACGTATACATATTATAATTCAACGTCTTCTGACAAATTGTGTTAATACAGAATTATTGCGTAATTTTTCTGTATTCTCAGATTATGTTAGAAAGTACAGTTTCTTATATTCATTTTGTTGCTGCTATGCAATGTAGGAGAACGAAAAAGTAATTCTAAGTAGGAAAATAAACAACGATTCTTATAAAATTGAACTAAGGAAAAATAAATTCGATAATTATACAAAATAAGTTGAAATTCCAACAACGTTACTTTCTTAAAATTTCCTGGCAATTTTGAACTTTGTAACTTTTGTATTTGTTGCGTTTCAAAATACGTTTCACAGTACTTCTACTAACACCGATTTCGTCTGCATTCTGCCGGCTTGAGCAAGGTTCGCCCATTGCAACTAACGAACAAACCTTCACTTCCCGCTCGGGATGCATTAGAGGGATTTGAGCTTTATCAAAGTTTTCCCTATAGCATTATAGTACAGCATGTTCCATTAAAATCAAATACACAGCTTAAATATCCTGTTTGGTACACAAGTGAGCACATTAAAGACGAAATTGAAAGAATATTATCACCTAAAATACAAGAAGTTTAGCTGTATGGATGATTTGAATAACTATAGATCGTTACGCAAACAAATAAAAATTAATGATAATAAGGTTTTATTTAATAATTTTATACTACAATCAGAATTTGCTATTTCAAGTAATACTAAATAATTTTGGCGCTACGTTAATGCTAGGAAAAACAGTTCTGGTACTCCCAATTCTGTCTTAAGTTCGGGTGGTGTATTCTTCAATGACCCGTCGTCGTGTAGATGACTCTTTAAAGACTTTTTTCAATCAGTTTATTTGCCTAAATCTGACTCTGCAGGACATCATGCAACATCTCCGAGTGACTTGATAGTTGGAGTTGATCACATTACTGAAAACGAGGTTTTTAATACTTTAAAATCGCTGAAAGATAATAACACTATGGCAATGATGGTATACCTATCTTACTTTTAAAAGGCTGTAGCCAAGTATTTATTCCTCCTTTACGCTATTTATTTAATCTCTGAAGACATATACTTTTCCGAATCTTTGGAAAATTCCAAGCTTGGTACCAGTGCATAAGAAGGGCAATAAGCAATTAATCGAAAACTATAGAACGGTTGCTATTTGCGAAGGTTTTTGAGAAATGTTTATATTCACGCATTTATCCTCAGATTAAGCCGTTTATCTTCATAAATCAGCACGGATTTGTCACTAACCGTTCAACTGTAACCAATTTAGCAGTTATTAGCCAATTTGTATCTGATAATATGGATCAGAATAAACAGGTAGACGTCACCTATACAGATTTAAGCAAAGCATTTGATCACATTGACCATTCTATACTACTTATGAAACTAGATGCAATTGGTTTTTCTACGTCTTTAATTAATTTCTTCTCGTCATACCTTACGCAAAGAAAACATTATGTAGCTCTCTCCGGACATGAATCTCAACATTTCTTTCCCACTTCTGGAGTGCCTCAAGGAACGAAAAGCTTCATCCTGCAGTCGCATCATTAGTCTCACATTACCCGTCAACCAGGGCATAGGTGACTTAGTGAATTTGACAAAATCAATGAGATCATCTTGATCGAACAAATGTACTAAGTGATGTTCCAGAAACTCAACCTTCCCTTCAATGTTGCCAAAGGAAGCAGTGCAAATCTAAATTAAATAAATCAAAGCTCATGCATTTAAAATGACGAACTAGTTTGTACTCAAGAATCTGAGTACATGTATTATCTTTTAAGGAACAGTATACTCTCAGTATAGTCTCATGATCAGCAAATAATAAACGACCGCAGCTTCTCATACAAGAATCAAATCTAATAAAGATCTACTACCACCAGTTGTTTTGGTTGGAGTGGTAATTAAGAACTGTCCACGAAAAAAAGTGGTCGATGTTAAACGCAAATATTAAATAACTAGACAAGAAAGATAACTTTATTTTACTAGTAGTAGAAGCATTATTCGGTAACTTATAACACGATAAACACAATTCTGTAAAACACCTTGTGCAGTGTAGAATGCTCTAACTTTTCTTTTGACACCACGCATCAGTACTTGTACACGTTCAGTAGTCATCATTGCATCAGCCGCATTCCACAATTTAGTAAAGTGTTTCATGTCTCTTGCATATTTACCCGTCTTCATTAATTTTCTTTTAACATTTGCCCAATATCTTTCAATAGGTCTCAATTCCGAGCAGTTTGGAGGATTGGCAATTTTTTGTACAACTGCAATTCCATTGTTTCCGTACCAATTTATAGCAGCTCTAGCACAATGGGCCGTCGCTAAATCAGGCCAAAATAATATTGAGCCCTGGTGGCCGTGGATCAGTGGCAGGAGACGTTTTTCTAAACATTCCTTTATGTAGATATCTTGATTTATCGTGCATGTTGTGACAAAAAAATTGCCCTTTAGCCCACAAGAATTTTTTTAGCGAACTTGTCCATCCTTTTGGTTCTAAACCTTTCTGGAACATCCAGCCGTTCACGTGCAACGTAAAACTGTTGACCTGGTAACTCTTGAAAGTCTGCCTTTACGTAGGTCTCATCATCCATCAAAATGCCGTTAGTTTCCATTAAAAAATTTCATACAGTTTACGCGCACGGGCTTTACATATTCCTTGTTTGGTAGGATCGCGATTTGGTGTTGTCGATACTTTATAGGAACGTAATCCTACACTCTCCTTATTTTTTTTTTGCACATACGACTTCGATACACCTTTTCTGCGTGCGACATCATGGACGGAAACACTAGGGTTACGCTTAAACTCACTAATTATGCTTTTTGCCATTGCCTTGTCTACTCGACCTGCTTTTCTTCTAGAATTTCCTTTTCTTTTAATCGACAAAGTTGAATGGAAGTTTGCAAGTACCTTTTGAACCGTGGATTTTGCAACTCCCACAGTTTTTGCCAATAGAAATTGGCACATACCCGGATTTTGCTGATAGGTGGACACAATTTTTCTTCTTATTTCAACTTGTTTCGACGACATTTTCCTTAATCGTAGACTTTCTGCAACAAATAAATATGCGATAAATTTACACCTCGTCAACTTCGTTCCGTCGTTTATCTTTTGTTTTACAATATTTATGCCACAGCAAACTCGACCACGTTTTCGTAGACAGTCCTTAATTGTGTTAGTTCTAAGGAGTCAAGCATATTAGAGAAGTAAAATACATTGGGACTGTTTTTATTAAGCAAATTAATGTTAAAATCTCCCAGACAAATAACCGGATCATATTGTTAACTCAACGATGTACATATAACATCTCTTGAATTTGTCACAAAAGTACTTATAATTAAGGCCGGACGGTTTGTAAAAGCCAGCAATAGCTATCTTAATCTTTCCGATGTTAACAGATACCCAAATCTGCCCAGTACCATCATCAAGATTAATACTTTAAATTACGTTTGGACATTTATTGACAAGTTTGACAACTCAAATTACCTTTGATGTTTATCAACGTCACATTAATTTTAAAGCATGTTTACTAATGAAATTGAAAGCTATTTTCGTAATGGGCAAAAGCAACAGAATTGAGAAAGGTCTTATTCTATGGAACTATGTATGGATGAATTTTATCTTCAGTTTTCTCTGGATTACGTTTTTTATGACTGTATTGTATAAATATGCATAATGTATCAAATGAAATAAACTCCTTTTAATTGCTATGATGTAAACACCTTAGATTTTGTACTTTGATATGTCTTAAATGAAAAGCCAGATAACTATTCTAGTAGTAACTTTATTGTTTTAGTTCATACTCTATTTATTTACATGTTTATCATTAGATGTCTGCTTATCGATTAAACCTTACTAACACCTTTTTTATAGCCTTAATGCTTAGTAAGACATCAGCGGACATTACTCCGACATGCGTTCGCAATAAAAACAATGCCCGCGTCTGTCTTCTTGATGTCAATACACTACAAAGCGGATTTACTATTCTAAATTCCTAAATAAAGTTAACAAATAACGTCCAAGCACTAACAACCACAAACGAACATAAGAAAATATATCCACCACCATACGTCTTCAAATGTTAATGAAGATATCAATCTTCCATCCTCATTTCCATTTACGAGTATCGATGGTCAAATCATCAGATCCGCTATCTTAACACGTCCGTACATTCGTTGTAAATTAGGAGCGGAGATGTGGCCATAGAAGAACGAAGAAGAGGGCGCTCGATTACGCGGTAATTATCTGCACGCGTCAAAAAAGAACTATAAAAAACAAATAATAACGTATATTCTGCGAAATTACATGCACACACATATACAACCGGGCGTGGAATACCAAATGAGCATCATTAAGCACATTCGCGCATCGTATGTAACAAGAAAGTGCGTTCATCGGATTGAGCACGTGATGCGGATGCTCGTTGAGAGAAAAAAAAGCTGTCCGGTCTAACTAGAGCAATTAGATCTTCTAGTTTTGTTTACTCCATTGTTATTGGGTTTCGAGTATACAGTTGTGCTATAAAGAAGAATAGAAGAATTCTCCTGGTGAAGTACTATTTGGAAATCTTTTATCTGTCACCTTACTATGTTACCTCAAGTTCATTTTTCCTTGGGTAATATTTAGATTTACTGAGGCGAATGTCCAATTTTTCTATTAATCAATTTTCATTATTTAATAATAATAATAATCTTTATTAATTCCAAGTATCCATACATAACAGAATTCGTCAAAGAAAAGTATAATAATAATGCAAGTAAAAAAAGCTAAATCCACCACCTCTATTAAACTAAAAAGCAAATACAAACATTTAGAACATTTAGAAGGAGAAACGTAATTTAAACCATAGTGAATTAGCAAATAGTATCCCCTAAGAAATCGTCAACACGGTAGTAGCAGTTTTTGGCTAAAAAGTTTTTTACATTTTGCTTGAAAGGTGCTGTGCCTTTTAGGTAATTAGGTAGCTTGTTGTATAACCTCCTACCCAAGTGCTGTGGGCTTCTATCGGTCAGATGTAAATCGCATCTAGGTATACACAAGTCACAGGCATGGCGGATATAATGTTGACGGATGCTGCTGTTGGTTGGAAGATCATTTCTGTCTTTGTGTATGTAATAAGTTGCTTCTAAAATGTATAAAGATGGAACCGTTAGAATTTTTAATGCCATAAATATCGGTTTACAGGAATCGGTTGAATTTAGGTTTCCGAGAATTCTAATAATTCGTTTCTGTGTAAGGAAAACGATTTTCGCCGAAGGAGATGAGCCCCAAAGTAGGGTTCCGTACGTCAGTCTTGATTGTATTTCTGCATGGTATACGCTTAATAGTGTATCAGCACTTAAAGCATGTTGAAGACTTCCAAAGAGAAACGCCTTAGTATGAAGGATGTTGCTAAGCTTGGTGTAATGGTCTTCCCACAACATATTGTCTTGTATAGTTACTCCTAAGAACTTTGTATTATTTATCTGCTCTATCGATTTGTTGTCAACTAGTATGTTGCAGTGAATATCTTGAACACGCTGACGAGTATGGAACAGTAGAAAATAAGTTTTGTCCTCATTTAGTTTTAATTTATTAGAAGGAAACCATTGATAGAGGAGATGAATTGCTTCATTGCTGGCCCTTGTTGTTTCTGGTAGACTGTCTTTGCTGAGTAAAACAGTTGTGTCATCTGCATACATGTAGATCAGTGCGTTAGAGATGAAATTATATATGTCGTTAGTACATAAGTTAAATAATAGGGGACCGATTACCGATCCTTGGGCTACTCCATGAAGTACAGGTAAATATTTCGCCTAGATAGTTTTCCCTTATGTTTTAGTGTTTTAGCCTCAAGTTTTCCAAGAACTTTCTTTCATATGGCTTAAAAATAAATTGTAGTCCTAATATAGAACACTTACTCTATCAGGTTTAAAATCCTGGACTGTTAACATTGTGTGTATAGGGCATCCCTAAACTTTCTCTTTCTTTCTCGACAAATTACTTAAAGCAAGATTAAACGATGGCTTTTTTAATTAAACCAACATATTTCGTGGACAATTGTTGGTTCTTTTTCCAAACATAATAAATAATAACCATAAGAAGAAGTTTACATGTTTACAGAATTCTCTAGAAGTGACCGGTTAGTATACATTGATCATTTGTCTATACTATTGAAATAGCAGCCGTAAACAAATGTTTAATTTTGAATCTTGACGACTTTCATCGGTAAGTAGATATTTAAATGTTTTAAACGAGGCAACAATTTAAAAAAATAATCTTTTTAAATTATTGGATGACTATACTTTTCGAAAAATAATTTGATAATAAATTTCCTACTAATATTCTTATTTTAAAAAATTGCACAATGCATGCCATGCAAGGGCGCAACTGGAAGACTGAATCTATGCTGCTCTATGACATTTAACCCCACCAACGACTGCATAACATTAAAATTCACTGACAAACAATTACGATTACTTGAGGAACGATATTTAATATTCGAAATTATGCAAGATACAACTGAATCTATGTTGTTAATTGTTCTAGGAAAATATTCCATTAAAATTGAAGATTTAGGATGTGAACAAAATGAACAGAGGACAAGTTATTTACCCGTTCCACCATGATGGTTGTTGACTAGACTTCAAATAATCTCCTAGCACCCCCGCTCCAGCGATAGCAGACCATAAAATGAGTTGGAGCTATTGAGGAAAAGCTCATAGCTTTTCGCAGTGTCTGTGCGGACTTTTATTTCCGAGATTGTACTAGTTGTTGTTCTATTCTTGGAAGTCTTGCAATCTATTTTTCGCTTAACCCATATGACAAGCTCTTAAATTTCAGTCACACTGTATCGTTTCGTTTACCTTAATTGGTTAAACCTGTTTGTCTATGTTTCCCTTTAAAATATATCGGTTTAACCTTCCAACAACAGATTTTATTTACTTATGGCATTTCCTTTTAGTTATTTACCCTTTTGTTATTGTTTCTGCTACTTTGGGTATCACATACTTCATTGGATATGCTTTCGCATTAATATTAATTTCCTTATAGCTAAAATACAGTTAAAATTAGTCTTCTATTTTTCCTAAGAGTCTATACTTCCCCTTTTCCTTGTCTTAGTAACTCTTTGTCTTTTCAATTGGAAGTGTTTACATCTAGTAAGGGCTATGTATCAATCAGCTAGTTTGGTTAGATTCTACGAAATTGGCAAGCTTAGGTGCGTTCGGTAAGTCTTCCGTATGGCGAGTCCGTTCAGATTACGTGCATAGTTTTTTTTTTTTAGTGATCATTTATATTCATTATTTATATTCTCATTCGACCTTATTTATGTATTCCACCATTTTAAATTCTCACTTTAGCATCTTCCGTTATCATAACTTAGTGTTTGAGCCACGTAGTTCTATGACGTATTTCCGGATCGGGGGAGAATTACATTTTCTACTGTATTTCCGACCTTTTATCGTAAAATGTTATCACTTGTGGCCTGATTGTTGAGACGTTAGTATACGGTAGTGTTTTCTATTTTGTAATATTTGGAATTAATCACGTTGAGTGGATATTTTAGAAACATACCTATATTTTCCGTTGCCGTCATTTGGTCCCGATTATTGGATTGGAAATATTTGAGAGGAAGTCTACGGATTGCTGCTAGGCAGGATTTGAATGCAACGTCGCTAACATCTACCTTTGATTTGCCACGTGGGGTTAAGATTTTTATTCGTCCCCATCTTATTAGTCGTTTTCCCCCTTTTAACGGGATTCTATTCTCGGGTACACTGTCTTGGTACCTCGTTTTGAAGATTTCTGTTTTGGATATACCTGATTCTAGATTTTGGAATATTTTTGGATTATTACCTTTTTGAAAATTATCTTTTGGATCTACTTGTGTTTTTGGAAACACGTTTTTGAAATTACGTTTCGGACTTATCCCTGGACCACTTCGACCATACTACCAGCTAAGTTTAGATCTTAGTATTTAAATTACCTTCCCTCGTGTTGAGCCTTTACATTTGACCATTAATTACACTATATTCAATGTTTGTTTGCATTTAAATTTAATGCTATTAACAGGAATCATTTTCTTTTGGTTGCAATTGTATTTTGTTACATTCTACAATTCATATTCACATTGACCATACCATATTACCACTTTTTAACTTCACTATTGTGACTTTTGATAAGTTTTAATCAGGGTAGTACTATCTGGTCCAATTTTATTACTCGCATATTAACCCAAATTGTCCCCTTTTCCCTTATAATTTTTAATCACTATCTCACGGGTTCCTGTTTACCTCGATCGCCTGACAGGGTTATTTCAAGCAGGTGACGCCTATATAAAGTAAATTGTCTTGGTGAGTGTATTGACCCACTCCTTCGCCGACGAGCAGGCTGGCATCCTGAATGAAGGATTCACTATTTATTGAATTATTAAATTTACGGGGGAAAGTTGTTGTACCCTTTTGTTATTTTAGATTCTTCTTTTTTATTTAATTCCTTTTGCAATTTCAAGGGGTTAGTACGTAGCAAATAACTTAGGCCTTCTCAAAAATAAACGATGCAATTATTTTTAGACTGATATTTTTCCAATCGGCTGTAAACAAACTACAATTCATTACAAATAAGCTCTCCAAGAGAAAACAGCATGTAATTGGATATACACGCATTGATCGTAAGTAATACGAAAATAAAATGTAATTAATATCTTCCCTTACACCGTAATAACAACTTCCATTCAATAATTGTATGCATATTCATCACAATTAAAATAATTACTAGAATCGTTTCTATGTACGTGGTGATAGGACTTTGCACCTCTTGAGAAGGATAGCTCTTTTGCAGACTGCTTTAACTACTTCTGCTGGTATCTTTAAGAATTATTAATGACACACACGATCGTCTTCCAGAGAAGAAACATTGCGTAACTTGCGTAAACGCCGTATTCCGCTAAACATTAAGAGTTGCGTCTGTGTATGTTCATAGAAAATCCAGTAATATTTTATGAATTTACCCGAGGTTGTCTTATTCATACAATTGATGATTTAATAAGTCTATTCTTGTTAAACCTTGCACAACAATGCATTAGTTGAGCAGTTGAGCAATCGACATTTTTGCCTTTTAAATAATAATACTAGATGTAACTATAGTTGTTTGCTCTATGAAGAGAGGTTTGTAATTGATGCATTACTGTCTCGTTGAATTGATGAATTCCTCTTGTAGCTGTAGTTCTTTTACAAGTTCTTGGAGAATGGTGTTATTGCGATATTGTTAAGTCAATATTGGCAGCTTTCCACATATCATTAGATCATCTCAAGGCTTTAAAGGCTTTAGTTTGAATTTGAAGAAAGGGGTCTACAGATGCAACTAATAAATAAACTGACTAGGAAAGGGTTTATCAGAAATTATATACGAGGTAGGTGCCATAAATTCTCGGCCTGACAAGCTTACACAGGTTCAAACTCTGTTTTTGGTAGCTAGCCAGACAACGTGACTAGTGCATGCAGGCATACGCCTAATCACATTAAACAACGCTCAGACGGCGTTTATGGTGATATATCTCCTTCATATTCCACTGTAACAAAGTGGGCAAAATATTTCTGTTTGGGACAAGAATCCTGATGATGAGCGCCCCAGTCAGCCAATTGAACCAATAACACCTCAAAACATTTCAATTATTGAAGAAATGGTATAAGCTGTCAACACAGCACATATTATGTGTCTTTGCCGCATAAATTGAGGGATAATATTCGTGCAAAACGAGGAAAATTGACAAGAGGTGTTCGATTATTGCGCCATAAAGCACCTGTCCATAGTACCGCCATTTCACAAGCTGTCATCCGCGAATGTGGCTCTCAAGAATTGGAATATCCACCGTGTAGGCCGGACATGGTTCCAAGTGATTAATATTTATTTCCTCATTTAAAGGAAGATTAGAGGGAGCGTCGCGTCGTTTTAAGGACGATAGTGAGTTGCAAGCAGTATGCCACAAAGAACTGTTTGATGAGGCTGTGGCATGTTTTGCTCAAGAAAACTTAAGGAAGTAAACAATTTATAGTCGTGACAATACTATCTATCTGCATAATCTTTTTTTTAAACTGAGTCAGCCTTGTGGAGGGGTTATCCAATTTATTTGGCTTCTGATGTAACAGCGGCGCTTACCTAAATTTAAGGACATTTTTGATCTTTGTAGAATATAAGGTGATCACTTGAATTTTTATTGTTAACAAATTTTCTCGATCATAAACATTATTTTTCGTAAATTTGTACATTACCAAGATTCCCAGTTGTGTTCTTGTTGAAGACCATCTATGCCTTAGAGAACGTTATGAACATATTTCATATCAATCAGGCATTTGCGACTTTATTTGCTAAATGAGACACGAACTCCTTCAATCAGAGGCCTTCGTTTCTTCATTGGTATGCTGCTAACCCGTGTTCCAGGACCTTTCTTTGTGATAATTTTTGTTCTCACATCTTGCAGGAATATTTTATCGGAGGTAATATATTAATACTGAAGTTATTAAGCTTCTATCAGGACAGACGGGTAGATAAAATTGCACCGCTAGTAGAGCATTGTTTTTAAATAACAGCTACTATCAGCAGTTAAATGCCTTCTGACAGTACAGAACCATGTATCATAGACACTGTAAATAACATAGTAGAAACATAACAATACCAAGAAAATTGACAACATTGGTAAATTTTATGTCGTAAAACAACATCGATTCTTGGATAGAGTATACGTAGCTTCTGAAATCAATGGAAACCGTATAACAAATGGAATAACACACAGTAGAGGGATTGTCGCGATAAAATTCTCCAGGTTGTAATACTGAATCCCTTGCTGTAGTAATAACAGTTAAATTAAGTATGGTAATGTTTCATTTCTTGAAGTGACTCAGAAGTTGAAGACAAGCAATGAACTGTGAATCAGGACCCTATCGACTTGCTTACTCAATTCTTGGAATGGTGACTTGGAAAATTACATTTTTATCCGTAAGGGAGATGTTTCATTACAATGGCATACAGTGGCTAATCAGAACACCCTATTCGCAGCCGATGTTGTCGTTGTTGTAAATATTGAACATTACAATAGATTTCGCAAATTATGTGGTGCCATTAATGTACGTGGTCATTGGTAATGAAAGGGAGAAGAAAAATTATCTTGGAATTCTACTTACAATTATATATAAGCAGTAGGAGGAGGTGTCAAATATTAAAATTAAAATTTAAAACTGTGTAAACTACATTCATGAGACAATAACATTTTGACTGTGTAAAATTCATATAAATCGAAGTGCAAAAGCATAAATAAAATTGTAAGAAGGACACGTACACAATAAGTTAAAAACTGATCTATTATAATAAAATTAGATTTGATGATATTTAATAATCCTTCTTAAATGTTAATAACAAATAAGTAGACATCTATGGTTGGTGGGAAGAACCAACCCAAAAAAATCGTAGTATACCCTAGCTTCAAACCACATACGACAGAAACCAGTAACCCAAGCATTAATTATTCAATAATTTAATTAATTATTCAATAATTTAATTATACTGTAACCTATAAAAAAAAAACTTTTTCATTAGCTCATTCACTTGCTCCTAATTTCAATTATTAACTTTAGGTTTTTTTCCATTATTGTAATTTTTCTTTTATTGGAGATCCTTGTAGCTGGCCTGATGATGTATTTTTTTAACACGAAACTGGTCGTCTAATTTCTCAATAGAACTTTGTGAGATCTGCACCACGTTTTCATTCCTATTTTTAATATGAATATTTACTTAAAACGAAGTGATTTACTTGGAAGAAACGTTTTTCTGTCTTGGATTTTCTAACCCTAAGAAAATGCTTATTTAATCAAAATAAAATTTCAAGAAAATTCTTTTCTTGTGTTATACATTTTTGTTGTCTTGAAATAAAAATATTTTCTTGAATAGAGACTGATTTTTGCAAGAAACCATTTCTTTGTGTGTATACACTAACAAAGAAGACATTCCAACCATTTTCTAAATAAAATTAAAATCCAAAAGCATCGTTCACGGTAAGTAAAGTAGACTCTGTAGAATTTTTTTTATTGAATCGGGCAATTTATTCATTATTATCATTACTTTTATAAACTAACCGTTTTATGCGTTACCGAAATACTAACAATAACACCTCCTATCTAATATCTATGTATAATTTAAAATTATACGCGTTTTTTTTAATCATTACCTCGTTACCAAACCTCCAAATTACGATTTAGTTATGCCCTCTCTTTCTTCTTTTACTCCAGCAAAGAAGCAAGCGTTCGCATTCCATCAGCTTATTCTAACATAATACTTAATAACCTGTATATCCCATTACCTAAGAGTTCGTATTTCGTTCGTTTTCTTCTTCGATTTTCTGCTTTGTTCGTCGAAGAAGGCGAATTAACAAACATTGCGTTCGTATTGCCTCGTTTCCTAAAAATATGAATAACCAATTAGGTATTTGCTCTGGGCTTATTGTATTTTTTTAAGGAGATTTATGAATAATTCACCTTAGTTATGTACCAATGCGATCATTAAATTCTTGTTAATGAGCCGGTTATTTGGTTAGATATTTATTTAATAAGAAGTGTGAATGGAAATGAGGAGCAGTTAACAATTTTCACGCTTTCTAACTTTGATTTTTAGCCGCTGGTGTCTTATTTTACTGCTTATAATTACATTCATCGGCCCCTAGATATGTACAGGTGCCCCAAGGAGGTGACGTATTAGGATTACTGCTCTATTCTTCATTTTGGAGAAAAATGTTGTCTGCATTAAATTTAGATATTGTACCCAAGTGACTTCTGGAGTTAGTTTAATAACAGTAAACAAAAGATACTAACGTTGAAGTTCTTAAACTATTGATCCAAAATTATGAGCTTTAGTGGTTATTTGCTGTCAGATGCGAGTTTTGCTTTTGGAAATTACATCCAAACGGTGCTTTGGGGTTAATATAGTTTGGTTACTATGACAATAGTATACAAAACATACTGATGTTGATGATCCTAGACTGTTAATTCAAAATTTCGGACCTAAGTGAAGAAGAATTATGTAAGAGGTATAATTTATGTAGTAAGAAAAAATTACAAAGATAGTGTATTTTAGCTAGTAGGATGTATAGGTTCCGCTACCTTGACCGACGATGTCCACAACCGAGGACATTTTGCTACGTCTTGGCGCCTTAATATGAAAGAAAAACTCAACCAAACGTCAGGGTAACGCTGAAGTTACTAAATATCCAAGATCCACTCTTGCAACTTTTCCCCGAACACCTTCATTCAGGGTGCCAGCCTGCTCGTCGGCGAGGGAGTGGGTAAACACTACTCACCAAAAACAAGTTAAATTTATAAGGCATCACCTGCTTGAAATAACCCTGTCCGGTGATCGGGGTAAACAGGAACTCACGAAGATGGTGAAGAAAAATTAGTTGATGAAGAAGAGGCGTTGTGGGAAAATTTAATCAAAATAAAAAAAAATAAAAATTTACAAATTTAACATATGAGATTCATTTAATATCAGAAAAATTTGGCAAACTTAGTTACGAGTTTATAATTCGACAAAAAGTCGTTTACAAGTGTATACAGGGCGTTTCATTAACAATTGCCCATATAGTAACTGGAGAATCCACAAAATATGGAGCGCACTATATTGGCTTAACCTAATGAAAATGTATATTGCATTATATATAATGCAAAAAGCGATTGTAACAGAGAGAAAAATTTTAAACAGTATTAATCAATGTCCAAGTATCCTATGATATATAGGTAATAACAACAACTTCATCATAGAGGAATTTGTTGCTTCTAACACTAAAACAAATCTCAATATAACTTTTTACGGTGATAGGAGATTTATGATCCCCCGAGCGGATGATATTGATGAGTGAAACATCAATTGGGACAATGTTTCGCCATAATGCTCGTAAACATTTGCGTTCTGGTTATCGTATTTTATATTCATTACAATGTACGGACCGAAGGAAATTTTAGACAAAGAGGAGGATGAAATAAGGAACGCTGAAACGTGACATAAAGCTCACACTAAATATGCCGCTAGCGTGTCTGCATGTTGCGGCGGGACTGCTTCCTTCGAGGGTTTTATCTAGAGTTTATGTCGCGTACGAGTGAGAATAACAAGTGTTATGTAAATCACACGCGCGCATACGACCTTCTTTTATCTCGAGGTGAGATGGGAATCTGGTTCGCCGTTCCTTCCTTTTAATATATACCGAAACAGATGGCCGTCGCTTTTGCTAATCATAGGAATGCTTATATACAGTTTGTCCCCGGATGGAGTTGACAAGAGTAAAAAATCTTTTTTATTTATTTTACGACGAAAAGTTATCCTTTAGGAAAAATTCTGCTTTTCTAAGAAATTACCTTCCCATGAAAAAAAAAAACGAGATCAGGCTGATAGTACATTAAGAAAAAGGAAAATGCCTCAAGAGAGAAGAGCTATTAATTATTATTTTAGATAACATGCTTGTAAAAGAAGGCGCAAATGAATGTAATGTTTTTACCCCTTTCCCAGCTGGTTGCAAACCCCATTTGTTTTAAGTCCTTCTGAGCCAGTATTTTTTGTGGTCTTTACACAGATTCCAGTTTTGTCGGTGTTAAAAATTCTGTCCTGTTTAAGTTTGTGTTTAGTTATTACCTGGCCCAGATTTTTTAAAAATAAAGCAACTTCTCGTTTATTAAACGCGTTTCGTAAAGAAACTTGGGAATTGCGTTTCAAAAATCCTTATAGCTAGTCGACTCCTGCAGTCTTTTTCGTTTTATTGAATGGATATTTTAAATTATTTCGAACTGTGAATTCATAGGCACACTTTTTCATTTCATCTCCCGAAGTACCATTCTGTTCACTATTGAACAAGGAATGTTTTCCCATTGAAACTGCTGAGGTGTTATTAGTTTTCATACATTTTCGAATACTGCTTTTAGAGATTCCAAAACATCTTGAGACTTCCCGAGTCGAACGTCCTTCATGATTAGCAGGAATTGCCGCTCTCAGATGGTCACTTGACCAGAACGCTTTTTGTGTCGTTCTTACACGATGCCGTACCGTCTAGAAAGAACTGATTATATTATTAAACATTATACCATCTGACGGGGTAATTGGAGTCGGCCACTATTACTCCGAATTAATTGGATCCTATAACCCCAAATTACAAAAATTTTATTTGTTGGAAATAATAAACTAAGCATTTTTTTAAGTACTTACTTTCTTGCAGAATTAGAGGTTAATATAATAATAATAATAATAATAATAATAATAATAATAATAATAATAACAATAACAATAATAATAATTAGAGAGCGGAATTATATGCATCGGAAATCGACAAAATATGCGCATATATATGCAGAAAAATTCTTCGAAATGTGCACAATTTTTGCTAAATATGCAGTTTTATTCACATATGCTTCTAATACCGATTAACTTCTTGTTAAATGTTGTAAAATAAGAATAATCACAACGAAGCGAGCATCTCTAATCAAAAAACTTGGTACAAGGTCTTCCTGCAGTTAATTTGCTCTGAAACGAAGCCATAATATTAGCTACATCATCCTCACAGATCGGACGAATGTTGAACGTCTGCAGTTGTTGGAGGTTCTCAGGAAAATCTAGTGTGCCAGTCGGCAAATAGGTTTCGGCGAAACAATAAGCAAACGCGCCTAAAATTTCTTTAGGATCATCTATGTCAACTCCGTTAGATGAAAGTCGCCCAGGAATACGTGTCCTCTCTTGCCTTGCATGAACAAAGGTGCATAACTGCTTAGGGTCAAATTTCATTGATGTTTTACATTTAATGTAGGACTTGTAGGCATTGGATATTTGGTTTTTTGTTGAGATCTTAATCTATAATACTCTTGATAAAATTTAAGGTTTTTAGTAGAGATCCATTTCTGTCTATAGAAATCTTTGGTCTTCAAATTTCTCTTAACTTCAGATGAGAACCGTGATGGAAAAGAAGATTTATTGGGTAAAAATTTTATTATGGAAAATAATCTCGACAAATGAACTACATCCGTTACATCAAACTAGCTGCCAAACAAAATCTCATAGTTGCACCGGTTTCAAACGGTCTCGCATGCTGTAAGCTAATGAAGAAGCTTTCATGCATTTGTGAGAGATGGCGCTATTTGGTGAAATCATTTAAATGTAGGTGTTCATTATTTTAGGTGACCTTTATTACCCCGGTGGCCACCATTCCCCAGTTTACCCCTACACTAAAACCACTAAGGTGGAACCAAGCTTCGTCTGAGAAGAACGATTTCTCAAGGATACTGTCATCATTCATGCGCTTTTAAAACCAATTGTAGTATTGCACTTTCACCACGTGATCAATGGGCTTGAGTTCTTGCACAATACGAATTCTACATAGATATTTTTCGAGATCAAGTACCATATAAAAAATTAGTTTCCTATGAAAGCTTTCTAATTGACTTCTTAAAGTAAATGATCTATACATCTCCTCACATCCGCAATAATTTCCGCAGTTCTTTTCTTGAGTCTACCACTACCGGGTTTGCGACTTACCGCACCAGCTTCATGACATTTAGCAACGCAGGGGATAATTTGTTGAAGATGAAACTCATCCATACATAGTTGCATAGAATAAGACCATTCTGTTGCTTTTGTCCATTATGAAAAAAGCTTTCAATGAAAATGTTTGGTGAACTGTAGTAAACATTTTAACTGTCAGATGTAGCTGTAATCAACATAAAAAAAATTATTCAAAAAAACATAGATTTCTTGATTATGTTTTTTATGATTATATTGTATTAATTCAATATCGCAGAAGTTATCACTGTTTTGCAGAAAGTTATAATGTGTAAAAATTCAGTTGTTGGTTGTCGCAATATTCCTATACATGAAAATAAATGGTATAAGCAAAAATCGTTAATACTTTGATTAAACTTTAACGCTTCATTCTCTTTGCTACGACAATATAACAAGTCTTCATTTCATCTTAACAAGTTTTCACTCGATAGAATGAAATTCGTGGCTACCGCAGCCGCGAAGCTACTAAAGGATTTTGATTGCCCTTAACGGTAGGTGAAATAGGTGTCAAGCACGTACGCTCAGCGCAGTATTTAACAACTACATATTCGCGGCAAAAGAAGGCAAAACCGATTGGAAACGGAGTGAAAACCTGTACGTCGTCTTACGATAATAGAAATTTCTAATTTTTTCATTTCATTGATGAAAACTCCGAGTTCGCGCTAATCAATCGGCGGCTTCCACACTTGTATATGTTAATGAAAGCGGCTCCTAACCGATTAGGATCGAGTTTCTAATGAATATTTTAAGCCTAAAACAATTCCATTGAGCGCCGATATGAATGAGAAAGTCCCCGACCTGCCGCCGTGTATTGTCTTCACTTGTCGGATGCGGTCCACGGCCGCCTGCTATTAGAGAGAGCTACGCACGTACAATGCGAGGAATGTAAATGCTCCGATGTCTCCGTGTGTCGCGAGTGCGTTTTTACCGTCGCTCCTGTAGCCTTATTTGAATAGAAATCATTAGCCTTCTTTTATAAGAGATCGGCTAGAGAAGTCTTTCCTCTTTTGCATAGAATAGGTTGACGAACTGTCGGCGAATCCGGCGACGATAGAGCAGCGGGATTGATGTTTATTACCGATCGCTTAGGAGAAATGTTTAGGAGAGTTAAGGACTTTACAAATGCGGAATTATCTTTGAATACAAAGTAGTTATGCGTGTAATATGCTGAAGAGTGCTTGTTTATATTGACATTGAGCATGTAAATGAAAAGGTTTTGTAATTTTTGTCAATAACTAAGTATCTCTGATGTACTGTATGTCTCATAAGTACTGTAGTGTACTCTAATGTACTGTATGTCTCATGAACAGTGTAGTGTTTGCTTTGTTGTGATTCATGCTCGCTTTTTATCTAATTTTCTTTTTCATTCACTTTTCTTATATTATCCCAACACTAAATAACTTACTCTTATTATACAAAATAAAAAACAATATGAAATTCTCAATAAGCAAACTAATCCACACACACAACACCAGACAACGTTTGCACCTAACAACAGAAAGAACAAGACGGAAGAAATACACACAAAACCTGACAACAGAAACAATAAGACAATACAACAAAATAGAAACAGAGATAAAAAACAAAAACTACACCAACTTAAAAAAAAAACATAAAACAAAGGATTTTAAAGAACAACATCTAAATATAAAACACGAACGCGAACATAAGAAGGAAACAAACCATCCAAGAAGAGCGACATAGAAAAATCAACCGAACAGCCCTCGATACCATTAACCCGAGACGGACAACAACCCACTCTCGAGGCGAAGACAGAGAGCACAGCAATATTATATGTAAAAAGTATACATATGTAAAAATACGTATATTATGTAGACATATATTTCAAAAATAAAATCTATTTCAAATCCTATACATAATTTTTCTTTCTAGTTTAATTTTTAATAAGAATTTTTAGTTTTTGTTCGAATAAGATCTTTACTTTATTTTTTTTTATTAATGTTTGCCACTAGGATTTGTGTGTTCATTTTGCTCCTCTTCATTTCTTTTGGTTGTTATGGTTTATTGTGTTTTTCGCTTTTTTTTTGTAAATTTAGAATATTTATTATGTTTTGCTGACTGAACCTATGTATTTTCTGCCCTAGAATCAATAAAGATTATTATTATTGTTTATTTATTACTATAAGTTTGGAATAAAATTTATTATTCATTCATCACTAGAGCCCGGTAACAGGGAGTCGTGCCATAGCCGTACCTGCCTAGTATACAAAAACAATAGTAAGAAAATAGAGAAAAAATAACAGAACCAATACATAATTATAATATTTGAAAAGTAGTGAAACACTCACCCTTTTAAGTAGCCTTGGCTGGGGAACAATAAAACTAGAAGCACCACTATCAATATTAACATTATTTGGATAAGAGTGGCAAAAAGTTAACACCATTAGTATGGTGTTTCCACAGTTGTCTCAGTGAGTGATGTTCGCCGTGGTAAGAAAATGAGTTTATATTTTGAAAAAGAGCGTTCAACATCTACCGGTTTTATACGTGCATGATTAAAATACTCTTTGTACTTAGTCAGTGGATTATTCGATACACCTTTTTTGTATAGCCTTCGGTTATCCAGATTTCTGTGGCTTTCAGTTCTTTAGCATTTCTAAGTATTTCCATTTTTTAACCCTGCTCAACAATTTGACTACTGTTGGTCTTTTTTAATTTTCTTTGTATACTCCTATAATTTTGTTCTTTGGTTCTTGATTCAGGTTTTTTTAAAACAATCAGGAACACAAGATAATAAATTTATTTAGAACTTGTACAATACAACAGACAAACTTTCTCGATACTTAAAGATAGACTAGTTACAAGCGTAATGATGCTTCAGTATACTATGTGTGTTTATACATTTCTACTTCTTATATTTATAATAATTTCTAATCATTAGTAAACGAATGATATATCTAAATGACATTTACAATAATATTGGCAGTGCATGACGCAGAGGGTTGTTTGTTTGTTTATATGTAATCACCCTGTGCGTCACTAGTTTATATTGTGATATACGAGTTTATATTGACATAACTCCTCCATCCCTAAAATGAACAATTGGGGGGACCTCAATTTGTTCTTGGGTTTCTCCAACGGGTCTTCCAAGACGTCTTCTGATCTCTTGAAACTTCTTGTACACAGGACAGCAGAGAATTCCAATGATCAGCAGTACCAGAATTACAACTAGGATTTCCTCGCTGAAATGATGTTTTTGTATACTGACACTGGTGGTATTAGCAGTGTCTTGATATGATGATGAATGTGCAGAATGTTGGTGTTCGGGGTATTGGTTTTCAGGGTGTTGGTAGTCGTCGCTGTATTCTGTTGGTACGTATCCCGAATAATGGTGTTCGTACTCCACAGGATAAGTGGGTGGATGTTCCTGGTAGTAAGCTTCATCGTTATACTGTGCAGGTGTTTGAGAATTTTCGTACGGCTCTTCTGAGTAATTTTGTATATTATTTAGTTCCTGAGATACAAAGTTTCTAGGTGCGGTGGGTTTAAAGAAATTGCTATTTCTATTCGTACGGCCCGATGAAGTGTCCATAGGTTCAAAGTTACGCAGTGGCGGGTTAGATTTTGGAGCGAAAACATTTCTCTGAGAAGGGGGTTTACCAAAGACTTGTCGGTTGGTGGGGAATTGCTGTCTCACAGGTCTAGTTTGGATGGGAATCGGTTGAGAAGGGAAATTATTTTGCGGAATGTGTTGGAAATTATTAAATCGGTTTTGAATTGTTGATCTGGGATAATTACCATGTGGTGCGAAGAATTCAGGTCGGGGGGCGTAAGAAAGGTTCTGTCGAATAGGTGGTGTTGCAAACTGGGGTGCGATATATCTCTGATTGAAGTTAGTTTGGGGGTTTGGTTGCTTCGAAATTTGAGAATTGTCCGATCGCTTTGATAGATTTTTAATACGGGTGTCATTGTAGAAATGTCTAGTTACGAGTTCCGATGCTTCCATTAATGTTGTAGGGCTTTTAATATCCAATATTAATCGGAATCCTTCATCTGAATTCGCGGCTAGAACGTCCAATGAGTTTAGCTCGTTTTGACTAATTAGGACTCGCTTTTGTTCGCCAGATAACGAAGGGTCTATATGAATTTTAACTTCAACTTTGGATTTCACGAGTTTTATTCTTTCTAGAAAGTCTAGAATTGATTCGTTTCTATTTTTAGATAATTGCAAAAATTCACGGGTCAACGTTAGACGATCGATTTTGTCGCCATAGTGTTCTCGTAATGTAGCTTTTATCTGTGGCCAGGTTGTAATATCTGGTCTGCACATTAAGAAACTATAGACATTATGTTTTAATTTTGAACTAATGACATTGAATACAAATTCGCTCAAATTATTGTCAGTTGTCCTACCATATGTATTATAAAATTTGTCACATCTATTAATAAAATATTCTAACTGATCGCTTTCTCCACCAAATGTCGGCAAGAATTCTGCAATAGTTTTTGCAGCGGAGAGATAGCAAGTGTTATTAGTGGTATTTTGACCGTTAAGAGCCATTGTTTCGAATAACTCCGTTAATTGATCAATATTGAGAATAAAAAGTATATAATAAATTGAGAGAAAAAGGGGATAAATATCAAAATGTTCAGAGTAGAATGTTGTTTCAGTACAAAAGGAAAAAGAGAAAGGAAATTGTTCGACTTACTCAGAGTTCGGAGATTCAATCACTTCTGGTACGGCTTTCTACCGTCTGCCTTGGAGATATTCCACCAAAAGGTCCTTTGGGTCGAGGTTCGTTGAAGCGAATAGTAGAAACTAACCTCCAATGAGTTCTTCAAATCCTACTGACTGCGCCAATTTTGTTCTTTGGTTCTTGATTCAGGTTTTTTTAAAACAATCAGGAACACAAGATAATAAATTTATTTAGAACTTGTACAATACAACAGACAAACTTTCTCGATACTTAAAGATAGACTAGTTACAAGCGTAATGATGCTTCAGTATACTATGTGTGTTTATACATTTCTACTTCTTATATTTATAATAATTTCTAATCATTAGTAAACGAATGATATATCTAAATGACATTTACAATAATATTGGCAGTGTATGACGCAGAGGGTTGTTTGTTTGTTTATATGTAATCACCCTGTGCGTCACTAGTTTATATTGTGATATACGAGTTTATATTGACATAACTCTATCTTATCAACTTCAGTTGTTTCCACACCTAGATTTATATTCACTTTTATTTTCTTTAGTACCTTCTCTATCTTAAGCTTTGTTTCATCGGGAGTTTCTTGTTCCGTGTCATCAATTCCCTGTATAATTACGTTATTTCTCCTGATTTCCCTTTCTAACGTCTCCAATCTTTCATCTTGATATTTATTTTCTTTCTAAACAAATAATTTTCGTGTCTCAGAGTTTTCGTCTCTTCGGTGTTACTGTCTAGCTTTCTCTCTATTGAGTTCATTTGCGTTTTAAGATCTTTAAACATATTTTAAATTTCATTCATCTCCGTCTTGCTATTAAGTGTTGTAGTGTTGAGATTTATATGGTGAATTTTCAGAATACGGTCCTGTGTTTGTTTTGGTTATCGTAGTTTTATGTTTTTATTTCGTTTTATCGCTCGCATGCACTGCGGAAAGCAGAAAACCCCGCTCAACGCGTCGAAGGGCACCTACCTATCAGTGCACTTTTCTTCCCGATTAACCCAATATTAATTATTATTTATTAAATCCTACCTTAGTTTATTGCTGTGTATTTCGTTTTCTATACTACGTACACACCTTGCACTGCACGTTGATTCACTTTTCTCTAAATATTTTACAGCGTTTCGTAGTTTTCAAAAATATTTCAACCAGAGCCGATTTCACGCGTGTACGCTTAATCTTAGCCACACCCTGTATACGTGGGTTTAATTGTATATTGTACAGAATTTATCACTGAATATTTTCTATTTGAAAACCTTTTCTCTAAATTGCTCAGAAAACGAATTATCGTTCGGCCACGCACTAGGTGGACACGCTGTATTTATATGGAAAAATTATACGACATTTTAACAATGTATATTGTTTTGATGAAATATGCAAACACAAAGTCCATTAATGATAATGTAATGAAAAAATTTATAATGGCTATTCTGAAAAGTAAATTATTTTGGCATGTTTCACTTTTTCATCAACGGAACGACATCAGAAAACAATAATTTTCTACTTTTAAGTTTGCATTTTAATATATTTTTTATTATTTTCAGATACTTTCTTTGGTGGAGTAAAACACATGCAAGCTCTACACCTAGTTGAGGTTCCAGGTAGATGGTTCAAGAAATCGAAGGCATCTTGGATTGTTGACAATGTACGCAGTATACACGCTGGTACCCACGAACGAGTAATCATTCAATGTATAAAAATCCCTTGCCTGTCAGCTACAAGAATGGATCCTATAATCAGTTTAAAAATAAAAGAATATTTGGTCTAAATTACTTTTTATTTGTTTCAGGAATATTTCACATGTAATCTGTTTACATAACTTTCTTTGAATTGTAAAATGAATATGCTGACCTTTGTAAGATAGAAAAATAACTAATTTTACTTGCATTTTGTTTCCAATATTTTTTTTTTGGTTGACAATTTTTTTTTTACAGAATAAAAGAAAAAAAAAGGTTAAATAGATACAATTGTTAACCTCCAGTAATTAGACCCATGATCACCTATGCCTCTCTGGTTTGGTGGTCAAAAACAACTCAGAAGACTGTGCAACAGCAGCTTCAAATTATTCAGAGACTTGCATGTCTCAACATCACAGAAGTGATGCGTACCTGTCCCACGGCAGCTCTGGAAGCCCTGCTGGGAATAACGCCGCTTCACATCTATATTCAGAAGCAGGCTATATCGAGTGCCCTCACTCTCAGTTGAACGAAGAGATTATAGCCTGGAGATCTTAGAAAGCATCTCAAAATCCATGAAGAACCCAACATAAATTATCTGATGTATATTGCAAAGGACACGATCCCTATGCAATATAATTTTCAACCTTATAGGGTGATTATTGATAGTCGTACTGAGTGGGCATCCGGTGAGCCTCAATGTAAAAGAGGTACCCTGGAATGGTATACGGACGGCTCGAGAATAGAAGGTGTCGCAACAGGTATAAGCATTAGTGGTCCTAACTCCCACCTAAAAATGCCTACAGGACCCCACACCAACATATTTCAAGCAGAAATTTCTGCTTTAAACTTGTGCGCCATAAAGAACCTCGAGAAAGGGATACGAGGTGCAACTATTAATATATTCAGCGACAGTCAGGTAGTTCTAAAGGCTATTAAGGCCTACACATACGAATCTGTACATAATTTACGGCAATTAGGACGCAAAAACCACGTTACTTTGCGGTGGGTCCCAAGCCACCAAGGGATCGAAGGAAACGAAAAGGCAAATTAGCTGGCCAAAGAAGCAGTGAATATGCCTTTCATTGGTTCTAATCCCTTTTGTGGTCTCCAAAACAGCCACATAAAACAAGTAATTAAGATATCAGAGGACAATCAAAAGGCCTCGTACCGGGATAATGTTCCAGGACAAAAACAGGCGAAAGCACTCATATCAGGCTCGCCAAAAACAGCAAAAAAAGCGCTATCGTTCAGCAAGGGGGATCTCAGATTACTGGCAGGATTTCTGACAGGCCATATAGCCCTAAAATATCACCTATTTAAACTAGGAAAAGCTGAAGATCAAATCTGCCGTCTATGCCAAGAAGATCTGGAGACGGCGGAACACATCCTATGTGAATGTGTTGCCATCAGTCGCACACGACACCAACACTTCAGTAGGCCATTTCTTGCACTTACTGAACTGAAGGAAGCAGATCCTAGAATAGTAGTAAGGTTTATTAAAAGCCTCTAACTATTCTAACATAGATAAAGGCATAGATCTATTAAGGTCGCAGTGATTAAAGGCATGTGTGCCATGGCCCGACGAAAAAAAAAAATAATAAAAAATAACCTCCAATAATACTACAAAAAAAATTACAGATTATTTCTTAATCATCCTCTATAATTTTAATAAGAAATAATTCCCAACAAATATTTTATAGATTACCCTACGTCAAATTGAGGAAATTAATTTAATTAATAAATAAAAATAAAGCGCTTATACAAGCCATCCTATCATTTAACACATGAAAACCATTTGATACGAATCCAGTCCAGGATAATTTATCATCTGCTGATTTTAATGATGTGTTCGTGATATTTACGTTAGATGAAATTTATGTATTCTTCTTCTTATTAATTTATGTTATTTGAGAGCCGGAATATGTCTATCTGCGCGCAGCCCAGGAAGAAAGAAGAAAACAGACGAACGGAGAAGAAAAAAGAAGACCGAAAGGGAACTATATAATTGAATCTATTTGTTACCTTATACCATAATATATTTAACTACCGATTGCTATAAATCATAGAAAACGCACGATTAATTTACGGCCTCGAATATTTATGTAATTATTTGACTCTCATGCAAGCAGATTATACCTGTATATGTAAATGATAGACTATTTGAACTGAAGTATCAATCTCCTACGGTCGGACGATGTTATAACTACTGCAATTATCGCTGTCTAGCGTCGTGTACACGCTTACTTTACTGGGCGAAAAGTAAAATAGAGAAAAAAAAAAGAAAATACTGTCTGAGACACTAAATCATTTTGTTGTTTGTCACTATTTCGTAACGGGTTTGAGGTTATGTAAGGAATTGACTAAATGAGAGAAATGATATGTCTGGAAGATTGTGTTTCCTTCTCTTATTACCAATTAGTTTCTTAGTTGTCTGCTGTATTTCGATACTGTATTTTCATTCCTTCTTGTTGAAAGTCTGTAAAATATTTCCGAAAGCTTGATAAAACGTTCCTGCACAGAGAAAAATGCATTGTTAAAATAAAGATAAATATTGTTTTTTTTTCATGATATTTTCTAATACTATATGTGGCAGCTGCAAGTTTGTATATTTAAAATTAATATAACTTCTCTTTAATTCTTTTATAACATAATATATTAACACATGCACTGTATGGTTTGTTATTGTTAGAGAGCGGAATTTATGCAATTTGCATATCCCATATTTTTTATATGACAAGAAAATGCTTCAGTATATATGCGAAGAACAACTTTTCGAATTGATTGACGTAGATTAATTATTGCATATTTCGCATATTTTAGTAATTCTTTCATATTTCAGCGATTATTGCATATTTTTGCACACTAAAGCATATTCCTGCATTTTTTAGAAAATTTAGAACAAAAATAATTCTTTCTTTGAACTTTATTAATGTTTTCCTGTAATACAACAAAACTTTTACCAACGAACATTTTATCGGACACGTATGTACGAGGGTCACGCTATATATTTTGAGATATAAGAAAACTACAAGTCTTTTTACGAAAATGATTTTATTTATGTTCAAAATAATCTCCTCCTGCATCAATGCACTTTTGTAACCGAAGTTTCCACAACGTAAAAGCGTGAAGCCAGTCATCTCTTGGAATGCTCTCAAAAAATAGATGAATTGCTTCATCTATCTCATCCTCCGTCGTGAAACGTCGACCACGTAAATGTTTCTTTAGGTTGAAGAATAACCAGAAATCACACATGGCCAAATCAGGTGAATAGGGTGGATGTTCAATGACTTTTACCTTATTTTCACTGTGTGACGATGCATTGTCGTGATGCAACATTAACCCGCGAATGTTGGCTGACTCAAGTACTGCAGGTAAACATTTTGTGGTGTACCAGTTTGCTGTGACTGTACGTTGATTTTCCAGCTTCATTGCTTTTACTAATCCGGTACTACGGAAGAAAACTGCGTACATAACTTTCTTGACAGCCCTTTGCCTTTTAGCCATTGTTGGTGTTGGTACATCTTCATGGATCCACACGTGGCTCTCCTGGCGGGTAGGAATATCGTAAAATGGGATGTAAGTTTCATCACCCATTACTATTTTTGATAGAATGCGATGTCCACCATTATTTAACATTTCCAATGTTTCCCGAGCGATTCTTACTCGCTCCGCTTTTTAGAAATCGGTAAGCGTGTGTGGCACCCAACGAGTAACAATTTTTTTCATCCGAAGATGATCATGTAAAATTGAATTTACTGTTGCGGATCCAACACCCAGAATTGCCTCAATCACTTGATAGGTGCATCTTGGATCTTCGTCGATCATACGTCTCACACTCTCAATGTTTCCAGCGGTAACTGAAGAAGAGGGCCTACCGGTACGTTTCTCATCACCAAGCGATATCCGTCCTCTTTTAAATTCGCTATACCAGCGAAACACAGTTGCAGGTGAAGGACTTTCATCACCAAATGCGAGTTGCAATCGTTCAAGACTTTGTTCTTCACTTAAACCGACCTTAAAATCGTAGTAAATCATTGCGCGTACATGTTCTCTTGACAAGTCTATGTTTCAATGACAAATCGTACCTACCACGTTTACTCTATGACAAGCAGCGACTCAACTGACAGTGAGAGTTTACTACTTAAGGATGGTGGTATTTAGAAATGCAGTGTTGCCAGCTCTAGCTTCTCTACTTTTGTGGCATCTCAAAATATATAGCGTGTCCCTCGTATTAGATGCGGAGTCGGCTCTTCTATCGCTGGACCTCCCCACCGACAAAGAGTCTACTTCGCCGAGAAGCCGCCATCCTTCAGGTGGTGGGCTGTCGCAAATTCACTAGATAAAATTATCATATAATTTTCAACAACCCCTATACCGGCAACTGTCTGATTCATAGGAAGTCTAAGTATTTACCAAAATGTTTCTTATTCATCGTATAACCAGACGTTGAAGCAGATTGGTGCAGTAGTGGAAAATGCCAAAAGTGAGTACAAGTTTAATTGTTTCGTGGATCAAAAATATTCCTGAACCTATTCTAACGGATGAAAGAGTTTTCTGCAAAGCATGTCGGAAAACGATAAGTTTTGTTTTGTGTATAATACATTGGTATTTAGAATTGTACAGCGATATATGACTTTCTTGTAAGTTTTTGGTGATATTGTTTTTCTTTACAGGTGCCATGTGCACGCAAATTTCGAGTCACCCAACATGTTGCAATTGAAATGCATAAAAGAAACTGTCGGAAACTTCAAGTTTCAAAACAAAATTTTTCTGCATATATATGCGCATATTTTATCGATTTCCGATGCATATAAAATTTTATAATTAATAACTTTATGTTGTATTTGTTGTATTGTTAAATGTATTAGATGGTATTTTTAATTTTAAAGGTGCGATATGTAGAAAAACAAAACGTCTTCCTTTATTGTGAATATGTATTGTTAAAATAAATGATAGGTATGTTCTCATTGAAAAAGGTGGTATTTACATTTAACAATTTTACTTTTGATGTGCTTTATTATGGTCCTGTGCGATTGCGAGGGGAAAACCACGCAATTTTTTAATTTCACTGCAATAATATTGCGTATAGCTATCTTATTGAATTTTGCCAAAGTGTACCAATGCTTATACACTGCTATTTATCGTTGCGTTAAAAACAGCATTTCTTCTTGCCAACACGACTTTACTGAGAAAAGATCTACTGTAACTAATCTATGTCAGTTTACTCAGTTTTTATCTTATGCTATAGATTTTCGCGTGCAAGTTGATGTCTTATACACCGATTTTGCCAAAGCATTTGACCGCCTCGACCATTCTTTAATTCCATATAAACTTATGTCTTTTGGGTTTAGCGATTCGCTTGTGCACCTGTTTCGATCATATTTGTTCAATAGACTTCAATATGTTTTTTTTATAATGGCTTCTGCTCTCGTCAATACATTGCCTCTTCGGGAGTCCCTCAATGGTCTAATCTTGGACCTTTGATTTTCAACTTATTCGTTAACGATATAAGTACATGTGTATCGTCGAATGCATTACTATTCGTTGACGACTTGAAGCTATATCGTAAGGTGTCCAGTCCCGAGGATTGTTACTTCTTGCAAAGCGTTCTTATAAATATTTCTCAATGGTGTACATCAAATAATCTACCTCTGAATATCAACAAATGTAAAGTTATTTCATTCACACGTGCATCTACGCCAATTACTTTCAACTATGAGCTTAATCAAGTTAACATCGAACGTGTCGAATTAATTAAGGGTCTAGGGATTTTGTTTGATAGCAAACTCACTTTTGCGCAACACATTATCAGCATCTCCCATGCGGCTAGAAGATCTCTTGGCTTTATTGTGCGAAATTGCAAAGAGTTTACCAATGAGGTAGCCTTGAAATCTTTATACTACGCTCTTGTTAGATCCCGTCTGGAATACGCGTCCATCATATGGTGCCCTTACTATCTAATGCATAAATGCCAATTGGAATTAGTCCAACGCAGATTTACTAAACTCCTCTGGTTCCGGCAAGACGGAGTGTACCCACCGAGAGGCGTTGATCATATGTTACTGTTGTCCCGATTTAATTTACCCTCTCTTAACTTTCGACGTATATCTTCTATGATTTACGCTTTTGGAATTGAGATTTGAGAGTTTGTTATGATTACTTTGCTAAGCAACGAGCTCTTTAGATCAATCTGGTGTCACAAGAAATAATTTGGTGCTCTTTCCTAGCCACCTTTACGTAAGAACAAAAACAGATTACCAAAACCTTTATTGCTACATATCGTCATATTTCGTTAGTTAAAGTATAACGTAGGTGGCATCGTTGTATTCGTATTACGATTATCTTTCCAAAACCGTAAAGATATATAGGATGTTCTATTTAAAAAAAGAAAGTTGACGTTACTTCCGTTGAAACCGGAAATACAATTGAAAGGTTAGTTCACGAAAAATAGAAATCGACCTATTTTTTCTAAAGACGCCAGCTTCTGTCAGCAACAGTTAGCATGAGGGTGACAACACTTTAGGACCGCACTGTATATTCTTATAAACTGCGACGACTGTTTGTAGCAGGCAGATACGATTTTTCCTTACGAATAGTGACTCAGGTTGAAATTGAACCCGAATGGTTGTCCAGAGTTTCGAGAGAGAAGGACACGTACAGAACCGCGCTGATGACGCCGGGTAGTCAGAAACATGTTCGCGGGTTTACGCTGTCCCTTTTCCCTCGCTTTGTTTTTTGCCGGAAATGATTCCACCAATACCATGAGCTATATTAGCATTAATTTTTTGGTTTTTGATGAAGTTGTACAATAAGTTAAAATGTATCGCTTACTTTATGATAGCCTTGTATATGATTATTGATGGTTCCTGAAATTCTGAATTATTGGCAGATATAATTTCTCACAATTTATGTTCACCATTGTCTATAATTTTGGAAATCCACGTCGATATTAAAATGTTACAGTCACATTACGACCGTGGTACATCCTCAGACTACCATTAAAGGTATGTAGATGTTTCTCCGATGAGCATGGCTTGTGTAGCTTTAGTTCTTCTCCACTTTCACCATCGGCATGCAAACTTAACGACGACAACTAAGGGACCAGTATCATCGATGGCCACGCACAAGCTGATATACCACCTTACCGGGACAATGTAATACCCATACAATATTCTTGTTCGTCTTCGTGAATGAGGTTCAAGTTCGTGCCGTGCGGGGACCACCCGAGCACCCTCTGTAATTAAAACGCGATGCTATATTTACAAAAGCGAACGAACGAACGAAGGCCTGGGCTGGTTCCATATACCTATACGCGACGTATACCTCTTACCTATATAGGTATAATCAGTATGTAAATCGTGGCTACGACCGCACTATATTTATTAATCCAATATTGACGTTATATTTAAATTATATGCTTCAACGGTATTGTACGCGGCTGCAGCGATGACCCGTTATTATACACTCTAATTATTGGACGCGCTGGACTATGGATAAAGGGAGAGAGGACAAGATGATCTCGCAATCAACTAAATACGTAATACGAACGCGAACAACGTACAACGAACCGCGTGTACGTACGAGAGATTATTTATGGGACGGCTATAATACGTATATTTATTTGTTTTTTGGTATTGCGATATCGGGAAACGAGTTATGCACTCCCGAACATTCGATTGTTCACATACTCGAAGGTTGTAAAGAAAGTAAGTTCACTAAAACGGCATGTCAACCCATAGAATAGCTTCCCGATACGACAGGAGTGACCTATTGATCTAGCTATAAATTGATGTAGTGTTATAATATCAGTGGTGACCCAAAACATTTTGTGAAGACTAGATGTAGGTTTTTCGATGAGAACTTGAGATGTATATAATGATGTTGTACACCAAATGAGACGATCTATTGTCAAAGCGATCCAGTGTAGATCTGAACCATGCCACACGGTTTTTGTTTTTGAGCTGGAGTCAAATTGTGCGGAATCCAACGGGCACAAAGCTTACGTACTCAAATGCTTGTGTTCCACACCAGTAGGTTGCTTGAATACTCCTAGCAAAAACATGAGGGTCCTCTTCAATCATATTTTGTACAAGACCAACAATCTTTTCAGTATTTGCCGTTTCCGCTTAGGAGTTTAAAAGTCGTCATTTAAGAATTGTCGACCATGTTGCAATTCATTGCACCACCGCTTTAAGGTAGCTAAGGGACGCAACTTGTCACCAAACACTGATTGATTCCCTGATTGATTCCCTCAAAGCATACATACGACTCAAGCCACGCTCGAAATTATAAAAGATCATAGCTCGATAATGCTCCTTATTCAATTCCTTGATTTCTTGGGAAAAGGATTACATTAAAATTATGTATTTTAAAAGTTTTCAAGTATATGTGACAAATTACACTGTAATTAAAATTGTAAACAAGTATATTAAAATATTTTGCAAAATTTGTTTCAAAATATTACAGCCTGCTAGATAGGCCTAGCGGAAAGAGAACGGCCCTCGTATTTTGGTTTAAAACCAGAAAACAATGTATGTACTTTTAAATGTTAATTGTGAACTGTGATGCCGTAAATGGGAGGTCAATTATGCTTCTATTTCTTCGTATGTATACGAGGGAGTACCCAAAAGAAACCGATGTTGTGGTGGGCTGGGTTTTTATAGTACCGTGTTCTGCCGCTAGGAGTGTATAAAGCTACCACCCCGTGTCAGTAAGCCAAACGTCGTTTCCTATTTTTTAAAAAATGTAGCAGTGAAATTTGACAGACATGTATAGAAATGTCTAAGATCTCAAATGAATACAAAATTCTCAACAAGAAATTTACGACTGTTTGCTTAAAAAATGTTAATTTGAGGTCATTTTAATAATAATGCGAAATCAATTTTTTATTAAATCAAAGTAAACTTTTCTATTGGTAAATAACAACTAATAACAAGAGTTAAGTGTTTGTGCGATATCTACATTTAAAAAACATTAATTTATTGTTATCTTAAGAATACAGCGTAATCATGTGAAATCAGTTCTTTATTAAATAAAAGCAAACTTTTCTATTGGTAAATAACAGTACATATTTACATAACAACAATTAGATGTTTGTATGAAATCTGCATAAAATGCAGCAACATTTGGTATCTTATTTTAGCAATATTCACTGAAAATTACTTGGTTTTACATAATGGAAGAGCATTAAAACAGAAAATGCTTTTACTCTAACAATTGTACTGCTTCCTCGTCTAATTCAGCATTTACAGGCGTGGATACTTTACTGAGACTGGATATATAGGGATCTGATGTAAACAGTAAGGTATGGAAAACGTCTTCGTTCGTAGCAGAACGCGAACATTTGCTTGCATGATGTAATCTATATAATTTGTAATCTTTATTGCGCGATTCCTGGGCTTCTTCAGATAACTGTCCGAGTGGCAAAACTGCATTATAGCGAACTATGTTTTCCCCATGAATCAGGACTTTGTGTACTGATGAGGGCATATAGTACCAATTATATTTGCTCACATATAATTGTGCAGTTTTAAATGCATACTGACCAAACTTTTGGGAATTAATCTGCCTACTGCATGACATTGTTTGTAGTATTATGTGAAATATGGAAATAAGCTCTTGATCAACTCCAGCTATATCCGCTGTACAAGCCGAATTAGCGACAAATCTTCTAGCGGTATTCCCGTCATTACTGTTTCCACTATTCGTCGTGGTTGGTTTATCCATTATCAGTCCACACTCTTTTCGAAATCTATCTTGAACGTAAGTCTTCTTTGCCCGCTTTCGTTTTTCATGTCTTCGGTGGTTGCCGCTGATTTCTTAAACGACAAATTATAGGAAATGTGAAGGGCTAACTCTATGAATCTTATCCACGCATGCAATGTTGAGAGGCCAAATCTAAAAGCGTTTTCGTTTTCTTGTTTCTGCCTCACCCGATCCAGATCGTTCATTTCCGTAGGCTTGGCAAGGCACACAACACATGTTGAAGTCAAAGGAGTATGGATTAGTACTTGCATAACTTTACCATCGATCATTGTAAACAAAACCTCATGCTTTATTGTGACCCGTTTCTCATTTTTCGTTACTGTGTGCAACAAGGTACGGATCTGAGCTTCTTGATTGAAATGGGCCCGCAATATCTTATAGAAGATGGGCAGGGTTCTGCTAAATTACACTCTGTGTTAGTTCGAATTGGTACTAGGGAAGCGACAAATAAATTGCTGTCAGTTATCATGGAGCTTTCACCAGAAAGAATTTGTTTATATTCACTTTGTCCTGAAGAACCATCACAGCCCTGCTTAGTGTATAAACATAACTGTGATGATTTTTGCAGGTCAACAGAATCGATCATCAAAATTCTCTTGCATATGTGATCGAGGAGCGACTGTAATGTTATTTTCGCACTTATGTCAGTAATTTCAATTGGAGTTGGATAAAATTCAACCTTAGCATCCCTCAGATTCTTGTACGATGGCAATAAATTGCATTGTTTAATGTGCAAGCAATTTAATAAATATTGGTACCTATTTTTTGTTAAAGATATATCGTTGTATATAGCTGGAGCTTCATCCGGTGTAGATGGTTCCGCAGTTGTGTTTGCAGTAGAACCTCTTTCTTTTCGATTGATGCCGCGTATAATTCTTGTATAATTTCAGCTTCAACGGTTTGTCCAATTAAGCGCAATCCTCGTACATATATGCTGTGAATATGATCCGATCCAGATTCACGAAAGAGTATAATTGCTTTACGCCTTTTGGTCGTTTCAGCTGGATTTTCAAAAGTCTTGCACGGTCTTCCACGTACCGTTCCAGATGACGTCGAAGGTTGTTCCCTTACTTCAAATTGCGCAAGCAACTCGCTGTCTAACCAATCCTTGTTATTTTTTAAAAACACGTTAACTTTGCGTGCCGCCTTTTTCCAACGGATTTTTAATTCAGGAAGTACGTATTTTTGAATATTCACGATTACACATTTCAACTGAGATTCGGAAAGGTTGACATTTTGCCGAATATAAGTCTCAGCGGTTGAAATATGCTGCCCGTGTTCTATGAAAACGGCGCATAAAGTACGTTTAGCGATTTTAAAGTTACTCATTTTGGTCAAATATCCTTTAAGTACAAAATATTTTGGATCGTAGAATGTCTTAGGACTAACTGCATATGTCTAAATGGAATATTACACTAAACCACAAGAAAATATTTTTCTTATATGTAAATATTATGTTGATATAGTATTGTTTTTCAATACACTGTTATTGATCGTTTTCCGTTTCCTTTTTACCATTCGGTAAATATGTTTGTGAAATTCTTATCAACAGTATGTCCGGCGTGGTAAAACAGCCTTCTAAAATTTATAGGTATTCTGGTTTGAAAGAAGTTCAGCTATTTTTCAATAATAATTTTAAATATCAAACAAATAACTGTAAAAAAGCATTTTCTAGACACAGCCACTTATTAAATTTAAAGATATAGGTAAAAGTACAAGAATCAAATTTAGAAAAACCAAATTCTTTTTGTCTAGAACAAAACGTGTACAAGGATCTTTTAATACAGTATTATCACACGAACAGGAGTACCTAGCGCTAAAGATCTACTCTTTCTTTCCATTTCTGTCTATCTGTAGATCTCTTTCCAGTAATTCCATAATTTCTTTTCCATATTTATATATCTTCTTTAATGTTTAATTGGAGCCAAGTTCATGCACAATAAATTATCCTGAAGTGTACACATTGGTGTGGTATTCCAAAATAAAAATGTAGAAAAAACATTGCTTTGATTCCTTTTTCTCGTTTTTGCGATAATATATTATGAATAAGTACGTACATATATTCACAATATATTATGCACGCGGGGCTATTGTACACTCATATCTGTACTTTTTTGTTTAGGTTCTCAAACTGCTTTGGGTGATCTGATGATCTTCCTTCTTAACTACGTGTACCGCTTTTGTTTTCTCACGAAGTACGCTTTAGAGAATGTAATAAAGCAAAATCGATAATGTTTATTTAATTAGCTCGTATAGATGAACGAACTGTTGCATCAGTTTAATGAACTTGATATAAAAGGCAAATTTAAATTCCTTATGTATGAGTATTAAATGCGTATAGGTAGAGAGTAGTTATCTATATTGACAGCTTTTCTAACTTGTAATGTAGTCGCAATACCTAATTGTTTCCTTTCATGATCTTCTATAGCTTATGATAAAATTGTAAATGACTCTTACACTTTCCTAAACCTTTTTAATGATACTAGAATAGAGCAACGCAAACTGCGCTGAAAGCCAGTGGCTGACGCATAAAAGTTTACCCAAAATAAACACAGCCGGGACAATTCGGTATAAGCGTCAGTATAACTGCGACTCGAAAGCCGATCTGTTGTGTGTGCATCTACGCTGTCGTATACTATATCGTAGTTCTACGTTTGTTTTAAAAATGTTTCCTACGTTGCGAAAACGACCAAAGTTGGACACAATAAGAGAATTTATTGCAGAAACGCCTGATTTAAAGTGTGATGGCGCTAAAAATCAACGTGTAGTGTGTAAAATAGATTTAATGTGTTGGTCGAAAAGTGATCGTCTACGGCACGTAAATAGTGCAGGGCATGTTTCAAAAAAAAATTCCACACGAGATTATGACAAACTGAAATTTAATTTATGTGTTTATTGCATGTAATTTACCATTTCATTTACTAAGGAAGAAAGCATACGTCTCGTTTTGGGAATGAATATTCGGACTTTAAGTTACCAAGTGAGAGAACATTACAGAGAGTTGTGCCGTCTGCTCGTGAGCATGTCGAGAAAAGAATTAAATCGGAGTTGCAAGATAAAAAACTGTGGTTATGTGTGGACGAAACAACAGATCGTAAAAAACATTCTGTGGTTAATGTAATGGTACACACAATGGAACCATATCGACCGTCACCCTCAATTTTACTAGCTTCCAGACGAATACAACAATGCACTGCCGAAGTAATTTCAATGTTGGTGTTAAATACATTGGAAAAGTTTGAACTTTCAACAAATCAACTGTTGATGTTTATGAGTGATGGTGCCGCAAACATGCTTGCTGTAGGTCGATCTCTTAAAAAACATTGTGCTAACTTGTTGCATATTACATGTAAAATTTATACTCTCAGTCTCGTAGCAGGTAGTATCAAAAAATGTTATCCTGAGGTAGACGCTCTAATAGCACATACAAAAGCTGTGTTTGTAAAATCCCCAAAACGTATTCGGGAATTTCATAGACTATGCCCCGGTATTCCTGAACCACCACAACCTATTCTTACGAACATGGTTAGAGGCTGCATTTTATTATCTTAAATATTTTGAGAATATAAAGAACGTGATTTTAGAATTCGACCCAAAGGAAGCTGCGGCTGTCAATGTAAGCCGCTTGAAATTTCAGGATAGTCAAGTTAAAACAGATTTAGAAATTATTCAGAACAATTATGTGGGACTAGCGGATGCGATAGAAAAACTACAAAGTTCTTCGGTGTCGTTAGTGGAATCTTTGCAAATAGTGCAACATGTTCACGCACAGCTATGCGGGATAGAAGATGCAAGAAATGTTTGTGTTTTAGAAAGGTTTGAAAGTGTTTTAAATAAAGACAAATTTGTGAAGGTGCGTCAACAGAACCGTTAAGTTATTTGAAAGATTATTTTACTTACGCAAATATAACGTCACTAGATGTAGAACGTTCGTTTTCGGCGTACAAAAACACTTTTTCTTCACGCCGCACTCACTTTGCCGAAACAACTTTGGAAACATATCTAATGTTACAAATATTAAATAGACATAATCCACTTTGTGATTTCACGGAGGACTCTTAAAACGGTAAGTGTTTGAGCACGTATCACATTTAATTTATTTTATGTAAACTTTTATGCGTCCGCCACTGGCTTTCAGCGCAGTTGCGTTGCTCTGTACTAAAAGGAATCATTGCAATGGTATACCGTAATATATTCTGTATTAATTGTTGGTGTTAATTTTATTTGATAGGAATTTGGCTGTGTTTATCAAAAATTTGTCTATGATTAATTAACGATAAAGATTGCAATGTTTGGCAGTTTGAAATTTCATGGCTACTTTATTTAATCTTAAATATGATTAAAATCAGAAAAGAAAACTCTTTCTGCCGGTGTTAACATCCAATATGGCGTCGATAGGAAATAAGGAAGTTGATGATAGCTAGAAAGAACCGAAACGTCATATCAAAATTTCGAGTACACCATTAAGTAGAAGATTGAAAATGGCCTTGAGAATGTGTTTTTAGTTTTTCTTTGCAAGGCTAAATAAAGGTGCTTGAAGTAAAAGAAAAAAATGAGCTTTTCTCGTTTTTTTTTTAAACCTCCAACGACATTTTTCACAGCTTATAATAAACATCAAATATAAGAACTTTGCGAAATTTAAACCTCCATCTCACAAACAAAAAGTGAGGGTCGAAAATAAATCAGCTGTATATGCCTGAGTAAGTTGAAAGGTCGATCATGTGACTTTTTTGCCCTTTTAGGCTATAAAAAGGCAATCGATATTGCACGTATGAAACAACATGTTTCAACGATAGGTGAGTTAATATTTGCAAGTATTTCTCCCTATTTGTTGCAGCGTAGTAACTTCACCTATTGGGTATTTTAAACACTTGGGGCATACAGAAACGCCGTTGCTCCTGTTAGGCAATGCAGAAGATAGAACTGAGGATGATGTAATCTGCATACATCGCTCCAGCAAACTTTGTGAATCAAAATCAAGGCTGGATTTAGTAGAGTTGTAGTTCCATTATAAGTATACTGAGGTAGAAGATGAAAAGGAGAATTTTATTTATACGTTACAAGACTGCAAGACAGGAAGTTTCTGTTATAATAATATTTAATAAGATGTGATTGTGAAAAACATGTAACCTCTCTTGCGTCCTCTGCTATAGATCGGTCGTCCGTAGGTGCGAGAGAAACGGGAAAGAGGGTTAAAAGGAAGCAAATTGTACGAGACTTGCGTAAAAGAGAAAAGAGCGAACCAGCTGAAGGGTCGCGATCTAGATAGATAAAAAGAGGGATATTTTTCCTATAAAATAGGCGTAATTTCACTCGAAACCACCGCCCGCAAGAGCTTCCGTAATTCCAAAATTCCAAAATTTGCCGCCGTAGTAGAAATAAACGTCGAACGTGTCGCCGTTGTTTAGGCCAGACGTTAGATTTACATATACCTTATCGGAGAGTAGACATAGACAAATAAATAACTTTTAATTATCATAAGCGTAGGCATCGATTAATAAGAGAGTGGGATAGCCTCGTATACGGAGAGTGGGATAGCATGCATACGAAACACAGCTTGCAATCCAACGGCAGTACTGTTTAAAATTTCCTAGAGAGCGTATGGTATTAATTATTATTAATTGATTAAATATATCGTGTTCACTTTCGTTCATTGATATTTATAGGTTTAAGAAGGTAGTCAAGGCGTTGCAGTATTTTGTTTTTCGTAAACCTTAGATAGAAAAATGTCTGAATTGTCAGAGAAGATTTAACCGTTAAACCAAAATTTATTAGCAGACCTTTTGTAGAAATATCAAAAACTATTACGTATTTACAAACTCGAAATTTGAAATTATGTGAATCAATTCAATATTTTAAAAATGATTGATGCTCCCACAGGCTAGAAAATACGTAACAAAGTTATTAAGAATAGCGAATATTTAGCTTATGACACTATATAAAACCGATTATTCTGTATTTTTCATGGATACTTTCTTGACTTGTAACAATTTATTTTTTGCTGGGCATTTTGTTAGTAGTAAACTTTATGAACGGGTAGATAGCATTTCGAAGATTTGATTTCAACGAAAAATACAGTATTAGTATTATGCAACGTTAAACGCAGAATGAAGAATTTACATTATTGCAGATTGTAATTAAATTAATGTTTCAAAGGAAAGAATTTATCACTATTTTCTTATCGAAATCGAAACGTCATGTATACATACCACTTCTAACCTATAGTACGATCACGTCATGCACAGATATGCTTATGTTTAGATATATAGAAACTTTACAGAAAATTTGTCAATTTTTAGCATCAAATTCGATTAAATATTTAGACTCTAGACCGTATTTGAAATTAATTTAGTCATGTCTTTTACGAGTATGTTTCGTATCACACAATAATGGATACCCTTGAAGAGCACATTACAAAAATGAGTAAATATTTTCGAGAAAGATTGAGCTGCATACGACAAATCTTTTTTTAACATCTTAAATAACTCAAAAACGGTCGTCTATAAGTAAACGTGCATAAATATGTTTTAAAATTTTATCATAAATGTTAAGGTATACAAGATGTAACACAAATTAAAGTAGGCAATTTGCTACCGATTTCTGGTGCGACCAAAAAGAGTGGCAAATTAGATTATTTTAGCTGAACACAATGGTATTGATAATCGATTCAGTTTTAAAATTTCTACAATTGATAATGTTTCGGATATCGATAGTTGATTGCTTCCAATGCGATATTCATATTTTATTATTATATTAATTACATAGTAATCCAACCTCAAAGTACGTTTAAATATTTGCCGCTATATGGGGCAGGGGGAGACCTGTAATTTTTTATCTACCTGTAATTTTTGATTTTTCTCGATTTGATCTTACTATAATACGGTAACAAACTAGTTATATTTAATAAAAACATAGTCGCTGATTCTTTCTTAGTTTTAAACTATAATCCAATATGAAAGACAGCATGGATCTATGCATCCCAAGACTGTGAATCACATAGGTCCTGCAGCATGTTGGTTTCTTTTGAAGATTTACCCTACATTTAACAACAATCCTTTTAATGGGCATCTAGCTAGGTGTGGCACACAAATCTATAGACATTGCAATGTTATAATTCATAACATCAAACGTTGCTGTTATTAACGGCATATATAGCGAGTTCAGTATGTTCACTCGTTCAACGTCAGAGTCCCTCTGGCGGCTATTAGTTTTTTTTCAGTAGCTCCAACTAGCTATGGAATATTTCCCTGCACCAATTGATAGCATAAATTCAGTTGTATCTTTTGCATAATTTCGAAAATTAAACATTGTTCGTCAGGTAAAATGGTGTTAAATATCATAGAGTAGCATAGATTCAGTCTTTCAGTTGCGTCCCTGCATGGCATGCATTATTCCATTTTTTAAAATAAGAGTATTCGTTTGAAATTTATTATCAAATTATATTTCGAAAGGTATAGTTATCCAAATTAGCCATAAATACGAAGTAAAAGTCAAGTTTGGTGGTACAGTAATGCGCAGGATTCCTATACGTAACATATAAGCATACAGTTTATATTGTAACGTCACAATTCCAGGTTAATTTTCTCTTTTCAAGTTTTGATACTCGTAAAATTTTATCAATTGATATCTGGTTTGATTTAAATTGCTGAACGAGTGTCTAAGAACACACCCGGCCTTTCAGACCGTACAATTAAATAATTAATTTCGTTTTTTTTTAAATTTCTGTTTTGTTTAAAACATTACAGTATATTTTGGTGAAGAAACTTTTTCGTTTACGGTATTGGTATTTAGCCATAAGTTTACATAGTTGCAAGTTTACTTCTACGTAATTAAAAGGATTCGACCATTGTTAGTGAAATTATCGATACCGTTATCAAATGCGTCACTTTACCAACATAGAAGCAACACATCACACACACACATACGCACACCACATTAGATAAAATGCCTATAAAACGTTCTCCAAGAATAGTACGGTTCGATCTCTATGTTTGGTCGTGTGGTAGGCGATTGTATTCCGTCATCTTGAGCGAGAGGGGTGCTAAACAACTCCGCGCGTTCGAAGCCGAGAGACGCTGCGAATTCGCTGAATAATTTACCATAATTAAATGCATGTCGGAATTCCTGGTCGTCGGAAAAAAGGAAAAAATCTAACTGTTATCTGGTGATATGCATTACTAATGAGCCCGACTGCCAATACGCATCGGAGCAATAGTATGGCAGGAATTCCGCGCATAGCGGAGGTTTGTCAATACGATGGATTCGGTATGGTAAGTAAGATGACGTTTTTCCGAACGATAATGTACGTCTAATTGCGTATTGAACATTCATCGTTTACTAGAATTAAATAAGGCAAGGATGAAGCGAGAAACTAGCGGTTAGTGGACAAAAAAACATTTATTTTGTGTTACTTCTGTGATAATTTGTATTTATGTAACACATTTTGTTACATTAAGGAGTTCTTCAGTTCTTCAAGATTAATATATAGAGAATCTACACAGATTTCCCCTATATTTACTGTTAATTTACTTCTACTTATATAAAAACAAGAATAAACTTGTAATGTGTACTACAATTGCAGCAGAGGATAATATGAGAAGTGCCCGTGTTTCGAGACAGATGGCGCTTTGTGTTAAAATCTGCATTACCGACTGTGAACCATTCTTTAGTCGACATCTGTCAAAATTTCGGAGAGATTCATGGAGTGCAAACATCCTTCACGGAAAATTGAGTATGAGAAAGCTATTGACGAGATGGATGTCGCGTCTGCTGACGATTGATCAGAAATGGAATCACGTGATAACTTGAAAGCAATGTTTGGACATGTTTAAGCGCAATACGAATGAGTTTCTGCGACGTTATGTGATTGTAGATGAGACATGAATACATCACTATACGCCAGAAATTAAAGGTCAGTCGGTAAGATGGGTTTTCCCCGGCGAACGTGCACCAAAATCAGTCAATGCAAAGAATAATATAAGAAAAAAGCAATATAGTAATTAATTTTCCCGATACAATTCCCGACTGTTATATTTGAATACCTCGTATGATAAGATTGGCATGGTGTCGATGGTTTGAAGAGATGCTTTTTCTTTCTTTCTTTTCTTCTCGTGTTATATCTGTAATACTTTGTGTGTAATTTATAAAAGTCGATAACACTAACCTTGTACGTAAAATAAGGTCTGAATGTTAAAAATAATACAATTGACTTATTTCTTGAATATGATTACCTTCGAACGCAATATCATCGTTAAAATATTTACGTAATTTTCAAGATTAATTCAGTCTCTATATGTGACATATGTCAAAATACCATCACTGAACATTATCATGACCAACTTATTGAAATAAATTTCTAAAATCTGCAGGGATAGAAAAATACTCTAATACATTCAACTTTAAAAGAAAAAGACGGAGATGAAAAGTCCATAGATTTATTGTTCAACAAAGTAATGTATTTTCACCCAAGTTATATGCACCATACGTAATATACGTGTCAAAGTAAATTATTCACAAAAATCCTTTCATTTTCCACTATGCTGACTTCAGTTAAATCACAGAATTGGCATATCGAATTCACAAACTTGTGGTCAACACTGAAAACAAAATAATAGATTATATGTGTTCAAATTTCATATCTCTATATTTCTATAGGAGATTCTTGTCCCATTTTTTAGTTCACGAGATCTTCGAATCATTAGAAATGACATTACGTGACATTTTGTATGCGAAATTAGAAGAAAATTTTCTGATCAAAAAATTGAATAGGAAATTATTTATGGAACTCACCTTAGGTGGACAGGGACATGGTGCACAACATGGCGCACAACATGGCGCGCAGCATGGCATGTAAACGCATGGGGAATAACAGTATGGTACGTAGGGCATACAGACAGGAGGGCAATATGGAACACAGCATGGAGCGCAGCAGCTTGAACAACTTGGAGCCATTTCGGTTTGTTTTTTGATGTTCTTTTGAGTTATTTAGCCGAAGAGATACTTGAAAATTTTGAATGAGACTAGCCGAGACGTGTGGTTTAAATTTCGGTTGCAAATGTTTACTAGATACTAGAAAAACAAATTCGTTTCTATAGCCAAACTATAGCAAACGATTTCGTCATGGGCTACTCTTTTAACACATCATATGGATATCGTTGTTGGAAGATCAATGTATTTTGACAATTTTCTATCAAAGTGACATTCTATAAGAAATCATTTAAACGCCACATTGCCAAACTTCAAGTAATCCAGAACCGGGTACTTCGAACAGCTGAGGACGCTCCCTGGTATGTGAGGAACACGAAGTTCCACAACGATCTGAGGATTCTCTATATCATGGACTACATCCGAGAAGCAGCCACCAAGATCCTTATTCTAGTTATCCGACACAGGAACATCCTGATTGGTAAATATTGCCTGGCGTCATAAAAGACCACCTTAAACGTTAATGACCTTGTACTATAATTAATTCATCACGAGTGTAGGTATTTAAAAAACAACCTACGCCCACCACTGTTGTGGTGTCAAAAGCAACTTAAAAAGAGAAAAAAAAAGAAAAAGGGAAAAAACTCAAATAGCGAAGACTGAGATAAGGATCGAATCCAGGTACCCAAAAACCAGTACCTTGACCATTGACATATTTGTTTTTGCTTCACTCCAGATGGAATTGTTTTAAGCAAAATCCAATATGGGCGGATTTTGTAATTTTCTTTAATGACGCCTATTGTCCAGTACTTGTAATAAGGTAAATAAGACTTGAAATATTTAAGCATATTGAAATAAAGTTGGAAGCTGTGGCGTGGAAGAGGACAATACATATCTTTTAACAACGGTTTTCAACTCTCAGAAAGGTAATGGTCTTTTTGGTTAAGTCACTGTTCTTTCGAAAATCATTTTATTAATTCAAAAACAACTGCTAAAACCTGCAACTTCTGTAATCAAAACATTTGCCATACTTTGAAAACAACCTGCCTTGTTGTATGACATACTTTTCTTCATAAGTTCTGTAAAACATTTGCAGGGACCAGTGAAATCTAGTGAACTGTATTCGAATTCTATGAATTGCTTGCAAATGAGATATATACCTAGTCTGGCCATAACTCCTGACCCTATTTTAAAAAAATCGAATAACAGAATATCGAACGTCAAATATTCTTCATTTGTTTTTGTGTCATATAAATAAGCTCTTAGGTCTCAGAAAATTCTCACTCTATTTCTATAGAACCTATTGTGAACATGGAGTAGGGTTTGAAAGAAAATGGTGTCGCTGTTATTGCATAAGTGTAACAAGGTGCCAGTCGAAATTTTCAATCTCCCGAAAACGGTATTATGAAGAAATTCGTTTGCCGATCGATCAAACGGTACACCGAGATGTCCACAGTCGATGACAGATCAAGGAGCGGGCGGCCACGAGTTTCAAGGACACCATTAGTTATCAAAACCGTGGCTGAGTGAATTCGACAAAATCCTCTCCGAAATCAGAGAATCATTGCTAGGGAGATGAAAATCCCACATAGAACCATGTTCCGCATTATCAAACAAGACCTGAGAGTCCGAGCTTATCGTCGAAGCACAGAACATCGTTTGACAGCAGCTCTACGTTCCATTAGAGCAACAAGAGCGAAGACTTTGTAGTAGCGACACGCTAAGGGTGGATATCGACAAATTCTGTTCAACATTTTTCACGCTAGAAGAAAAGTTCAACCGTCAAAATGACAGAGTCTATGCAAATACCTCTCGATAAGCTTCTGAAAGAATCCCGTGGGTGGAAAGAGACCATCATCCACCTTCAGTCATGGTTTGGTGGGGAGTGTCATACGAAGGGTTAACAAAGCTTCAGTTTTGTGAACAGGGGGGAAAAACGAAGGCTGCTAACTACCAGATAGATATTTTGGAGCAGGTTGTCAACCTCTTGAATGATACTTTGTTTGTCCATAAACACTGGATATTTCAACAGGACTCAGCGCCCGCACACAACGTAAAGATGACGTAACGCTGGTTAGAGACGAATTTACCGGAATTTATCGCGGTCGAAGACTGCCCCTCTGGAAGCCCCGACCTCAACTTCCTGGACTATCAATTGTGTGTGAAGGCAAGAAGTGGACATTTTGAATAATCTTTTTATGTATTTATATTCGTAGCTTAATTAAATATATTAGTTTGTTCAAACTTTTCTTTCTTTTTCTGGCAAATTATGGCGCGACTAGATAGTATTAATAATATTACACTGGACCTTATGGTTATAGAATTGTTGTAGAACAGTTGGAGGCTTTTAATGAACCTCTACAGGATTTCCTTCCTCCAATTCAGTAGGTGTTGGGAATGGTCCAGTGAAATTTTGATATTGTTGGTGATTATGACCTGTCAATAAGCCTCCACAATTCTAAGATCCCCTTTGATGAAAGATAGCCTTGCCTTTGATAAGCCTGACATGAATGTTTTCCTCATGGTTTCATCCTGGTACGTTTGGCCTCTAAAAGGTATTTTGATTTTCCTCTCACTTCCTAATTTCCTGTTTTATGTGGCTTTATTGTAAGCGACAGTAAGTGTTTAGACCAAATGAAGGTCTATTAGCTGCACAGAACCTTATTCGAGAATCACAAAATTTACCAAATCAACTCCGTAGAGTTACATATTTTGGTAAGTGTAATTCAGAACATTTTGGGGCTTGCGTTTACAAAAATTATTATAATATAATATAAAGGATAACATATAAAGGGTTGTTTGTACTATATTTACTTGTATAAGACTTTTTTTTTAATTTTTGACAACTGACTAACGGATTCTTAGGCGAAGTAACAAAGCCACAGGCTTGATTAAAGGAAAGTACATTGTGCGAGTGACGTGATTCACGATTTTATTAAGTCGTCTTAGTAACCTATCTTGAGAAGGCTGCCAATGTTAACGATGACTAAAAAAGTACTGAATGCAATCAAGATGTTCACACTCGAAAGAAAAGAGAGGAAATGGGTTTGATGCAGGAAAAGATTTATCCTTTACAACTATTTTCATTTGATTCCTTTTCATTTGATAACCTCTTCTCAACACTCTTTTAATCACTTTTCTATGATAAAAGTTGTTTAAAATTAATCCGAAATAGTATAGTTATCTATCTTTTAAGATCCATTCATTTATTTTGAGCGGATTAATTAAATCATACACGAGAAAAGTACACATTTTGCTACAGAAACATAAATTTTCGTCTTTTAAATCATATTTTAAACCTTAGATGTTGTCTGCAGGCTCCCTCCGTGTTACCCTCTTCGTTCTGTGCTGAATAACTGCAGCACAACAAAAGATCCTTCAAGAATATACGGGAGATAATTTTTCAAGAACTGTTTCAATTTTAAAACTGCAATATATTTAAAAGTTAAAAACACGCGCGCGTTTATGGAAGCTTATGCCGAGCGGAATAACTTGGAAACTTTCTTGCGAAGAGAATACTCCCTACAAAAACCTATCCAATAAAAATACTTTTGCAAACTTCGTATATTTCTGACGGGTACAGAGAACGCGTATAGTTGCTTCGTTCATTGTTCAGAAATGTATGAAGAATATTTATGATATGTGGTGTCAGACAGGTAAACAGACGTGTATTTTTAAATTGTTTGAAATCTCGGCATGAGCAAATAATATATCTTAATTTGAGGATGTTTTCCAAATTAATCTAATGATCTGTCGAATTAGAAGTATTAACATTTGTATGGAATTGATAATATAGAAATACCTAGCATAATCTTGACAGTATTTTCTATAAATGAAGAGTGCAATATACAAAAGCCAACTTTGCTGAATATTTAGAATCTTTGTCAAACAGGCCCAAGTGCCTTTAAGGTTCTCGTAATTACTTTTAACTTCACTTTTGTTGCCTAATTTTTATGTAAACAGCAGTATTATTCTAGTGGTTTTCGATTAACGTTTGTGCATAGAAAATGAGTGAAAATACAGATGCAATGTGTAATAATACATTCAGAAAGAAGAGGGAGCAAACCGGAAATATGCGTAAAGATGGTAAATCTCCAAGAAACAGCGCACAACCTTATAAGCAGCCACCCTCATAGAACAAGCTATGCTTTTTCGTTCTAGGAAAAAAAGGTCCTTCTCAGATTTGTCGTATAACATAATAAAATCGCTAAACAAAATGGGGTATTTTTTATTATTGTATCCAAACTTTCAGTTGGTGTGTTTCAGGTTACTTGTAGGTGTAAATTTGCTTGCATGTCCATTACACTTGAGGCTAGAATTGAGCTTTTCAAACCATTTTGGGATAATGGAAAATACAGTGAGCAACAAAACTTTTTCATTAGATTGTTAGAATGTGACAAAATAAATAGAAGAAGGCATGGTACTTATAATACACCTGATTTAAGCAGAAGGCAACACACATTCCGATATTTCTTACTTCTTCCTGGCACTTCAAAGGTACAAGTCTGCAGAAAGTCATTGTGCGAGACGTTTGATATAGGCGATAAGCGAGTTAAACTCCTGTGTTAAAAAATTACAGCATTTCCTGAGATCATAGTATGAGGAAAACGAGGTGGGATGCGTCCTAAAAGAGACCAGTCGTTGAAATCAGAGGAAGAGTCACTATGGACGACAAAAAAAAGTTCGAAGCACTATCTATCTGAGGATTTAAGTATTCAAAAACTTCATTCAGCTTTTATTAATAAGTACACCAAGGTAAATAACGTCGTTCCGTCTGTCTCAAGACAGTGGCTCAATAATATCTTCAAAAAACATTTCAATCTCTCTTTCGGTCCTCCACGGGTAGACACCTGTGCAAAATGCCACTTGTATAACATGGAACTAAAAAAAGCCAAGAATCCCGTTCAACGGAGGGAGGTGGAACTGAAACGCAATTTGCATCAAAGAAAGGCCGAAGCTGCGTAAAGAAGCCTACTTGGTTAATTTAATTAAATATGTTTGGACTTGGTTTTTGAAACCCCGTGTATAACGTTTTTGATATTTATTAATAACTATAAATAGCTAATGCCAAAGAAGAGGCGTTGAAATTTGCATTTGTCAAAATTAAAAGAAAAATAATTTCTCAATTCTTGGCACATCCTCCACCCATGAAATAAGAAAGTTGATCAAGAGGGTCATGAAATTGAAAATATTTTTAGAAAATAGATCTGTGTCCATAATATCGTTCACCAAAACTTCAAAGAGATATTTTAATTCATTTTAAAGATACGTCTAATAGGCGAACGTGACGGCTTATTACCCGTATCTCTGAATCGTCGTGAATGACCTGTGTAGTTTAATACAAAGCGGCATAATTCGTCAAGCTATTTACCAAGAAACTGAAATCACGAACCTGCAAAAACCAAAAACAAAGGGAAAGCGCAAAAAATGACGATAAAGAAACGATGAGTAGTACGAAAACGTAGGCAAAAAGTAAACCAAAAAAGGACGATGATGAGCACGACAACGGCAAAGTCGATCGTCATCCGTCATTTGCCTCGTTAGAAGAGGAGGAAGAAGAACAAGAAGAAGAAACGCGAAGATAAGGTTGAAGACGAAGGAAGGAATATTCGGAGGTGGAGCGCCGAGCGAAAGGCAAGAAGAGGACGGACGACAAACGGACGAACAACAAACAGAAGCTCCAAAGGTTGCGCGTTCAAATCGTAAAAATTCCTCAAAAAACGAATAAAAAAATAATATGATAAGTACAAGCCGTTGCGGCCGGCCGATTGCAAATTATTTCTTCGAGTGTACACCAGTTTTTGTGCGGCAGCGGTATTCTTTGAGCGACTTGCATACATATCTACTAACATTTAAATAATTTATATGTGTGCGCATGTATGTATGTGGTGCGTGTATTCGAGATTCGCTTTTTCAATTGTGTAGATGTGCGCGCCGCCTGCCGGTCCTTCGACTTCTGTTTCTTCTTCTTCGTCGTCATCGTCATCTTCGTCCTCTCTTTCCCGAGACAACTGAGGATGCCGCGCGGATGAAGGCATCTGACGGAAACGGCGCGACCTCGGACAACGATACCGAAAAGAGATGACCGACTGTACGGTGACACTCGCTCGGAGTGAAGAAAAAAATAAGTCCCTACGCGCGATTTATTTTGTGTAACAATCGCGTCGCCGAGCTTTCCTATTAACGTTGTCCATTTTTATTGTAATAGATGGCTATTACGCAGGTGGGGGTAATTACGAAGCCTAATCGTATACCAAAAACGGAAAAAACTGCTTAAATTAGAAAGGAAACTGGCTTTATCTAATTAAAGAATTGAGGCGGCTATAATCGATGGATGCAATTATTTGTTTTTGAGGAATAATATTTGTAGCTTGAGTTAATAAGTCAAAAATAAAATACGCAAGGACATACATACGCATCTAATTAGCACACTCATATACAGCGTGTCCACCTAGTGCGTGGACGGAGGATAATTGCTTTCCTGAGCAATTTAGAGGAAATGTTTTCAAATAAAAAATATTCGGAGGCGAACGCTGCATAATGCAAAATTCTATTCAAATACAGGATGTCCAGTTTCCGCTGCGCACGATACAAGTTTGTTTTTTTAAATAGAACACCCTGTATTAGGATTTTAGATACCTTTCTTCAATTCATGGCAATTTTCATCAATATTTAATTAATAGGTAATTGACATAATTTGAGATTTTTGCGAAATGTCGCTGTTTTTTTGACGGCCGATATCTTAAACCCCTTACATGCTAGGGTGATGATTCAAATTTCATTCGATTGAGTGTTTCTTGCAGATTTCGGCGAGACATCGAAGATTTTTTTTATATCAACCAGATTCTACAAGATGGCCATCGATATCGTTACCAAGAAAAGTTTGATTCATGTTATTTTATTTTTTTTAATGGAACGCCCTGTATATTTTTACAAAGTATAATAGAGAATACTCGGATACTGGCAAATGCAACAAATGCAGCTGACAAAACTACTGTTCGCGATTACATGGCTTTGGTGGCAGATAACACGGAAAATTTGCAACATAACTTCGAAGTACTAGAGGAAGAACTATCGAAGGTAAATATTAAGATGGACATTCAAAAAATGAAAACAATGATACGGACGGAAAGCAAATACAGCAAGCAGAGCACTTTAAATACTTAGAAGCGATTATAGAAGAAAACGGTAAACAGAACAGGGAAATAAATGAAAGATTGGGAAGAGCCGGAAACATTTCTAGGAAAAAGAGAGGTATCAGAAAAGATAAAAACAGAAGTGGTTAAGAAACTAGTTAGGCCGGCGATCATATACAGTACTGAGACATGGTTATTGACGGAGAGACAAAAATCCCGAATTTATGGTACAGAAATGAGGCTCCTCAGAAAAATAGAAAACAAAAAAAGGACGGACAGAATAGAAAATGAAACATTTAGGCAAAACCTTCAAATAAAATCAATTAACGAAAAAATTATAGAAGGACAATTCAGAATGTTCGGGCACGTGTGTCGAATATCGGACGAAAGACTTACATAGTGGGTGTTTGAAACGAGAGTGCACGGAAAAACAAGAGGGGAAGACCAAGAACTAGATGGATAGACGGAAACAGAAAAGAAGTAGAGAAAAAAGGAATGGTATGGGAACGAAACCTAACACAAGATAGGAAGGGATGAAGACAGAAATGCAGAATTCAACCTCAACGGTCTTACACCTAAAGGTAGAAAGGCTTAGGACTAAGTAAGTAAGTATAATAGAGAATCTCTAGAATCTTTTCGACAAAAAGTCGAAGATGTAAAATATCTCAAAAACGAGTAACTCTAGGTATAGGGAAAGCTTTACATAATTAACGTAAAATGTTACCAGCAATTAAAGAATGAAAAATACATAGGCTGTTCTATTTAAAATAACGACGAAAACGTCACTGCGTTGTCAGAGATGGCCTACGATCAGGAAGTTGTCTTGTTCTAAGTGAAAATCTCTTTAGCTCTATAGGCTACTTAATACCTAATACGCAAAGGAAAATGTCAAATATTATACAAACTACAGCATTTTCTGCGGAGCATTGCAAATACCATTTTTCGTAAATGTTTCGAAAACAATTGAGTTTAGGTATAGGTAATTCTATACAAAGTGATCTTAGATTCTCGAGCATAAACGAAATATGTATTGATATACAGGATGTTCCATTAAAAAAAACATGTAACTTTTTTTTGATACACCTTATGTATGTCAAAATAGTTTTAGCGTGTGCTGCTAATGTATATCTGATTTTTGTACGGGATGTTTTTCCTATTACTAATAGTAAACGTTCTATCGAAGAATCTCGCACTACTGTCCCACCCTACATAGTGTGTCTCACTTTAGACGGCACCACCCACGAAATTTTGTTATTCATTATCGATTTAAAAAAAAATCTTTTTTTTTATTATACCCCTCGCTAAATTGTACTTTTAGGGTATGTTACTTCCCTTTTCACCGTAAAATGCTAATCTACTACGTTTTAAAATAAAAAGCAAAATTGAAGAAGTTGTATTAGGGATTTTTTATCAAAAATATTCTTAATAAAAGTTGTTTAGAATCGTTCAAATAAGCTAAACTCGATATTTCATTAAGAACAAAAAATTTTGAAAATTTCTCTCAACAAATTTAGCGAATTCTCCACAGACACCGGTGGCTGTTCGGAATGAATTGCATGTTGCTTAGGACATCATACCCCAGAAGACATCGACCACCTACTGGAATCGATGCCATGAAGAGTGAGAGAGTGTGAAACTAAAGGGCAGGGGGGATCACATTATTAATAAAAATAAAATTAAATTGTGTTAATCTTTTGTTCTTTTTCTTTGAAATTGTAACCAATTATTACCTTTGAATAGTTATACGTTCCTGCCAAGTTTTGCCAAAAAATTCGCACCCCTTCTTGGTGTTGCAATTTCCATATATTTTGTATGGATAATAAGATTTTCATATAGATTTTAATAGATTTTCTTGCAAAAATCAGTCTCTATTTAAGAACATATTTTTATTTCAAGATCATAAAAAAATTTATATATGTATATAGAAACTGTTTGCAGACCATTTAGGTCCATAGCTTTTTTATCTCTTTACATTCTTCACGACTTTTCGCCTTCCTCCCCCAGTTCTGGACTTGTCTCTTTCTCCGGTCATCATCCACCGCATCCCTTCATTGCTTCCTCGGTCTTCCTCTCTTTCTTTTCCCTTCAGAAATCTTCCATGCTACTGCTTTCGTTTCATCAAGAAAATTAAACTATTGATTTATGAACAATACCTAAACGCTTTCTTAAATTAAGAAAACTATTTACTATCCTTAAAAAAATATTGTTTTGTGTTATAATGGCCATTTACTTATAGTAAGAATCGCTTTCTTCAAATTGTCTGCAAGATTTTCTTGAATCAAGTTAACAAATGTCTTAAACATAGAAATACAATTATTTTATTACAAGTATACTCTTAAGCGGAGAAAGAAACGCTGAGAAAATATTTCTTTTGATTTAAAACAGTTATTGTATTGCAGATAATTGAAACACTAATTGTCTTGAATTAAGACGGACAGCATTGATACAAGTAAACGTTTCTCTGCGTGTAGTAAGCCATCAAAGCAAAAAAGATTATGTTTTGCGTGTCGCTAGTGTCAAAACGTTTCAAGCATTCGATACGCTGACGCAAAATGCGACTTAGAATCCGCACTGCAAATTAGTGTAGGCACCCATAAGGTTTATGCTAACTCTGGATGATGACGATAAAAACTTTTCGTTCGTGTACATTATGTATGTATAATACTTACCGTAGGTGGTGTGCATGTAATGTACCTACTTACATCGCTGCGATGCGACGGTCAGAACGGAGAGAAGAACAAGAAGAAGAAGAAAAGATGTAGCGCAAGATATGCTCCAAATCGTGATCGCAGTAATTAATGATCCCGCTCTGCCATTCATCTTAGCGGTTACTGTGCGCCGTGGCCGAACAATACCGGCGTTCCTCCTTATCGCTCGCCAATCTTTAAATATATTTAAGGGAGTATATCGAGGCACTTGTTTATAATTGCCCGAGCCCCGGATAATATAAGAAGGCGGTGGAGGATATTTAACTCATTTTGCACGCACGAATTTAGTTTATGGACGCCGTCGTCGGCGACGATGAACCGTGAAGCATCGGCACGGAATTAACGATGGCGACGAGGCTGACCACATCGTTTTTCGGGGCTCGTTTGCGTCGCATGCAGATAGCTGCATCGTGTGCATGCATTTTTATGTCGAAATCAAAATGATTTATCCAGAAAGTAATAATCGTGGGGATTCTGACGAAATACCCTGCTGTCTCATTTCTCATTTTGATGTCATTCTTAATTATTAGGAAGAATATGTTTACAGCAGGATGTAATTGGTGATTTTGCAGAAGTATAATGCAAGGTTTTATATTCCTAAGCCTTAAACCTTAAATTTTGTTTATTTGTAATTACGCTACAACTTGAAAACTACGCTATAACTTGAAAACAAATGAAAATCGGATAAGAACACATGAGTTTTTTTATTTTCACGTGTACAATACACTCCTTGAGTTTGGTCCGTTCCACCCGACTCACCTTGTATATGTACATGTTTTCTTTCAATAAATTATATATTTCCGTATATTATTTTCGGTGGCGTGAGATTTGGACCAGCCTGTATAGTGTGCAATGCACTCCTTAGTGATATCGTTTTTTTTTTTAATTTGACATTTCATAACGATAACAGTAGGTAATCATCATATTAAATAAATTATCCCAGAATAAACTGTTTAACCAAAGTGATGCGTTAGATTTTTAATGATGTATACCTATTTAAAATTTTAATTTTATTTTTTATTGTCAAGCTTACGCCTCTTACTAGAAGGATTTAGAATTTAAAAGATATTTTTTACTAAGTTCTTCTTGATAACGTTATTTATGGAAATATTTCTAAGACATAGTTGGTCGCCACCTCTCCTGAAGCACCCGGTACAGCATTGCACTGAGTTTCTAGTCAATTAATCCACTTATACATGAGGCACGTCCAGAAATTAAGCTCCGTTTGGTAGTAAAAACAAAACGAATACAAATATAGAAAAACTATTTATTGCAAAAAAAAACTACAAATCTTAAACTATCTTTCTATGTAGGCCCCACCATTTTGTAGGCACTTGTCATAACGTGGCACAAATTTTTTTATGCCTTCCTCATAAAACGTTGCCGCCTGTGTTGTCAACCATGTGATAGCATGTAGCAATACAGAACAAGCGCCGAGGAATGCTCACAAACGGTATTGTTTTAATTTATGGCAATGCCCGACCTCACACTGCGAACAAGACACAACTCCTACAGGACTTTGGCTGGACCCAGTTTGACCACCCTCCATACAGCCCTGGCCTCGCCCCTAGCCACCTCCATCTCTTTTTGCACCTGAAAACGTTTCTTGATGGTCAAAAATTCAACAACGATGAAGAGCTCAAAGAACATGTTACCACATGGTTGACAACATAGGCGGCAACGTTTTATGAGGAATGCATACAAAAACTTGTGCCACGCTATGACAAGTGCCTACAAGATGCTGGCAGCTATGTAGAAAGATTTTTTGCAATAAATAGTTTTTTTGTATCTGTACTCGTTTTGGTTTTATTGCCAAACGGAACTTAGTTTCTGGACGTGCCTCGTACATCAATTCAGATCTATAGATGATACATATTATATTATTTACTCCTCAGTGTAGGAAGTATTACTAAAATAAGTCAATATCATCGTCATCGCCGTTCAATCTCTTCGGATTATAGCTGTACGTTTTCGCGTGTAGTATCCTTTTCTGAGGTGGATTATTCCTCATTGTCTTTCTTGTGATTACAATTTGTTGTGCATCTTGGCTGATTTCGTTACTTGTTTTCATACTTTTCCATTGTTCCCAATGTTTTATTTTCATTGCTTTTAGGTGTTTCTCCATGTCGTCCCACCAAGGAGTTTTCGGTTTTCTTCAGTTTCTTCGTTGGTTTGGGGCTCATCTCGTTACTTTTTTATAATCTCCGTTAGCAGCCTTCTCATTATGTGTCCCATCCGTTCCAATCTTTGTGCTTTAATCCCTCTGACTATGTTTTCATGTCCTAGTCCTTTTCCTATTTCTTTATTTCTTTTCAGTCTTCTTTTTCCGTCTGGGGTGATGTCAGGTCTTAGAATTGTTCTCATTATTTTTCGTTCTATTCTTCTTAAGCTTTCATCTTCTTTTTTATTCATCACAGTTGTTTTATATACCTTTACTTTTGCCTTCTCGCTTAGTTTTTTTGCTTTTAAGCATCTTTCTGTTTCTTCCGAAGGCCTGGTTGCCTTTGATTTAAAGAGGTTAAATAATGTTGGGGAAATGGGGTCTCCTTATATTACTCCTTGGTTCGTGTCGAACTTAGTTATTTCTCCTTGAAACTTCACTCTGGCGTCTGTTTTTTCCAGAGCAATTTTTATCAGTTTTATCAATTTCTTTGGTATGTATTTGAAGATTCTTTGAAGCTTTCATCAACTTGTCTCGTTTTATTGTGTCAAAAGCACTTTTGAAGTCAATAAATATGGCGTGTACCTCACTATTGAATTCCCATGATTTTTCTAAAATTTGTTCCAGTGTCTGTATGGTATTTATAGTCGATTTTCCTGGTTTGAATCCGTTTTGGTAGCCACCTAATATTTTTTCTGCGCAGTTTTTGGTTTTCTTATTTATCATGATTGCCAACATTTTGTACATACAATTTAGTAATGTGATTGTTCTGTAATTTTCGCACAATTCTTTATCCCCTTTTTTGTATATTGGCGTTATGATTCCGGTGTTCCATTCTTTTGGTATTGAGTTAGTTGATATATTTGTTCGAGTAGTTCTTCTCCACCGTACTCTTTGTATTTCTTTCGCTATCCTCTGCTTGTTCTTCTTCGCTGTCACTGGTTTCTTCATCAGTTTCTTGTGTTTTCTCTTTCTTCCTTAAGATTGTGCGGAAGTAGTCCTTTCATATTTCTTCTAACTGTATTGGTTCGTATTCCGTTATTCCAATATTGTTCTTCACCCCCCTGGTCCTGGTGGTTGGTATGTTATTTCCTATTCTTAGTTTTTTATATAATCTCTTTAGATTGTTTCTCATTCCCGTCCTTTCAATTTCTTCTGCTTCTTTTTCTATCCATATGCTTCTCTTTCTTTCGTATATTGCCACTGCTCTGTTTCTTGCGATTTTGTATTTTGCAATGTCTTGCTATTTTGCTCCTAACTATTTGAATCTTTCTTAATTCTTCTATTTTCTAGCTTCCTCGCATTCTTTATCGTACCATCCTTTGTGACCTTTCTTGCTGTCTCGAGTCTCTATAGTTTCTTTTGCTGCATGTACTATTTGTTTCTCTATTTGTTTCCATTGCTCTTCTACCTATGTTGATTGGTAGCTTCCCTGTTTTTGTTTATTTCTTGTTTGTATTTCTCTTTTATATCTGGTCTTTTTAGAGCTTCCAGGTTCCACTGACTCTTGCATTTTCTTCTGTAATATACTCTTTCTTTTCCTATGTCCTTCGTTGTTGCAACCATCATGTAATATGTGTATGCATTCGCGCCTCTGTTAGATCTGGTGTCTTGTTTTTTTATTATTACTTATTATTAAAATAAGTAAGAATACCAACATAATTTTAAGTTTTGCAAGCTGTTAATCTCTTATAATTTGTCTTCTATTCATATAATAATCATCTATTATTCTTACACATACTTTACTACCCACAACGTGTGTAATTCATCACTTCTATTATTGTTCTATATATTCCTTTTTTTGCTTGCCAAGCTTAATAATTGCTTGATATTTTTCGCATCTTCTCGCGATATCGGTAGATTATTTTGTCTCCGTAATAGTGAAAAGGAAGACCGCTGCACATAAACAAGGATATATTAAAACATTATATAAAGTACGGTACAGCAGTTACACAATTTTCATAAGTTAGAAGCTTTTGTAAAAAGAAATGTAAACATTGTTCCGCGTGGAATATCAATAATTATTAGTACAATATAGAAATAATAAACGGATATAAAAAGATGTCCTGAGAATAACAAATTTTCAGATAAGGTTTTTAATTTGTAATTCAAAAGTTCCCATGTTATACTGATAAATTAGCATTTATTTCAATTACATTTCTGGTGTTATTTAAGAGGTTTTAAACTTATAAACGGTAGTGTATACGTATTAAACAGTAGCCGTAGAGTAGAAATACAGCTTGGAATACATGGCGAGCGCAAGTCTTGGAAGAATGTCGAGGTACAAGAATTCTATCATTTCTTATGGTTGTTAGAAATTAATATATGGTTGCGGCTGTCACTTTTTACATCGTCTAAGATGCTAACAGTTATTTTAACTTCACACCGAAAATATTATTTCAAGGAAGACAAATAAGGAAATATAATAAATAGATTCTGCTGGTAACAGTTTTATTATTTCCTAGCGATTTTAAAACATCCGCAGTTGTGCCAATTTTGAAGAAGAATTCTAGAACTGACATATCAAATTATCGACCCATTTCCTTAATATCTAATGTCGGTAAAATTTTTTAATATTGCATGTTAGATAGATTGAATTTGTTTCTTAAAAAACATAATCGACTAAAAAGTAAGGTATATGAAAGAGACAACCCTACAAAGGAAATATTAATGAAGAATATAAAGGATGTATGGGAGAACCATGAAGATATAAAAGAGACAATCATATCTTGCATTGAAAGTATGCCCCGAAGAATTAAGGATGTTATTAAAAATCATGGGTTATGGACTAAATATTAATTACTCACTTAATATTTACATATGTTACATATTTTTACAATATATTTTATAAATAAAATATAATACATGTACAGTTTGTATTTTATTATGAAGAAACTACAAAATATTGAGTGTTTCAAGTAATTTGGCCAGGGACTCTAAGTTAAGGAAATTAAAATAAGTGTCATGTAAGTGGAAGCTTTTAATTAAATAATTAAAAATAATAATGTGTAATTAATATCGTATAAGCACACTAACAAAATATAAGATAAGACACGGCGCTGCGAACAGAGTTAACAACTTTATCGCCACTATTGTTATCTTATTGCGTGTCACCTCGGACGAACATGATATTCCCGTTTTGTGACGTAAACGTTGTAGCCATTTCAGCCGCCTGCACCTATAGCATGCACAAATCTGTAGTAGGTCCAGCAACCGAAGCAGCAGAATTCAACATTTGATTCTCAACGTTTCCTGCATGGTGTCTTCGTTTCTGAGGAATCACTTACGTGTGTTGGTTCCGTAGTGCTTAGGCGCAACGTCAGCTTGCGTTAAGCAGCCCATGAACTGCTCGATAGGTGGTGGGCATCTGCATTTCGGTTTGTGTTCGCTACCTTCTAGGCGGCATGATTATGGCTCTTGGCACCAGGTGGCGCCAAGAAATATCTCAGTCATCAAGTTCGGTAGGAAATGTTCATTATTTTATTATTGTCGATACTCGCTAATGTCAAGTCGTTAGATGTCAGATCGCGAACTCCTATGGCTTATTATAGTCTGTAATATGGTATTAAAGAAAATAAATTTAGTTGAGTGAAATTTGAATTGTAAAAATGTAAAATATTGTGTATCTTAAATGTGTAGAAGTGGGGTTTTGTTGCGTGACGCGCTAGCATAGAGAGGTTTGAGGTTAATTTTTCTTTTCCATCAATTTGTCATTTGTAAATCCTTATTATTTGCAGTGTAAATTTTTAAACTACCGGAAAAGTATCTACGACTGACAATCAGTGTTATCTTTAATTAAGTAGGGAACAATTTTCTAATTCTATAATATTATACTAAATAAAGTTCACTGCTTGAAAACTATTTACCACCTTCTAATAAAGCTATTTCTGCTCTCATATAGTAATTTCCTGCAATGTTCTTCTGATTGCAATTGAGGAAAAGAAAACAAGTACGAATTTTTAATATTCTATTTTCAGCAATGTCCGCTGAGTTTGAAGCTCCAAATCCACAACATCGTCAGATAGGATTATCAAGCCTACCCAACAGTTACTACCTTCGATTCTTCTGTTCAACAGTTCACCTTACTCCTTTCCTCCTTACGCAACACAATAGCGATAGCAGATTTTATTTCAACTCATTTTTCTTTTATTTCCATCGCTTACACAAAGCATAGCTTCGGACAATAGTACTGTTAAATTAATTGATTTGGTCGAACGTTCGTTAGCGATCATCGCTTATGTATCGCCTAAGTTACGTAAAGTTATAGGTCAAACTACCGAAGAAAGTAACTTCATTAAAGCGGTAAAGCATAAAGAAAGAGATATAGGCAAGGTAAATTATCGCCGAACAAAGACCGCAATAAGCGGTCCGATGAAGAGACGAAGAGCGGCTAGGAAAAAAACGCGGTCGGAATATCTCAAAATGAGAAATTCATGAGAGGCGCGCGATCGCAAAATTCCTCGTTTCATTTACGGCTGCGGTTCGCTGTTGCCCGCTCTTTGCGCGATATTCAACTGAGGCACAGATACGAGGTGCGACGATTTAATTTAGGAATGAAAGCAGAAGACATTGTATAATGTTATCTTGGAAGTACTGAGAAAATTATATAGTTAAAATAACAGTACAGTATGTAAAAATAAGGTGTTTGGATATTTTGCCCACTTATAGTTCTCTTCAAGTTAAAAAAAAAAGTCATTTCGGAGACATAGCGGTCTGGAACATTCTAGAATGAACATTTCGAAACGGCTTCGGAGCTAATGGAACTTTCTAGAAAATCTAGACTAAATCGTTCTAGAAAGATGTGGAACATTCTCGAAGAACACAGAATATTCCAGAAAAGTATGTAAATTTCGTGAAATTTGTAGAACCTTCTAGTAGACTTATATAGTATACTATCAGACATTGTCGAAGTTTCGCGAAAATTCTCAGTAGGTGGGGTGGCTAGTATAAATACGGCACCACTTCGGCGAACCAGTTCAGTTGCTAAATAATAATCCAAGAGTAAACATCTGAGAAGAAAGGTAAACGATGTTTTCGTAAAGTCGTAGGAAAATGGAATGATTTTTATTAAATAAGCAAATCCACAGTTCAAGTGAGAGTGATCAAACATCGACAAGGGGTGGGGTAGCAAAGAAAGGGAAATATCGTAAATACGATGATAACTATTTGAATTTTGGCTTTACTTCAGTGGAAGTAAACAATGAAGAGAGACCGTAGTGTGTGCTGTTGTGGATAAGAAACATCAACGAGGATGGCGGTCACCATTGTTTCCTTTAATTGCACAAATACGTAGCCTGTAATGAAGTCGTTGTTTTACAAGACTTGCTATGCCTTTTCAAGGAACACCTCTCAAAGCTCATTGATTGCTTTGCAGAATACTTTGAGGCAGACAGTGTGTGCTCTGTTTAAAAGTTCTAGCGACTGCTAAAGCGACATCACTCTAACATGGTTGAAAAATCTCGCGAATTCTTTAGTAGCAAGTTGCAAGATTTACAAAAGCACAAAAATGTGTTTCTAAACAAGCCTCAGGACTAGGCAACGCACTGCTATTACCTTTTAAGGTCGCATACAGAGTGGCGAAGTGCAAAAAACCTCACGCCATCTGCGAACCCTCTCCTGGAGCAGGTAGCAGTCGAACCACAAGACCGTTTTCCCCCTCGATGTGCGGTGGTCAGAGTCGCGGACAGAATCTTCCCCTAGGATGTCGACTTCTCCTGGAGATTAATCACATGGACCCTAAAAAGTGATAAAATCAAGAAAACCTCCGGACAGAGTGGAGTAGCCTGCCACTTAGTGATTGGAGAGCCTAAACGCCAAGGCATAGCTCTAGAAAGAGGAGCAGACCATCGAAGTATTTATTTAATTAGTAATACTAATTAAAAGTGCCGAAAAAATGCCAGATTTAGTTAGTAATGGTGAAGGATTAATATTCTATAAGGATATTTCATATTTAACAGAATATGAAACTAGTATTCAAGAGTATGCATTCTGGGAAATAAGAATTGTTTTCCAATGTTTTACGCATTTTAGGAACTACATTGTTACCCCCTGTACATATAACTACAGAGGGAATTTTGCTGCTCTGTCCCGTACAGCCATTATAATAATAAACTGTATAATTTCATTTATCACTAACATCATTAATTAAAACAATCGGAAAGTAGGTAGTAACTCTTCTCATTTGATCACGAATATTCCTCTGGAACGATCTTCATGCTTCACTAGTTCCTACTTTTCGAGATTAATTACAATTAATATACACTGGAAAGAAAACTGTGTGTCCGTTCTGTTCCTCTATGTAGTAATTTCTGAACCATGCGAATGAATTGTTTTTTTCCGCGATTTCTTTTTTCTGCGTTCGTGGCTAACTGAACGTAACATAAATATTATGTAGCATGTATTTATTATTATATACTTTCGTGATAGTATCGGGTCAAAATTCGACTGACACTTGAAACATTAATTTTATTCTAATGGTATTGTAAACAATACAACGTGTAGAAGCCAGGTGAAAGCATGGTAACCTAAAATTTTAATGTGGCAACACTGCTTACGTTAAGTATCAAATAAACATAACCTATTAACATATTCTTAATCTTACATAATGGGTACGAGGGAGTTTCCTTTACAGGACTCTATATTAGTCTTTTATCAGAAAGTAGTAGTTTACAATTGAGTCGTTTACTATAGAAAAGGACTAACATTTTAGTATTCTTGAAAAAAATAAGAAACACCCTATATTTTCAAATATATCAGCGAATGATTATTTTTAAATACTTATTAGAGCTTCAAAAAGTTAGTTAGCATTAAAAACAAAACTTGGACTTACAAGCAAACTGACAGAACTGACCCATTCCGAATTCAATGAAACTTGGTATATTGGTAGCTAATCAATTCATTAAATTGGCTAAGGACGAGTAGACCTCTTATAGGCAGGCAATTTGGCAGAAGGAGCCAAAATCTCATTATAGGAAAGTTTTATAAATGCCTTCGGTGTTATGTTGCTGATCCATCTGGACCGCTTCAGGGTCCCCGTGGAGTAGTTTACTCGGATAAAGATCGTGCAGAAATTCACGCTCAGTACTTCTCTCGACGAAGCCTGTTGAGGATGAGGCGACATCCGGTCCCTCAATCGATGAGGTGTGGGATTCGTTGAGGAATCCTGCGTGAGCATTTGGCGGTGATCCACTGGAAGAGATGAACTGCGAGGAGTAGTTGACTCACATTGGGTGGCTCAAGAACAACAAGGCCTCAGGCCCTGATCGTATCACCAATATGTATGATGTAGTCAATTGTAATCAATTCTCCAATGAAAAATAAACTACCAAAGTTCGACTTGACTTACCAGCTCGGTATTACGATGAAAAATGAGGGGAGTCGATCGTTTACGTCTGCTTGGTGTAAGATATACGACCGTACACTACTCGCACTAATTACTCTAGTGAAAATCTAGTATCACTTTACACTACTCCAAGCAAGAAGTGTCACCTCAACGAACCAACCTTTAAATTCAGAGAGTAAAGACCGGAGAGAGTAAGGTCTTAATAATGTACTTTATCGCCATATTTTATACATTCCTAATTTATCTGAGTTACCTCCTTTGATTTTGAGATTATTATTTGGCCAGAAAATATTCGAACACCTTTCGTATAACTTGGACGAAAGAATAATTTATCATTATTAATTCCTCAATACCTTTAAAATAAATGTGGTATTTCTATTACGTCCATTATTAATTTCAGTAAACCAATCGTACCAAACTGGTGGGCTGGTTATTCTTATATATACATATATTCAATTGTTTTTTCAACGATCTCCTCTTTGTGTACCTAACAAATGACCATGGGAAAGTATCCAACCCACCCGCCACCGACTCGAAGTTAAGTACCGCGAGAACAGCGTTTGTTCTTTCGAGAAACGAGAACTCATGGCGCGTAAGGCACACACAGGCACAGCTTCATTAGAAATTTTGATTAATTATTGCGTAAGTACTTTAATATATATATTTTATTTGATGAAAGGCCGACTCATCGCCACGGGGTACGTATATGGATGGATGTTCTTCTTCACCCTGAGATATGTTGGCTTGAAAAAAAGAGTGTGCTCGAACATATATTAGAGTGCTGTATGTAATGTGAATGAAATCGACGACGTGAATTTATGCTCTTTTATTTCTTTAGGTGGATGATTTTCGTTTATTAATCATTGAATGTTTCATAGGTTCCTAGAAGAAGAAACAAGATGTATAATTTCGTCTACGGATAATACCTCAGAATGTTCCGATGCATTCATGAAAATTCTTTTTTGGTATAAGTGCATCGATATCACAAACATGGGGACGAATTTGAAAGAGTTTATTTAAAATGGTAACAAAACTATATAGGCACCTTTTAAAAAGTAACCACTTGGTCAAGTTTAGGTGAAGTATGTGTCAATTTCAGCTAGGTTTCTTTCTTTAATCCAGACAATCTGCAATATAAAGATTGTTTTCGTGAAAGTAGTGGTAGTAGAAGTCTCCCAAAACAGTATCCCATATCTGTTAGATCTGTTAGATTCAAAATGCGAGCAATATTTAGTGTTACCAAATCTTTTCATTAATACAGGTGCCAATTGTGTTTGTAACTGATCTAGTGCGTGATGTTTGTTTTATGGAATCGTTAGTTATTTTAGTTAAGCAGCTTTCACTAAATTATGTGGTAGTTAAAGGTTTTTGTTAGGTCTATCACTAATATTTACATCACTCAAACCATTTGCACACTCAAAAGATAGATAATACCAATAGGTAGGTAATAAAACTGTGTTTACGCTTACTCGGTTGCTCTCTAAATTAAACACAGTGCGTCAGTATCAAAAATAAATTTATTAAATAAATTCTTCGCTTGTTACATAGAAAACAACATAAAAACAAGTGCTATAATTCTGTTCATAATTCGTGTACGCATTTGTATGTATCGCAATACTCACATGTGTGGGCCCCCACCAAACCCTACCGGAGCCTGAACGTCTGGTCGGGCGACAGCAGCAAATAGCCGATCACTACACCAAAAAATGCCATACAACTCACGGCTACCCAGACGCTCTCGTTATATAGATATATAAGCTAGAACACTCCCATGGAAGTTGTAGCAGTTTTACACTTTTATGATCCTATCGTACGTGGTAGATCAGTCCACATTTCTCTTTAATTAATTTCTTAGAGTCTTTGGTGCGTCTTTGCCCTCTCTACTATTTTCTTCCACTCTCCTCAATCTTCTATTTTTCTTCTCCAAATTTCTCAATTTTTCCTATATCATCCTTCACTTGTTCCATGCATCTTATTTTTGGTCTTCCTCGTACTCTCGTTGTTTGTGGTGTCCATTCCGTTATTATTCTTACTGGGTTTTCCTTTCCTCTCCTTCTTATGTTCCCATACCATCTTATTCTTTGTGCCCTGATTGTTTTAACTATATTTGCACCCTCCATCCATTCTTCTATTTCATGGTTCATCCAGGGTCTTGCTTCATTTCCATTTATTGCCTTTACTCCCACCATATTTCTTACTTTTTTTCTTTCAAAAACTTTTAATTGCTGTTCTTTGCTGATTGACTTTTCGTATCTCATCTACAGTCACGTAACACCGCAGAAATTCACTCGTATTGCGCTTAAACATGTCCAAATATTGCTTTGTAATTACGCGATTCCTTTCTTGATCAATCGTCAGCAAATGTGGCACCCATCTTTCCGATAGACAATTTTTCGTTAAATTGAGGTGTTTACCATATTAGCAATCTCCCTAATCTTCACCCGACAGTCTGCTAACGCGATTTCATGAACTTTGTTGATAATCCTCGTATACGAAACACATCAAAATGCGTGTATAACCAAATGCCATAACCATGCTAACATAAAAATTAATATCGCAATTGATAAAGAAAAAAAGCGTAACTTATATGCACAAACTCGCTAACAATAATGATTTGCACCAGTCTTAACTATAAAATGCCAAACTGAATTATTGATCTTTATCGGTTTATCTTTAACGGCCATTTCTGGTCTTCCTTCTCTACATCAGGTCCGCATCGTTTAGTTCGGAACGAAACGTCGTCTTGTACATCGTACGAACCGTATACATTAATTATTTCAATTAAATTCCGTCGATGTGGTGCTTTGCAAGTCAGAAATGCTTCGTCGGTTTTTCTTTCCCCCGCCGAAGCAGGCAGCCCTTCTTCAGCTCCCTGCCCACGCGGCCCGCGCCGATCCGAGCAAGAGCCGGGTGATTTTTTGTCGCAAATTCATGCGCTGCACGTTGACAGTTGTCTGTCGTAAACTAGTTTTACTTATGAATATTACTTCTGTGAATGATACCAATAAATCGATATTTATTCACATACCGATAAGATATTATTTCCCACATGCGCAACTACGTCGTGTCGTACGTTGTGTGTGTATAAACTCAGAACAGCCAAGCAGTGATGTCGTTGGGTATAATGGTGAATAGTTGTAATAATAACGAAACCATGTTCGTCCATTTCGAACGCAAATAAAAACAGACGACACTCGCTTCGAAGTTATGAATATGAGGGATTGTGATTTGAATTGAAAATGAATCGAATGTGAAATAAAGGTGCTATTACATTTGCTATTTTTACAGCAGTTAATTGCCGCGTGATGATCGTCAAATCTACACAGAAAAAAAATGTTAGAATAATGTCTACAATTGTGCCAAATGCCACTACAAATAGTTATAGGGTCCGTGACACAGACAATTTGTAGTAATTAGTTAAACAATATCGTATGAAGTTGCATATTTTTCAATAATTATGCAAGTGCATGTATCGTACTTACAATCAGTGACATAGAAATTGCAACAGTTAGAAGGGATTGTAATTTCCGAATTAAATTTGGTAGGAATATTCACAGTGAATCCTCTAAATGAAGCAATAAAGTTGTTATTGAGGTTTTTACCTCTCTCTCTCAGCACTGATTGAATGTTTCTTTTTGCGGTGTTTTTTATAACTTCCTCGATTTGTGTTGTTGTTTTCATTGAACTGCAGTTCAGTTAAGTGTTAGCTATGCATAGAATAAGAAGACCAGCAGTGTATCGACAATTAAGCGAATTCGACACAGGTCGAATTATTGGTTTGCGCGAAGCTTGTTTTTCATTTGGGGAAATTACTAATCGTGTAAATCGAAATCGGTCTACTGTAATGCGAGTGTGTCGTGCATGGTTTTAAGATGGCCAGGAACGTCGTAGAAGAGGAACCGGGGCTTCAAGAAGAACGAATGAGCGTCAAGATCGTCGCTTAAGACAACTGACACTTAGAGACCGATTTTCCTCTACTCGGGCAATTGGTGACCAATGACTTGTTGAAGAAGGTCGCCATGTAACCCTTAGAACAGTTTATCGCTGAATCCGAAGTTTTGGGTTAACATCATATCGTCCGCAACTTGTGGTGCAATGAAAGATCTAATTGGAATTTTGAATGGCGCCGTGTTGTGTTTAGTGACGAATCAAGATTTTGTTTAGGCATGCACGACGGTCGTCAGGGAGTCAGAAAAAGACGGAGTGAACGACGAAATCTTCGATTTACCGTTGAGAGGCACGTACACCGCACTGTGGGTGTTCTGGTTTGGGGTGCGATTACTTATAGCAGCAGGTCTCCCTTGGTGTTCATTCCATGCAATATGGCAGCACAACGGTACATTGCGGAGGTGGTTAGAACACATCTTCTGCCATACTTACAAGGGGCTCGAAGATCCATTATTCCAGCAAGATAATGCATGTCCTCATGTAGCAAGGTTTTCCTTGAACTTCTTTGAACACACCCAGATGAACCTTTTGCTCTGGGCTCCAAGATCTCCAGATCTTTCTCCCGTCGAACATGTATGGGACATAATGGGTAGAAGGTTGCGAAACTTGTAGCGTCCTCCTTTGACTTTGGAGGCTTTGAGACATGAGGTGCAACTTGCATGGGAGGCAATACCCCAAGACGAGATAAACCACCTTATTCAATCAATGCCACGGCGTGTAAATGAATGTGTAAGTCAGAGAGGCGGCATAGAGGGGGCATAGCGGGCAATGAAATTGCAGACCAGCTAGCGAGGGAAGGTTCAAAAATGAATTATATAGGCCCTGAACCGGGTCTAGGTATTACCAAGAGTGCAGTGCGTGGTGCAATTAATGAGTGGATTATAACACAACACCAATTAAATTGGAAACATGCAGCTGGACAAAAGCACAGCAAACGGATGATGGGAAGACCGTCGCAACATCTGACTGCTGACCTGCTTGAATTAAACAAGATACAGCTTAGAGCAGCAGCATGTCTATTAACAGGACATGGCTGTTTGAGAGGCCACTTGCATAAGATGGGGATCTACAAAGATGAGCCCTTATGTAGACTTTGCAATGAGGAGGAGGAAACAGCCTCTCACATTATTTTCGAATGTGCAGCGTTAGCTCAACGCAGATTCGCTATGCGAAGCACAATTGAACTACCAATGGAGAAAGATTTACTACATAGGCTGTTAAACCTGATTGCGGGAACTAACCTGTTTAAGTAAAACAAAACCGAAGCAGGAATAATACAATAAGCTATTAAGCTTCAGTGCTAGGGATGTAAAGACCAGCCCTGCTCTGGTAGAAAATCAATCAATCAATCAATCAGAGAGGCGGCCCCACACATTATTAACAATTATTATAAAATTTTGTTTATCTAATAAAGATTTTCCTCTCAAGTTTTGTTCATTTATTACTTTCACATAGGTGAATATTCCTACCAAATTTCATCCAGAACTTCCAACCCCTTCTAGCTATTGCAATTTCTATGTCACTAAGTATATTTGTCTTTATGTAAAATATCGTCCAGTGATTTTCTCAGTATAAAGCTTAGAACTTACTCCAATTCATTATACTTTCCTTATTAACCATGAATGTCTGGCGTAATTAAAATTGTGCGCGTTGCAATGACTTCAAAGTTTCTTCTCAAAAATTTCCATTACATTTCGATCTTCTTTGTATATTTATTCACATACTTATATACTTCCTTCCTTCTTTTCCTAATCGAAATAGATCTATAGAGATCCAAAAACCGGATAAGGCCCGTATCTATAGAACGAAAATCGTTTAAACAGCCTCTTCCCATTACACCCGGTGTCAGGCACATCGAACAAAATAAATTAATTAACCTCCTCGTTCGTATATACGGTAGGACCGCGCCATATGCATAAGGGCGAGTTATGAGGAAGGCTGTACACAATCAACAACAACAGTACAATCCGTATACCCTTATCTGTGACATATGTTTAGCGAAAAATTCTCTGAAGCTAACGAACCATGCCCACGATGTAATTAGATGTGACACGAGAATTGCTCAATTACACACAATCTCATAAATATGCTTGTTGTCTTGAATCTCGTATGCAGATGTCAAACGAATTAACAGTCTTGATGTGTGTTTGTATCTATGTAAATGTTTAAATGGTTGAAAACTGTCAATTGAAATATCGTTAAGATATGTCGATTGTGGAAAGAACTTATGGGAATCGCGAAGCCCTCATGTGTACGAATTTAGGTTTGCTAAAAGTCTGAGAAATAACGAAGATGAATTGGAATTTCTTTTACTGCCATTTAAAAGTGTAATTGTTTAGAGTTTAAGGAAATATATTAGTAAAAACGTTTTCCTAATTAAATTATGTAAATTAATACAACCCTTTCATACATTAACCATATATTGATTAACTATTACTGAGAAAAATGTTCTTGTAAAAATTACAATAAAGGTATTGTAATGTTGTTGGTGTACATTTCACACCAATTGGTGTAGTAACTATTGCAACATCATTGTACCTGTCCCTTATTAAACGGTTAAAATTACAAACAAAATTATGCTACTTAACTGTGGTAATTTTTACAGTACCGGTTGTATAAATCCCATTGCTATGTTGTACATTAAAGATCTAGTGGACGATATGCATCCAACATGCATAATAAGTAGAGTTTGTTAAAAAGGTGGTACCGGCAGTGGCGCACCGCATAAAAATAGGTACGTAATATACAATATTAGTGAAAAATAATATTGTTACCTTTTCCTGTCGTCTTGATGTCCACTGTGGCAATTCGCAACCGCCCTGGTAAGCTGCGTAGAATTGCAACGTCAGCAACGCTTCCATTGTCGATTCATTCAGCCGTCGATGGTGTTGTGAATACGTTGTCGTATACTTCGAAAATAATCGTTCGACATCCAGTAAGATTTGCAAATGTCAGATATTCATTTTCCTCATCTGGGCACTCTTGATTTTCAGTTATAGACCGAACCTTTTGTAAATCGGGATTTTTCGTTAAAATTGCACCAAATTTTTGAGCAACATCGACTCCTATAGTGTTCTTCAAGTTTTCTAGAGCGGCTTGTAAATTGTTTATGCAATTTAACGCGTTTCGTGCTGATAAGTGACTGTTTTCTAATTGCTCAGTAGCTTGTGCAACTTCAGAATGGTTCATGGAAATTTCATCGTTGAACGTCCGAATTGGAAAAAAAGTTGCTGCAGAATCATTTGAATCAAGTTTCAAGATGACATTTTTCACTTGTGAAAAATATTTCTGATAGTAAGATAGTGCCTGGAGCCCATGTTCCCCATCGTGTTATTACATGCTGAGGTGATGGTGGTAATTTCGAACACGATTGTTTGAATACACGGATGTGTTTGGGAGATCTGATGAACACATTCTTGGTAGATGCTATTAACTTATCCACTATCGGATACTTCTTTCGAATGGCTTCTACTACGAGGTGACATGCGTGTATGAGGCATGTTATGTGAAGAAGAGTCGGCAAGCATATTTTCAACATCCTACCAACTCTCAGCATTGTTGCGGCTCCGTCAGTAACGAACATTGTGACTTGGATTCCTGTGATAGAAAATTCTCTCAACGAATCTTTTATTATCTTGACAACGGTTTCTGCATTAGTTTTCTAAAAACTTTTACTCTATAACAACAATGAAGCTGGTGGACCATCACGTTTTAAAGGACGCGCTACAACATGAATGACGCTGTGTTTCTGAGCATCAGTTGTTTCATCCACACATAGGCAGATTTTCTTATTTCTCAGCTCGTCTTTTATATATTCCTTTGCTGTACCTTGCACACGTGACAAATTGTATCGTAATTGCATAGATGTTGGCAGCTTCCATGAGGGAGCGTACTTAGCCCAAAAAAGACGAAAGTGTTTATTAGATACTAGATGTTGTGGGATGTTACACACACTTAACATAAAAATAAAATCATATAAAAATTGCCAGTATGGAATACTGTTTTTTAAATTCAATACATGACGTTTACTTTTACAATGTTTTCTACATTCAAACCTATCGCGACTTAGCAATCCGCTATTGTATATTGTGCGATAAATATGCGGACTTCTATATTCTAATCAAAGGAAATGCCTGAGATATTTATTCACATTCGAAGGGAACGTTACACCCTTTGGGCGTCTCATCTCCGCGTACTTATTTGGCGTGCAACGTACTGTCGCTTTGAACTCTCTCGCGGTACTTGCGAGATCGACTACGAGTTGAAAATTACCTCTACCCACGCCGCTATCGCTACGCTACTGCCATCCAGTACTACCTTTTTAACAAACTTTATTAATAAGCCACAAGTACTCTTCATCAAATGGAAGAAGTTGTAAAAGTCTAGATTAATTCGGCTTAACTGTAACCGTCTATTTAAAAATAAACACGTATGACACTTAAGAATTTTAATGTTATAAATACTAAGCTATGATCAATTTAGAATAAAACCTACTATAATTGCATTCCCTGGAAATTAAATAACTACCGTTTCGGCTAGTTAATTGATAATTGTATTGTAGAGACCTAACTTGACTCTATTAATATTGACGGATAGACAAACATACTCTAATATTATTTCAAACAGACATCGTAAAAACTGTGTAACATAATCGAATCAAATGTATAAGGGAAGGGTATTAATTGGAAAATTGATGGAATAATTCTCTTCATTTATTTAATGTACTAAATTAGCCAGTTACGAAATACTTAAAAAGAAAACGTCGATATTACAGCTGTTGCCAATAAGCCAATTTGATTGGATTAGTTTCTAGAGGCGTATTTTATTTTCCTTATTATTAGAAGTATTGCACGATTTTGTGCAAAGTTTTTCGTGCATCGTTTAGTATATTGAGATACTATTATTTCCGCGCCTATCGAGGAACGAATCTAGAGAGCGATGTGGTAGCGAAATAGAAGCGGAAGAGTCATTGCATTTCTTCGGTACTGTTGGAAATAAATGTGGTATCGATCCGCCTTGACCCATCATAATGTATAACCCTAGGTTCGTATGGGTCAAATAGGCGTTCGTTGATACCTTTAATATCCGCTTCTGAATAGAATTTACGAGGGTAAGTCAAATATTATCTACACTTTCGCCATAACAAGCTTCGAAGGTTATCGTAGTGGCGGCCGCTTGCGCATGCGTTGAGTTGGCGCCTCTGTGGTCATGTGTGCGGAATTTAATCACGATCGCGTCATTTATCTGCTAGCTACAATAGCGTAAGCATGTCAGCTCCACTGTTAGTTTGCACCAAAAAGGAACAAGGAGCACTGATCCTATTTTTGTGGTCAGAGGGTGTCAAAGGTGCTGAAATTCACCGGAGACTTTTGTTACAATACGGGGACAGTGCTTTATCTCGTAAAAGCGAAATGTTTCAAAGTGGCCGTACGAGCGTAACACAAAAAGAAGGAGCTGGACGGCCGTCAACGTCGACCACCGACGACAACATTCAGCAAGCTGGATATATGGTTACCTACAGCAAATAGGCGAGTTACCATAGCTGAGGTTGCATCTTCTTTAAACATCAGTCACGGTTCTGCCTATCAAATTATCCACGATGAACTCAAATTTCGTAAAGTGTGTGCGCGAATGCTTACCGCAGAAAACAAAACCAAACGTTTGGACATCTGCCAACGCTTACTGGGTCGCTTCAACACGGAAGGCGACGCATTTTTAAGCAGAGATGTAACCATCTCTCGAGCTTGCTGAATGTTGTCGTCGGTGGTCGAGGTTGTCGGCCGTCTAGCTCCCTCTTTTTGTTACGCTCGTGCGACCACTTTGAAACATTTCGGTCCACAAAAAAACGCTTTTACGAGATAAAGCACTGTCCCCGTATTGTGACAAAAGTCTCCGGTGAATATCAGCACCTTTCACACCCTCTGACCACAAAAATCGGGTCACTGCTCGTTGTTCCTCTTTGGTGCAAACTAATAGCGGAGCTGACATGCTTATGCTGTTGAAGCTAGCAGACAAAATGACGCGATCGTGATTAAATTCCGCACACATGACCACAGAGGCGCCAACTCAACGCATGCGCAAGCGGCCGCCACTACGATAACCTTCAAAGCTTGTTATGGCGAAAGTGTAGATAATATTTGACTTACCCTCGTATATACACAAACGCGTTCGCAAGAAAGAACCAGCATAAAACAGATGACTGATTGAATTAATGTGATTTTTGCGGTTTCACATTATATATTATACTAAAAAAGAAATATTTTGTTTGTGGAAATTGCAACACCAAGAAGGGGTGCGAATTTTTTGACCAAATTTAACAGAAACGTATAACTATTGCGATGGATCAAGTGATCATGGCTTATCTTACACTTAATACCAGGCGTATTTATTGAGAGTTTTGATTCAATTTTCATGGTTTTCTCTTGTTGTACTTTTGTTTAACGTATTTTGAGGGTTTGTGCCTAGAGTGCGACAACGTGGAGATTATCGCCAGTTGAACGAATTTGACAGAGGTCGAATTGTTGGCTTGCGTGAAGGTGGTTTTTCGTTCAGGGAAATTGCGGAACCAATCCACCATCATGCGCTGCTATTAGTCATGGACTTGGGAGGGCCAGAAAAGTCGCCGAGGAGGAACCGGGGGCCGAAGACGAACTAATGAGGTGTAGTACCGCCACTTTCATCTAATAGCACTAAGAAACCGATTCTCTAGTACCAGGTCAATTGCCGATCTGTGGTTTCGTAATGAAGGTCGTCCTGTGACCCTTCGAACAGTTTATCGCCAAATCAGGGCATTCGGCTTGCAATCCTATCAACCACATCTTGTGTTACCACTTACGGCTCAACACCGACAACAACGTTTGGTGTGGTGTAGGTTGCGGATGCACTGGAACGTGGAGTGGCATAGGGTGGTGTTCAGTGAAAAATCTCGATTTTGTATGGGAATATGATGGCCGTATGAGGGTCAGACGAAGACGTGGAGAGCGTCGCGATATTCAATTTCCTGGTGAAAGACGTGCTCACCGAGCTGGGAATTATGGTATGGGGTGCTATAGCATATGGGAGTAGATTTCCCAGTGTTACGATGATGAGGTGGTGGAACACCATATTCTTCCATATCTTCAGCAGCTCCAAGACCCACTTTTCCAGTAGGATAATGCCCATCCCCTCGTAGCGATAACTTCTCTAAAGCGGTTCGAAGAAGCCCATGTCAATATCTTGCCATGACCACCTAGATCTCCCAATCAAGTTCTCTGTATACTTTATTCAAGCAATAATGTATCGTCGGTTGTAGATTTACCCTGTACAAAACCAAATTGACTAGAGGAAATTGCATTGGTTTTAGATATCGATCGGTCTATAATTACTGGGTTCAAATTTGTCACTTTTCTTGTATACAGGGATACTTTTGTTAACTTTCAAACGATCTGGAAAATTACCATCAACCAAGGGGTCATTTATTGCAGCGACCAGTGGTTCAGAAATTTTATGCGCGACAAATTTAAAAAAAAAGCAAGAAACATCAACGACTCCAGCAGAATGCATTTATTTATCCGTAGGTGCAAGAGAAAAACTGTTATTTATGTGTGGTATAGTATACAACAGTCAAATGGTTTCCTATGAGCGTATAAAATGTTCAGCTTAAATAAACTTGCATATTATATGAATTGTGGCACTATTCCTGCGTTAAATTTAAATACATAAGAAGCAAATCTGCGTTGAACGGATTCCATCATGAGCAAATTCCACATAATCTTCTTACACAAGCAAAATATTTTTTAAGAGCATCGATAGATTTAAAGTTCTTGCAATGCCTAAGAACGAAATCCAAGTTGCTATAACATCTGGAGACTAAATTATGAATATCTGGTTTAAACGCTAAGGCTACGTTTACATAGGGTAGCCCGAAATTAATGTAACAATTTGACAACAGAAACCAATGAGTTGCTTGGAACAACCTAACCTAAATTTATCTGTTGATATTAACAATTGCACAGAAACGTTACATGGTGCGTTTATTAGCAGTTTCTGTAGTAATCATAACTAGAGCGGGCCAAATTGCGCCATCCAACAGAATCGGAATCAGGCGCAACGGCCGCTTATTGTAAATAGCGTATATGTGTGTCACAGCAGATATGTGATATTTCGAAATTAATACACAAGAGTAAAAAAATAAAAGCTGACGCAATAATAATGTTTAGTAATTAGAGCGGATATATATATATATATATATATTTACACGCTGAGGTGTTTTTATTTTCATTATGATTTTTTATTTGATTGAAAACGGTATGCGTTGTAAATGGGATGTAATAAGGAAATAACTGAGAAACTGAACGCTTTTTTTATTCTGTTGTACTTAATAATGTAACTGTAAATAAAGATATAATAAATAAATTCTATCCTTCTTAATAATGCGGATAGGCTTGTTTAAAAAGTTGCACCATCAGATAAGTTTCCACATTTGCCTCGGTGAAGGATGTTCGCCGAGACGAAAAAATGTTCTTATATTTCTAAAACGACCGTTCCACGTCTACCGAAGTAAGACAGGCGTAATTAAAATAATCTTTAGACTTAGTCAAGGAATCTGCAGATGCCCATCGCACATTTGTCTTAATCTCGTGTAGTCCGGATTCTTTTTTAAAACACTATCGAACTTAGCTAAAACTCGTCCACTTGTTGCATCGTTTATACTGTGTAACAATGTACTAACTTCGTCCACGACTTGCACTGATTCTACCAACGACAATCCAGAATTTTGCAAATTTTCTATCGCGTCTACCAACCCTTTCTAATTGTTGCTAATATTCTTTAGATGTGTTTCAACAGAAATATCGAGAAATCCCTTCTGGCTCATCCTAATAGCTCTAGCTTCGGCAGGGACGAATTGCAAAATAACGGATTTGACTTCTTGAAAATGTTCAATATAATAAAAAGCGGCTTTTAACCACGTTCCCCAACGCGTAAGAATGGGCTGTGGTGGTTCTCGAATACCAGGGCATAACCTGTGGAATGCCCTAGTCCTCTTAGGACTTTTGAGAAACACTTTTTTTGTGTTTGCTATTAACGCATCCACCTCCGGGTAACACTCTCGAATAGTTTGTGCCACAAGATGTAAAGCATGGACTTTACACGTAACATGTAAAAGTCCTTCACACTTTTCTTTAAGGGAACGGCCTACACTACACATTGTTGCTGCACCATCGCTCATGAACAACAACAGTTGACTGGTTGACACTTGAAATTTTTGTAACGTTTCGAGAACTACGGCCGTAATTGCTTTACTAGTACACTGTTTTAATCTTCTGCTGGCTAATAGAATTGCAAAATTTGGTTTAATAGGATCTAATACGCGCACTATTATATTCAAAATAGAATTTTTTTTGCAATCTGTCGTCTCATCAAGACATAGCCACAGCTGTTTATCTTTTAATTCGGCTTTAATTCGATTTTCAATGTCCTCACGTATTCGTGGAATATCTCTCCGTAACGCTGTCCGAGATGGTAGTATCCACTCGGTATTGTATGTACCCCAGAATTTTCGAAATGCTTTTTTATCAAGTATACGAAGTGGTAGACCACATATCATAAACGTTAAAAGCAATTCTAATTGAAATTGACGTTGTGACACACCATTTCTTTTATTTCTTTGATGTGCGCTATTTATATGTCTTTCACAATCACGTTTGCTCCAGCACAGTAGTTTCTTTTTACAAACTTTACAGAAAATTGTACTCCCATTGTAGTGTAAATCCACAAATTCATTAAGAAATTTATTAACTTTCGTAGGTAATGGCCGTTTATTTTTAGTAGTTACGTTAGACATAATCACTAAAGCGAGCACACCGACGCTTGTTTCTAGTATGCCACGAAGTGGTGCAAACGTAACATCTGCAGACTCGTCATTTGTTGATGAATAGAGCGCGTCATCCGTAAATGAATAAGCGCGCTGTTAGTTCGTAGCCGTCGATGAATGAACTTTTTTTTGTAGTGGCCCACTGTGAACAACGCCCTAATTATCGACGAACACCCAAACTGCAGGTGTATATTTGCGCGTCTTCACGACGTAATAGACAGTGGTTTTGGTCCTCGTCCTAATAATTACATATTTAAATTACCTATGTTTACATACATATATGCGCCCGGCAGCCTGATTGCGAACCTGGCGCGTGGCGCTCTTGGCCCGCTCTAATCATAACAAACAAATTGAAAAACAAATGCACGCTAATTTCGCGTTACTCTGTGAACGTTATTTAATTCATCATCAAACATTTTAGACACTATTACATTTCCACTTTAAAAAGGCACAAATGCATTGTTTATACTACAACTTCAATTAGAATCCCAAATTGAAATTGGTCAATTTCGAATTCAACCACAACAATAATAACAAACGAAATTTCAGTCTCAGTTCGTCCGATTTAACAAGAGGAACCGTATCTTCGTCTTCGTCCTCAATGTCTTCTCTGCGCGAGGAGAGGATATTAAGAATTTCAATCACGAATTATAATTTTTAATTAAGGCGCTGGCTGTGCGGAGAGAAACGTATCGTGGGCTCGCAGACTCGGATAACCGGGTAGTTTTTGCGGCATGTCTAGTGGACCTGTCACCTATCAATCAGCAGTAGCGCAACCGCTTTTTGTCAAGCCTTCATACTGGACGCTAGTTTTGTCTGAGCGCTGCTCTTTCGGCATCCGACGCGAATATTTAAAATAGTCCGAAATCCCTATCCTTACTATCGGTGCATGACAATGACGTCTGACTCTCCTCGTTTTTTCTTTCCTTGGCTGGCTTATTCGTCTTCTTCGTGCAGAAAAGACTGGCTCTAATATCGACCGATCAGTTTTGCATAATTGCTATGGATCAAAGGAATAGAACCGAACATCAGCAGCTACCTACTGCAGATGTTTATTGTACCCAGTAAAGGGTAGTAGAAAATCTATATCCAAAAAGGAATGAATTATAAAAGTCGATTATACCGGGTGTACTAGATTCGATGTTATAAACGATATCTTCCTTATTTTTAGAGATACAGGATCGAGCAAGGTGTCATCGAAAATGGTTTGTAGAATCGTAAAAGATGTACTACCCTTAGTAAACCACCCTCTGAGAAATCCCCCCAAACCAATTTTTTTAAACTGCACCCCTCATCCTTTTGACTTTATGACTGAAGTACGAAGAGTTTGGGGTACAACGGTATAAACGAAAATTGCATTCAAGAAATATTTAATACAAAATGATCATATCAATAATAAAAAAAAAAAATTCCTACAAAAAATTAAACAAACACTTACGGTTAGAGTTCAAAATAACCACGCATCCAATGAAGATTTTCTGGAGCCTAGTAATGGCAGTTATGGCGATTTCCCACGCCATTGTTATGAAATCATGCCTCGTCAGTCTATAAAATGTTGATTCCCAAACCTAGTATTTTGTCCCGGCGCCCTTTTCAAAATATGTACACAATGACATAAATCAGGCACAGAAATAACAAACTCTTAAGATAAACCTCACAATGTGATGCTTACGTTTATTAAAACTGAATCACAAGAACCATCAAACTAAAATACGAACATACAAAAAATATGAAATAATTGGTGAAAACCTTCAACAGCAAGTAAGTTAATGTGACTGGTGAGCATGCTAATCGCCTCACATCTTTTCAAGACGCGGAGTAAGGTTTGACACTGCCACACTCATTTCTCGCTCCACAGCTACAGCTGAAAATCTGGATTCGCATAAATAGGTCGTCGCAAAAGGAATGAGGATCCTTACAGCTTTTGAACTCATAGTTGGATATCCATTTTTGATTAATATCCGAAACTCCACTAAATGGGAAGTTTCTCGACATTGTCTTCCAAGTATTTTGCAAACCAGTCAGTAAGGTTTGGGAGGTGTTCCTTGAAAAGGGACAGCAAGCCTTGTGAAACAACGACTTTGTTACAGGTCCCGTGTTTGTGCAATTCAGGGAAACAATGTTGACCGCCATCCTCGTTGATTTTTCTTATCCACAAGTGCAGCTTTTTCCCAAACGACGCAACCTTCTCCAAAAGTTTCAAAATATGCATGTTATTGCCTTGCAGAGACAGATTGAAGGCACTCAGCTTTAAAAATATATCGCACAAATACGCTAGTTTCAGCGAAGTCGGGTTCGGCACAGTAGTTTTCATGACCTTCCTCTTGTAGAAAGGTGTGAATTTCTTGACGTAGCTCGAGCGCACGGGATAAGACGTTTCCAAGTGAAAGCAATCGTGAACTGCAGTAGTATAGCAGGGCCGTGTGTTCAGCTTCCATGTCTATGCATAGCTTTTCTAAAAAGCTGGCTTTCAGTAGCCTAGTTCTTATGTGGTTTACTATGTCAGCGACACGTTGTAATACGAAATTCAATTGAGAGCTTATCGACTTTGATGCAAGTGCTTCCCTATGGATGATGCAATGGGTCCACATATCATGCGGTGCTTTGCTGCGAATAAGCACCTGCAATCCTCCATAGCGACCAGACATTGATCAAGCTCCATCAGTACACATACGGATGCACTTTTCCCAATCCAATTCATTTTCGGTTATAAACTTGTCAAACATTTCAAATAAGTTTTGAGCCTTTGCGTTTCCAATGATGCTTTTGCAGAACAGAAGATGTTCAACGATATTATTATCATCCAGGACGCGTACATGTGCGTCTTTGTTATTGTCGGTAGCCTCATCAAGTTGCAGGCGAAATTCTGTGTCTTTCATTTTCTCTATTAATTGATCATTGAGATCCAGAGCTACATGATGGATTCTTCGACTAATAGTGTTGTTGGGCAAAGGTGTCTTTGAAATTAATTTTCCCGCCAATTCTCCCAGCATAATATTAACCATGTCAAGAGCAGCCAGTGGAATAAGCTCTTCTGCGATGGTGTGAGGTTTTTTGCACTGTGCCACTCTGTATGCGATCTTAAAGGATGCTAGCAGTGCGTTATTTGGTACTGAGGTTCGTTCAGTAAATACACTTTTCTGCTTTTGTAAATCTTACAATTTGCTACTAAAGAAGAGATTTTTCAACCATGTTAGAGCGACTGGTCTCGATATGTCGCTTTAGCTTGTTTGGGAGCATACACTCGGTCGCTAGAACTTTTGAACAGAGCGCACACCGCGGTCTCTCTTCATTGCTTACTTCTACTGAAGTAAAGCCAAAATTCACTGGTCGATGCTTGATCACTATGACTTGTTTATTTAATAAATATTTTTCCATTTTCCTACGACTTTACGAAAACACAAAGCGACACATTGAAACAAAGCAGGTGCTCCTCTGGTAACGGGTGTCTTAAAAACGTTTACTTTTTCTTCTCAGATGTTTACTCTTCGATTGTTATTTAGAAACTGAACTGGTTCGCCGAAGTGGTACTGCTTTATACTAGTCGCCCCACCTACTTAGAACTTTCGCGAAACTTCGACAATGTCCAATAGTATGCTATATAAGTCTACTAGAAAGCTCCATACTTTTCTGGAATATTCTATGTGCTTCGAGAATGTTCCATATCTTTATAAAAAGTTCTACAAGCTACAGGAACGATCTAAAACACCTAGTAAGGTGTTTTAGAAGGTTCCATTAGTTTCGAAGCCGTTTCGAAAAGTTAATTCTAGAATGTTTTGACCGCTATGTCTGCCCGCGTTCGTAGAGGTGCCTCGCGGCGTCCCTGTTTACTCTCTACGGCGCCCCACGGCACACATAGGGAACCCCTGCTCTAGGCTACTGCTCTGAACGTTCAAAGAGTCGCAACCCAGAAGCCAATCTATAGTGGACAATGGGCGCGGAAGTATATAACAACATCTAGCTTCCTTGTTTTGTTTCTTTCCGTTTTACTTACACTTAACTTCTCATTCACCTTAACGGATTTTTGGATACTATATATTTCCACAATTAATTAAAGAAAACTATTGTTTTTTGTTAAATGCGTATATTACACGGCGGTAATATTTAAATATTACTTTATTACATATCAAGGTCTGGCCAATGCAAGAGGCGTACATCGACCATGATAGCATACCATTATAAGCCCTCCAATTGGGTGACAGGTTCTATTACTTTTGCAGATCAAACCCGTACCAGCAGACGACAGAAACATCACAGCCAAAACTGTTATTGATAGTAGAATGCGATATAAAATCATTGTGTCCTGTAAGAAGTATGATAGCAATCCTAGAATTTAGTAAAAATAAGACGATTCATATAAATATAAAAATATTACCAGAACCAGAAACTTGAACAATTTTTCGTGTTCTTTGGTGGAAAATATCATATATAAATTGGGCGTTATGTTTACAACCTTATACCAATTCCTTTGTTCTTTTTTAATTGAATCCTCCAAAGTCGATTTAATAACAATTAATATATTCGATTAATTTGGAAAGTAGTGAATGAGTATCCATTTAAACGCAGTAAATAAACTGTATGCAAATTTTATATGCATATACTGGGTGCCCAATCTTCTGATATTGTAAAACTGTGCCTACTGTGTAAATTGTAAGAGGTCTAAATTTTCAGGTAATGCAATGTACACTTGAACCTATCTCTAAATAATATTTGCATGTATACAAGGGATTCTATTAGTAGTGAATCAGACACTTACTTTGTTATTTTAAATAGTACAGGATGGTATTAAGAATGCTAGATAATATGGGCGAAAGAGGTATTGAGCAGACGAGGCGGCAGAAAGAGGAGAGGGTGCCACAGAGAAAATTGTTAGAGGCATGTGAAGAAGATCTAAAATTTCTGGGGGTGGAAAGATGGCAAAACTTAACTATGGCCAGGAAGAGGTGGAGAAAAACAATAAAGAAAATTGAAGCCAAAGGCCTTTAAACGAATTTTGAACCTTCTCGTCGTATGTATTAGGTCTTTACCCTTCTGCAGACCCTATGCAACGGCATTTTTTCCTCCACGTAAGGTAACATGACGTTGGTTAATAAACGTCTAAGTAATAATCTTATGAATTAATAAAATTAGTCTCAAACCATACAAAAAAAAACTGACCCATATCATAATGTTGAGACCTTCATGTTTAATAATTACTTTTTTGGTAAACTATGGAAGAAGTGCCGTGCTTGGAAGTAGTCGCACAAACTGTCCATCAGAATTGTTATCATACTGAGTAATTTTGGGCTCACCACCCCAGATAATATTCCTCCATCAATGTGATGTGCTCTTTTACAAAATCTAGGCTTGCTCTGATGTGTCTTAATCTTAACTATCCCACCCTTCTGGGTCTTCTGGCGAAGTGATCGTTTTCTTCGCCTTCTTAATTTGCTGATAATACCAAAAGATGTTACAAATGGATCCCTTCTCGCAAGGTTTACAATATGTGTTTTTTCAGTAGGTTCTCGTTTGCCACCCAAATTTTCTACTCTATTTTGCCAATTATTCTCATTTGCATGGAACATGACAGTCCAGCCGAATTTTGTCAGCAGTTCCTGGATTTGACAAGAGACGTGGGGCCGAGCGTTGTCATGAAAAAACGTCACACCTGAAGTCAGTCTTCCTTTCCGGCGGTTCTGGATCGTCCTTCTGAGTTTGGTCAGTGTATCGCAATACCTGTTTGAGTTTATTGTCGTCCCAGGAGGCAAAAAGGCGACCAGCAATAGTCCTTTCTTGTCCCAAAAGACGGTTGCCATGACTTTGCCAGCAGGCTGCGTTTGTTTAAACTTCTTTGGCTTCAGCGAAGTTGAGTGGCGCCATTCGCATGATTGTCGCTTGTTTTCGGGAGTGAAATGAAACACCCACGTTTCGTCGCCCGTAGCAATGGAGTTCAAAAGTTCCTCCTTGTTGTCTTGACATTGTTGAAGAAACGCCTTGGGCACACTTGCAGCGTTTCTGCTTATGGTCTTCTGTGAGCATTCGCAGTACTCACCGCGCGCACACCTTGCGGTAGCCCAGTTTTTCGTTCAAAATCTTTTCAATTGTGATGTTGGAAATCTCAGGAATCCGAAGAACGAGTTGACGAATGGTGACCGTCTGATCTTCAAGCAGTATGCTCTCGACCTTCTCAACGATTTCCTCTGAAACTGATGGTGTTCCGCTCCGCTCTTCATTGTGAATTTCCGTCCAACCTCCAGTGAATTCCCTACACCATTTGCGCACGTGTTGAACAGCTATACACTTTTCTGTATAAACTTCGGTTAATTGACGATGAATGTCTATAGGTCAAACCCCTTTCGTGTTTAAAAAACGTATCACAGCGCGAATTTCGCACCTGGCGGTAGTGGCGATCGGGAGTTCCACCTCCGACGGCTGCTTAGCCAACACCGAACGGCGTAGCGAGACGGGAGTGGGAGAGCTGCTACATACGCCAATGTTGTCGGATTTCACCTAACACGTCTTATTGCTGCTGTAGAGCTTTGGGAACCTTATTTTACGATGATCCCTCGTAGATGACAGATGAGAAAACACAGATGTGCAACTGCCTGACTACGTAAACGTATTTGATTTAGATTGGATTGGATAAGAAGTGATCCTTAACCTGTCCCCCTCTTCAAATTTATTTCCTCAATTTCTAGCTATGCCTTTTTCACTAGATCTAAGGGCTTCGTGAGTAATCTTTTTTCGTTTCGGCCTTCGGGTGTCCTGAGCCTACTTCTCAGAGCTGCATTTGCTAGTGTTGTACATTCGTATAGTATATGGATGACTCTCTTCCTCTGCCTTCAAGCGCAAGTGCAGTGTCATGTTAGCAAGCCCACTATTATTTTGAAGGACTTCTCTCTCTGCCTAATAGGTCAGCTATAAGTTTAAAATTGTATCCAATTAGAAATTATTTCTGGACTATTTTTCCACCAGCCTTAAGATTTCTTTTCTTTCCATTGTTTAGTATCTGCTTCAACTACCACGTACGCCCAGCAGTCCAACACCAGCTTCGGCTCTGCTTGTATAGAGTCCAGTGCCTTTAGCACTGTTTGGCTATCTGAATAGATATCAACGGATCAATAATTAACCTGTTCTTTCTCTACTTCTTCAGTACATCTCAGCGCTGTCGTTATTTTGATCTGAAGTATTGTGGCGTCTTTATCAAATCCCGTTGAATTCGGCACCGACTCCAATCTGTCTTTCAGCCGTCTAAGCGGCCTTTTAGGATTGATGGCGTCACTAGGCTTGCTTGTAATCAGTTCGATTCCATACATGAATATTAAGTGGATATTTGCTAGCAAACAGTGAGAAAAAAAAATAATATTCATAAGAAGGTATTCGACCAGGAATAAGTTGTAGAATAGAAAATGCTTAAATTATGTACTTTGAATGTATTTAAGAACGTAAATTGTAATACGAGAAAAACTTTCGCAAATGTGAACCATCTACGCTGACGAAGATAAATTATTTATCAGCTTCCACTCCTCCAGTCCATTTTACGATCTAAAAATGGTCATTTTCGACTAATGCACGTGAATAATCGCATGAAAATGGTATCGATTAGCAAACAGATGCATATAAATCGCTCGATCTGTCGTCCATCTAGCGCGGGTCTAAACTATTCCATCCTAATGTCGTCCTATCTTGACCTAAGCCGTCCGCCTTAACAAGTATTCGCCGTACATGTCGTACAGAACTCCTACATCTGCTGATCTGTCTGTTAGGTAATGTCATTCAAGGAGAGTGACCGTACGCCCGATAACACGCTCTGTTCGCCCGGCTAGGCGGCTAGGCTTCCGTATGTATGTGTGTAGGTACAGCCATGGGAGAACGATGTCAAACTTCGTTGCCATCAGCGAAAAGGAAGTGTCTTATTTATGGATTATTTGAACTTAGCCTAACAGAGCACGTTTACCTCATCGATGCCTTTCCCCTTGTACATAACGAGATCCTTTGCAGTGCATGCTGCATACTCCTAAACGAGCGAAAAAAAGAAGAAAACAAATACAGAGACTATCAAGAGATTACTAAATGATTCGTGTGCATAGTTCTATGACCTTACGCACAGAACTCATCTGTTGATTTGGTTAGTTATAAATTTGTTATTACTTTTTTATTTGCATTTAAAATCTACTGTGTTACTTATTGTTTACTTATTAGGACGTGGACGAAAGGTAATTCCTTTCATTAGCAATTTAGTGAAAACGTTTTCAAATAAAAAACATTCCTTTGTTATCTTCCTAGACACTGTTCAATTTCTTCGTTTAAACTGCAATATCCACTGGCAGGGTGCTCAAAAATTTTCTAAATTAATTTTAGCATTGGCTTCTGATGCCCAGTGAAGAATATCTACAGGGTCTTTCAGGAAACTCGTTAGTTATAAGTTTTACAGATGTTATTATCAATGGAACTCTGAAATTTCGGTACCACTTCGGCGAACCAGTTTAGTTCCTAAATAAAAATCGAAGAGTAAACATCTGAGAAGAAAAGTAAACCGTTTTAAGACGCCCGCTACCAGAGGAGCGCTCGCTTTGTTTCAGTGTGTTGCTTTGTGTTTTCGTAAAGTCATAGGAAAATGGAAAGATTTTTATTAAATCAGCAAGTCGACAGTTTATGTGAGAGTGATCAAGCATCGACAAGTGGTGGGGTAGCAAAGAAACGGAAATATCGTAAATACGATGATAACTACTTGAATGTTGGCTTCACTTCATTAGAAGTAAACAAAGAAGAGAGACCGTAGTGTGTCCTGTTGTGGAAAAGAAACATCAACGAGGATGGCGGTCACCATTGTTTCCCTGAATTGCGCAAATATGGGGTCCGTAATAAAGTCGTTATTTCACAAGACTTGGTGTCCCTTTTTAAGGAACACCTCTCAAAACTCACTGACAGCTTTGCAAAATACTTTGAAGAAGACAATGTCGAGAAATTTGGGTGAATCCAAGATCCTTTCCATGCTCAGGCTCCATCAGAATTCACTTCGCAGGAAGAAGAGAGTTTAATGGAACTTTGTTGCGACAACAGCCTGAAAACAAAATTTGCTTCTTCTGATTTAGTGGACTTTTGCATATAAATCAAAAATATATATCTCATTCTCAGAGTTCAAAAGCTGTAAGCATTCTCATTCCCTTTGCGACAATCTATTTATGCGAAGCCGGACTTTCAGCTGTAGCTGTAACAAAAAGCAAATGCCGCTCAGAAATCGATGTGGAGCGAGAATTGAGAGTGGCAGTGTCAAACCTTATTCCGCGTTTTAAAAAATGTGCGGCAATCAGCAAGCTCATCCATCACATTAACTTACTTGTCGTTGACGGTTTTCACCATTTATTTTATATTTTTTTTGTATTTTCATATTTTAGTTTGATAGTTTTTGTGATTCAATTCTAATAAATATGAGCTGTTTTCATTTCTGTGCCTGATTTATGACATTGTGAAAAGGGCGCCGGGACAAAATATTAAACCTGTAAGTGCGCCGAGGAAAGTTTGGGAACCCCTGGATTAAGGTATTTATTTTTGTGGAACGAAATGGAAGGTCGTGCGTACCACACTGTTGTCGTTAGGGTTACTAATCTTTATACAGAGTGTTCATAAACTGTTTCCAAATTTAGATATTTTCAAATTGAAAAAAACACCTTTTTCAAATTGACCATGGTATCTTTAACCACACTATTGGATCGGAAAGGAAATTCTACATCGATTCATATTAGGGTTTGATACATGTATCTATTTTTAATAATTTTCAAGATATGAACGATTTTTCCTTTAAACTGCATATCTCTAAATCTGAAGCTCGCAAGATTCATTCCAAATCGGGACTTACATGGACTTGCAGAGCCTGCGCTGGATTGGGGAATGATCTGAATAGCCTTAAAGCTGCGATTGTTGGACTCCAAAAGGAGATAGCTGAACTTAAATCGAAGCCTGTTAACTCTGACGTTTCCTTTACAAGCTGCCTAGAAACGGAGAAGATTATCCAGGAAATTGCTGAGCGTGATAAACGCAAACTAAATGTGGTGATATATGGTTGTACAGAGGATAATACCCTCTCGAGGAAAGAACAGATTGATTCCGACACTGCTGTTATTACTGATGTTCTTTTGCATCTAGGTGTTCAGGAGCAAAGTGTTCCTCCAGTACGGTTGGGACGGTTTGATGGCACGAGGGCTGACTTGCGTCGTCCGATAAAGGTGAAGTTGTCTTCTGAGGAAAACGTATACAAAATTCTGCGTAATAGTCACAAATTAAAAGAGACTGAGCGCTGGAAAAACGTTTTCGTCTCTCGTGATCGCACCGTTATGCAAATGGAATTACATCGTAGCATGAGACGCGAGTTGAGGGAACGTACTGACAGGGGAGAATCCGGACTAATACTTAAATACAAGAATGGAATACCTTCAATTGTGAGTAAGAATGCGGGAAACTGAAGGTGCCCAACAAAACACCTATCGAGCTAAACATATATTACCAAAACACCCGTGGTTTAAAATCTAAATCTCATCAATTTTATGTAAATATCTGCGAACAATTGTACGATGTCGTCATTATTACCGAAACATGGCTTAACAGTAACGTTATTTCGAGTGAGCTATTTCCTTGTTACTACAACGTAGTCAGATGTGACCGTAGGTTTGACATTGTCGAACGGAGTGATGGTGGTGGAGTTCTTATTGCATTTGCCAATAATGTACGATATGAGTTGGTCGATACGTCCCACATTGCTAATCTTGTACCGCTTATCGATCTAATCCTTTGTAAATGTTATTTTGGTTGCAATGTATACCTCGTAGCTGGCATTTACATTCCTCCTAATATTTCTAATCAAGACTTTGAACTCTTCATTGATGCATTTGAGATAGCGATAGTCAATCAATCTGTACTAATAGTCGGAGATTTTAACTTTTCTGACTATGTCGATACTGCTTCTAATATTCACAATAAAACTAAATACTTACAATTAAATGATCTATGTAATACAATGGAATTGCAACAATACAATAACATCAGAAATATTGATGACAATATACTTGATTTAATTTTTGCAAATCATTGTGGCGAACTCACTATTTCCCGCGAAGAGTTTCCTTTAGTTCTGAAGATAATTATCATCCTGCTTTAGCGATGAGCATCCAACTCGTTGGTTACAGTAAACCAGACTTATTTCCGTCTGCACAAAATATGCGCTACAATTTTCGAAAAGCAAATTTTGCCCAATTATTTGAAGATCTAGCTCAATGTGATTGGTCATTCATTGAGGATGCATCAACCATTGATCAAGCTGTCGATGAATTTATAATGTTTTGTACAAGGTAATTAACCGTTCAGTTCCTCTATACAGTCAGAATAGTTCTTCTCATCCTCCGTGGTTTACTACAACAATTCGACAAAACCTAAAAACTAAAACCTTCTATCATAAAAAAATGGATACAAACTAAAAGTGAGATTTTTACATGAGGTTTAGAGATATCAGGAGATTAGTTAAGCAACAGATTCAAGAAGCTTACAACGCTTACATGTCAAGAATACAAAACACAATTAAGCAAAATCCGAAAGAGCTGTGGCGGTATAGTAATAGACTAAAAGGTGTTTCACGCATACCAAACACAATCACTGATGGGGATGTGGTATATCAGGATCCCCAGGAAATTGTTGACGCCTTTGCTAGTAAATTTTCTTCTGTTTATCTGCCACACTCCAGCAGAGTAATCGAAAATGTATTTAGCAACATACCATCTTTTGACGTCAAGCCTGTGAGTGAGACTGACCTGCTAACTATAATGAGTCACCTAGCAAATACGGACACAGCTGGTGATGACCTCATCCTAGTTTTTTAGTGAAGGAAGCACGCATAGTACTTGTCAAACCACTCTTGCTTCTTGTCAACATTTCTTTGAGATCTTCTACCTTTCCTAGGCGCTGGAAACGAGCAAGAGTTACGTCAGTTCTTAAGAAGGGAAGCAGCACTGATGTGACTAACTATCGTCCTATATCTATTTTATCTAACTTCGCCAAGGTATATGAACAACTTTTATATTTTTCTATATTCAACAATGTACAGCCGTATATATCTGCGAAGCAACATGGTTTTATACCTAAAAGATCTACAACAACTAACTTAGCGACAGTTACACAGTTTATAAGTGACACACTGGATGATGGAGGGCAAGTCGATGTTATATACACGGATTTTTCTAAGGCCTTTGACAGAATTGACCATGATATTATGCTCTTTAAATTAAGTTCTTTTGGCATGTCACCTCGCCTTCGAGATCTGATGGAGTCCTACTTAAAAAAGCGGTCATGTTATGTTTTCTATAATGGCTTCAGCTCATGTGAATATGCTATTACGTCAGGTGTTCCACAAGGATCCAATTTAGGACCTTTGCTCTTTGTGCTTTTCCTCGACGATCTGCTGGAAGCGTTGACCTGTGACACCTTAGCTTATGCAGATGATGTGAAGGTGTACGCAAGAATTGATTCCATTAATGATATGGTTAATCTGCAAATGAGTATTGATTACGTATTCCACTGGTGCCAAGAAAATAGTCTTATGTTAAATGAAGCAAAATGCACGTATGTAACATATACTCGCAAAGTAAAAAGCTGCCTACTACGTACAGTTTAAGCGGTTACCCGCTGCAGAGGAGCGAGACCATAAAAGACCTAGGAGTTATCTTTGATAGTCAACTATCCTTTAAACAGCATGTTTCGCAGACGTGTTCTCGGCCGCAGCCATGTTAGGATTCATCATACGATCTTCGAAATACTTCACGAATCAACATCTTCTGAAAACGCTGTATAGAGCATTTGTCTTAAGCCGGCTAGAGTATGCTTCCATTGTATGGTATCCTTACTATCAATCCTACGAGGATTCTATGAGAGAGTACAGCGAAGGTTCCTGAAATTCCTATCTTTTAGGATCGACGGTATATATCCAGTGAGGGGTATAGACTATGCCACATTATTGGAACGACATGCGGTCCGGAGTATTTCGGAAAGAAGGCAGATTTGCAGTGCGCGGTTTCTCTACAAACTTATTGACAATCAAATCGATTGCGCATATCTGCTGTCAAAAATTAATTTGAACGTTCCTCGTTTGTCTTCGCGTAGTGTTCAATCGTTTCGGCCTTTAACTGCAAGAACTAATGTGCTGCTGAAATCGCCAGTTCAAAACATGTGTGTGAATGCAAATAAATATTATGCAGATATTTTTGTCGGTGACGCTATGCATTAATCGGTCGAGCATATATATATTACTTTTTTTCTATTATTTTCAGTTATCTTTTATTAAGTATTATATTTTATTTTTCTCTTTGTATTATGTGCACATGTATTCGTATTATTATTTCGTCCTGTAATTGGGGTATCCTGTTGGGCGAATAAAGTTTATTATTATTATTATTATTATTATAATGGGCTAATGTTTTACAATAGAGTGTCATGCAATGACTGGTATAGCATTTACCGAGGAGATCGAATATGTAAGGAAGAAGCATTTTGCTCAGATGATAAAGCCACTTTTCCCCGTCCCAATAAGCAAACTTATCAAAAATGCAACTACGACAATCTGGCAGGCCTTAAATTTAATTAACCTATTAAATAAAAAAAAAACTCTTAATTTCTATTGAAATTTCTATATCGGAAATTCATAAACATCTCCAGACTACCATAGAGGTCCTGCTATTTCTGACTGTTGATTGAACGCATTCAGATTAATAACCTTCTGCAAGTCTTCGGTAAATATATGGGTGAGATGTTACCAAAACGCTTGAACTTTGACTGGTCACTTCAAAGTATCCTGTTCCACATTTTAGAAACCAAGTATTTATTCTTGATGATGACGTGATCAAGCAGATCTAAAAAAAGAACAATACCGGTCAGTGAATCGATTTCTCCTTTTAGGATTGGATATCGTATGCAGAAATCAAACAGAAGTTGGATGCTGTTTATAAGGACCATGCACCTTCAATGACTACCATCAAGTACTGGTTTAATGAATTTAAACGTGGCCGAACATCTGTCTTTGATGAGGAGCGGCCAGGTCGTCTAATTGAGGTGTGCAATGCATCCTTTATGAAAAATTGAGTACCCGAAAGCTATCGGAGAGATGGGTGCCGCCTCTGATAACGATTGATCAAAAACGGAATCGCGTGATAACTTCAAAGCAATGCTTTGACATGTTTAAACGCAATACGATCCAGTTTCTACGGCGTTATGTGATTGCAGATGAGACATGGATACATCACTACATGTCAGAAACTGAAGGCCAGTCGGCAAAATGGGTTCTTCCCGGCACCAAAGATGGCGAAGACGATTCCATCCGGAAAAGTTATGGCTACGTTTTTTTTGGATTTGCAAAGCATAATCTTAATTGATTATTTGGAGAAAAGAAAGACAATCACGGGACAGCACTATGCTGATTTATTGGACCGATTCGCCCTTGAACTAAGGAAAAAATGCCCCTCATCCGTCAGATTTAGCCTCCTGTAACTCCTTTCTTTTTCCAAACTTGAAAAAACAGTTTAGCGGAAAGCGGTTCACGTCAAATAAAAAGGTCATTGCCGACATAGAGGCGTTTTACAGGGAGTTCAACAAATCCTATTATTTGGATGGCTTAAAAAAAGTTGGAACAAAGGTGGAGATCTTGGAAGCCAGACGAGACACGTGAGATTTTCAGTTGAATTGGGAATCCATCTGTAGCCCCAGGAGAGCTTCCTCGTCAGTGTGTTGTGATATATAAATCGCAGAGGATGTTTGAAGTAGCTAAAGTGCATAATGGATGTGTTTTGTATGTTCAGTTGTAAGCTATTTTGATTGAACCAGTTGTCGAAAGTGGCCAGTGTCCTACATAATTCGTTCTCCAGTTCCACCCTATTATTGTTTTTTATTATAACAGATGTGCCATCCGCATATAATACTGTGTTGTGCTGAACCAGGTGTGGTAGCTCATTGATGTATAGTAGAAACAGGAGGGGGCCGAGTGTCGAGCCTTGAGCCATGCCTCGCTCAGTCTTCTGCCAGTTGGAATAAATAGGTTTTCCCGTATTATCTTCTGAAGAAACCCTCTGTTGGCGATCAGACAGATAAGACTGAATTAGTTTCAGGTCACTCCCGCGTATACCCATTGAATCAAGCTTTTGGTAGAGCTCCCGGTGGTTAACGCTATCAAAAGCCTTAGTTAGGTCCATTAATACTCCAACAGTATATTCATTTTTGTTTATTCCCTCCAAAATATCTTTTATTGTCTGATAAATTGCCCTCGTGGTAGACCTACTCTTAACAAAACCATTTTGCATTATATTTAGGACTTTATTTTTTTTCAATGAAGGCACATAGTCTATTGTAAATGACTTTCTCAAAAATTTTAGAAATGTTAGACAATAAGGATATTGGTCTATAGTTTCCTATATCATTTTTGCTGCCTTTCTTGTGTATCAGCGTGACAGTTGATCGTTTCAATATATCAGGGAATACGTCTGTCTCTATAGTTTTATTAATAAGTGTTTTATTAATAACGTTACAGATGTTTTATTAATAATGTTATGGATATTAATTTTTCCACACTGTATATGTTATTATTATTATTCTCATGTTATTCCACACTCTATACCTTATTATTATTATTCTTATGTTAAAAAAAAATAAGGAAAAGAAAGAAAAATAAACAATATAGGATTACATTTAAGTATATTTTTTCATTGTAAAATTTTTGGTTTGGGGGGCTTCGCAGGTGGCGTTTTGTGGGCTGTACCCTGTGAACGTGGCCTATGTTGCTTCTGCGAGAGGACCCCGGAGGTGAAGTGCTTTGACAATTCATCCTTGGGCCAGGTGTCGGGGTGGAGGAAGGATATAATTTTTTAGTTTTTTTGCAGTTAAATTATTATTATTATTATTATTATTATTACTAGCATTAAATATTAAAATGTTCACCAATATGCGAATAACATCTAGACTTTGCGAACAACGCTTACCTATCTGCGATCTATAATCCGCCATTTACTATTCAGTTCATAAACCAAATTAAGCATTAGTCATTAGAACGTAAACCATATGTTAAGGCATGCACCGCAGCACACCCACCGCAAATATATTTTTTTTTGCTAGGATACACCTCGGCAGGCATTCTTACAAGTACTAACCTTGCCTGAGCATGTAATAACAATAACAATTATCAGATAGAACATATTTTCTATTACCGCAGTATCTGTTATCCCGCTGCTATTACATAACCGTTAGAAGTCACCTGTTGTAATTACACGTATGCACATAATGTATGTATCTACGTACATTATATGTATGTATAGCGCTTACTGTTATTATAATTGCATAAAGTGATCTCAAGTCTGCTAGTGTGATCACTTTATACAGGAGCAAGTTGTAGAAAAGATAACCACAAGTGCAATGCTGGTTATGTGTGCTATAACTTTATTGATTTGCATTAAAGTAAGACTCCTATGTAATTAACACAAAGCAAGCAAAGTGTCGTTCATAATGTTGTTGGCTACTTGGAAATTTGGGTAATACATGCTGAAAAGCATTTGACCCATAGTTTGTAGAACTATTGTCTTACTGGCTTTGTACAGGGCCCGACAAAAAGGTAACAGCAATTTATCAATGCTCCATCTTTATCAAAATTATATGATATGACAGAACGCTTGACAGTTAGAATCATTGTAACTTCAAATTTTTGTAAATAAAGATTAAAACTGGGTCACTCGTAATTTGAGACCTTGTATGTGATGTGGCTCGTCTCCCCTGCATTGTTGGGCCTTATTTTTTTGGTGAAAACGGACGAACAATGTCTGTTAACACAAATGCTACCTTGCCATGTTGCGTGATTATTTTCTCTCAGAATTAAGAAGACGACCCAATAACGTCAACACAGTTTGGATCCAGCAAGATAGAATGACTTGCCATACATCAAGAGTAACAATGTCCTTTTTAAGACTACATTTCCCTGGACGTCTGATTTCAGAGGCACTGAGTGGCGTTCTCGATCAGCAGGCCCATCACCTTGTGACTACTTTCTATGGGGCTACCTAAAAGTTTAAGTTTACATAAACAAACATGGTTGGCTCTTGAAGTCCTAACCACAACGCGAAAAAAGGTGTATGAACAATTTTGGCACTCGTCTTCAAGAATCCCTCGACAAAAATGGACTCCACCTAACCAATATGATTTCTCACAGCTGATTATTTTTTTATATATTCTGAAATGGCAATGTACCAATAATGTATGAAAACAATTAATTTTCAAATTATTTCAAAAATAAGTGTGTGATAGTCTTTTCAAAAACACCTAGTATTTTGTGTAGAACAGTTTATTAAAAAACGTGTTGTAGTTAACACGCAATAACGATTTTGACATGAATTTCGTGTTTCTATCGCCCCGTCTGGCAAAACACTTAGATGATGAGTCGCAAGGTAACGCCAGAGGGGATCAGTAGCGGATTTTAAGCCGCAGGGGAGGACAAAACGAGCAAGAACGGAAGAGAACATCTTGCATGTTTGAAATGCAATTGAAGAATATTCCAGTGAATCCTTGCGCCGCTTATCGCAACAAGCAGGAATTTTTCATGACTTCGTACGAGCAATATTAAAAGAAAGACTTGCACTATCATCCTTATAAGTGACAAAAAGCTTAAAAGCTGCTTCTAAATGATCATAACACACGTTTACAGTTTTGTCGTTGGATTTTGGAAAGCAGCCAGGACTTAATTAACAGCATGGTTATGAGCGACAAGATCCATTACCAATTCTCTGGCAAAAGGAATAAGCAGAATTTGCGATATTGGCCTGCTGAAAATCCACGCACTATATTCGAGAAACAGCAGTATTCTCAACAGGCAACTGTTTGGTCCGGTATTTGCTCAGCTGGAATCCTGGGCCCATATTTGTTTGATGAAAGAGAAACGTAGTCTCAATTACTAGTGAAATATACGTGGAAATGTTAGACATTTTTAGCGGACGCTATGCGTCAACTTCAGTTACCAATAGACATTACTTGGTATCAACAAGACACCGCAAGGCCTCATGTGTCTAATTTATCAATGGAAGTCCTGCGTGAGATGTTTCCAAGTCGTCTGCTATCTCAGCGTGGAGATCAGTCTTGGCCGGCACAGTCTTGTGATTTGTCGGCTCCCGATTATTTTCTATGGGGCTATATTAAGTCAAAAGTATACCAAAACAGACCAGAATCTCTGGAAGATTTGAAAAATAACATCAAGCAAGTTATTGGAGAGATTCCGGCTGAAATGTGTCGGCGTGTAATGAGCTCATTACTGAAACGTACTCAAATATGCACGATCGCAACGGAAGGTTTCTAATGGACGTGATATTTAAATATTAGGATTAAGAAAATAAAATTTGAACATTTATTCATTGATTGCACATAAATACAAATGTTAAAACTGTTTCCACATATGTGTAATTAATGATTCAAATTGGGTCACTCATAATTTGACACCCTTCAGTTACTCTCTCGCAGTGCAGAGATTGTTGATGCATTTCTCGCAGGTTTTCGGGTGTCCAGTACTGAAAATTCCGTTTGTTTACCATCTCGGATAAATGAAAGGCCTCGTCATTTTATTATCAATACGATGTTGTCGATCACCAATTACAACATCTTTTCTGCAAACCTATGTCCAGGCACGAAGACATTTTGCCGCAATTCTTCATTTCATACGGATGGAAATGAAGATCGAGGTGTAGGATTCTGCGGACTGACTTGTATGACATCTTGAAAGAGCGGATGCGATGTACTGACGAACGATGAGAGATGGCTTCCATCTCTTATCGCACCCTTTCAAGGTTTTCCTGGGTCCGTGCAGTTCAATCACATCCCCTTGCAGTCCCTGGACTCAAGGTTCCTCTTATTATAAATCTATTCGCCCACTTCATAATGCTATCCCGTTTTGGAACGCGACCATGACAACCAACATTAAAATGATTTCGAAATCGTTGCTGTATGAGTAAATATTGTAAACAAATACACGATGTGCTACAGACCAAGACTCAATTGCAACTGAAATAGCTTTTGTCAACCAATAAATATCAACCAGTCCGAAAACATTCGGTCCACGCCAGCGCGCATGTCAGTCGTTTCAAAAACAACATACTTCCTTGCCGGACCCTGTACTTATTACACAAATGTCTGCGGTATTCTTAAGTCGGGAACAGACATTAAATGTTACCTGCGATACATAAAGCCCAATAACTAAGAATGGTTAATCAAACATTTCAAATTAGAATCTCTCAAATATGCCAAACGATGTTACTTGTTCCTTTGGCTCATATACCGGGTTCTTTTAGTGACAGCAAGTCATCCAGGTATATAAGTTATCAAATATGTCCACAACAATTTTAATACTCTTAAACTAAATTAAATTTTGGAATGTTCAATCAACAAAAACCTGTTTTTCCATGAAACAAGCTGATGAATTAGGTTCTAATTCAATAGATCATTATTACTAATTATGACATTAAACTCCATTATTTCTGAGTTTTAACAATTAAAAAGCGTTGAAGATGTGAAAATTATAGGTATATTCTTTTCAATCTTATCTTATCTTGCATCAGTCTTTAGATCTAAATGAAATTCCGTCTCCAGGTCTATCCGTAAAGATTTGCTCTAAGCAAAAAGCTGGAACTAAGTATGTGTCCAATATTAATTTGACTTCCTTAGTGGCTATCCACAAATACTATTTATAGAAAAAACTGAAGCATCTAAACAATATGCAACTTTTAAGAAAAATTATTTAGAAAAAAAAAACGTATTTTTCGAGCTGATGTATATAGACTATTTAACAAGTAGTTTCTATAAAAACCGGGTGAATTTCTCCCACTCATTAGAAGCGCCTTCGGATAAAGTTAAATGCACTTTCGGAAAGTTGTTTGTTTGACATGACTGGCGGATATGTTTAAAGTTTGCGGTGGACCAATGCGGAATTTCATTAACTTTATACTTATTAAAACTTCTCGAACGGTTTTATACAAGAAGCGATAACGACTTCTTCACAATTACAAGGAGTAGGTAAAATGTAGTACCGTTGTCTCAAAAATGTGGTTATTAACATTATGCAGGACGTAATTTGACAAAAAATAGAAGAACATAAAAAACGCATTTAAATTAGAAAACAACTTTATTACCTACTGCATAGATCTTAACGTATTGTGAGGATTTCATATTGATATCTTTAACGACGTTCTCTACCTTCTGCAAACTACACATCCATACCGTGATGGCAGAAAGTCGTTTGGTCCCAACTTTGAGGCAATATCCCAAAAAGAAGCAGCAATCCAACGCAGGTAAAGATATATTAAGTACTAGTACAGCTGAATACTTTCCTAATACGAAAACAATAACACTGGTCGACAGTAAATTTGTTAAATGTCATGTTTTATATATTTATGGACCCTAGATTCTTCTAGATTTGATAATTTTCCTATTAGCTTCCATTTTTTTGTAAGAAACCTATAAAACTATAACCTAGGAAATTTACCACCGAATACTGGGCAGTATGTGTGGTAGCTAAGAACAGATTTTGTGTCTCATCAACGTTCAGTTTTAGTTTGTTAGCCGCAAACTATGTTTTCGCATACTCAATAGCAGCTTCGAATGTCTGGCGGAGGATTTTCTGGTAAACAAAAGTATATAAAGAATAAATATAATGCTGAAAATTAATCTCCACTTTCTAGTGACGTGCTTTTATTCTTGTAAATAAATCCCCAGCTCCCTAAAATACCGTTAACTTCCTCCATTGTAAACGGATACTCTAAAACTGTGGCACTGGAACACTGAAACAGTTCACTAAAACCCTAACCACAACACTTAATTCGTTATTTTTTTTTTTTTTTAGAAATATTGATGATTTCTTTTAGTTCATTTTGATATCTATCTTTCGTTAAAGGAAAATTGAGTAACCGGTGCACCAAAAAGTTAATGGGCGAAAGTTTGTGTTCATATGAGTGATTAGAATCCTGTAAGATGAATCTATTATTACTAGTAGGTTTCTTATATACGTCTATTTCTAACTTATTTTTATTTCTTGTTACTAACATGTCGAGGAAAGGAATCCTGTTGTCTTTTTCTTCTTCGTGGGTAAATTTGATAGAGGGAAATTTTGAGTTAAGTTGTTCTATGAAATCCGTTATTGAACATTTACTGATGTCAAAGATGCAAAAAATGTCATCGACGTATCTGATCCAAAGTCGAGGGAAATAAGCGAAAGTATTCTTCAGGTCAGTTTCAAATTTACCCATAAAGAGGTTAGCCATAAACGGAGATAAGCTGTTACCCATTGCTGTTCCTTTCGTTTGTTGATAAAAAGTGTTGTTAATTTGGAAAAAGTTTTTTTCATGCAAAGTTTTGTCAAAGAAATGAAGCTAGTAACTTCCTCTCTATCCATTTGGTTATCTAACAAAAGTGTTTCTAAATATTCCAAAGTTAAATCAACTGGAACACTAGGGAACAATGAACTTACGTCAAACGATACTAAAATTTCTTTGTCAGTAAGCTCAATGTCCTTAGTTTTTTCAATGAACTCGTAAGAATTTTTAATAGCCAAATACGGAAATTGTACAGGTAACTGGTTCAATTTGTCAGATAACCACCTGGAAAGTAAGTAAGTTGGACTGTTGATATTCGAAACAATGGGTCTCATGCTTTGAGTTCAGTCTTGCTGCTGATGATGATAGCTTGGCTATCGAAACGTGCGTCCAGTACGAATTAAGTGTTGTGGTTAGGGTTTTAGTGAACTGTTTCAATGTTCCTCCATTGTGTTAAGGTGATATCCAGACCTTCTTAAAGGTCTACGTGGTCGAAAAAAAACGGTGAACCTTAAAGGTTTCCTTTCAAGTTGGTATACGCTTTTATTATTGTTTAATAATGAATTCTCATGGATTGAACTGTGTATGTACATAAATCCAATCGCCGTGTTCATATTTTATACCTCCTCACTATCTATATCTCTTATCGACGCTGATAGACGAACTAGACGTTTTGCAAACTGGGATACTAAATACGAATAGCCTTGGCTGCGGGGCAAAACAATTCCACGTCGTGGAACGAGAATATCTGATGTGTACGTTGACATCGCTCTCGCTGATTTATTTCAATTAATGGAAATATTCATCAGAATTAGTTTTTGCCCGTTCGGCCAACGGATGCGGTAGCGCAGAAATAAAACGTTTTTAGCGTGTATCTAGTTGGCGTAGAGCTGCGACCGCAGCCAATGACGACGGCGATAGATGGGCGCGTTGGTTGTTTGCATCGGTATCTGGTGTTTTTTTGGACCCCTTTTCCGAGATGCAGGTAATGAATGATTTTAAATATTTATTAAAGGAAGATGGTAATCGCTGCTGTGCACCTAGAAAATGAACGGAGGTAATGACAACGTAATGTTTATATATGACTATTTAGAGGAAAAGGTAAAGAATATTTTATTAACGCAGTTGCTTTTTATATATATACGTAGCTCATTTAACTTGTCATCCCGGACAGGAATACCAACTAGAAATGGAAAAAGAAAATTATAAGTTTTAAATTAATTTTGAATTTGCCGCGCTCTTTTTTTGTTTGAAGTTGGCTTAAAGGTGCCGATTCCCTATTATTTTCAAGCCTTTCTTCATTCTCTTTTTCCAAATTGTTGCCACGTATTTTCCAATAATTCCAAAAAGATCGATTTTAGTTTTTTCTATTATAATTTACCGCGTATTTTAAAATTCATTTGTTTTCTCTAATTTATTTTGATCCGCGTATGAATTTTCAAGCACAAAAATTGGTATTATTAAGATATGTCATCACAAAAACCCATTGAGAATTAAATGCTAAAGTTAAGGTGATTGACTGCGCGGACGAAGCAAGTATTATAAATTTTAACTATAAAAGGATTCTTGTCGAATTAATTTTTCATTTAATGCATTATTTATATTTGATTTGTCAAAATTCCATGTTTGTATTGACAATAAACAAAGTCACTTTCAAATTTTCGTATTACACACCAATTTGTGTCGCCTTCTACAGCGCATAACTGTGCGTGAACATCATTCACAATTTGAACAGAATCCACTAGCGACATCGAAACATTTTGTAATTTTTCTATTCCCTCCGCTAGTCCGAAGTAATTGTTGTGAATAGTTTGTAAATATCTTTTAACTTGACTATCTTGAAATATTTCCTGGCTTTTCTTGATTGCTGCAGCTTCTGTCGGATTGAATTTTAAAACTACCTTCTTTACTTGATCAAAATATTTCTTGTAGTAAAACGCAGCCTGCAACCATGTTCCCCAACGTGTAACAATCGGCTGTGGTGGTTCAGGTAATTCAGGACACAGTTTGTGAAATAGTCGGGTACGTTTCGGGGACTTTAGAAACACTGCCTTTGTACTAGCAATCAATGCATTTACTAGTGGAAAACATGTAGGAATCGACTGTGCCGCAAGATTTAGAGTATGGATTTTGCACGTTACATGTAAGAAGTTACCACTGTGTTCTTTAAGAGATCGGCCCAAAGAACGCATGTTTGCGGCACCACGATCTGTTTCGTCCACACACAACCACAGTTTTTTATCTTTCAATTCCGTTTTCATTCTTTTTTCTATATGTTCACGAGCAAAAAAAGCGTACCGATGTTCGACTAGGTAATTTACAGTCCGTATATTTATTCCAGAAGAAGACGAATGCTTCTTTGTCTAATAAACGAAACGATAGATTACATCAAATAAGAGCAATACATAAATCAATTGTAAACTTTTCTTGGTCTCGTATGCCACTTTTTGCAGAAGAATGCTGTTTGCTTTCGATGTGTCGTTGACAATGGCTTCTGGACCAACACATTAAAGGGATTTTACAAACTAGACATTGAATTTTAGCGCCATCAAAAATTAAGTCCGGCATGTCCACTATAAAGTTTTTGACTGTGTCTACCATTGGTCGTTTTCGCGACGTACCTAACTGCGACATTTTTAAAGCAAACATAAGCGTACAATTACGAAATAAGTTACGACGAGCCTACATATACACAGAACTACTCGCATACAGCATCGATTTAGTACTGACGCTGTGAACGCGTGAAATAAATAATCGCCGACTCCGCACCACATATCTACTACACTGACTGTTACCGCTGTTTGCCCAGACTAATAATAACGCATAATGCATCTAATTTCGATTTTTTTTTTGTTACTGTACTTTGGATTTAATCGGAAGTACCCTCAACTCTTTTTATTTAAACGGCACATCCTTTATAATAGACTTTGTTTTTCCGGATTCGTCCATACTAGTTTTAGTAGTACCGTTGTCTGGAAAAAAATGGAAAGATAAAGCCTTTCACATTATTAAACAATTAACTTTATTTATTGTAAATTAATAACAAAATAAGAATCATCCAATATAAAGAAAATCGCTTCAAACGTACAAACTGCTCGCCGTTTACCTCCTGACAATATGCAAGCCTGTTAAGAAATTCCCGAATTACCTTTTCCAAGACTTCTCTGCGGATTAATTCACATTTAACGACTATTCTTCGTCTCAACCCATGCAAAGTAGTTCGCCGTCTAACGTAAACATATGATGTGAGATGACCCCAAAGGAAAAAAATCTAACGGACTAAGGACACTCAATGAATCCTTTATGTCCAATCCATCGATTTGGAAAAGTAGCATCCAAAATATTCAACAATCCACTGATCTTTCCGTTTTCATATTTTATAACTGTAATTGTTAGTATATTTCCTCCTTTTTTGATATAACAGGTATTTTAGCAAAGGCAAGTGACAAGGCATGCTTGCCTGCATAAGTCCGTTGAGGTATCTCCTGCTCTATCCCCTTCCCGCCCATACCCTTTTTGTCATAATAACTAGCACCCTTCTAGCACCTGACCATCTAGTTATCCCTGTCACTCGTTCACGATTCCCAGGATTCCTGCGAGATTACCGAGGTCGTAAGTTTTGTAATATTGTTTGCAAACAAAGGTAGTACAAGTATCACTTTAAACTTTATGTATCTGTACACACAACACAGGTTATTTCGTGGTTATGTCGTCTTCATCGTAAGTATACAATTACAAAATTACGTATACATGGATAACTATTGTTTCTATAGATACCTATATAAAAGTGCATACCTTAACAATTTTTTTGTCGGCGTACAAATTGTGTGTAGTTGTAGCGAAATTCTTCATACGATTTAGAATTTTCTATCCACTAAAATTTACTAATAGGGAGGTAACATTCGAAAAGAGAAGGATACAAAAATTGCTACTTTTAAATATCGTAATTTTTTATTTGTTTCAAATATATAGTTTATACAATTATTTTCTTTTTGTCCAAACAAATACAGTACATAAATAATACCAATCGGGTACTCTAAATCTGTGGCACTGGAATACTGAAACTGTTCACTAAAACCCTTACCATAATACTTAACTCGTACTGCTACTACGGGTTAAGTATTGTGGTAAGGATTTTAGTGAACTGTTTCAAATACAATACATACTTGGTTATCTGATATAAAATAATTCCAAGTATATTTGTATATGATAACAGTCTTAGTTACTTAGTATGTACTGGAATGTGTTTCTCAAGGGAATTTTGGAAAAAATTTGAATTTTATAAATTTTCTTAAGCCGCAAGTCTACCTACGGAGAGTTCTCCTTTATCTGTTTATAGAAATAGGTACTTCCTGGACTAATATTCTTTACGAGTTAATGTAATTATGATTTATTCAGTCTCCAAGTAACAACACATGTAATAGTTTTAAACGATAATCCCAAAATGAGTGAGAAAAGAAGAGAAGCAACCGTAGAAATAAGAAAGTTGATAATGAAGCTCAGAGTTGAAGGAAAATCAATGTCTATCATTGCTGAAACAGTTGGATTAGCAAAATCCACAGTTCAAACAATAATAAAAAATGTTAATAATACTGGTAGCTACAGAAATAAATCTAGATCTGGTTGACCAACTAAACTGACCGAAAGGAATAGAAGAAGTATTCTACGCGAGGTGACTGCTAAATCCAAAATTAGCGCTAATAAATTGGCAGAAAACATTTATAACACATCGCAAATTCGAGTTCACCCTGAAACGATTCGTCGTTGTCTTCGACAGGAAGGATTCCATTCAAGAATTCCGAGAAGGAAGCCTTTCATTAGTGTTGTAAATAACACAAAAAGACTCGAGTTTGCTAAAAAGTATTATAAGATCCACGAACAAGATGCAAATTTCTAGAATCGTGTAATATTTACTGATGAGTGTAAATTTAACGTATTTAGTAAAGATGGAAGAGCAAAAGTTTGGCGAAAACCGAATAGGGAAATGCTATTAAAAAATCTAACACCTACGGTGAAGCATGGCTCTGGATCTGTTATGGTTTGGTGCTGTATGTCAGGGAATGGAGTTGGCGAATTACATTTTATTGAAGGGATTATGGATAAATTCGTTTATCTCGACGTACTAAAAATAAGTTTTACAACCAGTGTCGGGAAGTTGGGGCTGAGTGCAAACTACATATTCCAACAAGACAACGACCCGAAACACACTTCTGGGCTTGTAAGGGAATGGCTATTATATCGTGTAAGGAATCAACTCAATTTTCCTTCTCAGTCCCCAGACCTAAACGTTATCGAGCATTTATGGGACGAATTGAAACGTCGAGTGCGAAAAAGGGACGTTTACAACAAAGAACAATTAAAAATAATTCTAATGGGAAGAATGGGCAAATATAACACCAGCTGTCACAGAAAAGTTAGTTTCATCAATGCCACGTCGATTAGCAGCCGTAATAGAATATGAAGGAGGACCGTACATAGACTTTTGTTGTAAAACTTTTTTCTCTTTTTTTTTGATTTCTTATCGAAAGTATATTTTATTTCCTTTTAACTGTGTTTTATTTTCTGGATGTTCTTTTGTATTTTAATATTGGAAATATAGATTAAAGAAAAACAATATACAGTAGAGTCCCGCTCGAGTGAACTACTCGAAATAGTGAACACCGAAAAATTTACATTGGGATCCGATTTAGTGAACAGGGGAAATCCCGGTAGAGTAAATTTTTTTCTTTGATAGTTTGGTAATTACCCTAAATATGTATTATAGGAAGCGCATCACCACGAATGATCGTAAATTGGTATAGTACATTCTTCTATTCGATTTGTATGAGCTCGGTGTGTTTGAGCGCTCCATTAAAAAGACTCAGGGCAGTGATATATGGTGCGTCGTGTTATGAGAAGTGTTATTATTATGTATGTATATGTATGTAATAAGAGTTTAAAATAATGTCGAATAGTAGGAAACATTTAAAACTGAGCGAGAAATTAGAGATATTGGAAAGCTTAAGTAAAGGTAAATGTGTAACAGATTTAGCTAAACAATTTGGAGTGGTTAAATCTACAATATGTGCTATAAAGAAGAGGCGAACATTAATTTTAAGAAAAACTAATCAAAATGTTGATGGTATACGTAAATTTAAAACACTAAAAAAATCTACATATTCAAAAATGGAAAAGGCATTGTACAAGTGGTTTATTTCATTGCGAGAGAGAAATATTCCCGTTAGTGGATTAATGTTAAAACAAAAAGCTATAAATTTGCAAAAATCAGTCGATGAATCGTCAACATTTATTGCAAGTAATGGATGGCTTAATAGATTCAAAAGACGGTACAACGTAAGGTTTTTAAAGATTTCAGGAGATAAATTATCATCACAACCAGAATTAGTTGATCCATTCAAGGAAACGTTGAAGAATACAATTAAAGATCTTGACCTGTTACCGGAACAAATTTATAATGCGGACGAATCAGGTCTTTATTGGAAACTACTATCCGATAAGACGTATGCATCTAACATGGAGAAAAATGCACCTGGTAGAAAAACTGAAAAACAAAGATTAACTTTTTTGGCCTGTGCAAACGCGTCCGGAACACACAAATTAAAACCTTTAATAATAGGAAAATCAAAGAAACCCCGATCATTTCGAAATCTTAGTTGTCCAGTACATTACAAGCATTCTAAGGCAGCATGGATGACCACCACCATTTTTAAAGAATGGTTTCATGAAATGTTTGTTCCAGAGGTAAAGAAATTTACTTATTTATAATTAGATCATAACATTTCATTTTACTTTTTAGGTTACACAATTTTTACAAAACCAACAATTACCGATTAAGGTCTTATTATTATTAGATAACGCCCCTAGCCATCCACCTGAGTCAGACTTAAGAAGTTCCAATGGATTGATCTCCGTTATGTATATGCCACCAAATGTGACACCCTTAATCCAATCCATAGATCAAAATGCCATCAGAATTACAAAATTATTTTATCGCAAAAATTTATTGACCAATTTATCAGAAGACAAAGAGTTTAGTGAAACATTGAAAAACTATTCTCTGAGAGATGCTGTTTTAAATATAGCTATGGCTTGGAATAATGTAAATACTGCAGTTATAAAGAAGTGCTGGAATAATATTTTAGACATTGATGATGACGATCAGGAAAATATTCCACTAAGCGTTTTACGCTCTCGTTTAATTAACGACGAAGCCTTTAAAGCAAATCAAGATATAGGACATATTTTACAAAATATCACTCCAAATGTAAGGAAAAAGTTGGTAAGTAAATTTTAATTATGAAATTGATATTTTTTTAGACTCATTTTAATGACGCTGACATTGATGAATGGAATAAGGACATATTACAAGGAGCCACTGAGGTAAATGTTATTGATAAAAGTGATTCGGAAGAGGACGATAATAGTAATTTGTTAATGTGTAATATCACCAATGACAACAAATTAATTTCGACAAATCATGCTCTTAAATCTGTTAATGATCTTATTCAGTGGGTGGAAGAAAATGAGGAGAATGTTGAATTTTCACAGTTACTAACTCTGCATAGTTTAAGAAGTAAATTAATTGAAATTAAAGTAAAGAAAAAGTTAGAACAATCAAAAATAACTATGTATTTTAAACCAAAATTATAAGCTAATAAGTTTTTAATATAAAAATTATTAAATAAAGTTTGATTGCATATATGTATTTGTATTTGATTTTTTAATAAACCTCTATTTAGTAAAAAATCTGATTTAGTGAACAGGGGCTTGTTTGATAAAAAAAAAACTGTTTTTTACACCCGGATCGAAAAACAGGATGGTCGTAGCTTTACGGAAATTGGATCAGCTTTGTTGGCCCATCTTAGATCTTTAAATCTAGAAAATGTAGAGTCAGTACGTTTATCTTGTGGTGGCTGTGGAGGACAAAATAAGAATGCCCACATTGTCCACATTTTGGCATTTTGGCTAAGAACCGAAGGCTCAGCTTCTGTCAATAAACTGGTTTTGCATTTCCCTCTAAGAGGCCATTTCTACTTGGCCGTACAGAAAAGATATTGAAGAAACGAAATGTCATCGTTAACGCTGAGGAATATAGGAGATTTTAGGAGATTTTAGGTACGGTCTGGCAATTATATGATATTGAAAACCTGTCTGCAATTTATTTAAGACGAATTTACATGAAAATGTTTATTTCTAAAAATGCAGAGACGGTAGAATTTAGTTCTTTTCTTGAGTTCGATAAAAATCAGTTTTACGTTTCTATTGTTAAAAGGGGTCGCAGTGAGGGAAACCGCAACATAAAGGTTCTACCCCTAGACAATTTTGTATCTGCTGAAAAAAAAGCTAATGTGAAATCTCTGCTGGAAACGCAGCTTAATCACGACAATACTCAAGACGGTAAGACTTCCCAGCATTCAGCTTTTACCAGGAAATTCTTATAGCGAATAGCCCACGTACGTAAGAAGAAGAAGAAGAAGAAGACAAACAAACACAGTATAGTGAAGAAACTGAACTTATCTGTTACTGTTTTGAAGATGAGCATGCCATACATATTTAAGTTTTAGTAGCATTTTTCATTTGTACTGTTTGTATCAGTTCTTTTTTCCAATAAAAATATTCCATAGTATCAATTTTCTAATCTTTTTTCGTCCATGTAAATTATATGTTCAAACAAAACCAGACATATCCATTTCTTTTTTTGAATTTTATCCTAGATGGATGCACATTTTTCCATAACCATGATGTGATTCGATACACTAGTCGTCACATCAGTTGCACAATCGCAATTGCAGTGCCCTTGGAATAATCAGTCTTTCGCGTTTTTCCCAAAACTACTTTGTGTGGACATGTCTGATTTTGTATGAACGCTCCTCAAATAAAACATATTTTGAAGACTTAAAATTTGTATCTTATTACAAAGTAATTGATTACTTATAAAAATCGCAATTCAAATCAACCATCATTTTAACGCACTCAATAATATGGTATATCAAAAACGTATAAAAGGTTTCGAGGGCGTTAGATCTAATTCCCCGTCTTACACGTGTAATTTCAACTTCAGAATTTGCCATCTTTCGAACTGCGTTCATACATATGTATATTACAGAGCGAAAGCCATCGGACCTGATTTATCAGCACCGGTCGTCGCCTTTAGAATACCGCCCGTCATTATACAATACGATGACAACGGCGAGGATAGAGGACATCATCTCGACCTTCTCTATCCTGCGACAGAGCCTCGTATTCTCTCGGCACGCACACTCATACGTACACATATGTATATACGGACCGTTTAAGTCCGCCTCGCTCAACCGGAGCGACCCGCTCAGTAGCCAGCTGAATCACTAACAGACGCAGCTGACTATATTAAATTTGAATTTTTATATTACTTAACCAATCGTCTGTGTAATGTTAAATGCCATCAGGCAACGCTGGCCGGCCAATCGCAGTCGCGGAGGGTGTGGTTTAAACCTTCATTTGTTTCTGCATATTCGATCCACGTAGAGTAGTAGGCATCGTTCGCTGAGCTCCTGTTGTCGTTTCTTAGCGATTCATCTTAAGGCTTCTTAGGAGAGATAAGACCTCTCTCGCTGTTAGGCTCGACGATACGACGTTGTGACCTTGTTTGTCGGTGGAATGGCATGCGGTATACGTTATATTGTGCGGTCTTTTTCGTTTGAGATGATATACCATGTTTCGATATTCTTCAATTAATATCTTTTTGTATTATTCAAAATTTTTTTGGATAATACAACAGTTCCTTTTTGTTATAACGTCAAATTGAGTAAATCGTACAGATTTTAACAAAATCCTCCAGAAAAAATCAAAATGTTTAAAACTTCTTAAGAAAGTAGACGAATAATTGTAATCACATTGCCGGAGGTATTAAAGAATTCACTGCAATACACACACTTCTTTTAAATTTAAATTGTTTAATTAAATTTTTTACTAATATACAGGATGTCCATGGATGTGGTTACAAAGAGGAAAAACTTTTTAATATGCGTTTTACTGAAAAAAGTTATTCTCTATAAAAAATTCTGCTTTCCTTAACATGTCCAAAAATATATTACATATTTGACTGCAGACATACCCTTACAAATTCAATTATTCCAGCTGATACTTTTACTTTTAAATTAAACAACAATCACTTAAAATAAACAAGTAAATAAGTATTAATTCTTAACATAAAACAGATCTACCAATCACTATTCAATATAGCTGCCCCCAACTTGTACACATTTTTCAACTAAATTCATTGCAAACTTGGTGTATCGTAGCAGGCACATTAATCTCATCTACCGCATCCCTTATTGCTAGTTTTAATTGATCTGAATTATGTTCAACACCACAAGCATACACTGTTGTTTTAATGTTCCCCATAAAAAGAAATCCATTGGTGTATCAGCTGATCTAGCAGGTTCTTCAACTAGGCCATTTCTGCCAAAAAGCACTTTTTTCATGTGTACTTCTACATTAAGTTCACTTTTGTTTCAACACCATTCTGTAGATAACCTCTACCTTAGCCTTTTTAAAACCACAAGCAATGAGAATAATTTACTGCATTATGTACGGATATGTCATGCTGTTTTAAACAAAGTAAATGCAGTTAATAATATGGATGTAGATGATATGCATTTCAAGAATTCTAAGTAAATGCTTTATTTTAAGAAAATAAAACTATTGATTTATGAACAATATCTAAACGCTTTCTGGAAAATATTGTTTCGTGTTATAACCGCCATTTACTTATACTAAGAATCATTTTCTTTAAATTTTCTGCAAGATTTTCCTGAAACAAGTAAGCAAATGTCTTCAACAAAGAAATACACTAAAAACATATTTATTTTTTTAAACAGTTATTGTATTGTAGATAAAATTGAAACAGTAATTGTCTTAAATTGATGCGGGGACGGTCTTGATACAAGTAAACGTTTCTCTGCGTATGCGTGTATTTCTACTATGTAACTGTGTTTCAATTCATACCAGTTCACATTGCAAAATTACAAAGGACAAATACTTTTTGCAGTAAAAGTACATGCTTCTTTAATAATACATTTAAAAATTACATGCTTATTCAAAGTTACTAACAACACAAGTCCCCATGAAGACTGCAACGTTGGTAATAGAGTCGTCGTCGATTTTACATGTAATTTTATCTAATTCTTAGAGTGTGTAAGGTTCCATGCTGCAAATTATATAAGAATTTAATACATTTATGATACCTAGGTCATGTCATAGTAAAACTACAAAAGGCACTCGGATTAATCATTGTGGCATACTTTAAATAGAGTCAGTCACGAAAACATTGATTACGGTCGCTACGCTGAAGAACTGAAACTACTGTCAGAGCAATTCACTGATCGGTTTTCCGATTTTAGAAATATGGATAGCATTTTCAATATTTTTGCAAATCCGTGTAAGTGTAATGTGGAAGATGCTCCGCTTCACCTACAAATGGAGTTGATCGAGCTTCAAGAAGACTCATATTTGAAGTCTAAATTTGATGATGTGGAACTAAGCGAATATTACAGAACATACCTTTCCGAAGAAAAGTATCCACAGCTGAGAATTTTCGCAAGAAGAATAATATACACATTCGGGAGCACGTATAAATGTGAGCAGTTTTTTTCCATCATGAAAATTAATAAAAATAAGCATCGTACTCGGCTTACAGATGTTAATTTAGAAAACACTTTGCGCCTATGTACTAGTGATATTGACCCCAATATTGATCATCTTGTTTCTCAGGTTCAAACTCAAGTATCTCATTGATTTTCATTTGATTTTTCTATCTTTTTTTGTTAATTTGCTTTTTATATGTTTGATTGTGCTATTATAATTCTAATAAATAAAAAAATGTGTGAATTTTTATCGCCTATTTATTCACTACTACCTACTTATTCCTTACCTACGGCCCGCGACCTGATTAAGTCCCGAAATTACGCCCTCAGCTAAGCAAAGGTTGCCCATGCCTGATCTATATTATAGTAAGCCTTGATAAGTTCTACAAATGATTTGAAAAATCAGTGTAATGGTGTGTTCGAACTAAATGCATCTTCGACTTCCGCCAAATTAAGAACCGGGGATTACTTGATTTGTAGCTGAGCGAATTTGTTGCAGCCGATAAACCACTAAAGAGCAGTTAATTTAAAACTATTTTACACACAGTTACATTTAAAAATCGCGTGGATAAATAATGTTAATTAATCAAAGTGATATTAAAAGAGAAATACTTTTATAACTTACCTTGCTGAAACAGATTCCAATTATCCACTAAAAAAACAACAATTACACATCCTAAACTGAACAATTACACAATTGCATAGAAAGTTTAAAGCAATGCAATGAAACAACTAACGTAAATCCGTCTATTTTCGTAAAAGAATGGAACTTCAAAATCTTGTCGGTGATTGAAAAGTGACAAGTGCCTCGACCGAGACCCATAGCAAAAACTTGAAAATCTCCTATATGTCGTCCAGCTATAATAAACGCACACGAGCTAGAACAAGAAGACCTTCATTGGATGTAGTTAGCGCTACTACACGGTATTTGGCAAAAAATCGAATAAAACTATAATAAAAATATATTACTTTTGTGTAGAAAGTATATAATAATAATAATAATAATAACGTTTATTGATTCAAGGTGTCAAATGACAATAGAATCAGTCAAAATGAAATGCAAAAAGGAAAATAAAATTGAGCTGAAGGCGTCTATAAAGAAACAAACCCAAACCTAAAACTTAAAAGGAAAAGTTAAATAACAATATAAAAAAGAAAAACGACAACAAAAGCCTTAATATAGTAAGAATCCCTAATTAAAACAACTAAATTTATAAATCTAAGAATAGGATTTAATTATCTTAATTGGAAGTATTAAGTGGTAATATACAAACGAAAACAGACATAATATACTGAACTAAAAGAAAAATTCATCGATGGTGTAATAATATCTGCTAATTAGAAATTTCTTACCGATTGTTTAAAATTATTGCTTTCCTTAAAATGAGATGGCAGTTTGTTATAAAGTTTTCTGCGTAAATATTGTTGTAGTGACGAGTCTCGTATGCGTGAACATTTTTGTTTTTTGGGTATTGATCTTTATTTTTATGTATGTAGCAGAGAGCTTCCAAAATATAAAGGGATGGTAGAGTTAAGAAATTATGTGAGATAAAAACAGGTTTACATGAATCTCTTAGTTTTATGCCACTAATAGCTCTAGTAATTTGCTTTTGAGCTATAAAAACACTTTTAGCTGCAGAAGAAGTTCCCCAAAGAAGAACTCCATAATGAAGCTTGAATTTCAGAATAGTATGCAGAAATAAAGGTTTCCAGAGACAAGCTAGATTTTAAGAAACGGAAAAGATAAGCTTTTTGATACAAGAGATTCGTAAGATAATCGCAGTGTTCATTCCACAACAGATTATCTTGCACAACGACCCCTAGGAACTTAGCAGAGTGTAGTTGCACCAACATGGATGTCACAAGTAATGTTTTGGGTACGCTGAGGAGTGTGAAACATCTAAACATTAGTTAGAATTTTCAACATTTATATTAGCCAAAAAGGTACATTCTCTTGTTTTACTTATTTCGTTGACAATTTTGACTTTAAGGACAATTCGGGTAAAAACTGCAGAAGTTATAGCAGGTTTAATTTTACATGATTCGGCAACGTCTACTACACTTATTATTCACAATATGACAAAACGTCCTTAAAAAAGGGGTGCATTATTAACTAACCTTTTTAGTAAAGCACTTAAAATCATAGTTAATCTTGGAACTTTTACTGACTAATTTCAAATTTACTGTTGACCCTAACAACTGCGCCCCCTAGCGCTCATATTTGGCATTTAAAAATATTTCAATTAAATTTCTCTTTACCACTTTAGTTATGACAATTGTTTTCCTATCACTATAGTTATTGTACTTTCCAAGATATCGCCAATCTCCACTCTTAATTGGACACGCTGTATAATAAACACACATAAAAAAAAAAAATTAAACGTATCAAATATACTTTTATGTCTTGTACATAGGATGAAATTGGTGTTCAACCAAGTCACGATTAAGTCAAATCTCAAAATGGTTACATTCCTCCAACTCGTTGCATGTTCACGAATCAAATCTGCAAACAACAGAAGCCACTTTTGAACTAAATAACGGTTCTGAACGCCTGCAATTAATAGTTATTATTATTACCCGAACATAGAAAGAAGCAGCTTGAAAATATTTTATTATCTAAAAATAACACAGTGGAACCTGTGAATTCGTAAATATGATGGGTGTTAAAGCAGATATCCTCCTAAAGAGCTACGAGTAACTTCATTTAAAGCTCCGAAGACTTTATCGGAGTCATTTCCGATTCTACCTAGTTACGCATGTGAAATCAACTACATGTTTCTCTCATTTTTAATACATAGAATGGTAAAATGTACATCACGTAATATATCATAACTAGTTAATTCATTTTATTAGCGGACTTAAATCAGATATAATAGCAAACGTACTAACAACTAATATAATTAGATCTGTTACTGTAATGAAGCAATTTTTAAATTATGTTAGCTATTTATAAGTTAATTATACGCCGCTTGGATGTTAGTGAACTCAAAAATTCTCTCGGCTTCTAACCGTTTTACCTACTACTGCTGTATTTATATACAATAAATTGAAACAACAGCATAAACGGAATCGCTTGGTTAAACATGATTCTTTGTACTTTCTAATAATAATGGGAGGAAATGTGTTTGAATTACAAGTCTGAAATTGAATTCTTTGGTATTCTGGTTGATGTGTTTTCTTGAACGTTTCAATTTAAAACAAATCCAACTTGAAGCTTTTTTTAAATATGAAAGCATGTAATTAAAGGCAAGGTGTTTCTTATTTTTCGGCTTTATCAAAATTTTCCAAGCACAATGGAAAAAAGAGATGAGCTAATGTCTTAAGTAACATGGATGGAACTATAAAGAAATTAATCGTCAAAACCATAATCAATATATTAAGATTCTAAAATATTAACTGTATATTGCTATGATATGTATAGTGCCAGCCCGAAGTACTGCCATCTTAAGCGAAGAATAAATCCTTTACCAAGGTTTGCCGATCTCAAAAATTGTGGCATCATAAGCTTCCACTTGATGGTATGGCTGGCACTAGTATGGAATATTACACTCTTCACGTCCATGTAAACTATTCCAATATGATTGACCTTATGATACTGAACTTAGAAAGTAGGATTAATAAACATGGTGTAATTCCCAATCAATTCTCAGATCATTGCAGGACGTTTTGCTGTATTCAAGTAGACGGTAAACATAAGATGTTGATTTATATCGTATTCCGTGGTATTTTATTTACGATCTAAACGATATAGATTTGAAGGTTTCCCTTTTCAATGCTAATTTGCTTTCGCTTTTTAATAATCATGCATCGGTTAAGACCATTACTACTTCCAAACTGCTCGCTCCATGGCTCACTTATACGATGGATGATCGTAAAATAAGGTTCCCAAAGTCCTACAGCAGCAATAAGACATGTTAAGCGAAATCCGACAACATTAGCGTGTGCAGCAGCTCTCCCACTCTATATACGTACCACTTCCGATCGCCGCTACCGCGAGGTGCAAAATTCGCGCTGATACTTTTAAACGCGAAAAAGGTTTCACCTATAGACATTCATCGTCAATTAACCGAAGTTTATGGAGAAAAGTGTATAGCTGTTCAATACGTCCGCAAATGGTGTAGGGAATTCACTGGAGGTCGGACGGAAATTCAGAATGAAGAGCGGAGCGGAAAACCATCAGTTTCAGAGGAAATCGTTGAAAAGGTCGAGAGCATACTGCTTAAAGATCGGAGGATCACCATTCGTCAACTCGCTCTTCGGATTCCTGAGATTTCCAACACCACAATTGAAACATTTCTTGAAAGGACTGGCGGCAGAATTTTACGACATGGGGATACAGAAATTGGAGCACCGTCTGCAAAAATGCTTGGATAGAAATGGCGATTATGTCGAAAAATAGCTTAAGTTTTTATCTTTAAAACGATGTGTATGTTAAGGAGATAAAGAATGCTGTCTATTTAAAAAAATATGGGAACCTTATTTTACGATCATCTCTCGTAGTATAAAGCTTATGATCCAAACAAGAGATAACGCCCTAAAACGGTTTAAAAGATCCAATAATCCTACCCATTATGAATTTTATAAAATGTTGAGGAATGAAACCAATAAGGCCATAAAGCGAGAAAAAAAGGTTATTACCATCACCGTTGTCAAATACATGCTGGTGATAAGAAAGCATTGTGTTGGACGCGGTAATCGTTTTGATTGAACCAATTCAGTGTGTGCACAAATACCCAGATAATTTCGATACCTTTAAGTTTAAAGAGCTACAACTGAGTGACTTATATAACTCCATTAATTCGATCAAACCTAATGCTGTAGGAATGAATAATATTAGTATTCATATGCCTAGAACATGTTTGCCTTAGAGGATTACATACTACATATATTTAACTTTTGTGTTTAGAATTCTGTGTATCCTAGTATTTAGAAATCTGCATTAATAAATCCGATTCCTAAAACAAAAATAGTGGAAGATTACAAGGACCTTCGGCCAATCAATGTATTACCTGTTTTAGCTAAAATATTCGAAAAATGTATTTCACTACAACTTAATCAATTTGTTGCTGAATCTAATATATTACTAACATATCAGTCTCGCTTTAGTTTTGGTTACGACTGTGTTACTGCACTTAAAAATATTGTTATACTTTTTGTTTGAATTAATTTCATATTATTGCCATTTCATAAAACAAAAAGATATGTCATATAAAACTATAACTAAAAATTGTATCTTCAACAATATATGAAAAATACTTACCTTCAAATTAATCTCAATTTACAAATTTTCACAAAATATAAGCGTAAATATTTACTACACCCTATTAAAAATTTATAACGTGAATGATTCATCCGCCATCTACCAACTTTTGTTCAACTTTTGTAAGATAATAAGGAAACCGATACTGCTTGCATACTTACCATAAAAGGCAAATTATGACTTACGAAGCGTGTGTTATTAGGATTGTGACAACATGCCTTTGTGGCAATTAGCCGCGGTCTTTCCTACATTGTAACTACCCCGTGAGCCAAAATGATTGTCGCCTGTTTGAATTTCGCGCCTTGCAGTATAGTGTTTTTCATTACATGTCATTGGCGACCCTTGCATATTTGACAATTCGTCATTCAATTCGTACATAGGCGTTCGTTGTTACTATTATTATTTGGTTTACTTTCATTGCTTCATTAGTATTATAGATCCTTTTTCTGTATTTCTAATAATTTTAAATCTGTTCTTCTCGCATATTTCTCAACATATCTTTGTATAAATTTAATTGCAAGCTCATTAATATGTTAAACATATTTTAATAAATTAATAAAACTTTAAACTCCTTTTTCTTAAATTCAACATATTTTTGTAATTTCATTCTTCCTACAATATAATTTTCTTCGTACGACAATGAATGTATAATTTTTATAATTTGGTGTCATAATGCCAAATTTGATTATCAAAACGTTACGCGAGAAATTCAAACGAGCGACAACCTTTTTGGCTCACCCAGTATAAGGTATAAGATATAATTCATTTCACAGTACTGATTACGGAATAAATAGGAAGCCGCAGGATATTCCAACTGTATTTTCGCAATAATTACATAATGACTGACTGTCTTGAAATATTTCCTGGCTTTTCTTGATTGCTGCAGCTTCCGTCGGATTGAATTTTAAAACCACCTTCTTTACTTAATCAAAATATTTGTTGTGGTAAAACGCAGCCTGCAACCATGTTCCCCAACGTGTAACAATCGGCTTTGGTGGTTCAGGTAAATCAGGACACAGTTTGTGAAATAGTCGGGTACGTTTCGGGGACTTGAGAAACACTGCCTTTGTACCAGCAAACAATGCATTTACTAGTGGAAAACATGTAGGAATCGTTTCTGCCGCAATATTTAGAGTATGGATTTTGCACGTTACATGTAAGAAGTTACCACTGCGTTCTTTAAGAGATCGGCCCAAAGAACGCATGTTCGTGGCACCATCACTCATAAACATTAAAAGTTGCTTAGTTGAAACTTCAAATTTGTTCAATGAGTTCAACGCCACCTTTAAAATCTCATCGGCAGTACAATTTATAACTCACAGTTTTTTTTCTTTCAATTCCGTTTTCATTCGTTTTTCTATATGTTCACGAGCAAATGGCACTACATTTCGTATCGATGTCCGACTAGGTAATTTACAGTCCGTATATTTATTCCAGAAGGAGACAAATGCTTCTTTGTCTAGTAAACGAAACGATAGATTACATAAAATAAGAGTAACACATAAATCAAATCTAAATTTTTCTTGATCTCGTATGCCACTTTTTGCAGAAGAATGCTGTTTGCTTTCGATGTAACTTTGACAATGGCTTCTGGATCAACATATTAAAGGGATTTTACAAACTAGGCATTGAATGTTAGCGCCATCAAAAATTAAGTCCGGCATGTCCACTATAAAGTTTTTAACTGTGTCTGCCATTGGTTGTTTTCGCGACGTACCTAACTGCGACATTTTTAAAGCAAACATAAACGTACAATTACGAAATAAGTTACGACAGCCTACATATACACAGAACTACTCGCATACAGCATCGATTTAGTACTGACTCTGTGAACGCGTGAAATAAATAATCGCCGACTCTGCACCACATATCTACTACACTGACTGTTACCGCTGTTTGCCCAGATTAGTTATAATACATAGAATATATTACAAATAGCAACAATAGTAACATCAAAATTAACTGGGTCCTTCACACAATCATTGGTATAACAATGATTATAAACATAATTTTCCTTAACGCTGTATATATTAATTTCTACCTACCTACAGCATCTAATAAACGACAATGTAATAGAAGCATTTTGTAGTCGTTTAAGCGAGATTAATAAAAAGCCGATCCACCTTTATCAGAAACGGATCGGAAAGGAAAAGTGACCGCTGCCCGTCCAGCTTCGCTCGGTTCTTCATTGTATACCCACTCGTATAGCCGCGTTCGTTCGTTCGTTCGTTTGCCACTTCGCCGTGGCCGGGACACGACTTCGATAATTAACTAGCGATTTGGTTGATTGGATGCAAAACTCAGTTTTGTTTTTCTCATCCCCGTCTCTCTTTCGCTCTCACTCGATTATGAGCAGAGCGAATATAATACAAAATTTATCTTTATGTATATGCGGCATGTACAGTACCTTGTAATCGAATTAGGACCACACTATAAATGGCTTTTATTTTCGCAATTCCGTATTGGATTTAGGTCTAGAGAGCTAGTTTTGCAATGTTAACATTTTTATGTCGCTTTCCAATATTACAGTTAGTCTCTTTCCACATCCAAATTTCCTGACATTTGAAAAATTGCTAGAGTAACTCCTGTTTATAAAAAAAGGTGATCGACATTCTATTGAAAATTACAGACCTATAACCATAATAAACATTCTAGCAAAATTTTTTGAATTATGTTTATATAAAGGATGTCTAATAAATAGAGGAACAAATTTCATTCTTGAACTTGAACTTGAACTATACATTTTTTTGAAAAGTGTGATAAAAGAACTATTTTAAAATATCTAACATTGTTTGCTTAATCCTCTTTCGTCCAATTTGTTTGAGGATCTTCATACTATGATTCATTAGCGATTGCCCATAGTCTCTAGACACTTCCGTTGCAATTTTCTTTCATATTCTCTTAAATCCTGCTAAATTTTTGGGCACTCTATTTTAATTCGCATATCCCCCTTTGCACAAGGACCAATATTATTCAATTGGTCTCGCTTAGCGGAGTTTAGGTGGGTTTTGATCTTTCGGTATAAATTGAATGTTATGTTCCTTCAAGTACTCAAGCATACATTTCTGGTGTAATGTATGCTTGTCAAGTCTGGCCAGAATAAAATTTGATGAATGGAACCAGGCATTTGTTAAAACATTCCTTCAAATATGATGTCGCATTCATAGTCCCTTCGCAAATATAAGGGGATACATTGTCAAATTGATCAAGGGCCTGCCATACAAAATATTTTTTGAAGAATTTCGTTTTTGTACGAAATTTATGTGTATACTCTAGTTCTGCAGGGTTGGAACTATGGTAAAACTTGCGACCTGGTACTTTAGCAGGGTGTGCAGGAACATAAGTTTCATCATCAATAATTAGTATTTTCTGACCGCATTTTCTTGCAATATAACTTACACCAGTTTTTGCACGTTGCTCTTGATTGTTAATGTATTTGGGAACTGTTTTCTTTGTCCTAGCCTTAATCTTTAGCTTCTTAACTTTAATATAGCTCAGAGTAGATCTTGCTATATTAAGCTTGTGAGCCAATTTTCGTACAGAAACTGAGGGTGACTTCTTAAATGCCTTCGCAATCACTTGTTGGGTATTAATGGTACCTACCGTTGTAGGCCGACCAGGTATAGTTTTGTAATTGGATGTTCCCGTATTCTCAAATCTTCTAATTGCATTATACACAGTGCATCTCGATATTCCTTCTGCACAGAAATGACGTACGATCTTTGACCGCGATTAACAACATTTATGTAATAGTGCACAACCCGTTTTGCAATAATTTCATTTTTGACGCATCGGTTGTTTTGTCAGAAATGTCACTTGACGACTTCTTCTAAGGTAGTTCTTGTAATAAAACATTTGAAAGCATTTTCTGGTGTATCACAGGACACTGCTTTAGTTTTTACACCTGGTGCTAAACACAGTACGTTATGTTTTGCAGTTTTCGTAGAGCTTCTCTCCTATAGCATCACGACACTTCTGCGGGTGCAACCGTTTATCACGCTTTACTTATAATGTACGCAAATATTAAAAATATTGTTAATAGTCATTTAAATATCTATATGATGGAGCTACCTATGGAACGAGCGCTAGATAAGTAGTTATCGCCGAGGAAGAAAACATAATACCACTATTGTCATCCGTCGCTCCTTTGTTTACGCATAACATAGCGTTTATTCATGAAATAACGAGAGCGTCTGGGTAGCCGTGAGTTATGTGGCATTTAGCCCTACCAGATGCTCAGGCTCCCGTAGGGTATGGTGGTGGCCCTAGTTTTACACATATGAACGTTGCAATACCTACAAATGTGTACACGAATTATTTAGAGAATTAAGAAAACAGAATGATACAATCAATATATGTTTTTGCATTTTGTTTATTTGAGAAGTAGCATGTTTTTACTTTTTATGTGAAAAGGGAACTGTTTATTTAATAATCTTTTTATACCTACGTACTGTGTTTAATTTAGAGATCAACCGAGTAAGCGAACAAATATATAAGCATTATTTACATTTAAACACAAGCAATTGGTCCTTACTCTTCACAAGTAAGATAAGCCGAAGCAGACGACTAGTGGCATTGTTCTTCAAACCAGAAGAACGTAACATGTATTGAATTTAATTTACTGTGTAACATAATAGCAATACTTTGAAATGTGCAATAGTACAATATACAGAACATTTGAAAATAACTGACACACTTTCTTAGACTCACAAGCTCCCAGTAACAGTTTTTAGCAACGTCTATTCTTTTTCCCATTATCCAAAATTGAGGAGTCACCATGCACTACCAGCGAATGAATTTAAAAAGGAAAGTTAAGATGCAAATCTCATTGTTTACATAAAGCTTGCGCTTCACTAGTTTACTGTAACACGCAAAATAACACAACACAATTTATATGAACATATAACGATAAATATATGTATTATACCCCGTTGGGCAGTTACCACACCTAAAAAAAATAAAAAATAGTGAGATTATCCTCATTAATTAACAAAAAAGAATCGCTATTCGATTACAAGGTACTGTATATTCGTCCGTACACATATACATACGGAATGAGAAAAGAGGTAGTGGGCCGTGCATTATCCATTTTATACATAATGAGGTATTCCCATATCGGCCGCGTTCGCCTTCTTAAACGCGTCCCCCCATTATTATTGATGTACAGTCTAAAAACGATACGAAACGTGATAATGCCATTTAGATTCGATCTGGTGCGCATAATTCATAACGATCTTCCACTTGGCTTAAGCGGGGCTTCCGCGATTTCTAGACAATCTGCGCGTTAATCGCGTCTCTTTGCTCAATCGGCGGTATTTCTCGCTTAATTGTTATAGCCGACTATTATTCCTGTTTATGCTGTCCAGGTTTCGTTTAAATTCGTATTGCCTACTTTCTAGATCGAAAAGAATTAACTGCTGACATGGTTAACAATGGTTAGTCTAATGGGTGAAGTTAATGAACGAATACTGAAACATTTTATGGATAAATACTTGTGTATTATGACAAATGTTATCAGATTAACCCCTATGCGGACATCATCCTATATAATGTGCAACTATCTCTAGAATATTATTGTTAGTAGAATATATCCTTTAATACTTTAGTGTAGGCCATCGCGACTGCTCATTATTATCCTCCTGCGGAGAGTAGAAAAACTTAGAGATTCAAACAACGGAGTGGCTGAATGTCTGAATGTCAAAAATGCATTTGAGAAACAACTGCTGGGAAGAGGGAGGCCAACAAGTCCAAACAAAAAGCAATTGGCCTATCTACCATACGTTGCTGGAGTAAATCAGTTGTCGAAGTTACAATCTAAAAGATGTGAGCAAAATTTTGAATCTAGGGAACAGAAACAAGTCGCTGGTCGTCAGACCTGATGAATATGGTGGGTGGTCTATCAATTCGAACACCAATTCGAGAATTTTTTCCATGGCGACTTCCTCTTCGATGTTATAATTTACGTTATCATCTTCCTCCACGTCCACAAGCTGCACTCCAGGATACTCTGAAATTGAGCTCAGATCGTAGATTACTTCTTGTTGTACTTCAAAAGCAGGATCATTAACGCTGCTCACAATTATATCGAAAAGATTATCTGCTAACGACTGTTCGGCACCATTAACTGGACTTGCCACAATACTTTACGGTGGGTAATGATTATTTATTAGAGTTGTTAATATCGTTAAGATGTTACGTGGATTCAAAGCGAACCCAGCCATAGCTGATGCATCACTGTTTCTTTTTCGACCGTTTCACCTTTATATACAGACATAGATACACGTAATTTTTTTGGCACTAATATCAACTCCTAGAAAAATCTTACTTTAGGGATACGTGTATCTGAAAATATTCTGAAATATACGTAGCTTACTAACATCATGACGCACTTTAATATATTTTCGAACTGTATTATATAATCCCAAGTTCTCTATCTTTTTTCGCGATTTATAGTCACTAGAAATAAATCACAATGCAGAATTTTTCACTGTCTAATAGATCGTTCATGGTAGATGCCAAATGCGCATAAATAGTAAACGGAAGACCAATCAGATAGGTATAATAACGGAATATGTGCATGCGCGCGGTCGCGCCTTATAAAAAATATTTCCTGTATTATATGCAACCGAGGAAGAAAATGCAAAAAAGGTAACTTTTATTTTTAAATGTAGTTTGTGGAAAGAAATTATGACCTGTCTAGGACGAAAATTGTAGCATAGGTGGTGAAAAGGAGGTGAAAAGGAGGTGAAATTTTTTTCCCCTTGCCCCACTAGGGGGGAGAGAGCATTCATTTATGATCCGTTTGAAAGCCCCTTTGAAGAAGAACATTTTGGTTTTTAATTCATCCCGATAGCTTGCGCGCCTCCGAAGTTATGATGAAAAATGCGTTTTTGTGGGTAATTTCAGACGCACCCTACAACCCCTTAAGGTAAATATAGGCCGCTAAAAAAAATACGTATCCTTTACTTTTTGATGGTCTACCAATATACCAAGCTTCATCGAAATCGGAGAGTCACAGTTCTGTCAGTTTGCTTGTAAGACTTAATAGTTTGAAGAGCAGCATCCTCTAACCCAAATCAAGGATCCGAATTGAGTGCGAAAACAAATTTCTTAAATTATATAGTTGTAACTTCCTCAAATATTCCCAAAAGATGGGAATACATTTGCAATAACTTATAATATCAATCAGACAGGAAAGCAAAAAAAAAATACTCTATCTTGGAAATAATTTTATTCGAATCTTATGCTATTTGTCGACAACAGATAATTAGTTCGACGACATTAAGGCGCATATCTATTTAAAGTGATTACGTTCGTTCGCAAGCAAGGCAGCAATAAAGCAATCAAAATAGCTGGCTAAAGATCGTCTTTTATGGAATCTAGTAATTTAATAATGATCGGGCCTGAATACCGGCATATAGTCCGGTCACCGCTAAATATCTCGCATAAATGCATGGAAAACGAGTTGCCGCAGTCGCGAAAAATTCGAATCGCCCAAGCTAAGCGTTTACGCACACATTTACATCCGATAAGTACAAAGTCATATACGGAGTGTATTTAAAATATGGTAGAAGAATGCAATAATGAGATAGATGCAATAATTTTAAACATAAATCGTAAATATTGTCTGTATATTCTTTTACAAACAAAAATTTCTTTTATCGCTTCTTTAATCTGTCGCATCCCATTCTGCCAATACTGGAAACAACCCCATTCTTCCCAATGCTTCAATAATGCTTCAAATGCATTTTATTTTTGCCTATTTTTGCCGGACACATTAAAATCTAATCAAAATCTAATAACGTTCAATTGTATTACTGCATTCAGTAGAATTATGTTTGCGTCCATACAGAGCGGTGCGAAATTAGTACCGTTGTTCATTTCGTTAATTACACTTTAGAATTAACTCCTTTCTTTTTAACGAGAGTAGGTATTTGAATGCGTTTTTGCTAACGTCAAACACCAAACGTAACCTCAATTTCACGAAGGTTTATTTCCCTAGCTGTCTCTTTTATCTGTGACGCACATAAAACATAACAGAACAAAAAAGTTAAAGTTACGTTAAGTTATGTTTACCATGTCTTAAGCAAATTGTTATATATAAATTTTACCATTAATACTTTCTGTTAGTTATTTACCTTCTTGGTAGATGTCTCTTTCGTTTTGAAATTAGAGGTACAGCTTTAGTTTGTGTGGTTTGGTCGTTGGTTCATAGATGGCGCCACGAAATTATGTACTACATATTTGCATATTAAGAATTGTTGTGATTGATTGTTTTTACCTTTTAGATGGTTAATTAGTTTTCATCAAACTAGTTATTTTGTGTAATTATTAACGCTGGCCACGAGCGGTACCGCGCATCGGCGTAGAATCAGTTCGGACCGAGAGGAACGGTAGTATTACTTCGTCTGCGGAGCAGTACGGACATTTTCGCTGCCGGTCATTTGCGCAATTGTTTATCTGTCCTAGAAAAATTATGATTTTGTCAGCAAAACGACCGCGGTCGGACAAAACTACGAAAATTTATTGCAGAAATTCCAGACTTAATATATGAAGGTGCTAAAATTAAATGTGTAATCTGTAAAATCCCGTTAATGTGTTGGTCCAGACAACATTGTCTACGACACGTAAATAGTGAAAAGCATGTCTCAAAAGAAATTGCGCACAAGACAATGAAAAATTTATATTTAATTTATGCGTTACGTTTATCGCATGTAATATACCGTTTAATTTACTAGACAAGGAACCATTTATCTGCTTTTGGAATAACTATTCGGAATGCAAATTACCAAGTCGAACATCGTTACGAAGAATTGTGCCATCTGCGCGCGAACATATTGTACAAAAAATAAAATCGGAGTTGGAAGTTCAAAAATTGTGGTTATGTGTCGACGAAACAACAGATCGGAAAAAACATTCTGTTCTTAATGTAATGGCAGGCAAATTGGAACCTCATCACTCGGCACCTTCAATTCTATTAGTCTCCAAACGAATACAACAGTGTACTGCCGAAGTAATTTCAAAGTTAGTGTTAAATACATTGGACAAGTTTGAACTTTCAACAAACCAACTCTTGATGTTAGTGAGTGTTGGTGCTGCAAACATGCTTTCTGTAGGCCGGTCCCTTAAAAAGCATTCTGCTAATTTGTTACACATTACGTGTAAAATTCATGCTCTCAATCCTGTGACGGATAGTATCAGAAAATGTTATCCTGACGTAGACGCTTTAATAGCGCATACCAAAGCAGTATTTGTCAAATCACCGAAACGTATTCGCGAATTTCACAGACTGTGCTCCCGTATACCAGAACCACCAGAACCTATTCTAACTAGTTGGGGAACATGGTTGCAGGCCGCGTTTTATTATCATAAATATTTTGACAATATTAAGAACGTGGTTTTACAATTCGATACAAAGGAAGCTGCCGCTATCCAGAAAAGCCAGTCGAAATTTCAAGATAGTCAGGCTAAAATGGATTTAATAATCATTCACGACAATTACTTCGGGCTAACAGATGCAATAGAAAAATTACAAAATCCTGCGGTGCCGTTAGAAGAATCTCTACAAATAGTGCAACATGTTCACGCACAGCTATGCGCGATTGAAGACGCAAAAAATGTTTCTGTTCTAGAAAAATTTGAAAGTGTTTTTGAGAAAAATTCTGATTTTGGCACATTAAGACACATTTGTGAAGGTGCGTCAACAGAATCGTTAAGTTATTTGAAAGATTATTTTACTTACGCAAATATTACGTTACTAGATGTAGAACGTTCGTTCTCTGCATATAAACGCATTTTTTCCTCATGCCGTACTAGTTTTGCCGAAACAACAGTTGAAACATATCTAATGTTGTAGATATTTAACAGACATTATTCACTTTGTGAGGACTCTTAAAATGGTAAGTGTTTGAGCACGTATTATTTAATTTTTATTTAAAAGATGAGCGAAATTATTTGCGGCAGCAAACATCTCTATTAGCAGAATAACTCTAGTGGAACGCGAGGCCTGGTCGATTCTACGCTACTGCGCGGTACCGCTCGTGGCCAGCTTTAGTAATTATTTCCCTTTATCTTCATCCTTACCTCGGCTTCGTTTTCTTTCCTCGCACGGAAATTTACAGAATATATTGGAGTACTTTGCCGTCGAATTTTGTCAAGTAAATGCGTATCGCTTGTGTTGTGTGCTTATAAAGTTGTATAACTAGGCTCAAAAAATTTAGAATTTATAACATACATATATACTCGAAGCTCGCAAAGTCAAGTTCATTAATTTTATCAAATTTGATCGTTGTCGTCAATTTAGCACAAATTGGTTAATTCAATTTCTTATCACGGTAACAATGGCTATATTACTTTGCCTTCAATACCTTATTACGTCAACAGTGACTATATTACTTTCTCGTTAAGTATAAGCAAAATGAGATTGTAGTAACACCATTATAAACGTGTGTAGAACTTTATAATTCAACATCTTACCTATTCTACGAAAAGAATTTAAACGTATGATACAGCTTCATAAATGGAGATCCGTTTCACTGGAGTTCTACTACTAATTTTAGCTATCATAGCAAGTTTATATTTCGTAAACGTAGGAGGTGAAAGATGTAGGCATACTCGTGACTGTACCGAACCTTTACATATTTGCTATAGAAGACTCTGTGAGCCTTTGCCTTGATAACGGATTTACAATTATGTGAACTACGTGTGTATGTGAAATAAAAGTACCAATACATTAAATGATTGTTTTATTTTTCATCCTTAATTTCGAGCAATTGTTCTTATAACAGAAAAATGTTAGGATGTTATGATTAAGGTTCGACAAACGCGTGCTACGGCAGAAGCGCCGAGAGAGGATTTAGGTCGATGCAAAGCTAGTGGAGCGTTTAGTCATTCGATTGGCGTACAAGTGAACGGTGTTTGATAATTATCAATTTATCGATGTGCGTCTTTTAAAACATGGTTCGTCGTAAGCGAGGTTTACCTTTAAGATCGCATGAGAATAAATATATTAGCCGTTTCCCTGGGTTGGAATATACAGGTACTATCATTCAGTGCAAAATTTGTAATATACGGTTGATCGGTTGCGATACATTTTACTGTAGAAGACATATTAAAAGTAAACGTCATGTACTGAATTTAAGCAACAATATTCCGTACTGGAAATTTCTGTATGATTTTATTTTTATGCTAAGTGTATGCAACATCCCACAACACCTAGTAGATAATGAAAACTTTCGTTTTTTTTGGAATAAATATGTTCCCTCATGGAAATTACCAACCAATAGACAATTGCGAAACAATTTATCACATTTACAGGGTACAGTAAAAAACTGTATAGTAGACGAGTTGAAAAATAAGAAACACAGCGTGGTTCATGTTGTAGCGCGTCCTTTAAATCGTACTGATCTAGCAACTTCCTTATTATTAACCAGTAAAAGGATTGAAAAAAGTGATACTGAAACCGTTGTGAAGATAATAAAAGATTCGTTAGGAGAATTTTGTATTACAGAAGCCCAAGTTACAATGTTAGTTACTGATGTAGCTGCAACAATGTTGAAAGCTGGTAGGATGTCGAAAATATGCTTTCCGTCTCTTCTTCACATAACATGTCTCATACACGCGTATCATCTCGTTTCAGAAACCATTCGAAAGAAGTATCCGATGGTAAATAATTTAATAGCATCTATCAAAAAAGTGTTTGTGAAATCTCCCATATCCGCGTTTTCAAACAATTGTGTCCAAAACTTCCACTACCACCTCAGATTGTAATAACTGGATGGGGAACATGGCTCCAGGCAGTATTTTATTATCATAAATGTTTCACAAATGTGTAGGATGTGGTTTTAAAATTTAAATCAAATGATTTTTCGAAGGGAATAATCCTCATTTGAGGGTTTCTTTGGAGAAAGGATGCACGATCACGTAGTATTACTACAGTAATTGAACAAATTCTACGAGAAATTGAAGGAGAAACGGCGCCATTTATCAATGAAAAAATGTTGGTCACCACGACAATGCACTAGCTCACACATCCAGATTTGTGGCGGCCAAATTGCGTGAATTGCGCTATGATGTTGCCCCATCCATCTTACTCGGCCGACCTGGCTCCCTGTGACTTGTTCTTATTCCCCAATATAAAAACGTGGCTCACTGGGAACAAATTCAGCTCAAACGAAGAGGTCATTGCCGAAACAGAAGCTGATTTTGAGGAGTTTGAAAAATCGTATTTTTTGAAAGGGTTAAAGGAATGGAAGGGACATTGGAAAAAGTGTGTCTCACAAAGCGGATATTATGTAGATAAATAATAACTTTTTTAAAACTTATGTTGTCATTCCTAACTGGGGTATTGATCCACCCTCGCATATTAAGTGAATGTAAACCTGCCTTAAAGATTATTGATTACTTTGTAGATTCACTTAAAGAATCCTATACAATATAGTTAATATTAATAAACTAAATGTAGTTAGAAAACCTCGGAGATTAATACTCTGTATTGATCACCACATTGTCCTATTATAAGAACAATTGCTTGAAATTAAGTTTTATTCTAAGGATGCAAAATGAAACAACGATTTAGTGCTTTGGTACTTTTAATTCACATACATACGTACGTAGTTCGCATAATTACAAATCTGTTACCCAGGCAAAGCCACACATAGTCCTTCATCGCAAATATGTAAAGGTCCAGGGCAGTCACGAGTACTACGACATCTTTCACCTCTTACGTTTGCGAAATATAAAGTTGCAATGATAGCTAAAATTAGTAGTAAAAGCCCAATAAAACGGGTCTCCATTTATGAAGATCTATGATACGTTTAAATTCTTTTGGTACAATAAGTTAGGTGTAAAATTATAAGTTCTACACACGTTTGTAATGGTGTTACTATAACTTTATTTTGCTTATCATTAACGAAAAAGTAATATAGTCACTGTTAACGTGATAAGAAATTGAATTAACCAATTTGTGTTAAATTGACGGCAACGATCAGATTTGATAAAATTAATGAAATTGACCTTCTGCGCTTCGAGAATGCATGTTGGAATGGTAGGCCTAAAGTAAATTTCACAGACTATTAAACAAAGGTTTATAGTATTTTATCGCAGCACCATTTTAGTAAAAAAAGATACACACCTGCATAGCTCCATATTTAATTCACTAAAGAAGGATTTCATTTTTAGTTGAGCTGGTTCATATTCTAACCACTTGCAAATCATTTCAGTTTATGATCATTTAGTTATTTTGTAAAAGGAGGACGCCTTAGGATTGAAACTTCAAATTACGTTTAACATTTATTAACAAGTTTGACAATGCAAATTCCATTTGATGTTTATGATTTTATAAATTTTAAAGCATGTTTGCTACAGATCACCAAACATTCATCATGGAAAGCTATTTTCGTAATGGACAAAAACAACAGAATGGAGAATGGTGTTATCTTATGTAACTAACGGATGAACTACCTCTATGGTTTCCACATTTTGCAGAATCATATTTTGATTCGCTGCCTTGTTAGATTTCGTGAAACTGGTGCAGTAAGTCGCAAATCTGGTAGTGGTGGACACAAGAAAAGAACTGCTGGCACTATTGTGGATGTGAGAAGGCGTATAGATGATTCACCCAAAAAGTTAATCAAAAACCTCTCACAAGAAACAAATTTGTCAAATGTTACTTGTCAGCATATTCTTAGAAACGATCTCGATAGACATCCATGTAAAATTCGTGTTGTACAAGAAATGAACCCTATTGATCAGACATATTTTTACTTATATACGAGGGATGATTGTAAAATAAGGTTCCCAAAGCCCTACAGCAGCAATAAGATGTGTTAGGCGAAATCCGACAACATTGCCGTGTACAGCAGCTCTCCCACTCTATATACGTACCACTCCCGTCTCGCTACGCCGCTCGGTGTTGGCTAAGCAGCCGTCCAAGATGGAACTCCCGATCGCCGCTACCGCTAGGTGCGAAATTCGCGCTGTGATACGTTTTTTAAACACGAAAGGGGTTTGACCTATAGACATTCATCGTCAATTAACCGAAGTTTATGGAGAAAAGTGTATAGCTGTTCAACACGTGCGCAAATGGTGTAGGGAATCCACTGGAGGTCGGACGGAAATTCACGATGAAGAGCGGAGCGGAACACCATCAGTTTCAGAGGAAATCGTTGAAAAGTTCGAGAGCATACTGCTTGAAGATCGGAGGGTCACCATTCGTCAACTCGCTCCTCGGATTCCTGAGATTTCCAACATCACAATTGAAACGATTTTGACTGGCGGCAGAATTTTACGACATGGGAATACAGAAGTTGGAGCTCCGTTGTTTTCCTACACATCACACTTTAAATTAAAAAATACCATTTAATACATTTAACAATACAATTTTACAACAGCGTACAATATAACGTTGTTAATTATAAGATTTTTAATGTTGTTATAATAAACCATACAGTGTATGTTTTAGTATATTATGTTGTAAAAGAATTAAAATGAAGGTGTATTAATTTTAAATATACATATGTACATCTTAATAACACTTGTACTGATTACAAGATAGTGTTGCTGTCACATACGAGGTGTGGTAATTAAATAACCGGACTGGTGCTGCTATCGGCAAACAGCGAGCACGCCGTGGCAGGTTTGAACATGTCTGCGTTTGTAGATGCTTCCCCCACCCTGAGCTCAATGGGCACGGTTGTACGTCGCTCAGTCTCACTGTAGCAATCGTCCATTCAAGTCCTTACACTAGCGTCGCGTCGGAAAAAAGCAGAGTGTTCAGAGCGAGCAACGAGTTAACCTCAAGTTTCTTGTGAAACTGGGGTTCTAACTACCCTTCGTCAACGAGTGGGAAGACGAACACCCAGCTTGTGGAAGAGCAAATCCTGGATGCTCCACCAAGACAATGCGCCAGCTCATTCCGCCTTGTCTGCGAAAGCTGGCATCACCGTGTTGGACCACTCACCGTACTCGCCCGGCCTGGCCCCCTGTGATTTTTTTTTATTTCCTAAGATAAAATCGGAACTTAAGGGGACAAGATTTGACAGTGTGGAAGGGGTGAAAGCGAAAGGAACGGAGGTTCTCAACAAGCTGACAGAAACGGACTTTCAGCGCTGCTTCCGACAGTGTTAGAAAATATTGTAAAAAAAACAATATTTATCTTTAATTATTGCAAGAACTGTGGGATAGTATGGCAAACAAATATTCTCGACACACTCCGCACCACAAAAATTATTAATTCACTCGGAAAGGCTGTTTCGAAAACACGTGAGTCATCGTCTTCAGCCGCGTACCGATTGATGTGAGAGAACATATATTAAATCTAACGAACCCGCTCTATCACTACTTTTCAAGAAAAATATATACAAGTACCTACTTTTGCCGTTTAGGCTAGAAAGCAAGTTAAAATAAGGAGAAAAGGCGGAAAAGGGTCTGTCACCACGAACCAAGACATGCGGTTGTTCCACCCTAATAAAAATCCTGTGATATAACGGTTATGTCCTTTCTGTTCGTCAAATTTGTGTTCTTTCCATCTTTACCTTTAAAAACTAAAGATGCGTGCGGAATGTACGAGAGAATCGACGTCTCTGTTATAACACAACCATAAATCAAATGACCTCTTACCGTAATAAATTGAAAAGGCATGACAAGTGTAAAGGTCCCTTCTCTTTATTGATTAGGTTTACATTCTTATTTATATAAATAGTCTTATAGGCGTCCAGCTCACGCGTTCTTAATAAATTTTAGGTTTTCTAATTTAATATCATGTCTGGTATCGTTTATATGTTGTGCTGCACTTGACGCTTCTACCTTCCCGTACTTGTGCCACCTGATGTGTTCATTAAATCTAGTACCCATCGTTCGTTTTGTTTGACCAATATAAGCTATATATACTTGTCCTATAATTGGATTTTATCTGTTGGGCAATATACTATTATTATTATTATTTTTATTATTATTAACATAGGCTTTATCACAATCACCGCATGCAATTTTGTAAATTTCCGACCTTTCTCTCATTTCAGGTTTATCTTTAGCCAAGAAGGTTTTTGAGCGTATTTCGCGAACTGAAACGCACGTTCACCTCTTGTCCCTTAAAAACTTTACTAATACCTTTCGATACTCTATCGAAGGAAAATTTCACAAATTAGTTATCGCGGGGTACTGTTGGGATTAAGGTCGTGGAATTTCTGACATAGAGCCTATGTTGGACTTTCCTAAGCGTGCGTGCGACATCTATAGAAGAGTAACCGTTGTAAATAGCTACATTTTTTATGAAATTTAGTTCTGTATTGTACTTACTCTTACTTAAGGGGAATTTCACCAATCTATTAATTAAGAAGCTAATCGCGGCCATTTTGAATTGTCCACAGCGGTTGGAATCGGACATAATGTATCTATTACTGGTTGTTTCCTTTCTATAGATCTCAATATCCAGTTTTTTTTATTATTTCAAATTTTTAAACTATCCAGGAGCGGAAGTTGATTGTTCACTTCTTCTTCTATTGTGAATTTCATAGTTTCGAATTTTGAATTTAGTGTCGCGAGGAAATCCGGAATGGTACCGCGAAATTATCGTCTAAGTACTTAAGCCAAATTCTACTGAAATACACGTTGTCCTTTTTCAAACTGGTTCCAAATTTACTCATAAACAAGTTGGCTGTGAAAGGAACAGCGGATTGCCCATCGCTGTACCCTCTCGTTGTTCATAATGCTTGCCAATTTGCCAATTTGAAAACGGTTTTGGGTCATACAGAGCATATTTATCTTTATTTTAACATTGAATTTTTCTCTGTCCATGGCTTTCTAAATTAAATTTCGTAACAATCGTGTATAGTCCTTACGAAAGACCCTGAATACCGTGTATATTTATATCTACCTTCGAATCGACAACGAATTAAAGCTCCCTCTATATTCGACGAAATCCCCACGCATACTAAGTATAGTAATCGATCCCGCTTTAATTTCAATACTGATCTGCATTATAAGGAAACACAGTCTAAACGCGCACAAATTTTCGTTATCGACCGGACAAAGCCGTCCCTTTGGAGCGTATCGTCGCGCGAACAAGAACGAATCGTCCCGTTGTAATATTATTACACAGCCACCTATAATTATGAGAACATTTCTGATCACGGTTGCGAGGGTGGGTGGGGCCATAACTCCCGTGAACTTTACTCGAATCAAATCGTCTCTGTGATAACATTCATTACTTATGTTGTTAACTATAATATAATTCAGGGAAAATAATGCTCAAACGGTCTCTCGACCGCTCCGTTCTGTGCTTAATAAATACGCTGCTCGGATATCAGCCTTTCTCGGCTATATTCCATTCTTATTAGGTTTTATAGTGTAGCTATCTATGGAGTGTTCGATGCATAGATAGTTGTCTGACTAGTGTGGAGCGCGCTTAACTTGAGAAAAAAATCATTTTGAGTAAATTGATAATAATCGCTTATGGGAAAACACGCGGCGCGTATTAAATTTACATAGCGTTTTACGATATTTCGGAATACGCCGTGATTATGCACAATTTGCGACATATTACGGCTAAATATTGGCCAAGCTATACGCATAAAATTACCTGTACAAGGTTATTATAAAAAAAGGGATATAAAGGATGTCTCGGCTAAAACTTGAATTTTAAATAAATTCACAGTGATTGAAATTAAACATGAAATAAAATGCGAGATAAATCAGGGGTCAGCAACATTTTTAGAACAGTGGGCCACTTTTAAAATAAATATCTCCAGGCGAGTCGCACGATCCAAAAAAAAACATTATTTAGTAGCAAATTTATCAAAATTTAATAAAAATTAAACTTTAATAACATAATACAAACAAAAATAACTCATTTTATCGCAGAGTAAATATTAAAATTCAATGCGACTTTTGCTATTGTATATGTTACCGTTAGTATGCATAATAACCGGGTATTATACATAATAACCAATAAACGTGGTTAATGCAATTTATTACTTTAACCGGTTATTTTACATACAACCCAAACCCTCATGGCTGAAGTGATAAATTACAATATTTAGGAAGTTCGGAAATTTCATCAGTGCTTGTGAAATAAAAAGACAATGTGTTATTCAATGAAAAAATGTTTTATTCTCACCATTTGTAAACAAACAACATTCTACTTGTTAGAACATGGCAAACTGTTATGGTATTTCGAATTACAGAGTAACCCATGCTTCTTGCAGCTACATTTTGCTGAAAGACATTTTCCCTTGCAGTTACATCTCTTGAAACCTTGACCACCTGTGATTGAAGATTTCCTAGCACACTCACGAGGAGTCACAATTGCATCTAGAACTTCCTCTTCTGAAGTGAAATTCTCCTTACAAATGGCAAACTGGTTCCTAGAATACTTTTGAACCAATCGTCCTTCCTTAGTGCCAATCTCATACATCTTCCTATCAGCATCCATCTGCAGAATGACCCCAAGAATGTTCCTGGAGTCACTTCTACCCCTGTCAACATCAGGAATCCGTATTTTTACAGTATCTCCAATCTTGCCTCTTGGAAACGTCGATTCAGACATTAACCGCATCTTTTTTGCCTGGCACTGCAATGCACTTATGGCATTTTCCCTCTTCTTTTTGTTAATGTTGATTTTGTCTGAAATCATATTTTCCCCCATATCAGAGGATGATGGATATTATTCATAATAACACGTTAATGTGATTAATTCTTTAAAATATAAAATATTTATCATGGTGTTATGTATAGTATACGGTTATTATGTATACTACCCTCATTTATCGAAGTAACGGTAACATATACACAAAGAAAAATAGTTCTTGACCCAAAGAAATATGCATTCAGTCAACCATTAATCATTATCCTGAGTGTTAATTCAATAAAAAATTGATTTTTTAGTATATTCCCGTTTTGGGAACGTTCGCCACTAAAAAGTTAGTTTAGATATTATTCTGTTGGTATTATTACTCCACTGAAATGGTTAGCACGATAAATGCTTTATTCTTTTTAGAGAAGAAAGTATCCATTTATGAGCACACAGGGTAACAATGTGTTTAAAATACACAATCTTTTGAAAAACTTTATTAACATTTTGGAAAAATTAACAAAAGTGCATAAAGAATTAATATAATGCCGAAAATCTACCTCCATTTTGTAGTGACGAAGTGCTTTTATTCTTGTCTTATCACTTGCTTTTATTGAAATACCTGCTATATCAAAAAAGGAGGAAATATACTAACAATTAGTTACAAAATGATAAAAAGGGATAGATCAAAGCATTGTTAAGTGTGTGGTGAATTGATTCGTAATTTATTTAAACCGCTAACATTGGTGTAACTGACCTTGAAAACGATATCGGCGAGATTTTTATAATTTTCCCTAATCCCTAATACAAACACGAATTCTTATATTCATCAATCTGTGGCAACTATTTTATTATTTCTTGTTAACGTTATTTATTCAATGGTAAAAATATATAAATCCATTATCCTACTTACCTATTATTTTCTCTATTTACATCTCACTGCTAACGAACCATCTCACATAACCTAAACTAGGACTACGATTGCGATTGCCCTGCGTTCACGTAACGGAAATTGCCGACGACGCGCGAAGAGCACGATTCTAACATATATTTGTTTGACTCAACAAAATTATGTCAAATAAAAACGTTTGTACATTCAAGTTAACGTAACGCAAATACACATCCTTGAGTTCGATTTTTATTTGGAGAGAATAAACTTCGTTCTCCGGTTTTGCATACCAACCATTTATTCCAATCTCGTTCAACATTAACTATTCGTAAGCCTCGCATAAATTAAGGATACCACCGGCGAGAAGAGGAAGCAAATACAGGCACATATGCGCGCATATACTTGCGAGGCGAAACATACTTTTACCTTAACAAAGCCGAGGAAGCAAAAGGTCCACACATTACACGTAATTATGGCGTGTTAAGATGAATTCGATTATTCGTTTCTGCGTAATGAGAGAGTATGTAACGCTGTCCGCGTTAAGTGTTACTCCTGCTCAGCGTATGGGCCTCGTATAAGGTCGATAACTATGCGAATTGTGTGCATATATTCAGCGTATGTATGTGAATATACAGAGTCATTAGAGTGATTACTAGAGTAACCAAAACTTGCGGACTCGCATAGGCGTCGGTATTACGGATTAATATAAGATTACGAAAAATTCATAAATAAACTTACTTGCTAATTATTCAACAAATTAGAGGCATCAGGATGTGAACTACTGTAAACTTGCATCATTGCATATGTTTCCACAGTTACTTCTTTAAACCTTGCGCGTCGACAAGAAAAAAATATTCTTATACATAGAAAACGATCTCTCCACATCTAAGGAAGTTACATTTGCATGTAGAAACTGTTTTTCAAAATCACTTAAAAGTTCACTATTCTTACACTTATTATAAACGGCCTCTAAAGTATTAAAATCGGGATTTTTCTTTAAAACATCTGCCAACTTTTGACTAGCGCATAATCCTAGCGTATCATTTATTGTGTGTAATTTATTTTTTACACTCTCCACTATGTCTAATGATTCCTGCAATGTCAATTCAATACATTGTAGTTTTCTGATGGCATCTAGTAATACTGTATAATTGGTACATATTGTTGTTAAATCTTCTAAAAGTTGAGGAATTTGAAATTCTCTTTGACTTTCTCTAATTGCTTTGGATTCATTCCGATTAAATCGCATTATAACTGATTGAATTTGTTGAAAATGGATTAAATAGTAAGAAGCTGCTGTTATCCAAGTACCCCATCGCGTTAAAATTGGTTCAGGAGGTTCTGGAATACCTGGACGAAATTTACGAAATTCTTTTAAACGTTTAGGAGATTTACGAAACACTGCTTTAGTACGTCCAATCATCCGATCAACGTTTCCGTAATGTTGTCGAACAACTTCACCAACTAAATGCAAAGCATGCAGCACACAGGTTATATGTATCAAGTTAGAAAATATATGTTTTAAGGATCGCCCAACACTTAACATCGTTACTGCACTATCTGTCACAATCATCACAACTTGATCTTGGGCAATTTTAAATTTTTTCAAAGCGTTCATTATCACTTTTTGAATATTTTCCGCGGTACATTGTTGAACACGTTTGCAAGCTAACAAATATCGAGATGCTGTGTTCTCGCTAGATAAAACGCGAGCTATTACATTCACAATACTGTTTTTGTTTATATCGATCGTCTCATCCACGGTAATCCATATTTTTTTGGAACACAAATCACGTTTACACACATTTTCTAGCATCTCTTTCATTCGCGGCAAATGATTCTGTAATTGTGTTTGTGAGGGTAATGGGTACTTTGGAACGTATTGTCGCCAAAACGTTTTAAAAGCTGCTTTTCTCACCAACGACAACGGAAGATTACAAGAGGTAAACATAATTAATAAATGTATGAGGAATAGTGTATAAGGTATTTCAGTTCTTGCATTTCTCATATGCTTAATACCATTGACATGCCTCTGGCAATCAGTTCTGTCCAATGCAGCCAAACGAACATTGCATATTAAGCAAAAAACTGCACTACCGTCATATTTTAAATGGGGAAAAAGTGACACATACTTATGTACATTAGTAGCAAATCTATTACGAGGCATTGTTTTCTTAGGTATGTAAATATTAGTTCTATATGAAACGATACACTAATTATGTACTTGGTATAATACTACAACACAAAAAAACACCAGCTATATTTTCAAAAGCGACACGTAAGTACCTAACCTTGACCGTTCAACTAATCTCTGCAACAGCTCAACCGGTACTAAAACGAAATCTCTCTCAGCGCGGTTTAACATGATTTATATTCAAGGTCGACACTACATGCCTGCTTCTCTACCGGTTTAGTTTATTTATGAATTTTTCGTATTCTTATATTAACCCGTAATACCGACGCCTATGCGAGTCCGCAAGTTTAGGTTACTCTAGTGATTGCCTTAGAGGGGAGATGTATTTGGATATATTCTTGAATATACTGTATATTTTTATGGGCTTTATGACCGGATAATCACATGTTAAATTTTGTATAAAATTTTAAGTGAATTACAAATTATACAATCATTTATATGAGATTAAATGTAAACATAACCTCTTTAACATTCATAACAATTATTAAATAAACTATCGAAGTATTAATTGTCGCTTTCCATTCAACAACTGAAGTAGTTCCGAGCTATCCATATAGATACACAGAGAAATAAAAGTTCTTGGCGCAAACAAATATGCACTTACAATTAGTCAACTAAATCGTAATTTCAAATGGCGACAAAGATATATTTTTTTAATAATTTAAAGAAATAATTCTTTGACATTGTCATTTGATTCAAACATATGATCTCTTGAAACAAATAACCTCAAGTTTGACTCGAAAATATATCTGTTTGATGTAATATACGTAATATGTTTGATTCAACAATACAGTCCCTTCTTTTAAAGAACTTCGTCAGTTTGAAACAAACATATTTTTCTTTACCGTTTATTTGACTTCATTTTTAATGGCGGGCGTTCCCAAATATGGAACATACTAAAAAATCTAATTTTTATTGAATTAATCATATTATTTGCATGTATTTATGAGCACATAGGGTAAAAATGTATTATCTTTTATAATCTTTTGAAATGCTTTATTAAAATTGTGGGTAAACTAACAAAAGTACATAAAGAATAAGTATAATGCCGAAAATTAATCTCCATTTTGTAGTGACGTGGTGCTTTTATTCTTGTAAATAAACCCCAGCTCCTTAAAATACCATTAACTTCCTCCTTTACGTTAAGGTGATATCAAGGCCTTCCTAAAGATCTACGTGATCGCAAACAACCTGCGTGAACCTTAAATCTTACAGACTTCCTTCGAGTTTCTTCGAGATTACTCGCATTTCCCAGGAACCTGTAAGGTGAATCTGGTTAGGTTAGGTCTCGATATCGAAGTTGTAACCTGATTTTAACAATAGCTATGAATTACATCAAAGTTAGGTATAGTGCGCCAGTAACTTTAAATAGAGGTAGTATGTCCAAATTGTTATAATATATGGCTACAAAAATGCTCAGGTATGCACTTTTATACAGGTATCTATAAAAACAATAATTATCCATGTATACGTAACTTTGTAATTGTGGTAACCTCGTAGGAATCTTGAGAATCGCGAACGAGTGACAGGGATAACTGTATGGTTAGGTGCTAGAAATATAAAAACGGAAAAATCAAAGCATTGTTAAATGTGTGGCAAATTGAATCGCAATTTATTTAAATTGCAAAATTTTTGTAATTTTCGCTAATCTCTAATACAAGCAGGAATTCTGATATTCACCAATCTGTGGCAACTATTTTATTATTTTTTTATACAGAAATATTAACGTTAGTTATCCAATGGTAAAAAATATATAAATCTATTGTCCTACTTACCTATCATTTTCTTCATTTATATCTGGTTACGAACTACCATCTCACATAACCTAAACTAAGACTACGATTGCGATTGCCCTACGACGAAAATTGCCGACGACGCGCGAAGCACCCGATTCTAACATATATTTTTTTGACTCAACAAAATTATTTCGAATAAAAACGTTTCTCTTAAAGAAAGTGCTTTCAAGAAAACCTTTATTGAATTAAATAAATAATTTTAAAGATATATATATTTGTTTGATTCAAGAACTGTTTTTCCTCTGTGTACTTAAAACTCTGTGTTACTTGGGTAACTCGGAACGACTCCAGTTTTTGAATGATTTCTCTCAATTTTGATATTGATTTGTTACTTGTAATAAATATAATCGGACTTGAACATGTTGGTTTATTTTTTTTTATTTTGACCTTTTACTATTCATTCCTTATGAGCCACATTATTTACTTACGAAACTATACAAAAACATAACAAAATAAAATATACTTTACATTACGGTTAATTTTCTTCACATCGTAAATCTTCAAATTTAATGGAATATTTTCTTATAACAAGTGACATCATAAATGCGGAGGTACTTCTAGCATAGCGAATATTAAATATTTTTCGTCAAGTAATCGTCTTGTGCGCTATACATCATAAAGTAGCCGAGTTTGTCTTCTAGTTGCGTCACTGCATGGAATGTATTACGCTACTTTTAAAAATAAGAATATTCGTTGAAAATTCATAAAATTATATTTCGAAAAGATTGGTTATCAATGTTTGCTGAGTTTGAAACAATTGCTACTGCTATTTAAAAAAAGGAGTAGAGGGACGCTAATAAATTTTTCACTTCGAGTCGATTTTCATCCAGGTAACACGTGTTTGGTTATGTTCCCAGTTTCTAACTGTTTAACGGTTAAATCGTACCATAAATATAAGGCAGAAGTCAAGTTTAGTGGTTGAAGAATAGGCAGGTTTCCCATAGATAACATAGAGTTTATATGAAATCATCATAGTTCCGGATTAGTTACAGTTTTAATACCGTTAAATGTAATTAATTGATATCTAGTTTTATCTAAATTACCGAAAGAGTGCGATTAGGATACTCCCGAACCCCCAGACCGTATAATTAATTAACTAAATTCGCAAAAATTAGTTTTTATTTAATAGTTTCCTACATTTAAAGTATTATAGTACACTAAAAAAAATCAATTCTTGGTAAAAGAAGTGTTTTTTGAAATTTCCTGTATAATAAAGTTCTTCTTTACTTCATTCCATGTTTCTATTCACTTTCTTAGTTCAAGAACGTTTTTCTATGGTTAGTCTTACTGGTTTAGTTCAACGGCGATTGCCCCTAAAGTTTCCAGCGTTCCTCTACCTACGTGAACACCTTTAATCGGACGCCCAATGTTATAATAAGGGTTCTAAATTTACATGGGTATCGTGATTTCTTATCTCAAACAAAACTAATTAACGAAAGTTACAAATTACATTGGCGAGATAATTATTCGGTGTGAGCGCATTGTATCTGTCCGATGTGAGGTCGTCCTCCTCCTTCTCTTATTCTTGTTCTTCTTCTCGGCCGCGATTACCGCAAGTATCGAAGATGGCTATATGGATGAACACCTATATATGCGTTATACGGACATATACATATATACCTGTATATATAATCAGATTGTCCCGCCCAGAACAACACATTACCGTTCGTATTTATTTCTTTTGTATTAATGTGAGTTTTTCAGGGCGAACGTTGGCATCACTGCACAGGCACATAACGTATACAGTACATATCTTTTCATTAAGTTCGCGCTAGCCTGATATATCATAAGACTCTCCCGTCTAGTTCGTTCCAGGATTGCAGAGGAGCGGAACTGACTTATAGTCATGATGTTTAGATAATATTGTTAAAGGAATCTTAATAATGTTCAATTTAAGCTTCATTGTTTACTTTCTTTTTATAGTTAACTTTTTTTCCGATTCTAACTAACAAAGGAAAATTCCAAAGTGTCGATTACCGATAGGATTAAAACTTAGCAGATTTGTAGGACCCATCGAGTGTTGTAGAGCACCGCTTTCCGCTTCGGTGGAACCCCACGTTTAGGGGGTGAAATCTACTCCTGAAATCGACTATTTTTGCAATTTACAACGTTATTATGAATAATAAAAAAAATTATATATCACCAAACAGGCTTTCTATACGTCTCATTAGGTATCTCATTTTCTAGAAAAATAAACCTGTCACACCCGTTGCTTTGCGTTTGTCTCGCTCAGAACATTTGTCGCTACTCTGTATAATGTTTCTTTTTATTATAATAAATATTTTTTCCTGTTACATTTTGTACGCATAATATACGAGAATGGGATGATAAATAATTGTGTTAAACAAGACAATGCGGTTGTTTTGCATGTAGTGAATTTATTTCTCGACATAATCTCCTTGTAGCTCTGTACACGTTGGTGCTCACTTTCGCGACTCATGTAAACCCATTTTTCGCGACCTCGGAATTCTGCCATTTATATTTTAGAAGCGGGATGCTATGCATATCGCAATAAGCCAAATTATACAGCCAATTCGGACGCACATTCTCACGATACCCGAGCAAAAGAATATCTCCGAGTAATATCATTAGCGTTAAAATTTTTAACAAAATTCCAGTTCTTAGTAAAGACTACCTCATTCATCTCTCTTATTCTGTGACAGAATTTTTTGATCTGGCTTAGTGTTATTATTGTGTTGCTCAGTGGTGGGTTGATTCCCTTTCGTTTAGTATTGCGTGTTAAAAAGAATCTCTGTTTTTACTTTTTTGTTCTCGTTCTGTTATATAATTAATTTAGTTATGTCTTATTATGTAAGTATATCATTCTCAGTTTAACTTTTTTTTTTTGTATTTCACTCTTGTACTTTTTGATTTATAGTACACTTTCCTTTTCTTTTGTTATGTTGTATTAATTTCTGCTTATTTTTGACGTTTATATGCACTAGTTGTTCCAACTTTTTAATGCCAATCGAACTCTGAAAAGTAGGCCACTGTTTCGGCAGTGACTTCCTCATTTGACGTGAACCGCTTTTCACCAAGCCATTTCTTCAAGTTTGGAAAAAGACTAAAATATTATTCTTCGCTGGATGTGGCCTTTTTCCCTTTAGTTTAGCGTAAATAAATCAGTATACTACTCTCCCGTGATTGTCATTCCCTTCTCCAAATAATCAATCAAGATTATGTTTTGCAAATTCCGAGAAATCGCCACCATAACTTTTCCGGCTGATGGAGTCGTCTTCGCCTTCTTTGGTACACGTTCGCCAGGCCGACTGATCTTTGGCTTCTGGCGTGCAGCGATGCATTCAAATTCCATCTACAGTCACATAACCCCGCAGAAACTCTCTCGTATTACACTTAAACATGTCTAAACATTGCTTTGAAGTTAGCAGACGCGGCACCCATCTCGCCGATAGCTTTCTCATACACAATTTTTCGTGAAGGATGTTTTTCACACATTCAGTTGAGGTGTTTACTATATTAGCAATCTTTCTAATCTTCACCCGGCGATATCATAAACTTTATTGATTATGTAGTCCGCAGTCACCTCAATGGGACCACCTGGCCGGTCCTCATCAAAGATGGATGTTCGGCCACGCTTAAATTCATTAAACGAATATCTGATGGTGGTCATCGAAAGCGCATGGTCTCCATAAACTGCATCCAACTTCTCTTTGATTTCTGCTCCCGTTTTCCTATCCAAAAAAAGAAATCGAATCACTGACCAGTATTGTTCTTTTCCCATGATTCCTCAAATACATACACTTTCCCAGTTTCAACAGTTCCCAAAACAACACTACTCGATGAATCTCTCCGAAATTTTGACAGACGTCGAGTAAAGAAAAGTACTCACGGTCGGTAATGCAGATTTTGACACAAAACGTCATCTATCTTCAAACACGGGTGCTTTTCATACTATCCTCATATTTTGTTCCAACATGAATGTAAACTTGATCATATTTGTTTAAGTCCTTTAAAAAGTTCGATAACCAAAAGAATATGGAAACAGCTGCTTTAAATAGCCTAAATAACTAATAAGCGATAATAAGAAGCAGTGGAATGGTAATTCAGGAAACAATCTTCAGTAACGAGCATTAACACCTAGACATCACGCTACTAACCAAAACAAAGAAAGAATTAATAAGAATAACAAAGAAGGAGAAGCAAGAAACTACTTGCTGGGAATAAATGTTAAGAAGACGAAATGTACGATAATGGGAAGGAACAGAGAAGAACATGAAGAAAACCTAAGGATAACAATTAGAGGAGGTAAAAACTAAGAATTCGAGAGAGTGGATGAGTTCACATATCTGGTGGTTTTACTGTAGGAGAATGGGCACAAAAGGTAGGAGATACGAGCAAAAATTGCTAAAGGAAACCAAAATACGGAAGCCTGAAAATTCTAATGAATTCGAGATACATATCCAGAAAAACAAAACTAAGAATTCATCGAACGATCGTAAAGCCAACAGCTACATATGTGTGAAACCTGGGTGCTTAACAAAATGGAGGAAGAACTACTAGAAATATGGGAGCGCAAAATTTTGAAAGGCACCGGGGGGAGGGGGTGCAGGCCGAGGAGGGGTAAAAACGAAGAACGAACCGGGAAGCGTATGCGCTGTATGGGGAGCCTAGAATTACAGCGTTTCTCAAGGCCCAGAGACTGAAATGGCTAGAACATTCAGAGCGAATGCCAGGCGGAAGAACGAGTAAGATGGTTCTACGTAGAAAACCCATCGGAAGAAGGCGAAGAAGAAGACCGATATGGATGGAAAGGACAGAAAACGAACTGAGGCAGGTGAATGTTGTGGACTGGAAAAGAGAAGCAATGGATACAAGACAATGGAGAAATATTACAGAAAAACTTGGTATTAAAATCAATGAATTGTAAAATTAAACTTTTGTAGTAACTAGTAAGCTTTATTAAAAAAAATTATTGGTAAACATTTAACATAGTATGGATCCTAATTGGGAATCTTGAGGAACTCCTGATAGTACTACTACACATTTGGCAGATTTAAATCAAGATTTACTGACTAACCCCTACACACTCACGCTAATTATATCTCAACAGTCGCGATATTGCCTTTATACACAATTTACTAAAGAAAAAGCAACGATAAATAATAATCTCATTAGCGCCGTACGGCATACGTTCGCCTGGTATATCATTAACCAGACAATGCTATTATTCTGAAAAATATATTTATAATGTACATACGTACAACATACATATATCCTTTTACATAATTAAAACTAATAATTTAATTGGTACCAGTGACAAGTAGAGTACAACGAAAACGGTAATTATGAAACCAGCGGCCAGTCAGTGTGCTTAATGTCGGAACGATGCATTTGCACGTCCGTCACAGAAGACAACAGTATTATTTCACTTGTAATAATCACTTTTAAACGCTGCGCTGTACGAATGGATGTGTGTAATATGTAATGTAGGTAGTAGCTATGTTACATATATATGGAAGTGTGCGTATCTTTAATTAGGAAATGTTATGGGAGTATTTTCTAATTAGATATGGTTTAGAATTATATACGAGGTGACTTATAATGAGTGGAAAAGATTGTCAAAAGAAATTACTTAAACCAAAAAAAATTATATAAATATTGGTACTATTTTTTTTATTTACAGATCTACAACAGATTTAAATTTGATTGATTTCGATCATTATTGCATGCATAGAGATTAGGTCATCTATCTAGTAGCATAAGTTTAAAGCTTTACAATGTAATTTGAAAAAAATGAAATTGACAATTCTCAAAATGAATGAGTTTATTGCAATATTTAGTTTAGATTAGGTAATCTAGTAGTAGTAAGTAATGTTTAAAAGCCGAACAAAGTAATCTGTGAAAACATTAATTTGACAGTGTTAAAAATGAATGAGTTTAATGGAAATAAATATGCAGATATTGTTTATGTGTATGGATACTACGATGGTAAGGTAATAGACCTCAAGCCTCTCACAGAGTTTTCGGCGATACTTTTCAACGACTTACACAGAGAAAAAAAGTTCTTGACTCAAACAAATCTGCATCCAGTTAACCAAATCATAATTTTAAATGGCGGCAAAGATATATTTCTGTAATTTAAAAAAGTAATTTTTTTGACATTGTTATTAGATTCTTGAAACAAATAATCTCAAGCTTGATTTGAAAATATATCTGTTTGATTTAATCCACGTAATATGTTTGTTTCAGTAATACAGTTCCTTCTTTTGAAGAACTTCGTAAGTTTGAAACAAATATACTTTTCTTTACCATTTATTTGACTTCTTTATTGAATTAATCATATTATTTGCATGTTTTAAAATATACGTAGATGTAAACTTGTCTGATTGTTAGTTATAAATATTTGATGCAAATAATATGATTAATTCAATAAAAAATCGATTTTTTAGATTGTTCCCATTTTGAGAACGTTCGCCATTAAAAGAATACATAAATATGTATTTGCTTAGTAAAATATTTCTGTGGTTTAAAGCATGCTTCTACTTTGACAAATATATTATTCTGTTGGTATTATTACTCCACTGAAATGGTTAGTACGATAAATGCTTTCTTCTTTTTAGAAAAGAAAGCATCCATTTATGAACACATAGGGTAACAATGTGTTAAAAATACACAATCTGTTGTAAAACATTACTAACATTCTGGATAAACTAACAAAAGTGCACCTCTGTTCAATGAAAAAGCGTACAGCTACATTTTAGCTGTGTAATTTAATCTTTAATTGTTGATTTCACAAAATATTCGTCGCTGTCACTATTGTCACTGGCACAAAGTATATTTTGAATTGGAATAATATTAATTAATTATATCATTTTTGAAGTTTAGAATGCCACCTCAATTGAGTAATATTCAAAAAGCACAAATTGTGGCCAAACCTGAATGTGGATGGTCAATCCGCATGTTGGCGGCAGATTTAGGTATGAATAAGAGAACTATACTGAAAATCAAAAAAAGGCTTGATCTGGAACAAACATTTAGTCGAAAAGTCGGTTCAGGTGCAAAACGAATTTCAAACGACGTTCAAGATGTGGCTCTTGTTAACTTCTTAAGGGACCACCCATTTGAAACGGTTGCTACCACTGCATTTGAAACAAAGTTTCCCGGCTCCAGACCGACTGCTTGCAGGAGGATCCTTGCTTCAGATATAAAAAATTATGCAGGTGCTAGAAAAGGCATTCTGACTGCAGAAGCAAAACCGGATAGGATTTTGTTTGCCTTAAATCATCTAAACTGGGCTGCAGAGTTTTGGAACAGAATTGTGTTTACTGATGAAAACGTCTTCAAATCCTGTAAAGATGGACGTCTAAGAGTTTACAGACCACGCGGCACAAGATTTGAAGAAAAATACGTTGCTGGTGCTCAAACTTCCGAAAGATTTGCAGTAAATGTATGGGCGTGGATAAGTGTTAATGGAGCTGATGTTTGCTGGAGACTGGATGGTGGAAATTTCAATTCTATCGTTTATCGCAACATTTTAAATGATGTTATGTTGCCGTCGGTTCAGGGAATATACGGCGACAATAACTTCATTTTTCAACAGGACAATTACCCAATCCACACGGCAAACATTATTCAGCGGTGGTTTGTGGAACAAAATATTGATAATTTACCGTGGCCATCTAATAACCCTGACTTAAACCCAATAGAAAATGTTTGGGGTTGCAAAAAATGTACAAAAGGAATTTTCGACCACAGAATAGGGAGGAATTGTGGGAAGCCATTGAAAATGCTTGGGAAGGTCTTCATTTGAATGATTTTTTTTTTAATTTAGTTGAATCTATGCCCAAAATACTCCACAAAGTTTTAGAAAAGGATGGGGCTAGGATTAATTATTAGTTTATTCCTTATTTTAATCATGCATGTATAACATCGGTAGATGTTGAACGCTCTTTTTCAAAATATAAACTCATTTTTTCACCACGGCGAACATCGCTCACCGAGACAACTGTGGAAATACATCTAATGGTGTAAACTTGTTGCCACTCTGATCCATATGATGTCAATACTGATAATGGGGCTTCTAGTTTTACTGTTCCGTAGGGCTGCTTAAAAGGGTGAGTCTTTCACTACTTTTCATATATTATAATTATGTATTAGTTCTGTTATTTTTTTTTTTCTATTTTCTTACTATTGTTTTTGTATACTAGGCAGGTACGGTTATGGCACGGCTCCCTGTTACCGGGTTCTACTAATAACCCAGACTGTATTCTTTCAAATCGTAAACCAAATACAAATTGATTTCGTAAGGCAGTATTTAAATATGTATCGAACTTACAGTTTACTGATAGTTTCTGTAACGCTGTTAAAAAATCCATCACAGTTTCTTCTTCGTGTTGTTTTCTTGAACGAAACTTGAAATCTTCGGCCATTTTCCAGCGGTTCGGGGTTGTAGTGCTTACTCATAACTGCGATCTTGCGGCATATCTGGAGCAGTTTTATCGCAAATTATGTTGTATGCCTCGGTCCCCATGTAGTGTAACATATATGCCTTCTTGAATTCTTCTTTTACGTTGAATACGATGTATGCACTTTCTACCCGTTGTAACCAGCGATCGAATCTTATTATAAAAAAGTGCAGTTGTCGTCGCCATTGTATGTAACACGTGCTTTTCTTTTTTTTTAGGTTAACTTTTTTCTTCTTAGTGATATCCTCGTCGCCAGTGTTGTATTTTGGTATGTATGTATGTTGGTATGTATGTATGTATGTATTACGGGTATTTGTAGTAAAACACTTATAGGTATATATTAATATATTGCTATGGCACGGCTCCCTGTTACCGGGCTCTAGTTGTTAACCTTTTTTTTCCATTATTGTAATTTTTCTTTTATCGGATATCTTTGTAGCTGGCCTGACGTGTTTTTTGAACACAAAACAAGTCGCATAATTTCTTAGTAGAACTTTGTGAGATCTGAACCATTTTTTCATTCCTACCTTTAATATGAATATTTTCTTAATTTAAAACTAAATGATTTACTTGGAAGGAACATTTTTCTGTCTTGGATTTTCTTGATTTTCTAATCCTAAGAAAATATTTATTTAATACAAATAAAATTTCAAGAAAACTATTTTCTTATATTTTATACATTTTTATAGTCTTGAAGTAGAAATATTTTCTTGAATAGAGACTGATTTTTGCAAGAAAATCTGTTTTCTTGAGCCAAGAAACCATTTCTTCGCGTGTAGATAGAAATACTTCCATTTATACGAAAAAATACATATGGACAACGTAGAGCCATGTAACTGTCTTTTTTTGCATGAGATAAAAACGCAATAAATAAAATCAGAACTACGGCACGTAAGATTATGTATGTATATTCATGTCTGGTTAATTAGGCAAACAACATCAACTAACCAACTTACGTTTGCGTGGATACACATGAGACCCATAATAAGTACACACAACATAATTCAATTACGTTACGTTCTAAATTAATTCATTTCGATTCAGGCGAGAAGGAAGCAAAGATTACATTTAATTAACATTGTTGCTTAAATGAAGCCTAATTTAACTATTATAATATGCCTTCGCTTAATTTGCAAACATGGGCGAATTTAATTTCGCAATCCTCTTACTTCACCTTAATGGAAGTCAGTATGGTAACGTATTATTACCAACATATATAACGATATGCACCGTTTATATTATAGGCAAAATGCGAGGTGTACTTTACCATAGCACTAAGATGCTTATTTAGATACCTTTAGCGCATGTTCAGTGACAGAAACTGTACAATAGTTCCGTGTATACATTGTTTAATGCAGATACGGTCAAGTAATTAATGTATTCTGTAATAAAAGGATTTCATTTCTCTAATTAATGTACTCATGATTAATTAGATACTAAATGCATAATAAATGTTGGATGTAATAAAGTAAACTAATAAATAATTGCAATCGTACATAATTAGTCTAATTAATTGAGAAGATTTTCTTAAAATGGGGAAAATATATTCTTTTTAGTTTTCTTTTATCGATAAAATACTAGTATCATTCAATAGAAATAAATGTTATCAATAGTGGAAATGTACTCTCGTGTTATAAAATTGAAATTATCTAATTAAAAGATATTTTTCTCATCCTAGATACAGAGTATCATCTAAATATTCTTTTGAAGTTTAAATGAGTAAATTGCAAATAAAAACAATCAAAATTAATATCGCTCATGCTATTGGTATGGAAAATTTTGCAGGAAATTTGAGGAAAGCGATTCTTAGTACGAGGATCGTTCAGAAACTACGTGACCTATCAAAGAAAACGCAATTTTTTTTCGACAAAAAATATTTTATTTTCCAATATCGTCTCCTGCTCGTTCAACACACTTATTCCAACGATATTCCAACTTAGCAATACCTTCCTTGTAGGTCCATGAATCCAAGTCCTCGAAATAGCAATTTACAGCAGCGATTACCTCGGAATTAGTCGAAAATGTCTTACCCGTGCCATTTTTTTCAGGTTTGGGAACAGATGATAATCGCTGGGAGCCAAATCTGGGGAATAGGCCGAATGAGGCACTAATTTAAATCCCAGTTTATGAATTTTAGCCATTGCAATCGCAGACTTATAGGCAGGTACATTATCCTGATGGAAAAGCACTTTCTTCTTTACCCAATGAGGCCCTTTCTCTTTGATTTTGTCGCTAAGTTGTTGCAAAAAAGTGGCATAATACTCGCCATTTATTGTTTTCCCCTTTTCTAAGTAATCGACCAAGATAATTCCATGAGAATCCCAAAAAACAGTTGCCATAACCTTTCCTGCTGAGAAAACCGTCTTTGCCTTCTTTGGTGGCGGAGAACCTTTGTGTGTCCATTATTTGGACTGTTCTTTGGTTTCGGGAGTCAAGTTTCATCAACGGTTATGAATCGGCGTAAAAAGTCCTTCGGATTGTGGCGCAAACGTACCAAAAAGTCACGAGAAACACTCCAACGATTCAGTTTTTGCTTCGGTGTGAGCAACCGCGGCACCCAACGCGCCGAGTATTTTTTCATTACCAATTCTTCAGTTAAAATTCTGTGCACACTGTCATTTGAGATACCTACTATGTCTGCTATCTCGCGCACTTTTACTCGAGGTCATCCAATACGATACGGTGGACTTTTTCAATCATATCCGAGGCAATTGCAGTTTTAGGACGTCCACTACGGGGTTCATCATTTGTGCTCGTACGACCACGCTTAAATTCGGCAACCCAGTTTTGAACCATTGAACACGAAGGAGCGGATTCCAATAGTGTTGAATACAACTCTGCTTTAATTTCCGTTGTACAGATGTACAACCACCTCTCGAGCAGTTCTCGGACTATTTAACGCAAAATGGTGTTGCACCTAAGCGCCACGGTATCTGCACATGTAAATGATTTCTCAGGCTTACCATGATGTACTAAAAATACACATAAAAAAAGTGCATAGTAACAACAACAACGCAATCTTGCGTTAAGCAGCCCATGTGCTGCTCGAAAGGTGGTTGGCATCTGTATTCCGCTTTCTGTTGCTACTTTCTAAACGGTATCACTATATCTCTTGGCACTATGTGGCGCCAAGAAATATATTTTAGTGCTGTTTGCGGAGATTAGTGGCATAAACCCGCGAGGCGGATAACAACGGTGAGAAAGGATTGTGCTCGGAGTGTCGCTGATGACGCTGGGTAGGCAGAAACATGTCCGTCGGCTATCACTTATCTCTTCTCATATTGTTTTTGCCGAGAGTGATTCCACCAATTCAGAGGTTAACTTTGAAATTCTAATTAGAGACAACACAACAATAAAACAGGTGGATGATATTAAATACCTAGGGACCGTAATATCTAGAGAAGGATTCGGTAAGCCAGAAATTCGAAGGCGGATATAACAAAGCAGGAAGGTAAAAGGCTGCTTGAACTCCCTATGGTGGGACAAGAATATCTCAAGAACAGAGATGCGAATAAGAAACTCTCTTGTGAAGTCAGTTTTGATGTATAGGAATGAAGTCTGGACACTAAGAGCCGAATCCAGAAGATGGATTAACGCAGTAGAGATGGATTATCTGCCCAGAAGTGCTGGAATCTCGAGACTGAATAAGGTACCCAACGACGAAATAAGAAGAAGAATGCAGGCGCAGGACACTGCGGTGGATAGATTGGAGAGAAGAAGTCTAAAATGGTTCGGTCACGTACTTCGGATGGGCGATCAGCGATGGCCGAAGAAACTCTTTAAGTGGAAACCTCCGGGTAATAACAAGTGGAAGGTCAAGACTACCCTGGAACGAAAACATAAGAAAGGCTATGGAACATCGACAATTAGAGGAAGAAGACGCGCAGGATAGGACTGGATGACGGTTAGGTGTGGAGATACAGCATCGGCCGATGTGAAAAATTAGCATTAATTTTGGTTATTGTTATGAGCCACCTTTTTCACGTGTATTTGCAAATAACAACGTTTACCAGAGATATATTAATGGAAACAGGAAAATTTACTTCAAAACTTGAATTAACCTTGGACTTGAAATGTTGTTGGCTCTCTTGTTACCGCTACCTTGGGTTAAATATTAGTCACGGCCGTTTACGATACCCTTTTCTATATAGGTATATTGTACAATATTTTATATATTCCCTCATTTTAATTTTCAATTGACTGAATTGCTTTTCTTTAACGATATCAGCCAAATACAGTCTGCAATATTCTACTAGAGTATGCGATTTAGCGTCTAACGAACTGACTTTAGTGAATATCGGTAACAGTAAAATATGGACATTTCCTATCGGACTTCTTAACAATTGATGTTTGATGTGCGATGTTATGATAAAGGCAAAGTAGAATTTATTTTCTATTTATTTGTAGGAAGAAGTTACTTTAAAAACAAACATTATAAGGGCCTGACACAAATAGAGCAAAGGGAAGTATTATTATCGTTTCCCCAGAATTATGGAGGTTATGTAAGCCGTTGCGCAATCGAAAACAGAGAGGCTTAACTCCAATAGTTGCTGCCGGAGCGCAACTGGCTGAACGCTATTCATTGTGACGCCAATGACAGCAAGTTTACATGTTGTATCCTCAATGTTACAGTACCTTCTGTTAGAACATTTTGAAAGGCTTCGCGAGATCAGAGGTTAAAGGGATAAGACGACACTCTGCGTTCAAAATCGAAAACATATACGTGATTTCCATATAACATTTGGCATTTATTTTATACATTTCATTATATTCCATTACAAATAAGTGTATGTAAGTGTTACGTTTTCCTGGTTTAAAAAACAATTCTGCTAGTCGTCTGCTTCGGCGTGCTTTTCTTGCGAAGATGGTGGACCAATTGCTTTTGTTTTGATATATAAAGTACTCGCTTATTAGCTCGATTGGTCAGTACCTCTCGAAGTGAAATAATACGTATATGTATAAAAATAAATTTATTAAAACAAAAAAATATATGAAAAAATGTGAGATTTTCCTCTGGTATGTTGATACATATTTTGTGTACGTATTTCTATGTATAAGTGTGTCTTGTATTTAAATTATAAATGCACCTAGTACAAGTGCGAGGCATTTTGCTACCTTCATGTGTCTTCAGTATCGCAACGTTTATATGTCTGCATGTAATACTATAGGAGCTGGAACGTCTGGTCGCGGATATAGCTGAATACAACTACCTATATTGCGTGCTACTGCCTCCAATAGAAGCGGCAAAGACAGAAACCACACCTCGTGCGGGTATAAGCGTTGCATTATGCGTAGACGAAAAACTTTTGGATACTGATTGGTTTTTTATTGCTCCGCCAACATTTTATTCATTTACCTAAAAAGTTCAATTGCCCCATTACCCACATCATACTACTATTTCACCCCCCAGGGGTAATTGTCCCCAGGTTAAGAACCAAAGTCTTGTATAATATTATAATTTGGTGACTTTCTTATATAACGCTGAACTTCTTAAGAAAAATGATACAAACATTATCTAGCTGCACGGAAAACAAACTAATACTTATTCAGATGTAAATTTATATTATTTTCCTTACATACACAGTATGCGCTGATTTATTAACCCTTACTGGGCGCACAGTATCCTTTCCAGCAAAATTCTCCGTACTCGCAGTCCGAATGAAGTTTGCAGATTCCGGCATTAATTCCGGTGAAAAACAACGCCATGGTTATAAAAATTATTAATGCAACGCGCAGCAATATAGTTTCCATTCCGGAGGTCTGCGTAAAATTCAGAATATTCTAGAAACAACAGTAAAATATTAGAACTTGATTAAAATTGGATAAATGTCTACTTACCAAAAATAAGTGTAGCCTGTAAAACTTGTTCGTGTAAGAGCACTGGTAACTCGCTAGGAATATATACTAATACAATAGAACGTAAAATAAATTGTTGTAGTTCTGCTAATTTGCAAAATAATTATTTTCATCATAAAATATGTAATTATTACTTTGATAATTGTTTCAGTTTAAATGCTGATGTTGGAGGCCGGCACGGATAACATTCTATCTCTTTTCATCTTCGATAAACGCTACGAATCCGTGACACACCAATAGATGACCATCTATGAGGATAACTTGTGTCTTCTTGTAGATGGTACACAACCTACAAAGAGGTTCCAGCAGGAGTGCACTCAGTGAAGCTTCATTTAAAGAGATAATCGCCGCTAGGAACGTAAATCATTGTTTTCCAAGCGAAAATTTCGCCGCTGGCCCTAGCAGCACACTGTCTAAGCATTTAGGATTGTAAGCAGAAGCATCAACCTATTTGCTAACAGTAAGCAAGTAGTATCGGTACTAAGCCCACCAATAACGTCCAGTGTGCCATAGAACCCTATCCTTAATCTCTGAAACAAATAACATCAAAGTAATATGAAGAGCTATAATGGAAATGCCGGTAATGAGGAAGTGAAGAGTCTAGCTAGGAGGGATTAGGGCATGAAGATTCACGATCCATTCGACCGCTTATCTCTGCGCTTTAAGAAATGATCAGAACTATCAATCACGAAATGTTTTACTTGAATAAATATTGGAGACTGTCCAGAAAGGGATATTGCCTCTTTAGGATGGGACCAATCAGAGACCTGGACAATGGAACACTTTTTCTGCAAGTGTCCGATACTGCCGTCAATTAGAAGTATCATGCTAGATAAGGAGCGCCTACGCCTTACTATCATTAGGACGATTTCTCTGGAAATATTCAGGAAAATATTTTTATTTCAAGACTATAAAAATGTGTAATTAAGAAAATAATTTTCTTGAAATTTTACTTGTATTAAATAAATATTTCCTTGGGGTTAGAACCTTAACCTTTTTAAAATTACAAGCAATGAGAATAATTTATTGCAGTATGTACGGGTATGTCGTACTGTTTTAAACAAGGTAAGTGCAATATGGATATAAATAATATGCATTTCAAGAATTCTAAGTAAATAAATGCTTTATTTTAAGAAAATAAAACTATTGATTTATGAACATTACCTAGACGCTTTGCTGAATTAGGAAAACTATCTACTATCCTTAAGAAAATATAGTTTTTTGTTATAACGGCCATTTAGTTATAATAATAATAATAATAATAATAATAATAATGGTCTTTATTATCCAACAGAAAACAAAGTCTAATTACAGGATAATAATAATAAAGAAAAAAAAGAAAAAGGTGCACAGCACTTCCGGACATAATATACAGGGTACACATATACAAACGCCAGTTATTATAAAACAAACAACTCTAATAGCAACAAAAAAAAAATAAGAACATTGATTAAGAAAAAAAGATACTGAACCAATTCAGTGCCACAGAGTTCCAGTACTTAATTAAGAAAAAAGATCACCATAAAGTTTATTAGCATTCTTCGACATGTGCGTTATTGGGGCTTTAAGTAAAATATTAGTCTTCGCTGTGGGAACAAAGAACGTTTCCGTTTGTCTAGTTTTGTACTGAGGTACAAGAAACCCAAGTGCTGCAAGTATGTTCGGGGCATCAATTTTATTAGTAATTATTTTAGCCAGAAATTTAGCGCTGGCTATCTCCCGACGAGTAGTTATAGTTTGCATATTATGTTGTTCCAATAGGCTGTCATAATCTGTTCCGCGTGGATACGTACCAGTGATTTTAAAGGTTAAGTATTTTAGGAACCTCTTTTGTGTCCTCTCAATTGCAAGTTGTTGGTAAAGGTATATTGGGTACCAAACAACAGAAGCATATTCCAATCTAGGGACCACCAGGCTAAAAAACAAGGTTTTAAGAGTTTGAGGATTCAAAAATCCTCGACATGTTCTTATAAGAAAACCTAGCGATCGAGAGGCAGAATTGCAAATAGTAATTATGTGCTCAGAAAATTGAAGTTGTGAATCAAATAGAACGCCCAAGTCTTTAAACTGCGTTGATCTTGATATGGCGACGTTGTCCACCGTGTAGCCAAAAAGCATAGGATTTTTGGTTTTGAAGTATGTAACAACAACACATTTACTAACATTGAGACGAACCTTATTATTAATACACCAAGAATGGATTTTGTTCAGGTTTGTTTGTAATTTTACTGAGTCAGCTGTAGACGATATCTCAGAAAATAGTTTTAAGTCATCTGCGTATGCGAGAACACCACAATCAAGACAGGATAGGAGATCGTTAATATATATATTAAATAAAAGGGGACCCAAATTGGAACCCTGTGGAATTCCCGAAGAAGCAGTGTATACATTAGAGGTAAAGCCGTTATAGTAGACGTATGCGGATCTATTTTCCAAATAGGAAGCAATGAAATTTGTAATTTCAGATGTAAAACCAAATGAAGAAATTTTGGAGGCAAGTATGCAGTGGTCAATAGTGTCGAATGCCTTGGCAAAATCTGTGTAAATAACATCGACTTGCTGTCTACTATCAAGGGATTGGCTGATGTACTGAGTAATTTCTACCAGATTTGTCACAGTTGACCTACCAGAAATAAAGCCGTGTTGATATGGAGATATATAAGATTTTACAACGTTGTATAGCTTTGAATACAGCAAATGTTCAAACATTTTCGAGCAGGTGGAAAGAATACTAATGGGACGATAATTTGATACGTCACTTTTGTCACCATGTTTGAAAACAGGGGTTACCTTACTTAATTTCCAGAACTCAGGAAAGGTAGAGGTTTTACAACTCAAGTTAAATATGAAAGTTAATGGTGTATACTAAGATGTGCTTTTTTCAAATTTTCTGCAAGATTTTCTTGAATCAAGTTAACAAATATCTTAAACAAATAAATACAATTATTTCATTACAAGTATATACTTCTCTTAAGGGGAGCAAAAAACGCTAAAAATTATTTCTTTCGATTTAAAGCAGTTACTGTGGCGGTGCGATCTATCTCACCCTGTTGTTGTTCATAACATAGCATTCATTTTGATTTCTGTTTATAGTCCACTAGTTAAATAAGTAACATAAGATTCCGGCCATTATTTGTAAAAACGCGGAAATACGTTTTGATAACAAATCGCGGGAAATTGTGAAATTTCTAAATACTTCAAACCTCCACGAGAGGGCAATCCTAAGCCAATTCAGAAGCGATAGTAAATATGAAATTAATTTCCAGGTTAATTTAGCGTTACAATATCTACTTACATTGTTTTAGTTATTCTTTTCTTTTACTTATGAAATGTGTTGCTACCTAATATAGTAACTAAGAAATTTATGGAATTAATATTTGCCGCACGCCGTTGATGATAGCGCCGACTAGGTGATGGAAACCCGGGGGTGAGGAATTGCTAAGTTTCCCTTATTTCATTCCATCTCTACGGCTGATATAAGTCTCGTCCGGCGCTCGCAGAATACTGATTAATGTGAGGAGGGATTTGCAAGACGCTTGCTTACGTTCGCTTACCACCGGGCTCATTTCATTAAATACGCTGCAACTTCATCATAATTTACCTACACCACCGAATATTACTTCTCATCTTCCGCCGTCTATATATACTTACATGTATGTCTATCTATGTATATATAATATACACAGATATAATATGCACTTAATAGTGTCCTATATTCTAAAATTTTACGTTCTATCCCCTTCTGCAATAATGTGCAACCAAAAGGATTTCTATATCATTATATTTAAAGCAATATTTAACCTATTCCTATGTATAAATTGAAAATCAAAACTGATTCAATAGCTTCGTATATAACAGAGAAAAGAATCTTGTGGTGATGATATTGGATGATACAGCCTAGCACAGATTCAAAATTCTCACTTATCTCAGCGATACTCCCATCTCTTTAATCCTCTTTAACGAAGGTGATGGTCACCTCATTTGATGAAACTCCCTGTTCTCAGATTGGAACTTTGAGTCTAGGAAACATAAAATCTAATATTGGGCTAGATTTAATGAATAGGGTGGTTGGTCTCTCAATTCGAACCCCAATTTGTGAATTTTTGCCATCGCACTTCTCTTGGTGGAACAACACCTTCTTTTTCTTCAATTGCGGTTCCTTTTCTGCAATTTTTTACTTCAGCTTTTTAAGCTAATCGATTAACACAACTCTATGACAGCACTTCTCCTATCGATTGAACAGTATTTTTTGGAGACGATTCACCCATCGCAGTCCACTATTTCAAGTATGTGCATCACTTGGGCGATACACCACGGTATTTCAAACAGAAATATATGATATACATATCTGCGTGTGGGAGAGTCTGCGTTGGCGACCGCAGGGAGGGACGATTTGCATTCTCTCTGGCTGTTAGGCAGCCGTAAAGGCACTAGCATCTTATCATATAGCCTCCAAACTAGTATAGAAATGCCTGAAAAACCTAAAGGTTCTGTCTAAACACAACAAGGTCACACTAATGTGGGTGCCAGGATACAGGGGTATAGCGGGCAATGAAATTGTAGACCAGCTAACGAGGGAAGACCTAAAAATGGCCCTGAACCGGGTCTAAGTAATACCATTGCCATATTTGTTGTATAAATCAAAAAAGTATATAGAGATTATGTCAAACATGTCGTAGGCACGCACATGGGGAGAGCGTAAGAATAATAAGAGTAGTCAGAAGCTTTAGAAATAATAATTTTGACTTTCTCTTTGTTTTAAGTTGACATATGTACCTGGTTTTTTACTGAATAAAATTGTCTCTATTGTATAGTTATTATTAATAATATCGCTTTTTAATGCAATTAGGTGTTAGCGGAATTTTTTCAGCATTACAATCTAGTCTTAGACTATGGCCCTTATTTGGAGTCAGTTGTGGGCCTTATATGGATCTAAAGGGTTCTAAGAAAGCCACTCGTAATACGGCGGTGGGTCATATGTCTGTGACTTTTGGAATTTCCCGCGTTGCAAATTTAAAAGCAACACTGCTCACGTCAATCACTATCTGTCAGTACATTACTGTCAAAGTTTGAGAAAGCTGCATCATTTAGTTAAAGTTTGACAGCCACTGAAAGCAGGCAACATCGTGCATTTTGGCGAAATCGGAAAAAAGTGAATTTCAAGTGCTCATAAAACATTATTTTTTGCGATATGGTCTTGGCCGATCGGGAGTGCTCGAGATTGTAGGAGCCATAGGCATATCACATGGCTCGGTGGTTTCGATTTTAAATGATCGCTTGCGTATGAGAAAGCTATGCGCGAGATGGGTACCGCGTTTGCTCACAATTGATCACAGACGCGATCGTGGGACAATACCGTAATCCGGACATCCACAACACACGGGAGACCAAACAGCAATCGAAAGAGTGGATTTCCCTGGGCGAATCGGCGCCGAAGAAGGCCAAGGTGGGTCTGTCGGCCAACAAGGTCATGCCGACAGTTTTTTGGGATGTAAGCAGCATAATCCGCATCGATTCTTCAGAAGGGAAAAACAATCAACGGCGAATATTACAGCAGCTTATTGGATAGGTTCAATGACGATTTGAAGGAAAAACGACCGTATTTGGCCAAGAAGAAAGTGCTCTTCCATCAAGACAATACCCAGGTGGATACGTGCGCAGTCGCCATGGCGAAATTTCATGAACTGGGGTACCAATTGTCGCCCTACCCGTCATATTCTCCGGATTTAGCCACCAGTGACTATTTCCTGTTTCCAAATCTGAAGAAATGAAAAGTAGGGCGCTTTTTTGCCCAAAAAACTACTTCTCATTCAAAAAGTCACGGAGATATTAACCCACTGCCGTATTTAGACGAAAATATGTATAATTGTGAATCAATTTTTGTACTTGGCATGTCTACGCGATGGTCTAAAATATGGTTTTGACAATCTCTGCGAATATTTCTACATTGTATAAAAATTCAAAAAATTCGCTGAAATTAAACGGCCCTATTTAGCTTAGTTACCTTATTTTAAGTCTCACTTACCTTATGCGCTTTGCATTATTATCTTCTTCACTATTATTATCCCCATCTTAAAAAAAATATATATTTGTAAAACGACTTCCTCGGCAACATCAACATTCCACTACACGGAGAAATCGCATTTCCTGATGGCGAAACGGTACCCGTCGTCTGAAATTAAATATATATTACGGAAAACATTAATCATCGAAACACGTCACCATTCTCTGTAATTTTCGAGGGGTTGATCATTCCTCCGCCGTTCCACCACTTGTCGATATTATTAAGAGGAAGAAACAGAAGGAGAAGAAAGAAGATCGGTATATACGGATGGAAGACCCAGCGTGGATTCTCCTTTCTATAGTCTACATTCTACATAGAGATGAGATACGAAATTTAAACTAAGTAGCTATGTGTAACCTGGCGCGGTGCGGTTAGCAATAATTACTAACAAATTTCTCGACCTTTTCTTTAAGAGGAGTTCGAAAATTTAAAACTATCATAGAAATTTGGTAACGATGCGGAATTACCTTCTTTTTTTCTTCTTCTTTCTACCTGATATTCTATAGCCTATGCCTTATCGAAATTAGATTTCCACTAAAAGTTAGGAGGTGGTTCATATAATCCCCGGGTAGATTTGCTGAATACATATTTTGGGTAAGGGGGATCGCATCAATCAAGTCATAAGCTATACTTTAAATGACAGGCGAATTTTGTGAATTAGAATAGGATAACGTTTGTGTTTTTATAATGCGTTTTCGCTGTTTAATGAAACGGATTGGCTGCGGAAATGGTGCTGCTCCATTCTTTATATATTTTTTGCCATCACCTTACTTAATTATTAAGCGGTTCGTTTCTCTGGTACACTCCCTTTTAATTTAGTGAATTTTGTTATGATGTATGCCCAATGATTCCATATTAGATACAGGCAAAATTAATTTTGAAATTTAAATTAACTTTTGTTTCATTTTTAAGGTTATGTGAAATTTTCTTATATTGATTTGAATTTACTTTTAGTCACTTGTTTCTGGATCATTTTCAATAACTGCTAACCTCTCAGGCTCAGTACTTTTAAAAAATTGATCTAAAGATTTGAAGTTTATCTTAGGTGGTCCATTAAACACTAATTGTAACTCTTAATTATAGCTACTAATTTTGAGATTGTGAATGTAGCTTTAATCTTAAACAGTTTCCTTTTATTTGTAGCCTTCCTGATCGTATTTTCTGTTGATCGACGTTCTAATGATCTTCCCCAATGGATTTTAACTTGTTCTCGTCGAGTAAAAGTACGCGAGATAGCAGACATAGTGGGTGTCTTAAATAACAGTGTGCACAGAATTTTAACCGAAGAATTAGTAATGAAAAAATACTCGGCGCGTTGGGTACCGCGGTTGCTCACACCGGAGCAAAACTGAATCATTGGAGTACTTCTCGTGACCTTTTGGCACGTTTTCGCCATAATCCGAAGGACCTTTTACGCCGTTTCATAACCGTCGATGATACCTGGGTCCATCATTATACTCCCGAAACCAAAGAACAGTCCAAACAATGGACACACAAACGTTCTCCGCTTCCAAAGAAGGCAAAAACGGTTTTGTCAGCAGGAAAGGTTATGGCAACCGTTTTTTGGGATTCTCATGGAATTATCTTGGTCGATTACTTAGAAAAGGAGAAAATAATACGTGGCGAGTATTATGCCACTTTGTTGCAACAACTTAGCGACAAAATCTAAGAGAAACGGCCTCATTTGGTAAGGAAGAAAGTGCTTTTCCATCAAGATAATGCACTTGCCCATAAGTCTGTGATTGCAATGGCCAAAATTCATAAATTGAGATTTGAATTAGTGCCTCATTCGGCCTATTCCCCAGATTTGGCTCCCAGCGATTATCATCTGTTCCCAAACCTGAAAAAATGGCTCGGCGGTAAACGATTTTCGTCTAATTCCGAGGTAATCGCTGCTGTAAATTGCTATTTCGAGTACTTGGATTCATTGACCTACAAAGAAGGTATTGCTAATTTGGAATATCGTTGGAATAAGTGTGTTGAGCGAGCAGGAGACTATATTGAAAAATAAAATGTTTTTTGTCGAAAAAAATTGCGTTTTCTTTGTTAGGCCACGTAGTTTCCGAACGATCCTCGTGGTGTGCATTTATATAATCCACTTTAAGTGTTTGCAATTTTTTTCTGTCCACCATTTCGATATTGCTCCTCTTTCTTGTACTTAAATATTGTCTTTAATAGGTGTCTTCACGTTTTTCATTTATCGCCGACTTCTACCTCTATACCACAAGCGTTTTTAATTACCTACCCGTCTATAATATCATCATAAGATCGCGCGGTGTTCACGTTTGAGACACACTACTTCAACGACGAATTTTATCGTCGATATTTCCAAGAAGTAGCACTCGCTAAAGTGGTAAAAATCGAGTACATGGCTTCCTTGAAAATTACTGTGCAACCTGACTGCACACGTAAGGGTTCGCGGTTCTTTATCATCGGAATGGGAAGGGACGTTTTAATGCAATTACACATATACGTACAAATGTAGCCAAGGTGTATCACTCGCGAGGACACAGTAAAGGGAGAAGAAGACATCTCTTTGTTTCGCGCGCCACGGCGAATCTTTTTTTCCGACATTTTTTTCCCCTGCTGAAATAATCGTCATCGCCCGATGCCTTTTTTTTAAGTTTGATGTTTCGGACGTGACAAAAATAAATCTCGAGATTCATACTGAAGCATAACTCTTTTTGCGCCATCCAATCTTATTATTTTGTGCTGTAATTGTTCGGTTAATGCAGCTTTACGTATCTGTTAAACGTCTGATGTACAGTAGCCGCTTGGTAATTTGGTTTTATATTGACAATGCAACCAGGTACACCTGAGCTATATGATGAGATACAGTCGACGACGTTTTAATTATTTTTAATTTAATTACGCCTTTCCTAGAGCCGAATCTATCAGCATTAAAGTGAATTAGTATCCTATTAAGGAGAATGAACTTGTACAAAGCATTTCTTTCCTTGAGATGCATGGTCTACCACAATTTTATTATGGCCTTCAAATAATCTTCGATGTCTAGAAGATAATAATGGTAGTCAACTAAGTTTTCTCAATACCAAAAAAATGTCGATTATATCTTTATTTTCATCAGGATCAAAGAAATTCTAGTAGAAATAAAGAATCTGCAATGAAATCTCAATTCCCTTCTAAACCGAAATTGATCCATTATAACACTAATGCTTAGCGTTGATGATCTGATGATACTATTTCAAAGGTCACGAAACGTCACTTAGAACAGAGTACTCCAAACTATGGATCCATTGCTATCTGGACTCCACATACGCGAAATCGAAACTAGAGTTACCAACCACAATACCTCTAGCAAACTACTACTACTAATATCGGTGTACCCCTAGGCTCAATATTAGGTCCTGTTATTTTCTGCATCTCATCAATGATTTTCCTCTTAACATAACAGATAACTCTATCATTTTTTACGCTGACGATATTGCCTTGGTAGCGTCTGATAAGAACGATAATTTACCAAATAAATACACACAACTAACCTGGGCAAATATGCGGTAATAGCCAGAGGCGTGGCGAGCGCATAAAAGATTACACATAAAATAGAAGGTAAGAAATAAATTATAAAACGTGCTGAAACACTTACCGTTTTTTAAAAGTCTTCCATGAAATCACAAACTAGGTAACATCTGTTAAATATTTGAATCATTAGATATGTTTCCACGGCTGTTTCAGTCAAGTGAGTACGACGTGCGGAATAAATGTTTTTTAAAATAATCTTTGAAACAACTTAATGCATCTTCACACGCACCTTCACAAATTTGTCTTAATATAAGAAAATCGGAGTCTTTCTCTAAAACACTTTCAAATTTTCGCATTACACACCAATTTGTTTCGCCCTCTACAGCTCATAACTGTAAACATCATTCACAATTCGAACAGAATCCACTAGCTACATCGAAACATTTTGTAATTTTTCTATTCCCTCCGCTAGTCCGAAGTAATTGTTGTGAATAGTTTGTAAATCTCTTTTAACCTGACTATCTTGAAACATTTCCTGGTTTTTCTTGATTGCTGCAGCTTCCGTCGGATTGAATTTTAAAACCACCTTCTTTACTTGATCAAAATATTTATTGTAGTAAAACGCAGCCTGCAACCATGTTCCGCAACGTGTAACAATGGGCTGTGGTGGTTCAAGTAAATCAGGACCAAGTTTGTGAAATAGTCGGGTGCGTTTCGGGGACTTTAGAAACACTGCCTTTGTACTAGCAACAAATGCATTTACTAGTGGAAAACATGTAGGAATCGTTTTTGTCGCAAGATTTACAATATGGATTTTACACGTTACACGTAAAAAGTTACCACTGTGTTCTTTAAGAGATCGGCCCAAAGAACACATGTTTGCGGCACCGTCACTCATAAACATTAAAAGTTGCTTAGTTGAAACTTCAAATTTGTTCAATGAGTTCAACACCACCTTTAAAATCTCATCGGCAGTACAATTTATAACTCTTTTGGAAGCAAGTAGGAAGGAGGGTGACGGTCGATGTGGTTCCATTGTACGTACCATTACATTAACCACAGAATGTTTTTGACGATCTATTGTTTCGTTCACACACAACCACAGTTTTTTATCTTTCAATTCCGTTTTCATTCTTTTTTCTATGTGTTCACGAGCAAATGGCACTACATTTCGTATCGATGTCCGACTAGGTAATTTACAGTCCGCATATTGATTCCAGAAGGAGACAAATGCTTCTTTGTCTAGTAAACGAAACGATAGATTACATAAAATAAGAGTAACACATAAATCAAATGTAAATTTTTCTTGGTCTCGTATGCCACTTTTTGCATAAGAGTGCTGTTTGATTTCGATGTGACGTTGACAATGGCTTTTGGACCAACACATTAAAGGGATTTTACAAACTAGACATTGAATTTTAGCGCCATCAAAAATTAAGTCCGGCATGTCCACTATAAAGTTTTTAACTGTGTCTGTCATTGGTCGTTTTTGCGACGTATCTAACTGCGACATTTTTAAAGCAAACATAAGCGTACAATTACGAAATAAGTTACGACAGCCTACATATACACAGAACTACTCGCATACAGCATCGATTTAGTACTGACGCTGTGAACGCGTGAAATAAATAATCGCCGACTCCGCACCACGTATCTACTACACTGACTGTTACCGCTGTTTGCCCACACTAGTGATGATACATATAAGTAAACCACTATCTTCTGCAATTGTTCATTAACAAGTTCGAATAAATTCTTAATTTCTAAAATATTCCATAGGATTTTGTACATCTCTAATGTATCGTTTAGATTAAATATAATCAAAAAGATCATCAATACTTTTCAAATTATATCCTTATATCCTCAGATTACCAACCTATTATTTAAAGTAACAGTGCTTAAAAGTAGTGTTACTTCTGAAATAACCTCAAATCAACAGAAAATTTAATATATACAGGTATTTATAAATGCTAATTATTAATTTTATACAACACATTTAATAATTAAACAAATTACACATAATAATACAACCAAATTAACCAAAAACGTAATTTTATAACCGATAACAACAAACATGCTGTGGAACGCCCCATCAAGTATTTCACCAAGGTGTGCTTAAGATACCTCAGGAGCTACCTTAAGGTTTTCCTTATCTAAGATGATCTTATATATATATATATATAATATAATATTTTAAATAATATCCCTAAAGAGGACATAAAACAGCAGTGATAGTGTTCGTAACTTGTTTAGTTTCTTGTTTATAACGTTGTTTGTAACTTATTTAGTTGTTAGGTGAGAAAATGGCAAAAAATACTATAACAATATTAATTCAAGATTGCAAATTTTGTTAGACACAATCGTGTAAAATCCAAATTAACCCTGGAATGAATGCCTTTGAAAAATTACACTAATAAATGCCTTGGGTCTAATAGACCCAGGTACATAAATTTAGTTTGAAATGTATTCATATATATAGGTGTTTATTTACACATTTATTTATTGTTTCTTCTTTAAACTAATTAATCAAACTAAGATATCTGTATAAATGATACATTTTAACGCAAGATATTAACAAATCTTAAAACTAAATATTAAAATATAAAAAAACACAACTATTGAGTGGTATTTTATATAAACAGTCTAAGAAAAGATACAAAATCCTATAAATACATAGGTATATTATAAAAGAATGTTTATATTGGCTGATTTTCGACATTACTCTCAGGACAAATAAAGCGAGAATGTTCCATACAAATATAAGCGTGGCATTTTTCGCAACTATATTTAGTTCTTCTATCTCTGCAAAATTTACAGCGACCTCTTTTATTGTCCTCGGTACACACACGTTGAGCTTCAAGTGGTGCTAATCCTAGAAACTGTTTTGCACCTTCCTGGGGTTTCCTAGGAAGGAGTTTACTTTCTGCACGAGTTGTCAACTGTTCTCGTATCAGTTCAAATCCAAGCTTCTTCAAAAATTGCTTTTCGTTTTATGTCATTACCTTCTTGGTTATTTGCTCGGTAAATAACAAATGAATTAATGCCTGCAATGTTTAGAATTCCATAAAGAATAACCATGGGCCACCCACCAAGTATTCCTCGCTATATTATAATTGCTACAAAGCTGGTCCACACTATCGACTCTTCCTTTTGAAAAATTATAAAAGGAAATAATTTCAGGCTTCTTTTGATTTCCGGTGTCTTCGTCTAGGTTGTTGTCATGATGAAACGTTGATAACATTAACACGCATTTACCTTTTTTTGGAATGTATGATACTAAAGTAATATTTTCAGTAAATCCAAACATTGTACTGTAAACTTCTCTTCTTTTTTGTTTGTATAAATTCGGGAGGAACTTTTTTAACGTTTTTTATTTTTTCAGATAATTCCAACTATCGTTAATTTGTGTTCACTAAGCATTTTCTTGGCAATGTCTACACTCGTGAACCAGTTGTCTATGGTTATATTTCGACTAGTTCCATGTAAAGGTGCGGTCATTCGCTCTACTTCATCATTGGTCGAATTGCTAACCTTATATGCTACGTCTGGCTGCAAACTTGCATAAATTTCCATATTTACTGTATAGTACGTTCTCGAATTAGCTAACGCAAAAGTTTTTAAACCATACTTACCAGGTTTATTGGCTATATACATTCGAAAACTACATCTGCCATGGAATGCCCACAACATCTCATCAAGGGTGGCGTATTCTCCGATTACATAACTGCTTTGCAATTCTCCACGAATGTATCGAAAAAAAATTTCACCGCCGCTAATTTATCATCTTTACGTCTCTCTGCTCTCGTATAAATGTCGTCTAGCCTTATAGAAGACAGAAGAAAACGCAAACGATTGATTCCCATTGTAAATGGAAAAATATCACAACCAGTTTCATCGCTTGTCCAAAATTCGTCTAAATTCATTCATCCGCCGTGTAAAACACCCCCTATCTACAATAAACCAAACAGCGTTTTGATCTCTGCAATAGTCGTATTCTTTGTTTTATAGTTTTGTTCCTTGCTTCCTAGCATTTTGGTTATGTAATTATTTGTATTTACAACAATTTTCTGTAGCATATTTTCATCTATTAGGCAATCCCAACATTCTTGCGGCGTTTTGGCGGCACGAGCTTTTCCTCGAACACCAGGCAAGTGTCTAATAATGTTACAACTGCGGGTTCGAAAATTCTTGGTGGGACAAATAGTTTTCCATTTCATGCCGTCTTTTCCTTTATACAGATTTGATTGGTTTTCATAATCTGTTGTATCAATACTTTTAAACTCTTGTTCGCTGTCGGTCTCATGTTCACTCACCTCATAATAGTCTAGATCAGCGTCCGAATCATCTCCATTATCTATACACTCCTCATCTGTGTCTACTTCTTCATAAAGTCGGAGAAGGCGATCTATTTCTTTTTGATATGGGTCATTAGAAGCGCTCATGATAAAATCACAATCTCAAATTTCAACGAAAACTAAATTAATTAAATAATTCTATTTATTGTAATAAAGTAGAACAAAGTTGCGTCTGCTTGGCTTAACATAAATGACTGCCACGGTTCTGTCCGGCCCAACACTATTTTACGACGCTATATTGCAAGAAATTATTTTAACTAATACAGAAATCTACAGTATACTTGTATCTAGGAAGGTACCTTTAACAAGAGTATCCTATTTGCGGAAATGCGTAGGGAATATATCACAATAAATTGTTGTGGGCTTCTCAAACCCAGAGCATTTAACGCAAACTTAAGAAAGTTTAATACAAACATAATGTAGAATTTTTATATATTATCATTTCGTAGAAATTATATCACCTTAATATCATATTTATATTTTTATCGAATTTAACCTTTCTCTGTCTATCACAGGATATTGCTATTAGCTTGAAAATGCTGTACACTTACAAGTACTTCCCAAACTAAATTATTTTCCCACCAAGTCCACTACAATAAAATTAAAAAATTATCGTCGTTGGTTATTAAAATCTCAATAAAGACGAAAATACAAACGAATTAATGGGGAGACTCCTTTACTATATTAACCACATTGCCGTGTATTTATAGGGAAAAGAAGGATCTAGCAGAACGGAGAGTGTCCACTTTTCGAGGCTAAATTCATAATGCAATTACGCAGACGTAAGTAATTTGTAATTCGTTTTTCATTACCGCTAATTGTTATTGTAATTGTCCCGATGTAAGATCACACGCCACTCAAATGCTCGTTAGTGGACATTGTTAATTATACGGCGCTCCTTCAGAAGCGTTTGATCTCGTTTCATGTTAAATAATGCCGCCACTCCTTCTTTAGTCGGAAGACATCTTACTATGGGGACGAATATTAGCGTTTAACTCCCATATAAATATACATACATTCATTGTTGTATATGACATACCTAGATATATAACATAGAGCTTTCAAGCGATCTTTTTCTATAACGTTATAAATGTTATATGCAGAGAGGAGTACATTTTAGAAAACTTTCTAAAACTGAAGGTGCTGCTATAGACAGAATGGTATACGATGGATGTAGGACGATTCGCTTACAGCTCGCTTTTGCAGAAGGAATATACGACTTGCCTCCAAGGACATTCTCCAAATTTGAATCCAATAAATAGCAACGTCTAGCTGCTTCGTAAGTTGCCACATTTTTAATTCTGATAATACGAGGGATGATCGTAAAATAAGGTTCCCATATTTTTTAAAAATAGACAGCATTCTTTATTTCCTTAACATTACACAGCGTTTTAAAGGAAAAAATTTAAGCTACTTTTCGACATAATCGCCATTTCTATCCAAGCATTTTTGCAGACGGTGCTCCAATTTCTGTATCCCCATGTCGTAAAAGTTTGCCGCCCGTCCGAATCTTTTCAATCGTGATGTTGGAAATCTCAGGAATCCGAAGAGCGAGTTGACGAATGGTGACCCTCCGATCTTCAAGCAGTATGCTTTCGACCTTTTCAACGATTTCCTCTGAAACTGATGGTCTTCCGCTCTTCATCGTGAATTTCCGTCCGACCTCCAGTGAATTCCCTACACTATTTGCGGACGTGTTGAACAGCTATACACTTTTCTCCATAAACTTCGGTTAATTGACGATGAATGTCTATAGGTGAAACCCCTTTCGCGTTTGAAAAACGTATCACAGCGCCAATTTCGCACCTGGCGGTAGCGGCGATCGGGGGTTCCATCTCGGACGGCTACTCAGCCAACACAGCGGCGTAGCGAGGCGGGAGTGGTACGTATATAGAGTGGGAGAGCTGCTGCATACGCCAATGTTGTCGGATTTCGCCTAACACATCTTATTGCTGCTGTAGGGCTTTGGGAACCTTATTTTACGATCATTCCTCGTACTATAAACTGCGTCAGCCAGTTTCTTCGCCAATTCATTGATGTGTCCAGACCATTTTAGTTTACTGTCAATGTGGAGAGCCAACATCTTGACACTACTGCTCGGTTCTTTTGTATTTAGTGTAAAATCTAAGTATTGTGTTTTATTAGCATTCAGCAGAAGTTTGTTGGACCTGAACCATTGATCTGCTTCTTCCATTGTTGTTGCATTTTTGTTCTTCTTCGTCTATGGCAGATACTATTTCGTTTATTATCGTCCACAATGCTGTTATGGTGGATATGTTTCCGCGATATTCGTGTTGTAGTTCTGTGATTAGGTGGTTTTTTTCGACAAATGCAACTAATCATTCCGAAGTTATTGTCTCAAAAATCTTTGAGTGCGTAGGTAGTATTGTTGTTGGTCTGTAACTTTTCGGATCATTAATGTCTCCTTTTCTATGGATTAGCAATATCTTTGTAATATTCATTTCATCTGGAAAAGGACCTTCACAGAAGCAATGATTAATAATAGTTGCCAGCGGAACACTTGCGGAACAATTGCCGGAGCAACTGTTTTCAGTAATTTTGTGGAAAATCCATAAAAATCTTGCGTGGTCTTAGTTTTAATTCTGTTAAATATTGCCTCAATTTCTTCACGAGATATTGGAGTTATATAGCACGATTTTGGATTCATTTTATTGGATTTCCTCAACAAATCAAGCGGATCTGCTAGTTTTGGGTCAGATATTCGTATACCGTGATTTGTAAAGAACTGATTTAAGGCATCAAGTGGTATATCTGCTTTGTTTTGATGTTGACTTTTCCCTTATTATTTGTCTTATTGTTGGAGTTTTCGATTTTTGTACTATAATCTTTTCTAGTTGCATTTTCCAATGCTATTTTGTACATAATTTTATATTCATAATACTGTTGATATATACGTTGATCTCTAGTTGTTTTTGCAATGGTTGCTAATGTGTCTAATTTATTTATCATAACTTGTGTGTGTTCGGGGGATTTGCACTATTTACCATTTTTAATAACAATTTACTCTTTTTACAGGAAAACATTCTTCGTAAAGAAGTCTTAGTGTTTCAAAAAACGAATGCACATGCTTGCAGCAAAGGTGTTATCCAGGATATTTTCCCAATGGTAAGTATTTAGTTTCGCCATGAACTCTTGAACACTGTGACAGTCAAATAACCTCGTACATTTGTTTTCTTTGTTTGTAGGTACAACATCCTCAATCTAGTATTTGAGAATCTGCACGCAGTAGTCTGCTATGTGGAGATTCAACGAACTAGTGTTATAATCATTTTCATCTATGTTTGTAAAAATATTATCAATACACGTTTCACTAGTTGATGTCATTCCAGTAGGTTCTATAAATTTAGACTATAAGACAGAAAAAAGTCAAATTTTCTCTGTTGCTGGTTTTATTTAAAAAATTAATGTTAAAATCACCCGCTACGAATATTTTCGTGTTATATTGAATGATCAAATTCGAAGCATCTGATAAGATTTCTAGAAAAATGTCCACATTTCCATCAGGCGATCTATATAAGGAAATTACTGTTATATTCGATTTCACTTGTCTTACCGTTGCAATTTCAATATCCTTTTCTATAGACATTTTATTGATGTCATTAAGGATTTCGAATTCTGTACTTCTTCTCAAAAGCACTAGTGTCTATATTTTTTTTTGCAAACGCACTAGCAATTTCATAGTCGTTAATCATATATTTGTTATCTATTGTTTTGTTGAGCCAATGTTCAGCTATACATGCTACGTACATATTATACTTGTTCTGCTCGATTTCGAGTTTGTCAATTTTATTAGCTAGAGACGGCATATTCAAGTTCATGATGTTGATTCTGCTACGATTAGTTTTTTTTTCCAAAAAAAATTGTACCTCCTAACAATTACATTATTTGGCCAGGTCTCACTGCATTTTCGATAATATACCAAAATCAAATCCCACCTTAAAAGATTTGTTAGTGCTTTTGTTCTGTTGTCATGTTTGACTGTTTCTTCTATGGTAAACCTTGCATTTGGAAATCTATCGTTAAGAAATGTCTTTATATCAATTTCATTTGTTTCCTTGCTTACATTTCCAATATATAACCACGCCTTCTTTTCAGCAGCCGCGAATTTACCTACATATGTTTCCCGTGCCTTTCAATACTACATCCTTTCTTGCCGGTTTTGTTTCGGCTTTTCTCCCAGGTTGTTCTTTTTGATAGACAGTTAATTTATGTGACATCGTATCAATGGACATATTGTGTTGTTTGTGTTGTTTCTCTCTGGCGCTCCGTTGCTAATTTTTAGTTGGTTTAGGTGAATTTTTCGAACAATTGCCACACATATATGTACTGTTCACTACCAACCCCAATATTCACATTTTTTTATCTCATCGTTTTTTCTAACAGTTCTATTGTTCTATTGTTGTTCTATCATCGAGCTTTCTTTTTTTTTTATTATGTCTGTTTGACTTTTCACTAGTTTACACATTTCATCGAGTTTACTAAATATGAGTGTCAAAGAAATTTCACAATAAGAAACAAACAACTCTTGACTAATATTTCACATAAAAATGTAGATAAAATTCAAATGAAATTTAAAATTCAATAAATTAATAAACCTGTTCCAATGTGTATTATTTAACGTGTTATCATTAAATACATAAAATTCTTTGTAAATTATGTTTAACCTTTGCTCTAGTTAATCCTCTTTATAGCGAACACCTCCCTACAACGAACAACAGTCTCTACGTCACAGTTGTCTGTTGTTGACAGGTTTCACTGTGTACTTCTATAACGATTGCAACTATGATTCTTCAGCTGGGCGAGTATATGTCATTTACATCTTCGTTAATAAAGAAAAGATAACTTGGCATCAGTGGCGCGCCATTTTATTTCGTAACATATAAATTATTTAAGTACAATAATATAAATCAACAAAACTGCTGATGATGTGAATACATACACACGTCCATACTCTTTTGATGAAAAGCTAATTAAAACACGTCCGATTCGCTGGAAAGAATGTATGAAAAAAGGAGAAAACTATGTAGGAAAATAAAATATTTTCTATTTTGTAAAATAACGAAAAAAGAAAAATTAGGAGAGAATGTTTATATTTGATGTACCCTCGTATGTTAGAATTTGTGATTTGTATCACATTATAGCCTTATAACATTATTACAAATTGTTTAAAATTTGAAATTAACAATGCGTCAAATTGCAGCTCATTCAAACTTCGCTACTGTACAGCGGTTATTGAAAACAATGACAAAATCACGTGGTACTGTACGAGACAAAATAAATAGGAAAATACGTAATAGTCACAGAAAGGGAAGGGAGAGCCAGTCCCTCTAGGATGGTACAAGTTAATTGCAAGAATGGCAATTAAAGAAATTTACTTTAATTATGTAATTTCATAGCGTTTGTTTCGGGTAACAGCGTAGCAAGTTCTCGGAATTGTTTTATAGAATTACCGCATGCATACCATCAGCCAACAGTCACTTTGTTTAGAAAATATTTGATTTTTCCAGCGCATATAAAGATTAAAATTAAAATTTTAAAATGTCTTCCTTTATAGTTTTTATGTATACTTAAAGTTTATTAGAATATTATTATTGTCAGATAATTATAAGCGGTTGAAGTAAATTCAGTTGGTATTCCTAAAATGCTCGTCAGTTAAATGAGCTGAAGATATGTATAAAGTCTATTTTTGAAAAATGAGCCACGATAATTTTGTTCAATATTGATTTTTTTTTAAATAAAATTCAATGATTATACAGATTGTTCAAAATTATTGGACCACTATTGCTAACTTTACTATTATTTTAGCTATGATGATGGCCAATTAGCAAAGATGTAGTGATTTTTCCGCTGATCGCAATGATATTGAGAGAAAACAATTACGCAAACAATTGCGCTAACTTGAATTGTTTATATATTTTTTTTTAATTTAACACCCTGTATATTTTCAAATTATTCCATAAGAAATGAAACTCTGCGTAAAATATCCTTATAGTACTATAGCTCTAAAATGAAAAACAAAAGAGATGCGATGACATTTATATTGGACAATTGAAACTGTAATAATTTCATTATTAGAGCAGCTATTGAGATAGTCGAAACATGAAAAACATGTAATTTATTCCGCCCAAGAAAATGATGTAATCAAAGAAAAAATACGCATCGTATTTCAGGGTTTGGTTAAATAACTGTCTCTTTCATTAAACCTCCTGTATATTTTTTCACAAACCGATAGAGAGTGACATTTCAAATAAGTTAGTCTTAGAACGCTAGGACCCCAAAATGAGAGACAAAAGAGATTTGATCAATTTTAAGATAAAAGATTTAAAATTATCAAAATTTGCTGTGGGTAAAACAATCGCCAACGCGATTAAAATGAAGAAGTAAAAAGACGCCAATTACATTTGCCAACTTTGGATCAAGCTTTCATCGTGGCAACACGCTGTGTTCCAAGTTTCCAGGTGTTTATTTTTCAAATCGTACTATAAATTCAAGATAGAAGTGAAGGTTGGTGGTTAAGAATAGGCAGGTTTCCTGTAAATGTAATATAAACATAGCGTTTACATTGGCATCGTCATAAAATCCAGTTTAGTTTCAATTTTCAGTTTTAAATTTCGTTAAAATCTCATTAGGTGATATTAAAATTCATCTAAATTGTCGAAAAAGTGTTTTAGAACATTTCCGAACCCTCAGTTCATATAATTACACAACTAATTACCAGAAAAAAAAATTTTAAAAAGAATTTTCCACTTTTAAAACATTTCAAATTTGGCGCCCAACATTGGGTAATTTAAATTTTGAAATTTTGTAAATAAGCGAACAAAAAAAGCAAGGTAAGTTTGAAAATGCCAATGATGAATTCGGGTATTTTACTAAGTCAATGGAAGACAAATTAGACAAACCATTCGATCAATTTCGCAGCATAACAGAATGCATGCAGAAACGCATTGATGATTTGGGAGCTCGCAACCATTAGTTATTAGGTCAAAATTTAAGTCAAAATTTAGGACAAAATATACATCACCAGTCAATAATTCTGATCCGGGTCTGTCTGATAGTTCAACAATAAACTTTAAATTAACGGAGGTTTTACCTAAGTTTAACGGTAGAAACGATAATCCAATTCAATTCTTAAAGGCCCTAAAACGTCTTATATCTTCTAAGACAAATCTTCCAGAGTTATTGGTATTAATAGGGTCATCGTTGATTCACGATACACTCATTTGGTTTTGCGTAATTGAGAATTTTTCCAATTTCCCACTTTTAATACATTTCAAATTTGGCGCCCAACATTTCAATACCTACATTCTTTTATAATTTAGCATTCGACACCACTACATGAAAAGAACTGTATTCTTTTTGTCGGCAAATGTAGCTCAAATAACTCAATGTACGTATTTGTGTGGAAGTGCTTGGCCTGCAATTATTTTGTCATCTTAGCAGCTCAGCAACGTAGGAAATTCGTGTGGATATACGTATATGAATAAAGGCAAAATTATTTCCGGCTTTTTACATCATTCAAAAAGGAAACAACAGCAGTAAGCGCACTTATGTGATAAAATTGGCGTTTAAAGAGTAAATTATCCAAAATACCCCTAATTAATTTCGATAATTTGAAATTGTAATTTGCTTCAACTGTTCCTTCCTTCTTAAATCGCTTCGCACGTATGTAATTCACGAAAGAGTGTGAATGCTGTTTTACACTTTTACGTTGCTATTATACGGTGATAGTCTGAAAAGTTTCAAGCCTCAACATGAAGATGGCGTCACTCGTAAAAAATATTCTGGTAATATAATTGGAAAATACTTTTGAAAATTTCAGCCATGGTGGACACTCAATTATCGTTTAACTGTCGTTTGTCTCAGTCGATGTTAGTGTCTCTATAAAAATGGAAAAATTGAATATCGAGCCATCATTAAATTCTTGCATTTAAAAGGTAATACGACAACGCAAATTCAAGTCCATCGGATATAGGTTTATTTATCGAAGTTTCATCGTCATTTTATATTAGGAAAGTATTATCAAAATTTGCCGTGGATAAAACAATCGCCATCGCGATTAAAAATAATGGGGTGAAGGGCAACAAATAATTTGATTACATTTGGTCAAACTTTCATCGAGGCAATTCGTATTTTGACTGTGTTCCAAGTTACAAAGTGCGTAATATTCAAAGCATAGTAAAAAGAATTCAAAGTAGAAGTGAAGTATGGAGTTTGAAAATTGGCAGTTTCCCGTGAATCCCATGTAAACATAAAGATTATATGATGTCGTCTTTTTTGTTTGAATTTTTGTTAATTTCATTTACTGATATAAAAATTCGTTTAAAATTGCCAAAGGAGTGTCTAAGAAGACTTCCGAACCCACAGTTCATCAAATTATTTAACTAATTTACAAAAATTCCAATTTTTTGAACGATTTCTCTGTATTAAAACATTTCAAAATATAAATATATGAGCTCTATAAGCCTAGTAGACCCATTGCTAGATTTATTTTTTGTTTCCACTTTTCTCTATCCTTTGCTATATCCTTCCAGTCGTCCATTCCGCATTCTCCTATATCCCTAGGTACTTCTTCCTTCCACCTGGCTCTAGGTCGTCCTTTCCTTTTTCTTCCAGCAAATCTACACTCCCACAACAGTCTCGGTACCCGGTTACCCTGCATCCTCCAAACATGCCTCAGCCATCGTAGCCTTTGACTTTTTCCTATTCCTATTATATTTGGTTCTCCGTATAATTCACTTGGCTCATTGTTTGGTCTTCTCTCCCATATTCCATCAACGTTTCATCCACCATAAACTTTCCTCAGGATTTTTCTTTCCCATACACCTAAAACAGTTCACTAAAACCCTTACCACAACACTTAATTCGTACTGGACGCACGTTTCGATAGCCAAGCTATCATCATCAGCAGCAAGACTGAACTAACAAGCTAAGTGAAAAACTAACCTTATAAGGAAAATAAATTATGCAATATGTAAATTTAAAATCGTAAAATTTAATGAGCCGCTTCATTGCACAGGACTATAAATAGCCTAAAGGTAAATGAGCCGAATGACGTGAGTTAATAAATCCTAGATTACAATGAAGCGGTTCATTGCACATGGTTAAAAATTACAACTATAAAAGATTAAACATTATGTAACAAAGGATAAAGGCTGGAATTTAGTGGTCCTAAATCTGAATTCATTAAGTGAGTTTTGTTTTTGTAAATTTCCATGCCTTCATAGCAATTTAATTGAGAAGTACTCCTTACGTTTTTAATTAACTTTATATTATCAACATTATGGTTATTTTCAAGCATATGTAGGGCAACGCTAGATTTATCAAACCTTCTGAATTTGAGATGAGCCAAATGTTCTTTGTACCTAATTTTGATTGATCTTTTTGTCTGCCCAATATACACTTGATCACAATCTTTACATGAAATTTTGTAAATTCCTGATTTATCCATGTTATCCACTGGGTCTTTGGAATTTCCTTAAATGTTTTTAAGGTTATTGCTCGAAGAGAAAACAATCTTGCGGTCAATCTTAGAAAAGATTTTTTGAAGACCCTTGGTGTAACATGGATAAAAGGGTAATTTAACATATTTCTTATTATTACGGCCGTCAATGCGTTCTAATGTGCTTACATTTCTAATTCTTAATCTATTCTTATGTTTCCTAATAGTATTATAGACGACATCTTCAGAGAATCCGTTAAAGTTAGAAATATTGATGATTTCTTTTAGTTCATTTTGATATCTATCTTTCGTTAAAGGAAAATTGAGTAACCGGTGCACCAAAAAGTTAATAGCCGAAAGTTTGTGTTCATATGAGTGATTAGAATCCTGTAAGATGAATCTATTATTACTAGTAGGTTTCCTATGTACGTCCGTTACAGGATTCTAATCACTCATATGAACACAAACTTTCGGCTATTAACTTTTTGGTGCACCGGTTACTCAATTTTCCTTTAACGAAAGATAGATATCAAAATGAACTAAAAGAAATCATCAATATTTCTAACTTTAACGGATTCTCTGAAAATGTCGTCTATAATACTATTAGGAAACATAAGAATAGATTAAGAATTAGAAATGTAAGCACATTAGAACGCATTGACGGCCGTAATAATAAGAAATATGTTAAATTACCCTTTTATCCATGTTACACCAAGGGTCTTCAAAAAATCTTTTCTAAGATTGACCGCAAGATTGTTTTCTCTTCGAGCAATAACCTTAAAAACCTTTTAGGAAATTCCAAAGACCCAGTGGATAACATGGATAAATCAGGAATTTATAAAATTTCATGTAAAGATTGTGATCAAGTGTATATTGGGCAGACAAAAAGATCAATCAAAATTAGGTACAAAGAACATTTGGCTCATCTCAAATTCAGAAGGTTTGATAAATCTAGCGTTGCCCTACATATGCTTGAAAATAACCATAATGTTGATAATATAAAGTTAATTAAAAACGTAAGGAGTACTTCTCAATTAAATTGCTATGAAAGCATGGAAATTTACAAAAACAAAACTCACTTAATGAATTCAGATTTAGGACCACTAAATTCCAGCCTTTATCCTTTGTTACATCATGTTTAATCTTTTATAGTTGTAATTTTTAACCATGTGCAATGAACCGCTTCATTGTAATCTAGGATTTATTAACTCACGTCATTCGGCTCATTTACCTTTAGGCTATTTATAGTCCTGTGCAATGAAGCGGCTCATTAAATTTTACGATTTTAAATTTACATATTGCATAATTTATTTTCCTTATAAGGTTAGTTTTTCACTTAGCTTGTTAGTTCAGTCTTGCTGCTGATGATGATAGCTTGGCTATCGAAACGTGCGTCCAGTACGAATTAAGTGTTGTGGTAAGGGTTTTAGTGAACTGTTTCAGTGTTCCAGTGCCACAGTTTTAGAGTATCCATACACCTAACATTCGCCTTTCCATCCCTCCGATAGACAACACCTCGCTGCCAAATGTTACTATTGAGCGGATTACTGTTTTGCTTTATTTTATGATTCATCGATACCCTTTTGTTATTAAGAATCTATTTAAGAGCATATACAGCTCGGTTTCCTAGCATCAAACATTCTTGTATCTCTTTTCTAATTTCTCGTTGTCTGTAAAAGTCTGTATCTAGATATTTGAAATGTTCCACCTCTTCAAAATCATAAGTTTTTCTACTTCTCATTCTTATTTTTAAGTATTTCTTTTTGTACTCGTTGTTTGACCATTTCATAACTTTTGTTTTGTCTTCGTTTATTCTCAAGCCTATTTTTTGTGGGGTTTCTTCTAAATTAATTATTTTTTCCTGTAGATGTCTTTTGCTTCTTAATAACATAACTATATTATCAGCAAAAGTTAAACGTTGATGCTGGTTATGGCATATCAACCCACCCTGTTTATTTTTGCTTTTCTTATAACATATTCTAAAGCAGCATTAACTAATATTGGGGATAGTGGATCTCGTTATCTCAATCCTCTTCGAACCTCAAATTTCTCTGTCAGTTGCCCATTAATTTGGACCTGATGATAGGTTGTACCCAACGTCATCATTACTAATTTTAACAGTTTCCCTTTCACTCCTAAGTCAGTTAGAACTCTATATGGCTCTTTTCTATTTATCAGGTCGTAAGCTTGTTGAAAATCTATGAAAGCAATAAAGGCATCCAGATTACGCTCGTAACTTTCAGTTTGTATGTACTTCACGTAACGTATATAACTAATTTGCCAAAGACCTTCCGTTCCTAAAACCAATCTAATATTCTCCCACCACCGATGACATAGGTAAAGTTCACCAAACAGTGCTAGACGACTGTTGGAGAGACAGCAGAGGCTGTGGTCATCTCGAAATAACATGTGTGGTATATATTGATTGAAAACTTGGGTATGAAAAAGCTAACCTCGCGTTGGGTGCCACGCGTTCACTCAGGGTCAAAAACGCATTCGAATGAAAACTTCCAAAGCCCTGTTGAAGCAATTTAAGCGAAGGCATCACCATACACTCCTAAAGCCAATGCACAGTCGAAACAATAGACTACGAAGGGTGAATCGGCTCCAAAGCAAGCGAGGACTGTTCCACCGGCCAGGAATGCGATGGCGACTGTTTTTGCGGGAAGAGGACCGCATTTGAAGAAAAAGAAAGCTTCGTTCCACCAGGACAATGCACCGTCTCACATTTCAGTGGTTGCCATGGCAAAATTCACAAATTGGGCTTCGAATTAATAGACCACACACCCTATTCACAAAATCTGGCCCCAATTGACTTTTTTCTATTTCCTAGGCTGAAAATCTCGCTCGAAGGACAGAGATTTTCGATCGAACAAGGAGGCCATTACATTCATAAATGCTTATTTTACAGAACAAGACGCGAACTACTGCTTGGACGGATTAAAGAGATGGGAGTGTATATGTTAAGCTAGAAACATTTCGGAGTACCCTCGTATAGGATGTCTTACTGACTATAGAAAGGCGATAGAATGAACTGTATTTTCTCTTCCATAACACATTCTATGAATAAATCGCTTACCAGTTCTTTTATTGTTTGAACAAAGTAAGGACAATTACCATTGCAAAATAGCAATTGTTTCTCAAAACAAATAGAAACCCCAGCAACTTAATTTATTGTTGTGGTTTTGCGCCCAATTAATTTTCTCATCAAATGAACAATGCATGTAGTTATATTTCAATAAATAGTACTTAAATTGTCGGCCTTCTTCCTTATACATCTATATATCGATATATAAGCATCGTATTTCTACTTTTCTTGTACTTCATGCCTTCTAGATCTTTGAATTTGGTGTAGAGTTTCAAAGATGAAGATTACTCTTTTGCTTCTTATGGTACTATTCTTCGTTGGTATGGTGAGTCTATCTTTCACCGAAACTGAGGCTGGTCCTGAATGTGTTTACGACTTTGATTGCCCGGAGGAGTTAGACTGTTTTGAAGAACGTTGTGTAGTGATCGAGGGTTATTGACATCATACAAGTACAGTGTAACCTTTATATTTTTCTATATACAACACTGTGCAGCCGTACATATCTAGGAAGCAAGATGGTTTTATACCGAAAAGATCTACAACGACTAACTTAGCGACAATTACACAATTTATAAGTGACACACTGGATGATAGAGGGCAAGTCGATGTTATATTCTCAGCCCTTCAGCCCTTCAGAGTTGACCATTATATTATGCACTCCAACTTAAATTCTTTTGACATGTCACCCCGTCTTCGAGATCTGATGGAGTCCTATTTCAAGAACCAGTCATGTTATGTTTTCTACTGTAGCTCGTATGAATAAGTTATTACATCAGATGTTCCACAAGGTTTCAATCTAGGACCTTTGCTCTTTGTGCTTTTCCTCGACGATCTGCTGGAAGCGTTGACCTGTGATACCTTAGCTTATGTAGATGATGTAAAGGTGTACGCAAGAATTGATTCCATCAATGATATGGTTAATCTGCCAGAAAGTATAGATTTCGTATTTCACTTGTGCCCGGAAAATAGTCTTACGTTAAATCAAACAAAATGCACGTATGTAACATATACTCGCAAAATAAAAGGCCTACCATGTACTGTTTAAGCGGTCACTGGCTGTTAAGGCTTCTTAACATTTTAGTTTATGTTTTTCACGCTAACAAATTCGTTACTCCATTTATTCTATTTTGTAAATCCATCATTTATTGTTTGACTTTGTAAATTTAATATTTCATTTGTGTTCGTTGTAAATTCACCATTTTGTTTGCTTTATTTCTTATAAAAACACATTTAAATTAATTTAACATACATAAATGTAACAAAACCATCCACACACAAAGTGAGAGTTGATGTAAAACTGTATTAATTCAAATAATCGCAATTTCGGTACGATACTATATTGCAAACCTCGAGATAAGGCGCACATTAGAGGGAGAACCACCGCGGTCGAGCATGAAACAGGCAATCATTGTCGGGAGAGCAAGCATAACGTACGTATACGTGTCCTTATCTCGGAGTGCTGGAACTTCGTCGGGGAACGTATTGTCACGATTGCCATCCGTAGCTCCTTCGGCTATGAGCAGTGCAGCGTTCGGACCCGCACGATGTTTGGCCTTTGGAATCTCCGCTACTATAGGGAGGCACTAGCGAGAAGAGCAATGCATCCTAGAGGTGATATAGCAAATACTTATTATAACTGTAACATCTGGGCAATCGTTTTTGGTTATATTCTGGTACTATCTACGCGACCAGACATTGGTTTGGTGGTTGTCCTAATAATGCAAAATGCATATAAACGTTGCGAATTAATATACAGATAAGCGTTGCGATACGGAAGACACATTTAAGGTAAGAAAATGTCTCGCACTCGTACTAGGTGGATTTATAGTTATACATAGAAATATACGTTGTGAATTTAAGACACACATACAAACGTTGCGATTGAATACATACTGAGACACATTTATACAAATGTACATAGAAATACATCCACAAAATATGTACACAAACAAGTAAGAAAACCGTATTATAATATATATACAATATTAAGGTATATGCATATCTTTTATATATTTTACAAGAGGGAAACCTTACATTTTCTTATATTTTTTTATGTAATAAAAGGTGGAACTGTTTTAATAAATTTATTTTTATACATATACACTGTGTTTCATTTCAAGAGGTACTGAGCTATTGAACAAATAAGCAAATAGTTTATACATCAAGCAAAGCAATTGGTCCTCTCTCTTCGCACCGAAGCAGACGACTGCTGTGGAGAGGTGATACCATAAAAGACCTAGAAGTTCTCTTCCATAGACAGCTATCCTTTAAACAATATATTTTACAGATATCTTCCTCGGCTGCAGCCACGTATTCATCATTCATCATTCGATCTTCGAAATACTTCACGAATCAACATCTTCTGAAAACGCTGTATTAATGTGTCACCTAGAGTATGCTTTCATTGTATGGTATCCTTATTATCAATCTTACGAGGATTCTATTGAGAGAGTAAAGCGAAGGTTTTTGAAATTCCTATTTCTTAGGATCGACGGTATATGTCCTATGAGGGGTATAGACTATGCCACATTATTGGAGAGACATGCGGTCCGGAGTATTTCGGAAAGAAGGCAAATATACAGTGCGCGGTTTCTTTAAACACCGATTGACAACCAAATCAATTGGGCAACCAAATCAATCTGCTGTCTGAAATCAATTTGAACGTTCTTCGTTTGTCTTCGTGCAGTGTTCAATCGTTTTGGCCTTTAACTGCAAGAACTAATGTGCTGCTAAAATCGCAATGCAGTTTATTAATTCATATATTAATGTTTAATACTAAAGTTTTGTTTGAAATAAAATTTTGTTCTGTATTCTTTTAATCCATATGTGTATTCCTAAAATATTCATTATTTGAAGCAATTTAAAATCGCTGTATTCGCTAAACCGAACATTTCCTTTTTCCAACGGGATGTACAAGCTTTTTAAAGCTTGTCATAACCTCAGGAGGCTTTAGTGTGTAAATTGTGTGTGTAAAGTGTTCCATGATTTTTCTACTATCACTCCCTTATCGTAAAGGGTTAAGCATAGTTAATTATTCTCCAACTGCGAATGGTGATGATGTTGCTAAGTGGTTATTGGAGCGGTAGCCGTTGTCGTAGACATAATTCTGCCTCTATTGTAGGTGGAAATCCAAGTGCACTAAGTTTCTTCAAGAGTATGATACGGTCAATAGTGTCAAACACTTGCGAAAAATTAGTGTAAATAACATCTAGGTGTCAAGCGCTATCCAGTACCGAAGATATCTCATTTGTAATCACCGCAAGGTTCGTTACAGTAGAGCTGCCAGGTACAAATCTATGTTGTTGAGGACATGTACGGTCTGATATAATTCTTTGCAATACATGTTCAAAAATCTTGGAAAAGTTTGGCAAAACGACAATAAGCCTATAATTCCAAACATCAGCTGCATCGCCTTTCTTAAGAACTATTTTTCAGCTAGAAACGTGGCTTCCTTTAAATATAGGTTGAATATATACTCTAGAAGTTTCGAGAAAATGCAGGCACAGAACCTCACAAGAAAGCTTTGGTATGTTAACATGGCCTGCCGTAACTTTGTTCTTCAGCCTTTTACAGACGGCAAAGATCTCCATATCGGAAAGAACAGGGATGCAAAACAGAGGACAGTTAGAAATAACATCAGGAGGAGCAGGGATATCATCAGTAAATAAATATACCGCGGCAATCATCTGCACAAAAGCGTCAATACCTTCTGGGGTACCAAAACTAATACCGTTTAAATAAAATTTTCCAGGAATTTTAGATTGGTCATATTGCCAAAAAGCGTTTGGATCAGTTCTTATTTTATTCTCAGTTGCAGAAATGTAGTTTTTGTGTTCCAGGGATGACTCAACCTTTAGTGATCCTCTAATGTGTAGAAGTCTCCTTCCATGGTTTTCAAGGCCCGTAGTTTTTCATTTCGGGTATACACCACGAAAGTCTGACGTAGCTGCGACGGAGATAACCGGAACATTGTCTACAGTTGAGTATAGCCTAGCATAGAACACAAGATGCCAAATGGCAAATCAAGAAGTCTGTTGTTGAATAAGAAGTTGTGTTGCGTGAAGTCAAAAAAATCTATGAAATTCATTAATAGAAATAGCTTATCATCATAGACGGACGGGGAGAACCGTTACCCCGGTATAATAAGGCCTGCCTGCTCTAACGTCAGCAGGCTGTGTATCCAAATTATATTGTTTTATTTAAAAAAAATACTGTGTAGTGATATTTCCGTGCTTTGTTGGTGATATCAGTAATGTTTTTCTAGCGTTGTATAAGCAATAAAACCTGAAACGGTAAAAGCGTGACTCGGGCGGTCTGTTTATAGTACTGTGGCGTCAGCTGTTTTCCAACAATGTATACTAGGGTTTGTGAGTAACACTTTGTAAAAGAAGATATTATTTATTTTCCACCAGCTACAGAATCAAGGACCGGTGAAGCTATAACTGTAGGTTTTAAAAAATCCTAGGCTTAAAAAATAAGTGCAAAAAAACGCTTCCTTTACCGCTTAGGCTAATATCGTGCATGGCGATACATCACCTAAACAGCGTGACGTCATTAAAGACGCTGAGACCTTGTTGTCTCGGTGATAACGTGAAACTCATATAATTTAGATAAATTGAAATTGCCCAAAATCGGCAGTGATTTGTTCATAATTCTTCTTATTTTTCTACCTGTCGCCCTAAGCGGGCATAGAGCACCTTTTAAAGGTGTTTCCATAGCAGATTCTCCATTGCACTGACAGGCCTGCAATTCCTTACGAATCTTCCTACTTGGTCTCTCCACTACTTTTTATCTTGCGCCAACTATTTTATTGTTTCTCGCTTGCTTTGTTCATAATAATCAACTTTAATTGTTCCAGAAAGGTCTCGAGGTCATCTAATGCGGTGTTGGGAAGAATATATATGTACCACCACCGCATACTCTTGCGCTCTAATAACATTTTACAAAGTCTGTTTTAAGGAAAAATGTTAATGTTAACACAAATGTGTTAGAAATCGAATAAATTCTTATCAATATCGAGATATTTTAAACATCCAGGCGTGCATCCAAAGTCACCAGAAAACATGCACAATTCAGATTTATATAATAGACTCCCTTCGTCCTCGGATCGTAGTCGATATATTGTATAAAATGCGCGCCAAACGAGAAGAACTCCGGCTAAAGAGTTAGGTATACCTCTATACGCCGAGGTTTTGCCATTTATCTGGGCTCGGCACTCTTGCGTGCCCCGGTCTCGATCGTGCCAATTACGGGCTTTAAAGTGTTCGCGAAATAAAACAAACACGAGGCCGAAACGTCGGCTTTTTATTCCGGGATAAGACCTCACCGTACTATGCTGTAATATATTATTAAATGCGAGTTCACCTACGCTTTGTGTCCGGCGTACGGTGTATTCCTCTTGTTCTATAAGCGTATGGCTCGCCACGACTACGTGTTCGACGGATGTTATACGGCCAAACGGGGTACGGGATTCGAGATTTTTATATGCCGTTTAAATTAGTTAGGTGTTTTTGTATTCTTTAGGAAAATGGCACAGATATATAAGCAGGCGAATCGATTGATCTGAAAAGGAATCAAATGATAATTGTAAGTATTTTTAAATTTTTGCAAACTTGCTGTGTTTTTGCAACGTTTAATGATGAAAAATGGACACAGTGAAAGAAAGAAAAAGGTTTACCCAGGCAATATAATAATAATAATAGGTATTTATTTTAGCAGTGAGACATACTGTAATGTTTTATATGAAGGAAATTATAAAAAAAATATAATATTTTTAAATTCATTAATTGTGCGGTTTGGAAGTTCGGGAGTCCTGTGACCAGATTTTTGGAATGAAACGCAAGAAAAGAAAAAAAACATGAGAAAATTTACTTACCACAAGAATACGCTACTTTGTTGATAAATTAAAAAGAAAGTGGAACATCACAAGGTCCCAGCGACGCCATTAATCCCAAATACAGCTTCGGCAAAAACTACAAAACGGTAATACCAGATAGAGAAGAATGGAAAAAAAAGACCACCTATTAAAATCGAATCTATCTGATACACAGACGGCTCAAAAACGGAAACTGGGGTCGGAAACGGAATTTGTGGGATTAAACCAAAAATAACTAAGGCACTAAGCCTAATTCAAAACGCCACAGTTTTTCAAGCCGAAATAACAGCAGTACTAGGGTGTATTGAAGAATTAGACAAGCAAGAAGCCAATTACTAGGCGAAGTCGAAACTGGTGTGGGACTGCATGAATGCGCGCAACAGGCTGGGTAGCCGAACTAAGGTGACCCTGGTCTGGGTACCAGGACAAGAAGTTCATTGAAGTCAAGGTTGACAAATTAGCCCAAATGGGCTTGACAACTGCTGACAAAAACTCAAACCACTCTGTAGACATGGCTTATACGGTAATTCAAGCAACTTCTAAACAATGGAAAGATAAGAAATCTCAAAACTGGTGAAAGAGTATTCCAGGTCAGAGATAGGCCAAGCAATTTCTGATTGTCACGGGCCTAAATTTACAACAGATCTACTAAGCAGGGACAGAAAGTCCGTTCGAACAATAGTAGGCCTGCTAACAGGACATTGGATGCTCAAGAAACACATGAGCAACCTAGGCCTGATAGAGGAAACAGCATGTAGATTCTGCCAGGCGGAAGGAGAGACTGCCGTCCATGTGCTGTGCAATTGTACAGCAATATGGCTCAGGCTGCAGGAATATGACTCTCAGAAACGGGCGCGGAATATCTAAAAGCCGAAGCCTATGTAGAGGGATCATTCACAAGGCTGGTAGGTTTGGTAAAAAAGCCAAGCTAGCGTAATTGATCCAATGACAGAGGAACCACAGTTGATCTGAAAACAAATTCCTGTAATGCAGATGAGTGTTGGTGTCGATGCACCCATATTTTTAAATTATATTCTTGAGAAACTTAACCAACAAGCGACATTACCTAACTCTGGGCAGAAACTATACGGGGGAAAACGAAAGTTAAAACCCCAGAAATACGATCACGTCATGTATTTAGCCAACAAATATGTACCAGCGGCAGACAAGTGGTACTACAATCAAATATCTGAAATACAAAACGCTGGAAACCAGACCAATCAGATGGACGATTGTATTGACGACGATTCTAACTAAACTACCAATGATTTCCATTTTCTACATTTCAGTTTGTTTTGGAGTTACTCCAATTTATTTATGTATATGTTTTGGTCCAATTCAATACTTAAGCAATAAATAAATTACAAAAGGTATGGTTTTTACACCTTTTTATGCAGGAACAAGGTATCTGAAACTGTATTCTTGGTTTCCGAGTTGAAATCGCATCGTTATCGTAGCTTTGGCCGATGTTTCGTCCACACTCTTATAGGACATCTTCAGGACTACCCCTTACATCACACAACTGATTAAACCTCCTCGCAACCGCCATGCTTCATCGATGCATAACATTTCCGCTTCATCAACGCATAATATTTCCGCGTCATTGACCCAGAACAAACCCTACGAAACCCCTCCGGAATGAAGAAATTTCCGGTCAGTGTGCAGTAACAGCCCTAAAGATGTTCCATAAGAGTGTGGACGAAACATCGACCAAAGTTACAACGACGCGGTTCCAACCCTGAAACCAAGAGTGTAGTATTATTGACGACCGCGGAAACCTACGGGCCAAATTCCAGGTATTTGCAAATTTGGTGGAAAAACCCAGCATCTCCTTTTTGTGGAATTTACTGGTGGATCTGCTTGTTGTCAGGTATGAAACATGAAAAGTATTCGCCTTTGACATACAAATTGTATAACTGTCTTCGCTACAAGGTTTTCAAGTGCAAAAGCCATCTGTATTGGAACCTTTTTTTCTCATAAAAAAAATATATTAAATAGTTTTTAATGTCTAATCACTTATAAGTTATAAGGGATTACTAGAGCCACGCAAACTGCGTTGGAAGCCAGTGGCTGACGCATAAAAGTTTACACAAAATAAACACGGCCGGGACAATTCGGTATAAGCGTCAGTATAACTGCGACTCGAAAGCCGATCTGTTGTGTATGCATCTAAGCTGTCGTATACTAAATCGTAGTTCTACGTTTGTTTTGAAAATGTTTCCTATGTCGCGAAAACGACCAAAATTGGACACAATAAGAGAATTTATTGCAGAAATGCCTGATTTAAAGTGTGATGGCGCTAAAATTCAATGTGTAGTGTGTAAAATAGATTTAATGTGTTGGTCGAAAAGTAATTGTCTACGGCACGTAAATAGTGCAGGGCATGTTTCAAAAAAAAATTCCACACGAGATTATGACAAATTGAAATTTAATTTATGTGTTTATTGCATGTAATTTACCATTTCATTTACTAAGGAAGAAAGCATACGTCTCGTTTTGGAATGAATATTCGGACTTTAAGTTACCAAGTGAGAGAACATTACAGAGAGTTTGTGCCATCTGCTCGTGAGCATGTCGAGAAAAGAATTAAATCGGAGTTGCAAGATAAAAAACTGTGGTTATGTGTGGACGAAACAACAGATCGTAAAAAACATTCTGTGGTTAATGTAATGGTACGCACAATAGAACCACATCGACCGTCACCCTCAATTTTACTAGCTTCCAGACGAATACAACAATGCACTGCCGAAGTAATTTCAATGTTGGTGTTAAATACATTGGAAAAGTTTGAACTTTCAACAAATCAACTGTTGATGTTTATGAGTGATGGTGCCGCAAACATGCTTGCTGTAGGTCGATCTCTTAAAAAACATTGTGCTAACTTGTTGCATATTACATGTAAAATTCATACTCTCAGTCTCGTAGCAGATAGTATCAGAAAATGTTATCCCGAGGTAGACGCACATACAAAAGCTGTGTTTGTAAAATCCCCAAAACGTATTCGGGAATTTCATAGACTATACACCGGTATTCCTGAACCACCACAACCTATTCTTACTCGTTGGGGAACATGGTTAGAGGCTGCATTTTATTATCTTAAATATTTTGAGAATATAGAGAACGTGATTTTACAATTCGACCCAAAGGAAGCTGCGGCTGTCAAGGTAAACCGCTTGAAATTTCAGGATAGTCAAGTTAAAACAGATTTGGAAATCATTCAGAACAATTACGTGGGACTAGCGGATGCGATAGAAAAACTACAAAATTCTTCGGTGACGTTAGTGGAATCTTTGCAAATAGTGAAACATGTTCACGTACAGCTATGCGCGATAGAAGACGCAAGAAATGTTTGTGTTTTAGAAAGGTTTGAAAGTGTTTTAGATAAAGACTCTGATTTTGGCACATTAAGACAAATTTGTGAAGGTGTGTCAACAGAACCGTTAAGTTATTTGAAAGATTATTTTACTTACGCAAATATAACGTCACTAGATGTAGAATGTTCGTTTTCGGCATACAAAAACACTTTTTCTTCACGCCGCACTCAAACACGCAAACAACTTTGGAAACATATCCAATGTTACAAATATTAAATAGACATTATCCACTTTGTGATTTCACGGAGGACTCTTAAAACGGTGTGTTTGAGCACGTATCACATTTAATTTATTTTGTGTAAACTTTTATGCGTCCACCACTGGCTTTCAGCGCAGTTGCGTTGCTCTAGTCGGAGATTATTAACGCTGACTGAGCTATTTTTTTATGCATAAGGTATAGCAACACTGTTTCCAAATTTCTGAAAATATAACCTTCTCAAAAGCATAGTTGATCCAACAGTTTTAGCTGGTTTCCAGTGAGTAATCGCCTTTGCGCTTTTAAAACCTGTTAAGGTCGCTAGAATAATCAGGTGACATTGCTAGTTCCATATTAAACAAAAGATTGTATAGGGTTGTGATGAATCAATACCACAGTATTGATTCATCAATCAACATTTTGAGCTTAATTCAAATGATACTTTAAATTAGTTTTTCCATATAGAACACCAGTGTGAACATACTTTCAAGAACATAGTACATTTTCAAATTACGAATTTTGTTGCATGTGTGTCTTGCTTCAAATAGAATTTTATTTATTTAAAAAATGGCAATTAATTAACAATTATTTATAATACGAATTGTATGGTTTCATGGAGACCACTAGGCTACCAGCTTTGTAATCGAACGCAAACTAGCAAGTAGACTTTTATCATAACAAGTGTTCTTGACTAAATGCTTTCCATATCATTCGCAGCCTATTAAATGTTATATAGAGAAGGTAAATTAAATCTTATTAAGGTAGAATGTGGGAATGTATAAACGTACAGTAGATGACAATGCGATAAGATAGATGTCGCTTTGGCCGTCACGAATGTCGCATGTCGTCGGTCGGAATACAATTATAAAATATTAGGAAGCGTAACTTCCTCGGTGACGCTATTCAAACGCGGATGCAATTAAAAATATTTTAATTAATCACTGTCACAATCTACGAGGATGGTACGATATACTGTTTTCATTTCATTGTTTTATGTAAAAAGAAAGACAGTTAAATATTAGTTCCGTGTACTTATTAATGTTGCAATAGAATCGAAAAAAATAATATGCTAGTACTCACGAAGACCTATAAAAGAAAACTGTACGCAGAGAAATGGTTTCTTGCATCAAGAAAATAGATTTTCATCTTGCAAAAATCAGTCTCTATTCAAGAACATATTTTTATTTCAAGTTTTGAGTTAAGAAAATATTCGTATTAAATGTAGGAATGGAAAAATGGTCTAGATCTCCCAAAGTTCTATTCCATTGAGAAATTCGTGTTCAAAAAACAAAAATTACAATAATGGTAAAAAGAACCCAAAGTTAATAACTAAAATTAAGTAGTAGTAGTAGTTTAATAATTAGTGAAACGCAATTGCGCTGAAAGCCAGTGGCGGACGCATAAAAGTTTACACAAAATAAATTAAATGTGATACGTGCTCAAATACTTACCGTTTTAAGAGTCCTCCGTGAAATCACAAAGTGGATAATGTCTATTTAATATTTGTAACATTAGATATGTTTCCAAAGTTGTTTCGGCAAAGTGAGTGCGGCGTGAAGAAAAAGTGTTTTTGTACGCCGAAAACGAACGTGCTACATCTAGTGACGTTATATTTGCCTAAGTAAAATAATCTTTCAAATAACTTAACGGTTCTGTTGACGCATCTTCACAAATTTGTCTTAATGTGCCAAAATCAGAGTCTTTATCTAAAACACTTTCAAACCTTTGTAAAACACAAACATTCTTTTCGTCTTCTATCGCGCATAGCTGTGCGTGAACATGTTGCACAACTTACCCGGATTGGGGTATATCTTAGCACGATTTACTTTGTCGGCATCAAATGGACTTACTAAAACTCCATAGCGCTCGGTACCTACAGAAGCTTCTTAAAAACAAAGTTGATTGTTCTTACTGGTTCTCAACTATATCCTTTAACGTTCCGCGACTGGCGTCCCATCATGCATCTACTTTCAGTATGCCAACATCAAGGACCAACCTACTACTCCGTGTACCAATCTACCACATGACACGTAGTGCCAACGAACAATTATGAAGACATCTTTGTCGGTTCCTTTTACAAATGAATAGTTTTTTTTTCTTTATTATAATTTTGTGCACTTATACCAATCCGTCTATTTTTCTGAATGTACAATGTTTTATTTTTCTTCTGTCATGTTATAAATACATTCACAACTTTTTAATCCCGTAATTGGGGTTAACCTGTTGAGTAAAATATATTATTATTATTTCCTCCACCCCGACACCTGGCCCAGCAAACGACCACAGACGCAGGGTCTGCACTCGCTCCCCGGGGTTCTCACGCGGAAGGCAAGTAAATGGCGCCCATGTGGAAAACCGCTCACCACTCATTGCTGTTAACGTAGCCCCCTGAAGTTTCGCCGAACCGGTGCCGGTCTCTGTGGTAACTCGGCGCAGCTCGCGAGTACGCCCCATCACCGAAGGATCTCCAGCCGCTTCGTCAGCAGGCAATCAGCGAGTGGTTAGTCTAGCCCTGGATGGTGTATGGCTAGCTTCAGGGGCACGTAGGATCCGGAGAGACGCGAGTATGACCTGCTTCTGAAGCTGACAGGTGAGTATGTGCACGTTTGTTTTCTTAAGTATTTTAATTTTTTTCTGGTGTTCAAGTATCATGGTTTAGATTTCGCCCAAGGAGCCGATAATAATAGGGATGAAATGGATCTGAAAGCTCTCGTAAGTAAGTCGTAGTTGGTATAATAGATCCAAATACTTCTCTCTCTTTTCCGTTTGCTTTTCAGTCACTCTGGTGTCGCACGGGCAGGACATGTCGACAATACACATATCCTTCTCCTTGTAATTCAAGATTACCATATCAGGTTTATTGGCGGAGACTCGCGCTGTAGTGTGGAAGGGAAAATTGCAAAATATCTTGCAGCTCTCGTTGGAAACCGTTGCAGACAAGTCTAACTTTTGAAACGGCGGCAATAACAGCTGGTTATTGCTATAGAGATGGCGTAATGGAAAGTATAACATTTTTAGGGCCATGTCATGACGAGATATATATAAGTTTGGAGCATATTTTGGGCATGCTGATAGTAATGCATTATGGTTTCCTCTGTTGTTTTATATGCTCTACAGCGGATGTCATCCAAATGTAAATTATTATTATTATTATTATTATTATGGAGTTGGTAGGACATTATAATAAACGTGTAATCAACAAAATAGTAATTTCAGTAAGCTTTACAAACATCTTAAAAACATTCTTAGATTTAAACTACATATTCACTCTATTAAGGTAACTGCGACGCTATTTTATATGATGGTAGTGCTGCGTCTGGAAGTTGTCCGCGCTGAAATTGCTTCTGCTGGAAATTCTGCTGATTAGCCATTCCGCAATGAATATCTGCTGATACTTCGAAACGTTAATTTGTTAAAATCAGCGCAATACAAAAAAAAACTCATAAAAATGTTAGGTTATATTATTTGTTGTGACCACACTACCTGAATGACAGAATTATTTGACAAATTCATGTCAGCATCGGAATATTTCCAATGCAGCATAAGAAAACCTAAAATAATTCAAATTTTCTTCGTTTTATCCGTAATTCCATCTAGAATAGCGTGCTGTAATAGCCATTAATAAGTTATAAATATCTGAAAGCCTATAAGTAGGAAACAGGGCAGACATGGTATGCTTGGGAGAAGAAGAAGAAGGACCGCAACGCAGGCAAAGGTAAGCGACGAAGCCTTCAAGAAACAGTGTAACGCATCCCATCCGGACGTATATTATAATCCTAGAGGTGTGCGCATGATCTAGATTGCAGATATTGTCACCAGATATCGCCGCGCTGAGCCGGAGGCCGAACTGGCGAAGATGGTCGAGATAAGCGCCATCTCCGGGGTGGTCGCAGCACGGCACGCCGCGACCTCTCATTTGAATATGCTCGTATGTTACCGTTGGAGTGGTTCGGCGCTCTTCCGGACCTTCTCCTGGCTGGCTGGGAAATCTGCATTCGTGCCGTTTAAGCTCGTCGCTTCGTACGATCTTTCCCTCTTTCTCCATGTTCGCCAGTTCGCATCGTACACAAAAACATTGTTCTAAGGTAAGTACTTACACTGTCGTCCCAAAAACTCGGACGTTAGAAAGCTTTTGAATAGGAAAAAATCCCTGGAAATTGTCCAAAATCTAATTATTTTAATCGTAAAAACTAAAATTAAAGTTTTTGATAATTTCATAACATTTTGATGAGAATTTCATCAATTTTGGGAAAAAGAATGTTAGTAATGCTGTGACAAAAAATAAATTGACACCATTTAATTAGCTGAAGTACGGTGAATCAGAATCTGATATCAAAAATAAAATCATCACCTGTATTATCTAGTTCATTGGGTATTTATACCTATACGATCAAATCCATCAACTAATTCTTTTCCGAGGACCAAACTGTTTAGATGTTAACAGCAGCTGACTTCGAGCTATTATGTTATGTACAGTTGGATTCACAAATTGTATCTTGTTTGCCTTTGCCCACTGTTAATACGTTTCTTTCAAGACTTTTTAATGGTCCTGAATTGTTGCTGAAGTAGAGATAGCAGAAGCTACAGTTTTAAAAATCTTACATGAAAATTTAGGAACGAGCAAGGCGTCAGCACGTTGGACTCCGAAATTGCTTACTCCTGAACATAAATTGTGTTGGCAACAAATTTGTGTGGAAAACTTGGCGGCATTGGCCGATGACAAAGATCTTTATTCAAAAATTGCAACACGTGATGAGACGTGGGTGTAACACTGAGACCCACCGACAAACAAGAATCCATGCAGTAGGTTCATAAGAGATCTCAGCCACCAAAAATAGCTAGAACGCAGTTTTCACTAGGAAAATTGATGGCTACAGTGCTTTAGGATGCAATTAATTGAATATATGGAAAAAAAGCACTACAATGACAGGGAAAGTTTACAAGTTTATGCTGCTTCATGACAATGCCAAAGTCCACAAAGCTCACCAAGTCCAAAAGGTAACCAATGACTGCTGTTTTATGGAGATGAAATAGTTGTCTGAAGACCTACCGAAATAGGTTTATTAGAAAAATAAAAAAAATATGATGATAATGAAATAAGTGTCTAGCCGTTAGTGAAAAATATTTTTTTTGTTTCCTAAATCTTTTTCTTCATGGCTAGGTAGATAACATAGAAATCCCCCCTCGTATTTTTAACCCAAAATGTTTGTAAATTCTACGGCGTAGCAAAGTAATTTGACAACTGACAATTGGCAACATGACTTTTCACCTTGTGTAAACCTCAAGCGATAACCAGTAGTAAATCTAGAAAATATGTTCCTACTTTACCTAACGCTGTATTCTTGAAGTGAACGGACTGTTGACTTAGCTTAACGAACTTAGAACTTATGGACGAAAGTGTATATTGATCTGTGTAGGTAAGTCGCGGTGTAAGCACGGGCATGCTTTGGTGCGCTTTTAATGACGTGTTTCCCTTTAACAAGATAAGACAAGATGCCAGATAATATAAATTTAATACAGCGCGCCCAGGCCGTTGTGTGTGCGCCAATAAAAACGTACAATCGAAAGGCATGCGAGTGCTCTTTATCATTTCTCTTTGCGGAGAGACGATCGTCTTCGTGTGTTTGGTAGTACCTATGTACACACATATCTATCTGTGTATGTGCTGCAGAGGTCCGGTGCCCAACCGGTGGCCATATTTCACGCTGACAATGAGCGAGGGCCGTTTTGTGTATCGCACTTGCTCCAAGCGCATTACTATAAAGTCTTCGGGAGTTTAATTTATTATTTAAAGTCTTCATCGTTTATGAAGCACTTAGTTCGAACGTTTATTTCCCTCTTCGCGAAAAGGGAACGAATTACCGAAGGCGTAGACACTTTCAGAACTCAGATCGCGTTTACAATTTTGTTTTTGTGAAGAGATAATTTACGGTCTTGAAATCAGTGGAAAAGTATTTGATATTATTGAGATCTGCATGAAAATTTGCGGATAGTTTTAGCTTAAAGACTAAATAAAGACTTGTTTCGACGATCCTCTCCTCGCAACAGAGCAAGGCCTTTGGCCTTTAAGCTCCCCCAACGCAAAGATATTGGTTAAATCGCCCTGTCAGAACATTTTTAGACATTCGCCAAGATTTTAAGAAACCCAAAAGCGATACACCGCACTATGGGGCCAAACTGCTTTGCCATGGCCAAAAATCTGCAATTTTCTTATTAATAGAAATATAGCAGTGAAATTTAGCAGACATGTACAGAAATGTCTAAGATCTCAAATGAGTATAAAATTCTCCACAGAAAACTTACAATTGCTTAAAAAACGTTAATTTATGGCCATTTTAATAATAATGCGAAATCATTTTTTTATTAAATCAAAGTAAACTTTTCTATTGGTAAATAACAGTACATATTTACATAACAACAATTAGGTGTTTGTACGAAATCTGCATAAAATACAGCAACATTTGGTATCTTATTTTAGCAATATTCACTGAAAATTACGTTGCTTTTCATAATGGAAGAGCACTAAAACAGAAAATGCTTTTACTCTAACAATTGTATTGCTTCTTCGTCCAGTTCAACATTTACAGGCGTGGATACTTTTCTGAGACTGGATATATAGGGATCTGATGTAAACAGTAGGGTACAGAAAATTTCGTTCGTAGCAGAACGCGAACATTTTCTTGCGAGATGTAATCTGTATAATTTGTAATCTTTATTGGGCGATTCTTGGGCTTCTTCAGATAACTGTCCGAGTGGCAAAACTGCATTATAGCGAATTATATTTTCCCCATGAAGCAGGACTGTATGTACTCATGAAAGCATATAGTACCAATTATATTTGTTCACATACAATTGCGCAGTTTCAAATGCACACTGACCAACCTTTTGGGAATTAATCTGCCTACCGCATGACAATGTTTGTAGTATTATGTGAAATCTGGAAATAAGCTCTTGATCAACTTCAGCTATATCCGCTGTACAAGCTGGATTAGCGAAAAATCTTCTAGCGGTATTCCCGTCATTACTGTTTTCACTATTTTGTCGTGGTTCATCCATTATCAGTCCACACTCTTTTCGAAACCTATCAGGAACGTAAGTTTCCTTTGCTTGCTTTTCGGTTTTCATGTCTTCGGTGGTTGCCGCCCATTTCTTAAACCACAAATTATAGGAAATGTGAAGAACTAACTCCATGAATCTTACCCACGTATGCAATGTGAGAGGCCAAATCCAAAAGCGTTTTCGTTTTCTTGTTTCTGCCTCACCCGATCCAGATCGTTCATTTCCGTGGGCTTGGCAAGGCACACAACACTTGTTGAAGTAGAAGGAGTATGGGTTAGTACCTGCACCACTTTACCATCAATCATTGTAAACAAAAGCTCGTGCTTTATTGTGACCCGTTCTCATTTCCTTACTGAAGTACACAACAAGGTACAGATCTGAGCTTCTATTTCGTTCACAGTAGCTCTTGTTTTTTCAGGAGTTTCTTTTGAAAACTCGATTGAAATGGGCCTGCAATACCTCACAAAAGCTGGGGAGGGATTCTGCCAAATTACACTCTATGTTAGTTCATCAGTAAGGCGAATTGGTACCAAGGAAGCGACAAATAAATTGCTGTCAGCTATCAGGGAGCTATCACCGGGAAAAATTTGTTTATATTCACTTTGTCCTGAAGAACTATCACAGCCCCACTTAGTGTATAAACGTAACTGTGATGATTTTTGTAGGTCAATAGAATCGATCATCAAAATTCTCTTGCATGTGTAATCGAGGAGCGACTGTAGTGTTACTTTCGCACTTATGTCAGTAATTTCAATTGGAGTTGGATAACCTTAGCATCGCGCAGTTTCTTGTACGATGGCAATAAACTGCACTGTTTAGTGTGCGAGCCCATCAAAATTTTCTCGCACACTTTACAAACTATTTTAGCACCGTCGTTCAATAAATCTGGAAACTCACAGATAATGTTTTTTACTTTATCAGCAAAGGGCCGTTGTTTAGCCTTGCTCACACTGGACATTTTTAATTAAAGATTTCCTTGAGTAACTAGTATTCCGCTTACCTGATTTAATTCACACGCACACGCCGCGCTAGTGATGATGAATGTGTACGAAATTTAGCTGCTTTGCCACCCGGCAGATATTTACGCATCGCATCAGACAGGCGCGCACCCAGTTCCGTTGGCTGCTCCAGCTGTAACGGCTATGCTAGGACAACACGATGATCTTACCTTAGTCATTTTGCTTGTGTTCATTAGTTTTTCTAAGAAATATTAAATAAATAATAATTCCCGACGATTCTTCCTAATCCCTAATTCTAAGTAGCATTATATACAATAAATTCTATTCAATATAGTCCAGTGGTCGTTTGTACATCATCGCATAACAACGCAAATATGCCGAAAGAACGTGTTTCTGCTCAAACAAAATTAAATAAACTGATTCGCGAATTCGGTAAAAATATTCTTAGTACTGATGCTACCGTATTATTTTGGAAAGTGTGTGATACAAAAGTGAATTATGAAAAAAAGCACTTTGTAACGCAACATCTTGTGACAGCAAAGCACAAAGCTGGCACTAATAAAGTCCCCGACGGTAAGAAAACGTGTCTACTACAAAATTTTGCTGCAATTTCGAAACGGCAGTCCCAATTTTCCTTTAATTTATGTAAGGCATTTATAGATGCTATCCACTATGGAAACTAAAAAACCCAACGCTTAATACATTCCTCGAAAAATATACTAAAGAGCTCATTCCTTGCGAATCCACGCTCCGAAAAAATTATGTCGATACAGTTTATACGGAAATAATGAAGCGAATAAGGAAAGAAATACACGAGGAAAATATTTGGGTATCAATTGACGAGAAAACAGATACACTTGGCTGATATGTTGCTAACGTAATAATTGGAACTTTGGAACCATTACGGAAATCGAAAGTTTATTTACTAACTAGTGAAGTACTCGAATCTACTAACAATTCTACAATAGCACAATTATTTACAAACGCACTATCCTTGCTGTGGCCTGGTGGAGTAAAACACGAAAGAGTTTTACTGCTGCTAAAGTCCTTCAAATAATATTTCCCAAAATGATACACGCCACATGCATTGCTCACGCATTCCACAGAGTTGCTCAAGGAACGCGTACTTTATTTCACGGCGTCGATCTTTTGATTTTAAATATAAAAAAGTTTTTCTAAAGACTCCATCGCGACTTCGATATTTTAAAGAAATTGCACCAGATATTCCACCGCCACCTCGACCTATTTTAACGAGATGGGAAGTATGGATATCAGCTGCCGTCTATTATGCTACGCACTATGAAAAAAATTTAGAGATAATAGACGGTGTCGAAGATGACGCATCAATTCAAATTTGCCAAAAGATTTTAGCTAAGAAAGTTATTCGCTCTGACTTGGCATATGTAAAGGTCCATATTGGTTCATTGTCAGATTTCATCAAATCCCTAGAAGAGAAAAATTTAACACTAGCGGACCAATTTCACATTCTGGATGACGTCGTGCAGATAATTAAAGAGGCACCGGGTTTAAAAGGGGACTTCATCAAAGAAAAGTGTGAGAAAGTGATACAGAGTAATAGCGGTTTACGTCAATTACCTGAAATTCATTTAGCGTTATCAGAAGATACTTTTATGAAGGTGCGTGTGAAGATGCATTAAGTTGTTTCAAAGATTATTTTAAATATGCAAATATAAGATCGCTAGATGTCGAACGGTCGTTTTCGGCATCAGAAAACATTTATTCCGCACGTCGTACTCACTTGACTGAAACAGCTGTGGAAACATATCTAATGATTCAAATATTTAACAGATGTTACCCAGTTTGTGATTTCACGGAAGACTTTTAAAACGGTAAGTGTTTCAGCACGTTTTATAATTTATTTCTAACCTTCTATTTTATGTGTAAACTTTTATGCGCTCGCCGCGTCTCTGGCTGTTACCGCATATTTGCCCAGGTTAGTTATAAATGGTATTTATCCCATAAAAATCAATTTAGTAACCTAATTAAACGAAGCAAACCAACGCAAAATTATGCAAATTCTCTCGTAAATAACAGCAATAAATTAGGTGAGGTATTCTTTTAGCTGAATAATGTATGCATAAACTTTGGACTAAAGCGTATGCGAGTTTATAATACGTACGTACATGCTACCGGCCGCTGTAGGTAATGAGATTGCCAATTAGCTTCAACGTTATCCAATTGGCGATCCGTTTGACATTCGATATGCGCGCTATTGCGATGGTGGACGAAGATCATGATTATGATGATGATGATGGGGCCACGTGTCTCGGGCTTTAATACGTTAGAATTAATTATATAATTAGGTTCATTGCGATCGCGTGAATATCGCCGGCATAATTAAATGTATTATGACGTGTCAATTTTGTCTTTTCGTTTTTCGCATATCGCTATATCGTGAACCCGTGTCCAAGTCTATACGTAAGGTTAGAAAGAGAAGCTAAAGGAAGGGAAGTAACGGGGGAAGGTTAATTGTTGCGTGCTAAGAAATTTTAGGATATACGGATCTCGCACAGGTGTTTCGACAGGTGACAATTAATATTCATTCGTACTACAACAGACTCGTCACAATACACATACGGAAAGCTTTGCATAATATTATTGCGTTTTACATTCAACAACGCCGTTCCTTTTGCCATCCATCCGTGATATAAATTCATATTAGCCAGTTTGTTTATTATTTAAAGGAATTAACGAGGTTGATAAGCGTTAAGTATTGCGCGACACGATCCGATGAAGCGTGCGCCATTTGAATGGCATCTTTAGTACCGTTAAATGTGAATAATACCGTGTAAACAATGAATAAATAATGTAGTTCTTCATTACTTGTCCATTATTGTCGATGCCATGAGTAATTCGTGTAAATTAAACCGGATACTAATGGTCAAATATAAGTATTTCTTGTTGAATATGCACTACTATGCAATACTCGTGCTCTCCTACGCTTTCTAAAAAAAAAACTAAGAACAAAATTTGTTTTCCTGTTTTAGTGTATCTGGTACACATGACGGATAAGTGTCTTTAGTACAGATTTATGAAAGAAGTTATTCTCTATAAAAGTTTTTGCTTATTCTAAAGGTCTCAAATAACACAATTTTTGACGTAAATTTCTGAATATTGCGTAAAATAGCTGCTTTTTTAATTTTTGAAGCAGAATTTCTATTAGCTCGTTAACTATAACTATGTATGGATTAATTTCGTCTTCAGTTCCACATTTTATAGTGTCATACCATCATATATCAACAAATTGTCCGCTGCGTTGCAAAATTTCGTGAAACTGGTGCAGTAAGTCGCAAACTCGATAAAGCTTTCACAGGAAACAAATTTGTCATATGGCACTTGTCAGCATATTCTTAGAAAAGGTCTCGAAAAATATCTACATACTAGGATGACTGCGGCAGCGTCACCGCTTATTGACTGTATTCTGGTCTCGGAAAGTGCAGAGATTTTTGGCAGTGGTGCTATCAACTGCCATATCTCTGACTATGATTTTGTGTTTTGTGTCGTTGGATTGAGTGTGCAATCGAGTGCGGCCATCTTTCCTACATGTCGTGATTTTAAAAATATGTCAATACCAGATTTTTAATTTGACTTATTGCAAATAGACTTCAAATACATACTTTACTTGGACAACGTAGACGATAAGATTGCGTACTTTAATTTTTGTATTTTGAATCTGTTTGATAAACATGCTCCATTGATAACACGAAAGTTCACTAAGGGACATATTCCATGGCTCACTGATAATTTAAAACTTTTAATGGATTTGCGTGACAAAGCTAAACATAAATTTCAAAGAATAAAACAGACAAATGATTGGAATTACAATAAAAGTTTTAGAAACCTAACCAATCGCACTTTCAAACTTGAAAAAAGAGCTTTGTTTGATTATATATCTCGATCTAGGGACAAGAGAGATCTATGGAGGAACTTGAGCCATCTACGTTTACAAAAACAAGAAAATAATATTCCCCCATTCCTGGCGGACCCGGACAAAATTAGCGACTATCTTGTAAACTCTATACATAGGACTGATTCTATTGCATCAGATTTCTTGGGTTAATCACCACCTTCTTATTCGTTCGCTTTCAGTGATACCGCGTTTCATTTTTCTTTAGTTGATACTGTTTAAATTAAGGAAATTTTACAAAATATTAAATCTTTGGCTGCTGGAAGTGACGGAATCAAGATACGTATGATCTGTCTTTGTTCTCCATATATAACACCATATACAACACATATTGTTAATTCGTGCATACTGAGTGGCATTTTTCCCAATTGCTGGAAGCAGGCTACAAAAACGAACACAGTTCAAGAGCTTAAAGATCTCAGGCCGATTAGCCTGCTTCCAGTAATATCTAAGGTAACGGATGATGTTTTGGCTGCGTCTGATCGCGGTTTAGTCACCGTACTGTTATTACTGGATTACTAAAAAGCCTTCGATACTGTTAATCATCATGTTTTGCTCAATATACAGTCAAATATCGGGCTGAGCCGTTCCTCCACAGATCTGTTGTCGGGGTTTCTTTCCGATAGGTCCCAATGCGTGCGGCTGGAAGTGCTTTCTGAACCGCTTACATTACAATTTGGTACCCCACAAGGATTCATACTAAGCCCCATCCTGTTCTCCTTATACACTTCCTAACTCCTTAGGAATCCCCCCACACGAAAACGCATATATATGCCGAAGATGTCCAGCTGTACTACTCCTTTAAAATAACAGAGAGTAGCGTGGCATTAGCAAAGATTAATGAGGACTTGACCGCGCTATCTGATATTTCTTCTTCGTATTCCTTACATCTAAATCTTGCAAAGTCTCAGGTGTTGGTTCTTGACAATAGGAAGGCACGCAGGGTCCTGGGTGAGACTCCTGATTTTAAAATTAACAATATCAGTGTGCCGGTTACCAAAGCGAAAAGTTTGGGATTGCGTATTTATAATTCTTTTCGTTTTAGGGATCAAATTAATATTTATATACGATTTTCTTACGCAAATCTAAAAAAAATTATACCCTTACAAAACAGTCCTAAACAAAAACCCTTGTTCTCTCTAATTTTACATACTGTTGCGAAATGTACCATTCCTGCCTAGATTCCATAACTACTTACCGCATACAAAAAATACAAAATGCGTGCATCAGGTTCATTCATGGCATCAGAAAGCTTGATCACATCTCTCACAAGCTATAAGAGACAAATTGGCTAAATATGACCAACGGAAGGGAATTACAAACAGTTGCCCTCTATCATAAAATTCTATTAACAAAAATGCGAAAGTAAAGATTAATTTCCGTACTGATGTATAACCTGGGCAAATATGCGATAATAGCCAGAGGCGTGGCGAACGCATAAAAGTTTACACATAAAATAGAAGGTAAGAAATAAATTATAAAACGTACTGAAACACTTACCGTTTTAAAAGTCTTCCGTGAAATCACAAACTGGGTAACATCTGTTAAATATTTGAATCATTAGATATGTTTCCACAGCTGTTTCAGTCAAGTGAGTACGACGTGCGGAATAAATGTTTTTTAATGCCGAAAACGACCGTTCGACATCTAGCGATGTTATATGTTTGCATATTTAAAATAATCTTTGAAACAACTTAATACACCTTTACACGCACCTTCACAAATTTGTCTTAATATAAGAAAATCGGAGTCGTCCTCTAAAATATTTTCAAATTTTCGTATTACACACCAATTTGTTTCGCCTTCTACAGCGCATAACTGTGCGTGAACATCATTCACAATTTGAACAGAATCCACTAGCGACATCGAAACATTTTGTAATTTTTCTATTCCCTCCGCTAGTCCAAAGTAATTGTTGTGAATAATTTGTAAATCTCTTTTAACCTGACTATCTTGAGATATCTCCTAGCTTTACTTGATTGCTGCAGCTTCTATCGGATTGAATTTTAAAACTACCTTCTTTACTTGATCAAAATATTTGTTGTAGTAAAACGCAGCCTGCAACCATGTTGCCCAACGTGTAACGATCGGCTGTGGCGGTTCAGGTAAATCAGAACACAGTTTGTGAAATAGTCGGGTACGTTTCGGGGACTTTAGAAACACTGCCTTTGTATTAGCAGTCAATGCATTTACTAGTGGGAAACATGTAGGAATCGTTTGTGCCGCAAGATTTACAGTATGGATTTTACACGTTACATGTAAGAAGTTACCCATGTGTTCTTTAAGATATCAGCCCGAAGAACGCATGTTTGCGGCACCATCACTCATAAACATTAAAAGTTGCTTAGTTGAAACTTCAAATGTGTTTTGGAAGCAAGTAAGAAGGAGGATGACGGTCGATGTGGTTCCATTGTACGTACCATTACATTAATGACATAAACAGAATGTTTTTGACGATCTGTTGTTTCGTCCACCTACAACCACAGTTTTTATCTTTCAATTCCGTCAGTCCGCATATTTATTCCAGAAGGAGACAAATGCTTCTTTATCTAGTAAACGAAACGATAGATTGCATAAAATAAGAGTAACACATAAATCAAATGTAAATTGTTCTTGGTCTCGTATGCCACTTTTTGCAGAAGAATGCTGTTTGCTTTCGATGTGACGTAGACAATGGCTTTTGGACCAACACATTAAAGGGATTTTACAAACTAAACATTGAATTTTAGCGCCATCAAAAATTAAGTCCGGCATGTCCACTATAAAGTTTTTAACTGTGTCTGCCATTGGTCGTTTTCGCGACGTACCTAACTGCGACATTTTTAAAGCAAACATAAGCGTACAATTATGAAATAAGTTACGACAGCCTACATATACACAGAACTACTCGCATACAGCATCGATTTAGTAGTGACGCTGTGAACACGTGAAATAAATAATCGCCGATTCCGCACCACATATCTACTACACTGACTGTTACCGCTGTTTGCCCAGACTACATATACAACAAACGCAGTTTTCAAACAAAAAAAAAACTAATAATGGCAATAAAAACATTTCAACGTGTGCATATATTCGCTTTATTTAGCAAACATTTTTATTGAGTTGGCTTTTATTTTTTGCACTGGGGTATCGATTTCAAAATATCACTTCTGTCGGCTGTGAGTCACACATATACTATTTATGATCCGCGGCCTATGCGACTAATCCGATTCTGTTGCGAAGACCGATTTTGTCCGGCTTATATATGAGTTAAGTCTAAGTTAAATGTAATTTTAGTAGTATTAATTATTTAATAGTATTTGTTATTGTCACCAATTCACATTTAAAAACCAAATTTATCATGACTTACTATCCAAATATCTACAAAATTACTCTCCCACTAACACGAAAAGCAAGAGAAAACTTTCCTTCTACGACGTTTAGTAGCGTAGTTGATCTAACCGCATCCGAGGGCAGCGATAAGAAAGGCCGTATGGAAAATAAGCTCCTTCGGGGTCTTGTAATAACATAGAGGGTTAGTCGGGGACGTCGAGGATACCGCACAAACGATTCGGTGGCAATCATACGCTTTGTTAGTTTCGCCTTCGACCATTTGATAGTAAAATTCCTGCGAATGACACGTGATGCCGCACAAGAGGAATTCGTAAGAGGAAGAGAAAAAGAAGGAGGAAGGGAGAGGCGGACGAAGAGTTCCCGGCTGAAAAATCGTCTACGAGAATAATCGAGTATTCGTCTAGAATTTTACGATCGTACGGTTTAAGTCCGTAAGAAATCTAATATCTAGAGGATGTTCTGGAAGGAAAGGATAAATAGGTGTAATCTCTTTATTTATCAGAAATACAATTAGACCCGTGAGGTATCATGGCAATAACTTGCTCTTTCAAGCAAGTGTTATCTTTTCAAACTCAATTGTTAAAAAATAATTTAGATCGTTTTCTTTATTGTTGAAACACATTTCTAGCCTACAAAATGACGGTGAGTGGCGGCAACATTCCCTTATTGGCTTGAAAAAATGTTTAGATGTTGATATTTAACTGCGTTTTTCGAGAGAGGTTTCCGTTACAATGTTGTAAAATACTATAATAATATTGATGTTAGGTTTAAACAACTTTCTGATTTCAGTTTTAAACGAAATATCCGTAGAGAAATACAGCAGCAGCAGAATAACTTATAACATTTAGTATAGTGGCTATGTTATCTTATAAGTGTGTCCTTATATTTCTTTTATTGTAGTGCAGAATAAAATCTTTTGTTTTTCAGGGTGATGTGTAAGAGCAGATGCCCATTCGGGTTCATTTGAACATCACCTTGAGTTATTTGTTTCCAATATTAATTCATGAAACCTGTTATATGTAAGCGAAGAAACGATGAAACAAATAAACACACATTATTATTATTATTATTATTATTATTATTATTATTATATACAAAACGTTGATATTGGAAAGACATTTCTCAATGAAAGAATTCTGCAAACATTAATTTATTTCCAAATTTAAAAAAAAAGTAACTACAAATAAAGTAAAAAAAAAATCTGCTGGACATATGGCCATCAAAGGTTTTAAAAAAATGTGGTAATATAGTTGCATTTACACCGTTTAAATAAAAGGTTAGACTTCAAAATTTAGTAAAGATTATATTCAGCTTACCACCTATTTATCTGTACACGCAGAGAAACGTTTACTTGTATCAAGACTGTCCGCCTCAATTCAAGACAGTTACCAAGGATTGAGTGTGCAGGACTTGTAAAGGCGTAAACATTTGTGTCAAGAAATCCTTACAAATGTGCGTCCCGAAGCTATTGTGTGAAACAGCGATGAGGCTCATTTCCATATTTGTGGCACAGTGAATAAGTAGAACTTCCGATACTGGGCTCCCTAACATCCTCTTCACCTAAGACCTCTTCATAGCCCAAAAGTCACCGTATGGTGCGCGATTTCCAGATTGGGCATCGTTGGGTCTTACTTTTTTGAAGAGGATGGTGTTACCGTAACTGTCAATTTTCTCCGGTACTGTGACATGTTGGAGAACGTTTTCCGGCCCCAATTGGCACAATTCAAAGAGCACGATGCAGACTCCTTCTGGTTCTAGCAAGATGGTGCCACATCTCACTTGTTCCCTTACCATATTGTAGGAAATGTTTCCTGGACATTTGATTTCATTACGAGGCGATATTGACTTTCCAGCTCGATCCCATTATCTGAGCCCCTACGACTTTTATTTGTGGGGCTATCTCGAAGGTAAGATTTACAGACACCGGCCTCAAACTCTAAACCAACTCAAGGACACAATACGACAGGAAATCGCCGCTATTTCTCGAGATGTACTAGAGAGGGTTATGCAGAACTTCTTAGAGCGACTTCATATGTGTATTGTCCGTGAGGGACGCCATTTGGACGATGTTATTTTCTAAATGTAGATAGATAAAACCGTATAATATGTAATATTGAAAAATATAAAGTTCTTTTCCTTAACGTTTACCGTTTATTTATTGACCTGTAAAATGTAAGGCCCATTCTGCCGCACCCTGTATAATAAATAATAATAAAAAATCAACTTAAATGTTAACTCATTAATTATTAAACTACATAAAAATAATCCCTACATAATTATTAATTTTATTTTTTTTTTTTTCCATTCTTGTAATTTTTCTTTTATTGGATGTCCATGTAGCTGGCCCGATGATGTGTTTTTTGAACACGAAACTGGTCACCTAATTTCAAAGTGAAGTACAGCATATCTTAATAAAATAAGGCGGTACTCCGTCAGGTCCAGCTCCTTCATTAGAATCCAATTGATTTAGATTGATTTAAAATCTTGCGGTTTTTCCTTAATAACCGATAGCTGTATGTAATTGTCATAGTTTACATTGCTATTATCAAAATACACTAACAATTCTTTCCCTTCTTCGATTAGTCGGTTACTCTGGTAAAATAATTGGTTCTCTTATTGAAATTACATCAAATTTCGAAGGAGTAAACCATCGGAATACCTAATATACAGGGTGTTGAAAAAACGTTTAAATATTTAAGGGACATATATTATGATCAAAAACAAGTAAAAAAACCCTAATGAACATGGGTCCGCAAAACAACCCTTTTCGAGATAAGTGCAATTGTTTTTTTTTTTATTTTTTTAGCATTTTTTAGTGTTTAGCGCTACAGAACACGATAATCACAGATGTTCGAGATGTCCTCCCTCTATTTCAACACAGGATGTACATCTTCCTAAGAAGGATTTCCACACTTTTTCCAAAAAAACCGGTTTTGCTTGAATTGTTTGACAACATTGTTCAATTCGCTGTTCCTAATAACTGATCTCCTAAAATGCCTAGCCAGATATTCAGACTGAAACGCTGTTAATGTCTGTATTCAAGAACAGCATGCGGATTTTCGTACGACCAAACGTAATTATTGTGGCAGTTGAAAATCCCATCTTTAGGGAAACCAGCTTCATGAGTGAAAAGGATGTTAGAAGAAAAATTCTGGTGTTCAGCAGATTTCCTTAAAAACCACTGACAGAATATCTTTCTTGCTCGGTAGTCACGACGAGTAAGGGCTTGTCCCCGTTGGATATGGTACGGATATAAAAGTTGTTGGTGGAGAATCCTCTAAACAAGAGGACTACTTGCGCCTACTTCAGCCGAAATTTTTCTCACACTAGTTTCGGGGTTTTCATCTACTATTGCCAAGATTTGTTCTTCAACCTCAGGCATACACACTGACCTTGGACGTTCGCTTTCATAAGCGCGTTTTTTGAAGGAACCACTAGCCCTCAAACGCTGATAAACGTTTCCAAACATCACATGCGAAGGCCGTTGACGATTGGGAAAAGTCTCGCAATAAAGGCGACGTGCTTCCAAAGCATTCCCATCGCCACGACCGTACATGAAAACCACATCGCCCATTTTAGCATTTAAATAAGGCATTGCAAATCGGAAACTAATTTCCCTTGCGTCGAAAATAAATTCACTACCAGAAAACAGCTTATGAATTGACAGCGAACTAATTAATAACGCAAATGTCATATGAAAACAAAATGTTTTACTTAAAGTTGTTGTTTTCTATTAAATCGCATTTATTTGGAAAACAGCGTATGCATAGCACTGCGAACTGATAATAAAATTGATGAAAACAATTGTTTTACTTTAGAGAAAGTCATGGTTTCTATGACTAAAGCAACAAAAAAAAAACACTGAATTGATAATGAAAATTGTGGCTTTCGTTGATTTTCAAAAGAGACAAATGCACTTATCACGGAAACGGTTGATTTGCGGACCCATGTTCATTAGGACTTTTTTACTTGTTTTTGATCGTAATATATGCTCCTTAAATATTTAAACGTTTTTTTTAATACCCTGTATTGCATCCAATTCAAGCGTTTCGGATCCTTCAAATAAGCCAATTTTCCGATGATTATTTTCGATGTATTTTCCACGATGATAGGAACTAATCCTTCAAACAGACCAAAGGTAGGAAGTCCTCCTTCAATTATCAATCCCATATATAATAAAGTGAGTGTGCCTTCTAGCAGTACAACCCCATTTACTCTACGTCTCTGTAAATGATTGTCCATTAAATCACAGTACAAAGGGTAATGACTTTCCGTTGCCAACAAAAATTCTATAGAAAAAATGCGAAAGCTCGCGAAACCACTACTCAACTGGCGTCGATGTCATCATTCATGATTCGGAGCATCGAGAATATAGCAACAAATATCGTTGACAGTTCTCTGTCCGTTTTTCTCGCCCTATTAGCCACGGTTAGCGACCGTTAATGCGATATGCTTAAGGCTTAATTGTATTTATTTTAAATTTATTTCCGCGTGTAAACTCTTGACTATATATTTTTGTTATTCAAGCAAAAAAATCTATGAAAAGGGTCATCTTGTCAAATAAATCATTGTGCTTAATTCGGAACATCGGATGTCTGATAATATTATTATTTTATGTGGCCAGGAAAGGAAGTGTATGAAGGAATAAATCATGTCATACATTAATTGGATCAAGAATCTATAAAAAGCGTTTCATTTTTAAAATATTGAAGTCTTAGAGATATTTATTTACTTCAATACATAGAATAAGGTGTGGGAAGTGAATTGAAAGCTTGCAATAAGTGTTGTGATTTGTATTGAAATTCAAGTGCTGCTATCTGTCATGTAAATTGTAAATGTGTCACTTGGTTTTTATTTGTCGTAATTGAAAATGCAATGACGGATATTTTGACGTGATATGAAACTAAACCTAAAGGATACATTCCGCTTTATACAATCCAAAAGATCAGCTTACTTGAATCTTATAGTTAGACTTATTGTTCATGAAAAGTCATAATTAGAGTAACCTAAGCTTGCGGACTCGCATAGGCGTCGGTATTACGGGTTAATATAAGAATACGAAAAATTCATAAATAAACTAAACCGGTAGAGAAGCAGGCATGTAGTGTCGACCTTGAATATAAATCATGTTAAACCGCGCTGAGAGAGATTTCGTTTTAGTACCGGTTGAGCTGTTGTAGAGATTAGTCGAACGGTCAAGGTTATGTACTTACGTGTCGCTTTTGAAAATATAGCTGGTGTTTTTTGTGTGTTGTAGTATTATACCAAGTACATAATTAGTGTATCGTTTCATATAGAACTAATATTTACATACCTAAGGAAACAATGCCTCGTAATAGATTTGCTACTAATGTACATAAGTATGTGTCACTTTTTCCCCATTTAAAATATGACGGTAGTGCAGTTTTTTGCTTAATATGCAATGTTCATTTGGCTGCATTGGACAGAACTGATTGCCAGAGGCATGTCAATGGTATTAAGCATATGAGAAATGCAAGAACTGAAATACCTTATACACTGTTCCTCATACATTTATTAATTATGTTTACCTCTTGTAATCTTCCGTTGTCGTTGGTGAGAAAAGCAGCTTTTAAAACGTTTTGGCGACAATACGTTCCAAAGTACCCATTACCCTCACAAACACAATTACAGAATCACTTGCCGCGAATGAAAGAGATGCTAGAAAATCTGTGTAAACGTGATTTGTGTTCCAAAAAAATATGGATTACCGTGGATGAGGCGACCGATATAAAGAAAAACAGTATTGTGAATGTAATAGCTCGCGTTTTATCTAGCGAGAACACAGCATCTCGATATTTGTTAGCCTGCAAACGTGTTCAATAATGTACCGCGGAAAATATTCAAAAAGTGATAATGAACGCTTTGAAAAAATTTAAAATTGCCCAAGATCAAGTTGTGATGATTGTGACAGATAGTGCAGCAACGATGTTAAGTGTTGGGCGATCCTTAAAACATATACTTCCTAACTTAATACATATAACCTGCGTGCTGCATGCTTTGCATTTAGTTGGTGAAGTTGTTCGACAACATTACGGAAACGTTGATCGGATGATTGGACGTACTAAAGCAGTGTTTCGTAAATCTCCTAAACGTTTAAAAGAATTTCGTAAATTTTGTCCAGGTATTCTAGAACCTCCTGAACCAATTTTAACGCGATAGCCAAGTACCCCGGCTAACAGCAGCTTCTTACTATTTGATCCATTTTCAACAAATTCAATCAGTTATAATGCGATTTAATCGGAATGAATCCAAAGCAATTAGAGAAAGTCAAAGAGAATTTCAAATTCCTCAACTTTTAGAATTTAGATTTAACAACAATATGTACCAATTATACAGTATTACTAGATGCCATCAGAAAACTACAATGTACTGAATTGTCATTGCAGGAATCATTAGATATAGTGGAGGGTGTAAAAAATAAATTTCACACATTAAATGATACGCCAGGATTATGCGCTAGTCAAAAGTTGGCAGATGTTTTAAGGAAAAATCCCGATTTTAATACTTTAGAGGCCGTTTATAATAAGTGTAAGAATAGTGAACTTTTAAGTGATTTTGAAAAACAGTTTCTACATGCAACTGTAACTTGTAACTTTCTTAGATGTGGAGAGATCCCTTTCTATGTATAAGAATATTTTTTCTTGTCGACGCACAAGGTTTAAAGAAGTAACTGTGGAAACATATGCAATGATGCAAGTTTACAGTAGTTCACATCCTGATGCCTCTAATTTGTTGAATAATTAGCAAGTAAGTTTATTTATGAATTTTTCGTATTCTTATATTAACCCGTAATACCGACGCCTATGCGAGTCCGCAAGTTTTGGTTACTCTAGTCATGATATAGCAAAGTAGGTTAACACATAAATATAATTACAGAAAAATAAAAAATGCAACAAATTAATGCTATTAATTTCGATTACCGTTACGACACATCGTATAAACTGGTGAGCGCATCAACACATTAGTCCGCCCTGCAGGCATATAGAATGGCGCACCATGACGGGTTGCAAAAAATTGGCACAGTGAAGCATATCTTAGATAGCAAATGTGGGCAGTCGATATTGTTATTGAGTAGTTTACTCAGAAGTCATACGCTCTGGAACTCTCTTCTCGTTGTAAGTGACTGTATATGCAATTGGTTCATAGTTTTGTCCAGGTTAGAACCGCGTACGGAATAGCTACCAGTTGTTTTGAAAGTTATGGACTCCAAGAACTTTCACTGAATCTGTAAATTCGGTAAATTCCCTACAAATTCTTAGAACGAATCCCAACATTCTAGATGCCGACCCACGCAACTCATTAAGATGCGGAACAAATGTGGGTGTACTGTCAAAAAGAATTCCAAGATCACTAGTACTGATTATTCCCTCATCGACTCCTCTTTTCTGTAGGGTTGCCCATATATCCTCTCTTTTTACCCTGTCAAAGGCTTTCTCTATGTCTGTGAAACAGAGGTGTAGCTCTTATCCTTCTTTTATGGCTTTTATCACTCATCTAAGTCAACTCCGTTAGATGAAAGTCGCACAGGAATACGTGTCCTCCCATGCCTTGCATGAACAAGGATCCATAACCTCTTAGGGTCAGATTTCATTGATGTTCCTATACATGTAATGTAGGATTTGTAGGCATTGAAGATTTGTTTTTTTGTTAGAGATTTTAATCTACAATACCCTTGATCAAACTTAAGGTTTTTAGTAGAGATCCACTTCTGTCTATAGACATCTTTGGTCTTTAAATTCTTCTTAACTTCAGATGAGAACCACGATGGAAAAGAAAATTTATTGGGTGAAAATTTGGGTACTGATTTATCAAATATGGTGTAAAGTAATGTATAAAATTTATCAACCGGAGTATTAGCATCAACACAGGAATCCAGAAAACTCCAGTCAGTTGCCAAGATATCTTTATAAAGATTGTGAAAATCAGCTCTGCGAAAATTATATCGTGATGCCATACGGGAGGAAAATTGGTAGGCTTTTGAGGCGAATGAGGTAAAGCAGTATTATCAGGCCCAAAGATCGTCGAATAGATTTCTGGGTGATCAGCGTAGGTCAATGCAGGACAAGTACGAGGTAGGCGCCATAAATTCTCGGCGTGATATAGAAAAACTAAACTTGTAAAATATAACAATTTTTATTTTTCATTATAATCTCCCCTAATTTCAATACATTTATTACAACGATCAATTAATAATTCTATACCCTTGTAGAAATAATCTAAAGTTTTTCCCTCTAAATGTTGAACTACAGCTGCTTGCAACTCACTATCGTCCTTAAAACAACGTCCCCTAAGGGAACTCTGAGAGGTTGTATCTTAGAAACTAAAGGGCTTACAGAGACAATTCTGGTTTAAAATTGTGGCAAATGTAGTCTGCTTTAAGAAAGTACTGGAAGGTTGCTAAAGAAAAAGTAGTCCTTCGTGTTCAAAATCGACAAAAATTGAAAGAAGGTCGAAAATTTCGCGGTTTTCTGGATTTTGACCAAGTTGCGTTCGACTTTGGAGGTCGAAAACTTCTTCATTGGGCCAATATCATAAACAACTATGCAAAAAATCAGAACTACCAGATTTGATGTAAGGTTCGATGTATTACTGGATTAGTAGTCCATCGAATTGTCTTATTGTTAGTACTTTGACCTAATCCGGGCCTGCCTTCTGTTCGTATATAACATCAACACGACGAACGCAAATCTCATGCTCCATAATCGTCGGAGTTACTACGCGACACGGCGTATGCAAATTTTATGAACGTCGGCTTTCTTGATCTGTCTCGGAGCGGTAATGAATGCATTACTCTTCCACCACTTTGCATGCGTAAGACCGCCGTAACATGACGAATTATTTAAGACCGGCCCGACGAGAGAAGCATTTTTCCCAGAAGCGATTAACCGATACCTACATATGCATATATGTACACACTTACTTACCTTCGTTACGTTTCGAACTTACCATATGTACTTCACTACCTTATCCATATTTCTTGAAGGAAAAATTATGAGTGTATTGTATTCAAAGGAGGATTACGTGTATATACGCTGTTGGTTGCGTAGCTTGAGTAATTGCGGTTTAAATAGGGAATAGATAGAAGATTGGTGAATGTAAATATACAAAAAAAGTGGTTGGTGTTGTAATATGTAAAACTGCAGGTGGTAATATTAATATCTTTTTTGGAGATCCACCGTGTGTTAAATCTTTTCATTTCATCAGTTACTAATGATTATATAGGCTAATTTGCTTAAACTGCTTCAACAGGGCTTTGCAGATGTTTATTCGAATACGTTTTTGGTCCTGAGTGAACAAGCGTGGCACGCGCGATTAGCTCTTTCGTGGCCAAATGTTGAGTCAATATGTGATAATCACGTTCTTTCGAGATCTCCACAGCCTCTGCTACCCTTTAACCTTAATTCGATCCTCTAGCACCATTTGGTGAACCTTTCCGATGTAATTGGTATTGGTTGCAGTTTTTGGCAGTACCGAACGTTCATCGCCAACCAAGCTGGTACAACCACCTTTAAATTCAGCTTCGCAAAATGTCACTATGGCAAAAGATGGTGCAGAACCCCCGTAAATAGCGTCCATGCGGCTTAAATTTATTATGATTGTCCACGTTATCTACATGGCTTTTGGCATTTTCTAAAGTGTATTTGTGATTATTGTTTACGAGAAGCATTTTTGCGTCCATCTTTAGAGAAGACTGTTGAGGATCTTTCGTGCAACTTGAATAAAAGGGTAGGACCGTTTCGTTAACGGAACAATGGAACAAAAACAATATAAAAATTTTTTACAAAACTATTTAATGCCTTATATTGGTTCATTGAATCTGACTCAAGGACCATATACTTTCATGCGAGACAATGCACCGTGTCATAAGGCAAAGAGTGTAATGCGATACCTTGAATCTAAAGATCTGCGTGTACTACCTTGGCCAGGCAATTCACCAGACAAACCCAATTGAAAATGTATGGAATGTCTTGAAAAACATCGTAAGTACACGAAACTCAACTACAAAGGAAAAATTACACCAACATATTGAAGATGTATGGTAGGTTAGAGCGAAATAAAAAAAAAAACAGTAAAAAGCTGCATTGGCAGTATGCCAAAAAGGATTGAAGAAATAATAAAACACAGAGGAGCAAATATTAGTAAATATATATTTACTAATATTTGCTTGTATATAATAATTATATAGTTATATGTAATTAAATAATAATATTGCTAACATTACCAACTCTTTTTTCAATTTTACCCCAAAATCATAATCTTTTTAAGTAGTCCTAATTCGATAGCCATGGACTGTAAATAGGATATTTTCTTTAACAAAATAAATTTAGTTGACTTCTCTTTCAATTTAAAACTTCGTTTAAAAAAAGCCCAAGCATTCAACATTAGTGTATTTATAACTTTATCCAAGTGCATATTTGGAAAATATAATGCTATTACCAAAATCCATCACTTCTTTCATAGTTCTTACTGAATAGCCATTCCGGATGCTTGTTTTAAGGTAATTATATTTAACAATTCTCTTGATATGTATTCCGTGAGGAAGTAACGTTTCCTCTTCTTTAATTTAAACTCATTTTGCCACACAGCGTGGCCTCCTTCTCGAACATACTTCCTTCTAACGCCTCCTAAACGCATTTAAGGAATTCCGACAATTCACAGCTGCAATTCAAACGCAACACTGGAATGAATAATAATGCGAGAGGTCAAGGTTCTTAATCTAAAAACTGACCACATACTGGCTCCTTACATCGCCCCAGAAGAGAGATATAATTGCAAGTGTGGTATGTATGTAAGAGTACGTTGCTAATCATCTATCCAACCAAGCATAACAACAAAGAAAATAGTGGTAGGAACAAGAAGAATAGGAATAATAATAATACTAGCATTAATACATCAGTTAAGCACCAAATAACAATAAAGCAACGTCAGTTCTTTCCTCCCCTCCACTTCTCAACCGTTTTAATCTCCTGCTTCTCGTTCTTTCCTTAATTCTTAATTTTCATTGAGTCATGCGAGCGATAATCAGGCTTATTAAAAGACGGCGAAGTATAAATAACAGAGTAAATGAATGTAAATTAGGCGTACTTAAAATTAGCATGTCATATTAACCCCGAGTATCACATCCTTGGCGTTTGATACCGAGCCGACGCAACATCAAAAAGGCTGGTTTCACTCTATTACAAACAACGCAACAGATATACCGTCCGCGCATATACATAATATGTCCGTCCGTACATAACTCAACGTTAAGCGTGCGAGGAAGAAGAAGAAGGACGGACCGACAAAGGATAGATAAGGAAGGAATATGCGCGGTTTGCTGCGGATAATTCGTATTCAAAAAGCTCGTGAATTGGGTCGGCTCGGTCGCGTTGCTTTTAACAATTGCCGATTTACGCGAAAATTAAAAGAAAAATGCCGCCATCGTGAATGTCATGCTCGTAATACAGTAGGCAGCGAGTGGTATTTACATTCGCGATTATGGTTGCTTCTTACGTAAACGTCGTTATCGCTTAATTCGTTCTAACCTAGTCAATTCGCAAAGTTTGTGTCCTTTTTCCCTTTTAATACAATCTTCTTGTACCGCGTGTTCAACGAGGAATGGGACAGCGCGATATCTTGGAAACGAATGCGGATTTTTAAATTCTGAAAATTGTCTTTAAATCAAATACATCACCTCTAGGTGGCGCTACCTAACTTAATTTCTTTTTTAATAACCTACCTTTTATTCGATTTGCGAAATCTACAACACAAATCGGGATTTTTCCTTAAAACATCTGCCAACTTTTGACTAGCGCATAATCCTGGCGTATCATTTAATGTCTTCAAAGCCAGCATGTCGTGCCTTACCAGTAGTCCATCCTGTGGAGTACCTCTCTCAGGGTAACTTCCATCAATCTTAAATGACAGGAATTTTAAAAATCTCCGATGGATACGATCTAGATTTAGAAGGTCACAAGTATATAAAGGATACCAAATTAGAGCGGTATACTCCAGTTTACTGTGTACAAAGGTAAAGTATAACGACTTTAGTAAAGAAGGATTATTGAAGTATTTAGAGACACGCATCACAAAACCCAGAGATTTCATGGCTTCAGAACAGATATTGTTAATGTGAGCTTTAAATGTGAGAATGGTATCAAAGTGTACACCTAATTCCTTAAACCCGAGGTTACGTGACAAATTGGTACCTCCGATTTGGTAGGACAATAAGTACGGTGAACAAGAACACGAGTACGTATGTACACAGCATTTATCAACATTTAACTTGAGCCTAAAAAGCTCGCACCATTCTACTAACATATCAAGACCATTTTGCAGTTTCCTCGTGTCATCAATGGAAGATATTTCCGAGAAGATTTTAATATCATCTGCGTAAGCAAAGGTGGGAAGATCAATTTTCAAAAGCACAAACAGTAACGGTCCGAGATTTGATCACTGGGGGACGCCAGAGGAGAGAACAAAGTTACGAGAGCAATATCCTCTGTTTCAGGTACGACTCGAGGAGACTTATCGCCAAAGAAACAAAACAGAAGGAGCTCAGCTTCACCAACAACATTTCATGTCAAAAGCCTTGTCCACATCTATCCAAGACTTCACTAATAAATTGGGACATGCTCGCCAAATTCGTAACTGTAGATCTCCCGGGGATAGAGCCATGTTGATTTAAGGCAATAAAAGAGCGAGGTCATGATTCTTTTAGGAGTATAGTTCTGCTCCAGTTTCTTGCTTGGCTTTTGATCCATATACGAAGAGAGGTTAGCCATCCGCTATCTTTATCGCTGGAAAATATTGATGAAAGTTGGCATGAATTGAAAAGAAGCATCTGAAAACGTAATAATATACAGGATGTACCATTTGAAAAAATATATTTGTACTCGTATCATGCGCTGTAGAAACTGAACAGTCTGTATACTAACCAAAAAATAAATGCTAATATAGCTCATGGTATTGGTGGAATCATTCCCGGCAAAAACAATGTAGCAGAGAAAATAGCGCTAACACATGGACATGTTTCTGCCTACTAGGCGTCATCAGCATGATTCTGAGCACTATCTTCTGCCGCTATCATTGCGTTTGCCTCTCAGTTTATGTTGCTAATCTCCAAAGCAGCACTGAATATGTCTCTCGGCGACACCTATCGCCAAGAAACACAGTCACGCCGTCCCAGAGGGTAGCAAGACAAACCGGAGTGTAGATGTCCACCACCTATCGGGCAGCTCCTGGGCTGCCAAACGCAAGGGGACGTTGTGCCTAGGCACAGCGACATCTATACGTGCAAATGATTCCTCAGGCTTACCATGATGTATAGAAATACACGTGGAAAGAATGCCTAATAACAATAACCAAAAAATAAATGCTAATATAGCTCATGGTATTGGTGGAATCATTCCCGGAAGAATCAATGTAGCAGAGAAAATAGCGCTAGCACATGGATATGTTTCTGCCTACTCGGCGTCATCAGCATGGTTCTGAGCACTATCTTCTGCCGCTATCATTGCGTTTGCCTCTCAGTTTATGTTGCTAATCAATGATAGCGGCAGAAGATAGTGCTCAAAACCATGCTGATGACGCCGAGTAGGCAGAAACATGTCCATGTATTAGCGCTATTTTCTCTGCTACATTGTTTTTGCCGGGAATGATTCCACCAATACCATGAGCTATATTAGCATTTATTTTTTGGTTATTGTTATTAGGCATTCTTTCTACGTGTAACCCTGTATACTGTTTCCGAATATTTTTTATTTGAAAACACTTTGTCTAAATTAGTCAGGTACTAGGTGTACTAGGTGGACAATACAGAAAAATTGTAATTATGGCAATCTTAGAATTTCATGAGCATTAACAATTGCGTGTCGTTTCAAAAAGCATAAACAACAACATATTTATCCCTCCATATAAACATACATATGTACATTTTATGAAGAAAAAAAAACTAACCGATTCATTATTCCGCTAATCAGAATTTGCGTCATAATCAATTAGGTGACATCGTTTTCTGAAATGATAGATCACATTTAAATTCGGCGTTAATTGGCGATCTACGTCAAAACGATCCGTACAGTATAGCGCAGAGAAGGCAAAAAAAAAACGAAACAACGGCTTGCTGGTAGTGGAAAAATTATTATTAATTCTACAATCGTCGGCAACCAGCGGCGTTTTAAGTGGTTATAGTGTATGTATACTTAGTAGACGTAATCGCTATTTGATGCACCATTAAGGAAAGAATTATTACCGAAACGTCGGTTTATAGTGATAGGCAAATTGCAGCTGTTCGCTGGTAATGCATTGATGAACGCGGAAAAATTACCTTATTGACACAATACTTTTTAAAATAACAAAAGTTATAAGTAATTCTGTCAAATTTACGGATTCCAAAAACTAAACGTACGTATTTTGTAATTTTTGAATGCGTATTTTTTCAGCAACATCCAGATACTACTGCACCATAATTAACCAAAGATAACGCAAAGCTTTATATCGCGAATCAAAAACAAGTCTACGAGGGTAAGAGCTTCAAGGTTTGCATATGCTAGACCAACTGTTTTAATCTTGTTGTAATTTGTTGTCCAAATAAATATATTTTTTTTGAAAATCGAATCAATATTAATTAAATAACCTGACTAGTGCTACAAATAATAACGTTTTACAAACGATAAGTTAGTGGAAATGAAAAACGAATCTTAAAATTTAATGTTTACGCGCTCTCTCTATGTTAGCGCGTCACGTAACAAAACCCCGCGTTCTTTTGAATGACCAAACTTGAAATAACCTTTAGCACTTCACACTTGAAATTCTTTAAAAATTAACTACTTCTCCCAAAGCCGACACAAACTAAAAAGAACAGATTGTATTGGCGTTTCTTCGCTCCTATGTTACCGATAGCATTTATCAAATATAAATTACGGCCAATTACGATACAAGTTTCATATTAACAATATTTTATTTTAATACATGAATCATAAATACCATATTACAGCCTGTAATATGCCATAGGAATTCGCGATCTAACGACAAACATGGATATTCCCTACCGGACTTGACGGAAGCAATATTTAATTTGCAAAATAATTGTGAAGCCACAATAGAATTTATTCTTTACAAGTTTGCAGAAGGACGTTACATCGAAAACGAACATTTAGTACCTGAAAAAGTATGGAATGAAGAGAAGTTCCCTTGTAGTTGTCATTGGCTGGAGATAGAATTACCTAATAAATAGCTATAAAGCCGCTGAGGAATTGAAAATGAGCCAGAAAGAAGATCAATATAATAATAAGTACACACGGCGCCGATATCGTACCTACTACCAAACCGCCGAATGAAGTCCCTCCGGCGAGATACGTAGATGAAGATGTGTTTGATGTTTGAATTTGGGAGACGTAAAAGTAAAAAATAATATAAAACATAATTAGGTAATGACTTCCAAACCCGTGGTCCAATTTTATCATATTTTTATTTATAAAACCATCACTTATTTTAAAGTAAACAGAAAACATATAAATTTGTAGCAGTGTAAATGACTTTTGAGTGACAGTATAGATACATCCAGTACACATCGATACGCAGCGGTGGGATACTTTATGTTTCTGTGTTGATGAGTAGAAGAAAAAACTGTTAATTATTTTGTGAGAGGGCATACGTAATGGAAATTAGCAATCGTCAACAGTAAAATGAATTTTATTAGATATTTATTTCTCTTCGCCAAAGTAATACTCATAAAACAACGATTCCATGAACACATATAAGCATTAATATTTACTGTAGATATTTTTTTGAAACTATAAACTCGCAACGTTCGGCTGGCAAACGGGATTTGTACGGTATGAATGAGGGTACCGCGTCCGTACAGTGTCAGCCACTGGTATGAGTACGATTAGGATATCTGGAAAAGGGTAAGCTTCATGAATTGTTTCTGTGAATCTATATATATTATCTAATGATTTCGGAAAACTGTTCTGATTCAACCATCTTTTCACAGTACTTTCCCAAAGTGTGAATTAGTTTCCCGAACTATTTGGTCCTCTAGAATTGTTTCTAAATAAAGTTGTAAATAAATGTCATAGTGCCTTTGAATCCATTCTAGAACCAACGTTTCCGTTTAAATTCCGTTTTAATTTTAACCAGGAATTATAAAAAACTTATTGACAAGGTTCTTCTTATGTCAACTCCATAGAAACAGTCTCTGAAATATCTTTTGTATTCTGTGACGATTATAAAACGTAAGACATTATTTGTCTATTCTGGAAGATACCTGTACATATGTAGATCAATCAATTCCTTTATTCTATTATTATTCCGATCCAAATTTAGAAGAATCGTAGCTTGCAGAAATGTAGCCATAAATAAAATTGAAGACTACTAGGATTTCACTTTTAAGTTCCCTTGGGAGTGCAAACATTGCCACGAAAGGAATGCATTCTTGAAGTTTTGTTTTTGTTAACGTGTTCAGCTTCAAGCGATTCAGTATCAGTCTCTTATATCGTGCCAAATCTACCCTCTTTCTCTTCAATTTGATTTTCATCCTTGGATAGAGGAAAACGTTGCAATAAGCCAAGTCAGGCAAGTACGTTGGGTGAGGGACAATGGCCATGTTGTTTTTCGTAAAAAACTACTCTACAATGAAAACCGCATCATGGTTGAGAACCCTTTCCGCGTCTTAACGCTAGCTTGTCATATCTTACGAGGACGGCGCCATAAATTCTCGGCCTGACAGGCTTATACAGGTTTGAGGGTGTTCAAATCCCGTTGCGTCATAGTTGCACATGTGCGAAGCCTACACTATATACATAACGGCTCGAAGAGCAGTAGTTTTTAGTAGCCAGCCAGATAACGTGACTAGTGCATGAAAATGTCTCAAGCAATGAAAGTTGAATATCGCGCGGTCATTAAATTTTTGACAAATGAAGGGTCATTAGGCGTATGCCCTTCAATATTAAACAACGTTTAGACGGCGTTTATAGTGATTTATCTCCTTTATATTCCACTGTAAAAAAGGTGGGCAAAATTTTTCCGTTTGAGGCAAGAATCGCTTGGCCAATTGAACTGACAACGCCTCAAAACATTTCAATTATTGAAGAAATGGTATTAGCGGATCGCCGTTTGAAAGTGAAGGAATTAGCAATGATGTCTAACATTTCTGAAACAAGTATTTGAGATTATGGCAAGATGGGTACCGCATGAAGTAATGGTTCTGTATTATGATCCTCTCCAAAAAGGAATGGAATGGCGGCGAGCCGATGAACCTTGCCCAGAAAAACATTTTGAGGGAGAAACTTTAGATTATTTCTACAAGGGTATAGAATTATTAATTGATCGTTGTAATAAAGTTAAGAGAGATTATATTGAAAAATAAAAATTGTTACATTTTACCAAATTTATTTCTTCTATATCAGGCCGAGAATTTATGGCGCCTACCCGTTACCTCCGATATATGACAAGGCCTAAGCGCTTGACATCACCAGGTTGTCACATATTTTGCAATAGGTAGTCGATCAACATGGCCGTGGCATCGGCGGTTTTGTATGTTTTGTTTGTGAGTTACTCTTTGTAAAAGAAGATATTATTTAGTATTCAACAACTACAGATTGGTGCTACAACTGCAAGTTTAAAAAATCCTAAGCTTAAAAAGATGCTATTCCAACTCAATTCCATAACTGTCCGTTGTATTTGATAAAAAACGTGAAGATTTTATTCTTCAAATAGTTTTATATTCTTACGTTATACTAAACAAAATTATTGGTGAACACGAAGAGATCTTTTTGAATGTATATAATAAACGTTCTGTTTTAACACAATATATTTTAAATTATATCACCGAACACAGCCATTTGGATACTGATATATGTAAATGTCATATTCACAGCAGCGAACGTATTGCAACAATTATTAAGTAATACCGTGCATGGCGATACATCGCCTATTGAGCATGACGTCCTCGAAGATCGCTGAGACCTTCTAATTTCGGAGGTAAGGGCCTACCTCGTATATCTTTTGTCTGTTTATTTTTTAAGTTTGTTGTGATCCTTCAATTTCAAAAAATGTAAGGGGAGTAAAATAGAACGACCCAGTGTTTTCCACGTGATAATTCCTTAGCAAATCATTCGCGAAATGTTTGCTTAATATAGTGTTAGCGATCTCTTCACCGACCTTACAGAAATATCTATTCAATTCGCCAGCACATAAAGATGTATCTTCCACACGCTTTTGATTTGGTTTCAGTTCATTGGTAATCACATTCTATACTGCTTTTGGTTTGTTGCTAGATCATTGTATAAATGCAGCGTTCGAGTTTTGTTTGATTTCCGTTATTTTTGTTTTAAAAAATTCCTTTTTTAGGTCTCGATATAGAATATAGAATGCATTTTTTATTTTTACCGAGGAATCTACTTCTTCGCGTATTCATTTCAACGTCTGCTATGACATTGCTTTGTCTTTTGTTTGTAATTGTTATCTCCTTTCACGAAAACAATGGACAAATGTTCTTAGAAAGCATACATCAATATACTCCAAAAATATGAGTCTCCATATTTTTGAGCCACAGTGTATATATATACTGTCAATATAAAACAACGATGTTTTCTATACCACAAAAATGTTTTATTCTGGCTTCGCCGATGCACCGACAGGATACCTGTAAAAAACTCATGCTCCGCAAAGAAATTGGTTTTAAGTACCATTTCACACCAAATTAAGTTTTATTGAAAGGCAACGTCACCCATACATGCGGACTCTTACACAACGGTCGTTTATATGATAATCCTCCAGCTCTTAAAATGAAATTTTTCATACGAATATGCTTGGCATATTCTGCAGGTACCTTACTGTTCTATTATGTTCACCAAAAATGGATAAGATGCAGGTTGAAGTCTGTCGATATTATAAATCCCTGGATTTTAATTTTTTGCGGTTGGTATTATTGCTTGGACGGAATTTTCGTGTGAAAATATATAACAATATTTAAACGCACAATGGCTATCAAACTGTTCTGATGGAGATTTAAATCACACAGGTAAGATGAAGAAATAGCAGAATAGTTTTATTGGTAACTAAAAGCGTAAGCCTACAGCGTAATTCAACATTCTGCTATAAAATCTTATAAAATAAATTTTCATAACTAATATCTAGATTAATTCTGAATATCCTCGTTTTTTTATTGGTTTTATTTTAGTCCCAAGATACTAACAAACTTAATCCTTAATCCAACTAAATCACCAATACTTGTTTGCTTATTTTCCTTAAATTGAAGAAAAGGAATACATTCACAATAATAGAAAACAATCTCAACAGACAGAAACTATGAAAGTCTGTATGAAACTATTGCAAGTGTGCACGTAGAGAAATGGTTTCTTACATCAAGAAAATATATAATATTAGAAAATAATTATCTTGAAATATTATTTGTATTAAATAAATATATTCTGAGGTTTAGAAAATCAAGAAAATCCAAGGCAGAAAAATATTTCTTTCAAGTAAATCATTTAGTTTTAAATTAAGAAAATATTTATGTTAAAGGTAGGAATGGAAAAATGGTCCAGATCTTACGAAGTTCTACTGAGAAATTAGGCGACCGACTTCGTGTTCAAAAAACACATCATCAGGCCAGCTACAATGGGAAAAAAACCTAAAGTTAATAATTAAAATTAGGAGCAAGTGAATGAACTAATGAAACATTTTTTTTATGTCACAGTATAATTAAATTATTTCTTTAATAATGTAATTAAATAAGGTAATTAAATAAGGTTTATTTTTATGTGATTTAATAATTAATAAGTTGTTATTTAAGTTTATTTATCCCTTTTTTTATTATTATCATTTATTATTGTCACACCAACGAATGAAGTTAGTGTTAAGTAATTATTGGGGAGTTGGTAGCAATGGTTAAGTAGTAAGATAATAGTAGTAGTTATAAAATACATAATGAATACGGTTCACAAACGATCAATATATATTAATATATACCTATAAGTGTTTTCCTACAAATACCCGTAATACATACATACATACATACATACCAACATACATACATACCAAAATACAACATTGGCGACGAGGATATCACTAAGAAGAAAAAAGTTAACCTAAAAAAAAAGAAAAGCACGTGTTACATACAATGGCGACGACAACTGCACTTTTTTATAATAAGATTCGATCGCTGGTTACAACGATTAGAAAGTGCATACACCGTATTCAACGTAAAAGAAGAATTCAAGAAGGCATATATGTTACACTACATGGGGGCCGAGGCATACAACATAATTTGCGATAAAACTGCTCCAGATATACCGCAAGATCGCAGTTATGAGTAAGCACTACAACCCCGAACCGCTGGAAAATCGCCGAAAAATTCAAGTTTCATTCAAGAAAACAACACGAAGAAGAAACTGCGATGGATTTTTTAACAGCGTTACAGAAACTATCAGTAAACTGTAAGTTCGATACATATTTAAATACTGCCTTACGAAATCAATTTGTATTTGGTTTACGATTTGAAAGAATACAGTCTGGGTTATTAGTAGAACCCGGTAACAGGGAGCCGTGCCATAACCGTACCTGCCTAGTATATAAAAACAATAGTAAGAAAATAGAAAAAAAATAACAGAACTAAAACATAATTATAATATGTGAAAAGTGAAACACTCACCCTTTTAAGCAGTCTTGGCTACGGAACAGTAAAACTAGAAGCACCATTATCAGTATTAGCATCATATGGATAAGAGTGGTAAAAAGTTGACATCATTAGATGTGTTTCCACAGTTGTCTCGGTGAGCGATGTTCGCCTTGATGGGAAAATGAGTTTATATCTTGAAAAAGAGCGTTCAACATCTACCGATGTTATACATGCATGATTAAAATACTCTTTGTACTTAGTCAGTGGATTATTCGATACACCATCACAAATTTGTTTTAGTGTGCTAAAATCGGGATCTTTCTATAGCATACTCTCGAACTTTTCTAAAACGCGATTATATTTTGCGTCATGTGTAGTCAGTAGCTGTGTATGCACTCCGTCCATAATTTGCAGAGACTCCAATAATGATAACAATCTATTTTGTAATTGGTCTATTGCGTCAGCTAATCCTTTATAGTAGCTACGAATATTTTTTAAATCTGTTTCAACGGAAATATCTTGAAATTATGACCTCTTCTTAATAGCTGCAGCTTCGGCAGGATTGAATTGTGCAACAACAGCTTTTACTATTTTGAAATGTTCAGTATAATAAAAAGCTGCCTGCAACCATGTTCCCCAACGTGTTTGTATAGTCATCTTAGACAAAGAAGATTATTTTAGTCGAGTCAACACCACTTTGTCACAAAGTTCTTATTCAAAATTATCAAAAAATCCTTTGTCTAAAATGATTACAGAAACCAAAAAGACCATGTTAGAATGTAAGGCTGTCATTAGCGACAATTTAAGATTTAGACTAACGGTATCAAACCCAGTACTACCTAGGATGTATTGTTTACCTAAAATACACAAGCCCGGAAAAAGCATGAGACCCATTGTTTCGAATATCAACAGTCCAACTTACTTACTTTCCAGGTGGTTATCTGACAAATTGAACCAGTTACCTGTACAATTTCCGGATTTGGCTATTAAAAATTCTTACGAGTTCATTGAAAAAACTAGGGACATTGAGCTTACTGACAAAGAAATTTTAGTTTCGTTTGACGTAAGTTCATTGTTCCCTAGTGTTCCAGTTGATTTAACTTTGGAATATTTAGAAACACTTTTGTTAGATAACCAAATGGATAGAGAAGAAGTTACTAGCTTCATTTCTTTGACAAAACTTTGCATGAAAACAAAACTTTTTCCAAATTAACAACACTTTTTATCAACAAACGGAAGGAACAGCAATGGGTAACAGCTTATCTCCGTTTATGGCTAACCTCTTTATGGGTAAATTTGAAACTGACCTGAAGAATACTTTCGCTTATTTCCCTCGGCTTTGGATCAGATACGTCGATGACATTTTTTGCATCTTTGACATCAGTAAATGTTCAATAACGGATTTCATAGAACAACTTAACTCAAAATTTCCCTCTATCAAATTTACCCACGAAGAAGAAAAAGACAACAGGATTCCTTTCCTCGACATGTTAGTAATAAGAAATAAAAATAAGTTAGAAATAGACGTATATAGGAAACCTACTAGTAATAATAGATTCATCTTATAGGATTCTAATCACTCATATGAACACAAACTTTCGGCTATTAACTTTTTGGTGCACCGGTTACTCAATTTTCCTTTAACGAAAGATAGATATCAAAATGAACTAAAAGAAATCATCAATATTTCTAACTTTAACGGATTCTCTGAAGATGTCGTCTATAATACTATTAGGAAACATAAGAATAGATTAAGAATTAGAAATGTAAGCACATTAGAACGCATTGACGGCCGTAATAATAAGAAATATGTTAAATTACCCTTTTATCCATGTTATACCAAGGGTCTTCAAAAAATCTTTTCTAAGATTGACCGCAAGATTGTTTCTCTTCGAGCAATAACCTTAAAAACCTTTTAGGAAATTCCAAAGACCCAGTGGATAACATGGATAAATCAGGAATTTACAAAATTTCATGTAAAGATTGTGATCAAGTGTATATTGGGCAGACAAAAAGATCAATCAAAATTAGATACAAAGAACATTTGGCTCATCTCAAATTCAGAAGGTTTGATAAATCTAGCGTTGCCCTACATATGCTTGAAAATAACCATAATGTTGATAATATAAAGTTAATTAAAAACGTAAGGATTACTTCTCAATTAAATTGTTATGAAGGCATGGAAATTTACAAAAACAAAACTCACTTAATGAATTCAGATTTAGGACCACTAAATTCCAGCCTTTATCCTTTGTTACATCATGTCTAATCTTTTAGTTGTAATTTTAACCATGTGCAATGAACCGCTTCATTGTAATCTAGGATTTATTAACTAACGTCATTCGGCTCATTTACCTTTAGGCTATTTATAGTCCTGTGCAATGAAGCGGCTCATTAAATTTTACGATTTTAAATTTACATATTGCATAATTTATTTTCCTTATAAGGTTAGTTCTTTCACTTAGCTTGTTAGTTCAGTCTTGCTGCTGATGATGATAGCTTGGCTATCGAAACGTGCGTCCAGTACGAATTAAGTGTTGTGGTTAGGGTTTTAGTGAACTGTTTCAGTGTAAGAATTGGCTCCGGTGGTTGACGAATAGCAGGACACTCTGTGTGAAATGATCGTAGGCGTTTGGGAGATTTCAAAAATACTTTTTTTTGTGCTTGCTATTAATGCATCTACCTCGGGAGAGCATTGTCGAATGGTTTCTGCCATAAGATGTAAAGCATGCACTTTACACGTAATATGTAAACACTTACAACCATGTTCAAGCAGAGAACGGCCTACCGAACGCATTATCGCTGCATCATCGCTCACAAACATCAACACTTTATCTTTTGAAATTTGAAATTTTTCCAGCGTACTAAGTACAACCTTCGTAATTGCTGCAGCAGTGGTAATGTAGGTTTACTAGGGTCTAGTATGCGTACCATAATATTTACAATTGAATTTTTTTTACAGTCTGTTGTCTCGTCAACACATAACCAAAGAAACTGTTTTTTTAATATATACCTACAAGTGTTTTACTACAAATACCCGTAATACATACATACATACATACCAAAATACAACAATTATATATTGAAAAACATTATTGTTAAACTAGTACACGTGGTAAATAGTAAAAAAAGAGAAAAGCAAATATTACATTAACCGGTATCTTTTGAAAGTGCTTATGGAATGTTGTACGTTAAAGGTTATATCGTTGTATGGGTAAATACGGTATCTGTATTCCCATTTCTATCGTCACTATCTAGGACGGCATGACTGTATCTCTTGAAAGTAGGTGGCGCCTATTAATATTTCAGTGCTTTTTTTGAAGCTTAGTGGCATAAATTAGGAGACGAACAGTAATGTGGGTAGGAGCAAAAAGCGTTAGTGCTTTCTTCTACTCACATTGTTTTTGCCGGGAGTGATTCCATCAATGCCATGAGCTATTTTTTAGCGTTGCTTGGTTATTGTTTCTAGGCGCTTTTTTGATATGCACGTCTACATTTCACTTTTGTTTGAATATTATTCTGTAAATAATTTACTGCATTATGTATGGATATGTCGTACTGTTTTAAACAAGGTAAGTGCAATTAATAATATGGATATAAATAATGCATTTCAAGAATTCTAAGTAAATAAATGCTTTATTTTAAGAAAATTAAACTATTGATTTATGAACAATACCTAAACGCTTTCTTGAATTAAGAAAATTATTTACTATTCTTAAGAAGATATTGTTTTGTGTTATAACGGCCATTTATTTATACTAAGAATCTCTTTCTTCAAATTTAATACAAGATTTCCATGAATTAAGTTAACAAATGTCTTAAACAAAGAAATACAATTTTCATTATAGGTATGTACTTCTCCTAGCAAAGAAAAAAACGACAACAAAATATATCTTTTTGAACATCCTCGTTTTTTACTGGTTTTATTTTAACCCACTCCCAAGATACGAACCAACTTAATCTTCAATCTAATTAAACCACCAATAACTGTTTGTTTAATTTCTTTAAGTGTGAGGAAAGGAGTACATATACAATAATAGAAAATCATTTCAACAAAGGGAAACTATGAAAGTTTATATAAAACTACTGCAAGTATAGATAGCACTTGATTTCATAACGAAACTAAAATCGACAGCACGTTCAAAGCTTTAATTTGCGAGCTCTTTTATGCACAAAATTTATATAGTCCGATTTGAATTCCAACGTGCCCAACTACTAGATTCTCAACTGTAAAGTGATAACGAACCCTTTACGGTGACAAATTTATTAGAAAAGTTGAGAAAGAGTTTTCTACTCTTATCTTCCGGCGTAAAATTAAGTGACGTTACCCGCTACTATTCTTCACCAAATTCTTTTTGAATTAAAGTTTTACGATTACCACATACGAATAAGTTATGTGGTTTAGTTTACTGTTAAGAGGTGATAAATTTATGTCTTTTTCTCGTATAATATATGTATTTGATTGTAAATCATCATCGTCCGTATTAGAATAACCTAATTTCAAATTAAAAAACTCTTTTCCTTTATTTTACTACAATGATCTCAAGAACAATAAACTACATATAATTTCTTTGTAATTAATTTCAATGAACGTATGAGGTTATTGAAAAGTTAAATGTAGAATTTTATTGTAAAGCCAATAAAAAAGTATTGCCACCTCCCCGTGTTGTTCAATAAAAGATACAAGTCTTTTATATTATCAGCAAATGCTTTTCTAGAAACGTTTTCAATGACATGTGATATCGATTCCTCACGATTTGTAAAGACGAAATACCCTTTTTCTTTCAGGTGAGCCGTAACCATAATCGATCGAGTTCATATCTGGATTAATCGTGGTCTATATTTGAAGTTGTATATATATATTGGCAGCTCTATAAGCCAAGAAGGCGCATGGCTTAATTACATTTTCCTCAATTTTTTCTTATTGCTCGCCGTTGTTCTCCAGATCCTTACTCCTATCTCCTCCAGGTCCTTTTCTACTGCTTACAACCATTTTTTCGGCGGTCTTCCTCTTTCTCTTCTTACAGATATTTCCTTCAATAAGGCCTGTTTAGTTGGTCTTTCTTTTTCTATCCTCCCCACTTGTCCTAACCATCTCATCTTTTGCCCTCTTACTGTATTGGCATGGATTATGAATGGTTCTTCGTAGAATTCCATCAACTCTCTGTTCGTTCTTCTTTTCCAAACACCTCCTTCTTCTTTCCCCCCATATATCCTTCTTAGAACTTTTTGCTCGAAAATTTCCAGCGCTTCTTTATCTTTTTGGTTCAATGTCCATGTTTTGGAGCCATATGTGACCACTGGTCTGATTATTGTTTTGTAGAACCTGATATAACCTGTATAATTTACAGAACTTATTTTATACCTTTTACACTATCTGATGAACAATAATGTGAGGATCTGATAGCTGAAGATAATGCTTCAATAAATGTTGTGCACTCTGTGACTGAGGAAAAAGTCTCAGAAATTTGAAAAAAATAAAAAATTTGCCCCGTCTTTAAAAGTGGTAAGGTTACAGATGTAAGAAACTATTGTTCTATTTCAACCTTATGCAACTTTTCAAAGATGTTTGAGACTATACTATGCAGTCACATGTACTGCCTGTGTACTTTGTGAAAACAGTACTGTCGCCTACCCAGAACAGTTTTAGTCGTGGGAGATCTAGGATCACGAATCTGAGTTGCTTCTCTCGTACTCTTCTACTACGCCTCCAAAGCCATGGATAGACAAGGTCAGGTGGACGTTATACAAAGACATCCATAAAGTTACGCACCGTATGGGAAACTTCTTTATGATGAGTCTTTCGAAAAAAAGTTATTCTTGATAAAAGTTTGTGTATCCCCTAAAATTAAACATGTACCCATAAAATATGGAAATTTTTTTTTATTATACGGGGTACGTTTAAATTTGATTTTGTCGCAAGAGTGGTACCCCTATTTTTAAAAATATTGAAAAATGCTATTTGAAAAAGTTTTTTAACATTAAAAATTATGTCTAAATTTAAAATCATGGTCACCTAAGTCAAATTCTATTTTTTTAATTATTTTTTCAAATATCGTCTTCAAAATACAAAATTTGTTTAAAACGATAAATAAACGACATTATGTAAATAATGTTTCATTTAAAAAGTTGATAATATTACAAATTAACCAAATGTTACTCAAGTCGATTTTTAAAAAATTTGACAAACTTAAGAATTCTTTTGGTGCAAATTTGTTTTTATTTTAGTTAACACTAAAAATTGCTCAACATTTATTAATATCCCCTGGTTAAACTTCAAAAAATTAACAATTTCTCAACAGTTATTTTTATTTTAAAGAAGTATTTCTGCCAAAAAGCATTTTTGAAAGTTGGCTTTGAAAACAAATGAGAGTTTAATATAGTAGGCAATCATGTAGGTAGTGCGACATCCATCACGCAACATACACTTTTCTTCACAGTCCTTTTACAACATCGTTAACTGCATTTGTAATATGCTCCGGTTTCATGGCCCTCACACAATTAGTAATAAGAGTTTTTAAATGTTCTCTATCCCTAAAAAGACGATGTCCGTAAAGTTTATTTTTCAAATAACCCCAAAAGAAGAAATCCATTGGGGTTATATCAATTTTCCGTTAAAGGTTTCATTTAAAAATTGCCTTACTCTTACGCTACAGTGAACGGTCACTTCACCTAACTGATACCAAATTCTATCTCGTTGCCTATGTGGCATTTGATTTAAAATTAGTAGTAATCTTCTTGCAAAAATTGCAAATATCGGTTAGCAGTAAGGTTTTCATCAAAGAAAAAGGGCCCAATCACAATATTACTTAACAATCCACATAAGATATTTACCTTAAACGAGTATTGGTCCTTACATTCTACAGTAAAATGAGGTGTTTCTGTAGCTCACTACCTACAGTTCTGTGAACTTACTGTTCTATTTGCTGAAAATGTTGCTTCATCGGTCCATAGGAAACCATAAATTTTCTTCATATTCTCCTTGAAACCACACAGATAACTCATATCTTGGAGTGAAATCTCTTTCCTTTAAAGTATTTATGAATTGTGATTTAAAAGTTTTAAATTTATTTCTTTTAAGGTTTCCTTGTACAGTAGTAAAGGGTATATCAAACGATGTCGATATCTGTTGAAACCAAAAATAATGCTAATATAGCTCATGGTATTGGTGGAATCATTCCCGGCAAGAACAATGCGAGCAGAGAAAAGAAAGCAATAACACACGGACATGTTTCTGCCTACACGGCGTCATCAGCGTGGCTACGAGCACTCACCTTTCTGCTGCCTGCATTGTGTCTACCTGTCGGTTTATGCCCCCAATGTCCACAACAGCACTGAAAATATCCCTCGACGCCCCTTAACGCCAAGAAATACAGTCATGCCGTCTTAGACCGTCGCTACACAAAAATTGACTTGAGTTAACATAACATTTGGCCAATTTGTAATAAGGGAGCAATATACGATCTTTGGCCGGGAGCGCAGGTGCAGTAAATTGACCGGCTAGAGAACATTGCAGCTCCACATTTGCCCTGTTTTAACCCTTGAAAAAGTGTGCTGTTGTGTTGATACCCCGAATGCCACTAAAATGCCGAGAAATTGTAAAAATAATCAAAATTTGTTCTACGTCTGCGGCGAGTTAACTTTTAAAACCCACAAACGTTCGTTTACACCGTTAGTTAGAAAATGTTATGAACTTTATTTTGGTTGTAAAGTAGGCTACCAGGTTAAAAGTTGGGCCCCCCATATTTGCTGTGTAACATGTGTTCGGCTTCTCACAGCATTGGCAAAAGGTTCTCGTCATATGCCTTTTGCAGTTCCTATGGTATGGAGAGATCCTAAAGACCACGTTTCGGACTGCTACTTCTGCCTAACAAATATAACTAGTATTACATCAAAATCTAAACACACTGTTGTATATCCTAATCTACCATCTGCACTGAGACCAGTACCTCATACTTTTTTTTACATTCACCTGTACCAGCACCTGCAGAAAACATGACTTTGAGTGATGATGAGTCTAGTGATGAGAACGCACATCAAGTAGCAGAAGAAATTTTGAATTTGGATCCCACATTTGAATCAAGATGTTCTTCATATGAACCACATTTGCTGACTCAAGGAGACCCTAGTGACCTCGTTCGCCATTTAAACCTGTCGATCCTCAGAAAAGTTATCTGCCCCCTTTCCATATAAAACTAGGACTTATGAAAAATTTCATCAGCAATGGACAAAAACGGTCGCGGAATCGCGTATTTTAGGAATAAGTTCCCCAGAATCAGCTATGCTAAAGTAAAGGAGGATATATTTGTAGGACCCCTGATCAAGGACTTATTTCGAGACGAAAAGTTCGATATAGAGCTGAACAAAAATGAAAAATCCGCCTGGCCTGTCATTTAAGAATATTTGTGAGAACTTTTTAGGCAATCACAAATCCGAAGACTACAAGAACATTGTAAAAGACCTTTTGACGTATGAAACAGGAGTCATTTGTGAAAGTTAAATACCACAGTAGATGGAAGATAAATAAAGTTTTCTAACTTGATGCGATTTTTTGAAAGATCATGAATTTCTGACAAAAGATTTTACGACCCCCTTTCGCCTTTATTTATCGAAAATTCATCTTAAGTCCATATTAATCGTCCAATGCGGTATAGAAATGTATTCTCAAACGGCCGCGTCTTATTTTTCGAGTACCGGTCATCCAAAAATGTACTGCCCACATGTCATTTAACGGTCGATATGCCCTAGATGTAAATAAATCTTAAAATTTTACGTCTTAAGATGAAAAACGGGTACGGCGACATATAATAAGCGCACCCATTCAACCTTTAATATTGCTCTATTGGTTAACACCTTTCTTTCTTTCAGTTCGTTCTTTTTTTGTATATGTATACGTGTGGAACCGAGACCTTTTCACGAGATCTTATTCGTATATCCCTTTAAAGTCGTAAGAAGGACGACGAAGACGTAATATACGCACAATGCCTTCCCTTAAACGTATTCTAATGCCGGCGAAATCTGCTTTGGTCCGTATTCTTGCGTATTGTGATTGTGTAACCACCCCCGTCGTCTTGTCGTGTCTTCCAAACCGTGCGACATTCACAGCACAGCTGCCGTTCTTCCCCGCTAAAAAATGAAGTTTTCAACCTCCATTTTAGCTACAGTTAATTTAACTTGCGGTCCTCTCCTTCCTTCTGTCGCTAGGTCCTTATTGAGACCGTTCTTATTGCGAAACAGATGGCTGCATTGATAAGCCGCATGTTCGCCAAGTGAATGCGGACGGAACGGGATGATATTTTTTCTTGTTTAATTGTCCGAATTATTGCGCTTGCTAATAGGAACGACTATATCCTCCCGACGCTAAATTATTCTTCCGTTTTATTGGTTGAAGTCGCATGATTAATGGGCAGGAGTGGGAAATTGAATTAATTGCTCAATTGAAATGTAAATAAAAACTTTGACGGCGATCGTAATAAAATCGGAAATGTGGTAGATATGTTAGATTAAACGAAGAAGATGGATTTGCAAGTGGAATAGAAACCAGAGATGTTGAGGATAAGATATCGACTTTATTTTGAGATAATATGTACACCTATACATAGTCAGTTGTTTATGTTTTAATTCCGCTTTGATCCTATTTTCGATACATTTACGTATACTTGGTAGCTCTTTCCGTAACGCTGTTCGTGATGGTAAGTTCCTCTCGGGATTGTATGTACGCCAAAACTGTCGAAACGGTTCTTTATCGAGTAAGCGAAGCGGTGAACCACAAACAGTAACCATCAAAAGGAAATCCAACTTAACTTGGGTTTGAGGTAGCACGCCATTTTTCTAAATTTTGTGCTGTAGACTATTTATATGTCTTTTACAGTCGGCTTTGTTCCAGCACATTAAAGATATTTTGCAAACTCTGCACAATACTTTAGTTCCATTATAATTCAAATTCGGAAATTCACTGATAAATTAAGTGACTTTATTAGCTAACGGTCGTTTATTTTCCTTGCGTACGTTAGACGTGATTGATTGATTGATTTCCTACCAGAGCAGGGCTGGTCTTTACATCCCTAACACTGAAGCTTAGTAGCTTATTGTATTATTCCTGCTTCGGTTTTGTTTTACTTAAACAGGTTAGTTCCCGCAATCAGGCTTAACAGCCTATGTAGTAAATCTTTCTCCATTGGTAGTTCAATTGTGCTTCGCATAGCGAATCTGCGTTGAGCTAACGCTGCACATTCGAAAATAATGTGAGAGGCTGTTTCCTCCTCCTCATTGCAAAGTCTACATAAGGGCTCATCTTTGTAGATCCCCATCTTATGCAAGTGGCCTCTCAAACAGCCATGTCCTGTTAATAGACATGTTGCTGCTCTAAGCTGTATCTTGTTTAATTCAAGCAGGTCAGCAGTCAGATGTTGCGACGGTCTTCCCATCATCCGTTTGCTGTGCTTTTGTCCAGCTGCATGTTTCCAATTTAATTGGTGTTGTGTTATAATCCACTCATTAATTGCACCACGCACTGCACTCTTGGTAATACCTAGACCCGGCTCAGGGCCTATATAATTCATTTTTGAACCTTCCCTCGCTAGCTGGTCTGCAATTTCATTGCCCGCTATGCCCCTGTGCCCTGGCACCCACACCAGTGTGACCTTGTTGTGTTTAGACAGAGCCATTAGGGTTTGCAGGCACTCCCATACTAGTTTGGAGGTTATGCGATAAGATGCTAGTGCCTTTAAGGCTGCCTGACTGTCAGAGAGAATGCACATCGTCTCACCCTGCGGTCGCCGACGCAGACTCTCCCACGCGCAGGTTTGTATAGCATATATTTCTGTTTGAAATACCGTGGTGTATCGCCCAAGTGATACACATACTTTGTATCCCTGGTTTTCCTCATATACACCAACGCCAGATGTAGTGCCCGTTTTGGACCCATCTGTGTACCAGACTAGTGTTCTTGGTTTTCTCCCCTCTCCATCCCTCCATTCTTCCCAATTCAAGAAAACTTTGAAAGGTTTGTCATAGGAGATCCTAGAGATTGTTGTATCACTACCCATATCATAGATAGGGTTTGTTACTACCGCTTCTATTCTGGTGTGCCCAGATCCACTGTGTACGTTAGACGTACTTACATACATACATTTATCTCTATAATTACGACTAACGTTGCGAAGAGTTGATGAGAAACTGTTGCAATAAATCAATAACTCCATTCGCTGAAGTAGCCCGTGCTGATATGTACATACGTCGCGGCAACCTTACTTCTAACCTATCGCGAAGCTCTCCGTGCCCAGCCTAGTGATGTATGTTACTGAAATCGAGTGCCAACCTCTCATTTAGTAAACGTTGTAAAAATTATTCGCACATCTAGTAAATATTGTTCTTAACACAAACCAACATAATAACAACACCTAAACTCAAACCGGTTTCAATGAAGAAGACTAAGAAATCATTCTCTAAATTTACTGACACATATCAATTTATTAATTTATTTTCCTCCAATAAATAGAGATCAAAGATCTTTTCAAATGGTGTCTAAGAATAGCAACTCAAGAGACTGATTTTAAAGATATTACAACGCGGTAAAATTCAAACCAAAACACAAAAAGGAACTGTGCCATCTGTCGCTTTAAAAGGTCTGAATATTTGCATCTATTAGCATACCACGCCATAGGTGTATACCTGCTCTAAAATAGAGGAAAATGCATAAAATGTATACCTAAAAATGGTCAAACTGTGTACGGTGGAGAAGAGCATTGTTAGAATTTTGACAAAAGGTATTTACGTTATTTCAAGGTAAAATGCATACATATATTATTCCATCTTTTTATCTTTGGGGAAGGAGTCAAATCAACTTAAAAATTGCTTAAAATTTTAATAAGATTCCTGCACACATAATAGAGGTTGTCAATTGTTATTCGACATAAAACCCTATTAGAATTAACGATGACTAACGAACGAACTAATAATTTTCTCAGTAGGATTATTCAATTATCGCGCACCGTGCGGAGCTTTCCCATAGCGTTGCTAGCTTTGTAGGAATTTTATTCTACAGAAAAGGGGAAATTTGACATTTTAAGAATAGGGTTAGACGCGGATTGAAAACTAGTTCGTTTGTTATTCCGAGGGTCGCGAATATGAAAGAATATTGACAAATTCTCACAAACTTAAAGAAAGGAAATTGTAATTACATGGATGTGGTTATTGAAAATTGGGCAAAATTCAGCTTCTTTTGTTGTAAATTCTCTTTATGTATGCAAGATTTCTCACTGAGAACGTCACTGTTTATTATATTGCGAAATTTGATGTCAAGAAATTATTTTCGAGATCTGGTACGTAGGCTTCCGCGGTCGTCAATAATACTACACTTTTGATTTTCTGGTTGAAACCGCGTCGTTGTTCTAGCTTCTGCCGACGTTTCGTCCACACTCTTATATGACATTTTCAGGGCTGTTCCTGCACACTGACTAGAGACTATTCATTCCGAAAGGGTTTATATATAATTTGTTTCTGGTCAATGGAGCGGATCAATGAAACGTGGCGGTTACTAGGAGGTTTAATCAGTTGGGATTTCCACGTGTGATGTAAGGGGTAGCAATCTTCTCGATTGAAATTGTTGAGGTGTTTGAAGATCTCTATAATAGTGAAGGTTGCGAGACACAAGTGCTGACCGATCACTTTGTTTCACCAATGTACACACTACTTCGCGAACATGGAATCTGGTAGACAGCAGCGGCTTCCAGATGATTGCGGTCTTTGATGGGAAAGTAGGCTGAGAGTTTGAAATTGGCTTTGAATCTTATTCGTGCGATCGTACCTGAATGCAAAGTAGATACGCGTGCCTACGGAAATTAGGGTTAGATGAGAGTAGTTGCTGTGGAGAAAGACTGATGTACATCGTGGATTTCATTCATCTACACTCCCAACGCAACCATCCAGCACAGTGATATCTTGGCGCATAACGCTTTAGACTATGACGGAAATATCGTCTGGAGCTACAAGAGACTCTTAATGATCTTCAACGCCAACTTTAAAGAGTGTAATACAACAGTCAACAGCTCAAATTATGCGTTTTTGCAAGATTAGATATGTTTCCACAGTTGTTTCGGCAAACCGAGTGCAGCGTGAGGAAAAAGTGTGTTTATATGCAGAAAACGAACGTTCTACATTTAGTGACGTTATATTTGCGTAATTAAAATAATCTTTGGAACAACTTAACGGTTCTGTTGACGCATCTTCACAAATTTGTCTTAATGTGCCAACATCAGAATCTTTCTCTAAAACACTTTCAAACCTTTCTAGAACACAAACATTTTTTGCGTCTTCTACCGCGCATAGCGATGCATGAACATGTTGCACTATTTGCGGGGATTCCACTAACGACACCGAAGGATGTTGTAATTTTCCTATTGCCTCCACTAGTCCGAAGTAATTGTTCTGATAAGTTTTTAAATCCGTTTTAACCTGACTATCTTGAAATTTGGACTGGCTTTCCTTCATAGTCGCAGCTTCCTTTAGATCGAATTGTAAAACCACGTTCTTAATATTCTCAAAATATTTATGGTAATAAAACGCGGCCTGTAACCATGTTCCTCAATGTGTAAGAATAGGTTCTGGTGGCTCAGGCATACGGGGGCACAGTCTGTGAAATTTGCGAATACGTTTTTGGGGATTTGACAAACACTGCTTTTGTATGCGCTATTAAAGCGTCTACCTCAGGATAACATTTTCTAATACTATCTGCCACATGACTGAAAGCAACACATAACACTATGACAATATTTTCAGTTAGAACAAAAGAACCCTGTTACAAATCCGTATAAATTATTGCTACGAATAATAAAGAAGGGATTAAATTTTTCAATTGATTTATGTGCAAAATACATGCAAAAAAATATTTTTGACTCATTTTCTTTGCTTCTTACAACGTGTTAAACAGGAATCAAGCAGAACTTGTTAATGATGCAATTCCGACGGACATTCTTTCAAACATCTAATTAAACTTTTCTTCTATTAAATAACATAATAATATTCATTAATCTAAAACAATTAAGGAGCGTATATTCCAAAAAATTAACAATCTGGAAAGAGAGCCGGTGATTTTTAATTTCTCCTCGCTTCAGCCTGATATGCAAATCAATTCTTATTGTGTGTTCAAATAACCGTTGTTGGAATACTTTATATTAATTTTACGAAAAATTAGCAAATCATTCTCTACGCTCGTCGTAAATAATCTTTTTAATTAATGGTACATTTTCATAAAACAACCACTTAAATGTAAAGAGCCTGTTTACGTTCGTTTTTTCTAACTAACAAGTGTACGATTCCAAGAGTTACGACCGTTCGCTCTGGATGTGCTAACAAATAGCTCCGAATGCAAAAAAAGGACGGATCGAGAAATGTTTTAATATTGCCCAAATAACTCGTCAATAGTAATTAGAGTATTTGTCTTTATTAGTTCTTTATTATTAACATTATTGTGTTCTATAATTAAAGATGCGTGAGTCTATTCAGCAGCTATTATGTACTTATGGAAACATTAGGTTATTACGATTAAATACCGCACCTACGGGAATTTAAGAGACCAGATATCGATTCTTTTTTGATTTCTAATTGATGATATAATACTGAAAAACTTTACGAATCATATGTGGATTTTTCTACTAACAATTATTAAATAGCATTTGTGAAAGGAATTATGATGAAGTATACGATTCAAAGTCTATCGATGTATTTCTGTGATTGTATTAACCTTTTCTATTTTTTTGTTAAATTGACTAACAAGGAACCACAGGTAAGTGCATCTCACCGATTTAAATGAAACTTTGTGGATTTATAGACCGATCTAGTGTAAGAACTATCTTAGCTGCTCAACCGCCCACTGGCGGGGTATAAAGTTCCCCAAGCTCAACACTACCCTTCACTGTTTGACTCCATAGCTCAGAAACTATATATATATATATTGAAATATCTTTCTCGAAAGTTTTTTTCAAATTTTGATAAATTTTCTAATTTTTAAATTGAATAAACAATACTGGATACTCTTACGGCAATTTTTGAAAGAATTTGCTTTCACAATCGAGCACTTATATGAGGACCGGAGTTAAGACACACTTTGATTCAACCAAGGCCGAATAAAGATTGATGAAAAATTATGGCGTCGTTCATCTTTCTTTTATTTTAAATCGCGAAAGACCGGCGATTGTTTTATTTCACAGCCAATTTTGATAATTCAACCCAAATAGAAATTTTTACGATGACTTTCGATCAAATGAAATTATTTCTGCGAACAGCATACGAGACCGAATGCAGTGACTTAACCAGGAGGTTGTATGTTGATGATTCTGAGATCCAAACTGTCACCAACAAGAAAAAAACTGTATTCCATACTGGCATTTTTATATAATTTTATTTTTATGTTAAGTGTGTGCAACATCCCACAACATTTAGTATCTAATGAACACTTTCGTCTTTTTTGGGCTAAGTACGTTGCCTCATGGAAGCTGCCAACATCTATGCAATTACGATACAATTTGATACGTGTGCAAGGTACAGTAAAGAAATGTATAAAAGACAAGTTGAGAAATAAGAAAATCTGCCTATGTGTAAATGAAACAACTGATGCTCAGAATCACAGCGTCATTCATGTTGTAGCGCGTCCTTTAAAACGTGATGGTCCGCCAGCTTCATTGTTGTTATCCAATAAAAGGATTCAGAAAACTAATGCAGAAACCGTTGTCAAGATAATAAAAGATTCGTTGAGAGAATTTTGTATCACAAGAACCCAAGTCACAATGTTCGTTACTGACGGAGCCGCAACAATGCTGAGAGTTGGTAGGCTGTTGAAAATATACTTTCCGACTCTTCTTCACATAACATGCCTCATACACGCATGTCACCTCGTAGCAGAAACCATTCGAAAGAAGTATCGGATTCATCAGATCTCCCAAACACATCCGTGTATTCAAACAATTGTATCCGAAATTACCACCACCGCCTCTGCCTGTAATAACGCGATGGGGAACATGGCCCCAGGCAGTATCTTACTATCAGAAATATTGTTTACAAGTGAAAAATGTCATTTTAAAACTTGATTCAAATGATTCTGCAGCAGTTCGGGATAGTCAGCAACTTTTTTCCAATTCGGACGTTCAACAACAAATAGATGAAATTTCCATGAACTATTCTGAAGTTGCACAAGCTATTGAGCAATTAGAAAACACTTATCTGCACGACGCGCATTAAATTACACAAACAATTTACAAGCCGCTCTAGAAAACTTGAAGAACACTATAGGAGTCGATATTGCTCAAAAATTTGGTGCAATTTTAACGAAAAATCCCGATTTACAAAAGGTTCGGTCTATAACTGAAAATCAAGAGTGCCCAGATGAGGAAAAGGAATACCTGACATTTGCAAATCTTACTGCAGTGGATGTTGATCGATCATTTTCGAAGTATACGACAACGTATTCACAACACCGTCGATGGCTGAATGAATCGACAATGGAAGCGTTGCTGATGTTGCAATTCTACGCAGCTTACCAGGGCGGTTGCCAATTGCCACAGTGTATGTCAAGACGACAGGAAAAGGTAACAATATTACTAATATTGTATATTACGTACCTACTTTTATGCGGTGCGCCACTGCCGGTACCACCTTTTTAACAAACTCTATTTATTACAAACAAATAATAGTAAATCAAAGTTTATTTTCGAAAATGCCATCGCCAACGTCTATGCATTTTCTTAGTCCTATAGTAATTGCCCGAGTATCATATTTAATTTACCGGTGATTATTTCTTATGGTAGCTGTGGCATTAAAAATGCGATCCCGTAGTACCTCTCTCCTGTCCACTTTTGTCACATGAACTAAAAATTTTATCCAACCCCCACAAACAATAATCTAGAGAGTTGTACAGAATCATGCATAATTTGATTTGTAAACGAAACAAGTCCCTTCTTATTGTCACTTCTTCACAATAAATTATTGTATGGAGTATGATAATTATCGTTTGGCTTACAGTACATTTCTCTCAGTGTACCCCACCCCATACATTTTGACCTATTTCTCGAGCTATAGATGCTTGAAAGCTGGACCATCAAAATCGGTTAAAAAAATTAAAAAGCAAATTTCGAAAATTCTCGAAAAAATACTACATATAAATTTATCGAAAATTACAACGTATTACATACGTTATATACAACCATACAATCCATAACTTACGAGTTCTTATGCGTCCTCACATCTCCGCGTTGGATAAATCCCTTTCCGCCGGCTCTCTAGTCAAGGGTAGGTCCGTGCCGTTCGCAACATAAGGCGCTTCATTCGGAACGTACACGCGCCCTTTTCAACGCGTATCCGATTGTTAAAGGGTTGTTTGTGACATTTACAATTCCAATGAACCAACCGCCACGTGTCGCCGATTATACCTTCCAAACGTGTATATAAATCGCTTTAAAATGGCGGTTCCTGATGTGCACGTTCAATGAAACCGTTAACTCTACACTCTTATTTATTCTATATTCTACATAAATTTTGCGCCGTAGATAATATGAAACGGTATCGTGCTTTTTTATAGATCTACGTTGTATAGGTACATATATGTAATAAGTAAACTTAGAGCAGATGTTGTTGCTGCGTATGGTATTAACTAACAATAAGATGAAAGACGAATTGCCGTTAATAACAACGTTTTGGGTCAGTTCTATGTAATAATAGTGACAATTCTTTATTGCCTAATAGAATCATATCTATATTTATGATCAGGAAAGACCTCGCGCAACAATGGAAATAAATAGAACCAAAATCAATGCTAGAAATACTACAAACGAAGAAAATAATGAAAAATGGAACCAAGTGTTAAAGAAAAACAAAAGAAAACAAAGTATTATACGAGGTATTGCTACAGATGACATGATCATCAAAGGCGCCGTTTCATACCAGCATTTCCATGTATATAGATTAGATCCACATACCGATGAAGCGAAAATGAGTGAATTTTTGAAGAATAAAACTTTCTCTGATTTTAAATGTACAAAAATGGTTTCCAAATATCCTGATGAGTACTCCTCATTCAAGATATCTATTCCATCGGAGCAAGCAGAGCGACTGAAAGATCCGCAGACATGGCCAAGAAACGTTTGCATAAATCGTTTTTTAGCGAATCTTCCACGAAAAGAAGCAGCAATAGAGTAGCAAAAACAGATAACCATCAGATAATAAATAAATCTGGAATCACAGTTGTACATCACAATGTGAGATCTTTAGGAAATTGTGTCTATGAAATGGAAGTGCTTATTAATACTCTAGAAACCTACGATTTCATATGCATTTCAGAACATTGGCAATCCTCACAACAGTTGCGGCTTCTTGTCATCACCGGGTACACCTTAGCTGCGGATTATCGCCGGGAACCAGGAGAACATGGCGGAGTTGCTATTTATAATAGATTAGGTTTGCGCTAGATGAAATAAATCGGCTGTCAACAAAATACTGTTTTGAGTGTGCAAGTGCAAAATACCGTATTGGTAATAAACAAATCGTTATGATATGTATGTATAGATCGCCAAATTCATGTATCGAAATACTTTTTGATAAATTAACAATATTACTTGAAACACTATTTAACAATTCACCAAAGTACGTTATATGCGGTGATTTTAATATAGATCTTCTGTCGGCGTTGATGAAATACCGTTGTGGTGAGTTTCCAACATCATTGAAATATGCCATTATCGTACCAGTACATAAGAAAGGAGATTATAACAACGTAGAGAACTATAGATCTATTAGTCATCTAACTACTTTCGCAAAAATTTTTGAGGCAGTAGTCTCAGAGCAGGTGTATTCGTTTTTCGCAAAACATAACGCGTTTAATACAAATCAGCATGGTTACATTTCCGGAAAAAGTACTAGTACGGCATTATTTGAATATACAGAGTGGATACTATCTCAACTAGAAAATAATAACTTAGTATGTGGTCTTTTTCTAGACCTATCAAAAGCATTTGACACAATATCGCACTCTATTTTGCTTGCGAAGTTGGAACATTATGGTATCAGGGACATAGACATTCTGTTCTTAATGTAATGGCACGCAAATTGGAACCTCATCAATCGGCACCTTCAATTCTATTAGTCCCCAAACGAATACAACAGTGTACTGCCGAAGTAATTTCAAAGTTAGTGTTAAATACATTGGACAAGTTTAAACTTTCAACAAACCAACTCTTGATGTTAGTGAGTGATGGTGCTGCAAACATGCTTTCTGTAGGGCGGTCTCTTAAAAAGCATTCTGCTAGTTTGTTACACATTACGTGTAAAATTCATGCTCTCAATCTTGTGGCGGATAGTATCAGAAAATGTTATCCTGAGGTAGACGCTTTAATAGCGCATACCAAAGCAGTATTTGTCAAATCACCGAAACGTATTCGCGAATTTCACAGACTGTGCCCCCGTATACCAGAGCCACCAGAACCTATTCTAACTCGTTGGGGAATATGGTTACAGGCCGCGTTTTATTATCATAAATATTTTGACAATATTAAGAACGTGGTTTTACAATTCGATACAAAGGAAGCTGCCGCTATCCAGAAAAGCCAGTCGAAATTTCAAGATAGTCAGGTTAAAATGGATTTAAAAATCATTAACGACAATTACTTCGGGCTAGCAGATGCAATAGAAAAATTACAAAATCCTGCGGTGCCGTTAGAAGAATCTTTACAAATAGTGCAACATGTTCACGCACAGCTATGCGCGATTGAAGACGCAAAAAATGTTTCTGTTCTAGAAAAATTTGAAAGTGTTTTTGAGAAAAATTCTGATTTTGGCACATTAAGACACATTTGTGAAGGTGCGTCAACAGAATCGTTAAGTTATTTGAAAGATTATTTTACTTACGCAAATATTACGTCACTAGATGTAGAACGTTCGTTCTCTGTATATAAACGCAGTTTTTCCTCATGCCGTACTAGTTTTGCCGAAACAACAGTTGAAACATATCTAATGTTGCAGATATTTAACAGACATTATTCACTTTGTGATTTCACGGAGGACTCTTAAAATGGTAAGTGTTTGAGCACGTGTTATTTAATTTTTATTTAAAAGATGAGCGAAATTATTTGCGGCAGCAAACATCTCTATTAGCAGAATAATTCTAGTGGAACGCGAGGCCTGGTCGACTCTACGCTACTGCGCGGTACCGCTCGTGGCCAGCTTTAATCATTAGATATGGAATCATATTATAGGGATGTGCGTCGAATATGGAAAGCGTCTTCATTTTACAAAAGCGAGCGCTGCGGACACTGCTGGGTCTGGATTACGGTGTCTCGCTTCGGTCGCTATTCAAAGCAAACGGTTTATTGACACTATTCGGAATATATGTGTATGAATGTGTTATCTTTAATTTCAGAAATAAAATAAATTTCAGAGAGAATGAAAAAGTGCATGAATACGGTACTAGGTTCAAAGCTAATTATAATATTCCAAAACACAGATTGACAACATTTACAAAAGGTGTGCAATACAATAGCATAATGCTCTTTAACAAATTGCCCGACAATATAAAATCTGAGAGGAATTTTAGAAAATTTAAAAGGATGACACATTCATATATATGTGATGTTGAACCATATTCGCTGAAAGAATATATTAATTACTAAATTTATTTTATTATGAAATGTGATGTAAATATCTCACTTAAGTGCATTTCTGTTTGACGCCGGTTTCTACTTGTGTGCTTTTTTCTTGTAAGCTTACATTTCAGTAGAAATAAAGAACATTATTATCATTATTATTATTATTATTATTATTATTATTATTATTATTATTATTATTATTGTTATTATTGTAGACAAGTTACCTAATAGTATTCACTGTGGTAATGTGCGACTGCCATGGTACGTCGCGTAGTACTGCAACATAAGCAGTGCTTCCATTGTCGATTCGGTCAGGCCTCGACGACGGTCTGAAAACGTTCTCGTATACTTTGCAAATGATCGTTCAGCATCTAATGAAGTAAGATTTGCGAAATTCAAATACTCCTGTATCTCTTCTGTGTAGTCTTGAATTCCAGATATAGATCGAACTCTTTCTAAATCCGGATTTTTATTTAAAACTGCACGAACTTTTTGCGCAACATCTAGTCCTGTAGAATCCGTCAAGCTTTCTAGAGCAGCTGCTAAATTGTTGATGTTATTTAACGAGTCTTGTATAGATAAGTGAGTATTTTCTAACTGCGAGAATTAAAAGAATTAAGTTTGAAAATAACATCTTTCACTTGGGGATAATATTTGCGATAATAAGATACTGCTTCGATCCATGTTCCCCATCGCGTCAATATAGGCTGAGGTGGTAGCGTAGGGTTATTGGTACTCAACGCTCTAAACGTGACAGATCGACTGCATGTGACTTCTCTTTCAACTTAGTATTATTATTATTATTACTACTGAGAAGTAAAATAACAACAATTTAAAAAACCCGGTATGCGATCTGTTTCTGGATGATTGAAATTCAATTTTTTTAAACCCAATAGTTCATTCTTTATTGCGAACTTCACCAGGAGTTAAAACAAGAAGAAGACGTTGACGATAATATTGGAATAGTTCAACATTAAGAAATAAAAAAAACAAATAAATTTATATTATTTTATATTTATATTTTAACAAATATTACATTTTAAGTATTTGTTCACCCCTTCAAAGTATGACTTTCAACTTGTACCCTACAAATCAACAGTTCTATAATATCAACTGTTCTATAAAAAATGGTAGCTAAACTCAACATTAAAAAAACCTCAGCCCTAATTATCCTGATATCCTGCTTAATTGAGTATTTAAATTTACGTTTAAAAAAACCAAATTCTCTCGTTGCACAAAATCCAACAATTACAGACTTCACACGAAATTGACATATCGAATGTTCAATTCCCCTTCTTTTCATCTAAAAAATAAGAATCGACAAAATATCGGTCGCACAGGTAGACCCGACATCCAAAACGCGCGTTTTTTTCTACCCGAAATCAGCAAACAACGCCGAGCAACCCAGCGCGGGGAGGGATGCAAAATTTCGAAGGGATAACGTTTTTTATTGTAAAAAAGGTCCGCGTCAAGGTGAGGGGTGTGTATAAACCTTTATTTTTTCCCAGGAAACAGGATTTTTATACGTTCATTCTGCTTCTCAACGTTGCCGGTCGGAATAGCACCTTGTGACCTACTTCGCGTTGATGCGATGCAGTTTTTTTTTTCTGTACGTAAAAAAAATGATTATTCAAGTAAACCGATCCCTTCGCCAGATTGTACCGCTATTTACACACGCAGCGAAAAGAGGAGATTACCTATAAATATAAAGTTTTTAGTGAGGAAGGGTCTTTTTATATATAAAAAAAATTGGATATCTTCAAGGACCGGGAATGTTCTCACAGATTCGGGGTAAATGTCGTGAAATAAAGAAGGGGATGGAATATGTTCATTATCTAAAAAACGATTGATTTTATGAAAAATCGCTCGGACATATTAACTTTATTTTTATTTCCTACATATTTTTAAAATATTTTTCAATTTACAGAGTGGCCCAAAAAAGTAAGACGCAAGTCAACTTTATTTTGTGTAATAGACCATCTTATATATTTTTACACTTTCGGATTCTACGTAAAATTCTAAACAATCTTCGTGTAGAATGTGGCATACCTATAACCAACAGTTTTAGAATTATTCAAGTTGAAAATTGTAGTCTTATTTTTTGGGGTATAGCAACAAAAAATGTAAATAATTAATTATCGCAAAATCACTCCCAGCATGACAGAAGTCATGAACGCCTGAAAGTTATCTAAATGCATTTTAAGATTCGATATCTTTTAATATACAGGATCGTTCAAAAAATAGGCATTGGGGAATTTTTGTCAACAAGAAACTAATGGATATGGAAGAAAGATGCATTTAGATCTGCATTCCGGTTTATGTCGCTACTTTCTACGAGACATGATTATATCTCTTGGCACCAAGTGGCGCCAGGAAATATTTCAGTGCTGTTTTTAGAGATTAGTGGCATAAACTGAGAGGTAAGCTCAATATGGGCAGCGGAAATGAGCGCTCGGGACCACGCTGATGACGCCGGGTGGGCAGAAATATGTCCGTGGGTTAGTGCTATTTTATCTGCTTACATTGTTTTTGCCGGGGGTGATTTCACCAATACCATGAGCTGTATTAGCATTAATTTTTGTTTTTTTTTTAATAAAACTAAACTGACCTGATCTTCCACTGATTTAATAGAATTTAATGAGGTTGTCAAAAAAAAACTAAATATTTTATTGTAACCAAGAAGAATAATAATAACAGTACTAAATTTTAGAAAAATTAACCGTATTAACACTAATAGGAGGTATTAGTTACATTTCGGCTTTGTTTTGAACAGTTTACTCTTTCAATAACCCCATAGGAAAAAGACTGAAGGTGTCAGATATGGCGATCTCGCTGACCACTCAATAAACCCTCATCTCTCGATCCACCTGTTTGGAAAAACTTAATCTAAATAGGCTCGCACTTTAGCAATATAATGAGGCGGAGCCCCATCTCGTTGAAACCAAAGCCTGTCATTTGGTAGGTCTGGATTCTCTTGAACAGTTCACTAAAACCCTTACCACAATACTTCACTAGCACTGGACGTACGTTTCAATAGCCAAGCTATCATCATCAGCAGGTCGTAAAAAAAATAGCTTGATTTCAGTAAAATATTCAAAAGTTAGAGGTTATATTGTATGTATTACTGCCGATTGCACGTTCTAATCTCTAAATAACGTGGCATGCATAACTTTATCTTCCACTCTCGTATTATATACAGTGCATTTCAGATAACACTGGCCATAGGTATTTACATGGCAAATACCTTTATGTGACGTTAATGGTTTTCCTACGAGGAGTGTTTGATTTATTTTTTTGTCCATACCTAGTTGGAATGATTTTCATGAGGTTTTGAGACATTTTATGCTGTGGAACAAAAAAATAACGTTGAAAATAAAGAAAAAGAGACCGAGAAAGCCTATATTTTTCTCTAGAAATCCATACTCAAACTGCTCAGAAGGTCAACGTGTGGGCCAGCATTCTAGGTAAACAAATTGTTAGTCCGTTTTCTATCGACAGTGAATACCCAAAAATATTTGGAATTGCTGAGAGACACAATTCTTCCAGCTATTGGCTATTGGCAATATTCCTGTAAACAGGAGGATCACTTACCAGCACAATGGGGCACCACCACATGGCACCAAGGAAATTACAGAATTTTTGAATAATGAATTTCCAAATAGATGGATAGGTCGCCATGGACCGTTGGAGTAGCCGGCAAGAAGCCTTGATTTAAGCCCGTTGGACTTTTTTATTTGGGGTTACATTACGACGAGGGTTTTTGACAATATTCGATATAGACCCTCTAACATTAACGAATTAAGGCAGAGAATACTAGAAGCATTTAGAGAAATAACAGTAAGAAATCTTCAGAATGTGAAACGTCACTTTCAAGAAAGATTAGGACACTGTTTAGCAGCGTTTGGTCAACAGCTTCAACACTTGCTTAGATAACTTACTTCATGATACAATTTTTGTTTGTAATTTGACCATTTTTTATGGTTTCCTTTGTGTGTTAAGGGTGTGTTTTTTATTTCAATAAATAACAGCCATTCGGAATTACATGCCTGCTTGTTGTGCATTGCTTGAATAACATTAGGGGTAGCTTTAATTCATACAACATGGACTGAGATTTCCAGCTGCAAAATTGTGTCCATTATCTCTGCAAAAAGCTCCTAAAATTACCGAACATTATAACCAGTCAGATGCAGGCGATAGGTCACGCAGACGACGTAACGATAATAGAGAGTAATAAAGACGACTTAGTAAAAGCAATCAATAGACTGGAAATCACGGCAAAAGAGTTTGGATTAGAAATTAATGAAAGTAAAACAAAATATATGAAGAAAGGAAAAGAAAACGAAAGAACAAGCTATTTAAAAACGCAGAGATATACGTTTGAAACGGCCTCCTCATTTAACTATCTGAGAGTAATAAAACCACAAACAACAAAAGAAAGAATACAAGAGAGAATACAGTTATTGTGAGAAAGTTGACTTTTCTTTTCCTCCAACTTCATGATGTATTCCTCACACAGAGCCGCATTGGATCAATTGAAAAAACAAAGAGCAGCAAGCAAAAATATAAACAGAAGTAACAAAATTAAAATGTAGAAAATTCTTATAAAATCAGTCATCACATATGCCTTAGAAACTACAGCTGTACATAAAAAGGAAGAAGAAGATCTAAGGATAGTAGTGAGAAAAATAATGAGGACAATACTAGGACCAAATATCACAAGAGAAGGTGAAAGAAGAGCGAAGAAAAATAAAGAACCAGAAGAAGAACTGGGAGGAGAATCTATAATAAGGTACATAAAGACACAAAGTCTAAATTGAACTGGTGAGAAGAATAACTCAGTGAATACTGTTATGGGCAAGAGGTAGAAGCAGAACGAGAAACGCATGGTAAAACCAAATGGAAAATATGCACGAACTTTAGGAATAGTCGATTGGAAATCAAAGTGCCGAAATAGAAAAGGCTGGAGAAAGATAACGAATGAAGCCAGGATTAATAAAAAGTTATAGCAAATGAACAAGAACAAGTGGTGTAATTCACCCTAATAAATGGATTTTATACGCACCAGCGTTAACAATAATCCAATGGATTTAACGGCTTGATGATGATGATTTGCAAAACAGCTCCAAGAACAAAAGGATGAATTTTTGTTTTTCAAAGATTATTTCGCAATTTTACATTCCAAAGATTAATTTTAGATTATAGTTGAAATATTTATAATTCAACTAATCCTTCTGTTTCTAAAAATTATACGATCCAAAATAAAGAGTTTACCTTTAGTTTCTCAAAATGAATCCAAATAGTCTTCCCATTGTTCCAATACAAATAAAACGTAATATGTAAATAATCTTCCAGAAAGCAAAGAAATAATTTCGTCATCGGATACAAAACCATCGTCTTTGTAACGAACGACGCAATAAATTTAGGAATTTTGGCGAGTGACGAGGAGGCGACGCGTCCTTAAAATTTAATACGCGACTCGAAGCGGACATTATCAAGACGTTATAAAATTTCTCGGCGAGTTTAACAATAAAGAAAGTTACACAATAAAATTTCATAAATAATTTCGCAGGATAATTGCTTTATCCCGCGCTCGCCATCGTACATACATAGCAAGGATACACACATCTACAAGCAAGCGTTGGTTCTGTTCCGCTCCTGACCGTCCGCTTTTACCCTTTTATATATAACGTAGTAAAGCCGGGAGAGTAAGTTTAATATAAGAGTGTTTATTATTGAAGAAGTTTGCCCCGCTTCCGCATACAGAATATCCGATCCAATATTCATGAGCCATAAGGGCGGAAATTGTACGCTACGACATTAAAATCAATACAACACAACTTCTTCGTATATATATCTATATATATATATATATATATATATATATATATATAATGCCCCCGCTATAATATATCTGCAGTTTCTCATTCCGTCGTATGGTGTGTGGAGTAGGACCGAGCGCTTGCTTCTATTTTAATAATAAATTAATAAGCAATTCGAAATCTAATTTTCCTTTTTTACCCAATCGCTGGATGTAGAAGTGTGCATAATAGATGAGAAAGCATGTATAAAGAGAAAATATGATGAAATTTTTTTTATTCAAATGTGTAATAATTTATTCTATGACTTAAATAAAAACAATAATAATAATAATTTTATTTTTGTAATCAAACCATTACAAAACAAGTCAATTTTTGCTTTATATATAATAAAAGCAGAAATGATAAAATGTAAAAGTTACAAAGAAATATATATATATATATCAAATAATGTAATAAATAAGAGAAACAAAACAGAAATGGCTAGAACTCCTCGATACTATAGCACTCTCTTCCCTTCACTTTTCTTTCAAATTGGGCAGAAGAAATTCAAGAAAATATTTTTATTTCAAGGCTTTAAGCTTCAAAAAATCCTAATATGTTTATTCTACTTTATTCATTAATTACAGAAAAATTTACATATACTTTCTTAACATTTATAAGGCTTCCGTTCTCTGACAATTTCTTATTTAATCTCGGGAAAATCTGTTAGGAAGGAGCTAGCGTTCATGTTCTTTCTTGGATGCTAAATACCACGGTAAAAACGTCAAAATGAATATTATTCTTTTATGAGGGCATTCCAGAAAGTAGTAGCCGTTTACGTATAATTAAAAGAAAAATGATGGAAAGTAAATAATGATTTTATTTAAATGAAGGTAATACATTTACTCATTTTTCAATGTAATCGCCGCCGTTGTTGAGACATTTGTTGTATCTTGAAACCAGTTTGTTTATGCCTTCCGCGTAAACCTCTACCCCCAAAACAGCCAGCCAATGCTGTACACCTGCTTTTAAGTCATCATCACTTTGGAAACGTTCTCCTGACAAGAAATCCTTGAGTTTACTAAACAAATGATCACTTGGAGCCAAGTCGGGGCTATACGCACTTGAACTTCCGAAGAAGGTCAGTGGTCTTTCGAGCCATGTGGGGACGAACATTGTCATGCAGAAGAACAATGCCACTTGTCAGCATTCCCCGCCTCTTGTTTTGGATGACCCTACGCAGCTTCTGAAGTGTTTCAGAGCATGTGTCCGCATTAATGGTCGTCTCTTGGGGCATGAAATCAACCAACAACAGACCTTTTCGATCTCTGAGGCCATAACCTTTTTCGTGGAAAACGACTGCTTAAACTTGCACGGCCTTGTTGGAGTTCCATTGACATGCGTTTTGTCTCGGGTGTGAAATGGCACACCCAGGTTTCATCCCCAGTAACAATTTGGTCAAGGAATGCATGGCCCTGTTGCTCGTCGGTAAGCATTTTGGGCACCCATCTTGCGCAAATTTTTCTGTAATTCAGATGGTCCGTCACGATTTCATGGAGCAATGATTGTGAAATTTCAGGAAATTGCTTACTCATTTCTTTCAGTTTTACGCGTCGATCTGCGCAGATGAAATCATTGACACGTTTCTTCAGATCGTCGGTGATAAGGAACGGGCATCCTGACCGCTCTTCATCGTGCACATTATCTCTTCCCTCTTTGAAATTTCGAACCGGGCGCCTTAAAGATGACTCATCCATTGTTCCCGTGCCATACACTTCAGTAATCCTGCGATGAATTTCGCTTGAACGGACGTTTTCTACATTCAAAAAACGGATCACGGATCGCATTTTGGGATTTTCTATCTTATGTGCCATTGTAAACAGTCATAAAACTTACACCACGCACCCGAAGAACTTCAACTCTTTTTTCCCGCAAAGCTACGATGTTACTGTTGACATCTGCGCCACTTTGCTTTTAATTGGATCAATAGCGCCATCGGTATGACTAAACGGCTACTATTTTCTGGAATGCCCTCGTATTTCTATGCCACGAATATTTCTACATTGTTCCAAATAAATCGGAAACTGCTGGATAAAAATATAAAGTATGTTATATGACTGAAATCACAACAAAATATCCTTTTCAGGGTGTTCCGTTTTAATAGTTTGGGGGTTTCTATTGAAATGTTTTAAAACAGGATAAATCGTTGAAAATTTTGATTTTTCGCAAATCGGTTAAATAATTTAATGAACGGAGGGTTCGGAAGTGTCCTTAAACACTTTTTCGGCAATACACAATATAAACATATCACTATATATCTCGTAAAATGTTGTTTTTTTTCGAACACTAACAAAAACTTCGTAAATAACCCTGCAATTCGGTTTTTGGTTCCTTTTGATAACTTGAAGAATAAATAAGTCATGACACGTTAAAATATTAAGATGCAATTACCACACTGTACATAATTCTATTCAAAATCAATTATTTTAATACTGTTTTCGAGCAAGGCTCTATTGCGTATCATAAATAGTTCAGCGTAAACCATCTAAACGAAATAACCTTTTTCACATTGCGTCTTAAAATGTTGAACAGTATAAAGCGAACTCTCCCAGGCATCTCCGATATGCGCATTTTTTACAAACGCACCGCGATCGTTTCAGACGTTGTTCCGAGGGTGGCGAAAGTGGCGCGCGACGAGGTAGAGCGCCTAGCGGCAAGAGAACGACGCATATTCAGATTTGATGTAACGGGGTTGCGCAACCGCCGCGTCCCCATTAGATATGCACCAATGCCGTCCGTACCACCCCTTCGCACCGGTAGGGGTGGCCCGCGAAGGCGATATTTTATTTTAAAACGCAATTCTATTGGCGGCGCATGATTTCGATATCAATCCCGGAGAAAGATACCCGATCTGGGGGTCTTACGTATTTACGGACGCTAACGTGTCTATACATATGTATATAAGCGCGTAGTTACCTAATCTTATATACTCTGTACGTAAAGCGAAGAGGTGTCATAATATTACGTACATATACGCCGCTATATAGATGTATTTACTTATATACGTATGTATATAAGTATACTGTCTTAAAGCGCGCGAAATGAGAATTTCATGGAAAGGGAAATAATACAAACAGAAATAACCTTGTTGCCCGCGCTCCGGTAATCGGGAGGAAACGGACACTAGGGGGCGTGGGATGTCCTCTTTCGGATCGTCCGATTAAAACGTTTGTTGTCATCATCATTAACCTGGGCAAATATGCGGTAACAGCCAGAGGCGTGGCGAGCGCATAAAAGTTTACACATAAAATAGAAGGTATGAAATAAATTATCAAACGTGCTGAAACACTTACCGTTTTAAAAGTCTTCCGTGAAATCACAAACTGGGTAACATCTGTTAAATATTTGAATCATTAGATATGTTTCCACAGCTGTTTCAGTCAAGTGAGTACGACGTGCGGAATAAATGTTTTTTAATGCCGAAAACGACCGTTCGACATCTAGAGATGTTATACTTGCATATTTAAAATAATCTTTGAAACAACTTAATGCATCTTCACACGCACCTTCACAAACTTATCTTAATATAAGAAAATCGGAGTCTTCCTCTAAAACACTTTCAAATTTTCGTATTACATACCGTTTGCTGATGACTAAAGCTGGCCGGGAGCGGTACCGCGCAGTAGCGTAGAGTCGACCAGGCCTCGCGTTCCACTAGAGTTATTCTGCTAATAGAGATGTTTGCTGCCGCAAAATTAAATAACACGTGCTCAAACACTTGCCATTTTAAGAGTCCTCCATGAAATCACAAAGTGAATAATGTCTGTTAAATATCTGCATCATTAGATATGTTTCAACTGTTGTTTCGGCAAAACTAGTACGGCATGAGGAAAAATGCGTTTATATGCAGAGAACGAACGTTTTTACATCTAGTGACGTAATATTTGCGTAAGTAAAATAATCTTTCAAATAACTTAACGATTCTGTTGACGCACCTTCACAAATGTGTCTTAATGTGCCAAAATCAGAATTTTTCTCAAAAACACTTTCAAATTTTTCTAGAACAGAAACATTTTTTGCGTCTTCAATCGCGCATAGCTGTGTGTGAACATATTGCACTATTTGTAGAGATTCTTCTAACGGCACCGCAGGATTTTGTAATTTTTCTATTGCATCTGCTAGCCCGAAGTAATTGTCGTGAATGATTTTTAAATCTATTTTAACTTGACTATCTTGAAATTTCGACTGGCTTTTCCGGATAGCGGCAGCTTCCTTTGTATCGAATTGTAAAACCACGTTCTTAATATTGTCAAAATATTTATGATAATAAAACGTGGCCTGTAACCATGTTCCCCAATGAGTTAGAATAGGTTCTGGTGGCTCTGGTATACGGGGGCACAGTCTGTGAAATTCGCGAATACTTTTCGGTGATTTGACAAATACTGCTTTGGTATGCGCTATTCTACCTCAGGATAACATTTTCCGATACTATCCGCCACAAGATTGAGAGCATGAATTTTACACGTAATGTGTAACAAATTAGCAGAATGCTTTTTAAGAGACCGGCCTACAGAAAGCATGTTTGCAGCACCATCACTCACTAACATCAAGAGTTGGTTTGTTGAAAGTTCAAACTTGTCCAATGTATTTAACACTAACTTTGAAATTACTTCGGCAGTACACTGTTGTATTCGTTTGGAGACTAATAGAATTGACGGTGCCGATTGATGAGGTTCCAATTTGCGTGCCATTACATTAAGAACAGAATGTTTCTTCCGATCTGTTGTTTCGTCGACACATAACCACAATTTTTGATCTTTCAACTCCGATTTTATTTTTTGTTCAATATGTTCGCGCGCAGATGGCACAATTCTTCGTAACGATGTTCGACTTGGTAATTTGCACTCCGAATAGTTATTCTAAAAACAGATAAATGGTTCCTTGTCTAGTAAATTAAACGGTATATTACATGCGATAAACGTAACGCATAAATTAAATATAAATTTTTAATTGTCCCGTGCGCAATTTCTTTTTGAGACATGCTTTTCACTATTTACGTGTCGTAGACAATGTTGTCTGGACCAACACATTAACGGGATTTTACAGATTACACATTTAATTTTTGCACCTTCATATATTAAGTCTGGAATTTCTGCAATAAATTTTCGAAGTTTGTCCGACCGCGGTCGTTTTGCTGACGAAATCATAATTTTTCTAGGACAGATAAACAATTGCGCAAATGACCGGCAGCGAAAATGTCCGTACTGCTCCGCAGACGAAGTAATACTACCGTTCCTCTCGGTCCGAACTGATTCTACGCCGATGCGCGGTACCGCTCGTGGCCAGCGTTACTGATGACTTAAAGCTCTTTTCGAAGATAGAGACACCAACTGATTGTCTTTCTCTGCAAGCTAATATTTACAAACTCCATACTTGGTGTTTAGATAACAACTTATCTATGAATGTAGCTAAATGTAACTCACGTAAAAAATCCTCAGTTATATACGATTACCTGTACAACGATGTCAGTATACAGCGATGTTCACGTGTAAAAGATTTGGGTGTCTCATTTGATTCAAAATCATTTAATGACCACGTCACTAATATTCCATTATCTTCTTTGAAAGCTTTGGGCTTTGTTATTAGAACAACAAGGCAATTTTCTTCGCTGGAGTCAATTATCTCTCTTTATTTTGCACTGGTGCGATCTAAACTTGAATATGCCTCTACAGTTTGGTCACCAATCTACGCAACACACATATCGTCACTTGAAAATATACAAAGAAAAGTACATTTACTTTAAACAAAAGGGTGTACACCCAGGTCAAGGATTTGACCATGATATTCTACTGACCGCATTTCATGTACAATCCTTACAGCAACGACGCAAACAGGCTGACATTAGATTTTTACATAATATGTTGCACAACAAAATCGATGCTCATCTTTTGGAAAGACTTTGTTTCGCGATTCCTTCCTATTCTATTCGATTATCAACAACTTTTTACTGTCCCTTCCCCAGAACCAACGTTATGTTAGGATCGCCTATTTATAGAATATGCTTTTACTTTAATAATATTTCTGATATTAATGTTGATATAAATTGTTCTGATCTTTGTGCCGTTTCAAATAATGTTTAGTAGTTACTTGCACGTATAATTTAGCAATTTAATTTAGTTTAGCTTCCTCTTTTGTTGAGCTTATTGATACATATTATCTTAGCTTATCATAATTATCATGGGATGGTTATCTTTGTATATATTTTTTGTCCTGTTATTAGACTCATCTGTTAGACAATAAATGAATTATTATTATTAATTATTATTATTATCTAACAAAAGTTTTAGTAAATATTCCAAAGTTAAATCGACCGGGAGTAAGCTCAGTATATCCTTTTTTACAATATTTGAACTGAATTGGATGATAATACTCAAACATATCTAAAAAAAAATCTAGAAAATTATTGGAATCATTCTTAAGTGCATTTTTTGAATGTAATTCTTGAAAAATACAATTTACTTTGCGACGTAGTGGTACTATTGTGACAATTAATTTAATTCAGACATCCAAGGGTCAGGAATAAACACAATTCGCGGAGAAATTTGTATATTTGTGTTTGTATAAACAATATTTTTATTCATACATTCATTCGGTTAAATCAAAACGATAAAGGGGCTAGATCTTTTATTTCGTCCATATTCATTCGAAGAACGGTGACTTAATCGCGTTAAGCGACGCTTATGTAAGATACAGAGTCAGCGTCGTAAGTTCGACGAAGATCTAACGTTTAATGTAGCAATCAGATAAGCCATATAAGTGACTTTATTGTAGTTTGCCAACAACTATTTTGATAACTTCCAGATTCTGTTAAGTATGTTAAGACCATCTGATCCAACGTAAGTGTTTTCAGAAAATACGTTCAAACTATATCTGTGTATATCCTTAATAAATCTACTACAATATTTGCTAACATTATATTTAAATAAGCAAGTAGCCAGAAAAACGGATACTACGATAATGAACCCTGAAAATAACCATTAATAAAGATTAATGCATCAAAATTCTATAAAAACATGTCAAATAAAAAGATTCACAAACAGAAATTATTCACACTGACGTAACCTAATCATCCGACAACAATGACGACGGCCGAACGAAAGTCAAACTCTGCAGAAGTGAACAGCATTATGCGGACGTATTTCACATAATTTCAGGGCCGGCTGACCCTAATCTAGGACCCGGCTAACGACGCACAAGGGTTGTTTTGTATTCACAGGCCGCATAATTTTTGCCTTATCATTTCCGATCACCGACAGCCGCTATAAATAGGTGAAAATAATACATTTAACGTCGACGGACGATTGTGGCAATAATACAAAACATTCCCCGATTCATCATTGTGTTATATAGTTACACGTTTACGTGGATGTATGGTATACGTGTGGTATATTTAATGTATGGTTAGTTGTTGGGCAACAAGTGCTTATTGAATATCATTAGGTTTAATTATCGTCGTAATTAATTATATTTCTTTCTGGTTCTGTTCGTATTTATTACTTTCTGGTATATTTTGAGTTCTTTTTGGCGGTAATTAAAAGATTATTTAATTAATATCGAAGCAGGTCGTTAACCTGAAGAAATTGTCAGGAATGTTTTAAGTATTACCTTGTGTGTGAGGATTTTATTGAAAGAGGAGGATTTGTGTTGATCTTCTCTTCCTTTTCTTGGATAGATGTAATTGAAATTTATTACATAAGATTCCGTATTTTATAGAACAAAATACTAATTTGCTCTGTGATCTACCAGACATAGCCTGTAACTTACCACTATTACGTTTACAATTTGTTTCTGAAGATGAAGTTATTCAGTGTACAAGAGGTTTAAGAAACAAATTATCAGCTGGTGACGATAACATTCCCTGTTTCCTTGTTAAGGACTGTGCTTCTATCTTTGCTACTGTTTCCTTGTTGACTGTGCTTCTATCTTTGCTACTCCTTTAGCTATCTTCAACCTAGCCCTACGCACGTCTGTTTTTCCTGATATGTGGAAAGTGGCTAGAATCTCGCCAATTTTTAAAAAGGGTGATAATTCCAACATCAACAATTTGCTGTTGTTGCTGCAATTCCTCCTATAGCACGAGATCCTACCTATCTACATCTCAACATGGATTTATGTTGCACAGGTCTACCGCAACTAACCTTGCGCAAATTTCACAAACAATAGCTGAAACTGTCGATGGGGGTGGTCAATTGGATGTTGTCTACACCGACCTTCCACGTGCGTTCGACCTCATAGACCATCGTATTTTATTGGAAAAACTGCGTTTTTTCGGCATCGGCAAAGACTTTCTGGGGTTAATTCATCATCATATCTTCTGCGCAGGATTAATTATGTTTATTTTAATGGCTTTAAGTCCCGACTTTTCTACTCAACTTCTGGGGTACCACAGGGTTCGAACCTTGGCCCTCTCTTCTTTAATATATACATCGATGAACTTCTCAAATCCATCAACTGCCCCGTATTACCCTACGCCGATGATATTAAGATTTACCATACCATTAAGTCACCCAATGACGTTGTCCTTTTGCAAAGTAATCTCGACAAAATTGATTGCTGGTGCTTAGGTAATAATCTTAAACTAAACATTGATAAATGTTTCTTCTTATCTTTCACTAAAAAGGTACATGTAATCGATTCTCAATATTGCATCAACAATACTAATATTGCTCGCTAGTCTTCTATTAAAGACTTAGGTGCAATATATGATGAGAAATTTACTTTTTCCAGCCATGTATCAGCGGTTACGTCAGCGGCCGCAAAATCATTAGGATTTATTTTTCGCACCTGTAAGGATTTTACCAACATTGATGCCATCAAGATCCTTTTCTATGCTTACGTTGTCTCTAAACTTGAACACGCATCCGTTGCTTGGTACCCTTTTTATGATATTCAAATAAATGCTCTCGAACAGATTCAGCGTAAATTCTTGAAATATCTATCTTATAAGATCGATGGTCGTTATCCTGTCTGTGGAATTCCTTACAGTGAGTTAATTGAGAGGCATGGCATAGTTACACTTGCCGATAGAAGAAGAAACATTAGTGATACATTTATGAAGAATATTATCACCAACCAAATCGACTCTCCTGATTTACTCTCCAGAGTTGATATCCTCGTGCCACGTCTGGAAACAAGATCGAACCACTTACTTCGCATTACCACTGCACGGATTAACGTACTGTAGCGAGCACCTTTAGTCCACACGGCAAGAAACTTTAATCAACTTGGCTTCGATTTATATTAATAATCTTATTCTCAATAATGTTTAATTTTCTTTTGATTTTCGAAATTTATTTTGATATGTTTTCGTTTATATATATTTTCTTTTGTTATTGTATGTTCACACGTATTATCTTTTCTATTTTACTGTCCGTTTTGGGTGTAATATCTGTTGGGCATGTAATAAACTATTATTATTATTGTTATTAACACAGTTTATCCAATAACGTTTTAGCTTTCAAAGTTGTTAGAGCATAAACTACCCCAAAAGATATTAAATGTATTTGTATTGACTCATTATAAAAAGAAAAAGCAATATCTTCCTGCTGTCCGCCTTAATTCAGGATTATTACTGTTCCAATTATTCGCAGTACAATAACCGTTTTAAATCAAAAGAGATCTATTCTTAGCGCGTCTTTCTACACTTAAAAGAAGTATATACTTGTATTTCTTTCTTTAAGACATTTGTTAACCTGGCTCAAGAAAATCTTGCAGATAATTTGAAGAGAGCAATTCTTAGTATAGGTAAATGGCCATTATAACTCAAAACAATATTTTCTTAAGGATAGTAAATAGTTTTCCTAATTCCAGAAAGCGTTCAGGTATTGTTCATGAATAAATAGTTTCATCTTCTTAAAATAAAGCTTTTTTACTAAGAATTCTTGAAATGAATATTATTTACGTGCACATTATTAATCGCGCTTACCTTGTTTAAAATAGTGCGACATATCCGTACATAACGCAGCAAATTATTCATATTGTTTGCGATTTTAAAGAGGCTAAAGGAGAGGTTAGCTACAAAATAATGTTCAAACATTAATGTAGAAGTACACATTAAAAAAGTGCCTAGAAACAATAACCAAGATAATGCTAATAAATAGCTCCTGGTGTTGATGGAATCAGTACCGGCAAAAATAACATGAGAGGAGAAAAGCATTAAAGCTCCTGGCCATATTGCTTTTACATCTCCCAATCTATGTCGCTAATCTTCAAAAACACCAACTGAAATATTTTCTGCCGCCACGTAGTGCCTGTAGTTATAGTCATGTTTCATAAACATTTTCAAATGTAATTTACAATAATAACAAAGGGATAAATAAACTTAAATATTAACTCATCTAAACTCATCTAAACTACATAACAATAATCCCTATTTAATTACATTATTAAAGAAATAATTTTAATTATTAACTTCAGGTTTTCTTTCCATTATTGTAATTTTTCTTTTATTGGATTTTTTGAACATGAATCTGGTCGCCTAATTCCTTAATAGAACTTTGTGAGATCTGGACCATTTTTTGATTCCTATCTTTAACATGAATACTTTCTTAACTTAAAACTAAATGATTTACTTGGAAGAAATATTTTTCGGTCTTGGATTTTCTAACCCTAAGAAAATAGTTATTTAATCCAAGTAAAATTTCAAGAAAATTATTTTCCTATATTATACATTTTTATTGTCTTGAAATAAAAATATTTTCTTGAATAGAGACTGATTTTTTCAAGAAAATCTGTTTTCTTATGTTTATGGCCTTCTTTTATAAACCAACTATTCTTATAAACTATTTGAGTTTATATGTTCCCATATTAAAATCCAATAAGACATTGAAGTATGAAAGATGACAGATTTCTAAAAAGAAATATAGTTCTAGGTAAGTACGCCTCTGTGGTTGTTCAAGTCTCGAAGCCCTCCAGAAGTCGGCGCCGCACTATCGCCAATGGGTGGAAAAAAAGCCCAACCCTATGTGTGGAAATCTTAACTATCTTGTAATTTTTATATTCCTTAATATTGCTAACTTAGACATCCAAAAGCACAACACAAGGTATTAAGAAAAAAATTAGAAATTAACATCCAGAGTAAGCGTATCTTATTTTTTATTAGGTTCTATACATACACTTTTTAATTTTCGGAAAACACTGTTTATTATATTGAAAAATACATTCCTTGAACAATAAGAACAGCTTCAAATGTTTCTTTCAAATGTTTTTATATTAATCTAATGACTTTGAAGGGAAACGTAGGTAAGAAGATTAAAGCTGCATTGGTTTTCAACTTGTAACTTTCAAACGATTTCCTGAAAACCTTATCTAAGAGGATTATAATTGATATGGGGTTTAAATACCGATAACTGCCTATTGAAGAGTTATGGAGATTTAACACTGCTGCGGCGTTCGTATTTCAGCACACCGAAGCTGCTCGAGTCCAAAGTGTAATACTAAATTAAGAATTACTATTAAAGTTTCAAAAAAAAGGTAGCAGTTAACTAATAGAATAAAGTCATCGATGTTTAGAGTATAAAAAAATTATGCAAAACATATCAGCTAATCAAAAACTGGGCTAGACAGAGGCCAAACTATACAACGCCTAACCAACATTACAAAATGCTTATATTTAAGTCAAAATAATTCTGGTTAAAGTAATTACATTAAATTATTAATTTCAAAATTATTTCTCCTTTCACCAAAGAAATGTTATACTGAAGAGGTATTTACACTTTTTCACCATCCCTCATCTATTTGTGATTTCTTCGTACACACAACGACATTTTTCTGTCTTGGATTTTCTTGATATTCTAACCCTAAGAAAATATTTATTTAATACAAATAAAATTTCAAAAAAGTTATTTTCTTATATTATACATTTTTGTAGTCTTGAAATAAAAATATTTTCTTGAATAGGAACTGATTTTCAATCGATTTTCTTGATGCAAGAAACCATTTTTCTGCATGTACATATGTATAACATTCTTCGCCAAGGATTGCCACTTTATTTCGTTTTAACTTAGTAGTAGTAACAATTTTTGACGTAGAAAACTTAAACGATTTTCTTTCCTCTAATAGTGTCAATAGATAAAAACAAGGTGTAGAATGATTATAAATTAACCTCCAATCATAGGTACACGTACAGCGTGATTAGCATTATGAGTAGAGTGCATATAGGTACGAGGATCGTCCGGAAACAACGTAGCCTAACAAAGAAAATGCAATTTTTTTCGACAAAAAACATTTTATTTTTCAATATAGTCTCCAGCTCGCTCAACACACTTATTCCAACGATATTCCAAATTAGCAATACCTTCCTTGTAGGTCGATGAATTCAAGTCCTCGAAATAGCAATTTACAACAACGATTACCTCGGAATTAGACGAAAATCTCTTACCGCCGAGCCATTTTTTCAAGTTTGGGAACAGATGATAATCGCTGAGAGCCAAATCTGGGGAACAGGCCGAATGAGGCACTAATTTAAGTCCCAATTCATGAATTTTGGCCATTGCAATCGCGGACTTATGGACAGGTGCATTATCCTGATGGAAAACCACTTTCTTCTTTACCAAATGAGACCGTTTCTCTTAGATTTTTACGCTAAGTTGTTGCAACAAAGTGGCATAATACTCGCCATTTATTGTTTTCCCCTTTTCTAAGTAATCGACCAAGATAATTCCATGGGAATCCCAAAAAACAGTTGCTATAACCTTTCTTGCTGACAAAACCGTTTTTGCCTACTTTGGTGGCGGAGAACCTTTGTGTGTCCATTGTTTGGACTGTTCTTTGGTTTCGGGAGTGTCATGGTGGACCCAGGTTTCATCGACGGTTATGAAACGGCGTAAAAAGTCCTTCGGATTGTGGCGAAAACGTGCCAAAAGGTCACGAGAAACACTCAAACGATTCAGTTTTTGCTCCGGTGTGAGCAACCGAGTATTTTTTCATTACCAATTCTTCAGTTAAAATTCTGTGCACACTGTCATTTGAGATACTCACTATGTCTGCTATCTCGCGCATTTTTACTCGACGATCATCAAATACGATACGGTGAATTTTTTGAATCATATCCGAGGCAGTTGCAGTTTTAGGACGTCCACTACGAGGTTCATCATTTGTGCTCGTACAATCACGCTGGAATTCGGCAACCCACCATTTAACCATTGAAAACGAAGAAGCGGATTCCAATAGTGTTGAATCCAGCTCTGCTTTAATTTCGGTTGGTGTTAAGCCTTTCAAATGTAAGTACTTTATCACTGTTCTCAACTCAGTTTTTTCCATTGTTTACAAAATCACACGAGACGTTCATTTTGGCGTACTGTCAAAAACATGCAAATTGACAGATCGCTCTGTGCTGTCATATTTAATCTATTAAAAGATGATTCTACAGAACGGTAATGAAAATTCCTCCGAATTTGCACCATCTCTGTGTTAGGCCACGTAGTTTCCGTACAATCCTCGTATTACTTTTAAATATTTAAATGCTTTTGGCATTAAGGTCTTGAATGCGTTAAATCATAAAATTATAAACAGAAATGTAAACTGGATATTCCAGAAGAGTTTTCCAGATACGTTAATTTTCTGATAAGTAAACTATTTATTAAATTGCATTTTTTAATCGATAAATATAAAACGCCCATACATTTTCGCCAATGATAACACTACTTATCCACAAAAGCATTTAAAGGATAATTACTTCTTCTACTAGGAGAATCGTGGTAAATTGTAACAATAAATTTGCAATTGTTTAAAAATTCGTATAGAATCAATGTTCTCTATTATAAATTCGATTACTTCTTAAATTTACATTAATATGATTTGAAATAAATAATTACGAGTTCTTCTTTTGTAAATAAGTAGATTATAGGTGCATATTGTGTTGTAATTTGTAAATAGTATATAGGTTTTAGGGCTATAAAAAACGATTTTGAGTTTTTTTATGTATTTTTTATTAAAAATAGGCCTCTTAACTTTATTTTGCTTATCTACTTTTTTAATAAAATTAAACTTCTAAGTTATTTTTCTCTTTAATTCAAAATACAACATTGTTGAGCTCAAAAAATGATAAATAAATTATACGCTCAGTAATGTTCAGTTATTACCAAACATAACAGAAAAGAAATTATTAATCTACCCCGTACAGTTAAGAAATTAACAGGTTTTCTCCAAAAAGCTCCCTTTATTGCCCACAATGTGCCGTTAGTTCTAGGAGAAGCCCCAAGAGTTTGACTAGTTATAGGTTATTTAATATTAATTATAAAATATTAATACAATTATTTTAGCTTTATAGTCGCTTAGAATTAATCTATTTGAAGAGAACCGACAATCTACATTCAACAACATCCTCGCTATCGACTGATTTACTAAAAAAAGTGTATTTGTATTATTAATCCGTCTTGTGTCTACAGAAATATTTTCTTAATTGTTACTTTTTCTTCACGTTCCAAGGAACGGGGTACAGAATCTAGCATTAATGCCATCAATATTCTCATAGTAGCAATTTTTCGTTATAAAATATTAGGCAGATAACGTAAAATGCGAAAACAAACAAACCACGCTAAATCAACGTTTCTAGAATAAAAGCGTGTATCAAAAACGCATTCGCATACTAGATTCCCATCTAAATCGCGATATTATTGATTTAGTCGTCGTATAGTTATGCCATTAAAATCAGCACATGCACACATACACCGAGAAGCATTCGCATACGCAGATGGAGATATAAACGAAACGAAAAATAATCCTTTTTCCTCTCCCTTACACTCTCCTCGTCTTCTTCTTCTTCTTCTTATACATATATTCATACATACATAACGTATAGAATAAATAAATAATCCATACAATTTATATACTATTGTATATCGGGAATATGGCTACATCGGATTGGTCCGTAACGCCTCCCCCACCACACCTACCGTCCGGACTACTCTCCCCTCCAAAGGATACGCAGCATCCTGCGATGTAAATGCATGCTGTTACATGGCCGTGAACGTTGGCGCCGGTAGCAGCTAAAGAATAGTTTGTTGTGTTCAAGATAATATTATAAGTTTTTAAAGGCTTACCTATAAAAAAACTCCCCCAATTCACGAATCGCTTACGCCTCCTACACTCATAAGAGTACTAAGATCATCTACAGGGACGTTAAATGACCGTATAGCCTAGGAAAAACGTTATTGAATTCTTGTTAGGTTAATTAATTGTTAAAAACGTATTTTTACAACAAGTGCGTTATTATTTAAAGTGTCTCGTTCTTTATTTCGTTATTTGTATTATTGGTATTTGATGTGCGGGTGTTCTTGTCTCTCGTAACATGTGTACGAAATTTAAAAGACCTTTGTGCTTACCTGACGACGTCAGTTATTCGGTGTGAAACTTCTTATCGAAAAAGTTCATCTTCTTCGAGTGTCAGATGTACAATTGTTATTATTCGTTAATGGACAGGTCGTGTTGAAACTGAAATCAACCAAATCTGGCGGATTACAAAAGCGAACACGTGCGGAGGTGGGTGGAAGCAAATTCTCCGCCGAACCACCTCCAGAACAACAACATCGTCCTCATCGGAGATAAGCTCCAGCTGAAGCAGCAGAATACCCTTAATAACAACAACACCATCGACTTCTTATCGCATCATCACCATCAATTGCACCAGCATCACCATCAACAACAACAACAGCAGCATCAAAATTATTGGCGCGCTGGCACCAATAAGGAAGACATGCCGATGCTACTTCAACAGCCGCCGTCGCATGTTTTGCTCGCATCGGCCCATCACGAGACTCCTGATCAACCTCTGGACTTCACCATGTCCAAATTCAAAACGAAATCGTCAGCTACGACCGTCGCTTCGCAACTCAAACAGCTCAACAGCTTCACCGCTGCTCAGCAGCAGATGATGCTCCTACAGAGCAACGGCATGTACTTTAATAGATCGAATAATAATAAGAGTTTCACGCGCGGAAGTAGTCCTTCGAGTAGTTCGGAAGAAGAGGGTGTTGGACCACCCGCTTCCTCGCCGAGATCATCGTTACCAAGTCCTGGACCGCTTAGAGGCGACGGTAAGTGATAGCTTCTAATAAGCTTTCAAATTTTCAAACCATTGCAATAGCCCGAAAGATGTAAGTCTTTCAGGAATTAAGTTGGAATATTTTAAAGGGAAATGCCGCAGATATTTGTATGGATAGATACTTAAATTCCCAGAAAACTGTGATAAAACTGTTTTAAACCTATTCTTGTTCTAATACGACTTTGAATATGTTCAATGTTATTATGGCTACTACAAAAACTGGTGGAGTTTTGTCCAAAGCTTATTAAAAAACCAGGCACATAAATAACATTTTCTGGATATATTAAATTTGCTAATTTTCAAGTGCAATTTGTTTGATTAGTAAGAAGGGGTTGTGGATTGATATATGGTCAAACATTTGAGTTTTCGTGAAGCTTATTTATTACAACAAAAGGTAGATTTTAAATAATATTTTAAAATAATATAGCAAATCTTCTTTACCTCACCTGGCAGAGTAAATAATCCAGACATACTGTCTTAACTTTGTTTTATTTAAATGACACCCCTGATTATTGATTGATGTTGAATATATTTACACTTAGCAAAATCCCGTTTTCAGATACATATTTCGATGTTCTTTACCGCGATCTGGAGCTGAAATGTTTCTTAAAATATGTAGAAGTCACCAAAAATGAATTATATTTTTGTGTGGTAGAAAAATACAAAAACTAAATCAAGCAAATTTATAGCAAAATTACTTTGGTTTTGAACATAATTCTTTTCCAAATGATACCACCAATAAAATATTTACTAATTAGTGAAATTTCATTATAATTTGCACGGGATACATGTCGAAGTCTAGACGATCTCCTGAATCTTTTTCCCAGGGATATTTCTAGCCGATTTTACATTATTAGTAGTTTTATTGCTTTTATGGAGACGATTTTATTTGAGAATATAAATTTAATATTTTTAGAATAAATTTCCAATTTAAATATTTTTTTTAAGTAACTTACTATCATGAATCGTGAGTCTAAAATCTGCTTTAACCACAACATTATCATCCTGTACCTGTTTTGGCGCTTTTTAAGAAAAAATAAAATTGATGCTTTAGATATACTTTCCTGTTATTATATTCTTCATATGATTACAGAACACAAGACAACAGGTGCTCTAACAAAAGCATTTACGAAAATTGCAGTAATCGATAAAAATAACTACTTTTAGGCAGTAATAATTTTAAAACCATACAATTTACCGGGTTTAAATTTATGTTTAAAAAAAATTGTGAAATGCTATTTTGAAAAATTAAATATTGATAATTAATTAATATTTAAATAAAAAATAGAAAGTAATGCTTTTTAAAATATTTATCACTTATCTATCTAAACCTCTTCTAAGGAGATTTTCATATTTATTTAGATTTAGTTTCAAAAATAAAAAATATCAAATAAACGTTTCTAATCAACAAAATATATTTTTACTATTTTTTGCGTACTTTTTTTAATGTTGGGGAATTAATGAATATTATTAAAATATTATACAATACTTTTATAAAGAAAACAGTCTATTGTAATACCAAATTAGAAGATCTTCTGTTTAAAAGAGAATTCATTTTCTTGGAAGAGTTTAATCGAAATAAAATCCTCATCATCATCTTAATCTTTATTTGGATTTTTTAAATTACTTAGGAAATATTTAAGAATAAGTTGCCAATAAATCACCGTTTTTGAGATTTCTATAAAAAAAGGGAACCTCATAAAATTTAAGTTCCTTTTTTTACATCCCAATATTCACCATCGACAATTTAATAATACGTTTTCATTACGTAATCCCTTGCTCGAGATCTATCTATACATAAAATTCTTATACCTCCTCATTTAGATCTATAGCTTTTGGTATAATTCAACCCCCCGTATACCTACCCGTACGTCCTAATGTATTCGAACGCATTTTTTCTCTTCAACTTTGAACTGAATATCGAGAAGAAGGCCTAGAACGCATATACCTGATATGTGATCTATTCTTTAGGTTTTTGACACCTGCACATTGGAAGGAGGATATCTGTTAGGTAGTCCGAAAAAGGCAGGTAGTTGCTTGCGAATATACGAATTCTTCAGGCACGTTTTAGAAGTTTGTTGCTTTTTTTTCTCTTCTATTAGCGCGCACTACCTGTAGCCCGCTATTTTGAGTGGGAGGGAGAGGAAAACATGCTGCTTTTTAAAGGCCCCTATGCGAGAGTGGTGTACGTTTGATGTTTTGCTGTGCGCCGTACGTTAAAATAAGTAAAATTTTCGGAAATGTAGGGATTTTAAATGTACGCCGTTCTTTTGTTATTCAAATGTGATTCTTTTCGAGGATTCCTTACAGGAGTATTTGTAAAATCCCTCCTGATATTATCGCTTCATACACTTATTGAGTTTAAAACAGAGGATGAACGATAACATTAACAAAGAGATGCCTAAATCAAACACCTAGAACATTTCTTCTATTTCCTTATTTTTGTGAATTCTCTGCTTACCAATCACTTGGCAGAATTCTAGAAATAATAACTCTAACCTAACAAAATTGAATTTAAGTACATCATTATAAAAATACATCAAAAAATACACATAAAAACTAATTGGTCAGAATAGAAGCTTACATTTCTAATTACAAAATTCAGGGATAAAGAAAAGGAGAATGAAATTTAGTTGTTCGTACGTGTATGTTGAAAATTAGTATTCGCTACATTAATAATTATAAAGGAAAACTGTCCTTATGGACAATGTTCTCTTTATTGCGTTTTTATTGTAATGTACTGTCACTAGTACAATACGTAGAAATAAAAGTTAGACTGTCGAATTTTAAACCAAAACTATGACATGAAATATGACACCTATTTTCAACACTAAAATACCTATAAAGCACCAGAAATACACGTGAATAATCTTCAAATTTAGAACAGATCCCTATTCTATGAATTTTTTGCATTTAGACGAAGATATTTGCTGTAATACACACGCAGAGAAACGTTAATTTGTATCAAGTCAAGATTACTGTTTCAATTATCCACAATATAATAACTGTTTTAAATCAAAAGAAATATTTTCTTAGCATTTTCTTCTTCGCTTAAGAGAAATATATACTTGTAATGAAATAATTGCATTTCTTTGTTTAAGACATTTGTTAATTCGATTCAAGAAAATCTTGCAGAAAATTTGAAAACAGCGATTAAGGATATTAAATGGTTTTCATAATTCCAGAAAGCGTTTAGGTATTGTTCATAAATCAATACTTTAATTTGCTTAAAATAAATAGAATTCGTGAAATGCGTATTATTTATATGCACATTATTAATTGCGCTTACCTTGTTTAAAATAGTACGATATATTCGTACATATGCAGTAAATTGTTCTCATTGCTTGTCATTTTAAAAAGGCTTAGGTAGAAGTTATCTACAGAATAATGTTCAAATAAAAGTGAATTCAATGCAGAAGTACAAATGAAAAAAGTGCTCAGAAACAATAACCAAAATAATACTAATAAATAGCTCCTCGTATTGATGTAATCAGTACCGGCAAAAATAATATGAGAAGAGAAAAGAATTTAAGGCTTCTTGCTCCTGGCTATATTGCTCTTACATCTCCCAATTTATGCTACTAATCTACAAAAACAGCAACTGAAATATTTCCTGGCGCCAGCTAGTGCTAGTGATTATAGTCATGTCGTCCTAGATAGTAGCGACAGAACTGGATACTATACTTTACCCATACAATGATATAACCCGTACAACGTATATAAAGGGGCAAATAAACGTATTAATTATTAAACTATATAAAAGTAATTTCTGTTCAATCACATTATTACAGAAATAATTTAATTATAGCTCATTCACTTGCTCTTAATTTTAATTAATAACTTTAGGTTTTTTTTTCCATTAACGTAATTTTTCTTTTATTGGATATCCTTGTAGTTGGCCTGATGATGTGTTTTTTGAACACGAAACTGGTCACCTAATTTCTCAATAGAATGGTTGTAAGAAACCATTTCTCCGCGTGCACGCTTCAAAGGGCATTGTTCGAAAAGATAAAGAAAGTATATAGAAGATAATTGCAATATACTTCCGAAGTGATGGCCACCTTAATTGCTTCTAAACCCCGTTGGACCGCTTACCACGCATATATAGGAAAAAGAAAATGAATCACTGGGGAAGATGAAAATAGAATTCTTACAAATTTTCTAGATTTAACATTCATAAAAAATAGTTATCAAATTCTGATTCAATGTTACAATAGGCCTATTCCTTCCGGAAGATATCGACGTCAATTCCACTTCAATTTAACCTAAAAAAGATTACAAAAAAATGTAGTAAAATATAGTACTAATAAACAGAACTTACTAGCGTCATGTACAAAGTAAACTACTGAATGAAATCAAAAGCATTATTACTTAACTTAAAATCAAGAATTCTTTTACAAAAACAAAGTAATGTAGTTTATCAAATACCCTGTAAACAATGTGAGAAACTGTATATAAGTTAAACAAAGCAATATTTAATGGAAAAGTTAAAATGATCCAAGTATTTAAATAATATAACGCAGGTCATCAATTTAATTTTAAGAATCGAAAGATTTTAAATAAAAAAGAAACAAATACAAAGCTAGAAGTGCTTTAGAAATTATTCCATACAACAACAATTAAATTGCAGCTACTGATAGAATTGAAATACAAAATTGATCTAAAATATAAATAGAAACCATTATTACTATAATTTTGCACCTTATAAAGACTTTTGATTTGAAATACCTTTACTAAACAATATATTTTTTGTTTGAAAACTGAGGGGGAAGTACACAAGTTCATAAATTTCATTTTCATTATTTTAGAAATTATCTTCCCAAGTAGATTTAAATTTTATATGATTTCAGTAATAATTTCCTATGTATTCCCCTTCAGAAATATTTAAACCAATGAAAGAGTATATGTACATACATAACGTCAAAAAGTTTGGCAGGAAAAATTCGGTCATTTTTTTTTAATAAAATAAATAATGGCCTCCCAATTTTAAGACATTTCAATTCACCTTCGTCTTTAGGTAATAAAAAGAAACTTGTTAATTGTGGTGTTTGATGATTACACATAATTCAAATAAAAATAAAAACCCTTTTGACTAGAATATTGTTAAGTTTGAAATTGAAAAAGACAGTGAATTTGAAAAAGACAGTTCAAATAATTTAAAATAACCTATTAAGACCAAATTATGAATAAATATATTTCAAAGGGAGTCTAAAATAATTTAGAATGTTGTAGAATCTTCGGGGATAAAACTTGGGAAACTCAAAAGTATAATTAAATATTGAAATTAGCTATGAAGAAAATGAACAAGTGTAAAACAATCTGTAGAAATTCTGGAGAAAATTTGGAAAATGCTGTACATTGTAAAAATTGTAATGATAGCTAAAATAAAAAAAAATACGGCTTAGGTTTAGCAATTCGATGTTTAATACAAGCACAATTCTTCTTGTCAACTGACACTTTGATATTAATTAACTTTAATGTAAGAAGGTAGCTAATTCACAAAACAATAATATTTAGAATCAAAGAAAACATCATGGAATAATTTATGATTTTTCAGTGGTATTGGAACTATCAATACAAGCAATATAATAAAAATCAATCAAAAATATTTCTTTCCAGAAGTCTAAAACAATAGCATCTAGGAACAGAATGATAAAAATGTTAATTTTGATAAATTCGAAATAGATGGCGCATTATATGCTACAATTTGTATAAATGGCGGCAAATTTACGATCCTATGGGTGTTGGAACAACTTGGGATGGAACAAGTGAAGATGAAAACGATCAATCATAGAATACTGGAAGAAACTACAATTTGAATATTTCGTGGGTAGTAAAAAAGAAATAACAAATAATTAATATTTAGTCCTAACGTAAAAGAATAATCAATATTTTTGTTTTATTGCATAAAATTTGAGATTGTTTTCTTATTTTCTTTTATTATGTTGCATACTCCATTTACTCCTTTAAAAGAACTCTTAAAATAGAGCATATAGAAAATATAATTCAAATTTAATACTGCAAATATTAATTAATAGTCCAAATACATATATCATTAATAGTATAAATGAAAGAGACACCCTAACAGCTAGTGTTGATGGTCGTGCCTTCACAACCTGGAACTCGATTTGCAGAAATTTGTGAAAATTGTTCTTCGACATTTCCATTGAGAATACTCTGCTAAAACTTTTAAAGCAAAACATGGGAAATTTCAAATTAAAATGAAATGTAAAGATTAATTCTGCAATAGTAATAATAAAACCACCTTAGAAGTCAACATAACACGTAACACATTATATTAGGGGCAATAAACTTGTTGTAATGATTTAAAATGTAATCTTTAACAATTTAAAAATTACAAATACAAGAACATTACTAAAATATTGCAATATTAATTAGAGCTCAGAGCTCTATAATAGTTAATTAAGTAACATTGTCAAGTTGAAACCATCTTAAGAAGAAAATAATTTTGAAGAATAAGATGGTTGACAATTTAATTTAGAAAAAATAGAATACTTATGACTTATTTCCAATACAAAGCTAATTTGTAAATAACTATAGGATGATTTTTAGAAAATCGCATCCTACAATAAATCTATTTTTTACAAATACAACCTAAATAATAAACGTTAAAACCATGCTAAATAATCAAGATTTATTACCAGATTATAAATGCATTCAAACAAAATATTTAAAACAGAACCATAAGCATATCAACAAATTTACATAATCTGAAATTTAAGAACGAGATATACCGAAGATAATTACGGAAAATATTTGAAAAAGTGACCTTCTAGCTGTTAAACATGCATATGTGTATATTCACTGTACCTAATTTTTTATTCTATTTTACTACTGTTTTTTTTTTCTGCAAAAAAAAAGGTAATAAAGCTTAAATTACACTGAATTACAACAATGATTCCTTGGTTTCTTTTTAAAAGCTTTATCTCTGTACAGGGTCTTCCACGCAGCCCGTCCACTAAAAGTTTTCGCAGATATCTTAGCGTAGTTCTGAAAATTTGTACCACCGAATAAGTGCATCCCCTCTATTATAACAAGTTTTTAGACTCGCATTGCTTCCGGTTATACCGGAAGTTATAACTTTGATATTTTTAATGGAATGATATACTTTTCATTGCGTTTTTTTAGATTCTGTGGATTGTTATAGAATAGTTTAAACCCCCCAAAATTAACTGGTTTTGAATTATTTTGATTTTTGAGTTCCTTTTTTTTTCTTTTACAATATACTCTAAAATTCTATATCAGAAATACAATTAAATAAATTTATGTCATATTTTCACCGGCGACAATGGAAACTTGATACTTTCCAGTAATAATGCAACATTTGGTTTATCACATACGGAGTGTTTAAGAATTTAAGATCCACTTATGAATATTCAATTCAAGGAAATTGATTTTTTAATGGAGTATGTATATGAGTACACTACCGTGGACACAAATGCAGTCACCATCGATGATATTCTCTGTCCTTCGTGGTTTATGAGTTATAAGCAATTATGGAAAAATAAATTTAAAGCAGTTGTGAAGCTATGAATAATATATTTAAATGTGCAAACTTGTTTACAAAAAATCTTCAAAAGAATTAAACTAATATTTTAAATGAATTTTATATAATGTGCATATATAACATATCAAACAACAGGAAACGGGATGAAAAGTACATCATATGATATGAAAGTTACAGATGTTAGGAATGTCCTCCATTCTTTTAGAGACCCTGCAAAATTCCTTTCTGTACTTCTCTTCCTGTAATTCTTCTAAAAATCTTTATAAAAGATTCTTTCGATATATTAGAAAATAAATCATCAAAACAAATTTTTCTATTTACGATGATATTTTTTGGTCGAAATTAATTCCTAAAAACGTTCGGCACTCGTTGCTAGCATTTCTAAATTAATTAATTATTAAAAATAATAACGCCTTAATTAAAAATTCAAAAGAAATGCATATTCACGACCATTTCGAAGTCTCTTCGATATAAAAATATTGCTCGGCTTGCTGTTAGCAATCTGCATCTACATACATACATATATTTACAGTTATCATATACCTACTAACTTGTTTTGAGATTAATTAATATAGAAAACTACCAACATTATAAAACATAATTTTAATTAATTATTATAATACAGAACAGCGTTTTAACATTAATTGAATTAAGGTAGCGATGGAAAGAGGCAGAATGTTATTAATTAATTTACTATTTTGGCTTCGTTTTCTTCTTTTTATATAGTTTTTTATCTTAGTGTTTAATTCAAATTGCTTTTTGTGTAGAATTGATTATTATTCTTTAAAAGTGTATTGGAACTTACTTTTATTAATCTTACAGATTAATTTCATAAAAAAATATATGTTGCTTAATATATCTACACTTTCGGAAGATCTATCAAAGGTTAGGTCTAACCATTTTGTACAATTTAAACTTGCGAAATTCTTTTATCAGTTTTAAAATTTTACAATCTAGATACGAGGTAGGCGCCATAAATTCTTGGCTGGACAGGCTTGTACAGGTTCTAACGTGTTCCAACTCCGTTGTGCGTGGCCTACACTATATATATTACGGCTCGAAGGGTAATACTTTTTAGTAGCCAGCCAGACAACGTGACCAGTGTATGAAAATGTCTAATAAAAATTGAGTACCGCGCGATCCTTAAATTTTTAATAAAAGAAAGGCATGCGCCAAATCACATTGAAGATTTATCTCTTTCATATTCCATTCTAAGAAAGTGGGCAAAATGTTTCCGTTTGGGGCAAGAATCCTTTGTTGATGATGAGCGCCCTGGTCGCCCAATTGAACTGACAACGCCTCAAAACATTTCAATTATTGAAGAAATGGTATTAGCAGATCGCCGTTTGGAAGTGTAGGAATTAGCAGCGATGTCTAACATTTCTAAAACAAGTATTCGCCCTTCTCTCCAACGTTAACGTCGGGTCGAATGTGGGCGCTCTTTTTTAAACATGTGTGACCGATTTTGGAGTCCATTGTTACAGGAGATGAAACAATGGTTCTGTATTATGATCCCCTATCCAAAAAGGAATCGATTGACGTCATTTTAAGGATGATAGTGCGTTGCAAGCAGGTGTAATACTACATTTTGTGGGGAAAACTTTAGATTAATTTATTAATTGATCGTTGTAATAAGTGTATTGAAGTTGGGGATATTGGAAAATAAAAATTGTTATATTTTACCAAGTCAGACCGAGAACTTATGCCGCGCACCTCGTAATATAAGATTTTATTTGTAAATTTAACTGTTAAAGATTGCTTGTAGAAGAAATTAAAGCAAAAATATCATTGTATAATGGATCTAACTTATTAGTAGAGTAACCAAAACTTGCGGATTCGCATAGGCGTCGGTATTACGGGTTAATATAAGAATACGAAAAATTCATAAATAAACTTACTTGCTAATTATTCAACAAATTAGAGGCATCCGGATGTGAACTACTGTAAACTTGCATCCTTGCATATGTTTCCATAGTTACTTCTTTAAACCTTGTGCGTCAACAAGAAAAAATATTCTTATACATAGAAAACGATCTCTCCACATCTAAGGAAGTTACATTTGCATGTAGAAACTGTTTTTCAAAATCACTTGAAAGTTCACTATTCTTACACTTATTATAAACGGCCTCTAAAGTATTAAAATCGGGATTTTTCCTTAAAACATCTGTCAACTTTTGACTAGCGCATAATCCTGGCGTATCATTTAATGTGTGTAATTTATTTTTTACACTCTCCAGTATGTCTAATGATTCCTGCAATGACAATTCAGTACATTGTAGTTTTCTGATGGCATCTAGTAATAGTGTATAATTGGTACATATTGTTGTTAAATCTTCTAAAAGTTGAGGAATTTGAAATTCTCTTTGACTTTCTCTAATTGCTTTGGATTCATTCCGATTAAATCGCATTATAACTGATTGAATTTGTTGAAAATGGATCAAATAGTAAGAGGCTGCTGTTAGCCAAGTACCCCATCGCGTTAAAATTGGTTCAGGAGGTTCTGGAATATCTGTACAAAATTTACGAAATTCTTTTAAACGTTTAGGAGATTTACGAAACACTGCTTTAGTACTTCCAATCATCCGATCAACGTTTCCGTAATGTTGTCGAACAACTTCACCAACTAAATGCAAAGCATGCAGCACGCAGGTTATATGTATTAAGTTAGGAAATATATGTTTTAAGGATCGCCCAACACTTAACATCGTTGCTGCACTATCTGTCAGAATCATCACAACTTGATCTTGGGAATTTTACATTTTTTCAAAGCGTTCATTATCACTTTTTGAATATTTTCCGCGGTACATTGTTGAACACGTTTGCAAACTAACAAATATCGAGATGCTGTATTCTCGCTAGATAAAACGCGAGCTATTACATTCACAATACTGTTTTTCTTTATATCGGTCGTCTCATCCACGGTATTCCATATTTTTTTGGAACACAAATCACGTTTACACACATTTTCTAGCATCTTTTTCATTCGCGGCAAATGATTCTGTAATTGTGTTTGTGAGGGTAATGGGTACTTTGGAACGTATTGTCGCCAAAACGTTTTAAAAGCTGCTTTTCTCACCAACGACAACGGAAGATTACAAGAGGTAAACATAATTAATAAATGTATGAGGAATAGTGTATAAGGTATTTCAGTTCTTGCATTTCTCATATGCTTAATACCATTGACATGCCTCTGGCAATCAGTTCTGTCCAATGCAGCCAAACGAACATTGCATATTAAGCAAAAAACTGCACTACCGTCATATTTTAAATGGGGAAAAAGTGACACATACTTATGTACATTAGTAGCAAATCTATTACGAGGCATTGTTTTCTTAGGTATCTAAATATTAGTTCTATATGAAACGATACACTAATGATGTACTTGGTATAATACTACAATACACAAAAAACACCAGCTATATTTTCAAAGGCGACACGTAAGTACATAACCTTGACCGTTCGACTAATCTCTCCAACAGCTCAACCGGTACTAAAACGAAATCTCTCTCAGCGCGGTTTAACATGATTTATATTCAAGGTCGACACTACATGCCTGCTTCTCTACCGGTTTAGTTTATTTATGAATTTTTCGTATTCTTATATTAACCCGTAATACCAACGCCTATGCGAGTCCGCAAGTTTAGGTTACTCTACTTATTAGTGAAAAAGAAGAATAAAATTTACCCTAATGCTGAGCCTTGCGAGACTCCTAGGTTATTCAATTATTGATACTTACTCGCTACTGTCTTTTTTAATGCGTATTAACTTAGTTTTCTTATAAGTTACGAAATATTTTTGTAAAAGAAATATATGTGCTCTAAAATATTTTCAAGCAAATAATACAGGCTTTTTTTCATGAAAACTATATTGTCCTTTTTCAGTTGATGCCTTTTCATATTGCCAATTAAACTGCAAATATCATAGAAAATAAGTGAAATGAAATTAGTGTGAAGATCACAATAATAGGCCTATTTTATTGACTATGTAATTTAAAGGCGAAATCATTCTTTTACACTTGCTATACATTTTCAATAATTTAATGATGGTTCTTTTGAAGATTAATGTTTTCATATATTTGTTTGTTTTGTTGAGGACATACGTAAAAGGTATGTTACATTAAATATCAAACAAATGAGAAGAATTAGTATAAAATCAAGCAATTCGATTAAACAAAAAATCACTTATTTAGAATGTAATACATTATCAATGAACATATCACCTTACACGATTTGTGAATAATGCAGTTTCACGTCAGTTAAGTTCTTTTCCTGGTTTCAAACTCAGAGAATTGATTACGAAATTTAACGGATGTCATGGAAGTTCAATTACATTTTTAAATGCCATCAAACGTGCTCTTACAGAAAACACATCTAAAGGTCTTCATTGCCTGATCATGCCGGTGCTTGGTTTTCTGTTATTGAAGCATCACTTCAAACCTTTGCTGATTTCTAATCCCAATTTACATCTAAATTTTGATTAGAAACAGAACAAAACGGATTTAGAAGCAATTAAATTTATGGAAGAGTACAATTCATACAAGAGATGTTCAAAAAGGAATTATTTAATCAATTAGTAAATATTCAATCGTACATCTTGCACCAAAACTTTTGGAACACGAGTGCTGAGCGATCGCTTTGTTTCACCGATGTACACACTACCGCACGAACATGGAATTTGGTAGATATCAGGGGCTTCCAGATGGTTGCGGTCTTTTGTTGGGAAAGTTTGAAATTGGGTTTGAAGATGGTTTTTATGTTGTTCCTGAAGTGAATCTTGCTGATGCGATCGGTGACTCCTTGAATGTAGGATGGACACGCTTGTTTACGGAAATTGGGGTTATAAGGGGAGTTGCTGTGGAGGGTGGTTGATGTAGCAGTTAATGGTAGTTCGAATATCTTTCCTAGAATAATTATTGCGGATCAGGGTTTCGGTGATATGTTTTTGAGGAAACGAATGTGGATGAAACGTCGGCAGAAGCTACGAGAACGACGGGGTTCCAACCCGGAAACCAAGAGTATAGTGTTATTGACGACCATGGAAGTCTACGTACCAAATCGTTCTAAACAGTTTGATGAAAGGTCTGAATGTTAAACATAATAGAGATACAAGATTTGATTATTTTAAGAATGGTTTAAACAAAGCGCCAACCAATTTAATAAGGGGCAATAATATTAAAGACGATTTGGGCAAGGCGACAAACTGAAATTTTAATAATATAAATCATTAAAATGCCAGAATTCAAATAACTATACTAGGTTGTTTCAATTTCGTAAATATATTGTGGAAATTTTATAAAAATTGAAAATTTAATTTGTAATTATATAAAATAGTACACTGTAAGAATGATTTTGCATTGAAAATTAACGTAATTGTAGAAAGTTACTCCATCCTTAAAGAATAATTTTCATTAAAATATTGGGATAACTTTACACCCGTAAAATATGCTTTAAAACTAGCGAAAATTCACAAAAGGTAGTGCAATTTCTAATAAAATGAGTAAAAGAATATGCTGTATTGATATTTAATAAACATTAAATAAATTTATCTGACAATAATTACATAGATTCGAACAATTATAGGAGAGCCAAACAAGTTAAGTGAATTATATTATTTCCCTTGTATTATAAGGGAATATAATTGCGCCATTCTATGTGCTTCTAGGATTGCATATTGGGCAAAACATTACCTAAAAACTTAGGTTCCTTATAGTATTGCATCACATTACACCGTGTTGTTGAGGTTATATGTTTGTCCTTATATTTTCTTACATAAGATAAATAATAGAAAATGAATGAGTATCTGAGTAAATCATCATTTATCTATACAGTCGATTTCATTATGGAAGCGTACCTAAATGCATGAACTAAATGTTTTCTGCCTTGGGACTAGACCAAGATAGTATTGGTTATTCACCAACGGATGCCATAACGAAAACTTTATTCGTTTCTAATTAACGATCTGTAATGCGTAATGCCCAGTTCGCCAAGCTATCAATCTCGGAGTTCTGAGATCGATCCCCGGGCTCGCAACTCTCTCTGAGTAAGATAGTTTTCCGTAGTTTTACCTTACTGTTATCCAAATGTGACCAATGCTTGATGCATTGATGCACTGTTTCTTGAAACCGACAAAGATAAGTTCCTGAGCAGATAAATAATTTTATTGAGATTATTTGCTACGTGTTCGCCATGAGAATCTCAAATTAACTTGGAGTCTAAATAAAAACCTAAGCATTTAACAGATTTTGTATTATTAAACGTCGTCTTATCCCTCAAGGAAAATATCATTGTTAATGACTTATCATCATTTAGCGCTAAACTATTAGCCGCAAATCATTCGTCCGTGTGTTTGCGTGCATTTGAATTTTTGAATAAAACATTCTGAAAATTCAATGAATTTACCAGCATAGTAGTATCATCCGCGAAGAATACATTTACCCATAGAGCTACCTATGGAGAAATCATTAATGCATATTAAGAATAATAAAGGCCCTAATGCGGAACCTTGTGGGACACCGAACTACATAGAGACTCTGTCGGAGATAGTACCGTTAAATTTAACCATTTGGTATCTACTTGAAAGGTAAGATTTGAGATATTTTACAGATAAATCATCAACATTATAACACTGTAGTTTCGAGTCGAAGGCTTTACTGATATCACAAAACGTAGCGGCTCAAAATAAGTTGATGTAATCTCTATGAATTTCAAAACCGATTCCAGATGTTTATACATTTACCGCGACGAAAACCAAATTGTTCTGCGCAGAAAAGTGACTTTCTCACAATTTTTAATAATCTTTTCAAAAATTTTTAGCAAAACCGGAAGAATTGAAATCGATCGATAATTAGAAACATTATTAATTATAACGGGGGTCTCGGTATTTTTATTATTTATAATTGTAATAGTTTTACAAACTACACACGTAATCTATAGTTGTCTAAACACTTCAATATGTTGCGTGTAGAAGATCAGCGTTTTAGGTTTATACCAGGAATTTTCAACGCAGCTTTTGACGGTTACACGCACTTTTTCTGATTATTTCACGCCAATAGATCAAATTCCCGCAAACAGGATAAACATGCCGTCTTATTTGACGCGAAAGCATATCAAGATGATGGGAAAATGAAGGTGTAGCTGCTAGTAAATTCGTATTGAAGCTTGTAAACTCCATTATGTCTAATATGAGTTAATTTTTACAACTCTATGACACACTCGGAACTCCCATATATCCGGGGAGGTGTCCGCGTTCTCCTCTTCTCTTCTCCAACGTGTACGTATGTTATAGGCGTATGTGTCTGTGTGTGAACGTGTTTGTAAGGTGTATTTCGACTTGTCAGGTCGGGTCGCCCGTTGGATAATTATTAACGATATCCGCAGGTGCACCACCGCTGCGCGTCCGAACCCTCTATTCTGTGTACGGTTTTTGCGGTTTCCTTAATAATTCCGTCCCGGTTTTATGACCACTCATCGTTATTATTGTTTTACCTTCGACGACCGAATATCTCTCTGTCTTCTTCACTGTTTGGTTTACGTTTTCATGCTTTAATATCGCCATGCAAAGCGCAGATTACGAATATCAACATGCATTTTTAAAGACTGTTCGGGGTGGTGCGGTTGTAGGTTTGAGGAATGCTACTATGATCTTTCTCTGTGGCGAGTTTCGTTTTGTTTTGACGGGTTGTAGATATAAATGCATATTTTATAAAATAAAATGTAAATTAGCGTTTGTGACACAAATAAATATTTTTTAAAATGTAATTACAATAATGATAATCATAATTTTTATTTTGACAAATAAGAAATGAGTGTAGAAAACAACCCGTAAAAGGAAATATGAATGAAAGTTATTTTACCAATGAAATTCGCGAAAAAAGCCATTTGCTATTGTAAGTGACACTTTCTAATTTGTACGATTAATTATTAATTATATGATTCTTCTAACACGTGATTCTAGTTTTCCATTGTATGTAAAGAAGATTGTATTTCAATTGGTTTTGAAGTTGTTGCTGTACTGCACAGAAAAAACAAAAAAATATAATTAAAACTTCGTGAAGGTGTACAACATTAATTCTCGAATCTGTTAAGCGTTTCAAACCGTTTATTTGTATAAATTTTAAAAAATTATCATTATGAGAAATAATTCAAATCTTGTCTCTTTATTTTTTAACGAATGCGGAAAAAAGTTGGTACCAAAAATGTACGAAAAGAGTCCTCTTGAAATAATTCTGAAAAAAAAAATAGTTTTAATGAAAAAACGATATTTTGACATTTTAAGGAAAAGCAGCTTCTAACAGAAAAAACTTCAGAATTGGATTATTTCTCCTAACGACAATCCAAAACAAAAGCAATTCATGAGAGTCACAGTCACCTAGCTTTTCGTTTAAAATTTACATGAAAAATACTCACTTATAGAAGACAAATTCTAGAAAGGGCCTCATCATGCGTAGAATAATCCGCTGATTCAAAAGAAACACGTTGTTCCATTTAAAAATCAAAAGCTATGAACACTTCCGTTCAAATCGGATGTAACTCGATATTTAAAATTATCCCAAAAAATCGTAACGTCGTTGAATATAAGCTTTCCGAATTTCCTTTTTTTTCTGGAATACAAAAGATAGAGGGTGTACCCACTTCCCGTTATCACCTAGTATATACAGGCTGGTTGAATTGTCATGTCCGCGGTTGTATCTGTTATTATCAGTATTATATAGGCAAAATTTTGGTAAGCAAAAATGATCTACATTATAAACTTAATAATGCTACGTGCTTAGAAAAACGAAAGGGATAAAAACAAAAGAGTATCGCAAAGTAGCCTGGTTTTTTAAATGTAATGGTGCCCTTATTTCTTAATATTAAGTAGAGTAACCTAAACTTGCGGACTCGCATAGGCGTCGGTATTACGGGTTAATATAAGAATACGAAAAATTCATAAATAAACTAAACCGGTAGAGAAGCAGGCATGTAGTGTCGACCTTGAATATAAATCATGTTAAACCGCGCTGAGAGAGATTTCGTTTTAGTACCGGTTAAGCTGTTGCAGAGATTAGTCGAACGGTTAAGGTTATGTACTTACGTGTCGCTTTTGAAAATGTAGCTGGTGTTTTTTGTGTGTTGTAGTATTATACCAAGTACATAATTAGTGTATCGTTTCATATAGAACTAATATTTACATACCTAAGAAAACAATGCCTCGTAATAGATTTGCTACTAATGTACATAAGTATGTGTCACTTTTTCCCCATTTAAAATATGACGGTAGTGCAGTTTTTTGCTTAATATGCAATGTTCGTTTGGCTGCATTGGACAGAATTGATTGCCAGAGGCATGTCAATGGTATTAAGCATATGAGAAATGCAAGAACTGAAATACCTTATACACTATTCCTCATACATTTATTAATTATGTTTACCTCTTGTAATCTTCCGTTGTCGTTGGTGAGAAAAGCAGCTTTTAAAACGTTTTGGCGACAATACGTTCCAAAGTACCCATTACCCTCACAAACACAATTACAGAATCATTTGCCGCGAATGAAAGAGATGCTAGAAAATGTGTGTAAACGTGATTTGTGTTCCAAAAAAATATGGATTACCGTGGATGAGACGACCGATATAAAGAAAAACAGTATTGTGAATGTAATAGCTCGCGTTTTATCTAGCGAGAACACAGCATCTCGATATTTGTTGGCTTGCAAACGTGTTCAACAATGTACCGCGGAAAATACTCAAAAAGTGATAATGAACGCTTTGAAAAAATTTAAAATTGCCCAAGATCAAGTTGTGATGATTGTGACAGATAGTGCAGCAACGATGTTAAGTGTTGGGCGATCCTTAAAACATATATTTCCTAACTTAATACATATAACCTGCGTGCTGCATGGTTTGCATTTAGTTGGTGAAGTTGTTCGGCAACATTACGGAAACGTTGATCGGATGATTGGAAGTACTAAAGCAGTGTTTCGTAAATCTCCTAAACGTTTAAAAGAATTTCGTAAATTTTGTCCAGGTATTCCAGAACCTCCTGAACTAATTTTAACGCGATGGGGTACTTGGCTAACAGCAGCTTCTTACTATTTGATCCATTTTCAACAAATTCAATCAGTTATAATGCGATTTAATCGGAATGAATCCAAAGCAATTAGAGAAAGTCAAAGAGAATTTCAAATTCCTCAAGTTTTAGAAGATTTAACAACAATATGTACCAATTATACAGTATTACTAGATGCCATCAGAAAACGACAATGTACTGAATTGTCATTGCAGGAATCATTAGACATAGTGGAGTGTGTAAAAAATAAATTACACACATTAAATGGTACGCCAGGATTATGCGCTAGTCAAAAGTTGGCAGATGTTTTAAGGAAAAATCCCGATTTTAATACTTTAGAGGCCGTTTATAATTAGTGTAAGAATAGTGAACTTTTAAGTGATTTTGAAAAACAGTTTCTACGTGCAAATGTAACTTCCTTAGATGTGGAGAGATCGTTTTCTATGTATAAGAATATTTTTTCTTGTCGACGCACAAGGTTTAAAGAAGTAACTGTGGAAACATATGCAATGATGCAAGTTTAGAGTAGTTCACATCCTGATGCCTCTAATTTGTTGAATAATTAGCAAGTAAGTTTATTTATGAATTTTTCGTATTCTTATATTAACCCGTAATACCGACGCCTATGCGAGTCCGCAAGTTTTGGTTACTCTAGTTATAATTTATTTAAAGTTAAAGTCACAGTAACGATTTTCAAATTAACTGAAAGGTGGCCATGAGATCGAAATGATTCTAAATGAACTAGCAAGAAGTTGAGAAATTTAAACAAATACACTACCGCTCATAAGTATTTGGGCACCTCAAATTATTAAAATATGTATTTGGTATGTATGCACAAATTGAACAATTGAAATTATTTATGTGACCTAAATTTTAGATTCGTCTATGTGACCTCCTTTACTGTTAATGATTGTGTCGCATAATCGGGGCATTCATGCAATTAATTTTAACAATGTTTCCGGTGTTATTTGAGCACATGCTGTCTGCAGTTTGTTCCACATGTCATCTGCTGAAGTTGGAGCAGTTTTTCTTACTTCCCGATCGAGTTCTTCTCATAATAACTCGATGGGATTTAAGTTCGGACTTTGGGGTGGCCATTTCATGATTGTTAGTATCCTTTCCTCTTCCAACTGTTCTAAATATTGCTTGCATAATTTTGAAGTGTGTTTTGGGTCATTGTCTTGCTGGAATACAAAATTCTGACCCAAAATTCTTACACCAGATGGTATTGAATTTTCCTTTAAGATGCGTTTGCATTGCTCCTTTCTCATTATGTCTTGAATTTTTACGAGATCACTTGCGGATGTACCAACAAAACAACCTCAAATCACTTACAAACGCGAACGGAAAACCTCGAATTTGGATTCATCGGTCCGCAATACCTTGCTCCAATCTTCTACCGTCCAATTTCGATGTTCACGTGCCCTTTGTATCCTCTTTTTCTTATTAATTTGGCGAAGTAAGGGCTTTCGCATAGCAATTTATCCGTGAAGGTCGGGTTTTTGCAGACGGCGATCAACCGTGGACACGCTAATCGGCTTCGGAAGTACACTATTGATTTCTGCGACGATTTGTGGAGCTGTTTTTCTTCTATTTTGCTTGCTAGACACCACGACTACAATATTTTGAGCTGATGTTGTCGCTCTTGGTCTACCACTTCGTACTTTATTTAGAAAACTGCCACTTTCATTGTATTTTTTGGTGTTATAGTCAACAGTAGATGGATTTAAATGTAATTTTCTAGCAATTTGACGATTGCTTATGCCTAAGTTATGTTGTGCTATTATTAGAGCATGCGTTTCAACACTAATTTCTTTCCTTTTCGGCATGTTTTAAGATTTTAAACGAAATTATAAACACAATTCGTTAAGAGATGTTATCGCTACTAACATGGAACGATAACGGACCGTAATTTAAAAATATTACTTCAAATTGCTTTATTATAGCTTCATGATTAATAGTAAAATTACTAACTGTTACATTTTTCCTGGAATTTCAAGAAATACACTCTCTGTTGTCGCTATTCCCTGCGCTGTTATGACGGTATTACCTCCCATACAGATAAAAGAAGTAAATAAGCCAATATTATTTAATGAATTTAAGTGAATCTTACTGACTATTAGCATACTATTTAGTAATGCTGGAATGTATTTCCTAAATACATTCTTTGTATACAAAAATCTAAAATCCAACGGTGTCCAAATACTTATGAGCGGTAGTGTATATCAACCTTTGACAAATACAAAACAAACGAAAGTTTCTTGTTTACCTGCAATAATAATAATCTTCTAATAAACCTTTTCGTAACTGTTGTATACCAATACTATTAAAGCTTTTCGCTTGTTCCATAAGACTATTAGCTTATTTAGATTTGCAAATATTTCATAGTATTAGTTAATTCTAAGATCGCTACTGACCATAACTTTAAAATAAATTACAATTTGTGAAGCCCTTTAACAATATTAAAAAATTAGGGCACAATTACATTTTAAAAAACCGAAGTGCTCTACGACGCTCTTTCGTTTTTACTTCTTTTGTTTTTCTGAGCACGCAGCATTATTAAGCTTTAGATCATTTTTTATTAATAAAAAAAGTTTAGTGTAATATTAATAATAACAGAGATATAGCCGCGGTCATGACAAATCAATCACACTGTATATACAAAAATCATTTGCAAAGATTGAAATCAGGGCAAAAAATTCATATTAAAAACGTTGATGTGTAGAGGTCGTGCTTATCCTAGTGAAGAATTACGCGTAAAAGTTCGCGAATCAAGTATTCAAGAATTTTTTTCACATCAACCTTTAAATATAAAAACCAAATTGCAATGCAAATAAATATTTTTAAAAATGTAATTACAATAATGATAATCATGATTTTTATTAAAACAAACAGCCGGCATGTGTAAAAAACAACCCACAAAAGGAAATATAAATAAAACTTATTTTACTGATGAAATACCACAAAAAAGTAATTTATTATTGTAAGTAATTCCTTCTAATTTGTTTAATTAATTAATAATTGCATAGTGTTTTTTTATATTAGAATGTGGTGAAGTATTTTACGTTGTAAATCACTTTTAATTTTATTAAAATTCTATTGCATACAGAAAAGATTGTATTTCTCTCGGATTGGTAGATGTTATTATATTATTTATTCATTACAAAATTTTGGCCACGCCTACACAGAAGAATACAAAATGAATGTAATATAAAACTTCATAATACCCTTACATAATACCCCTACCAAATCAACCAGGCATAAGTTATCATGGGTCTTACACTACGATGGTAAGACCCGTGATAACTTATGGCTGGTTGATTTGGTGGCCTAAGATCACAGAGAAGCATGCGATAATCTCTCGAAAATTCAGAGACTGGCATGTCTATGTATAACAGGAGCTATTAAAAGCACTCCAACAGCTGCTATGGAAACCATGCTAAACATACCTCCTCTTGAGATTTATATCAAGGGAGAAACCAGAATGGGTGCATACAGACTGAAAAATACTAGCAACTGGAGATCCCACAGTGGATCTGGGCACACCAGAATAGAAGCAGTAGTAACAAACCCTATCTATGATATGGGTAGTGATACAACAATCTCCAGGACCTCCTATGACAAACCTTTCAAAGTTTTCTTGAATTGGGAAGAATGGAGGGATGCAGAGGGGAGAAAACCGAAACCCCTAGTCTGGTACACAGATGGGTCCAAAACGGGCACTACTTCTGGCGTTGGTGTATATGAGGAAAACCAGGGATACAAAGTATGTGTATCACTTGGGCGATACACCACGGTATTTCAAACAGAAATATATGCTATACAAACTTGCGCGTGGGAGAGTCTGCGTCGGCGACCGCAGGGTGAGACGATTTGCATTCTCTCTGACAGTCAGGCAGCCTTAAAGGCACTAACATCTTATCGTATAACCTCCAAACTAGTATGGCAGTGCCTGCAAACCCTAATGGCTTTGTCTAAACACAGCAAAGTCACACTGGTGTGGGTGCCAGGGCACAGGGGCATAGCGGGCAATGAAATTGCAGACCAGCTAGCGAGGGAAGGTTCAAAAATGAATTATATAGGCCCTGAACTGGGTCTAGGTATTACCAAGAGTGCAGTGCGTGGTGCAATTAATGAGTGGATCATAATACAACACCAATTAAATTGGAAACATGCAGCTGGACAAAAGCACAGCAAACGGATGATGGGAAGACCGTCCCAACATCTGACTGCTGACCTGCTTGAATTAAGCAAGATACAGCTTAGGGCAGCAACATGTTTATTAACAGGACATGGCTGTTTGAGAGGCCACTTGCATGAGATGGGGATCTACAAAGATGAGCCCTTATGTAGACTTTGCAATGAGGAGGAGGAAACAGCCTACGACATCAACCGTTTTCAATTTTTAATTTAACTGTTGTTTTTGTATTAACGGGATCGGCAAGGAGAGTACATTGTAATGTAATTGGTGATCAATAAAACGTTTTGTAGCACCAGTCCGGTTATTTAATTGCCACACCTCGTATTATAATTGGAATATTAACCCTTCTTCTAGGGAACAGGCAGATACATAAATAAGATGCCATATGCTAGTTTTAGACGCTTACCGCCGCTAACCATATAGGGTGCAATGTAGTAGCTTTTCACATTATATTAAGTGAAAATTTTCTGTATTGCAAGAAAAATATTTACTATATGGCACATTTTATTACCCACTTGCAGAATTGGGCAAATTTGTTGATAACTTCTTTACCGTATAATGTCAAATTCTCTTGTTGGAGGTAAATTACTTCGCCTATTTTTTAACATCTTTGGACAGCGATTCGGCAATGTTCTTACGTTATCTGATTAAATAAAGAACAAAGGCATCTAGACGGGAACTTTTCATTAAAGCAGACGATAAAGCATAAGATTTTCTTTCACGGCTTTGTCCTTGGCTTTCCGTAGCAAGTTAACTTTAGAAAGGATTTTGATGATTTAGGTGGTTAAAATTCCTCTCACTTTCAGATCTATTCTCACAAATATTAGCATTGAACGTATTCATGACAGCTTATCAAACTTCCCCTGATCTTTCGCAATAGTTTGCTAAATATATGAAGATTTAATTGATCATGTAAAAGAAACTGCTGCAGATTTTTTAGCTTCTATACAAATTGAAAATTTCCTCCCATTTAAACCAAGAGAATTTTGCTTCGATGCGTTTATCTTGATTCTATTCCTCCAGCTATTTTTATTCAGTTTATAATGCGAGAATTATCCATGAATTGGCATTAATTAATCTGCCGTTCACCTAAGGTGCGCGTATCAACCTATAAACTCTTAATAGGCGAATAATTTTCGTAATCCTACGAGAGCCGGCAATAACCTTAGGTTAGTTACCATCCTTCGTATATGAATAAAAGAGTCCCGTCTCCGTGTTAGATGGACGGCACGTCGTAATTAGTCAAAAGCATAATTATTTATTAGAAAGCCAAAAGCTAAACGAGAAGGAATTATTAATATATTAAAGACATTGTAATGCAGATCCATTAAAGTCCATTAATAGAAAAAGTGCACTCGTACGAGTGCGCGTATGAATATGTGTGTAAACGTGTATGGGGACGGCATTGAAAAGAAGACGAAGTGAAGATTGGAAAAAGAAAACAAAAAAATTACAGGATGGTGAGAAAAAAAAAAGGAAAAGAAGAAGAAGGGCAACACCGGCCAATGTGTGAGTGCTTACTTGCTTGCTTGCTTCATAAGCAGCGCTGAGGGAGTGAGAAAACCAATAGAGGCAATTCCGAAGCATGTAAATATCGAGATATATACGCGGTTCATTCAAAAAATTCTTGATGTATTTAATTTAGTATGATGCAATAACGAGTTGAAATAAAAATGCCAAATTTTTAAACGAAAAGCGACGAAGACTTCATCTCCTCTAAAGTTTAACACATTTTATAGGTAAAATTTAGCGGTTTTATTTTATCTTTGAACTTCGGAGCATCTACATCGTCAATTAATTTTAATAACGAGTTCATGACAATTTCAGCTATTGGAGGGCTGATAGGACCACCTACAGTGCAAAGAACTCATTGTTGAAACAAAAGTAAATGAGATTTAGTAAGAATGTAATGATTACCCGTAATAATCTTAAGGCTAAACTATGAGGAATATTTGTGGAAGGAGAAGCAACGCCAAATGAAACTGGAACCTAACTAGCGGATAATTGAAAGTACAGTAGAGTCCCGCTCGAGTGAACTCTCGCTGTAGTGAACTACCCGAAATAGTGAACACCGAAAAATTTACATTGGGATCCGATTTAGTGAACAGGGGAAACCCCGGTAGAGTGAATTTCTTTCTTTGGTAGTTTGGTAATTACCCTAAATATGTATTATAGGAAGCGCATCACCACGAATGATCGTAAATTGGTTTAGTACATTCTTCTATTCGATTTGTATGAGCTCGATGTGTTTGAGCGCTCCATTAAAAAACTCAGGGCATTGATATATGCTGCGTCGTGTTATGAGAAATGTTATTATTATGTATGTATATGTATGTAATAAGAGTTTAAAATAATGTCGAATAATAAGAAACATTTAAAACTGAGCGAGAAATTAGAGATATTGGAAAGCTTAAGTAAAGGTAAATGTGTAACAGATTTAGCTAAACAATTTGGAGTGGCTAAATCTACAATATGTGCTATAAAGAAGAGGCGAACATTAATATTAAGAAAAACTAATCAAAATGTTGATGGTATACGTAAATTTAAAACACTAAAAAAATCTACATATTCAAAAATGGAAAAGGCACTGTACAAGTGGTTTATTTCATTGCGAGAGAGAAATATTCCCGTTAGTGGATTAATGTTAAAACAAAAAGCTATAAATTTGCAAAAATCAATCGATGAATCGTCAACATTTATTGCAAGTAATGGATGGCTTAATAGATTCAAAAGACGGTACAACGTAAGGTTTCAAAGATTTCAGGAGAGAAATTATCATCACAACCAGAATTAGTTGATCCATTCAAGGAAACGTTGAAGAATACAATTAAAGATCTTGACCTGTTACCGGAACAAGTTTATAATGCGGACGAATCAGGTCTTTATTGGAAACTACTACCCGATAAGACGTATGCATCTAACATGGAGAAAAATGCACCTGGTAGAAAAACTGAAAAACAAAGATTAACGTTTTTGGCCTGTGCAAACGCGTCCCGAACACACAAATTAAAACCTTTAATAATAGGAAAATCAAAGAAACCCCGATCATTTCGAAATTTTAGCTGTCCAGTACATTACAAGCATTCTAAGGCAGCATGGATGACCACCACCATTTTTAAAGAATGGTTTCATGAAATGTTTGTTCCAGCGGTACAAATTTACTTATTTATAATTAGATCATAACACTTCATTTTACTTTTTAGGTTACACAAGTTTTACAAAACCAACAATTACCGATTAAGGCCTTATTATTATTAGATAACGCCTCTAGCCATCCACCTGAGTCAGACTTAAGAAGTTCCAATGGATTGATCTCCGTTATGTATATGCCACCAAATGTAATACCCTTAATCCAACCCATGGATCAAAATGCCATCAGAATTACAAAATTATTTTATCGCAAAAATTTATTGACCAATTTGTTATTAGAAGACAAAGAGTTTAGTGAAACATTGAAAAACTATTCTCTGAGAGATGCTGTTTTAAATATAGCTATGACTTGGAATAATGTAAATACTGCAGTTATAAAGAAGTGCTGGAATAATATTTTAGACATTGATGATGACGATCAGGAAAATATTCCACTAAGCGTTTTACGCTCTCGTTTAATTAACGACGAAGCCTTTAAAGCAAATCAAGATATAGGACATATTTTACAAAATATCACTCCAAATGTAAGGAAAAAGTTGGTAAGTACATTTTAATTATAAAATTGATATTTTTTTAGATTCATTTTAATGACGCTGACATTGATGAATGGAATAAGGACATATTACAAGAAGCCACTGAGGTAAATGTTATTGATAAAAGTGATTCGGAAGAGGACGATAATAGTCATTTGTTAATGTGTAATATCACCAATGACGACAAATTAATTTCGACAAATCATGCTCTTAAATCTGTTAATGATCTTATTCAATGGGTGGAAGAAAATGAGGTGAATGTTGAATTTTCACAGTTACTAACTCTGCATAGTTTAAGAAGTAAATTAATTGAAATTAAAGTAAAGAAAAAGTTAGAACAATCAAAAATAACTATGTATTTTAAACCAAAATTATAAGTTAATAAGTTTTTTAATATAAAAATGTCGCCTATTATTATTGCCAAATTGTATTATTACTTATTATAGTAAAAGTAAGATTATTAAATAAAGTTTGATTGCATATATGTATTTGTATTTTATTTTTTAATAAACCTCTATTTAGTGAACAATCCGATTTAGTGAACAGGGGCTTGGCTAATAACATTCACTCTAGCGGGACCCTACTGTAATTTGTTTTAGTAGTAAGTTGGAAAATATATTTGACTTCTTATTTGTTCTTGTAGTGTTAGTCATCCCGATAGACCACGGGATGTGGAACGTGTGTCTCTATTTTCATCACTCTAGTTACTTTTACTGGAGTTCAATGACTCATTGAATATGAAAAAATTAATATTTTAAGGATTTTCAATTTAATGTATTTTCTCTTTCTGTTTGTTTGTTGTTTGCTGAGATGAAACAAGAAAAAATAATGGTTCTGAATCTTGTAGTCTTTATAACGTCAAAAATCGCGAAATATGTCGTTTTTTATGTCACGGGACGTAAATACAGTTTTGTAGTCGAGGATCTTAAGACAGCAAAAACCCCACCTAAGTGGAATTTTTTCTACTACCGGTCCAAAATTCCGAAAAATAGGCATTTTATGAAAATATTTGAGATTTGGAAACTAAGGTAAATCACCCGTGAATCCTACGTTCCTCTAATCAGAGCAGTAATGATTAAACCGGGCACAATCGATCTTCGCGGGCCGCGGATTATAAATACACACACATTTGTCTTAATCTCGTATAATTGGTATTTTTTTTTAAACACCGTCGAACTTTCTTATAACGCGACCATTTTTTGCGTCGTTTATACCGTGTAGCAATGTATTAACTTCGTCCAGGATTTGCGCTGATTCTAGTAACGACAACCCAGTATTTTGCAATTTTTCTATAGCATATAGTAATCGTTTATAATTGTCGCTAATATTTTTTAAATCTGTTTCAACAGAAGTATCGTAAAATCCTTTCTGGCTCTCCTTAATAGCTGTAGCCTCGTCAGGGTTGAATTGTAAAATTACAAATTTTACTCCTTGGAAATGTTCAGAATAATAAACAGCCGCTTGCAACCGTGTTCCCCAACGCGTAAGAATCAGCTGTGGTGGTTCGCAAATACCGGGACAAAGCCTGTGAAATGCTTGAATCCGTTTGGGAGATTTGAAAAACACTTTTTTGTATATGCTATTAATGCATTCACCTACGGGTAACATTATCGAATAGTTTGTGCCGGTAGATGTAAAGCATGAACTTTACACGTAACGTGTAAACGTCCCTCACACGTTTCTTTAGGAGAACAGCCTACACCACACATTGTCGCTGCTGCATCGCTCATAAACATCAATTGTTGACTAGTCGACATTTGAAATTGTTGTAACGTATCGAGCACTGCGTCCGTAGTTGCTTCGCCAGTGCACTTTTTTAGTCTTTTGCTAGCTAATAAGATTGCAAATTTCGGCTTAATAGGATCTAGTACTCGTACTATAATATTCAAAATAGAATTTTTTTTTACAATCTGTCGTCTCATCAAGACATAGCCACAGCTGTTTATCCTGTAATTCTGCTTTGATCCTATTTTCGATATTTTTACGTATACTTGGTATCTCTCTCCGTAATGCTGTCCGTGATGGTAAGTTCCACTGGGGATTGTATGTATGCCAAAACTGTTGAAACGGTTCTTTATCGAGTAAGCGAAGCGGTAGACCACAAACAATAAACATCAAATCCAACTTAAATTGGGTTTGAGGTGGCACGCTATTTTTCTCATTTTTGTGCTGCGCTTACGTAGCTAGTAATAGTAAGACGTCATTTATATACTTAAGCCAAATTCTAGGATAATATTCGGTATACTTTCCAATACCTTTTAAACAATTTTTCATGAACAAGTTAACCATGAATGAGATAATGACAATTTAAAAACGATTTTGGTACATGCAGCAATTTTGACTGTTTCAATTGATGACTGGTATAACTGCTTTAACGGTCGGTTTGAAAGAATAGGAAAGTATATTCAAAATTTGAAAAACAATAAATCTCTTTTAATCGATCTACTGTTTGCTGTTACGGCTATATGTGATACACCTACAGCAATAATTGTCTGTCTAATAATTGATTCTTGCTTCAGTAATACTCCTACTAATAAAATACTAAAAATTTTTAGGCGAGTAAGGTTTTTTCTGGTCCAACCTTGTATACGCATTAAGATATTTAATATGACAGCCGGAGAGCTACGCATAACACACACATAATAGGATTTAAATATACCAATTAAGCAGTCCATTTACATTTTTCCGAGCGTGCCGGACCATCAAAGCATCCTCTCCGTACCTACAGCCGTTGCTTGTCTTCAGACGCGCTTTCTTCACCTTTCCGGCGTTGCTGCGTCTTCATTAGCATTGAACGGGCGAAAACATGACCATCATGATCATCCTCAGACTACTCGCCGACATGCAAACTATTTTGAGGCCTAAGTAATGGCGTTCGCGAAATAATAACCATTATCAACACTCATCGAAAAGCTAATAGGGCAGCATTAATAGGAGCAATTTATTTTATTATTATAATAATTCATTTTTCAATTTTCCCTTTTTGGTCCTAACGCATATCTCGAACGTATATACCTCTTTTTAAAGGTGAAGATATGCATACTTGCTGTAGGCTTTAAGATTGCCGTCCCCTGGTCTATGAGTCAGCTGGTTCTTGTAGGCCTTTTTCCCAAGCGGATCCTGGTGTATACCACGAAAAAAAGGGACCATTAGCGTTTCGGTCTCGGACGGACGGTTTATGACTTTCCGGTTGATATTTAAATGTGGTACACGGGGTTACCTGAGCCCCGCAAATCATTAGCATCGATGGAGATGGTCAAGTTCACGTCGTGAGATGCACAGCGGCAGAAAACAAAGGGCGCCGGAGAAAAAAGCGTTTACCTTGGCGCGTCCATGCAAATTCGCTTGTTTGGTTATGGTTATATGGGCTTGAAGTACACTGCCGCTCACAAAAAAATTTACATAAAGTACGGACACTAAATCAAACACGGGATGTCCTTTTATACGCCCGAAAATATTGCAATAGGGTAAAAGTATTTATTTAAGCTTTTATGATGTTTGAATGTAGCCATATTGATTTGGTCGGGCATTTTTTTGCTATACAAGAGAACTTAATAGACTGAAATATTGATGTTTTTTTCTAGTAAAGAAGGTAACAAATTCTTATTTTTTTTAATTTTTGAAAATTGAAGGAGTTATGTTACACAAAACTGTTTCTGAATAAATTAGATTTTAACCGTCAATACAGGCTGAGATGGTAGCGGAATTTGCGGATACAATTGCTTGAATACGCGGATATGTTGGGGAGATTTCACAAACACTTTTTTGGTAGATGATATTAAATCATTCACCCTAGGATACTTGCTTTGAATTGTTTCTGCTACGAGATGGCATGCGTGAATGAGGCATGTTATGTGAAGAAGAGTCGGAAAGCATACTTTTAACATCCTACCAGCTTTCAGCATTGTTGCGCCTCCGTCAGAAACTAACATGGTGATTTGGGCTCCTACGATACAAAATTCTCTTAACATATTTTTTATTATGTTTACAACGGTTTCGGCATCAGTTCTCTCAATCCTTTTACTGGCTAACAAAGAAGCTGCTGGACCATTACGTTCTAAAGGACGCGCCACAATATGAATCACGCTGTGTTTCTGTCCACAGTGAGCTAGATTCTTTGATTTCTCAACTCGTCTTTTATACAGTCTTTTACTGTACTTTGCACATGCGGTAAATTGTACCGCAATTGTCTTTTTGTCGGTAGCTTCCATGATGGAACATATTTATCCCAAAATAGTCGAAAGTTTTCATTATCTACTAGGTGTTGTGGGATGTTGCACGTGCTCAACATGAAATTAAAGTCATGCAAAAATTGCCAATACGGAATATTGTTTCTTAAATTCAATACATGACGTTTACTTTTAATATGACTTCTACATTCAAATGTCGTGCGACCTAGCAACCCTAGCCGGAAAATTTGCAACGAATGTGCGAACCTGTAAATTCAAAATCAGGGCAACGCCAAATATATTTCTTCACATGCGATGCAAGAGGTACTCCAGGCTTACGTCCCATGTTTTCGAAAACACATAATACGAATCCGATAAATAACCGAAATACTCAACTCCTCAATGTCTACCGCATTACTGAACTCTGCATCTACATACGTACACCCCCCCCCCCCCCGCAGCGTTTTAGATATGGTTCATAAATAAATAATTTCATTTTTTTTAAACAAAGCATTTTTTACTTAGAATTCTTGAAATGCATATTATTTATACGCACATTATTAATTGCGCCTACTTTGTTTAAAACAGTACGACATATCCATACATGTTGCAGTAAATTATTTACATTGCTTGTGACTTTAAAAGGGTTAAAAGTAGAAGTTATCTGCAGAATAATATTCAAACAAAAATGAACTTAATGTGGAAGTACATATGGAAAAAGTGCCTAAAAACCATAACCAATATAGATAATGCTAAAAAATAGCTTCTGGTATTGATGGAATCACTACCGGCAAAAACAATATGAGAAGAGAAAAAGCTTTAAGGCTTCTTGCTCTTGGCCACATTGTAACCTATAAAAACCTATAAAAAGAACTTTTTCATTAGCCTTTTCAACTTGCTCCTAATTTTAATTACTAACTTTTATCCAGTATTGCAATTTTTATTTTATTGAATATCCTTGTCACTGGCCTAATGATGTAAGTGGCCCCGTTACCTATTGACATATTATTGATATTTTTATTGTAATATTTCTAATTATTTAACAATAATTTACGCATAAGAGAATAAAATTTTCACTATTGTATAACTTTCTTTTTATAAAAAAAATTAAAAATCTCTTTGATACGTAAGAAATCAAATACAAATAAGTAATAAATTCAAATATCCATGAGATTTTTAACTTTTCAAACAGGTATATTCCAAGTTACATAAAATTCGTTTTATTGTCTCTTTCTTTTGTTTTTTTCTCCCAAAACCGTTACTAATTTAAGTCTAAAGTTAATTAATTGCAAAATAATTAATGTAGCAGTAGTATATTATTCCGTTTCATTTCTATTTCTGTTTTTTTTTTTTAATAAAGCATTTCGCAATTCGCAATTTGTATATATGGCATAGACGTTTTCTTGTTATTCTTACTATTAAGCTGCTCATTAGGTCTTTCCCATTGTGCTTATTGGACGGTTGGTAAAATAACGGATGTATTTGTTGGAGAAAGTGACAGAATCGTTGTTTCGGACCCGCATAGGCGTACAGACGCAACATTTTTTCGCGCGGACTCCCAATGCAAACTTTTAATAATAATTTATAGTTGTCGAACCGCTTAATGTGGTTAAAATAACGTAATTGATTCACTTTTTTACGTGTTACGTTCGGCGAACGCTTGCTTACATGCAAAAACCTTTAAAATTTGATCGTAATTTACGATACGGCAAGAGGTGACAATCGAAATTTATGGGTGATCGGTACGATTATCCCAAGTAGGTACTTACACGTATGGAGGTGATTTAATTGCCTTCTTCGTTTTTCGTTTTGTTTATACAGATATATACAATGATAATTATTTATTACAAATTGCTTTTATCTGGTAATAATTATGCTTGGGTTATTAATTATGGTAATTTAAAGTCACCTCCTCCAATAACGTGATGGTATAGAAAAAAAAGCAACTTAGAAGGAAGAAGAGGATGTGTGTATAAATGAAAACTGATTATAGAAGAAAATAGAGTGCTGGAATTTTAAATTAAGTTATAGGAATGCTTTTCCATGATAATTGTCTGTGTATATTCATATTTTTTTGAATTATGATAGGTATACAGTGCGTCCCTGGATTGACGTGTGGATCGGTAAGGCAGACAGGAAATTGTTGAGTTGAACTGTCATCTTTTGGGGTTCGGCCATGCTTACACATTACCATACTAGCATAGTTTATTACCCTGAACACTGTTTTTTAATAAAGCTTTCATTATATTTCCTACAGAAAATACATTTGACTAATTGGAAAAGTTCCTTTTTTGTAAATTTACAAAATATACTTGATTTATCGGCAATAAAACTATGACATAAGTTACTCACTCTTCAAGCATGGCTAAACCCCAAAAGATGAAATTTTAACTCAATAATTTTTTGTCTGCCTTACCTATCCATGCGTTTATCCGGGGACACGCTGTATGTGCATGTCTACTGTCTACAATGTAAATGGAATACTAACCTAGGTAGATTGATTCATTTGTTGTATTCTCTACTGATTTTACTCAAGAGCATTTTATCCGAAAATGAGTGCATTTCTGACAAGTTGGATAGCATTTTGTAATTTTTTTTCTGTAAATGCTGGCAATATTTTCTCTGAAACACGTCAATTGCATTTTTATAAAAGACACAGTTGATTTTTTTCATTCCCTGTTTTATCATTTCTTTCTAACCAAAAATGAATTCTGTATTAGGTGAGAGAAAGGCACAGAGGACCGTTTAAGGTTCTAAAATTAATAAAACAATAACCAATAGAAGAAAATGGCTCAAATCAGCTGACCATGCGAGGGTTGATTGACAAGTTTCCGAAATTGCTGTTAGGGGGTTGCTTTTTTCCAAATACTTTATGTCGTTGTGTTGGCAACACTTTCATATCAATTGACTGCAAATGTCAAATCGATCTGCCAAATAGTCTAGTTTTGGCAAGCATTGAAATCAAGTACCTTTTTCTATTTTCAATTTTGGATAAAAACGATGTTGGAGCGGTCATCAAATTTTTCTATTTGGAAAGGAATACCGCAATGGAAATCAAATCAAGGTTAGATGCCGTTCTTAGGCATACATCACCTTCATTTTCTACCGTGAGTTTTTGGGTTTCGGAATTCAAGCGTGGCCGCACGCATACAAGTAATGAACCACGTTCAGGACCTCCAAAAACGGCTACCACGTCTGAAATTGTGGATAAAATCCGTGACATGGTTTTGGCAGATCGTCGAATAAAAGTGAAAGCCGTGGACACCTCTTATAAACGAGTATTTCGTATTTTACATAAAGAATTGGGTTTGAAAAAGCTTTCTACAAGATGGGTGCCGCATTTGCTCAATTCGGAGCAAACACGCATTCGAGCTCAAACCTCAGTCGATTGTTTGGAAATGTTTACGAGGAATCCAACGGATTTCCAGAGACGATTGACGTGACCATAGATGAGACCTGGATTCATCACTACACAACAGAAACATAAATGCCATCAAAACAGTGGATTAAACGTGGTGAATCGGTTCCGAAGAAGGCAAAGACCATTCACTCGGCTGGAAAGGTGATGACATCGGTTGTTTGGGACGGAAAAGGAATTTTGTTAATTGAATTTTATCTTGAAAAAGGAAAAACTGTTACTGGCCAATATTACACAACACTTTTGGACAAACTGAAAGCAGCAATTCAGGAAAAACGCCCGGGAATGGCCAAGAACGACAATGCGCCCGCTCATTCAAGTGCAATCGCTCAGCAAAAATTGACAGAATTTAAGATCGAAATCCTTCCGCATCCGCCGTATTCGCCTGATTTGGCGCCGTCGGACTTTCACTCGAAACTCATTTCTGGGTGGAAAGAGATTTCGGTTGAATGAAGAACTGAATATATTTAAGAGTTTAGTTACGTGTCTTTAGATGTTTTCTTTTTGTAAATTTAAATCAATCTGAATACAAATGTTCCTCTAAACCCCGTATTTGGGACACAAAAGACAATGTGCGGTCCTGTGTTCCTCAATGAGATTTCAAATTGAAAAATTAAAAAAACAATGTCAGTTTAAAGTATGTATTTATTTTAAAAGGAAGTTTACAAAAGGACAATTTAAACTTAATTATGCACAGTAAATGCAAATTATATTGTTATCACTATCTTCTGCTCCAGCGCAGGCATAGTATGCTCAAATCATAGACACGCCACACTGAATACATCCTTCTTTCGATTTTGATCAGAATCAGAACTGGTGTCTTAAATTGGTGACTCAATAACAACTCTCTTCTCTCTTGTTTTCTTTTTGTTCTAGTCATTGATCTGTTTGGTTCCTTTATCTTTATTTTTAAATAAAGAAATATTTTTAAATTTGTTTTTAGAGGATGTGACTGATAATTTTCTTTGTTTTTCTTGTTCTTCTGCTTGTTTTAGATTTTTGAGTGGTGAACTAGCCAATTCTTCTGCATGTTGGATCTTAGATTTGTGTTTGGTCGTCTTTTGAGATCTTTGTGAAATAAGCTTTGGTGAAACTTGTACAAGGATATTTTGCATGTTTTTATTTGAACTGGATCTTGTAACTTGAGGATGGCTGTGGGTTGTTGTAAATATCACGCGTAGTGCGTATTATGAACACCATACTAGTTGCAAAATGTTCGTTTACATTACAAATTTCTATCACTCTTACGCAAAACTCCAAACGTCGATCAAAATCATCATCTGACAATTCTTGAATCAAGTGTACTGTACTTTATACTAGAACGACGACTTACACCACGGTTTAGTACCAAAGTTCAATGGAAATCTTTTCTCTAAAACCTTCGGTAGTTGTGGCCTGCGGTCTCCCAGGTTTTGGGAAATTTTTAACCGTCCCAGTCAAACTACAACGTTGTTTTCGGGATGCGAATCATTAAAAAGATGACACATTTCTTCATGAGTTCTAACACAGTAAATGTGCAGTGCTTTATCTTTCCATTTTTTTACAAATCATTGTACTGAAGCCAGTATGGACGAATTCAGGACAATAACAAAATATGCAAATATATAAAAGTGTCCCATTTAAATAAAAAAAGTTGAGGGTACTTCTAGTTAAACCGGAAGTACAGTAACAATAAAAAATTCGATATCAGATGCATTATGCGTCATTACAATTACCTGCAGAGTTTCATCAATATCATCGTTTCCGTTTTAAAGATATTTGCTTGGTTCCATGTTTTATTCCAATCGGAAAACTTTAAGTAAAACAAAGGTAGATCTTCATTAAATATTTGTGTCATATAGCCATTAGAAATAAAGTACTTCATTATCTGTAATCCATTTGTCATCATAAAAATATCATCTCAATATATCAACACAAATAATTCCTCTACTCTTAAAACGGTGAAAAGAACCAAAATGAACTCGAGCCATACTTATAATTAAGTGCTTAAACAACGGTTCAGGTTCATTCCCGGGAACATATGCCTCGATATTCAGATTAAAATTACGCATGTCCGCATAAATACGTGTATATGCATATTCTGTTCAGCAATTATAATGTAATTAGACAGAAGTACAGCGTAGAATTATGCTCCGATCGTTTTCTCTCTTGTGTTGTTGTTATGTCGTTGCTTTTTTACTTCTCGGTTCTCGTTGTTCCTGTTTTTTCTTTCTTTCTTACGGGTCCTTCTTCTTTCTTCTTCTTCTTCTGCTGTTGGTTCTCGGTAACGCGACTACGATCTGCTATACATCGCGGACATATAAAGTTGAACAATATTTCTTTCCCGGACGCTTTATAACGCATAAGTTACGCCTCTTTTCAAATTAAAATATTTATGTTTTGCATACCGTTACATGATTTATGCATACGGACAGTCGTAATGGTCTCATTGTTGTTTTATTAACCGAGGCGATCATTACACGAACGCGAATGCTCTTTTGTGTGCCGGACATTACACGCACTGGGACTGTTTTTGTCGGCGTTACGATTAAGGCTTAAACTTTTTATGAGACTTTAAGTAACTGGGATTCAGGTTGCATTCAAGTTCATGATCATAAATACAGGTACAAATTGGATTAAGAAGATTACACGTGGTAGCGAGTGAAATTTTGAGGACAATAACGCTTTCATACCTTTCCATTGCTCTTTCTGTTTGGAAGTGATATCTGATGTTTCGAATTTTTGATACTCTGCAATAGAGTTTACGTAACAGGTGCCGTAAATTCTCGACCTGATATAGAAAAAATAACAATTTTTCCATATAATCTTCCCTTACTTCAATACATTTATTACAACAATCAATAATTCTATGCCCTTGTAAAAATAATCTAAAGTTTTTCCCCCCAAATGTTGTATTACAGCTTTATGGGACGCGGTTCATCGAGTCGCCGTCATTCCATCGATTCCTTTTTAGATAAAGAATCATAATACAGAACCATTGCTTCACCTCCTGTAATAATGGACTCCAAAATCGGTTTCGAATCATCTCCACACATGTTTAAAAACGATCGCGCGCATTTGACCCGACGTTCACGTTGGGGAGCTGAGCTAATACTTGTTTCAGAAATATTAGACATCACTGCTAATTCCTTCACTTTCAAATGGCGATCTGCTAATACCATTTCGTCAATAATTGAAATGATTTGAGGCGTTATCACTTCAATTGGCCGACCGGGGCGCTCATTATAATCAAGAGATTCTTGCCCTAAACATAAACATTTTGTCCACAGGGCGTATGCCCTTCATTTGTTAAAAATTTAATGCGCGGTACAAAATTTTCGTTACCTGAGACATTTTCATGTATTAGTCACGTTGTCTGGCTGGCTACTAAAACCTACTACTCTTCGAGCCGTAATATATATATAAATATAGTGTAGGCCTCGCACGTGTGCAACTATGACGCGACGGACTTTGAACATCCTCGAACTTGTATAAGCCTGTCAGACCGAGAATTTATGGCGCCTACCTAGTATATATTTCAATTGGTCGCTGAACTAGGCTATAGAATTAGTCATTTAATAAGATTGTAAAACTTTTGTAAAAGCTGACAAAGACCTCTATGGTTAGGTGCCGAAATCACGTAAATAAGTCAAAGTAATACCTACTCTAAGCAAAAAACAACATAAAACAGAAATCACATGTCACAAAGTATTTGAGAAGTAAGTGTCGCCTCAAATTGCGATTAGGCATTAAGGGAATTGTTCCTATTTGTCGATTGTTGTCTTAAAATTCCTAACGATTCAAGATTGTTAAGATAATTATCTTTATTGGCTGTATGCAAAACGCTGAAATTATTCTCAACGTTAAATATGTTTTCACGACTCTTATAGAAAGACGTATAATGTTCCAGAATGCATCAAATATTCCTTATTGATCTCGACACTCTTCCGTGAGTTTTAAATACGATGAAATAGTGAACAATATAGACAAACTAGTTGTGGCAATAGATTCGTAGCAAAGCCAGAATACACCGTAGTCTTTCTGTCTTTGAGAGAATGTTGGGAACTTTGATAATTACTTTTTAAAATCAAGTGCCTTTACACTTGCATTCAACTCTAGCCAAATACACAAATAACTGCCCAGTCAGATTTCAGTTACATATTTTAGGCCTATTGTTTTCATTCCATCTTAGTATGTTAAAAAAAGAAAATGTTAAAGATTCTTTGATTTTTAATAAACTAAAAACCTGTTATTAATTTTTTTCGACATCACATTCGATGCCAGCGATAGTTAAAATTTTTTTTCTTAGATGGTGATTCACATCCATTACAATTTTTACACATATTCTTTTTATTTTAGTGATAAATAACAGATTCAGTTTGATGTAATATTCATTTGACAAATGAAATAAAAGAATTGAAATTATAAAAGCCATCACACACAGACGCGTTTCGCCGTTTTCGGCTCCTCAGTGTGTCCTGTGGAAGGTAATGGCATTTCAATATTTTAAATCGTATATATACGAAGTAGATGATAACATGTACGCATGAGGGAATCTAATTAAGATATTCTCTTTTGTACATTTTTATCGAATTAATTGCTGCAAACGCCTCTACAGAACTGAACAACTCATATCGCTCCAAACTCTGACGCGACAGCAGTCCTCCACTACAGACTTTTAACCGCCATGGTAAATTAATTGAAATTGTAAAAGCCATCGCCTATCCACCATACACAGACGCGTTTCGCCGTTTTCGGCTCCTCAGTGTGTCCTGTGGAAAAAAAAAGAATGTTTAATATTTGGATTTTCAGATGCCGACATATTCAATGCATGTCTCATACTCTACGGGTCACATTCACTATAAAATTAAGGTATATCTCACCACAAATATCAACATTTCTGAAGATATCTCTAAAATCAAAAATCAAAATGATATGAGGGCTAGTTTCTGAAACGTGCTTCGAGTTAGGAACATTTTCGGAAACCTGAAAGTTTTTTGCAATCGTTCATGGCACTCGGAAATCAAAAATAATTCAAACAAATGTTATTTCCATAACAGCCATTTTGAAAAATTTCAAATAATTGTTATATTGAACCAAACATACGAGAGAAGTCTGAAAAGCTTCAAGCCTCAACATGAAGATGGCGCTACTCGTCAAAAATATTCTGGTAATGATCTTGATGTAGCTTTGAAATAAAAACGAAATATTGGTGGAATTTAAAGAGTTATATTTTTCTGAAACCTTAACCCTTAACAGATCACTATTTGACAAGCTGAAGGCAGAAATTGCTTAAACTTTTCAATCTACTCTCGTACTGTTTCAGAAGAAAAAGTAAAAAATAAACCCAGCTTGTAACATCATTTCATTTGCTATCTAGTCCACTCATATCGAACAATAAAAAAAAGGAAATTATTGCTAGCAGCATTTCTTAGGAAACATCTTGTATTTTAAATTTGAATTTTATATCCTATCGTAATTATGCTTTTTAACAATGTCTCTGTTTGTTTACAGACATTACACCATCCCCAATAGAAGGAGAGAAGCCCTACGGTAAGTTTATTTACAACCTCCTTTTTTAAGGTTTTAAAATGCATGTCTTTAAAAAAACTTTCTATTTTACGACTTGAAAGTTATGAATAAAATACTTGGAATTCCCATTTGTAATATTTTTTGTCTTCTACGCTTTTTTAAAGGAGGAAAGATATCCCCTTGCAAAAAAAACAGATTATTAATAGTCTGAAGCAAGCAAATTACCTTCGAATCACCAGCGTAATAAAGCAATAAAGAAATTGCAAATTCTCCCTCGCCCACAATATAATATACCTAGCCCCCATCGTTGAAAAACTTCATCTCAATAAATCTTTAAATTTGTTATGATTTATAAGATCGTATTTAAGGGTTTTTTACCCCCTTGTATGTAGCGAGAGAGTTATTAGGGGTGGGCTCCGGTAGTCTTGAACAAGTGTTTTTGAAATTCTTCCATATCAAAGTGTATAAAAACGACATGACGGCACGCACTGGTAATTCTCTCGAACAGTTACAACCTCTTACCACCGCCGGTTTTCAAGCACAGAAGGGAGTTCATGTACGGGGTTACAGCTTTTTTATATGGAGGAACCGGCGTGCCTGAAGGGTGGCGATTCCAACAGGTTTAAATGCGCTTTTCATATCTCGCATATACATACCCCGAGGGGTTTGCACCCCCGCTTCTGTTACATATGTCGTGATGTCGACGATGACGTGATTTCGTTTTTTTTCCTCTGCCTGAGAGTATGTATTTTATTAGCTCGTTTTCCTCTCATAAATAAAATAGATGTGGAGGTGTAGATGTATGAGAGCTTTATGTGCATAGGCTTATTGTGATTGTGATTGATTTAGTTATGTTTTTACTTGAATTTCTCTTTATTTAGAGGAGAATTTGCTCATTTTACACAAAATGACTAAATATGATATTGAGACCAGGTAAATTTAGGAAAAACATCTATAGGAATTAAATGTGAGAACAAAAGAATTGTTCAAGCTGCAAAGTCAATACGTATAATAAAAATTTTAATGTTTCTAGATTTTCATGATCTTTTCCAAAATAATATTCATACCACCCAATACGCCGATGACATTTGTATTTTTACAAAACTGTGGTAAAAATTTGGAAAGTGTAGAGACAAATATGAATAGAACCATAAAACTTGCACTTAAGTGGTTAATGTCTAATGTATTTGAATTATCGTCTGACAAATCATCGGTAATATATTTCTCTCGCTTCAGAAATCTCTCATCGCAGAATTGTCTCTTGAACAACATAGTGATCTGAGTACGTATGTCTACCAAATATCTCGGAATGGTCATAGATAGAGCGGGCCAAATTGCGCCATCCAACAGAATCGGAATCAGGCGCAACGGCCGCTTATTGTAAATAGCGTATATGTGAGTCACAGCAGATATGTGATATTTCGAAATTAATACACAAGAGTAAAAAAATAAAAGCTGACGCAATAATAATGTTTAGTAATTAGAGCGGATATATATATATATATATATATATATATATATATATATATATATATATGTACACGCTGAGGTGTTTTTATTTTCATTATGATTTTTTATTTGATTGAAAACGGTATGCGTTGTAAATGGGATGTAATAAGGAAATAACTGAGAAACTGAACGCTTTTTTTATTCTGTTGTACTTAATAATGTAACTGTAAATAAAGATATAATAAATAAATTCTATCCTTCTTAATAATGCGGATAGGCTTGTTTAAAAAGTTGCACCATCAGATAAGTTTCCACATTTGCCTCGGTGAAGGATGTTCGCCGAGACGAAAAAATGTTCTTATATTTCGAAAACGACCGTTCCACGTCTACCGAAGTAAGACAGGCGTAATTAAAATAATCTTCAGACTTAGTCAAGGAATCTGCAGATGCCCCATCGCACATTTGTCTTAATCTCGTGTAGTCCGGATTCTTTTTTAAAACACTATCGAACTTAGCTAAAACTCGTCCACTTGTTGCATCGTTTATACTGTGTAACAATGTACTAACTTCGTCCACGACTTGCACTGATTCTACCAACGACAATCCAGAATTTTGCAAATTTTCTATCGCGTCTACTAACCCTTTGTAATTGTTGCTAATATTCTTTAGATGTGTTTCAACAGAAATATCGAGAAATCCCTTCTGGCTCATCCTAATAGCTCTAGCTTCGGCAGGGACGAATTGCAAAATAACGGATTTGACTTCTTGAAAATGTTCATTATAATAAAAAGCGGCTTTTAACCACGTTCCCCAACGCGTAAGAATGGGCTGTGGTGGTTCTCGAATACCAGGGCATAACCTGTGGAATGCCCTAGTCCTCTTAGGACTTTTGAGAAACACTTTTTTGGTGTTTGCTATTAATGCATCCACCTCCGGGTAACACTCTCGAATAGTTTGTGCCACAAGATGTAAAGCATGGACTTTACACGTAACATGTAAAAGTCCTTCACACTTTTCTTTAAGGGAACGGCCTACACTACACATTGTTGCTGCACCATCGCTCATGAACAACAACAGTTGACTGGTTGACACTTGAAATTTTTGTAACGTTTCGAGAACTACGGCCGTAATTGCTTTACTAGTACACTGTTTTAATCTTCTGCTGGCTAATAGAATTGCAAAATTTGGTTTAATAGGATCTAATACGCGCACTTTTATATTCAAAATAGATTTTTTTTTGCAATCTGTCGTCTCATCAAGACATAGCCACAGCTGTTTATCTTTTAATTCGGCTTTAATTCGATTTTCAATGTCCTCACGTATTCGTGGAATATCTCTCCGTAACGCTGTCCGAGATGGTAGTATCCACTCGGTATTGTATGTACCCCAGAATTTTCGAAATGCTTTTTTATCAAGTATACGAAGTGGTAGACCACATACCATAAACGTTAAAAGCAATTCTAATTGAAATTGACGTTGTTGTGACACACCATTTCTTTTATTTCTGTGGTGTGCGCTATTTATATGTCTTTCACAATCACGTTTGCTCCAGCACAGTAGTTCCTTTTTACAAACTTTACAGAAAATTGTACTCCCATTGTAGTGTAAATCCACAAATTCACTAAGAAATTTATTAACTTTCGTAGGTAATGGCCGTTTATTTTTAATAGTTACGTTAGACATAATCACTAAAGCGAGTACACCGACGCTTGTTTCTAGTATGCCACGAAGTGGTGCAAACGTAACATCTGCAGACTCGTCATTTGTTGATGAATAGAGCGCGTCATCCGTACATGAATAAGCGCGCTGTTAGTTCGTAGCCGTCGATGAATGAACTTTTTTTTTGTAGTGGCCCGCTGTGAACAACGCCCTATTTATCAATGAACACCCAAACTGCAGGTGTATATTTGCGCGTCTTCACGACGTAATAGACAGTGGTTTTGGTCCTCGTCCTAATAATTACATATTTAAATTACCTATGTTTACATACATATATGCGCCCGGCAGCCTGATTGCGAACCTGGCGCGTGGCGCTCTTGGCCCGCTCTAGTCATAGATAGTAAAATTACGTAGAAGCTACACATACAGCATACAATAACTTAATGCGAGAAATATATAAACATTTTAAAAGCTTTATGTAAAGTCAAGAGGGGTACTGATCTGGCTATCGCTTTAAATTTCTATACAACTTGTATTCGATCAGTAATGGATTGTGGTAGTACGTTGTATAGTTCAGGGACCAGAAGATTAAAAAAAAACTGGAAATTATTCAGAATAAAGCACTTCGAATCTGTATTGGAGCAATGAAATCCACTCCCATAGATGCCCTACATGTAGAAGTGCAGGAACCTCCGTTACAGATTAGGCATAAATATTTGGCAGCAAAACAATTAGTGAAAACTAGATTCCATAATCAATTATTGGATGATGTACATACTTTGTCTATTCATGATCTTACCAATAGATATTGAAAATACAAAATATCGTCTCCCCTCGCTGAAGCGCACAGAACTACAGCCAAATATAAGGTGCAGATATACAGATTTTAACTTTTTTGAATATTAGGAACCTTTTAGAATACTCTATCCACTGTATAATGGGTTTTCTGCTCACGACATAAAGATATACAACAAGACCTGTGCGAATATCGGAGAATCTACTTATATATTTACAGAGGGTTCTAAGGCCAAGCAAGGTTGCGGATATGCTGTTTTTGTGCCACAGGATAAGTATAAAGGAATGATTAAACTCAGCAATGATTCATCCATATTTTCTGCTGAAGCCTTATCAATCAATCACGCTCTTTCATATGCACGGCACAAAGACCATAAAAATTGTACGATTGTGACAGACGCCAGAAGTGTTTTAGAATATCTTCAAAACAGAAAGCATCCCAGACATACAAATCCGATTATTTTGAGCATCATAGAGCATGTACAGCAATTACAAAAGGATCAAGGTATATATACTAACAAATAGTGGATGGATTAGCGAAGGAAGCGGCTCACTTGGAAGGGAAGCAGGATACAACATTAACAATTGATGACATTTTATCACTACTAGAGAATAAAATTTTGAAAAATCAATGGCAGGATTATTGGAAACAATCGTACACCACTAGAATGACGCATCACGCAAAAATTCATCCGAACATTATCTGTAATTCGTGGCAACAGAATCATAAAATATCCAGGTTTTATTACACCACCATTGCAAGGCTTAAATTTAATCATGGACAGTATCCCGTTCCATTTATAAGCTTAATATATTAGATACCGCTGCTTGTTCGTGTGGAGATGAAATTGCAGACCTCAATCATATTTTCTTTAATTGTCCATTGCATGGGGAGCATCAGAAAGGTCTAATGCAGTATTTACTAGTGGGAGTTAAGATGCCAACAGATATAACTTGCTTGCTGTCCCATAACTGCAAACGCGTGTACGACCAGATCTTGAGATATTTACAAAGAACGAAGATTAGGATTTGAACTAGTAGGTTTACATAGTCGTGGTTTCATTTCTCTCCTTTATGAGGGTTCCTTTGATCCGATGGCCGATGTTTGTGAAAGTCGTTCTGATAGGCCCCAGGACGTGAAACGTGTTTTCGAGCCTTGCCCTTGATCCATTGTTGCCCTTGAGCCTTGATCCATTGTTAGATCTAATACGGTGAAGCTCTGTGATTGTAGAGACTTTTTCTCAAATCTATGAGAATTTTAACAACCCCATGCGTGTACATTCTTGATTGCGTGAACTTTATTATACTGAATTTAGATGATTATAGCTTTAGTTCTGCTTATCGTAATTATCCTACAAGACAAAATAAAAATATTCGGTTAGGATCTCATAGACTTAACAAATCTAGAGATGAAACTAATGCCATTAAATATACAGACTTCTCGAGGGCGTTTGATACCGTAGATCATCTTACACCACTGGAAAGATGAGTACCTTTGGATTTCCACCTCAATTCTTGGCTTTTTTCCGGAATTACTTGCAACAAAGAGTAAATTACGTTTTTTACAACGGCTATCCGCTCTACCACTTACTCTGCCACCTCAGGATTACCACAAGGATCCAATTTAAGCCCGGCCCTTTTTAACATCTTTATAAACGATCTAGTTGTGGAGCTTCAATCCTTGGCGCTGGCATATGCGGATGACCTGAAGATCTTCCGAGCGATCCGAAACGGGAATGACTGCATCTACTTGCAAGAGAGCTTAAATACAGTGATGCGTTGGCGTGCTTCCAATAAGCTCAAGCTGAATGTAGACAAATGTAGTGTTGTGTCCTACGCTAGGAGTCGCCGTACGATCATAACTAACTATTATGTCGGTGTTACTAGTATTGCTCGGAAACAATTAGTGGACGATCTGGGAGTAACCTTCGACGGTCAGCTTCGCTTCTGCCAGCATATATTTGACATGTGCTCTAAAACACTGAAATCTCTGGGATTTATCGCGCGCATGTCTCATTGTTTAATGCCTTCGTCCGTAGCAAACTTGAATATGCGTGTGCTGCGTGGTATCCATACTACTACTATTATTATTATTATTATTATTAATATTATTATTACTATTATTATTATTATTATTATTATTATTATTATTATTATTATTATTATTATTATTATTATTATTATTATTATTATTATTATACAGCGCGAGTAACAAAAGACGGGCGTACTATTGCTGCACCCTGTATAGCATTTTACATTCGTCCTTCGTAAAACCATTCTTAAACTATTAATTACAATTGAAATTTACCCGCAATTCTATTACCTACAATTCAATTTTTACAACGCTTTCCGCAAATAACGCGCACCATATTTACCATAATTCCATTAGAATAATAATCATTATAATATTCAAATATATATAGGTATAAATACGGAATGCACCTATATAGGTGTAATCTTCAATCTTGCAGATTGTGAGAACATTCGGTGAATATACCGTGCCGGCGTTCGTTCGTCCGTTCGCAATATAACACCGGCTCGTAATTTTATTTATCACTCCTCTCTCGCGCGCGCAGATCATATTTTAGATAACGGATTTCGGGAAGTAAGCGGGTCACTAGTCTTTTATAGAAGTTAATTACGATCGATGCGAGAAAATCGCCTAACTGTTATCGTTTAATATAAAATATCGTTTATCTTCGGTGAATTTTTAAAAGGAATATTACATAGGTACGGTTTTATCTGGGTAGAGGTGTTGTGCTTAAGTCGAGCGTGATGTGTGAACTTTTAAACGTAAACTGGAAATATTTAGACTTTACGTTTTTTCGCATAATTTAATTTACTAATCTATAGGGCGAAAAGGGAAATATAATTTTGATTTTTTAGAAAATTTTACGTATTGAAAAACACCGTATTGTATTCTAACAAGTTCAAAATAGTATTAATTCATTAGCTAGAGTGTACAAGGCGATATTTAAATGAAGGGAATTATATCCCATTCGATTATTCTCACACGATATCTCTCCGTTAACAACATAATTTAAATTTCATAGCCGACGTCTGTATATTATGGATATACATATTTTATATCGTGATTACCATCGTCCATTATTAAAAGCATCGATAATTGAAAGAATCTAAACAGCTCTTTAAAAATTGATATGTGACGATGAGAAGATTGCGTCCGTAAATCTCTTCTTTCAGGTTTTTTTTTCTTCTCCTTCTTCTTCTTATTGTCGTGGCATTAGTTCCTTTGGCATCGATTTTCCATTCCGTCATCGAGAGTCAGCGTTTTCCCTTGCAGCTATTGTAATTGAAAAACTATACGCCGATCTCTCATCACAACGCAGTTGCCTTTCGTTCCCATTGCTCGAATTTATTTTATAATTCAATTTGGCTCTTGAATATTCATAGCCATATAGTGTTCTCTTCGTCCTATAGTTGTGGTCGTTTATTTTTCTCCTTCGTTCGTCTTCTTCTGCTGCTGTTCCTTCTCCGTCTCGTTCTAGATCTTGATGATGAGACGCTGACTGCCAGCAGCGGTGTATTATCGTTTGTTTTAACGTTGCCAGGCAACGGCGTTTCGTCTGAAGCAACCAGACGTTGGGGTTTGCGCACACCTCGTTTGCATACTTAATCTTTTATGAAGATGCGTTTTAATTTAAGTTATTCCTTTGTGACTGGCGGAAGTGATATAATGTATGCGCGTTATTTCATTAGGTGAAAGCGAGAATATGAATAATACAGGCAGAATAGGTTAGGTTAGATGAAAGATTTCATCGACAAGAAAATTAAATTGAAAAATATAAGTTAGATTATGTTGGAATATAAAAAATAGTAATAACATTTTAAATTACAAGTGCTACATACACAAAAATGTATTCTTGTTTGAAGAATATCAATATACTCAACTTCAAACAATCAATTCGAAATTAGATGTCATTATTTTGAAACTGCTATATTCAGGCAGAACATAATAAGATGTTTCTAAATGAAATATCAAATTATTTTCAACACTCTACTTACAAATGATTTTGAACTACTTACAGCTGTAAGTGTGGTGTTTGTGAGCGTTTTCTTTAAAACCCTTCTTTTTTAGTTAATCTTTTAAATTCTTCTGTTGTAAAATTCCCTCCAATTGCTTTTTTTAACTACTTCGATCCATTTTTTTTTCTTATTTTCTTCTAAACGTTATTAGATTGCCTTTGACTATTTTTAAATAAGCATAACACTTTGAAAGTGGTGCGTAGGCCTCTGCGGTCGTCAATAAGACTATAACTCTTGGTTTCCGGGTTGGAATGGATTCGTTGTCGTAGCTTCTGTCGACCTTTCGTCCACACTGTTATGGGACACCTTCAGGGCTGTTACTGCACACTGATTGAGGACTACTCATTCCGGAGGGATTTATATAGGGCTTGTTTCGGATAAATGGAACGGAAACTGGAAATAAGTAGAAGAAAAACAAGCTTCAAGATGAGGAACTCTCTAATAGTGAATACTGTATCTGGTTTGGGAACATGGGTGAATATGAATTCGACATCAAAGCTGACAAGTAAATCACCAGGATCTAACATCAACTGTTTCAGTCCTTTGTGAGTTTTGGATGAAAGGGTCGCTGTGTCCAGCGTAAGGTTTTAGGTTAGAAAGGTACTTCGATAATTTGTAGGTAGGGCTATTGATAGTGCCGAGTGAGACCGTATAACTGAGGGGCTGAGGAATCACTAAGGAGGAGTGACCTCTGGGTATCGGTAAGAATAGATTTCATTTTAATGGAGTGAATGATGGAATGCTCAATTTGGGAAGTAAGAAGTTGATAGGTGCCGCGCCGTCTTGCAGTAAGGATGGAACATTTTGCTCACACTCTCCACTGTCCAAGATCTTAGCAGCATTTCCTTTATCAACTCTTAGTACAGCAGGTTTCTTAAGGTCAGGGTTTTGTAACTTAGGAAGGTTTGATCTCGAAGGATTGACACGCGCAAGAATTTTGGATGTTTCAAAGCGATTGGGATCGGCAGTTTCAGAAGGAAGACCAACAAGAGCAGACTCTATGCCAGTAATGATATCTACAGGAGGGATAAGTTTCGGCGTAGAGGCAAAGTAGGGGGCATTTGGAGAGTACAGCAACCTTGTCAGAAGATAGAGGTTAACTGCGATGGTTTATGGTGCTGTGTGACATGACCCTAGAATTCTGGGATGGTTTAGGGATTAAGGAATTGAATTTTTGCGTAGCTACCTCCACGCTTCATTGATCCATAACTTTTCTGCTCCACTGACGCGAAGCGCCCTATGTAAACCCCTCCTAATCGAATAGCTCCAGTAAGAGTGTGGACGAAATGTCCGCAGAAGCTACGACAACCACGCAGTTGCAACCCGGAAACCACTTTGAATATGATTTTTAAGTCGAATTTCTAAATAATTTTCGCCGAAAATGTCTGTTATCAAAAAATTTTAATATCAGCCTTCTTGTTTAACTGGTTGACACAGGAATGCCAATCCAACGACTTAGTACTTTTTATGATGGATAACAATGATTGCCTGCGATGTTACAGATGACTTTGTGAATTTTGACTACTAGATTCCATGCGAACAGTGTTGTGTACGAGTTTGTGTTTTTTACACAAAATATTCTTAAGATATAAATTATTGAAAATAACTTAGATTATTCCGCGTAAATTAATATAATGGAGTCTCTTTTTTTTAATAAAGAATTAATATAAATTATCAAAATGCCAGAATTGGAATAATAACACACAAATAATTTGAATTCTGCAAATATTAGTAACATTTTGATAATTAATGAATATTCAAATTAAAATAATAATAATTAATAATATTTAATGTAGCTGTCATCAGCGGCAGTTCAGTATGTCCACTCGTTCAACGTCAAAATCCCTCTGGCGGCTTTGATCTCCTTCTCAGCAGTTACAACTCCTTTCATAGCTTCCTATCGTTGGAGCGGGGATACTAGGAGATTATTTTAAGTCCAATCAACGGCGATCATAGTGGGACAGAGAAATAACTTGTCTTCGGTTCATTTTCTTCCCATCCTAAATCTTCAATTTTAATGGAATATTTTCCTACAACAACTGACAGTATAAATTCAGTTGTATCTCTAGCATAATTTCGAAAATTAAATACCGTTCGTCAACTAATCGTCTTGTTTATCGGTAAATTTTAATATTATACAGTTGGTGGTGTTAAATATCATAGAGCAGCACAGATTCAGTTTTCCAGTTGCGTTCCTGCATGGCATGCATTATGCTATTTCTTTAAATAAGAATATTCGTTTGAAATTTATCCAAACTAGCCGTGACTAAACAATCGCTTTCGCGAATGAAATAAAGGAGTGAAGGAACGCTAATCAATTTCTCACTTTTAGTCAAAATATTCATAGGGGTAACACCTGTTTGGCTGTATTCCCATTTTCTAAATGTTCAGCGTTTAAATTCTACCATAAATATGAAGTAAATGTCAAGTTTGGTGGTTTAAGAATACACAAGTACGTAACATATGAACATAGAATCTATAATTTCTGCTTGGAATTTTTCCGAGGTAATTAATCACTGAAAAAACCGTCGACAGCGAGGAATCGAACTCCACATCTCCTTCTTGCCGGGTAGGCGTAATAACCACAAGTCTGGGCAAACAGGGGGGGGGGGGGAATTATTCAGAACAATTACGTGGGAAATAGCGGATGCGATAGAAAAACTACAAAATTCTTCGGTGTCGTTAGTGGAATCTTTGCAAATAGTGCAACATGTCCACGCACAGCTATGCGCGATAGAAGACGCAAGAAATGTTTGTGTTTTAGATAAAGACTCTGATTTTGGCACATTAAGACAAATTTGTGAAGGTGCGTCAACAGAACCGTTAAGTTATTTGAAAGATTATTTTACTTACGCACTAGATGTAGAACGTTCGTTTTCGGCATACAAAAACAATTTTTCTTCACGCCGCACTCACTTTGCCGAAACAACTTTGCAAACATATCTAATGTTACAAATATTAAATAGACATTATCCACTTTGTGATTTCACGGAGGACTCTTAAAACGGTAAGTGTTTGAGCACGTATCACATTTAATTTATTTTGTGTAAACTTTTATGCGTCCGCCACTGGCTTTCAGCGTAGTCGCGTTGCTCTATTCATAATAAACAACGTCCGTGAAAACCTAACACAACACACAACAATAACAACGTCAGTATTATCAGAAGAATATTTATTTTATTCTAGTATTAACAATGAATAAAATCCCATTAATAAGCAATTGGCCAGGATAATAATATAACCACCACATAACGGTAGCGCTAAAGACTTAGAACCAAGCCCACTATCTTTTATGCAATTCAGTAAATCAGTCAATGGCATGAATCATAAAGTGTAAGAAATGAGACATATGTAGGTAATTAATATGGAAAAATACTCAATAATCGATACTGCATTGTAAATTCTTACATATGATTAATAAATCCATTAAGGAAACCAGTCACCGTATGCTGATTTCAGTTTATTCATATTTTAATTGATCGTCATAAATACTACACATCCTGTATATCAGGCAATAATCGTAATGGATTTGTGGACTTGCTGATCGATTTCAACACGCTCCTTTCATTTTTGTCTTTTAGTTCTTCGGTAAACTAAAATATAAATAAAACAATCACGTAATGAAAGCTAAAAGCTGCAGCATAAAAGAACATATCTACATACATATCAAAACAAAATGAAAAAACAGCGAAAACGAACAGAAAACAACTTCATCGAACGGAATAAAAGCGAGTAAAAGAGGAGAAGCCGTACGAACAGCAATTAATGCATGTTTAAGCTAATAAAATTTCATTTTATTACATTAGTAATTGATTATCGAAAGTTGTAAAGTGTTTCTTTGTGTAGCATTGATGAGAATGATGAGGCTCGGACCTTCTTAGAAATTAAAACTTCATCGTAAAAAATCTAGATTTCGCATGAGATAGCACACCCTCTGAATGTTGTTTTTTATTCTTTTCGCTCGTCGTAGTGTAGTCGTCTTTTTTAGTCGTTCGAAGCTGTTTTTTTTTTTGGTCGTTTTACCTGCGGTCTTCTCTTCGGCTAATGAGAAAAGCCCTAAATTATTTTACCTGTGCGGAACCCGTGAATATGGCGCCAAATTTCTACAAATCACCATAGAAAGAGAGATCAACTTTAAATATTTTGTTTGACTATCTATAGAAGATACAAGCTTCTAATCTTTGGATCTTTAGGGATGCCTATTACTAAAGTATTTGATGAGTTTGTTGTATACAGAATGAAGCACACTGGAAATAATAAATAACGAAAAACATATTACGCATAATCGACATTTCAAATATATTACATGTCGATGCCTTTAAAATCCTCACCACTATTACTACTAGACTTGCACTAAAAAACTTCAAAATATGCATGCAAAAATGCACCAACAACATAAAAAATATGCACTAAGAATCAATTTTATTGAACAAATACGTGAATACATTAATTTTTCCGTTAAAAAGCACAAACAATTTTTTTAATTCAAAATTATTTAAACAAAATTAATTAAAAACACAAAGTGAATAAATTAAAATTAATTAAACTATAAAAACATATTATAATTACTAGGCTTCGGATTTCATGAAAAATGCATATCTTGTATTTTTTGCATATATGCCGACTCTTTTTCATTGCATATTTACAACATATTTACAATTAAAATACGGGTAAAAAAACAATCTTTTTTTTGCATAAGTTGCATATTTCTTGTACTTATTTCATATTTTGAAAAGAACGCATGTTTGCGGCACCATCACTCATAAACATTGAAAGTTGCTTAGTTGAAACTTCAAATTTGTTCAATGAGTTCAACACCACCTTTACAATATCTCATCGGCAGTACAATTTATAACTCTTTCGGAAGCAAGTAAGAAGGAGGATGACGGTCGATGTGGTTCCATTGTACGTACCATTACATTAACCACAGAATGTTTTTGACGATCTGTTGTTTCGTCCACATATAACCACAGTTTTTTATGTTTCAATTCCGTTTTCGTTCTTTTCTCTATATGTTCACGAGCAAATGGCACTACATTTCGTATCGATGTGCGACTAGGTAATTTACAGTCCGCATATTTATTCCAGAAGGAGACAAATGCTTCTTTGTCTAGTAAACGAAACGATAGATTACATAAAATAAGAGTAACACATAAATCAACGTAAATTTTTCTTGGTCTCGTATGCCACTTTTTGCAGAAGATATGCGATATGACGTTGAAAATGGCCTCTGGACCAACACATTAAAGGAATTTTATAAACTAGCCATAAAAAATTAACATTTCCGACATGTCCACTATAAAGTTTTTAACTGTATCTGCCATTGGTCGTTTTCGAGACGTACCTAACTGTGACATTTTAAAAACAAAGATAAGCGTACAATTACGAAATAAGTTACGACAGCCTACATATACGCAGAACTTAGTACTGACGCTGTGAGCGCGTGAAATAAATAATCGCCGACTCCGCACCACATATCTACTACACTGACTGTTACCGCTGTTTGCCCAGACTACTCATCAGTACGGCATAACTAGGAGCAAGCTGGGAGCCACCTAGGGAAGACAAACAAATGAAGCACGCCTTGAGGCCGACCACCATTTGCGACTTTGATCAGAAGATGCTTAATTCGGAGCACAACAACTGACGTCGCCGTGCGGCATATATAGCCAACCTGCGCGATATCCAAGCCCAGGAAAGAGAACAAGGAAGAACGAAATTAACGCGTGGAGGTAAATAACAAGAAAAGAGGTTGTATGGGCAAAATCCGCAACAAGGTAGCCGTATACACGTGTTTCGGACTTATTAATCTTCATCAGTACGGCATAACTAGGAGCAAGGTGGAAGCCACCTAGGGAAGACAAAGAAATGGAGCAGCCTCCCGGCGTGCTCCATTTTTTGTTTCTGGAGTATAGATAATCGAAAAAGTTTCGTTTAATACTTCTCATATGTTGTTTTTTAACCACAGTAACAGAATGAGTTTAAATCCATTATAAACTATGAAATGTACATCCAAAATTATTATTTTTCCATACAAAATTGCGTACCTGTCTCGTTCTAATCAACAGAAACAGGTTTTAGAATGTTGTGGGTTTAGAATTTAGACTTCTCACAGAACATTAGTTGATCTCTATTGTCTATTAGTTCCAATGAATAAAGACTTAACAACTTCATGTTATATGGGTTTACGCATGTTTATTCTTATATCCTTCAGGATCAATTTGCAGCATTTGAAAAAAATTAAAAGTTGGTATATTATTATTTTAAAAACGTTTTTAACACACTGTATGTCACTTTTCCTTAAATCGTAGTACATTGTAATAAAGCAGAGACCTTTGCTCATAATCATAACATAATCAAATTCTATTTTATTGATTTACCGTATGGCCACAGCACTAGATTTAAAATAAACATACAACATATAAATGTATACAACATACTTAAGATAAACAGTACCTAACACTACAATCAAAAACATGCTAAAATTCAACATCAACATTTTGCAGCCATTGTATCGCATCGGGTGAAGTCTTCCAGTGGTCCAGCGGACAGTCAAAAGTTATGTGTCGCACTGTTCGGTATTCTTCGCCGCACTCGCAGTTTGGTGTATGTCTCATTCCCCGTCTATGTAGCGATGAGGAAGATCTGCCATGGCCAGCTCTGATTCCGTTGAGAGCTGTCCAAATGTTCCGAGGAAGAGTAAACCCTTTTGGGGACTGTAGGTTATCAAGCAAAGAATGCCACTCAGGTGGGGCTACGCGTTACCACCGATACTAGAAAGCCTCAGCTCTTCGATAACGCAACGCTGTTTAGGGGATAGCCTAAGCGGCCTAAGGATTTGCATTTCTTTTTTAAGCTTTGAAGGGCTTCCGGTTTAAAGAGGATGCCAGCCTTCAAATGAACTCTTCTTCGCATCCCATTCGATTTTATTTTGGAAAAACGGAGTTTCAAAGCAAAAACCAAACACGTAACCGGGCACCGTTGTTCTTACATATGTCAAAATACGTCACAGCCTGCTGACGTTAAAGCGCGTAGGCCTTGTGTTTATCGTTGGTAACGGGCTAAAGCGATCCACTCCGCTCTCCACTTTCTCCATTAAAGTTGTTGGCTATAAGCTGTTGTGCCGTTTTTAAACATGGGCTTCTTGATTTAAATCTTTGAAACCGTATGGCTGTATCGTCATGGATTGGAAGGTCCGAGTTTTGACAGATCTTTTTGTATTATGGGATCAGGCTATTACTTCACCTTATGGTCGGAGGTTCTATGTTGGACAAGACGGGCAGCCAACAGAGTGGGGTAGACGTAATGCGTACAGTGTAATTTAAGAATCTTTTTGACATGAGCGCTGTTCATCCAAGTTGATGAACAGTATTCAGTTGCAGACTAAACAAGGCTCGGTGTTGTGGTGCGACGGGTAGAGGCTGAAGCTCCCTATGAGGTTCCAGTTAATTTTAGTAGGATGTTATTTCTGGTTCTATTTTTCCAACCTCACAAACTTTTAATAAAATATAATTTTCTTCAACACCTCCAGAACTACCAATTTTAAACAAAGATATTGAATATCTCATAAGCAGTTTACTTTAACCACATGGTATATGGTATGAATTTGGTCTTAAATCTAAAATCATCTAAAGAATTAAAAATGAATTAATATACAGGCTGTTTGGATTATGAGAGTGACATTACTTGATATGTTAAAACAAAAAACATCAAAATTTTCGCATCTATGGTTATGGATTACAAATACAACATAAGAAATTCATCAGTGTTGTTATAAGATGAGAAAAGATGCCAAAATAAACGTCCACTGAAAGTACGTAGCAATTAAATAAATGTCCCGAGTCTCAATTACTCAGATCGTAATTGCACAGCCCCATGGCGCAATATCATCACCGCACTTATCTCACGCTACTTACGTCTGTACCCAATATACCATACGTGTGTATAAAAATTATCCTAAAATTATTCCGTAACCGTGGTAGCCAAAAGGTGTGCGGCGTTTTTACATCTTTCTTAATTTACGAAAAATATACCTGCTCGCAAAAGTCCCCACGTATTTTAAAATGCATTAAGTTATACGCCACTACCACTAACACACAGCAGTAGAAACAAAAACAGCAGCTGACTCCCGGACTAAATTATTGTTGCAAGGAAAAAATCGTGGACGCCCGCAAAAAGATACTTAAGTAACACAGAAATCGTTGACGTAGAGCCCTAGCAACAACTGTTTGTTCTTTTGGGGCGGTAAAATTATGTATAGGGATCCAAGAAGGCCATTACCGTTTGAATGTTGTGTATTTTCAGGTAATGATAAGTTTGAGACTCTTAAATAACGAGTGCAAATGCTCTAATTTGTTTATAAAAAAGTAATATTGCTTGAAATAGTAATAATAGTGACTGAAGGATGGATTGTTTACGTTTTACTTACATACAGGTTTTTTTTAATGCTATAGATTGTACGTCAAAGTCAGAATCTGGTTCTGTTGCCTTCCGAACAAAACTAAAACACGATTTCTCTTGATTATAAAAATGGAAAAATGTTTACGATGTAATTAAAAAAATGTACAATTGAAAGAAATTGCTGAAAATCCTCGTCTTGTGGTGCAAAACTTAACAATACGACTTAACATTCTGGCAAGTGCAATATTAGTTAAATACGACTGATTTTAGTCATACTAAATAAATTGTGGTGTTAACTCTGTTGTTTATCTCCTTAAAGGTATGTTTATTATCAAATCTTCTCGCAAGTTCCAAATCTTCTCGCAAGTTCCAACTAATATCACTTTGCGCATGTGCTCATACGCACTCGTACACACAAAGTAGAAGAATCGTTTGATATCTCAAGATCTCACAATAAAACAATACAGTGTTTAATTTACATAGTCATATGTTAGGCAAACTGAAAACCAGACATTTTATTTAGGGAAACTTTTGTATCTGAGGTTACCAATTAAACTGCTTGTTTTTGTTTAGATTATTTAGTGTCATTCAGCAGCGTCTACTTAGGTGACATAGTTTTGTAGGTGTGAAACGACGTGCTTTGTGTATGCGAGGGTAGATTGAAATGACAATGAAAGCAAAATAAATCGGATTCAACATAATCCCCTCGAAGCTCAACACACTTAGTCCAACGTTTCTCTAACTTCTCGATTCCCCTCCGGAAGTGACTTTCTTAGAGGTTCTCAAAATAATCGTTTTCATCCTCTATCAGTTCTTCATTCGACCAATATCTTTTTCGAACTTCAATTCTGTCAATTTTTGCTGAACGATTGCACTTGAATGAGCGGGCGCATTGTCGTGGTGAAACAACACTTTTTTCTTGAACATTCTGGGGCATTTTTCCTGAATTGCTGCTTTCAGTGTGTCCAAAAGTGTTCTGTAATATTGGCCAGTAACAGTTTTTCCTTTTTCAAGATAATCAATTAGCAAAATTCCTTTTGCATCCCAAAAAACCGGTGCCATTACCTTTCCAGCCGAGTGAATAGTCTTTGCCTTCTTCAGAACCGATTCACCGCGTTCAATCCACTGTTTTGATTGCATTTTTGTTTCTGGTGTGTAGTGATGACTCCAGGTCTCATCCGTTGGATTCCTCGTAAACACTTCCAAATAGTCGGCTGAGTTTCGAGCTCGAATGCGTTTTTGCTCCGAATTGAGCAAATGCGGCACCCATCTTGCAGAAAGCTTTTTTAAATCCCATTCATCAACTACTCGTTCATAAGAGATGTCCACGGTTTCTTCTATTTCACGCACTTTTATTCGGTGATCTGCCAAAACCATGTCATTTATTTTAATCCTGAACGTGGTTCATCACTTGTATGTGTGCGACCACGCTTGAATTCCGAAACCTAAAAACTCACGGTGGAAAATGAAGGTGATGAATCCCCAAGAACGGCATCTAACCTTGATTTGATTTCCGTTGCGGTTTCCCCTTCCAGATAGAAAAATTTGATGACCGCTCGAACTTCGTTTATATCCATAATTGAAAACACAAAAAGGTACTTGACTTCAATGCTTGCCAAAACCAGACTATTTGACCTCCTAGCAGGAATTGCGGAAACTTGTCAATCTACCCTCGAAGTTCTGAAGATATTTTTCTTGTTAGTTTCTTTTTTTTTCTTAGTATTAAAGTACATACGAAGGAGTTGGATATTAAAAGTACAGGTGACTGCTACATAAACCGCGCATGCGCAATATTGCCGCCATATGCATGATTATTGATTAGCCACGTTCATGCAAAGAGGTAAAATCTGGAGCGTTGTTTTGTTCAAGGCTCAATTTAGCTTCTAGGATGCAAACAAACATGGCATCTGTAACTGCAGAGCATTTGATGTGTGAGGTACGTGGTGTTATCAGATTTTTACAAGGCCAAGGAGTTAATTAGAGCTAAATTCATCGCAGATTACAAAGCGTTTATAGCCCGAACGTTTTAAGCCGAAAAGAAGTCAGCGTTTATTGTGAAAGAATTAAGAATGGACGAGCGAAGCTGGATGATGATCTGAAGAAGAAAATTGGCAGACTAAGGACCTCAAACACAGATGACAACTGCGCAATTGTCGAAGTTTGATTAGCAAAATTCGTCGCATTCAAGTTCGTGAAATTGCTGAGATGACTGGCATTCCTAATAGTTGTGTTAATGAAATCATATGCAACCTAAACGTCTGTAAAGTTTCGGCTCGCTAGGTGCCGAAATTGCTCTCCAATGAAAAAAAAATGAATGAAATGCGTCGCTTGAACATCTCACCCGATCTGAATCTTTTGTCGAAAGCATCATTACCGCAGATGAATCCTGAGATTATGAATTCATCCCAGAGATGAAACAATGCTTCATGGAAATATCCAGTTACCCTAGCTACGAAAAAATCAAAATTCAGACATCTGCTCGCAAAACCATGGCCACGGTGTTCTGGGATAGTGAAGGCCTACTGCTGTATTTGTAAAAGAACATTTACGAATTATGATTTATTATAATTTCAAAACCGATTTAAGCGCTTTTGTGTGTAAGCAAAGTTTAGGTTCAACCTTTAATGAAAATGTACCTTCTTTGGCTACACTTTACCGATAATATAAGGCCTTTGAATGCAAGAGAAGTACTGTTCAGCAACATAAAGGAGCAGGACGTCGTTGTACGGTCGTTGCCGAATAAAATATTGCTGCTGTTAGGAAGATAATTGAAGAACACAACAGAGCTCCGCATATGCTGTAATACAGCATCAACTCAAGATTGAATCCTCAGCTGTTAAGACAATAATATACGATCACCTGTATTTAAACAAGTTAGTCGTTTTATGCCACATCAGCTTTTTGACTTTCGGAAAGGAGAGTACCTGAGAATTTGCTATGAAACTTTAACTCTTTTGAAAAATGGCACATACCAATTTTTTTTTAGATTGTGAGAGGTAACGAAACGTATATTCCGTTTTCTGACGTACCCACCCGTCAAGGGGGTCGTGTGTGGATTCACAAAGACGAAGAAACACTAATAATGACCAAGAAGCAGCGAGTAAGAAGTGATCTGAACGTGTGAATGATCGACGGCCTACTTCAAAATACGTCACAGTCTGCCGACATCAAAGCACGCAGGCCTTATGTATATCGTTGGTAACGGCCTGACACGTGCAATTAAATTGGATGAACAAAAAACATGGGCTTAAGAAACATTTACGAGGTACGAGATTTTCGTCTCTGAAGAAATTGATATGGAAAATTCATCGGTATTTTGAAAGAAGGTCGGTTGGCGGCCTTTAAGAAGTGGAAGGAGAGAATGGTCAAATGTATTATTGCTAAAGGGAATTCTAAAATATATTAATGATTTTCTTTATTCTCAATAATATTAGCTTGGCCCTCGTATCTCCTCAATACTTCATCCCTTCCCCATCAGCAAATAGCAATTAAAAAGGAAAAATGTCCGGAATAACTTCACGATCATCATTTCTACCGAAAATGGAAAGTGGTAGTATCGTTTTAGATTTTTCCACGAAGCGAACACGTTCATTCACTTTTCCGATTCTAGCATAGCCGGTGGCGTTAGCGACGATTTCGTTTCCTATTCTCTAATGGATTACCAGCAAGCGGTGCGACGTTATGCAACTGCGATAATAGTAGTAAAATGATTATTGTTACAGTGACGATGTCCTTTCCATGACGAGACTGGCGCACTCTATGGGCGCACGTGAAGAAATGACTGTAGTTTTTCGCCATTCCACCGCTGTCTTCTTTCCGTCTTTTTCTTAAGTTCAACGAACATTGAAAATTTTAGATTAGTCATCTTATGCACGTATCCATCATTAAACCAACGACCATACTACTATTTACTGGTAAAATCATTGACTTGTCTTATGCTGCTAGACGTTGGCCGTAAGTATGTCGTGCAAATACTTGTATGAGCTCTCCATCTCGCTCCTTCGCCTTCTAACGCAAGAGACAACTCGACTAGTACAATAAATTTATCGTTTTGTTAATTGAAAGTGATACGCTATTGATTCGCAACATTAATCATTAGGCAATAGCCAGGCGATTAGCTGGGTAATAGATTTTTAATTTAGCGCGAAAAATACGTTTGACAAATAATGCGAATTGACGTTTTTCATATATCTTCTCTCGAAGGGTCCGATTACTAAATAAATTGCTAATAATATATTTCTTTTTTTTTGCTGCTGAATTAATAGGAGTAAACGTTCCTACTGACGTTTAATTGCAAGAGGACTTAATTTATAATCGATAATAATTAATAAAATCTGCTATATGTGCTTGTTTTACTTGTCGTCTATGGTTCATAACGCACTTGAACTTGAACAAAATGTTTTGCAACACACTAGTTGTACATCTATAGTTGATAATATGGACCTTAAGCATTAAAGTGAAGTAAGTTTTAACCTTAATGTCATTTATTTTGTTCTTGTGTAAGAAATCAGGAAAAACAGGCGACAACGTCGCATCATCCTTCATCATGACATACAGCACGTCAAACAATTGATTAATAATAATAATAATAATAATAATAATAATGTTTATTGTCCAACAGGTAAACCCAATTACAGGACAAATATACACATTGTGAACACAATACATATTGATTTAAAAACATGACATAACTATACAAAAAATGTTTCGTGTATCATGGCGCCAACTCTCCGGTGAAAATATCACTAAATATCTTCTCAGCTTTCCTGATCATGTGATAGATTGGCGACCGCAAACGAAGATTGGTCCTCGGTGTCGGCATAGTAAAGGTTGGAGCATAACGAGATGCTATTCGAGGTACGTTGAATCCTATGTGGGAGACCAGCTGCATACAGTCGATCCTATCATTTAATAATTTGTGTAAAAACCGGGCGCTATGGTAATCATGACGGGATGACAATGAACGAAATTGATGCGATTCAAGAAGGGTGTTGTAAGAAGTGTGCCAAGGCGGATATTCGCCATTAACTTTGAACGACAAGAATTTGAGGAATCGACGCTGAACACGTTCAATTGGAGCTTGATGGGACATATAGAAAGGATACCAAACAATAGAGGCATACTCCAATTTCGAGAGTACAAATGCAAAATAAAGGGATTTTAGCACTAGTGCGTCATTGAAGTATTTGGACGTTCTCATAAGAAAACCCATCATTTTAGAGGCAGATGAACAAATTTGTTCAATATGTATGTTAAACGATAAAGTTGGATCAAAAGTGACACCTAGATCTTTAAGATTGGTAATCTTGTCGATGGAAATATCGTTGATTTGATAAGTGGAGATATATGGATTTGTTTTTCTCGTGAAGCACATAAAATTACATTTACTAGAATTTAATGTCAGTGTATTGGATTTTGACCACTCGGTCAGTATATTAATGCTCGTCTGAAGACTCTCGATATCTTGTTGGCAGTCAATATTACAAAACAGTTTAACATCGTCGGCATAAGCGAGGACATGGCAAGATAAGGATGTTAAGAGGTCGTTTATGTACAGAATGAACATCAATGGACCAAGATTGGATCCTTGTAAGATACCGCTGCTAGATACAAATTCAAACGAATTAAATCCATTATAAAATACATAGTTAGTTCTTTTTACCAGGTAAGATTTAATTAACAAGGAGAAGTTGGGAGCTAAACCAAACGAGTCCAGTTTATATAGAAGTAATTCATGACTGAGAGTATCAAATGCATGTGAGAAGTCGGTAAAGATAACGTCAACTTGTCCGCAGTCATCTAAAGTTTCGCTTATAAATTGTGTGAAACAAGCCAGGTTTGTTACTGTCGAGCGTCCCTTCACAAAGCCGTGTTGGCAAGTTGCGATATGTGAGCGAGTATTCCTGTATATCGTAGTATATATAATATGTTCAAAAATCTTCGCAAAGTTATTAAGTATAGCGATGGGCCTATAATTTCGAATTTGAGTAGAATCTCCCTTCTTGAAGACAGGTACAATTCGTGCACATTTCCATCTATCCGGAAAAGTGGAGGTCCTGATGACAAGATTAATAATCTGGCATAAAGGTATCGCAAAGGCATTACATAAATTCCTAACACAGAAGCTCGGCACCAAGTCATCGCCCGCGGTGGCCCTATCTGGAAAGGCAGCCATAATTTTAACCAATTCGTCTTCTGTTGTCGGAACCAAACTAAACGATTGTAGTTGTGGAAGATTGGGTGGAGGGTCGGTAACGTTGGACAAAGTATAAACTTGAGAAAATACTGTTGCAAAAGCGTCAACAATTTGTTGAGGATCGTCGAGGGCTACTCCATCGAGCACCAATCTACCGGGTATGCGTGTAGTTCCCTTCCTACTTCGTACAAAAGACCATAGGCGTTTTGGTTCTACTTTGATAGCACCTTCCGTTTGAGAAACATAAGCTTCATATGCACGTGATATTTGCGTTTTTGTTAACGAGCGAAGTCTTCTAAATTCATGAAGAAAATAAAGTCTTTCGTTATTTTCCATTTTTTTCGATAGTAGTCTTTTAGTTTCAGATTACGTCGAATTTCCAAAGAGAACCAAGGTGGAAATTCTGAGTTATTGACAGGATACTTGGGTACACACTCATCAAACAATTTGTACAGCACGGAATAAAACTGGTCAATCGCGAAATTGACATCGGAACGGTTTAACAAAGTCCAATCATAATTAAGAAGGTGATCGTAAAGTTTATCAAAATTAGCTTTTCGAAAGTTGTAACGCAAATTACCATGTGATGGAAATTTAGTACACTTCGGTGAACTTAAAATTTCAAAACTAATACACAGAGCAGGATGGTATGGATCTTCTGGTACAAAAGGATGCTCATCTCTTGCGATTTCTAAAGTAGAATGGAAATTACATAAAACTAAGTCTAGAAGTCGATGGTCAACATTTAGGACATCATTAAATTGATTTAGCTTGACTGCACCACAGAAGTCGAGAAAAAAGGAATTGTTGAATTCGGTATACCATTGCTGACATGATCGTAGAAGCGGGGAAAATTGAAATCGCCGATAAATAAAACTGACTCATTCAAGAAAAAGATTTCAAGTGCATCCATAAAATTCTTCAGAACATCTTGAGTTACATCTGGGGGGATGTATATAGCCGCAATTAAGAATTCAAGGAGAAAAACATCAAATTAAGGTCTAATTGCCCGCATTCACCTGATTTATCGCCTAACAACTTCTTTTTGTTCTCGAATGTCTGACAAAAATGCGTGGACAGCGATTTTTATCACCTCAAGAAGCCGTTGAAGGTACGTCACTCCAGATATGGGTATACAAACCGTGCAGAATTTCATAGCTGAGTTTCTGCTACAACAGCCTCCAGCTGGGCAGAAGGAACCCCTCTGAACGACACAATTGGACGGCATTTTAAAGCCAACTTTTGTAACAGCTGACGGAGATTCATCCATACTACGCAAACACCGAAACTAGACCGTTTATTTTCTTTCCCAACCGACATACTTGTAAATTTTGACAATTTTATTGTCAACGTCGAAGGGTATATTGTTTTACTGTTTAGAGAATCTTATTTTGGTTAATTACTTGTGAATAAAATTATTGGAGACCCTTTTTTTGCAACAAGCTGGGCATCCGGAGGGTGAACCTAATTCGAGGATGCTGAATCCAATGGTGGTAACCGTTTTTAAAAATTAGCTCGCGTTTTCGAGCAATTTTTTGCAAAAAAAAAAACATTTTTCTTGATTTTAATTTGAAAAAATTCGTCAAACGATGATGACGATTGATTGCCCCGTATATCCGAGCCCTTTGCCAAAAGAATGGATTGTCGCGGTGATAGTTTAAGGTTACTTATCATATCATTGAAACGAGATTGCGTGATTTCAATGTGATTGTATGGCGCAGTGATATTTGATGGTTCATATATTGATACGCCTGCTTCTTCGGTTTTCATGGTTTCTAATGCTGATGGCTCAGATTGTTCTGTTGCAATTGGTCTTGTTGAAACGGGAATTGTATTTGAATGCGGCAGCGGCAATTGAGTATATGTTGTTGGAATGTATTACAAAGAACCACTTTTTTTCTGTTCATAGCGTCAGTAAAATTCACACACGTATTACATTCAACTAGATCGTGTTCTTTTGGATCTATCCAAATCATCGGAACACCAAAGGGTATAGCGGCAAAAATATTTTGTAAGAAATATTGTTGATACAAATCAGCGGTTTGAGCACTTATTTTATGCCGACTGATCTTAATTACAAATTTTCCACACACGTCACAAAGGTATTCAATTTAGAACATTCATTACATCATTTTTGATATTTCAAATTAATTGATTTACAACCCAATACAATGAACAATCTCGAACTTTCCACTATTCACTTTAGTTTGGGTTATTCACTTTAATATTTAGATGTTAACCCTTTGACTTCTGAAAACAGACTGAGCTCTCAGCGGTTAACAGCGCCGCTTATATACCCATTTGACCAAGTGGCAGTTGCGGGGATGGAAGTTTCTAGAAGGTTCGCGAATGGTCCATGAACGGTCCATGGAAGGTTCTCGAAGGTTTCAAAAAGCTCTTCGGCCATTGATCAGATTTTCCAGAAAATTTTGGAATGTTCCAGAAGGTTCTTTGGGCATAAAATTTTTAAATTGAAATTGCTCGAAAACGCGAGTTAACTTTTAAAAACCGTTGGCACCATTGGATTCAGCGTACTCGAATAAGGCTTACCCCCTGAGTGCCCAGCTTGTTTCACTTTGGAACTAGCATAGTGTTATTATTACTTACTTTTTTTATTTCTTTGTTGAACCTCTGGACATAGGAGCTGCCCCAAGTAGATTTGTCAGTGTACGCCGTACTTCATTAACATCACAAGTCACTCACTTTGTTTCTTAGCCACTGAACCCGTAAACATCTTTTCTTTTAACTAAAAAGCACGTGTTGATTATTCATTTCACAACAGCCGTTTATAGAGACAGATAGATATAATCATGACACGCGTAGCGACATCCAACGGCGGAAGGCCAATGACAAAGTTGTTGCTTAACACTCAACGTGTTGAAATTTTATCCAGAGAAAACACAAAGCGATCACATAGACACCTCAACTGCTTCCTGTAAGCCTTCTAAAGCAAAGAAAATGTACAGTTGGATATTGTCGTCATAAACACGGAAATCGCATTTTAATTGAGCAAATTTAAACAAATTGACGGAATATGTACTACACAATGGAAGACCAAGCATTGAGCCCTGCGGAACACCAGACTGAAGTTGCTGAGTCTGCATCTTCGAACCGTTTACATCATCGGCAAGCTATAGTCTATTTTGTATGAAACTTGGCCATGTTTATTTGTTGGTTGTATTCTTTATTGTCAAATATAGGCGTGCACGAGGTTCTGAAATTCCATGAATAGTATTGCTGCTTTACTTCTATATTAATTTATCAATGGAAGCTGGCGATACACATATTCTAAGCAATTTAATTAAATGTAATAGAAATAATTACTATAGATCATGCCACACACAGACTGATATGTTATTTGCGTAAGTTTATAGATAATTTTATAGTCTTAACTCCTGTATTATGTTGTTCTTTCTTGTTTCCGCAAAAAAGTAAAACGCGTGATTTGTTAAACAACACAATTAGCGAACATTCTAGGCAATTTACGATCATTATCCACATGTTGTCAGTGGTAATTTTCAGTTCTAATACGATGATCGTGAAAAGCCATTGTACATGAGAGTTAGTATATTACCTATTCAAAAAATAATTATAGCGTTGTCACTGAAACATTAGTTTCCTTTCACTTTATTACACAAATATATATGTATTAATTACTATAATTTAATTTATTAATATATGGTATTGTTCAATGTATTATAGGAGAAATATTTTCTCGGATCTAAAAACAGGAAGCTGATTTTTGTATTTGTTTTTGTATTAACCTTCGGTTGGGTTCGTGCATTAGCATGACTTCGGCGTTTACGTTTCAAATGATCAATGATAGCGTTTCATAATGATACTATCACAGAAACTGCTAGTTTCAATAAACAGTAGCGTAGAATAGTGGCACTCTTAATGGATTTAAAAAAAAATATTAAGCTGTTATTCTTTGTTAGCTTAAATTGTACTAAGTTGTAATAGCGAACATTTCAATTTAATATTAATTAAATCTTAGCTTTCAAACCGCTAGTGTTTTTCTTTACAACTCAAAGTCTCTATATTTCGAACTTTTTCGCTGGCAATCGCCTATTCGTCTTATAAAAGTTCGACCCTATACGCGAAATAAAATTAAAATGTGTATCTAAGTGCATAACATTCTTGGTTCAAATCTATAGAAATTCCCTCTGGCGGATATTACCTCTTTTCGGTAGCGTCTACTCCATCCCGACCCTCTAATCATTGGAGCGGGGGTATTAAATATTTATTCTCTAGCCAACGACAAGCATGGTGAAGCGGTGAAGTTATTCCTCTTCAATTCATTTTCCTATTTTCGCAACTCTTCAAAATTATTGAAAATCAACACTGTAAATTCAGAGGTATTTCTAGTATAATATCGTAAATTAAATATGTTTCGTCATGTTTTTGTCAAGAACATCAGTAAATTTTGTCATTGTTAGGCTGTCAGTGTTATTTTAGGCCGTAGGATAGTACAATTTCAGTCGTCTAGTCGCGTCACTACATCCATTCGATTATATTACGTTTAAAAATAACTTAATTAATTGAAAATTCATCGTCAATTTGTATTTGGAGAGGATTCATCAAAATTTGCTGTGGATAAAACAATCGCCATCGCGATTAAAATAAAGCAGAAGAGGGACGCCAATTGATTTTGTCATTTTTGGTCAAGCTTTCATCGAGTTAATTCGAATTTTGGCTGCGCTCCCAGTTTCAAGTGTTAATATTTCGAATTATAATATAAATTCAAGATACTTCTATCTTGAAGGTTGGCGATTAGGGATGGGCAGGTTTCTTGTCCTCTACAGACCTGGTGTACACTAGGGTGTACATAAAAATTGTCTTCATTAGACACCCGATAAGTAATATAATTTACAATAAAATATTTCTCAACAAGAACGTAGTTTTATGGATTTGATTAGGTCATAAATGAGCTTAAATTTACTAAGAAAGTTAATGCACACTGATGTATAAGTCGTGTTAACAGTTATAGAACACATTAAAAATGTCGGGTCTGTAGAGGATATAGACATAAAGTTTATATTGACATCATCGTAAAATTCAGGTTCCTTTCAATTTTTAGTTTTCATTTCCTCAATTTTCGCAGGCCTGTATTGCAGCAGCTCTCAACAAACTCTTCGCTTAAGAGAAGTACATACTTGTAATGAAATAATTGTATTTCTTTGTTGTATTTTTTTGGTGCAAGAAACCATTTCTCTGCGTGTAGGATGTAGAAAAAAGTGTTTTAAAATTCATCCATTCTACAATTTCAAATTGAATAAGTGTAAGACACACAATGTTTCTCAAATGCTCGGTTATTTACGCATAATACTGGACATATTATTACTCTATCTTTAAAAGCGTATTTCCTTTACACATAGGAATAATTAAATTAAGATAATAACACCAGCGCTGCTTTTAATTAAATTTTACGAATTTCTCGCTTGAGGCTCGGTCATTTACATATGTGCATACATATACATACTATCATTTTCACACGTCCCACCTCTATACGAATATTCATAACGCCTATAACCTATGAAGGAAAAATATTCTGGAAATTAATGTGATAGAAGGTTATTAACGATAATTACGTTAGTAATTCTAATATCCGATGGTCAACCGATTATTCTCGCATTCACAAACATACGTCTTATAATTTAAATTGGCCGTATATTAACTGGTACAGTTAGGTACCCATGCATGTGTAGATTCGGCTAGAAGTTCGCCTCTCGGACCATGATGGTTATGGACCGTTACCGTTAGCCGTGCGAAGGACTCTCTTCGATCGCGTCGAGGCCAAGATCGATGAAGGCAAGGCGAAGATACGAGCGGCAGGTAAAATATCTAATTCATAAAGCGGACACCCTTAATTACAATGTGAACGGGGCTGGAGGATCAGGATGACCATATTGCCTTTGAAGAAATTAAGGGAAGACCTTCGTATTCAGTTTTCTTTTTATTTCGTTTAGATATTAATGAGATTTCGTGAAAACAACAACACAAATAGATTAAAGGAGTGTGGAGAAATAAAATTAAATTGTCTGTAGGCTTTCGCTGTTGCTTCCTACCAAAGTAGCGTCTTTCGAGTTTTACTATGTTTATTGTTTCGCTTCAGAAGTTTTCCTATTATCTTCTTTAGTTATGTAAACAACTGTAAATTACCAGAAATCTGGAGAAGAACAACTATTAGGAAGAAGGAAGATAATAACTCTAACGAGGCAACAATTTCTAACAACAGACTTAAGAAGGTCATAAAGAAAAAAAATTCAAAGTTAGATACAACCCAGTAAAGCTTGTGTCTTCAAACAAGGATCAGGATCACGCAAGTCCACGCAATGCGCAGGGGCCCTAGACGCAAGGGGGTCCAAAGGGCCTTCCGATCTTCTATGTTTTTACTCCTGTTATGATAAGTAATGATCTTGCGTGGGGGCCCAAATTTGATAGTTACGCCACTGATCAGCTAACAAAGTTGTAAACTAATCAAGAAATACCAAAGAGACGTAAAACAAAGACACGCAAACAAATCAGCAGTCGCCTTATACCTTTACCAAACAGAAGAATACAGTATTGGCTATACCAACATCAATATATTTGTTAAAGGCAACTACTACGACCGCCGAATTGTGAGGAAATTACTGGAAATAATAAAGGATACCAACAATGGTTGGTCTGCATTGGGGCAGATGGTTGCAGACTAAGCAACATATGGAAGTTGATAATACATAATACCAAACCACGAAGAGGCCAACGTACAATGGAGACAACTCGAATAGTGAAACATACGGCCTCGAGCGGCTGGAAACATTACAGAACCGAGTCCTCATGATGATCGTAAGCGCGCAATGGTCTATCAGGAATACCAGAATCAGGGAGTATCTAAGAGTTCTCAGTTTTGTAGAACACACCAGAGAGTTGGCCAAGAGGACGTGGGGACGAGCACAAGACACGGTGTATCCGCTCGTGAGAGCGATCATGGAATCGGAGGATCATCCGCCGCCAAAAGCTAAATTCAGAAGAATCGGTGACATACTGAATTTGGAGATTGAGGAAGTGATCCCAGAGGAAAACTACATACCAACTTGAACCACGCACTCCAATGATCGTCGTTATAAATTTCTAGCAGTGTGGATAGACTGCCAAGGAATGACAAAGGAGCTCAAAAACGAAAGTCTAGCTCCAGTAGGAGGAGTTGACCATTGGTAAAACGTACAGTCTAGCAGATCGGAACGAATGGGGTTCAATGGATTAAGAAGGCGCTAAGGTATGTAAAGAGTATATATGGTGTAGATTGTATATCAATACCAGTCTTTAGAAAACTTCTGAAGAAGTTGACAGTATATTCAACAAGACGTCAAGTGGATTAATGCAACATATATAGCAAACCCTAAAAGACACTACTCCAAATAAAATCAAATTAACGGAGGTTTTGAAAATTTCGAACAGGTGTCCCGTATGTCCCAAAAGTTTCATAATGCTTTGCAAACTTTCAAATTGAAAATGGAACTCAGAAGTTTTTGTTGCAGATTCCGATTTTACGTGGGGGAAATACTTAATTCTTGTTTAAAACATTCTTCGATTTAATTTAAAAAGTCTTCCTTAGAGAAGTACCTGTGATGCTTCAATATTTTGAATGAGAGTCACTATCTTTTTTATTGCAGATTTGGATCCAGCGGAGAAAAGATCTTAAACCTTTATTCTTAACAATTTCTCGCAAATTTTGTGTCAAAACAAATTTTCACCAATTACACTGCGATCAATGAAAAATCAGAAAAAATGTTTCAAATAATGTAAAATCCGATTCTACAAAAAAATACGGCTTCTAGTTGATCACACACCATCCAATAGATTGATAGGGTCGGCTTAATTTTAGGAGTACTAAACTTTTTATATCGCCAAATTTGCATTTAAATGGTTATTTTTTGTTTTCAATACACGGTATATTTTAACTTAACAAACAATATCTAATAACAAAATAAAGGTAGGGATAATTTATAAATTTAAAACTTCTTTTAAAATTTGATAGCTTTTCGGTGCAAATACATACAGTCGTTAAAAGCAGTTGGCTGTGTCAATCAGCAGGCAATTGTCGCAAGAAAAAGGATATCGAATCAATTTCAACGCAAACCACAATCGAATCTATAACAAACCAGTCACGAGAAGCAGATATCTAAGTCCGTTTTGCTAATCAAGCAAAAATATTACTTATCTATTTATGAATACATCAATATAATGGCAGAAGCATAAATATTAATGCGACTTGCTCGCGAAAGCCTTACCGCGATTGAGAAAAGGGAATAGAAAAAAAAAATAATAAAACAGAGCGTATGCGCGCATGGGTAACAAACATACGTTTACTGGAGTCTTACGTTATTAATATTAATAGCAATCGTAAAATTCCAAATAAGCCCATTGCATAATGTATTCGGTTTTAGAACAATAAACTTTATAGGCATACGTACCGCAACGTTATTTATAAACACGTATGCATGTGAGCACATTAGTGCATATCCATACAATGATTATAATAAAGGGAAACTCATAAGCGGAATAGATACGGTAAAAGAAAGGACATATGCACTCAGGACTGTATGGCTTAATATTAACCTGGACAAATATGCGGTAACAGCCAGAGGCGTGGCGAGCGCATAAAAGTTTACACATAGAATAGAAGGTAAGAAATAAATTATAAAACGTGCTGAAACACTTACCGTTTCAAAAGTCCTCCGTGGAATCATAAAATGGGTAACATCTGTTAAATATTTGAAGCATTAGATATGGCTCTACAGCTGTTTTAGTCAAGTGAGTACGACATGCGGAATAAATGTTTTTTAATGCCGAAAACGACCGTTCGACATCTAGCGATTATTATATTATATTTGCATATTTAAAATAATCTTTGAAACAACTTAATGCATCTTCACACGCACCTTCACAAATTTGTCTTAATATAAGAAAATCGGAGTCTTTCTCTAAAACACTTTCAAATTTTCGTATTACACACCAATTTGTTTCGCCTTCAACAGCGCATAACTGTGCGTGAACATCATTCACAATTTGAACAGAATCCACTAGCGACATCGAAACATTTTGTATTATCGCATTCTCCGCGTGCGATTTTATAAATTCCCGACCTTCCCTTCGTATCCTATTTATCGCGAAAGGGATAAAAGAATATTAGTGAAACTATCCAAAAAAGGGTAAAGAAATACTCTAAGGCAAATTGCGGCTGAATGGAATCATGAAACTAAACTAAATCTATCATGGAAATGCTTTCGTGGATTCGTAAATGTGGATTAAAGTTTTGTAAGGTTCAATTACAAGTAGCAATTTAAGAATGTATTTAAAAAAATATTTTCTTATAGGCAATGGAAAAGCCACTGTTGATGGGGCAGCCGGCAATACGGCCAAAACCACAAAAAAGTGGTTTGACGACCACAACATAATTGTTCTTTCTTGGCCTTCCAACAATCCTAACCTTAGTTTCATTGAAACAATGTGGCATAAAATGAATCAAACATTGAGGAGCAACCTACAACGGACGTTACCAGAACGGAGAGCCAAAATAGATCAAATTTGGCATGGATTTGCTCCCGAAAAGTGCAGATCCTTAGTTAATTCAATGCCCAACCGAATTCGAGCGGTCATAAAATATAAGAGCGATGTTACTCCATTTTAAAAATAAAAATTCGTGCCATGTCCCAATATTTAGTTCCTACACAAAATGAACATTTTTATTGTTAATTAGAGATGATAGAATAAGTGATTTTGTTTTTTGTGTTGCTGATTGGCCCTAATTGCTGTTAATTAACTAATTACATAGTATTAATTTAAAAAAATATTAGAAAAAATAAACTGTCAAGTACCTGAATTATATATGTATATTATTTTGTCCAAATATATAGTTTTTAGGGCTTGTAAATTATTTTTTTAAATTAAAAGTGTTTTAAATATAATTCTCTTTTCTTCAAATTGAATTATATCCCCACTAAAGAAGTATAATATATACGATAGACATTCTATATCACTTTTTATTTGAGATTTAAGGAAAAGATTTCATAATATATGTAGACATTTGTGACTGACTGCATAAACATCATAACTAGAGCAACGCAACTGCGCTGAAAGCCAGTGGCGAACGCATGAAAGTTTACACAAAATAAATTAAATGTGATACGTGCTCAAACACTTACCGTTTTAGGAGTCCTATGTCTATTTAATATTTGTAACATTAGATATGTTTCCAAAGTTGTTTCGGCAAAGTGAGTGCGGCGTGAAGAAAACGTGTTTTTGTATGCCGAAAACGAACGTTCTACATCTACTGACGTTATATTTGCGTAAGTAAAATAATCTTTCAAATAACTTAACGGTTCTGTTGACGCAAATTCACAAATTTGTCTGAATGTGCCAAAATTAGAGTCTTTATCTAAAACACCTTCAAACCTTTCTTGCGTCTTCTATCGCGCATAGCTGTGCGTGAACATGTTGCACTATTTGCAAAGATTCCACTAACGACACCGAAGAATTTTGTAGTTTTTCTATCGCATCCGCTAATCCCATGTAATTGTTCTGAATAATTTCCAAATCTGTTTTAACTTGACTATCCTGAAATTTCAAGCGGTTTACCTTGACAGCCGCAGCTTCCTTTGGGTCGAATTCTAAAATCACGTTCTTTATATTCTCAAAATATTTAAGATAATAAAATGCAGCCTCTAACCATGTTCCCCAACGAGTAAGAATAGATTGTGGTGGTTCAGGATACCGGGCCATAGTCTATGAAATTCCCGAATACGTTTTGGGGATTTTACAAACACAGCTTTTGTATGTGCTATTACAGCGTCTACCTCGGGATAACATTTTCTGATACTATCTGCTACGAGACTGAGAGTATGAATTTTACATGTAATATGCAACAAGTTAGCACAATGTTTTTTAAGAGATCGACCTACAGCAAGCATGTTTGCGGCACCATCACTCATAAACATCAACAGTTGATTTATTGAAAGTTCAAACTTTTCCAATGTATTTAACACCAACATTGAGATTACTTCGGCAGTGCATTGTTGTATTCGTCTGGAAGCTAGTAAAATTGAGGGTAACGGTCGATGTGGTTCCATTGTGCGTACCATTACATTAACCACAAAATGTTTTTTACGATCTGTTGTTTCGTCCACACATAACCACAGTTTTTTATCTTACAACTCCGATTTAATTCTTTTCTCGACATGCTCACGAGCAGACGGCACAACTCTCTGTAATGTTCTCTCACTTGGTAACTTAAAGTCAGAATATTCATTCCAAAACGAGACGTATGCTTTCTTCCTTAATAAATGAAATGGTAAATTACATGCAATAAACACATAAATTAAATTTAAATTTGTCATAATCTCGTGTGGAATTTTTTTTTGAAACATGCCCTGCACTATTTACGTGCCGTAGATAATCACTTTCCGACCAACACATTAAATCTATCTTACACACTACACATTGAATTTTAGCACCATCACACTTTAAATCAGGCATTTCTGCAATAAATTCTCTTATTGTGTTCAACTTTGGTCGTTTTCGCGACGTAGGAAACATTTTCAAAACAAACGTAGAACTACGATATAGTATACGACAGCGTAGATGCATACACAACAGATCGGCTTTCTAGTCGCAGTTATACTGACGCTTATACCGAATTGTACCGGCCGTGTTTATTTTGTGTAAACTTTTATGCGTCAGCCACTGGCTTTCAGCGCAGTTTGCGTTGCTCTAATCATAACGTAAAGCGCCTTAAGTAAAATAAACAACAAACAATAACAGTAGGAATACTACAGATCGCATTATAAAGAGGCAATGCATACACCACGTCATAAAATACGCTAGGTAACTCTCCAAAGTTTTGTTTTATTTCGTCCGCCTCGAGATCGTGGGAAATGCTGTGTATTAATACAGGCAAAATCTGTTTTTAATGAATATATTCGCGAAATTGTAGAGCAGAAAAAACGTCCGCGTAATTTCCATAAACATTAGTGTAAATTACAATCTAATTAAGTACAATCGAAGCAAAGCAAAAGCTTATTGTAAGCATGCACATACAAACATAGGTATTCATAGCTGTAAGCCGCTATACAGCGAAGGAAGCAAACGATAACTTTCATCTTCTGATCGACAATTACGAAATTACAACACATTTATTTGTTTTTTGCGGCCGCCTTCTTCTGCTTCATTCTTCTTGATCTCGGCGTTCTTCTTGTTGCTCCTCTTCTATTATGCGGCGATTTGTTCGTGGTTCTTCTTTTTTTTTTCTCTTTCTTCGTTTCGTGTGCTTTTTTTCCTCATTTCTCTACGTTCCCGTCTTGGTTATTAATGTAACGGTCGCCTTGTTACAGATAGGTGAGGAGAAAAAGATGCCGCTAAGCGCGGTCGAAATTATCTGCACCGCGACCACGATTGTCGAATTCGGCGGTTCTAGCATCTTATAGATCTATTTTGATCTTTTTTTTTTTTGTTTCAAGTTCAAATATGGAAAAATAAAAGGAGCATGTGAATTAGGTTGCTGTCATTTTAATACCAATCACTTAAAAACTTCTTCCATGTTCTTACGTCGTTTCTTGTTATTTTTTTTTTCTATATTCAAGGCTAGTATAGAATTTTAAGGTTTAAAATCGTTATAATGGACTTAATGAATAAAAAATAAACAAATGCTACCTTGTCATTTTGTGCCCCACTCTCGATCGATTACGTTGGATTACATTAAGAGGTTGTAGCGCCCTCAAAGTCCAATATACCCAGCCGACTATGCTCGGTAGAGAAATGGACTGGGTTATTACAATGAAATAAAATATTTGCAAAAAAAGTTAAATGAACGCCAAGTAATTTGTAATACGATGTGATGAACTTCCCCAGTAAATTACGAAATTGTAAGAGCTCAAAATGAAAATCAGGGAGGATATACACACATTGACCAATAACAACAAGCAGTGAGATGATATATAGAGCGGGCCAAATTGCGCCATCCAACAGAATCGGAATCAGGCGCAACGGCCGCTTATTGTAAATAGCGTATATGTGAGTCACAGCAGATATGTGATATTTCGAAATTAATACACAAGAGTAAAAAAATAAAAGCTGACGCAATAATAATGTTTAGTAATTAGAGCGGGTATATATATATATATATATATATATATATATATATATATATATATATATGTATACGCTGAGGTGTTTTTATTTTCATTATGATTTTTTATTTGATTGAAAACGGTATGCGTTGTAAATGGGATGTAATAAGGAAATAACTGAGAAACTGAACGCTTTTTTTATTCTGTTGTACTTAATAATGTAACTGTAAATAAAGATATAATAAATAAATTCTATCCTTCTTAATAATGCGGATAGGCTTGTTTAAAAAGTTGCACCATCAGATAAGTTTCCACATTTGCCTCGGTGAAGGATGTTCGCCGAGACGAAAAAATGTTCTTATATTTCGAAAACGACCGTTCCACGTCTACCGAAGTAAGACAGGCGTAATTAAAATAATCTTTAGACTTAGTCAAGGAATCTGCAGATGCCCCATCGCACATTTGTCTTAATCTCGTGTAGTCCGGATTCTTTTTTAAAACACTATCGAACTTAGCTAAAACTCGTCCACTTGTTGCATCGTTTATACTGTGTAACAATGTACTAACTTCGTCCACGACTTGCATTGATTCTACCAACGACAATCCAGAATTTTGCAAATTTTCTATCGCGTCTACTAACCTTTTGTAATTGTTGCTAATATTCTTTAGATGTGTTTCAACAGAAATATCGAGAAATCCCTTCTGGCTCATCCTAATAGCTCTAGCTTCGGCAGGGACGAATTGCAAAATAACGGATTTGACTTCTTGAAAATGTTCATTATAATAAAAAGCGGCTTTTAACCACGTTCCCCAACGCGTAAGAATGGGCTGTGGTGGTTCTCGAATACCAGGGCATAACCTGTGGAATGCCCTAGTTCTCTTAGGACTTTTGAGAAACACTTTTTTGTGTTTGCTATTAATGCATCCACCTCCGGGTAACACTCTCGAATAGTTTGTGCCACAAGATGTAAAGCATGGACTTTACACGTAACATGTAAAAGTCCTTCACACTTTTCTTTAAGGGAACGGCCTACACTACACATTGTTGCTGCACCATCGCTCATGAACAACAACAGTTGACTGGTTGACACTTGAAATTTTTGTAACGTTTCGAGAACTACGGCCGTAATTGCTTTACTAGTACACTGTTTTAATCTTCTGCTGGCTAATAGAATTGCAAAATTTGGTTTAATAGGATCTAATACGCGCACTATTATATTCAAAATAGATTTTTTTTTGCAATCTGTCGTCTCATCAAGACATAGCCACAGCTGTTTATCTTTTAATTCGGCTTTAATTCGATTTTCAATGTCCTCACGTATTCGTGGAATATCTCTCCGTAACGCTGTCCGAGATGGTAGTATCCACTCGGTATTGTATGTACCCCAGAATTTTCGAAATGCTTTTTTATCAAGTATACGAAGTGGTAGACCACATACCATAAACGTTAAAAGCAATTCTAATTGAAATTGACGTTGTTGTGACACACCATTTCTTTTATTTCTGTGGTGTGCGCTATTTATATGTCTTTCACAATCACGTTTGCTCCAGCACAGTAGTTTCTTTTTACAAACTTTACAGAAAATTGTACTCCCATTGTAGTGTAAATCCACAAATTCACTAAGAAATTTATTAACTTTCGTAGGTAATGGCCGTTTATTTTTAATAGTTACGTTAGACATAATCACTAAAGCGAGCACACCGACGCTTGTTTCTAGTATGCCACGAAGTGGTGCAAACGTAACATCTGCAGACTCGTCATTTGTTGATGAATAGAGCGCGTCATCCGTAAATGAATAAGCGCGCTGTTAGTTCGTAGCCGTCGATGAATGAACTTTTTTTTTGTAGTGGCCCACTGTGAACAACTCCCTATTAATCAACGAACACCCAAACTGCAGGTGTATATTTGCGCGTCTTCACGACGTAATAGACAGTGGTTTTGGTCCTCGTCCTAATAATTACATATTTAAATTACCTATGTTTACATACATATATGCGCCCGGCAGCCTGATTGCGAACCTGGCGCGTGGCGCTCTTGGCCCGCTCTAATGATATATAGTGATATTGAATCTAATGACGAATTGGTCATTCAGCATGAAACGCAATAGCGTTTGTATACAAATTACAAGAAAATAAAGTTGCATTTAATAAGTCACAGTTGCTAAATATTAAAAAAAAAAGAAGGAAGAGGCAATATATATTAGAATTATAAAAATACTAGGAAAACTTATCTAACGCGACTGTTACAAAAAACAATTAGCCAAAATAATAAGCAATATGAAGACGGAAATGAAATCTTGCTTTGACTTGTCCGAAGCACCTTTCTATAATAACGCGTTCCCAGCAAAATATTACAACAATAAACATTCTTCTGCAATATTTTTTATTATATCATAAATCGAAACATTTTTGAAAATTCTTTTATCGTATACAGAACCTAGCCACCGAGCATCTATTGATGCAAATATTTCGTTACAGTTACATGTAGCTTGAACGCTGATGCTCGGGTATCCTTCTCTATTTATAAGTCGCCGCTAAAGCGTTTAAATTTTGAAATTCTTATATGGGTGCAATTGATAACGCGAATAGCATTGGAAAACGTATAATTCTGTAGCCACTGCTGCTTAGCTTCTATAATTTCTTCATGTGATTTTGGGAATCGAATCTATGCGTGTACCTTTTTTATAATTTTGTCTAGCACCGTTCTATATACATAGTTTACACGCTGTTGTTAGGTGCACACCAATTTCTTCAGCTACTGAATTTTTATAGCCAAAAAATGATTTGCGACCCACTCTACACTTTCCTGACTAAATCGATATAACTTGTGGATTGTCCACATTTTCACAATTTTTGCATACACTGCATAATTTTCTTTTACAGGTATTAATGAACTCTGCCATTGTAACCACACTCAATCAGTTGCCAATGTCAAATACAGTACGCGAACGTAATAGTCGGTGTCTATCATAGTGTTTAGCATGCGAGGGGGCTGCCTTGATCTTTTTTCAGCAATTGCTGGTTTTATTCATAGATAATTAAGGTTTGTTCAAGCAAAAGCTTTTGCTAGAAGCATTTAAAAATATTATGATTTTGGTGTAAAATTAAAAAAAAAAAACAGTTGGTAATGTTGGCAATTTTATTATTTAATTACATATAACATGCAAGTAAGTATAATTTGAACATATATTTACTAATTTTTGCTTGTTCTTCCTGTGTGTTTTATTATTTCCTCAATCCTTTTTGACATACTGCCAATATGGCTTTTTATTTTTTTTTTAATTTCGTTGCGATTATGCGATATATCTTCAACGTGTTGTTGTAATTAGATTCAGAATTATCCTGGAACCCTCACATTGAAGACTTGTCATCAAAACTGAGTGGGCTGTGTTACGGACTCAAAGTTATATCGCGGAGTGTGTATGTGCTATTAGAGCGTTTACCTCGGGATAACATTTTCTGATACTATCTGCTACAAGACCGAGAGTATGAATGAACGCCATCATAATTTAGGTCAGGCATTTCTGCTATAAATTCTGTAACTTTGTTCAACTTTGGTCGTTTTCGCGACGTAGGAAACATTTTCAAAACAAACGTAGAACTACGATACAGTAGTAGTACGACAGCGTACTGACGCTTATACCGAATTGTCCCGGCCGTGTTTATTTTGTGTAAACTTTTATGCGTCAGCCACTGGCTTTCAGCGCAATTTGCGTTGCTCTATTAGGCTCAATGTGTTTTTCTTAATGGAACACTCTATGCAAATTGAGCTTTATATATCTAAAACCAGAAAATTATATTCCACCAATCTAAGGAATCATACACGGAATGTTCAATTAAAATAGGAAAATACATCATGTCGAAATTTCATAACTTCTATTGTTTTGATATCAAATCCAAAAACTCTGACAATTTAAACACTTTTTTCTTTATTTTTTTTATCTTATAAAGATTGGTAGCCACAAAGGTACACCGATGAGCTGTAGACGGCGGACGCGCATCTGTGCATGGTGGATGTTGGTAGCTTGTTTCATTATTATTTATTTCCCTTGGTGTGAAGCCCTCATTGCTCACTGCTGTAGAGATCGTTATAGCAATTAATTTCGAAATTTTTAGCGATAATAGCATCTTTAATTAGATAGTCTCATCCTTACATATAGCTTCTCTGATCGGTGAAAAACTCATGTGATGAATAACTTTTCTACGACACTCAACAATTGTTCACGATTGTCTTTTTAACTAAAATTATATTAACATTGAAAACACTCGTATTGCTATTTGAGCAATATTTACACAAAATGATGGTGGGACTTTTTTCTGTGTAGGATAATCACGCCAATTATTTTCTTAATGTCGCAAATCTTGAAACTTTCGATGATTAAAAACGGTTATTTCTGCGTCAATTCCCGAAGATCTGATTTATAACTAATGATGCCGTAATTGAAAGCGGTTCACACACACATACTTACATTCGTAACCGTCCATAACATTTGTTATTGAATGTTTTTTTTTAATTTTCATTTGGTAACCACAGCTATTAACATTTACATAAATAAAAAATAATTTGTTGCAAGTACACTACTAATTTCAGTTTCGTAATATAATTTATCGAATTAGTTACGGATTTATTGTCACAAAACGTTTCAGTTCATTTGATTTGAAGGTCTCGTTTATACCAGAAAAATAATATGTATCATAGATATACTCCGATTGTCCGACGCCCATAATTTAATATAGTAGTATTTGTAGATGGTTAACATAGAATGAAAAGAAAATGTATTCCCGATTTATGTTTAAAAAGAAAATGTAATTGTCTGGAAACCCATCAAATACGTTGTGTGAGTCTTACTTACAAGGGAATGCCGGTAACTAATATTAACCGATTTAAACGAAATTTTGTTCGTTTATAGATTAATTTAGTGTCAGAACAGTGGTAATTTTCTCAGGTGCCCAATTGCCCGTTTTCAGGGTATAGGACACCTTAAACGCAACACAACTCTTCGCTATTTACATTAATATCTTTGAAAGTATGGGAAGCACTAAGAAATACTTTGAGCAACTTTTTAACCGTTTTCCTAGTACTAAATGATAGCGTCAGTAACGCCCTTAGCTACTACCAGTTTACGGGGATAACTCCCCACTTCGTTGATCATTTTCAAATGACAAAATTTGTATTTGCTAAAAAAAATATAAAAATTATGTTGAATTTATACATGTACATAAATAAAGTTTGCCGTTTTGTTCATACCGCTTGAGTTTAGTGTTTACTTATAACTAACGCTGGCCACGAGCGGTACAGCGCAACGGCGTAGAATCAGTTCGGACCGAGAGGAACGGTAGTATTACTTCGTCTGCGGAGCAGTACGGACATTTTCGCTGCCGGTCATTTGCGCAATTGTTTATCTGTCCTAGAAAAATTATGATTTCGTCAGCAAAACGACCGCGGTCGGACAAACTTCGAAAATTTATTGCAGAAATTCCAGACTTAATATATGAAGGTGCTAAAATGAAATGTGTAATCTGTAAAATCCCGTTAATTGTTTGGTCCAGACAACATTGTCTACGACACGTAAATAGTGAAAAGCATGTCTCAAAAAGAAATTGCGCACGAGACAATGAAAAATTTATATTTAATTTATGCGTTACGTTTATCGCATGTAATATACCGTTTAATTTACTAGACAAGGAACCATTTATCTGCTTTTGGAATAACTATTCGGAGTGCAAATTGCCAAGTCGAACATCGTTACGAAGAATTGTGCCATCTGCGCGCGAACATATTGAACAAAAAATAAAATCGGAGTTGAAAGATCAAAAATTGTGGTTATGTGTCGACGAAACAACAGATCGGAAAAAACTTTCTGTTCTTAATGTAATGGCACGCAAATTGGAACCTCATCAATCGGCACCTTCAATTCTATTAGTCTCCAAACGAATACAACAGTGTACTGCCGAAGTAATTTCAAAGTTAGTGTTAAATACATTGGACAAGTTTGAACTTTCAACAAACCAACTCTTGATGTTAGTGAGTGATGGTGCTGCAAACATGCTTTCTGTAGGCCGGCCTCTTAAAAAGCATTCTGCTAATGTGTTACACCTTACGTGTAAAATTCATGCTCTCAATCTTGTGGCGGATAGTATCAGAAAATGTTATCCTGAGGTAGACGCTTTAATAGCGCATACCAAAGCAGTATTTCTCAAATCACCGAAACGTATTCGCGAATTTCACAGACTGTGCCCCCGTATACCAGAGCCACCAGAACCTATTCTAACTCGTTGGGGAACATGGTTGCAGGCCGCGTTTTATTATCATAAATATTTTGACAATATTAAGAACGTGGTTTTACAATTCGATACAAAGGAAGCTGCCGCTATCCAGAAAAGCCAGTCGAAATTTCAAGATAGTCAGGTTAAAATGGATTTAAAAATCATTCGCGACAATTACTTCGGGCTACCAGATGCAATAGAAAAATTACAAAATCCTGCGGTGCCGTTAGAAGAATCTCTACAAATAGTGCAACATGCTTACGCACAGCTATGCGCGATTGAAGACGCAAAAAATGTTTCTGTTCTAGAAAAATTTGAAAGTGTTTTTGAGAAAAATTCTGATTTTGGCACATTAAGACACATTTGTGAAGGTGCGTCAACAGAATCGTTAAGTTATTTGAAAGATTATTTTACTTACGCAAATATTACGTCACTAGATGTAGAACGTTCGTTCTCTGCATATAACCGCATTTTTTCCTTATGCCGTACTAGTTTTGCCGAAACAACAGTTGAAACATATCTAATGTTGCAGATATTTAACAGACATTATTCACTTTGTGATTTCACGGAGCACTCTTAAAGTGGTAAGTGTTTAAGCACGTGTTATTTAATTTTTATTTAAAAGATGAGCGAAATTATTTGCGGCAGCAAACATCTCTATTAGCAAAATAACTCTAGTGGAACGCGAGGCCTGGTCGACTCTACGCTACTGCGCGGTACCGCTCGTGGCCAGCTTAGGTACAAGTAAAGCGTTACTTATAACTTATAACTAAGTAAGAAGAATGTTCAAAAGATACAATATAACCTACAATGCATAACATTTTTATTATTTCCTCAATTCTTTTTGGCATACTGCCAATGCAGCTCTTTATTGTTTTTTAATTTCATCGCTATTACGCCATACATCTTCAATATGTTGTTGTAATTCTTCCTTTTTAGTTGAGTCTCGTGTATTTACGGTGTTTTTCAAGACATCCCACACATTTTATTTCACACATCATATTTCAGCGTTTTAATTTTATTTGTGTGCGTACATTTTCGCGATCAATTATTATCATAATTGGGAAAGAAGCGGGATATAACCACGAAAAAAGCACGAATTTCTGCTCTTCTAGAGGGAGGAGAATTCTCTCAACGTGAAGTTGCGCAAAAACAGGGTGTATCACATCAAACTGTTCTGAGAAACGCGAAATTAATTAAGGAAAATATTCCTAATACAAGTAGTGGCAGAACATACTGTGCCGTCAAATGCAAAATAACTGTAAGAGATGATTGTCGTATAGGAAAAGTGGCTACAGAACATCGTTTTTTATCCACTAAAGGTGTTCATCAAATTCTTAGTGGAATAGGTATACAAATATCAGCCTCTCGATTACGTTTTATTACAACACTACAAACACTTCCGAAACTACCGCCCATACCCCTTCCTTCTTAACTTTTGGGAAAGAGTTGAGATCGCCCCGAGACAACATAAACAACATCAGAACAATTGTAGAGTCAGAAAATTACATCCCTCAGATTACTCCTTATCTAAAGAAGCTGGGAAGAACCTTAGAAGAGTCTAGAGAACTAGCCCAACGAAAGCAGGACCAGAGAAAGGAACAGGCGGACAAAGCACGAACACCTCTCCAATACATTATTGGCGACCTAGTATTGTTGAAGTCACATCTCTTAAGCGACACTAACAAGGGATGTACATCTAAGTTTGCCCCAAAAAGAGATGGACCTTATAAAGTTGTAACTCCCACCACCTATGAATTGGGTACCTGCGCCGACCCGTCGCAATCAATTGGACGATACCATGTAAGTGACATGTGGACCTACCACGCACACAGACTGGAACAACGACACCAGAACCAGTAAATATGAAACGCAGGAGAGGGCGTCCGAAGAAAGCAGTTGTCCTGGACAACGCTGAGGGACCTACGCGTCGTCCAGAGGAGGAGAGTGTAGCGCGATCGAATTTCAAAGACCGCGCCACTCACGTGATTCGTCGGCCGGTGTGGTTGAGGAACTACGTGGAGGAGAGAGGGGAGGACAGTTAAGAAAAAAACATAGTCGAGTTCTGTTGAAGTACATATAATATTATTGTTCTGCACGTTGTTAATAATTGTTATAATTAATAAAAGAGTTCACGCTAAAATACTTGTTATTCAGTCAAAAAAGATTAAAATATACCATTTTTGCTAATATCTGCAACAAAAAATTGTTTGGGCATTGATAAAAATTAAATAAATTAGCAATTGGGAACAGTAATAACATTTACGAATTCGGTAACGCACAAGAAACGAATAAATTAAAGTAATTCAGCCAAGCATAAAATATTAACAATAACTCTGAAAATCTAAACAAACAATTCATCGGACTTTTTAGCAATTGTCATAAAGTTACAAAACGTGCACAAAACCAAGTCGTTTATTTATGACTAAAAGACGAAATTTCTTCGAAAATATTCTATTATTATTAAATTAGATAAAAATTTACATTTACGGTACACGCTCTCGCGTAGTTCTCGTGGCCGTTATCCCGATTATTCATTATTAGCGGTTGCATATTTGCATTAATCGCCCATCTCCCGTCTCTTTTCAGCTAAAACTAATTTATGGTATAGTAACTAATATAATTCGAAAATGTCAAAATGATTAATTGGTTCACTGTCCCATGAGCGGAGTAAACCGTGTAATAATAGTAATAATAATGATTAGGTGCTGGGAAATTTTACAAGCAAACGATTTAATTATTTCAACGATATTAATTGGCGTTTTAGTTTCGAAAACGTCGCGCCTTTGCGCACCATATAACGTAATTAAAGGTTTAGGTGTCAAATAAAACATCGAGCCATGTTTAGGTATTGATTTATATACCTACAGGGTTGGAATAAATATAGAACCAAACAAATATCTTTAAAGCGGGAACCATGATATTGATGAAATTTTGCGGGTAAGTGTAACAACTAGAGCGGCTACAGAGAGCTTCGCGCCAGGTTAGAAGTAAGATTGCCGCGCCCACGACACGACGTATATATACACATGAATCAGCGCAAGCTACCTCAGCGAATGAAATTATTGATTTATTGCAACAGTTTCTCATTAACCCTTCGCAGCGTTAGTCGTAATTGTATGTCTAACGTACGCAAAGAAAATAAACGACCGTTGGCTAATAAAGTCACTAAATTTGTCAGAGAATTTCCGAAGAATTTGCAAAATACCTTTAATGTGTTAGAACAAAGGCGACTGTAAAATACATATAGATAGTATACAACACAAAAATGAGAAAAATGGCATGCCACCTCACACCCAATTTAAATTGGATCTGGTCTACCGCTATAAACAGCTGTGGCTATGTCTTGACGAGACGACAAATTGTAAAATATTATAGTACGAGTACTAGATCCTGCTAAACCGAAATTATTAACTAGCAAAAAACTAAAAAAAGTGTACTGGCGTAGCAATTACGGGCGTAATGTTCAATACGTCACAACAATTTCAAGTGCGAGCTACTGATGTTTATGAGCGATGGAGCAGCGACAATATGTAGTGTAGGCCGTTCTCTTAAAGAAAAGTGTGAGAGACTTTTACATGTTACGTGTAAAGTTCATGCTTTACATCTTGTAGCACAAACTATTCGAAAATGTTACCCGTAGATGGATGCATTAATAGCAAATACAAAAAAAGCATTTCGCAAATGTCCCAAACAGATTCGAACATTTCACATGCCTTGTACCGATATTCGCGAACCACCACAGCCGATTCTTACGCGTTGGGAAACATGGTTGCAAGCGGCTTTTTATTATTCTGAACATTTCCAAGAAGTAAAATCTGTGACTGTTTCCGTTTTAGACATTGTTGTCATTTGTTTATTTTGTGATTTCATCAGACATTACTACTTGAATATTAAGACTGCTACATTTTCCTTTGTTGCATGGTCAACTAGGACATGTTTCGATTTTATTAAGTAAGTATTTGTAATTGATAGGGAAATTATTACTAATAATGAGCTGCTTTCGTTATTATCTGGGAAAATGAAAGAGATATCACGACGCGGTTTTCGCCACTACTTTACTCTGTCAAAACTCTTCAAATACAACATACGGAGAACATGTTGTTACATTTGAATTTTTAGAGATAATTGATAAAAACTGGTGCAGTTGTGGATAACGCCATCTGGTACATTTCTTGAGCATTAACAGGCGGCACAAATGGCGACGTTTAAAACAAAGCTGAATGCCGTTTTAAACAGGTCCACGTTGGATTCGAGTAAAAACTGCAGAAGTTATAGCAAGTTTAGTTTTACATGATTCGGCAAAGCTGTGCCCCGTAGCGGTCATGTGTGGAATTTAAAGATATTTTCACTAAATTTCTCTTTGCCACTTCAGTTATGACAAAATTTTTCCCATCACTATAGCTATTGTAATTTCCAAGATATCACCGGTCCCGACCCTTAGTGGGACATCCTGTATAGTAACACTACTTTATACTTTTTAACGTGCATCACAAATTTTAATTGTTTTAAGTTTGAACCGTCTGCAAGAACAGAAACCTCAAAAATATTTTTGAAACCCAGTCGCATAATATTTCAGCTTCACCGAGACCGCGGACGAGATTATTTTTCTGCATAATCATCACCGAATTTCACACGTACAAACCCGTAGGGCCTCAACACTACGGAGCTGATTTACATACATGCACATACGTCCGAAAAGCGAGGACGAAATTCCACGTTATTATATGCTAAACAGAAATGATACACAAACACACAGCTGTACGGGTTCCGAGCGCGTCACGTGGTACTCGCTCAAGGTGCAGACCGCTCGTTCATCCGAAAAGGCCGGCCAGGTATTCTCACTGACCTATCTCAATCTACGCACACGAACACAGACACATACACGTAAATACATCGCTGCTGGGAGATGTCCAAGTAGAACATAAACACTCACCAATAACCGGAGCACACGGAGAGAGTCTCTTTCTTTTCATCATCGTCCTCCGACACGAAGTACAGAAACGTTGGACGAACGAACGGACCTCTCTCATAGAATTAATTTCCACGGTTTGTTAATGCAACGTCATTCATTCACAAACATTCTTTCTTTTCCTCTCCTTTTTTTTGGTCTCCTTCTTCTTCTTTCACTGCCACCCGTCCCTTGTATTCTCAAAAGGCGAAGAAGATATAATAATAATAATATGCTGATACCCATCCATCATATTCAGATCCTTCTATTATAGACGAGCATCTGCATAATTTGCAAACACAAATTAGATCTTTTTTTATTCTCATTCTCCAGGTTCTCTATCTTTTTCTAGCACTAGACTATTTCTCCTATACACATCAGCGTTTGTACTCTGTTCCGTTGTTGTTACTGTTGTAGTTCTTGCTGTTGTTATTATCGCCACAACCTTCTTTAATACCTTACTAAAAATCAATATGATCTTGCCTTAAGAGTTGTCGGAGACGTGCAGACTATTTCAGGCGATGTAACTAGAGTAATAGCTCCCGTATGCTAGCGTCGTAAGCCCCTAATGGCGTTTCGTGATGTACTCGTTTAGATTATTCACGGTTTTCTGTACAAATTGAATATGAAACGCCTAAAACAAGTGTTTTCTTTTTGTTTTGTAGTAATGCATCGGTGAAGAGGTTTAATGGATGTTATTTGCATCAATACCAGTACTTAGCGATTGAATATAACCTTCTTTAGCCTTAATATTCAAAGATTTCATTCACTTACAACTAATTTCGTTTTCTAATTTGTTTTTTTTCATTTTTTTCATCTTGTATTCTCTGTCATTTTTTAATGTTTTTCAAAAATATATTTTAATACATTAATTTAACTTTATTTTACGAATTTTCCACTAATTTCTATACCATTAATGAGAAAAAGAAAGAAATGGAGAAATATTTTTATTTTTGAAGACGTTTGCAGATAAATAAAACCCTGTGGGAAGCTTTATTTGGTATTTTCAAAATTTACACAAATTTTGAAAATATCAAAGATTTATTCATATTACTCCATACCCATTTGCAAAATTAATTACTAAAATTGTTAAGGGAATCTTCTCAAGCAGAAAAAAAAAATCAGTATTCCCTAATAAAACTGTGCTCGAATTGGAGACTTCTTTTTGCAACAAGCTGGGCACCCGGGGAATGAGCTTAATTCGAGTATAGTGAATCCAACGGTGTCAACCGTTTTTAAAAGTTAGCTCGCGTTTCCGAGCAATTTTAATTTAAAAAATTTAGGCCCAAAGACCCCAAAAAAACGTGATTGTTATTATTTTTTGATCATTTATTGAATTTAAATAGATGGAAATGGATCGCATAGGCATCGTATCCACGAACACACATCGAATAGAAGCTATTTGATAAAATTTTCATTTTTTGCAAAAAAAAACATTTTTCTTCATTTTTTTTTTTCATTTTTCACTCTCTGATTCCACTGATTCTTTTATATCGCCATCTTATTCTTGTAAATTCCAATAAATGTCACCCAAAAGAGCATGTAGCTTTTTGTCGCTGTACCAATGTTCGAGGCTCGGCGTCACTTAATGAAAACGCTCGCTATGCTCATCGGAATTTTTCTACATGGGAATGTAAAATATGAATTTGTAATTCGAACATTTAAACGGTGAAAAGCAATGAGCATGTCTTCAAGTAGTATGCGCCAATTTTCGGATTGAAAACGATTTGAAAATGCACTCATTGACATGGAGTTTGTGGCATGGGATTGTGTGAAAGCGGTTATTGACAATGTTCTCGGAATTATTTTGTCAATAACCGCTTTCATACAAGCTCATGCCACAAGCTCCATGTCAATGAGTACATTTTAAAATCGTTTGTCCCTCATCAAACGACGACGAATGTCCGGTCAATAGATCAACATTCAGATTCAGACATCTACCTTCTTTTATTTTCATCCCACTTAACCGTGGAAAAATACGACGCAATTCATTGAATGCAATTCCTTCTGGGTTTAATGCTTTTATGAATTTTTTAACAATTCCTAGTTTGATATGGAGCGATGGTAACAAAACCTTTTCGATCGGCACAAGTGGAATCTCAAGAATGTTATTTTGCCACAATCTAAATTCTTCACGTAAAGGCCAGTTCCGTTCGTTATATTGGTCGCCGGGAAAACGGGTATTCCACAAGCATATGTAGCTTTAATATTTAGATATTAACACTTTGACTTCTGAAAACAGATTGAGCTTTCAGCGGTTAACAGCGCCGCTTATATACCCATTTTACCAAGTGGCAGTAACGGGGATAGAAGTTTCTTGAAGGTTCACGAATGGTCCATGAACGGTCCATGGAAGATTCTCAAAGGTTCCAGAAAGCTCTTCGGCCATTGATCAAATTTTCCAGAAAATTCCAGAATGTTTCAGGAAGTTCCTTGGGCTTAAAATTTTTAAATTGAAATTGCTCGAAAACGCGAGCTAACTTTTAAAAACGGTTGACACCATTGGATTCAGCATACTCGAATTAGGTTTACCCTCCTGGTGCCCAGCTTGTTGCATTTTGCAACTAACACAGTGATTCGACAACATCAATTCTGCACTAAAGTTTGTTTTACCAAAGATGTATTCAACGTATTCTAAAGGTAGACAATTCACGAAGGATAGAAAGACAAATCAGCAGTAGTTAAACAGGTTGAAGGGTACTGAATCAACTACCAAATCATGAAAATTCTAGCTAGCAGGATTTAGTATAATCAAAGAAAAGTGTGAGTCATTGGAGTCTTCCATATATTGCAAGCTAATCACAATTTTTAAAAATAATTAAGGGCGTTAGGAATATTTTAACTATAAACTAGTAACTATCTTATAGGAACGTAACATCATGATTGCTACTTTGATCCAACCAACCTTCTGAGTAAAGGAAAGTCTACCATCAGGGAAAAGATACTTCTTGTTATCGACGTTGATTCTGCAAATTTGGTAGACCAATTCGTAGATTATCCATCCTTCAAGTAACCATCTTTTTCACCATAAACACTGAATCCTATACTCATCTTTTATTAAAGCTGATTCTTCCATTAAGAAGACATGGGCAGGAATGGCATTACCCCAGTCTATTACATAGGTTTCAGTTTTGTTTTGGAAATACTAAAACTCCTAACTGCCTAATTCTGCTTGAAATGATTGCTTTTAACGATGACTGCAATTGGTTCGATGTTCAGGATCTACTTGGTCTCGTAGTTGTTTTTTTTTAAAACGTTCAAGTTCGCCTGAAATTGGTCCAACTATTCTCTAAAATGGGGAAAGATAAATCAACAAAGCTGAGGATTTGGATTTGAAGTATTTTTACCATTTAAATATATATTCCCTTAACGTAACCACGGCGCGTTTCAAGAATAAATTTCAGCATTTCGATTATTTGAAATCTCCTCAGTTTATAGAAAAAATATAGGACTCTGCCATAGAACACTGCACGGGCCTATTTTTCACGGTTCGGCCCGCCCGTGGCCCGTTACAGTATGGAGTGGGCCCGCCCGTTGCGTTCATTACCTCGGCACAAAGTCCGCCCATTAGGAAATCTATGCCCGTTTGGCCCGTCTAAATTATTTTAGCCTGTTTAAGTAATTATATCTGCACTGCCTATTTCTAAACATTTTTCAATTACTACGTTATAATGAATAGAATGAAACATTTATTTTGTTTGTTTTTGTATACTATATTGTATGAAACCAAAGGAAAACATAACATAACATTGCATACATCAACATTGTCAATACAAACGATAGCGTAAAAACTAAACAGCATTTACTGAATACGTTATATCCATTCGATGTATTTAATAAAATATTCTCGGTCCGTCAAGCCTGTACGATTTTAAGCCCGGCCCGGCCCGCAATGAAAAGAGACGAGGCCCGCTTTTCCTAGCCCGTGCAGTGCTCCACTCTGCCAATCAGCAAAACAATTACAACATGCCTTGGATGCAAATCCTTTCTTTTTACAGTTAATTAAAACATTACAAATAAATATAATCAGACACAGAAATAGCAGAATATAGAATTAAAAAAAAACAAGCACGTTAATTTCTGGTATCAATACATTTTAATTACCCTAATTAGGATGCCATTTAGAGTCTAGATACAATCAGTACCTCTTAATAGTATTGGACGTTTAATGAATGACCAAATATCGAAGTAACAAACTAGCAAAGTCCTTATATACTTACAATCGGAATAAACATGAGAAATTCTACATTTGTAGCAATTTTAATTTCTATATTATCTAACAATGGCCACGCATTCATATCTACATACGTAGATCGGGACCGTTTGACGCTCGTTAGAGAAAACTACACAATTTACCATACGAAACGTGCAATTAATACATTATACCTTTAATTTATGCTGAAATAAGCGTAAATATTTAGCCATTGTATTATCTAGTTGCGAGCGCTTATGCCGCTTATAAGGATTCCTCAAGGTTGACGTCTTACACCGTTTCTTTTTGGATTTCGCCGTCTATCACGTATATCGCAACGCGGCGGTAATAGTCTGAATAGTATTAGTTTTATGAGAGTTATTAGTACGTTTCTGTGCGCGAATATCGTCTAAAAATAATAGGTAATTAAATGAAATTTACTATTCTATCATTGACATAGACATGAGTTTAAAATTCCAACAATTATTGTTGGAGTTTATCGAACACGCTTTTATTTCAATGTAGATTGATCGTCCTGCTTGGAAGTTAAATTATTATCTTTACCATAATTTATATCGCTAGAAAATTTTTATTACAAGAAAAACGGATATTTATTTATTTCAGTTATTATTTGCAGTATACGTAACTAACAGGCAAACGTAGACAACTGCCCCCCTCCGATTTTGATGAAATTTTGCAGGGATGTACAACACTGAAACAACACGTACTTCTTTTTAGCTGCTTTTTTTCGGTTTAAGGGGGTGTAATTGACGCTTAACCCCTCGAAAATACATTTTTTGCTATATCTCAGGAACAAGACGAGATCGAGTTCATAAAAAAAAAGATTGTTTCCTGTCTATCTAACAAGGTATACGTTTCCATAGAAACTGCAGCTATTCTTTCGAACTCTAATAATCCTGTTGCCGTGGGGGATTAGTCCATATCTCTCTATTTCTTCTTTTTCTATTACAGACTTGGGTGCGTCTTTGCGTTCAAAACCACTTGTCTCCATGCTATCCTGTCTCTAATAAGCTTATTCCAGTTCTTTACTTTTATCATTCTTAAGTCCTTTTCTACTCGTTCCCTCCGTCTTATTTTAGGTCTTCCCTTTGGACTTCCTGCCACCGACTCCCATTCTGTTATCCTTCTTATCTGCTCACCTTCTTCTTTTCTAAAAATGAAACCACACCATCTAATTCGCTGCGACTTACATACTCTGACTATGTCTTCGATTCTCAATACATTCCTAATTTCATTATTCATTAGTGGCCTCCATTCGTCTTCTCCCACTATTTTGGGTCCGATAATGGCTCGAATTACTTTTCTTTCAAAAATCCTCAACTTCTTCTCCTCCGTCTGGGTTATGCTTTCCGTCTCTGCTGCATACAACACTATGGTCCTGATCGTTGTCTTATATATTTTTATTTCTGTGTTTATGCTTATTCCTTTATCCTTTAGCATGTTTTTATTTGCATAGAATGCCCTGTAACGCAGCTGAATCATATTTTGTACATTTGTACTTTTGTTTCTCCTATGCCCTTAAATGACTCTACTTCGAAATTATACTGATTCATTTTGAGTTTATCCAACATTTCCTTTTCTCTTCTATTAAAATGCGTATACTTTGTTTTCCTTTCGATTACTTCCAGTTCTCTTTCCCGTGCTACACCTTCCGACGTTGTAAATACTTTTTCTAATTGGTTCTTGCTTCTTGCCATTATCACTATGTCATCAGCATATACGATTATTTATACAGATTTGATGATAATAGGTCCTATATTTCTTATTTTTTTATCGCACAATCCAGTGATGTAATAAACAACAAATCTGACAATGCATCCCCCTGTTTCACTCTTCTATTAACATCGAAGCTGTCCGTACACGTTTGTCCTAGTTTTATCACTGCTTTTGAATCCTCCATTGTCATCATCACCAATCTTACTAGTTTCTTAGGTGCATTTATCTCCTTTAGGTCTTCTATTAGCTTTCCTCTTCTTCACTTGTCAAATGCCTGTTTAAAATGAAAGGAATACTTGTTTTCTTTTTCAGTAATCTGTTTCATCATGCGAATTGCATCGATTGTGGACTTCCCCTTTCTGAAGCCTAACTGACAATCTCCGATTGACGAAGTAGCTTATAATTGGTTCTGTAAAGCCAGAAATGAAAATCTCCCTATATCTGGGCTGTTATTGAAAGAAAAAGCTTTGGAAGTAACCGAAAATTTAAAACTGACGAGTTTTCGAGCCTAAAATGGATGGCTAAAAAAATTTTGTAAAGGACACAAGGACACAGCCTTTAAAACAATTTGTGGTGAGTCGGTTGATGTTGCCTTGGACAGTGTTGAAGCGTGGAAAAGTAATATTCAAGGACTATTTACCAAATGTGTACAATGCTGACGAAACCGGACTTTTTTATCTTGCAATGCCCAACAAAACGTTCGCTCTAAAAAACGATAAATGTGCCGATAAAAAAATTGCAAAACAAAGATTGACAATTTTATTTTGCGCAAATATGGGAGGTGACAAGGAAACCCCATTAATCATTGGGAAAAGTAAAAACCCTGGATGCTTTAAAGGATCTCATATCGACAAATTATCCTTAGAATGGGTATCTAATAAAAAAACTTGGATGACAACAGAGATTATGACTTCCTGGCTAAAAAAATTTGACGAAAAAATGAAAAAGGAAAATAGAAAAATTTTATTATTTCTGGATAACGCCACGTCCCATCCCAAAGTGACACTAGAAAATGTGAACATCATTTTCCTGCCTCCAAACACCACTTCCCATTGTCAGCCATTGAATTATCCATAAGTTTAACATAAGCTGAGAAAATTTCTAATCAGAAAGCTTCTAACATTCACAAACCTTCAAAGTTCTTTTGAAGATGCAGAAAAAAGTATTAATTTAACCAGCGTATTAATTTGGATATCAGCAGCTTGAAAAGACGTTTCGCCAGCTATAATTTCAAAATGTTTTGCAAAAGCAGGATGCTCGGAAAATAGCCAGCAAGGAAAGGATTTCGACGAGGAAGACGAAAATTCACCGTCCCAGCTTCTTCCTGTACTACGTAGTGTAAATCTAAAAAATTATGCATCTATCGATTGCAATGTTTTGACCAAAAATCCCAGTTTTCTTGAACGTTACAAGAAATAATCAGTGAATTAATTGATGATCAAGAGTGTAATTCAAACTGTGAAACCGATGTGGAAGAATCTGACATTTGCAATTCAAACATTAAAGAAATGGACGAAATATGTGAAATCTAAGAGATGTACAAAGTTTCTTATTTTGTAATGATGAAAGTGAACTAGCTGTACAAATTGCTCAAATTTTAGCAAAATGTGAATCTCAGGTTTTACAAACAAAAATTAAAAACTTTATAACAAACCTCAATTGAAAAATATTTGAAACAAGTGTAATAATGCATGCAAAATATTTTTATTTTTTTTTATTATTTGAGCCAATTTTTGACATTTACATTTTCTAAAATAAAGAAGACACAAAAATAACTTTTTATTTATTCCTACCTCTCAATAACGGCCACCTCCCAATAACGGCCATTTTTACAATAAATTGTTGTAGCCGCTATTTAGGGGTTTTGATTGATTGATTACATATACAAACCTGCGCGTGGGAGAGTCTGCGTCGGCGACCGCAGGGTGAGACGATGTGCATTCTCTCTGACAGTCAGGCAGCCTTAAAGGCACTAGCATCTTATCGCATAACCTCCAAACTAGTATGGGAGTGCCTGCAAACCCTAATGGCTCTGTCTAAACGCAACAAGGTCACACTGGTGTGGGTGCCAGGGCACAGGGGCATAGCGGGCAATGAAATTGCAGACCAGCTAGCGAGGGAAGGTTCAAAAATGAATTATATAGGCCCTGAACCGGGTCTAGGTATTACCAAGAGTGCAGTGCGTGGTGCAATTAATGAGTGGATTATAACACAACACCAATTAAATTGGAAACATGCAGCTGGGCAAAAGCACAGCAAACGGATGATGGGAAGACCGTCGCAACATCTGACTGCTGACCTGCTTGAATTAAACAAGATACAGCTTAGAGCAGCAACATGTCTATTAACAGGACATGGCTGTTTGAGAGGCCACTTGCATAAGATGGGGATCTACAAAGATGAGCCCTTATGTAGACTTTGCAATGAGGAGGAGGAAACAGCCTCTCACATTATTTTCGAATGTGCAGCGTTAGCTCAACGCAGATTCGCTATGCGAAGCACAATTGAACTACCAATGGAGAAAGAAACAAAACCGAAGCAGGAATAATACAATAAGCTATTAAGCTTCAGTGTTAGGGATGTAAAGACCAGCCCTGCTCTGGTAGAAAATCAATCAATCAATCAATCAGGGGTTTTACTATATATTACTTTTGTCCATAATATAGTTATTAGTTACGCCTTTACTACTTATTTTCTTTTAATTTAGCTCTTTTATCTTTATTTCACGCACCTTTCTCTTTCATTACTGCAATTGGTAACCTTTAAACATATAAAGACAATGTCCCCAAATTATTTTAAAAAACGTATCATATTTCAACTTAAATACCTTCCCTGGTGCGTTGCTATGAAACCAAGAGCTCCGTCTTTCCAAACGGTGCGTAGATTAACCTTAGACACCTACTTTAAAAAATTAAAACGGTCATCATTGTTACAGAAGACGAATCCGCGGTAGAAATTTGTTAATTCGCCGTGACATTAACGCAGCTAGAACATTACCTGCACATGCTCCTGTAGTCGAACTCCCCGAAAGTTATTAAATTAAAATGTTATGCTGGTAGGTGTTACGGCATCATTGTCGCGCTCGCATTAAAAACGAATTAGTCGGCTACCTTTTTCCCTGCCTTTGCGATGCCCTTATGTCAAACACAACCCGTGTGTATATAACTATTATTGCGTTATTGTTTCTATGTGTGTGTTCGACGTTTACGTTTATTCTCATTCTTCTTTTTTAATTTTTTCTCTCTCGGCGCTCTTTTGTTCCCAATCCCACCATTTTTTTGTGCTGGCTTTTGTTTCGGCGTTGTTTCTCGGTGGGGGTACAAGCAAATTACAAAAGCGAGCGTAAATCGGTAATAGCGAAAATAATTCCTAAGTCTATTCAAACGGTCGGTAACCGTATGTAAATTTGATTTGTTTACGTGCGATGAAGATTCATTTTTCATCGTTTTTTGTGCGTAAATAATTACGGCTGTCATGTACGCTTCAAAATTTACGGGTAACGTCTTACTTTGTTCTTGAAATTGCTAGCAGGCTAACAGGTTCTATTCTTATTTTAGCTTCTTGGAAACAAGCATTTCATGTGAATACCTTTTCTAAATTTAAATGGGCACTAGTTAAGCTTCGCAAATGTTAGTAATAGTATAAAGCTTTATATCGGGTGTGCCGTCGGCGGAGTTTAGCGTGAAAACTAACAAAGTTGGAGAAATGAGATTTATTGTGCGTATACAGTAAACAACGGCGCATTTTGTAAAATTATCTACAGATATACAGGCTGTTCCAAATTTCGGCAACCGCCTTCAACTTTTTTATTTTAAATAGATTGCTATATTTTGTATTGATCCTTTTCATAGCCACTTAAATTACCTTTGCAGTGATATATGATTATGTGCACTTTCGATAATTACTATCGTTATATAACGACTTTAACACAAAAGTCAATTCTCTAAGCACATCGTTACACCAGCTGTTGAAATCATTCAGACCTCTTGTATTGATGCTAGCAATGCAGTTATTCGTGCAAATATAGATGGCGGCACTTGCAGTTTTCTCGACAGCTGTTTTGTTGACGTAAATATAACTTAAGAACGCTTTAACGTCTGTTTTCAGTGCTGCATTGCTTAGTTAAATAACTCAGTTCGTAAGTTTAAGTATGTATAAAGAAAACAAATATTACAAATTTTAATTACGTTTTATAATAAAAAGCATTGGGAAAGAGATTTAACATTTTACAGTAGCTCAATGTTGAAGTTTGAAAATGAACTGAGTCAGTGCTGCTTATTCTTAGTCCATAGCATTTATATTGATTTTATTTTAGAATGAATCGTAAACGAGAAAGCCAAAACAACAAAGATGCAGTATAATATTTACCTCAATTGTTTAATTAGCAATGAAGATTTCCGGCTAAACAAATTTAAGGCAGGAGAGCCATTTAGAAAAAAACTGGAAAGAATTAGCAAGCCATATATTCCTTATTCCATAACTAGGTATTCCATTTATTCTACATGAATGTCGGCGCGAAATGTTTCCTGCCTTGAATTTTGTATTTTATCTTACCTTTCTTCAACTTTCTCCTGCTCTTCAATCATTAAAACATTTATAAAAGCAGCCATTACGACGCAAAAAATTAAGAAAATACAATAAATTATGAAAAATAACCTGATTTTTTCATTTAACGACCGCAAACGGCATAAAATAGAAGTCGTCTAGAAATTATAGTTTTAACGATAGAATAACGATAAATGCAACGATTTTGTCGTCAACATTTGCTTACAGAATCGGCATAACGATAGTTTTACGTAACGAGTCCTGAACGAAATTTTATAGAATCGGTCTCATATAGATTGAAAACAGATATAGTTTCGCGAGTTACTTTTTTGTCCTCAATTTAGAAGCTAACATCTTAGACGTTTCAAGGTGGTATGATGTAAAACTATATATACGGGGTGTTAAATATGTCCTGCAACATTTATCGAAATTCAAATAGAACCTAGATTTTTTTTATATTGCTAGCAATTTCCTTGTAAAATTATCTTCAAAATTGTCCCAATAACGTACTACTTATTTCCAGATTTTCGAAGATATTGCACTTTTACAGGAAATACGTTTGTAATAATATGCGGGCATCTAATTCATAATTTTCAAACAAAATCAAATGACAAATGGCGCCTTTGATATTATGCCCATTAATCGTCTTACGTACCATAAAAAATATTACATTGTTATATTTATTCCTAGTACCTTCTAAGGTATCACAATTCTAGTATCACCACATAGCGCAGAAGGCAACTATTAAGTCCCACATTTCTTTAAATTGGTTTTAAAATTGTGAGATAATAAAGACGGAACCATTTACCTCCACTTAATTGTTCTTTTTCACGCAAATTGCTTGGATTATGTTTGAGTAATAAGTAAAACGTGACAAACAGTTGCACCCGCAGAGGCGCCGTGAAAGGAGCTGTATTTACTATGTACATACGAGGAATGGAATGGACGTTCGGTTATTATCGGTTGATCGGTGTGCGTGTACTATTTATAATGTTCGAGAAACTAGTGGAACCGTCCGCGGCGTACCGCGCAAAAGTAGACACAGTATTAATAAAAAAAAGGAATAGATTGTTACCTTTTATTGACGCATCGATGACCACTGCGGTAACGTGCGACTGCCATGGTACGCCGCGTAGTACTGCAACATAAGCAATGCTTCCATTGGCGATTCGGTCAGGCCTCGATGATGGTCTGAAAACGTTCTCGTATACTTTGCAAATGATCGTTCAGCATCTAATGAAGTCAGATTTGCGAAATTCAAATACTCCTGTATCTCTTCTGTGTAGTCTTGAATTCCAGATATGGGTCGAACCTTTTCTAAATCGGGATTTTTATTTAAAACTGCACGAAATTTTTGCGCGACATCTAGTCCTATAGGATCCGTCAAGCATTCTAGAGCGGCTGCTAAATCGATGATGTTATTTAACAAGTCTTGTATAGATAAGTGACTATTTTCTAACTGCGAAATAGTTTGTGTCACTACAGAATAATTTATGGAAATGTCATCGATTTCTTTTTGAACGACGGAATCGGAAAAAAGGTGCTGACTCTCGCGAATCGCTTGAGAATTAGAAGAATTACGTTTGAAAATCCATGTTCCCCATCGCGTCAATACAGGCTGAGGCGGTAGCGGAATTTGCGGATACAATTGCTTGAATACGCGGATATGTTTGGGAGATTTCACAAACACTTTTTTGGTAGATGATATTAAATCATTCACCCTAGGCTACTTGCTTCGAATTGTTTCTGCTACGAGATGATATGCGTGTATGAGGCATGTTATGTGAAGAAGAGTCGGAAAGCATACTTTTAACATCCTACCAGCTTTCAGCATTGCTGCGGCTCCGTCAGAAACTGACATGGTGATTTGGACTCCTAGGATACAAAATTCTCTTAACATATCTTTTATTATGTTTACAACGGTTTCGGCATCAGTTCTTTCAATTCCTTTACTAGCTAACAACAAGGAAGCCACTGGACCATTACGTTTTAAAGGACGCGCCACAATATGAATCACGCTGTGTTTCTAAGCATCTGCAGTTTCGTCCACAGTGAGCCAGATTTTTTGTTTTCTCAACTCGTCTTTTACTGTATTTTGCACATGTGGTAAATTGTACTGCAATTGTCTTTTTGTTGGTAGCTTCCATGATGGAACATATTTATCCCAAAAAAGACGAAAGTTTAGTGAAGTTAGTGAACTGTTTCAGTGTTCCACATTGTGTTCCGATTACTTGTTTTACCTGAATTACTTTGGAAGAATTATCAAGATGAAGCCAGCAAGCCAGAATCTTCAAAGTAGCACAATCAATTAAATGAGGAGTAGACATTCAAAGTAGGATAATGACCAATTACACCAACAAATTTAAATTTAATCTCGAATTAAATGAAAATGACCAATAAATTGTGACAATTATGAGCGTCCAGGCATACATTCTACCTTTTCTTTTAGGACGAATGCTTGACTTATATGAATAGTTGCAATAATGTAAGCTTTTTCATTGCAGGAACGAATTTCATTTAACAAATTCAAATGTATATGGTTATTTCTTTTAATACTATAATTCATTCCTTAACCTACATAGTGCATTTTTTTCATATTTCAAACGTTACAAGGACTATATAATTTTTTATGTATGAATAAAATATTAACCAGTAATGTTTTCAGTGTGACAAGTTTTCAAATGGATTTTTCCATAATACGCATATGTGGGTCGACGAAAACCCCTATGATATTATGGAATCCATACATCAGGTACGTTTCTCATTGAACATTTCAATGGGTATTTTGGGCGACAACTTACTAGGTCCTGTTGTTCTACCAAACCGTTCAACGGGATCTGTTTACCTAAACTTTCTTCAGTACATGATGGGTGATTTTTTAGACGACATTCCTTTGAATCAAAAACAACAAATATGGTTCCAGCACGATGGTGATCCAGAGCATTTTTCGCTTAGCATTAGACAGCATTTACATGGAACTTTTGGGCAAAGATGGATGGGACGGAGCGGATCTGCACCATGGCCTAAAAGATCACCTGATTTAAACCCCTTTGATTTCTTTCTTTGAGGATACTCGAAAACTTTAGTACACTCTACGTCTGTAAATGACCCCGAGGAGTTACAAGAACGAGTAGATCTAGGATACCACAGAATCCAACGCACAGATTTTGAAGGTGCTTGCGGCATTTTGAGCATCTCATTTGAGTTTTAGCCTTTGTTGTTTGTTCATAAATTAAATTATTTGTTTGTACGTAATAAAAAAGTTATGTAAATGCAAAATATTTTGTATATCCGAAACCGCTCATTTGTGAATCTACGTTCATTAAGACATTTCTGAATATTTTCTGCATGCCAGCACCTTACATTGTAAGTAAATATAGCATCTCTTTTCCTCCAGACTAATTCCCTAGATACTTAACTATGATTAGAACGAGTTACACACGCATTTCGAAAATCAAATACAACCACACATACTTACACATATAATTATGCATGTTTTTTTCCTTCTCCCATCTAAGACATCCATCTCAAAACCTCCAACTTGTAACTGTAAACGGCGGAAAAATTCATACGCGCTAATTTGATACCAATTATTTATGCTATGACTCTGCGTTAGAGAAAATTATTTTAATTACGCATTTCTAACATATGTTTTACATAGATCCTTTCATATTCAAATTCGTTGCTATATTACAATATACTTTGATTAACAGCCTCGATGACTGTTTCAGGTAATTACATATACATATGCTTCGTTACTTAAATTATCAAGTGTGCGCGCAGACACGGGCAAAAGTAAAATGTTAATCAATCAAAGTGGCGAGAAAACATTAAGGCAGCTTAATTAGATGAATATGTAAAATTTGTAAAAAAATGTAAATCATTTTGGCGAGGAGTGGGAAAATTTGAGGTGATTTACCATATATTACGAGATAATATAATAATATGGCTGAAAGGCCACAAATGGAATCTTGTTAATGAGGAAACGGAGAGATTAGTTAGAAAGTTTTCGGGCTGTACGACTGACTGCCTAGAACCGTTTATTCGACCACCTATATCTAGGCTTTGTTAAATGATCAGAACTGTCACCCATGAAAACTTCATGAAGAATTGGCATGAAAAGTCATTCTGACGCATCTGAAGAAATGGACAAGATACCTGAGACTGTCCAGAAGAGAGAAGCACCTTTTCAGGGTAGAACTAACCCGACAATAAAACAATTCCTCTGCAAGTATTCTGCGCTGGCCTAAAGGACTCTCCAATATAAGGAGGAATAATGAACTTGGTATGGCGTAAATGGCCTAAATCTATTACACCCTCGTCGTCCATAATCATAATTAAATTGACAGTAACCAAACAATGCACACAATAGCCCATAAATACTTGCACGGATCAATAAGGTATCACTGCCTTTGAAAATTGCATATCACAAATCTCGCGGTTTCAAAAATTTAACATAGAATACGCAAAACAAACAACAAAATACAGATATGTGAAAAAGAATAACGTGACTAGGGTTTTTATATATCGTTTGGCTTGGCAATGTTACCATTTTGAAAATTAAATATGTCTTGAATGGAAAGAAAGACAATTTTGTTAATTGTGGAGTTATTGAAACAGTGGATCTCTAACTACTTCAAGTAAGAATTCGTATGATCAAGATATTTACAGTTTTCAAGTTAATTACTTCTGTACAACATACGTTTCACTTGAAATTCTCAGTCAGAGACAGAAGAAATACACCACGTCGACCATTTGGAGATGTGTGTAAAAAAAATAAAGACTTTTCCAGCAACATAAAATGGATTGAATCGTAGAAAATCAGTCAGAAACCTTAGAAACATTCGAAGAATGCATTCAAAAATACTTCCCAAGGCAAGTTGTTGAAAAACCACTGCGTAGTTTGCGTACTCTAAAATTGATTGTTTGGTGTGTTGTTAGGAACAATAGGAATCATCGGACCTTATTATCTTTTGAGGAATAATGAACTATGACAAGTATCTTTTTATTGCAAGGATATGCAGTTTTCAAACTAAAGACGATGCTATGCCGAAAACTGCATATCCAGATACATAAATATAATGATGCTTGGTGTGTTTTATATCTTTCTAATAGCGAGTACGATTTTCTTCCATTTTGTACTAAAATATCCACTTCAAGATTCAAAAATCTTCTGTTTTCTTTACTAGTTTTAGTATCTTACTTTCACTACACCTTGATACACTGACCCTTAGCATCGTTAACATTTTATGGGTTGGATCTAAATATGATACATGGACGAATTTTAGATTGGTGAGTTCTGGAACGGAAATATTTAAAGAAATATGGAGATTGCACATATTTCAGGCTTCATAAATTTCTACTATTGTAATACAATGTCACAAATCCCAATAACCCAAACCAAACAGAGGAAAGTCCAACTGGTGTAGCCGCTCAGGTCAAGAACGTAACAATCAATACAATTGTAAGTCAAATAATAAGATATGACTCTGAAACTGTCTTTACTGGATTGGGATCACTTTTCTATTTTTAGTAGAGCTATAATATGTCAGACAATGGCTGATTGACAAGGTTTGTAAAGTTAAGACACCTGCAGCAACGAAATAACGTACATGAACAGGAAAATATCAAATTAATAATGAGAAGAACGTTTCAACATTTCACTCCTGCCACAATCAAATTTGGGTATCACTAACAGTAAACCCATAAACGGATTGTACACTCTTATATCGTTTTTGAAAATTATTTAGGTTACTCAGTTCAGTAAGTTCAAATGAAAATTTAGTGGGAGGAACTTACTCTGGAAGTAATCCTGCAGTTATGTTGTTCTTCTTCAAATCCTGACAATGTTCCTCGTTCCTCCTTAACCAACCCAATTTTCCTAGCTAAATTATAACATTATATATAAAACTATGGTCATAAGCTTCAAGCTATCCCTCATGCTAACCATTAACAGAACTCTAGCTTCTTCCAGATCAAGATGAAGCAGTACACAAAACAGAACCTTGCCCCTCAAATAACTTCTGCCTGTTCCAATCCTTCCCAACGGCCCAAAGAGAGCTAGCCTGAACCAGAAGCTGAAATTTTACCTCTCAGCTTCAAATCCTGACAATGTTCCTCGTTCCTCCCAAGCAAAAACATTTCCCAGCTAAATTCCAGCCTAACAAGTAATCCCTTGAACAGAACCTTTTCTACTTTGGATACTATCAACAAAACTCTGGCTTAATTCGAACCAAAAGGAAGCTGTTCACAAAACAGAACCTTACCCCCCAAATAACCTCTGTATGTAGTCATGTGAGTTGAGGATTTGGTTAAATCAAATGACGAAATGTAGAGAAATCCAATATGTTTCTGGAATCAATACATATCACTCTTAAGTGTCCAATAGATTTTGAAAATTTACGACCTTTCTTAAGCATAATAATTATAACTGTAAATATCAACATTAACAAAGAATATGATCGAATTCCAGACAAATTAGTAGTAAACTAGCGATATACCTCTTATTGTCACAGTTACCTGCTCGCATACAATCTTCTATAACAAAAGAGAAAGGTAGGTACCTAATATCAAATAAGATAATTAGCCATGAACGACTAGGCGGTGTATAATTTTTTACATTGTAGCTAACAGTAAACCGTTCGTAAGCATATTTTAAAAATTAATTTAAATATTCCACACATATTTAGCCATATAAACCAATGGAATGTATACTTATGCTTAGTAATGGTAGATCATCATTTTTTTTGCACTCATATTTTACCTACTTGATTAATCTAGCTTTTTACACTTTTTATGTTTACGGTGAGATCTTGAATAGGTTCCCATAAGAAAAATGGTCAGTCATTAAACGGATTATCTAGCAATGTTTAATTGGGTGTAAATAATTTTCTGACATAGATATCTCAGTAAAATTAGACATGATTACTCGGTGGCTATGTTTAAGTTAGTATAATAATATTTAAAGAATAATAAATTGTTGCTGTAGCAACTAATTTAGTCAAAATTATCAAAATAAAAGGTTATTCCAATGCAAAAGTAAGGCGTTCGATGCTCTTAATCATAAATTTGCGTTTCTTACGAAGGGTATACATTCAATACATGTGCACAATTTGAAAGACAAATGGTTTGAGGTCTAGCTGCTGTTACGCTTTCTTCATTGCAGATGTATGTGCCTTGATTGTATGTGTACTAATGATGAATATTCAAGGATTGTGTAAAATTTTAGTTAAATGGAATATTGAAAGCAGTTCTGATATATACTACTAGTCAAAAGTATTATCCAAAGAAATCTTTTTTTCAAAAGTCGAATAAACACTAAACGTATTTCATAATTTTAGTTATTTGTCGTAAATATATTAAGAAAAATTTAATAGATTAAATTGAACCCTAGGTAGTCTTTATCAAAAAAGGAAAAGTAGTCATTTTTCTTTTGAATTTCCTGATTGTAAGACTAAAACATATGTTTCCATCGTAATTTTTCCCGTTCTAAAACTCATATCAATTTGAAATTCATCCATATATCATCTTTTAGTCCGACTCATTTAGATTTTTCGCGTTTTAGGGTGAACACTGCGACCCCATCAGATTTATTTATTTATTGTGGTTCCTCAATTACTACCTTCTCAAGCATTGGCTACAAGTTTAGGCTTGAATCCATTCAGGAATTGCTTGGCATACTTCTGGCCTGGAATATATTTCTACCGGTCTTGAGACTTCTTTTCTTTGCATTGCTGATTTAACTACCGTGTATGCCGTGCCTACAAAGGGCCTGATTTTTGTCAGCAATTAACGAGCCTGTACTATATTATATTTAAATCGGGATCAATGCTGAACACTGCATTAACTTTTTGAATCAGTTTATTTCCAATATCACCGGGAATACTTTTTAATTTATTGATAGTGTCGTCTCTCAATTTTATATTTCTACAGTTACGAATTTGGCGAGCATATCCCAATTTATTAGTGAAGTCTTGGATAGACGTGGTCAAGTTGATGTGATTTATACAGACCTGTCCAAGGCTTTTGACATGATCAATCATGAAATTTTGTTAGTGAAGCTGAGCTCCTTCGGTTTTGTTCCTTCGGCGGTAAGTCTCCTCGAATCCTACCTGAAACAGAGAAAGTGTTATGTAACTTATAACGGATATTGCTCTCGTAACTTTGTTCTTTCCTCTGGCGTCGTCCAGGGATCAAATCTGGGACCGTTACTGTTTGTGCTTTATATTAACGACCTGCTTTTGAAAATTGACCTTCCCACCCTTGCTTATGCAGACGATATTAAAATCTTCTCGAAAATATCTTCCGTTGATGACATGAGGAAATTGCAAAATGGTCTTGTTATGTTGGTAGAATGGTGTGAGCTTTTTGGGCTCAAGTTAAATGTTGATAAATGCTGTGTACTTACATACTCGCGTTCTTGTTCACCGTACTTATTGTCCTACCAAATCAGAGGTACCAATTTGTCACGTAACCTTGAGTTTAAGAATTTGGGTGTACACTTCGATACCACTCTCACATTTAAAGCTCACATTAACAGTATCTGTTCTGAAGCCATGAAATCTCTGGGGTTTGTGATGCGTGCCTCTAAATACTTCAATGATCTTTCTTTATTAAAGTCGTTATACTTTGCCTTTGTACTCAGTAAACTGGAGTATGCCGCTCTAATTTGGTATCCCTTATATGCTTGTGACCTTCTAAATCTAGATCGTATCCATCGGAAATTTTTAAAATTCCTGTCATTTAAGATTGATGGAAGTTACCCTGAGAGAGGTACTCCACAGGATGGACTTCTGTTAAGGCACGACATGCTGGCTTTGAGTACGAGGAGGGATGGCATCTGCGAGAATTTCTACAGAAATTGCTTAGAAATGACATAGATTGTCCATACATACTGGAACGAATGAATTTTCTTGTGCCACGTTTGAATTCAAGATCTGATAGTGGCTTCATTCTTCCATTCGCAAGGACTAACACAATGAGACGAGCGCCGACGTATACTTTGTCCAGGGCGGCTAATAAACGTGACTTATTTAAGTAAAACATGTAAAAATTTACTCTTTATTTTTTTTTCATGTATTGCATTGTGTTTTTATTTTGTGTATATACTTACCTACATTTCTCCTGTTATTGGGCAATATGCCTGTTGGGAAAAATAAATGTTTATTATTATTATTATTATTATTATTATTATTATATTTCAACTTTCGAAGTATTGTACCGTCACTGCTTTAAGTGTTTAATATGGAAAATAATTACCTTAAAAACCTAATAATGTAATAAAGAATGGTTATAGTAAATATATATAGAATAATTTGAGGAGAGAGGTCGATGCGAATACTACGACTGCATACCATTCACTGATTCCTCGATCTTGAAATAATCACCGCGTATATCACATGCTTTGCATACGGCTCTGCTGTGGCTGACGTCATCCCATGTAATTTTGCCATTCTCTGATAATAACTCTGCTCAAGATTCTAAAAAACTTTCGCTAGTAGTAATGAATATAATTAAAGTGATACATTTTCGCACCTATTTTATTGAAGGAAATCAAGAAACATTCATTTTAGACCAATAAACATTCAAATACCCTACTACAACACACTGTTTTTATCTGAACAACCTAGTATGACGATTACACATTAACTTTTTCTCTTAATAACATAGTATTAAAACAGCAGATTGTAATTATTAATTAGACTCATTTCCTTACTAATAACTAATTAGTGTTTCTCTTGGAACACATTATTATTACTATTAACCAAGAAACAAATCCCAGAGCCTGGAAGCATTACATAAAGTAATGTTAAATATACACCAGCCCGTTGTGGTGTTCCGTTTATTATACACCTGTGCAAGATCGAGTGTTTAACGCGGTATGTAACTCTGTATATTCGCATGTTGCGTGCGTAAAAAAGTGAAACATGTATGTATATCTATGGATATACATATGCAGATTACGCGCACAAATTAATAACAGTGTTATCGTGTTCTATTAGCTTTTCTAACTCCTGATGGATATGCGGTAGTGTAGTTTTTCAGGTCAGCGTAAAAAAATGTATACATTGTTGCAAGAGTCGTTATTTTAATGGAAATTGAATGCTTATTCGCGTGTTGTATGTGAGAATATTTATGGTGTTTCTACTTTATACTTCATCGCTTTAAAATCTGACTCGAATTGAACGAATGGATTTATTAAATTAACATTTTGAGTGTGAAGAGGTGGTAGAAATACAATTCAAATTTCTTCAGGAAATTCTTTAATGTGAATGGGCATTTCGCAGCACTTCATGGCATCATTAGTAGAGTTGCTCAATTTGCGCTAACAGCCAGTGGCGGGCGCATAAAAATTTACACAAAATAAATGGTCAGAAATAAAATATTATACGTGCTCAAACACTTACCGTCTTAAGTCTTTTGTGAAATCACAAAGTGAATAATGTCTGTTGATATGCCAAAATCAGAATCTTTCTCTAAAACACATTCAAACCTTTCTAGAACACAAACATTTTTTGGGTCTTCTACCGCGCATAGCTGTGCGTGAACATGTTGCACTATTTGCAGAGATTCCACTAACGACACCGAACGATTTTGTAATTTTTCTATTGCCTCCACTAGTCCGAGGTAATTGTTCTGAATAGTTTTTAAATCCGTTTTAACCTGACTGTCATGAAATTTCGACTGGCTTTCCTTAATAGCCGCAGCTTCCTTTGGGTCGAATTGTAAAACCACCTTCTTAATATTCTCAAAATATTTATGATGATAAAACGCGGCTTGTAACAATGTTTCCCAACGTGTAAAAATAGGTTCTGGTGGCTCAGGCATACAGGGGCACAGTCTGTGAAATTTGCGAATACGTTTTGGGGATTTGACAAAGACTGCTTTTGTGTGCGCTGTTAAAGCGTCTACCTCAGGATAACATTTTCTAATACTATCTGCCACATGACTGAAAGCATGAATCTTACGCCTAATATGTAACAAGTTAGCACAATGTTTTTTAATAGACCGGCCTACAGAAAGCATGTTTGTGGCACCATCACTCATAAACATCAACAGTTGGTTTGTTGAAAGTTCAAACTTTTCCAATGTATTTAACACTAACTTTGAAATTATTTCGGCAGTACACTGTTGTATTCGTTTGGAGACTAATAGAATTGAAGGTGACGATTGATGTGATTCCATTTTACGTACCATTACATTAACCACAGAATGTTTTTTACGATCTGTTGTTTCGTCCACACATAACCACAGTTTTTTATCTTTCAACTCCCATTTAATTCTTTTTTCAACATGTTCACGAGCAGATGGCACAATTCTTTGTAACGATGCCCAACTTGGTAATTTGCAGTCCGAATATTTATTCCAAAAGAAGACATACTCTTCCTTGTCTAGTAAATTAAACGGTAGATTACATGCAATAAAGGTAACACATAAATTAAATTTAAATTTGTCGTAGTGTTGTGTGCAATTTTTTTTAAGAATCCTGTTTACTACTTACGTGACGTAGACAAGCCCTTTTGGACCAACATATTAAAGGGATGTTACAAACTACACATTGAATTTTAACGCCATCATAATTTAGGTCAGGCATTTCTGCTATAAATTCTGCAGCTTTGTCCAACATTGGTCGTTTTCGCGACGTTTTTAAAACAACATTCAATTTAGGGTGGCAACTGATACATTTTATACAGATTGACCAATTTCGAGGAAGTTCAATAATGGCCATTGTTTTCCTTCTTTGCTTTTTCAATTTGGACATGAATTGTGTCTGCTTCCATGTGGCTGCGTCCTCGCTCTAGGAATTTGTGGTAAATGATTATTGATCAGCCATGTTTGTGGAAATCATCCCAATATTGCTCAAAATCAGAAAAACTTACATGAACTAATTAGCTACATTCATATGAACTAACTTCAAAAGTTTATATTAGTTTCAAGTATATATATAACTCCAAAATCAAAATGTTCTGGGTTAGTCTAGTAAAAACAAACTTACCCTCAATAGATGTATTTCCTTTCAATGCCACTTGGACCATCGTCCTTCCTCTTTTGCAACTTAGGCCTTCGTAGGTTTTCATGCAAACAAACTGAATAGCTATAAGAACACCTTCTCAGAGACAGAGAGTAAACACACACATTTGCACATTGAGCAAACTGCTGATTCGCCAAGGACCACAGAATAAAATCAAAACGTGATATTCATTTCAGCAAAGGGCCTTCTTTGCATCAAGATTTTGTGTGGCAAAAGAGGCCAATGTGATCATTGGTTCTTTTTAAAGCTTAAATTGTAGAAGTGGTAAGGACATAGGCCTAAATTAATTTGTATATTTTCCTACGGATGCGGTACCAAAACAACCCCAAATCATTACCGATCCGCCTCCATGCTTGATTGTAGGTACTACACATGATTCTGATGCTCATCCTCCTTTCCAGCTTCGAACGAACGTTTTCTCTTACAACCGAAGGGCTCAAATTTGGACTCATCGGTCTACAAAACATTTTCTCACTCATCAACTGTGCAATCTTGATGCTCTCTAGCCCACTGCAGCCGTTTTACTTTATTTTGCTTGCGTAAGAGTGGTTTGCGCAACGCTATTCGGCCAAATAAATCACCTTATTTTAACCCCCTCTTCACGGTGGTTAAACCAACTCGTTTTTCACGCTGAATATTTATTTCAGGTGCAGTTTTTCGTCTATTTTACTCGTCATAAATATTCGACGATCTTCCGCTGGTGTTGTCACTTTCTATCATCCTGTTCGTTTTCTATTTAATGATGTGCCAGCCTCTTGATATTTTTTAACGTTATAGCCAATAGTTCGGCGATTTAATTTCAATTTTCTTGCGATTTCTCTGTTACTTCGGACAAGATTATGTAAAGCAACAATCATTGTGCATATTTCTAAAGGAAGCTCTCTTGTTTTCGGCATTTTAATACTAATTTCAGGTAATTTTATTATGGATATTCACTGTTTTCATAATTCTAGTTCGGGTAAATAGGGAATTGTCATCTTTACCTGTACTACATTAGATATTTATTAGTGAAGGATAATTGTATTACATTTTAGGTCTCTTTATGGCCCTACCCTGGACCCCTGATTATCGGATTAAGAAGATTCAATCTATTACTAAGTATCAGAGGAGTCTTCCGGAATTATTTAATGTGATATTTTTCTCTCTCAATAAATAGATAATTTTCTAAAATCCAAGCAAAAATGTAAGTGGGCAAATAATTATGGCCGGTAGTGTATGAACTTTGCTCATCGACCGGACTGTCTTTAAAACTTTGCCTTTACGATGGTCGCATGACTTTACCAGACAGGAAGTGCACCTGTGATTCGTTAATTACATTATTATTCCGGTGGTGTAATTAAGACGGACATTTGTTTAAATTCTAATCCGATATATCTACATTTACTTGATATTGATCGTGAATCATTCAGTATATAACCGGAATAATTGATCATTTTCCTCTACTTGCAGTTTCTTATATATAAACGTGTAACAGAGCAGCTTACAGATGTTTGCAAACAACATGAATGAAGGAAACATGAAAGATAATTAGTTCATCAAAAAACTCGAATATTTTGTTCAAAATACTAACGCAACGTTTATAGTGCATGAGAATATACCAAAAATATATCCACCATGGTACTTAAGAGTAATAATCTTTTCATATAATACAAAATTTGTTTTAATTTACCATTATCAATTTCAAACGGTAATTAATTAAAATAGCAATTTACAAATTACATGTATATTCTCTAGGTTACATTTTTGTTTCTTTCAGTTGATTTCCTACGCTTGCTCGTGAGAACTTCTCAACGCCTATGACATAAATTAGGCATGTTTGTTGTTGTGAGATACGGATCTGTGTGTTGAAACAGAGCCCCTATTTAAAGTGCCATTTTCCTAATTATCCGCTGACTATTTAGTCTAACTAGACATTAGCTTGGTAATATACGTAAAAATATGTAAATATCCCCCCACGAAATATATCGCGTTATATTACGGTTTCTGGGTGTACGTGAGCTGTCAAAATTGAATGTACGATTATCTATAATGGGTTGCGTAGTGTAGCTTTTACGATTTGTTAATTGTTGCTAATTTGAATTTTAAAACGATAAATCTTTTTTCTTCAGTAGGGGGTTTTCCGGGCTGAGAAATTAAGAATTCCTTTCTCTCAATTATAAGTAATAGATGATTCAACTTGAATATAATTTTTCACTGAAATCGTGGGCTACACGCTTTGGCAACCCAAATCGTACGAAAATTAAATTTTTTGGGTTTTAGTTAAAGTTAGAATTTGAATGGTTTTGTCAGATTTGAATTTTTAAAAATCGCAACTCAAACTCGTAAATGCTTACTCGTTCTTTGTATTTTTATTGCGTCATAACTAGAGTTGCTCACTAACGCCAACGTGCAGTGGCAGAGGTTCGATACAACCCTCAGTATAACTGCGAGTCTCAACCAGATCTGTTGTGTATACATGTACGCTGCCGTAAATACTATTTCGTAGTTCTACGTTTGTTTTGAAAATGTTGCCTACGTCGCGAAAACGACCAATGTTGGACAAAGTTACAGAATTTATAGCAGAAATGCTTGACCTAAATTATGATGGCGTTAAAATTCAATGTGTAGTTTGTAATATCCCTTTAATGTGTTGGTCCAAAAGGGATTATCTACGTCACGTAAATAGTAAAGAGCATTTTTCAAAAAAAAATGCACACGATACTGACAAATTTAAATTTAATTTATGTGTTACCTTTATTGCATGTAATCTACCGTTTAATTTGCTAGAAAAGGAAGCATATATCTTCTTTTGGAATAAATATTCGGACTGCAAATTACCAAGTCGGGCATCGTTACAAAAAATTGTGCCATCTGCTCGTGAACATGTTGCAAAAAGAATTAAATCGGAGTTGAAAGATAAAAAACTGTGGTTATGTGTGGACGAAACAACAGATCGTAAAAAGCATGCTGTGGTTAATGTAATGGTACGTTCAATGGAACCACATCAATCGTCACCTACAATTCTATTAGCTTCCAGACGAGTACAAGAATGTACTGCCGAAATAATTTCAAAGTTAGTGTTAAATACATTGGAAAAGTTTGAATTTTCAACAAAGCAACTGTTGATGTTTATGAATGATGGTGCCGCAAACATGCTTTCTGTAGGCCGGTCTCTTAAAAAACATTGTTATATATTACGTGTAAAATTCATGCTCTCAATCTTGTGGCGGATAGTATCAGAAAATGTTATCCTGAGGTAGACACTTTAATAGCGCATACAAAAGCAGTGTTTGTCAAATCCCCAAAACGTATTCGCAAATTTCACAGACTGTGCCCCCGTATGCCTTTTTTTTTCGTCACATAGCACGTAAAGGATGTCAAATAAGTGGAGGAACAAATTTCAATCTTATATTTTTAAATTTACAAAAACTTGATCTACTTGAACTGTATATTTTTTTGAAAAGTGTGATAAAAGAACTATTTTAAAAGATCTAACATTGTTTGCTTAATCTCCTTTCGTCCAATTTGTTTGAGCATCTTCATACCATGATTCATTAGCGATTGCTCATAGTCTCTAGACACTTCCGTTGCAATTTTCTTCCATATTCTCTTAAATCCTGCAACATTTTTGGGGGTTCTTTTGAAATTCGCATATCGCCCTTTGCATAAGGAGCAATATTGTTCAATTAGTCTCGCTTGGGGGAGATTAGGTGGGTTTTGATCTTTGAATGTTATGTTCATTCAAGTACTCGGTAATATTTCTGGCGTAATGCATGGTTGCCAGGTCTGGCCAGAATAAAATTTGATCTTTATTACGGTACTGGCGAATGAACGGATAATACATTCCTTCAAATATGTTGTCGCATTCATAGTCCTTTCACAAATATAAGGTTCGGATACATTGCCAAATTGATCAAGGGCCTGCCATACTAAATATTTTTTGAAGAATTTCGTTTTTGTATGAAATTTATGTATACATTCTAGTTCTGGAGGGTTGGAACTATGGTAAAACTTTCGACCTGGTACTTCAGCAGGGTCTGCAGGAACATAAGTTTCGTCATCAATAATTAGTATTTCCTGACCGCATTTTCTTACAATATAACTGGCACCAGTTTTTGCACGTTGTTCTTGATTGTTAATGTATTTGGAAACTGTTTTCTTTGTCCTAGCCTTAATCTTTGTCCTAGCCTTAATCTTTAGCTTCTTAACATTAATATAGTTTAGAATAGATCTTGCTATATTAAGCTTGTGAGCCAATTTTCGTACAGAAATTGAGGGTGACTTCTTAAATGCCTTCTCAATCACGCGTTGATTACGTTTACGTAATAATGCACAACCCATTTTGCAATAATTTCATTTGCGCGTCTCGCCGTTTTTTACGCATCGGTTACTTTGTCAGAAATGTCACAATTTATCAAAGCCAACTGTTGGCGCTTTCATACGTCCACATATTATTAATTCATTTAATACGCACACCAGCAAAAAAAATTTTTGTTCCTCTATTTATGAGGCATAGTTTAGTTTCTACTTTATCTCTGTACTTTAATTGTTTTTGGTAAAAAAATTCATTCACTATATGGTTCCGCTTGACATCTAAAAATTTTTTGAAGTATTGTAGGGTCACCAAAGAAGACTATAAGCATAGATTTTGGTTAAACTTTGGTCGTCTAAAAGCTCGAATTTAAATATCCATGGTTTGCTTTTTGTTTACCACTCCAAATATGAATTTTGACTCAGTTTCCAAACAATTTTCCTATTGTTCGACAGACAAGTTCTTGGTAATACAAGTTTCTCACATCTGTAATGTTAATTTTTTTACATTATCTGCATAATCTTAACCGTTATTTAAAGAAACAAACAAATAATTTTAAAAAGGGAAATACTACAGTAATGACTGAAAATTCAATGAATACAACTTCGAAAAATGTAAAAATTATTTTCTAGACATCATCCTTCCTTTATGCTGGTATTTATTCCGCTCCTTGGAGAATATCCTCCTCAGTAAAGCAAACAGTGCCTAATTAAAATGTCTGAAATAGTCCAATTCTCCGAAAAGACTCCATACTTTCTTATACACACGTTAAAAACAATAAAAACCTACACATGTTGCATATATCTATATGTATGTCTTATGTATAAAAATAATTATGTTACTGATCGTTAGCTAGCGTTTAAGTTTCTTGTTTTACTCAAATTGATACATGCTACTGAACAGAGTCGGACCAGAAAGGTATAATTTAGCGTTCGAGGGTTTCAGACGAAAACGAAAAATTCACTAGCTTCTTGGAAATTCATAACAAACGCTTTCGCTACCAAGGGAAACAAGGAGCTTTCAACATCCATGTGGATGCGTGTATATATGATGTGTTTAGCTACGTAGCTTGCTTCCTACGAAATTACCATTAATTTGTCGAGTGTAGACCGTAAATTAAAAATATAAATGACCTAGATAATTAGATTAATATCTATTAATTAATATAATAATCTATTAATTTATTAATAATATAGATAACTTTTAGGATTGTTAATCTACTGACGGCCCGAAAAAGGTAAATAATATAGAAGAGACATTTTAAAAGGAAAACAGTCAATCTTTGCTATTTTTTGTCACACGCAGAGAAACGTTTACTTGTATCGAGACTGTCCGTCTCATTTCAAGACAATTACTGTTTTAATCATCCACAATGCAATAACTGTGTTGAATCAAAAGAAATACTTTCTTTGCGTTTTTTTCTCCGCTTAATGTTCAAACAAAAGTATACTTTAATATGGAAGAACAGATGAAAAAGTGCCTAGAAACAATAACCAAGATAATGCTGATATATAACTCCGGTATTGATGGAGTCACCTCCGGCAAAAACAATGTGAGAAGAGAGAAGCACTAATGCTTTTTGCTCCTGCCCACTAATCTTTAAAAGCAGCATTAAAATATTTCCTGGCGCCACCTAGTGTCATGAGATATAGTCATGCTGTCCTAGAAAGTAACGACAGAAACCATAGAATGATATAACCTTTAACGTACAATGTTTCACAAACATTTTCAAAAGATACCAATTAATGTAATATGAATATTTCATTAACTTAAAACTAAATGATCTACTGAAACAGTAGCAAGCCTGCTAAGCAGTCTTGCTGCTGATGATAATAGCTTGGCTATCGAAACGTGCGTCCAGTACGAGTTAAGTGTTGTGGTAAGGATTTTTAGTGAACTGTTTCAGTGTTCCAGTGCCGCAGATTTAAAGTACCCGATTACTAAATGATTTACTTGGAAGAAACATTTTTCTGTCTTGGATTCTTTTGACTTTCTAACCCCAAGAAAATATTTATTTAATACAAATAAAATTTCAAGAAAATTATTTTCTTTCTTGCATAGGGACTGATTTTTGCAAGAAACCATCTTCTTGGTGCAAGAAACCATCTCTCTGAGTGCATTTTCTATGATTTTTAAGACAGAAATTCTTGATCTTTTGCTAGTACATTGAGTTACTTTTATCATGTCGACCATACCAAAATAACGAAAAATATATAAAATAATTAAAAACATTCTGCAAAAACTTGATAAAAACAACGATTAATAAAATGCTAAAGCTACGTGGAGAGCTAAAGTAACATCTCGGAATGATTTTTTCATGGGTCGTGAAAGCCTGCCTTGTGTACATACATAAAGTCTACTTTATATGAGAAATTTATTTATTGATCAATATATGGAAAGTTTTTCTTCACTATTTGCTTTTGCTTCAAAAACTAGGTCAAGTAACATGCATATGAGTAATTACTAAGGTATGCTCTATAAAGGGAGGTATTGTCACTTCCTTCTTTAAATAAAATACCTCCAAAATCGATAATTAAAGGACAATAGAACCACATATTTTCAAATGTTCATAATTTTTAAGTGAAAAATGGCGGACTGACAATACCTCTACAAAATACGGCTATATCTTACAAATTTATGTAAAATATCAAAGAAAAAGTTACTGTTTAAAAGTTATTACCTTTGTCAATTTTCAACACTCTAGTACAGCTTTAATAATTTTTAATCTTTTTTAGACAACCCAATCTGCATAAAATTATTTCTTTAAACAAAACGTCGCCAATCGTATTTTTTTTTTTGTTACTAAATGTTGCTTTCATTACGTAAACTTTACGTAAATAAAAAATAACTACAAAATCTATATTGTTACGACTTTTTTTTAACAAGTTTAAATGATTTATGTTCTTATTTCGGGCCTCGACTATTGAAGGAAATTCAAAAAGACATTTAATTTTATTTTTTTTACAAATTTTTTACTGTTTTAGTAAATTCTTGCCTGGGGATGTGTGTAATGCACGAAACCGGCAACATTGTCTGAGTGAATGTAAAATTTTGTGAGTGAAGACGTTACCTACGATATACGCAAAGCCTGCGCGCTTGACGTCAGCAGGCTGTGACGTATTTTGATATAGGTCATATAAACCCGTTTACACACTGAGACCATCTCTGCGTTTTGAATTGGTTTATCCCAATTATATTGGTTTTATTTTAAAAAATATTGTATAGTGATATCTCTGTACTTTGTTGGTAATACCTGCAATATTTTTCTAGTGTTGTATAAGCGATAAAAACGACGTACCCTAACCTAAGATGGCGTCGGTTGTTTTGTTTGTGAGTTACACTTTGTAACGTTTTTCAACAGCTACAGATTCAAGGACCGGTGAAACTATAACTGTAAGTTTAAAATATCCTATGCTTAAAAAATATGCTATTCCAATTCAATTCCCTAACTGTCCATTGTATTTGACAAAAAACGTGATGAAAAAGATGTTATTGTTCAAGTAGTTTTATATTCTTACGTTATATTTAACAAAATTATCTTTAAACACGAAGAGATCTTTTTAAATGTGTTAAACGTTCTGTTTTAATACAATATATTTTAAATTATCACCGAACGTTGCCATTTTGGATGCTGATATATGTAAATGTCATATTCACAGCAGTGAACGTATTGCAACAATTATAATAACTTGTTCTACAAATACCCTACTTAAAAATGATTGTGAGAAACGTAATGATAGATTAGGTAAAACACCACATAAGAGGAAATTAAAGACCCTGGTTAAATAGCATCTCTGTAAATTTTCTCGTGAAGTTGAACAAAATTTCGAATAAAATTGCAATTATTAGTTTCGTCCAAATACACGTATAATTACAAATAATAATAATTAGTCGATAAAATATCCACCACAAATACATACATCCGTCACGAAAACGGTGCTCGGTTACGCGTTTGGTTTTTGCTTTTCATTTTTTCCAAAATAAAATCAAATGGAATGCGAAGAAGTGCTCAGTTGACGATTGGCATCCTCTTTAAACCGGATGCCCTTCAAAACTTAAAAAGAATTGCAAAAAACGATTCCTTTATCGCTTAGATTAATATCATGTATGGCGATACATCGCCTATCGAGCGTGACGTCATCGAAGAGCGCTGAAGCCTTCTAGTTTTGGAGGTAATGACTTAATGCAGTAAATTATTCATATTGCTTGTGATTTTAAAAAGGCTAATGTAGAGGTTATCTACAGAATAATGTTGAAACAAATGTGAACTTAATGTAGAAGTAAACATGAAGAAAGTGTCTAGAAACAATAACCAAGCTAATGCAAATAAATAGCTTCTGGCATTGATGCAATCACTACCGTCAAAAACAATAGGAGTAGAAAGAAGCATTAAAGCTTCTTGCTCCTGACGACATTGCTCTTATATCTCTCAGATTATGCCACTAATCTTCAAAAACAGCAACTGAAATATTTCCTGGCGCCATCTAGTGTCAGTAGTTATAGTCATGCCGTCCTAGATTGTAGCGACGGAACCAGAATACAGATACCAGACTTACCCGTACAATGATATAAACTTTAATGCACAATGTTTCATAAACATTTTCAAAAGATACCGATTAATGTAATATTTTTTTTCTTTTTATTACTATTTACCAGGTGTACTAATTTAACTATAGTTTGTTTTTAAATATATAATAAATAATAACGATAATAAAAAGGGATGAGTAAATTTAAATATTAACTCATTAATTATTAAACTACATAAATGTAATCCCTATTTAATTGAATTATTAAAGAAATAATTTAATTACACTGCAACCTATAGAAAAAAACTTGTTCATTAATTCATTCACTTGCTCTTAATTTTAATTATTAACTTTAGGTTTTTCTTTCCATTATTGTAATCAAATATTGGCTTTTAATCAGAACAAGCAGCGAAGAATCGGTAACATCGTATTTTCAGTATATTGAAGCCGGTATGTATGGCTGAATTTATACAAATGAGATAATCTAATATAATAGAATGAAAATATTCCAATATAAGAAAGTACGCATTTAGACGATAATAAAATTCGAAAACAAAGTGGAATTGTTTTAGTTCTGCATGCATCCCACTTACCGCAGACAATTCTAAGGGCAATTTAGAATTGTTTCGAGGTTAAATTATGGTCTCCCCGCTGATTTATCGGTAATGGATTCGGAAAAATATCCGCCATACAACCGCCAGCTCCTGTACAACCACCTCCGGACCAATGCAAACACAGAAATCGTGTTTTAGAAAATAGCAATTATTCGTCAGAATATCTTATGCTATACGTAAGATGTGTTATTATCATTTGGACCAAAACGCTTCGATTTGGGACCCGAAAATGTTGACCATGCAATTGTTTTTTGTTATTCTATTTTATTCTTTTTAATTGGCAAGTATTTAAGCCGACCAACCATATTCGTCCGTTACGGGAAGAAAAAATATCCATCAACAAGAGTAAAAAAAGAGCTATTCATTTAGTATAATTGGTGTGTTTGAACGTGAAGCACGAAGAAGCGAGATAATAATAATAACGAAGAAGGAAGAAAAAAAAGCAAGAGCAAAAATATGAGATTATGAAGACGAGGAACACTGGACTCATCGTACACAGTGAACAGATCCAATTTCACACATTCTTATTCTAAATGGTCCGATACCTTTGGTGTTGCGCTATGGCCAATAACAATTACATAAATTGCGATATAGCAAAAGATTGCTATGAAGGAAAAAAACGCCATGCTTCTTGGCTATGCAAATGAAATAAATACACTGTCGCTTATAAAAATTTGCACTGATGTACTACGTTCAGGACGAAAGAAAAAAATTCAATAAAACTCTAGCGAATTTTAGCAAGCAAAAATAATCTGACACATCACGAATTATTAATAGATTTTGAGCTCTTATAATACATACGTAAGTTATATAAGATGAATGAAAACTAATAACTAGTAACTTCACTAACAAGGGAACATCGGCAACCCGCACTTCTCGACTTCCATGAAACTGCACAGACCGAAAGAGTACCTTGGTATAAGAACACCATTTTTTTCTTACCTAGCGTATCTCGCCGATTTGGGGGTACAGCCCCCTCCAAAGATTTTTATGTTTTTTTTATTTATGTAAATATCTCGGAAATTATAACAGATATTTTTTCTTTTTAGAATATAATTTGAAGTAAATTACATAGTCTCGAGGATGACGCGAATTATTTTCGGAAAAAATTTATAACGCGGGACCGCCCCTCACCCCCTTTTTTTTATTTTTTTTTTCTTTATTTTTCACAAATAACGTATATTACATAGTCTAAAGGATGGCGCGAATTATTTTCGGGAATAATTAATAACGGGCGACCGGGGACCCCCCTCCCCCCTTCTTTTTTATTTTTTTTTTCTTTATTTTTCACAAATAAAGTATATTACATAGTCTAAAGGATGGCGTGAATTATTTTCGGGAAAAATTAATAACGGGGGACCGGGTACCCCATACCCCCATTTTTTTACATTTTTATATTTTATTTTTTCACAAATAGAGTCGGTTTTATGTAGAATATGTTTGTGGTCAAATTGAGACAGTTAATAATAAAGATATTAAAAGACGATAATAAAACTGTACTTGTCATTGATTGTCGTTATAAATATATATTTATTTAGAAATTATTTATTATTTCGATACATGCTTTAAGAAATACTATAATATAATGTGATTGAAATGACCACAGGTGGCCGTTTAAGATAATGTATGAGAAGCGTTCTTTCGTGCAGTGTAAATTTACAGCTCGGCATATTCTATAGAGCAATATTCATATAACTAACTTGTGTGCAACTAACACATTTTCGGAAAACAGTGGAACAGAATAAAAAAGAAAGTGTGATGCTTATGAGACATTCAATACACTACACACTGTAATGTGATTATTGAAATTATAATTATGACTGGTAGTATTATACATATAGTAATTATGCTATGTAGTGATTACAGTAATGGTAGTCAGTATAAAAGTGTTCAAAACACGGGTATTGCTTGCACCACGAACAACGCACAATAGCAGATTTTTCACAAACACTACACAAGGGCGTAAACTCCGCGTCTTTAGCAAAACAAAACTGTTCTAGATCTTTAAAGGATTCCGATCTTTCGTCCACGTATCCACTCTTATACCACGAGTATTTGAAGACATCGAAAAATCTCGCTGAAGGAAACTGATTGCGGGTCAACGATTGCAGTTTAATAATACTATTTCTCTGATGCAAATCTATGTCGTAGTTCATAAGAATCACTGTATCAGAAAAAGTTCTAATAAAATTTTTCCATAATCTAAAACCAATCACATCTAGAGGTTGTACCATTGCTGTTGTTTTCTTAGGGATATTTAAAATGTTAACAGTTTTATCTTTTGGCACCGATTTCTGAAGTTCGGCAACACAATGTCCACTCCAAGAATCAATCAAGAGAACACCTTTTGGTCCGATATTTGGTAAGAAAACATCTGTTAGCCAGGTTTTGAAATGATTTGTTCTTTTCTATAATACCTTTGTTAAAAAAGGATTCGCTAGAAATAAGTGGGAACAAACCTTCTAATTAGAAATTTTGAACGATCTTTTTTCTTAAATTACTATATTCAATACACCAGTTTAAGTTTTACGTCATTTTCACAACTACAACTTTCTGGTGTAATTATTTCACCCAAGGAAAGGTTAATAAAGGCATTCTTGTGTTAATATATTCTAAAACTGTTAGAGATATGTATAGATACCATGTATGCAACATAAAAGACAATTAAATTTTCTATTTTAAGCGTAAAAATATACCTAGCGTTCAGTAACAAAGTTATACACGATTAAAATTCACAATAATGTACTGTAACGTCTTGAACATCCAGTATAATATTTAATCTTATAAAATATCACCACAAATACTCCAAAAAGTCTGGAATTTATAAATAAATTAAATTAATCCATTCTAACGAAGGTCACATGTTCAAAAAGAAATTAAATATTACGAAAACAGTGGGAAATAGGTATGGGGAATCTTGAAAAATATGGGTCAATTTTTTTCACCAAGAATTCCAAAATGTATCAGAATACCAAATATTCAATATTCTTATGTATGCTAGGTTCCTTGAAACCCCTAGCATATCGCAAAATATTTTTAAAATGTAGACCCTCCGGAAACCCCTAAACAGAATTTTTCTAATATTCTTCATTTCTTTATACCTCTTACATGTATGGTTATTAAGATTATAAGTTCTACTCACTTGCTTGACTATTCAAACTTTTACGAACAGCAGTGTACCAATCACTACTAGGACCACAGATTAGAATATGCATATATAATTCCTATATAATAATCCACGCTGCCGAACACAATACAATTAAATGAATATTATTCCAGTTCGATGTACCTTAATGGGGCAGATTCATAATTTAAATTAAATTAGATTTCTAGTTAATATAGCGACCGAGGCGTGTGCGCGATGTCTGCCTGCAGTTCCCTGATATTTATCTTTCTACCGGTTAATTTAAATAAACTCTTTTATCATGAAAATCAACTAACAGCGCTGCTTATAACTGTTGGGATTTCGCTGAACGCACGCTAGTCGTATAGGTATTCATTCATCTCTTAATTATTTATTCATACATATGGTGTGTGTATGCATGTACATGCCGGGCTATAATAAGGTAGTTTAGTTAGTTAATTTAGTATATGTATATAAACAGCTGACTTGTAATAATTGACTACGTTTATATTTTCGTTTTGTAATAATAGAGCAAAGTTTATTAACAGGATTTTAGTTGAATCGTTTATTTCAGAAAGAGGCTAATTATCATTTTAGTACTCTTGAGAAAAATAAGAAACACTCTATATTTTGAAATACATTAGCGAATGATTATTTTTCACTATCTGGTATATTACGTATTCAAGTGGCGCACCGCACAAAAGTAGGTACATAATATACAATATTAGTGAAAAATAATATTGTTACCTTTTCCTGTCGTCTCGATGTCCACTGTGGCAATTGGCAACCGCCCTGGTAAACTGCGTAGAATTGCAACATCAGCAACGCTTCCATTGTCAATTCATTCAGCCGTCGACGGTGTGGTGAATACGTTGTCGTATACTTCGAAAATGATCGACATCCAGTGAAGTAAGATTTGCAAATGTCAGATATTCCTTTTCCCATCTGGGCACTCTTAATTTTCAGTTATAGACCGAACCTTTTGTAAATCGGGATTTTTCGTTAAAATTGCACCAAATTTTTGAGCAACATCGACTCCAATAGTGTTCGTCAAGTTTTCTAAAGCGGCTTGTAAATTGTTGATGCAATTCAATGCGTCTCGTGCAGATAAGTGACTGTTTTCTAATTACTCAATAGCTTGTGCAACTTCAGAATTGTTCATGGAAATTTCATCTATTTGTTGTTGAACGTCCGAATTGGAAAAAAGTTGCTGACTATCTCGAACTGCTGCAGAATCATTTGAATCAAGTTTCAAGATGACATTTTCCACTTGTGAAAAATATTTCTGATAGTAAGATGCCTGGAGCCATATTCCCCATCGCGTTATTACAGGCTGAGGTGATGGTGGTAATTTCGGGCACAATTGTTTGAATACACGGATGTGTTTGGGAGATTTGATGAACACTTTTTTGGTAGATGCTATTAACTTGTCCACCATCGGATATTTCTTTCGAATGGTTTCTGCTATGAGGTGACATGCGTGTATGAGGCATGTTATGTGAAGAAGAGTCGGAAAGCATATTTTCAACATCCTACCAACTGTCAGCATTGTTACGGCTCCGTCAGTAACGAACATCGTGACTTGGGTTCTTGTGATACAAAATCCTCTCAACGAATCTTTTATTATCTTGACAACGGTTTCTGCATTAGTTTTCTGAATCCTTTTACTAGACAACAACAATGAAGCTGGTGGACCATCACGTTTTAAAGGACGCGCTACAACATGAATGACGCTGTGTTTCTGAGCATCAGTTGTTTCATCCACCCATAGGCAGATTTTCTTATTTCTCAACTCGTCTTTTATACATTTCTTTACTGCACCCTGCAAACGTGGCAAATTGTATCGTAATTGCATAAATGCTGGCAGCTTCCATGAGGGAACGTACTTAGCCCAAAAAAGACGAAAGTGTTCATTAGATACTAGATGTTGTAGGATATTGCACACACTTAACACAAAAATAAAATCATATAAAAATTGTCAGTATGGAATACTGTTTCTTAAATTCAATACATTACATATAACATCCAGGTAAGTATAATTTGAACATATATTTACTAATATTTTCTTGTTCCTCCTCTGTGTTGTATTATTTCCCCAATCCTTTTTGGCATACTGCCAATGCAGCTTTTTATTGATTTTTTTTTTAAATTTCGTCGTTATTACGCCATACATCTTCAATATGTTGTAATTCTTCCTTTGTAGTTGAGTTTTGTGTACTTACGATGTTTTTCAAGACATTCCACGTATTTTCAATGATACTTTAAAGAATGTTAATTTTATTTGTATGTGTCTATTTTCGCGGTCAATTATTATCATAATGGGAAATAAGAAGGATATAACCACAGAGAAAAAACACAAACTGTTCTAAGAATCGCGAAATTAATTAAGGAGAATATTCCTAATACAAGTAGCAAAACAACTGTAGGAGATGATCGTCGCATAGTAAAAGTGGCTACAGAACATCGTTTTTTATCCACCAAAGATATTCATAAAATTCTTAGTGGAGAAGGTATACAAATATTTGCCCTAACAGTCTGTAGACGTCTTCATCAAGCATGCTTGGAATGCAGACGTCCGGCAAAGAAGCCAAGACTTACATCTAAAATGAAAGTGCCACGATTTCAATGGGCAAAAGAATATAAAAAATATACAGTTGAAGATTGGGGAAAGGTAAGTTTCATTTGTCATCTATATTTTTGGTCAAACTTCTCTACATTTTTTACTTTTTCCTAGACTATTTATAGCAACGAATCACAGCTAGAGGAGCTAAATGAGAGAAGCCAATTTGTTCGTCGACGTCCTTCAGAGCATTATAAAGAATCATGTACTATCAAATCTATTGAACATCTCCCATCTCTAATGGTTTGGTCGTGTATTACAACAGAAGGACCGGGACCACTATATCTCGTTAACGGAACAATTAAACAAATACAAAATAAAAAAGATTTACAAAATTATGTTATACCTTATATTGGTTCAATGGATTCAAGTCAAGGATCATATACTTTCATTCAAGACAATGCACCGTGTCATAAGGCAAAAAGTGTAATGCGATACCTTGAATCCAAAAACCAGCGTGTACTACCTTGACCAGGCAATTCACCAGACATAAACCCAATTGAAATGTGTGGAATGTCTTGAAAAACATCGTAGGTACACGAAACTCAACTACAAAGGAAGTATTGCATAATAGCGACGAAATTAAAAATACAATAAAAAGCTGCATTGGCAGTATGCCAAAAAGGAATGAGAAAATAAAACACGGAAGAGGAACAAGCAAATATTAGTAAATATATGTTCAAATTATACTTACTTGCATGTTATATGTAATTAAATAGTAATATTGCCAACATTTCCAACTGTTTTTTTTTTTAGTTTTACCACAGAATCAAGTGGACCTAATTCGATGGCCAGGGACTGTATTAAAACTTCAGTTAGCATGAAAAACAAAACTTGCACTTAGACCCTTTCAGCAATAAATTCAGAAATTGTAAGCAAACAATTGTTATTCTAATAACGTTTAATAATGAACAAATTTTGCAGAAACATAAAGAAATGATTATTATAAAGAAATGAATAATAATATATTCTATTTAGTTTTCGGTTTTCATTGTTTTTGCGTTTTTGCTTTGGTAGGCCTCTGAAGAATTTTATTGATGATCTTCATCAATGTAAGGCATCATTCGGCTCAAATGCTTCATTTTAGTTTGTAGGGTTGATACTTGTCCTGAGTGTGCAGTCATTGGCACGAAGGTTCTGGGCTTTTTAAGTGAGAATGTATGATTAGTAACGCTGGCCACGAGCGGTACCGCGCATCGGCGTAGAATCAGTTCGGACCGAGAGGAACGGTAGTATTACTTCGTCTGCGGAGCAGTACGGACATTTTCGCTGCCGGTTATTTGCGCAATTGTTTATCTGTCCTAGAAAAATTATGATTTCGTCAGCAAAACGACCGCGGTCGGACAAACTTCGAAAATTTATTGCAGAAATTCCGGACTTAATATATGAAGGTGCTAAAATTAAATGTGTAATCTGTAAAATCCCGTTAATGTGTTGGTCCAGACGACATTGTCTACGACACGTAAATAGTGAAAAGCATGTCTCAAAAAGAAATTGCGCACGAGACAATGAAAAATTTATATTTAATTTATGCGTTACGTTTATCGTATGTAATATACCGTTTAATTTACTAGACAAGGAACCATTTATCTGCTTTTGGAATAACTATTCGGAGTGCAAATTACCAAGTCGAACATCGTTACGAAGAATTGTGCCATCTGCGCGCGAACATATTGAACAAAAAATAAAATCGGAGTTGAAAGATCAAAAATTGTGGTTATGTGTCGACGAAACAACAGATCGGAAGAAACATTCTGTTCTTAATGTAATGGCACGCAAATTGGAACCTCATCAATCGGCACCTTCAATTCTAATAGTCTCCAAACGTATACAACAGTGTACTGCCGAAGTAATTTCAAAGTTAGTGTTACATACATTGGGCAAGTTTGAACTTTCAACAAACCAACTCTTGATGTTAGTGAGTGATGGTGCTGCAAACATGCTTTCTGTAGGCCGATCTCTTAAAAAGCATTTTGCTAATTTGTTACACATTACGTGTAAAATTTATGCTCTCAGTCTTGTGGCGGATAGTATCAGAAAATGTTATCCTAAGGTAGACGCTTTAATAGCGCATACCAAAGCAGTATATGTCAAATCACCGAAACGTATTCGCGAATTTCACAGACTGTGCCCTCGTATACAAGAGCCACCAGAACCTATTCTATCTCGTTGGGGAACATGGTTGCAGGCCGCGTTTTATTATCATAAATATTTTGACAATATTAAGAACGTGGTTTTACAATTCGATACAAAGGAAGCTGCCGCTATCCAGAAAAGCCAGTCGAAATTTCAAGATAGTCAGGTTAAAATGGATTTAAAAATCATTCACGACAATTACTTCGGGCTAGCAGATACAATAGAAAAATTACAAAATTCTGCGGTGCCGTTAGAAGAATCTCTACAAATAGTGCAACATGTTCACGCACAGCTATGCGCGATTGAAGACGCAAAAAATGTTTCTGTTCTAGAAAAATTTGAAAGTGTTTTTGAGAAAAATTCTGATTTTGGCACATTAAGACACATTTGTGAAAGTGCGTCAACAGAATCGTTAAGTTATTTGAAAGATTATTTTACTTACGCAAATATTACGTCACTAGATGTAGAACGTTCGTTCTCTGCATATAAACGCATTTTTTCCTCATGCCGTACTAGTTTTGCCGAAACAACAATTGAAGCATATCTAATGTTGCAGATATTTAACAGACATTATTCACTTTGTGATATCACGGAGGACTCTTAAAATGGTAAGTGTGTGAGCACGTGTTATTTAATTTTTATTTAAAAGATGAGCGAAATTATTTGCGACAGCAAACATCTCTATTAGCAGAATAACTCTAGTGGAACGCGAGGCCTGGTCGACTCTACGCTACTGCGCGGTACCGCTCGTGGCCAGCTTTAATGATTAGCAAAGCTATTAATAAGCTCTGAAGCTATGAAATAGGAATTATTGTATTTTCATTTGAATTTTTAATGTGAATCTTGTATTACATTTTTTACTTATTATTTTTTAATTTAATTATGTTACCTTTCTTGTGTAGCTGTATAACTATGTGAAAAATACATATGGAAATAGATTTATATTCTTTATTATTTCACATAATCTTTCTTCCTACAGCAAAATTCAGCTTTTATATTATAATTTTATAAGTTAATATGATATCTTACAAAATAGTGCATATTTTAAATTAATATCCTGCATATTGTTCAGCATATCTTGCATATTTTTCTGCATATTTTCGTAAAAACATCTGGGTATATATGTGCATATTTCAGCCGTTTTCTTTGCATAGAATCCTAAGCCTACCCATAACCATATATCACTGCAAAGGTAATTTAAGTGGCTACTGTGTTATTGGTGAACGCAAGATATCGAAATTGAAGATGATTGACTGCGCCAAAGTAATTAGCGTCCCTAGAAAAGGTACCTTTGTATTTACAATATTTTCCCTACGTATCTTTATATTATACGTAAAATATTCAGACTACAGATTTAAATTTCAAAATAATAGCAAAACAATTTCTTGGAACAGTACGAGATATTTTGCTAAAATAAATCAAACGTCGACGGTATGCACATGCGTGATATATGTACATATATAGTGTAAATATATTATATAGTAAGCATACATGCATTAAATAAATACCACATATGTATATGTGTGGTATTAACGGTGAGTATATTAAAGGTATTGCCGATATTTCAGGACTCTACTATCTCCCTTTTATAATAAGTAAATAAAGAGCTTCACGATATTGATATATGCATAAGCGGTAATTCATTTAAAACTATAAATTAAAGCTAACTAAATTACCAAACCGTGATTAAATATCGGACGTTGATAAATTCTCGGTCCCGATTTTATGGCTTACATGCACGAAACACTTCACCGGATGGCTGAAAATAATATCTATGTGTATATGGCCAAACGGCATGTGTATGTGCGTCCTGCATACACGTAAATACTTTGTATCGGGCAAAGTGTGCTCTTGCGCTCACACGAAGAATTACGCAGAATTAGCCTTCGTTTTGGTCGTGAACATGTTAGTTTGCACGTTCTTGTGATTTATATGTAACATTACGGACCTGTATCTAATTTAATTAATATTGTTTGCCCTGTAATATAATGGCTAAACTTTTAGCTCTTATAAATTATTTTCGAAATGCCCTGCTGCATGGGAAGAAGTTGTTTTAAGTACGTAAGTGAAGATCGCCAACATTTTTCTCATCGATGAGAGACTGTTGAAGGAGTTATCACCTAACAACTGGCTGACTCCTCGGTTATATGGATTGCTCAAGCTGCATAAATCAAACAACTTCATTGAAATACCAATCAGACCAGTAGTAGCCTTTACAAATTCGTCAGTCTATCCCCTAACTAGGTGGCTGAACACTCCATTGAAAGAAACTTTAAACAACTACTTTACACATACAGTGAAAAATTCCTTAGAACTAACTAAAAAGATTAATAACTTGCAAACTACTCCCACGGACATCTTACTTTCGCTTGACGTATCCAATCTCTTTACTAATGTTCCTAGGGTTTCCCAGAGTTCCACAAGGTTTTCACATTTTTCTCAACACTTATTAGTAACCTGGGTAAACATGCGGTAACAGCCAGAGGCGTGGCGGGCGCTTAAAATTTTTCCACATAAAATAGAAGATAAGAAATAAATTATAAAACGTGCTGAAACACTTACCGTTTTAAAAGTCTTCCGTGAAATCACAAACTGGGTAACATCTGTTAAATATTTGAATCATTAGATATGTTTCCACAGCTGTTTCAGTCAAGTGAGTACGACGTGCGGAATAAATGTTTTTTAATGCCGAAAACGACCGTTCGACATCTAACGATGTTATATTTGCATATTTAAAATAATCTTTGAAACAACTTAATGCATTAAACGGATACTCTATAACTGTGGCACTGGAACACTGAAACAGTTCACTAAAACCCTTACCACAACACTTAATTCGTACTGGACGCACGTTTCGATAGCCAAGCTATCATCATCAGCAGCAAGACTGAACTGTTCAGTCTTGCTGCTGATGATGATAGCTTGGCTATCGAAACGTGCGTCCAGTACGAATTAAGTGTTGTGGTAAGGGTTTTAGTGAACTGTTTCAACTTAATGCATCTTCACACGCACTTTCACAAATTTGTCTTAAGAAAATCGGAGTCTCTTTTAACCTGACTATCTTGAAATATTTCCTGGCTTTTCTTGATTACCGCAGCTTCTATCGGATTGAATTTTAAAACGATCTTCTTTACTTGATCAAAATATTTGTTGTAGTAAAACGCAGCCTGCACCCATGTTCCCGAACGTGTACACAATCGGCTGTGGTGGTTCAGGTAAATCAGGACACAGTTTGCGAAATAGTCGGGGACGTACAATCAATGCATTTACTAGTGGAAAACATTTAGGAATCGTTTGTGCCGCAAGATTTAGAGTATGGATTTTACACGTAACGTGTAAGAAGTACCACTGTGTTCTTTAAGAGATTGGCTCAAAGCACGCATGTTTGCGGCACCATCACTCATAAACATTAAAAGTTGCTTAGTTGAAATTTCAAATTTGTTCAATGAGTTCAACACCACCTTTAAAATCTCATCGGCAATGCAATTTATAACTCTTTTAGAAGCAAATAAGAAGGAGGATGACGGTCGATGTGGTTCCATTGTACGTACCATTACATTAACCACAGAATGTTTTTGACGATCAGTTGTTTCGTCCACACACAACCACAGTTTTTTATCTTTCAATTCCGTTTTCATTCTTTTTTCTATATGTTCACGAGCAAATGGCACTACATTTCGCATCGATGTTCAACTAGGTAATTTACAGTCCGCATATTTATTCCAGAAGGAGACAAATGCTTCTTTGTCTAGTAAACGGAACGATAGATTACATAAAATAAGAGTAACACATAAATCAAATGTAAAATTTTCTTGGTCTCGTATGCCACTTTTTACAGGAGAATGCTGTTTGCTTTCGATGTGACTTTGACAATGGCTTCTGGACCAACACATTAAAGGGATTTTACAAACTAGACATTGAATTTTAGCGCCATCAAAAATTAAGTCCGGCATGTCTATTATAAAGTTTTTAACTATGTCTGCCATTGGTCGTTTTCGCGACGTACCTAACTGCATAATTTTTAAAGCAAACATAAGCGTACAATTACGAAATCAGTTACGACAGCCTACATATACACAGAACTACTCGCATACAGCATCGATTTAGTACTGACGCTGTGAACGCGTGAAATAAATAATCGCCGACTCCGCACCACATATCTACTACACTGACTGTTACCGCTGTTTGCCCAGTCTAGTTATAAGAGCGCTATTGAAGTACGCACAAACATCAGCATTCGAGGTGAGAAAAAGTCACACCCTTCCCGCCGCCCCGCCGCCGTAATGTAGAATTTTTTTTCTTATCAAGTTTGAAGACCCTGCAGAACTATGGAAAACCCCTTTCTTCGTTTCTGCTAAAAAAGCCTTAAAGGGAGTAAAACGGGCCACTGAAAATGGGGATGATTTTAGTTTTTTCTAAATTATTCCACAATTGCTGAAGATAAAAAATATTGGTGTATGCGAATGTATTGCATTTTAAGAGCGCTATTGAAATACGGGCAAACATCAGCATTCGGGGTGAAAAAAAGTCACCCCCTTCCCGCCGCCCCATCACCGAAACGGAGAAAATGTTTATTTCTTATCAGGTTTGAAGGCCTTATAAAGCTGTTCGGAAGATTATGCCCCGTTTCGACTAAAATACTTTTTCTTTTACCTTTAAATTACAAAATGTATAATACATAGAATAAGAAAAAATTATTTATAAAAAGATAAAAAAAAAACAAACGAGGAATTAAGCAAGTTGTTGACAGGGCAACAAAACCAAACAAGCAACAATTTCAACCTGTTATTGAGTTGATTAACGCATTATCGGCGAAACGTTTGAATAAAGCTTAGTGCCCACGCGGCGCGTGTATAATCTTACGTAACCCAACGCGCAAACGGGAACAAATGGAAATATTTCAAAAGAGTCGCGCTTGTAGAGTTATTAATCAAGCACGTCGCAGAAAGAAACAAATCGAAACGAAACGATAAAGAGCTCAGAAGAGCGAAGGAGGGAAAGGGTTGAAATACGAAATCAAAAAAGATGAAGAAAAATCTTAAAGCGAAATCGAATGAAAACAAAACAACGTCGAAAAAAGAGAAATACACGAAACGTGGTCGCTGCAGGAACATACGAAGAAGAAGAAGAAGATCAAGAAGTAAAATAAGAAGGAGATGCGCAGAGGAGCGGCATCCGCCTTTAATAGGAATCAAAGTAACGTGATAAAACATATGTATTTATAATCATAAACTAATATTTATATCTGAAGATGATTTTATTACGCGACCGGCGCAGTGCGCCCGGTAGGGGGCCCTTTAATCATTAGTTCGGTGAGCTGGCTCGTATATCAACTCCCAGGTAAAGAGGTACTGCCGCGATGGACCTATCCAATAAATATTAAACAAAATATGTATGTAATACGTATCTACTTACGTATGGATCTTTGATCTGAAGTAACTATACTAGCTTGTTCGCAAATTACTCCTTGGGTTGCGTTGCTAAACCGGAAATACAGAAGTTATGCACTTGTTTATGTGTAGGTGTACTTGCTCCGATTTTATTCTTTGCTTTGTGATTTTTTAACGCCATGTGTGGTATTCTGGTTTACATATTGTTAATAAGGTCTACAAAAGCATTAATTGATAAATGCAGCGTTGCGTACCGTTGCTACTATACATATAATGATAATAATTATTTTATTTTATCAACCAATACATAACATATACAAAAATAACAAACAACAAGTAGTTATACAAAGTAACTTCATACTGCACCTCATAACTTCAATATGTTGTTGTAACTCTTCTTTTGTAGTTGAGTTTCATGTACTTACGATGTTCCTCAAGACTTTCCACACATTTTCAATTGGATTTATGTCTGGTAAATTGCCTGGCCAAGGTAGTGCACGCAGATTTTTAGATTGAAGGTATCGCATTACACTTTTTGCCTTATGACACGGTGCATTGTCTCGCATGAAAGTATATGGTCCTTGAGTCGGATTCAATGAACCAATATAAGGTATTAAATAGTTTTGTAAAACTTTTTTATATTGTTTTTGTTCCATTGTTCCGTTAACGAAATATAGTGGTCCCGCTCCTTCTTTCGTAATAAACGACAAAACCATTAGAGTTGGGGGGTGCTTAATAGATTTGATAATACATGCTTCTTTATAACGCTCTGAAGGACGTCGATAAACAAATTGGCTTCTCTCCGTTAGCTCTTCTAGTCGTGATTCCTTGTTATAAATAATCTAGGAAAAAACAATGTAGAGAACCATTCAGCGTACTAGGAGGATAAATTTAACGAAAAATACAGATGATAAATGAAATATACCTTTCCCCAATCTTCAACTGTATATTTTTTACATTCTTAGCTCATTGAAATCGTGTCACTTTCATTTTACATGTTAGTCTTGGCTTCTTTGCCGGACGTTTGCATTTCAAGCCTGCTTCATGAATTTGTCTACAGACTGTTCGGGCTGATATTTGTATACCTTCTCCACTAAGAATTTTATAAACACCTTTAATGGATAAAAAACGATGTTCTGTAGGCATTTTTACTATACGACGATCATCTCTTACAGTTATTTTGCGTTTGCCAGCACAGCATGTTCTGCCACTACTTGTACTAGGAATATTCTCCTTAATTAATTTCGCGATTTTCAGAACAATTTGATGTGATATACCCTCTTTTTGTGCAAGTTCACGTTGAGAGAACTCTTCCGTCTCTAGAAGAGCAGAAATTCATGCTAAAAATACCGTTTTTATTTATATTTGCAATGATACTAACGAAGTAATGAACGCCACAGTTTAAACTAAACATAGTTACTAATTACTAATTCTCGTTTTCCTTTTTGTTTCAATTTTTCTTTGATTTTTCATAAAATTAAGGTTCATCATTCGTTAGGACGATTTAATAACCGGCGTCCCTCCTTCATATCTTCGTCTGTATACGGACGGACGCAGAAGTCGAAGAACTAACTACGTACTCACTTCGAGAAAACCACTAACTGTCTTAATGAAACGTAGTAGTGCGGCAATAAAACCCAGGCGCATTATCGAGACCTTTTTGGTAATAAAATGAATGTGTAGAAGGGCAACCCGCAACAATAAAACAAATATGAACGCAAACACATACTACGGCCCAGGGATGCCAAGTATATAAAAGCGAAAGGAACAGCGCCAAAAAAAAATATATGTTGGACTCGAGGAAAAGACTATAGAGGAAATACTATATACGTATCAGATACCATGCGAAGATAAGAATTTTGGCATTCGTTGACAAATGTTCGAGGTCAATAGGTGACATCGGCCCTCTATTATCACGTAATGGATATTCATTCGCCATAATATAAACGTAATCGTCAAACGTCTCCCCTAATTCACCGGGGGTTTTTGAGAATAAGGCGGCAGCAGCCGCAATTCTCTTTTTTTAAGCGACGCGAGCTTCCGAGGGAAGCTAAAGATGCTATCTCTCTTCTACACGCGGGAGCTTGAAATGATTGGCCGGTTAGAGAGAGGGTTGATAATGGAGCAGGCCGCCCCCGTTCACCCGATCCGCCGACCCTCTGTCGCAATAGAACGAGGTAAAAGAAGCAGAAGCGGGGACGAAGGAGGAGGAAATTCCATTCCATTTTCAAATTGAAATTTCAAAATTCTCAGATTGGTCTCTTTGTGATGCCGATCCGGACAATGAAAAACACCTAGATTGCATTTCTATTTTCAGCCGATGCTTCGCGTACGGATTTTATTTCCTTATAGTTGATGTTTTCCCTCACTACCACTTCCTTTTTTTCCTTTCTTTTTTCTTTTTTCTCATCGTCCTTTGCTGTACTTTAGCGGGGACCAACATAAGCTTACATAACGTTGAATTTTGCAAATAAAATCGTTGGTATTGTTAATGTTATTGCTCAGCTTAATGCATTACATTAATCGGCACAATTTTCTGCTAAACTTCTAAATTAGTCTCCAATTCTACCTCAAACTCAACGAAACGAAACAAAACAAATTCTGTAGAAACATTCCTTTTATCACTTGGCAAGTATTATTGTTAATATTTTGCAGGTACTTTCTTTTTGATGAGTCGTAGATACCTACTGAAATTAGCTTCCAAATATTCAGCATTACATCTTCCAGGTTTTTCTTCTACACAATAATAATAAGCTTTATTGCCCAAACAGAATGATTTCCTCTCGGTGGATACACTCCATCTTGCCGAAACCAGAGGAAGAGACCAAATCTGCGTTAGACCAATTCCGATTGACGTTTACGTGTTATATAGTAAAGGTACCACATGATGGATACGTTGTTACGTTTTCTTTTGAAACACAGTGTATGTGAGCACTTGTCTTGCTGAGATTGCACAAGTTGTCGCCTCATTTTGGAAATTTTACATTTTATTTTTCTCTTAACTTATGTGACATGCTGTCACACTGTATAAGTCCGCTTACCTTAATTTCTTAAATCTTGTTTATGTTTTTCCTTTAAAATATATCGGTTTAACCTTCTTCCGCAGCCCTCGTTAGGTTTTTGACATTTTAATTTATTACGATACTCGTATATGCTCCAATAAAATCTCCGACAATAGATTTTATTTACTTATAAAATTTCCTTTTAGTTATTTACCCTTTCGTTATTCTTTCTGCTACTTTGGATATCGCATACTTCATTGGATCTGCTCTTCGTATTAATGTTAATTTTCTTACAGCTGAAACTTACAGTTAAAATTAGTCATTTATTTTCCTGAGGGTCTATACTTCCCTTTTTCCTTGTCTTAGTAACTCTTTGTGTCTTTCCTCGATTATTATTTTCTACTTCAATTGGAGGTGTTTACATCGAGTAAGGGGTTATGCGTCGATCAGCTGATTTATGTTACACGAAACTGACAGATCTTAAGTGGGTTCTGTAAATTGGTCATTCACATTGCGGGCATGTACGGTTCTGTTGTTTTTGATCATTTTACTGCTACCGGCTCTTTTGTTATGCTCGATTTTTCTTTAATTGTTGATCTATATTCAATTTTATATACGTATTGTTCCATTTTAAGTTTTCAGTTTAGCATCTTCCGGTATCACAACCTAAAGTGCTCGATACACGTAGTCTATGACGTATGTCCCAATGGGGTAAAATTGCATCTCCCACCGTATTTCCGACTTTGTGGTTGTTGAATTTTATCACTTGTGGCTTAACTGTTACGGTACTGTAACGGTAGTGTCTTCTATTTTGTAATATTTGGAATTAATCACATTAAGTGGATATTTTGGAAACCTACCGGTATTTTCCGTTGCCTTTATTTGGTCTCCATTATTGTATTGGAAATATTTGAGAGGATTGCTACGGATTTCTGCTAGACAGGACTTGAGTACAACGTCTCTAACATCCATCTTGAATTGGCCGCGTGGGGTCAAGATTTTTATTCGTCCCCATCTTATTAATCGTTTTCCCCATTTTAATGGTAGGCTTTCAACTTGTTTATATTTCACATTGTAATTTTGGGGTTTCGTTCATTTCTTTTTGGGGGTTCTATCCTCGAGTAAAGCAATTTTGGCTTAACGTTTTTTTTGGGAATACCTATTTCTGGATATACCGTTGTCAAAGAAAATCGTCGCCATAACTTCAGCTTCTTTGATGTACGTTCGCCGGGAAAAAACCATTTTGCCGACTCACCTTTGTTTTTTGGCGCGTAGTGATGTATCCATCTCTCAACTACAGTCACATAACGCCGCAGAAACTCGCTTGTATTGCGCTTAAACATGTCCAAATATAGCTTTAAAGTTATCACACGATTCCGTTTTTGATCAAGTCAGCAGACCCATCTCGGATATAGCTTTCTCATGCTCAATTTTTCGTGAGGGATGATTTGAATACGTTCAATCTCTATAATCTTCACCCGGCAGTCTGCTAACACGATATCCTGAACGTTATTGACTAGACAGTCTGTAGCCTCCTCAATGGGACGAGCTAGCCGTTCCTTATCAAAGACGGATGTTCGGCCACGCTTAAATTCTTTAAGCCAGTATCTTACAGACTGCATCCAACTCCTCTTTGATTTCTGCACGCGTTTTCCCGTCCAACAAATGAAATTGTATCACTCACTGCTATTGCTCTTTTTCCATGATTCCAGAAATATATAACTTGCTCACTTTCAGCAGCTCTTAGAACAACTACTCGATGAATCTCTCCGAAATTTTGACAGGCGTCCACTAAAAAATAGTACTCACAGTCGGTAATGCAGATTTTGACACAAAGCGTCATCTGTATGTAAAATGTTGATGAAACGAACTTTGCGGAATAGCTTAAGTCTTAAAATGCTTTCCTTTTTATCTTATTCGATAGTCTTTCATCTTAATATACACATAATCAATTATTATTATTATTTTTCTTCCCTGTTTCTATTTCTAGTTGTTTACAAATTTGATCCGTTTTTTCCTATCCTTGGCTAGCTCCTTCGCTGTTTTCCACCTTGCAGAAGGCCTTGTTTTACTAAGAATGCCCCCGATTCTCTATTTTCATATCTTATACAGTTCCAAGTTTCTGTATACATCCTGTATCCTTGTTGTGGATGTATTACCCTTACAATAATTATTGACATCCAGAAAGAAAATTGAGTGCAGGCTTTTACGGCTATTAGCTACAACCCACCAAATTATATCTACTTTTGGATTCTATAATACACAAAGATTATCGAAATTCCTGTTTATATTTTTATTAAAAATTCATTCAGCAGTTTTTCTTACACCTAATATCTTTTTTCTTCTAATATTTCACTCGATTAACGCATCTTTTGACACCAAATTGATTATTATTAATTACAATAATATAAGCAGTATAACAGTAACTATCAATATAAGTCAGATCGTACCGATAAAAAGCTCTACGTACCTTAGAACTACTACGTTTCAAACGCCTAAGGGCGGCAAAAACAATCTTTATAACGACGAGACCACAGCAACAACAATGACGACAGAAAAAAAACCTAAAAGAAGTAGAAAAAAGAGTAAGAAAACAAAAGAGAACAATGTGGAAAATTAGGAACTTATCGGCTCAAATTAATTAATTAATTTAATCAAAGAAGGAAAGATTCGTCTATGGTCCCTATGTTAAAGTAAAAAGAAGATGAAGAAGAAGAGGAACGTTTTTTAACGCAATGGGCATCTCTTCTTCTTTTCGCTTTGAATGCCTCTCGCTCTGTTTCGTTCGGTTATCTTTACGCACCGCTTCTTTTAAATCTAATAACAATAAGGTACAAAAATTAAACAGGAGAATTCCCACCGACCGCGTTTGGGGAACTTGGTCTTTAAGCGCGCGTAACTTAAGGATTGACCGCTATTCGTCGTCGGTATCAACAAAGAGATCGAAGAGGCCTCTCTGATTAATCATATCGCATGTTTCGACGTGGTATTATACGGTACGGTGTGGTATACACACGGCAACATATAGCGATCCGGATCGTAATTAGCATACCGTGATATAGGGACCAGTTTAATAATATAAATGCCCGAGTTTTAATGCTCAAAGAGCAGCTACACAACGACGCCGATCTTGCGGTCACAGTCACGTGCAAGATTAAACAGTCTTTGTAAACATTTTCGCAATCTACAAAGTATTTTTTCCTATGATCGCGCATTTTGAATCTGTAAATATATTTGACGATTACAATCAAACACGACTACTTATCCTTAGAATGTTCTACACGTAGTATTGTCATCATGAGAATTTAAAAGCGCATTCAAGCTATTATAATCGTTATTACGAACGCCTCATTAGCGTTGTTCAGCCACATGCATTGAGGTACGTTCAGGTTAGAGCAACGCCGAATACTTTCAACGCCGAATACGACGCTCCATCGTGCGACAAAATTATGGAATAAATTCAGTAAATTTGAAGCAATTTGTTTTTTCTTACACAACAAAATTTTCAAATAAAAGTCATTTAAAGAGTGGAAAACAATTTTAGTGTTGTTTCATGGTGACTCTTTGCGGGTTCTTCATAGATGGAGAAAAAAATAAATTTGGTCTTTACAAAATTATGTATATTATATCAAACCATGCTACCGCTTCTCCGGGGTATCTCCACCTTGACGTAGACCTCTGATCGAGTAAAAGAACCTTGCGTGTTCTAATGAACCTGGGAGCTATACCAGCGGTAGCATTGCTACAGGTAAGGCCACCCATGCTGGATTGGTCGAAGGTGAAGAGCCGGACTAAGAGAGATACCCAAGACCCGAATCCAAAGTTCAAGACAAGGTGCCGAGGGATGAATGGCCGCAGGAATTAATTTGCAGTCGCGAACCTTCCTCTGGGAGCACCGGAAAACACTGCGGGGCTGTAACAGGGTGGACCGTTACTTCCCTAGCTTCTCATTGGAACGCTATGGAGAAAACGAAAAAAAAAGTAAAAAAGAAACAAAAAAAACAAGGTAAATACTAAGGTTCTAGGGCTGAATTACCAAAAGAACAATGTGAGGCTCCTAATGCTGAAGGGCAAGGATCCTCAACGAAAACCGACTCCCAGAAAGGCGGAGGAATGGAGGCAGAAACACCCGGAACCTCAGACACGCCGAAAACTGTGTAGAGTGCAATCAGGGTCGAATCGATAGAGGACGTAGAACCTAATGACAGGCGAGGAGATCCGTCAAGCAAGGCTGTCGGGGATATCCAAATCTAAAGTGCAGACGTTGGTGAAACAAGGCCAAAATTACATCCAGGCCAAAAGAGCAGCAATTAACGCCAACTTCACTAAACATGCACAAGGAGGATAGAAGATCCCCTCAAAGCAAAAAGAGAAAGCCAGAAGACAGAGGTCTGACGACAGCACACCTCCGAGTGTGCAGCGAAAAACCAAACGGTCAAAGGTCGAAGGAACTTCCTTCAAATATGCAGTGGCCTCCATTAAGATCAAATTTCTCCACTGTACACCGACCCAATGGAGAAAATTTAAAACATTCAATTTCATTCTTTGATAACATCTTTAATGTTTTAACAAATTCTTGCCTGATGACGTGCTAAGCATGAAACCGGTAGAATTATACAATACAGAATTTTGTGAGTAAATACCAAATTTATGCCCTTCCCCATTTATAACTTTTATTAATAACAAAAGCAAAGATAAATACTGTTATTCAAGAAATGAAATGGTTGTTTCCTTTAAATTGAATGTTCGAAATGCTATCCACTTGTTCATAAATTTTACCACTAACAAACAGCCTAGCAAAAAATAAAGATACAGATCAAGTAGGTACCACTCAAAAATACAAAATAATCAGTTTTATACACTGTGATATGCCAAATACTCGTTATTCTTAATAACAAAAAATTTTTGAAAGTTAATTAAGTATGGATCGTAATAATAATAATAATAATATTTATTGCACAACAGAAAATCCCTAAAGGTCAAAAATAAATGTATAATATAATATTGCAGGTTTGAAAAATATCAACATATCAGAAATGCAGGCAAATCTAAACTCGTTGCATTAAAATTCCTCACTGAGTGGACCAATGCTGCTCGCTACAAAACGTTCGTCCTAGCTGCAGGGATACCAAGTAGTTGGATATTTCTTGCTTCCAAACGCGGCATCGGGATATCGATTCCGGACAACAAGTCAGATTTACCAAATGGCGATATGTAATTCCAGCAAGATGAGGCACCTTCGCACTTTGCACGTCCTATTCGCGAGTTTTTAAACAACTGCTTTTCTGGGAGGTGGATCGTTAAGCGAGGACCGGTAGAGTAACCTCCCAGGTCCCCAGATCTTATACCCCTTGATTTTTTCTTATGGAGGTATTTAAAATCCAAAATCTACGTTGCTAGACCACAAAATCTAGAAAATTTGAAAAATAGAATAAGGTATGAAATGAATTAGCCCTGAGATTAGATTTGCTTATTTCGAACATTTGGTTTAAAGGAAACAATCATTTCATTTCTTAAATAACACTATTTATCTTTGATTTTTGTTAGTAATAACATTTATGTTTTTCACTCTTTAAATGACTTTTATTCGAAAATTTTGTAATGTGGAGTACTAACATTTTAATGGCACCATTTAGACAATCAAATGATCTATCAAAATAAAAAAATTCGGCAGCTGTCACTTCAAAAATTGTCGATGTCGTCATTATTAGAAATCCAAAAGTGGGGGAAATTTAAAATTAATACAGAAATATTTATTTTTCAAAAATAAGATAAAATAATGTTAAAATAAATAAATAATAAATTAACAAAAAAATAAAACAGGATGTCTGTTATTTTTGCACGTTACTGTGGACGTCAAGAAAGGCATATATAAGAAGAACCTAAGAAAGCGCTAACAAGAAATGGTGCCTCAGTTCGTGAATATCTGATGCGACTATACGGACATAATGAGTTAAGATTCTTACTAGCGGAAAAAACGAATATTCGCGAAGATTGAACGCATTTAATAATTGGCGATAATCGTCTCTCGATAATTATTTAATTCGAAAACTGTTCGACCTAATAGGCACGTAACAAATGAGCGTTTGTCTCCTTACCCGCGCGATATATTAGCCGTTTAATTTAGGTGGTAAGATTTAAGACTGCTCGGTCCAGTTGGAGCATTTACAAACGTTTAATTAACATGGAATCGAGCATAGGGATATTTTACGTAAGTACACCTATCGAAATGGGACATCGATGTTTTGATGTAATTTGAATTTTGCTTATGTTTTTTAAAAGTCAAGTTTACAAACTTAAGAACATTCTTGATGTGCCTTTATTTTTAATATGTGATTTAAAGCTGTCGGGATGACGACCAATGTTTCAAAAAAATATAACTCTTTTAAATGTCACCAATATTTTAAGAGTTATATTTTTCTGAAATATTGGTCGTCATTCTGACAGTTTTAAACCACGTGCTAGTTCCTAACGACCGCCATACTTCTTGGTGTTTTATTTTTAATGACAAATAACTGCTTGTCAAAGTATTGTCTGTTAATCCCCTTAAAGTGGAAAATAAAATCTAAATAAAACAATTCCTTAAATCAGGGGGAATCGTTGATGGATGCGTTTCACTGGGTGGATTCTGATTTGGGCCGAAATTCTGTTTTCAAACTTCTTTTATACTTTCCTTACACGGATTGCTACATGAATTAAGTGTTATTTATTATTAACGCCGACAAATGTTATTCCTTCAACTCTAAGCAATATCATTATTATAGTCGGGCCAAGGCACAGATGCCTTTAATCACTGCGACCTTAATAGATCTATTATAACAAAATGCCCTTCCGTGTGTTAGTATAGTTGGAGGCTTTTAATAAACCTTAATACTACTCTAGGATCTGCTTTCTTCAGTTCAGTAAGTGCAAGAAATTGCCTACTGAAATGTTGGTGTCGTGTGCGACTAATGGAATAGGATGTGTCCTGCCGTCTCCAGATCTTCTTGGCATAGACGACAGATTTGATCTTCAGCTTTTCCTAGTTTAAATAAGTGATATTTTAGGGCAACATGACCTGTCAGAAATCCTGCCAGTAATCTAAAATCTCCTTTGCTGAGCCATAGCGCTATTTTTGCTGTCTTTTGCGAGCCTGATGTGAGTTCTATCGCCAGTTTTTGTCCTGGAATATTTTCCCAGTGCCTTCTGATTATCCTTCCATGTCCTAATTACTTGTTTTATGTGGCTCTTTTGGAGACCAGAGAAGAGGTTAGGACCATGAAAGGCATGTTTGCTGCTTCTTTGGCCAGCTTATCTGCCTTTTCATTTCCTCTGATCCCTTGGTAGTTTGGAACTCACCGCAAAGTAAGATGATTATTGCGTCCCAGTTGCCTTAAATTGTGTACACATTCATGTATCAGAGCAAATTCGTATGTGCAGGCCTTAATAGCTTTTAGAACTGCCTGACTGTCGCTGTATATATTTATAGTATCCCTTTCTCGAGGTTATCCTGTGATGTTGAGACATGCAAGGCTCTGAATATGTGGAAGCTGCAGTTGCACGGCCTTCTGAGTTGTTTTTGGTCACCAAACCAGAGAGGCGTAAGTGATCATGAGTCTGATTGTTACTGTATAGGGCCAGAAGGTCATTTGAGGCTTAAGATCCCAGGTCTTACCAAGCAATCTTCGGCATACTAATGATGCCGTAATGGCTTTTTTCTGTATGTTGGAGATGTGGGAGTTCCACGTTAGTTTTTTGTCAAACGTAACTCCAAATATTTAACTTCGTCGCTGAAGCGAATGATTTTCCCTTCGATAGAGAGTGATTTAAGACAGACTTTCTTTCTCCTTGTAAAAGGGACGATTATAATCTTTTGCGGGTTTATGCGCAGGCTATGATTTTGACACCACTTATAGGTGTCGTCAAGAGCTCTTTGCATAACTTGCGGTATGATGTTCTCATACTTTCCATGGATTATAGTTACCAGGTCGTCAGCGTACCCTTGCACCTCATATCCGTTAGAAGTTAAATTCTGTACGAGATCATCTACAACAAGACACCAGAGTAGAGGTGACAGAATCCCCGTCATTGGGGGCAGCCTGTGTTAACTCTACTTGTTGTCGTTTCGGATCCCAGCGTGGCGCTTATTCGCCGACTTTGAAGCATTGCTTTAATCCATATTGTAGACGACGAGTGAAAACCTTTGGCAGACGTCGCTCTCTACGTCCAAGAATGCACAAAGAGCTATTTCTTTTGCCATAAGTAACGCTTCCAATTTGGTTAGACGTTATTGTTGATTTTGCCTTCTGATAGGCATGCTGGTTGGGAAGAAGCGAGTTTGTTGCAAGCACTTCATTCCTTAGGTGTTGGCCTAATACATTTCCCATTCCTTTGAGCAGGAATGAGGAGAGACTGATGGTTCTATACGCTTCAGGGTCTGCGGATGATCGCCTTCCTCCTTTAGGTATAAATACCATATCTACATCTCTCCACAATAATAGAATATAGCCGAAGCTACAGCTGGCTTTGTATAAGTTCACAAGTATTGGAAGGAGAGCATCTGTACCCTTCTGCAGTGGCATAGAGAAGACGCCATCCCCTCTAAGTAATTTATAGGGTTTAAATGTCATTAACGCCCATCTTATTCTTATTGTTGTAAAGATTTTACTTGCCTCGTGCCTCTTTTGATGGACGACTTGAGTCCATTTAGAGGTGGTAGCATTTGCTAGTGGATGCAATACAGGCTGGAAAATTAGTATTTAGCATTACCTCTAATGCCTCTTTGGAATTTTCTGTAAAGATGTGCTCAGCTTCCTGAAGGTGCTCGAGTTCATCTACATGTTCTCTGGCGAAGACTTTTTGTATTCATGCATTAGAATTAATCTTAGTTTTTAATAAATATATACTCTTTTTGGCTCTTTGCTTTCGATTTTTCCCTAGGAGAACAATTATTTAATTTATTCTTCTATTACAATATATTACATGATTTTCTGCAATGTATATGACTTATAACACTTTTCCCTAGGTGGTGTGTATATTTGACCGATACAGGATTTAAGAAACAAGTTTCTGAGTGATGGTATTCGCTCCTCACTCCTATTCCCACCGAAGTTGTACAAAATTACATCTTTACGTGCTCAATTTTGGTTCCTACTGGGAAGCTCGCGTTAGCTTCAGCTTTTCGACGGCTCGTTTTGCAGCGATACATATTAAAGCCAACTAACGCTAGTTTCTAAATTAACACTTTCGTTTCTCGGCCACGGCAGCTACCGCACGACCGACGAAGCCCTCAGGAAACGGTTCTTGAAGGTAATAAAAGTAGTTAGTATATAGCGGGAGTTAACGTTTGCGGGTAAAGTATAGCGCGGTAAGACTGGTAGGTCGATTGCACCTTGATTTAAGTTCGTGTAGTCCATTATAACTCACGGCAGAGTTACCAACCTCCCACTAAATACCCGCAGAAATAGAACTGGTAATTGAATTGTCTTGTTGGCGAGAGCCCGGCCCGATTCCCCGCGTGTCGCGTCCGTGTGTGTCTGTCTGTGTGCGAATGTGCAGGGAGGACGGTCGAAAGAGACGGCAATAGAAATACGCCTAGTATTTAAGTGTTCGACCCTTAATACTCATACGGACCGATAATTGAATTTTACCCCTACATCGCCTCGCACATACTACACATATACATAGATGTCTAGATGTATGTATGTACCGCATATGTATAGTTTTAGTGCAACAACACACGACACATCGAATCAATGGAAGGAATTCCGTTTTGATGTCGATGTAGATTTGGTCTATCATAGAAGGAAATTATTTTGGAGATTTCTGAAAATAAGTCTCTACACGAATCTTCCAATCTCATGCCACAAACTACGTAACTTACTTTATATACGAAAAACGGCAAAATATTTCTAAAATATTTTTGTTAAGAGCACTGGGAGCAAGTTTTTAAATTATTTTGAGATATGCAGGGTAACAAAAAGAAGTACATGCAAGTATACAAGTACATGGAATACCCTGTACATTATTGCATATTTTGATAGCACGGGATAAATAAAGGCAAGTTACTGTTATGTTTCCTGTACCTAACTCAAGCCATTTTTGAGACATTTAACTATTCTTGAAAATGTAGACCAAAATTTAAAAAGCGCGCCTGTCTTACGTATTTAGGCTAGATATTTTTAATTGTATTTACTTTTAGTCGAAGCACTAGACTTGATGATAAAATAAAAAAGATCCCTAAAAATTATGCAGGGTGGACGAAAATGTACTTTTGATTTGAACTGTCATTAAAGTCAAATAACTTATTTTATTTTAAATGGAACAACCTGTATTCATTATCGTATTTAGATTCTAATTTTAACCATTTATAAAATTGTACTAAGATTTCCTATACATATATCTTATACTTTCGTAGCAATTTAGCATTTTCAATTGCAAATATTCATTTCTTGCCATTTATTTTGCAAAAGTAGGCTTTGTCGGAACTGTCGTTATTACTACTATTCACAAATTATTATTCTCAGTCTAACCTTTCAACTGGTTTTTTTTCATGCTTATTAAAAAGAGACATAACTATAAATACATAGCAAATACATACTTTTATTGAACAAATATCAAACTTAAATGTAAAAACGAAACTAATGCTTTTTCAAATGTTTAAAATTATGTGGCGTTATAAAACGAAACGCTGTTCTTATTCGGTCTTTCATATTATCCGATGTGGTTGGCGGTATACCATAAACAATAGTTTTGATATATCCCCATAAGAAAACATCGGGACTCGTTAGGTTTGGGGACCTTGCTGTCCAATTTTGTGCCAATTTGCGTCTTATCCATCTGTTGGGATATTGCCTACCTAATTCTAACATTTGCTTGAAAGTGCGCGGGAGCACCGTCTAGCTGCAACCACATTCTCTTTCAGATATTAAGCGGAATATTTTCTAAAAGTACAGGTAAACTATCTTTTCTAAATCCAAGGAACATGGCGCCATTTAAGTGGCCATAAAAAAAGTATGTAGCTGCAATACGCGTTCCAATTATCCCACTTCAAACATGAACAGACCATCTGTGTGATGGTTATAATTAAATTGGGATTTTCATCACTGTAATAACCAACTAACTAATGTTATTATGGAAAGTTGACTCATCTGAAGAGAGTACAAAATCTAAGAAATGTTCGTCTTCCCCTAACTTTTCTAGAATCCATAAACACAATTCCGGTCGTCGGTCGTAATCTACTTCCAAAAATTCCTGATGCAATTGTATGTAGTACGAATGAAATTTGTGTTTGTTTATGATTCTTCCGATTTTTAATTTTCTTCTTTTCCAGTAATTGGTTTTTGTCGCTCCATTTTTTAATAAGGCACACTTCCTGTTCTTCGGAAAACTTGCAGCAAATTTTCTGGCGAACGTTTGTCAGGATGACGTCTGTTAGGAAATTTTTGTGCATAACAAGCAATTTTCTAAACACTCACCAATTACAAAAATCATATCAATCCTTTCTTCGTGGGAGTAAACTCTCATTTTAAAATGTCTTTTAAACAATCTCAAAGAACGATAATGGTTTAACTAACGACTACTGTCAAATAATGTTCGTTTATGACTAATAATAACGTCAGTTCCCTCAAAGCCTACTTTCGTAAAATAAATAAATGGCAAGAAATGAATATTCGAAATTGAAAATGTTAAATTACTAAGAAAGTATAAGATATAAGTATAGGTAACCTTAATACAATTTTATAAATGGTTAAAATTAGAATCTAAATACGATAATGAATACAGGCTGTTCCATTTAATATAAGTTATTTGACTTTAATGATAGTTCAAATCGAAAGTATATTTTCGTCCACCCTGTATAATTTTTAGGGATCAGTTTTATTTTATCGTCAAGTCTAATGCTTCAACTAAAAGTAAAAACAATTAGAAACATCTAGCTTAAATACGTAAGACAGGCGTGTCTCTTAAATTTTGGTCTACATTTTCAAGAATAGTTCTTCTTCTTCTTCTTCTCTTCTCCTTGTGCCTTTTCAGGCGTCGGAGTGGAATTGCGGTTCTTCTTTTACCCATATCTTCCATGCTTTCCTATCTTTTGCCAAAATCTTCATTTCATCAAGGGTTTTTCCTTTTTCTCTTCCTATTTCCTCTATCTGGTTCATTCATGTTTTCCTGGGTCTACCTCTTCGTGTCTTCCTAGATTTTCCTATTTCCATCACTTTTTTCGCAAGTCTATCCGGGTTCATTCTTATCATGTGTCCATACCAATTCATTTGTTTTTCTCGTATCTCTGTCATTATCGGTTTCTGATCTATCATCTTCCTGATCTCCTCATTTCTTAGTCTGTCCCATTTAGTCTTTCCAGCTATTCGTCCAACATGCTTCATTTCAATAGCGTTGATTTTTGCCCTCTGTTTTTTGTTTATTACCCAATTCTCGCAAGCACATGTTATTGTTGGTACTGTTATAGCGTTGTAGATCTTCTTTTTTACTATTGTCTCTATTTCTTTGTGTCCTAATATTGTTTTATTGAATGAGTAATAGATTTTCGTTGATTTATTTCCTCTATTTACTATTTCCGCATCCAAGAATAGTTAAATGTCTCAAAAACGGCTTAAGTTAGGTATAGGAAACATAACAGTAACTTGCTTTTATTTAGCCCGCACTATCAAAATATGCAATAATATACAGGGTATTATAATAGTTTTCTTAATTCAAGAAAGCGTTTAGCTATTGTTCATAAATCAATAGTTTCATTTTCTTAAAATGACGCATTTATCTACTTAAAATTCTTGAAATGCGTATTATTTTTATCCACATTATTAATTGCACTTACCTTGTTTAAAACAGTACGACATATCCGTACATAATGTAGTAAATTATTCTCATTGCTTGCAATTTAGAAAGGCTAAGGTAGGCTATTTACAGAACAATGTTCAAACGGAAGTGAACTTTAATGTAGAAGTACATATCAAAAAAGGGCCTAGAAACAATAACCAAGTAAATGTCGATCTATAACTCATGGTATTAATGGAATCACTCCTAGCAAAAACAACGTGACTTGCTCCTACCCACATTGCTGTTCACCTCTCAGTTTATGCCATTAATCTTCACCAGCGCCACTGAAATAATTCCTGGCGCCACCTGGTTCAAAGAGATATAGTCATACCGTCCTAGAAAGTAGCGACAGGAACCGGACCGGACAGATGTCATACTTACCCATACCCATACCCATATAACCCTTCAACTTACGACATTTCATAAACATTAAATTTTCAAATATTTCTTAACTTAAAACTAAATGATTTACTTGGAAGAAACATGTTTCTACCTTGGATTTTTTTGATTTTCTAACCCCAAAGAAATATTTATTTAATACAAATAAAATTTCAACAAAATTATTTTCTTGCATTAAACATTTTTATAATCTTGAAATAAAAATGTTTTCTTGAATAGGGACCGATTTTTGCATTAAAATCTAATTTCTTGATGCAAGAAACCATTTCTCTACGTATAGAGTAAAAAACAAAATAGTAATATCGTTTAAAAAAAAATGACTAACAACAGCAACTTGCATAAAACCTCCAAACACAAAGGATCTGCGGTAAAATCCATTCTAAAGAAATAAGCCCTTAACAAAAATTATAAGTAGGAATGACCCAGCTAAACAATATCCCACTTCCACGCAATCATTTCTACCATTCTACCCTAATAATTCCGATTATGACGGCGAAATCTGTTCTAAAAGAAAAATTCCCTAATTCATTGACTTGTCAATCATCATGCACCGGCATTTTACCTTCTTATCCATCTTTCCTTTCTTTTCCAAAAGGGAATTCTACAGAAAATTTAACTACCTGTTCTCGTACGCCTGTTATTTTATTCCGGACGTGGGTTATTAAAATTTATTAGAAATTAATTTCGCTTGTATAGAACCAAATACAAAAAAAAGATCATCATTGTATTCTACGAGAAAGACATCAACAAGTTCCCTTACTCTTTTATCTAACAGCAAATGAGTTTGGTGGAAGTCACTTATCAAAAGAAATATTTGTGTATTATTAACGGAATGGTTGAGAGTGGTATTTTACTTAATTTAACCCATTTACGCATATTGTTAAAGGAGAATGAGTAAGGTTATCTAAATGTAATTTTTCATGCCCTGACAGTTTCCTGTTAAGTAAGTGGGAATATTAGCCACACAGTGAGATAAGTGTACTTTATTTAACGAGCGATGATAAGTTATCTAAAATAAATGAATAAATGTAGTTTAGCTACTTTAAACATAGATGTCAGGATAATACATTTAGACTTATTTTTTTTTACAAAGAAATGCTTTTGTACCTTTATATATGCAAGCTAAACTCAGACAATGAAGACTACATTTTACTTTATAGTAATAATAACATACCTTATTGTTTGCATTCCAATAATATACGAGGAATGATCGTAAAATAAGGTTCCCAAAGCCCTACAGCAGCAATAAGACCTGTTAGGCGAAATCCGACAACATTGGCGTGTGCAGCAGCTTTCCCACTCTATACACGTATCACTCCCGTCTCGCTACGCCGCTCAGTGTTGGCTAAGCAGCCATCCGAGATGGAATTCCCGATCGCCGCTACCGCCAGGTGAGAAATTCGCTCTGTGCTACGTTTTTTAAACGCGAAAGGGTATAGACATTCATCGTCAATTAACCGAAGTTTATGGAGAAAAGTGTGTAGCTGTTCAACACGTCCGCAAATGGTGTAGGGAATTCACTGGAGATCGGACGGAAATTCACGATGAAGAGCGGAGCGGAAGACCATCAGTTTCAGAGGAAATCGTTGAAAAGGTCGAGAGCATACTGCTTGAAGATCGGAGGGTCACCATTCGTTAACTCGCTCTTCGGATTCTTGAGATTTCCAACACCACAATTGAAAAGATTCTTGAAAGCACTGGCGGCAGAATTTTACGACATGGGGATACAGAAGTTGGAGCACCGTCTGCAAAAATGCTTGGATAGAAATGGCGATTATGTCGAAAAATAGCTTAAGTTTTTACCTTTAAAACGATGTGTAATATTAAGGAAATAAAGAATGTTGTCTATTTTTAAAAAATATGGGAACCTTATTTTACGATCATCCCTCGTACAATAAACAAAATATGTTACAATTACATGTTATTCCTATACTTAAAATATTAGGAATACAAATAAAAATGTGATTACAGTAACCAAATGTATTATAAAGTATTAACTTTTTACTTTGTTGCCAATAGGTGATTTCATGTTATCTACTTTAATATTTAAAATGTCAGAAAACTTCCTGAGGGTCAAAAAAAATTATTAGATTCTGATTAGGCAGTGATTGGTAGATTGAATATACGATTATGATGCATCTTTTAAAGGAGAAAATATCTCATCAAACATTTTTTAACTTATAGTTACAATTTGTTATCATTGTAGGAGTATTTTGACTTTCTACTGTCTTTGATTCGCTGAATATATTCCTCAACTTAGAAATATCATCCACAAAACTGTCAATATTTGTGCCAAAGAGTGACAGGGAAGAGAAACCAGCAAATGGTTGATGAACATGTTAAAAATAAGCGGTCCGAGATTCGATCCCGGTGTCATGCCTGAGGTGGCAACGTATATATAAAATTTAAAGCTGTTGTAATAGAGGTAGCTCGGTCTCATATCCACGTAGCTCTGGAACAGAGATTGTAGTGGTGCAGTTAACCCAAAGTAACTCAGCTTCCGCAGTAAAATTCTTCGGTCAATAGTATCAAATGCTACAGGCATCTAAGTCTACAACGGAACAGAAGACTTGAAGGATGATGTATCAAGTACGTCAAAAACAATATTTTGCAAAAAAGCAATCAAAACTCCACCTCCTTTAGACCTTCCAGTCGAAATTAAATTCCTACCACATCGTACAACGTTATAACTAGGTGAGAACAGTTCACTATCCATAATCGAACCGCATAGGCATGTTTCAGTTAAACATAGAATGTCTTAGTTAGCTGACAAACAAAATGTATAGAACATATGAGTCTTGCTTCCTAATCGTCTCACATTTTGATAATAAATATAGAGGGAATAGAGTTTTCCATCTTGACAATCTTAGGAATCCACCTATTATACTTAATCCGGAAATTCATCTCACAATTCGCTCCACGTCGATTCAGATCCGCCTTTAGTGCATATACGATTGCATTGGTGTACGATCACGCTTTATAATTATTCCAGAAAAATTAGCAAAAGCTTTTCTTTAAAACTGTATTGACTTCATCATTAGAAAGACAACTCACTTTAACGGTCTTTGATTTAGACGGATCGCATTTGCCCAAACGAGTAATTTCAAAGTGGTCGCGACAACATCTAGTGTTGTGAAGACATCTTTTAGACTCTATTCTATTCAATCTAAGACCAAGACTTCCAAAATTTATCAATTTTGGCATTATTCTTATATTGCAATCGCATTTCGCTGCTTGTTTCCTTTACTTAAGCTTGAAATTGTGAATCAACGGTTTAAGAACGGTATGTTTTGTTTACTATTGTCAGAGTAACCAAACAATACCAACATCGAAAACCACTTAGATGCAATATCCAAATGCAAAATTCACCTTTGATCGTAAATATCTTTTTTACTTTGAATATTAGAGATAGGTATCATCGAAGACGTTAGATGTATGTGTGAATTTCCTACAGATTGGATACAGAAAAAATATATTACGTTTCCAGTGTTTGGCGAAATTTGATGTTCAATACTGAACATCTTGTTTACTTCCAGCACATTCTGATATCACGTTTAAATAGAACCGAGTATGCAATTTAACCTGGCAAAAATTAACGTTGAAATGTGATTACATTTCAGATCTTTTGAAGGAAATAAATATCTCTACATTTAGATTATGTATAGGACAAATTTAATAATAAATATCTCGAAATCTGTTAGAAATAGACATACGAAACCCATATTACATTATTTTATAATAATATTAATAAGTTTAATCAATTGTTCAACAGCGTAGGCCAAACGAAGGACAAAGAAGGAACATAACAAACAATGTACGGGCTTGCTATTTGTCGATCTTCCTGTGTTGTAGTTATAAATAAGCCGGACACAATCGGTCTTCGCAACAGAATCGGATCACATAGGTCACATGGGCCGCGGATTATAAATAATTTATGTGTGACTCACAGCCGATAGAAGTGATATTTTGAAATTAATACCCCAGTGTAAAAAATAAAAGCTGACGTAATAAAAATGTTTCCACATTTGTCTCGGTGAAGGTTGTTTCCTGTGATGAAAAAATTTTCTTATATTTCGAGAAAGACCGTTCAACATCTACGGAAGTAACACAGGCATAATTAAAATAATCCTTAGAGTTAGTTAATGAATCTGCAGATGCACCACCACACATTTGTCTTAATCACGTATAATCGGAGTTTTTCTTTTAAACACTGTCGAACTTTGCTATAACGCGATCGTTTTTGCGCCGTTTGTGCCCTGTAGCACCGACAACCCACTATTTTGCAATTTTGCTATTGCGCCTAGTAACCGTCTATAATCGTTGCTAATACTTTTTATATCTGTCTCAACAGAAGTATCTAGAAATCCTTTCTGGCTCTCCTTAATAGCTGTAGCTTCGTGAGGGTCGAATTGAAAAATCACAGATCTTACTTCTTGGAAATGTTCAGAATAATAAAACGCCGCTTGTAACCATGTTCCCTGAAGCGTAAGAATCGGCTGTGGTGGTTCGCGAATACCGGGACAAAGCCTGTGAAGTGCTCGAATACGTTTGAGAAATTTGACAAACACTTTTTTTCTATTTGCTATTAATGCATCCACCTCCGGGTAACATTCTCGAATAGTGTATGCTATAAGATGTAAAGCATGAAGTTTACATGTAACATGTAAAAGGTCCCTCACACTTCTCTTTAAGAGAACGGCCTACACTACACATTGTCGCTGCTCCATCGCTCATAAATATCAACAGTTCACTAGCTGACATTTAAAATTATTGTAACGTATCCAGCACTACGCCCGTAATTGCTTCGCCAGTACACTTTTTTAATCTTTTGCTAACTAATAAGGTTGCAAATTTCGGTTTAACAGGATCTAGTACTCGTGGTATAATATTCAAAATAGATTTTTTTTTACAATCTATCGTCTCATCAAGACATAGCCACTGCTGTTTATCTTTTAATTCTGTTTTGATCCTATTTTCGATATCTTTACGTATACTTGGTAGCGCTTTCAGTAACTCTGTCCGTGATAGTAAGTGCCATTCGAGATTGTATGTACGCCAAAACTGTCGAAACGGTTCTTTATTGAGTAAGCGAAGCAGTAGACCACAAGCAATAGACATCAAAAGTAAATCCAACTTATGTAAATTGGGTTTGAGGTGGCACGCCATCTTTCTCATTTTTGTGCTTGACACTATTTATATGTTTTTTACAGTCGCCTTTGTTCCAGCACATTAAAGGCATTTTGCAAACTCTACACAACACTTTAGTTGAATTATAGTTGCAAATCCGGAAATTCACTGATAAATTTAGTGACTTTATTGGCCAACGGTCGTTTATTTTCGTTATAAACTTAATAGTGTTTTTTTGGCAAAATAAATTTTTGATATCTGCTTCCATAATGCAACCAATAATAAAAGTAATACAAATTTCACATTTGAAATACCTTTAGTATTGTAACCATTATATCTTTGAATATTAATAAATTTATTCACTTGAACTGAAAACGTTATCTTCCTTTTACACTAACATTTATAACAGCAATATCATTTGTTATATAGGTTACGTGTCTATATATCTTCATTTCAATCGAAAAAATCACGAATTACTGTACCTACATAGCAATGTAAATTATTACATTTACTTTACATCAATGCAGTTATTTTTTGTTTATTCGCTGTTTCTATAATCGAAGAAAAGTAAATAACTCGATGTAAATGACATTAACATCAATTTTCTATAAATGTATCTATTGCCTTGTGCATATTTTACAACGCTACAGTCACAGTTGATCTTTCAACAAATCATTACCTAGACAGACAGGAGATTTATTATTTTATTTTGTACAAGTACAATCAACTCGAGTTTGTTCCCATTCAACGTTTAATTTCAAGGATGTTTCTTTTGATGTTCGTACGTCTCGCAGCGGCAAAATTCACATTATATTTTCGAGTATCAAAAAAATCTGTTGGAATTCCCACAGTATCTAACAATCTGTCGTGATGTATTCCGTTAAGCGTTAAAAAATCTTAAATTCACCCCATTTTTTTACAGCAAGGGAGAGAAAAAATTGACAAGTAGGTAAAATCGTACGGGCCACTTTTTACCCTTAAAAAAATCCCGAACAATGTAAACGGAGAGGGGATTTTACGCGGTAGTTATAGAGAAATGCATTTTTTGACCTAAATCCACCGTTTCGTCTTTCTACTTTACTTAACAAAAAGGGGAAAAATTAGCAAACCGTTTTTTTTTTCTTTTCTCTGTGGGAAGGGAACGTTAAAAAACTTCATATCGCGCTAAAAAATATATTATATGGGGTGTCAGTATTATATACTCCGGGCTCTTTTTTTTCCAGAAAAGGATCGATTAGAATTTCTGGAAAAAAGAGGTAATATCTGGTTCTTCTGTACCAATATACACTTCTTTATGGCTGTTGTAAGTTTTTTTTACGAGGGTTTATTATAATATAAATTGATTTATCTGGAAAGTTGCTTTCGTGTAATTTTCGGTTAGGAACCGTTAAAAGGTTTGAAATAAACGGTTGCGAACGGTAGTTATCTTGATGAATGGCATCGTTTTTTGACAGATCTTGAGGAAATATTGGGTTCTTTTTAACTGATTCAGGTACTTTCTTTTGATTCATTTAATAAAGAACCCAACTATAGCCCAAAGATGTTGAAATCGTTAAATTTTCTAGTATTTTAACAGGGATTGTCAATTAAAAACATATTCTTTATAAAATTTCATAACGAAATCGGATAAAAGTAATCTACAGTGTTACACCTAGTCCGTATTATACAGGGTGAGTCGGAAGGAATGGACCAAACTCCGGGAGTGTATTGTGAAAATAATAGAAAAAAACTCATATGTTCTTGTCCAATTTTCATTTGTTTTCAAGTTATAGCGTAATTAAAAAAAATTAATTAGCGTTCTTGTAAATGGTTCACATTTTCGCTTACTTTCGAATTAATAGGTCTTAAATAAAATAAAAATATTCTTGCATTGACCACCCATGTACAATAGAAAATCAGGTACGTTCGACATTAAACGTTTTTTTCGCTTCTTATCATATATGACCGGTTATCTGATTCAATCCTTTCGAACATCATCAAGCATAGCAGTCAATAATGATGTTTTTAAAGATTTATTAAAAGAACGCATTGATCATAAAAATGTTAATACATGTAACTTTCTTTAGTTGTAATTACACTATAACTTGAAAACAAATAAAAATCGGATATATGAGCTTTTTTACATTATTTTCACGTGTACCATACACTCCTTGGTTCGTTCCTCCCGACTCACCCTATATAAGAAAATTATTAATTAGCCAATATAGATAAATTTTAACTTTGTCATTTATTTTTGCTTAATGAATTATGTCAAATCGCATGCAACGAGTAATCACGTGGCTTTTTAACCGGTATATTTACAATTCTTTTCCGAAAATAACAAAATATATAATGCGTTTTGTGTTCATCAACTTTCCCGCGTGTTTGTGCATGTATATCTGCATGTTCTCCATTATGTTGGGTTTTTTGCTTGTTTGTTGTGTTGCGATTACTTCCATTGTTTCTTGTATTGACACTACGTAAAAGAAAAGTGTTGGTTCCTATCAGGACAGGAACCAACACTTCGATTAAGTATCAGTTGTTATTCGTTGAATGCTTGCTTCACTTGTTTCACAAGTACTAATATTTGTTAATTTTGTTATAGTTCGTTGACTTGTTTCCCACATGTTATACATGTTACTCTAGAAATAAAAATATTATTATTAATTGTGTTATATGTTAGTGTATTTTTTAATTTTTTCTTTTGATTTCACATCGATGCTGACATGCTGCATGTTTACGTCACTTATGTTTAGCCTGTATGAACTTTTATTCAAATATTATTTCCTTAACGCTGGTAGTAATTTCCCTTACTCTTGTGCGATTTTCTTTGCAAATGTTGACTAAGCTTTTTTAGCTTCGTTTGGTTATAATTCTAAGTCTACCAGTACCTTTCTCCTATAATTTCGATGGTTCCAGTTTGTCTGTAGTATTTAACAATGTTTCCCACTGAAGATTTTGCCATTCTTAATTCTGTGGCGATTTGCTTTAATGATTTTCCTCGACAACACGAGGACACAATAATTTCGCGCAATTTTTGTGATGTAGGAGCACCTATAACCATAAAAAGATAACACTGTTATTCGTTTAGATATTAACAATACATTACCAACGAAGGTGACAGGTGAGTGTTGACAATCGTCAAACGTTAAGTGATGTTCAAAAAGATGTTTCCTTCGATTTTGTAACCAGTTTCGAAATTTTCTAAAGTATCTTTAAAATATTCCGAAGTTTTAAAAAAATCATTAACCGTCCCAACATATAATTGTAAGGGCTCGTAAAATGTGATTAATGCTGCAAGCAATTTCATTGATTACCCTTGCAATGAGTAGACTTCCAATCAGACACAAGTAGACGCATATGCCTTTGAAGAAAACCGTTGAGGAACATTTTGACGTCTAATCCCGGTTTGACAAATGTTACTTCCTGAACCAAAACCCTTAGGTACATAAGTACAAAGCTATAATCGCACGTACATACCATATATACGTTGGGCTCGTGCTTATTTTTTTCTCTTTTCATTCGCTGAAAAAAAGGAGCGAACCCTTTTTTTCCTTCATCGCAAAGCTTCGCGTGTATGTGTACAAATGTCGTGACGTGCCCTGCGTGCATGCAAGATACATATGCAGTAACATAGGTACCTCTTCCTGAACCGAGATTGGTTTAAAAATCGAACCAATCGTGCAATGATTTATGCATACCAACAGCAAGGGCTTTCGTATAGGCACCTTAAATAGAAAAAAATACCATCGAAACGGGCTACTTTCCTCGAAATACTTAAGCGCAGTGAAGTGATCCGTCCTCGCTGTGTAGAACGTTTTACGTGCTTGTGAGTGTGTGGATTAATTATGTTGTTAGTTGGTGAGTTTCTTTTATGGTTTTTAAGCAATTAAAGGTTTGAATGTATGTATGCTAATTAGCCGAGGCAAAAAAAAAACTCAAGCATTGGCTAACATTACACATGTAAATGCGATTTTTTAATTAACCAAAATCGAAACGTTAATTAATAAGATATTTAGATGGAATTTCATCATTTTTCGATCTTGATGCCTTTAACATTATACATTGTATGCATGTACCTACATACATTCACTTTGGTTCGTCGATATTTGCTACAGTTGCTCAATACCCTGCAAGCAGCGTAAAAGTATTATAATTTGATGATTGAATTGAATTTGGTTACGTTAGATCTGGTGAATGTTCAAGTAGGTTCCCGTATGCAAATTTCAAGATTACGCAACACGACGTAGAACAATTTGTACCAGTCACGATTATTCCGAATAATGCTACAGGATATGAGATATAATTACACGTACTTAGCTGTATTTAGTAATGATTTCATCATTTATTTATGACTAAATTAGATGGCTGTAAAATGAGAAATGTTTATAAAAACTGAATTATTTTTTATATATTTGAGTAATTTTCGAAAGCAATTTTATTTTTAATTTTTTTTTCTCCTTGGAAGTACTAATCTTATTCCCTCTCTTACATTAGCGACATCACACAAACTAAGAAGTCCTGTAAAACCTCAAGATATCCTTTCTTTTCCTTTATATTACTTTTTGGAATAATTCTGCATTGCATATATTCCTTTTTATTAGAAAAGACAAGGTGACATTTTTGTTAATTTTTATTCTTGTCACTTATTTTTCAACGTCATTGTACATATATAACTTTTGAACTATCAGTGTTTAACCCGATCGATAACTGTAGTCTTGTATAACATTCTATTTTTAGATTGTTCTTATTTGTTTACATCATGTACAAGAAACTCATACGTCATCCCGATATTTTGTATATAAAGCAGAATTACATTCAAGGACAGAGAGAGATTTTTCTTAACTGCTCCTTCAAGGACGGAACAATTTACTGTCTAAAGGGACTAAGGTCGCTGAATTGAATTATTGCTTAATTAGGTGATAGTTTCGTTAGCTAATGCTCCCGATTTAAGAGTTCATACTCGTATAATATCGTATAAGACTGCTAAAAAGATATAAAAATTATATTTTATTTTCATCTTTTATCACCAATCTGTAAATCTTGTATGCATTGTTAAACTTTTATTTCATTTTTATTAATTATTTTTCAAAGAACCTGACCGAATATTTTGAGCGTAAGTGTACCTCATTTATGTTACCGTTTATGTTGAGCGTTATTACTTGTTATGTAAATTCAATACCTGCGGAACTTCTGCAATAGCGTTCATAATCCATTTCATGTACAAGGTTGACATACGTCAACGACAAAAAGCAGCGCGTCATGCCCGAAATCTGCGATATAAGCCGTCCAGAATTGCATTCAAATATCTTATGCCAATGTTTTTCATTACACTATAATATACAGAGTGTCCCACAAGGAACTGTATCGGTCGATATGTAACAACAGTATACATTGCCAAAATTCCGAAAACTTAGCAGTATACTAAAGCCTACATGTACTATTGAACTAAAATATTTTCAATAATCCAAGACATCCGGTTATACCGGAAGTAAGTTTCAACTTTATTATTTTAAAAGGAACACCCTATATATTATTACATTTTTGAATTCTTAATTCAATTTGAAGGTTTGCTTAATACAATAGCTATTTATAACCATATTTGAAATAAACTTATGTATGTTCAAAATTAAGGCACCTCTCAAATAATTCTATATAATTCTTACAAAATTATTTGGTTAGCGAATTATGTTTTAATAACATCAAAAAACAATTTAACTGGAGATAATTAAACATCGGCTCGTCAATTGACCTCTTTTTTAATGGAAACTTATGGAAAAAATTACAAATTCCATTCAATTACAAATTCAGAAACAAAACGATATTATTGGAAATCTTAAAGGACTCTATGAACAAAAAAAAAGGAATGAAAGAAAAATTAATAACACGTGACACCTCCCCTAGCTCTGATAGCTGCTTGGATTCACCGTGATAAGCTCACTATCAAATTTTGGATTATTTCTTGTGGAATATTATCCTACCCGAAAAGAACGGCTTGTTCCAATTCCTAGAGATTACCAGGAGCTAGAAAATTATGCCTTACTGATCTCTTTAGAGTATCTCAAAGGTACTCAATCGGATTTAAGTCTGGGCTAGTCCATGCCCTGAAGATTGTCCTCTTGTAAGTAATCGAAAACTTGTCTGGCGATGTGTGGTCTCGCATTATCTTACATGAACGTGAAATTGTTCTTTAAATGGTGCCAAAGGAATCACATGGTGGTGAATAATATTCTCTAGGTAGTATTCAGCATTCATTGATTTTTAGCGAGTAATGATTAACTCTATGCAGGCGTCAAAGTTAATACCACCCCAGAACATTCTTGATCGACCACTAAAGGGCTTCCTTTGAGAGCTTGTGCAGTCAAGATATCTTTCTCCAGTTCTTCGCCATACTCTTTCGCGGCCATCTGGAGATTTTAAACTTACTCTGATCCGAAAACAAAACTTGCTTCCAAACTGTCCAATCTGTATGATTTCTGGCAAATCTTAAACGTTGTACTCTGTATGCTGCAATAAGTAATGGTCCAACTACAGGCCTGCTACTACTCAATCTTACTTCCTTCAATCTCTTCTTTACAGTGAAAGTAGAAACTCTGACATTTCTGACTACCTCAAGCTGGTTACCGAGTTCTGTGCTTGTTATTTGCCTATTTCTGAGAGACCGCAGTTGCAAAAAAACAATCATCTCTCGTGTTTGCACCTCGTTTCCTACTTTGTATATAACAACATTATATAACCTGGGTGCTGCATGCTTTGCATTTAGTTGGTGAAGTTGTTCGACAACCTTACGGAAACGTTGATCGGATGATTGGAAGTACTAAAGCAGTGTTTCGTAAATCTCCTAAACGTTTAAAAGAATTTCGTAAATTTTGTCCAGGTATTCCACAACCTCCTGAACCAATTTTAACGCGATGGGGTACTTGGCTAACAGCAGCTTCTTACTATTTGATCCATTTTCAATAAATTCAATCAGTTATAATGCGATTTAATCGGAATGAATCCAAAGCAATTAGAGAAAGTCAAAGAGAATTTCAAATTCCTCAACTTTTAGAAGATTTAATAACAATATGTACCAATTATACAGTATTACTAGATGCCATCAGAAAACTACAATGTACTGAATTGTCATTGCAGGAATCATTAGACATAGTGGAGAGTGTAAAAAATAAATTACACACATTAAATGATACGCCAGGATTATGCGCTAGTCAAAAGTTGGCAAATGTTTTAAGGAAAAATCCCGATTTTAATACTTTAGAGGCCGTTTATAATAAGTGTAAGAATAGTGAACTTTTAAGTGATTTTGAAAAACAGTTTCTACATGCAAATGTAACTTCCTTAGATGTGGAGAGATCGTTTTCTATGTATAAGAATATTTTTTCTTGTCGACGCACAAGGTTTAAAGAAGTAACTGTGGAAACATATGCAATGATGCAAGTTTACAGTAGTTCACATCCTGATGCCTCTAATTTGTTGAATAATTAGCAAGTAAGTTTATTTATGAATTTTTCGTATTCTTATATTAACCCGTAATACCGACGCCTATGCGAGTCCGCAAGTTTTTGTTACTCTAGTAATGAATATGACATTTTTTTTGTAAGAACAATTTGTTAAGAAAGAGGAAAATTAGTAGTTGTATTTAAAAAGATTAAGTTTTGACACTTTTCCCATTTGAAAGTTTAAAATTTGTCGTACACGCTGTATAATTTTCCACATTAAACCTTCACAGTTAAGAAAGTTTACCTGCACCCGTTCATCTGTCAAAAATGTTCAAAAAATGCAAATATTTCAAATATAATAACAATATAGTTGTTTCATCCCACAAACCTTAAGGTTGAATCAGGAATTCAAAAATGTAATAATATACGTGTTCTATTTAAAATAACAAAGTTGACCTTTCATGTTAAGCCCCCCTTTTTTTCTTTAGCACTAATTTGCTTAACGTTACCACTATATCGTTTCAATTTACTCATCGCGTAAATTAGAAATAAACGTGATATTAAAAAATATTCAAATACACCTCGCGAACCGTGACGTAACTTAGCCTGATATTTAACCGAGAGGATTTCGTAAATTACCTCATTTAGTGCTGTAGATTATATCGTTGCTCAATTAGGAATTAGGGTTACAACGCTAGCTGACCGATACCGGCTATAATTATGCAAATTGTTCATAAAGGTTTGTCCGGACGGCCAGGTGATACGCGTTGATTAGGGGTGTAGTATTCGCAAACATTGTTGCTTTATATAAATGATTAATCTTGTAACTCAAGTCCTCATAAATCATATTTTGATTGGTATATTCATTATTTTACTTTAAGTATGAGATTATTACCTCTGAATACCAACAACAATTTTGCCAACGTTTGGCTTCTACATTTTCGGAAAACAAGTAGCATAATCGACGTAAAATCTCCTTCAATATAATAATTGCCACGTACTTCCTGTAAAGCGTTATCTGCTTAACCAATTTATGGAATCTGACTATCAAATTACGAATTGGCGACCTTTAATTCTCTAGAATGAGGGAGCGAACTTCCGTTAGAATTCGGTGAGGATAGTAGCTTTCCCATAATGAAAGAACAAACCGTCCTTAAAATATTGGTTTCTCATAGTGTCTGTGCTGATAATTCCATTCATGTAGAAAATATTAGAACTTAAGACATAAAAATCTCCTTCTCCTTCTCCTTCTCCTTCTCCTAGTAGTAAGATACTGCCTCAATCCATGCTCCCCATCGTGTCAATACAAGCTGAGGTGGTAGCGGAATTTGCGGATACAATTGCTTGAATACACGGATATGTTTCGGAAATTTCACAAACACTTTTTTGGTAGATGATATTATGTCATTCACCCTAGGATACTTGCTTCGAATTGTTTCTGCTACGAGATGACATGCGTGTATGAGTCATGTTATGTGAAGAAGAGTCGGAAAACATACTTTTAACATCCTACCAGCTTTCAGCATTGTTGCGGCTCCGTCAGAAACTAACATGGTGATTTGGGCTCCTACGATACAAAATTCTCTTAAATATTTTTTATTATGTTTACAACGGTTTCGGCATCAGTATTTTCAATCCTTTTACTGGCTAACAACAAGGAAGCTACTGGACTATTACGTTTTAAAGAACGCGCCGCAATATGAATCACGCTGAGCATCAGTAGTTTCAACCACAGTGCGCCAGATTTTTTGATTTCTCAACTCGTCTTTTATACAGTCTTTTACTGTACTTTACACATGTGGTAAATTGCACCGCAACTGTCTTTTTGTTGGTGGCTTCCATGATGGAACATATTTATCCCAAAAAAAAAACGAAAGTTTTCATTATCTACTAGGTGTTGGATGTTGCACGTGCTCAACACGAAAATAAAGTCATACAAAAATTGCCAGTACGGAATATTGTTTCTTAAATTCAATACATGCCGTTTACTTTTAATATGACTTCTATATTCAAATGTCGTGCGACCTAACAACCCTATACCGCAAAATTCGCAACGAATGTGCGAACCTGTAAATTCCAAACCAGGGAAACGCCAAATATATTTCTGCACATGCGATGCAAGAGGTACACCAGGCTTACGTCCCATGTTTTCGAAAACACACAATGAGAATCCAATAAATAACCGAACGTCAAAACTCCTCAATGTCTACCGCATTACTGAACTCTGCATCCACATACGTACATACACCCCGTTTATCACGCTTTATTCATTATTAAAAGTAAAACGAAGCTATTCGGGGCATTGTTGTGTTACGCCTTTACTAAAATCATAAAAAATCATCCAACGAAAACCCTCGCGTGAATTTTCACAAAATTGCTTTTTTAAAACGCTCACTCTAAGCAAATTACTCAGCTGATTTATGTGCTGTTACTGCTTCAACAATAACAAATGTCAAATTCTACGAAAATAGTAATGTCAAATCTCAGTAGCGCTATCTAGTCGCCGTTTGTAAAAACTTAAGACGCTACCTTGTACTATAAGGTGGAGTATAAATTTCTTACAATTGTAGTGAATCTAACAAAACAATTTTTATGAATGTAAAATTTGAAAACCTAGCCAATACGTCCCTGTACAATATTCAACCACGTCAGCCTGTGTAATTAATAGTTTAAAGTATTCCGTCTTGGGTTAATAAACGAGCACATTAACGCAATTTACAAGCTGAATAAAGCACGATTCGAGAGCTGTTGTCATCGTAATCTCGCTTTGCGTATTAATAACAATACCTCGTGTACAGATATACCTATGTAAGTATGTTAAGCTGTACGCAAAGAGAAAAAGCAGGACTTTACCACGACAATTATGGAAAAATGTCATAGAAGGCATAAATGAATATAAATTCGACGGAAAGTCGACGACATTTGAATAAAATGCTCGCATTGACAGGGCAAAGAGAAGCCGTATATAAATATATTCAGCTAAAAAACTAGTAGCAAGCAGAAACAGCAAGAAACAGCGTACAGTGAGAGACAGTTTAAAATCTCGTTTTCTTCAATAAATTAACGAACGAAACCGGGCGACATGACGGACAGTTATGGTCGTCGTCGGGTAATTCAAATCAATCTGCCCTGAGTAGGATTTCATTTCATGAATAGGCGTACAATCAACGTTTTACATTGCATGCATGCCCGTATTCTGCCTACTACGTCGTCGTCCATGGTGAAAGAAAGCTCTCTTTTTTAGGAGCTCTACACGCTCGTTTATGAGTTTAGAAAGCGCGCGCGCCGTCGTTTGTTTTGCTTAGAATGCGTGGGTTGGTTCAGCTATTCGCGTTCCGTCGAGTTGAGTTGCGAAAATCTGACGTTCGTATCGTACATGGCACTAGGTGTACGGACTTCGAATGCATATATGGGTTGGTTCCAATAACGATCCGACGTCTAGGTACCATTAAGAACGAACACAATGTATGTAGAATGTAATAGGCAAAAGTGTATTGATTATGAGCGCGTTTCAATGTGCATAAATATACATACATAGATGCCTATGTACCATTTTCGTAAAGGTTATTAAACCTTCAATCAATACGTGAATTAAATGCTGTGAAATGTAATTAAATTAAGTAATTAAACCTTTTTCTGCTTTTTATAAAATGGCATAGACCAGTGATCTCCAAACTACGACCCGCGGGCCAAATCCGGCCCGCCAGTGTGATCAATCCGACCCGCGACAGCTAATGGCTGATTGATGTTATTGTTGCTGTGATAAGTTGGATAAAAAAGATAATAACTCGGTTTTATTTACTTGCTAGGTATAGCTTAATGACAAGTATAATACGCTGAAAGTTTAACTTAAGCATAATAACTAACAAATAATTGAAATGAATCCCACTAACAGTTTATAATGTCCACTTGTAAAAAATACTAATGACATTTATGTAATTGTGATTTTCCACTGACAATAGTTTGTAGTTGTGGACCAATTTTACTTGTACCAAAGAGATTTAACATGCTCATCGGTTAACTGAGATCTGTAAACATTCTTTGTGTACTTCATCTTGGAGAATGTTCCCACACACATGTAAGTAGTACCAAAAACAGAAAACAGCCCACGAGCAAATTTATGCAAATTAGCAAATTGTTGCAGTGGAAGACTCTTATAAAATTCCATGAGTTTTGATATTTGTTCTTAATTATATCACTGCACTGTAAATCAATAATTTCCATTTGAAATTCTGGGGCTAGGGTTTCAATGTCAGTATCAAAAGGATTTTGAAAAATCTTAATTTCATTCACAATGACATCAAAGTCTGAGAAACGAGTATCAAAATTTATCTTCAAAACACTCAAAGCTTCGATTGCAAAATCGACGGGAAACTCAGACTCAGTAGTATGGCTGAATATTTCACATGTTTTAAAATGTGTGAAACATTTTTTACGTAATTGTGATTGGAACAGTATTATTTTCTGCCGGAGCGATTTCATTTTAGTGTATAAATCAGAGAGAAGCTGGTTTTCTCCTTGCAATCTCAAATTCAGTTCCTTCATATGTTTTGTCAAATCGACATAGAATGCTAACTTCCACAGCCATTCGCTATTTTGTAATTGGGTAAGAGGGCGATGCTTTTCATTCAAAAAAAATTCGATCTCTGTTCGAAGTTCAAAAAAGCGCCGAAGGACTTTTCCGCAACTAAGCCAGCGTACGGCAGTATAATATGGTAAGTCAGTTTGTCCAATCTCTTCAATAAACTCACAGATTTGTCGGTGATTCAGCCCAGTGGATCTGATGAAATTAACAGCTGATATGACTGGTTTCGCAAGTTCAGACGATCTGCATCAGGAAGGGTACGCAGAAAGACGGATTGCGGATAAATTAAAAATAAAAAAACCTACAGTACATGATACTATAGTTCGATTTAAGACAACCGGTGACGTACAAGATCGTAATCGGCCAGGACCGTCTAGAAAAACGACTCCTGCGGAAGATTTAGGAATAAAAACAATTAGTAAGCGCAATAGAAGACTAACAGCATCAGAAATTGCTGCAGAATTCAATAATGAGCGAGATTCCAAAGTTTCTGTGAGTACGGTGAAACGTCGGCTGAAAGAGGCTGGGTTGCATGGGCAAGTGGCTTGTCGAAAACCGTTACTCCGAAGAGGAAATAAGCTGAAACGACTGAAATGGGCACAAGCTCATAGAGATTGGACAGAGCACGATTTTAAAAACGTTTTGTGGACTGACGAATCCAAGTTTGAGGTTTTTGGAAATATACGGAGAGTTTTCGTACGCAGATCAAGAGGGGAAAGAATGTTACGGGAGTGTATAGTTCCTACGGTGAAGCATGGAGGCGGATCTGTAATGGTTTGGGCTTGTTTTTCCTTCATCGGAACAGAAGACTTGCTCAAAATTGAGGGCATAATGAAAAAAGAAGAATATCGGAAAATGCCATACCGTCAGGAGTCCCATTAATTGGTCGTGGATTTGAATTTGTGCAGGACAATGACCCCAAACATAAATCTAAATTGTGCACAGATTACCTGCAGCAAGAAGAAAATGAAAGAACCCGAAAAATTATGGAATGGCCACCACAGTCCCCCGATCTGAACCCCATAGAGTTCTTATGGGAAGAATTAGACCGATGTGTTAGTAAAAAGTGTCCAAAATCCAAGAAACATTTGTGGACCATTCTCCAGGAGGTATGGACAAGCTTGCCCAATGAAACATTAGCAAAATTAGTGAATCGGATGCCGAGAATAGTGGCAGTCCTAAAGGCAAAAGGTGGATTTTTCAATGAAAATTGGATTTAAATTATCTGTATTACATTAACTTTTTCTTTTTAATAAATTTGTGTTTGAAAATATGTAAAATCATGTAAGTAAGTATTAAATACATGGCCATTTAATATTTCTCTTATTTTCTTTGACTTCCGTACATGTTTTTGCTTGCCCGAACTTCCATGAACGGTAGTGTAAATACCAACCATATATTAATTTTTGGTATAGCTTATAAACAATAGGAACAATATACACTTTTCAATTTTTAAATATTATACAACTGGTTGCATAATCTAAACGCCAGAAGTTAGAATTGCGAACTCTGCTCAAATATGAACTCCATCTTTCTGAAAAAGGTTCAAGTAATTGCTCCACTTTCAATATCAAGATATTAAGTTGCCTATCACGCAAAATTTCGGTTACAAATCTTGGTTAATAGGTAATAACTACAGGGCACCGGCCACAAAACGCAAGAAGAATCTGTCAGCTGTCCCCTTCTTATCCCAAAGATTCCAAGGCAATTGCTCTTAAGACGACGAATGTATACGTTAGAAGATTATCCCTATCGCTTCATTTTTTTAATAAGAACGCTTTCAGGTTACGTTTCGCTGATCTGTAAGACGATCGTGACAATAAAATATGATTCTATGGAACCCTTGGCAGGCTTCAACCGCCTAAAATCGCCTAGAAAAAGTATATGTAGAAAGAACGCTTTAAAAAAGGAGAAAAACGTTTTAGTTACGGCTTTCTTCTTTTTTTCTCTAGAGCGACGTTGTTTATTTTATAGATCTGTCCATGTGCGGAAACGAAAACCTAGCACAGCTGATGATTTTTGCGGGTAAAAATGGGGTGGTCCGTATCGGAGGGATGTAATGGAATATATACCGCGCGCACGTTTTACTATACATACAAGGGGTTATATTCGCCATTAAGGGTTAGAATCGCCAGGTATAACTTTCCTATGTGCAGACGCGTTCTATTCACAATAGACCACATGCTTTCAAACAATAAAAAATAGTAAATAATAGTTGGTAACGCGTGTATCCTTTTTCGTTTTCCTTCCTATAACCGCTTTCCATTACGCTATTGAAAGCGAGGGTACAAAATAAAGAAATTCGCTAGTGTACGGTTGCGTAACAAGTTCTACATTGTATCGTCTTAGTTTAGGTTCGTAACAGGACATGATCCGACGTGTGTGCCAACTGACGATTGTAGCTGCAGGTAGACTTTCCTTTCAAGGTTTTGGAGGATGTTTGTGCTCGTTTAAATTAGCAATGGATTTAGATTTGCTCAGAGCAATTGCATATTACTTAAAGTGTAATGCGTTCGATTTCATTTGCTACACAGAAAAAAGGTTTTTTTTTAATCTAAGAAATCTATCACAATCTCTCTAATATCTCGATATTGAAATTGAATGCCGTGTCCTAGAGTTACGTGCTGTAATTTCAAATGGGTGTTAAAAGAGGTTTTTACAAAAGTACAGTGGTTTACGATATGTTACGAAATTTTCTGGTCACAAAAGAAAATGATGAATTTTTGTTTCCGAAACCTTTAGGTGCCTCCAGATACGAAACGCGGTTACATCTTTCACAGATTCGGCAGAATTTCTGCACGACCCGTATACGTGCTAGAAAGAGATAGTTATATACAACGTAACGTGATCATTTTTATGGTTAGCCTCCCAGTATTTCACCGCTTCGCATCTGATTTGAATTCATAATCGATATTATTATTTTATTGGAAGATCCTTTTATCTTTCTGAAAAATTGTGTGTAAAGTTCTTTTTATTTAATGTCCATCATATAACTTTTCTTGATTTCTCCATATAATGTTATTTTTTATACGTTAAATCTTATTTCAATTGAATTTCCAATTGTATATTCTTTGGTTATAGGAACAAATTATTTCTATTTCCCTTATATAATTAAATTTGATTCTAGTTACGAAATTTCGGATTACGAAATGTTCTTTGGAACCAATTAATTCCATAAACCGAAGTACCACTCCACTTTCCTCTACAACGTTAATTAAGACTTTCTTCATATCAGTACTGTTTGTGTTTGATACCGATTTGTATTTCTTTTTAACTCCACTTCAGCAAACTGGTGTTCAAATATCCAATTATCTCTTCTCCAATTATAGTTTGATCCACTTAAATAATATCTTCTTAAAAACCTCTCATTGTTGTGTTGAAACAACAGCAGGACTGATAAAAGAATGTATTCAAATACTGAATATACTCGGAGGAAAAAATATACTTAAACTGATATTATGAGCACCTTCGCACACCAACATATCAAGCAACGAAAAAGCAGACCGCCTAGCGAAGAGCAGCAGTACACAGCCTCTGACTGGCCCTGAGCCTCCCTTTGGGACCCCTTTGAATATGGCTAAGGCGAAGATTAAAAAACAGCTACATTAGTAGCAGAAAAGTCAGAGAAATTGCTGGTCATGAGCAAATCCGATGTTAGAATGTGGACGGACACCGTAGCTGGTCACTGTCCACTAAGGAAGCATCCACACATGATGGGACTAGTCTCTTAATCGGTATGTAGAGGTTGCGATGAGGAAGAGGAAACTCTTCTACACCTTATAAACAACTGTGAAGCATACAACACCATAAGACACGACAGCCCAGAGACACGAAAGATATCCCTGGAAGACTCTCAAATATAGAACCAAAGAAAATTCTGAACTTTTAAAAGGCCACAGAACTCCTACGGGTTAAGGAATTATTCGGAGGACCCAATAGATGTAGTGCAAGAAACTGCTTTGGGACCACCCCGTTGTAATAATAATACCCACGACTGTTATAGGAGCTGGCATCTAATGAAGGAAGAAATATTCTTAATATACTAATACCACAATAAATAATGCTACCATGGCTTAACTAGAACAGTCTGTATATTTTTATGGTAATGGATCTTGTTTCTATCCAAAGGTCGCTAAAAGAATACCAACATTGCTAAACAGACCAAAACATTGTACTGTATAGTTGGCTTGCCTAAACACAGAATTTAATCTTTTTGGAAAAGCAAGTAGAGAACAAAAATCATATTGAAAATTCTAACTGAAACATCGCTGTCATTTATGTAGCTTGGTTTAATTTTTTTTTGCTATTCACTCCTCCATCACTTGAAGATTCATAGGCTCCTGTATCCACACATACAAATTTATAATTTGCATCGCATACACTAAATAAAATACTACAAGTTTTCTTATAATTGTCATATGAATAGCCAGCATTGTTAGGTTGTTTTACATGAATGTGCATGCCTTTTATCGCACCTATACATTTAGGAGACTGCCAGTTATTTAAGAAACCATTGGCATTCATAGCATTTGTACCTATGTGCATATACTATATGTATATGCCTCGTGTTGGTGAGTAAACAGACTGTAGTACAGTTCACAGCGCTTCAAATCTCCCGAAATATTTAACGAACCGTTGATTTACTTCTACTATTTTCAATAAATTCTAAAATAAATCAACATCCATTCCTGTATACAAGAAAAAGGAATCGGGATCATGATTTAAGATTTCCAGAATTAAATTTAAATGGTCTTTGTTGTTTCTTTTGATTGTTAATGGGACGTATCCGCCAACGTCTTCTCTCTTTTTACATTTATTTTTAAATTTGTTCCTCGTGATTATTGCAGAAACTGCTAATAAACACAGTATATTAAATTTATGTATCATTTCATCCATTACAAAAGAAATTATTAACAGATAAATTAAGGTTATGCTACGACAAAGTAAGCCGATATGTCAGTTATCATTATGTCACGAAATTATTTTAAGAATTACGGCAGATGGAAGTGTTATTGCTAATGACTAGTCTTACTTTCAAACTAATTGGATTCCCTGGAATATGTGGCATTGTTTATATATTGGGTAATCGTACCAGATTCTTTTATTGAGTCTAAAATGCTCCTGGGCAAAATTTACATTCAATAAAATATTTAAAGAATGGAAAATTATTATTTTAGAAACTTGAACGTAAAGATCTACCACACACAAAAATACCTATAAACTGTCTGTCCACCCATCGCTTTTAGATCCCTAAATTTGACAATACAGTCCTCCAGCTAGTGGTATTAGCACACTTCCTCACCGACAATCAGCCAACTTCCGTCAATTCGATCCTGTTATTAACGAGAGGAAGAGAGAGACCAACGACCTAAAGCGGCCAGCAAAAAAAAAACCAATTTTCCGTCCCTCGATAATTGTACACCCCTTTTCCGTGAAAACGCACGCGAAACAAACAACCCTCTCGATGGGTACGGAACGCGGCAGAAAAAAAATTACGAGAGTGAATCCGTGTACAGCGCGGGCCGCCGGAAGTGCCGCAGCAACGAAAGCAAGCAAGCCAGCAGGCATCAGGCAGCCGGAGAATTCGACATATTAGGCGGCGTAAAGGGTGAGAGAGGAAGAATAAAATAAATAAAACGACAAATAAGAAAGGTAAACCTTTTAGTGATCGAATATCACGAGGCAGAGAACAATATTACGGGGACACGCACACTTTCCAATACATATATATGTAGGTATATACCTTTGTGTCTATGTGTGGAGAGATGAAGAGAAAAAAAAAAGAGGAGAATCGGGCGCTCGCTTAACACGCGTTGCCATTGGCTACCCTTTGAATAAGGGTTGAAATCTTATACATGCACGCGCGAGCGTACAGTCGCGATTAAATTTAATCAGCCGTTTGCTCGATAATCGGGAGCATACCAACATGTAAATATGCTATGAGCGTCAGGTATATTTCCTGCGAGTTTTGATGCAATCTTCACTGTTTCGTTTTGTCATAGATCTGTTTAACATGTTTTGAAGGTTTGATTATGCCTAGGGTGCGGCAACGTGGAAATTACTGCCAGTTGAGTGAATTCGATAGAGGTCGAATTGTTAGCTTGCGCGAAAGTGGTCCACCATCGTACGCTATTATCAGTGATGGACTAAGGAAGGTTAAGAAAGTCGCCAAACAGTAACCGGGAGTCAAAGAAGAACTAATGAGGTGTAGGACCGCCACCTTCGCCTAATGGCACTAAGTGACCGATTCTCCAGTACCAGGAAAATTGCTGATCTATGGTGAGGTAATGAAAATCGTCCTGTGACCTTTCGAACCGTTTATTACCGAATCAGGGCTATAGGCTTACAATCCTATCGACCTCATTTTTTGTTACCACTTACGCCTCAACACCGGCAGCAACGTTTGGAGTGGCGTAGGTTGCGAAAGCGCGGGAATGTGGAGCAGCCTAGGGGGGGCCACACTGATGATTCTAGATTTTGTATAGAGTTGCATGTTGGTCGCATGTAGGTTAGACGAAGACGTGGGGGACGTCGCAGTATTCAATTTTTTGTTGAAAGGAAGTTATGGTATGGGGTGCTATAGCATATGGGAATAGGTCTCAGTTGGTGTTCATCCGAGGTACCATGGATGCCCAGCATTACGTAGACAAAGTGGTGGAACCCCATGTACTTCCATATCTTCAGCAGGGTGATGCTCGTCCCCACATAGCGAGAACTTCTCTAAACTAGTTCGAAGGGACCCACATCTATATCTTGCCATGGCAACACAGATCTCCCGACCTCTAGCCAATCGAACACGTTTGAGATATTATGAGAAAAAACTGAGGAACTTATCGAATCATCTGCAAACACTGGAAGCTTTCCGGTATGATTTGCACGTTGCTTGGGACACCATATCCCAAGGGAACATCGACCACCTACTAGAATCAAGGCCCCAAAGAGTGAGGGAGTGTGAAGTTAATAGAGGGGGCCCAACACATTGTGTTACTCTTTTGTTCTTTCTTTTTGAAATTACAATCAATTATTACCTTGGAATAGTTATGCGTTTCTGCCAAGTTTCGTTAAAAAATTCGTACCCCTTCATGGTGTTGTAATTTCCGTGTCATGTAGCTTATTTGTATTGTCATTTGTGACATTAACAACTAGTTTAATCTGGAATATACAGTGAGCTTAACACAACGTTGTACATACCCAAACCGCGGTTGTTATAGAGACTGTGATTGATATTACTGGTAATTTACAATCGAACGTTATGAATTTAGTTAATGTTGTGGTTATTTCGAATAATTTAAGATTAAACACGGGGGAATTACATACCACTTTAACTTATTTTGTGTTTTAACTTACAAAATATATTTAATACGTTTCAAATGTTCTATAAAACGAAACGCCCTACAAAGTACATTTTTCAAAAATCTTGCAATAATTTTCTAAGTCCATGCTAGATGTTCAAAAATTGTATCCCAATCTATCATAAAATTCATTTAAAACATTTTTCATTTTTGCGACATAATTTTCTGGGGAGTCTCTAGAATTCGATCCTTGAGCTCTTCAATACTCTTCAGGAACATTATTGTATACTGAATACTTGGATCTTAGAGGGCATCTCAGAACTTGAAGATCCCAGCATAAATTATCTGATGCATATTGCAAAGGATACGATTCCTATGCAATACAATTTTAATCAGCCGTATAAGGTGATCATTGAAAGCCGTGCTGAGTGGGCATCCGGTGACCCTCAGTGCAAAAGAGGTACCCTGGAATGGTACACGGTGGGCTCGAGAATAGAAGATGAACAGGTATAGGCATTAATGGTCCTAACTACTACCTAAAAATGCCTACAGGACCCCACACCGACATATTTCAATCAGAATTTTCTGCTTTAAACCTATGCGCTATAAAGAACCTCGAGAAAGGGATACGAGGCGCAACTATAAATATATACAGCGACAGTTAGGCAGTCCTAAAGGCTATTAAAGCCTACACATACGAATCTGCTCTGATACACGAATGTATACACAATCCAAGGCAACTGGGACGCAATAACCACGTTACTTTGCGGTGGGTCCCAAGCCACCAAGGGATCCAAGGAAATGAAAAGGCAGATAAGCTGACCAAAGAAGCAGCGAACATGTCTTTCATAAGTCCTAACCCCTTCTGTTGTCTCCAAAAGAACCACATAAAACAAGTTATTAAGGCATGGGAGGACAATCAATAGGCCTCGTATTGGGAAAATGTTTCAGGACAAAGGCAAGCGAAAGCACTCATTTCAGGCTCGCCAAATACAGCAAAAATAGCGCTATCGTTCAGCAAAGGGGATTTTAGATTACTGGCAGGATTTCTGACAGGCCATGTAGCCTTAAAATATCACTTATTTAAACTAGGAAAAGCTGAAGATCAAATCTGTCGTCTACGCCAAGAAGATCTGGAAACGACAGAAAACATCCTGTGTAAATGTGTTGCCATTAGTCGCACACGACACCAATATTTCAGTAGGCCATTTCTTGCACCTACTGAACTGAAGGAAGCAGATCCTAAAGCAGTACTAAAGTTTATTAAAAGCCTCCAACTATTCCAACACACATAAGGGCATTTTGTTACAATAGATAATAATAATAATAATACTGAAAACTTCACCCTTCCGCAGTGAAAAAAAATCCATTAGATTTAAATCAGGTGGTCCACCTCTTCCGATCCACCTATCAATATTTTCCTACAGATATAATTTCCTTTTAGAAAATGGCCTGAAGGATTATGAATGCAATTGAAGTTGCGCATAAAGCAATTTTATGGTATAAGCAAACACTCTACAAAAATCTACGCCACTCCACACTAAGCTAGATAACATCCTTCAGCTGATAACTGATTTTGTTATATTTCCAATTCCAGAAATGAGTCGAGAACACGATTTTTGCAATCTTTGAATGCAATTCTTTTGGCTACAACATTAATACACGGATCGTAAACAACATCACAGGAATTCAGCCGTAAAAAAATCAAAGAATGACATAAATGAGCTTTAATTTTGTGATTGAGAATATGAAAATAACTAGTTATTTTCCCATTTTTGGGACTGTCAAAAAATCACCGTAGCTTGACACAAAAAATAATATTTGTGTTTCTCATTGCTTTGTGTTAACAATACCTAGCCTTATAAACGAAAAAGTTTCATTGTTTTTATTTTAAAATTTCAATTAGAAGGCCCATTTTTCTATTTTCAGAAGGAAATTTTAAACATTTTATATAATTTTTTTAGAAACTTTTTGTTGTACTAAACAGAAACGTAAAGACCAGGTTTAAGGCACTGATGGATTTATTCTTCGTTGGCAGCAAATCTTCCACCAATGTCCCAGAAATGGGACACTATTTTTTTTAATTTTAAAATATAAGTATATATTTGAAATGTATCATAGTATTTTTTGGGTTCTATTAACTACTGTTACATAAAAAAATTTCAAATATTTCATCTCATCGAGTTCTGGCAGGGGTTAAAGCAATCCAGACACATTATAGACATTTACAAACATGATTTTTGGAGACGTAAGCGTTATTAACTCTCTACCTACCGGAATGAGGATGAATGAGTAGATTATCCGGACTAAGATTAGTCCTGCTTCCAGAAAAGACAAGTCCGCGAATTCAAAGTAAGTTTTTATAGTATCTTAAACCTGAAACCGTATAAAAGCATAAAATATTACCCTCACATCATTCCATAAATACAATATTTTACCTAATCAACATTATTACACATAAAATTTAAAAGTTCTAATGGAATGCTTAATACTTTTATCCCAGACTGTACGCATACATATGTATACCTTGCACTATGTATATAGAAGTGCCCCACCGCCGCTTCATACATACATATAGATCCGGCGAGGTAGTGTGAAAACCTCTCTCTCGCCTGAAAAAGAGATTCATAAAAATGTACATGTAAAACGCGTGAGGTCGCGCACGCGTCTTTTCTTTTACATAATATCGATGGAAAATATGGGCGTGCTACGCTTGCGCCCTCTACGAAAATCTCTACCCCCTTCGCATCTGCATACGGTCGGCGCGATCGGAAAGAGCGAAAGACGAAACAGCGGGCCGTGTGCGCGAATCCGAACGAGAACGACAGGAGAAGTCGGCAGTTTTACGCCCCCCACCCCCTTCTCGGGCGAAAGAAGCAAAAAAAAGAAGAAAAGAAAAGATGAAATAAAGCGAAATAACCCAGCGAGAAAAGTTTGCGTGCATACCGGAGGTGGTGTGAGATTTTATTCCTTGTCGTACGACGAATGTGGTCAAAGTTCTTTCCCTGCGATGCGGGTGAGGGCGATAACATTGACGGGCAGTCGGATGGGAAATGGAACGAGTGGAGGAAAGGTCGAGGAACGTTTGTAATGAGATAAAAGGAGAAATAAATGCGGTGGAATTGGAAAGTCGAATCGATGATGATGGAAGAAGCTTTTTGATCGATGAAAAGTGCATAGAATGAACCTGATGCATTCATTTAAATAATCTTGGAAAATTTTAAACAATTAAATAAATAATTGGGAAACAAGAATAGAGTAAACATTTAAAACAAGGAGATTTTCTGGAAGCAAAGAGACTCGTCTCTTATACATCAGTGGTCGCCATGGCAAAAATTGGGGTTCGAATTGGTAGATCACCTTATTCACTAGATCCCCCCCCCCCCCCAGCGACTTTTTCTGCTTCCTAGACCCAAAGCTTCGCTTGGAGGACAGAGATCTTCATTGAATGAGGAGGTTAACACATTCGTAAACGACTATTTTGCACTATAAAATGCTAACTGCTATTTGGACGAATTAAAGAGATAAAAGCATGCCAAAAGTGTATAGACATACAAGGAGACCATGTTGAATTTGACAAAAAGATACATGTTTCGTTGTTAGGAGAGACAATACCTAACTTCCTTCCAGCACGTGGTAGTGAAAGGTTTTTAATATTATTAAATATAGAAATATAGAAATTTTAAAACTAAGAATCTTTAAAAATGAAAAGACATACAGACTCAAAGATTGTTTAAATAAATTTATCATTAAAAGCTAGATTTACAAAAATTTTCGCTATAATCCTTTTCCTTCCCGTTTAGCAATTTCTTTAGGAACAACTATCTTCCACAGAAACTTCCTAATTTAATTCGTTCTTATCTCCATGCCAAATCGCGACCTATCTTTGTGTTGCTTTGTGTTACGTTGTCGATTCCGATATTTTAAAAGGATGACTAGTCCCCGGTTCACTTAAAATAATTGCATGGCCTCGGCAGGGTCGCGGGGAAGGATATTATTATTCAATTTCGGGACACTTTCGAAAATCTCATTTTCTCACAGCCAGTTGGGTTAGTAGTGTCTTAAAGGCAAGGAAAGTACGCTACTAGAGAAAAGATTAGTTGCGGCAGGTAGACCTGAACCACTTATAATTTGAAAATTGTCTATATAATGGAAACAAATTCTGATTCCCAATTAATAAGAAAAAGGTCTTGATGGGTAGGCAATCATGAATATATTTTTTTCAATTTTAAATGGGAAAAATGTGTGTTGCAATAGTTGCAAACAAACGATTCCTTGTACTAGACGTATTCATTCACTTCGTACTATATAAAAAATCAAAAAAAATTCACCAAGCTAAAGTTGGCATCTTCGCCACGACCTTATGGAAAATTGGATTAAAGACCATGATTGTTTTTCAGTTGTAAGTGGCATTGAAATATATTGAAAAAGTTGTTTGACAATTCTGATTTGTTTAAATAAGCGCATCCTAAAACTAAAACACATTCCAATCTAGATAGGCCCTCCTTTTTCGTCAAATGCGGCCGTTTTTCCGCAATTCATGCTTTCAGTTTGTTTTTCCTTCGTCAAGATAGTCGATTAACACAACTCCATTACTATCCCAAAAATCAGTGGCCATCACTTGCCCAGCCAATGAAACAATCTTCGCCTTTTCCGAGCCGATTTACCTTTCGCAGCCCACTAGTGTACTGGTGCATCCAAGCTTCATCTACAGTTATTAATCGACGCCAAAACAAACTCTTTTCGGTTAAACTACTTCAGCAGGGCTTCTGAAATGTTTATTCGAATGCGTTTTTGGTCCTGATTGACCAGTCGCGGCACCCAACGCGTGGTTAGCTTCTTCATACCCAAATCTTCAATCAATATATGACAAACAAGTTCCTTCGAGATGTCCACAGCCTATGCTTTCTCCCTCGGTGGTAACTCCTTCTCTAGTGCTCGTTCCCAATACACCTAGCGGTAGCTCCATCGTACAGATATTTAAAGTGCCATTAAAGTAATTTCTTAATTTGTGCGTTGCGGATTTTGTAATATTTACGTACATTACAAGAAATTAAATCTATTTTTAGTTTTAGTGAATATAAATATGGAATGCATGAATTTATGCTAAATAAGGCTAAAAACAAAACAATGTTAAGTGTTCTTAACAATGCTTTTATATGGTTTTTCTCCTGGTATACTTTGCTAGTACGAGACTCTTTGATTTTCCTCCAATTTCCTATTTTACCAAAGTTATTGGTCCCTTCATTCCCTCAATCAAAGGATTGAGGATTCCAAAACATCAAAGGATGGCTTGGAATCCAGAACACAATAACCTAGATTTTGCGCCCCAAATGGCTTGGACTCTGTACACATTTGTGTATCAGGCCAGATTTATATGAGTAGGCTTTAAAAGCCTTTAGGGCTACCCAACTAAAAGGGTATATCGTTGCCTTAGTGAGAAAAGCGCGTAATTTCATTAAAAGGAAGTTTACAGGTGACCAACAAAATTCTTTGGTTTTAATATGATCACAATGTAAACTCTTGTTTTTTTAGAGGTTATTGTAGAATAATTTTAATGATTTTTGGGAAAAAATAATTCTGAAAACCTTTCTTCAGTTATTATTAGATTACAGTTAAATATCATTTTGAATAAAAAATTGAGTTACTTACTAAGACAATGACATTCACTTTAAATCCTTGAAATGTTTGCCCATATCTAAACGTTGCTTAACTCCCTCACTAAACTGAATTTCACATTAGCTTCAGAAAAAGAATGTATATCCCAATAGAATTAAAGATTTTGTTTGAGCCATACACAATTCCAAAATCGGTTGCATCCATTGATAAGAACACGAAATCTTTTGCAAAACACCTTGTACACATGTACGTATATATTGTAACACTATAAAATAGAGGCACTTAGAGAATATTTTGACCCCGAAAGAGGTTGACTCGATAAAATAGACGATACGGACAGCAACCAAGAGAAGAGGGGAGAGAGGACGAAATCCTTTTGAAGATTCACAATTTGATTCACGGACGAAGAGAAGATAGAAAGGAGCGGAGGGGCATAGAAGATCTAAGTAAATTGCGGCCTGCTTTTGCCAGACGCTTTCATCGCGGTGTGCCGCGCGTGTGGAACGTTCCGACTGGACAAGGAGGACACAAATCAGTGAATACGGAAAGGGCTTCCTCGTACATTTTTGCGCAAAAGGTGGATGTATGTTTGTCCCGCAGATTCCGTACGCCCGGATGAACGCGACATGTTAGCACGTTGTCGTCCTTTCTCATATTTGATCAGATTCGGGGCTGCTTTATTTTTATTTTTTTTTGTTTCGTCTTCATCCCGGCTTTCCGTTGCCTATTTTTTGCTCTCGCTGCTCCTATCTCTCTCGCTTCTCGACGAATTTATGGACGTTATAAAATAAGCTAAAGAAATCGGTAAAATTCATAACGCTGTCAGATATATAATGGAAACGGAAGAAATGTCTGTCCGGCTTTCTGAGGTAAAATACGGTTATCCTATTTTCCGAAGATAGATCTCTTCTTGGATACCTTGTTATTTGCAACTGGTATTTGAATCGGATTTTAAAGAATTTACTTGCTTTTTATGTAGATGTTAATATTTTGTATTAATACAATTCATATTCGCACTATGCAAATGAATTTATTATTATTACTTAACAGTAGGTAGATAATTTAGAACGTTAACCATTATATGGAATTCAAAAAATATCGCCCAGGACACTAGAACGTAGTAATAAACTAATAATCCGAATGAAGACCAAGAAACAACGTATAGAATGGGACTTGCAATTTTTGAAGAGCTGTCGTACTTATTTTTCACGAAGTTTGTTAACTTCAACGCGCAAAAAAAAAAACGAAAAGAGACCTAATACAAATTATACAAACAGCAAAAACGAATTGGTTAAGATGGAAAATTGAACATCTTTATTCAACATTGCAAAAACTGGATATTCTTTCTTTCAATTTACATCTATAAAGTTATCGAAAAACTCACACCAAATTTGCTTGTTCAACAAAAAGCAGACAAAAAACGTACAACTTTGAACAAGACATTAACCCGGGACACTTAAACAATATCTGTGTTTGATCTAAACACAACCGATCCCTTACTTTAAGAACCAAATGTAGAATTTTAAAAGCCAAAAATGTGAAGATTATAGCTTGAACAATAATCACTTAAAACAGCTGATCCTTGAACAGCAATTTATTGCCCATAAATATTATACATTGCAAACTCTCGACAGCAACCCTAATCGAGAGAATCTTTTTTTTTATTTTTTTACAAATTACTAAATCATATAAAGACAATTCGCAATTGACAAGCGTTCTCTAATACACATGATTTGCAGAACAATGTCTAAATGAAAATACATTCCCAGCAGGGACTTTTAAATTACATTATTCAATATCAATACTTCTTTTCTTTTTATTTTAAACTGACTTTTTCTGTATATATGTACATGTTATGTATATTTTCGAAATAAACTTTATTATTATTATATAATATCCTAACTTTTAATAAATTTAACTTTCAATAAATTTATTATACGAAGGTAGATTGAAAAGTTTCCGGAATGACAATGAAAACAAAAAAAATCGGATTCAAATTATATTTTATTTTTCAATATAATCCCCTCGAAGCTCAACATACTTGGTCCAGCGTTTCTCTAGCTTCTCGATTCCGTCCCGGAAGTGATTTTCTTCAGGGTTTCCAAAATAATCGTTTACAGCCTCTATCAGTTCTTCATTCGACCAAAATCTCTTTCCACCCAGAAACGTTTTGAGTTTCGGGAACAGGTGGAAGTCCGGCGGAGCCAAATCAGGCGAATACGATGGATGCGGAAGGATTTCGAACTTCAATTCTGTCAATTTTTGCTGAGCGATTGCACTTGAATGAGCGGGCGCATTGTCATGGTGAAGTAACACTTTTTTCTTTGCCATTCCTGGCAATTTTCCCTGAATTGCTGCTTTCAGTTTGTCCAAAAGTGTTGTGTAATATTAGCCAATAACAGTTTTTCCTCATCTTTCCAGCCGAGTGAATGGTTTTTGCCTTCTTCGGAACCGATTCGCCTCGTTCAATCCATTGTTTTGATTGCATTTTTGTTTCTGGTGTATAGTGATGAATCCAAATCTCATCCGTGGTTACGAATCGTCTCTTGAAATCCATTGAATTCTTCGTAAACACTTCCAAACAATCGGCTGAGTTTCAAGCTCGAATGCGTTTTTGCTCCGAATTGAGTAAATGCGGCACCCATCTTGCAAAAAGCTTTTTTAAACCCAATTCATTATGTAAAATATGAACTACTCGTTCATACTAGATGCCCACGGCTTCCTCAATTTCACGCACTTTTATTCGGCGATCTGCCAAAACCATGTCATGGATTTTGTCCACGATTTCTGGCGTGGTAGCCGTTTTCGGACGTCCTTGTATGCCACGCTTGAATTCCGAAACCCAAAAACTCACGATGGAAAATGAAGGTGATGAATCCCCAAGAACGGCATCTAACCTTGATTTGATTTCCGTTGCGGTTTTCCCTTCAAATAGAAAAATTTGGTGCCCGTTCGAACTTCGTTTTTATCCATAATTGAAAACTACTTAACTTCAATGCTTGCCAAAACCAAACTATTTGACAGATCGATTTAACATTTGCAGCCAATTGATACGAAAGAGTTGCCAACACAACGACATAAAGTATTTGGAAAAAAAGCAAAGGGGATTGCAAAGGGTTAGGATAAAGTATGGAATCAAGCAAATATCTAACAGAAACGATGATATTTCCGATATATCTTTCTATTAATATTTTACCACCTTATTTTCTATCGCTTCCCTCCGGTTTTTATAAAAGATTAATGAAAAACATCTAATTGGAACATCAAGCTTCTTGTTGCATACAGCTAGATAGACATCAGGTATGTCAGCGCGGTTATGTTCTGGCAACATTTCGCAATGCATTTACTTGTGTCAGTACCTCAGGGCTGAACAGTATTGGATCCAAATTTTTATGTTATATGTCAATATTTATCTTTTCTTACAACAAAAAAATTAGTGATATTGAAAATATTCAAGCAATTTAACAGCAACTGAATACAGGCGATAAAAATTTCAGTTTTTAATTAATTTTGCATTTTTTCGTAATAGGTACCGTTCGGCTCTGCCACGCAGACATGCATATATTTTCGTTTCTCTCTTTTGGGAAACAATTTCAATAATCATTTCTCTTCAAATAGTTTTTAAATTTTTTTTTGTTTTAGGCTCATCACCGTATGTAATCATTTTAGGCATTTTTTTTTAGTTTAAATCTGTTAGCAGGATTTTCTGAATTTCGTCTTGAGTTTGTAGTACCTCAGTTTTGTTTTGTTTTTTTATACATATACCTATTGTACTGGGATACAATAAAGTCATGTATATTATTATTATTATTATTATTATTATTATTATTATTATTATTATATTTGTTCAGATTCGATGCCGTATTAAATCGACAACCAATCTAACAATGACTGCGGAAGCTTACAATATTATTCGTTTATATAACTCTTCTTATTCCATTAAAATCACTAATCTTCAGTGACACTTAATTCTCAATCCTTGATATTAATCCACGTGATTTTAACACGTTTACTTACGTTGTAGGTCATAGGTTTTTTTTAGCTCTCCTTAACCTTACCCTTAATTCCTTATTTTTCACTAATAGATAGGTAACTAGTTTGTTGTCTAGGACAACTCGCCGCCGCCGACTCGCCGCGGCCATTTCGCCGCAGGGACATCTCGCTGCAGGGACAACTCGTCGCCGGGACAACTCGCCGCAGGAACACCTCTCCGCGGGAACAACTCACTGCGGGGATAGCTCGCCGCCAGACTCCTGAGAAAGATGAAACCAACAATGTCGCTTTATAGTACAAGGAAAACTGATTACTTAAAAACACAACCAGTTTAAGTGGTACATTTAAAGCGGCTGTGGAAATAGGCTTGTCCGCATTAAGGTATACAAGGAATATTTTAATAATTTAAAAGTCCAACTGAAACTAATTATTCAAAAACAAAACCAATGTAATTGATATTTATTCAAAGCGGCTATAAAAGTAACCTTGTTATTACTCACTTTACAAATATATGAACTTATACATAACTTACTATTTTCATATTATCCATAAGTGAATTAATTTTACATATAAATTTATGTTTCCATCTCAAAATTATGAGCAATCCCTCTCAAATACTCGATAATATTTCGCCTGTCATGATTATTTACAATGTTTAATATTCTCGAGTCAGCTTCTCTGTAACGTTTTAGTTTTCTGGGTGGATTATGTCCAGTTACTAACTGCTCATAAAATAAATCCCTTCCATGCTGAATTCTTCTAAGAGCGTCAATAAACTTCCAAATTATTGGATGTTCCATTTCCAATTCGATCTGTAACCGTCGATGGGCAGCTTCGGCAAAATTGTTGGTCCTGTCCTGACAATTTTTGGTTCTAGTATAAACGTTCCACATTTCTGGTGCAAATAACGGAGGGCGTCCTCCTTGAGTACGTCTATTTAGGCGACCAACGTAAATGTATTCGAACCAATCCAATAATAACCTAAGTTCTTCTGGAGTTGCATCACTGAGTACATTAACTGCTGCATCAATATCATGAATAGGAACAAACGCTAATGCTGAAATCATTCGAGTCCACAAAGTGAAATCGGCATTTGTATTATATGTTTGAGTTAAATGTAGTGAAGACAAATGCTTTTTCATATATCGTGTCAAATGAAGTAATCAGTTTTCCTTGTACTATAAAGCGATATAGTTGGCTTCGAGTCTGGCGGCGGGCTGTCTCTGCGACGAGCTGTCCCCGCGGTGAGTTGTCCCGGCGGCGAGTTGTCCCCGCGGCGAGATGCCCCTGCGGTGAGTTGTCCCATTCCAACTAGTTTGTCACATTTGTCAATTTATTTCTCACGATCACCTTCTTCGTTGATTGAGTGTCAACAGCCTTCATATATTTCTTATACATTAGAATATACGATCTAAAAGGTGACGTGCTCAAGTCTCAATGCAACGGGCTTAGAAGTTCCATAATATCATTCACACAATATAACCTCAATAAAAATGTTAACCTCAAAAAGAGGACTCAACTAATAAAATGCACATGCTGTTTACGTAACTCAAACACGTATTCAAATAAGAATACACTCCCACTCCCACATTCACACACAAACACAAATACATCCAACGTACAGAGAATACAATCGACAATCATTACTACAGTGATTTCCATTCCTTTCACCTTTTATCTACACACAGAATAGTTCTCGGCCGGAGTATATACTATTGAGGGAGAATAAAGGTCGAGGACCAGTCAGGAAAATTGCAAAAGTTTGTTGTGTCGGGGTCCAGCGGCCAGCAGCATGGTGGAAACTGCGTGTCCGGAGCTGAGGGGCACGGGGCCGGTATTGATTAGAGCAACCCTAGTTAGCGCTGGGCCCGCACGCTCCCCCCTCACTTATACTACTCTACGTTCTCTCACGAATACATTCGCTTACGGACGCTCACACATTCGCAGAACTATAGGCGAAAATATAGAAAGATAGAAAGAAATGCGACTAGGCTACGGTAACGAAGCTATGGGCGAAAGCCGAGAGAGTTTTTCACCCTTCCCATCGTCTCCCGGCCCCCCCGAACGTACGGCCATTTATTTGCCTAATCTATACGAATATTTACTATTTAGTGAGTCGAATGTCCTTCTTTGTTTTTATGTCGTCACTCTCGCTTTTAAGCTAGCATATCTTCCTCTCCGTCCAGCCCGCACGCAGACTATTTTTATGTGGAAGAGACGGTTTAGTTAGTCTACCATCTTCTTTAATGTCCGAGCGAGTGGTTCGAGTGCGTTTAACTTACTATAAATAGAGCTCCGTACGGACCTATCGCATCATAGTGATTCGCCTTTGTTATCTTAATGATGGGAAGAAGAAAGGACTATTGGATTGATGATTGTTGTTGCACTGTAGGTCATTATTTCGTTTTCTTTTTTATTGACTTTGTCCATCCGCTGGGGAATTCTAAAATACAAATCAGTAAAGATAAAGTCCATCCTCGAAAGAGTTCAGTTAAACCAGTCGATGACCATACTCAAAGGAAATGAAATGAAAGCATTTCAAAGCAAAATAAAACGGTGTAACCTTTTGGAGAAAGGTTTGTTTTGAATAGGGTAAGCAATGGCTTACCTTTACCTTTACCAGCACCTAATCACACTCAAACGAGTGAAACAGATCCTATTACTGTACCGTTAGATACTTCATTTTTCAAATTACCGAATATATCAGGACTCACAGTGATTTAATATTTTCAATAACATAATTTGGCTTGTTTCAAATTTATTATAATCAACCTGTATATTCCTCTTAAATTAGGAAAATAGGAAATTAGGAAATCTCATTTTACGATATTCCTACCCGCCAGGAGAGCCGCGTGTGGATCCACGAAGATGCACCAACACCAACAATGGCCAAAAGGCAAAGTTATGTACGCAGTTTTCTTCTGTAGTACCGGATTAGTAAAAGCAATTAAGCTGGCAAATCAATGTACACTCATAGCAAACTGGTACACCACAAAATGTTTACCTGCAGTTCTTGAGTCAGCTAACATTCGCGGGTTAATGTTGCATCACGACAATGCATCGTCACACAGTGCACAGCAGACAGTTGAATTTTTACGTGAAAATAAGGTAAAAGCCATTGAACATCCACCCTATTCGCCTGATTTGGCCATATGTGATTTCTGGTTGTTCTTCAACCTAAAGAAACATTGACGTTTCACGACAGAGGATGAGATAAATGAAGCAATTCATCTATTTTTTGAGAGCATTCCAAGAGATGACTGGCTTCACGCTTTTACGTAGTAGAAACTTCGGTTACAAAAGTGCATTGACGCAGGAGGAGATTATTTTGAACATAAATAAAATCATTTTCGTAAAAAGACTTGTAGTTTTCTTGTATCTCAAAATATATAGCATGACTCTCGTATAGTAAATTACGTTCTAGCCAATAAAATAAGTTGTACAAAATGTTTATTACAATATTGTTTTTTTTAATATATTATAAGTAATAATTTAATTATTACTATTTCTTTTAATTTATATTTGTAAATTTGAATTTGTAAGGTGACCCCGATGAAGCCTTAAAATAAAACCGAAATATTGGTGAAATTTAAAAGAGTTACATTTTTTCTGAAACATTGGTCGTCATCCCGACAGTTTTGACCACGTGTTAGTTCCTAACAACCGCCATACTCCTTGGTGCTTTTAGAAAAAGGCAGTCTAAATACAGAAACATAGGCAAACGAGGCAAGTGACTAGGATATGAGAATAGGAAATCAGATATGATTGCTTTAATATTGTTTGATTCTTATAACTTCCCAACGCATATCTTGTCAGTACCTTTTCAAACGTCCTGTATATATGAATGAAAATTTACAGGTACCAACCTAAAAAGAAAATCTTGAAATAGAACGATAAAACATCGAAACAGATTTTAGTATGTTTTTGAAAAGGTTTGAATGTATTATATGTGTTAAAAATAAGTGCGATAAGTTAAGAAAGCCAAATTTTATGAAGGATTCTAGGATTTAATGACAAAAGAAAAAAAAGTTTAACAAAAGAAATATATATGACAAATTGTTAATATCGATTTCTAAATTTAGACCATACAAACATTTGTATGAACTACATACAATGTTTATAATTATTTTTCTATAATTATTTAAATAGGAGGGACGTTCAGTAATCAACGAGGCAAATGGCTATAGAAAAAAAAAAGCAATTTATTCAATGACAATGAAATTTACACTACTTTTCAATGTAGTCCCCACCAACATTTAGACACCTCTCCCATCGCTTTGTGATCTTTCTAATTCCAATGCTGAAGAATTCTTGACCTTGGTGTCCGAACCATTTGCGTACAGCCTGTTTGACCATATCGTTGTCTTCGAACTCCGTGCCGCGTAAAAACTCTGAGCAGGCACAACAAATGAAAATCGGACGGTGCGAGGTCGGGACTGTAAGAAGGATGTGGTAACACCTCCCAACCCAAATTTTCGATCATCTCTCGCGTTTTCTGGGCAGTATGGTGGCGGGGGTTATCGTGCAGCAGAATCACACCTTTCTTCTTATCGCAGGTTTCACTTTATGTTGAAGCAAGTTACAATAGTACTCACTGTTCACAGTACGTTATCCTTCTAAATAGTCACAAAAAAATTGGGTCTTAAGAGTCCTAGAAGACCGCTAACATCACTTTACCGGCAGACGCCAGAGTTTAGAATTTTTTCTTAGCGGGCGAATTACCTTCCGTTAAAAACCGTCGTTTGAGTTCAGAACAAATGGTCTTTATGAACTTGAATCAATCTTAGAACCCATCTTGAAAACGTTTTGCGATAATTCAACTTGTTATGAATGATTAAATGCACAGTTCCAACATTAACATTATACAAATCAGCTATTGTCACCATTTTTATACGCCTGTCATCGAGAATAAGGTCATTTCTACGATTTTGTAGCGCGTCGGTCGACACTTCAACCAGTCGTCCGGAGCGATGAATATCGGTGACACTTGTTCTGACCGATTTAAACTGTTCAATCCACTTATACACGTTTCCGCGGCTTAAACACTTTTCACCATACTGTTTCAACATTCTCGAGAACTTGACATTTTGAAATAAACAAAAGAGGTTACGTTTGCTTTTATTTCTTTCAAACAGTTGACCTAATTTGTCCCCAAGGTTGCCAATTTGACCCACAGAAAGTTTCATCTAATAATATTCAGTAATTTTCCCGCTAATGCAGTTTGTCTCGTTAATTACTGAACGCCCCTCGTATATTGATGGATTAATATGAAACACTCTATAAGGCAAAATGTTTTCGGATTACTTTATGTTGAAAGGAAATCCATCAAACCTCTAGAGAAGTCTTGGAAAAAGTAACTCGAGAACAGATTTCCATATTCTCAGGAGGTAAACGACGAGGATTTCGAACATTTGAAATGATTTTGTTTATATTGAATGATTCTCATTTTGTCATTAATTTACAACAAATAAAATTAATTCTTTAATAAATGAGGGGTTTTATCGTTCAATGTTTGACAGTATGAACGAATCTGGAAAAACAAATACAGTAACTGGAAGTAAAAAGTTTCATCAATTTCATCGTTTCCGTTTCAAAAGTATTTGCTTGATTCCAAATTTTATCCCAACCCTGTATAAAGACCACATTTTCAAATAAATTTATTTTAAATTTTAAATAATCACCTTGGCGTTTTGGAAAGAGTAATATTTAACATCCTATATAAACATCGGAAGACAATCAAAGACAACGAAAATCCTCTAAAATTACACCAATATCATTGAAGCTAAAAGCACGAACCACACCGCTAATTTCATTTGAATACGCAGAAGATGCAGACCGCAGAATTGCCCTCGAAGCGACTCGCCCAGGTTGTCCTTCCGAACATCGTGGGACCAAACACGATCCATACCATACGTACTCGACGACCCAAACTTCAAATTTCGTCATAACTTTCGGCGTCGTAGCACTCGTTGCGGCGTTTCAAATACCGTAACGTATTATTTAGGCAGAGCAAGAGGAAGACGGTATAGTATTATGAGAAGCTGTCATTAATAAAATTATCCGGTGGACGCCACGAAGAAGTGTATTTCTTTGAAATAATTATATTTGTCTTTCTCTTAAAAATCTCTAAACGAGATCAGCATTGACCTTGATGAGATGACGACTGGCATTCGTCCGCGTGCATGTTGTTTGGTCGTTGTTTCTGATGTTGTTGTTATTATCGCTTATATTCCGTAGATACTATTTTATGAATGCCAGGCCACTCACACATGTACTTACGTGCACATGCTAACTTGTTTGTTTCTACTACTATAGCGATGAGTACAGAGAATTTTTTCACCATTCTTCCTTTATCTTTTGTTGGAGGTGGAAGGTAAAAGGGAATAATAAAACTTAATGTTTGTATACAAGAAGATTTATGGTCATAATAACCATACCGTGATGTATAGTTATATGTATGTCTATGTTCATATGCTTCGTTAATCTCTAAAGCCATTTAGTTCATAATTGCGGTAAAAGCTCCTGCATGGACGACCTTCCTATTTTTTTGTGCCATCTTAATCGAATTCCAAAAAACACCAAGTACTTATGTATATCAAAACATACAATTTCCAAAGAATCCACCTATGTTTGAATAAAGGAGAAATGTTGCTTGAATTCATGAAGACACTGACGAATTACTTACAACCATCATCTTTAGAAAGAATTTGTCCCATTTAAATATTTGTTAAGTCAAAGAACAGCATGTATGCGGATGTAATTTAATGTCCTTTTTAGAAATTATATTTATTTGAACATTAAAATTGTTTTCTTTTCTTAGGATACGATAAGATTCTGTTGTTATAATACAGGGTGTCTCATTATATTTTAACTGATTTTACAAATTTATGTTTTCCAAGCGGCATGAAATAAATTAGTTAATATGCGGAACGAAAACGAAAATGGCATAATTTGGCAGACCCGATACTAAATTTCTTTTAATGCAACACTTTATTTATCCTCAGTAATTTGAAAAGGTGCTTATTTTAGCGTTTAATAGTAAATAAATAGCGAAGAATCGAAAGGAGTGGCGTAACTTCATAATAAAAGAAGAGGAAACATACAATTAGTATTCACACCCTCAACACCTTCGGGTATGAGGAGGGAAGGATTATGTATATATGTAGAACAAGACGGCGTTTTGGAGAATCCCTATTTCTTCTTTCAACAAGTGACATAAACTCGAGAGGCGAATAGCAACAGTGTGACAGAGATTGTGCTCGGAGCGACGCTGATGACGCCGGATAGGCAGAAACATGTTCGTTAGCTAGCGCTCTTCTCCCCTCACTTTGTTGTTTCTGCCGGGAGTGATTTCACTAATATCATGAGCTGTATTAGCATTATTTTTGGTTATTGGATTACATGTTTAGATTTTTGTGAAGATTGTAATTGTAAGCAGTTTCCTTTAAACTTGAAAAATAGGTTCGTGAAACTTAAATGGGAATAAAAAGAGAGTTGAGTTTAATCTATTAAATCTTCACTTTTACCAGTAGAAATAGATCCAAGGCTTTCGTTATCCTTGAGGATGTAATAGTAATGACTGTTTTCAGTAAAGTCGTTCATACAACCATGTATCCAATTCTGAATGGTCACAATATTGAGTGTTGCACAAAAATCACTTCGCAACATGTGTAAAGGCTTCCACCATTATTATAAGCACTTGTCAAATTTTTTATCAAACAGATTGAATTATTTTTACAGATTCGAAATGCGCTCGCGTTAAAATTTAAACAGCCCTATCTCCGTAACTAATGCGAATTGGAGACATGTTTACATAAACTTTCTTACTCAAAATATCCCTTACTATTACCTCCTAAAATATTTACAATTACTTCTAAATCACCCTGTACAATAATAAAGCCTTATTTAATTAGATATCCTAATAGCTGCTAAGATTTAAAATTCCTGGTTATTTAACAACATTAGCCGCAGCAGCCGCCGTGTTTTACTCTTATCGTTGGTCAAATTAGACGCAAACAGGTAATTGTACTATTTATCTTGCAAATCTTAGGTATGGTGGAAATTTCACTTAAAAAAATACGAAAATACAAGTTCAAATGTAAATATATGTACTTCTGTAATTGAAAACGTTTTTGCAATTTCTGCTTGTACCACCATTTACCATAAACACCATTTTATAGCCATTTTCCATACTCATTATGTAGTTTTAACTAGATGTCACGCCCATCGAGAAATGTAAGAACTAATTTACTTAATTAAAATTACTTTGTAATAGATATGTTGGCAATACTTTTATTACCATTAGGAATATAAGTCAAGTTAGGTTGGTACGAGATTGTCGGTAGAGAGGCGGGATGGTGTGTATGCTGTTTTGTAATGTGTTGACGTTTTTGAGAATTAAACGATTAAAATATTAAAGAGAGTGTCTACAGATATCTGGTTTTGGAAAAGAGAAGCTCCACTACTTTGAGTTCTTCCTCTACCTATTTATCAAAATAGAAAAAATCATAGATGTAGAAATTTAGCCGACAAATAACCAACGAAGTCGTTTTTAATTTTTTCTTTAATAACTTCCGATACGGTTATTTTAAGTATACGGACATTGCCAAGAAATAAACTTCAAAACATTCCAAAAGAAGTTTTAGATTTATTGAAATCACCTTCTATTCAGGTACCTGCGAATATTAGTACTGGGAAGTCCCATGATGATGGTACTACTGATAGTAGTTATAGTACAGATCAAGACAAGGGAACCTAGATACATACTTTCAAATAAATATTTATGTTCCAGAACTTTTTATATTGTCATGTATTAAAGTTTTTATAAAACACTTGTATATCATTTATATGTACATATATGCACATAAAAACCTTTGAGACTATCTATGGATATTTTCTTTGGAACTTTTAACAATTTTAACCTACAACGTCGTTAAAGCATTGTGTGGTTTAATGCGAATTTTGAATTCACGCGGCCTATTAAAGCAGTCATGCCAATCATCAGTTGGAACAGCCAACACATTGACGTTTGGTTCTGGGTTCATAATAAATCCATGATTCGTCACCGATACCATAAACATTTTTTGAGCTTCCGTTGTTGAACCGATTCAATGTTTTTCGGTACCAATTAACGCCGCCTTTTGTTCTTCAGTTAAAAGATGTGGGATCCAACGGAAAACTAACTTTCTCAAAGTCAATTCATCATGCAACATTTTTTGGATTAAGATCTTTCAAATGTCTCAATCTCACCATATATCACATGTCGATCTTCCTTGGTCAGTTGGCGTACAGCAACGATGTATTTTTGAGTGATTGCCGTTTTTGATGGTCCTGTCCTGGGATCATCGTTGAGACTGGTGCATCAACATTAGAATTCCCAACACCAGCGATAAGTTCTCGACTCATGTGTTGCGTCATTACCAATAGCAGAAACCAATTCGACAACATTACTGTTGAAGTAATCCTCTTCGAAGGTTGCAAAAAATTATTGCACGAAATTCCATTTTTCTAGTGACTTTTCAGCTTTAAAAATTTGCTGTGGGTAAATTGCTTGTCAGATCTTAATGAAAGTTCAATAAATATTGAAATTAATTTTGACAGGCGACGCTCCATTGGTTGCGCTTAAGGAGACTAAGGAGACAACGCTCGTAAAATGCTAAAATCTACAAACGAATTAAAAATTGAATAAGTACAGAGCAAACCTCATTGGAGAAATTGAAAAACACCTTCTCTATTGATATATGTAGCTACTTCTTTAAATGCTAAATAGCTATATTTGTTTATCTTATCTTATGCGTAAGTTAAGTGTTAAAGATCTGTCAAAATTGTTTGAGGCATCATGTGAATCCCGTAACGTTCAAATTATCATAGAATCAACGAGATATTAGATTTAAAATTAGGCCTATACTCTTTTTTACAAAAGCTTTGGAACTGACATTGCTACAATATCTATTTCAAATCATTATCTTCAATTTGTTAAATTTACTTTAAAAGAATTAACATTTTTTGTCAGAAATATATTAAAAATGCCTTACTTTACAAAACAAAAAAACACTTCTGGGGCATTAACGTACATCGATAATTTTTTACGTTTTATAAACGTACAATGAAAAATCCCGTTTATTATTACAACAGTACGTAATAAACCCCACTCATCAATCTCTTTCGTTTTTTTATTGCAGGAAAATTATGGTTAAATGATCCGGAGATGACCTGGAAACCAGAAATGCAGCTCCCTTCGGTGGAGGAGTCGAAGTTGGCGCTGCAAGCGAGGCTGGGACTCTCACCCAGTAAGTAGATTTCATTAAGCCTTGCTATTCCTGCTAGATATTACGTACAATATTGACTTCTAGTGCACTTGTAACTTTCCGAACGCTGTTCGTAGTTGCGAATAGTGTGCGTGTAGCTTATTGTCGAATGGGGGGTGACGTTGAAAACGGTAAATTTTACAACGCAACATCATTGATTACCGAAAACGCACCCCCATTGACAGATTATTACTGAAAAACGGAGAAATCCGCTGACTCACCCCTTCTCGTTAACCGATGTCTGTAACGTGTTGCTTCCCTTTTCATTTTATAAGGGTTATCGGATCTTGTTACCACCTACTACATGATAAATGTGAAAGATATCCGATGAAAATATGAGTTATTCTCATTTTAGAGTTTGTATTTACTGGCTAGAATTAGATTCCCGAACAACAGGGATGCTTATCTTCATTTAACCTCTAAACAAATGATGGCTTATTCGATATTTTAGGGGAAATTAAATCATTTGATGTGAGCATCATTGGATAAAAAATCTATCACCGTCTTGATATCACAAGTTCATTGTTACTTCACAAACAAATGGGAGGGACAGCAAATGTCTTGTTCATTTTGTGAAATGTTTTATCGCATTTTTATTATTAACTGCAATATTTATAATCTGTCCATTTCAAGACAATAAGTAATAGATATGATTATCATTTACTATGTGACATGTAGAAACGTTTCCAAAGAAACAGTTCCTTTATTTAATAACTTTATGGACTACTAGCATTAGGTAAATTTTGTTATTAAGCCTGTGGGTTTGAACCGTTTGGGACGACGAACTTCATCACTTGTGTCGAACAATGCACTCGCGTACACATTGGGGTGGGCACTAATTTTATTCGTATACTTTTCAGTAAGATTCGTGATTATTATGGAAGGCATTTGCAGGTACCTTTGTATTACTGTGTTTGGTACATACCAAGGAGCGTTTGTTATAATACGCAGCACTTTGTTTTGAAACCTTTGTAATATCTCAAGATTGAAATTACTTGCTGTACCCCACAGCTGGATAACCTAGGTCCAGACGAACTTGTAAACCAAGAGTTTGTTATATAGAGTCAGTTGCGATTTTCTGGCAATGATCCAATATAGTTGTTGTAGTTTTAAACCTAATTGCTTCCTTTTGCCGAATATATGTTTTTTTCATGTTAGCCGTTTGTCCAGATGTATTCCAAGATATTTTGTATTATAATTGCAATAGTTCATAGTTATTTAAATAAACGGGTAGGCAGCTGTCTCTTCTCATTGTGAATGTTACATGGATTGATTTGCCCTCATTTGTTTTGGTTTTCCACTTCTTCAGTCAAACCTCTACTTGGTTTAAGTCATCTTGTAGGTTTCTTGATGCAATATAAGGGTTACTGTGAGAGGCTAAGAGTGTGTGTTGTGAGGTTTGAATATCGACAATAAATATTGTGCAAAAGCATTTGCCTTTTCCTTATCGTTTCGTGCCCATTTTCCACTAATATCTTTAATGGGTGGGATTGACTGTTGTGGCCTTTCTAATTCTTTTTGTGGCTCTCCATAAGGAATGGATTGTATTTGCTATTGGAGACAGATTAGATAGATATTTTTGATAGTTTGCAGTAATTTTTTTCAGTTCTCTAACCGCTTTGTTAAAGTTTCTTTTGTCGATAAAGGATTCTGGTCTGTTGCCACTTTCTTCTGAGTTTTCTCTTCTCGAATATTTTTTCTCTAACTATTAAAAGTTCAGTATGTAGTGGATTACTACAATTTGTTTGAGTAAAATTCTGCACTGCATCTTAAATGTCTTTTTTTGTTTTCAATGGAATTTTAAGATCTATTAAAGAGTCAATTTGCTCTTGGAACAGATTCCAATTTGTTGTGTTATTGCATAGGTGAGGACGCTTAGAATATGCTATTATTTCCGTAAACATTGTTATTATTAGTGAATGATCTGAGGATAAATCAAGACATAATTCGATTTTCATTTTTTTAACATCAACCCCTTTTGTGACTAGGATCTCGTTTGGATCAGCTGGCCAGTAGGTTGGCTCTCCAGTAGCTACACATTTAAGGTTCTTGGATGTCATTGCTGATAGTAACTCTTTACCACTCGTTGTTATCAATCTTGAAACCCACTACACATGTTTGGCGTTGTAGTTACCACCTGCCACAAATCTTCTTTCCATGTCCTGTGTGTTAAAAAATTATTCGAGGTCTTCTTTTTTATTTTTATATTTTGGAGGACAATACACCGCTGATATGTTTATAATTCCTGTGATGTCCTCTAAAGCGATTGTTATCGCTTGTAAGTTTTCTTTGCTGCAGTTTTCCAGGAGACGATATTTTAGATTAATCTGGATAGTTGGTGTGGTATATGTCATATTTCGGAATCTTGATATAATTTTTATTCGTAAAATGGGTTTCTGCAATTTTTTTTCGTAAATGAATTGGCAACCATACATTAACTTAATAATTGATTTTATTAAAAAATAAATATTTGAAACCGATCCCAATAAAAGCAAACAAGAGCAAGCGGGTAATAGCTACATCTTCGAAATAAGGATAGTATCATAAAAATTATGACAATCACCACATGTTTCCTATGCCCAGGTTATGTTAATTTTATATTTTATTGCTATTATTTTTGATTGTATTTCGTTATAATTCATATAACATTAAAGCATGCACATACTAATATATTAGGCTATAATGTAATACGGCTATTGGTATTACTGATAAAAATTCCATCTAATACATACTTCATTACGTTAGATCTATATATATACCTTCTGCTTTCCTCGTGTCTCCTGTCCACCATCGCTCCAGCCGACGCTCCCCTCGCCCTTCCGACACCCTTCCTCTCGCTCATCGCGCCTTTCCACCGCCTTTCCGTTCCTACATCAGCATCGGAGCGAGCTTCAGATGCGGCGGCGCTCGTATTTTACCGTGTAAAGTCTTAGGGGTTTTCGCCCTGCGAATGACCGTCGGGCAGCACCTTGCCATGATAGACCCCGCTGATATACGACCATACCAGGTTATACATTCCATAAAACATATATTGAAATGTCACAAGATGAACGGCATATGTAACTGAATGTGACTTATACATACGACACGAGCAGTTCCTATAAATTTCCTTTTGCCTCCTACGTGTTACAGAAAGACGCCTTCCTTTTTCCCTGGATTTATCGAGGTGTATACGAGATGGACTTCTTTGGTTTAGGTGTCTTAATCTTCTTGCATTGTCTTATTAGAATTTTTATTAATGGAAAATTTAGAATATCATGGGATGCTAGTGTCTCAAGGTCTCAAAGCTCTTCCATTCGAGAAAAATTTTCCTCAAAGTGTCAATCCTCAATAATTGATCTGCCAGATGTTTTAACTCCAAAGCCTCAACTCTGTAGTTGCCATAAGCAGAATATAGTTTTTACATTCTTAACCATCTTGCCTTGGTCTGGTTTCGTTTTATTTAAAAAAGTTAGTTCACTTGATCTGGTTTAAGAGCATATGCAATAAATCTTTCTCCAATGGTAGATCAGTTCCGCTTTGCACAGCGAATCTACGTTGACTTTGCGCTGGGCTTTCGAAAATAATATATTGCTTCATAACACTTATTTTTAATTTTTAATTATTTTTTTTTCCATTGCTGCCAAATTACCAAGATTACCAAAGATTGAAACGTCTAGATGATTTTTGCAGGTACAACCAGAAATATGAAATAGAAAAACATATAAATCGTTAAAAAAAAAAACAACTAAAAACCAAATCACATTTGTCCTGCAAAATTAATTATTATTAGTGTTGAAAAAGGATTAAATCACCAAAAATAGCAGGAGAAATGAAAACATTACTATATTTTCGGATGATAAAAGTACCCTAAAGAGTTTATCTTAATCTTCGCGAAAAAAAAACAACATCCATAGATACTAAATGGCGTCCTAATGACAATAAAGTACGAAAACACGAAAAGAAAAAGAAGAAAGAAAAGGGAAATTATAATTAACCCAAGAATTAGATTAAAACCCGAAAGAGAATTGAGGAACGATAATGCGACTGCAATAAAAATGCTATCGAAATGTCGTGTACCAGACGCGAGGACATATTTCCTTGCTTCCCCCTTCGGATATAATTAAAAGGTCCAACCCCGAAACACTCCCTTATCAACTGTCCATTCCCCGATGCATAAACAATATCCTCGGGGTCCTAATGGAAACGCTCTCGACTCTAGACTAGTCTGCGTAAGTAGTTTCCTTCGACACTTTTGAAAAATACTCCCTTCGACGTAAAACGAAGGTTTTATAGCTTCTTGGGAGGAAGAAAAATTACCCCAAAGAATTGTATTGAATCGACTTTGAATATTCCCATTTAATTGTACGAGCGCAAGTCAAATATTATCTACACTTTCCCCATAACAAGCTTTGAAGGTTATCGTAATGGCGGCCGCTTGCGCATGCGTTAAGTTGACGCCTCTGTGGTCATGTGTGCGGAATTTAATCACGATCGGGTCATTTTTCTGCTAGCTGCAACAGCATAAGCATGTCAGCTCCGCTATTGGTTTGCACCAAAAAGGAACAACAAGCAGTGATCCGATTTTTCTAGTCAGAGGGTGTGAAAGGTGCTGAAATTCACCGGAGACTTTTGTCACAATACGGGGACAGTGCTTTATCTCGTAAAAGCGTGTTGTTTTGGATCGAAATGTTTCAAAGTGGTCGCACGAGCGTAACACAAATTTGTCAACAAAAACTTCCATATCCAAGTATAAGAACACTTCAACACCGTCTAAGAAATATGAAATTTCGACCAGGTATTTTGCACGAAGTGGTAAAACTAAAAGTAAGCTTTTTAATTAATGAGTAATGTATTCTATTGGATGTTTGGCTGTGTCCATTATAATGGTTATATTATCTTACTGTATTTCTCTTTTTTTTTAATAAATATATTTACCACATTACATGCTGCTCAGAAAATTTCCATCCATGTTTCTAAAATCACTTCTTTATTCATTTGATACCAAAGAACAAATTACAGAATCAGTCGTGTATTGCTTGCTTTACGTTTTAAAGTTCCCGCATCCTTTTGCTTTACTAGATATGGAGGAAAATTGCTAAGATTAAACAACTTAAAAGTTCCTCCGATCTTAGCTTTAATATCTCTTTTCCATTTATTTAAAAAATTACAAAATCTTTTAACTCTTAACTTAGAAATATTGTAATAAGCGCGTTGCTTCAAATCACCAACGCAAGTTCCTAATACAAAAACAAAACGTCCCCAACTACTTATACATCACCAACGCCGAATCTTTTCTAATCCGATTCGATTTAGGCGATATTTAGCCTCACATAACGAAGTTTGCGAAGCCATTGGTTCACTTTTAAGCGAAGGCCGTGACTGTGGGACGTCTGTATAGTCGTAGAAGTGTGTAAGTGGCGGCGGCTTCGAGTAGCAGCAGTAGTAGTAGTAGTAGTAGCAGCAGCAGTACGTACCTTTCAACTTGAGTATAATTCGATTTAAATAAGAGAAAGTTCCAGCTGCGTAGGAGGGACCCCGGTCGGGTCGGACAGCGCGAATTCGAGAGGGGCAATCGACGGAGAGGCTGCCGGAGACAAATAATAGATCGGGACAGCGGCATGCGAAAACTCGATAAGGATTGAGCGCGGCCTGCTTCGCGCCTTTCTAGTTATGGAAAGACGATCGATAGTATGCGTGTTGTTGGTCTTATGTATAGGAAGCATAACGTGATGAATTGTTGATGTTATTTTTCTTGGAATTTGCTGGTGGAATTGCATTTGAGACGAGAAATCTAGCATTACCTTGTTATTTGAAATCCAGAGCAATTGTATTGGGTTTTTCGTTGTTGTGAGTTTCCGTTCTTAACTGTAGACTGTATGGAGTTTTCTCCAGCAGGATTAATGACCAAATAAAAATAAAAATACATAGATATGTCTAGTAAACCCCCCAAAAAAGAACAAAGAGACTACAAGTGAAATACTCTGCCATATTATAAAAACAATAGCATTGAAGGAACTCTTTAACAGCGGTGCAGAAACTAGGAACTGTGCGCTTTTATTTAACTTCTTCGGGCAAATGATTGTAAACCCCAATCCCCATGCTTTTTAATCCCAAGCTAATAACAGCAAGTGTATTCCCAGCAGCGTGTAAATGATCTCTCCTTTTTGTGAGGTACCTGGGATATTCAGAATTCAGGTTGAAGGTGTCTTTGTTCTGTTGCACATGAAATTAGCGCCCACCAACGTCTAATTATAGCCTTCTGGTCCAAGAACACTCTAGTAGCTGCAGCTAGTGACTTCCACAAGAGAATCGATTTCCGCATAATATAGCTCCAGAAGGCACTCCACCGTAACCTGTAATCTTAAACAGCGAAACACATAACACTTACTGAAGAGTCTACTAGCCCATACGCGTCATTCCAGACCAGATATCCTCAACGACGGCACTTAGAAATTATGGAATTGGATTGCTCTAATTGTACTTGGTCTATGGATAGTTCCCCAATTCCTGAGAGTCTATGCTTTGTATGAAAACATAAGTATTTAGTTTTCTCTAGACTTAGAGAGAGTCCGTTATGAGCAAGCCAATCGGTCAGTGTCTCCAACAAACCATTAGAAATATATTCTGTGTTTTCGTTCGTTATTGTAAAGTGAGATGACATCTGCATATATAGTTATCAGAAATGAAAGCACTACGTCGTTAATACACAAGCCAAACAACATTGGTCCCAAAACGGATCCTTGCGGCACACCCATTTTGACTGGTAGGACATGAGATTTATAGTCCTCATTTCACTCTATCATAAAGACACGAAGCAAAATATGCTGCAACTATGCCCGTAATACCATACATTTGTAACTTTTCGAAAAGCTTATCTTATTGAACGCAATCGAACGCCTTTTATAGATCCCAGAACACACCTAGTATAGATTTAAATTCCATCCAACACAGTGCAATAAAAATCAATTAATGCAGTAGATATGGATTCTTTTTTATTTGAAACCACGCTAAACATCAGTTATAGTACCATGTTTATCCAGAAAACTATTCCAATGATCCAAATTACATGACGTCGAAGCCATAGGTCTATAGTTGGAAATTAACTAAACATTGCTAAATTAGTATACAAAACCATTCATCTGTGGCAATATCATTAAAAAACGCTTAATGAAAGCAGTTTGTGAGATATTTAAAAAAATTACTCTTTTTAAATGATAGATCTTGCTCCGAATACTGTTGATCGTCAGGTTGAAAATATGGGAAATAACATTATCCGGCAAGTTGCGAACAAAGCAGAAAGTTTTAGTCGGTACTGTCTTGTGCTAGATGACCCAACTGCTGTTTGCAATATCTCACAGTATTTATTCGTAGCGTCCACGATAAAAACTAAAAAATATCGCACAGGAATCCCATCACTTGACAGCATCTTAAAGGAAACTAAAAAAACAAAAATAATATACAATTTGGAATGGAATCGGCTGCAGTGCGTGACAATTCACTGAGGAAAACACATGTTTGGTATGAATTTAGGGTTGGTTGGACAAATCACACCAACAATATGTCTGTTGAAAATACATTGATTCGAATTTTGTTTTGAAACTTGTTACTTCTATGGTAAATTTTATTCGCCACTGAATCATCGCCCATTTCAGTATTTTCTCGGAATGTGATTCCGAGCATGTTGACATGAAATATTACACAGCGATTCGATGGCTTAGCTGTAGAAAAGCCCTATCGCCCTTAAGGTGAAACAACCTTAAGAATAAAATTGATATATTTCTTACCGAGAAAAACCATTATGGACCATTTTCATCAGACACCAAGTGGCTTTTGAGATTAGCATTTTTTGCAGATTTGGTAAAACTTACAAACAATCTATATTTATTTACCCATATCAAGGCATTCAGAACAAAGTTGATTTTTTTTGGAGACTAGGTGAAAGACTATAATTTCGCTGATATGCAATTCTGTCCAGAATTGCAGAAAAAGGGCAAAGTTCAATTATTTCTGATCTTAAACAACAATTTCAGAAGCGATTTGCTGATTTGGATGTCAATACTAAAACTACTAGATTGTTTCGAAATGCGTTTGATTGCGAGATTGCGAATGTACCAAGCCAAATTCAAATGGAGATTATTGAACTGCAGGAAAATAAACATATTAAAGATAAATAGGGAAGTCAACTTGACTGAATTTATAAATTTTTGAATTCTGAACAGTTACCGAATTTGAAGCAATTTGCTGGTAAATTTACATCAATTTTTTTGTGGATAAGATATCTTTGCGCAGAAACTTCTTCTCGGATGAAATGCATCAAGTCAAAATACAAAGCCAATTTATCTGATGAACAACTTGTAATTAATTTAATATTATACCCGGTTTCGTTTATGTGTTGTGCTACCCTTGACGATTCAACCCTTCCGTAGCGGTAATGAGCTGTATGTACTTTGAATCTGGTGCCTATCGCCCGTTTCGTTTGTTCAATATAGACTTTATTATAATCGCCGCATGCGATTTTATAAAGAAGCATCATGTTCCGAAGATACATTTGCAAAAGATTATTTGTTACAAATGAAAAAAGAAAGTATTTCATATGTTAACGCATCAACTGTATCGTTGAATGCTGGATTTTTGGATATTGATTTCAGTGAAGTTCTTCAGAAGAAAATTCTTTGTATCACCTTTAACCATTTCCATAGCTGCTTTAAGAGTTTCAACAGTCCATTTGGCTTTGTCGGTAGTTCTTTGGCGGTTCCGTACCATTTGCAATTACAGATAAAGTATATGAAGTTGTATAAATTACGAAAATATATCTTGCAGGGGTAATACCGCCACAATGGCGCCATTTCCCTGGTTACTAGTACGGCATTACCCCTGTGTGATAATATGGCGGTCAGAGATAAACATCTCGTCAATCATTCCATAAAATTTGGGTGTGAAGACGTAGAAATATAGCGAACTATCTTAGCTCTCTAGTCAAATATTTGATACAGTAATAGAGGAGAAATTTGCATATGAAAATCACATAAAATAGTTTTTGTTAGGTACCGTCACTACAACACAACCGAACTGATCTGAAACAGAAGCACCGTCCTTAATAGTTCTGCCGCTAGGGTTCGCCATTTCTGTAATTCCACTTTTACCGACATGAACTGGTTTTAAAGAGGTGGCGGAATTGCCCTTAACTTCAATTACGATCCTAGTAACACCTTAAAAACAATAAACAGCTTTAGAAATAACATTATTAGTAATGTTAATTTTGAATTTGGGTGGGTGCTCATCTAAATTTAATACTGAGTCGTTTATTCAAAGAATATCGAAATGGCTGCGAGAAGTCGGCTATGGCGTGCAAAAGAAAGATATAAGAAGGAAAATAACAAACTAATACATAAAATAATGCAATAATCTATTTACTTTAAATTCTCATCTCTACAGTAGTTTAACATCCTCCAGTGTTGTATTATTTGATGTATTTCTCCAAAGCCAACAGCATATCCTGAAAATATATAAATCCTTTCTGACTAACTGAAATATTTATAACCACAATTTCCATAAACTGACGGAATCTAAAAACATTTTTCTACCGCAAAAAAAAAATACAATTTTTGAAATCAATTCTAACTCGTTTATATTAAAATTAATTACAAAATAGGTGTCTCCAGCTACACTAATATCTAAAAATATCAGTATACCTGACACCTGAGAATATCTACATAACATACACATATGCATACATGGTGAATACCTAATATCTAGGTTATTTGGTAAGATTTTCCAACGCGATAAGACATTCGAAAAAAATTGCGTGTTGGCACAAACCTAACATAATTGGTTTGTGTAATTAGACACCTCTAATACCCCATAAATGTCTCCTATTGCAAAATGAATAATAATTATTGTGTAATATCTATAAGCGACATTTTTAATATCGTTAAATACGTGAGATTTGGTAATATTCAAACATTCACATTTACTTATTTATTAGAGTCAAGCGGAAAGTATAAAAATTACGTTTGATAATCGCAAAGTGTCTAATCAAGTCAGATAAATCGGTTAATCCCTAGAATGTTGCAATAAATAGAACTATAAAGATGTAGTACTGGCAAATTTAATCTGTTATCTAAAACCATTACAAGTAATACAAATTAAGCAAGATTGAGTTCGTTGAATGAAAAATGATTTTAAATATTTAGTGTTGTAATAAAATGAGAAAATTTAGTAAAAATAAACTGCAAAGAGTGGCAAGTATATGCAAGATTATCTTTTATTATTATCACCAGTCTGTTCTAATACTTTTTTATAAATTTTGAACCACTTTGGTTACTAGATGTTGAAGCGGATTGATGAAATAATACACCGTAAAGTTTAAAAACTGTTTCTCTCCTATCTTCTTTATAAATAAATACAGAATGTCTCACGAGGAACTGCACCAATCGATATATGAAACAGTATACGTTGTAAAATTCTAAAAACTTGGAAATTTACTAAAGCCTACATGCGCTATTGAACTAAAATATTTTCAGTTATCTATGACTTCCGGTTATACAGGAAGTAGCTGTCAATTTTGTAATTTTAAATAGAACACCTTATATATTATTACATTTTTGAATTTCTAGTTCAATTTTAAGGCGTGTTTGATGAAACTACTATGTCGCTATTTCTACCCTTATTTGAAATATTTGCACTTTTAAAAAATTTTTGACATATAGACAAATGTTTAACTTGGAAAATTGAAATTTTGCAGAACTGTTGACCCTATAGGATAGGATTGGGAACCGAATGAATTTCTCGAAAACATTATACAGCGTGTCCGACAATTACGATTACACTTTTAAATGGAAAAAGCGTCAAAACTTAATTTTTTAAATACTACCTATTGTTCTATTTCTTATCAAATTGCTATTACAAAAAGCAAAAACATGTCATATTCATTTAGGAAAATGTGTATTGCGACATAATTTCTTCCAAAAAAAAGAGATTACTGAGACATTATTGAAAATATTTTAGTTCGATAGTACATATAAGCTTTAGTATAATACCATGTTTTCAGAATTTTCCAATATATACTATTTCATATATCGACCGATGCATTTCCTTGTGAGACATCCTGTATAAACAATATAAAAGCATAAATAACCGCAGTATTTTACATTTATATTCATTTATTCGATACTAATATCATTTACTAAAATTATTCCACCATTATTGAACACAAAATGAATAAGAGAATATTAAAAACAATCAATTGATTATAATTGCCCTCATTTCGTAGTAATATAAATATCGTTGTTTAAATATTAAAATATTAATCTCAGATAAAGTACCACTCATAAAAATTGAATTTTTATCAAACACTACAATCTATTTGCTTGCATTCGAGAATGGAATTAAAAGTGACGGATGCAAAATATTGTTTTAAAACGCAATAAACGATTTACACATATTGGTTTTGCGGTGACCCATTTATTATGCTATGATTACCTTAAGTAAAATTGTTTTTATATAACGCCTTCAATACAATTCGATTATAGTTTTTATTTAAGAATTATAAAGAAAAAATATCTGTGTAAGGTTTTTAACAGAAATTCTTGGAAAATTTTATGTAAGTACCTGTTCAAAAACAATTTTCGATATCTTTGGATATGTCAAAGTAAATAAATATATTGGATGCTTTCGGTACCCAAAGCCGGCAAGTGTCCAATTTCCTTTAATGAAATTATCGAATGATGATTCATTTGCGAGGTTGACTTGTTTTTATTGAATACACTTGGGCAAAACAACTCTATATTAAAAGCAAGTCGAAATGCAAGTAAACAAGCAAAAGTCTGGAATTATCTCTAAAGATGTTTTTATAAATTAAATAATTCGAACAGATTTGGAATTTCTAGAATAATTATGGCTTACAACAAGAAAATATTTACATGCGAAAACACTAATTGCAACATAGAAATTATAAAGAAAATACATAATAATAGAAGAAATAGATGTGAATAATGAACATAAGTCTGGTATAAAAATCTTGTATTAAAATCTAGATTATGTTCAATATTACAAACATTACAATATAATTTTTTTTAAATCCAATGTTTTAAACGAAGCCCGATTTATTTTCAACAAAATCACATTAAACTAAACTAAGATACTAGATATGTCGTAAATTTGAGAAAAAATAGTTATAGGCATCACTTGATTTGTTGGTGACTTCTATAAATTTTTGCACAAATCACGATAAAGAACATCAAAATTTATGTCCAAAAACTGGATTGAAGTCCAAAAAGTCCACTCACACCTATACGAAAAGCATGACACGTTACAACTTGTTTAAGCCATCCAAATAATCGGATTTGTCGAACTCTGCAAAATGGGGCTCTGTTTCAGCAATGATTTCTTCATTTGTCGTGAACCGCTTTCTGTAAAGCCATTTTCTCAAGTTTGAAAAAAGGAAGCAGCCACAGGGGTCCAAATTTGGCGAATATGGTGAATGGGGCACTAATTCGTACCGTAATTGAACTAGTTTTGTTGTCGCAATTGCCGGTGAGTGGGCCGGGGCGCTATCATGATGGTAGAGAATTTTTCTCCTCGCTAGGTGAGGCCTTTTTCTCTTTAGCTCAACGCCCAATCGGTCCAATAAATCTCCAATAATTCCCCAAATAATCAATTAAGCTTGGTAGGAATACTGCGGTACAACGATAGGATACAAATCTAGCGAATAACGGGAAGAGACAACGGGTAGTATTGTAATGAAACTCCTTTTTAATTCGTCAGAGCTTTCGCTGTTTATTTGGCAGCTTCTTAAGTGATGTTTAATTGGAGTCAAGGAAGCCAGCAAAACCACATTTAAAAGATCATGAACAAGACATTAATTTGATAAACGTACTAATCAACTATATGATTTGGTTATAAATTTAATATTAAAATATAATAATAAGGTTAACAGTTTTTTTTAATACTTTAGAATGTATCTAAACAAAACGAATTACTGTCGATAATTCGTCTTGTGTAGATACATTCTAAAGAATTAAAAAAAAACTATTTAGTTTTAGACAGTCGAACATTAAAAATATTTAAAAATACCTAATAATAAAGCATCAATCAACCATAAAACAATTTAAATTATTGACTATTTTGATGAAATTTCAAAGAAATAATATTCATTATATAATCTAATTGATATGGATTAATTATAAGTACTTGCTGTAGATATCAACAAACGAAAAATTCACACACTGTTCTGTCACGTAGACCGCCATCGTAATGCAGAGTTCAGTAATGCGGTAGACATTGAAGAGTTGGGTCGTTCGGTTATTTATCGGATTCTCATTGTGTGTTTTCGAAAACATGCGACGCAAGCCTGGTGTACCTCTTGCATCGCATGTGAAGAAATATATTTGTCGATTCCCTGATTTGGAATTCGTTCGCACATTCGTTGCAAATTTTGCGGTATAGGGTTGCTAGGTCGCACGACATTTGCATGTAGAAGTCATATTGAAAGTAAATGTCATGTATTGAATTTAAGAAACAATATTCCGTACTGGCAATTTTTATATGACTTTATTTTCATGTTGACCACGTGCAACATCCCACAACACCTAGTAGATAATGAAAACTTTCGTCTTTTTTGGGATAAATATGTTCCATCATGGAAGCTACCAACAAAAAGACAATTGCGGTACAATTTACCAGATGTGCAAAATTCAGTAAAAGACTGTATAAAAGACGAGTTGAGAAATCAAAAAATCTGGCTCACTGGCTCACGAAACTACTGATGCCCAGAAACACAGCGTGATTCATATTGTGGCGCGTCCTTTAAAACGTAATGGTCCAGCAGCTTCCTTGTTGTTGGCCAGTAAAAGGATTGAAAGAACTGATGCTGAAACCGTTGTAAACATAATAAAAAATATGTTAAGAGAAGTTTGTATTGCAAGAGTCCAAATCACCATGTTAGTTTCTGACTTCTTTAGCGTCATTACGTTCATTCATTGCCGAGGTGTTTCTGCGGAAGAATATACATTGTGGATTTTGAACAGGTTTTAAGCAATCAGATTTTCGAGATTTTCTTTATCACTTTCTTCTATGTTTAATTCTTCATTTTCTTTCTCCATGTTTTGCAAAATTTGTCCAAATATTTTTTATCCCGTAATGAACCTATTATTTCTTTTGGCAAAGAAAAACTTATTAAACTAACTTTTGGATTTACACCAAACATTGCCTTATATAATCATATTATCTTCTGTTAAAGCAGCTCGCCCTATAAATTATATACTATCTATCCTTACTTAACGCGCGAAGTTCAAATATTTCCAGCTGTACAAGGGCAGTGTTCATTATGTTCCATTTCATAATAGTTGTTGCCAAATTCACCAAATATTAAAATTAAGTACTTAAAGTTTATCTTACGTGGTCCATGCGGAGGCCATTGTAAATTCAACAACAGAAGCAAATGAAAATTAAGCACATTTTCTATAAAATGAGAGAAAATAACAACGAGAACAAACAACGAATGTATGACAAATCCAGAATATAATAACAACAAATAACAAGAATAATTTATGCTTTTGGAATTGAGATTTGACAGTTTCGCAAATGTTATAATTACTTTATTTAGCAACGAGCTTTTTAGATCAATTTAGCATCACAAGAAACAGTGGGGCGCCCTTTCCTAGCCAACTTTGCGTAATAACAGAAACGAAATACCACCAAATCCTTTATTGCTGCATATCGTCATATTTCCTAAATTAAAATATACGTGATATCGTTGGATTCGTCTTTCGATTACCTTTCCAAAAACATAAAGATATACAGGGTATTCTATTTAAAATAAGATAGTTGACGTCACTTCCGTTAATACCAGAAATGTAATTAAACTGCCAATAACGTCAAAAGTTAGTTGACATGAAATAGAAATCGATCCATTGATCTATTTTCTCCAAAAACGCTAGCTTCTATCGTTCAAAATTAGTATGGGGGAGATACTTTAGGATCTCACTGTATATTTACACTGCTCAAAATCGGAAGGGAATTAAAATCCCTCGAGAAATTGCATCGTCGGATGACGTCAGTCGGCAGTATCGGTACTGGTTTTGAATCCATAGTCTGGGACACTTACCACAGCCTTATTTTTTTATCAACAAAATTGGCAAGATTTAAGGTCGTCAAAAAACAAAGTTATTGGGTACAATTTTTTTTGTGATTTTTTGAACTATTGGGAATATTGAATTTTACGTTTGTTCGTCTCATTTAGGACTGGTTTGGAAAATATCGAACATGTTCGAACTATCAAAGCCAATTTGCAAATATTAGATATTATCAAGCATGAAAGGTCGAAAGATCAAACATACATTCATGTATATTTTGCATCACATATGTATATGCAGACCACCTCTTTTTTATACCATACAGCTTAAACTTATACGCTTGTATATATACCTACATACAGTAAATTGTATAATCACGAAATGTCACGTACTTGATTAAAATCCGCTAATAAGGTAATGAATGCTTTATGATCTCTTTTACCTACCTGCAATCAGTCGTTCTCACATACCTACTCCCGGCTTCGCGTATAGTAATGAAAATGGCGTCAATTAAAAATATCCTTTTTTCCACTCACTTAAATACGAAGAACATTGGACATTACGGGCGTGTACATAGTTCTATGTACGGGTTGAGCGTTCAGGACAGGTGAGAAGCTAATCAAAACTAAAGAATTTGATCTGATCGATGTGTACGTAAGCTAATGTATTTTAATCTCTTCTTCTTGTAAGCACGTCAACCATGTTGCTCATATAAAGAAGTTGGTTGGTATTTAATATAGAGGTATGTATTAAGTTTACACAAAATAAACACGGCCGGGACAATTCGGTATAAGCGTCAGTATAACTGCGACTCGAAAGCCGATCTGTTGTGTATGCATCTACGCTGTCGTATACTATATCGTAGTTCTACGTTTGTTTTGAAAATGTTCCCTACGTCGCGAAAACGACCAAAGTTGGACACAATAAGAGAATTTATTGCAAAAATGCCTGATTTAAAGTGTGATGGCGCTAAAATTCAATGTTTAGTGTGTAAAATAGATTTAATGTGTTGGTCGAAAAGTGATTGTCTACGGCACGTAAATAGTGCAGGGCATGTTTCAAAAAAAAATTCCACACGAGATCATGACAAATTTAAATTTAATTTATGTGTTTATTGCATGTAATTTACCATTTCATTTACTAAGGAAGAAAGCATACGTCTCGTTTTAGAATGAATATTCGGACTTTAAGTTACCAAGTGAGAGAATATTACAGAGAGTTGTGCTGTCTGCTCGTGAGCATGTCGAGAAAAGAATTAAATCGGAGTTGCAAGATAAAAAACTGTGGTTATGTGTGGACGAAACAACAGATCGTAAAAAACATTCTGTGATTAATGTAATGGTACGCACAATGGAACCACATCGACCGTCACCCCCAATTTTACTAGCTTCCAGACGAATACAACAATGCACTGCCGAAGTAATTTCAATGTTGGTGTTAAATACATTGGAAAAGTTTGAACTTTCAACAAATCAACTGTTGATGTTTATGAGTGATGGTGCCGCAAACATGCTTGCTGTAGGTCGATCTCTTAAAAAACATTGTGCTAACTTGTTGCATATTACATGTAAAATTCATACTCTCAGTCTCGTAGCAGATAGTATCAGAAAATGTTATCCGGAGGTAGACGCTCTAATAGCACATACAAAAGCTGTGTTTGTAAAATCCCCAAAACGTATTCGGGAATTTCATAGACTATGCCCCGGTATTCCTGAACCACCACAACCTATTCTTACTCGTTGGGGAACATGGTTAGAGGCTGCATTTTATTATCTTAAATATTTTGAGAATATAAAGAACGTGATTTTAGAATTCGACCCAAAGGAAGCTGTGGCTGTCAAGGTTAGCCGCTTGAAATTTCAGGACAGTCAAGTTAAAACAGATTTGGAAATTATTCAGAACAATTACGTGGGACTAGCGGATGCGATAGAAAAACTACAAAATTCTTCGGTGTCGTTAGTGGAATCTTTGCAAATAGTGCAACATGTTCACGCACAGCTATGCGCGATAGAAGACGCAAGAAATGTTTGTGTTTTAGAAAGGTTTGACGGTGTTTTAGATAAAGATTCTGATTTTGGCACATTAAGACAAATTTGTGAAGGTGCGTCAACAGAACCGTTAAGTTATTTGAAAGATTATTTTACTTACGCAAATATAACGTCACTAGATGTAGAACGTTCGTTTTCGGCATACAAAAACACTTTTTCTTCACGCCGCACTCACTTTGCCGAAACAACTTTGGAAACATATCTAATGTTACAAATATTAAATAGACATTATCCATTTTGTGATTTCACGGAGGACTCTTAAAACGGTAAGTGTTTGAGCACGTATCACATTTAATTTATTTTGTGTAAACTTTTATGCGTCCACCACTGGCTTTCAGCGCAGTTGCGTTGCTCTAGTTTACTGTCTTAGGCCCGGTCTTTTAATTTACTTTTAAAGTTTCTTGTAGATTTATTTGCTTTATTACTGAGAAATTTGTCTTTTAACTACCTTTTAAGTGATAATTTTACTAAGAGGAACTTTAGCTGCAAACTGCATATTAACTTCTTACAATGAAGATTCTAACCTCAACTCCATCATCAAAACAGTTGTGACAGTGGCGTAAAAGTTTGTTGTGCAGTAAAAATAAAATAATTGATGAAGAACGTCAAATCTTGGTTGAAGCGGATTTAGTAGAGCTTGCAGAATTAGTAAATCCTTCGAGGAAATATAGATTTTTCGACCTAGAACCAATCACATGAATATTTGGGATGAGAAAATATTTACTAGGCGTTTTCGACTATCAAAGATTTCGCTTCGGAATATTTTACAAGAAATTGAACAACACTTACCCGTGAGAAAGTACTTAACTATAGTTCATTCACGTTAAGAGTGCAGTAGATAGCGCTACAATCGGCGTCCGTATTACACTAAGGAAATATACCGGATAGGAAAACAGCGGTGAATTCGAATTGAAAATTAACAGCGTTAAAAGTTTGGTTATCAACATTTTGTAGTAGGATAACAGTGTATTGTAATATCGCATGAAATTATAGTTCTTCGTATTTTATGTGCAATATGTTATGGTTATATTATGACATGATAAAATTAATCAAGGGAACACATCTCCGAAATCAATTTCAATATAAATATATCGTTCGGTTGTTCGATTTGTCGGAATAGTTGGAGCTTGTTTAATTGTATTATTAAATAAATGGGACTACATTTGGCGTTAATTGAAGAGAACACAAGTATCATACAATAAACTTTTGCACGTATTACAAATTTATACAGTGTGGAACAGCCAAATGGAATAAATTCGTTATTTCAATCATTGTGCATATTTGTAAAAAATCCCGAAACACGTCAATTTTAGATTTTAAAATTACATCCTACTGCGTAAAAATTTCATCACTAAATTTAACACCCTTAGAGTGAAGGTTGCAACCCCTACATTTTTAAATGGGAAGTATTCGCTGGAACTTGTGGGTTTGCTGGATCCGGATATAAATTTTCCAAAGTTGACACGACATTATTTTGGAGCATTGCTAAATAATTATTTCCATTCAAATTGTCATCAATGAAAAATGGACCAATGACATGGTCTCCAACAATCCCTGCCCAAACATTAACCTTTTCATGGTATTGTGTATGTTCCTCTCTCATCCAGTGAGGATTATCTCTAGACCAGTAGCGGCAATTTTGACGATTAGCATGTCCGTGAAGTGTAAAAGTGCACTCATCAGAAAACAAAACATGTTCTAATTGGATCACATTATTATCTAACATTTCCATCATTTGTTCACAAAAATACGTTCTTCGATCAAAATCGTCTTCCATGAGCTCATGAGTTGGTATCATTTTGTAGGGATGCACTTTATCTTCTTTTAATATTCGAAGAACCGATGAATGGCTAACACCAAATGTTGCGGCTACTATCCGACTCGAAGTATGTGGGTTTTCCTCAAACTCAAGCAATACATCCAATTTGGTATCATTATTTATTACATTGGAAGGTGCTTTCTTTATCCAATGTCCAAGCTCGCGAAACTGCTTTTCAATTTTACTTATTGTCCCTTGGGATATAGGCGGCAAATCCGGAAATGTTTCGGGAAATAGGCGAGCAACTTCGATCTATGTTCGTGTGTTATCTCCGTAAGCAATCATCTGCAGAACTATTATTTTGTGCATTTCTGTTAAATAAACCATGTTTCTAAATTGCATTTAACGAAATTCAAACAAGTAATAACACTGACAGCTACTGTCATGCAATTATAATCACACAACAATTTGCTAAGGCGTTTTAAACGAAACTAACATTGCCATAGTAACTTTTTATTTATTTTTTTTTAATTGAAGAACACTGTGTTGTGACGAATTTCGTCAATCCGATGATTTTATTTTCTTTTAAATGTTAGATTTGAAAACAATACAATTTTTGGATAGACAGTGAAGAGACCTTTTAAATGATGTATCACGAGCCCCTACTCCCCATTTAAAAATGTAGTGGTTGCAACCTTCACTCTAAGGGTGTTAAATTTAGGGATGAAATTTTTTCGCAGTAGGATGTAATTTTAAAACCTATGTAAAATCTATCTGTTTCGGAATTTTTTGTAAATATACACAATGATTGAAATAACGAATTTATTGCATTTGGCTGTTCCACACTGTATAGTTTTCTCCCCTTAATATTTGAATTAACATTAATAAAAAAAGATTTGTTTAGTTTCCACATTTTATTTATAAAATAACTAATGTATACATAAAATAAATATATAAATATGATAGTATGAACAAGCTGAACAGATAATTTCAATTTATTATGCAAATGTGATTAATTTAATACATATATGAATGATTATTCAGATTCTAATGACAGGTCTGACGATGATGATGATGATGTATTTGTTATGATAAATTCTTTAACCATATCTTCAACGATATTATCCAGTTGATACATCTTATTCTCTTCTTCGATAACATGTTTGATATAATTTCTCCATGCATCACTACCCACAATGTTTAGCCCCTCAATTAATAACGTTGCTACTATTGAACATTTGAAGGTAATGGTCAATAGTAGCAAGTAGAGCTCTAAAAAGAATGATTTTGCGACAATTTGCTTATAAAAACACATCGAACGACAATAAAAAGCAATAAATACAAAACCAAAGCCAACAAAGATGTTTGACAAATGACATTAGATATCGGTGATATTTCGTTTTGTCCAACTTAATTTCATTTACTGAATACCACTGAATACAATATTTTTTGTATATGTGATTTTACCTTGTCTATTAGCCAATCACAAGCCAGGAATTTTTCGCCGATCTATTTTATCGCTACAATCTTACGACGAATGACGTATAGTTGTTCTGCTTATAGGTGGTGTGTCTATTTGAATATACAAACGACTTTTTAGATCCGTAAAGAAATAATTAAGTAACTCTGCAAAATTCTTTGAATGTTTTCTTTTCCGTCTTTCAGTAATTGTGTTCTCCATTTTTCAAGGAAAATAGAAATCATTTTCGCTGATGTGGCAATATGAAGGTACTATGAAGTGACGTGTCGAAGTGAGGTTATAACAAATTATAAGAATATAACAATCACACTCCGCAGGTACAGCTCAGATTTAACACGTATACCGTCCATCTCTTTTCTATGGGGGTATGCGTTTGACAATTTATAGTTGCCAACCTACTTTAACCCTTTTACTACCTTACAATTTTTTATGTACCGGCCAAAAATACCTTAGAAAATATGCAATTTGAACGAAATTTTTTAAAATTAACATATTTTTCTTAAAAATAAAGATAGCGTCAGGTTATACTTGTTTTGAAAATTAAAAGCCGATATATCGGCTCGAGGTATTTCTCGCAAAAGTCACGAAGCCGATGTATCGGCTCTAAGGTAGTAAGAGGGTTAACTTGATATTATATGCCTTTTAACTAAAAATGTAACTACTTTTTGGTAAAAAGGACTTTAAAAATAAGTTAAAAGACCGGGCCTTAGACTAATATCTAATTTTCGATGGTTCTATAGGCTATCTCGATATATCTTGGTCCTTATAATAGTTGCAAAAAACCTATAGCTCCTATAGATAAAATTATTTTGTTTCTATAACAGGGTGGCGCACCACATTCCCGTCGGTTTACATACGAAAAACGGCAAAATATTTTTGAGAGCTATATAGGTTCATTGTATATCTATTTACGTGTGTATATCTATTCCGTAAATAGATATACACAGATACATACATGTTTAGAGATGTTTGTACATATATACCCCTCCTTTTTTCCTCGAGAGGAGGGATAGACAAGCATAGTAGAATTAAGAAAAAAATTTTTAGTTTTTCGTTCAGATTTATTCGGTAACTCGGTTGAAAATGAGGGCCCAGTGAGCCTTTGAAACAGCTGTTCCGAATTAATTAATATTTTGTGTGGTGAGGGGTGTTCCGATACTCTGTGTTGTTTGTCATACTACCCCACAATCCTTGCTATCATTATTTATCACTATTGTATTACTATATCTTATATTTTCTGTCGTTGTTTCGTGCTTCTTATTGCATCCGTTATTTCCGTTCTTAGCTGTTGATTCGTGCACGGTTCGGTCTGATGAGCCATTTTCATCATGGTATGGTTGCTTCGATGGTGTCCTCGAAGAGTTTACCTCCAGGTGTTGCTGATATTGAATTCTTGATAATCTTCAAAGATTCGCATACCATTCTCTGATGGTAATAGGTGGCTCTGGCTAATCTCTCAACGTTGCCGTCGTCAACGTTATGGTCTCCATTTTAACAGAGATGTTCACCTACTGTAAATTTACCAGTCGATTTTTCTTTACTCTACATTGAATGCTTCTTCCTGTTTGCCCAATATAGCTCTTCCCCAATTTACATTCCAGTTCACATACGCCCTTCCTGTGTAGTTTCGGAGGTACATCATTGTTTGGGTAGTCTGTTCTTCTCACTGTCCTTGTAGTGTGTGGTGATATTCTTCTTCCCTGGTATCTTCTTCGTTCTGTCCAGCAATTTACAGCAGACAAGTATATGTTTCTGGTTGTCCATTCTTCTACAGGGCATCCTTTACTTGTTGGAGTGTATCCTTCATCGTTAATCTTCTCTACTCCCCCGTTTGTGTCTTCTTTCGGTATACGGTATGACTCTGTTGTTAGCCGATTTTACGCGCACGTCTAGGAAATCTAGAGCGCCATCTTCTTCAATCTCCCTAGTGATGCCTATTAATGTATTGACGAGTTTAATCTAGTACTTCTCTTCCATTTAACCATATACCGTATCTATACCAGCATTTAAGTTTATTGTCACTGGAATCGATGACTTCCTACTAAGAGCGATCATGAAGATGTTTGCTATGACCGGTGACCAGCTACATGATTTTTTTTTTTCACAATAATACCAAAAGGCATTCAGGTACATATCACTTATATCATGTAAATATATCACATTTGATCTACAAAAGCACTGCCATTGCCAAAGATTTCAATCAATTTCAACCAACTATCTGAGACAAATATGGCTGTATAATTTGGGTATCCAAATGATTTCAACCGAACAAAATAATGGTAGGTTTCTAGAGAACATAGCAGACTATACTAGAACATGTGATCATATAGCATAGAGTGATTCGGCAGGAGGCCAGAACAAAAATTTCTATATTGTTGTCTACGTTTAGGAAAATTGATCACAAATTTCATGAAATAGGCCATGTTTTTATGGATTCATATAGAGATTTCGCAACCGTGGAAGTATCCATAGGAAAACGACAAAGTATTTATAAGGGGAGTACATGATAATCATGACAGAATCAAAAAAAGACACCATTTAATATTATTAGATTGTTGGACAAATTTATTGATTTTAATGAACTACTCAGAAAGCTACAACTCATCGACAGAAAGAAATCTAAAAAGAATAAGAAATTTCCATTTAGAGAAATAAGATGGATACAAATAGACGAATTTGGAAAAACTATTCCTTCGATGAAACAGAAAAATGAACTGTTGTTGATATGAGAAAAAATAAACAGATGGCCAGAACATAAAATAAAAGTGATAATATGATTTTAACGACAATCAATAAACATGGACCGATTCCAGCCAAAAAGTATGACATTATTCAAAAATAGCTCCCTTATATTCCCAAAAACTTGAGGAAATTTTACCATAATTTGGAAAGAGACAATTGAATATAATTCCTTAAGATTCGAAAAAGATTTTTACACATTTTCAAATCCAATAAAATTTTTTTGCAATAACACTCTTTTGATTTTTTTGTATTGGTTGTGAGTTGTCATAGTGACTTTGTAAAAAGGTACTCATTCAAAATGTTCAATTTATTTCCAAGTTTTTCTAAAACTAGAGCTATATTTCTACAAAATTTGCTATCTATAATAATTTCGAAAATATTTTAATATATTCTCACCCACTAAAAATAGTGAAACACAAATTTTGCCCATAAAATTTTAAACCAGTTTTTCTCGAAACTGCAAATTTTGAGTTAAAACCTTCTTGTATCGAGAACTTCAATTTAAAAATTGAAAAGAAGGTATAACAGGCGCGATATAGACAATTACAATTTTAACTATAATCTGAACAAAACCATAAAAAATTAAAAAAAAATCTTGCTGTTTAAAAAAAATGAAAAATATCATCAAATATTTGATATAGAAATTGAATTACTTACTAAATTGGAACTGTTAAAAAGAATATTTCAAAAAATCTGAAAAAATATAAATTTTTATCCGGCATTTTAGCTAGTAAATCTTTTTGATCTTCTTAGGACATGCGCCCTGTAGATCAAGACAATACTTAATTTAGTTTCCAATTAATACCTTCTTTTTTAGCATAAATTACAGCAATTAATAACCCAAAAATGTAAGAGAAGATTAACATTTTTCACGACTTATATCTCATACAGAGATTGCACAAAGATCTAGATGTATAAAAGAAAGGAGTAATCTGGCAGTCACGACCGCCATATCTAACTGATCACGCATAATTCGTATGCACCGTTATTGTTATTTATCGTGCTCGTTATTAATATACACAAATACATACATATATATATATATATATAAGCAAATCGATAGCAGTTTTATAAAATTAATATGTGCCATAAGATAAAATTTCTAAGATAAAGAAAAAAAATTCGGCGAAATTATTCACATGATGATAAATATCCACACGATAAAATATTCAATCCTCTAATTCGATTGGATGATCTAAATTTGCAATGATCAGCAGGATGTTACTATCTAGCTTATAAAAGAATTAGATGTATCTGAAAACGAGAGGTTATGATTATTTCAAGCGATTATGATTTGCAACTTTCAACTACATATTGTATTATGCTAGGTGTTTAATGTCAGATGAATATCTTCGTTTCAAAAACTCTTCAGCTGTATATCTTTAGCGTCATACGAGAGTGGATATATCCTTTTCGAAAATAATGTCGGGATATACTCCAAATTATCAAAACAAAATTTATTTTGAGGGAAAGACTTCATCCAAAATAATGGTTGACAAACAGAAACATGTTTGTTTTTTTTTTAATAAAATGGTTCAATTAAAGAAGAATAAAATCGGAGACTCATTATAAAATCAGAATCTGAAGAAGAATCTCGAGTAAATATAAATCAGTAAATTATTTTTATGGATTTTTATAGAAAAGTAAAAGGGTAATCTAAAAAGTTTCAAGGCTCAACATGAAGATGGCCTTACAGGTTAAAAACATTCTGGTGATATAATTGCGCATGCGTTGAAAGATACTTTTGAAAATTTCAACCATGTTGGACGCTCAGGTCTAGTACTACACAGACAAAACAAAAATGAAATGATCGCAAAATAAATCAATGAACAATTTGAAAATAACAGGAGAAAATGTCATCGTAGTGGATAATGAGTCTTATTTTAACCTTGAAAACAGCATGCTAATATCAAATAAATATTAGTGTTCAGAGAAGAATGTGTAACATCATCCGATGTTACATTTAAACCAAGAAAAAACCTTGCTCTTGCATGCATATATAAATACCAATCTTTAAAAAAGCCACTTGTACACGAAAATTGTGGTTTACACAGTACATTTCCTACATAATAAAGCAACCATCAAATTGAGGCTTTAAAACCTTTAAAACCTGAACATAAAAGATCATGGCAAAGGATGGAAATATGCCAAATGTCCTTCAGCTTCATCTTAGAGAACTTTACCGAAGCGGAGAATTGACTACATTCGACGAAGAAGCAAGTTCAGGGACATACAGTAACATCCGTTTAAAGGCTCAGTAACAAAGCATGACCACCACCAGTAATAAAGCGGAAAAACATGTAATTGAAGTCGAAAACGATAAAAAGCAAAACATTTTGTTTTTCGGATCAAATCCTATAAAATAAAGCCAAGAATCTATTGACGTAAAAGGTGCCAAAATAACTGTTGATTACAAAAAACTGCTGGAATTTTGAAATAGAAAGTTTTATATCGCTTACGAAACGGTACATATCTTGAAAAAAAACTCCAAAGAAACATCAGATGGAGTGCATATTTACAATGTTAATGTAATTACAAATTACGATAGGGTGATTTGATAAAAAGTGAGACTAACTGTGGTTTAAAGAAAACCTTATCTTTTGCTTTATAATGAACAAAACTTGGATCAATAACCAGATACATAAGTACATGTATTCCAGATGGACTACGCTGGGATTAAAATCTCTAATTAGCACTTCATTTAATGCTACCAAAATATATGCTACCCGTTGGGTCGAACAGGAAATTGCTCGAACATAGGATAAGTCCGCAGGTCTATCTCATGCGAGAGCATTTATGTTTCCTAGACGAAACAGAGCCAGGAAGCTTCTAGAGCGTTCCTCATTAGCCACGCCGGATTAAAGAAACGCCTACACAGAATGGGACTCGTACAAGACGAGAGTGTTTGGAAGAAAGGACAGTTGAACACATATTTTGTCCAGCTCTCTGTACAATCAGATCTCCTCTGTTTGGTAAAGATTTCCTAACAACAGAAAGTTTAAAAAAGACCTCGCTAAGTGAACTTCTAGAATTCACCAGAAAGGTAGCTCTACGCGGCGAACTTGAAGATTACATTGCCGGCCTACAATAGACCATGGTCGATGTAGATGTGCTTGAATCCACTCACTCAACATCGGCATTGTAACGTAATATTACAGATTCAAAAACAAAGACTTGACAAAGACTTTGTCCTTCATTCTTCATTCAAAAAGTCAAAATTTGTGTTTTTGCGATCAAATATTTACTACGACATGTTGGGATTCAAAAGTGAATCTCTCTGATTAATTATATGTAAAGAGTAAAACTATTAACGAAATATGTTATATGACATCAATAAATTAAAAGCAGCAAAAAAAAAATAACGATTTTAAGTGTATTGTAAGCCTTAGGTAAGAGGGTAATCAAAAACAAATCTTACCATTTCACAGATCTGTCTTTAGTTAACATTCAAGTAATGATTTGGCAATTTATAGCCATTGCTCAATTAAGTGAAACAATCAGGAGTTGAGCAGTGCATCAAAGACCGAACGGATACGCTTTATAAAGACTCTGTATCATCGTATGCCACAGTTAAACGTTGGTCAAAATTGTTTCGTTGGGCCAGAGAAGATGATGACCATTACTGTAGCGACACCAGAAAACATCAAATTGATAGAGGAAGTCCTATTGAGTGATCAACGGCTGAAGGCTAGGTAGATAGGGAAACAGACAGGAATTTGAAAAGCTAGTGTTTTGAAGATCCTGCACGAGCATTTGAGTATGACAAAAGTTGGTGTAAGATGGGTCCCAAAATTGCTCGACGCGATTGAATAGGAACAACCTATCGAATGTAACCGAAGGTTTCTTGAGCTGTACGAAGCCGACAAGACGACCATTAACTAAATAGTGACTAGGGATGAAAAAATGGTTCTATGGTACGATCCTTTGTCTAACAGAAAAACGATGGAGTGGCATCGGAAAGGCGAACGCTAAGATGGCCAAGGTGATAAAAAGCACAAAAAAGGTGATGGCTACAATTTTTTGGGAGGGCATCTTGTGAATTGATTTTAAAGAACGCAGCACTACAGCAAACGACTTGCAACGCCAGTTAAGTTAAGAGGTGTCTGGCTCTTGTATGACAATGCTCCTATCCATATAGCTGCAATTTCAAAGGATACTGTACGCCAGTGCGGATTCAAGGAACTCGATCACCCACAGTGCAGTCCCGACCTGGAGCCAAATATTTTTTATTTTCAAAATTAAAATGGGAGCTAAGGGGGAGAAAATTTAACACCAATGAAGAGACCCATGAGACAGTTTTGGAGCATATTGAAGTAGTATTGAAGCGTTAATTAAACGATCTAAAAAATGTATTGAAATAGCAGGATTATATTGAAAAATAATTGAGATTTTTCTTCTACACGCCCTTCTTCTATGTTGGGCTTAGAATACGTGGATTGCACCTCATATCTATAGATACTGTGTATCTATATTTACATCGTCAAACGCAGCTGTCATTCGAGCACGTAAAGAGTATTCAGCGTGACCAATCGGTCAATATGAAATTCCCTCTGGCGGATATTAGTTCTTTTTCGGAAGCCTCCTTTCCTCCCCGAGCCTCCGATTTACGGAGTGGGGCTATTAAATAATTTAATTAACTCCAGCCAACGACGATTTTGCTGAATCGGAAAAGAAACTTCTCTCCTGTACAATTTCTCCATTTCGTAAATCTTGAAAATCAATGGAACATCTTCCTACAACAAACACCAAGGCAAATTCAGTGGCATTTTGAGCATGTTTTCATAAATTAAATATCTTTCGTAACGTTTTTGTCAAGTACGTCGGTGAAATTTATTATTGGACAGCTGCCATTGAAATTCGGGATCACAAAATATCATATTTGAGTCACTACATTATGCCATGTTAATAAATAAGTTTTTGTATCGGAAATTCAACATCAACTTATATTTAGAAAGGAAATATCAAAATTTGATATGGACAAAACAGTCGCCATCGCGATTAAAATAATAGAATGAAGGGACGCCAATTAATTTGATTAGATTTGGTCAAGCTTCCATCGAGGCAACTCGTATTTTGACTGTGATCAAAGTTTCAAAGTGTGAAATATTCAAATCAAATAGTAAAAATTCAAGGTAGAAGTGAAGGTTGGAGTTTGAGAATTGGCAGTTCGCCGGGAATGCCATCGTCTTAGAAATCCAGGTTAGTCTGCATTTTTCAATTTAAACTTGCGTTAATTTCCACTTACTGATATAAAAATTCGTGTAAAATTGCCGAAAGAGTATGTAAGAACACTCCCGAACTCCCTGTTCATCTAATAATTTAATTTATAAAAATTTAATTTTTTTTAATAATTTCCCTGTTTTAAAACATGTCAATATGTTTATTTTTCTCATTATACAAAGGAAGGTAAATACTTCTCTCTCAGCAAATTAGGAATCTTTAAACAACTGACAAATTATCCCCCAATAAGATGCACAAATTGCCAAAGGAATCATACAAATCGCATTTCATCAATTTCGCCAATATATCTCCCACCATGTTCAAATTTCCAAAGACAATTCCCAAAAGACCTACAATCGATCAAAACTCTTCAAACTTCAATCATCTCGAAAATAACCCAATCTACTAGCTGTAAAACTACGCGCCGCCTACTACTCTATATATTACGAAAACAGTTGAGACACGCTAAACTGACTAACCCCTATATTATTCTTACGGGCCATCGACACCCACCGAAACTTCAGCTCGCAGGTCCCCTTCTTCTTCGTCTCTTTAAAGCGATGTAAATTAGGGTTGTTTTGCAGGAAAGGAATTTAAAGCGTCTCCCCGCAGACAGGTCCTCGGACAGGTCCCCGGAGGATTACCCGAAAACTTAACCGCGCGTTAGGCACGCGTACGGTTAAGTCGGTCGCAACGACCTGCTACTTTTCACCCCTTTAGGTCGCGACGCTATGCCGAGGCGACAGGTAACCGAGATCGTCTTTATTTAAATGCACCCCTATTTTTTTAAAGGCACGGGGCTTATCGTTACGTGTCAATCGAGCCATGAATGCCGTGTTAAAGTATGCATGTCGGTGTCGGTTGGTTTGGAAGAGTGAAAAAAAAGAGGTAGCAGCTATTTTATGTATCTAGATAGGTTATGTATGTACATACATATGTATAACAGTAGACACACGACACGAAACAAGTGCCTAACATGTTGTACGCGATTGTATATTCAACCCGGAAAAGGGGGATGATAATAAGATTGTTCCTTCCTGTGATTACATTACAGGTAGATTATATTTGAATTAAAAAATAAAGGGGAGTGATGAAATGTATACACAGACACTTGACTTTTTTAAATTGGTTTGTGACAATGTAGTGATAGCAATTGAATTGGTTAAGATTTAGTTTAACTTGTTTTCAATTGAGGAAACTCTACCAGAATCATATAGCCTTATTTATGTTGTTTGAGTTTGACTAAAGTCTTCTAGAATACGAGGGTGCATCAATATATCCATGAATTTTTGAATCTCCCGCGCTACAAATTGAAAAGCAACACTGCTTCCATCAACCACCATCTGTCAATACACTACTGTCGAAGTTTGAGAAAGCTGTGTCATTTAGTTAAAGTTTGACAGCCATTGAAAGCAGACAACGTCGTACATTTCGACGAAAATTTCTGGTTTTTGCCATTTTAAAACCTGGTTCAAGTTGGTTAAACTGAAAGTATTACAAGGAAAGCTATACGCAACTAAAAAACCAATCGCATAAATCAGAAGTTGAACCACCATTTTGAGATCAAAAGACAAATATATTATCCATTCGATTACTCAAGCAGGTTGCTTTAATATTATATTTTCAAAAAGTGCCTACGAGGAATGTATAAAATTGCATTTATCTATAAGCAACAAATGTTAATTAATAGAGAAATCATTAAAACATCATTCTGTGTCAAATTTTCGATATTTAGTAGAAATGGTGAATTTTCAAACACAACAATTTTCAACACCAATTAGAATCTATAACTTCCTATGATCCCACGTTGATCTCAAGGAAAAATGTTCAGATGCGTCAAGTTTCGTGTTGAGGGGAACATCTTTTGACATAAATTTAACATTTTATCTCCTTCCCTTCTAGAATCTCCTTTTCAAAAATGTTAACTAGGATGATGGTGATGATCAATTTTTTGTTATTTTGACTTATTCGTATTTGAGATATACAACAATGTTTAAAATTACAAATCCATTAAGGGATAAATAAATAGTTCCTCATGTTGCCCAAAAAGAGGATTTTTATGTAAGTACTGTACATTTTGTTTAAACTTGCTTTATTTAAGATAAGATTTTGAGCCTTTTGTCGTAAAAATACATCATATTTAATTACCAATTGCAAATTCATAAAAGAATTAAACAATTCTCCATATATACGAGTTCTGTATTATAATCCTCTGTCCAAAGGGACGTCGTTTTAAGGGCGATAGTGAGTTGCAAGCAGCTGTAATACAACTTTTTGAAGGGAAAACTTTAGATTATTTTTACAAGCGTATAGAATTATTCATTGATAGTTGTAATAAATGTATTGAAATTAGGGGAGATTATATTGAAAAATAAAAATAGTTATATTTTACCAAGTTTATTTTTTCTATATCAGGCCGAGAATTTATAGCACCTACCTCGTATATATGCCTGATGCTTTTTTGCTCTAAGTCTTATTACATTGTTTTATTAAAATATTGTATTGTACTGGGATATTGGAGTGAACTGCATTTAATATTATTAATTTAAGTAATTATAGTTTGAAAATACACATGAAAAAACGGCATGACTATATCTCTTGGCGCTAAGTGGCGCCAAGAAATATTTCAGTGCTGATGTGGAGATTAGTGGCATAAACTGAGAAGTGAACAGCAATGATGAGCAAGGGCAAACGTTCGGAGCAACACTGATGATGGGTAGGCAGAAAAATGTCCGTTGACAATACCGTGGGCTGTATTAGCACTATTTTCGTAATTATATTTTGAATTTTCACAACAATAATCAAAATTCGATTTATATTTACAGAATTTGAATTATTTTTTATTATTATTCGAATTCTGGCACTTTGATAATTAATATTGTTAATTCTTTATTTAAAAAAATCCTTAATATCATCTGTAACATCGCATATGACCATCGCTAGACCAACCATAAAAATATGGAAGTCGTTGGATTGGTATTTCTGTGGCAACGGGTAAACAAGAAGATAGAAATAAAAATTTTTGACATATTTTGGAAAAAATATTTAGAAATTTATTTATTAATTTAAAACAAATATTTCAAATATTCTAGTCATATAAAACAATCAAAAGAATCAGGGGATTAATCAGAAAGGTCCTATAAAGAATGGGAAGAGGGTTTTAAACGAAAAATTTTAAAAACACACATAAGGGGCCTTACAGCTGTAAGTAATTTTTCAAAATTGATTGTAAATCAATTATTGAGACTAAAAAAGACTTGTATATATTTCATGGAATATTCCTTTCAAGCAGTATTTAGTAGATGCACTCTCCGCCAAGGATTAAAATACCCATGGAAGTTTCAGTAAAGGGAGTGATTTTTGCCCAAAGCAAGAACAACTCGTTTACGTTCCTTATTGAAACATCATTAGAAAAGTCAAAAAAAACGACAGTTTCTGTTAAGTTAATAAGTTTAGCTGCGCTTGATCAAGCAAAATGTCAAAAACCGGAAACAAATTTGATATCGGCTACATTTGGAAAAAGAAATTCATCAGCTGCATAATGTTTATTATTTTGGGACAATCCACACCTCAGCTAGGAATTTATTTTGAACCATGTTAAGTGGATACTTCATAGATTAAGCAAAAATGTCTTAATTTCTTTCATTATTCCTTGCATTGCATCAAATTATTTCATATTCAAATTGATGTTCAATTGGCAACTTTTCAGGCAGATTCCAGCATAATGAATCCTAGTTATCATCAAGGCCACGCCTCATCCTAAGTGCCTTAATGGAAATCAACAAACTTTATTCAAAAATCGAGACATATTCCTCCTTATATCTTTAAATGCAACCCAATGAAATTTTGTGCCTAACACATGGGCTGAAAAGTCCCGGGCCTAACACATAGATGGCGCTAGTTTTATTGCATTCACCTGTTTTGCAGTTAGTACTAACCTTAAAAAGACAGCTGTTAAAATTTCATGATATTCTATTCATTAGTTTGTGAGTTATTGTGCTAAGAGTGACGCTACTTTTGTTATTTCCAAAACAATGGATCAAAAACAATTTCGTGTTTTAATTTTACATTGCTTCTTGATGGGAAAAAATACCGTTCAAGCGAAGCAATGGCTTGAAAAGTGTTATGGGGACTCCGCTCCATCAGAAACAACAATAAAACGTTGGTTTGCTGACTTCAAACGTGGTCGTAGACACCGATGATGCAGAACGCAGTGGACGTCCAAATGAGGCGGTAACACCAGAAAACATCCACAAAATCGTTTTGAATGATCGAAAAGTGAAGTTGCGTGAGTTAGCTGACATCGAAGATATCAAAAGAACGTGTTGGCTTTATATTGCATGGGCATTTGACTATGAGAAAGCTCTGTTCAAAATGGGTGCCGCGTTTGCTCACTGTTGACCAAAAACAAGAACGTGTTGATGCTTCTGAGCAATGTTTGGCCATGTTTAAACGTAACAAACCGGAATTTTTGCGTCGATATGTGACAACGGATGAAACATGGATCCATCACTTCACTCCGGAATTAAAACGATCGTCATCTGAGTGGACAGCAACTGGTGAACCCCGTCCAAAGCGCCCGAAAGCACAACAATCGGCTGGAAAGGTTATGGCCTCGGTATTTTGGGATGTGCGTGGTGTAATATTCATCGACTATCTTGAGAAGGGAAATACCATCAACAGTGAATATTATATAGCGTTACTGGAGCGTCTGAAGGCCGAAATTGCAAAGCAACGTCCGCATATGGCGAAGAAAAAAATTTTGTTTCATCGAGACAACGCACCGTGTCACAAGTCAATCAAAACAATGGCAAAACTACATGAATTGAACGTCGAATTGCTCCCACATCCACCGTATTCGCCAGATTTGGCTCCCAGCGACTACTGGCTGTTCGCAGACCTAAAAAAAATGCTCGCCGGTAAGAAATTTCGCTCGAATGAAGAGGTTATCGCTGAAACTGAGGCATATTTTGAGGCAAAAGATAAATCGTTTTACAAAAGTGGTATTGAAATGTTAGAGCGGCGCTGGAATGATTGCGTTGTTCTTGATGGAAATTACGTTGATGAATAAAGCTAATTTTGAACAAAAAAAACGTGTTTTCTTTGTCAGGCCCGGGACTTTTCAGCCCATGTGTTACAAGTTGCCTCTTGATGGGATAATTCTTGGCCGCCTTCTCAAAATGGTACAAATAAAATAGAGTAAATTTAAATGAGATGTTTGCATAAATAAATTTAGATAAATAATTTCACAACTGAATTATTTTTTTTTTGTATACAACGATAACGTTTCTTAAATCGTTGATAAACGACATAAATTAAACGTATATTAGATCTACGCATACCTTAATCTCTTAATTGATACTACTTATTCCAGGAATCATATACTCAATAACTTGTATGTAATATCCTATTTAGACATTTCGGCCTATCATACACGTCCGGCAAAAAGTTATCAACGTTGACAGGAAATCGGACATTTCTCGCAATAAGTCAGATTTTCGTTGGAAATAAAGTGCGGAATGGACGAAAGTCGAACCCTAAAGTCCCATTAAGGGCTGGACGTCGTTATATTGTGCGAGTGTGTCTCGGTTCCTATATTAATAACTGTCAATTTATCAAAAAGACATTACCGCCGCCTTCCATAAAAGGTACAAAATATGAAACTTAGGAACATTAATTAATTTAATTATCAAACTTTCAGACATTTACTGAACCATCTTCGGTTATTTACAGCGGCAAAGTTATTAGATTATATATTTTATATTTTTCTAATAACATCACACTCTCGGATACACGGAACGCACACATTCGCGCCAACTTATAATGGATATTTAATAAAAAGTTGGTTTTTTTATTTACGACCTCCATAAAAGCTACCGTTCGGGCGACCCGGAGTTTCCAATTGTTTCGCTTTCCGGTGTGTGTCGAAGTGCGAATCGGTATAAAAGAAATGTAATTATGAGACATTAAATTAACCTGGAATCGATGATTCTATCGATTGAAACAAAGAAAGTAGAAATTGAAAGCTCTAAGAACTTCTATCTGCTTTTCCTTGTGTCTCAAGCACACTTTTCCTTATATTATCGTTGTAATAACAATTTCAATACAAATTTCCTTCAGAAGCGCTAATACGTAACAGTTTCAGTCAATAATTTGAGTACCGATCAATTTTAATATAAACATAACCTCGAAATGAGTTTGACAAGTCTTATGTCGTTTACGATCTCGTATAAACGTACTATTTTCATTACGTCATAATTTTTAATGACGTGAAGGTATTGAAAGGTGATCCTCTATTGTACACATAGGAATAAGACAATTACATTGTCGAAATTGATGAAATTGTAGTGGAATACTGAAGTAAAGTGCGTGCACTTGCACCCAATATTATTATTTTACATAATTATAATTTAAATTGTCAATATATATCAAAATTCGACTGCATATTTTCAGAATTTGAATAATCCTTTATTGTTATTCGAATTTTGGCACTTTGATGATGATTTATACACAGAGAAAGAGAGTTCTTAAATCAAACAAATACAAAGTGAAAGCACATTTTCCAAGAACAACAGGTTGAATTTGTTTGAATGTACAAACGTTTTTATTTGATATAATTTTGTTGAGTCAAGCAAATATATGTTAGAATCGTCCGCTTCGCGCGTCCTCCGCAATTTCCGTTGCGTGAACGCAGGCAATCGCAATGGTAGCTCTAGTTTAGGTTATGTGAGATGGTGGTCCGTAAGCAGTGAGATGTAAATGAAGAAAATAATAAGTAAGTAGGATAATAGATGTATATATTTTTACCATTGGATAACTAACGTTAACATTTCTGTATAAAAGAGGCCAATAACACCAGTGTTAGCAATTTAAATAAATTGCGATTCAATTCACCACACGTTTAACAATGCTTCAATTTATCCGTTTTCCCATTTTGCAACTAGTCGTTAGTATATTTCCTACATTTTTGATATAACAGGTATTTAAACAAAGGCAAGTGATAAGTAGAGTTTGTTAAAAAGGTGGTACCCGATGGCAGTAGCGTAGCGGTAGCGGCGTGGGTAGGGGTCATTTTCAACTCGTAGTCGATCTCGACAGTACCGTGAGAAAGTTCAAAGCGACAGTACGCTGCACGCCAAATAAGTACGCGGAGATGGGACGCCCAAAGGGTGTAACGTTCCCTTCAAAAACTCAAAATCATGCAAAAAAAATTATCAAACAACATTAAAAGAATCTGGTGCGTAGGTTTCCGCGGTCATCAATAACACTATACTCATGGTTTCCGGATTGGAACGGCGTCGTTGTCGTAGCTTCTACCGACGTTTCTTCCACACTCTTACGAGATATCTTCAGGACTTGTTACTGCACACTGACTGGGGACTATTCACTCCGGAGGGGTTTATATAGGGCTTGCTTCGAGTCAATGGAGCGGAAAGGTTATGGATCAATGAAGAGTAGCGGTTGCTAGGAGGTTTAATCAGTTGGGATTTTCACGTGTCATGTAAGAGGATTCTAGCGATTTACTTGTCAGATTTGATGCCGAATCCTTGTTTACCAAAGTTCCCATACCGGATATAGTATAATGTTATTGACGACCGCGAAAGCCTACGTACCTGAAAAAAATTTGCTTTACTAACAAGCTACAAATACTTCTTGAAGCCCCATTCTTTGGAACTATATTTCGTACCACTTCCAGTTACCCATGGCATTTCTTACATTACATACCCCAATCTGAGTTCGGGTATTCGTTTGGAGCAGTTCAAGAATACAGAACACATGGAGTGGATCAGCAGTAGAGTAAGAGTGGATCACTCAAGCCATACTTAAGTAACTCTACGACATTTCCGAACGCTAAAGAGCGCGAGTAGGGTACTTGGAGTAAATGGAGTTACTCCGAACGAATACCCGAATTCGCCCACAAATATTACCGAAAGGGAAAAATAACTAAGTACATACACCTATATATACATGCATACCAAAGCTGTCGAAACGAATAATCAAGCGTTAGCCTCTTTGGAAAACTTTCCACAGTCGCCTTTGAAAGGACCAGTACTCTTCTAAGAAGAGAGGGACCGTTGGATCGCGCTCTTTGCAATTCCGGAGGGGTTCCGGCATGGTCAAGCAACTACACGTTCGCCAACCCCTTATTGATATACTGTGTAAATACTGGTAAATTTGCCCGCATCCACGGCCTCCTATGTTCTTAGCCCAGCACGCAAACAACTTATTTATTAAAAACCCGGGGTATTCGGCATGGAATTAAATGCTGCATAATGCATGTCGGTTTTTCTTGTTATTCTTTTTGCTCCGGGAGCCGGAGCAGTAAGATTATGTTGTTTTTTTTTTTGCTTTATATAGCGTCTAAGATGAAGCACTAAAATTAAGTATTAAAAGAGATTCGTAAGTATATGGAAGCAGTGGATGTGTATGAAATAACATTCGGTTACGAATTACGTTACAATCAAAGGTAACTGAGTAACAGGGAACTCTACAGTGGTAATTTTTAACTTGTTAAGTTTGTAACACATTCTAACTGCATAGCTCATCAATAGTTTTGTGATTATTATGTATGTAAGTGTTTTGTTTCCATTGTTCAGTAAAACCTGCGTTAACGGCCACCTGTCTAAAGCGGCCACCTGAGGTAACGGACAGTTTCAAAGTACCCCTTATCGACTATAAGGAAAATCCCATATTCGGAAACCCGTTATTTACGGCCACCCTTGTAAAACGACCTCGGCCAAATAAACTCAAATTTTTGCGGCCTATCTTCATAGAACATCAAACAGAGATCGCCTTCATTTCTACAAGTTTACATATAATGTGGTCTTTCACGGTTCGTATGGTCTTTCACGGTTAGTTTAAAATTCTCTCTGTATTCGAAAGGTTCTTTCGGCCACTTGATTAGTTTAAAGTTGTCTCCGTATCCGAAAGGTTCTTGATTAAGTATGTCGCTAAAAAGAAAACGTTTGTCGCTAAAAGACAAAATAAGTATAATGTGTGAAAGTAGAAAGTATGAGTTAAGTTCGCGAAAGTTGGCCGAAAAATATGGGGTTGGAAAAACGCAAATTAACGATATCATGAAAAATAAAGGTAAATTAAAAAAGATGGTTGAGGAAGGTGTTAACTTGGAGCAAAAACGAAAATTTCCGCAGTCGGAAGGATTGGCAGTGGATCAAGTCGTCTACAATTGGTTTTGCAAAGCCAGAAATAAAGCAATTCCAATATCTGGGCCGCTACTTAAACGAAAAGCACTGGAGACAGCAAGCAGTTTAAAAATGGAAAATTTCGCAGCATCTAATGGATGGTTGAAAAGTTTCTGCCGGCGACACAGTATAACTTTTAAATCAATTTGTGGTAAGTCCGCAGAGGTTAATTTGGACGATATAGAGGATTGGAAAATCAAGTTACCGTTGATTTTAAGAAATTATTCTCCTCGAGATGTCTTTAATGCCGGCGAAACAAGTCTTTATTACCGCGCCATGCCAAATAAGACATTTGCATTAAAAAATGAGAATTGTGCAGGAAAGAAGGCAGCAAAACAACGTTTGACTATTTTACTATGTGCAAATATGGAAGGTGAGAAAGAAGATCCATTAATAATTAAAAAAAGTAAAAATCCTCGCTGTTTTAAGGGTCATCATGTTGACAAATTAACCTTAGAATGGGTTTCTAACAAAAAGGCATGGATGGCAACGGAAATTACGACAAGATGGCTGTATAAATCTGACAATAAAATTTTTGGTATGTACATACACGAAGGTAAGTCAAAAATTACTTACACTTTTAGTTCTACAACTGTATGAAACAAAGATAGGTATACAACAGATTATTTTTCGATATAGTCTCCACCTTTAGCAATGCACTTGGTCCAGCGAGCCACAAGCTTCCGTATGCCTTCCTGGTAGAAGGTTTTCAGTTGGTCCTGAAGCCACTTTTGCACCGCATCCCAAACGTCTGTGTCTGAAGCAAATCGACGACCTTTCAAAGCTTCCTTGAGCGGTCCAAACAGATAAAAGTCTATGGTGACTCGCCTATTTGCTGTAACCATCTCTCGAGCTTGCTGATGTTGTCGTCGGTGGTCGAGGTTGACGGCCATCCAGCTCCCTCTTTTTGTGTTACGCTCGTGCGGCTACTCTGAAACATTTCGATCCACAAGAAAACGCTTTTACGAGATAAAGCACTGTCCCCGTATTGTAACAAAAGTCTCCGGTGAATTTCAACACCTTTCACACCCTCTGACAACAAAAATCGGATCACTGCTTGTTCCTCTTTGGTGCAAACTAATAGCGGAGCTGATATGCTTATGCTGTTGTAGCTAGCAGACAAATGATGCGATCGCGTAAATTCGGCACACATGACCACAGAGGCGCCAAGTCAACGCATGCGCAAGCGGCCGCCACTTCGATAACCTTCAAAGCTTGTTATGGCGAAAGTGTAGATAATATTTGACTTACCTTCGTATCTGTATTTTTATGACTATCCTGTAATTAGGCATTGCTTGTTTGGTAATAAAGAATTATTATTATTATTATTATTATTATTATTATTATTATTATTATTATTATTATTAAAGTTAGTAAGCAGGTCCAAAGAGAATGTTATACCAGTGATTACAATTGTTTTCATACAACAATTCTAGAGATAATACATGCACTCTTAAAAAAGCCAAGCAATTGATCTCAGAATCTAATATTTCAAATGTGATGCAACCTCAATTGCAGGGAGTGTATTTTTATATGTAAAACTATGCAAAATGATGAGGTTTTTTTTACTGTTCAATAATGGTGTAAAACGCTTCATCAGAACCAAAACACTAATTGAGAGCCTTGCCACTTTAATAAGAATGCCTTTGTCCAAAAATCGCCACGCTATCAATTTACGCATAGTACCAACCATAACGGGAATTATCAGCGCTTGGTAAGATCATGCCCGGAATATGTGCACGAAGCCCGCGTACTTCATCTGCGTCATTTTCAATAAAAAAGTATGATTTATGTCAGTCGATCTCTTATGTACGTATGTATGTACATCGAAGAACATACAAAAAAGAAGAAGGGACCGCCGCGGACGGGGTCGCGTATCTTTTTAATTACTTATTCAAGTTTTCGGCGTCTCATGTCCACATTAAATATAAAAGAGGAACACCGCGAATATCCCCCGATGACGAATACGAACAATTAATCGTATGATGAGCGCGACAGAGACGGAAAACAGACTTTTCGATATCGACCAGACGAATGAGCGATCTCGTCCATTTAAGGCCGACGAGCGCGGAGAAAATGATGGACAACGACGAAATCGGAACGTTTGGGAATGCCTCGAATTCTGGATCCCCGGACTGCATAAGAAAGTATTATACAAACAATGCATACCAGAGAATGGACTCCGGTCCTTTTGACCGATTCTCTTTCGCTTTGCGCGAGCTACCGTAGCCTTAGTACTACGCCTTTTTTGCTTCTTCTTCTTGCGTCTACACAAGGCATAGTCTCTCTCTTTAGGGTGGATGCCCTTAGCATTTAAAGTGATTTTAAATCAAATCATTTACATTTTCAAAGGAACCGTATCCTTAAGAAGTGGAATGCTTTAATGTTTGACCAACATTTCCAGCGAGGCGGCACGGCGGTCGGAAGCGGCGAGAGCTTTCGGTTTGGCGAGTCCGAAAAAAGATGTCTCATGCATACAAACCGCGCGATTTACATTAAATGTGGTACGGGAGAACGAATGCGATGAAATAAATAAGGGATAACGAAGATTATGATGATGTGTACGTACATTCCTTCCAAGATTATCTCGATGAATAAAAAAAAGGTATCGCAATTGGAAGAATTAATGAGTGAATGTGAATTCCTATTTTTTCTTTATTTGGTACACCCAAAAACAACTAAATCGACAACCATCACATTGGTACTTACACAGACAATTAGCCTAAAATGCAAAGATGAAGACAGTCCGGGAATCATCAAAAGATAATCAGAAAAATATTTCCTCCAAACAAGTTCTCCAGGCACTAACTTTATGATAAGATTGTGTTGGTGGAATGAAACATCCTGGAAGCAATGAAAGCACAAGTATGTTACATGACGGGTGCGAATTTTTTGGCACTTGGCAGAAACATAGCTATTCAATGGTAATAATTGATTATAATGTTGTGGCGATTGATCAAACGGTCATGGCATATCTGACACTTCATGTAGTCTTTTCTGACATTAATGTCAGGTGTATGGGACTAAGTCGCAGTTAGTGTTCGTCCCAGGCACCATGAACGTCCAGCGTCACGTTGATAAGGTAGTAGAACCCCATGCTCTTCCATATCTTCAGCAGCTCGAAGACCCACTTTCCCAGCAGGATAATACCCGTCCCCGCGTAACGAGAACTTCTCTGAACGTTTAAGCTATTAATACTGGCTGATCTAAGGGGTTGGATTTCGTATCTTGGTTCAAATAGCTAATTTTCAATTGCATTTCAAAAGTTAGAATCCACTTCCTCTTCAGCTATAAATAAAACAAAACAGTCCCACTTTAACGTATTATTTGGAACTTCAAAAATACATCAATGGAGTAGTTTTAAATTCGGCCAAATTCTACTGGATTTGGCTAAATCATATTATCATATTCTAAAGTCTTTCCATTCTACAAATTCTAAAGTGCTGTGAGCTTCTTGCAACAGTCAAGCACGATAATCAAAGAAATTTGTAGAAGAAACATTAATCTCTTGCTACTTGGCAGCACATTGTGATTATAGAAAACCTAGTACTATGCTGTTTTTTTTCCACCATTTGCTTAATTTATATTACTTATCAGATCTTGATCTGTTGGACTAATTGTATTTTACCTCCCATTTTTCCTAAATACAAATGTCACTCAAGTGCAGAATCAACTCAATGATATCAATAATCTAATAAAGAAAAAAGCGAAAAACATTAATAAGACACCATATACAACGCAACAAATATCTTTCGGACATTTCATTAATTTTATTATGATTATTAGACTCCAAAATCAACAAAGATACCTTATCTTTTCACCTTTCCCGTGCAATAAAAAGAATTAGAATTAGTTTTTTTCTTAATCGGTGCAATGTTGAAGTACGTAATAAATCTATTAACGCGTTTATCAATAAATTATGTCGAAATATTTATTTCTCGAACAAAATACGTATAGGTATTCCACCAAATGCTTTTACAGAAATCAAAATTCATCGAGGGTTTCCTTTTAGAATAGAAAACCAGTCTAATATACGTTGTATTTTCCTTTATTACGTGATAATTGTAGATGTGGTATTGTAGATTTTATATCTAGACCAATGAAAGATTACCAAACACCCTACCAGATAGTTGGTAATGTTGAAAGCTTACCCGGAAAGGATATAAGTTTGAATAGTCGCCTGATTTTTTTGATTTAGCGATAAGATATTAAGAATTACACAGCGTACAGATTACGTAAGTATTATGAGTTCATTGAAAATATTTATTATTGAATAGCAAAATTAAGCAATGAATTGAAAAAAGTGTCTAAACTGTTTGTAAATCCCTATTTCTGTCTCCAGCGGAATACCATGCCTATCATATGTTAATTTGGTGAAAATATTTTTTCTCAAAGTTGCCTTTTCACCTTGCAAAAGTACAGTCCACAATTTATCATGTCAAGGTGTTTCATCGATTATAACTGGCACTTTTCAAAATTGTAAATCGAAACTCAGAGAACAAAATTTCTCATAACCAAAATTGATGTTTCAAAGATACCATGTTGTGTAATTGGTTTATAACTCTTAGAGGAATTGCGATCGGTACCTAGGTTTAGTTGAGATATCAAAGAATTCTTTTGTATTATTCGGCAATTATTTTCTACACATTTTCCTAGAGTTCTAGTTGTTAAACCATCTTTTAAAGACCAGGCTGCAATAACCTGTCAATAGCTAGTGAACAATTCTAAGAAGTACTATGAAATTTTGAACTTGATCTTTATTTAAGACTTCAAAAGCTGATGACAATAATTTTCTGTGGTATTTGTTTGTTACGTATGCAATTTTTTGGCAACTAATAGATCCAATTTACAAATTTGATGTAGTTTCCATAAAAAAGTCAAGAACTTGCTGTAATCTATTACAGCTACTAATAATAACTACAATTTTTTTCACTTTATCTCAATTTAGTTGCAACGTACTAAATGCTAGAATTTCATAATTCAGGAATGTATTTCTATAAGATTATATTTATCAATTATTTTGTTTATAAGACGAAGACAATTAAAGGTTTGATCCAGCAAACATTACAAGCTAGTTATGATGTAGGCCCCATAAATTGTCGGCCTGACAGGTTTGTATAGGCTCGAAAGTGTTCAAACTCTGTTGCACATGAGCGAGGCCTACAGTACATATATTACGGCTCGAGGAGTAGTGGTTTTTCGTAGCCAGCCAGACAACGTGAGTAGTGCATGAAAATGTCTCAGGTAACTAATAATTAATTGAGTACCGCGCGGGCATTGAATTTTTAACAAATGAAGGGCAGACGCCTAACAATATTCGTGCAAAACGTCGAGGAAAATTAACAAAACGTGTTTATTGCACGACAATGCACCCGTCCATACTGCCCCTATTTCACAAGATCTTAGGGGACGTCGCTTTAAGGACGATAGTGAGTTGCAAGCAGCTGTAATACAACTTTTTGAGGGAAAAACTTTAATCATTTTTACAAGAGTATTCATTGATCGTTGTAATAAGTAGAGTAACCAAAACTTGCGGACTCGCATAGGTGTCAGTATTACGGGTTAATATAAGAATACGAAAAATTCATAAATAAACTTACTTGCTAATTATTCAACAAATTAGAGGCATCAGGATGTGAACTACTGTAAACTTGCATCATTGCATATGTTTCCACAGTTACTTCTTTAAACCTTGTGCGTCGACAAGAAAAAATATTCTTATACATAGAAAACGATCTCTCCACATCCTGCATGTAGAAACTGTTTTTCAAAATCACCTAAAAGTTCACTATTCTTACACTTATTATAAACGGCCTCTAAAGTAATAAAATCGGGATTTTTCCTTAAAACATCCGCCAACTTTTGACTAGTGCATAATCCTGGCGTATCATTTAATGTGTGTAATTTATTTTTTACACTCTCCACTATGTCTAATGATTCCTGCAATGACAATTCAGTACATTGTAGTTTTCTGATGGCATCTAGTAATACTGTATAATTGGTACCTATTGTTGTTAAATCTTCTAAAAGTTGAGGAATTTGAAATTCTCTTTGACTTTCTCTAATTGCTTTGGATTCATTCCGATTAAATCGCATTATAACTGATTGAATTTGTTGAAAATGGATCAAATAGTAAAAAGCTGCTGTTAGCCAAGTACCCCATCGCGTTAAAATTGCTTCAGGAGGTTCTGGGATACCTGGACAAAATTTACGAAATTCTTTTAAACGTTTAGGAGATTTACGAAACACTGCTTTAGTACTTCCAATCATCCGATCAACGTTTCCGTAATGTTGTCGAACAACTTCACCAATTAAATGCATATATGTTTTAAGGATCGCCCAACACTTAACATCGTTGCTCCACTATCTGCCACAATCATCATAACTTGATCTTGGGCAATTTTAAATTTTTTCAAAGCGATTATCACTTTTTGAATGTTTTCCGCGGTACATTGTTGAACACGTTTGCAAGCTAACAAATATCGAGATGCTGTGTTCTCGCTAGATAAAACGCGAGCTATTACATTCACAATACTGTTTTTCTTTATATCGGTCGTCTCATCCACGATAATCCATATTTTTTTGGAACACAAATCACGTTTACACACATTTTCTAGTATCTCTTTCATTTGCGGCAAATGATTCTGTAATTGTGTTTGTGAGGGTAATGGGTACTTTGGAACGTATTGTCGCCAAAACGTTTTAAAAGCTGCTTTTCTCACCAACGACAACGGAAGATTACAAGAGGTAAACATAATTAATAAATGTATGAGGAATAGTGTATAAGGTATTTCAGTTCTTGCATTTCTCATATGCTTAATACCATTGACATGCCTCTGGCAATCAGTTCTGTCCAATGCAGCCAAACGAACATTGCATATTAAGCAAAAAACTGCACTACCGTCATATTTGAAATGGGCAAAAAGTGACACATACTTATGTACATTAGTAGCAAATCTATTACGAGGCATTGTTTTCTTAGGTATGTAAATATTAGTTCTATATGAAACGATACACTAATTATGTACTTGGTATAATACTACAACACACAAAAAACACCAGCTATATTTTCAAAAGCGACACGTAAGTACATAACCTTGACCGTTCGACTAATCTCTGCAACGGCTCAACCGGTACTAAAACGAAATCTCTCTCAGCGCGGTTCAACATGATTTATATTCAAGGTTGACACTACATGCCTGCTTCTCTACCGGTTTAGTTTATTTATGAATTTTTCGTATTCTTATATTAACCCGTAATACCGACGCCTATGCGAGTCCGCAAGTTTAGGTTACTCTAGTAATAAGTGTATTGAAGTTAGGGGAGATTATATTGAAAAATATTTTTTTTTCTATATCAGGCCGAGAATTTATGGGGTCTACCTCGTACATACGATTTGATTGGCTAACTTCTTCTGACTGATTGCCTCTTACTAGTTTGCTGCACACTTACATTGTATAGTATTTACTATAACGCAAGCTTTTTTACTTGTGGTAATGACCCAACGGGGTATATAATCCTTAAAGTTTGTCGTAAACCTCATGAGCCTTTTAGAATATAAATTGTGTGTATGAAGTGTTCCATGGTTTTGTTACCATCACCCGCTCGTTGTAAAGAGTGACGCGTAGGATTGTATCGGAGCCATTATAAAAAACCTCCGACTTTGGCAAGACTCGAACCCACAGGCCCCTACTTTGCCACAGTCAGGGGCAGGTCCTCTTACCACTGGACCAGGGAGACGTTCATTTAACTATTTCTGTAACTCAAATGATACCCAAATATGATATCTACCACTGCAATTTACAATCTTTCTTGGTTTTATACCTGACCTGTGATTTAATTAATCTATTGAAGGAGAATGTGCCGGTACATTTAGACAGGATAAATATACTCGAAAAAAATATATACGCAATTATTCTTGATAATTTAAACAAATACAGTAGATAATTTAGTCAATCTCGTTTCAGATCTATGTGCCGTAAGGTGATTACAAGTAAACAAGTCTATTTAAGAGGTCTCTCATTTAAAAATAAGATACATACCTACATCGTTAAAAAAAATTGATAATAGAGCAAGTGTAATATTTTTTTTATTGAATGAACAAACAATTTTGATCTAATTAATTTAATGGAAAAAATAATTAAATTTATAATAATGGGCTGCGGGGATTAAAGGAAAACTTCTTGATTAATAATTCTTCTACTTGAAACTCCAATTAAATTGAAATCTGCTATCTTTGGGCAATTTAAAACGGATTTTATCATCGTTTCAGAATTTTTGCAGTATTCCAACTATTGTACCGGGTGTCCGCCTGGAAGGTATACTACTTTGTTTTGCCAACATTTTGGTAAATATTAGTTTTGACAGTTCATATTTGGCAGTCGTGAAGTAAAGACGTGGCAAATTTATTATGGAAAAATATTCGATAAACCAACGTGCTTTAATCGTTAAAACATTTTATGCAAATCAATCATCGATTGCTGTGATGATGAGAAAGTTACGTATAATTTTTGGGAGAAATAACCTGCCAACAAAACGCACTATTTATCGTGTGGTGAATGATTTCGAATAAAGAGGTTCTGTAGCTGATAGGCCCAAGCGTGGCCTACAACGTACTGCAAGATCGGCTGAGAACATTGCTGCTGTTCGAGAAAGTGTTCAAAACAATCCATCAACCTCAATTCGACACCGTGCTCGGGAACTTGGTTTACGAAGAACAACTTTGGTCACAATTATGCATTTAAGATTCAATTAACACAAAAGCTTCATCCACAAGACCATTTACGCCGCCGTACATATGCCAATAGGATGTTACAGCTCGCCCATGACAACCCTGATTTTCATGAAAAACTCATAATGGGTGACGAGGCGCATTTCCATTTGAATGGATATGTGAATAAACAGAATAGTCGGTTCTGGGCAATAGAAAACCCACACATTATTCATGAGTCACCTTTGCATCCATTAAAAACGACAGTCTGATGTGCAATTTGGTCAGGAGGAATCATTGAACCTTACTTCTTTGAGAATGAAAACGGATTGAAAACTTTTTGACGCCAGAACTGCATGCTTTGGGCTTGATTAACATGTGGTTCCAACAAGACGGTGCCACATCGCATACAGTCAGGATAACAATGGAATTACTGCGAGACGTCTTTCCACAGCAAGTTATCTCAAGAAATAGTGATGTTGATTGCCCTCCACGGTCGCCGGATTTGACTGCCCAGGACTTTTTTTGGTGGGGATATCTGAAGAGCAAGGTTTATGCAAACAAACCAGAAACCCTTGAGCAACTCAAACAAAATATTCGTGGTGAAATTAATGAAACACCGGCTGAAATGTGTGAAAATTAATGAAAAATGTGCTCAAAAGAGCTTGCATTTGTGAGGCTAAAAGTGGCGGACATTTATCTGATATTGTATTCCATACATAATTGCTAACATTAAATAAACCATTTATCGACATTAGATCCATTCCCTTTCATTTAACCAAAATTTATAATCAAACAAAGTAGTATACCTTCCAGGCGGACACCCTATACAAAGCATTACATTGTCAAGGAGCTCGTAAAGTTACTTCCATTTGGGGAGGAACGTAAAAGAATGTTGATATCATGTGTTTCTCGTCAATGTGCAAAATAATATTTCAATATTTTTAATATTTTAACTCTTTTTAACATATTTACAGTTGATATTCGACCGTTATGTTGCCCTTTATTTCTCTTTTTCTGAAGAAATACATCAGTTTACATTTCAAAGAATAGCTAGAATAGTATTAATAATAATTTTATATTATTATTAATACTATTTCATTTTGAAACTATTTTGAAAAATTCGACAAATTGAAAAACCCGGTTATGTGGTCTGTTTCTGGATGGTTAATTAAAACGCAATTTGTTTAACTCAATATCTCGTTCTCTATTCGGAACATCAGGAGTTACTATAATATGTTTAGGAGAATATCAAAAGTGGTAAAAATTGTGGTCTAAATTTAAAGTACTTCCAAGTAAGAGTTGTAAAGAGTTAACGACAACCTTTAAATAATTGAACGTTGGAAAACACAAGCAAAACAAACAATTAATAAAATTACGTTTAAAATATTCAAAACGTCAACTAAATATGTCGATACTGGAAATAATGTAAAGCGCGGGGTTGCTAGGAGATTATTTTAAGTCCAATCAACGACGATCATGGTGGAGCGGATAAATAACTTGTCTTCTGTTCATTTTCTTCACATTCTAAATCTTCAATTTTAATGGAATGTTTTCCTACAATTGACAGCATAAATTCAGTTGAATCTTTAGCATAATTGCGAAAAGTTCGTCTTGTTTATCAGTAAATTTTAATATTGTCGGTGGTGTTAAATGTCATAGATTAGCTTAGATTCAGTTTTCCAGTTGCGTCCTTGCATGGCATGCATTATGCTATTTTTTTAAATAAGAATATTCGTTTGAAATTTATTAGCAAAGTGTATTTCGAAAGGTGTAGTTATCCAAATTAGCCGTAATTTAAGAATCGCTATCGCGATGCAACAAAAAAGTAAAGGGACACTAATCAATTGCTCACTTTTAATCAAAACATTCATCCAAGTAACACGTGTTTGACTGTGCTCCCATTTTCTAAGCGTTCAGCGTTTAAATTCTACCATAAATACGAAGTAAAGGTCAAGTTTGGTGATTTAAGAATACGCAGGGTCCCAGTGCGTAACATACAAGAGTTTATATTGGCACGTCACAATTGCAAGTTGGTTTCCTCTTTTCAAGTTTTAATACTCGTAAAATTTCATTCATATATTGTTATCTAGTTTAATTTAAATTGCCGAACGAGTGTCTAGGAACGCTTCCGGACCTGCAGACCTTCCGTGAAATCACAAAGTGAATAATGTCTGTTAAACATCTGCAACATTAGATATGTTTCAACAGTTGTTTCGACAAACCGAGTGCGGCGTGAGGAAAAAGTGTGTTTATATGCAGAAAACGAACGTTCTACATCTAGTGACGTTATATTTGCCTAATTAAAATAATCTTTGGAACAACTTAACGGTTCTGTTGACGCACCTTCACAAATTTGTCTTAATGTGCCAAAATCAGAAACTTTCTCTAAAACACTTTCAAACCTTTCTGGAACACAAACATTTTTTGCGTCTTCTACCGCGCATAGCTGTGCGTGAACATGTTGCACTATTTGCAGAGATTCCACTAACGACACCGAAGAATTTTGTAATTTTTCTATTGCCTCCACTAGTCCGAAGTAATTGTTCTGAATACTTTTTAAATCCGTTTTAAGCTGACTATCTTGAAATTTCGACTGGCTTTCCTTGATAGCCGCAGCTTCCTTTGGATTGAATTGTAAAACCACGTTTTTAATATTCTCAAAATATTTATGATAATAAAACGCGGCCTGTAACCATGTTCCCCAACGTGTAAGAATAGGTTCTGGTGGCTCGGGCATACGGGGGCACAGTCTGTGAAATTTGCGAATACGTTTTGGGGATTTGACAAACACTGCTTTTGTATTCGCTATTAAAGCGTCTACCTCAGGATAACATTTTCTAATACTTTCTGCCACATGACTGAAAGCATAAATTTTACACGTAATATGTAACAAGTTAGCACAATGTTTTTTAAGAGACCAGCCTACAGAAAGCATGTTTGCAGCACCATCACTCATAAACATCAACAGTTGGTTTGTTGAAAGTTCAAACTTTTCCGATGTATTTAACACTAACTTTGAAATCACTTCGGCAGTACATTGTTGTAGTCGTCTGGAAGCTAATAGAATTGAAGATGGCGATTGATGTGGTTCCATTGTACGTACCATTACATTAACCACAGAATGTTTTTTTACCATCTGTTGTTTCGTCCACACATAACCACAATTTTTTATCTCCAATTGAATTCTTTTTTCAACATCTTCACGAGCAGATGGCACAATTCTTTTTAACGATGCCCGACTTGGTAATTTGCAGTCCGAATATTTATTCCAAAAGAAGACATATGCTTCCTTGTCTAGTAAATTAAACGGTAGATTACATGCAATAAAGGTAACACATAAGTTAAATTTAAATTTGTCATAGTGTCGTGTGCAATTTTTTTTGAAGAATGCTGTTTACTATTTACTTGACGTGGACAATCCCTTTTGGACCAACACATTAAAGGGATATTACCAACTACACATTGAATTTTAACGCCATCATAATTTATGGTCAGGCATTTCTGCTATAAATTCTGTAACTTTGTCCAGCATTGGTCGGTTTCGCGACGTAGGCAACATTTTTAAAACAAACGTAGAACTACGAAATAGTATTTACGGCAGCGTACATGTATACACAACAGATCTGGTTGAGACTCGCAGTTATACTGAGGGTTGTATCAAACCTCCGCCACTGCCCGTTGGCGCTAGTGAACAACTCTAATAATAAGTCATAGTATAAATGAGACTTGATAATCTAAAACATATAGAATTTCCGATAACTACTTAATTAAAAGAATTTTTCTAATTTCTATATTCGACAACGATCTAAAAATGATTCAGATCGAATCAAGTAGACTTCAAACCTTTTTCTAAAGTTTATTTTCCCATGCACATACTTTGCATTTCATCATAATACACTGAAGTGCTTATTTAAACAAGCACTCGATTTAAATAACGCAAGATGATGTCGTTACCGCAAGGAGAAGTCATACATGCCTACTAGCGTATATATGTATATTATTTATCTTTATTAAAAAGGAAGACTATGCAGCTCTAATGGGAAGGACGCGGGTAAGAAAGAGACAAGCTTTGTGTGCTTGTAAGCGAGTAAATACGCTTTTTATCAATTCAGAGCAAATTGTAGATCGATTAATTTATTTGTTCGATCGCCTCATTATCTATTTATTTTGTAATATTTTAATACCTGTTAAATATTACACCTTGGATAGTTTCATTAAACATTACGCAAGTTGTTTTCTGAATATCGGAATAGATATCTCGTGATCACATGCACATATTTATGTATGTAGAATGTGTGTACATATATGTATAATCACTTTCATATATCTCTCGGATTAAATCATATACGACATATAAAATTTCCAGAAAAAAATATTCTAAGTAACTTCTTTTGTGTTTTGCCGTATGTAATTTGTTTGAAATATTTTATTGTTCACACTGTCAGCTTCTTTGCAGGATGTTCCTATAGATTTCACTATGATAATCCACTATTTCCCTGATTAATTTTCGATGATAATGCTTTGTTGTGGCCACAACAAAGATATAGTGAAAATTAGTTTCTATGGCCGCGGCGCAAATTCTGTTCCACTACAGGTGATTGTCCCAATTCCGTGTATTTGGAGTCTCCTTTCGTGCTCCTTTGTCCTTTGCAATTCTGCCTGCCTGTCTTATATTCAATTTCTAGCACACAGAGAAAAAAAAGTTCTTGAATCAAACAAATATATGTCTTTGAAATTATTTATTTAATCCAATAAAAGTTTATTTGAAAAGTGTGTGAAAGTACATTTTTTAAGAACAATCAATTGAATTTATTTGAATGTACAAACATTTTTATTTGACATAATTTTGATGAGTCAAACAAATATAGGTTACGTGAGATGGTTTGTAAACGGTGAAATGTAAATAAAAAAAATAATAGGTAAGTAGGATAATGGATTTATATATTTTAAAATTTTTGTATAAAATAAAATAATAAAATAGTTGCCACAGATTGGTGAATATTTGAATTCCTGTTTGTATTGGCGATTAAAAAAAATGACAAAAACCTCGCCGATATTGTTTCAAGGCCAGTAACACCAATGTTAATAGCTTAAATAAACTACGATTCAATTCACCACACATTTAACAATGCTTTGATCTTTCCATTTTCATATATTTAGCTAATTGTTAGTGTATTTCCTCCTTCTTTGAAATAACAGGTATTTCAGCAAAGACAAGTGATAAGGCATGCCTGCATGCATAAGTCCGTTAAGGTATCTGCTGTTTTATCTCCTACCCTTTTTGTCATAATACCTAGCACCCTTCTAGCACCTTACCATGTAATTATCCTTGTCACTCGTTCGCGAATCTCAGCATTCCTTACAAGATTACCGAGGTAGTAAGTTTTGTAATATTCTTTGCAAACAAAACTAGTACAAGTATCACTTTAATCTTTATGTATCTGTACATACAACACACAAGTTATTTTGTAGTTACGTCAACGTAATTCGTATGTTTTTGGATGTGCTGAGTCCGAAAATAATAATAAAAAAGTTGTATCGCCCACCAATTTTTCACATTTCAATATTCAAAACGCGAATTTTTTATCATTCATATGTAACGTATAACGTAATACGTTGGCAGTAAAATCAAATGTTATTAGGTTGGCAGTTCTGCTAAATGGGACAGTTGTTTGTTCTCTTCCAATCAATATAACCCCACTTTTCAGTATTTGACCCATGTGCTCTAAGTTTTAGTACTTACTTTATTAATCTGTGCTCTAAGTATGGCTAGCCGTGGTTGTAAAAACTGCTCTAACACTTTTTGTTATATATGTGGTGAGTTTGTAGTTAAAAAACATCATAGAAGCATTAGTGACTGTAAAAACGTATGCTTTGTATATTTTGGTGTAAAAATCGGTGATCAAGAAAAATGTTGGGCTCCTCACAAGGTACGTTATGTTTGTGTCGAGGATCTTGGGAAATGATCTAAAAAGAAAAGAAAGGTTTTAAATTTGCAGTACCCATGGTATGGAGAGAGCGAAAAAATCATTCAAATGATTGTTATTTTTGCAGCGTTGATGTTTCTGGGTATAATTCCAAAAATAAGAAAGTAATTGTTTACCCTAACCTTAATTCAGCTATTCGCCTGTCCCTGAGCCACCTCAGTCTATTGATGACGTTTTACAGTCCAGTGAACCCGAATCTGATGAAAGTCGACCGGGTGATGATGAGTTCCAATGTTCTCCAGAAAATTTAAAACCGCGGCTATTTACACAAGCTGAGTTAAATGATTTAGTGCGAGATTTGGGTTTGACTAAGGAAAAAGGAGAATTGCTTGGTTCTAGGCTGAAAGAAAAACATTTATTTGCATCTGGAACATCTATTTACCATCATAGAACAAGAGATCAACAGTTTGCTCAGTTTTTCAAGCAGGAAGAGGATTTGGTTCACTGCCATGATATTGGTAGTCAAATGAACGAATTTGGCATTGAGTACAAGAAGGCAGATTGGAGGCTTTTTATAGACTCATCAAAAACTAGTTTAAAAGCTGTTCTTTTACACAATGGAAATACTTATGCTTCACTGCCTGTTGCTCGTTCAATCCATATGATGGAAAATTACGAAAATCTTGACATGATTTTACAAAAAATTAACTATCCGGCTCACGATTGGATGCTATGTGGGGATTTGAAAGTTGTTTGCATGATCCTTGACGAACAAAAGGGATTTATAAAGTTTCCATGTTTTATATATGAGTGGAACAGCAGAGCAAGGGATCGACAATGTTCCACAAAACAATGGCCCGTAGGAAAAACTTTAACACCTGGCGAGAAGAACATATTGCATAAACCTTTAGTAGATCGAAAAAAGATTCACCTCTACACATAAAATTAGGCTTAATGAAACAATTTGTAAAAGCCTTGCCTAAAGATAGTGAATGTTTTAAATATTTGTATGAAAGATTTCCACATTTATCAGAAGCCAAACTGAAAGTAGGTGTTTTCGTTGGGCCTAATATTCGTAAAATGATGTTCGATTCCAATTTTGAAGCAAGGATGACCACAAAGGAAAAGGAAGCTTGGATATCAGTTAAGCAAGTTGTGACTAGGTTTTTGGGCAATGTGAAAGACCCAAACTATGTAGCTAATATGATTGACAAGTTCAAAAATCTGGGATGTCTGATAAGCCTTAAAGTCCACTTCTTGCACAACCATCTTAACTTTTTTCCTGAAAATTTGAGCGATGTGAGTGTAAAGCAGGGGGAACGGTTCCATCACGACATAAAGGTGATGGAGAAACGGTACCAGGAACGGTGGAATATTAACATGATGGGTGATTACTGTTGGTCACTTCATCGAGAACAACAAATGACAAGTAGCGAGAAGTGGAAGAATTCCATAATTCCCCGCTACCTTTCGACGTAAAATGCGAAGCAATTTAGCAATTTAGATTGTATATTAAGTCTAACTTAAATAGAAACTGCACACGATTTTAAACGAATCAGTTTCCGTAAGGTAAATACAAATTTCTATTTTTAGTTCAGCGTCGAATCGGTCCCGTGATTGTTCTTCACTTCTCCAAATAATTAATTGAAATTATGCACTATGAATCCCAAAAGATCGTCGCCATAACTTTTCCGGCTGATGACATCGTTTTCCCCGTGTTTGGTGCACGTTCGCCGGGAAATACCGATTTTGCCGAGTGACCTTTGGTTTCTGGCGTGTAGTGATGTATCCATGTCTCATCTGCAGTCACATATCGCCACGGAAATTCACATTGCTTTGAAGTTAGCACCCGATTCCATTTTTGACTTCATCTCGTCGATAGCCTTGTCATACTCAATTTTTCGTGAAGGATGTTTTGCACACGTCCAATTGAGATGTTTACTGTATTAGCAACCTCCCCAATCTTTACCCGGTGGACTACTAACACGATATCATGAACATTATTGATCATATCGTCCGTAGTTACCACAATGGGACAACCTTTAATTCATTAAACCGGTATCTGATGGTAGTCATCGAAGATACATGGCCTTTATAAACTGCATCCAACTTCTCTTTGATTTCTGCATACGTTTTCTCATCCAAAAGAAGAAATCACTGACTGGTATTGTTCTTTCTCCATGATTCCACAAACACATAGACTTGCTGCGAAACAACACTACTCGATGAACCTCTCCGAAATTTTGACAAACGTCGACTACGGAATAATATTCACATTCGGTAATACAGGTTTTGATGCAAAGCATCATTTGTCTCTAAACACTGGCACTTCTCGTACTATGCTCGTACACCAAAAGTGTTCAAATGTTTTGCACATTTTGAATATTATCCAATGTATGTATATGTTTCTTAAGTGTGAAATTTAATATTTCACTAAAGAGATTTTAAAATCTTCTTTACTACCTACTCCAATCAACTTAAAGAGATTATTGTTAAAACAAATCTGGAAGAAAAGTACTAAATGTGGAGAATTGTAGATTTAACACCATAGATGTAGCAGATACGCTTTATTTTAGTATATTCAAAAGAACTTATTTTCATTTAATATACTTTAGAAAAAAGCTGCTTATGTTTGTGACAGTTGATGTTTATAAGTTTTATAGTTTGCTGGGCGTTTACTTCACAGTGACATCAATGAAAATCCCCTGTTTTGAATAAATATTCTTTGCTTAGTTTATTTTTATTACAGCTAACTACTATCACGTAGATACTAATCCAGTATTAGTTACAAAATTTAAATAGAAAGGATTTTTCTACGTACATACCTTATCACAATATCATTGTTGTTCTTCATCACTACACGAATCTCTTGTTTCTAAAGTTATAACAATCTAAATCTCATGCAAATTCCTTTAAGTAACTTCCCCTCACTTAACTACAAATTTAATTATTGAAAGATTGTTACCATCTTCGACCTAACTTCCTATTTTATAAATAGAGTAAGCTATTTCGCAAATTGTATTGACCGAATTTAAATGAATATATTCACTACCTTAAAACTTATGAATGAATCTCGCTGATGAGGATTCACTATAATATAATTTTGGAGCACTCAAGTTAGCAGATAAAATATTACAAAAAACGGAATACGCTAACAATAGCAATTTCGATAAAGGCAATCACAGTTATGCGAATTATGAATGAGTATTGTATCAAACAATAAAGGCTCTACAATTAATACTCATTCACAACATAAAATATTGTGAATATTCCTTAAAATTCAAATTTTAAATTATTCCATTAAAAAATTTCCTAAGGATTAAAATTTGATATATTTAAGTAAGACAACATCCTCAATATTTTTCACATTCAAACGATTCCGATAGAAATAGCAATGTGGCACCATGTTTCTGACATTTCTAATTCTTATCTCATTGTTTCTGAATATCGGGATTCTTGCTAGTTTATTGATAATATTGACGCCTTAGTGAGCAAAAAAAATCTACTATATTCTTAGAAGTAACTTGTATGTAGCTATAGGTACTTTTACAATTGCTACTTGCTTACTGAATAATATGACAAATAAAGTATTTATTTATATTTCATTTATAGAAGAATATACAGGAATACTGTTAGATATTTACATTCTACAGCAACAATAGAAAGAAAAACGTAATATTAAAACAAATATTAAAAGAATTTATCGAAATAGATATCATAAAGTGGTTGTTTATTGAAAATAGACAAAGATTTTTACTATACATGTGTAAAGGATTCCTTATAATAGTTTTTGATTACCTTTTTAGTACTAGAAGCAGTACAGTAATGCTTATGCATAAATTTGGAAAACACATTCACGCCAAATTTCAAACTGTCATTGCAATTAAATACATCACTAAATCTTTAATACGTGTTTAAGTGTAAAAACAAAAAGAAAAACTGCATCAAACCAAAAATCACATTTAGTTAAGTGTTGTGTTACTTACTTGAGGAAACAGTATAAAAGAGCTAATCAAGAAGTTTGCCAATACTGGTTCTGTTGCTGGAAGGAAAAATATCAAAAACCTAAATTTAATCATACTACAGTACAGAATTTTGATTCTGGGTTATCTCTGAGGTCTTATTCGCTTCACTGGAGTCAGGCGACAAGCCTTCAGGCTCCACAATCACTAGTAACCGGTTACTCAGCTCCTGTAGAGTTTCAAGTGTACCTTCCTGTAGCGCTCGATGCTGATGCATCTTCGTTAATCCAGGTAGATCAGTTGGTGTTAGTTATGTCCCGGATCGTCGGCGCTCTTCGCCTAAGTAGAGGGTGGTCCTGCGAGTCCTCCACCGTTCGGGCCAGCGGTGCTCTTTCCCATGCTCCAGCGGCCAGCTTCTAGAGATACTCAGTCAGCGGTGGGACTCCCAGATCCAAGCGTAGCTGGGGATTTCGCACAAACCACGGGACACCCGTATGAACAATCTGGGCATTTTGTTTTGCTGTACTTCCAAGGTTTGCAGATGACTGTGAATTGTGGGTTGGCAAAAAATCATTGTTTTTGTAAGAAGCTAGTTTCACAACTAATGGTACTGTCACTCGTCAATACTGTAGATTTTGAGCAGATCAAAATCAAAATTTTAGAAATAATATGAAAATCTCACATTCTAAAACAAAATGGTTGTGGTGCAGTGAGTAGGATATCCTATAAAAACTGGTGTCGACGGTTTAGGTTTAACTATTTGAAAAGGGATGTAAAAGCGGACCTCGATCCCATGAGGTATTGTTAGAAAGTGGTAATACCATAGAAAGAAACAGAAAGGATTTAATCAAACCATGTGGTAATGAATTTGAAGTGTTAGCAAATATAAAATATATAATACAAATACGGTCTTAAAAACGGTGCCATCGACAAGTTCTCCATAACCGCTGGATATGAATCCAGGAACAGGCATTTCAAATACCGTAAAATCTACAAGAAGTGGTAAATAAATGACTAAAATATTTAGAAAATTACAAATTGTAAAATATTAGAATACGTACAAAGTTTGTATAACACCAAGAGAAATGTTGTAACAGTAGGACCCTTAGCAACAGAATAAAGGAACCAATTTGATGATAAAGCCAATTTATGGGGGACAACAAAATCTCGAAGCTATTGGGTTGTCAAGAAAGTATTTTTGGTTGTCACACATAGAGAGCATTATAATTATTTTGAAGGACATTTGTCAGAGTTATGGTTTCTTCCTTTTGGCATTTGACATCAGTCACATTTAGGTTATTTTAGAAGCAAGTTGTGCGTAATTTTGTTAGTTTAGGATAAATTCTAACATGGAGTGCAGAAACGAACATTTTCTGCATATTTTACTTTTTCTATTTCCGTAAGGGAAAGAAAACTGCTGAGGCTCACAAAGAGGTGTGAAGTTTATGGTATTGATTGCATAATAAAACGCACGTGTCAAAATTGGTTTAAAAATTCGGTTCTGGTCGACCTACTGAAGTTGAAGATGGCCAAAGGATGGAAAATGAACAACCAGCAAAGAGAATATAGCAGGCAAGGATAGTAACCAACAGACCTTGAGGAAGACCAGCAAGAACATGGAACGATGTTGTTGCGAGGAGCCTGCAAGATCGAGGAATGAACTAAAAGAAGGTGGAGAGGATGGTAGGGAATAAAAAACGGCGAGAGATTTTGTTTCTGGGATAAAATATTAGAATAAGTTGTTGTTTGTAACATCTTATGTTGTAAAGAAGGGTGATGATATTTACAATTACAATTTATAGTAATAAAGCCAACAGGGTCTATTGTACGCCGGCAATGTAATTTTAGAGTTCACCGAGAGGACCTATCCTTCTGGCGAATTTTCCTCAGACTCTCAGGCGTTACATAAGCCTCACCAAGGAGAGAAAATCGGATTCTACAAATGGCAGGACAATAGCAGGCAATGTACAAAACTGTTTCCCCGTCTTCCAAACACAGACAGCATCCCTCCTCTTGCGCGAGCCCCTTCCTGTATAGGTATTGCTTTTAATCGATCATAGCCGGTAAGGATTGCAGAGCTCCGATAGATTTCCTGTCAAATTCTGTCTCGGCTAGGCAACATAAATGCCCTCACATGAAATAGACCTGTGAAATAACCCCAGTTTCGAAAAACTTCTTCGGCACAGTGGACGACATGCATTTCGACTGTGTTAAAAGATATGCCAAGCAAAGGTTCTGGACCCAGCGGAGTCCCCTCAGCTCCCTTCCTAGCAAGGACTCCTTACTAACAATGCCAGTGGGTTCTGGTGTACATATGAGAATAACCTTGTTTTTCCTGCACAGTTACCAGTTTGGAAGAAGTTTTTCTCACCTTGAGAGCTCGTATTGCAGCCTAGCTATCAGGGAATATTTTTATCAATCTGTGCCTGGCACATCTGCTTAAGATAGCAAATATTTCTACTTGAAAGACTGCATGTCCGTTCACTGACTCCTACGTGCATTCTGGAACCATCAGTGTAAAAGCTAAGGTCAGCCTTAATCAAAAAGTCGCAACCAGTACTCCACATAACACAGTTATTTGGATGTATTGCAAAATTATGTTTTGCTGTCATTAAGGGGTAGTGATATGAAAAAGACACACAATAAAATTCATATCTTGCATACAGTACTTCTTTGATGAAGAAGTGAATTGGACGTTTTGAACCAATACATTAGCCGGTTCGTTCATTAGATTTAACACCTTTGGTAAAGTGTTTGGTAAATTCGTAAATATAGTGAAAATTCTGCTCTTTTGTTATACATCGTCCTGAATTTCATATTTGCCAAAACATTAGTTCAATATTTGAGTCAGTTAAGGAAAATATAAATCAAAAAAAGGATTGCCTACTAAATTTTGTGTTATTTTCACACGGTTTTCGATCAACAGTAACAAAAAAAGATAGTTGGGAATTTAGGCAAAATTTCTAATCAAATAAATAAGCACTCGTTAAACAAATTCGTTATATTTATCGATCATGTTGATCCCTACTACTTCCAAAAGTATTTATGCTAGTTGACAATTTCTATAATCGTGTAGATATCTTATTGGTGCCTATTAAACATTCAACAGATAAGGCTCGAATAAGAAAAATGAAAATCCGTACGTAACAAACTTTAAATCCATAAATATATTAAGTTGATCTATAGCAGATGGTTGCTTTAATATCTCCATTAAAGGCGTTTGAAATTTTCAATAGATTTCGATACTATTTTCCCCCCTTTGCCCTCAATTCCCAATAAGGGTTTCTCCGCTGGACGAAGAGAGAAAGTAGTAGATGTTAGAGGGTGAAGAAGCATGTGGCACATGCGGGTGTGAGGGTGAATACATTAGTAAAGTTTTCTATAACATCCAGTGACCACTGGCCAAACGTTCAGTCATGTTTCGGACACTAAAACGTTACGTTCCGATACCGGAAATTCTGATGAAGAATAAGACGTACTCGAATCTATAGATAAAGTTCGGAAGCGCAACTGTTTGATTTGTTTTTTTTTCTTTCGAAACAAGAAATGCGAAGGTGTGTTTTTGTAATTTTCCCTTTATGTCTAGTTAGTTTAATCATCTACCTTATAATATGTCGCATTTTAATGAAGATAATATGAATCTTCTCCCTATGAAATATGCGAAATCTTTCGCATTTACTAATTCACCCGTTCGATCGATGGTAGTGAATAAAGTTTACCTAACGCGCCAGTGTGTAATTACTAATTTAAATAAGCAAACGATCATATCTTATCGGCACGTTTTTCCTTTTTAAAATATCACCTGGAATATATCAGACTTGACTATGTAATTATCAGTTACACTTGCATAGTATTGAACGGTTTTTAATATTCATCAAGTCTATATAGAGAGCAGGGCCGTTTTTGTTTGTTAACTCTACGAAGACGTAATAATAATAAAGGAAAGGAAAGAAGGATAACAAAGAAGATGACGCCGATGTTATCGAACACACTACATCCGAATAATTATCTGAAGAACATCTTCGAGAATCTAAACAACGGACACATGTTCGCAGGTTAGTAAAGTATATATTCCTTATTTCAAAAAATATTGCGCGGGTGTTTCGAAAACGTAAACAATAGAAGAGTGCAACCGTGTACTTAAGTGAAAATTTTTTTAATTATTTATGGTGAAATATTCATATCCATTTAGCTGATGTATTCGTTTATATCATTCCATTTTTTTTTATTTCTATAATTATTTGTCGATGGTTTATCTCCGCTAATTATATAATTTACTATAAATGTTAATTACGTGCAATATAATTTTAACAATAGCAAGAATCTATAAATAGGAATACATTAAATTGTGATAATTATCGGTTTTAAATATTTTTGATTTTCTGCCTGATTAAAAAAGAATAAAAATTGATTTCATTTGCTAAATTTATTTACGAATTCATTTTTTTGTACAATGCGAAATTAAAAAAATATTTCGTGTTTTATTGAAACCAACCTCTTTAGGAATATGAAAAACGCCCTACCGTTAGAAACATTGATATCCTTACATTACTCAGATGTATGTACATCCTCGACTAACCTACAGCATATTTCGTCGTCTGCGAAAACAGTGTTTATTGCTCAAAAAAAGCAATTAATAAGAGTAATTTTTGGGATACGAAGAACAGACTCATACAAGCCAATTCTCACATCTCTAAGAATTCTAACCTTGCCATACCTCTACATTTTGGAAGCCCTTCATTACATTCATAAAAACAAAAACATACCACAAACCAAAACGTGCACCATCACAACACCCGACGAGCAAACGATTTTCATTTGACAAAATCTGAATTACAAGTTACGAGTTAGGGGTATGTTTATATTTCCTTTGTTTTTCTTTTGGGGACTATGACTGATTCCATTATCTTAGGATGCTTTGATTCAATAAATATTATTATTATTATTTTTATTATTATTATTATTATTATTATTATTATTATTATTATTATTATTATTATTATTATTATTATTATTATTATTATTATTATTATTATTATTATTATTATTATTATTATTATTATTATTTTGCATGTATGTATTCCACATATAGTTAGCTCTAACAGGGACCACTGACAACTGAAGAAGATAGATACCAAACTATTTTAAAATACAATACATGATCGCTTTCCACGTAAAAGCAATTTTATTTTTAGTAAAACAAAATTAAAAATAAAATGAAGGATACGAGGTTACTTGTACCACCTTGGTCTGTAAGGCAATTCTAGTAATTAAAAAAAATAACAATAATAGGAAGCCCCCCTCCTCTCCCCCTTTTATTTTTAATTGTTTTTTTTTTACTAAAAATAAAGCTACTTTTAGGTAGAAAACGATGATGTTTATAAAATTTGGGCAGTTAAACACTCAAAGAAAATAAATTCATTAAACTGTTTGATGTTTAAGAACAGCAGTGAAGTAGTAACGCTAGTATCATATTATTATACACTGTGCTTCCAGATAAATTTCACAAGGGGAAAAATCTTTTCGTTATGGATTTATGAGGACAAAATAATCAAAATTACATTTATTACAAAGCTGTTATAACAAATTTTCAAAAAGAGGTGGGTTATGTTTAGTGAAAGGCAATACAATTGTAAAATAAGTAATAATAATCATGTTCCGAACTTGTTAAATATTTTTTTTATTTGAATAAATATATTAACACGGCATTACAGTCATCAACAGAATCTGGAAATCATTATAACTAGAGCGGGCCAAATTGCGCCATCCAACAGAATCGGAATCAGGCGCAACGGCCGCTTATTGTAAATAGCGTATATGTGAGTCACAGCAGATATGTGATATTTCGAAATTAATACACAAGAGTAAAAAAATAAAAGCTGACGCAATAATAATGTTTAGTAATTAGAGCGGATATATATATGTACACGCTGAGGTGTTTTTATTTTCATTATGATTTTTTATTTCATTGAAAACGGTATGCGTTGTAAATGGGATGTAATAAGGAAATAACTGAGAAACTGAACGCTTTTTGTATTCTGTTGTACTTAATAATGTAACTGTAAATAAAGATATAATAAATAAATTCTATCCTTCTTAATAATGCGGATAGGCTTGTTTAAAAAGTTGCACCATCAGATAAGTTTCCACATTTGCCTCGATGAAGGATGTTCGCCGAGACGAAAAAATGTTCTTATATTTCGAAAACGACCGTTCCACGTCTACCGAAGTAAGACAGGCGTAATTAAAATAATCTTTAGACTTAGTCAAGGAATCTGCAGATGCCCCATCGCACATTTGTCTTAATCTCGTGTAGTCCGGATTCTTTTTTAAAACACTATCGAACTTAGCTAAAACTCGTCCACTTGTTGCATCGTTTATACTGTGTAACAATGTACTAACTTCGTCCACGACTTGCACTGATTCTACCAATGACAATCTAGAATTTTGCAAATTTTCTATCGCGTCTACTAACCCTTTGTAATTGTTGCTAATATTCTTTAGATGTGTTTCAACAGAAATATCGAGAAATCCCTTCTGGCTCATCCTAATAGCTCTAGCTTCGGCAGGGACGAATTGCAAAATAACGGATTTGACTTCTTGAAAATGTTCATTATAATAAAGAGCGGCTTTTAACCACGTTCCCCAACGCGTAAGAATGGGCTTTGGTGGTTCTCGAATACCAGGGCATAACCTGTGGAATGCCCTAGTCCTCTTAGGACTTTTGAGAAACACTTTTTTTGTGTTTGCTATTAATGCATCCACCTCCGGGTAACATTCTCGAATAGTTTGTGCCACAAGATGTAAAGCATGGACTTTACACGTAACATGTAAAAGTCCTTCACACTTTTCTTTAAGGGAACGGCCTACACTACACATTGTTGCTGCACCATCGCTCATGAACAACAACAGTTGACTGGTTGACACTTGAAATTTTTGTAACGTTTCGAGAACTACGGCCGTAATTGCTTTACTAGTACACTGTTTTAATCTTCTGCTGGCTAATAGAATTGCAAAATTTGGTTTAATAGGATCTAATACGCGCACTATTATATTCAAAATAGATTTTTTTTTGCAATCTGTCGTCTCATCAAGACTTTTAATTCGGCTTTAATTCGATTTTCAATGTCCTCACGTATACGTGGAATATCTCTCCGTAACGCTGTCCGAGATGGTAGTATCCACTCGGTATTGTATGTACCCCAGAATTTTCGAAATGCTTTTTTATCAAGTATACGAAGTGGTAGACCACATACCATAAACGTTAAAAGCAATTCTAATTGAAATTGACGTTGTTGTGACACACCATTTCTTTTATTTCTGTGGTGTGCGCTATTTATATGTCTTTCACAATCACGTTTGCTCCAGCACAGTAGTTTCTTTTTACAAACTTTACAGAAAATTGTACTCCCATTGTAGTGTAAATCCACAAATTCACTAAGAAATTTATTAACTTTCGTAGGTAATGGCCGTTTATTTTTAATAGTTACGTTAGACATAATCACTAAAGCGAGCACACCGACGCTTGTTTCTAGTATGCCACGAAGTGGTGCAAACGTAACATCTGCAGACTCGTCATTTGTTGATGAATAGAGCGCGTCATCCGTAAATGAATAAGCGCGCTGTTAGTTCGTAGCCGTCGATGAATGAACTTTTTTTTTGTAGTGGCCCACTGTGAACAACGCCCTATTTATCAGCGAACACCCAAACTGCAGGTGTATATTTGCGCGTCTTCACGACGTAATAGACAGTGGTTTTGGTCCTCGTCCTAATAATTACATATTTAAATTACCTATGTTTACATACATATATGCGCCCGGCAGCCTGATTGCGAACCTGGCGCGTGGCGCTCTTGGCCCGCTCTAATTATAACCATTGCAACTAGATATTAGTGTAATATTAAAACAATTCAAAAATTACAGAAACAATTATTTTACACAGTATTTATCCTTTAGAAATCCGCACAATTGTTGTTTTACACAATCTTGGCCGAAGTAACAGAGATATCCCAAGAAAATTGAAATTAAATCGACGAAATGTTGACTATAACGTTAAAAAATATCAAGACGCTGCCACATTATTAAATAGAAAACGAACCGGGCGACGGAAAATGACAACACCAGCGGAAGATCGTCGAATAATTATGACGAGTAAACGGAATAGACGAAAAACTGCGCCTGAAATAACGGCTGAAATAAATTTTGAATTTTGTAAACTGCAATAATTTGTTAACCAGCCAACAACATGGTTTCATTAAGAATAGATCCGCACAAATAGGGATATTGCAATTTATAAATACGCTTTATACACAACTTAATGATGATAAGAAAGCGATTGGTCGTATTTATGGATCTCAGTAAAGCGTTTGATCTGATAGACCATAATATACTCTTTCATAAGTTATATGCTTATGGTATAAGAGGACGAGCTCTTGATTGGCTCATTTCATACTTGAACAATAGAGTACAATTAGTGAAAATAAGAGGTTGCAAATCTAATTCTCTGCCTTTTTAAAGGGGTGTTCCTCAAGGATCGGTTATTGGTCCGTTGATGTTTACCATTTTTGTAAACGATTTACCTTTTAACACTTCAAGTGACAGTTTGGTTATGTATGCCGACGATAGTAGCTTAACTATATCTGCTACCGATGATAATCTCATTAAACAAGCCCAAAGCATGCTAAATATCTTCTCCAAATGGTTTGCAAATAACAGATTGTACTTAAATGTAGATAAAACAACGTTTATACGTTTTACGCCGGGTACTACCAAGACTAATGAAAGCCATTTACTGAAAATTAATAATAAATCTATTCAACAAATTCCCACAACTAGATTTCTGGGGCTTTCTCTGGATAATAACTTAAATTGGGAGTCGCACATATAGGAGTTAGGTGCTAAGCTTTCTTCGGTGTGTTACGCGATTTATCCACAAAGACAGATAGCCTCGAAAAACGTTATGCTTCCGTATTATTTTGCGTTTTCAGACAAGATTATCGTACGGTATTATATTCTGGGAAGCAACATCTTTTAGTGATAGGATTTTCAGAAATATGGTTGGAGTATGTACAAGAACATCTTGTCGACAATACTTTCGGGATTTGGGGATTTTGACACTTACCAGTTTGTACATATTAGAAGTTGCTAGCTTTGTTAAAGAGCGAGTATTCATTCATTACTAGAGTAACCAAAACTGGCGGACTCGCATAGGCGTCGGTATTACGGGTTAATATAAGAATACGAAAAATTCATAAATAAACTTACTTGCTAATTATTCAACAAATTAGAGGCATCAGGATGTGAACTACTGTAAACTTGCATCATTGCATATGTTTCCACAGTTACTTCTTTAAACCTTGTGCGTCGACAAGAAAAAATATTCTTATACATAGAAAACGATCTCTCCACATCTAAGGAAGTTACATTTGCATGTAGAAACTGTTTTTCAAAATCACTTAAAAGTTCACTATTCTTACACTTATTATAAACGGCCTCTAAAGTATTAAAATCGGGATTTTTCCTTAAAACATCTGCCAACTTTTGACTAGCGCATAATCCTGGCGTATCATTTAATGTGTGTAACTTATTTTTTACAGTCTCCACTATGTCTAATGATTCCTGCAATGACAATTCAGTACATTGCAGTTTTCTGATGGCATCTAGTAATACTGTATAATTGGTACATATTGTTGTTAAATCTTCTAAAAGTTGAGGAATTTGAAATTCTCTTTGACTTTCTCTAATTGCTTTGGATTCATTCCGATTAAATCGCATTATAACTGATTGAATTTGTTGAAAATGGATCAAATAGTAAGAAGCTGCTGTTAGCCAAGCACCCCATCGCGTTAAAATTGGTTCAGGCGGTTCTGGAATACCTGGACAAAATTTACGAAATTCTTTTAAACGTTTAGGAGATTTACGAAACACTGCTTTAGTACTTCCAATCATCCGATCAACGTTTCCGTAATGTTGCCGAACAACTTCACCAACTAAATGCAAAGCATGCAGCACGCAGGTTATATGTATTAAGTTAGGAAATATATGTTTTAAGGATCGCCCAACACTTAACATCGTTGCTGCACTATATGTCACAATCATCACAACTTGATCTTGGGCAATTTTAAATTTTTTCAAAGCGTTCATTATCACTTTTTGAATATTTTCCGCGGTACATTGTTGAACACGTTTGCAAGCTAACAAATATCGAGATGCTGTGTTCTCGCTAGATAAAACGCGAGCTATTACATTCACAATACTGTTTTTCTTTATATCGATCATCTCATCCACGGTAATCCATATTTTTTTGGAACACAAATCACGTTTACACACATTTTCTAGCATCTCTTTCATTCGCGGCAAATGATTCTGTAATTGTGTTTGTGAGGGTAATGGGTACTTTGGAACGTATTGTCGCCAAAACGTTTTAAAAGCTGCTTTTCTCACCAACGACAACGGAAGATTACAAGAGGTAAACATAATTAATAAATGTATGAGGAATAGTGTATAAGGTATTTCAGTTCTTGCATTTTTCATATGCTTAATACCATTGACATGCCTCTGACAATCAGTTCTGTCCAATGCAGCCAAACGAACATTGCATATTAAGCAAAAAACTGCACTACCGTCATATTTTAAATGGGGAAAAAGTGACACATACTTATGTACATTAGTAGCAAATCTATTACGAGGCATTGTTTTCTTAGGTATGTAAATATTAGTTCTATATGAAACGATACACTAATTATGTACTTGGTATAATACTACAACACACAAAAAACACCAGGTATATTTTCAAAAGCGACACGCAAGTACATAATCTTGACCGTTCGACTAATCTCTGCAACAGCTCAACCGGTACTAAAACGAAATCTCTCTCAGCGCGGTTTAACATGATTTATATTCAAGGTCGACACTACATGCCTGCTTCTCTACCGGTTTAGTTTATTTATGAATTTTTCGTATTCTTATATTAACCCGTAATACCGACGCCTATGCGAGTCCGCAAGTTTAGGTTACTCTATTCATTACTCACAGTGCCCACCACGCATATAGCACGAGAAATCGTAATCAATTTTGCACACCAGCGCATAGTCTGACTGCTTTCGAGAGATCTCCTTTATACATGGGTATAAAAATATTTAACGTCCTACCCATTAGAATTAAGATTCTCAATTTAACTGCTTTTAAGAAAGAACTAAGAAAGATTTTGATAAGCAATATTTTTTATGAGTTGAGGAATTAGGAGGAATTTCGTTTAGTTTAGTAACCGTAATTTGTTATTATCGTTAATTTTGTTATAATTATCATAATGTTTATTTCTGTTATCATATTTAGATGTTAAATTTAGTCTAAGCTCTTACGTTTAAATTTGAATCTAATTTACTTTCTGCTTTTCTCATCCAATACTGTTGGTTCTGTCCATATGACTTGTCTTGTACCTTTGTTAAGGACTTAAAGATCAATAAAATTTGTCCACACCAGCCCAAAGTTTCCTACGAAATATTCTTCCCTGACGGCAATTACGTTCAGGTCCTAATTACACACTAGCTTATTGGAAATTAAAATTAATATTTTTGTCGTATCCATTCGCCATTCCTTTTCGACCCTGACAGCTTATTGGCGATACAGAAAAAAATTAATGATCTGAAAATGGCGCGCTAATTGCTTTCTATGGTAGTAGCGATTTATTGTTAAGATTTTTTTGCGAATTAGAAGCAGAGGGGACCTATCAAATGCAGTTTTGTAATTAATACTGGGACCAATAAGTTACCTATAATAATATCGTAATGCTGTTACTTTACTAATATCAAGTAGTTGTTCATTATGTGTGGATGATCGGTTAGAGCTTTTTGAGCGGAGAAATAAAAGAGAAGAAATGAAAATTGACAAAGTGGTTATTATTTTTTGAGGCATATGTTGGAGACGTGTTGGGAAATTGAAGTAATAATTTCTACTATGAAATTGGCTTCCAAATATAAAGAAAAAATAAAGATTGATTTAGAGATACGCCCAGGATTCGAGAACTGAGTTTTGGTAATAAGGCTTACGCCGATATTATTGAAAATAAAAAAATCCAGTAGGCCATTAAAAAGCAAAACATACACTGTTGTTTAGGATAACTCTCTATCTGTCAATTGAGACTTGCTTCCTGTATTTGCGTTAGTGATAGCCGAAGTTTTTAATTTTTTTTAGGTGCTAACATAAGTAACAGAATTGAATTAATTAAAAAGCTTTTTCGAATCATGATTTATTATGATTTCAAATAAGGTTTAAACGCTTATGAGAAGAAGGAAAGTTTAGATTCAATTGTTAATGAAAAAGCACCTTCTTCGGCTGCAATATACCGATGGTATACTCTATTCAGTATCAGAAAGGAGCAGAACATCCTCGTACGGCTGTCACGGAAGAAAATATTGCTTCTGTTAAGAGAATAATTGAAGAGGAGAAAGATCCTCGGCTGTCAAGACAATCATGCACGATTTACATAAAAAGCAGAACGTGTAAGAATTTGCCATAAAACTTTAATTCTTTTGAAGATTGGCGCACACCAATTGTTTTCTAAAAATATGACAGATGACGAAACGTATATTCCGTTTTTCGACGCGCTTACCTATCAAAAGGGTCGTGTACGGATCTATAAAGACGAAGATACACGAACAATGATAAAGAAGTAGCGGGATATGAAAAAAGTTAACTAAGCAGTGTTTTTTAAAAGTACAAGCCTTGTATGTGCAATTAAATTGGATGAATAGAAGACAATTACGGCTAAATGGTAGCCCGAAAAATGTTTGCCTGAGGTGTTCAGCAGAGTTCCTGAGAAGAGTATTACGTTGCATCGCGATAACGCAAGGTCGCATACCGTAGCTCTCACGATCCAATATTGGGCTGAAAACACCATACTTACCTGATTTAGCAATGTGTGGCATACCTATTTTATGGACATCAAAAAGATTTAGGAGGAACGAGATTTTCGTCTAAGGAAGAAATTGATACGGCCAATCATCAGTATTTTGAAAGTATTCCAAAAGAAACTTGGTTGGCAGCCTTTAAGAAGTGGAAGGAGGAAACGGTGAACTATATTATTGCTGAAGGAAATTACTTTGAATATAAATAAAATTCTTCGATATTTTAACCGTTTTTTTTTATTCTCAATAATATCAGCTTGGTCCCTTGTATAATATAAATTATAATAATTCTTTTAAGTACCATTGTATTTAGAAAATAGCTAAACTCTACAATGTTCGCAATTTCATCCAAAAGGATACACCCAACTCGAAATATGAAAGTGAAAACAGAATTAAAATAGTTCAAGATATGATAAATCAAGAAACTGAGCAATCAGTCATCAAAAATTTCTTTACTTCATATGAAGACTTAGCAATGTCAATAGAATATCACCAAAATCCACTCCAATAAATACCTCTAAATGTCTGTACTATAACGAAATAATCCTAGTTAAACACAATGGTGAACCACATTGACACCATTGAACAAATACATGAAGATGACGTGGCAACACTTGCCCTAAATAGTCATCTCCAGGAAATATGACCAATATATTACTAAAATAAACAAGCAGCTTCCTGAATCACTTTGGAATATAATAAAACCTACTGAAAGCAGCAGAAGCAAAACAAGCTACTCTGGAAGTGAAAGAAGTTTCTGACGTATTTTGGATAAATCAAATAGACAAATATAAGAAAATAGAATAGAACTTTCTATATTAGAGGCCAAAAATGCTAGAAAATGAAAAACTTAATACTACAATCTCAAGGAAACCTAATATGTAGGTTTTTTAGTATGCCAGAAAGAACGTTTGACACCAGAAGAAATAATCAGAATACCATAATAAGGTTTTCGTTGGATGATTTTTCACTATTTTACTAAAGGCCTAACACAACAATACCCCGAATCGCTTTCCCAACTTTTTGAAATAAAGCACCATGAGAAAAGACTGTTTACAACTGGTTTGCAGAATTTCGTCGTGGTCGTGCTTCCGTCAGTGATGAATTTCGTGAAGGTTGACCAAAATCGATAGTTGCTCCAAAAAACATGGATGCCATGCACAACATAATTGAAGAAAATGTGCATGCAACTTACCGTGAAGTAGCGGCATCCTTAGGCATATTGAAAACTGCAATACATTCAACTTTTCATGAACACTTAGGTGTGAAAAAGATCTGTTCCCGATGGATTCTGCTTAATCTGGGCCAAGTACAGTGAAGGCTAGTGCCAATTGGTGCAAGGAAATGCTCAAAAAATTTGACAGAGGAATGGGTACAAACCCAAAACTGGGCAACAATTAACTGTTTGGGTGTCCCCAGATGAACCAAATCCAACAAAAGTCATTCGTCCACGAAGCTCTTCCAAGAGAATGATTGCTAGTTTCTTTCGTTGTACTAGACATGTCCCGAGAAGATCTCGGGAAGATCGAAGAACAGTTAATGCTGAATGGTATACAACAATTTGTTTGGCAAAAGTAATTGATGAAATCAGAAAGAAACTGATAGATTTTTTTAATTCCCCTGGTATCAATTATGAAATTACACAAACATATTTTTCTGTCTCATTATCTCGTGATTATTATTCACGATTTTTTTATCGCTTAATTGTCTAGCGCAATCGCGATCAGGAGATAAGTGAATTGTTTACTTTAATTTTTAAAATAACAAATTTAGATTTGTTTAATTCTTTTAAAACGTTATTATTCATCCACGATTTGCACGCAAATTGATTCAAAATAAAGAAACCATTAATTATATGAGTAATGTTTCCTTAAAATGCACAACAATAATACAACAGAGTATATCCTCGAGTCTGGAACTTTGTCTGCTATTGAATGAAACGTAGTATTTGTCTCCGTTGTAATACCCATCTATCCATCGTATTATCTACACCTATATCATCTTATGACGTAAAATCAAGAGTGCGTACACTTTCATTTAACCGAATACTACGTACTGCACTATAATAGAAAGAGCTTAATTTGGAATCCTGTTTTTTTCCGAGAAAAACAACGTGAACCAAATAGGATAGTCTTTGATGTTCATATTTGATCCCAAACAAAATCGATATGTTTTATCGATTAAATTTAGTTTAATTAATAAGGTTATTTTTATCTCTGCGAATTGTTATCAGTACAAAAATACTTATGCATATTATTTTGTTGATTGAAATATTTAATTATGAAAATCTAACCTAATTTCGTAAGTGTTTTTCAATTTGTCTGTTGGTAGAAATGCATTTTTTAAAGATCGTGACTAGTAACCTATAAACTTACGTATGAACATATACAGGATTAGTACAAAGTCCGGAAACGGTCGAAAAACGTTGTTATACGAGAAAAGTATTTTTTTTAATTTATTATGTATATATAGTTAAAAATAACATTTTCACTTCCGGTTTGACAGCAAATGCCTCCTACTTTTCTTTAGCGACACACAGTGTATTGTTACATTTTCGGGGACAAACCACAAAACTACTTTCAGAAACCAAAAATTAATGCTAATATAGATCATGGTATTGGTGGAATCGCTCCCGGTAAAGAACAAAGCGAGAAAAGGGAAAGCGCTAGCCGACGGATATATTTTGCCTACCTGATGTTTTTCACCTCTCAGGTTTCTGTCATTGCTCTCCACAAACAGCACCAAAATATATTTCTTGGCGCCACCTAGCGCCAAGAGATATAGTCATGCCGTCTAGAAAGCAGCGACGAAATCCGGAGCGCAGATGCCAAACCACCCCTTGTTTATGTATCTTATACATATTAACATTAATTTTTGGTTATGGTTACTAGGTATTTTTTCATGTGTACTTTCAGAACTATCAACATGTTTATTTTTATTGATAAAAAATACAACAAATAACAAAAATGACCTAGAAACGTATTATTATTACTAATCGGGCCATGGCACAGATGCCTTTTAATAGATCTTAATAGATCTATTGGAACAAAATGCCCTTATGTGTGTTAGAATAGTTGGAGGCTTTTAATAAACCTTGGTACTACTCTAGGATCTATTTCCTTCAGTTCAATAAGTGCAAGAAATGGCCTACTGAAATGTTGGTGTCGTGTGCGACTAACGGCAACACATTCACATAGGATGTGTTCTGCCGTCCCCAGATTTTCTTGGCATAGACGGCAGATTTGATCTTCAGGTTTTCCTAGTTTAAATAAGTGATATTTTAGAGCTACATGACCTGTTAGAAATTCTGCCACTAAACCAAGATCCCCGTTGCTGAACGATAGCGCTATTTTTGCTGTCTTTAGTGAGCCTGATAAGAGTGCTTTCGCCTGTTTTTGTCCTGGAACACTTTCCCAGTACGAGGCCTCTTGATTGTCCTCTCATGTCTTAATTGCTTGTTTTATGTGGCTCTTTTGGAGACCACAGAAGGGATTAGAACCAATGAAAGGCATGTTCGCTGCTTCTTTGGTCAGCTTATCTGTCTTTTCATTATTTCGATCCCTTGGTGACTTGGTACCCACCGCAAAGTAACGTGGTTATTGCGTCCCAATTGCCGTAGATTGTGTACACATTCGTGTATCAGGGCAGATTCGTAGGTGTAGGCCTTAATAGCCTTTAGAACTGCCTGACTGTCCCTGAATATATTAATAGTTACGCCTCGTATCCCTTTCTCGGGGTTCTTTATGGCGCACAGGTTTAAAGTAGAAATCTCTGCTTGTAATTTGTTGGTGTGGGGTCCTGTGGGCATTTTTAGGTGGTAGCTAGGACCACTAATGCCTATACTTGTTCCGACACCTTCTATTCTGGAGCCGTCCGTGTACCATTCCAGGGTACCTCTTTTGCATTGAGGCTCACCGACCTAATAACGTAAAATCGAGGTATCTTTGAAAATACAATTTTGTTCCGTTTACTACTTGGCAGTGATCAACAAAATGCCTCATTGAATTCTTTAGCACTTCTGGCATAATGCGGTTGATTTCTTCAGTGATTCGTTCTTCTAATTACTCAAGATTATTTGGTTGATTTTTATACATATACTTGACCCCACAAGACAAAATCCAGTAGCGATAGGTGTGGGGAACGGGCTATCAGATCGAGCGTGCAGAAAATATTTCGTTCAAATAGTCACGGACACGCGCAGAGTATGGCGAAGCTCCATACTGTTGGAACCAAATATTTTCAAGTAAGTGCTGGCACAATCTCGTTGTTCAATAAATTTAAACAGTCATCATTTAAAATTCCTCTTATGATAAATGGTCCTATTATGTTGTTTCTAACCAGGCCAGCCCACCCGTTCACTTTTTGAGGGTGCTGTGTATGGAGTTCCTTCATCCAGGGAGGATTTTCAGTTGACCAGTGACGATAATTGAATGGGCAAATGGATGAAGAAGTTATGTTACAAAAAACTGTTTCTGAATAAATTATTAATGTTTCAATAATTTCAATGATCAATTTTTTGCTAAGCATGATGCTTAATACTTTAATTCAAGATTCATTCCAGGACTACGAATTATATTGCCAACCTGTTAAAAAAATAATCGGAGTTATTTATTAATATTTAGTATGACAAAAAAATATGTTTGCTCCGTATTTTGACTTGCATATACCCTATTTCAAAATCCTCAATACTTATTTTAGCTAATAAGCAATCATATAAACAAATTGGTCATGGCCACCTCTACAGACATCCTTTTATGACCGCAATATAGATGATTGTCCACATTTTCAAGTATAGTAAGTAAATCACTATCTATGAATAGTATCAACAATTATATGGCCTTCTTCCTTGATGTAATTATCTACAAAGTACTAATTTGGTAGATATTCAAATTTTAATTAATTAAAAAATAGTAATATCTGACAAGATGTACCTACATATTTAATAATGAATTAAATGAACGCTTCTATAATCAAGAACAATTAATAATTATTTTTAAATGGTACCGTAATAAAAAAAAGAAAGATAGGTAAATACGGTTTACATATTTATGAGAAATACTTGAAAAACTTCAAACTGAATGAAGTAAAATTTATTATTACGTTTTTTTACATATATACACTCACAGACAAAAATATTGCATATTTTATTTTCGGCCTTTATTGTTTTTCTCTTTAAACTTTTATGATTTTCGTTGCTAAATCTTCTACACTGGAGTATTTTACGTTATTGATAATCAAATAAATTACATATGGAGAATTTGTAGCAAATTCGTGGGGGATTATGAAAACAACTTGTTTTTGGCCAAAAACGTTTAATTGAAAAAAGCAACATTAATTACCCATAAACATAATAACAACGCAATATAATAACATTTTAATACTTAGTACTTCCTCCTCTTGCATTAACGATATCCTGCATCCTCCTAGGAAACGTTGCGCAAAGATCTTTGATGATTTCTTGAGGAATTGGATACCATTCTTCCTGTGCAGCAATTCCAAATTCTGCAATTGAGTTAGCAGCTGGATTTCGTGCTCGTATATTTCTTTTTAGAATGTCCATTGATGTTCTATGGGATTTGCGTCAGGACTATTTGCTGGCCACTCAAGCGCCGCAACCCCAACATTCTCAAGGTACTAGATCACTGTCCTTGCAACATGGGCTCGGGCATTACCATCCATTAGCATAAAATTATTATAGCCAATAAAGCCAGCATAAGGTAAACATGTTCTTCAAGGATGTTGTGTATGTACCAATCAGCATTCACTCTTAAATTTACATCAATGAGTTCCGTGCGACTCTCCCAACTAATACCGCCCCATAACATAATGGAACCGCCACCAAAACTAAGATTTTGTGCAAGATTACATTCTACGAAACGTTCTCCTGATCTTCTGTACACGACTACGTCCATTAAGCTTCCACAATTGTATTCTTGTTACTATTAATTTACTAAGAGCACTTCTGTTGGGTACTTTAGAAACCAGACATAGAAGGTTTTGGTTAACGTTTTTGGAACATGTGGGACTCCGTAGGTTAAGAAATTTAATAATAGATGACACTACAATCGATTTTATATTTAGGAAGTTTTGCAAAATCATAGATGCAGTTATAACTAAAGCGTGAAAAAACGGTTGCACCCGCAGAGGCGCCGTGCAAAGGGCGGCTCCGTCAAAAACTAACATGGTGATTTGGGCTCCTACGATACAAAATTCTCTTAACATATTTTTTATTATGTTTTAAACGGTTGCGGCATCAGTTCTTTCAATCCTTTTACTAGCTAACAACAAGGAAGCTGCTGGACCATTACATTTAAAGGACGCGCCACAATATGAATCACGCGGTGTTTCTGAGCATCAGAGTTTGGTCCACAGTGAGCCAGATTTTTTGATTTCTCAACTCGTCTTTTACTGTGTGGTAAATAGTACCGCAATTGTCTTTTTATTGGTAGCTTCCATGATGGAACAAATTTATCCCAAAAAAAGACGAAAGTTTTCGTTATCTACTAGGTGTTGTAGGATGTTGTACGTGCTCAACATGAAAATAAAATCATACAAAAAATTGCCAGAACGGGAATATTGTTTCTTAAATTCAATACATGACGTTTACTTTTAATATGACTTCTACATTCAAATGTCGTGCGACCTAAAACCCTATTCCGCAAAATTTGTAACGAATATGCGAACCTGTAAATTCCAAACCAGGGAAACGCCAAATATATTTCTCCGCATGCGATGCAAAAGGTACACCAGACTTATGTCCCATGTTTTCGAAAACACACAATAAGAATCCGATAAATAACCGAACTAGCGAACTCCTCAATGTCTACCGCATTACTGAACTCTGCATCCACATACGTGCATACACCCTCCTGTACAGACGTCCCTGCGGGTGCAACCGTTTGTCACGTTTTAATTTAAGAGGTTTTGGGAGTAAGCCGACGAAATGTCAAATATTAATGTCGAATTTCAATAGCGCCATTTAGTATTTCATTGTAAAATCTTAAAGCGCTGTCGTCGTATTACAGTTGAGAATTCGTCATTTAGCGTCGGCAATACTAAGATACGGTTTTATTTTAAACGAGTCTCAAAAGGAATATGTAAAAGTAAATGTATCCGAACCAAGAAATAAAAAAACAAGGAAAAAATGTTAATTGAAAACCATCAAAATGTTAATAATAATTAGACAACTCAAGATGAACGCTTAAAACAGAGTAAATGTAGCGTTACATCACACACAACACATCCATACAGATGAGTTATTTACTATTTTTTTCCATAATAATTCGTCTCTCTGTTTTTCTTTTTCTAAAAACGCGGAAAACGAAACCTTAAGTATCCCTCCGTAATTAATTTCTGTTTAGTCACCGCACAATGGTCGGCGTAGCTACTGTTTTTCTCGTTGCACTCGAAGTTGAACGCCTCGACTTGCCTCCGAGCCGTCACTAAACTAAATACCTACCTATACACGGCTCTCTCCTGTAACATACAATGTATAATGGCATGCTTTATTCATATTAATAATATCAACAATTATAATATTTTAAAACAAACTCATTTGCATTTATACAAAATTTTAATTTTTTAATTGTATATTATGTGAAACCGGCAAGTTAATTGTTATAATCTCGACGAAGATATTAGGGAAGCCATATTTACATAACCATCGGAATGAATTTTTAATAATCTTGTTAAAATTTTTAACAAGATAGCTCCATAATTCTCGTATGTATACATACGAAGTTAGATCTAAACGCACACATGCTCGCACGTATTTATGAAGGATATTAAGCACAGAGATTAAGGTTTTTGACCTTTTATTGTGGCCATCATCTTTCTCTATTCGGAATTGACGTGGTGTGTAATCATTTAAAAAACGGCTCATCTTTAATGGTTACTCGCTTTATATCTTTCTAAATAAGCTCGTTTCCAACTTAAGAAGTTAAAATAAATGATTAATTAATAAAAATTCTTGATAAGTAAATGTCTGAAATGCATATTTTGAAATTGCCAGCACTATCTGCTGGGAAATTCGATGAAATTGTTGACAAAAAAATGTGCTAGCAGAAGTCAAAAAGTGGTTGTAATTTGGATATCATATCCCCTTCAATTTTGTTTATTTTTTTAACCAAATATTATCTAAATTTGCTTAGTTATTCGTTTCTTACATATCACAGATGAAAGTAAAAGTTAACAACAATTCCATCACTATTTTTATTTGATGTTTTCAGAAGAATGTTGATAAATCTCTGAGTCTTCTAAGAATCTATTCTAAGAATCTATTATAAGAATCTATTCTAAGAATATTTTCTAAGAATCTTCAGCAAAACACGTTTTCTTCCGAGATGCACACAGTCTCTGCTATCTTTCTAACCTTAATTCGCCAGCTGTCTAGGACCATTTGGTGAAGTTTCCGTTGTTATCGGTAATGGTTTCAGTTTTTGGCCGTCCCAAAAGTTCATCTTCACCAAGCTGGTATGACCACGTTTAAATTCAAGCAAATGATGGTACATAATCATGTGTCACTTCAAAAATTTTTAGAAATTCATAAACTTCATTTGAGAGGAACAAGGGGTTGTTGAAAATATATGGGAAGTGACGTTCTCCAATCAAACATTTTTCTTTATACAAAATAATTGATCCATAATATATATAACACTTATGATCCAAGAAGAAATCATTTCTACGATTAATTTCAATGTTTATATATTTATAAAATTATATGTGCACAGAATCTTTTGGCAAGCTAAAAAATGCCACATCAGGATTATCAAACTTGTTCATATGACAGAAATCCTAATACAATACGAATCATGACTCCTTTTCCCAGTTTTCAATAAGCTGGCCAATAAATACCACGTGAAATAAATTCCAAATTTCAAAATGAGATTACACCAGGTTATATGATAGTTTGTCATGTTTTTTTAATTAACACTTCAGTCTATAGATGGCAACAATATCAGATCACATGTTACTAATCCTTTCTAACCACACTTTTGCTGTTCTTATATCGGGTTCAAACAAATATCATATTATCAACTTATAAAAATAATAATAATAATATGATAAGCCTAACATGTTTCTTAATTCATACTCCAAATTGAAAAAAGAAACATATGAATATAAGTCCAGTAGCGTGAGCAATTGAGGCACAAAAACATCGTAGCTTAAATATAGTTGTGTTTAATTTAAATACTAGTGGACTACAATGTGCATCCCATTTCATAGCGGCTGAAAAGGTAACACCTAACAATTTAGCTGTTTTTGTTTCTAAAATGTCTCTGTTATTTATTCTCAGGTCGAATTTGTTGTTTATTCTCTTTGGTAAAAACCTCAAACTCTGTTCGTTTCAGTACTCGCAGAAAGTAGAATCATACCATCTGCATAGCAGACTAGATGGTAATCGTAAAATGGAAATTCACACTGTCATTTATAAAAAGCGAAAACAAAGTGGGAGCAAGAATAGATCCTTGCGCCAAATCAAATATTACTCGGCATTAAAGATCTAATTCCTTGTCTGGTATTGCAATTTTCTATGGATATTTCGACAAATTGCATTCTCCCTTAAAGATAGGAACTAATCCACTCTCCAACTTTGCCTCGGAACCCCAAAGAGCTCAATTTATCAATTAATAGATTGTGTTTTTTGATGGAATATCTAGCAGCGCAGTAATAATGGATTTATCAGTTCTAAACCCATGTTGCGATTGAGAAAGTAAATTATGTTTGTCAATTAAACTGTTCATTCTGTTGAGCATTGCGTACTCAAACAACTTTGTAAAAGAAGAAAATAGCGTGATCGGCCTGTAATTTGACAGAGTTCCTACTTTTTTAAAAATAGGTTTGATTGAGGCAACTTTCGGAGACTTAGGGAAAGTACCTGTTTCAAAAGAGATATTAATTAAGTGTGTTATTCGTCTAACCCAGTGGTTCTCAAAGTGTGAGTCACAACTCCCCGGGGATCGCATTAACGGACTGTGGGGGCCGCGAGGGGATTTCCAAAATAAAAAAAAAACGCCTTACTAAGACATTTATTTCCATCTTTCGAAATGTAAATGAAAACATAAAAATAATGCTTAACTACCCTAAGTTTTATCGTATATTCAGGAACATAAACTTGATTATTCGTACACCTTGTGGAACATAAACGAAAACATTAACACTTTTGTACATAAAAAAATTACAAAGTAAAAGAATCTCAATGCGACGTATGTGCCTGTTTTTCAAAAACTAGCATCTCAAATCTGAGCTCTGTATTTGATACAGACACAATTATATTATTTTCAAGTTCGAGACGATTTCTCACTTTTTTTATGATAGTCATCGACGAGAAACTCGACTCGCATAAATATGATATTGCAAATGAAACCGAACACTTTACAGCTTCGTTTGCGGGCTGGGGGTATTCTTGCATTGTTTTGGTCCAAAACCGATTTGGGTTCTGCGAAAAAAATTCTAGTTTTAACATTCCGTCACTTGATATTCCAATAAGTTGTTCGTTCATGTTTGTTGCAATCTCAGCGTGCTGAAAAGAATTGTTTAAAAACAGATTCAGTATCCATCTGTAATTATCATAACTGTTTTGAATTTTTTTGGGGAAGTAGTCGCAGAGCTGTTGCTTCATGTTGTGCAAACTATACTTAGTTAACTCTTCCATGAGTTCTTGAATGCATTGAAATGAATTAAACTTCTTTTTCCCAATTGAAGTCGATCATAAATCATTTTTTTTTATAATCCGTTAATTTTATCTGTGGCTGTTATTATATTAACATCGCAACCTTGCAAGCTAGTATTCAAAATATTTAAGTATTCGGAAATATCAGCAAGGAAAACCAGTCTAAGAAGCCACAGAGGACTGGAAAATAGGATCTCATATTCCGATGTTTCATAATGCAAGTACATCAAAAGTTCTGATTTTATCTAGAAAATTATTTTCAAGACGTTACCCCTCGTAAGCCATCTTACTTCTGTGTGATAAAGAAGATTTACATATGAGGAACCCATGTCTTCACAAATTTTTCTAAAAATACGAGTCTGTAGCTTTTCCTTTGATGGGAATTCACAACTTTAATAAACACTTTTCATAACACAATCCATTTCAGGAGGTAAAGATTTTGACGCAAGAACTTCTCAATATAAAAAAACAGTGTACCCATGTAGCATTTGGCATTACTTCTTGTAATTTGACAATAAGACCAGATCGATGTCCTGTCAGAGCCTTGGCGCCATCGGTGCATATAGCAACGCATTTCGACCAGTCAGTATTGGACTTATCAGTACTTCCCATAAAAGTAACAAATAAACATTTTCCGGTCATCTCTAATGGCGTACAGAATATAATATCTTCTGTAATACCATTTTTCATACCATATCTCACGAATGCTACAAACTGCACAGTTAGAAATATCTGTAGATTCGTCCATCTGTAGGGAGAAGTACGTGCACTTCTTAATATTTTCAACAATTTGTCTTCGAATATCTTCTGCCATATCACTTATTCTTCTTTGGATAATACTGTCGGACAGCGGTATTATTTTTTAACTTTGCAGCCCCTTTTTCACCAACCATTATTTGTACCATTTCAACAGCTGCTGGTAAGATCATATCTTCAGCAATTGTATGTGGCTTACTGGATTTTCAAATGCGAAATGCAACTCGTTAACTTGCTACTAATGCTTTTCGGTTGTGAGTGGTTGATGTAAAAGTGGCTTGCTCCTTGTGCAGGGAGTTTAGCTTTCTTTCAAAAAATTCCACGAGCTTCTCTTTTTTGTCTAGATTTTTGCTATTTAAATGTCGAAGTAGCTCTGATTTCATGGCTTCATACTTTCTTTTGACAAGAATTCTCCACATACAACACACTGTGGTTTATTGGAAATAACGGTAAAATCATATTTAAGATATTCATCGTTGTACAATCTATTTTTCGTTTTATATTTTGTCACTTCCATACGTAGATGGTTGTAATGATCTTTTAAAAATTCGTCCATATTTAACAAACCAATAAATTTCAAAATAACAGATATTGCACTCAGTAGGTAACAACACACAAGTTGGAAATGATGCCTCATCGCGCTTCGCTGCTTATATAAAGCCAATCTGAAACTTCCAGAAAGCTCCAGTGCCATCTAGGACACTCTCGAATATGGTGGAAACTTCCGTAAAACGCGAAGAACAAAGAAGAAATTGTGCTACTTAGTGATAAATGGCGCAGGTAGCAGACAGTCGCTAGAAATATTGGTAAACAAGTTTAAATCTTTCCCGCAATTTTATTATGAGGGGGTTCCAAACAAAATTCTTGCCTTAAGGGAGGCCCTTTGAAAAAAAGATTGAGAACCGCTGGACTCTAACCAATACGTACTTGAACTCTCTTATAATGCGAGCGGGAACACCACCGGAGCCCAGGGTGGATTTATTTTTAACGTTAACGAAAATTGCGAGCATTTCACTTCTTACCGATATTTCTGAATTAAAACATTTTTTTGAATTATTTCTTAGTAATTAACTCCAATTTTGGAACCAGCATGATGTATTTTAATGAGTACCAGAAATTTGTATACCATTTAGCAGCTAATTCTTCAAAGCTGATGCATTTTTGACAGAGAAACTAACAATGTACCAATTATCAAAATTCATGTCACCAACCTAAAAGAAGAAAATTACGATCTACTATCTAAGAAATGATTAAACAAACGTAATACACATATGATACATTTTCACTTTGATCCCAATATGTATTAGTAATATCAAGATATTAAATATCAATTTTGACATTAATATACGCGTATTATTTCCTAAAAATGCACTTGTTTATCGTCTAAATTCACTGAAATAGAATACGTTCCTAATTATTGTATCATGCACTTGTCTTGTATATGATTTACAAGATTGTACATGATTTACAATTTTTATGAAATTTTGTAGTCAATATTAAAAATAACTTCATCATTGTTCATCAGTAACGTTCTGTTCACGTATTTACTTTTGCGAAATTAAAATGCTTGATTTCTTCTATACGATATCAAATGAGTAACTGTCATTGATTATATCTAATTGAATAAACAGAAATCAAATAAGAAATGTAGGTTTACCAATTGCACGGTATTTATCTACCTGAACTAGGTGGAAACACAAACCCATCGTTATTACCATATTTTAAGCCAGGACGTCGTATACCGACAGGGCGTATATTTATGCAAGATAATGCTCCTTGCCATGTGGCAAAAAAGGTTAAGAAATTCTTTGAAGACAATCACATACCTCTTTTACGTTGGCCCGGAAATTCACCGGACCTCAATCCCATCGAGAACGTATGGAATCGACTAAAAAGTAAGGTATATAAAAGAGAAAACCCTACAAAGGAAATATTAATGAAGAATATAAAGGATGTATGGGAGAACGATGAAGATATAAAAGAGACAATCATATCTTGCATTGAAAGGATGCCCCGAAGAATTAAGGGTGTTATTAAAAATCATGGGTTATTGACTAAATATTAATTACTTATTTAATATTTACATATATCTTTACAATATATTTTATAAATGAAAAATATAATACATGTATAGTTTATATTTTATTATGAAGAAACTACAAGTGTTTCAAGTAATTTGGCCAGGCACTGTATAAGCACCAATATCTTTTCAAATATTTCTACAACCAAATACATTGTTTATACCTCGTATAGCAAAAAAATCTCACTTTCCCTTTCGTGTAGCGTTCCTCACTCCTATGACATTTGCATGAAGAGCATATTCATTTATATTTGATGCGTTGGATCGCATGTTGTATGCGCGGCGGAAATCCAAATATGAATATATACGATATATGAAATGTTTTAAAACCTCATCATCTAAGGGGATGCATTTTCTACATATGTTATACCGGATACCGCAGAATATTCAAAAATTCAAGATCCAATTAACTCCGATACAATACAGCAATGCATGAATTGACATTTCGAAAAGCTCACGCAATGTTGGAATTGCCTAATGGATACTACTCATTATTATATGTAATTTCTATTCCAAGGGGATTTCATTTGTATTAATAACATTGATTCTAATATCGATACTACGCACTCCATTGCCTCCTTTTTTTTTTAAGAAGAAAAAGTACAATTTTAAGAGTGCCGCAGGTTAGACCTCTTGGCACTATGCGGTTTATCCTAATCATAAATCTAAAACGAAACTAGATTAAAAATGGAAATTTTATTTTTCCACTTTAAGAAAAGAATCAGTCGGAACATATCTCCAATTATTTATAACGCTTTTAAAATATTTTTAATTACTCCACCGATATATATAGAAACGAGATACAAAGTTCAATTTTTTTATTCCGGTAATCAATTTTACGCTAAGTAATAGATAAAAAGCGCGATGTTAATCAATATTAATAAAAATTGATTAGTAACATTAAAATCGAATGCCAATGTACATAAAAAACATGATAATTTTTTATTATCTGTATAGATTCGCTCCAAAATTGAGGACGCCTAATTAATACATATGTATGTAGTGAATAAGGTAATGTCTAAAATTAAATCCACTTGAGAAAAAAAAATACGTATCGGTTGGCTTCTTCCAAGAAATTCGGTACTTTAAAGGGTACTAATAGATAATTTTAATTCTCAAAATAAGCAAATGTGTTGTAGATAAACATAAAAAAATAACAATTCTTGATTGAAGTAAGTAGAACATAAGAAAATATTTGTCGGCTCTGTCTTCTAATGGTAGTACTCTACTAATGATGAGCCTCAAATTAAACACGAATCTAAGCTCTACAAATCTTCGATTACTAATGCAACCCAAGCTATACAGTGCCACAAGCTCAGAAAAGCCCTGAGTGGGCGTGTCCGAGGGCGCTACAAGTAAACAAGGTACACTCTCATCCATAATCTTTTCCGCGGGATATTTAAATCAAACTAAAGTAGTAGCTCCTATAAACAAATGACCAATGACGTGTGAAAAACTTAGGAATTAAGAAAAATAAAGAGTTTTTGAATGTTTTTCTAATTTTAATTAAAGCAAACGTTTATTTCAACTTCAAATATAATTTAATTGCAAAATGTTTTACATTATAGATTACAATGCGATCATTACCCTTAGTAATCAAATTCATCATCTGATATTCTGTCCTCGCTGATCCAATCTTCATCTGAGAACCTGTATTTACAGTGTAACTTAAATTTTCCACAATTTCATCAGTTAAACCATCGGCCTTCCACATTTCTTCTGCAACATGTCTTACATGGTTACACTCCTTTTCCCAATCAGCTTGCGTGATTTCTGAAATTGCAGTTCTAACTAATTGCTCGATGTCATGGCTAGAGTGCAACACATTATTCATAGCAACTTTTCTTTTCGCCATGCTCCAAATTAATTCTATTGGATTCAACTTACAATGGTAAGGAGGCAAACGTAAAACAGTATGGCCATGCTTTTTTTAAAAGTTCATCAACATAATAAGTTTTACTTATAGAATATTGTCTTACCAACATTAAAAGTTCTGCTTTTCGTATTTCTGGAGTTGTTGCAATTCTATTTCCTTCTAACCATGATCGAATATCATCTTTTCGATTATTTTGTGTAGGTGGTTTATTTATTTGCATGCCGTGATATGGTGCATTGTCCATAACAACAATGCTATGTGGAGGCCAAGTTTGGAATAAGTTGTTTTTCTAACCATTGCATAAAATTGAGTGGTTCAATCATCGTGGTAATCACCTGATTTACTTTTTGATTTAAAAATTAACAAAGCATTCTCGACAAAGCCATTAGAACTTCCTGCATGCACTATAATATGTCTCTGACCAGCTCGATCACATTTATAAACACCAGGTTCTTCTTCCGATTGCCAACATTTGCCAACTCCATATGTTGGGTGAATATAAGTTTCATCTAAATATATCACTGGTCTTTTATTCTTTCCTAAATTTTCATTTTCTCGTAATTGTCTTAAGTACTGAGAACGCCAAGCTATAATATCATATCTTTCCATCAATAATTTTCTTTTATTATGACACTTCTTATATCGAAAGCCCAATTGTAATAAATATTTACGTAAAGTTTCTCGTCCTCCTGTGTAGTTAATCTTGTCTTTCATTTTGCCTACCAGCAATTTCAATGTTGGCACCTTACGATCTACAGTATACATCTCATGGACACTTCTTCTTAGTACGCCTTGGTCAAAATCATCTAATTCAATTTTCATTGAAACTGCAGTTTCTCGCTTCTTCTTTGGAGATTGTAATGAAGAAGTGCCGGCCATATCAGATTCTCTGCGAATCTGCTTTATGAAACTGACTGATTTCCCTGTTGCTGCAGCAGCTAGCTCACTAGCTTTTTCTAATGGAAACGTCCTATGACCATCTGCTTTCTGCTTGTCAAAGAACTGTATAACATTGCGAATAAGGTTTCGTGCTTCCGAGCGAACGAGTTTACGTTTACTCATGGTTGCTAACCTGTAAAAAAAGAAAAAAACCTAAATGCCTTAAAATAATATTACTCTTTTTATAAATTAATATCGTATTAAAAGGAATATTACAATACATTTAGAAATTCCTAACCTAAAAATTTACAGTTTGAATGATTTATATATCCTTGAAAATAATTTACTTACCTAAATTATGTAAATGTACGACTACAGGTGTCTTAAAAAAGACAATTTTTTAGTCAAACAAGTAGGAACAGGAAAATAAAAGTAAATTTGCAAAAATATGAACCAAGCGTACGAAATTAAAAAAAACTTGTGTCAGTTGCTGTACTAAACGAAAATTACGCTTCTTATTGGTCGATGTTGTTTGATATTGAAATTAGTTCGCATATTTTCCGAGGTTTTTCTGAGCTTGGTGCTACTGTACACGTACTGCATATCTAGCGATGCATAATTTCGAGTTCGTAAATAATTAATATTTCTCACATTTTCATGATTTGGGGAGCTTCGATTCGCATTCAATTTGAGAAAGATGGTTCATTGAATAAATAAATGCAATACATAGAGAGCAACCAACTTATCCGAAAGATCGAGATTTCATGAACTTTATTACAGAGGTTTTCATTCCTGTAATATAATAGTTCTTGTACTGTAGTTATATCTTGCTCATTGTCTAAAATACCTATAATAAATCAAGTACTCCGAAACAATTTTGCATACTTATTACTAAAAGCGGAATTATATGCATCGGAAATCGACAAAATATGCGCATATATATGCAGAAAAAATTCTTCGAAATATGCACAATTTTTGCTAAATATGGAGTTTTATGCTGATACCGATTAACTTCTTGTTAAATGTTATAAAACAAGAATAATCACAACGAAGCATTTTACATACGTTTATTGTTCTTACATTATTCCCACTTACATTTTAAAATCACAATTATATAAACACATACGTACTTAAAATTTGCTAAAATACATACTTAGACACTACACTATTTTTATTATTAAAACAATTTACAATTAAATGCTTTTCTAAATTTTCTAATGAAAAATTACGTCGCCTACCTGTGAGAATGCATTTATATATCGAAAAACTTCTTTCAACATCAACGGAAGTTATTGGTGCGTACTTTAATGCATTCATAATCTCAGGACTTAATTCTATACTTGTTTCTGTTTCATCCATTTTTAATTCACCAGCTAAAATCAAACGGATTTTTGCTAAACTTTTGTATCCTACATTTTTATTAATTATTTCTTTAAACTTTTGACTTATTGAATTTCCTATTCTACCCGGAATATTTGAAACACTATTTTCTAAATCATTGATTAATTTAACTGATTCAGTTAGTGGCAGCGATTCTTTTTCAAGTTTTGTTATTGTCAAAGAAACAAATTCATAATTGGCTTTAATAAATATCAATTCATTGGGCAAAGAAGAGTATTTCGAAATTTCTTGACATTTTGCAATAGAGTTGCAGTTGTCAGTAGAGAATTCCGAAATAATGTTTTTGATCTCTAGATAATGGTTTGCATAAAATATTGTGGCATTTAAACCAAGTACCCCATCGGGTAATGACGGGTTCAGGTGGTAAAGGAGTATCCGGCAGCTTTTCTCTATAAATCTGAACTCTCAATGGTGAAAATTTTCTTAACGTTACTGATTAATGTATTTACTGCTGGAAATTGCTGCCGAATTTCCTCAGCCACCCTATTTAATCCATGTGCCAAACAAGTAACATGTATTAAATTAGGGTACAAAAGTTTAAGCTGTTGACCCGCTTTAATCATATATGCCGCTGCATCGGACAACATGACTAATTTTTTTTCCTGTGGGAACAACATCGGGAAGAAAAAGATTCATGAAACTTTCATTAATATTGTGAGATGGTTTGTTTTTTCTAATTGTTTACAAGCAATTAAATGCGATCTACCAGGCTGTTTATTATTTAGATGACCAATTAATAAATTTGCTATATAGCGGCCAGTAAAGTTTGGGAGTCCCTGTTATAAGTAAAACTGAATTTGACAGAAAATACTTATTTTCTGTGTCATGCTGAAAACTTTTCAGACTACCTTTGTATTTCTACAGCGTGGTAATATAAAGTACACACATATAGATGTATAAACTTCTATTACATGGTTTAGGACGCTTCCGTAACCAACTCTATCTACCTTAAACGTATATTTACAAATTACCTGCCTCTAAATAAATAAAAATTTGATATTCCAAGTTGTCCATACCCAACGAACCGGGAAATTTTGACACGATAATGTACCTAGTACCTTCCCTTTTTACGCCCATAACATCATCTGCTGTACATCCATATACATACTTACCTACACACATACACCTTGCATACGTGATATCTTCATCTGTAGGACCATCACCTTACAAACACATCAATATCTTTAAAAGCCCATGTTAGTGATACCGCTGCATATCCATCAGTAAGTGCATTATTTATACGGAAGATCCTGGGATGCTCGAAGAGGCCCAATGCGCCCTGGCCGGCCGCATGTCCAGGCGACGCGGGTAGTTTACCCCCTTATGACTCCCAAAGGACTTTCTGACCCCACACTATTATTTTTCACCCTTATAACGGAAAGGACGCGAGAAGCTTTTGCATATATCCTACTGGATATATATAGATGTAGATGGCTCTTATTTATTTCGATAGAGAAAACATCTTGGGCACGTCTGAAGTGGCCCTACACGGCCACCACTGCTTAACGAATTTATGTTCACCGATGCGTTTCGTTTTTGTTTCAGCCGAACAGCGACCAATCAACAGGATCGAGAAAACGCCGTCGACGCCACATTCGCACGATGGTAAGTTAGTTTCCTGTAATCATAAAGAAATCAATTAACCACAGTGGCAGCTTTTTATTCAACATAAACTTAAAGTTACAAGAATCTGAAAATATGTTTAATGGTAGAATTATAAAAATGTATTGAACCTTAATTTTTCTGTCGCTTATAACAGAATTTTAAATTTAAATTTGCCTTAACGTTAGGGCGCCAAGTTTGAAATGTGTTTTCTAAGGGGAATTTTGTTAAAATTTGAATTTTTGCAATTTAATTAAAATTCTAAACTCTTTGTGGGATCGGGAGTATTCCCTGATACTCATTGGGCAATTTTATTGTGAAATTTGAAGTTAATTGACAAAAATACAAACTAACCTTGAATTCGAATGAAGCTGTCATCTTTATTATGACCTTTACAGAAACCTGGAACCGTGTCTTCTTTGAAATTATACTTTAATTTCTCTTTTGTAAACTTTAAACTGAGACCGCAGTCAAAACACTCGTTGATTCGACTAAAGCTAAATCAGAATTGATGAAATTTCTGGCGTCCCTCACCGCTTTTATTTAATCGCGATAGCGATTGTTTCATTCCACGGCAAATTTTGATGATTTTTGTCCCAATATCAATTTTATGAAGAATTTCGATGAAAGAAGTTATTTATAGCAATAGTATAAGAGAATGAATGTAGTAACGCTACCAGATGATTGAAATTAGACGACTCAATGCTTAAAAGAACAACTGACAACATAAATATGACGAATTTTACTACTAAGAACGAAAATACATTAACGAAATATATTTAATATACGAAATAATTTTTGAAATACCTTAGAATATACCCTGTTTTCTCTTTTAGAAGAATTTTACATTAATTGCTACTTTACACTAAGATCGTTGTTATCTGGACTTAAATATTTGATATAATGTCCACACTCCAAGGCCAGTCGGCATGGGGAGAAATTGTAACTGTCGAAATGAGCTTTCCTCCGCTAGAGGGACTTTTCAATACAATCGGGTGGCTATTCTGAACGCCCTACACGTTGTAAATTGACAGTTGATGTTCCCGATGTAAATATTGAACATTACAGTGTATTTATGTATATTGTTATGATGAAATTTTAAATCATCAAATTCAGCGGATAGTTTTCTATCGGAGCTCCCCCAAAATCGTTGACCAGAAATGCATACTTAACGATAAAATCGGCAAAAACTAGAGCGATGTCGATTTTGGGCCTCGTTCTGACGCCGTTTTTGATTAATCGAAAAACAACAAACGCCCATAACTTCCGAACGGTCAGAGCAATCGAAGCAAGTGATGATATCGTTTTGATCTACGTCGAAAGCCGCGTCTTTTGGGATATAACTCAACGCGATTCGGAGCAATTTTTTTATTTTGCAGCTTTTTTAAGACCTGCAAAAACTCCACTCACTTTGGGTTCAACGAACGATATAGTGAATATAGTTTATGATATCGTGTTAGCAGACCGCCGGGCGAAGATTAAAGAGATTGCTGATATACTAAACATCTCAATTAAACGTGTGGAAAACATCCTTAACGAAAGATTGAGTATGAGAAAGTTATTGGCGAGATGGGTGCCGTGTCTGTTGACGGTTGATCAAAAACGAAATCGCGTGATAACTTTAAAACACTGTTGAGACATGTTTAAGCGCAGTACGAGTGAGTTTCTGCGGCGTTATGTGTTTGTAGATAAGACATGGATACATCACTACACTCCAGAAACCAAAGGTCAGTCGGCAAAATGGGTTTTTCCCGGCGAACCTGTACCAAAAGAATGCGAAGACGATTGTTGTATATGTTCTTAATTTTGTTCTTTGCGAGACAAATTTGGATATCAGCACTGCTCGCAGCGCTTCACATTTTCGGTTCCCTTTCTCAGTTCTTGTTTTTATTTCCTGCTCTTCATGTCCTTCTTCTTCTATTTTCACCCCAAGATACGTGAAATCCGTAACTCTTTGAAATGCATACATCTTTTCCAGCGTTTGCACTGTTGGATGTCTTCCATTTTCGTCTCGTGCGCCACCCATCATCATACACTTTGTCTTTTCCTGATTGATTTTCAATCCAAATTTTCGAGCTTCCCATGCTAAACGTTTAGTTATTCTTTGAAGTTCTCTCTTTCCCTTTGCTATCACTGTTAGATCATCTGCGAAAGCTATACATTGGTGTTCGTTGCGAAATATTGTTTCTTTGACTTTGATCTGGCTTCTTCTTATTATTACCATGTTAAACAAAGCCGTAGAAAGTGCGTCTCCTTGTCTAAGTCCTTACTTTACTTCAAATTCCTCCGATCTATGCCACTTCCAAATTACTTCATTTCTTGTTCTTTCCAAAGTAACTCTTATTGGTCTTATCAACTTGTCTGGAATTCCTAGTTTCTTCATTACCCGATACATCTCATGCCTTTTTATTGGGTCGTATACCTGCTTGAAGTCTATAAACAGTGTATGCAGGCTGATTTTATGCTCATAACAAGTGATTTGAATTTCTTTCAGAATAAATATTTGGTCTGTTACTGACCTATTCTTTCTAAAATCTGCTTAATATTCACCCACCACATTTTCTGTATACTCATTTAATGCTTTCTGTATACAATCTGCCATTATCTTATAACACACCTCCAATAACGCAATACCTCTGTACTTCTCCCATTCCATATTGTCCGCTTTCTTATGTATCGGGCATACTCTTGTTGTCCTGTGGCATTTGCTCTTTTTTATTTATTCTTGTAATGCATCTCCACCCCTCTTAATCATTTCTGCTGTTATCTCTGTTTTTCCCGGATTTTTATTATTTTTTTTGTTTTTTAATTATATCCATTTAACTTCTTTTATTAAAACCTTTATTATTATTTTATCGTCTATTCCCTTTTGATTTTCCTCGTGGTCTTCCTCCTCATCCCCATTTAATATTTTTTCGAAAAAATTTTTCCACCTTTCCATTGCTTCTATTGGTTGACCAATTAAGTTTCCCTCTTCGCGTTTTATATATGTATATGTACTATACCTGTAGCTACCTCTTTTCATTCTTTTTGTTTCCTGATAAAAAAAAGGACATAATACATAAAACTAAAAATTATTAAATAAATTAATTAACTATTTGACAGAAAGTCGTTTACATTATAACAATGGGCAAATAAGGAGATTTTTTTTTAATAGATGATAATTGTTAACATTTTTTATTTTGGATGGTATATGGACGTAATTATATCGGGAAAATTCGTCCCTGTATTTCAAACAAATAGCAGTATTTCATAAATAAAGAGGTCGTAAACCGTGAAGATGGAGTTACTTTTTAAAATGTTCTTACACGACTCTCTATGGCCCAAACCAAAAATTGTTCTAAGAGCCCGTTTTTGAATTTTAAAACCTCTTTCAATGTCGAATGACGTGCTCCAATTGATTATAGTATAGCGCATGAAAGCCACAAAATATCTACATTACAATAAGTTACTTTTAGTTGTCTCAGAATAAAACAAGTATTCAAGAGCGTTTTACATAAAAGATCTATATGTAGGAACCAATTTCAATTTTCATGGACTATTAAGCTTAAGATTTCAACATTCCATGTATCACCGTTGACATTCGTTTGCAAAATTAATTTAATTTTATTATGAAAGTGAAGAAACTTGTTTTATCCTTATCAATAAGAAATCTATTGTATATCATCCACGCACAAACATTAGAAATTATGATTTGTGCCTTACACAGCAACTCAGCTGCATTGGAAGAATTTACAAGTATGCCCACGTCATCAGCATAAAGGATTATTTCTTGTACCTAGGATATGTTTAGAGGTAAATCATTTATATTTATTAAAAAAAGTGTAAAGCCTAAGCCTCTTGAGGCACTCCAATACTGGTATCGAGAAAAGACAATTGGGAGACATCTATTTTTGTGCTTTGTTTTCTATTTGAGGGAAATCATATGAAATGAAAAGTATAACAGCTTGGAAGACCTACGTCAGTGCTAAAGCTAATGCAACAAAATAAGATTGGTATCCGTAATATAGCACGACATTTCTCGAAAAGAAATTTAATATTAATTTCAATGGATTTGTGGTTTTCTGTATCTATGTATGTAACAGAATGCTGTTTTTCCACTTTTAAGCGCATAAAAACATTTTTAAGAAACACTATGAATCGAGAAGGTCTTAAAGCTATTGCAGTAATGTCGATTAAAAATTAGCAATAATTAACTTAACAGTACCAACAATTTTAACTAAAAGTTATAGAACATTTCATTTTTCAAAAAGTTACATCACTACATTTTTTATTTTTGTAAATAATATTATCTTATTTAGTACTATTTTATTTGTTAACAGCAATTAACATCACTACATTATTAATAAGAATAATTAACAAATACTATTAGTGACAGCTGTCAACAATTGTTAAAATCACATTATTAATTAACCTATAAACCTGTGTATCACATGATACAGCCATCATTATATTACAAAATCAAATGTAACACAGTACTCCTCGAAGACATCGTGTTTATTTATTGTGAAATGCACGTCATTATATGTGCTTTCTGTGTTAATTGCAAACACAATTATATAATGAAAACGTTAGTAACAATAGAAGTATGACATCGATAATGTACTTACGTTTCAGAAAGAATAGTATAAACATGAAATCATCATTAAAATATTACAAAAATGCAAGAAGCAGCTTTCGTCATTTGTAACATAGTAAAATTATACAATCGTTTTCAATAAAAAAGTCTTTATACATATGCATTAATATTAACATCAAAATGCAGAACGTTAAATCTATGAAAATATTAATATTTATTGACATAAAACATTAAACACTCTTAACAACTTAACAGATGTTAATTACAACTATTTGACAACTGGAGTATTGCCAACCCCAAACGCTGAAACTCGGTAAACAAAAATCCAATTCGTATGTAAGTATGCCAAGAAATTAGCGAATTCGTCCTTTATTACCGGAACTACCAACTTGAATTTTGCGCGACATTCAAAAATTTCTAAATCTTCTTTATACTAAAGATTAGCTGAATGCTTCATCACCGATATAATACGAGGGTAAGTCAAATATTATCTACATTTTCGCCATAACAAGCTTTGAAGGTTATCGTAATGGCGGCCGCTTGCGCATGCGTTGAGTTGGCGCCTCTGTGGTCATGTGTGCGGAATTTAATCACGATCGCGTCATTTGTCTGCTAGCTACAACAGCATAAGCATGTCAGCTCCGCTATTGGTTTGCACCAAAGAGGAACAACGAACAGAGACCCGATTTTTGTGGTCAGTGGGTGTGAAAGGTGCTGAAATTCACCGGAGACTTTTGTCACAATACGGGGACAGTGCTTTAGCGTTTTTCTGTGGATCAAAAGTGGCCGCACGTGCCTAACACAAAAAGAGGGACCTGGACGGCCGTCAACCTCGACCACCGACGACAACATTCAGCAAGCTCGAGAGATGGTTACAGCAAAAAGGCGAGTTACCATAGGTGGGGTTGCATCTTCTTTAAACATCAATCACGGTTCTGCCTATCAAATTATCCACGATGAACTCAAATTTCGTAAAGTGTGTGCGCGATGGGTACCACGAATGCTTACCGCAGAAAACAAAACCAAATGTTTGGACATCTGCCAACGTTTACTGGATCGCTTCAATGCAGAAGGCGACGCATTTTTAAGCAGAATAGTGACCGTTGACAAAACGTGGGTTCATTACTACGAGCCCGAATCGAAACGCCAGAGTATGGAATGGAAACACCCAGGATCCCCTAGCACGATAAAATTCAAGACCTCGCCATCGGCTGGGAAGGTGATGCTAACCGTGTTTTGGAACGAAAAAGGCCCTATACTGGACGACTACTTGGACAGGTACACTACCATAAATAGTGCGAGATACAGTGATTTGTTGGCGAATAAGCTGAAACCAGCAATTCGAAACCAACGCCGTGGTCTACTCTCAAAGGAAGTTTTGTTGTTGCAAGACAACGCCCGTCCGCACACGGCCCATAACACCTGGGCTTTGAGACCCTGTAACACCCTCCCTACAGCCCTGATCTCGTTCTCTCAGACTTTCATCTCTTTGGACCGCTCAAGGAAGCTTTGAGAGGCCGTCGATTTGCCTCAGACACAGACGTTCGGGATGCGGTGCAAAAGTGACTTCACGATCAACCGAAAACCTTCTACCAGGAAGGTATACGGAAGCTTGTGGCTCGCTGGACCAAGTGCATTGCTAAAGGTGGAGACTATATCGAAAATAATGTATCTGTTGTACATCTATCTTTGTTTAATACAGTTGTAGAACTAAAAGTATAAGTAATTTTTGACTTATCTTCGTAGAAATATCGTTTCATGAACATTATCAGAAAGCAGAATAATTTTTTTGGCATATTACATAATTCTACTCTTCCCCATATACTTTTAACCGATGCTCATCATGACATACCCTGTATAGGTACATGAAATCGTAAGAATCTCATAAATTGAACTGAGGTGTGTATTTTACAATTATGAAATCTCACTCACTGTCAGTCTTGTTCCTTTCCAAATCGATTCTCAAAACAAAATTAGATTCTTCGAAACGATCAGCTAACGATATTTAGCTCTAATAACGCTAATAACGAATAAATGCTTTTCCCCTCATTACCGACGGGCTCGCGTCGAAGTTTGTGGAAAATAAAAGGCGCGGACAGTCGAGCCAACGGTGGCAGATACAATTGGTCGGACCGAAATAAGATTAACTCAAGGTAGAAGGCGACCTTGTTTAAGACAAAAGGCCCACAAAACAAAGTGGACTGTCCGCTAGTGTGTAAGTCGGTAAAAAATAATAAAATTACCATTAACAAGAACAGTGACTTATATTTTTTTCCTCTCCTTTCTTCTTCTTCTTGTTCTTTCTGCGTATCCCGTCTGTCTTCGAGAATCTTCAGTTTTATCCTTTAATTTACTTAACGCACCGCGCCTCTGTGTATGTATTATTATTTAATTTTACGAGTTAAGAGGAGGAACTTATTTTCTTCTTTTCGTAAGGTTTTTTGTTTTCTCGTTCGGTGGAAAGAACTACTTCTGCCAATGCCGTATTTCCTGTATGGGGTTATATATATGGGGATAGATAAAACTTTCGCAAATAAGTATTATTTATTTGTATTCCACTAAAAAACAACTTTTTGAGCCCTGTGAAACGACAATCATACTATCAATCATTGATCACTTTCCAATATCTATTTTTTAGTTTTTAAAATGAACAACAATAAGTATAAATGTGAATTTTAATTTAACAAAAAATGATTCCTGCGATGTAAAATCTTAAAAGACGATTTAACACAAGGAAAGGTGAGGTTATAGCATTTTTTTAATAACTGTGGCTATCATTTTCACTGACAATTTTATGTTGGGGTATAGTACTCACAAGTTAACATCCCGAACCCGTAAATTCTAAAAAAATTGAAACTTTGTGGACAAGATGTTCGAAGACATTTTCCTTATCGGCCCAATTTCGTTTTAAGAGGGTAAAACCACCTCTGAAATTTTACTTGATTTTCGGTTTTTTGAAAATAATTCGATAACGGTTGGACCAAATACATCAAAGTTATATATCAAAATAATCGTCTCTTTGACCTCATTTACATATGTGAAAATAGCATACTATTTCTATTTAATAATTTGGTGGTGCCTTCCCCCATCCCTTCACGAATGGACCTATTCAAATGCCATATTGTGGATGTTATGCAGCCCTTCAAGCAGCTTCAAAAACGTACTTCACTTTTTGTAAAATAATTATTAGAAAAGGATAAAACTTGCCTCACGATACGTCGCTTTATGTAATTGTCAATGCCTGTGCAAAACAAAGATATGTTAAAGGTAATCCGCAGATTTTGTGTGAATAATGTATTATCTTCGGTGTGTACACGTATTTCGGATATCTCTATTACTGACTCACAATCAATGTGATAGAATAATTTATGCAATGAGCTTATTAATTCTTTAAAATTCGATATATGAATTTGTAAATTGGCAATGATACTTATGAAGGCAGATATAGCGCGACGACAGCTGTACATACATATGATAACAATGATAAAGCATGACTTATACTTATAATAAGTACAATAATCTTTAATGTGTGCAATAGTTAATATGTAATAGTTTAAAATTGTTGATTTGTTTGGATAAAAATAAGTATATAAGAAAAAGTCACTTTTGTAACTTTTTAATACTGCATCTGACTGTGAGAATTAGAGTACTGGTTCAACAATGGTAGTAAATCCAGTAAATATAGTTCGATTACTAATACTGACATTTAATGTCGCAAATGATAATCGTCCGATAGTTTTCAACAATGAAGAAAATGAAATGCACGATGTATTGAAGAATATATAAGTTAGATCTCGGGACGATACAACCTTTGAAGTAGATAACGACGTAACGCTAGAATTCTTGCAAGAATTTAGGCCACATTCTGTAGAATTTGTTGATGATAGAACGGGAAGAAGTCTTAGAAGTCATACAATTTGAAGAAGAAGAATGTGCACCAGAAAAATGAGATATTGTCGATTTAGAATATAAGACAAAAGCTGTTACCTTCTGGAAATCTGGGAAAAAACGACGTTCATTTGAAGCTGTAAAACATAGATTTAAGAGAGTAAAGTCTTTACAAAAATTATATAGGTAGGAAATTGCAGGCCAATTTTAAGACATTTTTGTATTCACAAATTTTTTGCTTTTTAGATGGGAGGTATCAATACAAAAAGGAGGAACACGAAGAGAGATTAACAAATTTCAGAGCATCCCCACATTGATTATGGAACTTCAAGAAAGTATACAGGATAGTTTCTAGAAAAATTACCAAATTTATAACCCCTTCATATGGTACAGACACGGCAAAGTTAAATCAAATTTCGTCGGCTTTCGTACAAGAAGTAAAACATATTGCGAAGGTAGGCTCTAGTAATACATTCAACGCTGATGAAAGTAGATTCAATTTGGAATTGCACTCTGGTCGCACGTTAGCTCCACAGAGATCGAAAGCAGTTGAAAGTATTGTGCAATCTATATTCGCTACAATACACAGCTATACCATACTTCCTACAGTATCCGCGCCTGAACGCTTGTTGTCGTCCCTATTCATGGTTTTGAAAGAACAAAGTGGTACATTTGGACCACGAGTAGTAGAATCGATGTTCCACGCAGAAAATATTTATGTAACTGTTTCATCATCCGGAAAACTAACAACAGCATTATTCACGGAATGGTTCACGAAGGTATATCTTCCAAATACAGGATCTCAAACAGTTTTATTGCTAGATCCGTGGACTGGTCATTGTCCATCTAACTTAAAAGACCATATATCGGCCGGCAAGAATGTGAACATCCTCACAATACCAAAGAAAACCACTGGTATGATACAACCCCTAGACGTCTACGGATTTCGTGTTTGGAAAAATTTTGTTAGGAAATTATCTGATGTTATACTCTTATACAACAACGATATTAATTTGCATACGCGTAACAACATTATCAAATTACAGTCTTTGGTGCACAACCAATTATCTTCTTCAAAATATCATAATTTATTTGCTTATGCATGGTACAAAAGTGGTTATATTGCGGACCGGCCGAATCGTTTCGATAATTCACTTTTGCCTTCACAGAAGATTTTCAAATTCCATCACGATGTTCCATATGTGGAGCGCGTGCCATAATACGGTGTTCCTGGTGCAACAGTTTTTTGTGCTTTAAGCATTTTTATGAAGAAATGCATTATCATACAAATTAAGTAATTACTAGCGTATATATTATATATACACATGTATACATAAGCCATATATTACAAAATATGTCACAATATTTATTTTATATGTTAGTTTGAATAAATTTTTCTACCACTATGAATTGTAATATCGACATCCGAAAGGCATGCAATATTATTATATTAATTAATTTTTATCTATATTTCTGTTTTCTAAAACATATCTATCTAAAAACATCAAAATTTATGTTACATTCCTTCACAGTCTCTAAAGACGACATATTAAATATCATTTTCCTCATTTTTTTAATAACTGTTTTACAAAAAGTGAAGTACGTTTTTGAAACTACTTGAAGGGCTGTATAACATTCACAATATGGGATTTGAATAAGTTCATTCGTGGAGGGGTGGGGGAAGGCACCACCAAATATTTAAATAGAAATACAATGCCATTTTCACATATGTAATAGAGCTCAAAGAGACGATTATTTTGATATATAACTTTGATGTATGTGGTCCAACCGTTATCGAATTATTTTCAAAAAACCGAAAATCAAGTAAAATTTCAGGAGTGGTTTCACCCTCTTAAAACGAAATTGGGCCGATAAGGAAAATGGCTTCGAACATCTTGGGGTGAAGACTACTTGTCCACGACGACTGAAGCATTCCCACATTCTAGACCTTCCCCATAGATTCACATAATGAATTTCTTCTCACCCTTCTGTGTTTTTAGATCCAGTAAGTTAAGTTTAAGTTTAATTTTGGTACTTAACACATTTAATGTGTAGTAGTATCGAAGAGAATTTCAACCACTGGGCTAAAATTCTACATGTCATTATCAAATGGCCATAAAAATTACTGATTTTTATTTGTAAATAACAGATTGTAAACTTCTTAAACGTTATAAAAAAAAAATCTTAATCGAGGAAATTACTTTTTGTGTGACAGCAAGCCTCCTTTTAACCCAAAAACTTTAATAGTAACATTATTTGCTATACCCTCGTATACATCCTTGACTAACTCCTCTTTTACATGCTTCAATAAAAATCAACAACTTTAAAGTAAAGCTACTACAGGTATTTGTTTTAAGACCGGGCTAACTCGGATATCTTTCGAAGTTTTACTGCCTTGTTGATTATATTACCGGCCGCCGCCTTTCGCGAGACATCTCTTTTTCAACACGTCCAAACCTATGTAACATGCTCATCGTTTGTACGTGTTTACTGGCGGAAAGGTAATTAGCCGTAATTTTTAATTATCGCATGCCGTTGCCGGTGTACCGTTAAAATTGATTGGCGATTATCGCTGACGGTTTTTATTGGTGGAAAATTTAAGGAGAACGGGGTCCGCTTGGTTAGGAACGATGCAGGAAATTATTACTCAGTCACCTCAGCGTCCTCTGTCGGTGAAAATTTCAGCATTTCGACTGGCGAGATGAATGCGAAAATTACACCGAGGATGTTTCGGAGATTTTATCTACTTAAATTGCACTAATTGTATGTAACGAAACAAGCTTCTTTTGCGGAAACGCAATAACAATTATCATAATCAAATATCCACCAGTGTAATTTGAATCACAACATTCTTGAGTAAACATGAAAGAACGCGTAGAAGAAAGCTAAATTTCCAACGTAAAATGTAGGTTCTACACTATAGTTTTTAATAGATTTAACTATGGTTTCTTTCTCTCAAACTTCTATGTATATCAATAATTTCTTATAAAAAGTAAACCCAGTCCCTTATCATGTGATTCCGTCATCTGAATTGTCCCATATCACTTTGAAAAATGCTTTATAAGCAACCACCACAACCTTCGCTAATCAAAAATTCCTTGAATATTGTCAATCTTATTACCCAAAAAAAGGAGTGAAACAAAATCGGACATTCTATTATTATAATTTCTGTTTTTGTTTTGCATTATTTTTCGTGTGTAATAAATAAAGTAAGATAATTGTGTCGTCCCAGCATAGCCGTAACAGCTGGAGCAGCCAATGGAACTCGGCGCGCGCCTGTCGGATGCGATGCGTAAACATCTGCCGGGTGGCAAAGCAGTTCATATTCGTACACATTCATCATCACTAACGCGGGGTACGTGTGAATTAAATCAGGCGAGCGGAATACTAATTATTCAAGAAAAATGTTACCTAAAAATGTCCAGTATGCGCAAGGCTAAACAACGACCCTTTGCTGATAAAGTAAAAAACTTTAACTGTGAGTTTCCAAATTTGTTGTACGACGGTGCTAAAATAGTTTGAAAAGTGTGCGAGAAAACTTCAATGTGCTGGCAAAAGAACGACTGTAGGAAGCATGTAAACAGTGCAAAACAGAAATAGAAAAAACGGCGGGTATTTTCGATGTAATTTGTCACTTAACATACTGGATAAGAAATCGTTTAAGAACATTTGGAACAAATACAACCCGCAGTTGAAGGTGCCAACTACGGCAACAGCACGTAAGGATGTTTCATTTGTACGCAAAGAGGTGGGAAATAAAACCATATCTACATTAAAAAATCAGTTGCTTTGGTTGTGTGTTGACGAGACAACAGATTGTAAAAAAATTCTATTATACATGTTATAGTTCGTGTACTGGATCAACATAAACCGACATTTCCACTGTTACTAGCTAGCAAAAGATTACAAGGGTGTACTAGTGCAGCAATTACGACTGTGATACTTACTACGTTAAAAAACTTTCAAGTCTCAACACGTCAAGTGTTGATGTTTATGAGCGATGGTGCAGCGACAATGCGTGCGGTAGGCCGTTCTCTTCTTGAACATGGTTGCGACTATTTACATGTAACTTGTAAAGTGCATGCTTTACATATTGTGGCAGTAACTATTCGACAATATTCACCCGAGGTAGATGCATTAATAGCAAGTACAAGAAAGTGTTTCTCAAATCTCCAAAACGACTTCGAACATTTCACGCACAGTGTTCTGGTATTCGTGAACTACCACAGCCGATTCTTACACGTTGGGGAACCTGGAACATTTCAAAAAAGTAAAAGCTGTTATTCTACAATTCAATCCTGCTAAAGCTGCAGCTATTAAGGAGAGCCAGTCAAAATTTCAAGATACTTCTGTTGAAACAGATTTACAAAGTATTCATAGCTACTATAAATGCTACTATGACGCACTGGAACAATTACAAAATAGAGCGTTGTCGTTAGTGAAGTCACTGCAAATAGTGGACGAAGTACATACTCTGCTACGCACTATAGATGACGCAAAAAATATTCGCGTTTTAAAAAAGTTGGAGAGTGTGTTAGAGAAAGATTCCAATTTTATCACATTACAACAAATTTGTAACGGTACTTCTACTAATCCATTAATTGAGTTCAAAGATTATTTTAATCATACATGTATTACATCGGTAGATGTCGAACGATCATTCTCCAAATATAAACACATTTTTTCACCACTGCGAACACGGTTCCACGAGACAACTATTGAAACATATCTGATGCTATCAATTTTTTACGATTCTTATCCACTGGGTTATAATACTGATGATGGTGCTTCTACTTCTCATGTTCAGTAATTCCAATGTGTTACAGCAATTCTAAAAAACATATCCTATTTTGAAATCGTAGCTTTGACTACATTCAATAGTTTATTAAAACAATCTTCATCCATTCGAAGATGTTTCTTAAACTGTTTTGGATCAATTGTAAATTCTGATGCAATTAATGATAAATTGCCTTTTTTTGGTTTCAACTGCGGTCTAACATCGGCTACATGAGAAAGTGCTCCCTCCGTCTTGCTGAAAATACCCGTCTCGTAATTCATCCTCACGCAATTCATTTATAAATGGCTCCACTATATCGTTGAGTGTTAATTGTCACATTGAAGAAAATTGGACCTGCTATACGACGACGAGAGATAGCAACCCATGCACCAGTTTTAATCGGATGCAAATCACTCTCTACAAAATTATGTGAAAGAAAGATGAAACCACACTTCATCAGTGAAAAATGTCTTGTCCAAGGTGTCATTGTCATTTATATCTTGTTCAAACCACTGGCAATATTGAACACGAACTATGTAGTCGACAGGAAATAAGTGTTGTACAACAGACATCTTGTACGGCTTCATATGCAAATCTTTTTTAAATACCTTTTTACACGTTGCATATGAAAAACCTATACAAAAAATTCATAACCAATTATTTATCTAAGAGATTTAGACATTCCTGAATGTACTTGTTTGTTCAGATAGTTGTCTTAAAGGTTTATTAGGACTCCGTTCCATTCGTGTCTGAATATCTGCCACAACCTCCTCTGTAACTACTGTTGGTCTTCCAGTAGATTTAGCTTTAGAAACATTGCCAGTTTCCAAGAAACGCTGAACAATACGTTCCTGATATTGTTGAAAGTCCAAATAAGCAATATCATGTTCAGGATTGCAGTACAGAATAGGAAAATGAACCGTCTTCACTTAGAACATCGGTTCGGAAATATGCCATCACAACAAAAATATTCTGCTCCGATGGGAAAGGCATCTTTATTGGAATCTACGTATGATATTTATGCATAAATGATATAATTCCAACGTCAAGTAACTCACCTCAATCACTAGATTTTTATTATAGAGTTTGTTTCGAAAAAAACAGGTTTTGTACGGAATAAAGGCAAGATAGAAAGAAAATAAATACACGCAGTTATCAACTACTCAAAATATAAATTGTTAGTGATATTAAAATCGTTACCAACTTATGTTTAGTTCCAAGTATTGCCAAGTCAATCAATCATTTATGCTCGCACTGTAGTTCTAGAAATTGATCAGTAAATTGTCAGGTGTAAAATCGGCTTTTAAAGCTTTTAAAAACTTGCAATCCGTGTAAAAAACTGCAACATCTTTTTATTTTTATATCATAGATTGAAATATTTGCGAAATGAAGCAATCTTAATTTTATAAACCTTAGAACCAACTCAAAATCGCTCAGTATTCGTCTTATTGGCATAGTCAAAACATCTTCACCACAAGCAGCATACCATTGTTGCCTTTAGTGAAACCGATTCCAGATTACATGTATGACCAATGATGCAATTGCATATAAATATATTTGTACCAATGACTCAGTTACAAACCCCATCATACTCCGCATGTATTCTTTCAAACAATACAGCTTCTTCGATTCTACATGATGCGCAGAGGGAAAAATTTTAAATGGTAAGGCCACACACACAAACCTAACGACACACGCATTATATACATCGGTACATATACCTTTATATAAACTTCTGTTGTGTCGGCATACAGCAATCTTTGTGCGGTGGATCCCACTTATGAAAACGAGTCAATGGCGGCAGCAACATTAACGACACGACACACATCAGAACAACAGCACACAGAAGTCGCCTAACAAGTCCCTTCTCTGCCGCCTGTGATGCCGTCGGCGTCGTAGTCGTCCCATGCTCTTCCATTCAGAAGAAGCCGGCTATGAAGGGGAAGAAGATGAAGATGAGGAGAAGGAGGAGAGGACGTTTGTCCCTATAAAACGGTCCCCTAAGGAAATATTACGCGTATAAAAAAACCCTAAATAGTATTTAACCCTTTTTAATAGGAGATCGGACGCGTGGCCGGGTTTAGGACGCGGCACGTGTTAGCGATTGTTGAATTAAAGAATACGTAGAGATAATTTATCGTTCGTCTCGTATTAGTTCAACGGCGTGCCGTACAATATCGGCGTTTATAGCGTGATAATGGATTTTTCCTATTCCTTTGTTTTTATTGTACCTATTTCATTTTGCGTACGTGTAAAGTAATACAGTATGACTGCGAAAGGTTATTACTATTATTTTCGATACGTTGGCGAAAATCAATTTCTAAATGTCACATTGACATTTCTATTTTTGTTCTTTATGAATTATAAAATGCATTAATTATTCTATCTATACCAACTTGTTACAAATATACTAAAACATTATGTAATATATTTTAATCACTGCTATTGAATTAAAGCTAACTTCACTTGTAAATGTATAACATCAACTCATCCACTTCTGTTAACTGTCAAATTCACAATGATCATTTTGAAGTGTACAAGGTTGGCAACAAAGTAATCCCTAGATTAATAATGTACATACGGCAGGATGATTATTTACAAATTACGTTCCGAAATCAGCTATCAATGCTGTTTCTACTAACGTACCATTCCGAGATGGTTGTCAATACATTGTTTTTGCTTGAAATATAAGTATTACTCGATCTAAATACGTAAACGTTAAATGTGTAAAATCTACTTGCTAGTAGATGGTGTAGTCACAGCAAATAACATAACCTGTCTTTTTAATTGTATTGAGGTTACCACGTATTTGTTGCTAGAAAAGCTCAGTTTTTTAACTAACTGTAGGGCTACTACTCATCAGGATAATTTCCAACGTAAAAATAACTACACAACTTTTTCTATGTCTGTGTTCTTCGGTATTTACATGTTTCATCATGTTGCATCAAATGTTTCTCGCAGGCTTTGCAAACTATTTTAGCACCGTCGTAGAACAAACCCGGAAAGTCACAAATAAACTGCCAGCAAAGGGTCGTTTTTTAGCCTTGTTCACATTACACAGTTTAAATTAACAATTATATATACCGATTGGGAAAATACGAAATTAGCCATATCGCTATCCCCTCCTCGCTCTCAAGCGGATGAGTTAGCGGCACTCGATGGCTCAAGGTTACCGATATGGTTAGTTACGAGGCATACTGCGATATGTGCGGACGATCTTAGAGAGAATTTCTGGAGTATTTATTTTTCTTTTCTTTTATTTCATCAAAATCTGTTTTTATTTTCGTTGTTAGAATTTCTTATTAACAAAATAAATATGCGAAACTCCCATTTCCAGGCGACCTTGACTTCAAATTATTTGTTGGCTTTTCGCACAGTAGGTCTACATCCCGACATTGTTCGAAGTGTACTAGCACGTCCCGCATCGAATTGCTCGGATTTCATTCGGTCCCCTCCACGCTCTCTCGCATGTACAGCGAGAGAGCGAGGAGGAGATACCAATATAGTTAATTTCTCATTTTCCCAATCGGTATAAAACGAATAGCACGTAACACAAAACACAACGCACGCTCTCGTTTCCTAAATTGAACGGAAAATAAACAAGCGGACGTTGACAATGCGAGAATCGATTTTTGAACACAGCCCATGAAACGGCTATGTATCGCAGAGACGATTACTTCGCTGTAATAATGACTACGGTCAGAAATGTAATTAAACATCAATTAGCTTGTTGCTGGTGTAAGTCTTATTAGGAACTGCTACAATATAAATCTCGACCTTTGGGTATAACTCAGACACGCACTGTTCATAATTCTTAGTTAGATCTCCTCACTTGAAATGCTTAATTGTAAGAAACTTAAAATGAAAAGCTTCAATTATTTCAGGACCATATTTTTTTTTTATCAAGTCATAATACGCTTGATCAGCATTTGTCATTTTATATCGTCGTGATCATCATTCCACTTTTTTTCAGAAATTAGACAAAAAAGAAAAATTAAGAGGGGATGAATACGATAACACTTGATAACCTATACATACCTGACAAGGCCTTAGGATGGATTTTGAACCGCTTCATCGTGAACGACATTAAGCCACTATACAATCGCCTCCTTAGATACTATGATATTATACATATGTATATCGGCCAAACGACAAAATTATCGATAGAAAGTACACGGCATCCTCGCATATATCTTAATTTGATAAAAAAAACGATATACCTAATCAAAATGTCGTGCCAGTTAAAGATCTCCAAATCATGTATTCATCACACGTACATTAAATGTGATGCCATATTATAGCATTTTTATGCTGTCCGAATTTGTGTGAACAATTTAAAAAATGTGAGTATGTAAATTAAGAATTAATTTAAATTTGGGGAATCATAGCCAACTTAATAAATTAAAAAATAGGTAACCTTTTTGACGTTTCTCGTTAAAAAAAGTTATAATTTTATTCAAATATTACGGTACGGATGCAACATTTACAATTTAAACGAGTTAGGCACCCCCTCCGTTTTAAATTTAGCAGCATAAATCACATTTTTATAATAAGTCACGTCGATAAGTCCCGCCTGCTTAATAAATAAAAACGATAGAGGTCTCTGTTCATCAATCATCGTCCATAAAGAGGGAATATTGGCCAGTGGTCCCCCATTCGATCAAAATGGGTTTTTAGTGCACATATGTATAAGGGGGAACCTGTAACGGGGGGTGAATTTTAACTTGCCAAAAAAAGGGTATAAAACGTATTTATATCGATTAGATTTTTTTTATTTTCATAGAGAGTGAATATAAATGTTCTCTTTATAATACTAAACAGCTGTCATCACCCATATTGTGCGTTAATATAACCTTGCCAAACCATGGTAGATATTATCAAAATTATACACAAACAATATTATTTAAAGTGTAATTTTTTAATTAAAATCAAGCGGGATTTTTGTGTAAACAATTTCATCATGCAATTATATAGTTCTAATTATATTCAAGCACCAAATTTAGATTAGATTAGATCACCATCAATAGTTTATACAGGATATTGGGTAATAATAAAAAATAACTATATAAGTAATATCCAATTTCTATTTATCATGTACTCTTTTTTCTATATTATGTAGTGTTTATTTGTACAAACATAATGTTATAGAAGCAATAGGATACGCCCTAAAATCATTAATGGAATTGTATGATACACTTGTACTTATTAAACGGATACTCTAAAACTGTGGCACTGGAACACTGAAACAGTTCACTAAAACCCTTACCACAACACCACACACTGAACTAGTTCAGTCTTGCTGCTGATGATGATAGCTTGGCTATCGAAACGTGCGTCCAGTACGAATTAAGTGTTGTGGTAAGGGTTTTAGTGAACTGTTTCATTGTACTTATTAATTTTAATGAGTTATCAAATAAAAAGAAATAATTTTAATGAATATTTCCAACGAACTAGACTAAAATAAACAGACACTGTTCGGAAAAAAAGGAATTTGAAATAAGATAAATACTATAAATAAAAGTAAATATTTAGTAATACTTATCGTTTCTTCACATTTATTTATTTACTAGGTACATTATATACATAGAGAAGCCCAGGTACTTACATATTACGATTATAGCCTTGTTTATTTTCCACTATTTACCTAATTGATTGAATCATGTTTAATGTCAAAATACCTTTGCCTTGTAAATATTACAATGTTGTTTTAATATAAATCTAATTGGGCTTTATATTCATTAATTTTAATTCGTTTCTCCTTCAAAAAATTTAAATATTTTTGAGTTTAATCAATGTTTGATTTTATGACAGCTGTCATTTTGCTGTAATTTGAGGTTATAGACGAATACGAACACTTAAATACAGTGTGATCCAGCTGAAATTGAATCACCCCTTTAGAACATATTTTACACTAAAATGAATCCAATTTCTTTGAATACATAGTGGATTAAAAAGTCTACTTCCACGCAAAATTTCAGAAGTTCGTCTAAATTTTCAAGACATACCATGACTATTTTTCGAGATCAAAAATAGTAAAATTTTATTAGCAATTTCTTTAGTAAAAATCTTACTACACCACTAAATTCAGAAGGTCCTAAAACGGTTTTAACCAAATTTTCATTGAAATATGTTTATTTATTAAATAAAAAAGTTATGAGAGAATAATTTTTCAAACTTCACCATGCAATATTTTATAAATAGAGTTGCTCAATTTGCGCCAACAGCCAGTGGCGGGCGCATAAAAGTTTACACAAAATAAATGGTCAGAAATAAAATATAATACGTGCTCAAACACTTACCGTCTTAAGAGTCTTCCGTGAAATCACAAAGTGAATAATGTCTGTTAAATATCTGCAACATTAGATATGTTTCCACAGATGTTTCGGCAAACCGAATGCGGCGTGAGAAAAAAGTGTGTTTATATGCAGAAAACGAACATTCTACATCTAGTGACGTTATATTTGCGTAATTAAAATAATCTTTGGAACAACTTAACGGTTATGTTGACGCACCTTCACAAATTTGTCTTAATGTGCCAAAATCAGAATCTTTCTCTTAAACACTTTCAAATCTTTCTAGAACACAAACATTTTTTGCGTCTTCTACCGCGCATAGCTGTGCGTGAACATGTTGCACTATTTGCAGAGATTCCACTAACGACACCCAAGGATTTTTTAATTTTTCTATTGCCTCCACTAGTCCGAACTAATTGTTCTGAATGGTTTTTCAATCCGTTTTCACCTGACTATCTTGAAATTTCGACTGGCTTTCTTTGAAAGCCGCAGCTTCCTTTGGATCGAATTGTAAAACCACGTTCTTAATATTCTCAAAATATTTATGATAATAAAACGCGGCCTATAATCATGTTCTCCAACGTGTAAGAACAGGTTCTGGTGGCTCAGGCATACGGGGGCACAGTCTGTGAAATTTGCGGATACGTTTTGGGGATTTGACAAACACTGCTTTTGTATGCGCTATTAAAGCGTCTACCTCAGGATAACATTTTCTAATACTATCTACCACATGACTGGAAGCATGAAATTTACACGTAAAATGTAACAAGTTAGCACAATGTTTTTTAAGAGACCGGCCTACAGAAAGAATATTTGCGGCACCATCACTTATAAATATCAACAGTTGGTTTGTTGAAAGGTCAAACTTTTCCAATGTACTTAACACTAACTTTGAAATTACTTCGGCAGTACATTGTTGTATTCGTCTGGAACCTAATAGAATCGAAGGTGACGATTGATGTGGTTCCATTGTACGTACCATTACATTAACCACATAATGTTTTTTACGATTTGTTGTTTCGTCCACACATAACCACAGTTTTTCATCATTCAACTCCGATTTAATTCTTTTTTCAACATTTGTAACGATGCCCGACTTGGTAATTTGCAGTCCGAATATTTATTCCAAAAGAAGACATATACTTCCTTGTCTAGTAAATTAAACGGTAGATTACATGCAATAAAGGTAACACATAAATTAAATTTAATTTCATTCGTCATAGTATCTTGTGCAATTTTCTTTTGAAGAATGCTGTCTACTATTTACGTGACGCAGACAATCCCTTTTGGACCCAACACATTAAAGAGATATTACAAACTACACATTGAATTTTAACGCCATCATAATTTAAGTCAGACATTTCTGCTATAAATTCTGTAACTTTATCCAACATTGGTCGTTTTCGCAACGTAGGTAACATTTTTAAAACAAACGTGGAACTACGAAATAGTATTTACGGCACCGTACATGTATACACAACAGATCTAGTTGAGACTCGCAGTTATACTAAGGGTTGTATCGAACCTACGCCACTGCCCGTTGGCGGCAGTGAGCAACTCTATTCATAAATCCACTTCTTACAACATCTACTGACCAAGGTAGATCGAAATTTATAAAAAAACAACAGCTAAAAATTAACAAAATTGCAAATAACAATTTTTTTTTAAATCTAACTAGAATCAAAAAAGTGAATATAATAACACATCTACAAAATTGCAAATTTTAAAGAAGTAAATGACAGAAACTAGCAGCTACATTGATTTAAATAATCTGGTTCTTTTTCTGTTTAGGGAATTTTTGCATTGCAATTTTTAAAAAATGTTTCAGTTATTTATAATAATTGTTATTTCATCCAAAAGATACATATAATTTAAGTGAAATCCAGAGTAAGCTATGACATCGAAATTAATAATTTACAAATCATGTCAAATGCAGGTTGTGACATTGACAGTTAGTGCAGAATTGCTCATCAACTTAATTAATAGTTAAGTGATTGCAAACTAGGTTGGATGTTTGTTGTAAATCTAAATGTTTACATAATTTTTAGTTGTTTTGTTTTACACATTTTGATATTCCTTGGTCAGCAATGCTGTAAGAAGCGGTAAAGTTTGAAAAATAATTCTTTTATAACTTTTTTATTAATAATTTGAATGATATTTTGATTAAAACCATTCTAGGACTTTCTGAATTGTGGCGGTGTCAGATTTTGGCTAAAAAATAATCATAGTATGGATTCAAAACAATTGGTTTCATTTTAGTGTAAAACAGAAGTTCTCCAAGGATGCTTCCATTTCAAATGGATCATACTGTATATATCTATAATCCACAAACATTATTTAGTTTTCATCATTTAATCTGTACATTTTATCATGTTTGTTTAATTTATTTTATCGCTTGTAATATCAAAAACTGCCGGTTGGTAAATATTAGAATATTTTAGAGAAATTAATTTAGTTGCAGTTTACCTTCGTATGCTTTTGAGGTTAGGATTATTTTTATGGTTAGCTTCCGAACGTCAATTTTTTTTGTGTACTTGTATATGTATTTATAGGAAATTAACGTGAGAATGCTTGTTTAGTGTGTTTACTTTCGAAGTATAAAAAATACCTGTAGACCGTAAGTAGTTAACCAGAATTTATTTCAATAATTCAATCTTTAACGGTCACTTTTACTTTTAATATCGTTAATATTCATTCACAAAGGTAGCGTAATGACATTTTAAGGTTAGAATTTTTAACTGTCAAGATTCATGAATAATTTTCTAACCTCAACATAATATAACAGCTATCACTAATACTGATTAACATAACTATATTTTATTCGTTACTGCCTAAAATTTAATTTCATCATGAAAATTACACATTTTGCGTTAAAGAGAGACGAAAAAAAACATTTAAAAATACATTTCCATTACAGTGCCGTCGACATATTTTAAATTCAACCCTCTTTGACGGATCAAAGCGAAGTCAATCGATTCTTTAAAATGGCTGCGGCACTATTGTTCGGTGAACGTTATTCTTTTTTTTTAAACGACATCCCTCGCCCGCGTCGGGGGCATTGTAAGGCACGCGCTCGGGTTGAAGGGTTACGTAACAGATTCATGCGTTAATTTGATTGGCCCTGGTGGCGTAATCGCTTTTTTACAGCGCTAAACAGATTAGGGGTTAGAGTTGAACGTTGCAATGGGAGTCTTCATCATCGATCAAAGTAGGCTGACGTGGCGGTGTGGTGGTTTTACATACATGAATGCGTTACAAATTTAAGAATGTATTTTAAGATGTATTTAAGGTGATCATTTAGGTTGGTAATGTCAAATTTCATATGGCTGTGCAATTGGCGAACCTGCGTTTCTTGATTACGTACGAATGACAATTAACTCATTTGACGCTGCCGTCAAATGAGTTTATTTACAATTATTATCGCTGCCGATAATAAATCAAGTATTGTAAATTTATAAAAGTAAATATGAGAATATTATTAAGCTGCAGACCTTTATATTACCTATGGCTCATATTAACTACATACTATGAAACACTTAATAAAAATATACTTTTAAATTTACATAATGAAAATCGTTTAATAAATCATGATCTTTAAATGTATTATTTTACATTTAGAGAATTTGATCAGCTTACAAAAACAGTTGGTCATGCTCCTAGTGGTTGACAATTTAAAACTTAACCTTGAAAAGTCGTTAAGGCAGATCGTGACAAATTAATTTCATTTGCTCGGCTTACATGATAAAATTTCTTGAGAATTACGATATACGTACAAGATATATTTCACAATTATTATAAATATGGACAATAATTACAGAAAAGCATTTCTAGTGAGAATATGCAAAACACAAAGGAAAATAACTAAATTTACATTATATGATTTTTGTATAAAGAAATGTCAATCCCCAATACTGCAAGCACAGAAATAGTTTCTTGCATCGAGAAAATTTTCTTGCAAAAATCAGTCTCTATTCAAGAAAATATTTTTATTTTAAGACTATGAAGATGTATAATATAAGAAAATAATTTTCTTGAAATTGTATTTGTGTTAAATAAATATTGTTTCATATATTACAACATCTATTACACGCCCCTTTTTTTTCATTTAATAATAATAATAATAATAAGCTTTATTGCCCAACAGAAAAAATTCCAATTGCTGGACAAGTAATTAATTAAACAAATTACAAAACGACTACAAAAAGCAAGTAAGAGTAACAGGTTACAAAAAATTATTAAAGTAAAGAGCAGTGACTATCCTTATTATATGTAAAGTATCATGAAAAATATCACATTGCGAAGATATGAGATTAAAGTTTGTACAAGTCACATAAATAGGTGATTTTAGAGAGCATTTGTTCGAAGAAACGGTAGATAAAGCGTATTCGAATACCGGACACCAGAGCGTGGAATTATAAATTGTAATCTTTGAATTACACGATTTCCAGAGAAACACCAAACCGGAGGATATGCGCCGAAAGTTAAGAGAGGGTAAATTAAATCGGGACAACAGTAACATATGATCAACGCCTCTCAGAGAAGTCTAGCAAATCTGCGTTGGACCAATTCCAATTGGCGTTTATGCGTTAAATAGTAAGAGCACCATATGATGGACGCGTATTCCAGACGGGATCTAACAAGAGCGTAGTATAAAGATTTCAAGGCTACCTCATTGGTAAACTCTCTGCAATTTCGCACAATAAAGCCAAGAGATCTTCTAGCCGCATGGGAGATGCTGATAATGTGTTGCGCAAAAGTGAGTTTACTATCAAACAAAATCCCTAGATTCTTAATTAATTCGACACGTTCGATGTTAACTTGATTAAGCTCATAGTTGAAAGTAATTGACATAGATGCATTTGCTGATATTCAGAAGTAGATTATTTGATGTACACCATTTAGAAATATTTATAAGATCGCTTTGCGATATTCAAATAGAGGAATAAGGAGTAGAACTATACGAACAGACCTTAAACTGTTTCTAAGGATATTTTCCGATATAAAACTTTACTTTCACCATACATATAAAACCGCATATGACCAAGCCATTATAAAAATAACTCCACATATACCGGGGAAAATGGCAAGAAAGCCGTGCACACAGGGTGAGATGAGGAGCAAGCGAGCGGTCCGAAACCATTTTTACGCCCACTGACTTTTAGTTAACTGACCGGACTGCATCCCTAAATATCAAAATTCAGTTGGTGTGAAATTTCTTACATCAACGGCGCGGCCGGGAGTTGAAAAAACTCGATTATCGGGCATATACACCGGCTTATCTCCATGTATGCAGGACTTGACGCATATGTGTCGGAAAATTGACCGCGAAAAATGCTTTCCGCCGACCGAGGTCCGTGGATAGATGCCGACGGTCGTTTCAAAAATGATTATTTTATTTTTGGCGTCGGTGGTCGCGCGAGATATACGGGCGGTTGAAATTAAACGTCAATCAGTTTTATTTGCGAAAGAAGGAACTGTAAGAAATGCGGTTCATCAAGAGTAGATGCATTCGTATGGTATACTCTAATAGGGAATTTTCTCAATCTTTAAACTGTATGCATCAATACATGTATGTTGTATTTAGGCTTCGTTCATGGTTCTTATAACATTGTTCCGTTCGCTAGTTAGTTTATCAAAATCGGATAAAAAATAAAGGGGTTATGGCTTGTGATGTTTTTCTTTTGTATTGCATTACAATAACAACATAAGCGTTCCTCTTGTACCGTGAGGTGTCGAGGTTGGCGTATGCCTTATTTCTTCATAAACCTTTTCCACTCCTTCGTGTCCAGTGCCATCTCTGCTGCTTCCCGCCAAGTCTTTCCTTTTTCCTTTAGTATTTCCGTGATGTCCTGGTTCCACGTTTTACCCGGTCTGCCTCTTTTGTTCTTTCCCGTCGTCTTTGCTTCCCAAACTCTTTTCACTTGCCTCCCCTTGTCCATTCTCATTAAGTGTCCAAACCATGCAATTTTCTTTTCTTTTATTATTTTGAGTAGGAGTCCAATTTGCAGCCTTCCTCTTAATTCTCGGTTTTTCACTTTGTCTATTCTTTTCACTCCTATAATTCTTCTCTGCCCCCTATAGTCTACTTTGCTGTCTTTTTGCTTAAAACCCAATTTTCTGCTCCGTATGTGAATGTTGGTAAGTATATAGTCATTTTTGTCCCGGTTGAAACTTCCTTATTATTTAGGAATCCTCTGTTCAGTGCCTGGTATAATCTCCCCGTGTTTGCCAATCTGTTATTTATGTCATCTTCTTTGTCTCGTCTGCTGTTTATTACTGTTCCCAGGTATTTCTTTGTTTGTGTTATTCTTTGGTGTTCTAATTCTAGTTCTATTTTTGTTTTTTCCTTCCTTCTTGTAATTTTCATGATTTGGGTTTCTTCTTTATTCACGTTAGGTTGTACTTCTTTGCTTCCTCGTTCCATACTTCTAGATTGTGTTTAAGATTTTCTTTGGTGTCTGTCATCACAACTATATCATTTGCAAAAATGCACATCTCTGCGTTCACTGGCTGCATCTTGTTCCATCCAATGTAGTATTTTTTCAATGCTTTTTTGAAATGCTCTTTCCATCTTTCCATTATTTCCTTTTCGTCTGTTAGCATTTTGCCTTCTTTGTTCGTAATATGTTTTAAGTTTATTTCTTTGTTGATTTTCAGGTTTTTCAGTGTTCTGTAGAATAGTTTTATATTTTCTTTGCTGTTTTCCTCCATTTTTCTGCCGAATTTGTCCCAGCCTTTCTCTTTCTCCTTTTTGATTATTTGTTCTCTGATTTTTATGTCATATTTTTGTTAAGTTTTGTCTTTTATGTATCTTTTCCATAGTTCCTTCTTTTCTTTTGTTTCTTTCTTTACATCGTCGTTCCTCCATGCAGTTTGTTTTCTATTTTTATGATTCCGCAGGCTTTCTTCGCTGTTTTAATCACTGCGTGTCTAAATGATTCCCATTCTTCTTCTAGACCTCCTGTTACTTGACCCTCAGTCTCCATTTTTTTTTTGTAATTCTTCTCTGTACCTTTCTCTTATCTCTTTTTGCCTTAGCTTGTATATTTTTGTCTTTTCTTCATTACGATAAACAATATCCAAAGTTATTCTACCACAAACACTAATATTAGCACAGTAGCTAAGTAAGTAAGTCATATAACACAAGCCTGACGTGACAAAACCGCCATGACATTGTCACGTCACAGGCAATGTCACAAATGATTGTCGCAGTTATTACATTCAAATTTTCGCGACATACCAACACAAAATGGTATGATTACGTTGGGTTACATTAAGAGGTTGCTGTTTTTTGGGTTGTTTTAATGCATTTCCCGTCTCTTTCATAAAAAAAAATGTAATTAAATAAAGAAGCAATACACCTTAGATTAATTATGACATTTAGAGAAATTCATTCAAAACAACTTTATCACGAAATTTGGTTAAATGATTATATTGATAGTGATTTCTTCAAACTGTTCCGTATGTGAAAAGCTACAATCGTATGTGTAATTTGTGATAATGGTACGTGAGCGTAGCTTATTTTTGAACAAAACATATCCAAAGTTTGGTGCTACACTTGATGGAATAACCGAGGACTATGTTACTGAAATTAGATGCTCTACGTCCAACAAAAATATGAATAAATACTAATTAAAAACACGCGCAGAAATCGGGATCTTCATAGAACCACAGATAAGAGAACATAGTAGATGAACTTTTAAAATCGTATACTCTTATGGGGTGTAAGTAAATCTTTGAAAATCCACCATTGCATTCCCATCTGGATTTCTTCCCAGAAAATCTTGGAGCAATAGGTGATGAAGATGGGAAGCGATTCATTACGTGCACATAGTAAGTTAGGAACTTGTAATTTAGAAATTTAGTTACATGTCAGGAAATTTCCTTTTTCTACTCTAGTTTCCCCAACTTTCCCTTCTACTTCACTTCCTTTCCTCGATTATTAATAGCTCACATCCCAAACAATGGTCATCCATCTCTATCCAGGCACATTTTTCCGCACCTACGAAATGGAAATCTATCCCATTGTAACGGGACAGATGAATTGATTTCGATGAAGTCGAAAATGCTCCCCCGCATTCGTCCAGAACCGGCGCTCCGCGTCGAACATGTAACGGACGGTAATTTTTTCTCTATGAAATCGCACATCGTACCAGGATCGAATTTCAAGTAGCCCATATTCAGATGAAACCCTGCCGGCATTTAAATAGTGGCGGATAAATTTTTGCCTCTTTGAATATGTAAAATAGCGGCCTGATTTTTAAAGTATACCGATACGTGCCTGGAATCGTCTAGAAGTGGACGTTACTCTTGCGTCTGGGAAGGAAATCTTTTTAAGAAGGGAAATGGACTCCTCAAACCATAAATGTTAAGCTCTATGAAGCATAGATTGAAAAATGTTGTAGTTAAGGAAAGTAATATTGATTGTTGGTTGTTAGAAGAATATATAATTTTTTTGATTTTAATTTTCTCAATAGAAAAATGTTTGGTTGAAAGAGATTATTGCACATTATTCAAATATTTGTGGATTCGGCAAAAATGTAGATAAAATTAACTAATTGATTATACCAATCAATGCTTAAAATCTTGTTTTCCTTAGTTCAGATGATACAGTTTAACTAGTTAATAGTCAAATGAATATTCTCCAAAGACGAAGTTCTAAAAAAGTCCATTTGTAATTGAACAGAATGGGATACAGCAAATAATCAAGCGACATCAACTTATTTGTATAAATCCGATGGCCTAATATACAGAAAAGGATATAGAATTTAACCAATTAGTGTAGGGAGACCGCGTAACACTATGGTAGATTTCAAGCTATCAAAAACTCAAACGAAACGAAAACATTGATAACTCCAATCAAACCAGAAAAGCATCTAACATATGTAGGGCAACACTAGATTTATCAATCCTTCTGAATTTGAGATGAGCCAAATGCTCTGATTAATCTTTTTGTCTGCCCAATATACACTTGATCACAATCTTTACAAGAAATTTTGTAAATTCCTGATTTATCCACGTCATATACTGGGTCTTGAGAATCTACTATCCTTTTGAGATTACTGAACAACTTTAGAAAAGATTTTTTGAAGACCTTTCATGTAACTTAGATAAAAGGGCAATTTAATATATTTCTTACTACCGCTGTCAATTCCTTTCAAGTGTGCCTATATATCTAACTCTTACTCTATTCTTAAGTTTCCTAATAGTATTATCTTCAGAGAATCCGTTAAAGTTAGCAATTTTAATGATTTCTTTTAGTTCATTTTGATAGGATGTTGATGATAGGAGTCTGCATCCCGAGTTGTTGTCGCTATTCTCTCGACGGCATGTCTTATGTTTCTCGGCGCTAGGTGGCGTGGGGAGATATATCGTTGATTCTGTTCGTGGAGAATGGCAACATATACTCGAGAGGTGAAAAACAATAGCGAGGGAGAAGGACACGTACGGAACCGCGCCGATGACGTCGGATAGGCAGAAACATGTTCGCGGGTTTACGCTGTCCCTTTTCCCTCGCTTTATTTTTTGCCAGAAATGATTCCACCAATACCATGAGCTATATTAGCATTAATTTTTTGGTTATCGAGTACTTGATTAAGAAGAGCAAAGATAATAAACAGTTTTTTTTTAACCAGATTAAAGAACTTTTAACAATTTATTTTGAATCACTCATTACAACCATTAAAGTAACTCTTTGATGCAAATTGTGGTATGTAGGCGTCATCCAGCTTTTATTTTTGTAAGATCGTTGAGGATTGCATTAACCATCAATACAGAAAGGTATAATGATGATTTTTCTGGCCTAATTTGCTTAAGATAGATTTTGAAGATAATTTTGTTTTTTCTTCATAAATACGGTGTTATATTTTTTTATATGAAAAGTTCCAAGGACGCGTAATTTCTCGAAACAATGATGTAAAATTGTTGCCAAAATGATTTAACACCTACAAATTTGCTTCTTTTGGATTATTTGAGGTTATTTGATTTCTACTGTAGATTACTAGAACTGAAGGGGAACCTGATACGAAATAGTCGATATGAAGCATCAAATATGCCAAAATGTAATTGAAAATTGAACTGCTTCAAACACCAACCGTCCAACGCAATCGGGGTGGCCACCTCAAAGATGTTATTCTTCGTTGTTAATCTATCCGATTCTACTATCATCGGGCATTAAGTCATTGTCGAAACTAGAATTCGTTTGGTTCTGATTCAATTTTAAAATGCAGAGATTGTGGATGTATCCCTCTAGTGAAGAACAACACTTTGACTAAGCTTATCTAGCACCATTTCCACGTAATAGTATTGGAAAATATTTTGCAAATGAAGATTTTTGAAGATGAAGTGTGGAATCTAAAATTAGTGCACAAAATGATAGCACGCTCCAAAAAAAAAACTAAGAAGACAAAGGAACAAAAAGCGCATAAACGCAAGCAGTAGGAATGACATAATCTCGCCAATGGAAGATAAATTGTTCAAGCCATTGAAATAGAAGTCAATATAGTGAAGGATAAAAGAAAACCTGTTAAAGTTTTTAGGAAAGAAGAAAATCAAAAGGAAGGAAAGTTGTCGTCTTTCCTTAGAAGGCAAATATGTTGAAATTGACCATGACAAGAGTAAGCTAACAATAGAGTAATAACAATTTTATAAAAGTGGAATAAAATTTCAGCTGTGAGGAAATAAGATCCCTTTAAAAATATTTGATTTATATAAACGTATTTATAACAGAGTTTATATACCGTCTTGGTGGTCGAACGGCTAACATACTTGCCCTTCGATCCAAACGCCGCGGGTTCATATCCCGGCGAAGACGGTTGGTTTTTAATTACGGATAAAAATCGGAGTATGCCTTGTTCTCGAATAAGGAAGTAAAATCGTAGGCCCCGTATCAATACGATGTTTGGCACTTAAAACTAAAAAAGGTTGGAACACCTCCGGATTCAACAAAATTCTAGTAGGGTTGACTAGTGATCACAGTAATAAATGCCTAGAAATGCAAGGTGTATACCGTATCCCGAGGCTTCGTCCAGTGATACAACAACAACAACAGAGTTTATGTATGCGTCATTATTTCTAAAGTTCTCTCTGCTTTTGGCGATAAACTAGCGAACGCGTTTCCGATAAATTCGTATTGAATTAGACCGTTATACGGAGAGGATATATTTTGACAGTCAAATGTATTCAGATCACACATCCGACGGTACTTTGAATATGAAATCCAAGGCGACAATAAAAGTATACTACCACATTAGGGTAAAGCCCTCTTTTGAATGGTGTCGGAATAAAGTTTTCGGGTGGTGGATTTTTTCCATTCGAAAAAAAAGAAAAGTTTTTTCGATCTTCGAATCTTCGAATATTACTATAAACTCTCTTTTAAATTGAGCTGATTTAATGCAAATTAAATGGATAAGAAAAAAAATGTTAAAATGATATTACATCAGATTTTGTTAGTTAAAGATAAAATGTTTAACGATAACAAAACAAAGTACTTGTAAATATCCAAATTGTCATCAAATTCGTTCGTATCAATGGACAGTAAAGCATGTGATGTAGACATTGGTGAATGGAGTTTTTATAAGTGTAGGTTATCGTATTTAATGTACGATCCATTCATCTGGTAGGTAATTCATTACTTATCATGGTATCTAAATGACCTTTCCTAGAAAACGATAACGCTTTGGGTTCCAAAACAATCAAAACCGTTTGAAACTAAAGGGCTTCCTATTCCCACTTTTTTATTTTTACCATATATTTCAAATTGAATAAAAATTTTTACTGATTTAATTGCAATACAGATTTCAATAGCTAACTAATGTATTATCATTATTATTGGCTCTGTGTACTAGTGGTAAGAGTGCTTGGTACTGACTGGGGAAGAGTTAGATGCTGTGCATTTAAGCCCTACCAGGGTCGAAAATCGGCAGCAGATATCTCTGATGGCTATAGCCACCACTCGCATGTCGGGGAATAATTAGTAGAACCAGGTAACAGGGAGCCGTGCCATAGTATACAAAAAGAATAGTAAGAAAATAGAAAAAAAATAACAGAACTAATACATAATTATAATATGTGAAAAGTAGTGAAACACTCACCCTTTTAAGCAGTCTTGGCTACGGAACAGTAAAACTAGAAGCACCATTATCAGTATTAGCATCATATGGATAAGAGTGGCAAAAAGTTGACATCCTTAGATGTGTTTCCACAGTTGTCTCGGTGAGCGATATTCGCCGTGGTGAGAAAATGAGTTTATATTTTAAAAAAGAGCGTTCAACATCTACCGATGTTATACATGCACGATTAAAATACCCTTTGTACTTAGTCAGTGGATTATTCGATACACCATCACAAATTTGTTTTAGTGTGCTAAAATCGGGATCTTTCTGTAGCATACTCTCGAACTTTTCTAACACGCGATTATATTTTGCGTCATGTATAGTCGGTAGCTGTGTATGCACTCAGTCCATAATTTGCACAGACTCCAATAATGATAACGATCTATTTTGTAATTGGTCTATTGCGTCAGCTAATCCTTTATAGTAGCTACGAATATTCTTTAAATCTGTTTCGACGGAAATATCTTGAAATTTCGACTGGCTCTCCTTAGTAGCTGCAGCTTCGGCAGAATTGAATTGTGCAACAACAGCTTTTACTATTTTGAAATGTTCAGCATAATAAAAAGCTGCCTGCAACCATGTTCCCCAACGTGTAAGAATGGGCTCAGGTGGTTGACAAATACCAGGACACTCTGTGTGAAATGATCGTTTGGGAGATTTCAAAAATACTTTTTTTGTGCTTGCTATTCATGCATCTACCTCGGGAGAGCATTGTCGAATGGTTTCTGCCACAAGATGTAAAACATGCACTTTACACGTAACATGTAAACACTTGCAACTATGTTCAAGAAGAGAACGGCCTACTGAACGCATTATCGCTGCGCCATCGCTCATAAACATCAGCACTTTATCTTTTGAAATTTGAAATTTTTCCAACGTACTAAGTACAACCTTCGTAATTGCTGCAGCAGTACACTCTTGTAGTCTTCGGCTAGCTAGTAACAGTGGTAATGTAGGTTTACTAGGATCTAGTATGCGTACCATAATATTTACAATTGAATTTTTTTTACAGTCTGTTGTCTCATCAACACATAACCAGAGAAACTGTTTTTTCAATATGCGTTTCATTTTCTTTTCCACGTCATCGCGTACAAATGCAACATGCTTACGTGCCGTTTTCTCCGTTGGCAACCGCAACTCGGGATTGTATTTGTCCCAAAAGTCCTTAAACAGTTGTTTATCGAGTAAGCCTAGTGGCAAATTACAGTTTATCAACATAAGAATTACATTAAAAAAAATGCACTTCTTGGTGGCATGCCCAATTTTCGTTTTCTATGCTGTGCTGAATTTACGTGTCTTGTACAGTTCCGCTTCTTACTTGACATCAAATGAATTTTGCACACCTTACAAACTATCTTACTCCCGTTGTAAAACAAATCGGGAAAGTCAGAAATAAACTTATTTACTATGTCTTGAAAGGGTCGTTTTTTAGCTTTCGACATGTTCACTAAACACTACGTCTGTATCAATAAAATCATAACGCACTACACTAAATAATAACTACAATTAATAACTACGTCTATATCAATAAAATCAACACGCCCTATCAGCTATCCAATGCTAAACTAAACTGAGTAATGATGATTTGTCGTGTCGTATCATAATCGACCAGCCCTCCCCACCCACCTAAACACAGTCACACCGCCGCTGCGATTGCTCTCCAGTTACCGGGCTCTTCATAAAGTTCTAGTTTTGGCAGGAAACCTACAACTTTGTCTTGTGCGATTAAATATTGATCACGTTTCCTTGCAGTGACATTTAAACTGTTAATTGCTCTGAAAAAATCAACCAGATACGCTAGTACGTGGATAAACATTTCGCCTTTTACTTTTAAAGGAAAAGAGTCTCTTTTTCTGTTTTGCGGTTTTCAAAAATCAAAGCTATTTCCTCACACAGTGCAAGCACTCTGTTAAAACTTTCTCTCTTGAAAACTAGCCTACCTCAGTATAAGAAGAAGCGCTTCAAATTATAACACTCTAAAGATTCTAGAATTCGTAGCACTGCCCTAAATATAATTGATAACTTTCACTCTCATTTTTTTCTATTTATCTTGGTTGGTGATTTTGATGTCATTACTTTGAAAAGCGAGAGAGGCCTATTGATGCTATTCTGACCAAGTTTTCATAAATTGGCTTCAAGATTACTCAATTCTGGATAAAAACCGGCTCAATTAGTCGGTGATAAGAGGGCCTGCTCCTGGCTGTGGCAGTTAGGCGCTGAGCGTTCGGGTCCTACCAGGGTCAAGTGGCAGATTTTTCTGGTATGTCCGGTGAAATCTCGAGTCGCCATTCGCTTGTTGAAAAAGTAATTAACTGCGTTTCACCCTTTACGGCGAGGGGATGATAGTAACAAAGCCATGGAACACTTTACACACACAATTTACTCACGAAAAAGTTTCCTGAAGTTACGACATGCTTCAAAGATTATATACCCCGTAGGGCCGAAACCACACGTTAAAAAACTCCCTGATAGCATCTATAAAAACATGTCCACCCTAGACTTATTACCAATTTGAATAAAATTGAAGTAAAGGTTTTATTAATTATGTATTATCTATTATATGCCATTAGAAACAGATATTTGATTCAGCTTAGCCACATGCTGCTCACCAAAAACGAGCTTTTCCGTGTCTACTCTGCAAGGTACATAAAAAACCCATAACCTCATTACTCACACCAAATTACTATTTCACCTAAGTGGGGACAATTACCCCCTGGTTTATAACCCTAAAATATAGATGATAGTATAAGCATTCTCCCTTAAAATGTATCCTTTAAGGATCAACGTGATTGACGTAAGAAGAATGCAAAGAAATAAGTAGGTCTAATAACCTTTCTTATGTATTCCAAATGTTCGTAGAAAAACAACAAAATTTAACCGATCCATTTTATTTACAGAAGGTGACGTTAATGGTGATGTTAGCGGCGACGACCAGAGCATAAGCAGCGACCATCCTGTGGACAGGCAGGACGAGGACTCGATGGATTCGGATCGAGGCGGAGCTCTGAATTTGGTAAGTTATATACACATCTTTAAGAAAACAGAAAGAAAAGGTCAGAAGCGGAAGGAGAGGTTATTAAATTTTCCTTTAATATCGGCATGCTCTCGTACAAATATACACATACACGATGGATGCGTTTAATCAAGACCGGAAGTTCCCCGAGGCTTGTTTGCCGCTGTAAAACTGCGCGCTTTTCCAGTTGCTGAATACAGCTCCTTCGGTACCTTTGCTCGCTTCCATATTCTTACGGCTAAGGTACACGCTTGAGCGATATAACTTTAACAGCGTGTATATCGGGAAAAAAGGCATAGGGGGTGATCACGCACTTTATAAATCCGAACTTCTAATCCCCAATCGCAAACGAAGCTCGCTCGCTGTTGTGCTTGCCGAAACACTGCCCCTCCTTCCGAAATAAAAGTTAAAATGTTTAAATTCTTCAGGGACGGCGCTGCCCTCTGACAGATTTAATCTTGTTTGTTATTGAAACGTCTGTTTGTCGTAATGCTAACATCAGTTATATTACAAGATCGATTTCGTATATAGAAATAGTTCCTGCTACATCTTCGAAATAGTCAGGTTTCTGATTGGCATTTTCATTTCCGATTCGTTGATCGTGAACTGAACTAGGACATATCAAATTTGATTTTGGAATTCAGTCGAAAACCAGATTACATAATTTAGAATAAATTAGTAAAATAACACCTCTGTCAATGTTCTTCATACTCCCGCCATCTCGAAAGTTATCGTAACAGCTATATTTTTGATTTCAGATAAAAAGCTGATTTTTTTCTATTTATCTTGGTTGGTGATTTTGATGTCATTACTTTGAAAAGCGAGAGAGGCCTATTGATGCTATTCTGACCAAGTTTTCATAAATTGGCTTCAAGATTACTCAATTCTGGATAAAAACCGGCTCAGTCGGTGATAAGAGGGCCTGCTCCTGGCTGTGGCAGTTAGGCGCTGAGCGTTCGGGTCCTACCAGGGTCAAGTGGCAGATTTTTCTGGTATGTCCGGTGAAATCTCGAGTCGCCATTCGCTTGTTGGAAAATAATTAACTGCGTTTCACCCTCTACGGCGAGGGGATGATAGTAACAAAGCCATGGAACACTTTACACACACAATTTACTCACGAAAAAGTTTCCTGAAGTTACGACATGCTTCAAAGATTATATACCCCGTAGGGCCGAAACCACACGTTAAAAAACTCCCTGATAGCATCTACAAAAACATGTCCACCATAGACTTATTACCAATTTGAATAAAATTGATGTAAAGGTTTTATTAATTATGTATTTCCGCCATTTTCTAATGATTAGTCATTTTGAATAGTACATACATACATAAGAGACTGTTTTGTAACAAACACTGATGATGTTGTACACTTCTGGATATCCTCATTCAAATTTGGCTGTTGATGCATTTTTATAAGGTCCTCTTCCTTACCAAATTCCTTACCAAATCGAAGAGCTCGGGTTCTGAGAGCTCGGAATTACAACATCAAATACTAGGATGGGATGATCTCGCCTAACGGGGAAAATAAAAAAAAATTATATACACTTACTTTATTTTTCTAAACAATCTCATTCTAAAGATATACGAGGGTAGATTGAAAAGTTTCCGGGATGAGAATGAAAACAAAATAAATCGGATTCAAGTTATATTTTATTTTTCAATATAATCCCGTCGAAGCTCCACACACTTGGTCCAACGTTTCTCTAGCTTCTCGATTCCCTCCCGGAAGTGACTTTCTTCGAGGTTCCCAAAATAATCGTTTACAGCCTCTAGCAGTTCTTCATTCGACCAAAATCTCTTTCCACCCAGAAATGTTTTAAGTTTCGGGAACAGGCGAATACGGCGGATGCGGAAGGATTTCAAACTTTAATTCTGTCAATTTTTGCTGAACGATTGCACTTAAAAAAGCGGGCTCATTATCGTGGTGAAACAACACTTTTTTCTTGACCATTCCCAAGCGTTTGAATTCCTGCTTTCAGTTTGCCCAAAAGTGTTGTGTAATATTGGCCAGTAACAATTTTTCCTTTTTCAAGATAATCAATTAGCAAAATTCCTTTTGCGTCCCAAAAAACCGATGCCATCACCTTTCCAGCCGAGTGAATGGTCTTTGCCTTCTTCGGAACCGATTCATCGCATTCAATCCACTGTTTTGATTGCATTTTTGTTTCTAGTGTGTAGTGATGAATCCAGCTCTCACCCATGGTCACGAATCGTCTCTTGAAATCCGTTGGATTCCTCGTAAACACTTCCAAACAATCGGCTGAGGTTCGAGCTCGAATGCGTTTTTGCTCCGAATTGAGCAAGTGCGGCACCCATCTTGCAGAAAACTTTTTTAAACACAGCTGCCTTCCTCAATTTCTCGCATTTTTATTCGGCGATCTGCCAAAACCATGTCATAGATTTTATCCACAATTTCTGGCGTGCTAGCCGTTTTCTGACGTCCTGAACGTGGTTCATCACTTCTATGCGTGCGGACACGCTAGAATTCCGAAACCCAAAAACTTACGATGGAAAATGAAGGTGATGAATCCCCAAAAACGGCATCTAACCTTGACTTGATTTCCGTCGCGGTTTTCCCTTCCAAATAGAAAAATTTGATGACCGCTCGAACTTCGTTTTTATCCATAATTGAAAACACATAAAAGTACTTGACTTCAATGCTTGCCAAAATCAGACTATTTGACAGATCGATTTGACATTTGCAGTCAATTGATATGAAAGAGTGGCCTACACAACGACGTAAAGTATTTGGAAAAAAGCAATCCCCTAGCAGCGATTCCGGAAACTTGTCAATCTACCCTCGTGCACTTGTGCCCATGTAGCAGTGCTTGGATCCCTTCTCTGTAGGCGCTTTCGTCCAAGTCTGCAAAATAGGCGTTCGTCGTTGCAAAGACTTCGGAGTCAAATCCATACTTTTTCCCAGCAAGAACATTTTTCAAGTTTAGGAAGTGGCTGTAGTTCGAGGGCCTTATTCACCCTCGAACTACATGCAGCATGAGGCTTCAAACTTTAGCTGATGAATTTTGGCCATCTCCATGACAGCCTTGTGGCTGGGAGCATTGTTTTGCTTCCTCGCCAGATCTAGCCTTTTCTCCTTGGTTTTTTGTTCCAACTGTTCCAGAAGGTTAACGCGATATTCAGCGTTAATCGTTCTGCCCATTTATAGATAATCTGCCAACAGCAGATTTTAGGAACAACCCTTTTATTTTTAAAATAAGAACAATATATACTAAGAATTAGAACACGTTTACTTAATCTAACAAAATATGTTGTTGTCCTAACAAAAATTATAGTTGAATTTAAGATAAAGTGTTGCTGTCACAAGTTTTGCTGTAAAATTTGAAAATGAGATCTTAAGGACCTTTTAAAGTTTCTTGTAATCTCAACTCCATTCTAGGTAGGGCCTTGTAGAGTTGAAATTAACAGATTTTCATCCACATACCTACTACTTCACAGGCAATAATAGAGCTGTTAAAGGACTGAGTCAATTGTGTTGTCTTACTGGGAAATTCTCGAATAAAATCTAACTATTGGAACAAAACAAGAAAAACATCTATAACCAAGTTAAAACATTCAGACCTAGCAACTTTTTCTCACAACAAAAAGCAAAAAAAATATATATTCCCACTTGTATTTAGGTCAGAAAAGTATGTAATTATGAAGCGATCTCACCTACTTTTTTTTTGAAGAACGTAACCTTCATTTAAATCTAATCATCGCACATCCTAACAAACAGTTGGTTTACTTCTTTCTTTCACTGCACAATTAAAATATTTATGTAAAACGGTAAAAACAAAGCTCTTACACACGAACAAAAACCCACCACGAAAATAATTTAAGCGTGACGATGATGCAATGGATCTTGTAAATTATACCGGTTGATTATTTGTAGCCCGAGGCAATCCGCGTGAACAACCGCATCATACCACTAACAAAGCTCCGTTACTATTAATTTAGACACGAATCTATACATTATTTCCATACGACCCACTCCGCTACCTCACGTTCTTCCGGCCGAAAATCTATCTATGCGTAGATTCTTTGGAACTCGATGCCTATTATTAAATAGCGATTATTCGCTTATTTCTTCTAGGTAACCGGTGAAAACGAACCGACAAACAGATCTTCGCCGAATTCGCAAGTCACCAGCTCGAGTCCGGGCGTTGGAGCGGCGCTAGCAGCACTCGGCGGACTTCTTGGGAATCCCTTACAAATGTTGGGCAGCCTTCAAGCGTTTCAGAATACTCAAAGTCTGCAGCAGTTGCAACAATTAGCACTGCTGCAGCAGAGTCATGTTTCCGGCAACCAAATAAACCCGCAATTCTTCCTGCAGAATCAAGTAAGTATGCGATTAGTAACGCCATTGAAATAAATCTACGAGATGTGACTTTATACACTTATGTCATTACAACGGCGTCTTTTATAATTTTTAAAGGGATTCCTGCAAAGCTTTCCGAGATCTAGTCTTCCTTCTAGACCACCTCATAATATGCAGGTGTGTTGATATGAATGTCGTTGTTGGCTGGCTGGTCTTGTCCACAAATTTATTTTGATTTTTTATGTTTAGCAGCATGTTAACGCTAACCTCTTCATATCAATGCTACATTATAATTTATTGTTTCATATTTCATTCATTATAAAATCGATGTTTGTTACCTATACACACATTTAACTTACTAATTAAATTGTATACATTATACACATAATTAAAAACGTCATTTTGTCTGTATGTTCATAGCTATGCTCTGTCGGTAATGCAGCGCTCATGTTTAGCAAATATCAAAACCATAAAATAACAATAAAAAGGCAACTCTGACTATGGACATGGACCCGTATTTTGGCGTCTCTCGTAGACATACCAAAAACTATCAGCAGAACACACGGTCTGTTTATTTCAATTTTTGGCAGATTCTGTATTTAATACAAATAGAGCTCAAACCACAAGTTTTCATTTGCACATACATTTATTAGCGAGATTCAAGACTAAATATGACACATTATTAATAGAATGTACGGGCGTCCTCAATAGAGTTTCTCACTTTAAAGCAAAAATATTGCATAGTACTACAAATAAACTTACTTTTAAATAACATAATTTTACAAGTACCAAAAATAAAAAAGGTACCTATCTATTACTGTAGTTGTAATACTTGTACATTGTTACATTTGTCCATACAAGCAGCTTTGAAAAGCGAAAGCTTCAAACAACAGAACTAAACGGATACGAGACGAACAAATCCATTATAATTCACTGAAAACTGCAAACAAACGTTTAAAACTGAATAGGAACACGACATGAACTTGGCAAATGATATTTTCAACCACAGATACTATGGTTACAAACATCCAAACATGTTACAAACTTCGAAATCCTAGTTACAAACCAATTATGAAAGAGATTGATATAAGTTAGTAGCGGTATGTCTACGAGAGGGCCAAAAATAGTTTTCTCAGTGGATTTCAAGACTCCCTACCCCCTGAATATTGACAGATTTTGTCCACAAAAAGCGATTCAATTGACGTTCCTACTCTGATGTATTGAAAATAACAACAACCTGAAAATTAATTATACCAAAATATTCATTTGAATACACCGCCATTAATTTCCTAGTTTTACTATGAAATGCAGGCTGGGGTAGAGCAATTTGTTTATTTAGAAATTCAATTAAGAAAAAAGTAATGCAGATATATAATCGAACTCGGAAGTTTCCTTCAACTCTTTCCAGCATATCGACGGGTATGTTGGCGACAGCTTGACGAATGTTGTTCTTCAGGTGAGCTAGAGTCCTAGGACGACCGTTGTAAACAAGTGATTTTAGACAGCCCCATAAAAAATAGTCGCAGGGGGCTAAATAAGGCGACCGTGCCGACCAGTGCAGATCGCCCCTCAACGAGATGAGGCATCCTAGGAAGTGTTGTTGCGAAACAGTCATTGACACACGCGCTGTGTGTGCCGTGGCATCGTCCATTCATCTCCCACTTCCATCTCGTTGAGTGTTGGCAGGAAAAAATCATGTGGACATAACGGTCAAAAGTCACCAAAACTGCCCTTTCGTTTTCTTCAAAAAACCGTGATGCTAACTAAACCAAGTGCAGCTACAACTTTACGCCTCGCCCTCTCGAATGTGCCTACCCCCACCCTCCTCGGAGCAACCATCGCTTCAGGGCGCCAAATTCAAATAAGCAAGTTGCTCTGCCCCAGCCTGTATATAAATTATTTATTCAATCTATGCAAAACTATAGCTAAAATTGACAAAGCTGAATGCGATTGTGGCGAATGACATTTTAACAATTGTTACAAATCTTAACACCCTAGAAATAAATCTAAATTAATTTGCGATATTGGCACTAGAAGGCTCCCTGATCAATGGTAATATGTGTGCAACCAAGAGAGTCAGCGATATGCATATATTCGGTTCTGATCAATAATCCTGAGATGATTCAATATTTAAATAACACAATCAATTTAACGCAATGTGAGACCATTAAAGGTGGTTTAATATTATATTTCTAAATCTATATACTGTAATGCAAATTGTTTCTGTACTAGATATGGCTTGTAATTACAAATAGCAACAGGATAGTGTCCTTTAAAATATAACGGCAACCTTGCAAATATTGTTTTACACCATAAAACCAAATATTCCCTTTAGTATAAGGCACCTTGTTTTCGAAACATGCAACCTGTATTATAATTAAAGCAGCTGCATATGTATATTACATTTAATTTTCGATAGCATGCCATCTAGTTTCAGCCTTTTTATAAATCAAAAAAAAGCACCGAATCTATATAAGTAATATTAATATACACGGCTAGCCAAGAGTTTAATAGCACAAGGTAAAAGCTCAGAATAACAAACAAATCATGGAATATCTATGCCAATTTATTAATTAAGAATATAAGATAATTAATACAAATATAGGTGTAAGCGTGAAATTTACCTGTGCATCATCATTAATTAACCTTACGTAAAGAGAGAAGCAAATACCTAACCTAAATAAAACTTGATTTATTACATTAGAAATTGATTAAATAAATATAAAACCTGACAGTTTTTCATAAACAATTACCAAATTAGAATAAAATAAACAGGGTGAGTCGGGAGTAAGTAGGGTTACCAGATGCAAAAGTTAAAAAAGATAAGTTTTTATTCCGAAAGTGACTGAAATGGAAGACAAAATTCAATAAAATGATTTTTATATTATATTTGGAGAAAAACATGGTATATTATATGCAAAATAGAATAATATAACAAAACACTAAAGATAAGGAGTCTGTAGGTGTAGGTAAGATGCAAGTAATTCGGTCATATATCTCAAAACTATTGATTTTCGATAGCACCCCTTTATTCTTCAACAAATAGTGGAAAAAATCTGCACAAGACAAATTTTTTAAGCTATATTGTATTTACACAATTGCTTTCACAAATTCCACAGTTAATTTGTTTCGTTCTTCTGTCCAATGGGCATTTATGAGTGAAAAAAATTGTTCGGTGTTTCCATTAAGACAGGAAAAACAAAAATAAAATTGATATATTTTGAGTATTTCTAAAAATCACTCAATATTTGGACAGGATTTGAAATATTTGAGCTTTTGCTCGTGCAGCATTAACTCTTCAAAAAATGTGGGACCTACAATATTAGATGTGAGGAAATAAATCAGATTCCAATGCTGATCGTACAATTTTATATCATCTATTATAAAACAAACATGCATATGTACTGACGGCAACTGATGGCTGGTTGGCCCAACACGCATAAAACAAGATCGATGAATCACCAACAGACTGACTATTGCTACCATCTACTAGGAATAAAAATAAAAATATTATTACATATTTACAAATTTACAAATAAGATGTACGGTAAAAAATGTTGTGGTGAAAATCGGATAAGAACGTATGAGTTCTTTTTTTCCATTATTTTCACAGATACAATACACTCCTAAAGTTTGGTCCATTCCTCCCGACTCACCCTGTATAAATAAGAACATGAGTTATAAAAAAAAATGGTTGGCAGTGAAATACGTCTGTTTATTGAGAAGATAGCTGCAAATTGACATGTTCACCAACTTTCCAATTTGTTGTCTAGAATTAATTTATAAAACCATTCGAAATTCACAGTATGAAAAAGATTTGATTATGAATAAACTTCTGATCTATAGTGTATAGACACGTTTTCAATAGAAAGGTATTTAGCTTTAAACACACTTCATTATGGCGTGTCCGTCCAATTTTACCACGCGATTACATTATACGATAATTTCGGACCTATTTCTCGAATTGCGTAACAGACGAAATTACGTCTCTCCTTATGTACACAATTTTACTACATTTCTAATGTCGTGTTTGCATGTTATAAACACAACACATACAACAACACACAAACAAATAGAGACGGCAATTCAGAACGAAAGAAGAGTCTCCCATGGAGGACGTACAGAGAAGAACGATGTATAATAGCGGTTGATATTTCCCAATGTTATTATATTTATTTTGAATGTAATTATAGAGAGCTTGATGCGTATAGGAAACTGAAAGCCGGGCACAGTCAAAGAACTAACTGCCTAAGTGCCTAATACCCGTCGAAATAGCCGAGACCGCTATAAAAATTACCTACAAACCAACTACGAAGCACGACGCAAAACAAATTAAACCCAGTCGGTCGAATTCTTCGAGTTAATATTCGATTGAATTATAACTGTCAAAGATTGGTAATCGAAGCTTCTAGGTGATTTAAAGCGGGCTAAATAAAACGAAAATAGCACGAAAAATAAAGAAATAATCAAATCTTATATATATGCATAAAAAAAATAACCATTAACCTACAAAATGTTACTAACAGAGAAGATTGTGAGGTTTCAAAACTGTCAGTACTATAATTTTCGAGATTATTTATGAAGTTAGCAAATATTACATTTAAAAACATGTTTAACACCTAAAACTCTGGCTTTGTTCAGCTTTATTTTATTGTTAATTATGCTTTACTGCTTCTCAATTATTTATTTATCAACATCTTCAAGATCACTCCATTACCTAATTAATCAATTTCAACTATTTCTCGTTAGGTCCAACAAATCGCACAAGCTGCTCAACAATATCAACAGCTGCAGAAAGCGCAACAACAACAGCAACAACAGCACCAGCAACAACAGCAACACCAGCAGCAACAGACTCAACAGCAGCCGCAGAATACGAACCAACACAACACAAGTATACCGCCCAACAGTCAAATTCCGCAAACACAATCGACACCACCGAATAATTCGCACATACCGCCCAGTCTTCTCACCCCCAATACTCCTAGTTCGGCGCCCCTGACTCCGCAGTACGTCAAAAACCCAACAAGGCTTCTCGAACCGTCGCCAGAGGAAACTACCGATTTGGAGGAGCTGGAACAATTCGCGAAAACCTTCAAACAACGTCGGATTAAATTAGGTTAGTGGAAAATTAAAAACGCGTTATGTTTTAACCTAACTTTTTTTCCTATATGCTTCAAACTATTATTGTGTGCCACATTTTTGGTCTCTCTGGTATTTTGCGTTTCTACGCAAATCTAATCTCCTATTAGGTTTTTTTGTAGTGACATAGGAAATAGGTTCTAATTTTTGGAATGGAACACTTTTTTAATCCTTTGAAGCTTAATTTTATTTTTCCTCGTTTTAATTTTTTTTTTTTTTTTGTTAAATCCTTTACAAAGTTTTAAAAATGCCGTTATCGTTTTATACTATAGCAAATAGTGATTTTACAGCATAAGTAACCACTGAGCAATAATTAATTGATTTCGTATAAAATGGGAAAAAAGATTATAAGATTTTATTTTTTGAAACAAACATGAAAGTCGAATGGTATTTCGATATTATGAACCGCTCTAGGTCTTTCCTTTTAGTAAATTGTTATATAGTTGGCCAAACTGCAATATTTTGGTTCCAGTCCTTATTATAACCTCAACCAAGGGAAATTCATTCTTACTCTTAGTCATATAATTTTTGTTTCTTGAATCTGTACCATTTCTGCCAACTCGTCCTCAGCCGTAAAGTTTTTCAAAGTATCTTTTATCCGATATTCTATCTAATTCTCTCCTCTTTCTGTTGCATCATTATCAATACCTGGTGGTGTTTCGATAGCGTTGATAAAATGGTCGAATTCACCCACTTTTTCTACATTTTCAAACCGATATCTAGTTTTTGCGGTAACAAGAAATCATGTACTGCTCAATAATTTCGCTACGTGACCACGTACTTATTTCGATTGTACACAAATTTAATAAACATACAAAACAAATAGCAAAACAGGCCATTTTACTTTTTAAAAAGATTTCCAGATTGACAATTTTATTTGATACAGCAATCACTTTTTCTTTACCGACCGTCACATAAACTTTTATAATCAGTAGAGTAACCTAAACTTGCGGACTGGCATAGGCGTCGGTATTACGGGTTAATATAAGAATACGAAAAATTCATAAATAAACTAAACCGGTAGAGAAGCAGGCATGTAGTGTCGACCTTGAATATAAATCATGTTAAACCGCGCTGAGAGAGATTTCGTTTTAGTACCGGTTGAGCTGTTGCAGAGATTAGTCGAACGGTTAAGGTTATGTACTTACGTGTCGCTTTTGAAAATATAGCTGGTGTTTTTTGTGTGTTGTAGTATTATACCAAGTACATAATTAGTGTATCGTTTCATATAGAACTAATTTTACATACCTAAGAAAACAATGCCTCGTAATAGATTTGCTACTAATGTACATAAGTATGTGTCACTTTTTCCCCATTTAAAATATGACGGTAGTGCAGTTTTTTGCTTAATATGCAATGTTCGTTTGGCTGCATTGGACAGAACTGATTGCCAGAGGCATGTCAATGGTATTAAGCATATGAGAAATGCAAGAACTGAAATACCTTATACACTATTCCTCATACATTTATTAATTATGTTTACTTCTTGTAATCTTCCGTTGTCGTTGGTGAGAAAAGCAGCTTTTTAAACGTTTTGGCGACAATACGTTCCAAAGTACCCATTACCCTCACAAACACAATTACAGAATCATTTGCCGCGAATGAAAGAGATGCTAGAAAATGTGTGTAAACGTGATTTGTGTTCCAAAAAAATATGGATTACCGTGGATGAGACGATCGATATAAAGAAAAACACTATTGTGAATGTAATAGCTCGCGTTTTATCTAGCGAGAACACAGCATCTCGATATTTGTTAGCTTGCAAACGTGTTCAACAATGTACCGCGGAAAATATTCAGAAAATGATAATGAACGCTTTGAAAAAATTTAAAATTGCCCAAGATCAAGTTGTGATGATTGTGACAGATAGTGCAGCAACGATGTTAAGTATTGGGCGATCCTTAAAACATATATTTCCTAACTTAATACATATAACCTGCGTGCTGCATGCTTTGCATTTAGTTGGTGAAGTTGTTCGACAACATTACGGAAACGTTGATCGGATAATTGGAAGTACTAAAGCAGTGTTTCGTAAATCTCCTATACATTTAAAAGAATTTCGTAAATTTTGTCCAGGTATTCCAGAACCTCCTGAACCAATTTTAACGCGATGGGGTACTTGGCTAACAGCAGCTTCTTACTATTTGATCCATTTTCAACAAATTCAATCAGTTATAATGCGATTTAATCGGAATGAATCCAAAGCAATTAGAGAAAGTCAAAGAGAATTTCAAATGCCTCAACTTTTAGAAGATTTAACAACAATATGTACCAATTATACAGTATTACTAGATGCCATCAGAAAACTACAATGTACTGAATTGTCATTGCAGGAATCATTAGACATAGTGGAGAGCGTAAAAAATAAATTACACACATTAAATGATACGCCAGGATTATGCGCTAGTCAAAAGTTGGCAGATGTTTTAAGGAAAAATCCCGATTTTAATACTTTAGAGGCCGTTTATAATAAGTGTAAGAATAGTGAACTTTTAAGTGATTTTGAAAAACAGTTTCTACATGTAAATGTAACTTCCTTAGATGTGGAGAGATCGTTTTCTATGTATAAGAATATTTTTTCTTGTCGACGCACAAGATTTAAAGAAGTAACTGTGAAAACATATGCAATGATGCAAGTTTACAGTAGTTCACATCCTGATGCCTCTAATTTGTTGAATAATTAGCAAGTAAGTTTATTTATGAATTTTTCGTATTCTTATATTAACCCGTAATACCGACGCCTATGCGAGTCCGCAAGTTTTGGTTACTCTAATAATCAGTCACTCTACAAAGTACTCTACTAGCATGGTTGCCAGTGTTTCACAAATCGTATTCGCCATATTGAAAATAATTTCGCCAGATGTCGCTAACCCAACATGCAAAGTCACTAATGACTTCAACAAAAGTAATTTTGAAGGGTTTTCTGATCAATTTTCAATTTTTAATTTAAAACACTATTTTTATCATATCGAAGTAAAAAAAATTAACACCTTTTGTATTATTTATAACTTCATCTATAGTAATTCTTTAAAAATGCATACGCTTAAGTATTTACTACTGTCAAACAAGAACTGCTAAGAGTGCGTCAAATTTCAACATTACTAAACTAAAATACGTTAAAAATCATTTTAAACACCTAAAAATGAATGAACAAAATAAACAATCCTCATCGCGTCATCATTTTCATAGGCAGAAATACCAAAACTACTAGGCCAAAACACCTCGACAGCCATTTTAAAATCTTTACTTTTTCGAAAAAGTTTAATTCTCTTAATAGTAAGTAATACTATCATAAACAAACGTAATGGAAAGGGCCATGTTTTTTTTTAATTATTGTTATGTTGGTTACAACTACATCTAACAGTTAAATCCAAGATTGAAACATCAAATCACGTTTGACATTTATTGACAAGTTGACAATTCAAATTACATTTAAGGTTTATTAACGCATCTTATAAATTTTAAAGTATTTTTAGCACCAAATATTTATCATTCAAAGCTATTTTTGTAATAGACAAAAGCAACAAAATGGGGAATGGTCTTCTTCTATGCAATTATGTATGGATGAATTTCATTTTGCAGTATTAATTTATATCAACAAATTGTTCGCTGTGTTGCTAAATTTCGTGAAATTGGTGAAATAAGTCATAAACCCGGTAGCGTTAGACTCAAGAAAAGAACTGCTAAAACTATGGTGGTCATGGTGAACATGGTCCTCTCGATTACGCTTTTTTTATGATCATATTCGATTTGTAGCATAGCAATGGTTAGTTTTCCATTTAAACTAAATAGTTAAAACGTCAGTATTTTAATTCATACAAAATGTGCAGCCATGGTAAAACGTTGACACTCAATATACCAACGTGAGAGTACGAAAATAACTAGCATATATTTTCCTTCTCAAAATATATATAATATAAACGGATCCTCATCTACTGTTAAACGTTAAGGTTTTCTTCCTTCATTTTTCGTTAAAAATCCTCCAATTATTTCTGTTTTGGGATAGTGCTTCAGCTTCTTTTCAATTCGTCTTTTTTTTCCTTAATATTTCTTCTATTTCTCCTTTCCAGTCTTTTCTCAGTCTTCCGTTTACGTCTCATACCAGGTTTCTTTGCTTCCCACACTTTTCTGACTTGTTTATCTTTGAGTAGTCTGTTCAGGTGTCACCACCATCTTAGCCGTGCCTTCTGTATATATTTTCTCGCACTTTCGATTTCTGAATTCTTTCTTATTGTTTCACTTCTTATTTTATCTAGTAACGTGACATTTGCTGCTCTTCTTAGATACTTCATTTCTGCTGTTTGTATTTTTTTTGTAGTTTTTCTATTGTTACCCATGATTCACATCCATAAAGCAGAATAGGGTGATAGATTCTTTTATAGACTGTCATCTTTATTTTGGTATCCATTTATTTTTTCCCAATGTAACCGTTTTCCATACCATGGTAAAGTTTATTAGTAGAAGTTATTCTGCTATCAATCTCTAATTCGTAGCTTCCTTTTTCATCTATTAAAGTTACTAAGATCCTGATATTACAATAGCCTTTGGTCTTTTTAGCGTTTATGCTCATTCCTTTCTCTTCTAATGTTCTTACCGATATATCAGTATTGTGCTGTAGTTCTGCTTCGTTATTTGAAATTAACACAATATTGTCTCCGAAAATACGTTCACTAATATTTATGTTCTCCATTCTGTTGTATCCTATTGATTTTGCCCTGTCAAAATATAGTACTTAAAAAAGGAATTTGGGAAAATTACCACTTTTAATAGCCATGACCAAAAATGAAAACGTAATCTAGCTCTTAAGGGGAAAGTAACCATACCCTAAGAACCCTGTCTAGAAGCTACTATGTGAGCAAAAATGTAAAATTATAAGCAAATAGAATAGTTTGATAGAAAAATTGCAGACGGCAGTATAAGCTAAGATCTTAGATCTACTGTGGTTAAGCATTGAGCTCCAAAGAGTCAATTTGCACACTTTTCTTACACTAAACTCCTTTCTCGTACACACAAAATAAAAAAAGATAGTTGCAACTACGACTTTTTACATTCCTTTAACCTTTTACTAACTTTAAGGTGTTTTTTTCCGTTCCTCTCCCAGGTTTCACCCAAGGCGACGTAGGACTTGCGATGGGTAAACTTTACGGCAACGACTTCTCTCAAACAACGATATCACGATTCGAAGCGTTGAACTTGAGTTTCAAGAACATGTGCAAGCTAAAGCCGCTCCTCCAGAAATGGCTAGAGGACGCGGACAACACGCTGCAAAATCCGGGCGGCACATTCAGCAGTCCCCTGTCGACGCCGGAAACCATTGGCCGAAGGCGTAAGAAGCGGACCTCCATCGAGACGAGCGTACGGGTCGCCCTCGAGAAAGCGTTTATTAGCAACCCGAAACCCACCTCCGAAGAGATATCGATGCTCGCCGATGGTCTATGCATGGAAAAGGAGGTTGTAAGGGTCTGGTTCTGCAATCGAAGGCAGAAGGAGAAACGGATCAACCCGCCTGCGGCAGCCCTAGGTTCACCATGCTCCGTCGCTAATACTAACGGTGCTATGTTCGCAATCGCGAGTTCTCTAGCTCCGAGCCCCTTATCGCTAGTGACCTCTAGTGGACATAGTTTTAATCCGAACGTCATGGTCAAGCAGGAATGACCTCACGTTAATTTTTTCGCCGATCACTATATGGATTAATATAATGATAACCTCGTTGTATATTATGCAAAAAAATTGTGTTGTGCAATGGATGATGAAAGATGAACTTCTTTTTTTTTCCTTTTTTTTATAATATATTGTATTAATAACATTTATTTTTTTTTATGACGGACGGACGATGTGTGTATATGAAAGAAACGGTGGCCATGGTATGTAAACTATTATTGTAATGATATTTTAAAACATATTACGTAAAATCAAAGACGATACTTATATTCTTAATAGGAAATGGAAATTTAAATGAACCGCGTTCGACCAATTTTGATTTTTCAACGTGCCGATATTGCAAAATGGTAATAACAAACTTCATGTCTAACACTTCATTCAAACATCATTGACGGCTCTAAAAACTGCACCTGTCATTCGGATTTCCGTAATGAATTCCTTATGTTGCACCGATACTAATTAAAGTTTAATCTAGAATTAAGTTAAACTGACAGGTGAAATGTGACAATTGCACTCAATTATGTAAAAAGACTGTCACATTCTGGCTGATATTTTGACTTAATCCGAAATTAAATTTTAACTTATGTTGGTGCAACTGGCCTTGATAATCATGACATAACCTTTTATGCACTAAAAGGTTTTACCTGTTGATCAATAAGGAAAGTTAATATTCTATTTTAATGTACTTTTTATATAAATTCTAATGTACTTGAAAAAATCTATCGTCACATATATTTTCATCGTAAATTTTAATATATACAGGAACGTGGATACTCATATTTAATACCCGCTTTCGAATTTGTTTCTTCCTGATCCTTTTCTTGTTTATTTATTTGTATAACTGACTGTGATTGATTGTAATTAATTTTGCTGGCTGAATGTAGGAACCAGTACATATTTGTTGAATTAAAGTCGGATTCTGGTCTTCTATTCCTTGATCTCATTATTGAATTCGCGAGTTAATTAAACACGTCATACATGAACTTCGCTAAAATAAAATAATAACAGCGAATCTGAAATTAAATTGTTGTCATCCATTCCGTTGTATAACATGTATCTGAATTATTTGACCAATCTTTACCAACGTAACATGATATATAGAAACTGTAAAAACAGTTCCTATGTGTCTAAAAATGTTTCCTTAAAAAATTACGCGCGTAGAAGCAATTTTTAATAAGATTGTTATTTCAACCGTTTATCCGAGTTTTTCAAGTGTGCTGAAGTCGAATTCGATATTACGGTTTTGCTTCTTAGCAATTAAATGACAGCCATAAACAAAGATTCACATTTTCAGTTAAGTGACAGACATAAACATAGTTTAATATATTTTTCTTTAATTGTGTTGATAACAAATCGTATACGATGTGAAATTTGTTCTTGCTGTTTTAATAAAAATTGTTACTGATTTTTCACAATTTTGAAATTCGCGCGTAACTTTTTAAGGACGCATTTTTGGACACATGTTTATAGGAACTTTTGTTACAGTCTTGTTCCATACATGACGTTGATAAAGTTTGACCAAGCAATTCAGATACACCCTGTATCTTTGTTATTTTTGCTATTTTAAATTTGTTAACTCAAAACTACATGCACAAACATCCAGACGCAAAATATCTGCTGCTAACTTCCAAATACCCTTTTTGATCTCAATTTTATAAGCTTTCTGAGCAAACTTATATTCAAGGCTGTTTACCGCAATTGTTTAATATGACCTCCATTTTGGAGGTCATATTAATCCGCATCATATATTTCGGGTTGAATTGTAGCAGTTTACTCTCTAATACTGGCTTTTAATTCTTCCAGCGTTCTTGATCGTACTCCAAACATAACATTTTTTTAATAATCCCAACGCCAAAAATCTGCTGCGTTCAGATCAGGCGATCTTGATTGCTATGAATTTTCTCCTGCATAAAAATTATCATTTCAATTGCATCCTCGTTTTGCGACTGTGGAATTACATAATCTTTTAACATTTGCAGGTACCGTTCAGTACAGTAAGGTCACAGTTACGACCTCATCATTCTGTATTTCCTCGTAAAAGTACGGATCAATGATGAAATTAGCTGTGAAACCGCACCAAACTCTCTTGTCATGAAGACCTTCCTGAATGATTGCCTATGTATTTTCTGTTGACCATATTCAACAGTTTTGAATATTGGCTCCACCATTAAGAGAAAATGAGCCTCATCTGTCCATAAATTACGGAATAATCATTCGAGTTCAATTTCAATCTGAGCCATCAATCGCAAAGAAAAATCGTACCTTCCTCCTTCAAATCAAACAGTCATTGCACTTTATAAGGACATATTTTTATGATTTCGCGTAAAATTTTCCAAACCGTGGTATATGGCACTTGCAGTTGTTTTGGTATTGCATTAACACTACTGATTTCTAGCGGATTAGTACTGGCTACGTTTTGATTTTCCTGAAGAACTTCTGCAACTTAAACATCACTAATTCTTGGTCTTTTTAATCTCGGGAGGTCAATTAAATATCCTATTCTTTCAAATTTGCTAATCAAATTACAGTATACCTTCATTTTACAGGAACCTGCTCTTAAAGTCATTCTCGTACGAAACCTTACCGTAAACTAACAGTGTAATTTCTACCATATTCATGATAACATCGCACTAAACTTATTCTTCTTTGCAGATCCATTTTTTTTAAGTTGAATTTACATTAAGATTAGTTTTATTTTTGGAATAAATCACTAAATGGTAAACGCTCTGTTTTGACACTTGTGACAGTAGTTGTCATAACGAAGCTTTTGTTTGAAAAATCCCATTATTGTAACGACTAGGATCCAATTGCTATTTGCAATTATTTCAGTTTTCTAAAACTGTATAAAAACTGCACGTCCCTTACTTTATGACAACCCCGTACATTAAAATTTATAGAAAAAAGTACATCAAAATTCATCGTGTCATAGCAATATAAATTACTCGAGATGGAACAATGAAATTGAATGAAATTAATGAACACTACATCAATTCTTTACAAAGTTCATGTTACGATTTATTTCCAATATCCAAGGCTAATGAAAAGTAACATTTCTAACTAGAAGCTCTGTGACATATATGAGATTGATTGACTTTGATTGTTAAGTGGTCCAATATTTTAATTTTTCGAGCATTTTAGAGCTTAGTAATGAGGTAAATTGTGTTATATTGACATCTACAACTTCTTCTATGTACATAAATTGAACTGGGTCAACGTTCACAAAAAAGATAATAACTTCTTATTAGAATACGCTTCAAAATATAAATATATACAGGGTGTTAAAAAAAAACGTTTAAATATTTAAGGAGCATATATTGCGATCAAAAACAAGTAAAAAAGCCCTAATGAATATGGGTCCGCAAAACAACCGTTTTCGAGATAAGTGCAATTGTTTTTTTTTTGCATTTAGCGCTACAGGACACGACAATCACAGATGTTCGAGATGTCGTCCTTTCATTTCAACAGAGAATGTACATCTTCTTAAGGAACTCCACACCCTTTCCAAAAAGCCCGGTTTTGCTTGAATTGTTTGACAACATTGTTCAATTCACTGTTGCAACTCGGCAAGATTATTTACTGGTGTTTCGTACACTAAACTTTTAAAGTAACCCCAAATACAAAAATCTAAGGGATTTAGATCGGGAGACCTAGGAGGCCATGGAATGGGACCCCCTCGACCTATCCAGCTCCTATGAAATGTTTCGTTCAGGTGCTCCCTAACAACAAACGTAAAATGTGGCGGTGCCCCATCTTGCATAAACCAAACATTCGATCTCCGATTTAGAGGGACATTTTCCAAAAGTTCGGGCAAGGTGTTTACTAGAAAGTTAAGGTATGCGGGACCTGTTAAACGTTGTGGCAAAACAACCGGTCCTAATAACTGATCTCCTAAAATGCCTAGCCAGATATTCAGACTGAAACGCTGTTGGTGTCTGGATTCAAGAACAGCATGCGGATTTTCGTACGACCGAACGTGATTATTGTGGCAATTGAAAATCCCATTTTTAGTGAAACCGGCTTCATCAGTGAAAAGGATGTTAGAAGAAAAATTCTGGTGTTCAGCAGATTTCCTTAAAAACCACTGACAGAATATCTTTCTTGTTCGGTAGTCAGGACGAATAAGGGCTTGTACCCGTTGGATATGGTACGGATATAAAAGTTGTTGGTGGAGAGTTCTCCAAACAAACTACTTCAGCCGAAATTTTTCTCACACTAGTTTCAGGGTTTTCATCTACTATTGCCAAGATTTATTCTTCAACCTCAGGCATACACAATTACCTTGGACGTACCTTTCGTAAGCGCATTTTTTGAAGGCACCACTATCCCTCAACCGCTGGTAAACGTTTCCAAACATCACATGCGAAGGCCGTTGACGATTGGGAAAAGTCTCGCAATAAAGGAGACGTGCTTCTAAAGCATTCCCATCGGCACGACCATACATGAAAACCATGTCGGCCATTTCAGCATTTGAATAAGGCATTGCAAATCGGAAACTAATTTCCCTTGCGTCGAAAATAAATTCACTACCAGAAAACAGCTTATGAATTGACAGCGAACTGATTAATAACGCAAATGTCATATGAAAACAAAATGTTTTACTTAAAGTTGTTATTTTTTTTGATTAAATCGCATTTATTTGGAAAACAGCGTATGCATAGTACTGCGAGCTGATAATAAAATTTATGAAAACAATTGTTTTACTTTAGAGAAAGTCGTGGTTTCTATAACTAAAGCAACAAAAAAAAAAGCACTAAACTGATAATGAAAATTGTGGCTTTCGTTGATTTTCAAAAAAAACAGATGCACTTATCACGAAAACGGTTGATTTGCGGACCCATGTTCATTAGGGCTTTTTTACTTTTTTTTGATGGTAATATATGCTCCTTAAATATTTAAACGTTTTTTTTAATACCCTGTATATATTCTATAGAAGTAAGGTAAAAAAAATCTATAAAAGACAGTAATTTTTATGTTTATTTAAAGGTTCAATTGAAGAACACCTAATTGTTAGCTATAACCACACCGTTGAAAACCTTGCCCAAATCCAAGCGAACCCGTAACTGTGGCATTTCCAAAAAAGCTTATCAGAAAACCCATTTGGTTAAACAAAGCAATACCTGTGATGCGATGGAATTATAGCATAAAAAGTTACCAAACTCTAATAAAAATATTAAAATTTTAGTATATTTATTCCAATTAGAATTTCTTTTCTAGATTTTGAATGGTTGAAAATTGCCCCAGTTCAACCAGCTGGAGTAAACCCAAATAAAAAAGTACGAACTACCAACCTAAATTGTCCGCCAAATTTAAAAAAAATCTACTACAGATTCGTAATTCTTCTAAATCATAAAATTCTTTTGCTCTACTAAAAACTTTCAGCTATTTAAATCATCGACGCCACTGCTTCATCTGAGTTTACTCTAAAATTACAATTGTCAAATATTCAATTACCACAATTAATTACAGTGAAGATTATGTGATTCAATAAATATCGAGAAAATGGTCCATATGATATTTCCATTTCCTATTAAATTGGATCTCTATCATAAGTGACAAAAACATTCTTTTATGTAAATAAACGATAAAAAAAAACTGAACATCATTAACAAATCGATACGACTAAATATTAGCGTCACTTATATTAATATTATTTTTTATTTATTTTCGATATTTCACGTGTTTAACGAGGCAATTTCTTAAAGATGATTAATTAATTTATTTCAATCACTTATCGTTGGGGCAAGTACGATGTACACTAACATTATTCCAACAGTCTTCCAGTTCCTACATTGAATTCGTATTGATTAATTATATGATTTATCAGAACGGTAAACGTCTAGCAATTTTTTTGTTTTCGAAGGAAAATAGCGAGAAAAAATCGTACATTTTAACGTATTTGTAATGAAATATGTATAAAAAAAAAATACATTAATTTGAAAATGTAATACGTACGCCAAAAATATATTTACAAATTTATTATTTATCCATGTATTTTTTGTATGCAGTAAATGTTCAACAAGTTCTATATTTTTTTCTATACTTCAAAAATAAAGCACCATTAAAATGAGCAAACATTTTTTCAAAGCACTTTCCTTGAACATCTACTGCAATACTGTTCAATATATGTTCAATTCAGTATTGTACTACTTATTTTTTTTTTTCATTATGTAATTATTTAATATATCAAATCATATATATTTATGTACATAAGAGAAACAACACCTTCAAAGAAGATGGAAAACTAGATTACATGTCATTTATAAAGTACGTATTTAGATATTTGTTTCGAAACGTTTTTTATTTTAATTAAATCTATTAAATCATACAAAATTAGGAAACCTGAAAAATATGCAAGGTGAATTAATACATCCAATGTTTATTAATTTATAATTACTTTTTTTCATCTTTCTTTTTTTAGCATAACTTCACTTTCAGATTTTCTTGACAAATAACTTGATTTTCCTATCAAAATTTGTTTGTAGAGGGTAATGCTGACTACATAACTTGTAGAAATGCAAATTTGCTATTACTACAACTTCTACACGCTGAATTTTCTTAGAAAATGCGCAATGTAGAGGATGTGTGTATATGTGGCTGTCATCTTATATTTTAAATTTCCCACCATTCCTTGAAGCCGGTACTAGCGCGATCTACTATATCGTTAGAGCAAATTAATGTACTGTACACTCTAGAACTTCATAAATGAGAACATTATACATTATTTATTGCTTCATACTTAAATTTTCGTACATCTAACTTAATATAAACATAGATTATTAATTCACGCATTCCACCAGATTAAAATTACATTAAAAAACGATTTTCTGAACATATAAATATTCGTAGCAGATATTAAGAAATAAAGAACGTTTCGAACATAAAAAGGGACATACATTAAGCCATCATCAGTATAATATACATATAAAATATATATAAAATACATATAGTCATCGACATATGGCGTTCATTTGTCAAGCAGGGTCTCATAATTATATATCTGAATGATTGTCACATGTCGATCCCTTGTAAAATAACAGTTGTAGATAGGATGATACTATAATATAGATATATAAATATGTGTTATTATCGAGAGAGAAAAAACTCGATAGGAAAATCGCATCAAACGAAGAAACACGTGACGAAAATCATTTTAGAGTTATTTGTTTAGCTAAAACAAAGAAACGAGAAACAAAATAGTAGTGTTGTATATGAATTTTATTATTAATTATGTATTATTCTTAATTATTATAAAAATTGTCTTTATTCAAACACGCATAATATGTATATGTATTCAGTGTATATAAATAATCGAATTTAGTGGTTCTGTTTGTACTAAGGAGGACCAAAAAAAGAGTTGTAAAAGAACGCGAAAGAATGTTCGGTAGGGTTAGGTTCGATAAATATACAAACGAGAGAGAAAAATTAAAGTTCCTAATTATATTTGAAATTATCGTATATTGTTGATATTAATGAGACAGTATCACTAGTAAGTATTCATTTTTAATTATTATTTCTTCGTGTATTTTTATTTTAATAAAAGAAATTGTTTACTTGATTTTTTTTTATTTTCTTTCGTATCGTTTCCTTGGAATTCTACACTTCTGGTTCTTTATTTCTCATTTCGTCTCCGCTAGACTGATGTATTATATTATTTTGTTGTTATATAGTAGACCTGACATGCGTTATAGAAATGTCATCGAGAATAGGGTCCCCAAAAATCTGTTTCAGTTACTATTGTTCTTACTCACACATATATTATTAATTTCTGAGGTAAGTCATTATTTTTTGAAAGAGTATATACATATTTACCGTTCGTTTCGTAAATAATTGTATACTAAATGCAGCGTATTTCATAACGAACATTATCTGTATGGATATTTTAGTTTACGACTGTACGCTTGACTCAGAAATTAGGCATTCGAACGTTTTGGTTAATGTTTTTATGAATAATCATATACTCCAATGAAATTTGCATATAAAAAGTTAATTATTTGCGCTTTCAGATGAAAACCAGTTTTATTTTTTTTTGTCATGTTCCCACAATCCGTCGGTACTTCGTGTGGAAGGCCTTGAACCCATTAATAATCACTATATAGTATATAATCCTGTTTCATTGATAATTCTAAAGGTTTTCCCCTTTTAATTAAATCGATTTGAATTTAAAATTACAAACGTCGTATAAATTTGACAGTTACGCACTTTCGTTGCTAACTTAATTGTTTCAAAATTTGACAACTTCAAGTTGTACTGAGAACAGTATTTTTAATTTTTTAATTTAAAGTTGCAATCTTTAAAGCGTTCGTCATGAGATACCTGCATGCATAACCTATAAATGCAAATTTTAAATATGTTAATTAATATTAACTCAGGAGCACTATTTACGATATTAACATATTTTAAATTTCATCTTTAATGCTAGTAAAGTCCATAATTATATATTTTAAAAATCTAAGTAAGTATTTACCCAAAACAAAATGTTCACAGATTATATTTTTTGTTTAAATTTCGATGAATATCTTTAATTTAAAAGGTAATACCATATAAATACATATCTTATATTAATAAAGTAGTAAGTCAAATGAAATATCAAAAAACAAACCTTTTTCTTGTATTCAAAATTTCCTTTTTGTAATCTGATGAACATTTGCGAACAATCCGCATCATATCATGTGAATTTTAGATAATATACCTAGCTATACATACTACATATGATAGAAAAACTTTCGACTATACTATTATTAGACGAAGATGAAAAAAGAAAACGAAGATGTGAAAGCAAAACAAAACTTTATAGTAATATTACTAAGTTTAAATGTTTATAAAGTTCTCCGATATAGAATTACATAATAATACGATATAATATAGAAAAAACAGAAGTAAAAATTAGGTATATGTGTGTAGTATAATTGTGTAAAAGATCAAATGTATGGTGAAATAAGTTTCTTATTGTTTAAAGGCAAGTCGAAGCTGCAAGATTATTATTTGAACAATCTGATGAATAGCGACTTTTTCACCATGCATTTGTATTAGATTTGTAAACTCAACGGTACTGCAAATACTCCAAAAATGAAGAAGATTGTATAAATCTAATCAAGTGAATAAATATTGTAATTTTAGTATGTATTTAAACTGATGTGTATAAGACCCTATTCTGAAGTGTAACATAATAGTTGGCGGTCTAGGCAATAATATGTACATTATTTTCATTAAAGAAATGGATTCGTATTATGTGGTCTTTTATTTTAAACCCATAGTTGTAACAGTATTTAGTAACCAATTCCTGTGAAGTTATATGAAATTGTTTTAACAGAAAAAATTTGAAATAAATAAACTTCATTGCAATGCCATAAATCGGGATACAATTGCTACCCACGATATACATAAGGCGGTAAGGTCTGAGCGCTTTGACATCAGCAGGCTGTGACATATTTTGAAGTAGGTTGTCGATCATTCACACATTGAGATCGGTTCTTGCGTTTTGAATTGGTTTATCCAAATTATATTGGTTTTATTTTAAAAAATACCGTGTAGTGATATTTCCGTACTTTGTTGGTAATACCTGTAATGTTTTTCTAGTGTTGTATAATCGATAAAACCTTTTCTGTAACGATAAAAACAAGGTAACCTAACCTAACATGGCGTCGACTGTTTTGCATGTTTTGTTTGTGAGTTATACTTTGTAAATAAAAGATATTTATTTGAAAACACCGCAGATTCAAGGACCGGTGAGACTATAACTGTAAGTTTAAAATATCCTAGGCTTAAAAAAGATGCTATTCCAACTCAATTCCCTAACTATCCGTTGGATTTGACAAAAAACGTGAAGATTTTATTGTTCACATAGTTTTATATTCTTACGATATATTTAACAAAACTGTTTTTGAACACGAATAGATGTTTTTAAACGTGTGTAATAAATGTTCTGTTTCAATACAATATGTTTTAGATTATATTACCGAACGTAGCCGTTTTGGATACTGATATATGTAAATGTCATATTCACAGCAATGAACGTATTGCAACAATTATAGTAACTTACTCTACAAATACCCTATTTAAAAATTATTGTGGGGAAAGTAATGATAGATTAGGTAAAACACCACATAATAGGAAATTAAAGACCATGATTAAATAGCATGTCTGTAAACTTTCTCGTGAAATTGAACAAAATTTCAAATAAAATTGCAATTACTATATCATTTCAACCTTAGTTTCGTCCAAATACATGTACAATTACAAATAATAATAATTAGTGGATTAAATATCAACCACAAATACATCTTTCACGAAAACGGAGCTCGAAGAAGGGCTCAGTTGACGACTGGCACCCCTCTTTAAACCGGATTAAAAGTGGATTTGAGTGGATTTTACCCACTATTAACTTAACTTTTAAAAGAAGTTGATTTTGCACCCAGATTGAAACGTATTCTCTGTCAAATTCACACATGATAATGCAGAAGTCTAGAAATACAAACAACCAAAGCAGCAGAAATCTAAAGTTTCTTTAGCTGTACTTCAAACTAGAGCGGGTTCATCTCCAAAAATGTAGGCACACCTAATAGCACAGATAAAAGAGCCTTATACACATTTAATAATCTATTTAAATTTTAAAAGATGACACAGTAATCTTTTTCAATTTCCTATTCTTTCCGTAATAACTCACCTGTATAGGGGACGCCTCCAGTGTTGACATGTTAGTCCATGTACCCCAATGTTAAAAGTGGATTTGAGTGGATTCTACGCATTGTTAACTTAACTTTTAAAAGAAACTCATTTTAGGCACAGATTGAAACGTATTATCTGTCTAATTCGCATATGATATTACAGAAATCTAGAAATACAGAAATTTGGCCTACTTACCAATGCTTTTGCAAAGCGTTTTCGTTTCACAAATGTGTGTCCAAATAATAGCTTGAAATTAACTCTCTGTAAGACCCGTTTATCTGTGCTGATAGCATTGGATTAGTTATATCTCTAAAGCTCTATTTGTGCTAATATTTTACAGTATTCGTTATTTCTAGGTGAAGCTCTGCCATTTATTAATAAGAATTACTAAACCTATAATCGATAAAGTAGCGCACTGTTTGATTTTACAGATTTCTTTTGCTTTAACATATTAATTTTCAAAAACACAGTTCTATTTTTATAATCATTTTTATATAACATTTAATTTATTTACGTATTTTCCTTATGAAAATTGAATGGAAAATTGCATATGTCCTTCCTCCCTTTGATAAAAAAAAGAGAAACATACAGAGATCTAACAAACTTTTAGAAATTTTCGTTTAACTTTCATTTATTATTTGAAACAGGATAAATTAGCAATAAAGCCCCATTTTAAGAGTAATAATGATAATGTAGATCAACGATAAAGGAAAAATAAATAAGATAAAAATAAAATATTTGTGGCACAGAATGTATGTCACTAGTAGCAATAAGAATCATGTACGGTGTTTACTTTTGAAATCGGCGGTAATCGATGCCATTGCATTAACTTTGAAACTTTGAAGCGATATTATTATTACTCCTGCCACGGAGATACGCATGTACAATAAGTTCCATTTAAATCTCAACTCGAATACCTACCACCATCCTACCACTAAAGTTGGCACAGAACACCAAATGATATTTTGACAGGTCCAAAGAAATAATAGCAAAATAAGTTGTCTTCGGATGTTTTTATCAAAATGTAAGTTGTTTAAATCGTAGAATAGACAAAATGAATATCCGTTTTTACCATTGCAAAATTCCGTCGTACGATTAGCACACTGTCGGCCTCTAATTTGCGTCTTTATGCTTTATTTTTAGAATAAATATGGAAGAGAGTAACATGTCAGAAAATGACGTTAATGATAAAGGAAACGACGACGAAAACGCGGATTGTGAACCTTTGGAGAACGCGAAACGATTGAAGACTGATAGTGACTCCAATGTAGAAAGATCAGACGAGTCAAGCAGCAAAGAATCAACAGGCGAAAGCCTTTATACGTTATCAGAATGTGCCAGCACGAGTAATAGCGATAGTGGTTTCTTGGGTTTTCCGAAAACTAAAAACGCGAAAAATAGGAATTATAGAAATAAAAGCAGAGATGAGGATGAGAATGAGGAGAATGACAGGTGAGATGTCCAATTGACATTTTTGTCATGTAGTGTACAAATATATAATTTTTATTTTTAAATATTTCAAAATTTATTATTTATTTCTTTGAAATTATTACATTAAATAGGACAAGGAACATTATTATAGATAAATGCAGGTTATATAAATACTTAAATAAAGAAAATCAAAAATATGCTACGATTTATTGTAAGTATCGTGCGTCGATCGAATTAACCTTAAATTTCTGAATGTGATTATTTTTTTTTATTATTTTTGTTCCCTTGAAAAGGACTTGCAATATATTTAAAGTATAATATCCTTTTAGCTTGCCACCGGCAGAAACAAACCAAACCGAAGATAGATCTCCACAAAACAGTTCTATACTTGATCTTGATTCGGAGCTGTCAGATACCATAGATTATTTCGAAAATTCATCTGTGATAAACGATAGTGACTCAAAGTTATATAATAAGCCAGCTGTGTTAAACAAACAGAAGCCGAAGCATAAATGGTTTCTCGTCAATGAGGTTGTAAATAGGCAATTAGGTAGTTCAAACAACTTAAATCCCGACCTCTTCTATTCACGTTGCTACGGTTCATTGCATTGCGTCCAACGTTTGGAGTTGATGTACAAATTGGAGAATCATAAAGGTTGTGTGAATAGCTTAAACTTCAGCCAGGATGGGTCGTTATTGGCCAGTGGTTCGGACGATCTTAAAGTGGTCATTTGGGATTGGAAATGTGGCAACAGTTTACTGTCGTTCGAGACCAAACATAGAAGCAATGTATTTCAGAGCAAATTTTTACCATTGGGCGGGGATTTACATATCGCAACATGCGCTAGAGACGGGCAAGTTAGATTGGCTCAAGTATCAATTCAGGAAGGTTTGAGAAGCAGTAGGAAGCTGGGATCGCATAGGGGTCCTTGTCACAAGTTGGCCGTACTCAAAGATCAACCGCAGGTGATTTTAAGCGCTGGCGAAGATGGGATTATCTTTAGGCATGATTTGAGGAATTCTAAGCCTGAAAGGTAAGTGTAACACAAAGGATTTTTTTTACAGGAACTATACCCATTCAGTATTTCATAGTTCCGAGAAGAGGGAAAAAGACGCTTATGCAAGTTGTTAATCGGGGAACCCCAGAAGTGATCATTTGTCACATTATTATTAGAGTTTAACATCAAGATCAGTTAATACATTTTGGCTTCCATCGGTGACATAATTTTCCTTCGAATTTCCAACGTAATTAATTAAATTAGTGTACTGGGTGGCCAAATAAGAATGGCAGCCGGCTATATCTCAGAAACTAGTAGTCACAAAGCTTTTGGGTATAATCTTTGTTAATAAACGTGGCCAAACCGAAACACTGGAAGTTTTCATTGTGTTTTGTCTGATTAAGAGTTATCGAAAATATATGCATTTTATTCCCAATTCAGTTCCCTTTCTTTTATGTTGAACACATTTTGTCGTGTCTTCTAAAGTAAAGTAGTGGGCAGACGTCAATTGCTTTTTTAAATAAATGTTGGTTACTCCAGTTAGGCTTAACCGATTTTCACCATCTTGGCCTCGTTTAAAAGAGCTTTATTTGATCTATCAAATGCAGTTTTGGTCTACTTCTTATGAATTGTACCCTTACCACCAGAGGGCGTTATCTGACTTTATTACAAATAAAGCGGATTTTCGCAAAACTTTTAAATAGAACGATATATATCTATTCACCCGGAAAAGTGGGAATTAAAAATTCATCTCGATATCTTTTCCCTAACCGGAGATATTAACGAAAAAATGTAAATATTTGTTGCACCTGAACGACACGGTTTTGTCGACTGTCTGCTATTTTATTCAAATTTCTAAATATAACCATATTAGTAAAAATAAAAAAATATATCCTATTTCAAAGATAATTATTCATTTTAGTGCCTTGGCCACGCTCGCCAACGGGCAGCGGCGTTGTTTCGATTAGGCCTCGGGTTCTACTAGAACTATTGTGTGTAGATGTTTGTTGTCGTAAATACTTTCGCGTAGTTGTTAAATAAAAATAAAATAATGCGTGCTCAAACACTTACCATTTTAAGAGTCCCCGGTGAAATCGCAAAGTGAATAATGTCTGTTAAATATCTGCAACATTAGATATGTTTCCACAGTTGTTTCGGCAAACCGAGTGCGTCGTGAAGAAAAAGTGTGTTTATATGCGTTCTACATCTAGTGACGTTATATTTGCGTAATTAAAATAATCTTTGGAACAACTTAACAGTTCTGTTGACGCAGCTTCACAAGTTTGTCTTAATGTGCCAAAATCAGAACCTTTCTCTAAAACACTTTCAAACCTTTCTAGAACACAAACATTTTTTGCGTCCTCTACCGCGCATAGCTGTGCGTGAACATGTTGCACTATTTGCAGAGATTCCACTAACGACACCGAACGATTTTGTAATTTTTCTATTGCCTCCACTAGTCCGAAGTAATTGTTCTGAATAGTTTTGAAATCCGTTTTGACCTGACTATTTTGAAATTTCGACTGGCTTTCCTTGATAGCTTCCTTTGGATCGAATTGTAAAACCACGTTCTTGATCTCAAAATATTTATGATAATAAAACGCAGCCTGTAACCATGTTCCCCAACGTGTAAGAATAGGTTCTGGTGGCTCAGGCATACGGGGGCACAATCTGTGAAATTTGCGAATACGTTTTGGGGATTTGACAAACACTGCTCTTGTATGCGCTATTAAAGCGTCTACCTCAGGATAACATTTTCCAATACTATCTGCCACATGACTGAAAGCATGAATTTTACACGTAATATGTAACAAGTTAGCACAATGTTTTTTAAGAGACCGGCCTACAGAAAGCATGTTTGAGGCACCATCACTCATAAACATCAACAGTTGGTTTGTTGAAAGTTCATACTTTTCCAATGTATTTAACACTAACTTTGAAATTACTTCGGCAGTACATTGTTGTACTCGTCTGGAAGCTAATAGAATTGAAGGTGACGATTGATGTTGTTCCATTGTACGTACCATTACATTAACCACAGAATGTTTTTTACGATCTGTTGTTTCGTCCACACATAACCACAGTTTTTTATCTTTCAACTCCGATTTAATTCATTTTTCAACATGTTGACGAGCAGATAGCACAATTCTTTGTAAAGATTCCCGACTTGGTAATTTACAGTCCGAATATTTATTCCAAAAGAAGACATATGCCTCCTTGTCTGTAAATTAAACGGTAGATTACATGCAATAAAGGTAACACATAAATTAAATTTAAATTTGTTATGGTGTTGTGTGCATTTTTTTTTTAAGAATGCTGTTTGCTATTTACGTGACATAGACAATCCCTTTTGGACCAACACATTAAAGGGATATTATAAACTACACATTGAATTTTAACGCCATCACAATTTAGGTCAGGCATTTCTGCTGTAAATTCTGTAACTTTGTCCAACATTGATCGTTTTCGCGACGTAGGCAACATTTTTAAAACGTAGAACTACGAAATAGTATTTACGGCAGCGTACATGTATACACAACAGATCTGGTTGAGACTCGCAGTTATACTGAGGGTTGTATCGAACCTCCGCCACTGCCCGTTGGCGCTAGTGGGCAACTCTACTAATTACAGAACATTTAGGATTAGAAATATATTTATATATCTTAATATTGATATAAATATTGCTAATTTAAAGAAACTTTTGAACAAACTGAGCTATTGATTATCATTAAATTGCTTACAATAGCTTTTCAATAAGGCAGTCTCTGCTCCCAGCGTTTACAAAAACAGCTGGAAATGCTGACCCTGATTTTGTAAACACAAATTTGTTCTTCTTTTTAAACTTTCGAAAACATTTTGTAGGCGCTCTACCGGAATATTTGCGATTTCATTCGTAATGGCTTCTTGCGTCTCTTCCAAGTTGTGTAAACGGTGACGAAGAAGGCTATTCTTTAAATAGCCAAATAGAAAAACATCAGGAGATGTAAGGTCTAGTGATCGTGCTGGCCATAATCCTCTACTTATTATTCTTCCTGGAAAAAATTGTTGTAAAAATTGGATTGTAGCATTCGCTACATGAAGAGGTGCTCCGTCTTGCTGAAAATACCCGTCTCGTAATTCATCCTCACGCAGTTGATTTATAAATGGCTCCAGTATTATTTCTCTATATCGTTGAAATAAGTTTTAGCACTTTGGTAATTTTTTGTGGGACTAATAATAAAAGAAGTACCTAAACTGTTGGCTAAAATAAAGTCCATCAAAATGTTTTTAATCTTAGTCGTCATATGAGATAATACTATACACCACAATCAACATTAATAAATGTAAACATATTGAATAAAATTGGGGAGTCAAGTCTGGACATTGTGTAGATTGTTTTAGTTGTATATCTAATATGAACGATTTCTAGAAAGAGATGAATTGTAAATATTGATTATTCACATTAAATTTTTAATATGAATAATTAGGTTATTTTAACGCTATAAAATTGTATCCTTCACAAAAAATATTTCAGTTTTTATTTGCTAATGCAACGGCAGTTCTTTTTAATAATTTTTTCAACGTTTTATCCAAGCCTTACTTCAAATTTGACCGACTTCATTTTGTTTTATTTCCAGGGTAACCAATGTCAAAAACGGTGAGAATGAACTAGCCCTTTATAGCATAAGTTCACATCCGCTTAATTCGAATGAATTCTGCGTTAGCGGCAGGGACGAGCTGATCCGTACTTATGATCAACGGAAGTGTGGTTCGGGCGTACCTCCCCTAAAATTATATACACCGTTCAAGGTAAAAACTTACATCAAGTCAGTAGAGATGATTTTGGAACGATTTTAAATTTGTAGAAAAGCGCCCATTGCCTTTCATACCACGTTACCTGCGCTGTATATAACCACAACGGTTCTGAAATACTCGCCTCCTATAACGATGAGGATATCTACCTCTTCGACGTGAACGGTGGGGAGAACACATTTGTCCACCAGTACATGGGTCATAGGAACGGGGCGACCATCAAAGGCGTCAATTTCTTCGGCCCGAATTCTGAGTATATTGTTAGCGGTTCCGATTGTGGTAATGTCTTCTTTTGGGATAGAAATACGGAAGCTGTAGTGCAGTGGTTCTTAGCGGATGATAATGGCGTTGTAAGTATACGTTTACGGGGAACTCCGACAATGTAAAATCGTTTTTTTTTATAAAACTCACAAAGTCCTTTATGACTTAAAATAATAAGAATAACGACAAAGTAAAGTGTATTTATATAGCAAATAACACTAAGTATCGGCACACTCCGCACCATACACATGATTAATTAATTAATTCGGAACAGCCGTTTCAAGAACCCGTGAGTCCCCATCTTCAGCTGCGTGACCGAATGATCTGAGAAAAAAACCTAATTCTTCCATCCTTGCCTACTTTTATCGCTTAATACTAAAACATGCGAAATATACGAAAAAATAGACGAAAGGGCCCCTTATTATTGCAGCACCAAACGCTAACATTTGGCCGCCCCACCCCTATAAAAATAGAGCAAGACAAAACTACGTTCCTTCTATTCGCGTTTCTTCCGCTTACGCCTTAAAACTAAAACATGTGAAATACACGGAGAAAGACGAAAAGATCTCTTGTCATTGTAGCACGTTACTTAAACCATATGGCCGTTTCACCCTAATAACTCAAAAAGGCAAGAGTAATATAGGGGCGCATTATCTCTATTCAACAGATTTGTGTTCCTTTTTATATAAATAGTTACGTTCTTAATCAATTTCAGGTATTCTAATTTAATATTATGCCCGGTTTCGTTTATGTGTTGTGCTACACTTGACGCTTCTGGCTTCCCGTACTTGTAGCATTTGATGTGTTCATTGAATCTATTAGATTGAATGAACACATCAGGTGCTACAGGTACGGGAAGACGGAAGCATCAAGTGTAGCACAATACCTTGCAGCGGTAACTTATTTTTGGAGTGGAGTGGAGTAAAATGTAAATAAGAATAGGTTTAATTCACATCAATTGTCTTGTGATCAATTCATTGATACTAGAGTAATGTGAATGTGTTATCGACCACTATGTATAATAGTTATTATATGCGTAGGTATTATGTTATAAAAACGACTAACTGGTAATTCACTGTGGAATTTCCTTACAAGCATTTTTTTGTCGTAAGACTAAACAGTCAATAATTTATATCCTTTAGACTGTTTTGATTTCTGCTTACTCAGTTCATGCCGCCTAACGGCTCGTTTTCCTTGTTGATTACTTGTCACCCTCTACATTGGCCGTCTATATGCAACGCACACTTCGCGCATCCATACGGCACGGCCCTGCCCGTGTCAATTATAACGTGAAAGAACACTATTAGAGGTTGGAACACTTTTGAATTCGGCAAGATTCTAATCGGATCAGCTAATGACTGTAGTAATCGATGTTCAGAAGTGAGAGATGTTGGGTGTATTCCATTATTCGACGCCACACCCCACAAAGACTCAAAATAAATAAAATTTTACTTATACCCGTGTATTTCTTTTATTTTAGGTTAATTGTGTGGAGCCGCATCCGCAAGTGCCGTATCTCTGCACGAGCGGCTTAGATTGGGATATCAAAGTATGGGTACCTTCGTACGAGTCGGAGCCTAAGCTGGCCGACTTGTCCAATACCATTTACGAAAACTTAAGCGATAGAATGCGATGGGCGTATACGCCTGACATAAATATTAATAGTCGGATGTTCTGGATGGTTTGGAGACATCGCGATGGAACGCGGGTTAGTATGACTTTTATTTATGTATAATTCTTCTTTTTTTATAACCAAATACCAGTTTAATTTGGTCCATAACTTAACTACATGTAAAAGGCGAAAAACATTGGCTTCAGAATTTAGGTAATACACTCAAATTTGCTATTCGTCTTTCACGAAAAACGTTCACTTCCCAATTCAGTTTCTTGATTTGTAATTGCATTATAAAAGTTAAACTACAATATTTTCTTGAATTAAAATATTGTTCTTCACTTCTAACCTCGATAGCATCCACATCAATTGGGCTTTGTCGTATCTGTGTAAGGCTGTTATACAGATTGAGAGTCGGTCCTATAGTCGCATCTGGTCGCACTTACCTTGATCGAATATATTCGGAACGGGGGAGGGGATATTCGTTAATTACACAAATATGTATTATGTCACATCTTTTAACTGTCATTTGCTTGCAGTTGACGTTTTAGTTTTAAAGTGTTACCTTATTTGCATTATTTTGACTCTCTGTTAAACAATAGATGCCTTTTGGCAGAGCTACAAACTAAAATTGTTAACACAGTACCAAATATTCCACATGAAGTATTGTCAAACATAGATAAAGGCTTTTATGGTCAATTGGGATTTTGCTCATGCAAATTTGGAGGTCCTTTCGAAAATCTATTAAATTAATCAAATCTTACCTATTGCATTTACGAACAACCCAGTTTTTTAGACTATTCTTGTTAGATTTATTATTTTATTTTATATACCTAATTCTTTAATTAAACTCAACAAAGTCTTTGTTCGAGGCTATTGTTTTTATGAAAAACCATACTATTATACTTTACGATCGCGTTTCTCAAACGTTTTTGGACACACACTTGCCGTTAGCAAATTGTGTTTCGTCGTGAAGATGAAAAAGAAACGAAATGTATGACAGACTGCAGAAATACAGGCGTAGCTATTCGTATTACAGTTGCATAAGTATTCCGGCGGGTCCAGCGCAGCGTTTAAATAGTGCTCGGTTTTTAAAAACGCCACAAAAAATGTCGACAGTAGCTTTTAAATGCGTGTATTATTCCCTGGTCCATAGGCTAAAGCTTGGAGCTAGTGTTTAGTGGCATAAACACTAATTTAATACTACGTAAACCTTTCACTAGAGGATGTGTCAACCAATAGGATAATTTTTCTATTCTTCAGTAATAACTCATCCCACAATCTCAGTTCTTCTATAAACAAATCGCCAGTCATCCATGCTTTTTTATTTGATTTATAGTTCACAGGAATTTGTTTGATGTGTTTGGAACATCGTGAATTTTATGCCTTGGCTACCACTAGCAATTTTCTTTTTTCACTTCCCGTTAAATTAGCGCACAGAAAGAAGGTTAATTTGTCTTTTGAAAGCTTTTGAAAGGTTTTCCGAATATGGTGTAATTGTTGTAATATCTAACCAAGTTCGCTTTAAACAGAAACTATTTCTGTTAAGACTCTGAAAATGATTCGTATTATACGAAAGTTCATCATAAGCAGGTTCGCAATAAAAGGTATTTTTTAATATTATTTTGATGGCAAATATAACGGGACCCTTGGTTTTGGTACGCAACAACCGGTAGTTCGCTTTAAGCGGGTTCGTTTTAACCGATCACTACCGTATTGGTATCACTCACCGTTTCTTTTTTAAAACTTCAAAATTTTCACGGTAATTGTTAGCTAATAACATTGTAAGTATTACTGAAGTAAAATTGAAGTCATATCCTACCTCCATAGTTTCACAACGAACTAACAGTTCCCAGAATTTAGGATTTTAGAACTATATGGTTCTAACAGCGCACTCGTTTTAAAATTGCAAAGAACTAGAAGTTCGGACAAACCTAATATAAGGCTAGATTTCACATTTTCAACATTCCCTGCTCAGAGGAACTGGTCTTAATGAAACTTAGTACATTCGCCATCCTCAGAGAACTATATAAGCGCATTTTGACATCAACGTTGTCTTTGAAGGAATGAAATTACATCCTAAAATTGTTTTTATTACATTTAACCGGTAGATATACAGAAAAAAAAATTATAAGTATATGGGGGTACATTGTGGGCAATTAGTGGTATTTCCGATGTAACAATTATGTACATTTCCAGAGAAACTATACCGAACAGCTGTGGACCGATCTTAGTTCCGAAAATTCCCGAAGTACCTCCGAAAATTCAGAGAGCGACTCCGACAATGATTCGGACGGCCCGCCCGGATGTACGACCTCATAAGCAACGACCACGCCCTCTTCTCCCCTCCCATTAAATAGTATTTTATTATTCACATATTATTTTTAAATTATAGATATATATACATATGTTAAATTTACGTTATTTTCAGTTGTATACTGCAATTATTGGATTTACAATTAACCTGAATTATATTTTATTTATCGTGAAGTTGTATTCCTTTTAATCATTATCTGTTATCGAGTAATAGCTGCTGAAATAATGATTAATGATGATAATAATACTGTAATTAAAGTGTTTGATAGTAAAGTGATTTCTTATTTAAAATTAAAACCTGTTTTTTTTTTTAATTTACTAAGTTCCCGACTTCCGCATACGGTATAGATTTCTTTCCTAAGAATGTAAAACAGCAAAAAAAAAAGTAACAATAATTTATTTTCCATGAAGATAATGTTTACGATATAAATGACAATTTGATATCAATTTGAACATTAAAATATCCCTATAATCTGAGCTAAACCGGCATAAATTGTGAGTGTAAATCCTCCCAATATCAAAGTAACGATAGCCTTGATAACCAAACCAATCCACGGGCCTGTTAATAGTATATCAAAAAGAAAATCTAAAATTAAATTCTTATACGCAGAAAATAATAAAAGAGCTGTAACGATAGGTTTTAGATTATTCTTCAGGTCATGTCGTGACCATAGCCAAACAAGAGTTACTGTCGCAATGTGATGAAGCAGAGATATGTTAGATTCCAAACATTTCTGAATGTATTTCCAATCGAATTCGGCTCCTCGTGCTCCAAACCACAACAATAACGCACGGGATAAAATTACTTCAGCTGTGGCCCAACCAATACCAGCGGTTAACACTTTACTATGTCCTTTACCCGGGATTCTATTTAATACAATATAAAGTCCTCCTAAATCGATTACATCTACAGTAGTTTTAAGGAATTCCTTAAAAAATTATATTTGTTAACCGTAAAGCTTCAAAATGTAAAATTTACATACACTTAAGACATCGCTGCCCAAATCGGAATCATTATCTGGAAAGAAAGTAGCTAATATTAACATTTTCGCTAACTGGGTTATCATATAAATTAATCCAGCTTGAATGCATTTCCAAAAAGCCCCATATTCAGATCTGCAAGAGTAAAATTTTAATTTTAAAGCTTCCTTAGTAAACAAACTTGACTAAGCACTTACAATCCTGAATATTTATAGGTGAGGTAGTACGGAACGTAAATTAACGCAATACAATTTCCAAAATGATATAAAGTCATTTTATTTTATTACAAATTATATTCACAAGATATTACATTTGAGTTAAATTGAGGTTAAAAAATTATTAACACAGAAATTGTCAAAAATTTGTCTCATTACGACATCTATGGTTAATGTTATTAACTAGTAATACAGGCTTCTATTTGTATTAATTGTTTTAATTAATTAAAATTTGAATTTATTATTTTCTTTTTACTTGAAAATTACATATTTAAAGGAAATTAAACTAGTTTTGTAATTTACTATTTGAAGCCATGTTATTTGTAGCATATGATATTATAGAAATCTAGATATTAAATTGAGAATTGGTTACTAAAATAAATAATTACTATTAAATTGGATAGATGATGCCATGTTTTACTTTGTTTTTAGGAAGATTTTAAGTTTTTAAAGTTATATATATATTCAATAATTACTTTATTAATTTTCTAAAGTAGCTTAAAATAACAGCTTATCTTCACTTATGTAAAAAATGATTATAATACTTACAAATATTTAACCGATGTTAAACTAATAATGGTTAAAATTTATTATTGTTCAGTCAATATTTACTGCCGTAATTTCTTCCAGAAAGTAAATAGTATATCAATAGATAACATAAACGATCTATACTTTATAACTATAACCATTCATAACTTTTTGCTCACACAAATTACATTAGGCATCAGATGACACTACTGTTGTATTATGTGTATACACCTGGCATCATGCTTTTGCATAGCTCAGTACAGCTGCTTTTATTGCTTATCATTCTAAATTGATGCATGTAAATACAAGCGACATCAACAAATGTGTCATCTCCCTTATCGGTGATTGTTAATAGTTAATCATTACATTTATAAATATTTTATAAACAATACGTTATTTTGTAATTTAAGTGTTAAAGTGTATAGGGAAGTGACAGGCTAGCTCGTGTTAATCGGATTTTCGTTTGAATGTAAAGAACAAAAGCATCCAAGGTAAGTATAAAGGAATCGATTCCGTTAGCTAATTCCATTACTAATTATTATTCTAGATGCCAATCTTATACAGCGTCATTTATAAAGGAACAATGATCCTTGCGAAATACGCCACTTGTGCTGGTAATTTCGCAGAAGTTACCGCTCAGATCATTGAGAAGATTCCCCAACGCGACGATAAACTCACTTACACTCACGGAACGTACTTGTTCCATTATATTTCAGAAAGCAACATAATTTTCCTATGCATAACGGATGATGTAAGCATATTTCCGTATTTTAATCAAAATAAGGGATTAAACGGAAAAATTCCCATAGGCATTTCAAAGGTCGAGAGCGTTTCTTTTCTTGAACGAAATCAAAAGGAGGTTTCGCTCCACGTACGGATATAATATAGAAAATGTTATGCCTTATGCGATGAATACTGAATTTGCAAGGGTATTGGCGAATGAAATGAAGCATTATTCGGAATCACATGATTTAGATACGATATCGAAGGTTCACGGGGAGTTAGATGAATTGAAGGATATTATGGTGAAAAATATCGGTGAGTTACATGAATTTTTAAAGCTTTTTTAATGATAACGATCGCAATTAATTCTTTAAATTTACATAAAAAACCCATTATCTTAAGTAAATAAGAATATATCGTGGGAAATAGGGGAACCCCTAATTTCAATTTTAACAATGAAATGAATATTGTAATGTTCACGTTTTCTTTATTTAAGTTTATTGCGGCAATAAATCTGGTAAAAAATTTATTTGTATTGAAATTTAAAAACACTCAACCTGATACAACAGCAGTTCTACATTTTACGCTTGATTATCAATAACTTTACAGCTATGTGCATATGTATTACGTGGCTCTAGGAAAACTCTCTATAATCGACATTGTTAAAAAAAAAATGATTGTGGAGGATGTTTACATAAATGATTATAATAAAATGCAAATGAGGATTATCTTCTTCTTTCTCAAAACCTTGGCACCCCAAGGTTATTTTATTATGTTTAACTCTTCATCTGTCGGGTGCCCTTTCCGAAACACTTTCGATCAGGTGTGGTCTGTGGAGATCAAACTAATACAGCCTCTGGAAGACACTAACATGTCTTTCAGTGCTAAATTCGCGTAAATATGTTTTATTCGAACCTTTTTTCTATACACAGCTTAATATGAGATTAATTCACCGATTTTTCTTCTATCAGTTAAATTTGAAAAAAAGCTCACAATTTAATTACATATTTTCCAAAATTTGAAAACAAGGCCTAAATAAATGAATATAAAATTGCTTTATAAGAATATTTATTTAAAAATATGGAGATTATTATCAAAAAAGATAAACATTAAAAAATAAAATTCTAGGCCTAAGTTGAAGGGGGTCAAACTGTGGTCTCCATGTTTTCCAAACAATCTTTGCAGCATGCCTTTATGTGGTTCATGCACCACCAAAATTTACATATTTTGCAAAACAGCCAGTCTTTTGCAATATTTGTATTATTGTACATAATAAATAACCACACATTCACTTTGTTACGTTGTGGTAACAAATTGTAATTAATTAGGGGAATAACCGAATTATCACGTACACCAGAAAAGTAGTCGCTTGTACAAAGTTGCCAAACAAAAATGCACAGCGCTGTCAAATGAAATGAGATGGTAACAAAATTTCCAACTGCAAGGCTGCATTCAGATTTTCACACCGTGTGCGCACTGTGCTTCAATTTTCGTTCAGATTTCAAAGTTGTTTTGTCTGGTTAAGACATCCACGGTGCTCATATTTAACGCTCGGACGACAACCTTTCGTCCCGGTTGATAGCTGGACGAAAGTTAGGCGACTTGCGCACTAACTTCAAAACATACGGATAGCCTAGAAAAATCCAAGTAATTAAATATTTCACAAGCAAAAGAAAATTGTCTTGCATGTTTTTCGCGGAGTATGGCAAATGTAGAAAATATATGATTGTTACAAAATTTTAATGAAAATTAAAAAAGAACAAGAATCAAAACAAGCGCAGCATAACGAAAAGCAACAAAATACGACAAACTTTGTTGGTGATTTAAATAAATTATCCCATTCTTTAGATAAGTTTAGTCACAGTATTGATAAATTTGCTAATGTTATGTTAATTATATATTTTCAGAATTTATTTTTGGTTTTTTTAATTTAAGGACAGATACAATACAAGCTGCAATCAACTATCGATTCTTTATAGTTTATAGCAGGTCTGAAGGTCGAAAACAGCATAACCTAAAAAAAAGTTTAACACCCCGGTCGTTCGTAAATAAAGGATAATTTCTGATGACGTCATTTAACCCTCACACCAACAACATCCCCTAAATTTGAACGCGCCCCTTATATAATATTCTTACACATTTGATTTGGTGGGGTCCGTCAGGACAAAATGCCATGCTAGAGCACTGCACGGGCTAGGAATAGCCCGGCCCGCCCGGGCCCGCGGGCGGGCCTCGTCTCTTTTTATTGCGGGCCGGGCCTGAATTTGTACGGGCCTGACGGGCCGAGAATGTTTTATTAAATACATCGAATGGATATAACGTATGCAGTAAATGCCGTTTAGTTTGTACGCTATCGTTTTGTATTAACAATTTTAATGTATGCAATGTTATGTTACGTTTTCTTTTGGTTAAAGGAAAATGTTTAGAAATAGTGCAGATACAATTACTTAGACGGGCCAAACGGGCCTAAATTTTCTAACGGGCGGGCCTTGTGAAGAGGTAATGAACGCAACGGGCGAGCCTACTCCATACTGTAACGGGCCACGGGCGGGCCGGCCCGTGAAAAATAGGCCCGTGCAGTGTTCTATGCCATGCAACAACTATTTGCAAATTTTGAAAAACTGTAATGGTAGAAATTTTGAAAATAATAAAAAAATTATTTAACATTTTCATTTTGCCGTGTTAATAATCGTACAAATCGCAATTGCGAAAAAATTAAGCGCTTAAAGGGGTGTATTCATCTGAGTGCGAATGGGAACGAGGCAAAATGTCACCGAACGAATGCCTCGTTTGTAAAATCATTTGGATCGAACGAAGTCTGCCGAGGAAACACACCGATCCATCGGTGCATTACTTCGCAGCACACGGTTCTTTTCTCTACGTCGCGAACCCCGACTTTCAATTTTCTTTTTCAACATTACACTGTCTTCATAAACAATTTCACTTATTTCCCGCCAAGCATCCTTTTTTTTAACAATATTGTAATAAGATTTGTCGCCTTTGTTCCACAAAATGGACCTTTCTGATATTCTTTGATAAAACTGAATATTTTTTCATTATTCCAACCCATTGTAGATTATTTTATACGGACTATTTTGCACAATACAAATGTTCATTTACGATATTAACAAAGAACTAATGTAAAAATTTATATTGATGTAATCGACTATTTCAATATCAGAATATTTGTTTCACCAAGTAAAGCACGTGCCTTACAGACATTAACATGACCACGATATTTTTCATTCTTTATTTTACTGGTTAAATGATGTATCCCAATTCTAGCTCAACTGAAATCTGATGATTATTGTAGTATGTATTATAGAACAACGCACGCGGAAAACAATAAAAATTCGGAAAGTTCACATCCACATAACCATTTAGTTTTTATAAATTTCCATGGAAAGCATCGTGTAGACGTTCTATTTTCAGCTCTTCTTTCCGTTATTTGTTCTAATTTTAGTTAAGGTTGTAGGCTACATAACTCGTTTATCTTTTCTTTTTTCTTCCAAAAGAAGTCCATTAAAGCTTGGTCAATTTTAGCTTTTTAAAATTACACTATAATTCTGTTCATTTTTAAGGTTATTATAAACACAAGCACTTGTCACTATATAGAAAAACGCGGGGAAAATCTATACTAATCAACTCACCGTCTCGTAGCTGAAAGAAGACTGGCCGTGAAAATTATGCGTTCCAAACGTACATATACCGGCTAGACTGTGATTGGTTGTTTGGTCAGGTGTCGTACCATTGCCACAGCAACCAGGGCCGCGATTACATAGAATTCAAAATATTTGATTCCAACTTATTGTACGTTGTATTTATGAAGTGTACTTCACTTCATAATATTAACCACGGAATAAGTTGAAAGACGCGGGATATTAAAACTGTATTTTCATAATAATTACGTAATATAGATTTGAGTAATTTTATTTATGAATTGAATTGGATTGAATTCTTAAATTATATATTAAGGAGGGCGCGCTGCCTTGCGGTCTTATGGACACAAGACCCCTGCTTCCCGCTCTCTTGAGCTAAAAATTGTTAAATTGTTTGACGAAGATATGCCGGCACTGCTTTCCCAACAATAGCATCCGCCATCTGAACTGGCCACCATAGTCCCCAGACTTGTCACTCATTAAGCATCTATGGTACGTTGTAAAATGGAACATTACTCAAGGTAAATTGCCTCTAAAAGTCACCTAAAAGAGAAAATCATGGAAGAGCGGAATTCGATTTCGTTTGAGTTATGATATGACTTAGTGGCTACCATGCCAAAAAGAATAGAAGCTGTAATGAAAGCACTTGGTTTAAATTTCTTGATAAAAAGTTGTATTTGTTATTCTGCCGTCAGGTAGAAAAACACCGTATGTGCAATTAGGGAAGCTTGTAGAAAATGGTGGTTGAAATATAGCTGACGAAATTGCAAATTCATTTAATCTGCTTTTTGCATTCTTGATGTTTTTTTTTTTGTTCAAATTATAACGGTTTAGAGAGAATAGAATCAAAATATGCCGAAATCTGACGGTAGTATTTATTTACAAGTAGTTGTATTTCAACATCACATATTCTATACAAAATTAAGCAATACCTAATACATATGCACATAGCGTAGTATATGGGATTCGTAGTGTTTTGAATTGTTATGAATTTATTTAATTTTAGATAATGTTGCGATGAGAGGCGAGAGACTAGAATTGTTAGTTCACAAAACTGAAAATTTGAGTAACAATGTAAGTAATATTTCCTCCATCATAGATATTCAACAACATACCCTCTTGCTAACATTCTCTGTATTGTCCTATATTTTTTTTTTAAGGCGACAACATTCAGAAACACGAGTCGACACTTGGCAAGAACTATGTTTTGGAAAAGTGTCAAATTATATGTGATAATAGGTCTAGTATTAATTGTAATCATATACTTCATCGTATCGATGGCCTGCGGTGGATTGGCATGGCAGAATTGTGTGGGAAATAAGTAGAGATTTTCGTTGATATCTTTTCGTATCATATCTAAATGCTGAAACCAGTAAAAAACCACCAACATTCGATTCAGATTAAGATTTATCGTATGGTTAAGTTATTATTTTTAAGACAAACACTCTCAAGTCTTTAAAAATCTATTTATACATGAATATCGGTACATTGTAATATGCAATATATGAAAATAATATATTTAATATATTACCAATCACAATACTTTATGTAGTATCAACTTACCTACGACTGTGCATAATTTTTTTTTGTATGAAAATTGTATAATTAACTTATTACTATATTATTTACTATATTAAATCTATAATAATCTAGCAAGGGATTATTTTTAACGACTGCAATATAAATCTTATTCTTCTAAATATAACTTTTCCACTTAATTTTTGTTTTTTAGAAATTTTCCGCGTTAAAAAACTGCACTAGGCTCTTAATTTTAATACTAAGAGCATTTAACTTGAATTAAAATAAATATTTGTTTAACTTTATTTTCAAATGAACCTCTTATATAATTCAATTTTCCATATTTTATTATTTCCAAGAACCCTGTTCATATTTATGTTAGAAATTGCTTATTGCTTAACCAACATTTGCAGTCATGGATTAGTTAACATTGTTTGCTTAGTAGAATAAAACAGCTAATACCAAACTGCCACAGCTTGTAGAATCATTTTCCCTTGAAAATTTGATCAGTGGCGTGCGTCTTTCTTACACAAATGAGGAAATAGCATAATTCCGTTTTATGTTTAATATAAGAAGAAATTTTCTTCTTCTTCAGAAATTTTTCGGTAATATTAAAATCAGCATTGTAAATTCTTTATATCTGCTGCAACGGGCAACTTATTTCTTTACTTTTAAAAAGATGGATGATGTTTTAAATCCTATGTACAGCTTGGAAATAATTTTTCCACATTTTAACCTTAAGTGAAGCACGGTCGTAGAGTATGGCAATTAGTGTCTAGATTCATTTCTATTACAATCGTAAATTCACCGAACTGAACACATTTCAGGCTGCAACTTTCACGCGCGCGCAGAAAAGAGGCCTTAGGCACTAGTTGCGTGAACAACCGTGGTGTGTATAAAAGCTGCTATTTGTAATTTATCGATTATTGTTTATGAAATTTTATATATCTGTACCTTATGTATTGTTATAATATAAAAGAAAATAAAGAAGTATGATTTTATATATTTTTTTCTTATGGATATAAATTGTTCGATTATAATTATTTGTGATTCTTTTGGAATACAAGGTAGGTAAAAAAATACAAAAAAGTTAGTCTTACTCGGTAAGTAGCGAATTCACCGTAAAGGGTGTTTTAAAAATTAGTTTATCGTATCAAGTACAAAAAAAAGCAAATATATAAAACAGATAAAAGTATAAACAACAAATTTGTCACAGCTAATTAGATTAAATATTGTATTATAGATAAATTATTTTATAAACTATTTAGCTCAAGATCATTCGCAACGCTTTGGAGAGATAAAATTATCTGGTTCTTACAGCATACTAAGCAAAACAAAATATTTAATAGTGTACTAGTTTAATCTTAAAATGATGTAGTCAATCTATACTTAGCACTGCAACAATGAATGAGTTGAAAAGCGTCGTTCTCATTACAAATCATGTGTTTTTTCCTTTGTTATTTAATATCAATTTCATACTATTTCGAATTATCTTGGACTGTTGAAAAACCGGAATTAAATGATCGTAAAAGTTACAAATTAAAATTGCGTCTTGAGGTTTTACTAAACTAACTACAAATATTTTCGGGAGAATACCATTTTAAATGTAGTAATTTTATTATTTACATCACAAATTCGTAACGTTAAACACCAATTAATTAGGTTCTGTACGTAGTTTTCATTAGCTTTATTAATAATTTGGATATGCAACCTTATTATTAATAATAATAATTAGTCTGGGCAAACAGCGGTAACAGTCAGCGTAGTAGATATGTGGTGCGGAGTCGGCGATTATTTATTTCACGCGTTCACAGCGTCAGTACTAAATCGATGCTGTATGCGAGTAGTCCTATGTATATGTAGGCTGTCGTAACTTATTTCGTAATTGCACGCTTATGTTTGCTTTAAAAATGTCGCAGTTAGGTACGTCGCGAAAACGACCAATGGCAGACGCAGTTAAAAACTTTATAGTGGACATGCCGGACTTAGTTTTTGATGGCGCTAAAATTCAATGTCTAGTTTGTAAAATCCCTTTAATGTGTTGGTCCAGAAGCCATTATCAACGTCACGAGTCGAAAGCAAACAGCATTCTTCCGCAAAAGTGGCATACGAGACCAAGAAAAATTTACATTTGATTTATGTGTTACTCTTATTTTATGTAATCTATCGTTTCGTTTACTAGACAATGAAGCATTTGTCTCCTTCTGGAATAAATATACGGACTGTAAATTATATAGTCGGACATCGATACGAAATGTAGTGCCATTTGCTCGTGAACATATAAAAACAAGAATGAAAACGGAATTGAAAGATAAAAAACTGTGGTTGTGTGTGGACGAAACAACAGATCGTCAAAAACATTCTGTGGTTAATGTCATGGTACGTACAATGGAACCACATCGATCGTCATCCTCCTTCTTACTTGCTTTCAAAAGAGTTATGAATTGTACTGCCGATGATATTTTAAAGGTGGTGTTGAACTCATTGAACAAATTTGAAGTTTCAACTAAGCAACGTTTAATGTTTATGAGTGATGGTGCCGCAAACATGCGTTCTTTGGGCCGATCTCTTAAAGACCACAGTGGTAACTTCTTACATGTAACGTGTAAAATCCATACTCTAAATCTTGCGGCACAAACGATTCCTACATGTTTTCCGCTAGTAAATACATTGATTGCTAGTACAAAGGCAGTGTTTCTAAAGTCCCCGAAGCGTACCCGACTATTTGACAAATTGTGTCCTGATTTATCTGAACCACCACAGCCGATTGTTACATGTTGGGAAACATGGTTGCAGGCTGCGTTTTACTAGAACAAATGTTTTGATCAAGTAAAAAAGGCAATTTTAAAATTCAATACGACAGAAGCTGCAGCAATCAAGAAAAGCCAGGCAATATTTCAAGATAGGTTAAAAGATATTTACAAACTATTCACAACAATTACTTCGGACTAACGGAGGGAATAGAAAAATTACAAAATGTTTCGATGTCGCTAGTGGATTCTGTTCAAATTGTGAATGATGTTCACGTACAGTTATACGCTGTAGAAGGCGAAACAAATTGGTGTGTAATACGAAAATTTGAAAGTGTTTTAGAGAAAGACTCCGATTTTCTTATATTAAGACAAATTTGTGAAGGTGCGTGTGAAGATGCATTAAGTTGTTTCAAAGATTATTTTAAATATGCAAATATAACATCGCTAGATGTCGAACGGTCGTTTTCGGCATTAAAAAACATTTATTCCGCACGTCGTACTCACTTAACTGAAACAGCTGTGGAAACATATCTAATGATTCAAATATTTAACAGATGTTACCCAGTTTGTGATTTCACGGAAGACTTTTAAAACGGTAAGTGTTTCAGCACGTTTTATAATTTATTTCTTACCTCCTATTTTATGTGTAAACTTTTATGCGCTCGACACGCCTCTGACCGTTACCGCATATTTGCCCAAGTTAATAATAATATGCCTTTATTGCGCAAAACTGCCTGTACATGCAAAATAAATATAAAAGTATATACTAATAAGGTAGTGTATAAAAAAAGAAATACAAGACGAGTAGAGCTTGTAGCAGTAAAGCGCAACTTCAGGGCGAAGCCCAGTTACATAATGCCTGAAAACTGCTTTCACTTTACCCCGTTCTATACTGTCTCAAAAATTATTGAGAAGAAATGAAATAAAATAAAAAGTGCCTACAAATAAACTTAACCTACGTTCCGTGTGTGCATCATCTGCTGCTATTATCAATTTTCACTTACACAAAAAGGAAATAAAAGGAGAAAAACCAAACACCAGTTTATAAAAAATTAAACATAGCCGCTGTGCAAGGTCCCATCCGCAGAGCCACTGCAACCGTTGCCACCCCGGCTCTCAAACATCACAGTCTATCCTCGGAACAGCATAGACCTACATTCCCGTTTGAATAGACGAAGATTAGATCGTTTCTATTGAATTGGTAAATGATTTATGCTTTTTATAAATACAATACGAAAACGATCTTTCTAAAGCGAGTTGTGAGACTGTGAATGACAGTTCGATAACGAATTCTGGCATATAAGTAGAGCGGCGTCTTAGTTGTCAATGTTTTATGGTATAAGCAGAGCGTTTGCAACTCCCTAGTATTATACATCATTAATCAGCATTAATCTATGTGAATTTCTAGTATTATAATTCAAAGAGTTTAAGGAAACATTTTGACACCGTTTAGCTTAGTTATCATTTTGAAATTCTCTACTACTCCCAATTGTGGAATTTTTAGTACTCCAAATTGTGGAATTTTTAGTACTCCAAATTGTGGAATTTTTTAAGGAGCCTACACATGCTTTCTTGGCAATAGTTGGTTCGTTCGATCTATATAATTACCAGTAAAGAATTCAGACGATTTATCTCCCTCTAACACATTCTCGAACCTTTGATCAAACAGTTCGGGCAACACAAGTGCCGTTTTTATAAGTCGAGTAAAATATCATCTTTTTCACGCCGATTCTTGGTTGTGAGAGGTTTTTCGACGAGTAATCACAAAAAAAAAATATATAATTCAGACGTGCCTTTACTAGCTGGGAGAACTGCGTTTTAAAATTGTTCGAAGAACTGTTCAATTAAAGGTTCGACCAATTAAGATGTCTGACAGCATTTTTATCGCAGTTCCAAATTTAATTCCTTTTGGCAACATTCTCTTAAAATCCAATTTTTTTAAAAATGTCGATTTAATTTCTTGGTTGATGCGAATTGGAAATTTACCAGGTATGGCCTTAAGTTGGTTGATTATCGAAACCAAGGCAATAAACGTTTCTATTAATTGCGAATTTTATCTTTCAAAGTACCGTAAAAGTGAGTGGCTTTTGTGGTTGACTGGCCATTTTTCAATATTTGTTTTATTTATGCACAATTACGTTATAATAATACTTATTAGCCAAATATAATCTATAAACAATAACAAATCAGATTCGGCGAATAAGTATTATTATAATGTAAGCCAACTTTACGTAACAACACAAACAGATTACCAAAACCTTTATTACTGCATTTTGTCATATTTCTTAAGTTAAAGTATAACATGTGTGATATCGTTGGATTCGCCTTTTGACTACCTTTCCAAAGACGTAAAAATATACAGGTGTTCTATTTAAAATAAGAAAGTTGTTGTCACTTCCGGTAACACCGGAAATCCAAATGAACTGCCGATAAAAGTTAGTTCACAAAAAATAGGAATCTACCTATTTTTTCGAAGAACGTTATAGCTTCTATCGTTCAAGGGTTAATATGGGGAGCAGAGCGGATACTTTAGGATCTCATTGTATAACATCAATGGCAATACAACGATGCCAACAAAATTAAAGCAATACACGTTAATTTCCTCGAAAGTTACGGTAAGTATAACTCTATTCGTATAACGATTAATTATGACAATGTTCAGAACGCAAACATCACATTTCATCGCTCTATCTAACGGTATTTATCGTAAAAATCGAGCTCGGATTTTACACGAACGCGAACGCCTTCGATGAATGAAACGCATACATGTGTATATAGTACACATACATACATACGATATCCACGAACTCGGTCGCACAGGTAGTGTTTACCTATTATGTGGGTACTTTCCAGGGCATACAGTCAATTTTACCGTTTGATTACACAATAGCGGGAATTAATATGATGGGTTATTGGTTGCATCGGGTGATCAAAAAAGTGTTGTGCAGTACTTAATTATTGAAGTATATTAATAATGCCCCATCAATGCAATATGGTTTTTAATAAAAGTGTTTATATTTAAAAATAATCTTTGATATATTTTTTGCTAAAAACAAACCGTTTTTAAAATAAACGAATACAACAGGTTAAGTACAAAATGTTGTCATTTCTAAAGTCATTGTCACAACACCCAAAAAATGTCAAAATGTGTTCATAAGAGATCCAGATTTTTACGAAAGCGATAGTACTATCACTTGCATAAAAATCTGGGACAAGCGACATTACCCATTTTAAACATGTCTTTTGTAAACTATGAAAAAATATGTCAAATTGTCTATCAGTGTCAATTGTAAATGGAAAAGTCATTGTCACACGATTGAAAAAAGTTAAAATGAGGTCATAAGAGTTGTCCCAGATTTTTGTGCAAATGATGGTACACCTCTGTTCAATGAAAAAGCGTACAGCTACATTTTAGCTGTGTAATTTAATCTTTAATTGTTGATTTCACAAAATATTCGTCGCTGTCAGTATTGTCACTGTCACAAAATATATTTTGAATTTGAATAACATTAATTAATTATATCATTTTTGAAGTTCAATTAAGTAATATTCAAAAAGCGCAAATTGTGGTCAAACTTGAATGTGGTTGGTTAATCCGCATGTTGGCGGCAGATTTAGGTGTGAATAACAGTACTATACTGGAAATCAAAAAAAGGTTTGATCTGGAACAAACATTTAGTCGAAAAGTCGGTTCTGGAAGATACAGGAGTATTTGAATTTCGCAAATCGTACTTCGAGATAGATGCTGAACGATTATTTGCAAAGTATATGAAAAAGGCCTAGCCGAATCGACAATGGAACCATTGCTTATGTTGCAGTACTACGCGGCGTACCATGGCAGTCGCACATTACCGCAGTGGTCATCGATACGTCAATACAAGATAACAATCTATTATTTTTTTATTAATACTGTGTCTACTTTTGCGCGGTACTCCTCGGACGGTTCCACTAGTTTCTCGAACATTATAAATAGTACACGCACACCGGTCAGCCGATAATAACCGAACGTCCACCCGATTCCTTGTATGTACATAGTAAACAGCTCCTTTCACGGCGCCTCTGCAGGTACAACCGTTTATCACGCTTTAGTAATTAAAAGTAGGGGTTTCCATTAAAAAAAATAAAGCTACCATATTTTCACCCTATTTACAGCGTGAGACAAAAATCGTTATTTTGTGACCCCCGATAAGACGAACCAGCAATGGTATGACGAACTTTTTCGTAGGATTCATATTTCTCTGTGAAGATTAAAATGGGACACACGGTATATTGGTTCCCGTAGCTTCCACCTTAAAGAAAAGGCGCCTTTTTGCTAACTGGCCAGAAGTTAAGCTATACAAAATGTTAAATGTATGTTATTTTTTTTTTAATTTTAATATGTTAATGCATTGATATGCTTTATAATAAAGGAAAATGGAACAAAAAAAATATACATGTTCCGAAGAAGGCAATAAAACCAATTGCCCAAACGTAAATATAAATTTACCTTGAACCTTTCAGAAAGTAAAAAAAGATCGCTGCAATCACGATTTAGAATTAAGGTAATAAAAATAACGGCTAAGGAGTTACACCATTTAATTGCCATAATGTTTATAGCTTTAGAGTTGAGACGACAGCTAACACACACAACACCCCCATGCGCATGTTCATAATACCAAATAATACGTGATTGTCCGTGTATATTTTCGCAACTCCGTTGATACTACCTCTGGCATCTCTCTTCACTTGGCTTTCACCCTCGATAGGACGGTCACACCCCCTCCTGTATGCATCGCTATGCCCCGACGCAGCACGTCGTCGTACAAAATAGTAGAAACGGAGTTCCTTGCTCATGGAGTCCAGCTGCCTGCTGCAACGGCAGCGACCGTCAGCTTTCAACAGCAGTAGTACGTTCAAGATCGCGCCGATGACATCATCTCGAGCCGCCGCGTTCATTCACTAGTTTTCAGTCGGCAGCTTTTCGCGAAAGAGAGCGTGATGTCAATATTTACGCTTGTCGTAACGAAAAAATAAGGGGGGAAAAGGAAAAGATTTTTTTGCTGAAATAAATCTTTTAAACAAATTTAACTAAACAAATTATCTTCTTCGATCATGAAATCGATTGATTCGTTTAAATTTAAATGCGATAGAATTATTAGGATCCCCTTTAGCCAAATCCTTATTCAAATATCGTTCTCCTTGATCACCCTACTGAATTAAAAAAAAATCATCTTGCAAAATTTTTCAAAATCAAATCGCCATCAGTGCTATACATTTCGTCCTTTTATTAAATAAGAATGGAAGACAGTTCTCCGGATCTAAGCTTGAAATTGAGAAGAGGTTCGAGCGATTCAAGGGATTCCTTCTACATGGATTTCGACAAAGGAATCGACTCTGACATTGAGGAGATGGCAACGACGACCGGTTCGACTAGCGCGGAAACCAAGGAAACAACCGCGAATCTCGCTTCGGCCCCTACGGTTTTAGGAATTGTTAAAGAGGAATCCATGCGGTACGTATCTGTATATGTAAGTTTGATGCGTGCCTTCATGATGAATATTTGATAATTTTTTTACGGAAGGGAAAAAAACGCACGTGTTTGAAAAGGAATTTACTAAGATGTTTTGCGGAACTTAAATATATACGGGCTGTCCCAACCTTCTTAAATTGTAGAATTGCGCCTGTACTACAAGTACTAGGGAGTTAAAATTGTTTGTTAACATAATAGAGATCACAGAGTATTTTCTACAAATATTTCTACATATACAGGGTGATCGATAATTAGCGAACCGGGTATCTACTTTGTTATTTTAAATGGAACACCCAGTATATTATTACGGTTTTAGTTTCTTTATCTAAAAATAAATCAATGCAATATGGATTCTATGTCTATTATCAATAGATTTTTAGAAATTTATAATTTTGTCCTCAATAACCTAAATGCAGATATTTACTTTTTTTAGTAAATTCGAAATGCAAATACATTTTAGCGTAAATTTTTACGAAGTTAAATTAAACACCTGGCCCTATTTAAACATGGTATCAGAACGTCTTGGAAATATACAAGGTGCTCAGAATGGAAGACCAAACATGGCTAAATTCAATCACCGGAAACGTCATTTTTTTAAATAACACCATATTTTTTTTGTATTCACCGTATAGAAAACTCATATCTTTGACATTTTTGTATAACAATGTATATATACGAGGCGTGTTTTTATAGTAAGTACCGTATTCAAATAAAACAAAAACAAGTAAACTTTTCTTAACAATTTTATTTTTACATGAAAGCCTGTACCTTATTCTACTTTTCTACATAATTTCCATCGTATCGTACAATCAGCTTTACAATCCCGTCGCCATAGAAGTCTGCCGCCTGATTTAACAACCACTGCACAACAATCGCTTTAACCTCATCATCGCAACTCATCAGGTAACGATGAAATCTGTTCTCTTTCACTTTTTCGTCAACTTTCTGAACCAAATCGTCAGTAATGACAGAAGTTCGCCCACTTCGTTCCTCCTCATGGACATTCGTGGGGCCATCTTTAAAAGCCCCCACCCATTTCCGTTCCATTCCATCACTCATAATGTTTTCTCCCTACACTTCACAGATCTGACGATGAATGTCGGCCGATTTAATGCCTTTAACACTAGGAAAACGAATCACAGCGCGTATTTCACAGTCGGCGGGATTCTCGATCGGCGGAGACATTTTAAATAGTGACAAACAAACGTAAACACGGTCGAATCTTTCTGTAATGGCGTCTGTGACTTGTCAACGGATGTAGGTACACAGCGCGCAAGCGTAGAAAGCTGCCGCAGCGCTCACGGTAGCAGAATTTCAAAACAGTATTTACTTTAAAAACACGCATCGTATAATATTCAAAGTAAAAGAGATATTTATAGTCAAATGTGAATCTTGCATTTGAATATTGATATCCAAATGTCTAATGTCATCGTTGTTTGGTTACCATGGCAATAGTAAACAAAACATTGACATGGACGTGTCTAAATTGTCGTTTCAAAATCTCAAGCCCATTTAACTACCCGGAACCGTGGGAATATATAGTTAAAAATAATAAATTTATTACAATATTTTCACATATTTCTTACTTCCGGTTTGACAGGAAATGCTTCCTATTTATTTTTTTAATGGGATATCCGGTATATTGTTGCATTTTCGGATGCTTCTCTTGAATTCATGCCAACTTTCTTCAATATTCTCTATACCCATCCATCCTAGTTTTTGAAATAATCGAGGTAATTCAAATTTTATTCTATTGAGTATTTCTTGGAGTTTTCGGCAATGCATCAACAAACTTTTTGTACCAACTAAACTCTAAAAGATAGTGTAATGATATAATTTTCAACTTCGAACGTAGTTATCATCAGCGGCACCTATAGTGTGTTCAGTATGGCCACCTGTTCAATTTCAAAATCCCTCTGGCGGCTTTTAGCTCCTTTTCGGTAGCTCCCACTCCTTTTATGATCCCTATCGTTGGAACGGAGATATTGTAAATCTGCAATATTTTCCTGTAATAAGTGACAGCATAAATTCGGAGGTATTTCTAGTATAATTTCATATATTAAATATCGTTCGTAATGAAATCGTCTTGTGTGTCACTAAATTTTACTATCGTATAGTTGTTGGTGGTAAAATGTCTTCTAGTTGCGTCACTGCATGTAATGTATCATGCTACTATTAAAAATAAGAACATCTATTCGAAATTCATCTACAAATTATATTTCGAAAAGAATTATCAAAACTTGCTGTGTCTGAAACAATCGCTATCGCGATTAAAATAAAGTAGTAGAGGGACGCTAATTAATTTTTAACTTTTGAGTCTAGATTCTCATCTAGGTAACACGTGTTTGGTTCTGTTCCCATTTCCTAAGTGTTTAACATTTAAGTTGTTCCATTAATACGAAGTAGAAATCAACTTTGGTGGTTTGACAGGTTTCCAGTAGAGAACATATAAACATAGAGTTTATATGGAATTGTCGTAATTCCAGACTAGTTTTTCAGTTTTAATACTTGTTAAATTTCAATTGATATCTAGTTTTATTTAATTGCAAAATTAAATTTAAAAGGAGTTAGTTTAGGTCAATTCCGAACCCTCAAATCGTATAATTAATTAATTAATTTTAAAAATTTAACTTTCTTTTATAATTTCACACACCTAGAACGTTTCAATAATTATCAAGTTTCAAGTTTGATCCATTTTATTTCAGATTTTTCAACAGAACACTCCTTCAAAATTGATTTAGGTTCAAATTTTAAAAGGAATGTGCAACGGGACTAGTATCGCAGTGCCTAGTGCGCTTGGCTATCAGTCTCTAGGGGTACCGGGTTCGATCCCCGGACCCGCAACTCTTGTTAGAATAAGTTTTTTCCGTAGTTTTCTTTACTTCAAATTTGGAGAATGATGAAAACGAACATCTTAAGACGTTCTACGGGCGCAAGCCGGATCCCCCTGTAATTGGTGAAAGCTGTTGTTTGGTGTGGATGCAAAGGGATGAATTATAATTAAATTGCAGTTTACGCAACAGCCAATATACATTTTGCATTTGCAACGAAACCACCAGTTCGTAAAACCTTATTAGTCGTAGTGTAATTGTGTCTCACTCAGTATATTTTACGCAAATGCAAGTTTCGTCACTTCGTTTTTAAAAAAGAACTTACTGAGAAATGAACTATTTGCCTAAAATTTGGTTGACAATAAAGGGTTTTAGTATTTAAGCTAAAGAAGCTTTTATTTCCCACTCATTATTATCTCAAATAAATTGTATTATATCATTCAAAAATATATTTGTCTATAAGAAATCGGTTATAGCGATCTGTAAATAAAACTTAAAACAGTAAAATTTACCAGTTAAAACAAATCTCATGATTAAAGCATACTCCAAACAATTATATATGTTTTACACAATGTAACGGTGTATACAGCACAGCTTCCACGATCTATAAATTAATTAATGCATCCAGGACATCCTATTCTTTAGAACTCATAATTTCCCATCACCAACTACAAAAATCCCGTAACATAACTGGATCATTTTATTAAATATTATGATTGCCGATGGGATCTTGTGAATTCCTAAAAGATCTTGAATAGAATGGAATTTAATTGCAGTGAGATGTGCCGGAACAGTGTATTTGATATAATATGCCAATTATTTTTGTATTACTTTCGTAAGAAATAACTTTTCTAGTTGATGTTCCCTTAAAAATTCATTAGAATTTAATTCTTCTAGCTTTATCATTTATTGCTAAATTTAAAATCTATGACTCGCAGAAGCATCCAAACAGAAGGTTTTGCATTTTCCTGCAACATTTTCAAAGTAAAATTCACACTTCAGAAAGAAAATGTTTTTTTGTTATGTTTATTGCATGCATATACATATAAATTTTGTTGTCGGTTCTGATTAACGCTACTTGACCTAAAAGATCGAATATTCGAACTTTTAAATTTGTAATTTGCTTCTCACCAACCAAACTTGTTTGGTTCTTTCGAATTCTTCCATTTCACTCAATGAAGACACTACCTCATAGCAGGGTGTACTACTGTTTATAGGAATATTTTAAAAAATCCAATGGTACTGTATGTAATTGAATTACTTTACCTTAAATACTGTCTTTAACAAACGATAACGATAATAAGCTGAGCTAATAATGAAGTTTGTGAAGCAATAACTAGAAGAGAAGAAGATGTGAGTGGGAGATTGGATTCCATAGAGAAGCTGTAGGGAGAGATTAAGACAAATTTGTGAAGGTGCGCCAACAGAACCGTTAAGTTGTTCCAAAGATTATTTTAATTACGCAAATATAACGTCATTAGATGTAGAACGTTCGTTTCCTGCATATAAACACACTTTTTCCTCACGCCGCACTCGGTTTGCCGAAACAACTATGGAAACATATCTAATGTTGCAGATATTTAACAGACATTATTCACTTTGTGATTTCACGGGAGACTCTTAAGACGGTAAATGTTTGAGCACGTATTATATTTTATTTCTGACCATTTATTTTGTGTAAACTTTTATGCGCCCGCCACTGGCTGTTGGCGCAAATTGAGCAACTCTAGTAATAAGAAGGCATTTTCACTTATCAAAGCGACGATACGACTTTAAACTACATATACATACATGAACTGTCAAATAATAACCGGAAATAACCTGTACTGCATAATGAGGCGGACTATAATAAATACCTATCTTTTTTGCTGATGTGCTATTTAGATGGCTGCCACTGTATATTGAAACGTTCACGTGAAAAAGATGAAATACATATGTCAGACTGTACGAAACCATCTCTCCATAATTTGTGGTTGTAAATCACTTAGACAAATCATCATTTATTATCGTAACTGCTTATAAGAACTTATCTAATTGTCAAAGTAAATCTTGCAGTTGCAGGCTCTCAACTGCAACACACGAGTTAGCGAGGCGGCATATCATATGTCAAATGAATTACCAGCTTCCTCGTAATCGTGTGAAAATTCCTTAAATTAAATTTCGAAATTTTGCTTGGATAACGGAATTTAGTAGATATAAAGGAATAAATTAGACAAATAAAATGTATGGGAAATTTCAATACTTAAGATTTGAATAAAGTTAATTGAACATTGTTTGAATATATAAACGGAAAATAGCTATTTATGGTATAAGTTAATAAAGACGAACTTTATCCACGAAGATATAGTTTAGTTTCTCATCAATATCATCACTTTGAATTTTGTGTAGTTCGTCAATTCTACATCCGCCAGCTACACCCATAATTAAGACTACCTATAAGGAATAAAAAATTGGAAACGTAGGGGCCTGGGATAAAAATTTGTAGAAATCTGTTTTTTCAAATGTTCGAGACTTTTTTGGTTCGTAACCTGAACTCTGTCGTTTTATAAAAGCAATAAGCTTTGAAAACTTGCAAAACTCCATAACAGTTAAATCTAATTTAGAATGCTGAAACAGTTCACTAAAACCCTTACCACAACACTTAATTCGTACTGGACGCACGTTTCGATAGCCAAGTTATCATCATCAGCAGCAAGACTGGTAGTTCAGTCTTGCTGCTGATGATGATAGCTTGACTATCGAAACGTGCGTCCAGTACGAATTAAGTGTTATGGTAAGGGTTTTAGTGAACTGTTTCAGTGTTCCAGTGCCACAGTTTTAGAGTACCCGTTTACTAATTTAGAACATTTAGGTTCACTTACTTGGAAATATCAATATTTTCATTTATGGATAGCGTTGCTCTGAGCATTGAGTAACGACACCATAAGGTGGACACCTTTTTATTGTCTTCCATTCACAAAATGTTTTGTACTCCTTTTCGTAAATTAATTTCGATTTTTCTGGCAATAAATTGGATACTGCAATCGCATCTTGTGGTATGCTTTCTTCCTGGTTATTTGCCATTTCAAATACACTTTCAGACTCTTAAATCGGTAAATTGAAGAATTTGCGTGAAGCGTCACATGTTTTATAAACAAGCCATCCATAGCAACGAAAATTTCAAAGGTAGTGAGAATTTTAATTTCTTTACTGTATTCGTGTTGTCAATAGCAGCGTGATTAAACTATTGTTTTAATAATATTTAATATATAAAATGAGCATTTTATTAATAAGGATTGGAAAAATTCATTTAAATAATAGTGCAGTATATGCATACGCATATACATAGTACATACATTCATTCGCTGCTGCAATTCCACTGTGAAGATCCAAAGTACACGATACTTGTCTTTAAATTATCTAATGCTTGACTATAATGACTGCCAGTATTAAATAATTGCCGTTGTGGGACAAGTGAGAAATTATTTTATTGTATTAGATTAACCTTGAAACCAAAAAGAAGCGAAAGTAATTTCCCTATTCGATTCAGGAACTATATGATTCATCGGCGAATTATTTTGGTAAATGAAATATACCTAATATGAAATTATAGCGCTTTGTTAGCCTTGAAATTAATTGTTTATAAGTTTAATGTACCTAGAATCTATTCAATAGAAACATTTTAGAAGACAATTTAAAATTAATATGTCAATCAAATCAAATTATTAATGTAAGTTCCTTGTTGTAGTTGCTCGCAATCTTGATATATGTTTTGACCATTGAAGTTATTAGATCGTCGTTACCTGTTCTTGGAGGCAGTGTAGATGTTCAGGTCATGGACTTTTAGGTTTGGGTTATTGTAGGTAGGCGGATTTAGGGGGGCTCCAGAAAGGTGTTTGTGTATAAAATCAATATTGGTTTGAATTGATCAGAGTAACCAAACATTTTGGATTCAATATTTATTTAGTTTAATTTATCACATCTTATGTAATAAGAGGATGGTGGAAGTTTTTGATAAAGTAATATTTTAAGAAGATCAAACAATACTTATGTACTTCTAAATTAGGGAATTAATTTCTAATAAGTGGCCACAGGATTTCCACTGGATGTCCAGTTTATGTTTGAAACATAAGATCGAAAGTGTCGAGGATTATAAATTGTTGCAAAACGACTTAAATGCTCTAGAGCAGGGGTTCCTAAACTTTATCAGTCCTCGGCGCACTTACAGGTTTAGTATTTTGTCCCGGCGCCCTTTTCAAAATATGTGTACAGTGACATAAATCAAACACAATGTAAAGCTCACATTTATGAAAATATGAAAATACAAAAAAATTTGAAATAAATGGTGAAAACCTTCAACGACAAAGTTAATGTGACGGGTGAGCTTGCTGATCGCCACAATTTTTTTCAAAACGCGGAATAAGGTTTGACACTGCCACTCTCATTTCTCGCTCCACATCGATTTTTGAGCGATATTTGCTTTTTGTTGCAGCTACAGCTGAAAATTCAGCTTCGCATAAATAGGTTGTCGCAAAGAAAATGAGGATCCTTGCAGCTTTTGAACTCAGAGTTGGATTTATTGACATCCAAAACTCCACTAAATCGGAAGAAGCAAATTTTGTTTTCAGGCTGTTGTCGTAAGAGAGTTCAATTACACTCTCTTCTTCCTGCGAAGTGAATTCTGGTGGAGCTTGGGCACGGAAAGGATCTTGGATCCACGCAAATTTCTCGACATTGTCTTCCTCAAAGTATTTTGCGAACCAGTAGCTTTGAGAGGTGTTCCTTGAAAAGGGACAGCAAGTCTTGTGAAACAACGACTTCATTACAGGCCACGTATTTGTGCAATTCAGGGAAACAATGTTGACCGCCATCCTCATTGTTTTCTCTATCCACAACTGCAGCTTTTATCTAAACGCCGCAACCTTCTCCAAAAGTTTCAAAATGTGCATGTTATTGCCTTGCAGAGACAGATTGAAGGCATTCAGCTTGTCAAATATATCGCACAAATGCACTAGTTTCAGCAAAAAGTCAGATTGGGCAAAGTACCTGGAGTTTTCACCACCTTCCTTTTGTAGAAAAGTGTGAATATCTTGACGTAGCTCGAATGCACGGGATAAGACGTTGCCACGTGAAAGCCATCGTGAACTACAGTAGTATAGCAGGACCGTGTGTTCAGCTCTCATGTTCATGCATAGCTTTTCGAAAAATTTGGCTTTCAATGGCCTAATTTTTATGTAGTTTACTACGTCTACGTCACATTCTAATACGAAATTCAATTGAGAGTTCATCGACTTTGATGCAAGTGCTTCCCTATGGATGATGCATTGGGTCCACATAGTATACGGTGCTTTGCTGCGAATAAACGCCTGCAATCCTCCATAGCGACCAGACATCGATCGAACTCCATCAGTACACATACCGATACACTTTTCCCAATCAAAATCATTTTCGGTTATAAACTTGTCAAGCACCTCAAATAAGTCTTGATCCTTTACGCTTCCAATTATGCTTTTGCAAAACATAAGGTCTTCAACGATAATATTATCATCCAAGAAGCGTACATAACAAGTAAGGTGTGGGTTTTGTTACTATCAGTAGTCTCAGCAAATTGCAGACCAAATTCCGTGCCTTTCATGTTATCTATTAATTGCTCATTGAGATCCAGAGCTATGTGATGGATTCTTCGACTAATAGTGTTGTTGGACAAAGGTACCTTTGAAATTAATTTTCCCGCCGATTCTCCCAGCATAATATTAACCATGTCAAGAGCAGCCGGTAGAATAAGCTCTTCTGCGATGGTGTGAGGTTTTTTTGCACTTCGCCACTCTGTATGCGACCTTAAAAGATGCTTGCAGTGCGTTGCTTGATACTGAGGCTTGTTTAGTAAACACACTTTTTTGCTTTTGTAAATCTTGCAGCTTGCTACTAAAGAATTCGCGAGATTTTTCAACCACGTTAAAGTGAGCACACACTCGGTCGCAAGAACTTTTAAACAGAGCACACACTGCGGTCTCTCTTCATTGTTTACTTATACTGAAGTAAAGCCAAAATTCAAATAGTTATCATCGTATTTACGATATTTCCGTTTCTTTGCTATCCCACCACTTGTCTTCCAAAATCTTCCAAAAGTTCAGGTAAAGTTTTTTCAAGAGAGAAACGCTGCTGATGTCTGGCTTCAACGGTAGTATGAGGATTATCGTCACACTAAACGTGATTATTGTGGAAAGTAAATATTCCATTTGTAGTAAAACCGGCTTCATAAGTAAAAAGGATGGTACCAGTGAAAGCCACTCGTCACCAATAAGCACTTTACTGGGATGTGATATTTATTAGGATCATTGAGTATTTGATGTATCGGGAACATTCGTTGTTATCTCGTAAACGGTTGATTTGCAGACATACGTTTATTAAGACTTTTTAGCTTATTCTCGATCATACTACATGTCCTTAAAACACCCTGTATACATATAACATGTATCAAAATGGAATTATTTCTAAATTCAGAATAAACATATATGTATTCTTATTAAATGTTGCCCTTTTAGAAGCTTTCGCATGCAAAATTGGATGTCAAAATTATTTCGTGCAATATGCATTTTTGCCCAAACCTTTTCAGATCACACAGAACTCTTTATGTCAATTCAAATTTAATAAGAAAATCCATTAGAAAACCATACAACTCCCAGTAATGTCATTCGCAAAACTCGTATTGTATATAACATTACCTTATCCCGTAGGAAATGAGAATTTCATTTTTCTCCAGCGTTTTGCTTCCTTTTCATCCTCTTCATATCAATTCAATCGACTCGAAAACGTAGAATATTTTTTCACAAAAGAAAATCGCATTTTCCTAATACATATGTAAGTACAATAGTCGAAAGATGACTTGCCCTAAACAGCGAAGTGTGTCTTCTATATTACTTTGATATTGATTTTTCACGAAGCTCGCTGTAGCAGAAGCCGGAGAGTTATCGGCGAAGAAGATGAAAGAGCACATTAGGTAATTTATCTCATTGTCAGCCGCAACCGCACCGAATTGGACGCAATCGCTTCTGGCCGCTCCTGTGGATGGTAGAGCGTGTATATTACGCTCCGGAAAGCTCAATTTCCAACGGTCTGGCCGCCGTATTAGGAAAATTTAATTAATCTTTGTTTAAATGAGATCTGGTAATTGGTAAACATGTATTAACTGTGCGTGAAAGCGATGTTTCTATTACAGTGTAGCACGTACAAACGTTTGCTGTTTGGAGTGTTTATTTTGAACGTGTCACTTCTGAATTAATACGTTTGCTTTTTTAATTGCGTAAACTATACTGCGTTGAATAAGTGCCAATCGTATATAATTTGAAAAAAAAAGAATTTTCAATGTAGTAATCTGTATAAAGCGTTTGATCACTTTTTGGAATTATTTCGTAGCTACGAGGTAGGTGTCATAAATTCTCGGCCTGTTATAGAAAAGATAATCTAAAGTTTTTCCCCCAAAATGTTGTATTACAACTGCTTGCAGCTCATTATCGTCCTTAAAACGACGTTAATCGATTCCTTTTTGGATAGAGGATTATAATACAGAACCATTGTTTCATCTCCTGTCAATAAACTCAACGTTGTCTGACTGGATACTAAAAACCACTACTTTTCGAACGGCAATATATTGTTATGTTCAACTTTGTATGTACGACAACAACAGCCTCTCTCAGCTGTCACTTCGGAACGACTAAATGTCAGGTTGACCACTCGTTGGTAACTCCCTCTCCCTCTTGCGGGGAAAAATGGAAATTTCCTCATTACCATTTCCCCCCAGCCAACTGGCCTTGGGGCGTTGACGTTAAATCTTAAATATAAGTCCACATAACGACGAGTGTGGGGTAGCATGGACAAATCTACTCGTCAGTTAATTTTCTTATTCACGTAATTCGTCCAAATTCATGTAGAAATCGTCTGAAATAAGCAACAGCGTAAATGGAAAGGTATTTTAAATGATATTTCATCAATTAAATCTTTATCTGAAAGGTTTAAGTAAATTATTAGAGAGAATTTTTACGTTTAAAGCTTGTCAGTGACATTTTGTATCATAGAATCATCGAAGTACGACCTCCTAGTTGAGTCACTGCATTCATTCTCGTATGCTGTTTGCAAAAATCATCTTATTTAATCGAAATTCACCGTAAAAGTTTCTATTTGGAGTAAATTATCAAAATTAGATGTGAAATAAAACAATCGCCGGTCTTTTGCGATTTAAAAGAAAAGAAAGATGAGCGACGCCATAGTTTTTCATCTATCTTTATTCAGCTTTGGTTGAATCAAAGTGTTTCTTAACTCCGATCCCCATTTAAAGTGCTCAATTGTGATTGTTATATAAACGGAGAGTTTATATAACAATCGTTCAAGTTTCAAGGTTAGTTACATGTATAATTTTTAAACTCGTTAATTTCGTTTTATTAATTTGGAAATTCATTATAAAATTGCCGAAAGGGTATCCAGGGATACTTCCGAACCCACTAAGAATCGTTTAAAATTAGAAAATTTAACAATTTTCCCAAAATCCCCGGAGAAAAATATTTCAATATATAGTGTAAGCTTCGCACATGTACAACTATGACGCAATGGAGTTTGAACACGCTTGAACCTGTCAGGCCGACAATTTATGGCGCCTACCTCGTATGTTAAGCCACTGTCTCTGCGATATTCATAAAAAATTTGGAAATTAAGTCTGATTACTTTATACAGCTGTGCGCTACTTTTATAGACCACTCCAATGTCTATTCAGAATCTCACTTTAACTCCAATTCTTCCGCAATCTCATACGAAACGATGACTGCAAGTTTTATGATAATTTGGCCAAGATACGCATTTATTGAGTTCAATTTTCTTATGTGTAGCTTTAACTATACCTTACTACATAACTAAAGTGAGAAGAACCATATGAAATTAATAAAAAAATGCATCTGAAATGAGTACACTATGCTAGTTGCAAAATGCAACAAACTGGGCACCCGGTGGATAGACCTAATTCGAGCACGCTGAATCCAATGGTGTCAACCGTTTTTAAAAGTTCGCTCGCGTTTATGAGCAATTTCAATTCAAAAATTGTAGGTCCAAAAACCTTCTGGAACATTCTGGAATTTTCTAGAACATCTGATTAATGGCCGAAGAGCTTTCTGGTACCTTCGAGAACCTTCCGTGAACCTTCTAGAAACTTGCATCCCCGCTACTGCCACTTGGTCAAATGGGCATATAAGCGGCGCTGTTAACCGCTGAAAGCTCAGTCTCAGTTTTCAGAAGTCAAAGTGTTAACATCTGAATATTAAATCAAATAACCCAAACCGAAGTGAATAGCGAAAAGTTCGAGTTTGTCCATTGTATTGGCTTGTAAAATCAATTAATTTGAAATATCAGAAATGGATAAATGTTCTAAATTGAATACCTTTTGTTACGTGTGTGGAAAATTTGTAAATAAGACCACTCGGCGTAAAATAACTGTTGAAACCGCTGATTTGTATCAACAATACATCTCACAAACTTACTGATCTGTATTGGACGCCGTCTATTGTTTGTACAACATGCGTTTTGAATTTGAATAAATGGACAAAAACGGGAGCCGCTATGCCATTTGGTGTTCCATTGATTTGGATAGATCCAAGAGAACATGATCCAGCTGAATGTTACGCGTGCGTGAATTATACTAACGGTATAAACAAAAGAAAAAGTGGTTCTTTGAAATACATTCTAACAACATATACTCAATTGCCGCTGCCGCATTCAAATACAATTCCTGTTCCAACAAGACCAGTTTCAACAGAACAATCTGAGCTATCAGCATTAGAATCCATGAAAACCGAAGAAGCAGACGTACCAATGTACGAACCATCAAATATCACTACGCCATGTAATCACATTGAAACCACGCAATCTCGTTTGAATAATATAATAAGAAGCCTGAAACTATCATAGCGGCAATCCATTCTTTTGGCAACGGACTTGAAACAAGCGAACATTTTGGCAGCAGATGTTTGGATATACGGAGCAATTCGTCATCATCATCGTTTTACAAAAAAATGATGAAAAATCGACTGAATAAATTCAATTTTTTTCAAATAGTTTCTATTTGATATGTATTCGTCGATACGATCTCGATTCGATCGATTTCCATCGATTTAAATTTAATAAATGGTCAAAAAATGATAAAAATTAGGTTTTTTGGAGTCTTTGGGCCTAAAATTTTTAAATTCAAATTCCTCGAAAACGCGAGCTAACTTTTAAAAACGGTTAGCACCATTGGATTCAGCATACTTGAATTATGTTCATCCCCCGGGTGCCCAGCTTGTTACAAAAAAAAGTCTCCAATTCGAGCACCGTATTACCATCTTTTTTGTTGATTATATATTGCAATGTTAAAAATACTACATTTAAAATTGCTGCGGCTTATATAGCCAAGGCCCCTCTTGTTGCTCTCCTTTCTCTGTTCCCAAGATTTTGTTCGATAAATAGATCTCCAGCCAATACAAATATATCAAAGAAAAAGAAATATAATTTTATTGTAAGAATATTAAACATTGTTAAAAGCGAAATGTGTTTCGTAGTTGGCGGTAGTTGACTATAAACAAAAATGCAATCGGGAACAGGTAAAGGAAGAAACGCCAAGATAATCGTGGTTTTTTGCACCAATTGTGTTGGAGAGAAAACATATTTAGTTATGTGTTTTTAAATGTAATTTCAAGTTCAAATTTGAAACAACTTTGGTCATTTGAAAGAACGCGAGAGGTATTACGTGGCGCGCTAGCAGAGAAAGGACCGCGTAAATGTTACAGTTTTAACGTTACTTTTTTTTCTCCCATTAATTCATCTTTCGTAAGTTATTCATCTACGAGGGTAGCCTGAAAATTTTCAAGCCTCAACATGAAGATGGCGTTACTCGTCAAAAATACTCTGTTGAATGATACTTTTGAAAATTTCAGCCATGTTGGATGCTCATTTGTTGTTTAAGAATAAAAAATCGAATATGAAATTCTTACATTTGAGAGGCAATACGCAAATTAAAACCGAGATGGACGATGTGTACGGAGACTCTTCACCATTTGCCTTAAAAAGGTGTCGATCATCGTCCGGTACTGAGGGCCATCCATGTTTATCGTATCGCCTTCATCGTTTTCAACGAAGTGACCTTTTGTGAGGTAACACCACACATGCTGTACACCTAATTGGATGCATTTGACGTTCAGTAATGGATCTTAATTTTTTCGTGTCCCATATACCCCATATCCTGCAGTTTTGTTTATTAATATGGCCGGAAAGGTGAATGTGAAGCCCATTATGAGGTTGTCAAATCATTTTGCATTTTTGCCAACTTCTGAAAATGACAATCATATTCCGCGCGATGTTTTAAATCCTCATGTGGACACGAGCAATTACTTCCTGCGTTCGATCTGAACGACGTCTTGCAGTTTGTAGAAGGTTTCGGACACTTCCCATCTGTTACTTCCACCAATAAATAACTTGCTCGTGTACCGAGCCAACACACTGGGCGTTTCGAAGATGAAAAAAGTTACGATATGTTCGCTGCGTGAAAACAATCGAATGTTGTCTTTCAAAGTAAAATTGAACTACTTTATTTCTTTGTTCGGTGGTGAGTTTTCCCGCGATAAATTCTCCAAGTTTCCACATTATAGCCTTGAAAAAAAAGAATGTCAAGAAGAAAAACGTTATTTCACATCTAAATCATACCGTTAATTATACGCCACCTTATATTTGGGAAATATTAAAAAGAAAGGCAGATCCAAATGAAGAGAAATTACTAATCATTTGTGACAAACAAAAATATAATAATTCATTAAAAAATAAACAAGTGAAATATTTACTTTACGTATTCCTCGCAAATGGTTGTACAACATATATCATCACGCAATAAATTATAACTATACTGCCATTAATTTCTCTCGCTCATGAAATCAAAAAAAACACTAACCCGTCAATGAAACGACATCACACCTTTCCCCAGACAAGAAACATTAACGATTCTATGTAAACATCGACTAGCAACTACCGAATGAACCGTAAATAGCCTGTTGAAGATATAAATAGCATAGAGACGGAAAATAGAAGCAGTGACAATCGGACAAAAGACGTTAACGTCGGTGAATACTTCAAAGATCGATTTAAAGCATCTTTGCCACAGAAAAGAAGACGAGAACTGTGTAAGGATTGATATTGGACGAATTTTTGATTTCTAAGCTACGAAATATAATAATAATAATAGCCTTTATTGCTAGCAGAAAAAAATTGCAACAGAACAATGTATATAAAAAAAGAACAAAAAAGTTAATATGCAATCTCAGGGCTAGATTCAGCTATAAGCTGTTTATCTAACCCTGTATACATACAAAAGCAAAGCAATACATCAGTTACAAAAACAAACTAAATATTTCTGCGTTTTCGTATACGATAGTGTCTTTTCCTGGTGCTCTGTCGTTCTTTGCTCTTTATATTTCCCTTATTGCTTCTTCTTTTGCAGGGCATCTTGTATCTTCTTCTTCCCTTGGGTTATGCCTTTCCGTTCCTCCTCTTCTTCTTCTATGTGTTTTTCTTCTTCTCCCTCTGTCTCTTCATCTTCTGTTTCTTCTTCCCAGTTTAATGCTCTTTGGAAGTGCCCCTTCCATATTTATTCCATCGCTTGTGGTTCGTATTGCGTTGTACCATTTTTATTTTTAATTCCTCTCATCCTGGTTGTGGGTCTCCTATTTTCCATTCTTAGTTTTTTGTAGAAACTTTTGTGGTTGTTGTTCATTCTATCCTTCTCTATTCCTTCTAATTGTTTCTATATCCATACATTTTTCTTCCTTTTGTTTATTGTATGCGATTTGTTTCTTGCTATCTTATATGTTCTTTTATATTTTTCTATGTCCTGTTCTTGATTTGAGCTTATCAATTTGAGTCTTTCTTCGTTCTTTTCTTTTGTGGTTTTCTCACAGTCATGGTCACCATCTTTTATTGTTTCAGCCGTATTCACCATTTGTTCTTGTATTTGCTTCCATTACCCCTCTATCTCCTTTATTTCAGTTACTTTCCTATTATTAATTATTTTTTGTTTATATTTTTCTTTAATTTGTTCTTTTTTTAGGACTTCCAGGTTCCACCTCTTTTTTTTTGTTGTTTTGTTGTATACTCTTCCTCATGTTATTAATGGATGCTATTGCCAACTAATGATGTGTGTCTGCATTCGCCCCTCTATATGTTCTGGCGTCTGTTGTCTTTCTACTGATTTCCTTTATAGCCAGTATATGATCAATTTAATTTTATGTTATTGCTGCTGAATGTCTCCAAGCTGCTTTGTGTTCTGGCAGATTCTGTTGCCATTATCATTCGTTTTTTGATATATCGTTCCTCTCTCGTACACATTTACTATTGTTAGGTTATATTTTCCCATACATATTCCTAAGGTTGCTATCCTATCATTTATTGTGTTGAAATTTATTGTTTTATTTCTCAAGACACCGAAGATGTAGAAGCCGATTCCACTGTCTCCGCATCTGTTATTTCCGTTATATAGAAATGTATATTTCTTTTTTAATACCTCTTCATTTTCCTTCCATCTGACCTCTTGTACTCAGGTTCTTTCGCTGCCTTCTCCATTTTTCCAGGTTTTAACATTGTTTTTATGTTCCATGTTGCTATCCTTATTTCTTTGCTTTGTTTTGTTTTGTTCCTTTTATATTGGCTCGTATCCTTTTCCGTTGCCTTGGTCGTTTTCCCTTTATTTTCATTTTCATCATTTATTTTTTTTTATTCTTCTACCTTCTGGAATGTTTCTTTTTGTTTGTTGTCTTCCCAGATTGGGATTACAGTTTTTGCGAAATGCTCTTTTTTCCATCCTATTGCCATTCCTCATAGCTTATGATTAGTTTCTGGTAGCCCACTTTTCCTCTTTTTCCTTTCTCTATTGCCTTCTTTCTTATCTTCCTTTGGATCTCCCTCTACATTTTGCTCATGTCATCACTTATATATATCTTGGTTTCCTTTATCTGCTTCAGCTTGGCTTTTCTTTTCATTATTAGTTCTTTATCGGTTTCATTTTTAAACTGTACCAAACAGATTTTTTCTCCAAGTTTTCTTGTGTTTTTGACCTTTATTTCTACTTCCATTGTTGTCTTCATGAAGTCTTCCACCTTTTGTTTCAATATATTCTAGTCCTGATCTTTTGTTTCTCTTCTTTTTCCATTCTATCGAGTTTTATCTCCAGTTGTTCCATCTGCTATTTGATCTCTGAATTTTCTTATTCTTATTTTTCTTATTCTCTGTAGTTCTCTTATTTCTTTACTGTATTCGTTTTGCTCTGGTTTAACTTCTTTTATGTCACTTGCTATATTTTTAAGCATTTAATCCATTTTCTCTTTCTGTTCTTCACCCTTTCTAGGCGTTTTCTTAGTTTTCTTACTTTTGTTGAAATTTTTTTCTTCTTCACATCTTCCTCTTTTCTTGGTGTTTTCACCAGTAATATTTCTTTCACTATCCATTTTCCTTTTTTGAAAAAGCCGTGTTAGACGGTCAGCCCAGATCCACTTTTCGCCCCTCGGCTTCCTATTTATTTTACTTTTTCTTCTTATTTACCCTCTATTATTGCCGGCGCTAAGACCAACAACCTCAGTCAACCCGCCAGATCCTCTCCGGCAATATTTAATTTTTCACAGTTTATTCATTTTATATAATTATTAATTTTCGCGTCCAAACTAGTGTCTAAAGCATGACCTGCTTATTTCAATAACTTTCAGTGTCCCTTTGTTCACTTTTTATCTCTTTTCGGAATATTCAGTTTTTATTACTTTCTTTTATCGGAATGTCCATGTTTTTATATTTTAGAGATAAGAGTATTTTAGTTAGACGTGAATTTTATTTTTAAATAATGCAATTTTAATCTACTTACAAATTTTTGCGTGTTCTTTTTATATGCAAATACCTTTACAACTGATCCACTGGTTACATTACTTTTGATTTTGAATTTCACTAGTTTACTCTCTATTTTCACTTTATACCTCACGATCAATTTGGACACAGTTTACTCTCTACTATCCACAGTCGGACTACGATACTATAACTACCTATTCCGAAATTTCGGACTTCTATTCATAAAACATCCATAAAACTTACAAAGGAGTTTCGGGAAATAGCCTGCAGGCAAATTTATATTTCCTTTTTTATTGATGTATATATTGTGACGTTTTGGTGTAATTGTTTTATTACTCCAAATAAATATAGATTATTATTATTGAAAAAGAATTGAAAGTGCGGGGGGCCAACTTCCTTTTTCAAATGTATTAAAAAAATACAGAAAAATGAATTCATTTGCCATTATCGAGCGCATTTCAGAAATAGAATTCAACCGTGAATAAATGTTAGTCACTACATTCTTCTGCCATTTTAATTTCAATGTCTAAAAAGAGCAATAAAACCCGGGAACGCAGCATGTATCAAAATGATAGCCTCATGGAGTACAACCCTAAGACATTTATTTCCATTTACCATTTCCCAGCCATTTTCTAAAATTTATTTAATATCCCGACATAAATTCCAAACAGAATAAAAAGAATGTTCCGTAAGAAATATGCCTATTATGATAAAAAAAGAAAAGCTTCTTGCGGCTTCCACAGAAGGCGAGGAATGTATGTAGGTAATATTCCGTATACAGGCAAATATAAATGGTGTTTATTTCCTAGCTTTTATCGTTGCAATCAATAACGGCGATGTAGTGTTCCGTTTCCGTGTTATATTTTGTTTGTTTACTAGCACTGGATCGGGGATAGGCGCTATGAAGTATTAGTTTAACGATCTCTTGACATCCATTGAGAACTGAATGTGTTTCTTACGTGTGTGCGAGTTGGGTCGTTTGTTTGATCTAGGTGTTTCATTTTAAGTGCGTTTTATTTGCTGTAAATACTGTTATATTGGCAATATTAAACGTAAATACCACCTGATCTTCAAAGGACTATGACCTACAATAGAACTGAGACGTTTTCAAATTATAAACATAAATTTTCAAAAAAAGAATATACGAAGGTAGTCTGAAAAGTTTCCAGCTTAACACAGAAGCAAGTATTTTCGTAGTCTCCTTATAAGTCTATAAATTTTCCCAGCCATGCTTCCATCTCTTGTGATGGACCGTTAACCGTCCGCACTAATTTAAAGGCCTCTAGGCTAAGGAAAAGAGCGTTAAAATTAATATGATCAACTTTTCTGTAATCTTTAAATTACATATTGCACTATTTTATTCAATTCTAGTGTGATCAAATTAATTTCTAATTAGTCATTTTAGTTTTTATCTTGTAAATTCATTTTTGAGGAAACCCTGTATACTATTTTTAGAAAACCTGAGTATATTTTTCATTAGAGTCGATTGGAATTGTGAAGTAATGTGTGGTAAAGAGATTTGCCTGTACGCGTCACGTACAAGGCCAACGAACGTCATAGGATAAGAACGTGTGACGTAGTGTTCTCAAAAGGTGTATAAAGGCCCCGAATTCGCCTTACAAGGCAGTTGCTCTTATCGTGACTCCAAGGAACTGAGGTATGCTAGGTCTCCGGCTAATGATCATAAGCTACAACAGTTTCGGCTCTACGAGGTTGTGATCGGCGTTTTAAGCAGATCACGGTTAAGTCGAGTCTGGGGAAATATTCTTCGGGCAGTCGGGCTTGTGCCGATAACCGGGGCTTGCGAAAGTATCCCGGAAGTAGTCGGCGTCAGCAGACAATTCCGGAATATTTTACCTCCAGCACCCAATACAGCCATTAGCTGTTACTGCCGCGAGACTGTTGTTTTTTTTTTCTAAGTCCGTGAATTATGACATACCGTGATAACTTAGATTATTTTAATTGAGACAATTTTGATACCGCGATTCCGATAGTCACTTAGCTGTTCAAACAAGTAAAAGTCACGTAAAATTTATACCATCTCACAACCCGCTAATAGCCGTCAACTTTGTAAATATTTCTACCTGACTGGAAACAGCTTGTAATTCACATTGAATGTTATGTTATGCTATTCTTGGAATTTATTTCGTTTTAATTATGTAGTTAATAGAAATCAATTTTGTTTTGAATGTGTCGTTCAGAAAGAAACTGTACATATTATCTACTTATTTCAACCAGAACGTACCCTAGTCTCCATAAAGAGCTATCCTGATCAATACACAAGTAGAGTAACGTTTGCAGACGCCTAAATTCTTCATTAAGATCTTTAAAACCGACATTGCTTTTCCAAACTTCAAAATCTTCAAGCACATGTCAGGTGTTTCGACATTGATACCGTAAGGCGACATCTACTGCGTCTGTTAACTTGCGAAACCCGCAAGCATATTTCCCCGTAACTAATCGACGACGTATAAGATAATTTAAAAGAGCGTTTTATCCTTTTGTTCTGAATCATAAGTAACCTGGGTAAATATGCGGTAACAGTCAGACGCGTGGCGAGCGCATAAAAGTTTACACATAAAATAGAAGGTAAGAAATAAATTATAAAACGTGCTGAAACACTTACCGTTTTAAAAGTCTTCCGTGAAATCACAAACTGGGTAACATTGTTAAATATTTGAATCATTAGATATGTTTCCACAGCTGTTTCAGTCAAGTGAGTACGACGTGCGGAATAAATGTTGTGAATTTATGGCGCTTGCCCCGTATTCCACGATTAACCGTCTCTTCTGTGAGAATTCAAGAGGAGGCCGGCATCAACAGCCTGAATGAAAGGGTCCGCGGAATTTAAATCATATTGCTCAAAAACCTGTAAATACGCAGGTATGGAATTACATCGGATGGGTTCAACGAACCCTTGGCCCGTAACATCGCATGATGCTCGATATATAGGATATGGGTATATTATAACAACCTATATACGACCTTTGTGTGTATACACATAATGCGCCCGGTCTATAATTACAAACTAATATGATTCCAAATGATGCGTACAATTTGGTAATCTACAAACGAGAGGCATCACGCTATCTAACACCTTGACTCAAATAAATTCCTAATGGGCGGTAATAATTCTATAATTATCGTAAATAAAAAAGAATAAGGCGTATACGAGAACTAAATGTATTTTCAGGGGTGTTTTCGTAATGTGAGTGAAAGAGAAGAAAGTAGGTTACGTTAATAATTTCCTATAGCTCGCATACTTCAACACGAAAGTGAGAAAAGTTATTTCCGTTTTTAGATTACCTACATACGTTTTATTGCGGGAGGTGGTTACAAAATGTAAATTTAATTGGGAGTATCCCCCTCAGTAATCTATGATATGATCAAATTAACGAGCCAAAAAAAAAATATTTGCATTTAATTAGGAACTCATTTACACGAACTTATTATTAGGCTATATCCTAAAACAACAAAAAAATAAAGGTTTATTTATGCTCACATTCCTATACATAATAGAATGTGTGATATTTTTGAAGTTAAACCATGTGCTTTTTGAAGAGAGACAACTCTGACACTGCTATGAAACCCGAGGAATTAATATCGCACATCTTGTCCTAATTCAAACTACAAAAAGCATTGTGAATAAATCAGAAAATGGCAAACAACACTAAGTATCGGCACACTCCTCACCACACAAATTATTAATTAATTCGGAACAGCCGTTTCGAGGATTTTTGGGCTCTTATTATCAACCGGATTGCCGAATCTGAGAGAAAAATTCTAATTCTACCATGCCTGTCTATTCCTTCTCTCGAGGAAACAAAAATATACATATATATTTACAAGAAACCACTTTTGCCGTTTAACACTAAACATGCGAAATATACGGAACGAGAATGTCCCTTGTTATTGCCTGACATGTGGCCGCTCATCCTCATAAAAAATAGAGCAAGACAATGGTAACTTCTCGTCAAATTTGTGTTTCTTCCGTCTATACATTCTAAATCTAAGACATGCAAGATGTACGGGACAAGACGAAAAAATCTTTTGCAAATATAGCAGGTTACTTAAATCATATGGTCGTTTTACCCTAGTAAATCAAAAAGACAAAAGTAATGAAGTGGTGCGCTCTCTCTGTTTAACAGATTGGTATTCCTTTTTATGTAGATGGTTTCAAACGCGTCCAGTTCCTTTGACGAAGTTACGCTCTTGATCAATTTAAAGTTTTCTAATTTAATATTATGCCCAGTTTCGTTTATGTGTTGTGCTACATTTGACGCTTCTCTCTTACCGTATCTATAACACCTGATGTGTTCATTGAATCTAGTACCTATCGCTCGTTTTGTTTGACCAATATAGGCTTTATTACAGTCACTACATGCAATTTTATAAATTCCCGACCTTTCCTTCATGTCTGGTTTATCTTTCGGAATCCGAAAGATGAAGCAGATTTTAATTTATTAGGGTAAAACGACCATATATTATGGTTTAAGGAGCGTGCTACATTGACAAAAGCCTCTTTCGTCTTGTCTCGTACATCTTGCATGTCTTAGATTTAGAATGTACAGACGGAAGAAACACATTTTGACGACAAGATATCGTTGTCTTGCTCAATTTTTTATAAGGATGAACGACTACGAATCAGGCAATAACAAGGGGCCTTCTCGTTCCACATATTTCGCATGTTTAGTGATAAGCGGCAGAAGTGGTTTTTTGTAAATATATATATATATTTTTTTTCTCGAGAGTAGGGATAACCAAGCATGGTACAAATTAGAATTTTTCTCTCACATTCATTCAGTAATGTGATTGATATTGAGGACCCAGGAGTCCTCGAAACGGCTATTCCGAATTAATAAATAATTTGTGTGGTGCGAAGTGTGCCGATACATAGTGTTGTTTGCCATATTACCCCGCGCTCTTTGATATCGTTATTAAACAGACAAATAATAAAAATGTTTAATTACTTACCATTACCTTTAAAAAACCTACCGGTAAAGAAACTAAAAATGCAATAAAAGGAACTACTTACCACTAATATATTTTATAATGTAAATGAGTGTTTTGTTCCTCAATTTTAACTGTTTCCATTAATTGAGACGAGCAAATTTTGTACCATACTTTTCACGTTTTATTTTATTTTATTTATATGCAAAAGATATTATTATTATTCAATAAAATAATGTAATTTCATTCTTAGCCGTTCTTGTAATTAATTTGAAAATTGAATCTTGATTTTAGGGGCATTATTAATAAAAAAATTTTCAAGGGTTCATAAAACCAAAAATTAAATTTTTAACGTTTCGACAATTTTTTATCTTCTTCAGAAATATATGTTTTATTTTCTTTAAATTGTAACAAGTCAGTTATTTAGTCTTTCATTATAAATTTTGTTGTTTTATATTACTTACAGTTTGTGCGTTATGGGATGGCGAACGCTTCAGATGCGCGGTGGAAATACGAGACTTTATTTTATAGTCGTTTTTTATTATGCTAACATAATTTAAAAAATAAGTCGAGCTACGCCACCACATGTTGCATTGAAACTTGAATTTTCCCGAACGATGTCCGACAGTACTTTCGGACAGCGCCGGAACTCGCCAACCTACAACGCGAGACCTGTACATAAAACATGCCATCCAACACATAATATTAAAATATTATTAAAATATTAAAATAATATTAAAAAAAAAATTAAAATAATAATTATTATTAACATTTTGTCAGCAGTCTAAAAAGCGAATGCGAAATTTTTTGTGTTGTGTTCATTGACATGTTATATGTAAATAATATAAAACAAAAAATATATATAATGAAAGACTAAATAATTGACTTGTTACTGTTTAAAGAAAATAAAACATATCTCTGAAGAAAACAAATAATTGTCAAAACGTTAAAAATGTTATTTTTATTTTTATGAACCTTTGAAAAAAATTTATATCAACAAAGCCGCTAAAATCAAGATTCAATTTTCAAATTATTATTATTATTATTATTATTATTATTATTATTATTATCTTTGGAATTTGGATAACATTAGATTTATTAAGTGTTACAGTATTTTTTTGGATTCTGGGCTGAACCCTCGTCGTTGTCGTAGCTTCTTCCGACGTTTCGTCCACATTCCTATGGGATATCTTCAAGGCGTCTGTCGCTGTTGTTGCGTAGCAGCAACAGAACTCCTAAAGATATCCTATAGGAACGTGGACGAAACGTCGGAAGAAGCTACAACAATGACGCGGTTCCAGCCCGGAAATCAAGTAAATCGAGTAATTACTTAATATATTTTGGCTTCCGTCGATGAATTATGAAAATCTGCGATTTCCTTGGAATTTCCGACGCAATTAAATACTTGAAAACATCTCGTTAGGGTAAGGAATCGAACCTGACACCTCTCGCTTGCCGACGGGCGTGCTAACCACTACACCACGGGGACCTTGATGCCAGGAACGTTCACTTTTTAATACCTAGTTGTTATTTTAAAAAGACAAATTTAGAAATGACGACGTGAGATATAACTAAGAATTTGCATTTTTTTTTACTTCCATCTATCGTGGAAAAAAGTCAAATGCATTTGACTGAACTGAAACAGAGTACTCAAACTCAATCAAAAAAACATAACTTATACATTCACGGACATGAGATGAATTGATCTTGATGAATAGCAAGCTGAGTTTGTAATAAGGCAAGTAAATATCGTTTTACTGCCGGTCATTTTGAATTTAGTTATGGGTGATAAAAATGATACATCAATTATAGGACTCTCAAAGTCTGCATTTTTAATACATTACAATACAAGATCGATGTCGGCGAAAGAAACATTTTGATAGAGAAGCGAATTGCGTTTCTGTATAATTATTTTTTTTTTTATGGTATACATTTCACCCGCACACCTAAAAACGCATAACCTAAGCTTACCGGTTGCACGTGAACATAAAACTCGTATCTTTTCTCCACTTCGAACGCAAAAAACAAAGTGTATAAAGGAATTTGTGACGCGGAACGTATTCCCGTAGGTGTACGCGTTTGCGCGTGTAAATGTGAATGCTGAAAGTAAAATTCTTATCTAGCACGCGATACACAATTAAATGTGTTCGCGTGTTTTGAACCGGGGTCGAAGTAATGGTGCATTTCAAGCTCGCTTATTTTCCTTTGTAGAGATTTAATCGACCGCTGTTTCAGTACACTTGTAGTCTGGAAAACTTTGTTTTTATATGGAAATGCCGACGGTTTACCGCGGAATCGCGTTACATAATATACACTATCGAAGTTGAACGTTCGGAGAATAAAATAGGAGCAGTTTGGAGAGTGATAGCTAACGAGACCAGATGAAAAGCCCCACTTCATAGCGAAACTAAATTATGAGCAAATGAGTTAAATGAGTACTTTAGAACTACAGGGGAAGAGGTGGCTCACGAAATTCTATCTTTCGATACACCCTAAACCTGAAACTGGACAATTAGCGTTCTTTCTTTTTCGAACCAATCCAATACACGAGATTGAGACCATAATAGCGAGTCTAACAAACACACAGACGCAAGATATTTGTAACATCTCAACGTCGTTATTGAAACAAGTGAAGGACGAAATCAATGAAATCTTGCACGCAGAGAAAATGGCTTCTTGCATCAAGAAAATAACCTTTTTTCGCAAAAATCAGTCTCTATTCAAGATAATATTTTTATTTCAAGACTATAAAAATATAAGAAAATAATTCTCTTTAAAATTTACTTGTATTAAATAAATATTTTCTTATTTTCGTAACTCTTCAAAATTAATGGAATATCATCCTACAACAAATCACAGGGTAAATTCAGAGGCATTTCTAGCATAATTTCGTAAATTAAATATCTATCGTAAAGTTTCTGTCTAGAACGTCAGTAAGTTTTATTATTGTTGGGTTGTCACTAGTATGTTAGGTCATAAAATAGTATAATTTGAGTTATCTAGTCGTGTCACTACATTCATTTCATCATGCTATTTTAAAAGATAACTTTATTAATCGGAAATTCATCATCAATTTATAATCGGAAAGGAATGACAAAAATTTTCTGTGGATAAAACAATCGCCATCGCGATTAAAATAAAGGAATAGAAGAACGCCATTTAATTTGCAACAATATTTAAATTTCTATTTATCTGCCGCATAAGGAGCACTTATGTAAAATTCAGCAAATCTCCTTAACCACAAAAATCCAGTTTTTCCCATGGTTGCACTTTTTACTTGTGCATGAGAAGTGTTTTGCTATGCATTGACACATGTATTTATCCATTTTTGCTTAAAATCGAGTATTGCAATTCCTAGTTCAGCTTTCTGTAACTATAATACGATTTCCATTCTGGTTTAAAGTTATGTTTGTAGACCTTTGGGGAAACGATCCCCTTCGAATATTGTGCAAAATTTATTAGAACAATCTTTTTAACAGAAAAAAACGGATGAAGATAAATGATTGTAGTCACATTGCCGAAAGTAGTGAAATGTTCACTGTAATACAAATGTATTTTTTTAAATTAAATATAGACATACGGCGCTTTATGGTATTGGCCATAACAAAAAGAATTACCATCGTATTTTAAGTAATACGGTGTTAGAATTTTGCCGACAGTACAATTTACCCTCTCTTGCCCTATATAGTAGAACTACAATTTTAAAACACTATAAAAATTGTAGTTCTATTCCCACGTATATTTACTATTGTAAAAAATATGCGTATTATATGGACCTTGTAAAGCTATCAATCTTTTCTTAAAAAAAAAAAAAAGACTCGGTTAATGACATGTTACAGGGGAGAGCCAAAATCTCAGCTTATTTTAAGTTATTTATATATTAAAGACATTATTTGTAAAAATGACACATACACACACAAAAATCACATTGTATTTGGAAATGACCGTTAAAATCCCTTAGGTTACCTACGACACCGAGTTAGAAGTTCAAAACATCAAAATTTAAATATCAAGTCATTAGATTGGCAATGCTAGGGACGACGAGAAAAAAGAGAAGTCAGCAACGAAAAACAATTCTGACAGATAACAACATCTTTCCGATTAACTTTTAGGAAATTGAGACAAAAAGGTTAAAACATCGTGAAAGTCACCAGTGCAAATATATAAAAAACATTTCAAGTGAACTATAAATGATATCCAACGATTGTTAACGATATTTAATCAGTTACAAAATTTTAAAAACCATTTGAAGAAATTTAATTGAAGAAAACCATCAGAGGGCTTCCAAACAAGGGGACTTTACGAAGCAGAGGGAAGACTTTTGGTCAAGCATTCATCGAGGCAACACGTGTCTGGCTGTGTTCTAAGCTTCCATGTGTTTATATTTCAAATTGTAATATAAATTCAAGATAGAAGTGAATGTTGGTGGTTAAGAATAGGCAGGTTTCCTGTAAACGTCACATAAACATAAAGTTTATTGACATCCTTAAAAAATCCAGGTTAGTTTCCATTTTCAGTTTTAAATTTCGTTAAAAATCTCATTAATTGATATTAAAATGCATCTAAATTGCCGAAAAAGTGTTTTAGAACACTTCCGGACCCTCAGTTCATATAATTAATCAATTAACTTTCGAAAATTTAATTGTTTTCAATAATTTACCACTTTTAAAACGTTTCAATACATTCTCTTTTTATATCTACTGACATATTTATATGACAATTTTTTGTAATATATTATTATTATTAAAGAAGTAGTCGAGAAATACAATTTGGTTTATTTAAATAGGCCGACTGAACAGTTTTCGCCTTTTTCCGAGCCGATTCACCCTTCGTAGTCCACTGTTTCGATGGTGTCTTGGCTTTAGGAATGTATTCATTCGAGTGCGTTTTTGGTCCTGAGTGAACAAGCGCGACACCCAGCTTTTTCATGCCCAAATCATCAATCAATATATGACAAACCTGTTAAGATGCCCTACTTTCCCTCTAACTTTAATTCAACGGTCATCTTACACCGTTTGGTGAACTTTTCCGATGTTATCGGTAGTGGTTACCGTTTTTGGCTGTCCAGGACGTTGCTACGACCACGTTTGAATGCAGCTGCCCAAAATTTCACTGCGGTAAATGATGGTGCAGAGTCGCCGTAAACAGCATTCATCTGGGTTTTAATTTGCATAGGCATTAACATCAACTGACACAAACGACTGTTAAACAACAACTGAGCGTCCAACATGGCTGAAATTTTCAAAAGTATCAACGCATACGTAATCTTCATGTTATGTATGTATCAGCGTTTCGGGCCTTTAGGCCCATGGCTTCTGGTAATTACGTTTTCAGTTCCTCGATTTTCTTCGCCAGCTTTCTCTATTTACTGAAACAGTTCACTAAAACCCTTACCACAACACTTAATTCGTACTGGACGCACGTTTCGATAGCCAAGCTATCATCATCAGCAGCAAGACTGAACTGCTTCTCTATTTACCTCTATCAAGTGCTCTCGTTTTCCAATCCAATATTTCTACTCTTTCCAAATCTTCAATTACCGCTGTCAACCACTTTTTCTTTGGACGTCCTCCTTTCCTCTTTGCTACTGTCATCTGCATCGTTTGCTTGGGTGTTATGCTATCCGCCATTCTTATGACATGACCCAGCCACCTAATGCGTTCTGATTTTCTGGACAATAGAGGTTCTATTAAATATTTCCATAACTACTTTGTTAATCCTTCTTCTCCAGCTCCCCCCCTTATCTTTTATTCCTCTATATATGCGCCGTGGCATCTTCTTTTCGAATATTTCCAGCTTGTTTGCCTCTTTTTGATTTAAAATCAATAATTCACTTTCATACAATACTGACGTTCTGATTACTGATACCTTCGCCTCTCTCAACACATTTTTGGATTTTAACATATCAGCAAGAGCTGCTGTTTCCTTCTATATTTACTCTACAATTAGTATTCGTTAACGTCATTTTGACTAGTCGTATAATCTTTCCATGTAGTCTTAAATCTGACCGAACTCCGAATAATCTATATCTTATTACTGTGTCATATGCCTTAAAGTCTATCAACAGACAATACAAGTGCAACTGGTCAACTGTAGATTGCCCTTTTTTGAAACCGCCCTGGTATTCGCCTATTGTTTCTTCCGTGACCTCTTCAATTCTTTTTCTTATTATTCTTGCTAACACCCTACAGGATACAATCTTCATGTTAAGAATTGAAATTTTTCAGATTACCCTCGTATGTATTAATGTTACGAATAAGGCATAAGAGTGCAGCCTTCTTATACAACAGAATCCCCTCATTTAAGCACGTGTAAACAATTTATACTGGTAGACTTTCTCATTAAGTACAAAGAGATACGTAGATAATCAACATCAACCCCAACGTATATCTATATATGCCTAAATATAGCGACGATCGTTAAGATAAGAACGAAATAGCTAATTTACTTTAATAGCATAATGATTGGACACCGGACTCTCAGTCCTCATGAAAATCAGTGCGTAAAATTGCAGCAAGACAAGGGTTCCTTCTATACCGACCGTGTGATCCGAGCTATAAAACGCCGACTTGAAAATTCGGACTGTTGCTGTTACGGAGTGGAAAAACGTATATCAGGTAGTTAAGTTAGTTACATAATAAGTACTATACCTTGCCTTTTCGCGTTCATACGTGCTTGAAATCTCCGACTTCCGAAGCACTTTCATTTCATTACACCTTTAGCATTGCGGCAGTGTTAACAATGTAAAAGCTTTGCTTCCAGTTCAGTTAGCGTCCTTTTCATTATTAATTCGATCGTTAGGGGCCAACTTGGCGGCGTGTCAGATTATATCGAAATTATTTAATGTTTCTAACTTTCAAAAGAGATAAGAGTAGCTATCGGTGAATGTTTTCAGGGTTTATTTTGACCATTGTGATCCAAAATGAATAAAATACGACTTGAGAAGTTCCTAATAACGCAATTCTGTTAACTAGATCCAGAAATGTTGCGTTAATATACTGTCTGCAAAAAAAAAAAAAAACGCAATGTTTGTGGAAATACGCCAGTTTCTATAAATTGCTAGTAGTTTTCTAGGGAAGTACACAAAGAAAACATCGCTTACTACAAGCTAAAGTCAAATGACCTTCGTATGGCACACTTTTTAGGATAAAAAGTAATTTTCTTACATTACACTAGCCTGCACTAATCCCAAAATTAACGCAAGATTTGAATTTTGCGCCATTTGTGCGGTAAAGTGTTGCCAACGAAAAAAAAAGACAGCGTGACAGCTGACAGTTCAGGGTTATTAAAAATGGAGCGCTACACGAAAGAACAACGCGTTTTCATTGTTGAGCAATATTTTAAAAATAATGAATGTTTGGCAGCTACAATTCACAATTTTCGGAAAATATGGTCGGAATAATGATTTAACTTCATCATCTGTGAAGAGATTAATTAAAAAATTCAAGGAGACTGGATCAATTAGTGATCTTAGATACTCTGGCCGTCCTTCAACAAGTCGTTCAACACAAAACGCCGAAGCAGTTCGTGAGAGTGTTGCTGAGAGTCCAAGAACATCAATTCCGCACCGTAGTCAAGAATTGGAGATTTCGAGAAGCTCTCTGCAGCGTATTCTCACGAAAGATTTGCATCTTCATGCTTACAAAGTTTAATTAGCTCAAGCACTGAAGCCTACTGACCACGCACAGCGAAGAGAGTTCGTTGAATGCTGATTTTTCGAATAAAATCCTCTTCAGCGATGAGGCTCATTTTCATCTTGATGGCTTCGTTAATCGTCAAAATTGTCACACTTGGGGTTTCGAAAATCCACGAATGATTGTTGAGAAACAAATGCACCCACGTGTCATTGTTTGATGCGGATTTTGGGCTGGAGGCATCACCGGACCATTCTTCTTCGAAAATACGGCTGGTCAGGGAATAACAGTTAATGCTGCTCGCTATCGCAACATGATAATCCAGTTTTTTGTGCTTAAATTACAAAGATATGGATGTGAACGGCATGTGGTTTCAACAAGACGGTGGCACATGCCATACAGCATCAGAAACAATTCAATTACTGCATGAGTTCTTTCCTGATCGTGTAATTTCCCGTTTTGCTGATCAGAATTGACCGCCCAAATCATACTATTTGACGCCGTTGGACTTTTTTCGTTGGGATTTTTTGAAGTCTAAGGTTTATGCCAACAAGCCCACGACCGCACACGCCTTGAAGGAGGAAATTGAGCGCTGTATCAACGAAATTCAGCCATATTTATGCATAACAGTCATTATCATCATCACCGGTGTTATTTCCATAACCTTTCCAAAAATTTGAAGATATTCCGCTTAAGAAAAGGTTGCCATCACTTCTGGCGATAGCAGAAATGCAATCGAACGATACATTTGATCACTGGTTAAAGACTAAATTTGTTTAGATGAAAATTGATCCCAAACGCTTATTGAAAGAGTGTCAGAATCTTTTGTAAGAGGAACAATGTAAGAAAGCTTACGAAAGTATAATTCAAGCATTGCTATGATATCCTGGGAGTTAATTGAAAAACACAAAAGCCACATTGTTGAAATTATGAGTTATGGAAACCTTGTAAATTATAAAAATATGTGTATGTCAAAATATACAAACCAAAATTACGTCTTGTTAATTTTAATCCCAAACAAGTTTAATTTCACCAGCAAATCCAGAAACGTGCGAAGAATAGCATTCAACACATGTAAAGACATTAAAAAGGAGGCATGGAGACGTTTGTAAATCTATTGATCAAGCAACAGGCTTCGATAGCCGCACTGAAATTGTAATTATTCCAATAACGTGCCACTTCCTGCACTATATTTCAATAGAATCCTTGCTCGCTATCGATTTTATAAAGGTTAACGCTCCAAGTTTAAACTTTAATTCATTTTAAGAGACAATTTATGATCGCGGGATGAAAAATGACGCGTAACGAACCGTTTGAAATCTGCCGGGGCTAATCAATAAAACAACGGCCAGGCTGCAAAATTGCAATCACAACAGCTTCGTTATTATATCAAGAATCATCGTTAAACTGGTGCTTTTAAAACTTAAATCACAAAATGTCTTTTCTCCTACTATTGTTGGAATATTTTTTTCTTTTTTATATGAAAACAAACCACTGCGAGTTCGACGAAGTTTCTGCCTTAATTTCCCCGGAGAATGAAATTCGCTTTCACTTATCGCTTAAACAGGGACTGCAAACTTCTAACTTCAAAAGTACCAACATTTTTTGCTTTAATGGCAGCTTTAAACTCATTATTTCTTGAGAAAGCACCGCTCTATTAAAAGTTATCAAGCTTATTTAAATTAAAAAAGCGTAGAGGTTGGAGTTTTTAGAGTTTTAGACGTAAAAACACATTTTCTTTAATCTTTTGCTCTAATTACGGTCTAATTAGGAAGCGCGCCAGGGCCCGGTATAATCGTTTTGGAAAGATGTATCTGAATCGATCCAGTTTTTTCTGAAAATTGTCAAATGTAGGTTTCAATTCTTCACTTGGTTTTCTCTCGAGGAAGTCATCCTATTAAGACAATTTGTTCAATAGGATGTTTAAAAAATGAGTAAATGAAACATCCCAATTGCGAGTGTGTTTCCTGTTTGCAGAAATGTAATTATGTAATATGGAGTAATTTTAATTCAAAATTAGACGGAGAAGCCTTGAATTTGAAAAGCAGCAGTTCTGTTGATATTGACGAATTCTTTTCTTTTACTATAAAATCGAGAATTTATCTTCTATTTTACATCTTTAAAATATTTAAATTATTGAGGCAAAAAATGATTACACCATTGCACTTTCAAAGGTATTTTAAGCAATTTTAAATATTCCATAGCAATCTTGGGCCTCCTGTTACTAATCATTAACGCTGGCCACGAGCGGTACCGCGCATCGGCGTAGAATCAGTTCGGACCGAGAGGAACGGTAGTATTACTTCGTCTGCGGAGCAGTACGGACATTTTCGCTGCCGGTCATTTGCGCAATTGTTTATCTGTCCTAGAAAAATTATGATTTCGTCAGCAAAACGACCGCGGTCGGACAAACTTCGAAAATTTATTGCAGAAATTCCAGACTTAATATATGAAGGTGCGAAAATTCAATGTGTAATCTGTAAAATCCCGTTAATGTGTTGGTCCAGACAACATTGTCTACGACACGTAAATAGTGAAAAGCATGTCTCAAAAAGAAATTGCCCACGAGACAATTAAAAATTTATATTTAATTTATGCGTTACGTTTATTGCATGTAATATACCGTTTAATTTACTAGACAAGGAACCATTTATCTGCTTTTGGAATAACTATTCGGAGTGCAAATTACCAAGTCGAACATCGTTACGAAGAATTGTACCATCTGCGCGCGAACATATTGAACAAAAAATAAAATCGGAGTTGAAAGATCAAAAATTGTGGTTATGTGTCGATGAAACAACAGATTGGAAGAAACATTCTGTTCTTAATGTAATGGCACGCAAATTGGAACCTCATCAATCGGCACCTTCAATTCTATTAGTCTCTAAACGAATACAACAGTGTACTGCCGAAGTAATTTCAAAGTTAGTGTTAAATACATTGGACAAGTTTGAACTTTCAACAAACCAACTCTTGATGTTAGTGAATGATGGTGCTGCAAACATGCTTTCTGTAGGCCGGTCTCTTAAAAAGCATTCTGCTAATTTGTTACACATTACGTCTAAAATTCATGCTCTCAATCTTGTGGCGGATACTATCAGAAAATGTTATCCTGAGGTAGACGCTTTAATAGCGCATACCAAAGCAGTATTTGTCAAATCACCGAAACGTATTCGCGAATTTCACAGACTGTGCCCCCGTATACCAGAGCCACCAGAACCTATTCTAACTCGTTGGGGAACATGGTTACAGGCCGCGTTTTATTATCATAAATATTTTGACAATATTAAGAACGTGGTTTTACAATTCGATACAAAGGAAGCTGCCGCTATCCAGAAAAGCCAGTCGAAATTTCAAGATAGTCAGGTTAAAATGGATTTAAAAATCATTCACGACAATTACTTCGGGCTAGCAGATGCAATAGAAAAATTACAAAATCCTGCGGTGCCGTTAGAAGAATCTCTACAAATAGTGCAACATGTTCACGCACAGCTATGCGCGATTGAAGACGCAAAAAATGTTTCTGTTCTAGAAAAATTTGAAAGTGTTTTTGAGAAAAATTCTGATTTTGGCACATTAAGACACATTTGTGAAGGTGCGTCAACAGAATCGTTAAATTATTTGAAAGATTATTTTACTTACGCAAATATTACGTCACTAGATGTAGAACGTTCGTTCTCTGCATATAAACGCATTTTTTCCTCATGCCGTACTAGTTTTGCCGAAACAACAGTTGAAGGTTGCAGATATTTAACAGACATTATTCACTTTGTGATTTCACGGAGGACTCTTAAAATGGTAAATGTTTGAGCACGTGTTATTTAATTTTTATTTAAAAGATGAGCGAAATTATTTGCGGCAGCAGAATAACTCTAGTGGAACGCAAGGCCTGGTCGACTCTACGCTACTGCGCGGTACCGCTCGTGGCCAGCTTTACTAATCATTCAAAAAATTTCGCCTTTTTTATAAAATTTTTCATACAGCGGGTTGTTTATTTTGGCTGTAATTTGTATTCGTAATATATTGTCACAGTCTAGCCTGAAAGGGTTGGCTCAATGAAGAGACTTTGTTATAAATAAAGCTGCCACCAGTGAGTGCTACAGCAGTGGTATTACATTCGGAGAAATCGAACGCAACGGATATGTTGTCGTATAGCCTTAACATATCTGTAAGCGATTCAGTGCTCTGCTGCCATTTCTTACTGAAACTGTTGTTTTCATCTCTGTGACGGATGTTTTATTCTAATTAGGAAAGTATTACACATAAATTATTATAACTTGTACGTACTGGCTTACCGACAGCGTCGTTAATGTTACAGCACTCATGTCGGCAGCTTTACTGCAGACTGTGAACCGACGACTTCCACTATCGGCTATGAATCACACGCAGGCCGGGTACAGAGAGCTTCGCGCCAGGTTAGAATTGAGGTTGCCGCGCCCACGACGCAATGTATATGCAGATGAATCGGCACAGGCTACCTCAATGAATGACATTATTGATTTATGGCAACAATTTCTCATCAACCCTTCGCAGCGTTAGTCGCTGCGGCTGTAAAGTGAAAGGCAGGGGCCTGGGCTAAGCACTGTAAAGTGAAAGACCAGCTGTCAGTCTTAGACGTTTTGGGTATTCAGGATAACCACCCCAAGTTTCAAAACAGGTTCCTAATGGTAGAAATTTCCTTAACAGGAACCCTGAGATATGATATTCCAATCTCCAAAATGAACTTTTTGTAAAAGAAACCATTAGGTTGATTGACACGAGTCCTACAACTTTACTTTCTATAAACGAATAAAAAAATATATGCTTTGGTTTTCATTAGCAAAAACAGGCAGATTTTTTAAAATACGAGTATTAAACGTGAACATTAGCAAAAAAGAATGGTGACACTAATGACAAATCTGATAATTTACGAAGATTTACAGCTGCAATATTTTTGAAAGCACACTTAATTGCAATCCCGAAATTTCCCCAAAATTACTACAAGGGTTATCCGAGGTCTTTTTACATTGACACCAACAGTACCTCCAACAATAAAAGCCGTAATTTGTAAACTGTCACCGATGACATTTTATGGTTTCCGCTATATCGTCGTACGTACCACTCCACAAATTCCGGTTCGGTCATTAAAAGGCTCGACACGAAACGTCCGAAATGTGCGGCAGCACGTTATGCACGGATTATACATTACATGACCGTCCATTTGCCGAATTATCCGTCATACGTCGATCCGTACGTTATACTATACATGGGGGAGATGCGGTCCATTGATTGTACGACGCACAGGAAAGGAGACTTTTAGACTTTTATTTCCATCGAAGGGGAAGAGCGAGGTTGGAACGGAGAAGACAAGGCAATGAGCGCGATATTGAGTTAAAAATTCCATCTCCGACGTCACCTCTTCCATTAAACTTCAGAATTTAGCGTCCCAGTCGTCGGTATTAGACTTTTATTTAATATCGCCTCCTTCCAATTTCTCTTCGAAAGCCTTCTATCGGAACAGGAAACAGGAAATTTAATTTAAATCACATACTTAAACAGTGAAACAAGTATCCCTTACACGGATAAAAAATCAAACAATTGTAGAACAATTCACTGTAACTTCTAATGCCACGGTAGGCTGATCGGGATCATGTTTGATTTAACAAGGAAAAGATGAATCTACTATTACCAGTGGGTTTTCTATATCCGTTTATTTCTAACTTATTTCTATTTCTTATTCCTAACATATCGAGGAAAAGAATCCTATTGTTTTTTCCTCTTCACGGCAAATTTTGATTTTAGTTGATCCAAGAAATTGAACATTCTGCTGGTGTCAAAGTTGCAAAAAATGTCATCGTCGTAACTGATCCAAAACCGAGGAAAATAAGTCAAATTTACTCCTAAAATGGTTAGCCATAAAAGGAGATAAGCTGTTACCCATTGCTATTCCTTCAGTTTGTTGATAAAAGGTGTTGTTGATCTTGAAAAAAAAATTACTTCATACAAGGTCTTGCCAAAGAAATTAATCTAACAACCTCTTCGCTATCCATTTAATTATCCAACAAAGATTGTTCTAAATATTCCAAAGTTAAATCGACCGCAACGCTAGGGCAGAGTGAACTTATGTCAAACCAGACCAAAACTTCGTTATCAGTAACCTCAATGCCTGAAGTACGATCTCCCAAGACACCAGTTTATCAAAGATCTTATCAAACATCAAATCCAGTTTACAGGAGCATGGTCAAATTCATTATGCAAACAGATATCAGAATTTAATGTGGTGATTGGCATTCAGAAGCATCCTCCATTTTAATCTCCAAATAAATTTAACTTCATTATCTCTATTGCCGTGACAGTTGATTTATTTCATCAATTACTTTCCTGCCTTTAATCACTGCGACCTTAATAGATCTATTGTAACAAAATACCCTTATGTGTGTTAGAATAGTTGGAGGCTTTTAATAAACCTTAGTACTACTCTAGGATCTGCTTCCTTCAGTTCAGTAAGTGCAAGAAATGGCCTACACATTTACATAGGATGTGTTCTGCCATCTCCAGATCTTCTTGGCATAGACGACAGATTTGATCTTCAGCTTTTCCTAGTTTAAATAAGTGATATTTCAGGACTACATGGCCTGTCAACAATCCTACCAGTAATCTAAGATCCCCTTTGCTGAACGATAGCGCCATTTTTGCTGTTTTTTGCGAGACAGATATGAGTGCTTTCGCCTGTTTTTACCCTGGAACATTTTCCCAGTGCGAGGCCTTTTGATTGTCCTCTCATTTCTTAATTGGCTTGATTTGAAGACCACAGAAGGGGTTAGAACCAACGAAAGGCATGTTCGCTGCTTCTTTGGCCAGCTTATCTGCCCTTTCGTTTCCTTCGATACCTTGGTGACTTGGAATCCACCGCAAAGTAAGTTATTGCGTCCCAATTGCCTTAGGTTGTGTACACATTCGTGTATCAGAGCAGATTCGTATGTGCAGGCCTTAATAGTCTTTAGAATTGCCTGACTGTCGCTGAATATATTTATAGTTGCGCCTCGTATCCCTTTCTCGATATTCTTTATGGCGCACAGGTTTAAAGCAGAAATCTCTGCTTGAAATATGTTGGTGTAGGGTCCTGTAGGCGTTTTTAGATGGTAGTTAAGACCACTAATGCTAGTACCTCTTTTGCATTGAGGCTCACAGGATGCCCACTCAGTACGACTTTCAATGATCACCTTATAAGGGTGACCAAAATTGTATTGCTCAGGGATCGTGTCCTTTACAATATGCATCAGATAGTTTATGTTGGGATCTTCAAGGATTTTGAGATGCCCTCTAAGATCCCCAGGATGTAATCCCTTCGTTCTGCTAAGAGTGAGGGCACTCGATATAGCTGCTTTTGAATATGGATGTTCCTCTCATGTGATGTTGAGACATGCAAGTCTCTGAATATGTTGAAGCTGCTGTTGCCCAGTCTTCCGAGTTGTTTTTGGTCACCAAACCAGAGAGGCGTAGGTAATCATGGGCCTGATTATTGCTGTATAGGACCAGAAGATCATTTGAGGCTTAAGACCCCAGTTCTAATCAGGCAACCTTCGGCAAATGTGGGAGTTCTATGTTAGTTTTTATCAAACGTAACTCCCAAATATTTAACTTCGTCGCTGAAGCTAATGGTTTTCCCTTCGATGGAGGGTGATTTAAGACAGATTTTTCTTCTTGTAAAAGGGACAATTGTAATCTTTCGCGGGTTTATGCGCAGGCTATGATTTTGATACCACTTATAAGTGTTGTCAAGAGCTCTTTGCATAACTTGCGGTATGATATTCTCATATTTTACACGGATCATGATTACCACCTCATATCCGTTAGAAGTTAAGTTCTGCAGGTGATCATCTACAACAAGATACCCAAGCAGTGGTGACAGGACTCCTCCTTGGGGACAGCCTCTGTTAGCTCTAATTGTTGTCGTTTCGGATCCTAACGTAGCGCTTATTCGTCGACTTTGGAGCATGGTTTTAATCCATTTTGTAGACGACAGGTGAAAACCTTTGACAGAAGTTGCTCTCTCAATGCTTTCGCAGGAGGTGTTTGATACCATTAGTCTGTTACCTAAGCTATCACTAATGACGATCTGACATTGCAACATGGTCTTTTCGGTTTCTGTAATCCTCTTTTGATAAAAAATTATGGGCAAATTTTTCATTAAGAACAATTGGAACAATGTGGTGTTGAGTTTATTGAAATCATCATATTTATTTCTCCTTCAGATGAAAACAGTATTATTTTTGATATGCTGACTTTAAATAAAAACAGTTTTTATCTTTGAATCCCTTCCCAATGTTTTGTTCTTTATGTGCAAGATTGGGAACATTTCGTTACTAATAAAGTTTTTGGTCCGCTCATCAAAATTTAGTTTCGAACGCGAGAAGATTGGAAATAGAATGTGTGTTAAGTGCTCCATCAGTGCCGGGTAGAGGATGAGTGTTCATATATAAAAGCTAAAGTAGGCGATAATCGCAAAATTTTAAGACCGAATTTTCGGAAGGGTAAACGTGAACGCTTTCCATCGTAGTGGAACAATATCTTTTTACGAGAGGGCTTTCTAGTCGTTGTCATCGGTGTAAGGAGCAAAGAAGAAAGGGGGAAAAAAAAGAAAAAACTGGGATCATGTGATAATTTAGAGCCCCACGGCTTGAGCATATCCTCGTTGATGGACGATTTAGGAATTTTAACGACTTACTTTCGTTGTAAAAGCGTATATCGGAGCATTCTTAACCAAAATACGCAATCTTCGCACTTTTTTCATTTCTCTTTCGGCCTCGTTTCGAGTTTATCGATCTCATGGCGTTAAACAGTGTTTGGTGAAAGTGAAACAAAGAAAATTTGTAATTGTAAGCGGAATTCAGCAGAATTGAACAGCAGATGGCTGCTTAATTTTGCCAGAATAGTCAGGGCAACAAAAATGTGTACAACATCGAAAGTCAATCAAAATTTAGAAGAATATTGTCAAGAAAATATAAACAAGTGTAATTTTTCTAGTCTATTTAAACAGGCTTTCTTCAAGTATCGCTAATATGCAAAATCATCCAGCCAGATCAAATCCAACCCAATAAATTGAAAGCTCAATTGTATCTCAAGGGAGTTACGGACACCATGCGTAAAATATGAATTTTGTTAAAATTAAAGTGACATGTTCGCAAGACGATGCTGTTATTCAATTGGGATGAGTATTGTTCACTACCTTTTATTTTTCTGTATGTGGTTAAGTGAGTTCTGAATTTGTTTGTTTGTTTAATCCTATGCCTTTCTACCTTTCGGTATAAGGCTTGGTTTAGAGTAAAGATTCTTGTTTTCTGTATAATTTCCTCCGTTGTTTTCTGTCTCTGGTCTGCTGCTTAATTTCTTCCCACTTTATTTCCCTTCTTGCCGCTGCTTCTCTGATGTCGTCCGTCCACTTTTTTCTTAGTCTACCTTTTTGTTTTTTCCTGCCACTCACGTCTCATACACTTTTTTTGTCAATCTTTCGTCACTCATACGACACATATACCCGAACCATCTCAACTAGCCTTCCTTATGTATGTCTTGTTTCTTATTTTGTCTCGTTTTGTCTTATTTTCTATCCTTCTTAAGAATCTCATATCCATGGCATTCACTCGTGATTTGATCTTTTCTGTCTTTGCCCAGGTCTCACTACTGTATATCATTGTAGGTCTTACCACTTTCTTCACTATTTCAACTTTTATCTGTTTTGATATCTGCTTCTTTCCCAGGAATGTTGTTCTCATCATCTGGAACATTTTTCCCGCTTTTTTCATTCTCTCATTTATTTCTTGCAATCGAGAACAGCAGTGGACTTAGCACACATCTTTGTTTTACCCCTATTTTTGATGTAAACTCTTTCAATTCTTCGTTGTTGGTTCTTACTATATTTATGTTATTCCTATACATTTCTTTTATTATTTCGATTGTTCTTTATCTATTTTCCTTTTTTCTAGGGTATTCCATATGTCTTCCCTTCTTACTCGATCAAACGCTTTTTCTAAGTCTATAAAACAGATATGTATTTCTTTGTTCTTGTTTATTAGTTTCTCACTTGCTTGCCTTATCGCAAATATCAAGTCTTATGTGCTTCTTTCTTTTCTAAATCCACATTGCGTGTCTTCTATACTACTTTCGATTATTTTTCGTACTCTTTGTTCAATGATGCTAGCTAATATTTTTCCTGGAATGCTTGTTAGTGTAATTCCCTTAGAAGTCTTACAGTCCCTCTTGTCTCCTTTCTTATAGATTGGTAATATTATTCCAGTGTTCCACTCTTTCGGGATTTTCATTTCTTGTATGATCTCATTCCTGTTTTCCCCATATATTTAATCATTTGAGTCGTTATGTTGTCACACCCTGGTGCCTTTTCTACTTTCAATTTTCTTATGGTCTCTGTTATTTCTTCTTCTTGTATTAATTCTATCTTTTGCATTTCTTCGCTCTTCTCTTTATGTTCTATATTCTCCATGTCTATATTTGTCAACTCTTGAAAGTATTGTCGCCATCTGTCCACAATTTGTTCTTCTTCCATGATTATATGTCCATTTTTATATTTTATATTTATCATATTGAACTCCTTCTTTTGTCTTAATTGTTTCAGAGTGCCATAAAACAACTTTTGATTTTCTCAACAATTAATAGCAATTTTTTTCTCTTTTCCTTGTAATTTTCAAGGTCTTCTAGTCTTTTTGTTTCTAAGTATCTTTTCCAGCTGTCTTTCTTCTCTTCTACAGAGCTTTTTATTTCACTAGTCCACCACGCTGTTCTTTTGATATATTTATTTTTTATTTTTCTAACTCCACAACTCTCCTTTGCTGCATCTAGTAGGCTGTTTTTGAAGTTTTTCCAATTTCCCTCAATTCCGTTTCCTTCTAGTCTCTTCAGTTTTTTAACTAGTACTTGTTGGTATTTTTCTTGGTACTCTCTTTCTTTCAGTTTGTAACTACTTATTCTTTCTTGTACTTTTTCTCTTCTTTTCTCTATTCTCCTCTCTTTACTTTTCATATCCATTTTTACTAAATAGTGGTCGCTTCCTATCTCTGCATTTTGTGCTACTTTTAGATCTTGTATTACTTCCTCTTTGTGTTTACTTACTAGGAAATAATCTATAATTGATTTTTCTCTCCTGGTTTCTTCAACTCGTGTAAATTTGTGGATACTTTTGTGTTTAAATTTGGTGTTTTCTATCACTAGGTTATTTCCTATGCTCATTTCTATTATTCTTTCCCCATTATTGTTTTTCGTTGATTCTCCCTCTTTTCCTAGTATTTCTTCTATTCCCTCGTTTCGATTTCCTACTCTGCCATTGACGTCTCCCATAACTATGATATTTTTGCCCCCCTCATCTATTGTCGTATGGAGTATTTCATAAAATTTATCTTTCCCTTCCTTGAAGGCGTCCTCATTTACTCCGTAGACTATTATTAATGACCATATCTCCCCAAGTAACTTTATTTCTATTTTCAGCATTCCGAATTTATTGTCGCGAATACATCCGTCTACTTTTTAAACTGATTGTAACAGTTAACGATAAATATAGCGAAAAATTCTTATAGATAGTGGCCCATTATCTTCAGTGGTTTTCTTCTGAGTTATCCCATCATCCTCTGGACAACAACAGGGTTGATTTCTCTAATTTTTTCTTCTTAGTTGGTCTTCATCTACAGCTCCTAATTCATTATCGTTCACTTTTCGAGCCAATATTGACCAAAAATCTTCTATTGGCCCAGCCCGAGGTACGTTGGGAGGATTGCCCAATTTTAGAACAAAGTTTATGTTGTTTTTGTTATACCAGTCTCTATAGCTATCCTTGCATAATTACATGAAACTAGATCAAGCCAAAACATTATATCATCATTGGCATGATGTGCATTTAAAAACTGAAGCAGTTTAATGAAGCACCTTTCAATATAAAGTTCTGCAGTTACGGCTTCTCCTCGAATACGACCAATGTACGGCATCGAAATAAATTCGGCCTCAGAAATGGCACTCCACACTAAAATTTTATCCTCTAATTAGGATTTACCTTTGAATTTGACATTGTCTGGTGTGTTTTCTATGTCATCGGTATAAAAACCGTCGTTTCTTTTCATCTCTAAATGGGACAAAGTAGGCGCCTTAGAACACGACAATTTCTAGGAATTCGTTCTAACTGAGCCGCGGTATATTCTGGTGTCGTTCTTCGTTTTCGAAACACCACGTTATTTCAGGAAATTGATCGAAAAACACGAAAACTCCTAGCTAATTTTCGCTGTGAAATTCCAACTCTACCTTTAACGGCTTCAATCAGTCTTTGTTCCCTCACCTAGCTTAAAATTCTTGGTCGACCACTGTTGGGCGTTAATTTGCCCCATGGTGTACTCTCTTTACATTCTTTTATGGTCTGATAGATTGTTGATACAGAAATGTTGTGTTCTCAATAAATGGCTACTATATTACGGCATTCGCCCAAATTCCTTTACAAATTTTTAGCTTGTAAGACACTTTGCTGAACCAGATCGTAAAAAGTAACCTGTCATAATTAAAACGAAGTAATTGTGATGTTTCACTTTTAGCGACAACTTGATTAAACACCGTTTGGTACAACTACAAACCTTTTGAACATTTTCCGAAAACTTTTAGACCGTACGCTAGTATTTTTTTTTATGAATATGGATTTTCAATGTCCTACATACGATAATTTCGTTTAAATTTAAAATTGTCGTAATCCGGAAAGTGCACTTACATATGGTTCATAATACTTTTATTTTTAATTGGCGCGATCGCGTAGATTTCATTCAATATCGAACAGAAATAGACGCTAAATGTTACCGCTCGCTGGAGTGAAATGCTCGCGTATCAGTTGGCGTGTATTATTAACAACCTCATGATGACTACCGGTTAATGAAAGCTCTCGAGCCCATTACACGTTCGTCGATTATAATTTAATAGTCTGTTTTGTTTCCGGTAAATGTTCCCTAGCCGCCCTCGAACATACCACGATTCGTTTTGTAAACGATACAATTTTCATCTAGTTAATGCTGTAATCGAGTTGTACTTAATATCATGTGTGTATGTAAGGGTTTTCTTCGTAAAAGGAAATTGAGATATCACAATTGTAAATATATATATTTCTTTTTAAAACCCTCAGGATACATAAAAGCGAGAACAATAGAAAATTTGGGTGGTCAATGTGAACATTAATCATTTCCTGGTTTTTTTAGTCTGTATCTTTAGTTTCATTATGTTTAAGAAACAATGTTTAAAACATACAGTCCCTGGCTATTGAATCAGGACCACTTATGATTTTGGGGTAAATTAAAAAAAAAAACAGTTAGTAATGGTAGTATTATTATTTAATTGCATATAACATGCAAGTAAGTATAATTTCAACATATATTTACTAATATTTGCTTGTTCCTCCTCTGTGTTATATTATTTCCTCAATCCTTTTCGGCGTACTGCCAATGCAGCTTTTTATTGTTTTTTTTTTTTAATTTCGTCGCTATTATGCCATACATCTTCAATATGTTGTTGTAATTCTTCCTTTGTAGTTGAGTTTCGTGTACTTACGATGTTTTTTAAGACATTCCTCACATTTTTAATTGGGTTTATGTCTGGTGAATTGTCCGGCCAAGATAGTACACGTAGATTGGTAGCTTCAAAGTATTGCATTGCACTTTTTGCCTTACGACACGATGCACTGTCTTGCATGAAGGTATATGGTCCTTGAATCTGATCTAGTGAACCAATATAAAGTATTAAATAGTTTTGTAAAACTTCTTTATATTGTTTTTGTTCCATTGTTCCGTTAACGAAATATAATAGTCCCGATCCTTCTGTCGTAATACACGACCAAACCATTAGAGATGGGGGGTGCTTAATAGATTTAATCGTACATACATACTTCTTTATAATTCTCTGAAGGACGTCGACGAACAAATTGACTTCTCTCCGTTAGCATTTCTAGCCGTGATTCGTCGCTATAAATAATTTAGGAAAAAATGTAGAGAACCATTAAGAATGGGGATGAATTTAATCAAAAATACAGACGATAAATGAAATTTACCTTTCTCCAATCTTCAACTATATATTTTTTATATTTTTTAGCCCATTGAAATCGTGTCAGTTTCATTTTAGATGTCAGTCTTGGCTTCTTTGCCATCCGCATTTCAAGCCTGCTTCATGAAGACGTCTACAGACTGTTCGGGCTGATATTTGTATACCTTTTCCACTAATAATTTTATGAACACCTTTAGTGGATAAAAAACGATGTTCTGTAGCTACTTTTACTATACGACGATCATCTCTTTGCCACTACTTGCACTAGAAATATTCTCATTAATTAATTTCGCAATTCTCAGAACAGTTTGATGTGGTACATCCTCTTTTTGTGCAATTTCACGTTGAGAGAACTCTCCCGTCTCTTGAAGAGCAGAAATTCGTGCTTTTTTCTCTGTAGTTATATCCTTCTTCTTTCCCATTATGATCATAATTGACCGCGAAAATAAACGCACACAAATAAAATGAAATCTCTTTGAAATATACATTCTTTGGTAAATCGGTAAAAATACTGTTTTGATTTATATTTGCAATGATACTAACGAACTAATGAACGACACAATTCAAACTAAACGTAATTATTATTCTGGGCAAACAGCGGTAACAGTCAGTGTAGTAGATATGTGGTGCGGAGTCGGCGACTATTTATTTCACGCGTTCACAGTGTCAGTACTAAATCGATGCTGTATGCGAGTAGTTCTGTGCATATGTAGGCTGTCGTAACTTATTTCGTAATTGTATGCTTATGTTTGCTTTAAAAATGTCGCAGTTAGGTACGTCGCGAAAACGACTAATGGCAAACTCAGTTAAAAACTTTATAGTGGACATGCCGGACTTAATTTTTGACGACGCCAAAATTCAATGTCTACTTTGTAAAATCCCTTTAACGTATTGGTCCAGAAGCCATTGTCAACGTCACATCGAAAGCCAACAGCATTCTTCTGCAAAAAGTGGCATACGAGAACAAGAAAAATTTACATTTGATTTATGTGTTACTCTTATTTTATGTAATCTATCGTTTCATTTACTAGACAAAGAAGCATTTATCTCCTTCTGGAATAAATATGCAGACTGTAAATTACCTAGTCGGACATCGATACGAAATGTAGTGCCATTTACTCGTGAACATATAGAAAAAAGAATGACAACGGAATTGAAAGATAAAAAGAACTCTGGTTGTGTGCAAATTGGTGTGTAATATGAAAATTTGAAAGTATTTTAGAGAAAGACTCCGATTTTCTTATATTAAGACAAATTTGTGAAGGTGCGTGTGAAGATGCATTAAGTTGTTTCAAAGATTATTTTAAATATGCAAATATAACATCGCTAGATGTCGAACGGTCGTTTTCGGCATTAAAAACATTTATTCCGCACGTCGTACTCACTTGACTGAAACATCTGTGGAAACATATCTAATGATTCAAATATTTAACAGATGTTACCCAGTTTGTGATTTCACGGAAGACTTTTAAAACGGTAAGTATTTCAGCACATTTTATAATTTATTTCTTACCTTCTATTTTATGTGTAAACTTTTATGCGCTCGCCACGCCTCTGGCTGTTACCGCTTATTTGCCCAGGTTAGAATTATTGTACGTACGAATGGCAAGAGGTATGGATTCATAGTAAGTGGATAATCGGTTTGGCCATAATGTATTAGGGTATTACTCATACAACAATTACGCTTTTATAGATTTAGAAAATTAACATTATATTTAATAAATATTCGAAACTTCATATCTTTCGATGCGTTTTATATTTGATTTCTTCGTTCTTCTTTCTCAACCATCACTCATATTCTTGATTTATATATTTAGGGTGTCCTTTATTTATGAAGATTTAAATTTTGGAACGTATACCTTTTAAATTTCTCGCCTAAAAGTGTTAGCCAAAACTTTTTCATCAATTGAACGATACGTTTTGTGAATGGCGAGAGATGTGCGATGTCTCTACGAAGCTATACAAAACCTTTTAATGCTCGCTGAATAAAAGCCATTTACAAAGTGGAAAACAAGTGTTATTAATAACAAACAGCAAAGATAATTGCTGTACTCTATTTTATTATACAGGCTGATTCATTTTCGACTCCCACCGTGGGTATCTCGCTTATTATTGGTGATAAAGGCTTCGTTTAAATTCGGCAAAGCTGCTAAATTTTGTTTTTGTTATGAACCCAAAAAAAAAAATGGACCTGTGACAAATGACGTTCGAGATTTTTAAAAAAACGAAAAATGCTCATATTCTTCTTTAACCTCCGGCACCTTTATTCGGCTTTAGAGAGAACAACTAAAACTATATTCTCAAGGCCGTTTCTGATCTTCTATCTGATAGTGTACACGAAATTTTTAAATTACGTTTCGGTTCTTTCGGACCATCATCAACTTTATTTCTTACCAGTGCCATATTAGATTTTGACACCGCTACAAAGTGCTTTTTCTCTGATTTCAACCATGTATAACATGTTGACGAAAAATGCATTTTTTCCGGAAAAATGCTCTTCTTAAGGAATATACGAACATCTTTTGCTAATCTTTATTTTGGATTCTTTTTGATGGCATTCTATTTTATTGCTTATTTTAACACATTACCGCGTTAAGGTTTGTACTAAGGGTTACTTTATTACTTTAAAGACATTGCAGTCAACTTGAGAAAGAAAAATATTAATGATACCAAAATATCTGCTTGGAGATAAATCTGAGTCATCAGCGTGAAATTTCGAACAGTACAAGTAATAGAAACATATCTATGAATCATACCATAAGATAAATTACATCTAAAAAGCTTACTCATGCTCTATAACACAATATAAGTCCATCAATCATGCGCGCTTTGCCAGAACAATTGATTATTTACATTTCGCCGAATCGTACAATAATTCCTAGATTTCCAGGATGACATGAACAAGTTTCAGGATATCATCCCGCATTCATAAATACGTGATAGTTTCTCTTAGTAACGGTATACGCTGACGTCTGCGGAATTTACATTTTGGCATCTCTCCGAGCTTTGCGGGAAGGATTACGTTGCCAGTCAGTCAATGCTAACAAGCTGCGGATTTATTCGCACGCCAAAGACCTACCTAGAGGGAGATTTATCAAGTTTCATGTAAGCTGTTTACTGTCGTATAAACGGATAGATAATGTAATTTGTTCCCGGTGCCGGTTTCGCAGTTGGAAGAGAAAACAAAACTAACGCGATGCGACGGTAGGAAAATGGATATTGTGATACTCCCATGCGAAGTTTATACCAGCTGTTTATGAAAAGTTTTACGAAGGAATTATAGTACGTCATGGAAATGTATACTATACAAAATGTTACCGCATGCCTATTACAGGGTGCTGCGTATAGATCTAGCGGATTTTCTTTACCAAATTGTTATCTTCATAAATTAGCTTTACTATAACTGTTATAACTAAAGCTCTACGATAAAGTTAATACAGTAGCACCAAGCTCAGAAAAACCTCGGAAAATATGCGAACTAATTTCAATATCAAACAACATCGACCAATAAGAAGCGTAATTTTCGTTTAGTACAGTAACTGACACAAGTTTTTTTAATTTCGTACGCTTGATTCATATTTTTGCAAATTTACTTTTATTTTCCTGTTCCTACTTGTTTGACTAAAAAATTGTCTTTTTTAAGACACCTGTAGTCGTATATTTACATAATTTAGGTAAGTAAATTATTTTCAAGGATATATAAATCATTCAAACTGTAAATTTTTAGGTTAGGAATTTCTAAGTGTATTGTAATATCCCTTTTAATACGATATTAATTTATAAAAAGAGTAATATTATTTTAAGGCATTTAGGTTTTTTTTCTTTTTTTACTGGTTAGCAACCATGAGTAAACGTAAACTCGTTCGCTCGGAAGCACGAAACATTATTCGCAATGTTATACAGTTCTTTAACAAGCAGAAAGCAGATGGTCATAGGACGTTTCCATTAGAAAAAGCTAGTGAGCTAGCTACTGCAGCAACAGGGAAATCAGTCAGTTTCATAAAGCAGATTCGCAGAGAATCTGATATGGGCGGCACTTCTTCATTACAATCTCCAAAGAAGAAGCGAGAAACTGCAGTTTCAATGAAAATTGAATTAGATCATTTTGACCAAGGCGTACTAAGAAGAAGTGTCCATGAGATGTATACTGTAGATCGTAAGGTGCCAACATTGAAATTGCTGGTAGACAAAATGAAAGACAAGATTAACTACACAGGAGGACGAGAAACTTTACGTAAATATTTATTACAATTGGGCTTTCGATATAAGAAGTGTCATAATAAAAGAAAATTATTGATAGAAAGATATGATATTATAGCTTGGCGTTCTCAGCACTTAAGACAATTACGAGAAAATGAAAATTTAGGAAAGAATAAAAGACCAGTGGTATATTTAGATGAAACTTATATTCACCCAACATATGGAGTTGGCAAATGTTGGCAATCGGAAGAAGAACCTGGTGTTTATAAATGTGATCGAGCTGGTCAGAGACATATTATAGTGCATTCAGGAAGTTCTAATGGCTTTGTCGAGAATGCTTTGCTAATTTTTAAATCAAAAAGTAAATCAGGTGATTACCACGATGATATGAACCACTTCAATTTTATGCAATGGTTAGAAAAACAACTTATTCCAAACTTGCCTCCACATAGCATTGTTGTTATGGACAATGCACCATATCACAGCATGCAAATAAATAAACCACCTACACAAAATAATCGAAAAGATGATATTCGATCATGGCTAGAAGGAAATAGAATTGCAACAACTCCAGAAATGCGAAAAGCAGAACTTTTAATGTTGGTAAGACAATATTCTATAAGTAAAACTTATTATGTTGATGAACTTTTAAAAAAGCATGGCCATACTGTTTTACGTTTGCCTCCTTACCATTGTGAGTTGAATCCAATAGAATTAATTTGGAGCATGGCGAAAAGAAAAGTTGCTATGAATAATGTGTTGCACTCTAGCCATGACATCGAGCAATTAGTTAGAACTGCAATTCCAGAAATCACGCAAGCTGATTGGGAAAAGGAGTGTAACCATGTAAGACGTGTTGCAGAAGAAATGTGGAAGGCCGATGGTTTAACTGATGAAATTGTGGAAAATTTAAGTTTCACTGTAAATACAGGTTCTTCAGATGAAGATTGGATCAGCGAGGACAGAATATCAGATGATGAATTTGATTACTAAGGCTAATGATCGCATTGTAATCTATAATGTAAAACATTTTGCAATTAAATTATATTTGAAGTTGAAATAAATGTTTGCTTTAATTAAAATTAGAAAAACATTCAAAAACTCTTTATTTTTCTTAATTCCTAAGTTTTTCACACGTCATTGGTCATTTGTTTATAGAAGCTACTACTTTAGTTTGATTTAAATATCCCACGGAAAAGATTATGGATGAGAGTGTACCTTGTTAACTTGTAGCGCCCTCGGACACGCCCACTCAGGGGTTTTCTGAGCTTGGTGGCACTGTAGATTTGTTTCTGCAGTCGATTTGTGATAGTTTGATTAAAAGTTAATTTGGATTAATCTACGCATGCGCGAACTAAAACTGATTTGTAACCGATTTAACCATTTAACTGCACGAGCGCTTGCGCTATATTTACAATCAGTTCTCTGTTATTTCCATGTTGTCTCTGTTTACATTTATTAGGTAGTTTAGAAGTTACAACCATATTTAATAGACCTGAGAGAGATTGTAGTGGGACATCCCACCTGAAGTGCGTGCGTTCACACGTTATTACATTAATTTCGATCAATTTTACATTAATATTCGTAAAATATTAGAATTTAACGTAGTGTTTGCAGAATTCGAATTATTTTGGGTTAGTATTCTGGCATTTTGATGATTTATATTATTAAAGTAACATAAAGAATTTTATTATTATAGATTTATTTGAAGTGATTCCAAATTTATGGCTTGCAGTGTACGTGCAAGTATTTCTGGGAACTTCTTAACGTTGTTTTCCGAAATTGATTTACGAAACTAATGGCCGTTAATGCTGTTAGGTGAAAATACGCCTGTCTAATAATTATGTAATAATGCCAATGCCTTTTAGTAAAGTTGCAATGGGGACTGAATGTAGCGAGTCTCTAACTCAATAATATTTGCAACAAAGTCTCCCTTATTACAGCCACCAACATCAATAAAAGCTTTTAAAAGTGGATTCACATACACGTGTATGTCTGCGCAATGCACATATGTACATACATATTTTTTACGATTTTCAGAAAAACGTCCGGTAGAAAGCAATTTTATAACCTTTGAAAGGTCTGCAATTGAATTTCGTACTTTGATTTCTCCTTTTGTGATGTTTAGTTTACTTAAACTTGTCAACACAAGAATATAGTAGTTCAAATATGACTCTACGCATGCATCTGTGGTATTTATTTGATGCACACTAAAAAATTCATTATACCTAGTGCATGATGCTTCTTTCCTGAGCAATCTAAAGGAAAAATTTCCAAATAAAAATTATTCAGTGACTAGTCCTCCGATGTCCAGTTTCCGCTGCACACGATGCAAGCTTGGTTTTCTTTAATGAAATACGTCGTATATTTCTGCATTTTTGGATACTTGTTTTCATGGCAATTTTCTTCAACATTTCCTATATCTATCTAACTTGGTTTTTGAGGTAATTGAGATAATTTGAGATATTTGCTGCATCGAAATACTATAAACTTTTGTTTCTCTAAAGGTCTGCAGTAATATCAACTTGGTATCGATGGAATTCTATCAATTTCTATCAATTCTGACAATTTATTTAGAACATCGTGTGCAACAGTAGATCTTGTCTCATCATACTAGTGAAATCTACATAATTTTGAACAACTATTATAGGCAATATTTTCTTACATAGTCGTTTGTTTCTTTTTTTAGTTATTTATTTTTAAAATTGTATTTTAATAATCGTCTCTGCTTTATTAAAATTTAAATCTGTTTTAGTTCTGTAAATAAAAAAATAGAACCTATGTCTCTTTTACATTTTTTGTTTTAAATGACTTCCTGAACAAGATGTCTAAGTATTTTACACCTGTTATAAATCATCCTGTATATAGTATTAAATACTAACTATCTGAAATAAATTAAATGCCATCTCCTAATATTAAAATATATTTACAATGTTCTTACGTCTCAAAAAGTTCAGCTCCGAAAGAGTTTTCTTCCGAAGTTTATATATCCGTACCTGCAGCACGAAACAGATAACCTTACTTTCGAGGAGGTTATGTCGATTGAGAAAATGCGAAATTAGCCATATCGCTATCTCCTCCTCGCTCTCAAGCGGAGAAGTTAGCGGCAATAGATAGCTCAAGGTTACCGATGTGGTTAGTTATGAGGTAGACTGCAGTATGTGCGGACGATCTTACAGAGAATTTCTGGAGTATTTATTTTTCTTTTCTTTTATTTCATCAGAATCTGTTTTTATTTTCGTCGTTAGAATTTCTTATTTAAAAAAAAAACTCCATTAACGTTATCTTACAGGAGAGTTATTTTGAGTAATTTACATTTTGAAATATAATTTGTAAAAATGACACAAACACACATACGAAAAACACTGTATTTGGAATCCACGCAACAAAACCCTTTACGTCATCTGCAGTACCGAAACCGATCATCACAACATCAAAATTAAAAGTATCAAATCGTTAGATTGGCAGCACCCAGACAACGGATAAACAAGAAGTTAGAAACAGAAAATCTGACAGTAAACAACCATATTTTCGACCAATCATTTAGAAATTGTATTTAAAACTCAAATGTAGTTGAAATTGTAAACTTTGGAGTATTGAAAAAACCGTTAAAACTAAACAGAAACAGTTTAAAGAAAATAATCAAGATAATAATCAAGATAATTTCATCAAAGAAGACGACTAAAGAGGTCTATTCCAAGAGGATATCAAGTTTTAACAGAAAAAAGCAGATCATAATTCATCAGAAGAGGAACACAACCATACACCCCCAAGAATAACTAATTTAAAAAAAATAATAAACGGAACAGATTGTCACCCAAGTTAATACTTTTAATTGTTTTAAAACATCTCGGTATACTCAAATATGCAAATGAAAACAACAGAGTTATCTTAGTATTTGCGGCACCCTCTAGGTTGATTTCCCCAAACTTTGAAGCTGTAAATTCAACTTATTCAAATGTGACAAAATGCCTGCAACATAAGCCAGACTCGTTTGGAATCCCGGGTCGCAAAACTGTTTTAACATGCCAGTCATTTTTCTCTCGCCCAAAAACAATTTAACTTCCACTCTTAGCTCGTACAATTGCTCCAAAATATTTCCCTTCGAGAGCCAACGAACTTCTGCATGATAAAGTAGCATTTCATGTTCGAAATCCAAACCAGCACATAGTTCTTTTAAACACAGGTGTTTGAAGCACTACCTTTGACAAAGATCAAAATTTTTATGTTTTATAGTATTTGATAAATTTTTCGGTAAAGTAAGCCAAGGCTTGGCGATAGATGATGCAATGTGTGGTCAGTGTGAGGGTTTTTTTTTGTTTTATGTGTTGCTAAACCCGAACGTAATCCCAGCATTGCTGTCTGTGCAAAAACCAGAGTTTTCCTACATGATGTGCTTCTCAAAATAATCACCGACAGAACAATAACATTTCTTCTTTAATCTTCACATCAATAGTCCCATCGCATTGTAGAGCAAAAAAATGTTATATTCCAATTTTTATTCAAAAGGTGTTCTTCAATATCCTGCGACATTTTCTGAATTTGATCCTTAACTGCGTTCTTTAACAATGATATCTCCTGAATCTTATGTTTGGCTTTCTCTCCTAAAACGCTTTCTACAGCTTTCGGCAAAGATGGCTTCATTAATGTTTCACCGATTGCGTGTGGTTTTTTTTGATACTGCAATCAGTTCTGAAATTCCGAACGATGCAGCAATGGTTTTTTCAAACATTTCGTATCTTGAACTACTCGACCCTAGCTTAATTTTTTTCAAAATTTTCCAATTTTCCCTTGAATACAACTTTTCACTTCACAATGTAACAATGCGCATGCCTCTGATAGATCACTGGACGATAATCTTCAAACTGAAACAACTTTTAGCAAACGGTTAGAAATTCATTTGGAGATCTCCACGAGCGCCAAATTACGTCAAACTTATAGTCAGAGTTTGACGTTTTAACTGCATGAGCACCATTTCTGTAATACGCATGTCCCTAACGATTAGCTTAAAATACACAATCGTCAAGGTCAATTGTCGAAAGTTGGTGGATTCTTTATTTAAAGGTTTCCTGCGTGCTACTCTTTCCACCCAATGTCAAATATCTATCGAATGTCACTGTGCTGTCCTTTTATCGATTCGTTTAATTTATTTTATTACTTTTGTCCTATTTTATTGAAGAAAAACATTTTTACTAAAGCAGTACCAGTTTTAGGTTGCGTTGAGGTTACAATAATTCTTTATAAATATATCAAGAAATGGACGAGAATTAAGAATTATCTATATACCAACCTAAATTTTCTGTTGCTCTTTTCAGACAGTTGACCTTAGATATCCTGTACGTATATCAAAAAATATTCAAAATATTGGTTGTTTCAAGTGAACTATTTAAACAAACTAATAATTTGTAGTGATTTCAGCTGGTCCGCTATGCACCAGCAGAATCTCAGCGGCGGAACGCGCAGCAGTCTCTTCGGCGTACCGGACCAGCACGTCATGCCCTCCCCATCCTCCCCCAATGCGGTAATCGTCTCTCCAGAAACACTCAGCCACCATTCTTCTCCGTCTAAGGCGGCTAAGATTGCAGGACACGTCCACATACAAACTGCACCCTCACCAAGGTAAGGATACACAGATTACGTATCTAGGTACATACGAAGGTAGTCTGAAATGTTTCCAACATAACACAGACACAAGTATGTTTCGTCAAATTCAATTTTATTTCTCAAAGTCTATACATTTTTCAAGCACGGTACCCAACGCGGGATTACCTTTTTCATACCCAAATCTTCAGTCAATATATCACAAACACGTTCTTTCGAGATCATCATTCTCGTCAAACACTGATTGCCAATTTTTAACATTACACAGGCTTCCTGTATGTATCTGTTCCCTCGTAGAGGCAAGAATGGATTCTTTGATCTATAACAAGGAAGTCGCGATGACGTAATAAGCATGATTGTCACTTTGAAATCGCGACCCGATTACCTTCCTACGTATTAACTTTGAAGTTTTCTCCCACCGTTTCACCGTCTTATTACTTTTCTTTTGTCTTTTACAGCAGAAATTTGCCGCCGGGTCCGTTGGCAGTCGCGCCGCTGGGTTATTGCCACGCTCAACAGTTGCCGGTAGTCAGGCGACTTTCCAGAGCCGAGAAGCAAATTGAATGGAAGCAGTTGGGAGCGTAAGTTGTATAGAGTTAGTTAATAGGATTTCTTTTTATTTTTCGTTAGAGGATTTATCGGGTATAACGATTTATTTTTGTTTCTTCCTTCGTTCGTACGAAGTTGTAAATCTGCGAGAGATAAATCAAATAAGTTTTAGTTAGTTAAGATTTTCAGATTTAGAGTTTCTGTTTTCCAGTGTAAATTTTGATTTACATTTAAAGATGTACCTTGAATTTGTTCAAGGTACATCTTTCTACAATCTTAGTTGATAATTAAAGTACTTCAATATAAAATATAGTCCCTGGCCATATTACTTGAAACATGTCATAAATCAACCCTTTTACCTGGAAATTCCCATCCTATTCTTTTGCTTTGAATCCGATCGTTTATAGGGGGACTAGATTGTTGTATCAATAAATAACAATACCATAGAAATGATATTTAGAAGAGTAAAGTACGTATATATAAATATTTCAGTTATCAACTTACATTTAGCGAGTTCACAGTTTAGAGAATGCATCGATATTTTTTAAAATATTTCGTCATAACCGTGTAGAAGCTAAGTTTTGGAGTATCTTTAAGTGTTTTGTGTTGATATATCGTTATTGCAAAGGTAAAATTGTTATTCTATCTCCCTCTTAATAATTAATTATTTGGAATTTGAAAAAAATTGAAATATTTGTGGTTTTTTGTAGAAAATGCCAGGGAAAGATTTAACAAGTGAACAAAAAGCCGCCGCTATACAAGCTCTTCTACAATCAAACAAACATTCACAACGAGAAATTGCAAAATTACACAAAGTATCTCCTTCTTCTGTATAGCGTTTAGCTAGAAACTTAAACGAAGGAGCTAGCACATCGACACCAAAACGGACAAAGTGCGGTCGGAAAAGAAAAACTTCGAAGAGATCTGACCGTGAAATTGTTCATCAGGCTTTGAGCAATAGATTTGCTACAATTAAAATGATTCAAAAAAATTTACAAGAGAAAGGAATAGAGATTTCGAGCAGAACTGTCAGGCGCCGATTGCGCGAAAATCGCCTAATGGGCCAAAGACCTGTAAAAAAGCCGCGTGTAACAGAAAAAATGAGATCTGCTCGTTTCAACTTTACAAGAGAATATCGACATTTCACAAACGAGAATTGGAAAAAGGTGAATAACTTAACAACATGATTTTTACCGAATTAATGTTTGCATTATTTAACAGGTTTTCTTTAGCGACGAGTGCTCGCTCTGTGTATTAGTGCAGCGAGCACAATTTGTTCGTAGACGACCTGGCGAACGTCTCACAGAGTCCACGATTCTTCGAACTGTAAAACACCCTTCGCAGGTAATGATTTGGGGAGTGATTAATGGAGACGAACCCGGCCCTCTGTATTTTGTAGAATGTACAATGCGTCAAGAGCAGTGCATAAATGTGTTAAAAAACACATTACCGTATTTTAAGCCAGGACGTTGCATACCGACAGGGCGTATATTTATGCAAGATAATGATCCTTGCCATGTGGCAAAAAAGGTTAAGAAATTCTTTGAAGACAATCACATACCTCCTTTAGGTTGGCCCGGAAATTCACCGGACCTTAATCCCATCGAGAACGTATGAAATCGTCTAAAAAGTAAGGTATATGAAAGAGAAAATCCTACAAAGGAAATATTAATGAAGAATATAAAGGATGTATGGGAGAACGATGAAGATATAAAAGAGACAATTATATCTTGCATTAAAAGTATGCCCCGAAGAATTAAGGGTGTTATTAAAAATCATGGGTTATGGACTAAATATTAATTACTTATTTAATATTTACATATGTTACATATTTTTACAATATATTTTATAAATAAAAAATATAATACATGTATAGTTTATATTTTATTATGAAGAAACTACCAAATATTGAGTGTTTCAAGTAATTTGGCCAGGGACTGTACAATCAAAATATGTACATTTTATGGGCTTAAATAAAAAAGTAAGTTATATTGCTTAAAATACTAAATCAACTCTACATTTGAGCAAGAATTTACTAGGATTTTGTCCAATACATCCATTTGTCTATCCGAAAATGAGATGTGCACCAGTATTTAAGTGGAATTCACGTGCAAACAAGCGGGTCAAGAAACCCTTTTGATTATAAACAATGTCAAATAGAGCATAATAGTATTCTGTTGTAACACAAATTTTCAATTTTTGTGCAACCAGTCCATTGTATACAAGGATGGCACATTCAAATATTACACTAAATATATTTTACAAAGTTTACAATTTTTGGTTTTTTAAACCTAGTTTATGTGTCTCTTGCATTTTGTCTGTTTATTTCAACTACTGAAGGAAAAGTGTGAAAAATTTTCAGCCTTCCCCATTATTAGTGTCTAAATCGCTATACATTTAAGTGTGAATGAAATTTTTACAAACAGTAATGTATTAGGCTATCGTTTCCATTTGGCGTAGTTTTTGTGGCGTAGGGTATAAGAAGTTGGACTGTTCAAAGAATACAAAAACCCGAAATCGGCTATTAGCCATGTTTTTGGCTTAATTTTTATTAATCCTGAAGAAGTGGGTGATGCATTCGCATTTGAGCTCCAACCTGACCAACCAAATGACCCAAGGGTTATTCAATTTTGAAACTATTTGGTCGATACATATATCAACGAAACTTTCAAGTTTCCTCCAGAGATTTGGCTCAACTCTGCGGAATGTTGGGATTCGTTCTAAGAACTAGCAGAGAATTTACCGACATCGCCGCGATTAAGCTGTTATACAATACATTTCTCATCAGTAAGCTCGAGTATGGTAGCATCGTATGGTATCCAATTTATACAACGCACTTTCACATGTTGGAGCAAACTCAGCGAAGGTTCTTGAAATTCATAACTTATAAAGCAATGAACCAATTGCATATGCAGTCACTTACAACGGCAAGAGAGTTCTAGAGCGTACGACTTCTGAGTAAACTACTCAATAACAATATCGACTGCCCGTATTTGCGGGCGACAATTAATTCTTAAATTTATGAAATTAGAGAGTGGACGCCGTAAAGCACTTTACGGCGTCCATCGATGATCTGCCTGAGGTAGCATTTTGGGTTCATCAGGAGTCTTCGTGTTGAAAACAGGCAAGATTTTTGTACTTTAATTTATTTAAATATTTACAAGAGACATAAAGAAACAAACGACATTCGGATCAAAGTAAAATAAATCGAAATGAAATTCTTATCTTAAAATTAAATTCAAAATTTCGGTTAAGACGACGTACAAGAAACTGTAAGTAAGGTTAAACATATTTGTCGACGAAGACTAATAAGTGAAAATAAGCGGTGTCTCGAAAATAAGTTCTCAAGTCGGTGAAATCAACCAATAAAACTACTACCAGTGAATTAAGAGAACATAGACAATATAAGTCCATCCACCGGCTATCAAAATTCAGTTGGTAACAGCTTTGGTCGGTGAGATAAGTCAACTCGGGAAAAGAAACGGCGTTTCGGAAATGAGTTCTCATGTCGGTAACATCAGCCAATAAAATGAACCCCAAGAAGGCGCCAGGATACGACCTCATTACAGGTGGGGTATTGAAACAGCTTCCGCGAAAAGCCATAGTGATGCTTACATACCTGTATAGTGCTGCGATTAGACTCCGGCGGGTTCCTGATAGGTAGAAGGTAGCGGAAGTCATTGTGATGCCAAAACTCGAAAAACCACCCAGTGATATCAAGTCATATAGACCAATATCGTTACTTCCCATCATGTCGAAATTGTTTGAGAAATTAATACTAAATAGGTTGAAACCGATTCTCGTAGAGAGAAACCTAATACCAGATCATCAATACGTATTTCGCAGCCAACACTCTACAACAGACCAGGTCTATAAAATATCAGACCTTATCAAGGAGACCCTCGAAGACAAACAGTACTGTTCAGCAATCTTCATCGAAGTGGCACAGGTTTTTGACAGGGTCTGGCATCAAGGATTGATTTACAACCTGCACAATAAGCTACCAGGGAAGTATGCGCAGTTCTTGACCTCCTACCTGTTTGGACGAATCTTTAGGGTGACACAAGAAGCGGAATATTCGAACTTCAAGGAGATCAACGCAGGTGTTTTAATAAAGTAATTATTTCCTTCTGAATTTGTAATTTATTTTGGCGCAATTCAGATATCGGATTTATTGTTTAATTTTAAACTGTTAGGACTGTCATTCAATAAGCTGCAATTCAGGTTCGTCCACAGAATGTGAAGAGCATTACACCAAATACGCCCTTTAAGAAGAATAGTATTTATAACCAAGCCATATAGAAAGAACGTCTTATTGTCTTGTTATTTGGACACCTATACACCCAAATTTGTCGAAGGAACATGCATAATCCAAGCGAGAACGTAACTCTCCTCCCGCCGTTAAAAATCAATATTTTCAAGCGAGAGGATATACGCCACAACAGGAAGATACATAGCTCGAGCGCCGAACGAAAGTGAAAACGCAAAAACATGCGGATGCAGCACCGTTGCACGGTAGGTAGCGCACGACATTAACTCTATCCCCGTTAACTGGGGTCAATTGTGCTAAAAGAGCATTGTCGAGAGGATACTTGCAATTTACCCCTTTGAAACGTACGCCGTTTTCGAGTACCACCACCTTCCGTGGGACTCTCGACGAACAATTGTAGTAGCGCCTCATTGTTTTATGACAGTTATTTCAATTCACTAATCAGGTGCGCGGCTGGGAGAGAACGCTAGTTGTCTGGATGATCCTAGTCGTCCGTTCCAACGTCAAGGACCATTTTGCGAACTTGTACCACTTCGAAGGGAAAAAAAAGAAGGAAAAAGAAAAGGACGAGAAGCGAAGCGGAATAACAAGTGGGGAAACTTCACGGATTTACTTCTAGATAAGTCTGAGAGTCTTAAAAGAAATTTTAAGAGGAGCTAGTGTTCCGTTAAGAGTACCAATTAGACGTCTACGAGAAGAGATTGCAACATTAAGACGCAACGGTAGAAATACGTTTTTATTCTTTTGAAGGGTTACATAAACGATTTCGTTCTAGTGCACGTAGTGTTTCTTCATTGCAAGGAAATTATTAAGTAATTCATATTGTTTTCTTTTCATTTCCAGAACAATAAGTCTACAGTGAATTGTTGTTTACGAAAGCGTGTGAAGCAACAGTTTTTACAAAACTAAGACGTTTCGTTAAAAAAAAATTTTCATTGAAACTTTTAGGTGGTTATCATTTTAGCTCTTTAAAAATATGCAACGTGATCATTGTGTACTTCGTTTTATAGATTTATATACACGTATTTTCTTGCATGGATAAAATGACTAATCAATCTTACTTTTAACAGTAGTGATATAATGAAAATCTGTAATCTCCTTAGAATTTCCGACGTAATTACTTACTTAGCCCAGATATGCCCAGAAAAATGCTTTCATTTCATTTAGTTTTTTGTTTTGGAAAATTGATTAATTGGGTGTAAAGTATGCTACAAAAATATATAAAAAAATCTATTTAGCCTAGTTTTTGAAAAAATGAGTGTCCTTTTAAAAGGACGATGGGCATATGTATGTAGAATAAAAACCAGTATTAAAAATTACGTTTATTTTCAGATATAGTAAATATTAATATCGAAATATTAAAATAAACAATTCAGTATTTTAACTTTTTGTGTGATATGATTTAAAGCATATATGGGCAACCCCCGACCCCCGGGCCGGATCCTACCCTCCACCAGCTTCAATCCGGCCCGCGAGAGAAATTCAAATAACGCGTCAAAAAAATTAAAGATTTAGCACACATAGTTTATTTGTAATTACCGTCAACCAACCTAAAACTGTATTTATGCAAATCATAAAATCGATAAATAATATTATTAAGCGTACGCAATGGAACGCCACAGATCGAGTCAGAAATAGTCGTTAGAAAGAGACAAACAGATAAACATTCGGGAAGCCGCCCGATGACCTCGAAGCGCTCCAGAGCCGACTGTTATTCATAACGCGGCTAGCATCGCATATTCGCGTACGATCGAGAGTATTCTAGTTGCTTATGGCGGGTAATATATAAACCGCTCAGCGCGCGTGTCAACTCATTACTTCTTAACAACTGATAAGAAAAGACGCGGGAAAGATTCAAGCAAATTCAGCTCAGAAGAAAAAAAATCTATCAAGATGTCTGGTTTAAAAAAGCGGAAAGTGGACACAGAATGTCGTCAATTCCAAAACAAATGGACTGAAGAATACTTTTTTATCATGCACAGTGGTAACCTATGTGTTTGCTGAGCAATGAAACAATTTCTGTTTTAAAAGAATACAATATGAAGCGGCATTACTCCAGCAAGCATTTCGCTCAATATAAATTACTTACGGGCCGGTTAAGAAAGGATGAAATTAAAAAACTCATTACCGATTTAGGGAAACAGCAAGAAATGTTCCATTCACAAAGATCAAATCTAGACAGTGTTGTTAAAGCTAGTTTTATAGTTAGTTCCAAAATAGCGAAAACATCGAAGTCATATTCTGAGGGAGAGTTTGTTAAAGAGTGCCTAGTAGATGTTGCAGAACTTTTGTGTCCAGAAAAGAAAAAAGAGTTTGAGAAAGTGAGCTTATCGCGACGTACTGTTGTTCGACGTATAGATATGATGGCTAGTGATATCAAAAAAACATTGACTGATAGACTGGCTGGTTTTCAAGCATTTTAGATTGCTTTGGATGAGAGTACAGATTTATCTGACACAGCCCAGTTAACTATTTTTATACGAGGTGTTGATGAAGAATTTGTAGTGACAGAGGAATTACTGGCTTTACGGCCGCTACAAGGGACCACTACTGGAAAAGATATTTTTGCCGAGGTGCAAAGTACTTTTGAGCAATATGGTTTGCAGTGGTGTAAATTAGTTGGAGTGTGCACAGATGGTGCGCTTTCAATGGTCAGTCCACGAAAAGGTTTTATCGGAATTCTGAAGAAAAGAGCAACCGCTATGAATGTGCAAGAATGTGATTTAATAATTCTGCATTGCATTATCCACCAACAAAACTTGTGCTCTAAGTCCATTCGACTGAAGAACGTTATGGATGTGGTAGTAAATACCATCAATTTTATTAAATCCCTCGGTCTTAACCATCGCCAGTTTAAAGCATTTTTGGATGAACTCTCTTCAGAACACGATGATGTGACATACTATTACGAAGTAAGGTGGCTAAGCAAAGGCAAAATGCTAAAAAGATTTTATGACCTTGGAAAAGAAATAGCTGATTTTATGGAAATGAAAGAGAAAACATTGCCGCAAATTTGTGATTCAACATGGCTTTGTGACTTGGCATCTCTGGTAGACATCACAGGACACTTAAACGACCTGAACTTGAAGCTTCAAAAACAAGGGCAATTGATAAATCAGCTGTACAGTCATCTTAAAGCTTTTCAAAACAAAATTCGCTTGTGGGAAACACAAATGAGAAGTAAAAACTGTTTTCATTTTGTAACATTATCCAATCACGAAAACATTGATTACGGTCGCTATGCTGAAGAACTGAAACTACTGTCAGAGCAATTCACTGATCGGCTTTCCGATTTTAGGAATATGGATAGCACTTTCAATATTTTTGCAAATCCGTGTAAGCGTAATGTGGAAGATGCTCCGCTTCACCTACAAATGGAGTTGATCGAGCTTCAAGAAGACTCATATTTGAAGTCTAAATTTGATGATGTGGAACTAAGGGAATTTTACAGAACATACCTTTCCGAAGAAAAGTATCCATAGCTGAGAGTTTTCGCAAGTAAAATAATTTGCACATTCGGAAGCACGTATAAATGTGAGCAGTTTTTTTCAATCATGAAAATTAATAAAAATAAGCATTGTACTCGGCTTACAGATGTTAATTTGGAAAACACTTTGCGCCTATGTACTAGTGATATTGACCTCAATATTGATCATCTTGTTTCTCAGCTTCAAACTCAAGTCTCTCATTGATTTTCATTTGACTTTTCTATCTTTTTTTGCTAATTTGCTTTTTATATGTTTGATTATGCTATTATAATTCTAATAAATAAAAAAATGTGTGAATTTTTATCGCCTTTTTATTCACTACTATCTACTTATTTCTCACCTACGACCCGCGACCTGATTAAATCCCGAAATTACGCCCTCAGCTAAGCAAAGGTTGCCCATACCTGATTTAAAACACATTACACGCAATGCAATATAAAATCGGCGTTTTGAATGGTCGCAAATTAGCAAATTGGAAAGGAAATTAAAAAACAGGCAACTTTTTGCTTTAACGTATTACAAAAAACGGAAAAATAAAGCCAGATTTTGTAGTTTCTTCTGTCTCAATTAGAGATGGTCTATGCCCTTACTACATCACGTCTGAAATACCTATTAAATTTCCACAAACACCAATAAACCAAGCAATTTACTGCAATTTCTCATACCCGCTCCTCGCTACGGTAATTACGGCGGGCAGGGCATATCCTAGCCTAGCAGAAATGCGAACGCTATTAACTACTACTAACTCGAGGGATGATGTCATTAGAAGACGCGAAATTCGCCGTCGATAACGACACGAATTTCGTTTTATCTCCCTGATCTCCGGACGTTAAAAGCTAATAAATTGCAGAACGTCATCGTAAAATATAGAGACGTCGTCCTCGCTTCACCTTTTTACCTCTTTTCTTTTCTAGAGACGCATTGGCCACCACTCTATCGGCGCTTTACGGAAAATTATTGGTCGTTATGGGTACCGCATTTCCGATGGCAGAAGTAATATCAACGTATATACCTCCTTCATTTTATGAAATCTACTACCTCTACCTTTATATCGGAAGCATGTTCTTCTTACTGTACATGTACGCTGTCCTATTAAGAGATAAGAGGAAAAGAAAAAGAGATGAAGAGGAAAAGGGTAGTAAGTATGTTTCTCTTATGTTTATACAAGGTATACATACATATGACGTGTGCCGTTCTATACTAACATTATATTTGCCGCTCCACATGCATGCGTTTAACGATTAATTCCATGCGGCGTGCCGACAATCCATTTCTTTTGTCACTCATATGTAGGGAATGTATTATATTATTGGATTTTAAAACAAAATTTGAATCAAATTCTTAAAAACTGCGGATTAAAACGACGAAAGAAAGGAAAAAGTGACAAGTTTATTCTTCTTTTCATATTTTCAAATACGTGTTCTAACTGATGAGGTGTAATTGTATTGACCGTTGCTGAAATAGCTTCTCTCAGCTCTTGTAACGTATGCATTCGGTTTGCATGAGCCTTATTTTTTAGAAACCTACACATAAAAAAGTCTAGTGGTGTTAAATCTGATTAGCGTGGAAGCCAACGATTTCTACTGTTGAAAGAACCCTTGTTGAAGTTCATCATCATGGAGCTGATTAATAAAAGGATCTAGAATCAATCGTTGGTAATTTTCAGCAGTAATTGTTTCTGAAAAGATGTTGGGCGAATAATTCTTCTACGAGACATCGCAATCCAAACATCTACTTTTTGCGGATGTAGGGGAGTTTCTACAAATGCAGTAGACCATATTCGATAATTCTGAGAATTGAGAATTAACATAACCGCTCAAGTGGAACCAGGCTTCGTTAGTAAAAAATATTAAATCTAAGATAGCATTGTTATTTAGCATTTCATTGAACCACTGACAGTATTCAATACGACGGTTAAAATCAAGCAGTAATAATTCTTGAACCAATTCTTGAACCTTGTATGGATGTAAATGTAATTTTCTGCACGTTCTTTGGCAAGGTCCATACGAAATGCCCGTTTGTGCTGATAAAATACGTAAAGATTTGTTTGGGCTCACATCCTCTGTAAGAACAGTAGGGGAGAGTAGCTTAAGACGGGACGGTAACCTAAGACGAGACAAGCCATTTATTCAGTTATTTGTTGTGCTGCTGCCATCTGCCATAAGAAAAGTAAAATTTTTCCATAAATTGTTGATGAGACGAGGATACATAGATGTATTGCTTTAATGTGCAGCTGTTTTACTTTTTTATTTTAGAAATATAAGTATGTAAGAAAAAGTGATCGCGACAAATGGTCAGAAGCGGATATGTCACTTGCAATTGACAAAGTTCGAAAAGGGGAACTTTCAATCAGAGATGCGGCAGACCGCTACAACGTTCCAAAAAGTACCCTAGGGAGAAGAACTGGGAAGAAGAACAAGGTAGTGGAAGATAACGAAAAATATCTTGGTCGATTTCGTAACGTGTTTGGCGAGCTACAGGAAGAAGAAATAGTTGAATACATTCTCGAAATGGAATCAAGATTTTTTTGACTTTCTTATTGTGAGCTTCGACGATTAGCTTTTGACTTTGCAATGGCAAATAATATCCCAAACAACTTTAACCAAGAAAATAAAATGGCTTCGAAAAAGTGGCTTTATTGTTTCCCGTCTCGTACATCCTAATATCTCACTTCGAAAACCAGAAGCGACTTCGTACGCAAGAGCGACCGGATTCAATAAAAATGCTGTTTCAGTTTTCTTCAAAAATCTAGAAAGCATCTATGCCAAATGACCTTACCTCGATGACAGGCGTATAAAAATCGTGACTATAGCTAATTTGTGTAATGTTAGTGTTGGAACTGTGTATTCAATCATTCATGACAAGCTGAATTTTATGCAAAACGTGTTCGAGATGGATTCCAAGACAGTACTGCCTAGAAAACACGAGAGATCGAAAATTTGGGTTGGGAGGTGTTGCCACATCCTCCTTACAGTCCCGACCTCGCACCGTTTAATTTTCATCTGTTCGGCCCGCTCAAAGTATTTACGCGGCTCCAAGCTCGAAGACAACGAAGCGGTCAAACAAGCTGTACACAAGTGGCTCGGACACCAAAGTCAAGAGTCCTTCAGCACTGGAATTAGAAAGCTCACAAAGCGATGGGAGAAGGGCCTAAACGTTGGCGGAGACCACATTGAAAAGTAGTGTAAATTTCATTGTCATTGAATAAATTTTGTATAATTTTTCCACAGCCATTTGTCTCGTTAATTACTGAACGCCCCTCATATAAAGTGCAATATAACTATCCTATGCAGTAGATACGACACAAGACAATAATTATTTTTCAACGTATAAGATTCATAAATACACTGATTATTCTTCATTATCGAAACTACCAACTTAAATTGTCCGTGAAATTTAACAATTTCTACTGGGGATGATATTAAGTACTTTTATGAACTACCCGATACTTTATATATAAAGAGGAAACATATCCCTTGCACCGTACAAAATTCAAGCACGCTACTTGAAAATTCCATTCCTGAGATTTCTTTGAAGTCGCGCCAAACAATGGCCATATTCAAACTGAACTTTATTTAAGTTTCGTAGAGGACCACGTAGTCGTGGTTGAGCGGTGTAATATAAACTCTTCGCATTGTTTAGGCCCATTGTCTCTTATACACCCTCTAATTTTGAAATCTGCGGTATTAATATATTCGTAGAAGTTTTAGAACAATGGCTAATAAGACTAATATGTTGTTATTCACCCATTCACACACACTGTTAATAATGTCTATTGTTAGTATTGTTTGTCGGTACTGTTTGTTAATTAATACTCGGAAATTCAGAAATTAGTATATTACCTCCATATGTAAAGAGGTGTATTGAAAATGACATCCTGGTTTCACATATAACAGAAATTTTTTTCGGTAAACATCGGACAAAAAGCTATAATCACTAGAGCGGGCCAAATTGCGCCATCCAACAGAATCGGAATCAGGCGCAACGGCCGTTTATTGTAAATAGCGTATATGTGAGTCACAGCAGATATGTGATATTTCGAAATTAACACACAAGAGTAAAAAAATAAAAGCTGACGCAATAATAATGTTTAGTAATTAGAACGGATATATATATATATATATATATATATATATATATATATATATATATATATATATACATGTACACGCTGAGGTGTTTTTATTTTCATTATGATTTTTTATTTGATTGAAAACGGTATGCGTTGTAAATGGGATGTAATAAGGAAATAACTGAGAAACTGAACACTTTTTTTATTCTGTTGTACTTAATAATGTAACTGTAAATAAAGATATAATAAATAAATTCTATCCTTCTTAATAATGCGGATAGGCTTATTTAAAAAGTTGCACCATCAGATAAGTTTCCACATTTGCCTCGGTGAAGGATGTTCGCCGAGACGAAAAAATGTTCTTATATTTCGAAAACGACCGTTCCACGTCTACCGAAGTAAGACAGGCGTAATTAAAATAATCTTTAGACTTAGTCAAGGAATCTGCAGATGCCCCATCGCACATTTGTCTTAATCTCGTGTAGTCCGGATTCTTTTTAAAACACTATCGAACTTAGCTAAAACTCGTCCACTTGTTGCATCGTTTATACTGTGTAACAATGTACTAACTTCGTCCACGACTTGCACTGATTCTACCAACGACAATCCAGAATTTTGCAAATTTTCTATCGCGTCTACTAACCCTTTGTAATTGTTGCTAATATTCTTTAGATGTGTTTTCAACAGAAATATCGAGAAATCCCTTCTGGCTCATCCTAATAGCTCTAGCTTCGGCAGGGACGAATTGCAAAATAACGGATTTGACTTCTTGAAAATGTTCATTATAATAAAAAGCGGCTTTTAACCACGTTCCCCAACGCGTAAGAATGGGCTGTGGTGGTTCTCGAATACCAGGGCATAACCTGTGGAATGCCCTAGTCCTCTTAGGACTTTTGAGAAACACTTTTTTTGTGTTTGCTATTAATGCATCCACCTCCGGGTAACACTCTCGAATAGTTTGTGCCACAAGATGTAAAGCATGGACTTTACACGTAACATGTAAAAGTCCTTCACACTTTTCTTTAAGGGAACGGCCTACACTACACATTGTTGCTGCACCATCGCTCATGAACAACAACAGTTGACTGGTTGACACTTGAAATTTTTGTAACGTTCCGAGAACTACGGCCGTAATTGCTTTACTAGTACACTGTTTTAATCTTCTGCTGGCTAATAGAATTGCAAAATTTGGTTTAATAGGATCTAATACGCGCACTATTATATTCAAAATAGAATTTTTTTTGCAATCTGTCGTCTCATCAAGACATAGCCACAGCTGTTTATCTTTTAATTCGGCTTTAATTCGATTTTCAATGTCCTCACGTATTCGTGGAATATCTCTCCGTAACGCTGTCCGAGATGGTAGTATCCACTCGGTATTGTATGTACCCCAGAATTTTCGAAATGCTTTTTTATCAAGTATACGAAGTGGTAGACCACATACCATAAACGTTAAAAGCAATTCTAATTGAAATTGACGTTGTTGTGACACACCATTTCTTTATTTCTGTGGTGTGCGCTATTTATATGTCTTTCACAATCACGTTTGCTCCAGCACAGTAGTTTCTTTTTACAAACTTTACAGAAAATTGTACTCCCATTGTAGTGTAAATCCACAAATTCACTAAGAAATTTATTAACTTTCGTAGGTAATGGCCGTTTATTTTTAATGGTTACGTTAGACATAATCACTAAAGCGAGCACACCGACGCTTGTTTCTAGTATGCCACGAAGTGGTGCAAACGTAACATCTGCAGACTCGTCATTTGTTGATGAATAGAGCGCGTCATCCGTAAATGAATAAGCGCGCTGTTAGTTCGTAGCCGTCGATGAATGAACTTTTTTTTTGTAGTGGCTCACTGTGAACAACGCCCTATTTATCAACGAACACCCAAACTGCAGGTGTATATTTGCGCGTCTTCACGACGTAATAGACAGTGGTTTTGGTCCTCGTCCTAATAATTACATATTTAAATTACCTATGTTTACATACATATATGCGCCCGGCAGCCTGATTGCGAACCTGGCGCGTGGCGCTCTTGGCCCGCCCTAATAATCACCTTCAAAAAAACAAATCAAAAAGCAATAAGAAAATTCTTTACCTGCAGTGATAAAAATGTAAGTTCTCTCATTACTATTTCTTACCTAATTCGTTCCATTTCCGCTTCACCCCAACGTGACGCAACGCAGCGTATAAAAAAGAATTACAGGAAGGAGACAAAACGACACTTAATTAAAATTGAAATCGGCAGAGCACGGCCAGAAGGAAGACAGCATCTCGGGCGAAGAAAGCGACAGGGATACCGGCGAAACGAGCGCCGATACGAGCAGTTCCGTCTATCGACCAAGAAGAGGTTCGCCACAGCCGCCAGCTGCAACCAAACAGAATTACGGCAGCTTCTATTTGAGGATGGGAGCAGTCGGTATGAAAATAAATGCCCGTTTTAGACGAAATACGGTGGTAGTATCGGATAATACGGGATCCAAACCGTATAAGGATGTCTATTGCTTTCGTTTTCTGTTGCAGCTTTCGGAATCGGCAGTATGATCTATTCCGGACTGGAGTTCGGCCAATACTTCGAGCTGGAGAGGGACACCAAATGCCATAATATATTTTTAGCGTTAACGCCGGCCACGAGAATGGCTTTTATTTTTATACAGATGTATTTTATATTTCTTAACAACGAGGTGAGAATTTTTAGATTCACTTATTAACATTAAATACCTCTTAGAGACAAGTCAAAAAATATCTTTTCCTACTACCGGCTACGTAAGTCAATCATTACTCGACTTCGTACTTCATCCCGTGTGAGATGAAGTATGAAGGGTCAAAGTCACTATGGATTATTTAAAAAATTATAATGTCGAATATGCCGAAATAAAGGTGAGATGCCTTGAAATTCCAAACTAGGAACTTAAAACAGGTATAATTTCCACTTTTCTGAAATGTAGATGCTTTGAAACAATTTTAAATAAAGATAATAGGAGTTACTGTAAACATTTGATATCGTCACCTTACCTGAAAACAGAATTTTAAAAAAGTTGCTTGTAACAATTGTTGATTATATCAAAATGGGTAGTCAATATTTTAAAAATAATGCATATTATATTTAGATAAGTAATTAAAAAAAAACGGAATTAAATCTGTACTGAACCATAACAAATCATGAACCTTTATAACTTCATTTTGCCCTTTCACCCATTCCATTATTTCAGAGTTACTTGCAACATTGCCCCATACTACTGAGTTAAGTAAAGTACCAACAGGAATATTATCCTTCTCTGTGAAATGACCAATTGGTAAAGTGAAATTACCATCTTCATGTGAAGAATATATCTTGAAAACATTGACAATTACGCTCTGAGGAACTTCGTTCCAAGACTCCACTGCCATGTATGCTACATCTTTCAGCGTAATGCTGTTTAACACTGTGTCTATATATTCATTCTGAGATGCTAATGTTGCTAACAAATGCTTGCGATAATGTACTTTAAAAGATTTAATTTTGTGCTGATCCAGTGATTGTAGGTAAGGGGTCATGTTCGGAGGCAAAAACTAAATTTTGACGTGTTCATTGTCAATCGCACCATGACACGTTGCATTCTCGACTATCAGTAAAGCTTTTGCAGGTAGATTTTTTGACGTTAGGTAAGATGTTACAGCAGGAATAAATTGCTCCAAAAACCATTCCTCAAGCAACTTTGTCGTCTGCCACGCATTTTTGGAAGAGCGATAATATAGTGGAACAGTGACATTTTTAAAGCACCTTGGATGGGTTGCTTTCCCAATCATCATTAAGGGCAATTTATGATTGCCATGGCATTAAAGTGGCCCTTTCCTTTCTGTTTTTTCGCCCAGGTGCGGTTACTTCATTTCGATGAACATTAGTTTTATTTGGCAATCCTTTGTACACTAATCCTGTTTCGTCACAGTTATACATTTGTGATATATAGTCAATAAGCGAATGCCAAGTCTTTTTTTGAAGTTGTTTACCCACCCATCACTTGCCAAAAACTCCATAGTAAATTTCATTCGACCAAAAATTTCTTTAGCCTTTAATTTTAAAATTTCATTTGTGACAATATTTTTTAATTCTCGCTGTTGTAGAAACCACGTATATAAAGCTTACTCCACTTCAGGAAATTCCGAAATTGTCATCCTTTTTCTCTGTTTTGGAACGTTGCAGCACGAGGCGAAATAGTTTTCTAAATTTTCTTTATTTTTGGCAATCTTCAAAATAGCTGACATAGTTGAGTTATCCACATTATATTTCACACACAGCTCCTTTATTTTTGTCCTCTTCTCAATTTTTAATAAAATATTTAACTTTTTATAAATAGATAAAGATGTCTCTTCTTTTTATATCGAATGACAGAAACAAAATTTGTTGACAATACCAAGGGTTGCTTATATCAAATGTTTCTTATATCAAATGTGATTATATCGAATTTTCGCTGTATTTTCAAACATCTTGGACTTGGCAATGCTGTTCTTATACAATTATATATTTTTTTCTAGCAAATGCGTGTCTACAAACATAAATTAGCGGCACGATTCGGCCTCATGCACATGATCGGCACAAATCTCAGCGTCTGGCTGTTGGTACTCGTCCAGGAGACGAAACACGAGATCCTCACGTTCTACAACCCGGAGAACAACTCGCTACGCATCTCTCATCGTATCCATTACAAGAGCAATCTCTTAGGCCTCCCGGTAGTGACGGCTGAACACCCCGCCGAAGCACATGGTCATCATCATATCGTCGCTAGAGGCTTGAAGGGTCCTCATCATCTATACGAGTGCCGTCGCACGAACATAATAGGCTCATTAGTCCAGGATGCGTCTCCGTTTCTTTTCCCATGTACCATCGAGTATAGTTTAATATGCGCCGCGATCCTTTACGTCATGTGGAGGAATATTTCGAAATTACCAACCCAAGCGAATTCGCTAAAGGCCAAGCCGGAATATAGTGCCTACAAGAGGAGTCCTCATCATTATTCCGTGGATTGCGCACGTGCTCAAAAAGGGTTATTCGTAGGGATTCTCCTGCTGGTCCTTACGATTATCTCGCTAATCCTATTCTTCGTTTTGATATCAAGACCGGAATTTGTAGGATTAGCCGTGTTAGAAGTGAATATCTGCGAGTTAACTTTATACGGACTAACGACTTTCGCTACGATTATCGGGATGTGGCAAGTTCGACAGTTGAAGTACGACGGAAGCAGGAATCTTCAACTTGATAATATCCTGCTAATCGGCGCACAAACGGGAATGTTCATCTATAGCACCTTTACGATAATCGGAGGTCAATTCACCATACAAAGAAACACGGTCCTGGTCCTCGCAACCGCGTTAGCGTCTTTACTTCAAACTTCCTGCCAAACCATGTTCGTGTTAGATGCTTCCAGAAGAGCTTGCGCCACCCCGGATCAAATTCGTCGAAAACCCGGGAGACAAATCGTTACTTTTTTATTGGTAACGAATTTAGCGATGTGGGCTATCAATACTCTCGAAAAATCCAGGGCCGAATCTCATCCCATCCAATTACATTTTTATGGGTTGTGGGCTTGGACTATTATAACTCACGTCTCAATGCCGTTGGCAATATTTTATCGATTCCATTCCACTGTTTGCTTGTGCGAGATTTGGAAACGAGCGTACAAAATGAAACCGACCTATATGTAGTTTTTTTTATCGATATATCGAAAATGAACGCGTAGAACATATCTAAGATGATAATAATATTGGTTATAATGTGTAAATGTCGAAAGAGATTAAAATCAAAGCAATAATTATGGAGTAGATTGAAGCGAACAAAATTTGTTTTATAATTCATGATTGAAGGGGCAAGTGAATGAAGAGGTTAAGTCATATTTTTTTAAAATATCCACGTTTTGTTGCAACGAATAAGTTTCATGAAAACTCAAATGTCTGACCATATATAATTAATCCGCAACTCCTTCTTACTAATCAAACAAACTGCATTTAAAAATAATTATTCAATAAAAGATAGCAAATAACCTATTCAAACTTAATTTATTCAGAAACAGTTTTCCGTAATATAACCCCCTTCCTTCATTCACTTGCTCCTTCAATTCAAATGTCCTAATTGTTAAATACTCGCAGTACTGTCAAACGTCCTAAGCGTCAAATATCATAAACGTCAGATGTTCTAAATATCAAGCTTCATAATTTTGCAATGAAATATTGTAATTTGAATAAGTATCACAAATTTTGTCCGTTTCGATTACCCAATAACTCCGTGACAGTTTTTTGCTCAAATTTACTAGCTCCACAAGTATAGTAACGAAAAAATTCGAAATTCATATACATTCATAGGTAGGTATATTATATTTGCTATTATTTATCTGTTTTTTTTTTATATCTTACTTTATATAATGGCATACAGTGTTCATTAAGAAGAAGTACCAAATCTCGCAAGATTATGAGAAAATCAATATGACGATAGTGCCTACTGTTTGAAGCGAGACACCACAAAAATTGTAGCTAAGAAAGTTACTATTACATTAGATTTTTGTTAGAAATTAGCTATTTGCTGTGATTCTAAGAGAAAATAATAAATATATACCTACTTACATTTTGATGGGAAAATACCGCTAAATATTTTTTGAATTTCGCGGGTATTTAAAATCAACAGGTAAAGTTGACGATATAAAACGCACGAAATTTAAAAAAAAATTCTTTGAAATATAGTGTTAGTTGAACATTTGCACTTTAATTCATACTTCGTAAGGAATTTTATAACATTCTATATTTATTATCAAAAAGAAAAGAAAATAGGAGAATTGATTTTTATTATCACACTATAACTGCCATATTGAATAACCATTGTTTTTATTTTATTTTCAAATAAATATTGCGACTACAAAGCCAAAGCAATAAAGGTTATGCTATTCTATTTTTTAAAAACATATGAAATACAATCAAACTTCGAGATATGGTATTTCTTTTTAAAATTTATTGAAATATCCGATCACATATGTACATAATGATTTAGTTCGTAAAAGAGACCTACAAGTCCTTTATAAGGACGAAATCAAGGCAAATCTGCATTCCCCTGGAGGGAGATTCTGTAAGGATCGAGAGTGTTGTTTTTTACAGTGTCGTGTCGAAACGTCAAATTTTGTCAATAGTACTTTTCTGATTCTATTATTTTGCGACAGTGCATATGTTAATGGTGTCGTGTCACTTGTGCTGCAATTATTTTCGACACGTTCCAAGATGTTGCTTCAGAAAAGTGATATCGATTTTGCTGTTGTGTTCAATCGTGTTTACGTCATTTGCGTATACTATAACAAGGTTATTAACATCCGACTGCCCCCAACAAAACGATATAAACACAACACAACACTATTTTGTAAAATGTGAGGTTGATGTTACAAATTTTGTTTTGGAGTGACAGTGCATAAGCGACATGACAGCGCATGCGAGACAAGTCGAAAATATCTCGATTCTTACAGAATAACCCCCCTGGTATAATGTTTGAAGTGTGATTACACTGATTACACTTCGGACTGAGGACTTCCACTACTAAAAATAGATTGGCAATCTGCTTTTGTTTAATGTTTTGGTATACTCACAGTACAGTAATGACACTTGGCAAAACACAAGAATCGATCTGAACGTATGTTAGGGTAGGTTACCTGGTTCTTATCGTTTCAGAAAAGGTTTTATCGCTTATACAGCACTAGAAAAACATTGCAGGTATCACCAACAAGGTACGGAAATATCACTACACAGTATGTTTTTAAATAAAACCAATATAATTTGAATAAACTAATTCAAAACGCAAAGACGGTCTCAACGTGTAAACGAGTTTATGGCCTACTTCAAAATACGTCACAACCTGCTGACCTCAAAGCTGTTTAGCCTTGTATTAGCGGTAGTAATGGTATATGTCATTTATTGCCGGGACTACCAACTTAAATCATTCGCGAAATTTAAAAAGTGCTCGCTCTAGTCATAAGTTACACAATTTAACTTTGTTAAGGTAAACATCTTACCGTGCTTTGCTGCACGGTATGCTTTGGTTTACTATCTGCATCCTTGTTTATTGTTTCTACTCGAAACGTAATAACAGTAATTTGTCCATCTCTGCTCGCCTCTAATATGATGTACTTTGAAAGGATTATATATTAGGCTTTGTAGCCTTTATAACAACACGACGCCACTATTACTAGGTTATGTTGATGTTTTTACACGTGATTGGCCTTTTAATTTGGAATGTTTTGTATCTCACCTTTAAATTGCAGTTTCTCTTTCTAGTGTCGTATCTTTATGTCTCTGGGGGGTTATTCTGTAAGGACCGAGAGTGTTGCTTTTCAGTGTCGTGTCGAAAGTCAGAAAAGTACTAGTGAAAATTTGACGTTTCGACACAACACTGAAAAGCAACACTCTCGATCCTTACAGAATAACCCCCCTGTTCGTTGACATTGGATAAAAGCAAATTGCCAATCTATTTATAAAAATAGATTGGCAATCTGCACGTAAATGTAGATGAAAATTTTCCCCCGTTCAACTATTAACGAAATTAAACTAATAATTACGATCGTTAAAAAATTGTCCAATTTATTGTAGAAGATTAATTGGCCAATAAATCGGGACGTGTAAATCAGGTTTTCCTGATGCGATAGTGGAAGCCGACAGTCCGCAGTGTAATGATAAAAAATCAATTCAAATCATCTTACAGTTTTATATGTTCAAATAATACGGAAATACGCATTTTTTAAAAATTGTGATCGAATATTCATGTTGTAGATTATAAGTCTTCCGATTTTTCCACGGTTTCAGTACAAAATTATTAAGAACGCGTTTCGAATCTATAATTCAACGTAAACCACTATATAAAGACGCTTTACAGACTAATTGCACAGACTTTCAGTCAGTGATAATTAATTTTAGATTTGGTTTGATTTAAAAATGATTTGAAACGCCGTTCTTAAAATAATTTAGATTAAATGAGAAACCCCAAAAAGGAAACAATTGTCCACACATATTTTTACAATATAGCATTTTAATATATAGTCTTTCAAACTCCTACGCAAAAAAGAATCTAATATCTTTAACTTGTGCCTAAATTTTAAAACAAACACGAGCCTCAAGCTTCAGTGCATTTCAAAAATATATTAATACATTCCACTATTAGCAGTTAATTTATTAAAATTAGATTCGTTCCGCGGAAACGTGGAACGTTATGTATAGAGTTGGCATTTTTTAAATTTCGTGGATGATTTAAGTTGGTAGTTTCGTCTGCATTGAGTTAAGAAATTGGCGAATATGTTCCTTCTTCCCGGAACTACCAACTTAAATCATCCACAAAATTTAAAAAATTTCAACTCTATAGAGCGTCTCAACCTACTTATGCAGTATGCGATTTAATAGCAACAGCGTATCTCTTTCTATTCCTAGAAATCTCTCAATAACGCTACCTTTATTTCCGGTTGCGATATCAGTTATTAAATATTTGACATAACCTCAATATTAAATCTGTATCTCTGTGTATATTCCAATATTTTCCACAAGTTTTGATGGAGTAATGTATTCACAAAATGTTAACATATATTTTTCTTATCATCTTTTTGGTGTTCACTTTTAAATTGATTTTATATAAATTTTAGGAGTCATAGAACCCCTATATAGGTTATATTTTGATCCCACTAAACGTCAAATAATGAACCGGAAATAGTAACGTAACATATGATTAGACAATTTGGCAACCGTGAATCGAATTTCCATAAGACGTGTACTGCACACCGACGTTGAGATAATTTAGTGTTTATAGAAAGATTTCGATATACACCTTGGTTCAAAAGATCTTGTACGGAGAACGCTTCGTGAATGAATACTACTTCTACAAATTGAATATAAGAACGAAACTTTCGTATCTTAAACTTTAGAATCAAAAGTTTGGTACAAGTTAAAAACAAATAAGTATTTACACTTCTTCTACGCTACACATGCTCATTCAACTCTTGCTCACAAACTCCTTACTCTTCCCTCTCGTTCTTATTTATTAAACAACTGTACAAATTTTAACTGGGAACAATATTTCGTAGATATACAAATGTAATACTGCATATTCTATATTTAGCAATTTTTACGATTTTTGTACGAGCATTTTTTATATCTTACGATAGATAGTCTTTCGAATAATCCTAAATGTGCTGTTTGTAAATCGTCGTGAGCATAGATCTTTTCTATAGTGATATAATGTGAATGAAAGATATCTATAAAATCAATTTAGATGGAGTGTTTTTTAGGTTAGACACACGTTGTGAGTTGTATATGTTTAATATGATAGAAATTGTTTGGAATATTATGATTATTATATTATTAATATTATATGTGCCATAATTCATGTTTACAATATTACGATATGAAAAATTTGTATATATAGATATTGGGTATTATCGTTTCTGTTTTTCGCGTAACAACACAGTTATTTGTTACCTCTGCTTAGAATTTTATTGTATATAAATATTATTTTATTTATTTGTTAGAATTCTGTTGCATAATATATTTACAAATGGTACCTATTTATGTGTATGTTTCATTACAATTATTATAATAAAGTTATTATAATTGACTTGTCTTATTTTTATTGGCGCCCATCTTTATGAATTTCTTTGAATATTGTTTAATTCTTATAGAGAATACACCATAGACTGAGGTATACCGCCATATTGCAAAGCATTTGCAAAGGTTCCGCTTATAAAATTTACTGATACATTTTTAGTTTGGTAGAACAGCGGCTTTAAACTTTTTTGTCAAGGAACCCTTTTAAGGACTTTTTCACTAACTACTATAAATATACAGGGATATTACAAAAGAATCATCGGGTTTTAAAAATATGTATTTCAAAAAGTATTACAGATATAATATCAGGTAACATGTCGCTAGAATGGGAAAATGTCCAAGTTTAAAACGACCTCAGTATGCAAAATGCCGACCATGTAGCAGAAAGCGTTTTGTGTGTTAGAGTACGCGCGATGTTTATCAGTTGTTTTGGTGAACCGTCACAACATTCGGATATGGGGCACGGAAAATCCTGTCACTGTGCAACATGAAAGGGATTCTCCAAAATTGAATGTATTCTGTGCAGTATCCAAAACAAATGTGTACGGATCTTTTTTTCTTTCATGGAAACACTATGACCGGTACATCCTACCTAGATCTGTTGCAGTTGTGGTTATTTCCGCAACTGACACAAGATTCTAACAACTTTGTATTCCAACAAGATGGAGCTCCGCCTCACTGGCATCATAAGGTACGTCGGTATCTAAACGACGAACTCCCTCACCGTCGGATTGGTCGATGTGCTGAACAAGATTTGGCATTGTTCACGTGGCCTCCCAGGTCTCCCTATCTTACACCGTGCGATTTTTTTTCTTTGGGGGTGCATTAATGATAGGGTTTACGTACTACCACTGCCAACAACACTGGATGAACTCCGAGCACGCATTACTACTGCTGTAAACAGTATCGATCGAGACACATTGCAGCGTGTATGGACTGAACTGGACTATTGTTTGGACGTATGTCGTGTGACGCGAGGAGCCCACATCGAATGTTTGTGATGATATGCTCACAAACTTGAATACTATACCTTTCTATTGACATGTCATTTACTGTTATATCTGTCATACTTTCTGAAATATATATTTTTAAAACTCGATGATTCTTTTGTAATAATCCTGTATGTATGTAAAGTGAAAAAAATATTTTGACAAGAAGTAACACTATACAGAGTATAGTCGGTTTTATGTTGAGATCGAAGTATTGGATGTTATGGAGTATAGCCTTCTTTTATTAGTCTATATCTATTATATCATCTTTAGAACTGGGGGTAATGCCAAGTGAAATGGCGAAATTTATTCCTAGCGTAAACGTTTGTTTTGTTTACGTATAAGTCGCCTGTCAATTTCGGTTCATAATTTTTCTTGTTATTTATTTTTTCCTGTGTCCATTTCTCCGTGTTTTCCCCTTCAATTGCATCTATTTTTGAATAAATCAGTTGCTTTAAAAACTACTGCAACTTTTAATAATGTCAACTATTGTAAATGCAGTACAACAAGCAGTGCTGAAGTGTTAATCTTAAATGTGTTTATGCTAATATAACTGCTGATTCAGTAACCTTGAATATTGTTTGTACGGAAGCAATTCTTCCCCTCTTAGAATGAAAATGAATGTGCCTCCACGTATTTAAATGCTAAAGTGTTTTTTTTTTAATAATATACGATATGTATAAAATATAGGTAGTTATACAAATTAGTATGACATGTAATAAAATAGTCCACATGCTAATCTTAAAATGTATTGGAAATTTGTTTTCTTTTAGATTCCTAAATTGTTCCTTTTTGTACTTCCAACACATTAATATAATTAAATTGCTAGAGAAAGTTCTATTTTTTTTAAATAACTGAACTATCCTTACAATTAAATATATGAAAGTTCACAGGAAGATCTATTTTAAAATATAAAATATGAGCGCACAGTGTATTAAAAAATAGTTTTCATAATGATCTATGGAAACCTATATAGCACCGAATATCAAGAATGCATGGGAACATAGAGCGCTTGGGGGAAAGGTGTCTCTTCTAAATTGTACACTTCAATGTTTCTCAAAAATGTTAAATAGCTCAATACCAATCGTATAAAAACATAATGATTTCCGATGTGAATATATGTTGCAGCCATAAATTTAAGGATTATTAATTATATATTTATTTAACCAAGCTTAGTATTCACTACGAAAGAAATTAAAGAAGTAAACGATTAAACAAAGACTATTTCACCAACGCACATTTTACCTACATTAACAGGTTCATAGAAAATAACGTTTAATTATAAATAAATGTGCCATTTAATCTTTAGTTTTTTAAAATTCTACATATTATCTGAGCTTTAACAACGCATCCTTTCAGTATTCTTGTTCAACTGCGGTGAATTTCGAGACGGCTATTCGCGTTGGCTGTCCGCTACATATATCTATCTAAAACGTTCGTTAACAAAAGGTGGCGTGTTCCGACGCATCTCCTATTTTCGGGGGTTGACCAACTTTTATTATATTAATAACTAATTACTATCATATAAAAAGAAAGCGCCAAGACGAAAACTATTCTATAAGAGTAAAACAAATGATTTTCAATACCTTTACACATTTACAAAAATCATGAATGCGTCTAATACAGTTAAAGAAACAAGTAAAGCACTAGGTTGTGGTAAAGGAATTGTGTATTTAGTTCAAAAGGTAGAGGATGACGAGAATCATTCGCCTGCAGTTGCGGAGAACACAACGAGAGCACAAATTAAAAGCTATATAGCTTAAACGATATGTTTATAAAAGCATTCTAATAATTCAATGTGCATGTTTTTGCTATTTTCCGAATTATAAACAAAATTCTGGAATATTGCCGTTGTTTAGATACAGTATTATGACCTATCATTACTTTTTTCTGTATCCTAAGGTATTTTCATCTGGAAATTTGAGGGACACAAGTACATGATATCCAAACAAAGCTTAGTTTAAAAACTAAACACTTTTTTATTTACACTAAGTACAAAACAAAAACAACGATTCGCGTCCTACAAATATGATCGGTTTTGTAATTCTTAACTCGATAATATAAAAAACGGTAACAAAAATAAAAACTATTACCTATTACAATAAATATAGCTGAAAAAGTAGAAAAAACACATGTATTTACAGCCTTCGATTTGGTTACGTTTGTAATAAGAATTAATAATAGTCATCATTCTAAAAACTAATTGTATTTCTTATAACGTGCGTAATATAAGAGACACAGGACCAAAGATCATCTGGCATGGTACTTCGGCGGCGCTGACATCGGTTTCTTCGATCCAATAGTCCTATTCAGCATGCAGTTCGATAGTTTTATCACCAGCGAAAATACGTGCAGGGGGTAATCGCTGAAATTTGAATTTGTATTGAAAAAAAAATGTTTTGAAAAGAAGGGCGTTTCTTACCAAATTCCAGTTATCGGGCTAGCCTCGTTTGCGCTTATTATAAAAATGGGGAAGCTGATCGAGAATATACAAGCGCTAAAAAATTATTTCTTTTTGGTAAAAAGAAGAAAGGTACAATTATAGAAATCATGTAAATAGATCTATGAACAATGCCTCGAAATCATTTTAAATCAGAAATATTGAACTACCAACACACAGGAACTACCTATTTTCAATTTATTTTTAAAAAAATACTCATCATACGAGGGCAGTTGTTTATATTATTTACTTAGCTATGAAAACAACGAGTTAGAGAACAAATAATATTTTATTTTTCCAATGTAAGAACCATTAACACTAACACACTTATTCCAACAATATTCGAGTAACTCTATGACTTCAAAAAAAATCTGAGCGACACCCTCTCAAATGTTTTTCGAGTTTTGGACAAAGATAATAGTCACAGGGGGCGAGGTCGGGACTGTAAGGTGGACGTTGCAATCCCCCAAAGCCGCATTCATTTACTACTGCTGGAACAATTCGTGCTTTATGCGTCCTGCATAATTGTAAGGTTTTTTTCGCGTATAACCGCTTTCTAGTTCCTAATTGTACCTTTGTAGACATTCCCCGTTATTGTAGTGTTCCTTTTGGAATATACTTAATTAAGAGAATCCCCTCTGCGTCCTAGGAAACTGTAGTCATTACTCTCCCCGCAGAAAATTGAGTATTCATCTTCTTGGATGGTGGGGAGCTCTTATGAATCAATTGTACGGACTCTTGTTTCGTAGAAGGGTCTCAGTGGTATATCCAGGTCTCATCCCCGGTTATAATTCTATAAAGAAGTCTTCATCTTGGAATAAACAGTCAAATTCTCCTCGTAAATTTGTCTACACGGTTTTTGTTCGGGACTAAGCAGCCTGGGAATCCATCGTGTTACTTTGCTCATTCCCAAATCTTTGTATAAAATTTTCTTTAGCGATAACTGAAACATCTCGGCGATCAGTCAACACCAAATCTTCAATTTTGTTGATGATTACTTCAATTTGTGCTTCCAGAGGTCTTCCACACTTTGGGTCATCATGAATGGATTCCCTGTCCCATTTGAACTGCTTGCACCAATATTTGACATGAAAATAGGGCGGACTATTGTCTCCATACACTGCCATCATTCTCTCATGGATATTCTTCAGGCTACTGCTTTCTTTCGATAGAAATTTCATGACGTTTTACGTTGAAGTTTCAAATCACACATTTTCGCTTCTTTAAACTGGTATATAAACGACAAATGTTAAGCGATTCAGTTAAAGAAACATGTAAAGCACTAGACTGTGGTAAAGGAATTGTGTACTTAGTTCGAAAGGTAAAGAATAACGAGAATCATTCGCCTGCAGTTGGGGATAACACGAGAGCACAGATTAAAAACTATATTTTATGCAACAATTCAACATTCAAAATTAAAGAAATAAAGTATAAAATATCTTAAATTATACTTTTATAAAAGCATTCTAATAATTTAATGTCGCAGAAACTTGACATAAAATTGTCGCGATAGCATTTTCTTTTCATAGCTAAGTAGATAACATAAAAAAACTTCCCCCGTAGTGCTCAACTTTCGCACACGGTATACATAGTTATAATTTATGTATAAAGGTGAAAGTAACAAACATAATATTTGTAAGTTATTCGTTTTGAGGTAAAAAAGGAATATTTTAGAAATATACGCGACAATATCGATTACGCGGTATTCAATAAAAAAGTTATTTTTCAACATTGCACAATATGCATCAATTGTATTACACTAATCATTCCCAAGTCCAAAGATCAATAAAATAAATTCAATAGCAATTAAGCCAATAAAAAAGTTTTTTATGTGTAACAACGAAATGCAATATAACTTACCTAATGATACAAGATTCAGGTATTTGCGTAAATATCGTCAATGGCAGTCCAAAGCCAATAAAATAAGGCCAGTTCGTTTCGATATAAGACAGCCTATGATGTAATTCCCAGCCCATGTTAATCCATTTGTATTCAAAAGCATATAATGAATATAATAAACTCATATGGATCATCGACAGGCAATATCCAACCCAAAATATTGGGATATACTCCACTAGCATAGCTTGTACAAGAAACAAGGCTTGTACAACTATGCTGAATATCAAATCTGCTAATAGCTTGCTTAAACTTTGCATAAACTGTGGACGACCTCTTGAGTAACGATACGCTGTATCTGCTATGTCCTAATAGATAAAATGTTAATACTATGCTACATTATTTTTTCTAAATATATCGTACCTGAAACCACAAACAATTCACAATTTTACTTAATACAAATAGCGGCAAAACCCAAATAGTTTTAAAAATAATCGATAGCATAGGTTCAATCCATGACCAAACTATTTTACCCATAAAAGAATTCTCTCCGAAAATAAATTGCAGAACAAGATTTATAAACGGCAACAGACCATATTCGAACAGAATAATGCTACATAAAAATGTGCCACCGTTAAATAAACAACATTGAATTGTCCTATTTAAAACTTTCGATTCTCTAAAGAAAAATATATATTAGAATGGAATAACATAGCTACTTCAATTCATTTTACTCATGCTTTTTCAGTGCTCTAACTGGAGTATTATCTTGAACATCCGAAGCTCTTCTTCGGATAGGGGTTGTTGTATGTGACGGTGATAGCCTTGACAACATACGATCATTCATTTCTTTATCCATAGTGAATAAAGTTCGTATGCCTTTGAAACTGTCGAAGAAGCCGTGGCAAACGGCTGTAATTGAGCTCTAAACAAATATTTTAGTAAAGGAAACTTATTTTACTCATAAAAAAAAAACTTACTTTAATATCCATTGTTTATATACAGGGAATTATGTGTCGTGCATGTGTTATAGGAATATGCGTTTGATTATTATTAAAGCTTGCACTTAAAGCTGCATCACAAAGAATTTAATAAACTATTACGCCAAGCTATATACAAAAACAACTGTCACCAAAACGTCTATAACCTAAAATAAAAATGACAACAATCTAAAAATACCTTCACTTATTCTAAATTCAAATGTCCTAATATTGCGAGGTATAATACGTAATAAGCAGGAAGTCATCTTATTAAAATAATTACAATTAACTGCAATCAACGTATACCCATTACATAATGCAGTTTACAAATAAATATTTTCTTGTAATGTTACTTGCAAAATAATAAAATTTGTTTGAAAAACAATACATTAGTTCAAACGTACCATTGGATCAAAAGTAAACAAACCTAACACATTGTACACAAATATTGTGGTTAGAATCAAAATCTAGGAATAAATTTTTTTTAAATATATTTTACGATACTAAAAGATTCTAAACTAAATCATGGTAATTTATGGAGTATACATCGTTTCAAAATCTGGTGGATTAATTTTCAATCACGATCATATGATCCCAAAAATAGAAACGGAGAAAACATTTTCTTACCCTTTAGATATCAAACTGCAATATGAAAATAAGAAAATTAGCGTAGAATTTGGTCAAAGAGATGGAATCCATGGTAAAAATATGAAATGCTAATCACATTTCCTTTTTTTTAAGAAACGTGCTTTTTGTAGTTGGGCATGTCTTATATGCTGTAGATGGTATACCAGTATCAGGACGACAACTAGACGACGGTCGCGACGCTTTAGAAATAATCGAAAATAAGGAAAATTATCCATTAAGTTTGAAATTTGGAAGACCCAAAATGACTACCAATGAAAAGATATTTCTAGCTAGTATGTTTTATCCGCTTTTCGCTTTAGCTAGTCAATTAAGCCCCGAACCAAAATCATCTGGCATCGAAGTATTAGAAGCAGATACGTTCAAACTGCATTGTTTCCAGACATTAACCGGTGTTAAAATGATGGTGATAGCTGATCCTACACAGGCAGGAATGGATATACTTTTAAGGCGAATATATGAGCTGTATTCCGATTATGCTTTAAAGAACCCATTTTACTCATTAGAAATGCCAATTAGATGCGAATTGTTTGATACAAACTTAAAGATTGTGCTTGAACAAGTTGAAAAATCTGGATTAACTAATGTTTAATGAACTGTTTTATATTGAATTGTATTGAAATCATCTAATTCCATATGTTATTTATTGTTTTGTAATTTAAATATTTTACAAGTAAAATAAGGTTGAAGTAGTGTCTCTTGATTTTACGTATTTTTATAAAAATCAATTTGAATGAATTTCAAATCATTGAACTTGAATATGAACCGGAGGTTGGTAGTTCTGACAATAATGAACATATTTGCTAATTTCTTGGTATACTACATGAGAAATTGATCTTTATTGACGGAAGTGCCAACTTAAAATTGCCCATGAATTTTAAAAATGTCTACTGGGAGAGTGATGTGACAAATTAACAGCTCTATCAGGCGAATAAATAAGAATACATACCATTGCTTTCATAAAAATCTGAGGCAAACGGTACTTCATTATCCATTTTAAACATGTCTTAAAATATGACAATTAAATAATTTAATGTCAAATTATCTGTCAGTGTCTATCGTAAATCAAGTGTTGTACAGTTCTTATAATATACTTCACAAGTACTGTGATACCCCTTCAATGTAGTATGGTTTTCAATAAAAATGTTTATATTTAAAAACAATCTTTGATATATTTTTTGCTAAAAGCAAACAGTTTTTAAAATAAACAAATATGACATATCTTTTAGATTAAATACAAAATATTATAATTGTTAAAGTCACTGTCACGATACTCAAAAAACGTCAAAATGAGCTCATGAGAATCGTCACAGTCATCCCTTTTTGGCCTCCGGAATAAATCAGATTTATTCGGTAACCCGGTTGAAAGTGGGGGCCCAGTGAGCCTTTGAAACAGCTGTTCCGAATTAATTAATAACATTTTGTGTGGTGAGGAGTGTGCCGATACTCTCTGTTGTTTGTCATACTACCCCACAGTCCTTACTATCATTATTTTTGACACTCACTTTACTGTATTTATTATTATTTTTGTCAATATTTATCATTTATGAGTAAACAAGTATTTCACTATTTTCTCTAAAAAAATTGAAGGAACTCAAACTGATAGAATTATACATCTTATGCTCTTAAGTGTTCGTTCACTGGTACATACATCCGCCCTAGTTAATATAAAAAATACCAAGCACATAGTTAATTTAATTTAATTTAATCCAACTTCTGGTAATTACTCAGCTCATAAAAATGTATTTATACATATAAATAGGAACAAGTCAAATAAAATAACACAACAAACACATATTATAACGATTATCATCAAAATGTAAAATCTAACAGAGACAATTAAATAATCAAATTTAAAAAGTACACATTAAAAATTATTTCTTCGCTACTTTGGCATTTGTTGAAGCACCAAATTTTGCAGGAGTGCGCAATTTGCTTGCAGTCGGCTCATTTTTAATTGGTCCTTTCTGCTTTACGCTTGATGCATTGAGCTTAAGCGATTTATCAACAGGACGAGAAGTATCCTTTCTTCCAACAGATAATTTACTAGTCGTCGGTAGTACTGAGTCTGAATTTCTTCTTAGTATCCCCAACCTTGATGGTGGAGCTAAAAACTTTTTTTTCTCAGCAGTATTTATAATTACTCTCTTAGGAGTTTTTGGCTTTCTAGGTGTTTTGCAACAACTGTTGTCGGTTTTACTCACGCTTAAGGTGCTTGCGTTTGAAGGTTGGGGTTCGTCTGTACCTAAAGGACTTATCTTCAAGTCAGATAATCTCCTAACGCGTTTAGTAAATGTAGTGTTTTGATTCCCAGCTAACATCACAGCGTCGCCTAGCAATTTCTGAGCTTCTTTAAGAGTTTCAATGAGATTGGTCATTTTTTCGTAATCCTGCTTGAAATCTACTATAGGACTTGATGTTTTCCTAGGCGATGTAGAATAGCTTTCAATATTTTGAACGTTTGACATGCTGTTCGGCACTGCATGTGATTCGGTTTTCAAATTTTCTAAAGATTTGCACCATACATTTTTTTCATTTGAACTTATTATATCTAACGCTTTTAAGAGCAGCGCATTAACTAATTTAGATTTGTCAGCGGGTACTGTTTGAATAAGTGAAGATTTTGACATTGTAACGTTGCCCTAGAAAAAGTTATATTGAATTGGTAATATTTGATAATTTAAATTCAAGCATTTCAATGTAAAATTTGAGTTATTTTATTATTATAGAATGAAGATGAAAGTCGAGAATTGAATTGAAGAGAAGCATCCAAAAGTGTAGTAAATAGTACACAGAATCATTTGAAAACTTTCTCTCAAAATTGCTTATGGAAGGAATTGTCTTCCGCCCATGTACTAGGTGAGCACACGCAGAGACATGGTTTCTTGCATCAAGAAAATAGATTTTTTTGCAAAAGTCTGGGCAATTGAGTCGTTTGAAGCCTATAAGTCACCTGGACCTGACCAAATTTTTCCAGCCTTGTTACAGCAAGGTAAAGATGCAATAGCACCAGTGCTTTGCGGAATTTACAGAGCGCTGGGTTACATACCATCCGGTTGGAATAGGACTAAGGTCGTGTTTATTTCAAAACTTGGGCGATCTTCAAACGCTGAGGCAAAGGCCTGCAGGCCAATAACCCTGTCATCCTTCATCGTAAAGACCATGGAAAAACTGCTTGAAAAGTATGTCAGGGAAACCTCTCTAATAGAAAAGCCACTACATCCCAATCAGCATGCCTATCAAGCAGGTAAATCATGTGAAAGTGCCTTGCATCAACTCGTGTCGCGGGTGGAGGCATCCTTCAACAATCAAGAAATTGCATTAGCTGCATTTCTTGACATAGAAGGTGCATTTGATAACACCTCATTTGAATCACTATTACAGGCTGCAAACAGACATTAAGTAGATGGGTGGGAGTCATGCTCCATGGCAGACAAGTAGAGGTGTGAGACGATGCAGGTGTCTGTCGCCAGAGGATACCCACAGGGATGAGTGCTACCCCCTCTATTGTGGGGCATGGTGATAGACGAACTGCTGGTGTTGCTAAACAATACTGGCTACTATACACAGGAATACGCTGATGACATTGTAATACCCACCAGTGGGAGAAATGCCAGCATAATCTCAGAACTAATGCAGAGAGCATTAAAAACGGTAGGAGTATGGTGCAAGAAAGAGAACCTTAGAGTAAACCCTGGGAAAATTGCACTTGTACCCTTCACCAAGAGAAGGAAATAGGACGGTCTAAGAGCGCCGACTCTTTGCAATGAAGTAGTACAGATGTAGTACAGACTCTAAACTGAACTGGAACTCGCATTTACGTAGAACAGTTGGGAAAACATGGGGACTCAAACCACATATGACGTACTGGCTGTACACTACGGTGGTAAGACCCATGATAACTTATGGCTGCCTGGTTTAGTGGCTTAAGATCACACAGAAGCACGCGATAACCATCTATTGAAAATTCAGAGACTGGTATGTCTATGTATAACAGGAGCTATTAAAAGCACCCCAACAGCTGCCATGCAAACCATGCTAAACCTACCTCCTCTTGAGATCTATATCAAAGGAGAAGCCAGAATGGGAGCATACAGACTGAAAAATACTAGTAACTGGAGAACCCATAGTGGGTCTGGGCACACCAGAATAGAAACAGCAGTAACTAACCCCATGTTTAATATGGGTAGCGATACAACAATCTCCAGGATCTCCTATGACAAACCTTTCAAAGTTTTCTTGAATTGGGAAGAATGGCGAAATGGAGAGGGGAGAAAACCGAAAACCCAAATCTGGTACATAGATGGATCCAAAACGGGCACTCCTTCTGGCGTTGATGTTTATGAGGAAAACTAGGGATACAAAGTATGTACATCACTTGGGCGATATACCACGGTATTTCAAACAGAAATATATACTATATAAACCTGCGCGTGGGAGAGTCTGCGTCGGCGACCGCAGGGTGGGACGATCTGCATTCTCCCTTACGGTCAGGTAGCCTTAAAGGCACTAGCATCTTATCATATAGCCTCTAAACTAGTATGGGAGTGCCTGTAAAACCTAATGGCTCTGTCTAAACACAATAAGGTCACACTAGTGTGGGTGCCAAGGCACAGGGGTATAGCAGGCAAAGAAATTGCAGACCAGCTAGCGAGAGAAAGCTCAAAAATGAATTACATAAAACCTGAACCGCGTCTAGGTATTACCAAGAGTGCAGTGGGTGGTGCAATTAATGAATGGATCATAACAACACCAATTAAACTGGAACCATGCAGCTGGACAAAAGCACAGCAAATGGATGATGGGAAGACCGTCGCAACATCTGATTGCTAACCTGCTTGAATCAAGCAAGATACAGCTTAGGGCAGCAACATGTCTACTTACAGGACGTCGCTATTTGAGAAGCCATTTGCATAAGATGGGGATCTACAAACAAGCAACGAGTATAATTTACTGCATTATGTACGGATATGTCGTACTGTTTTAAACAGGCTAAGTCCAATTAATAATGTGGATATAAATAATATGCATTTCAAGAATTCGAAGTAAATGCTTTGTTTTAGGAAAATGAAACTATTGATTTATGAACAATATCTGAACGCTTTCTGGAATTAACAAAACATATTTACTATCTTCAAATTTTCTGCAAGATTTTCTTGAGTCAAAGTAACAAATATCTTAAACAAGCGAAGAAATGAACGCTAAAATATTTCTATTGATTTAAAACAATCATTATATTGTGGGTAATTGAAACAGTAATTGTCTTTAATTGAGGCAGACAGTCTTGATACAAGTAAACGTTTCTCTGCGTACGTTTTTTGTTAAAATTACGCGATACCAACCGATAAATGACGAATTCACTACATGTAACAAGATCGCTCCTTATATTACATTTCCTAAAGATTTTGCTATGCAAAATTGTGAGAATAACATGGAACTTACTGGTAGTGCCGGAGAACAAGCACTAATATTCCAGAACTGTGCATTAGATGTATCTTCTTTTGACGGACACTTGCAGCCAGACTTCTTCTTTAATAGAGTAGCTTTCATGTTAGATTTGGAGCACGTTATATCTACTTGCAGATATCCTTCGACAAAATCTGTCAAAGAGGATGATTGATTTTCCTCATCGTCGCATTTTTCAAAATTTTGCAGCTTAAAACCAAGGCATTCTAGGAGAGAGGCAAGCGCTGGTGCATCCATGTTCTGTATTGAAAATATTTCGATACCAATAAGAAATATTTATACAACGAAAAGTACTTACAGCTAGTGAATTATCATTTAGTTCATTATTTTTTATGGAGCATGTTGTATTAGAGGATTCTGCTTTGGTAATTTCAACTGTGATATCGGAGCTGATGTGCGTTGTTACGCTCATTTTGATGGTTACTGAATAAAATTCTGTTTGAAGTACTTTAGTTGTTAAAAAAATTAATACAAAAAAAAATCTTTTTCTAATACTTTATTTCTTTACTTTTAAAACTGTCTAGTCTTTCAGATATAATATCGTTTAAATAATTGGATAAAACAAATTATTCATATCGAATAACATATTGATTTAAAGATTTAAAAAATAAGTATTGATTTTATGTAAGTATATTATTTGTTGTAATTTCATTTCGTAAAATTTTTAATTGTGGCCTATGCTTATGCAACTAATGTTACTCATCTGCCTACAGGTGTAGTCCACATTTCCAGTTTTAAAGATTAATTTTCCAAGAAATTTCGTTACTCACTGGAATTATTTTACATTGTCTGGGAGATGCAAGTACATTCGATATTCATTCAACGATCGTTTTCAGAAATTCATTTGAGAAAATAAACGGAGAAGTATGAGTCAAATCGTATGAATAACGAGTTCGTTTGTTGAACAGGTTTTAGAACAGTTTTTTTTTGCATCTCCACGGGAAGTCGGAAGTACGAAAAACGTTGGAATTTTGAACTGAAATCTAAGAACATCGTATTAGTTCGCTGATATTAATGTACAGTGTTTACCAGAATTGCTGCGTCACAGTTCATTATTTTAAATTGATCTGGATAGTTCGTTTTTAACGGATCTTAGAGTTTGTTTAGTGGATAGTAAAACAAAACATAATTGCTGCTTGTGAGTAATTCTCTTGTTAATATAGATAAGTCATTAGGATAATAAAGTCCACTTCCTGGTCAGATTAGTGTTTCATTATTTAAAATAATTTGAATTATTTCTTAGATACGAAATCGTTTTATTATTTAACAAAAGAATTGCTGCTGCAATCAGAATGGAATTTTTTGAATTGGTGTTGTGTAGCAGGACCGCTTTCAAGCGGGGATCGATGTTTCTAGAAGGTTCACGAATGGTCCATAAACGGTCAATGGAACCTTCTCGAAGGTTACAGAAAGCTCTTCGGCCATTGATCAGATTTTCCAGAAAATTCCAGAATGTTCCAGAAGGTTCTTTGGGCCTAGCATTTTTAAATTAAAATTGCTCGAAAACGCGAGCTAACTTTTAAAAACGGTTGACACCATTGGATTCGGCGTAATCGAATTAGGTTTACCCCCCGGGTGCCCAGCTTGTTGCATTTTGCAAATGGCATAGTGATAATTGCGACATTTTCTCTATCAATTTCGGCAGAGTAGCGGGTTCTATTTTAAGCCAGGCTTTTTGTGTAGTTGTTTCCATAACGATTCCTTGAAAGTTGGATGATTTATTTTCATCTACCTACCTCTTTCCACAAAAGCTCTATGGGATTAGCATCTGGGCTTTGAGGATACCATTTCATAGCTTTCGTGTTCCACCGATTCTAAATATTTGCGGCACAGTTTAGAAGTGTGTTTCGGATCATTATCATGTTGAAATGTAAAATAGTCACCGATTATTCTCATTCCAGATGGTGTAGCATTTGTTTCCAAAATTTCCCAGTAGCGCTCTTTTCTTCAAATTCCATCTGTTTTAACTAAGTTTCCTACAGATACGACGCCAAAACAACCTCAAACCATTACCGATCCGCCCCCATATTTGACTGTAGGTACTACAGATGATTCTGCTGCTCGTTCTCCTTCCGACCTTCGAACGAACGTTGTTGTCTTAGAACCGAGGAGTTCAAATTTGGACTCATCGGCCTAGAAAACATTTTTCCACTCATCAACTATCCAATGTTGATGCTCTCTTGCCCACTGTAGGCGTTTTATTTTATTTTGCTTACACAGCACTATTCGGCCAAATAAACCACACTCTTTTAACCTACTTTTCACGGTGCTTAAACCAACTCGTTTTTCACGTTCAATATTTAGTTCAGCCGTTATTTCAGGTGCAGTTTTTCGTCTACTCCATTTACTCGTCATAATTATTCGACGATCTTCCGCTGGTGTTCCCTATCAACAGTTCTAGGTACGCAAAAGATATACACCAAACTTGTGAGTAAACTGAGTTAAGAAAACAAATCTGGTAAATAACGGGATGAGACAGCGGGTAATGTTTTTAATGAAACTCCTTTTTAATTCATCAGCTGATGAATTAAAACGGAATTTCATTGAAAACATTACCCCTCTGGCCACCTCGTAGTAATTTACTTAAAATTATTTGCATTTTCTTTCTTTATAATTTATTTATTCTCAATTAGAATTTGTCATTGTTTTATTAATTTGAAATTTGTAGTTACGTTTGCTTGTATAACAAGTTCGAAGCTGCGTCTTCATTGACTAATATTTGCACACATCTTTCAATATTAAGCGTCCTATTCTGCTAAAAGAATAACGTATCTACTTTTCTTTTGTCTTTTGATTCTCTTCCGATTCTAATCTGATTCTCTTCTGATTTTCGTCCAATTCTCGTCTGATTCTCCTCTGATTCTCTTCCGATTCTAATCTGATTCTCTTCTGATTCTCGTCCAATTCTCGTCTGATTCTCCTCTGATTCTCTTCTGATTCTCTTCTGATTCTCTTCTGATTCTCGTCTGATTCTCGTCTGATTCTCGTCTGATTCTCGTCTGATTCTCGTCTGATTCTCGTCTGATTCTCGTCTGATTCTCGTCTGATTCTCGTCTGATTCTCGTCTGATTCTCGTCTGATTCTCGTCTGATTCTCGTCTGATTCTCGTCTGATTCTCGTCTGATTCTCGTCTGATTCTCGTCTGATTCTCGTCTGATTCTCGTCTGATTCTCGTCTGATTCTCGTCTGATTCTCGTCTGATTCTCGTCTGATTCTCGTCTGATTCTCGTCTGATTCTCGTCTGATTCTCGTCTGATTTCGTCTGATTCGTCTGATTCTCGTCTGATTCTCGTCTGATTCTCGTCTGATTCTCGTCTGATTCTCGTCTGATTCTCGTCTGATTCTCGTCTGATTCTCGTCTGATTCTCGTCTGATTCTCGTCTGATTCTCGTCTGATTCTCGTCTGATTCTCGTCTGATTCTCGTCTGATTCTCGTCTGATTCTCGTCTGATTCTATTCTGATTCTATTCTGATTCTATTCTGATTCTATTCTGATTCTATTCTGATTCTATTCTGATTCTATTCTGATTCTATTCTGATTCTATTCTGATTCTATTCTGATTCTATTCTGATTCTATTCTGATTCTATTCTGATTCTATTCTGATTCTATTCTGATTCTATTCTGATTCTATTCTGATTCTATTCTGATTCTATTCTGATTCTATTCTGATTCTATTCTGATTCTATTCTGATTCTATTCTGATTCTATTCTGATTCTATTCTGATTCTATTCTGATTCTATTCTGATTCTATTCTGATTCTATTCTGATTCTATTCTGATTCTATTCTGATTCTATTCTGATTCTATTCTGATTCTATTCTGATTCTATTCTGATTCTATTCTGATTCTATTCTGATTCTATTCTGATTCTATTCTGATTCTATTCTGATTCTATTCTGATTCTATTCTGATTCTATTCTGATTCTATTCTGATTCTATTCTGATTCTATTCTGATTCTATTCTGATTCTATTCTGATTCTATTCTGATTCTATTCTGATTCTATTCTGATTCTATTCTGATTCTATTCTGATTCTATTCTGATTCTATTCTGATTCTATTCTGATTCTATTCTGATTCTATTCTGATTCTATTCTGATTCTATTCTGATTCTATTCTGATTCTATTCTGATTCTATTCTGAAATTCTATTTCTGATTCTATTCTGATTCTATTCTGATTCTATTCTGATTCTATTCTGATTCTATTCTGATTCTATTCTGATTCTATTCTGATTCTATTCTGATTCTATTCTGATTCTATTCTGATTCTATTCTGATTCTATTCTGATTCTATTCTGATTCTATTCTGATTCTATTCTGATTCTATTCTGATTCTATTCTGTATTCTATTATTCTGATTCTATTCTGATTCTATTCTGATTCTATTCTGATTCTATTCTGATTCTATTCTGATTCTATTCTGATTCTATTCTGATTCTATTCTAATTCTATTCTGATTCTATTCTGATTCTATTCTGAGTCTATTCTGAGTCTATTCTGATTCTATTCTGATTCTATTCTGATTCTATTCTGATTCTATTCTGATTCTATTCTGATTCTATTCCTATTCTGTTCCGATTCTGTTCCGACTCTGTTCCGATTCTCTTCCGATTCTATTCCGATTCTATTCCGTCTTACTATTACAAAATTATCATTTTTGAACCAATCGTATGCGTTCTATACATTATTATTATTTTCTTGTATGAATCAGTAATACCATTTTGCATAACGCGAATTTTAACTTCGTGATCAATCGACGTGAAAGGCTTCAAATACGTTAAATAAATTATTAATCATTAATAAATCAGCGATTATTAATTATGAAGATGGTTATCGAGACTGTAAGAATTCAGTAGGGAATCTTTTAATTCTCACTCTACTTAAGTCACACATCACACCCTCGTTTCCTTGAGGGAGAGTTGAGAATACTATCCTAGCCGGCGTCGCGTTTCAGATTCGCGATTTCCCTCACGTCAAAGCTCCACGCCGTTCGTCGCGTCTTCGAAAAAATTCCATCGTGGGTCTTTCAAGGCTTCGGGGCCGATCGTACCACCTAAGCGGGCAAGAGGAAGGATCACGATCGATGTTGACATTGATTTCGCGTGAGGTTGATCTTCCTCGTAGCCGTTTATTTGCAGCCCATTTGCCTTATTTTTCATTCCGCTTGAATTTTCGTCCTTTCCGCTTGCGAAGACTTCCCGTAATGCGAAAAAGGTCCCGCTAATGAGCTTTTATTATATTAAATTTCAATCAGCAATAAATCTTGTTTTTAGTCGCTCAAATACTTGATACTTGAGGAGATCTACGAGGGTATTTTGTTTTATACATACGACTTGCCAATAAACCACTTCGCCGGGTTTCTCCAAATATAAATATCATATTGAACAACTCTTTTCTAGAAAAATTCGTTTTAAAAATCAATCAACTTAAAAACAAAGAATTAACAAAATAACAAAAAAAAAGAACGAATAACAATAAAGATATGAAAAAAATAATATTGAAATAATACAGGGAAAAATAATTATTTCATTCAATTAGATTTTTACTTTTTTGTTAATCGTCATAGCTTGACTAAAGTATCTCTTGTAGACATAAGAATGTTTTGGGATTCTTATCAAACTATAAAGCTATGATTAAAAAAAGCGAACATCACCCATTGGACGAAGTATTTTATATCTTAATTATACCACATGTCCAGCACTTAGTTTTGGATCAAAGCCGCACAAATTTATATTAATAAGCCAATTCATTTACAAAGCAATAATTTCTTAGAAAAACTCGCTTAAATTCGTCATAAAATTCTTTCAAATAACAACAAAACAATTTTTGCATTAATCACAGCTTCTATAGTATAGCTACATATAAAAAAATCTACTACACTAAATCAAATCATGAGAAAAGAACGCGGTTCCTATCTATATACTTAGCAAAAGTCTATTACGCATTTGACGTTTTACGTTTAACACGCTATTAACATTATTCACGTTGTAATTTTCGGAAAACCTTCTATATAAACGAAATTCGACTGTAAGGCCAGAAGAAACACTTGACGATCATTCATTATTACAGCCGCCTCTCGTAAATTCGTGAATGTAGGTTAAACGAGTTGTGACGTAGTAGTTCTTTCATGAATGTAAAAAGTCGTTTGGCTCGTTTAATGCGTGTTATATGTATACAGTTTCTGCGAAAAGTTTCGACACCGTTTTTACGCAGATGATGGTAAAAATCGTCCGAAATAACTATATGTGGTGTGTTACGTTTTATAGAGACATTGTAGAATCCTAAGAATGCTTAATATACTATTTTAACCTATTGCGACATATCTATAAACGAGAAACAATATCCAGTTTCGAATCTTTTCTAGGAATTGTTTTTATTCCCGAATCTCTAATACTAATTTCTTCCGAAAGTGAAAGTCATTTCGTAAGAACATGATTAGTAAGAGAAATATTATATAGAGGCTGTTAGAGTATTACTCAACTTTAATAATAATAAAAAATATAAATAATTTCATTATCAAAAATCTGTTTGTTACATTAGTAGTTTTGAATACCTCACCATCTAAAAATTGGTCAATTAACAACAGAAATGTGAAGAGTACGAGGTAGGCCATAAATTCTCGGCCTGATATAGAAAAAATAAATTTGATAAAATATAACAAGCGGGGCATTCATCATCTTTCAAGGGATTCTTGCCCTAAACGGAAACATTCATAAACCAACCTTTCGCACTGTTATTAGCTAGTAAAAGACTGGAAAAGTGAGCTGGAGCAACAATTGTGAGGGTGATACTTACGTTAGAAAACTTTCAAGTCTCATCACGTGAAGTGTTGATGTTTATGAGCGATCTTGTGGCAAAAACTATTCGACAATGTTCACCTGAGATAGATGCATTAATAGCAAGTACAAAAAACGTTCCCCAATCTCCAAAACGTCTTCGAACATTTCACGTACAGTGTCCTGGTATTCGTGAAGCACCACAGTCGATTCTTACGCGTTGGGAAACATGGTTGCAGACAACACTTTATTATGCTTTATATTTCAAACAAGTAAAAGCTGTTATTCTACATTTCAATCCCGCCGAATTCAACTATTAAGGAGAGCCAGACAAAATTCGTAACTATAAAGGATTACATGACGCAATAGAACAATGACAAAATAGAGCGTTGTCGTTAGTGGAGTCACTGCAAATAGTGAACAAAGTATATACACTGTTACGCACTATAGATGACGCAAAATATAATCGCGTTTTAGAAGAGTTCGAGAGTGTGTTAAAGAAAGGTTCTGACGTTATCACATTAAAACAAATTTGTGATGGTGCATCGACTAATCCATTAACTGAATTCAAAGAGTGTTTTAATTATGCATGTATTACATCCGTAGATGTCGAACGATCTTTTTCAAAATACAAACACATTTTTTCACCACGGCGAACATCGTTCAACGGGACAACTGTGGAAACATATCTAATGCTTTCAACTTTTTACGAGTCTTATCCAGTGGGTGATGATACTGATAATGGTACTTCTACTTTCAATGTTCGGTAATTCCGATGCAGCCCGGCAACCTACTTAATAACGCTGCTTAAGAGTGTTTCACAACTTTTCAGATATTATAACTCTTGATTGGTTCTGTTATTATTCGATTTATTACTTATTTTTTTTTATTGTACTTACTGAAGGAAGCGCGGAGAATTGTCAACATAAATACTTTTAAAAGAGGTACCAATTAGATATATTCAAGCTTATATAAATGAGTAATTTCCTGTTTTATAGAATTTCCATACATACTCGTAACAAAACCTAGCAATCTTCGTAACTTTCATTAACCTCGCCCATCATTGCGTTAAACACCAATCGATCAAATCTCAACGCTAACTGTTATTAACATTTAACGTCAAATATGTAATTCGTTACAATTCCAAAGGGGTGTAACCGTACGGGACTATATAATTTCCACGGTAAATCACCACATAGAGAATGCATATGCTCGCTTCGTTTAATAATTAAAATTCCACCGTTCCTGATGGTTCTTTTATTTGATCATTTCACCAGCAACAGCAGCGGCGGCAGATATCCGAGAGAGTACCGATCAAGTAGCCTCGGGCCATCGAGGTGTAAGAAGAGCACACCGTAAAAGAAGAACAACCCTGGGAACAGCGTGTACAGCATTCCATCCGTATTAGTCAATGAATAGCGATTAGCATAGACTAAAACTACATTCTTTCAATCGCGGAACAGAAATATCCATATATTTTCAAGCCGTTTCTTTAATATACAGTACCGGTTGGAATTATAGAAGAGTGGTTTTGAAAATATTTGATTTATTTGGATTGGGATCATTTAAATACTTCAATTTCAAAGTTTGTTTTATTTTAGTACAAATAGTTCATATTTTACTCGTTTAAATTCAAAATAACAAGCACTATATTCTAAAATGCAACTTAAACAGAACTCATTTCATCACCTTTGCTTGAATATATTTTGTTGTGTTGCATTATGTTGGTGTTGCGGTTCAACAAAGGTTGTATGTTGCGTGAATCCGTTTTTTAGCGGCAAAGATCAAATAATAATATGAAACCTTTGATTTCGATGTGGATGGAATGTTGCTAGTTGAAACTTGTACAGGGTGGGGCAGAACAACTTGCTTTTTTTAGAAATTCAATTAAAAAAAAAGTAATGCAGATATATATTTAATTCTTTGAACAGCATCAAGTACAACATTTACATTTTATGCTGTCCCCGTTTTAAAGATATCAGGAGGATGTCGTCGATTATTCTCAATACATTGCGTTAATCGAACTTGGAAGTTTCGTTCAACTCTTTCCAGCATATCAACGGGTATGTTGACGACAGCTTGACGAATTTGTTCTTCAGGTGAGCTAGGGTCCTAGGACGATCGTTGTAAACAAGTGATTTTAGACAGCCCCATAAACAATAGTCGCAGGAGGGTAAATCAGGCGACCAGTGCAGATCGCCCCTCAAGGAGATGAGGCGTCCTGGGAAGTGTTGCCGCAAAACAGTCATTGAAACACGCGCTGTGTGTGTCATGGCGCCGTCCTACTGGAACCATACATCTCCCACATCTGTCTCGTTGAGTGTTGGCAGGAAAAACTCCTGAATCATGTGGACATAACGGTCAGAAGTCATCGAAACTGCCCATTGGTTTTCTTCAAAAAACCATGATGCTAACTAAACCAAGCGGAGCTACAACTTTACGCCCCACCCTCTCGAATGTGCCTACCCCCACCCTCCTCGGAGCAACCATCGCTTCAGGGCGCCAAATTCAAATAAACAAGTTGCTATGCCCCACCCTGTATTTCAAAACAATCACGAAACTACAGGTACTACATTTATAGTGATGACTAGTCTGGGCAAACAGCGGTAACAGTCAGTGTAGTAGATATGTGGTGCGGAGTCGGCGATTATTTATTTCACGCGTTCACAGCGCCAGGACTAAATCGATGCTGTATGCGAGTAGTTCTGTGTATATGTAGGCACAAATTTGTGAAGGTGCGTGTAAAGATGCATTAAGTTGTTTCAAAGATTATTTTAAATATGCAAATATAACATCGCTAGATGTAGAACGGTCGTTTTCGGCATTAAAAAACATTTATTCCGCACGTCGTATTCACATGACTGAAACAGCTGTGGAAACATATCTATTGATTCAAATATTTAACAGATGTTAGCCAGTTTGTGATTTCACGGAAGACTTTTAAAACGGCAAGTATTTCAGCACGTTTTATAATTTATTTCTTACCTTCTATTTTATGTGTAAACTTTTATGCGTTCGCCACGCCTCTGGCTGTTACCGCATATTTACCCAGGTTACATATAAGCGTTGCAATACTGAATTCATATTAAGGTAACAAAATGCCTCGCACTCGTATTAGGTACGTTTACAATTATATATTCCAATATTACACGTTGCGAACTTAAGACACATACAAACGTTGCCTGAGCCTGTGCACTGAGCTATCGAGCAAACAAGCGTCTTATACATCTAAGCACAAGCAATTGGTCCTTCCGCTTCGTAAGAAAGACACTCCGAAGCAGGTATTATTCTTTAAATTAGGGGAAAGAAACAAGAACCATGAACCGTTTTAATTAGATACACTTGCATTTTCAAATAATGTAAGATTTTGGACTTCTACACAAAATAATAATATATTAATAGTATTAGAGGTCGAGGTCGGAGTTGGACGCAAAGAAACAATTATAATATCCATTTGCTACCTTAAGGATTGTGCCAATAAGTTACATGCTATCTTATACGCTCGACTTATCGTTCTTGAGGTTTTCAAAAAGGTTTCTTAATGCACGTCGTGACATGAACTTAAATGTTGATATTATGTCTCTGTAAAATATGATTGTTTTTCTTAATTACTTTGTAAAGTGAAAACATCTTTTTTTAATTTTGTTTCCGGTACAGAAAACGTTGTAGATCTAGCTTAAATTGAATTCAGTCCATATTAGTAAGAGAGTAACTATGGTATCTGTCATTTTTTAAAGACATTTTATTTATTAATTTTTATTGCATTTTTTGTTAGTCAAAACAATCAAATCTGTAGGTATACATCCCCTAGATTTTATTTATCAAAATCAAAATAATTTAGGTCTTTTTTATTAGTAAAATATGTTAAATACTCATTTTGAATATTTTTTTATCAGTTTTTTGAGACTTAAATAAAGGAAAAATGTATTCTTATTATCCACCTGCTGTTTGTGTTTGTCTACACCGTTGAATTGAAGAAATGTATGTGTGAAACCCGTATAACATCCTCTATTTTGTTTAACAACTGATTTAACAATTTCAAAATCGAAACATAGAGCATTGTTCTCTAAAAATATCCTTCTCAATATAATATTTGTCTGCAAGCAAGAATTTAAAACTCAGAAAAATGATCAAAACAGCTCTGAACTATGTTAAACTAAACGAGTACATCGAAAATCGTTGAACATATCTGGCACGTAGGCTACCGCGGTCGTCAATAACATTATATTCTTGGTTTCCGGGTTGGAACCGCGTCGTCAATCAGTGTGCAGTAACAGCTTTGAAGATGTCCCATAAGAGTGTGGACCAAACGTCGGCAAAAGCTACGACAACGACGCGGTTCCAACCCGGAAAGAGTGTAGTATCATTGAATATATCTCACATCATAGTTTGATAAATTTCAACCAAGAAACATATACTTAATTAACACAAAAAAAATATAAAACAAAACCTAAATCACAATGCTTCTATGAAAAAGGGTAAAAGATTTCTGAAAAGTCATCTATCCATTACTGAGCAATAGTTCTAGGTGTGTTTAACTGTTGAACCAGTTCCATGAGCTCGTAAGGCCTCTCTAGACAGAATCCAAATTCTTTAATATAAAGATGGAAAGATGGAGGACATTTATCGGGATGCGATTCTATTCCCAGATAATGTTCACGATCCCAAGGCCATGTTTCCACAATTATATTGTCCTCTGAGTTATTCGAATAGAAATTTCGTAGTAGTAAAGCAAAATATATAATTATGGCAGGCGAGATTAGCTTTATGGTCCATCCCACTAAAAAGTCTTTAGTAACAAAAAAAAATTAATCAAAAAATTGACTTACAATTAGTCATTGGTGTAGAGATTCACGTAAATGGTGTGAGTTGTTTTGGACTGATTTTAATTGATTGTTTTCGCTGTTGAAAGAAATGGAAAAGTGATCATAAAATGCTTCATAATAGGTAATAAAAATCATTTAGCAATTGTCCAAATAAAACTCTAACACTAACTACGATGGCGATGCCTCGAGGTGATAAAAACGATATAATTAACACCTCTTGTTATCCTCCCATGCTAAAACTAATCGATTCTCTTATTTGCTTTGCGGACCACCCGCATAACGTTACACCTTAAAACCTTTGGCGGTACAATAAATCCCGACAACAATATTTCGGCATTTATTTGGACTTTATACATGTCATTTTCAACTTTATTATTACGGTTTATCCATCTCTCTCCTCTTCTACTATAAACAAGATAAATTAACGAGGACGTTATGTAAATTATGTGACCACAGGTATTTATGATGGCTGGGTATGTAACTGACAAGAACGTACAGCATTGGAAGGTGGAAATTCTGTGAGAACGTGTAACGTCTTCGGTTATGAATGTGAATGGCTTCGTATTGTCTTCTAGGAACGTAAGACGGTAATCCCTTAAAACAGTAAACTGAGACGTTGGGATATGATTAACGTAATTATTACTAGTTCAGAAGTATGTTTCGTAATTGATGCTTTATGGTAATTTAAATGTGGGGTTGCGACCGTATATATTCATGTGAATTTCCTATTAGTTTCTTACAAGTTTTTATATCCTTGGTGATTAATTGTATAGTATAAAAATGCGTGTTTCCTATATATTTTTGCACGCTACATTCAAATTCACTTTCAAAATTACTGCATCACCCACAGTTTTTCAGTTCCAGTATATTCACGTAGCATAATACTGTGTGCTTTACAATACAATGCCGGTAGATATGTCGGAGATATTTAAGCAATTGAAATAAAATGTTACACAATATTACGTAATTCTAAATAATCTTGCGTCATTCGGAACAGGCAGAACAGGTCTCAACAAGCTAGCCGGGAGCAATATAAGATCTTAAGGCTAGAGAACATTGCAGCTCCACATTTGCCTTGTTCTAACCCTTGAGAAAGTGTGCTGTTGTGTTTAAAGTCTTGTGTTGATACCCCAAGTGCCACTAAAATGCCGAGAAATTGTAAAAATAATCGAAATTCGTTCTGGTATGTCTGCGACGAGTTGACTTTTAAAACCCAGAAACGTTCGTTTACATCGTTAGTTAGAAAATGTTATGAACTTTATTTTGGTTGTAAAGTAGGCGACCAGGATAAAAGTTGGGCTCCCCATATTTGCTGTGCCACATGTGTTCGGCTTCTTACAGCATGGGCAAAAGGTTCACGTCATATGCCTTTTGCAGTTCCTATGGTATGGAGAGAACTTAAAGACCACGTTTCGGACTGCTACTTCTGCCTGACAAATATAACTGGTATTACATCAAAATCTAAACACATTGTTGTATATCCTAAGCTACCATTTGCACTGAGACCAGTACTTCATAACGAAGCGTTACCTGTACCAGCACCTGCAGAAAACATGACTATGAGTGATGATGAGTCTAGTGATGAGAAAGCACATCAAGTAGCAGAAGAAAATTTGAATTTGGATCCCACATTTGAATCAGGATGTTCTTCAAATGAACCACATTTACTGACCCAAGGAGACCTTAGTGACCTCGTTCGCGATTTAAACCTGTCTAAGAAGCAAGCCCAACTTTTGGGATCCAGATTGAAGAGCTGGAATCTACCTTAGAATAACACAGAAATTTCGTTTTATCGTAGACGCCATTGATGATTACTTCTCCCTTGAAGATGACCTAGTGTTCTGCAATGATATTGTCTCGGTTATAGCCATGAATATCACACTAATGAATGGCGTTTGTTCATTGATTCATCCAAAGTTAGCTTAAAAGCCGTTTTACTACACAATGGAAATAAATTGTCCTCAATTCCTCTGGCACACTCAGGCAACATGAAGGAAACATACGAAAACATGGTTCTTTTAGAAAAAATCAAATATAATGAATTTAAGTGGAATATCTGCGGCGATCTAAAGGTTGTGGCGCTATTACTCGGATTGCAACTCGGCTACACGAAGTACTGGTGTTTCCTGTGTTAGTGGGACAGTCGAGACAAGAAAAACCATTATGTAAAGAAAGTGTGGCCGACACGAACATCATTGAGTCCAGGAGTTAAGAATGTCATCAATCCCCCTCTTGTCGATCCTCAGAAAATGTATCTGCCCCTTTTACATATAAAACTAAGAAAATTTCGTCAAAGCAATGGACAAAAACGGTCGCGGATTCGCGTATTTGAGGAATAAATTCCCCAGAATCAGTGATGCTAAAGTAAAGGAGGGCATATTTGTAGGACCCCAGATCAGGGACTTGTTTCGAGACGATAAGTTCGATATAGAGCTGAATAAAAATGAAAAATTCGCCTGGCTCTCATTTAAGAATATTTGTGAGAACTTTTTAGGCAATCACAAATCCGAAGACTACAAGAACATTGTAAAAGACCTTTGGCTTCTTATGAAACATTGGGGTGCAATATGAGTCTAAAAATTTGTTTTTTAGATTCACACTTAGATTTTTTCCCGGACAATCTTGGAGGCAAGTGGAGCCCCTCTATTGCTGGATACGGATGAGAGAAGTTCCTGATGCTAAATATAGCAGAAAATCATACATTTGTACATTTTAGAAACATTCTCAGTTGTTTTATAAATAAAAATATTATACACGTTGTTCTACTATTTATTGCGCTTTCACTTAGAAACGCTGCCTGATAGAATATTTCTGAAAAAAGATTTAAATTCAGCATAAATAATGCTGCAAGGTTCACATATACTAATTTGCGGGACAAGAAAAAGTTTAAGTTATGTTGTGTTATTAAATCATTTTAATAGCTAAATTACAGTAAATAGGATTCATTTAAAGTTTAACACTGCGACTTCGACAAGAAATAAAATACATATATTAAGTATAATTGTCTATAATTTGTTTATTCTTCTTGTTTTTTCAATACCATCGCTAATACGAATAAGAAACAAATGCCTATGTCAGAAACTGTATGAATTTTTTTGTACTTTGGTATAATACATCAAAATCTTACTATATTTGGCAATATCCTGCATGATGCGCGAATTCTAATTGAACAGACCAGCATGATGATATTTTGATCAGGCGCCTGCGATCATCCACGCATCCGACGACGCGCCAACAGCACACACGCAAAGCTTCTCCATATAGCGCGATAGATCCTCTCTCAGATATAGAAGGCGCCGATCGTAACAACGAAAATAAGATCGTGACGAAGGCGCGACCGCAAACTTCCTCTCCGCGTCTACTTTTTTTCGCATACGGGCCGCCACAAAATAATTTTTCGGAAACCCGCCGCGACGACTCCCGCGTCGTCCGTTCTCGGAATCTCGGACCGAACGCAACTCCCAATTCGCAACTCGCAACGGACCAGGCAGCGACGCGGCCTGCTTGATACACGGTCGAAACGCAGGAAATAAAAAATTAACATCGGAGAAGCGAATACGATAGTCAGAAAGCCGCCTATTAATGCTTTGCGCTTTCGTCTATACACACGTAGATACGTAAAACACAATCCGTGTTATAAACTAGTCGTTTCGCTGGAAGAGAAGACGATTGAGAATACGGTCGGCTAATGCACGATAGAAGAAAGATCTAATTGCCAGTTTCGGGTAACGTCAGAGCGTTTGATAAATAATTCGCTACAATATTGGCAGGATCGGATTTAAGCGATTATAAAATCCTAAGAATAGAGTGTAAGAATATTTTTTTCGAGTTACATAGTATGGAAATCGTGTTTTTTAAATGACTATGACGTGACGTCATAATATTTATTTACATAACCTAAAAATATTCTTGTGTAAAGACAACGATATAGCACTTGCAAAGTATGGACATGAAGAAGGCTTTTGATACCACCTCAGAATCAAAATTGATAGAAAAACTGATCAGACTAGGAATCAAAGGCGCTGAAACTTAATAAAAACAGCTGAGAGACTATCGCTAATTGCAGAATATAGTATGTCATAAGGCGAAAATTTATCTCCAATGCTCTAATGGTATGATAAATACCAGTGTTTTGTATTTAGTAAATTTATTTCTTGACATAATCTCCCTGTAGCTCTATACACTTAGTCCAGCGATAATCCAACTAGTTTAAGCCAGCTAAGTAATAGGATTTGTCGAGCTCTGCAAAGTAGGCCTCTGTTTCGGCAATGACTGCTTTCCACTACGCCATTTTTTCAAGCTTGGAAAAAGAAGGAAGTCACAGGGGGAAAAACCCATTTTGCTCACCAACTTGGTTTCTGGTGTGTAGTGATGGGTCCAAATCTCATCTACACTTAACGCCGCAACATGTCCAAACATTACTTTGAAGTTATCACGTCATTCCGTTTTTGATCAATCGTCAGAAAACCCGACGCCCATCTCGCCGATAGGTTTCTCATACTCAATTTTTCGTAAGGATGTTCTGCACATATTCAATTGAAATGTTTGCCATATTGGCGATTCCTCTAATTTCCACCCGGCGGCCTGCTAACGCGATATCATGAACTTTATTGATGATATCGTCCATAGTCATTTCAGTGGCACGATCTGGCCGCTCCTCATCAAAGGCGGATATTCGGCCATGCTTAAATTCATTAAACCAGTACCTGATGGTAGTCATCGAAGCTGCATGGTAGTTATAAACTGCATTCAACTTCTCTTTGATTTCTGCATACGTTTTCCCATCCAAAAAAAGAAATTGAATCACTAACCGGTATTGTTCTTTTTCGATGATTCCATACCGTCGGTAATGCACAACGCGCTATCTGTCTCCAAACACGGGCACTTCTCATACCATCCTCGTATCTTATTTTCAATTTTTTTTTCTTCAATTACTTTTAAACATACTTGTATATTGACTTTACAAACCCTTTTTGTCTGCATCTTCACATTTATTTTGTACCGTCAAAAATGGAATAATTGGAAATTATAATGTTGCAAATAGGTACTAAAATTCTGTTCAGTTCAAAGTCTGTAATCTCCAATTGGGTACACGAAAAATATGTTAGATTTTGGATGGCATACCAAAAATAGCTATTTTTTTTGCTATTCTCTGATGTTGGCAATACGTCCTTTGCTTCAGTTTGTTTTTTTCAATGAAGAATAAGATTGAAAAAAAAATTTAAGGGGATTACAAAAAAATAATCAACCATACCGCTTTATTTGTACATAATTTAGCTGTAAAATATTTTATCAAACAATCATATAACCGGGTGTCCCAGATCGAGTAGGATTGCATGGGTAACTTTCTTATCATTGAAGATGGAGATTTGGTTAAATAGGCAATGTTTTGCTGTTTTATATACTGATTTAAAGTCTGTTTGAAAAAGTTAAAAAAATCGAGCTCGTCAGAAGTTATTTCATACCAATACTCTGCTCAATTTCATCTTTAGATCAATGAATTTTACACCAGTATATCATTTATTGTATGTGGTAACCAAAGAACTTCCAATAGAAGCATTTATTTTACATCTAAAAGTGAGGCCAACATAAACCAAAATATTTACGTCTAATCCTATAGTGAGAGGGCGTAAACAAGATTAAACTTTCTCATCTCTAGTCGAATCGTAACTCATCGTAATTTCGATCTTCGTCTGGTTGTTTCTGGTTGTCTAGCTCTAATCTCGACTACCTCCAAACATTATACCATAAAAGATCAGCGCAATTTTCATTTGTTTGTGTTCATTTTCATTAAATTAAAGCATGTTACGCCACTGATAAAATATATCGTAGTTTTGTAACAAAACGATACACTACTGAGTGGTGGTGGCAATTATGTACAAAATTGATGTTATGTTGGCTTCCAGCACTCGAAGTTCTTCAGTAGTAATGTAGAAATATTTTTTTATTTTAATATGCAGTGCTTGATTAGGTTAGCATTGGAAGTGGTTCTTGACCTATCCCGCTGCGACTTTTTCAGATCTATTGTGGTTTCTTTATCATGAGATCAATTACGTTAGCATGTGAGTGGTCTCTCTCTACGTAGGTTTCGGCTTTTGGTTATTCTAAGCCAATTTCTGACAGCCGCATTCCTGTCAGTGCTGTGCAGTCGCACAGCACAGGGACGGCAGTCTCTTCTTTCACCTAGCAGAATCTACATGCTGTTTCTTCTGTTAGACCTAAGTTGTTGGTTCTTGAGCATACAGTGTCCTGTTGTTCTAACGGCCTTTTATCCCTGCGTAGTAAGTCCGCTGTAAATTTAGGCCTGTGGTCAATCAGAAATTGCTTGGCCTGTCTCTGACATGGAATACTCTTCCACCAGTCTTGAGATTTCTTATTTTTCCATTGTTTAGTAGTTGCTTGAACTACCGTTTTTGACAGCAGTTGACGAGATTACTCGGGCTAATTCGTCTGCGTTGACATTCCCCCGATGATCTTCGTGTCCTGGTACCCAGACCAAGATCAGCTTAGTTCAGTTACCCAGCTTATTGAGTGCATTCAGGCAGTCCCACACCAGTTTCGACTTCGCCTGTGTGGAGTCCAGTACTTTTATCACTGCTTGACTTGTCTGAATAGATGACAATAGATCGATAATTAACTTCTTGAATTAGGCTTAGTGATTTATTAACTCACTCCGACGCCTGAAAAGGCACAAAGAGAAGAGAAGAAGAAGAAGATTTATTAACTAACTCCAGTAGAAATTATCATCATTAATACGTAACCAAATTAATCTTAGTTACTTGTAAAAATATTGTCCCAAAATTCATTTTCATGCACTTATCGTCCTTACTTCGGCCCTGCGCTCAAGATGTGCGAGAAAACCTTTCGCTACGTATAAACATTATAACCGATGCATCCTCCAATCGTTTAAAATTCAAGGAAACCGTAGGCCCTTCCTAAAATCCACTTCCCGAGTAATATTTCGCATTTGAAAACGAAAACACCAAGCAAAACTGAATCAAAACTTTCTTATTGTCTTATTTTGGTCTGTCTACACATTGGCGTCTTTTTCTATACGGCACCGAGCGGCAAATTTATTAATAGTTAAATATGCGATTCTCGGAAGAGACAAAACAACAGTTCGCGTACATGGAAACAGTATTGTAGTGATAGCGACTGAGATAGTTGCATACTTTTCGAGTTAACATGGTGCCTATGTTTTGTTGCTGCTTTTATTTAGCTTTTGTTTGTTTTCCTTGTAATAAATATGATGTAAAACGTTTTTATACGGTGTCTATAACGAGCTCATTCTACTAAACTAATAGTTTTTGTCAGGTTTGGCGCCTTGTCTTGAAATTTATAGCTTCACTTCGTGAATAATCATATATCAAAGACACCTAATACGTAAGCTATGTAACGCTAACATCAATGATTCAAATACTTCCAGTAATAGAAGCGTCAACTTATTTTAGAACTCATTCTTCTTGAATATAAATTTATTTGTAACTGTACGTATGGAAAACAAAAATAATGCCAAAAAAACTGCAATATTTATGTGCTATGCAATTGAAAACTTTATTATAAATATGTCATATTAACTGGTGCATACTTGTTACCTTACGCTTCAAGGCTGGTGCCAAAGCATTGGATTATATCATTTAATTTGCAAATTAACTTGACCTTCGGCGATACTACTAGCGTGCAAATAATATCTATGTCTGTATCATATCTATTGTATCGTCCTTAGTCATCTAATTCCAGCTAATCTTATTCAGTTAGTTAATTAGTGATTTTGTTTTCGTTCTTGCCGAGCTAAATTGATTGAAATGTCATCATTTCTTTAAATAAACGTTGTAATGATGAGGAAGACGAAAGAGAATTAGTTTGAAATTGACGTAAATGAAATTGCTAGCTTGTATGTTGAATACTATAGGACATTTATTGATATTTCTAAGAATGAAGTAATAAAATTATGCACTGGAAACATGGAAACATAAATCTATTTATCCCCGGACAATAATTTCGTGTTATTTTCAACGGTAACTTTTGTATTATTCGAGTATTTATCACTAGATCTTGCTATTGATGGCAACTAAAATAATTATAATTAGCCATAAATTGAGAGATGAACAGCAATGTGGGCATGAGCAGAAAGCGTTAGTGCTTGTCTCTTCTCACATTGTCCTTGCCGGGAGTGATTTACATTTTTGGTTATTGTTTCTATATGTGTATGTCTACATTAAGTTCACTTTTGTTTGAACATTATTCTGTAGATAACCTCTACTTTAGTCTTTTTAAAATCACAAGCAATGAGAATAACTTACTGCATTATGTACGGATATGTCGTACTGTTTTAAACAAGGTAAACGCAATTAATAATATGGATGTAAATAACATGCATTTCAAGAATTCTAAGTAAACAAATGCTTTATTTTAAGTAAATTCAACTATTGATTTATGAACAATACCTGAATGCTTTCTTGAATTAAGAAAACCATTTACTAATATTGTGTTGTGTTCTAACGTCCGTTTACTTATTCTAAGAATCGTTTTCTTCAAATTTCTGCAAGATTTTCTTGAAACAAGTTAGCAAATGTCTTAAACAAAGAAATACAATGTTTTCATTACAAGTATATGCTTCTCTTAAGTGCTCAAAACATAAATAACAAATATGAAAACAAAATCCTTCAAAGTAAAAGCGAAATTAAATTATGTGCTCAAAAATTTCTCCGTCACATTCTACACATTTTTGACAAGCACTACTGGTTACGTTTCGTAAAGTTTATGGTGCTTTGTTGGCGCAAGCGATCCTGCCAGCTGTTTTAATTAGAGCAACGCAAACTGCGCTGAAAGCCAGTGGCTGACGCATAAAAGTTTACACAAAATGAACACGGCCGAGACAATTCGTCAGTATAACTGCGATTCGAAAGCCGATCTGTTGTGTATGCATCTACGCTGTCGTCTACTATATCGTAGTTCTATGTTTGTTTTGAAAATGTTTCCTACGTCGCGAAAACGACCAAAGTTGGACACAATAAGAGAATTTATTGCAGAAATGCCTGATTTAAAGTGTGATGGCGCTAAAATTCAATGTGTAGTGTGTAAAATAGATTTAATGTGTTGGTCGAAAAGTGATTGTCTACGGCACGTAAATAGTGCAGGGCATGTTTCAAAAAAGTTCCACACGAGATTATGACAAATTTAAATTTAATTTATGTGTTTATTGCATGTAATTTACCATTTCATTTATTAAGGAAGAAAGCATACGTCTCGTTTTGGAAGTTACCAAGTGAGAGAACATTACAGAGAGTTGTGCCGTCTGCTCGTGAGCATGTCGAGAAAAGAATTAAATCGGAGTTGCAAGATAAAAAACTGTGGTTATGTGTGGACGAAACAACAGATCGTAAAAAACATTCTATGGTTAATGTAATGGTACGCGCATTGGAACCACATCGACCGTCACCCTCAATTTTACTAGCTTCCAGACGAATACAACAATGCACTGCCGAAGTAATTTCAATGTTGGTGTTAAATACATTGGAAAAGTTTGAACTTTCAACAAATCAACTGTTGATGTTTATGAGTGATGGTGCCGCAAGCGTGCTTGCTGTAGGTCGATCTCTTAAAAAACATTGTGCTAACTTGTTGCATATTACATGTAAAATTCATACTCTCAGTCTCGTAGCAGATAGTATCAGAAAATGTTATCCCAAGGTAGACGCTCTAATAGCACATACAAAAGCTGTGTTTGTAAAATCCCCAAAACGTATTCGGGAATTTCATAGACTATGCCCCGGTATTCCTGAACCACCACAACCTATTCTTACTCGTTGGGGAACATGGTGAGAGGCTACATTTTATTATCTTAAATATTTTGAGAATATAAAGAACGTGATTTTAGAATTCGACCCAAAGGAAGCTGCGGCTGTCAAGGTAAGCCGCTTGAAATTTCAGGATAGTCAAGTTAAAACAGATTTGGAAATTATTCAGAACAATTACGTGGGACTAGCGGATGCGATAGAAAAACTACAAAATTCTTCGGTGTCGTTAGTAGAATCTTTGCAAATAGTGCAACATGTTCACGCACAGCTATGCGCGATAGAAGACGCAAGAAATGTTTGTATTTTAGAAAGGTTTGAAAGTGTTTTAGATAAAGACTCTGATTTTGGCACATTAAGACAAATTTGTGAAGGTGCGTCAACAGAACCGTTAAGTTATTTGAAAGATTATTTTACTTACGCAAATATAACGTCACTAGATGTAGAACGTTCGTTTTCGGCATACAAAAACACTTCTTCTTCACGCCGCGCTCACTTTGCCGAAACAACTTTGGAAACATATCTAATGTTACAAATATTAATTAGACATTATCCACTTTGTGATTTCACGGAGGACTCTTAAAACGGTAAGTGTTTGAGCACGTATCACATTTAATTTATTTTGTGTAAGCTTTTATGGGTCCGCCACTGGCTTTCGGCGCAGTTGCGTTGCTCTAGTAACGAGGAATGAATATACTATTATTATTATTATTATATACAATAGATTTTACTGGGAAAGGAGAATCAACATTTAATTTTAACCTCTTTAAATGTATTATGTAATTCCAAGTAAATTTTAATTGGAGTACTAACCGCAGAACAAATTAATGATTTCAATTTCCTACTTTAAAAACAAAGACCAATTGTAAGAGATACAGTAGGATTTTGAGGCGTTTTACCACACGTAACCGTCGATTCTTTTTTGTATTGCAATTTCACCTAAAATAACAAACATCATTCTACCGACTATAAATAAAACCTTAATCCGTTAATAATTACCCAAACCAGCTCTATTTGAACACACCGCCTACTTATTAACAAGCAAAATTGAACCTGCTCTTGCGGTTAGGGTTATGACTGTAATGGACGATCGTTGTCACGTACAGTGATTGCGACAAATTTGAAAAAATCCTGTGTTAGAAGGAGTAAAGTATACACATACATAAAAAAATAAGGATAAAAAAATAAGGATTAACAATTTGTTAGAAAGTACAAAGTTGGGCGAAGATTTTGGGAAAATCCCGGAACAATAGCTTTAGTTCCGGGATTTTCCATGTTGATTGCAATATAAGTAAACGGTATCCCAACAAGAGCGGAAAATTGAAATAAAAATTGAAATAAAAATTTAAATAAAACAGTTTTTTTGAGAAAATACGGAAATTTTGATTTAATCATAAAGTAGACATATGACCTGGCACAAATGCGTTCTTTTGAGGAAATTTGTAATCATGGTTCATCATAACTATGGCTGAATGCCGAATGTCAGTGTTACAGCGTCTAATCTCCTCCTTCAAAGCCTGGATTGTCGTAGACTTGTTGACATAAACTTTTGACTTTACAAAACCCCAGAGAAGAAGTCCAAAGTCGTTAAATCGCACGATCTAGGCGGCCAGTTCAAGTCGCCCAAACGGGAGATTACATGACTAAGGAATGTCTCATGCAACAATACCATTGTATCACGTGATATATGGCAAGTGGCATCATTCTGTTGGAACCACATGTCTTCAAGATCCATACCATCCATTTGAGGCACAAACAACTGGGTTATCATGTCGCGATACCATTTGCCATTGACTGTTTGTGCATTCCCGGTAGCGTCTTCCAAGGAAAATGGTCCAATGATGCCTCCAGCTCAAAATCCACACCAAACAGTGACATGTTTGGGATGCATTTCTTTCTCATGAAACACATATGGGTTTTCGTCGTTCCAAATGCGGCAATTTCGCTTGTTTACGAAGCCATCAATATGAAAATGGGCTTCATCGCTGAAGATGATTTTGTTGGAAAATTTACCATTCACGTATTGTTGTTCAATGACTTAACTAACGAATTTTCTTCGCTGTGCATGGATGTTCTGTAGGCTTGAATTGTTGAGTCAGTTAAATTTTGTACGCACGAAGACGCAAATCTTTCGGGAGAATATGATGCATAGTGCTTCTTAAAATATTCAATTCTTGAGTACGATGCCAAATGAATGGGATTCTCGGCCACATTCTGACGAACAGCCTTGATATTTTCTGCTGAACGAACACAAGTTGATGGTCTGACGTCAGTAATCGACCCCTTCTCCTTGAATTTTTGCATTATTCTCTTCACAGTTGATGAACTTGAAACAGTTTGTTTACCAAAAATTGGACGCTAATTGCGAAGCGTGGCAGTCCAACTTTCACCGTTTTTGAAATAATTTTCAACAATAAGAATGCGTTGTTATAACGGATAGTAGTCCATTTTTAATAATGATGGACCGTCTACCATCGAACTGTCATTTGCATGGTGGTTATCTAGTCTGTAGGTTCCCGCGGTCGTCAATAAATCTATACTCTTGGTTTCCGGTAGTACCAGTCCTGAAGATGTCCCATAAGAATGTGGACAAAACGTCAGCAAAAGCTACGACAACGACGCGGTTCGAACCGGGAAACCAAGAGTATTGCATGGTGGTTATCTTTTAAAAACATAAAATTCTAGAAGTTACGATGCCGAAATATTAATTTGGTCAAATCCCAGACTAAGTTTTCTCTTATTGGCATCTTTGTTCTAAGTTTTTGATTAATTCTGGAAGAATCATTTCACAAATACTTGAACATCTATATTTGAGGACATAACTGTATTACCTTGATGGAAACTCAAACATTGAAGAAATTACTGAACTGGGTACCAAATATTGATAAAGCGTTACTTGTGGGAGTTGGTGCTAGAGAATGGAAAGATTTCACTATTTCCTCTAACAAGAAAGATGTCAAAAGCATATGAAATGTTAAGAAGAAATACAGCAGCACTTGCAGGCAACAAGAATCTATGAGGATAAGATCACAGGTTAAAGTTTAAACATATGTAAAGTCAGGTAATTGGGACCGCATTCTGACTGGCGGTTAACCTGGAAGGACCACGTCGAGTTCGTCCGGAGGAAGTTCTTTGGAGCAATAAACAAGTTGATGGCCCTATTCTCGAGCAGCAGTTACCTCGACTTTAAAACGAAGCTCATACTCTACAAAACCAGCCTAAGACCAATACTTACCTCGACATGATCGGCAGCCGCGCCAAATCATCTTGAGAAGCTAGAGGCAATGCAGAATAGGGTGCAAAGATTAATAGCCATGGCACACTTGTTCGTTAGAAACATCCAATTACACGAAGATCTCCAGACACCAAGCGTGGCCCAACATCGCGGAGAAAGCTGGAATCCTCGCGAATCCTCTGCTAGTGGTCGAGGAGTTCTAGGATCGCCCTCTTCCTAGAAGCAAAATGGTCCGATTCCAAGGCAAAATTTTCGATCAAAAAGCATGACAACAGTAACTACCATCAAGAATAATTGACCATTTCAACACCTTGTCATACCCCCAAAAGACAACGAGCACATAGTACGGGTGGAGGGGATGAAACCATCTACGAGTGATGAAGAGGGTTAAAGGATTACGGCCTAGCTCCAGTAGAAGTAAAGGGATCTTTGGACTGAACAAGCTTAACTGTACAAATGGACGTAGACATGGTACAGAAATGATTCAAGAACAGAAGAAGTCTGCACTGGCGTAGGTATTAGTGCACCTACCTACCGCCAAAAATCCATATCGGGCACCAAATTAGGTCAGGAAGCACCAATAATATTTAAAGCTCTTAAAATCCATACATATCAGTATTATCTGATATGCATATCCGTGTGAAACTCTATAAAGCATTTGGAATGAAAGAAGCACGTTACTGATGGGTCCAAGCGACCAAGGAATTGAGGGAAATCAAAATGTTGACGAGCTTATCAAAAACGTAGTGAATATGTTTTTTACTAGACCGGAGCCCTGTTGTGGTCTACGGGGGTGCCATCTAAAATACTAAATTAGAAAATGGGAGGGAGATTAAAAGACCAAATTTTGGGAAAACACATCAGGACAGAGAAATATCATCTATACAAATTAGGAAAAGCTTGAAGAGCCATTTTGTCCTCTACGCCAGACAACTCTAGAAACAAGTCGAACTGAAGAACAAAGATCCTAGACTTAGATTCATCAAAAGTCTTCAATTGCTTCTTCTAACACATATTAAGGACATTATTACAGTACATTGCGTTGACATCAGTGATACGAGTGGTAGTTCTATACCTTGAGGGTTACATAAATCTCTTGGCCATAAGTTAAATTTAGTCTATGTTATTTAGCCAACGTTGCTCTGTGTCACAAGAGTCGAAGATCAAGTTTTCTTGACTTGCCCAAATAGGTTGTTATCCAGAAATTTAAGTCTCCAGTGTGTAAAAAGATATATTAAACAAAAAATTTGTTGAAAACTTTTTTGAAATATGTTTTCCTAACCCAAACATTAAGAGTTATTATCATCAAAAATCCTTCTCCATGAATTGTCGTCAATTTTCCGCTTAATGTTGGTGGCATCATACACCCACATATTAAATTTCCAATGTATATTATTTCACACATGCACCTGCCTGATTCTTCCACCACACGTTCCGAAGAAGAAAACAACCGGCTGCTTTATAATATTATGTATTAAGTGTTATTTCCTCTTCACTAACTATAGATCCGCCGACAAAGCTCCGTTGACGTTTGAAAATTAAGCGTTGCTGTATCTAGGCAATGATCTTCGATTTGCTTGCCGAAAATCGCCTATCACAGGCAAGGTCATATGGACAATATGCTTTGCCGAAAAAAAAAGCGCGCGAAATACTATACGTAATTGAAACAAGCAGGCTATATGTAACAAAAGAAAAAAAAAACACTAGCAATAACGATAAACATCTGGCGATGAACGCCTGTTCCCAAAATTTTATCCAATCAGCTTCCAAAACCGGATTTATTTTGTTTAAGAGGAGTTACCAAAGGCGAGAAGACGGCAACCAAAAGCAAGAATAAAAAAAACAAATAAATTATCGATGGGGAGTCTATTTTTATTTTGTTTCATTCATGATTTCCCGGCATAGGTGTTCGGGATTAGCGTTAGTAGTGTGTTTGCAGTTTTAACGAGTGTATCGGGTAATAAACGTTATACAAGTGTAAATATAAACGACTGTTGGACTATTAAGTGAGTCATTTCATTCATAAAATCGCGCTTCCGGGAAAGCGCGTTGTTTAGATGGCGTTACGTAGATGCTAATTTTCACTTGGCGTCATAAAATCAAAATTCATTACGTGTAATAGGAATTTTTTTCTATTACAGGATCGCGTGGTGGGTGTTATGCGAAAAAGAAAAACATTTTAAACTTACACATGCAGTGATTTAAATGGAATGTTGTGTCTAAAAAGTTTTAGAAAAAAATTTCCAATCGAATTTTCATATTTCATTAATCAATTCTGAATATTTGTAGTAAATGATGAGAATTGAAAAGTTTTCAATGACCAACGACATTAATTTGTTAATTTCATCCAAATTCCGTGCATCAAATTAAAAAGAAACCTACTGTAACTACGACTAGCATAGTGGTGAAATCCAAACCCAACTCGCTTTTCTAATTGAATATAACCTCTTCATAATTTACGTTAAGGACTGAGGAATACATGTGGAAAGAATGCTTTGTAACAATAACGAAAATTAATGCTAATATAGCTCATGATATTGGTGGAATCATTCCCGGCAAAAACAATATAGCAGAGAAAATAGCGCTAACACACGAACATGTTTCTGCCTACCCGGCGTCATATTTGCACATTTAAAATAATCTTTGAAACAACTTAATGTATCTTCACACGCACTTTCGCATATTTGTCTTAATATAAAATTTTTGTTTTACACACCAATTTGTTTCGCCTTCTACAGCGCATAACTGTGCGTGAACATCATTCACAATTTGGAACAGAATCCACTAGCGACATAGAAACATTTTGTAATTTTTCTATTCCTTCCGCTAGTCCGAAGTAATTGTTGTGAATAGTTTGTAAATCTCTTTTAATCTGACTATCTTGAAATATTTCCTGGCTTTTCTTGATTGCTGCAGCTTCTGTCGGATTGAATTTTAAAACTACCTTCTTTACGTGATCAAAATATTTGTTGCAGTAAAACGCAGCCTGCAACGATGTTCCCCAACGTGTAACAATCGGCTGTGGTGGTTCAGGTAAATCAGAACACAGTTTGTGAAATAGTCGGGTACGTTTCGGGGATTTTAGAAACACTGCCTTTGTACTTGCAATCAATGCATTTACTAGTGGAAAACATGTAGGAATCGTTTGTGCCGCAAGATTTAGAGTATGGATTTTACATGTTACATGTAAGAAGTTACCACTGTGTTCTTTAAGAGATCGGCCCAAAGAACACATGTTCGCGGCACCATCACTCATAAACATTAAAAGTTGCTTAGTTGAAACTTCAAATTTTTCAATGAGTTCAACACCACCTTTAAAATCTCATCGGCAGTACAATTTATAACTCTTTTGGGAGCAAGTAAGAATGAGGATGACGGTCGATGTGGTTCCATTGTACGTACCATTACATTAACCACAGAACGTTTTTGACGATCTGTTGTTTCGTCCACACACAACCACAGTTTTTTATCTTTCAATTCCGTTTTCATTCTTATTCACGAGTAAATGGCACTACATTTCGTATCAATGTCCGACTAGGTAATTTACAGTCCACATCTTTATTCCAGAAGGAGACAAATGCTTCTTTGTCTAGTAAACGAAACGATAGATTACATAAAATAAGAGTAACACATAAATCAAATGTAAATTTTTCTTGGTCTCGTATGCCACCTTTTGCAGAAGAATGCTGTTTGCTTTCGATGTGACGTTGACAATGGCTTTTGGACCAACACATTAAAGAGATTTTACAAACTAAACATTGAATTTTGGCGCCATCAAAAATTAAGTCCAGCATGTCCACTATAAAGTTTTTAACTGTGTCTGCCATTGGTCGTTTTCGCGACGTGCCTAATTGAGACATTTTTAAAGCAAACATAAGCGTACAATTGCGAAATAAGTTACGACAGCCTACATATACACAGAACAACTCGCATACAGCATCGATTTAGTACTGACGCTGTGAACGCGTGAAATAAATAATCGCCGACTCCGCACCACATATCTACTACACTGACTGTTACCGCTGTTTGCCCAGACTAATAATAACATCTTTATTGCATACAAAAAGAAAAAAAAATCAATTACGCTGTGATCTAAATTGTTGAAAACAAGGTGTAAAATCAAAATTTAGGAAAATAATCTAAATCAAATTATGCAATCACATGGTGAATGTTTATTTCACTATGATTGAAAATTAGATTAATTTAATTGTAAAAGAATGCCTACAAACTAAAACGACACTATATAAGGTGACAAAAGTAATGTGCACACGTAAATAATTATTGCAGCTCTTATAAAAAATTACACATATAAAGCAGTTGGAGGCAGCAAATAAATGCTGTTATGTTTGAGCATTGAGCAACAATATTTTAAACTTCTTTCTAAGAGATTTTGGAGGTAATGATTCAAGATTATCACTAGAGTAACCAAAACTTGCAGACTCACATAGGCGTCGGTATTACGGGTTAATATAAGAATACGAAAAATTCATAAATAAACTTACTTGTTAATTATTCAACAAATTAGAGGCATCAGGATGTGAACTACTGTAAACTTGCATCATTGCATATGTTTCCACAGTTACTTCTTTAAACCTTGTGCGTCGACAAGAAAAAATATTCTTATACATAGAAAACGATCTCTCCACATCTAAGGAAGTTACATTTGCATGTAGAAACTGTTTTTCAAAATCACTTAAAAGTTCACTATTCTTACACTTATCATAAACGGCTTCTAAAGCATTAAAATCGGGATTTTTCCTTAAAACATCTGCCAACTTTTGACTAGCGCATAATCCTGGCGTATCATTTAATGTGTGTAATTTATTTTTTACACTCTCCACTATGTCTAATGATTCCTGCAATGACAATTAAGTACATTGTAGTTTTCTGATGACATCTAGTAATACTGTATAATTGGTACATATTGTTGTTAAATCTTCTAAAAGTTGAGGAATTTGAAATTCTCTTTGACTTTCTCTAATTGCTTCGGATTCATTCCGATTAAATCGCATTTAGCTGATTGAATTTGTTGAAAATGGATCAAATAGTAAGAAGCTGCTGTTAGCCAAGTACCCCATCGCGTTAAAATTGGTTCAGGAGGTTCTGGAATACCTGGACAAAATTTACGAAATTCTTTTAAACGTTTAGGAGATTTACGAAACACTGCTTTAGTACTTCCAATCATCCGATCAACGTTTCCGTAAGGTTGTCGAACAACTTCCCCAACTAAATGCAAAGCATGCAGCACGCAGGTTATATGTATTAAGTTAGGAAATATATGTTTTAAGGATCGCCCAACACTTAACATCGTTGCTGCACTATCTGTCACAATCATCACAACTTGATCTTGGGCAATTTTAAATTTTTTCAAAGCGTTCATTATCACTTTTTGAATATTTTCCGCGGTACATTGTTGAGCACGTTTGCAAGCTAACAAATATCGAGATGCTGTGTTCTCGCTAGATAAAACGCGAGCTATTACATTCACAATACTGTTTCTCTTTCTATCGGTCGTCTCATCCACGGTAATCCATATTTTTTTGGAACACAAATCACGTTTACACACATTTTCTAGCATCTCTCTCATTCGCGGCAAATGATTCTGTAATTGTGTTTGTGAGGGTAATGGGTACTTTGGAACGTATTGTCGCCAAAACGTTTTAAAAGCTGCTTTTCTCACCAACGACAACGGAAGATTACAAGAGGTAAACATAATTAATAAATGTATGAGGAATAGTGTATAAGGTATTTCAGTTCTTGCATTTCTCATATGCTTAATACCATTAACATGCCTCTGGCAATCACTTCTGTCGAATGCAGCCAAACGAACATTGCATATTAAGCAAAAAACTGTACTACTGTCATATTTTAAATGGGGAAAAAGTGACACATACTTATGTACATTAGTAGCAAATCTATTACGAGGCATTGTTTTCTTAGGTATGTAAATATTAGTTCTATATGAAACGATACACTAATTATGTACTTGGTATAATACTACAACACACAAAAAACACCAGCTATATTTTCAAAAGCGACACGTAAGTACATAACCTTGACCGTTCGACTAATCTCTGCAACAGCTCAACCGGTACTAAAACGAAATCTCTCTCAGCGCGGTTTAACATGATTTACATTCAAGGTCGACACTACATGCCTGCTTCTCTACCGGTTTAGTTTATTTATGAATTTTTCGTATTCTTATATTAACCCGTAATACCGACGCCTATGCGAGTCCGCAAGTTTAGGTTACTCTAATTATCACTAATACTACATTTAAATTTAGGATGATGAATTAAAATTATACCCTGTATATTAAAATTAAATTGAATTAAAGTCGCAACTTGTATATTAAAATTTATGATTTTGAATTAAAATCATATCCGGTATATTAAAATTTGCGATTACGAATTAAAATCACACCCCGTACATTAAAATTTATTGTTGTGAAATGAAATAATATCCTATATATCAAAATTTACAATTGCGAATTAAAATCACATCCTGTACATTAAAAATTTTCGATTTCGAATTGAAATCACACCCTGTATATTCCAACGAAGGCAAATGCGCTCGAACGACACTCAACAAGTTTACAGAGCCAAACGGAGGGCCGTGCAAGCCTAAAATCTTCGGGATATTAAAAAGCGAGATTAGAAGAGTTATTCATTTGTGATTAAGTTTTATAAAAAGAACTCCGAGTAATATTTTCCGTGCCCTCATATTCATCATTCATCCGGGAAAAATATATATTTTCCTTATTATCCGTTAAGGAAAAAATTTTTCACTAGTGAAATATTTTCCGTACTCCGATTATACATAAGTAAAGGTCCGGTGTATAAGATTTCATTGAAAAAACACAGCTAAAAATATTCTGTTACTAATAGTAAAATTACTTAGTGTTTGGTCATTGAAAATATGCATTTGAGAAAGCCCGATCTAACGGTTTATTTATTGCAAATTTTCAGAATCCACTTATTACTAGTAGGAGATAGAAAAAATTAATTAACGGTTCTCGAGAAAAAAAAATTTTGAATAACATCTGCAAGCTATTTGCGAGTGATTCACTTCATTCATAAATCGATTTTTCCGGGAAAGCGTGTTACATGCATATACTTAATACATATACTCTCTATTATATCGCACAGATGTAAAGCAAAAACGATTATAAGTTATAAAAGCTGCAAGGAAAGTATTACGCGCGAAACCAAATTCAACTACTCAAAAAGAGGGTGTTGGTATAGGCCACGCGGTGACCGTAAACTGTTAAACGGAGACGCGTAGTGGGTTTTTACGTCCTTACACCCAAGGAACGCGTCTCCACCGACACACACACGTTCTCTCAACCGGAGCGTTACTCACGCAAATTAGATATTTTCGAAGAACTGCCTCTGCTCTCTCTCTATACATGCACCAAGCCGATTTCATGAACGTTTGCAATATTTCGCCAATGAATCACACGTGAAATGATCGGCGATCACAAGAACGATCCGTTCGGGATCAGTTGCAGTTTCGACGAGGTGGTAGACGATGAAGACGACGTGCAGAACGCCGAAAATGACGCGTTCAAGAAGCTCAAATCGTCCGAACTACTCCGACACCTCTTGAACAAGACCGAGAATACTATTAAGGGTGCTGAGGTGACCGAAGGTAACTGCAGTGCAAGTCCGGATGACTCATCTTCGCCGCGTGTAGTTAAGGACAGCTCAACGTTATCTTCCGGGAACCAAATCGCTCGTAACGAAGTAAGGAAGTCATCACCGGCTGGCAGTTTTTTACCGCGTGATTCAAACTGTGAAATCTCAAACGAATCTCGTGATATAAATTCGGGTACCGATCAGCATCCGACATCAGATAATCCAAGATTCTCGTCCGGAACTTCAACTACCGGCGTTAAACATGGAACTATGGACTCGAATTCTTGCGATGAACCCGAAGAAAACCTATTGCAACGTCTTGCCAGTTCAGAAAGTGCGAATAGTGCCGAAAGTTACAGTGATTACGCCTCTAACAATGAATTCGAAAATGAACTCGAAAGGATTATATCCTCTAGCCATTTTAACATACAATCCTCGCCTTCCAACGATAGCTGCGATTTTACGGAACTCTTATCGATCCCGGTTAGTGTATTCGATGACAAAGATCCTTCCGACGGTGTTGGTGCTAATGCGGATATTACGCGTAGTGAGGAGGATGATTGTGTAATCGTTGAAGTTGAAGACAGTGACGATGTTGAAGATTCGATGGTATTAGTTCCTTCAGGTATAATTTATATTTTGATATGATTTGGTAAACAACAAAGAATAAATAATATATAAAAGCAGACAAAAGAATCGAAGAAAAATAGGCCTAGAAATCGTAGGATGTTTATGATAATCAAATTACTAAGTAAATGAAATTATCAAGATCTTCTACTTTATCAAATGTGCTAATAAGTTATTATATGTTACCTAACAATCATGGATATGTGAGTAAATTTGTCAAACAGATTACAATAATGTAAATATCATGGTAACATGGTAAATGTGTCAAAATGTTAATACAAACAAATATTCACAAAACAATTTCTTGAATTAGGTTAATATTTCATCCCACTCTCTTCTGTGCCAGATTCGGAAATGCTCTTCTCTATTGGAGATGGATCCATATTGAACCTGAACAATATTGAAATTGGAAAATTGCTTTATTCTCTGTAGATAGTTTTGAAAATTGGTCCTCTGTTAGAATATGCAAGGTATGGTTTTTTTTGAAAGTAGAAAATTTGATTCTCTTGCTTGTAGTCTTTTCTTTGAGATTGGAATTAATTTCCAAAATAACAAATGACTTATTTAATGAATTTTTTTAAACGAATAGCAACAAAAAGAAAATGCAAACAATTTGTTTCTCATGTATAAATATAAAAATAAGCAAGAATTTTGTTACAGCGTGTTGAAATTGAATGGAAAAATGCTTCTGCAGTCGCATAAAAGTTGTTTGGGGTTATGCCGGAAAAAATTTTATTTGCCATTTTTGACATAGCGCTTTTTTAGTTTTGGTACAGTGCACTTTTAGATGTTTGGTTAATCTATTTTTCTGATTATAGTTTCCATAAAAACTCTTCTATTTCTTACTTCAAAATTTTATTTAGAAAAGTGCTTCCTGAACGAAGCACTTTTGTTGGATTCAGTTCATCTGGAAACACGTAAACAGTTGACTATTGCTCAGTACGGATATATCCAAGTTTCGTTGCCTGTTGCGATGTTGTATACGGGTTTTCCTCTGTCGAATTTTTGAGCATTTCCTTACACAAATTGACACGACCTTTTTTTGTGCTCGTGTCAAATTATGTGGAACCCATCAGGAAAAGGATCTTTTTCACACCTAAATGTTCATGTAAAATCGTACTGTAATCTTCCATATGCCTAAAGATGCCTTTATCTCACAGTAAGTCACATGCCGATTCACACACGATCCTCTTCAATCATGTTGCGCATAGCATCGACGTTTTTTGGAACAACAGCTGAGTTTGGTCGACCTTCACTAATGGAAGTACAACCACGATCAAAGTCTGCAAACAGTCGAGGCATTGTTATTGAGTTAAGCCTTCACACCTAAATCGAAAAAAATGATCCAACGAAAACCTTCACGTGAAATTTCAATTTTGTTGCTTTTTTTAAACATTCACCGTAAACAACAAATGTCAAATTTTACGAAAATAGTAATGTCAAATCTCAATAGCGCCATCCAGTGGTCGTTTATAAAAACTTAAAATGCTACCCTGGTATACGTTAGTCAAAAAATCATTCTGCTTTACAGTAACATAAGATGGTCATCTTTACTAAAACTGAGAGAACAAGAATTCGAATGATGGTTGGGTGTGTGCCCTTTTCAATGAAGAATGCCCAAAACTGGAACCAACACTGAATCTGTTGTGAGTAAAACTTTGATGTGTTTTAGAGAAAAGGGTCATGGAAAGACTTTTTCTAAATCTGGAGCACGAAAGATTGCAACTAATGAGGACAAAACATTGAGACGTGTGAGTTCGATATATTGCATATTGAAGGCAAGCAAGTTTCACCCTCACAAACCTGTTCTACTTCAAGAATTATCCAATAAGATGATTATGACCGATGTGTTAAATTTTGAGAATTGATGATGGGTAAAATTAACAACGACGTATATTAAATTAACCGAATTGTTTTTCCAATTAAGGGAATTCCAGGAATTTGCGTTAAGCATATTATCGCTCCTTTCTTCATCAACGGAAATCTTACTCGGACTTAATGTAGGATCAAATTACTCACGTCTCTTAGGGTACTATTTCCTAATGATTTCCCAACGATGAGGAGGTTGTAGAAGAGCTAATAGACCGATGTATGGGCCACCACCTCATTATCGAATCAATGAAATTATTTGAATGAGATTTTCCCAAACTGTTGGATAAAAAGAAGGGGAGTTATAGAATTTCCGCCACGATCACTAGATCTTATTCTGCGAGATTTTTTCTTATGAGGCTACTTAAAAAATAGTTTTCTGGAACAGCAGATTACAGAAAGAAATTGCATTATCTCGAAATGCACTTAGGAATTCGATTCGTGAATTCAGTGGACTGAGGTCCACTGCCAGGCTGTTAACAGTGCCCATTTAGAACGTTTGCTTTATGTTTTTTAAATTTATTTTCAAATAAAAACATATGGATTAAAATTTTGACATTTTCTAGTTTGTCCATGTCCTAAGCTGAATCTTGTTTAGTGCAAGCAGGTCAGAAATCAAATGTTGCGACGGTCTTCTCATCATTCGTTTGCTGTGCTTTTGACCAGCTGCATGGTTCCAATTTAATTGGTGTTGTTTTATGATCTATTCATTAATTACATCATGTACTGCACTCTTGGTCACACCTAGATCCGGTTTAGCTCCTGTAAAGGTCATTTTTGAACCTTCTCTCGCTAGCTGGTCTATAATTTCATTGCCTGTTATATCTTTGTGTCCTGGCACCCACACCAATCTAACTTTGTTGTGTTTAGACGGAACCATTAGGTTTTGCAGGCACTCCTATACTAGTTTGGAGGCTATATGATAAGATGCTAGTGCCTTTAAGGCTGCCTGATTATCAGAGAGAATGCGGGTCGTTTCCCCTCGTGGTTGTCGACGCAGACTCTCCCATACGCAGCTTTTTCTCATAAGCACCAATGCCAGAACTAGTGCCCCTTCTTGACCCATCTGTATATTAGATTTGGGTTTTCGGTTTTCCCCCTCTCCATTTCTCCATTCTTCTCAAGAAAACTTTGAAAGGTTTATCATAGGAGATTCTGGAGATTTGCATGAACATAATGAAAGATATATAATAGATAACATTTATTGCTGCAATAAGTTGGTTAGGAAAAACAGGACAAAACAGCAAATTTTTGGCGATTGCTAAGAATTTCATCCCCAGAACCTATTTAGCTCCTAAAATTTGAATTAATTTTTAAATATATTTCAATAAATATTTTGTTAATCAAAAGTTAGTGGTGTCTTCCACAATATAAAATAAGAAGGTAAGTTTCAATTCATTTATAGTTTTCTAGGTATATTCATCAATTTGTTCTGTTTACAGGGTCAGCTTCAGTACAATTATTTTGTAATATGTTATTATCCAAACAAATATGAATAACTTTTCTGCAGTTATTGAACTTATCTCACAAAATATAACAACATATTTTTACATATCCATACAATACCTCTTGTAATTGTTTTATGTCAAAATATTTATCATCCAAATAAAGTTAAATGATTTTTCCCTATTTGAATTTTAATGAAGCCCTTAAGTACCTTCCTTCTAAAAACATTTTTGTTGACAATTTTCAAACGTAAAAGACGACCAGATTTAAGTATTTACTTACTGAAAAAAGCTTAATAAGTTGCATATTCCTCGGTGGTGAAGATGTGAAAAGGTGATAAGCATTATGTTCAATTACTATTAATTAATTGTGTAAGTAAATCAAAAGTAAGTAATGGTACAGAACAGGATGAAGTTATTTTATAATAAGGAGTTATAGACAATTAGAACAAAGTAGATTGTTTCTAAAAAAAAAATTATATCTCGGTTATCTAACCAATATAATCGACACCAAGCCCTTATTTTAAAGCCACAGATTCGGTGTTCCTTTGTACCTTATAGTATCAAGGTCAATTTAGCTTTTTCTTGCAATCTATTGGGTTGGCAAGAAAGAAATTTCGGTTTTATAGTGTGAAATAAAACTAATTTTTTTATACAAAGAATAAACTTTAATCAATTATATATTTCCCATTTTAATCAATGACCGTTTACCAGTTTCATGATTCCACGCTCATAGAAATGTTGGCCTTTATCAGCAAAAAATTGAACCAAGTGCGATTTAAGGTCATCGTCATTTATGAATGTTGCAAACTTCGAAATAAATGACATCACTTCCCAACCAAGCTCCAATAATTTCCCACGAGTTACTAAAGATGTGTGAGGCTTTGCATTATCATGATTCTTTGGGGTTTGCCAATTCTGGTCATTTTTCTTTGACTCTGCGATACGTTTAACCTCTCTGCAATCTCTCGAACAGTTATATAACGATTCTGTTCAATTATGGTTTTGATTTGGTCATCATCGACTTCAGTACGTCGACCAGAACGGAATTTTTTACACCAATTTTGGCACGTGCGTTTGTTATGCAATCAACAGTATAAATTTAACATATATGCAAGCTGTCGAACAGTTATATGACGATTCTCTTCAATTATCAATTATCGTTTTGATTTGGTCATTATCAACTTCAATAGGTCGACCATAACGGAATTTTTTAAACCAAAACACGTGCGTTCTGTTATGCAATTAACACCATAGACTTCACATATCTCATCGGGCAGCTTTCTTTCCCTTGCGGAAATAAAAAAGTAAAATATGCCGAAAATTTCTGCACTCCATGTTAAAATTAATCCTAAACTAACAGCTACCAACAAAATTACTCACAACTTGCTTCTAAAGTAACACTGACTGATGTCCTTCAAAACAATTACAATGCTCTCTATATGTGACAACCGAAAATACTTATTTGCCAACCCAATACAATAGTTATTTGCAGTAACATTCTGTGTAGTCTTTGCTTTTTTAGTATATTCTTTCATCCCAGTCTTCTGTTGGCCATCTTCCTTATTGCGTTGTTCTCTTCTTGACATTCTTTCTCCAATTCTTTAATGCTCCGTTTATTCTACTTCAAAATTGTATATCAATAAGCTAGCACCAGTTTGTAAGACTACTGTTTTGCTTCTAGCAAACGCAGATATATATTACTGCTTTAAAACTTCTTAGTATTTAAACCAACTACCTTCTTCATAATTTTAACGAGAACTTCTGCGTTAAACAACCTTTAAAGCTTTTCCTAAAAAAATATTATGATTTACGTTCTGTAGGTGAACGGGGTTCCCTAAAACCCCGTTATATGATTGCAAATAATTCTAGGAATTGTTTATTCATGCAATTCTTAATATCTTTTGTATATTTAGTGATTGTAGGTGCATAATAAAGATTGTATTTGATTTTTATTGGAACAAGCTATTGCATCATACTTTGAATTATGGTTGGATGTATATTTATGTTTCCTTTCTCACTTCACACAGAGCCTGTCCAAATGAGATCTCGTATAAACCTTCCATCTGCTTTTGAACATTATCAATAATATTGAATATATCAATATAACTTATGATTAAAACAAATTCATTTTAGATACCATGATGATGATTCCAATATCTATATTAACATTACAGATCCTCTAGAATGGACAGCCACGCACATTAGGTCCTGGTTAAGATGGTCCAGCAAGAAATTTTCTTTGAGTCCAACCCCGGATCCAAAAAAATTCCCCAAATCTGGAGCAGAATTATGCAAGCTAACCAGAGCGGATTTTGAAAAATCTGCCGGTAATACCAGGTCGGGCAAGTTCTTGGCCAAGCATATCGCACATCTCAAGCATTGTGTGACTGGAAGAGCCAGTAGTCCTTTGAATACGGATTGTAAAATCGAAGAAGACGAACAAAAAGGTAAGAAAAGGATTTTGATTGGTTCAGGAATACATTAAAATGTCCACATTGTCTTATCCGTTTAAGAATTACGTAACGGACCGCAAAGTCACGCTAGAAACCTAATAAATCCTAAAGATTACATCGCGAATAGACAATTACGTGCATCTTTCACGCATCAACGTTTTTATCAGTAAAAATAAATTACGTGGGGAACTTTCTCTGAAAATTAGCATGCTTCATTATTATGGTGACAGTGTAGAATGCTTATTGTTTATATTTATGGACGGACATTTACAAATATTTCCTTGAAACGCTCAGGTTGAGGTGGATTCGTGAGTTGTATTGTACCGTTCGCGAAATCGCCTTTAGAAAGTGCTCTGTAGTGTATGGTATACTGGACACTTTTTAGGTTTCGTAAACAATTCGAAGAATATAGTCAAGGTGGCTCGCGAGGCTGCTAGTAGCGGGTTTTCCATCATTAAATTAAAACCTGCCAAGTGCTTGGCATTGATTAAATCAAAGCGATTGCCTTATATGTGGTAAAGTAGACATATGTATGTATAAGGTGGATGTTTTTCCCCTAACAATTTTCTTCCAACTGCAAAGTATGTATTAGAATATTTAGATTGGCACTACTAGACACCATAAGTATGTAATCATATACAGTGTGTTTTGAAATGTATGTACAGTCGTTTCTGTATGTTCTCATATTATATTATATGATATATTAATTATTTTCCCAGAATGTGTACCGTGCTGCTCAAGGCGCGACGTAAATACGTTGTGTGTGTAAAAAATTCGGTGAATGGTATAATATATCGGTATTCAACGCTTGAAACAAGGTTACTCGCATGCGTAGACATGCATGGACATGTGTATTAACAAAGGCACAGTGGGAGCCATCATCTATGAAGATTTGGGTAAGTGCAAGATTTGTTCACGATTTGTGCAGCACGAGCAAAAAGCAAGACGTTTTGAAACCAGTGGCGATTTCATCGACATGTGTGACCGGGATCCGTCCTTTCTGGGTTCCATTGTCACAGGGGACGAGTCTTGGTATTACCAGTACGACCCCGAAACGAAAAGACAATCAATGGAATGGCGGCAACCGTCTTCTCCGCGACAAACAAAGAGACGCATGCAAAAAGTCAAGATGAAGACCATGTTGATAACATTTTTCGACAAAGAGGGAATCATCCCTAAGAAATTCGTCCCTGCTGGTCAAACAGTGAATGCCGCATTCTACTTGGAGGTTCTCAAACGTTTGTTGCAGTGCATCCGGCGCGTTAGGCCATAGATAATCCAGATCGGAAAGTGGATGTTACTGCACGACAATGCACCATCGCATACGAGCATCATTGTCGCCAATATTTGAATCAGCGTGGCGTAACTGTTTTGGAACCCCTCCACACACTTTCCAGATCTTGCTCCTGCTGACTTTTTTTGTTCCCTCGTCTTAAGGGGACCTTGAAGGGATCACGGTTTGCGGACGTCAAGGAGGTTCACGAACGTGTGACAGTATTTCTGAAAATGATTCCAAAACAAGAGTTCTCCGACAGTTTCCAGAAGCTATACGAACGTTGTCAAAAGTATGTTGTATCTGGTGGCGACTACTTCGAAGGTCAATGAAGGTATTTCCAATGTGCATTCTATTTTTGTGGTTTTATTATACCGTTCACCGAATTTTGTAGACACACAACGTATGTACATATATGAAACGGAGAATACGGGTTTACGTAGTGTCTCCCCCATACTAACTTTTGAACGACTGAGGCTTTTAGAAAAAGTGGGTCGATTTATATTTTTCGCGAGCTAATTTTTGCCGTTAACGGCACTTCAGTTGTATTTCCGGTGTTACCGGAAGTGACGTCAACTTTTTATTTTTAATAGAACACCCTATATATTTTTACGTTTTTGTTAAGGTAATGGAAAGACGAATCCAACGATACTACATATGTTATACTTTAACTTCAGAAATATGACGATATACAGTAATAAAGGTTTTGGTAATCTGTTTTTGTTTTTATACAAAGTTGGCTAGGAAAGAGCGCCAAATTGTTTCTTGTGGCGCCAGATTGATCTAAAGAGCTCGTTGCTAAGCAAAGTAATCTTAACAAACTGTCAAATCTCAATTCCAAAAGCGTAAATTATTCTTATTGTTTATTGTTATTATATCCTGCATTTGCCATACGTTCCTTCTTTGTTCTCGTTATTATTTTCTGTCATTTTTATTGCAATTAATTAATTATGATAGGGTTGTTTGTGTAAATGTCTTTGATAGACAGTATGTCTGTTTTTTTTTGTTTTTTTATGTTCTTACTTTTATGATGGCTTCGGCACGAACCATGCAAAATTGCTGGGTCAATTTTAATATTATTTAAAAGCCCTGTAAATTTTATACTATCTATCCTTACTTAGCGCAAAGTTCAAATATTTCCGGCTCTACAAGGGCAGTATTTATTATGTTCCATTTCGTGGGAATTGTTGCCAAATTCACGGAATATTAAAAAAAAGGTACTTTATTTTTTTATTATGTCAGAATATATTTTATTGCTTTTCTTTCAGTAAAAATTAAATAATTTTTTTAATAATATTTTTCTTATTTTCGATATGCTCGCGCCCCCATTTAATGTTATGACGCCCCACAAGTTGAGAATCGCTGCTCTACGATAATAAGGGGTTACTCTGCGAAAATTTTGCATATGATAGAAGAAATAATGCAATCGCAACTTACAAATTAACTCCTGTACGAAATACCACCTTTTCTGAAGATCTAAATGCGTTTCTTTGATAAATATACTCAGAATTCCCAGAATGAATATTTACATGTACGTCTTGAAAAGAAGGAAAGATAAACAAGCATGCACAAAAAGCAACAAAACAAGTTGGTGTGTGGTTTCAAGAAGTAATTAACCGTCACCACTTTACCAATATCTGTCGAAATATTTGTTATTATTACATTCGTAACTGCGTCGATATGGATGGTCGACTATAATTTTATGGCTTCTATCTTTAGCAATTGTTGCAGAAATAATTTTTTGTGTGTTTTGACGCACATCGGTGCTTAAAAATAAGCTTAGAAAGAGTACAATAATAACAAATGACGTTTCTTGTTCCCCATTCTTTTTAAAAATAATGGGGAACAGATTCAACCTGTTCTATGCAATTTTGTTATTAGTCCAGATTGTTAGGTACCAAAATATGAAGAAAAGACACTATAAGTGTCGAAAAATACACTTTAAACAATTTAAAACTGGCAACGTACAGCGAAAAAAATGCAATAAAAAGAGAAAAAAGGCAAATATGTTTTTGATTTCTTAGATATTACCAGAGCGAGGTAATCATCTCTGCGATACATGGGTGTTTCGCCAGAGTAACGGCCTGTGTGCAAAAATCAATTCTCGCTTTGTCAGCGTTCGCTTGTTTGTTTTTCGTTCAGTTTAAGGAAAGAGTGCCTGTGTTGTGTTTTGTGTTACGTATTATTCGTAATAAATATATAATTAATTTAAAATGTGTAATGTGAACAAGGTTAGAAACGACCTCTTGTATGAGATTCATTTCAAATTGATCTTCTGCTTGTATTTCCTACCTTCCTCTATTCCATTTACGCACCAAGAGAAATTATCTAAAATGCTTAGTCAATAAGACAAAAACGAAAGTGTTTAATTCTGTTGGTGGAGTATGAATCAACCCTGTAATTTTAAAACTATAGCCGTAGATTTAGAGATTTTACAAGATTATTTTGCAGAGTATGCAGTAATTCAATAATATCAGCAACCAAATGCAAAGTTCATCAAAAACTGCGATAAAGGTTTAACAGTGAAAACGTGTCAAGCCCTGGGAAATAAATAAAGAGACTCCAAATTTCTACTTGTAATAAAAAAATATTGCAAACAAATGCTTGACAATGTTACACGTTTACAAAAAGTTATAAATAGATAATCCATGTATATATTTTTACATCCCCCTGGCCATATTATTTGAAACATGTCATAAATCAACCCTTTTACCTGGAAATTCCCATCCTATTATAGTGATATTCTTTTGCTTTGAATCCGATCGTTTATAGGAGGACTAGATTATTGTATCAATAAATAAAAATACCAGTTAGAAGAGTAAAGTATGTATATATAAATATTTCAGTTATTAACTTACATTTGGCGAGTTTACAGTTTAGAGAATGTATCGATATCTTTCAAAATATTTCGTCGTAACCGTATAAAAGCCAAGTTGTGGAGTATCGTTAAGTGTTTTGTGTTGATATATCGTTATTGCAAAGGTAAAATTGTTGTTCTATCTCTCCCTTAATAATTAATTATTTGAAATTTGAAAAAAATTGAAATATTTGGGGTTTTTTGTAGGAAATGCCCGGGAAAGATTTAACAAATTAACAAAAAGCCGCTTTACAAGCTCTTCTACAATCAAACAAACATTCACGACGAGAAATTGCAAAATTACAGAAAGTATCTCCTTCTTCTGTATCGCATTTAGCTAGAAACTTAGACGAAGGAGCTAGCACATCGACACAAAGACGGGCAAAGTGCGGTCGGAAAAGAAACACTTCGAAGAGATCTGACCGTGAAATTGTTCATCAGGCTTTGAGCAATAGATTTGCTACAATTAAAATGATTCAAAAAAAATTACAAGAGAGAGGAATAGAGATTTCGAGCAGAACTGTCAGGCGCCGATTGCGCGAAAATCGCCTAATGGGCCGAAGACCTGTACAAAAGCCGCGTTTAACATTTCACAGACGAGAATTGGAAAAAGGTGAATAACTTAATAACATGATTTTTACTGAATTAATGTTTGCATTATTTAATAGGTTTTCTTTAGTGACGAGTGCTCGCTCTGTGTGTTAGTGCAGCGAGCACAATTTGTTCGTAGACGACCTAGCGAACGTCTCACAGAGTCCACGGTTCTTCGAACTGTAAAATACCCTCCGCAGGTAATGATTTGGGGAGTGATTAATGGAGACGGACCCGGCCCTTTGTATTTTGTAGAAGGTACAATGCGTCAAGAGCAGTACATAAATGTGTTAAAAAACACGTTATTACCGTATTTTAAGTCAGGACGTCGCATAGCGATAGGGCGTATATTTATGCAAGATAATGCTCCTTGCCATGTGGCAAAAAAAGGTTAAGAAATTCTTTGAAGACAATCACATACCTCTTTTACGTTGGCCCGGAAATTCACTGGACCTCAATCCTATCAAGAACGTATGGAATCGACTAAAAAGTAAGATATATGAAAGGGAAAACCTTACAAAGGAAATATTAATGAAGAATATAAAGGATGTATGGGAGAACGATGAAGATATAAAAGAGACAATCATATCTTGCATTGAAAGTGTGCCCCGAAGAATTAAGGGTGTTATTAAAAATCATGGGTTATGGACTAAATATTAATTACTTATTTAATATTTACATATGTTACATATTTTTACAATATATTTTATAAATAAAAAATATAATACATGTATAGTTTATATTTTATTATGAAGAAACTACAAAATATTGAGTGTTTCAAGTAATTTGGCCAGGGACTGTACTATCTAAGTATAGAGGTACTTGTATGGCAAAACACATAGTTTATTATTTACGGTTTAAATTAAAATAACATTGTAAACGCAACACTTCGTCCCTTTAATATACCAATATCATACAACAAACTAGGCGAAAAGGCAATTTTTTTTTTCTGAAAAGGCACTTTTAAGCAGGAATGGCAAACATCTTAGATATTATTAAAAAGGGCAAAAACGGCAGGCAACAGACATTTGTCTAAATATCTGAACTCTACTTATGAGCAAATGTGCTTTTTGCACAAAAAATTGCAGGTTCGCCATATTAATTATGGATTTGAACATTTGAATACCTTCTAGAATTTTTATAGAGTTGCCTAACTGGTAACAGGAAATCAATGTTTGGATATGGAAGACACATTTTATTTCTTGAAAACCGAAATCTCTTCAAGCAAAAAGACACCTATCATCTCTTAATCACCTCAACGCCTCCTGAAAAATCAAAACCTCCCAAACGGACGATAACCGTAAATCATCTCGTGTATAACTCATCCGGTGGATAACCCGGCCAAGATAGTATTTCACTTAGTAGCTCCCTATTTATTTAGCCATTATGCCGGTCGCCTTTATCTCGCTGCCGAATCGGTTATACAGCTGCGAATGCGGTAATGGCCCTTTCCGTAAATTCGATTTACTCTTTTCTTCCGGACGGACGCCCGTAATGGTCCTCGTTTCCAATTCCAGTCGTTTTTCCGGCAAAACCGATTTACGCGTCCGGTCGAATTCTTATCGTAGCCCGGATTAACTCCCGATCCTTGATTAAAAACGGCAAAGGAAACTACAGAAACGTCTGTCCCTTAAGTAAGTGTGGGGAAGGATAGTCATGATTTTATTGCTCTCTGACGTAATGAGGGTTAAGGGTTTATATTGCATTGTCATTATTTTGTACTATTGAGCAAAACAATTACAAAATCAGATTCGGGGTATTTACAGAAAAGAACAATATGATAATTAAAATTTGTGATCAAGTTGAAGAGTTTAAGTTCAGATGTCCTCTGTAACATTTATGTAAATTATATAATCATACAATTAATTTTTTTATTATTACTGGAAGTTAGCTGTAAAGAACACATCGTAATACTCATACGTTAAAATTCAAAATACAAAAATCGTATCCTTTTAATGACAAGAGTAGAAATGTCAACTAGTTATTTACGTACACTGCGTTGACTTTCGGAAGACACCCAAGCTGCGCGAAAATTGTCAGCTGATATGTATTGACCGTCTTAAATATGTTGACCAAAATACGCGCGCTTTTTAAAAGTATACGAGAAGGTTAAACGTGTATTAAATTGTATATAATTGTAATTTTTTATACAAAACAAATTTAGATTCTGATAGTATTAACAGTTTTATAATTTATAGTATTTAGTAATAGCATAAATCTTACTTATGTGTATATTAATGTATTTTTTCTTAATTTTTCATTTCACTTTATGTATTAAATAATTTCCTTAAAAGAAAAGTAGGGATATTCAGTGCTCAAAAAAAAAAAATAGGTGAGAAATGTTTGGTCTGTTGTTTATAATAATTAATATTTTTACTTAATAAAAAAGAGTAATCGGAATGTAATTGCACCTTTATTTATTATACATTTAAAGATAATATATACATATTTAAATTAACTATATCAAATATAATTTTAATTTAATCATCATCAGAAGAAAAATCCAAATCGCTGTCACTGTCACCATCAAGGTTTATAATAAATTCATCGGTAAGCTTATCCGTTATGTGTTCTTTTTGTATATAATTTTCCTCAATATTCACTGCATGCCGACAAACATGTGACCATTGATCTTTTGTAATTTTTCCAAATTCTTCTATAGCGAGTTCCTCGACATCATTTAGTTTAAAAGTTATATTTTTAGATGCTAATCTGTCCTTTAAAATTGCCCATATCTTTTCAATAGAGTTGAATTCCGGATGATAGGGGGGCAATCTCAACACTGTATGTCCATCTTTTGCAAATATAGAATCTATAGTGTAATTCTTGTAACTTGGTTTATGCATATGTACTAATCTATACAATTCAACTTTTGTCAAATTTTCATTAAATATGATGCCGCGTTCACTTAGCCATTTTATCATTTCTGATTGTTTGCTGTTAGTAGTTGGATGTTTAACTGAGAGAACGTTGTGGTAGCTTGCATTATCCATCACAACAACAGATTTAGGTGGCAAATTTGGAATCAACTCTTTTTCCAACCACCTTTTATAATTTATGAAGTTCATATCGTCATGATAATCACTTTTTTGGCCGGACTTATAGATCAACAAGGCATTATCAATAAATCCATGTTCACTACCTAAAACAATAAATATACAGTACATGCTAAAAATTTTAGAAGAAATTTTACTAATGTACCTGCATGTACAATTATTAGACGTTTCCCTTTTGATATAGGGCACTCAAGTCCATTGTTAGAGTTATCAACCCATTCATATGGAGTTGTGTGACTGGCATGGAGGTATGTTTCGTCTAAAATACAATACTTTAGTTTTTCAACATCAAATAAAAATTTATTTTGCTTCACCTGTATACACGATTGGTCGACCTTGTAACCGATAATTTGTAACATTTTGGATATATGGGGATCTTAGCTCACGTATATTTGATCTTTCCATCAAAAGCTGGCCAAATTGCGCCATCCAACAGAATCGGAATCAGACGCAACGGCCGCTTATTGTAAATAGCGTATATGTGAGTCACAGCAGATATGTGATATTTCGAAATTAATACACAAGAGTAAAAAAATAAAAGCTGACGCAATAATAATGTTTAGTAATTAGAGCGGATACATATATACGCTGAGGTGTTTTTATTTTCATTATGATTTTTTATTTGATTGAAAACGGTATGCGTTGTAAATGGGATGTAATAAGGAAATAACTGAGAAACTGAACGCTTTTTTTATTCTGTTGTACTTAATAATGTAACTGTAAATAAAGATATAATAAATAAATTCTATCCTTCTTAATAATGCGGATAGGCTTGTTTAAAAAGTTGCACCATCAGATAAGTTTCCACATTTGTCTCGGTGAAGGATGTTCGCCGAGACGAAAAAATGTTCTTATATTTCGAAAACGACCGTTCCACGTCTACCGAAGTAAGACAGGCGTAATTAAAATAATCTTTAGACTTAGTCAAGGAATCTGCAGATGCCCCATCGCACATTTGTCTTAATCTCGCGTAGTCCGGATTCTTTTTTAAAACACTATCGAACTTAGCTAAAACTCGTCCACTTGTTGCATCGTTTATACTGTGTAACAATGTACTAACTTCGTCCACGACTTGCACTGATTCTACCAACGACAATCCAGAATTTTGCAAATTTTCTATCGCGTCTACTAACCCTTTGTAATTGTTGCTAATATTCTTTAGATGTGTTTCAACAAAAATATCGAGAAATCCCTTCTGGCTCATCCTAATAGCTCTAGCTTCGGCAGGGACGAATTGCAAAATAACGGATTTGACTTCTTGAAAATGTTCATTATAATAAAAAGCGGCTTTTAACCACGTTCCCCAACGCGTAAGAATGGGCTGTGGTGGTTCTCGAATACCAGGGCATAACCTGTGGAATGCCCTAGTCCTCTTAGGACTTTTGAGAAACACTTTTTTTGTGTTTGCTATTAATGCATCCACCTCCGGGTAACACTCTCGAATAGTTTGTGCCACAAGATGTAAAGCGTGGACTTTACACGTAACATGTAAAAGTCCTTCACACTTTTCTTTAAGGGAACGGCCTACACTACACATTGTTGCTGCACCATCGCTCATGAACAACAACAGTTGACTGGTTGACACTTGAAATTTTTGTAACGTTTCGAGAACTACGGCCGTAATTGCTTTACTAGTACACTGTTTTAATCTTCTGCTGGCTAATAGAATTGCAAAATTTGGTTTAATAGGGTCTAATACGCGCACTATTATATTCAAAATAGAATTTTTTTTGCAATCTGTCGTCTCATCAAGACATAGCCACAGCTGTTTATCTTTTAATTCGGCTTTAATTCGATTTTCAATGTCCTCACGTATTCGTGGAATATCTCTCCGTAACGCTGTCCGAGATGGTAGTATCCACTCGGTATTGTATGTACCCTAGAATTTTCGAAATGCTTTTTTATCAAGTATACGAAATGGTAGACCACATACCATAAACGTTAAAAGCAATTCTAATTGAAATTGACGTTGTTGTGACACACCATTTCTTTTATTTCTGTGGTGTGCGCTATTTATATGTCTTTCACAATCACGTTTGCTCCAGCACAGTAGTTTCTTTTTACAAACTTTACAGAAAATTGTACTCCCATTGTAGTGTAAATCCACAAATTCACTAAGAAATTTATTAACTTTCGTAGGTAATGGCCGTTTATTTTTAATAGTTACGTTAGACATAATCACTAAAGCGAGCACACCGACGCTTGTTTCTAGTATGCCACGAAGTGGTGCAAACGTAACATCTGCAGACTCGTCATTTGTTGATGAATAGAGCGTGTCATCCGTAAATGAATAAGCGCGCTGTTAGTTCGTAGCCGTCGATGAATGAACTTTTTTTTTGTAGTGGCCCACTGTGAACAACGCCCTATTTATCAACGAACACCCAAACTGCAGGTGTATATTTGCGCGTCTTCACGACGTAATAGACAGTGGTTTTGGTCCTCGTCCTAATAATTACATATTTAAATTACCTATGTTTACATACATATATGCGCCCGGCAGCCTGACTGCGAACCTGGCGCGTGGCGCTCTTGGCCCGCTCTAGTTATCAGTAGTCTTCTTCCACCTGCTATTTGATAAATATATTAATTACTAAAATAATAATAAATTTGAATATTAGTACGTACCTAAATCCTAATTTTAATATTAACTTTCTTAAAGAGCTGCGCTTGCCTACAAAACCAATGGTATCATCTGTATGTATTTTATTATATACAGCATTTAATGTAGGCCTCTGTTTGCCAGTTATGTGAAAATTATGAATAACCTGACGTAAAACTGCTTCCCCAGCATTATCCACAGTAGATTTTACAACATTTAGATTTACAACATTGTCTTTTGAAGAACTGCCACTTTGCTCTGCTTCAACAGAATTACTCTTTCGAATAATTCTGACAACAGTACTTTTAGATATTCCCGTAGCTTCACTAACGATATCTAAAATGTTACCTGTAAACAAACATAATGACTTCACTGATATATGAATATGTAAAAATAGTATTAAAAATATTAAAAAAATATATTATCATACCTTCTGTCTTATATTTTTTAAAATAGTTGTAGACATTAAAAACAATGTTTCGTGATTGCTCATGCAAAACTTGTCTCTTCTTAGCGATGTTCGATGATTCGGACATTCTCACCTGTAACTTAATTATTTAATACAACTTAATTAAAATCTGTTTAAAACAAAATACTTACAGTAGAATATTACCCCTAATTCAAAATAGTTTTGAGAAAAACTGATTTTTTAATAAATAGTACGCCAATAACAATATTAAAAGTAGAGAGCACGGAACGAATTCAACGACAACACATCAACAACTGACGCCGAAATGAGGTAAATGTTTGTTGGTCTTACTGTAGGTAAGAAATACATAGCTATTTCTCTCGGTTAGCACCAACTTCTCTTTCTAATCCTAAAATGCGTCTTTGCGCTGGTGTCTTCCGAAAGTAAACGGACTCTACCACATTTGTTTTTATAATGATTGCAAAACCCTCTTGGCTCATGTTTTGTTTTATACATTTTCAGTTGTCTACTATTGAAAATGTTTACGTTTTATTTTTAATTTTTCAAATTGCTATAAGTCAGAAGATATTAGTCACATTAAAGAATGAAAAAGGAACATTCGTTTCATTTTTTGCTACTCTGCTTCATCCCATAGTCCGTGTCCGCGAATTTCTTAGAAACCACCTTATCATATTTGAAAAACAAAATCCACAGTTAAACGACATTGAGGCTTCTTCAATTTAAGTAGGGGAGACTGTTGTCAATTGTAACAAAATTGAAACTATTTTTTTCCTACTAATCCGTCTATAGTTTTCAGTTTTCTATTTCTCCACAAGAACTAATGGTATGTGCTACTACTTATTTAATTCTTATAATTTACCTGAAGGCGACCATTTTGAAGTGCCATGCATATAAACAATGTCGTAATACATGTCACTACCGACACCCCTTTGGTATCAATTGTGACGGAACTGGTGTCGATTGTAACAGAAATAATAGGTGAATAAATACATTAGATAAAAATCCTGATGCTGTGGCAATTGGCAACCGCCCTGGTAAGCTGCGTAGAATTGCAACATCAGCAACGCTTCCATTGTCGATTCATTTAGCCGTCGACGGTGTTGTGAATACGTTGTCGTATATTTCGAAAATGATGGTCCGACATCCAGTGAAGTAAGATTTGCAAATGTCAGATATTCCTTTTCCTCATCTGGGCACTCTTGATTTTCAGTTATAGATCGAACCTTTTGTAAATCGGGATTTTTCGTTAAAATTGCACCAAATTTTTGTGCAACATCGACTCCTATAGTGTTCGTCAAGTTTTCTAGAGCGGCTTGTAAATTGTTTATGCAATTTAATGCGTTTCGTGCAGATAAATGACTGTTTTCTAATTGCTCAATAGCTTATGCAACTTCAGAATAGTTCATGGAAATTTCATCTATTTGTTGTTGAACGTCCGAATTGGAAAAAAGTTGCTGACTATCTCGAACTGCTGCAGAATCATTTGAATCAAGTTTCAAGATGACATTTTTCACTTGTGAAAAATATTTCTGATAGTAAGATACTGCCTGGAGCCATGTTCCCCATCACGTTATTACAGGCTGAGATGGTGGTGGTAATTTCGGACACAATTGTTTGAATACACGGATGTGTTTGGGAGGTTTGATGAAAATTTTTTTGGTAAATACTATTAACTTCTCCACCATCGGATACTTCTTTCGAATGGTTTCTGCTACGAGATGACATGCGTGTATGAGGCATGTTATGTAAAAAAGAGCCGGAAAGCATGTTTTCAACATCCTACCAACTCTCAGCATTGTGAGCCTTGTGATTTGGGTACCTGTGATACAAAATTCTCTCAACGAATCTTTTATTATCTTGACAACGGTTTCTGCATTAGTTTTCTGAATCCTTTTACTGCATAACAACAATGAACCTGGTGGACCATCACGTTTTAAAGGACGTGCTACAACATGAATGACGCTGTGTTTCTGAGCATCAGTTGTTTCATCCACACATAGGAAGATTTTCTTATTTCTCAACTCGTCTTTTATACATTCTTTTACTGTACCTTGAACACATGGCAAATTGTATCGTAATTGCATAGATGTTGGCAGCTTCCATGAGGGAACGTACTTCGCCCAAAAAGGACGAAAGTGTTCATTAGATACTAGATGTTGTGGGATGTTGCACACACTTAACATAAAAATAAAATCATATAAAAATTGCCAATATGGAATACTGTTTCTTAATTTCAATACATGACGTTTACTTTTACAATGTTTTCTACATTCAAACCTATCGCGACTTAACAATCCGCTATTGCATATTGTGCAATAAATATGCGGACTTCTATATTTTAATCCAGGGAAATGCCCGAGATATTTATTCACATTCGAAGGGAACGTTACACCCTTTAGGCGTCCCATCTCCGCGTACTTATTTGGCGTGCAGCGTGCAACGTACTGTCACTTTGAACACTCACGCGGTACTGTCGAGATCGACTACTAGTTGAAAATTACCCATACGCACGCCGCTGCCGCTCCGCTACTGCCATCCAGTACCACCTTTTTAACAAACTCTAGTGATAACACATTCAAACACCTTTACCACTATTAACTAGCAAGAGAGAAATGCTGTAATACGACCTGTGTTGCATCAGGAATGGGAAAACGCATATACGTATACAGGTTTCGGCGCGACTCGTGCAGATACCAGCAAAAGCTAGTTGCATGTAACGTAACGCAATCGTTTGTATGGTTACCGTCCTACTATTCTATCGCCTTGCGTCTGACTTTAATTCATAATTAATGCTCTTGACATCGTATGTATAAACCCCATCTTCTGAAATCTATTTCTTTTTCGAAGCACAAAGCCGGAAGTTCTACAATTACTTATAACAGTTTTTTATTTATTGCACCACTAACACTACAACATAAACAAGAAAATCAATCAAAACATATTCGTTTACCAGCAGTTCTACACAACAGTCGAACCCCCTATGAAACAGAAATTAATTCTACATATAGGAGAAATGCACCTTAACAATTACGAATTCTAAAGCATTAATGAATTGAAAAAATATACTAAAACTAGTAATTAAAACCATTAAAATGTAAAATAAACCAAAAAAACTTCAACCTTCAGGTAATACTTAACCATTTTTGCGCTATAATAACAGCTTACAGAAGTAAACTTGCTGAATAGTTTTACAGTTTACCACGAAATCGATACAAAGCAATATTTAAACATTATTATGCGTGAAATACTTTTTGGCAATTTTGAATAAACGAACAACTAAATTCCCAGTTTTATTAAAGAAGAAAAAAGCTAACTAGATACATTTAAATTCGAGTTTAAACACTACTTGGAAATCAATCGCAACTTTTACGAATGATAATAAACAATAACTGCAGATTCTCTATACTTTTATCTAGGAACTTTTAACCCCTACGCAAAATAAAAACAATATTTTTATTCTCAAATCCCAAAAAGAGCTCTTTTCTCTCATAAAGTTTATTAGCTAAAATAATCGTAAAATTCGAAACTTTATCAAGACCTAAGTACTCGAGAGGAGTGTCTTCAAAAGCAGTACATCATAAACAGCTACGAAACTGGCTAGAGAAGCTACGCTCTAGCCCAGCATCCAGCGCACACGTTTAACCTTTCCGTCAACTCGGCAAGTCCACGACAAAACGCGCCACCAAGCGTACAGAGTTCACCGCGCGTAAATCCCACTTTAAATTCAGCACGAGTCGGGCGATATAAAGGCAATATATAACTTCCTGGCTCCGGGACCCCGGAGTCCCCCTCTTCCGGCAGCTCCTTCCTAGACACCGGCAAACTTCCGAACTGCCACAAGTCGACGATAAGTCCGTAATATTAATGATCGTTTCACGGTGTGGCGAAATTATGAATTTCGTATGATAAATACAAGGCGAAGAGATGGAGGAGAGCGCGAAGGGAAAACAACGCGGTTGCCGAAGAGTAATTGAAATATTATACGCCCTCTTAAATAAATAACTCGATGATACGGACGCTTTTACACATTCGGATTCTACCGAAGCAGGCGTTGCACCCCTTCGATCGTCAATTGTGCGGAATCGGCTTGACCCCGACTGTTTACATAGGATTTTGGTTTATTACCGACTGATAGGATCTTGAATTATGCTATATAATCGGGGTGAGAGGAATAAACATTAAGGATATGAGGTCAAAATTGCAATGAGATGACGTAATGCTTAAGTGAAGAGAACATGTTTGAGACCTTACGCCATCTACCGCGAAAAATTGTAGTAATCGTAAAACAGGGCAAGTCGAGTTATTACTGTTATACATCCTAAGGTACGTAGAGGTCAAACAAGCAGAAGATCGTTTTGATAACTGTAAGTTCTGTAATAGAATTAGTAAAGTTCCTTCTTTTCGTATTGCGTTGTTGATATATTTCCAACTTTCATTATTCTAAATCACATACCAAACGTGCTGCAATAAACTCGAAGAGGATTTCCTAAACCACTTTTCAATGTACATTTTTAATTTAAAACATTTTAATTACAGCCGGTTCTTTAGTATTCTGCTCAAATAGAATCTGAAAATGCATTCTACTTGGACTTTTTTAAATTTCGCGGATGATTTAAGTTGGTAATTTCGGCAAGAGAGCATATTTGCCAATTTTCCGATTTAAATCATTCGCAAAATTTAAGAAGTACCAGCTGGGATGTAGAACTAAACATTAATTTCAATTTTAGTGTAAATTTTGAGATTATATCTTGGTATCCTTTCGCATATATGGGGTTGTCACGAAGTAAGGAATACACTTTAGGTTCTTATTGAGATGGCAACTACTGTCACAAGTGTCAAAAGAAAGCGATTGCAGTTTAGTGACCTTAACGTATATTCAAACGAGTTGAACTTGAAAATTGGATCTGTAAACAAGGACAAATTTACTACAATCTTATTAAGAATGTGGTGGAAATTATACTGTTGATTTACGAACATTTCGAACGAGAATGGGTTTGAGAACAGACTCCTGTAAAATGAAGACGTATCGTAGTTTAATTAGCAAATTTTAAAGAACAGAATCTGTAATTTTGGCCTCTCGAGATTAGGAAGAAGATTTGTGATGTCTAGGTTGCAGAAGTTCTTCCGGAAAATCAAAACACAGACAATGCAAATCCACTAGAAATCAGTAGTGTTAATGCAATACCAAAACGACTGCCAATGCCATATATTACGGCTTGGAAAGTTTTACGCAAAATCCTAAAAATGTATCCTTAAAAACTGTAATGACTGTTTGATTTGAAGGAAGCAGATTTGGCAATCAGGTACGATTTTTTTGCAAATAATGGCTCAGATTTAAAATCGAACCCGAATGGTTTTCCCGTATTTTATGGACAGATGAGGTCCATTTTTCTCTTAACGGTGGAGTCAACACTCAAAACTGTCGACTAATCATTCAGGAAAGTCTTTATGACAAGAAAGTCACTGTCCGGTGCGGTTTCACAGCTAATTTCATCATTGGTCCGTATTTTTTCGAGTAAACACAGAATGACGAAAATTTGGGATACTGAAGAGATGACTAAGGAGTGGAATAACCCCGATTCAAAGAAAAAAGGATAGGGGAACCCTGCTATTGGATGTGACGTATAAGGTCATAACAACATTAATAAAGAAAAGATTGAAAGTATATGTTGAGAAGCAGTTAGGAGAATACCAAGCAGGGTTTCGAAAAGGGAAATCGACAACCGATCAAATTTTCATGATTAAACAAATCTTAGGCTGCTACGAGTATGAGATACCGGCACAATTATTAGTCATAGATCTTAAGGCCATGTATGATTCTGTCAACAAGGAAAAGTTGATGGAAGCTCTTAAAGAACAAGGAGTCCCAGAAAAAACAATAGGACTGGTCATGATGACATTATGAAATACCATATGTGCGGTAAGGTACGATGGTCAATTGTTGGAAGCCTTCGAGATAAAGAAGGGTATACGTCAAGGGGATCCATTACCTGAACTGTTGTTTAATACCATATCGGAGAAGGTAATAATTGACAGCGGAATAAACAGAACCGAGACTCTGTTCAGAAAAAATCATCAATGTTTAGCGTATGCGGATGTGTTATTTATGACAAGGAAAATCGAAGAGTTAAAATCAATAGCAAGGGACCTAATATTTGCAAGCAGAAATATGGGGTTGGTAATCATGAAAAATTCAAATACGTGGAACTATGGAATAAGAAAGAAACGTCGAGAAGGGAACCTTTGTTACTAGAGATGGGTGATGGTTCTACTATGGACTTTGAAAATGTAAAAGAATACATGTATCTTGGTGTACTTATCGATAGGAGGTGCAAAGAAGAGATAGAAATTAATTTAAGGATGTCAAGGAGCAACAGATGTGCCTGCGGAATGAATAAAATTCTCAACCACAAGGAACTCTCCCGCGCTACGAAAATAAGGATCTACAAAACAGCAATAAAACCAACGATGATTTACGGTTGCGGGACTTGGACGGCGATTAAAAATTTACAAGAAAAAATGGAAGTAGGGGAAAGAAGAATATTACGTAGGATCTTTGGAGGAAAAAGTGATGTCGCGTGGGAAAAACGCACAAACGAAGAAATTTACGAATTACATAGCAGTCCAAAAATTACAAATACGATCCGAAAACGACGACTAGCATGGTTAGGACATCTGGAACGTATGGGAAGGCGATATCGGATGGAAATCACTAGAAGGAAAAATAAAGAGGGGAAGACCACGAACGAAATGGAGGGAAGCTATTTTGGAAGATGTGAAGGAAGCAGGAATCAGTAATTGGAAAACCACCGCGAAGGACAAAAGGAGATGGAAAACGGATATTCAGCAATGGGTCTCCATATATATATATATATATACACAGAATGACGTGGGCGTAACTGTAACTGCTACTGGTAAACGATACCTGCAAATGTTAAAAGATTATGCAATTCCACAGTTACAAAACGAGGACGCAATTGAAAACATAATTTTTATGCAGGATGGAGCTCCTCCGTACATTTACTAACCAGTTAAAAACTTGTTAATTGGTGTTTTCCAAGATCATGATATAAGCAGACATTTTGAAAATACATGGTTTCCAAAATCCTTCGATCTGAACCCAGCTGATTTCTGGCTTTGGGGTTACTTAACAAATTTTGTGTTTAAAATACGACCAAAAATGCTTTGATTCTTCTCATGCGTCACTGATACTGGTCGGCCTGATCGCTTTTCTCCTCTATGACAGAGTTTTGCACGGCGAACCCACTTGCTCACTTCTTCACATCCATACAATTGTTGACATAAACAGCTTTCAAACGCCTGTAAATTTCGATGGACGCGCAACCTTCCAGCGTTAAAAATTCCATCACGGATCGTTGCTTGGCAGGCATCTCAGAAATCGAACTCATGACGGTAGATAGAAAAATGAAACTTTGCTTGCTAAGACGAGGCTCTCGAAATCACAGTTTGCAGGTTAGAACTTGTTTCTATCCCCACTACTTGCACAATGATATTGTTGGAGACCTTATATATCAATCCGCTCTAGTATTTTTTCCAGGTTTGTTCTTTATCCTTTATGCCTTGCTTTACCTCTTCTATCTACCACATTTTTCATATGAAGAAGTTCCGCAAATGAAACAAAAAGATGGTCAAATGTGGAATGTAACGAGGTGTTCCATATAACTTTCTCCTACAGTTTTCTGTGATTTGCATTTTTTTTTCTGAACTTGAATCCAACTAGTTTCAAGATAAAAAAAGATCTGTGACCTTGGTCTGAAATAAAAATTTCTTTCGAAAGATTTTTCACCATTATTGTCACAGAATTTCACAACTAACTGGAATATTGATACTTTCTTTCAACATCTACACTCCATAGCTTTTTTCATACTTTCAAAATCAAGTTGATACATATTAAAATTTAACATTTTAAATTATTTGTTTCTTCTAACCAATAAGAGATGAAGATCAGAGAAGTGGCAAGCGGTTCTCGCAATAAATTTGCCGGAATATATACAATATAGAAGATAAATCCTGGAGGGCGAAGTATAAAGCTCAAAAGTCAGGCCGGGGTCGAGTGATGGCATTAGACTTGTAGATGCGCACCTGCTGTGCCCGTAATCCGCCAGAGTGCGCCGGCGACGCCGCCTTAACGTCCCCGAAAGCCACCCCTGACGTGCGGACGACATTAAACGCACGTTACGTGATCGCTTTGTATTCGCTCGGATCTCACTCAATATCTTGCCCTGTAGATGCATGGAGCTGCAGAGCGGCAAGCTATTTTCCGAACGACTAATTAGAAAAGTTTCGGCGTGGCTACTGGTGACATTTCCATGCAAAATCCCGCGTTCCTTATTTGGAGCTTCTTATCGCGTTGAGCGCGCGATGACGTCAGCCATACGCTGCGGACACACAGGTGTAATCAAGAAAACAATATAGCGAACCCCGCTGCGCCGTATAATGAGACAGGCGGGGTTATTGGATAAACCGAGCCAGGACCAGGATTATCCTTATTCAGGATTCGCTCTCGATGAGTTCCCTATATTAGCTGCTGCGCTAAGTTATTTATGGCGGCAGTAATTAAACTTGTTTTTTTTTAACGGAACGTTACCGGCGAGATTTAAGCTCGAACAAATACACGCCGGTTATAAGTTTCTGGAAATCCTCAAGATGATACAAGAATGTTTAACCTATAATATTTCAGGAGGTGAATTTTTCACAGATTACATTTGCACAAATAATGGAAAATGTATTTCTTTATAAGTAAGAAAGAAAACTATTTTAAGCAAATTCTTAATTCAAAATTATATTCAAAAACTTCTTGGAAATGTTAATGTAAATAACACTAAATTATCGACATATTCCGCACCACATACATTATTATTTGATTAATTCGGAGCAGCTGTTTCGAGAATTCATGGATTTCCATTAATTCTAACATGTCTGTTTTAAGTACCTACCTTTGCCGCTAATACACCCTAAAACTAAAACATCCGGAATATACGGAAAATAAACGAAAAGGTTCTTGTCCAAGTAGCACGAGACGTGAAACATGTGTCCGCTTTACCCTAATAAATCAATAAGAGCTGAGTGGGCTAGTCCTTCGACTCTATTCGGCAACTAGATTTTGTAAATAAAGTAGATAAAATTGAATTAGAAGATGGAGAAATTTTAATATCATTTGATATCTCTTCACTCTTCCCCAAGGTACCAATACCAGAAACCATAGATCTTGGAAAGGTCACTGTGTAAAAAATGTAAATAACGTTACCCTGTCAAAGTTTCTTCAAAGATCCGCTCCAAATGTTGAGCATTGCCACGAAATCGTGCCTCGTCAGTCCATAAAATGGTACACGCAGAGAAATGGTTTCTTGCATTAAGAAATTAGTGCCACAGATTTAGAGTACATGGTTTCTGCCGCTACTATCTAGGACGGCATGACTATACCTCTTGGCAGTAGGTGGCGCGAGGAAATATTCCGTGCTATTTTTGAAGATTAGAGGCATAAACGGAGAGATGAACAACAATGTGGGCAGGAGTAAGAAGCGTTAGTGCTTTTCTCTTCTCACAATGTTTTTGTCGGGAGTGATTCCATCAATACTATGAGCTATTTATTAGCATTATCTTGGTTGTTGTTTCTAGGCACTTTTTCCACGTGTACTTCTACATTAAGTTCACTTTTGTTTCAACATTATTCTGCAGATAACTGTTACCTTAGCCTTTTCAAAATCACAAGCAATGAAAATCTTTTATGGCCAATCTCACCGATCGGTCATATATCGAACCAAAATTAAGTTTTACTTGATTTTAAGTAATAATAATATCTTAATTGATTGCGCGGATTCTTATTTGTCACATTTCTAATGTCAAAAATGCGTCAAAATTAACGAGTAAAGACAAACGCCAGCACGGCACATATTACATACTACTACATTATTAATAGTCAAAAAAGAACATGGGGATTCAAGTACACTTTAGAAGAGAAGAGATCGTATGAAATGGGATTCGTAAAGTGCAGGATTACGAAATTTCTTAATAATGTTAGTGAATAGTCATAAAATGGTAATAGAAAACAAAACGAAAACGGATGCGATGACAAATAATGAAGAAGGGGCTTGTTGGAAAAAGATTGCAAATGAATTTCATTCTTTACTGCCGGTAAACACTTACAGAGATGTTTCTTAAAAGAAAATATATTCAAATATGAAAAAGCAGTAAGATAGGAAGCAGCGAAAGAAGGGCTAGAAATCTTTAAAATTGGTGGTGGGCCTGAAAATATTGGAAAAATTCTAAATCTGATAGTGTCAAAATGATTATTTCTCTTATACATATCTGTACCTTGAAACAAGAATAACCAATGTACCAATATTTTTAGTTTTGAGGAAAAGGCGAAAGAAAATTAACGACCATTGTTATTTTGACTGTTCTTGCATTGACATTTCTTCATAACCATGGTTAGCATTGGGGAATGGCTTTTACAATAACTCAGAAAATGATCAATTTACGACATTGGCTGTTCTTCATATTATACAGATGTCATTTTCCAGTTGTTAATAATATCTAAGTATACGTCTATTAAACAACCGTAATTAAATCGCAACAATTCTAAATCTTGGTTCGTAGTTTGGAGTTTATCACTATAACGATACAAGATATACGTCGTATCTGCCCAAATGTTCAATTATACATCACACAGAAGAGATTTTATAGGTTAAGTTCCCATTTAAGCTCTCAATAGTCAGCACTTAAATTTAGAAGCCTTAAGTAAAACTTAAATGGGCTGTGCACCATAATAGACACTACTTAACGTATTAAGCTTTGCTTAAAATTTAGGACCGATTGGTGAGATTGGCCATTATTGCACTGTGAACGGATATGTCGTACTGTTTTAAACAAGATAAGTGCAATTAATAATGTGGATCGAAAATTCAGAGACTGGCATGTCTATGTATAACAGGAGCTATTAAAAGCACTCCAACAGCTGCAATGGAAACCATGCTGAACCTACCTCCTCTTGAGATTTATATCAAGGGAGAAGCTAGAATGGGAGCATACAGACTGAAAAATACTAGCAACTGGAGATCCCACAATGGATCTGGGCACACCAGAATAGAAGCAGCAACAAACCCTATCTATGATATGGGTAGTGATACAACAATCTCCAGGATCTCCTATGACAAACCTTTTAAAGTTTTCTTGAATTGGGAAGAATGGAGGGATGGAGAGGGGAGAAAACCGAAAACCCTAGTCTGGTACACAGATGGGTCCAAAATGGGCGCTACTTCTGGCGTTGGTGTATATGAGGAAAACCAAGGATACAAAGTACGTGTACCACTTGGGCGATACACCACGGTATTTCAAACAGAAATATATGCTATACAAACCTGCGCGTGGGAGAGTCTGCGTCGGCGACCGCAGGGTGAGACGATTTGCATTCTCTCTGGCAGTCAGGCAGCCTTAAAGGCACTAGCATCTTATCATATAACCTCCAAACTAGTATGGGAGTGCCGGCAAACCCTAATGGCTCTGTCTAAACACAACAAGGTCACACTGGTGTAGGTGCCAGGGCACAGGGGCATAGCGGGCAATGAAATTGCAGACTAGTTAGCAAGGGAAGGCTCAAAAATGAATTATACAGGCCCTGAACCGGGTCTAGGTATTACCAAAAGTGCAGTGCGTGGTGCAATTAATGAGTGGATCATAACACAACATCAATTAAATTGGAAACATGCCGCTGGACAAAAGCACAGCAAACGGATGATGGGAAGACCGTCGCAACATCTGACTGCTGACTTGCTTGAATTAAGCAAAATACAGCTTAGGGCAGCAACATGTCCATTAACAGGACATGGTTGTTTGAGAGGCCACTTGCATAAGATGGGGATCTACAAAGATGAACCCTTATGTAGACTTTGCAATGAGGAGGAGGAAACAGTCCCTCATATTATTTTCCAATGTGCAGCGCTAGTTCAACGCAGATTCACTATGCGAAGCGCAATTGAACTACCAATGGAGAAAGATTTACTGCATAGACTCTTAAACCTGATCGAGGAAACTAACCTGTTCAAATAAAACAAAACCGAAGCAGGAATAATACAATAGGCTATTAAGCTTCAGTGTTAGGGATGTAAAGACCAGCCCTGCTTTGGTAGGAAAATCAAAATCAATCAATCAATCAATAATGTGGATATAAATAATATGAATTTCGAGAATTCTAAATAAATAAATGCTTTATTTTAAGAAAATGAAACTATTGGTTTATGAACATTACCTAAACGCTTTCTGGAATTAAGAAAACTATTTACTATCCTTAGAAAAATATTGTTTTGTGTTATAACGGCTATTTACTTATACTAAGAATCGCTTTCTTCAAATTTTCTGCAAGATTTTCTTGAATCAAGTTTACAAATCTCTTAAACAAAGAAATACAATTACTTCATTACAAGTATTTACTTCTCTTAGGCTAAGAAAATATTTCTTTTGATTTAAAACAGTTACTGTATTGTGGATAATTGAAACAGTAATTGTCTTGAATTGGGCATATTTACACTATAATATTGCCATCTCCATGATTAATAGTCTTTTTCGTGCACGATAATTGCAAAGATCACCTTCTCTTTCTGAAGCTAGGCCCAGGCTTTTTAGCTTCTTTGTCTCTCGTACGCAGATTATTTCGTTCTGCATGTAATATGCACTGGTTGTCTGCTCGAGAAATACGATAGTTCTTACTAAATAAATTCAACTTGAATTTATTGCATGTTTCACAATTTTTCTGTACTCCTTGCAAAAATTTTCCATGGACTAAGAGATTTTCCAACAAGATTAGAGACACCTAGACAAAAATTTGTCTCAAATTTTCTTAGTCCCCTCGTTTATATAACTATTCGTTTATACTAATCAAGTATTCGAACTCTGTGGCACTGGAACACTGAAATGCTTCACTAAAAACCCATACCACAATACTTGACTCGCACTGGACGCACGTTTCGATAGCCAAGGTATCATCATCAGCAGTAGAACTGAACTCGTTTATGTTAGAAAAATTATGTTTATGGAATACATATCTATTTTAAGTCATAGGTACCTTTAGAAGAAGTTTGTGTTTGAATGAAGTGTAATTATGTTAGAAAGCAAAAGTATTTAATTGAACCAAAAGGCGCATTAAATTCATACTTACATTGCTTTATCGTATACACTTTGTGCACATTTTTTATTGGATCAACATGTTGTCTTTATTCGATTTTCCTTCCGAGAAAGTTAATACAAAATTTAGAAAAGACATATCTATATTTGTTTAGGAATTAATCAAACATCGAATGAAACATATTCTTCTCTAACACAAAGAGAAACTTCAACGAAGTACGAGATTGAAACTAATAAGAGTAGGAAATAAAGGAAGTTGGAAATAAAGCGAGAAAGGAAGGAAGGAAACCCCCAAGACTTCCTACCGGCGCCGACTGCGAAGCTTAAACCGCTCCACCGAGACAATAACAAAGAAAAACGAAACAAATCAAGCTTCCTCTCCACGTAATTTAAAACAAGAGACACTCCACAGTAAAAACAATTAAAATTACATCGATTTTTCATACCTTAAATTGAAAAAATCGAAAAAATACAACCAAAAAGTTTGATAATGGGTTGATTATACGAGATTTCACATGGTGGGGGTATATTTGAGCATCGAGACGGTAGGCGCCGCTTTCAAACGTCCACGATCTTTCGCGTGGAGGGTTGAAGAGATAGTGGTGCAACAATTTAGGAATTTCCTCCTCGAGAAAACAAGTCTTTATAAATTTTGAATTTTTACCTTCACAAGTAGATGGATGTAAAAGTTCAAAGACGGTTGAAATTCGGGAGGAAATAAGTGGTGTATTTTGTGAATAGAGAAAAATGTTATTTGTGTATTAGGCAGCCATGTGGAGGCTGCCAGGTTGTTCTCCGGAAGAGTTTCTCGTAGCCAGAAGACTCGCTGCAAGGGCACATCCGGTCCATCATAAGCTGCATCATACACCTGCTATGATATATAACGGTAAATTTTTAAATTTGACCTACGAATATGCTTGAATGTTTTGAAAAGCTTGTTATGTTCAGATTTCAACTGCCACCAAGTATGCTTCAATTTTCAAACAATAACGATAATGTTCAGAAAAGAATTTTCTATCGGTTGCAACAAAGTCAGAAATTATTTGATCCAAAATCTTATATATGTTTTTGTTTAATGTCTGTAATGATAATGAGCATTTGAGAACGTAAAATCTATTTATTTTTTTTATATTTTAGACACTAGATTCAAAAAATCAATAAAACAACCTTAAAAGTTTGTAAAAACCCCAAATATTGCAAGAAATTTTGGCACGGATACTTATAAAATTGAACGAAAACATAGTTTGAATGAAAATGCGATACTCAATAGTACCTACACGTAGAGAAACGTTTACTTCTATCAAGACTGTCCACCTCAATTCAAGACAATTACTGTTTCAATTAACCACAATACAATAACTGTTTTAAATCAAAAGAAATATTTTCTTAGCGCTTTTTTCTCCACTTAAAATGAAATAATTGTATTCTTTCGTCTACGACATTCGTTAACTTGATTCAAAAAAATTTTGCAGAAAATTTCAAGAAAGCGATTCTTAGTATAAGTAAATGGCCGTTATAACACAAAACAATATTTTCTTAAGGATAATAAACAGTTTTCTTAATTCCAGAAAGCGTTTAGGTATTGTTCATAAGTCAATAGTTTCATTTTCTTAAAATAAAGCGTTTTTTAACTTAGAATTCTTGAAACGCATATTATTTATATCCGCATTATTAATTGCACTTACCTTGTTTAAAACAGTACGACATATCCGTACGTAATGCAGTAAATTATTCACTTTGCTTGTGATTTTAAAAAGACTAAGGTAGGTGTTATCTACAGAATAATGTTCAAACAAAAGTGAACTTAATGTAGAAGTACACATAAAAAAAGTGTCTAGAAACAATAACCAAGATAATAATGCTAATAAATAGCTCATGGTATTCTTGCTCCTGCCCATATTCCTTTTACATCTCTCAGTTTGTGCCACTAATCTTTATTTGGAAGAAACATTTTTCTGTCTTGGATTTTCTTGATTTTCTAACTCTAAGAAAATATTTATTTAATAAAATAAAATTTCAAGGAAATTATTTTCTTATACTATACATTTTTATAGTCTTGAAATAAAAAAATTTCTTGAATAGAGACTAAGTGTTGCAAAAAAATCTATTTTCTAGATGCAAAAAAACATTTCTCTGCGTGCATCTTAAGCAATATTTAATTTGACCGTACCGATTTAAAAATATATTATTATTAGTCTTTGTTCATAATAATAGTTCAGTTTTTTATTAAAAAGTTTCTAATGGTGCAGATTAGAGGGTTCTAAAATTGATTTATACACGTGTTAGGCATTATAATTTGAGAAGTTTAATATCGGAGATTGATCGTTTCAAATTGGCAGGTTAGAAATTCTCAGAAGTAGGGGTTGATGATGGAATGTATAGGTGTATTGTTGCTGGTATAGTTCCATTCGTAATAGAAGAAAATATAATCAATCAAATTGCCCAAAGAGTCCATAATTAAAACAAAAAAAGCCAATATGAAGAACAATTAAAATTACGTAAAACAATTTTTAAAATAATTAAACTATTACTACAATCGCTTACCGTACGAACTAAAGCGTAGTGACGCCAGCAAATTCAAGTCACAGCTGCGTGCATATCTCCAAAAGATGCTCTGTTCCGTTCTTGAATTTTTTCAAAATAAATTTTAATCTTATATGTATATCGACGTCAATATTAATCAATGTTGTAAATAATTGTCGTGCTTGTCTAATTGTAAACAATGCGTCTCTTGTTATTTACACTTTTTCGTACAATATCTATATATGCATATATTTTAATAATTTGTTATTTGTTGTATTTACACACATATTTATATAATTTGAATCGACTTGTTCAACGCTTTGTTAAGATTGCTGAATAAAACGTATATTATCATTATTATTATTATTATTATTGTTGTTGTATTATTTTGTCATTATACTTTTTTTATGAAAATATAATGATGAACAAAAAGTTTTCTATGCTACAATGCAGGTTAAATTAACAAAATTATAGAGTTTATAATATACTGATTCCGATGCAATTAACAAAGAAAACAAAATTTGTATCATTCTTAACGAAACAGTAAGTATATTTCTGAACATTTCTAAAGATAATTTAACTTATGATATTAAAGTTTTAATAAAATATGATCTTAAAATAAATATTAAAGACTGATGGGTTTTAGTGTTTTTCGATGATAACATTTTCATTATTTAAAATATCGTTAAAAAATAAAAATACTTTCTATATTGGAAAATATATTTTATGTGGGGAGCAAAATGTGTGAAAACAATTAGAAGTGTAGCAATGTTTGTCCAAATTTTTAGATTTCTTTCCAACTTTTTTCCTGAGTTTGCAAAGATCGCCTTATTGAGATTCTTGAATTCTTGATATCATATACCGATTTATTTTCATACAATCAAATCGTATCTTTGAAATGAACTAAATATAGTCAAAATTTGTTTATAATGTTTTATTACTGTTTAATTAATTCTTGCACAAATGAAATAATCCCTTAAATTTATTAAAAATGTACAGAATGTACCGTTTAAATAATATTACGTATCAGATTTTTTTAAATAATATTTTCGATCCTATGTTGCAACTTAGATAAAAGGTAATTTAAGGTATTTCTTATTATTATTGCTATATCGTAGTAATGATAATGATGAAATGTCTTAAAAACTTTCAAAAGTCCTATTCAGATAAGTCTCTCCCAATGTCCTATACAACATATCCCTCCATTACTGAAGAAAGTCATGAAATATCAACTCATTGACGCTAATGACAAAGTTCCCTTTTCAACTGAATCGCTGTTATATTTGTTTAACAAATAAGCTGTCTCTAGCTGCTTTCGATTTGCTTTATTAACGGTAACGTACCGTTCCTCAAAGTACTGTACTGAACGGTACTGACTGTGAGCTAAATGGAACATGCATTTTTTGCACTGGACATAAATATAATCATTCTAACCTAACTTTATAAATTGAGAAATATAAACAAAAATAAATTCGACGAAATAAGTCCAGTATGTAATGTAAATCAAATTTCGAATTACGAACACAGGTGTAACCCTAAACCTAACCTCAGTGAGTGTAATAATGTGGAGAATATCAATAAACCTATGTTTTGCGCATGCGTCAATAGAACAATACGGAACGTATCAAATATTCGGTAGCGACACGAAGGGAAAGGGGATTTCAAACAAAGTACGGGTAGGAACTATCCGCTCTTTTCAAATGGAACACATATTTGAAATTTGTACCGTACGAACGGTTCAGTACAGTACTTTGGATCAAATAGAAAGCAGCTTCTGTAACATCTCGGTTGTCCGGTGGGTCAAAACCTTGGCTAACTGATACCATTAGGTTGATGATAAGTTTTCAAGACGAAGGGAAAAAAACCATACATTCTGACAAAAAAAATACCAATAGGTCAATCAAACATGAGAAAAAAAGCTCATTTATAAATTTCAATTTTGCAGTCAAAAAATCAAATGGAGAGAATTCAATGCTTTAAACATCAAACAAAGCGATTCTGGTTTACCTCAGCACTTGAATGATGCTGACGCTATTAATAATCTTTTTATTCATTCGTTTGCCCGGAATTCAGTATGGTGCTTCATATATAACTGACTTCTTTTTAAAGTCTAAATTCATTTGCTACTGTTAATATTCCTACAGTATGTAAGTACATTGATCAACTCAAAAGTAATGCTTATGGTTGCGATAAGCTTTCTCTACAATTAATAAAACTTCGTTGTTCCTATATCTTGCCTCATATCACTAATGTTATAAATTCTTGCATTTTATCTAACACCTTCCCTGCTTCTTGGAAACAAGCTATCGTCATTTCCGTTACTAAAGTATCCAATCCCCAGAATTTGCGGCATATCAGCTTGTTACTCACCTTGTCCAAAGTTTTAGAGAAAGCTATTAACTTCCAACTTCGATCTCATTTAGATTTAAATAACATTATACCAAAGATTCAATCCGAATTTCGTCCGGGACGTAGTTGTACGACCTGCTTATTAAATATTACTGATGACTTAATTTCCGCCCGCGACAACGATGCAGCTTCCATTTAAGTCTTACTAAATTTCAATAAGGCTTTCGACACTTTAGACCATAAAATTCTTTTATCCATCTTAAGCTATATAAGACTATCATCGGATACTATCCAATTTCTTAATAATTATCTCTACGATAGGACTCAATCTCTTAGATTACCTAGCGGCGTTTCTGAGTCCATTCCTGTGGTGCGGTGGTTCGCCAGGGCTCTATATTAAGCTCTTTGCTCTTCATTACCCACACCATTCTCTTGCCAACGTTAATGAAAACCTGTAAGATTTCCATGTATCCTGATGATATTCAGCTTTATCACACGTTCAACCTTTCTAATAAAGAGCAGGCGTTACTCGATGTTTCGTCTGATTTGAACATTTTTGAGCTGACTTAACGACATTTGTTGATCTTGAATCCTTCAAAATCCACCGTTCAGTTTCTCTCTTCGAGGCTACGAATCTGGCTAGTAATTGATTATAACTTTAGATTTATTAAAATATGTTAAAAATGCTTATCATTCTTTAAAATTATTGCATCCCCACCATCATTATTTATCTTATAAAATAAAAACCGAGCCATATGTCTTTAGTTTTGTCGCAATTTAATTATTGTTCTCCAGTGTTTGCCTCACGTTTAACCTGCGTTTAGCACTAGGTGTAAAAACTAAAGCAGTGTCCTGTGATGCACCTGAAAATGTTTTCAAATGTTTTATTACAAGAACGATCTTAGAAGAAGTCGTCAAGTGCGCAAGCGCTGAAGCCCGAAGAGTAATTGCAGTAAAAAACAAAGGATGGGTAGATATTGATGTAATGGAGCTGAATGCTTTCTTAGGTTTGCTAATACAAGCTGGTGTAGAAAGAAACTGGAACGTACCGATAAGAGAACTGTTTTCTTCTAATAAATGTAATCCTATTTATCAAGCTACTATGGAAATTAATCGGGTTGAAGATATTAGACGGTACCTGCGTTTTGATGACAAAAGAACTCGTGATTTTCGCCTATAGACCGATAGATTAGCTCCGATATCGTATATATGGAACTTATTTTTACAACAATGCAGGTCATCTTTGGTGCCAAACGAAAGCGTTACCATTGACGAGCAGTTACTCTCGTATAGAGGGAGATGTTCATTTAATCAATATATGCCAAATAAACCGTCAAAATGCGGTATCAAGATTTTCTGGATGTGTAAGTCAGAATCAGGATTTGCAATTGATGGAATGGTATGTACTGGACGACGACCCAGTCAACCTATCTATACAAATCTTGCTTCTGAAGTAGTGCAAACTTTAGTACGCAGCATCCACTTCTCTGGACTAAATGTTACAATGAATAACTTCTTTACAAGCATTCCATTGGCTAAATATTTATTAGAAAAGAACCTAACAGTGATTGGAACACTAAGAAAAAATAAGAGAGAAATACCAAATTAAATAAAAGATGCAAAGAACAAATCGGTCTACTCTTCTACATTTGGCTTTTATGACAAAATGACTATGATTGGCTACATTCCTAAGAAAAACAAGTCATTTTGCTCAGCACCATGCACAATGATATGTCTGTAAGTGAAAATGTTAAGCAGAAACCGGAATTAATACTTTATTATAACAAGACCAAAGGGGGAGTAGACGTAATGGATCAAAAACAGTCCAACTGTACATGTAAAAGGCAAACGAAGCGTTGGCCTATGGCGCTTTTTTCTAATATGATCGATATTGCAGCACTAAATGCATTTATTATATTTTCCACGTTGAAACCTGATTATCATATGAATGTAACACACACTAGACGACTATTTTTGAAGGAATTAACTGAGCAATTGGTAATACTGCATATGATAAGGAGGTCAAAAAATCCGAAAATACCAAGAAATTCAATCAATTGTATGAACAAATTTATTAACATTGAAAAAACTGCGACTGATGCCGTTACAAATAAAAGGAAGAGATGCATGATGTGTCCCTCTAGTTTAGACAGAAGAAACAAACTAGTTTGTGAAAAGTGTCGCAATAATGTATGCAACAAACGTAGTGTAAGAATTTGTAAAAATTGTTACTTTTGAACATCTATTTACATTTATAAGAGCTGTAATCTTCAGTTAGAGGTTTTATGTAATTGAGTAAGATTTTTACACGCCCAAATAAATGATTTAAATATATTTAATGTTCTTATATATTTTTAACAGAGTAAAAAAACAGCCGGGCCTGAGAAACCCGAGAAATGTTAATCTGTATATCCGAACACCCATGCATCCTACGGTTAATAATAATAGTGACATTATTTTAAATGAATTTGTTTGATATTCATTCGCAGTGGAATTAAGATTGCAATTTAGACAACATTCTAGAGCATTATTTTAATGGAATTTCTGAATATCAAATGCTTTCTAACAAACTTTTCATACACAATCTTTACATTGAATTGTAACTACTTTATTGAATTCAACACCTCAAACCATTAAATTATTAATTTGTCATCTACTGGATCAAAAATGCTGCTTAAGAATGTCTCTGCCGATGGAATTCGAGATCCTGGTGACACAGATTTTTCCCGTGCGACCGTTACCTTAGATAACTGCGCCCATGTTTATAGATATATTCCCACAGCCATACATATTTATTCTTGCAAGACGCTGTCAGTGCGGTTATAGTCTCTCTCGCTACGTGTTTTTCTTAGAAATGTAAGCATGGCCGCCCCGCTTTTACTTTACAGATCCTTACCAGCTTCTGAACGCCGCCTCTAGCCGATTGGTCGCTCAGGGCTCCGGACAGATCCAACTGTGGCAGTTCCTCTTAGAGCTACTCGGCGATTCGGCGAACGCCGCGTGCATCACGTGGGAAGGCACCAATGGCGAGTTCAAGCTAACCGACCCCGACGAGGTCGCCCGCCGCTGGGGAGAAAGGAAATCCAAGCCGAACATGAACTACGACAAACTTTCCCGAGCGCTCAGGTAGGTAAATGTTGTTTGAATAGGTGGAAAAGAGAAATAATCTGTATGTCGAATAAGAAGCCATTAGTCTATTATTAATTGGCCATCATTATTTCGCTGGTAAAAGAAGACTAGACAGTTTTATAAATTGTGTATTTTATAGTAGGATACACAATCTTTGAAATAAACATAGGTACCTACTATCGAAACGTTGAAAGAAAATTCTCAAGTAAAACATTAAAAGCTGAGATTCTTAAATTGAAATATAAAGCTGCTGTTAATAAACCGTTCCTTAGTGTAGAACAGAAACAGGTCAAATTATTATTTTCCTTAAATTACATCCACAAAGACCTAAAACACCTGAAAAAAGACGAGAAAAATTCCAGTCAACAAATAATTCAAAACTTGGAGTGTAGGTATAAACAGAATAACATTAAATTTAATGAAAAATACACATAGAGAAGCTTTGGGACAGCAGCCCTTGTATTTTTAACATGCTGAATACCATATGAATCCAAGTTGGTCTCCTGCGTTTTTAGGACGTATTGGCTTTGTGAATCCACATCAGTCTCACTACAACGGACTTCATATTTTGCCGTTGCCGGTGTGGATTCACACAGCCCATTGAAATACACGCTGTCCGCCTGTCGAACCATTTTGCACCATTAGTCTGTTAATTTGCGACCACTGAGACTTCACCCGACCCCGAACGCATGTTTGTCTTTGTTAAATAAATTGTACAAAATTAATTGCCTTTAATTGCTTATCAATTGTGAACACACAAAAAACAAATTAAACAAAAATGTTAATCACAACCAATACATTTTAATGAAGATTGTGGATTTCTTTTTTCTTGCAAATTCGCTGCCACTCTTCAACAATTTTTTTATAGCAGTACACACACCGACGTCTTTTTGAGCGGCCTAGATCTTCTAATTTATGTTGGTTTTCTTTTACAGCTTTCTCTTGCACTTCCCTTCTCAACAATTTTTCAACTTCTTCTCTAAATGCTGTTATTGATATAGTAGTTTTTGTAATTTCCTTATAAGCAATATGAGCATTTACTAATGCAGTACTGGTTAGTAACTCTAAGGCTAGCTTCCTGTGCCACTTTAGACTACGCCGGGGTCAAGTATTATAAGACTGTTGGCCCGAAAAATCAATATATTGAAATGTTTTAATACAAGGAAAATTGTTCAAAAAAAAGCTGGAACTATTGTAGGTTAATTAACTTTTTAAGTAAACTGTGGGATTTGGAAGTGTTTTTACTCACTCTTTCGGCAATTTTAAAGAAATTGTTATATCAATAAATAGAAATTAACGAAAGTTTAAATTGAAAAATGGAAATTAGCCTGGATTTCCAAGACGATGTCATATAAACTTTATGTTTATACGGGATTCACGGGGAACTACCCACTCTCAAACTACAACTTTCACTTCTACCTTGAAATTTTACTATGATTTGACGATTACATACTTTGAAACTTGGAACGCAATCAAAATACGAGTTGCCTCGATGAAAACTTGACCAAATGTCATCAAATTAATTGGCGTCCCTTCACTCCATTATTTTAATCGCGATTGCGATTGTTTTGTCCACAGCAAATTTTGATGATACTTTCCAAATATAATTTGATATTAAATTTCCAATAAATAAAGTTATTTATTTTAATATGCGTTATATTTATTGCACTCTATAACATTATTTGGCTTTACTATTTCTTCTTCTCTTCTCTGAACAGTGACCATTTCGTTTGCGTATTTTGTACTTGGCATTAATACATCTCCTTTATCTTTCCACTTTTGAATTACTATTCTTTCTTCACATTCGTCTGCTATAGCTTCTTCAACCATAAGCTTTTTCTCTATGATACTTTGGAGTTGAATTCTCGATTGCATCGTAATGTTCCAAGAAGATGCGTTCGACGTTGCAAAAGTGCGTACGCTAAACTAACTGACGAATAATAATTGTCAGTACAGACAGTCCGGCCTTTATCTAAGAGGTTAGACATGAGGTCCATCATTACTTTAGTTGGCACACTGATATCGCTTTTACTTTTACCACAATAAAATTGAAAATCAGAAGTATGTATGTGTATCCGTCTTTCAAACACAACTTGAATAATGCGATTCAAAATTTGTGACGTTTGTTACTGATGAAGTGAACAAGTGTTTCATCTATTCAAATATACTCGGATGGTATTATGGCATTTTGAAACGATTCACGTAACTTCTCCACTAATGGCGTTATTTTCTGTAGTCTATTTTCTGTAACTTTTTGGTTGTTGTGGAAGGGCAATGTTTGCAAAAGTAATTCAAATCGATTACGGGGCATTGTATTTTTTAAGAAGTACACGCCTTTCTTCTTCCAATATAACTGAATACTAGGAAAGGGGCACAACTCCATCCATAGAATTATGCCAAGGAGTTTTTTACTTTTTTCGAAAAGGTCGTAGAGTTCAGGACGAAAACCAGTGTTCTCTTCCGTAAAACAAAAATTCTGTAGACATTTCCCAGTAGCTTCGAACCATTCAAAACTATTAGAGTCATTATTGCACCTTGTTCAGGAAGAATATAATTTTCCGAGTTATTATCGGAAATGCTTCTTCTATACTGTTATCTATATCGTCTAATTTACGGACATCGACAATCGAAGACGACATTGCAAACGTTGAAGGTCCTGAATCCATATGGCTCTGCCTGCATTTCCTTTCAGGGGCCTAGAATGATGGCTCATATCACTACTAGAGTCAGATTCAAAGTCTGGTTCGTATTCGTCCGATGTTGCATTTCCTTGGAATGGTTCTGAATCCCTATTTTCCTCGTCCGACAGTAGTTCTCCCCGCAGCCTTTGTAGCTGCTCCTCCTGCTTTTTATAACTCCACATGTTACCACTACCAGCGATCAGTTGTGGTTTAAACTGATGCAAGAAAATGGATTTATCCCTTTACCAGTATGCAGATTTCTGCATATCCGAACGGGAATTGATGACACGTTGGATTCACACGACCATTCAGAGCTTTTATTCTATTCAACTGCAGAACTCGTGAAACCAATGTGTCACTACAAAATTAAAGTATTGAAAAGTGTTTTAATATATTGTTTAAATCATTTTTGAGGCCATATTCAAACTCCAGAAGCGTAATTTATGAATTTAAAGTAAAAAAAGAACATTGGCATCTGGAACGCTTTTTCTTAATCTGTGGCGTTAAAATAAGAACAATTTACATTGAGAAACACGTTTAATCGGACAAAATACGTAGTTGCCCTAACAAAAATTATAGTTGGATTTAAGATAGTGTTGCTGTCACATATTTTACTATAAAATATGTCATGCCGATTCTCTTTAATCATGTTGCGCATAGCATCGATGTTTTTTGGAATAGGAACCGATTTTGGTCGATCTTCACGAAATTTATTTCTGGCGGAAGCACGACCAAGACGAAATTCTGCAAACCAGTTATAAACCAAGCGATTCTAGGCATTGTTGTCGTGTCAGGCCTTTACTAAAATGTTAAAAAATCATGCAATGAAAACCTTCATGTAAAATTTCCATTTTTTCACAAAATTATTTTTTTTTATATGTTAGACATTTTAAAGTGTTTTGTATACGTCCATTGTATAATTTTTAAGACTCTCATTGTGTTCCGTTGCAAGTCTTAAGTTTTGAATAGTTGCTATTTGCAACAATTGACTTCCTCCCACTGATTAATGAATTCTGGCCTGATGTGTTTTTGAACACGAAACCGGTCGCATGATAGTTAATAGAATTTCTGACAAAATTGGACCTGCTTTTTATTTCCCTTCATTATTTTTTTTAAATGCTCACTCTAAACAAACTACTCAGCGGTTTTCTGTGCTTCAACAATAACAAATGTTAAATTTTACGCAAATAGTACTGTTAAATCTCGATGACGCCATCTAGTGGTCGTTTGTAAAAACTTAAGATGCTCCCCTCTATCTAAGAAATTTTGGACAAGGTGCATATTTGATAATTTCAATAGTAATGTTGGCAATAATTTAGATTAGATCCAAATAATTTGATGCAAGATATAAATGTAATATTGCCGATTAGATCGGTGTAATAATGTGCAAATAAAGTAACGATAGCATTGTTGCCACTCCGAATAACAACTTTACCGCTAAGAATTTTGGAATGGCTAGTAAAATATAATTTATTTAAACATTTACGATAGTGGGATGATTGGAACATGGATATCTCTTTAGTATATCCCTTGTTTGATTGTTTCTTTTCCATTAAACACTTTAAATTTCCCTTATGGTAATTAACTACTTAATTTGGCAATGCAGAAACATTTACTTGCATTTTTTTTATTATTCCTTTCATTGCCAGGATAATCAAAAGCATATTTGCTCATTGATGAAGTAGTTCTAAGATATACTTCGTTGTATGTTTGGCTGCATATACAAGAGCTACTTGTATACTTATAATGGCAATGTTTTACATGCCGCGATTTATTGGTCGATTAATTGAACAAGTTGATCGATTTTATCGTACCGTGTAAAACAGCAAAAATCGGTACGATTTCTTGAATCTCGTACGATTAATTGAATTGAATAGAACATGCTCTATTTTTGCTACGATTTTCTGACGATTTTTCACTAACTTTGGTGTTTTAATACCAACCCAGTAACAGAAAAGTACCTACGATTTGTTTAGTGTTTTTAGAGTAAAGAGAATAATTTTCGAAAATTTACGGCGATTATTTCTACCGATTTCTTGGTCAAAAACTTGTTCAATTAACTGACCAATAAATCGTGTAAAACAGGCTTTAAACTTGCATAATCTAAAATATTCTTTAGCAGTGAATTTTAAAGTTGTTTTTGAATTTAATCCATATTACAGTGGGAATAAGTGTAAATTTGGACATTTACTACTCATAAGTGGACAAAAAATTCCAGAAAGATACATTATGGAGGAAAAATTATAAACTCATATATTACACATATTACAGGTACTACTACGACAAGAACATAATGTCCAAAGTACACGGAAAACGATACGCTTACAAATTCGACTTTCACGGATTAATGGCGGCCTGTCAGGCGCAAGCCCAAGGTCAAAGTGACGTCCCCACATATCACAAATATCAACCGCATCAAAGCGAATTGGGCGCCGCTCTGTACCCAACCGCTCACGGGGCGACAGCGAAACTACCAGCAATACTACCACCCACGACGCAACACGCACAAAGCGGTCTCTTTCCACCGCCGACTTACTGGCCATACTCCACAAGTTCCTTCGATCCGAGAGGACCCCCATTTAATTGATGTTTTATATAATAGTATTTTACCGACTGATCGAAAGTTTTTATACTCTAAAAAGCCAGCAATTTTTTTAATTTATGTGGGCAGTATAAGTGACATCTTTGACAGATGAGGTTATGTCGTTTTAACAAAGAATCACGCGATACAAATTACGAATATGCTGCTATTTCTTGCAGGCCAAGTCAAATATTGCTTATAATTAATTTGTTATTTAACCTGACCCGAAATAACTAATGCTGGTTTTATGATCTGTGTAACATATTTTTGAAGAAATAATTTCATAGCCTTTTAAAGGATAAAAACATTCGGTCACATGGTATTTTTATAGATAATGATCACCTAGTGAATGGAAAAGGGGTTACATCTCTCATTTTTTCTTCTTAAGAGAAATTGACAAATTGTTAGTTAAATATTATTTTTTTTGTCTTTTAATTTCTTTTGTTTTTTGCCATTATGCACTGTAAAAGTGATAATACTCTTTGTATTAAAAGAAACCTGTTATGAATGTAAATAGGTAAATTTTTTTGACGGACATATTCATATTTTTTATGTAGCAATGTATAATTTTATAGCTGGGGAGATAGGCTTGATATGACCTATAGAATTCCCGGATATCGTTTGGGTTTTATATATTTTTTATATTAAAAAGTCAAAATCAATCGATATTTTTGAACATATATCTTGTTTTCTATCAAGGGTTGACATCTTCGTTGAATAGAACACAGAGAAACCTTTGGGACAGCAACCCTTATAAGAACAAATTATACTAAGAATTACTTGGTCGCTGTCCTAAAATTTTTCTCTGTGAAGAAGTATAAATTGTAATTATTTTAAAAATACAAAGGTCGCTGTCCCAAAATTTGTCTCTGTGAAGAAGTAAACGATTAATAGTGGAAAGAGTTGCTTCTTTTTAAGCACTTTTAAGTTTTTATGTTCAAAAAATTATTTGAATTCATATTCAGCTTGATGAGAAGTACTTAAATTGCTTCTTTTATCTTATGAAGTAATCATATTCCAACTTCTCAAAAATAATCTCATAGGTTCCAAAATTGCCCAACGGTTGTTTCAATATTCAATGCAGATGAGATATAGGAATCATTAATCTTGTAAACCTATCCTTTTCTGGATAAGAGGAATTTTTCAAAAATTTAAAATGCAATACCAGCGTCTTTCAAATCCTGTTTTTGTTTTAGTTCGATTGAAAAATGGGCTTGGATGGTTCTTCTTTATTGGAAGATCTTTTTTCTTCTTTAAAACCAATAGATAGTTGAAGAATTCCTAGAAAATCTGACACTATCAGGGAAACTTCACTTTGATTAAAGCAAGGAACCTTTGGGAATATTTAAAAGACATTTCCACTTGAGACAACAACTTTGGGAGAAGTTATATGTATTCAACTACAGAGAAATAGTACTTTGGAGCGATGGAAACATATATGTATATAGTTGTCAATATCCCTTTTTATCATTGTTGGACTATTTCAAACATTTATGCTTGTATAGTCAAAAGATTTTTGCTTCTTAGAATAATTTATTTCACTCCTTGACGTAAAACATATCCTCTGTACATTATATGAAACAAATAACCTTTTAGAGGATTCTACAACATCCTCGGCTTCATAGCACTACTAATGAAATTTAGAAAATTTTACTTTTCCAAAATCCACCACAAAAGAACAAAAAGCAATTTTTTGGTCTAGAATGCTTGAAAATGAAAGTTGCTTTGATACATTGAAACCTTCACAAGTCAAAATCATCATCAGCAATCTGGGAATTACAGAGCACCCTATGTTCGAAGCTGTATTTTTTTTATTTTGTACATTTAAGAGAATTATTGTTGAAGCTGTTTTCTTTTTTATTATTTTTACAATTGTTTACTTTACCTTGCTTAGTAAAAAATGAATATGTGTCTTTAAATGTAACTAATAAACGTTGTTGGTCAAATAAAGACATCTTGATATATAAAATCTGGCGTTATTTTTTCAAAGAAGCACCAAGCTCCCGGGAAATTTAGACTTCTGATCAAAAGTTCAGGTAAGTTTTATTTGTTACTCATACGAAAATAGTTTCAATTGCATTATTTCTGATCGTATATAAAACAATATGTTATTTTAAATGAGAAAAGTAAAAAAAAACAAATGTCTAGAATGCGCAAATTAAGAATTTAAAGTTAGTCATGTCGAAAAGACCAAATCGATCCAAGATAATAAAAGATATAGTCGACCAACAACTTATTTGCAGCATTAACATGTTTTATTAGTAAATTGCCTGCTTGAATTATGGTTTTATTTTTAGACCATACCTTTCGCTCTGAAAGGAGACAATCAAATTTGATAGATATTAGAAACCATCATTCTCTCGTATCCGAATAATCTATACAGATTTATTTATACATTTACAAAGAAACAATAAAATTAAATAAATGATGGTGAATGCTTACATTTTATTTGAAACGTATCCGGGGAATTATACATATGTATACAGTGCATTTCAGATAACACTGATATTTACATAGTAAATCCTTTATGTGATGTTAATGATTTTGCTACCTACGGGGAGTGTTTAATTTATTTTTTGTTCATATCTAGTTGGAACGGTTTTTATGAGGTTTTAAGACATTTTATGCCTCGGAACAAAAAAATAACGTTAAAAACAAAGAAAAAAACGAGAAAATCCATATTTTTCTCTAGAAACCCATACTCAAACTCCTCAGCAGGTCAACGTGTGAGCCGGCATTCTAGGTAATCACATTGTTGGTCTGTTTTTTACAGACAGTTCACTGAATGCTCAAAAGTATTTGGAATTGCTGAAAGACACAATTCTTCCAGCTATTGGCAATATTCCTGTAAACGGGAGGATCATTTACCAGCACGATGGGGCACATAGCACCACGGAAACTACAAAATTTCTGAATAATGAATTTCCAGATGGATGGTCAATGGTCATCATGGGCTGCTGAAGTGATCGGCAAGAAGCCCTGATTTAAGTCTGCGGGACTTTTTTGTTTGGAGTTACATTGCAACGAGGGTTTTTGACAATATTCGACGTAGGCCCTCTAACATAAACGAATTAAGGCAGAGAATAGTGGAAGCACTTAAAGGAATAACCATGCAAGGTTGATATCTAAGAAACAGTAATATTTGAATACATATAGTTGGTAGTAGAGAATGTGCGCGCAGAAAACGTGTCTGTGTGTCACATGGAGTCGATCTGTCACATTTAGAGCGTTATCGAAACCCTCGAATTCAGCGAAACAGCTCAATGTGCTCCGCTTGAGCAGAGAATTACATTCGTGCATCTAGTGCATACAGGCAATAGCTGAACGACAGTTAGAGCGATATATATATAAGCTTTAATAATCACGTGTAAAGTGTACATATGTATTCTTTAAGATTAAACACTGTTTAAATATTATTACACGTTTTTCACTGACAAAACCCAACAGGTTACGGGCCCAGAATCGCGTTCAAAAGCAATTAGGACACTGTTTAGCAATGTTTGGTCAACAGTTTGAACACTTGCTTAGTTAACTTACTTCAGGATGCAATTTTTTTCATAATTTATTGTTTGTTACCTTTTTATACTAAGAGTGTATTGTTGTTTTAGTTTGAGTAGGTAATTAATTTTTGATAACATTTTGTTCATAGTTGTTTGTTTATCTTATCTATTAAGAGTGTATTTTTTGGTTTAAATAAGTAACAGCTATTTCAAGCTGCAAAATTGTGTCTCATTATTTCTTCTAAAGATTTCTAAAATCGCCGCTTAAGCTGCCACTTTTTTTCTCTAATTTCGACCTTATTCTTTTATTCCAAAGCTTAAAATGTCTCAAAACCTGATGAAAATCGTTCCAACTATGTGTGAACTAGTGATGGGAAAAATCGTTATTTTAAAATAACAGTTTCAACCGAAATAACGGTTGCAAAATAACAGGTTTAGCGTTATTTCGTAGTCTACAGTTCTACACGATAACGCATCATGATTCCACATAGCACATGCGCAACTGCTGATCTTGCAGCATGCTAAAATTTAAATTCAGAAGTTTTTTGTCATATAAATATTTTATTGCGTTTTTTTGCAGATAAATTATAAACTGGTTAATAGATTAAAATAAATTAAGTGATAAACTGTTCACTGTTGTATTATTAGATTCAATACAATCATTTTTACAGTAGCGTTTAATTTCCACCATTTTGACTGATCCTACTGTTATTTTTCTTATATTTAATCTTAGTCGATCTACGAAATGCGAGAACATCTATGTGCTTAAATGCTATATAATAAATATAACGGTTTTATTTTTAGTTTTTATAAGTAAATTTTTTATATAACATCGGTCTTTCATTTTACATTTGATAATTCCAATACATACAATTATTTCGAAAATATGTCAATAATAAACGTCCGACTCGATGTCGACTACCGCCGTAATAACCGTTTGAGAGGATATTTATGTAGGTAGATACGTGATTAGTTATTTTTCTAGGGGAGTTGTAACTATTATCTGTAATAAACAGCGGCTTCGATCAGACAGTCGTAGCGCCACGCAGTTGAGTACGCCGCAACGGCGGTCGATGATATGTTCACAACAGTCCGAAAGCAACCGTGCTGTACCTGTTATTTTCCCAGCGAGATAACAGTTGCAACCGTTATTGGATTCATAACGGTTATAAAATAACAGATAGTTAAATAACGACACATCCCTAGCGTGAACAAACGCTTCCCGTAGGAAAACCATTAACTTCACATAAAAGTTTTACTATATAAATACCTATGGCCAGTGTTATCTGAAATGGATGGACAATTTATGTATTCCGGCCATAAGCATTAATTCATTGTATTTGATATCAAAGTCAAAAACACAAATAATTGAGACAGACACACTTATATAGAGATCAAATTTACAAAATTTTTTTTCAGAAAATGTTAAATTGGACAGGAAAATCTTTAAGCTTAAAAACATTCATTCATTTTTATCCTTGTGGTGCTAAAAATAACTTTATCAGCATCACTTCCACTATTTCAATACAATCTTATCATTAGGTTGTTCGCAAATATAACAAGGAAAACCTATGGTGACAAGTACGTTTTGATTACTCACTACAAACAGGACGAACTGGCGCCTAAGTACAGATATCACAAGCATATCACTTAGCAATGATATGGTACAAATGAACTGGGTTCATTGAAATGAAATAGAGAAATGTGCCATTTAGTAAACTGCAATCTGACGACTTTCTTAGAAGGCAAGGGTGGAAGGCAAATTATCCAATAGTTTCTTTTTTTTTTTCTTTTTCTTATACGCATTTAATTGCATACAAAAAAAATCTTGTACTTTCTCTGCTTCTTGAACAGCAAGTAAGATGGTTTTTGTTCCTAGACTAGAAGATTAAGTTAATTTAACAACTTCATTCAAACATGGCTAAAACTGTATGTTTGTTTGATTGATGATTTAGTACAAAAAAAAAAAAACGCTGATTCCAAAAGAAAAATAAATTGATAAATTATCAAATCTGTTCTTTTCTTGCATTTTACTGATTCAAAGAATTTTTGGGTAATATCTTCAATTCCTTAGAGGTACAGATACATTAAAGGATCCAAATACTTATTCAGTAAAATTGATTTGTATTGTGGCACCATTTCACTCTCGACAAATTTTCCTGAAATTCACTGAAGTTCTTCGTCAAGGGGTATTGGATCTGCTTCTTGTTGAATTCAGAAAAAAAATTTTAAGCTATGTTTGTCAATTCTGAATTACATCCCTTTGATTTGGATATACGGGTTGATTCATTTTAGACACTCACCATGTTGTTTAGAGATTTAAATTGAAGTATCTATGCTATATCCTCTTCTAAAAGTCTGATGTAGCCAATTATTTACATACCTACACATTCCCAGACTTAATAAACGAACACGGGATCTGGTAGACACCAGGGGCTTCCAAATGATTGCGGTATTTGACCACCAACTGTACACTCAATCATCTGATGTGAGAAGCAAAACCATGCAACTTAATTAGATCCACGTGTCTGACTTGGGGTCACTGCTCTTTGAAACACTACTTTAAGAAGAAAGAATTGGAAATTGAATAGAATTAAAAGACGGCCTACAATAGACGTATTTACACATTGCATCATTGCTAAAGGAGGAAGTTGGCTATATAGCAGATATTTAGCTACTTGTAATACGGAAAACAGAGTTATGAATGATGTCTCAGAAGGTTGTATTTGATAATATTGAACTCAACAAGACTATTGTGCACTCAACGTAATTTTGGATGTACCTTAGAGTAATGATCCTCAAACTTTGTTGGTCATACAACAGCTGCTGGTGACCTGTTTTTGAAAGGTCTATGCTTAATAGGACCTAGATCCTAATCAATTAATTGTTACCGCTCAACAACTCCCAATCAAAGAATTCCTGGTTATTGCTAAAATAAGTGAATACAATCTGACGTGCGCATTAGGCAAGTGAATGAATAGGAAAAACCTGTGTTCTTCCTTCTGCAATGCGTTTGTGATTTACACGTCAAAAGCTTTAAGTTCCTTGCGAGACTTCAATGGAATTCCAGCGTTTCACCTGTTTTCAATTGGGAACTTTTAATTTCATAGCTAAAATCACCAAAACAAACCCTTTTTAAAGTACCAAATAGAGACGATCAAACATACATAGGTATGAAATCTGCATTCCCATCCAAAAAAGAAAAAATTAAGCAAGCACCTATTTATTTCAATTGACGCCAGTTAACGTGCAATCACCTAATAAACTCCCATCTAAAACGCATCTTCAGCCGCTAAAACAACTAATTTAACCATCAGTTAAGTGGGTGCGGAGATAAAGACGTCCGTGCAGGAAGCAGCACTTATCGTACCGGCTGGTACGCTTGCACAACAGCGGGCAGTAGAGCTTGTGCCTGTGACAGCAGCATGTTATGAGATGGGCATTACAATTACATATCCAACATTTACCGTCCTGCTCCTATGTGCGTGTCTGAAACCATTTCAGACTGAAGGTGGATTTACAACGACAAGTAAGACAAGTTTGATTTAATGATTGATATATATTTGTAAGAGAAGATTCTATGTGTTGTTTTGTTCCCTCCCTTAACATATTTAAGCAGCTTTTTATATCACTTGAACATAGAAGCTTCATATTTTTGTTCTCCAAATGAAATCTATGTTTTTGCCATATTAAACAATTTACAATTGGTTGGAAAATCTTGCATTAAATGCTTTGCAAAATTTTTGAACTTAAATGCTTTGAATGACTTGTAAAGGGCAATTTCAAGCATAATGCTTACAGAAATTGGTCCAGTAACTTATAAGTAAGGAATCAGATAAACAATATCTTAAAGAAACGTCTTCCTCAAGCTTTGCTCGTTTTAATCAAAACGATTCTTTTCTGGGAATTAAAATAATCCTGTTTTTTGAAACTCTAATTCCCTTTTATTACATAGATTCCTTTTAGTTAAGCATTCAATTTTATTTTTAGCTACAAAAAGATATGTTAATATAATTCCTGATGAATCTTTGAAATTGAATAACTTCCATTGATTGAAGAATGAAGAATTTTGGGTGTTTTAAATGTTATGGTGTTTCAAGAATTAAATGATATCCAAAAAATCTATTTTTCAAAATTACGCACCGTTGCCAGATGTTTTCTGCTCATTGCTACTATTTCATATTTTTTTGCCATTAAATTATATAAAAAAAAATTAAGAGGATATTTAAAAAATTATATTTTTAAATAGACTATTTTGAAAGTACAGCGTGTACCACTGAAGGGTGCAACCTTCTTATATTTTCTTTTTTATTTCTTTCCCAATTTAAAGCAAAATTTCCACAAAAACGCATAGTGTGATTGTAACAAAAGAAAAATATTCACTCCCTTCCAATGTAAAGGCCGCCTGGAATAACAACATTCAATTGAAAAAATTAAAAAATATTAGGCATCTTTTTACCAGAAAATTTTACTAAGAAATGTTGAAAATTCTCCAAAAGAATTCACATCAAAATTAAAAAATATTAAAATTTTGTTTTTCGGCAATTGAAAGCATTAGAGAAAGCATTCAAAAATTAACAAACTGACACAAATTTACTTGACAACCGTTTGATAGCTTACGTTTTATTTCAAATAAAATTGTCCCGGCACACTTTTCTATAAGACAAAAACAAAATAAATTGATATTTTCTGACTTAATAGATTATTCAATTTTAATAATATTTTAGCGTTAACTTTTTGTAAAATTGAATAATCTATTAAGTCAGAAAATATCAATTTATTTTGTTTTTATCGTATAGAAAAGTGTGCCGGGGGATTTTTATTTGAAATAAAACGTAAGCTGCCAAACGGTTTTTCAAAGTGACTTTAATTTTTTATTTTATTTGGCAAACAGGTGGCTTTGCATTTGCTTTTGCCCATAAATAGACTATTTTACGGGAATTTGGGTTCAAATTGGGACATTAGGGCATATTATATTCTTAAATGGGACAGGTTGTATGTCAAGCATTTACTGGAAATGATATCGAAACAAATGATTTGGATAATTCAATTTACATAATAATAATAATAACAATGCTATAACAATATTTAGATTCTTTCGTTTAAAATAAGTATTGTGGTTGACATAAGACTTTTAAGTTTTTTATTGAAAAGATCATTGCACAAAATCTTCAGATACAATTTTCAAAATTTCAACTTATACTCTATGCACTTGGTTATTATGCCGACGTTTCGTCCACACTCTTATGGGACATCTTCATGGATGTTACTGCACACTAATTATTCATCACCGAAATTCTGATCCGCAATGATTAATCTAAGAAAGATATTCAAACTACCATTAACCGGCACACCAACCCTTCTCTGCAGCATCTCCCCTCATCTAAACCTAATTTCCCTAAACAAGTGTACCTACCCTACATTCAAAGTGTCACCGATCGCATCAGCAAGATTCTCTTTAGGAATAACCAAAGCCAATTTCAAATTCTCAGACTACTTTCCCATCAAAGACCGCAATCATCTGGAAGCCCCTGGTGTCTACCAGATTCCATGTTCGTGCGGTAGTGAAACAAAGCGATCGGTCACCAATCGTGTTATTGAGCATGAGTTTTGTACTCGGTTGTTGCGTGTAGCCGAGTCCGCGCTGGCTGAACATAGAAAGCTTGCCACCAAATCCAATTTAACTCTGCCCGAATCTTGTCTCGCAACCCTCACTATTATGGTAGAAAACTCCGTGAATCTATAGAGATCTTCAAACATCCCAAAAATTAATAACCAGATAATTACCCCTTACATCACACGTGGAAATCCCAACTAAATAAACCTCCTAGCAACCGCCACGCTTCATTGATTAGTGACATTCCCGCTCCATTGAGACAAAATAAGCCCTACATCAACCCCTTTGGAGTGAATAGTCCCCAGTCAGTCTGCAGTAACAGCCCTGAAGATTTCCCCAATAAGAAAGTGGATGAAACATCGGCAGAAGCTACGAAAACGACGCGGTTCCAACCCCCAAACCAAGAGTATAGTGTTATTGACGACCGCAGAAGCCTACATACCAGAATCAACTTATACTATTTCTTAAAAGTCAGCTCGACGTCAATACTGCATGTATTCATAGTTTTAAGTATTTTTAATTCGCAAAAATAATCACTTTCCTCTCACTATCAACCAAGATAATTTAAAATTAAATCCACGTACAGTTTAACGCAGAATCAAACACACCAACGCATTGCGTGCGCACAAAAATCATTCCCCAGTATAATTATCAACGTGTGACTTTAATTTATCTCTAATACCGTGATAAATAACGCACCACACATGTATAAGGACAATAAATAAAAAAGAGGATGTTATTTTCCGTCAGAGATTGGACCAAGGCCTCTATGGAACGCAACGTATACCGATAAACTCAGACAGGATCTCCTCTTGAACTATGACAAATTCGCCAGGCCTACACCTCACCAGAACACGACTACCGTCAAATTTTCCATCGCAATACGTCATGTTGAAGTCAACGAATTCAAATCAACTCTTACAGTATATGCGTTGTCAAGATTGGTAAGTATGGAATGTTTATGGTCTAATTAGCATCTGGATCTTCATTTAACCAATTCAAGTATCTTGTTCTGGTATAGAATGAGAAAAAGTTTGGTAAAAGTAAAGGTTTTAAATTAACTTCTGTTAACTTCAAAAGTTTCTTTGAGAAAAGTTACTTCATTGCTTTAAAAAATTTTCTAGCCAAGTAATGAAAACAGAACCTGTCATGATAAAATTTGTTGCAAAGTAATATTACATCACGCGTCAAAATCAACTCATTAATCAGAAGCGGTCACAACTTGCAAGCTGATTTGTTTTTCGAACCATTGACCCGATTTTGATGATTCTTTTGATGAATTGTACGTTAGCTGGTTTGGTTTAAGTATTATGGTTGGTGTAGACGACTTAAAAACAGAAACCAGTGTTAACATGATTCTAGTAATAACACTGGGAAACGAATTTTGAAATTTTGTTAGTGTCATGCATAATTTCTATCAATCTAAAAAATGCTTTTCAGTCACAAACTTTCCTTTTTTTTATTTTTCGCTTGTGTGTAAAGTCTGATGACTCTCGAATGCTCATCCAACAGTAGTCCGCTAACATGGTATGGTTTCACTTCTCCTGATATCTCTTCCCCATTAAGGAAATATCTTGGTGGAACCTCTTGCCATGTTCATCGCTGACATATCCACAATTCATCGAAAAGAAGTCAAGGTTGGAAAGCAAAAAGTGCAGTAGGCTAATAGCAGATTGTTCACTCAATCTTTATAGTCTTCTGGTCTATGGTTACCCAAGAATTTAGTACCAGTCCTTGCAATCCAAGCAACTTTCTCAATGCCTTCAACAATTCCATCGAAAATTTCATCTTTCATCAGTTCTCTAATTTGAGGACCTACGAAAATTCCTTCTTTTATTTTTGCCTTTTACCTCGCTGAATCTATGGAACTTCTCGCGAATATATTTGAATGCATTACCCTCTTGCTTGATTCTTCCCCTTCGCAAAATTTTTCATTAACCCTAATTTCATATGCAATGGAGGCAAATATACTTTAACTAGATTTATCAATGGTTCAAATTTCACATTCTTTATTCCAGCTGCTAGTGACTGAGTGAGGCCAGTCTTTTGCTTTATAATGCAACTCTCTGCCTCAGCTGTCCCGCTCGCACAAAAACCAACAAAATATCCTATATCCAAGTTGTAATCCAAGCAGCAGCGCAACTACTTTCAAATCCCCACATTGATTCCATTGGTATTTTGAGTATTGAATCGCTTGCAGAAGTATGTTCATATTTTCATGATTCCTTCATATGTACAGCACGTGAAATGGGTATTATGAAGAAGCACAGCTTTTAAGCTTAACTTAGACGAATCAATAAACAAGCGCAATTCATCTGGTTGGTGTTCTAATCCAAATGCATTTATAAGACCGTCAACGTCTTTACAAAATCATTTTCCATTGAAAAAAAAAAGTCTATATACGATTTATGTCGGTTTCGAAAAATTGAAACCCTAACATCGTTCGACACAAGACTCCACCCTTGTAGACGAGAAGCAACGACTCTGCTTCAACATTTAATTCTACTTGAGTGATTTAATGTGGTTCTCTTGAAGCATTGCAGTCATAATCAGGGTCAGGTTCCTCTGCAGAAGTTGAGGAAACACTTTCCACTTCCGAATCATCGTATTTTTCCAAATTGCAATTCTGTTGAGGTTTTGGAATGGGAAAATCCACTGAATATGGTACACGACGAACCGCTGAAGAGATGAAGTGGAATAGGAAACCGAGTTCCTCTTCTTTGATGTCATTCCTAACATCAGTGGTGTCAGATAGAAATACCAGTCGGTTATATGATCTTTGGGCTCCTTCCAAAACATAGGAATAGCAAAATTCATTACACGATTTTTAGATGCACATCTTGCAACATATATGCAGCACCCAAACTTTGTCTTAATTCTTTACATTTATGCCAAAATACAATTCATACGCTTTTTAAGTTAAAGGAGTTAAATAACGTCTCTGTTTAGCGAACGTAAATACACCACAAACATAGCGAAAATAATCACTTTTGTTTTTACATTTGCGTGATATGTTATTTTTAACAGTGGATTAACTTAACCTTACAAATTAATTGCAACTTTTGACAATTATGACACCACTGCTATAACAATGAATACCGTAACTTTAAAAATTTGAATTTATTAATTATTTGTAACAGAGTTATGACAGCTGTGACATTACTCTAATGATATTAATGACAAAACCACGTCCCTTAATTGTCTCCTAAGTCTTCCTTTGCAATATTTAACACAATGCTAAGTTACAATTACAAAAAGCATATTTCTGCATCTCAAAAACTGTAACCAATGGAGATGTTTTGCTATCATTTTCAAATTTAGCATGATAAAATTAGTCAAAATTGTTTATTTACGTTTTAGGCACAACAACATTGTTGCTCGGTATAATCCAATTGTAGACTGGCTCATTTGGCTGGAATTGTCTAAACTCTAACCGTAATTTAATTAGAAAATTGAAACAATTTTTTTATTAAATCAAATTTTACATAGCGTTGGATGAACAATTGTTGAAATTGTTTTTATAGTACGTTCAATCAAACGATTACGCAATTTATACACCAAACAATTCACATACATACATAGCTGCACAAAACAAATATTTTTGTTGATTTAGCGCAGGTTGCTTTTGATTCATGAATTGTACGAAAAATAAGTTGGTTTAAAATGCGATTTTGTTCATTCAGCCAAATGTAGTCAACTATGCATTAGTTTATCACACAGATTATTTTTCTTAGTAAAGGATTGGAGTTGTTCCCCCAATTTGTGGAATTTGAAATCAAACTGTAGCCCAAGTTTTTCTGAAAATGTATCTTTTGAATGGACATGATCTCTTTTTCTAATGAATTAATCTAATTTTTGATTGACATGTTAACCATAGACCAGAGATATCGAAACTTTTAGCTTTCCTAGGCCACGTTGGAGGAAGACGAAAATATACCTAATACTAACGATATTGATATTTCTTTTGCACCGCCCTCGCTTCTTGGGCCACATTATATTTATTGTGGGCCACATGTGGCTCGCGGGGCGTGGGTTGGACGCCTCTGTCATAGACCATATAGCAAATATGTTGGCCAACATCCATAGGTCTTCTTACACTGTTTTTTTTTCGTATTTCCATTAAGCAATATGTTTATCACAATGGATTTTGTTCTGAACCTTTTATGGTTATATCTGGGATTACCCAGGGGAGCAGTTTGGGCTCGAAATTTTGAAATATTTGCAGGAGATCTGGCATAAATTGTCATAATTAGTAAAACATTTAATCGATTTTGGTTGTTGCTGTCCTCTGATATTTATACCCAGGCAAGGTAAAAAAAAAATAATTTACAATACTTTGTAAGATCTTAAGTAGATAATTTATATTGTCATTGGGTGTATAGATTAAAAAATATGCAACAATATAGCCATAAAAACTCGTCAAAACTGAATCAGTTGTTCGCGGCCAATTCTCAGTGATATGTTGATTTATTTATAAAACGAATGTTTTCAGCTGTGGAAGGACGAGAAACTAAAATGGAATGCATCTGATTATGGAGGCATAGAAAAATTAAACATGGCGGACCATGAAATCTGGCAACCGGATATGTTCCTGTATAATAGGTATTGTAACGCAATTAAACTTTATAAACTTTTTGCTCGAATCAAAAAAGATACTTTTAGAAAATTCATTTAGTGTTAATGATGCTTAAATCAAAAAATTACAATTAGAGTTGGCCATGTTTACGCAAAACGGATGTCGTACACCAATCTATCAAATAAAATTAATGGCCAAGTCTAAATAAAAGGGAACTTTGATCATAGCATGATATTTGCATTTTCAGTGGAGTTAGCACAGCTATAAGCAGTTTCAATTCCCATTGCCTTGTATATAATAATGGAGAAGTCTTATGGGTGCCTCCATCCCAGTTCACAGTACTATGCGACTTGAACCTAAAATATTGGCCTTTCGATACCCAAAACTGTTACATGCAGTTCCTTTCGTGGACACATCACGGCAACGAAATTGATTTACAAATTTACAATAATGGATCTGCGCCAGAGGTATCAGTTCGAAAAATTATTTCAGCTCAAAAATGCTACAATAAGAGATTTCTAGGTGGATGAAATCATTAAAAGTACTGAATGGATCATCGATGACACTTCAATTAAACACGAGAAGAAGATATACGACTGCTGCAGCGAACCATATCCTTTTATAACTGTTACTATAAACTTGATAAGAAGGTCACCATCCTACAGTGCCTTGATCATCACACCCGCTTTTGGTGAGGTAAAACATTTAGAACGAGTTATTTTGAGACTGAGAATATTTTCCAGTTATAATTGGATTGATCTTGGCAACATTTTGGCTACCACCACAAGCTGGGGAGAAAATTATTTTAAACGGTTGTACCGCTATTATTGTTACTTTATTTTTGCTGTATTTCACTCAGAAAATACCTGCAATGGGATCACATACACCTTTAGTTGGTAAGTACTCTAAACCATTTGTTATACGATTTCTTTTTCTGAAATCTTATCATTTTAGTATTCTTCTATAGTAGTTGCCTCTGGGTAATTTGTTTCTCAATGATTGGTTCCGTGATAGTCATACTACTGTCAAGATCACAACATGATAGACCTCTACCTTGGTTGATTAAACAACCTCTCACAGGATGCGTTGGAAAATGGCTAGGGCTTTCGAGCTACGTCAAAAATGTAGATCTTAAATCCTGTTATAAATACCAAAAATTCCCAAACTGAATCTTTCGATTTTTAGTCAACCAATCTAAATGTTACTGTTGAAGAAATGCGTGATCATCAAGTGACAGATTTTGACGAGAACGGACTTGGCGATGATAAGCAATTCATAGCGTCCAGATCCAAGATACAGTACCAAAGTGACTGGATCTTATTAGCCGTGGCTATTGATAGGATATCGTTTATTTTTTACAGTTTTCTATTTTTAATATTGAGTCTTTCTTATTCGATTTAAGGATCCGTGTAAACGTTTTAAATAGGGAAATAAAATTAGATGAATTTTTAGTACATAATATAGAGTTTGCGATAGTCCATTTTCCCTTATAAACATTGCCCTTATGATTAAAGCGAGGTAATGTTTCTGCGCGGCATAGGCGTATGCTTCCTTCAGTAAGTACAATACCAAAGAATAAGTAATAAATCCAATAATAATAACAGAACCAATTAATACCTAATATTATGTGACTGTGAAAACCACGTAACCTGTCTTGCGTGCTTGGTTATAGATCGGTCGACCGTAGGCGCAAGAAAGACGGGAAAGAGCGTCAAAAGGAAGCAAAGGAATTTCACGGGACTCGCGAAAAAGAGGGAACCAGCTAAAGGGTTGCAATCTAGCTAGATAAAAAGAGCGCAATTTTTCCTATAAAATAGGCGTAATTTTGTTTGAAACGGCGCTCGCAAGTATATTAACAAGGCCTCTGTATTTTCAAAATTTATCGTCGTAAGAAAAAAAAGATACGTGGAACGTGGTATTGCGGTTGTCGAGGCAAGACGTTAGATTTATGATTCTTTATCGGAGAGTAGACATAGACATAGAACAAATCCGGAAAGTCATAGATAAACTTATTTACTGTGCCAGCAAAGGGTCGTTTTTAGCCTTGTTCACATTACACATTTTAAATGAATAGTTATATATTTATAACGAATAACATGTAACACAAAACGGACGCTCCACAAATATGTTTTTAACAATTAAGTTATGTTACGTTATAATCTAAAAAATGTCTTAAAACGTAACAGAAAATGCGCTACCGCAAACTTTGTAATGTGTTTTTCTCTTTAATTTATTATACGAAATACAAATGATACTTTTATACACATCACTTGTTTAAAAGTTTTTTTTTTGTAGTAATAAGACAAAATCGTAGACTGTTCTATTGATGAATTAGGTTATGTTGCAACTATTTTGAAAGAAGCGCTAATTTTCATCCGTCAATGATATGAGCCGTCATTTTGAATACATATTACTTTAGACAATATACAACGTGTAAAATTATGTTCAAGTATACAAGGTGTTTAGTTTTTTAAATGGAATTTCGTACATATTATTGCATTTTTTGATGCCTCTCTTCAGTTAATTCTCAAATTAAAAGCGTCGCTTCATATTGGAAGAAGAAGACAATGCCGCGAGGTGGTCACCATCCTCTAATACCTTGCGGACATGAAACGACTTGTACGGAAAGATTTTGCCGGTACCTAGTTTGTCTCATAGCTATAGGTAAAGTTACTGCAACGTTAGGCACAAATAATGCTTTTCTTCGAATTTAGTCAGCTTGGTCGCCTTAAGTACTTATCTTTTGCACAAAGACGGAGAAGATTCCGATGAATCCTACCAGTACTTCAGTACGGAATTGCATAAGATAAAGGAACAAATACTTCACATGAAGGTAAGGATAAATACGCCACTCTACAGGACATTGTTAAGTATTTAAGTCATACAACTTTTAAAGGATGAAGTACGTGACGTTTTTACCTCAAAGGATGACACGGAAAGAAAACTAGAAGCAATAGAACAACTGTTGAAAGATTTGAAGCAAGCATCTCAGAAGGGAAGCCAAAAATGTACGTTACAAGATCGGTTATATCACTTGTTCAATTTATAACATGCCAAAATCTATGTAATATTGTGTAAATAAATTCTCCATGTACAATTAATTTTTCTTTAAATCAACTACCTATAATTGGTATTAAAATAAGTATATATAAATTTTTAGAAAGAACGTGATTTTGAAAATATAATTAGTTGGTTTAGAGGGAAACTGTAATTGTAAACCTAGACTTGTCGAATTGTGTCGAATATTGTATTTTGACACTTTTGGAATGCTCTTGGAATTCTGTTTAAGGTCCAGCAAGACGCGAACCGAAAGAGAGCAAGGCAATAAAGAAAGAAATTACTGAGGCTTTAAACCTGTACGCGGATGACAAGACTGGGAAAACTGATTTTGCATTGGAATCAGCAGGTAAGTATAGACATTTGAGTTAGTGAAACTGAAAGGTCAAAAAATGTTTTTTCAAAAATAAATCGCCTCCAATTTTTCTCTTATTTTCAGGAGGAAGTATAATAGAAGTTCGTGATACAGAAAGCTATCCCGCATCGGATAAAATTATATTTTGGGGTGTAGTGATATGCACCAAAGCAAATTCCGCAAGGGCTATCTTACAAGTAACGTTAAAACAATCTAAATAAGCAATCAACATTTATTCTGACTGATTTCAGCCTGGAGCACTCCCGGGTGAATGTTGGGCTTTCAAAGGATCGAGAGGCTGCGCCATAATACGACTTTTGGGTAAAGTGCGCATAACAGGAGTGACCTTAGAACACATATCCTCAAGCATGTCACCGTCTGGAGAAATCACCACAGCTCCTAAAGATTTTACCATAAAAGCAAGAAGAAACTTTCGATCAAATTACAAAATTAATAACTACAATATTGTAGGGAATGAAATCGATAAACGATGACGATCCAGATTTTCTAGGGAAATTCACTTACAACATTAGTGGAAAACGATTGCAATATTTTGACGTCTCTAATTGTGAGAGGGCGTATAGTCTCATAGAATTTAAAGTTTTGAGCAATCATGGGCATCCAGATTTCACTTGTGTCTACAGGTCAGAATAACCCTTTTATATACGTTTAAGGTGACTTCTCTTCTTTTCTAGGCTAAGAATCCACGGAGAATTGCAAGGTTGACAAGTGACCTGTTTTGCTTATCTTCATTTGTGGATTTTTTTTTTATATTTTATAATGCGAATGGTTTTTATAATAAAGAATTTTATATTATTGTGTTTATTTTCCTTTGCATACTATTTCCAATATAAAAATTGCGAAGAAGATACTTAGATACATCAAAGAATCTTAATAAAATTTCCTTAAGGTATCTGACGATTATTTTTATTCGCCGTAAGAAAAATACAAAATATAAGTTAAATAGAATCATGTAATACGAGGGATGATCGTAAAATAAGGTTCCCAAAGCCCTACAGCAGCAATAAGACGTGTTAGGCGAAATCCGACAACATTGACGTGTGCAGCAGCTCTCCCACTCTATATACGTACCACTCCCGTCTCGCTACGCCGCTCAGTTTTGGCTAAGTAGCCATCCGAGATGGAACTTCCGATCACTGGCGGTCGGACGGAAATTCACGATGAAGAGCGGAGCGGAAGACCATCAGTTTCAGAGGAAATCGTTGAAAAGGTCGAGAGCATACTGCTTGAAGATCGGAGGGTCACCATTCGTCAACTCGCTCTTCGGATTCCTGAGATTTCCTACACCACAATTGAAAAGATTTGACCGAAAAACTGGGCTACCGCAAGGTGTGTGCGCAAGCAGAACGCTGCAAGTGTGCCCAGGCGTTTCTTCAACAATGTCAAGACAACAAGGAGGAACTTTTGGACTCCATTGTTACGGGCGACGAAACGTGGGTGTTTCATTTCACTCCCGAAAACAAGCGACAATCATGCGAATGGCACCACTGAACTTCGCCGAAACCAAAGTTTAAACAAACGCAGTCTGCTGGCAAAGTCATGGTAACCGTCTTTTGGGAGAGAAAATGGCTATTGCTAGTCGACTTTTTGCCTCCTGGGACGACAATAAAATCAAACAGGTATTGCGATACACTGACCAAACTCGGACGGGCGATCCAGAACCGCCGGAGAGGAAGACTGACTACAGGTGTGACGCTTCTTCACGACGTCTCTCGTCAAACCCAGGAACTGCTGACAAAATTTGGCTGGACTGTCATGCCCCATCCCCCCTACAGTCCGGACCTAGCTCCAAGCGATTACCACTTGTTTCCGAAATTAAAGGAACACTTGGGTGGCGTACGCTTCGGGACCGACGATGAAGTCAAAGAAGAGGTTATTGTATTCTTGAAAGGACTGGTGGCAGAATTTTACGACATGAAGATACAGAAGTTGGAGCACCGTCTGCAAAAATGCTGAGATAGAAATGGCGATTATGTCGAAAAATAGTTTAAGTTTTTACCTTAGAACGATGTGTAATGTTAAGGAAATAAAGAATGCTGTCTATTTTTAAAAAATATGGGAAGCTTATTTTACGATCATCCCTCGTATTAATCTCGTATAATATCGAATTATCCACCTGAACCTCCAAACCTTCCAAAATAAGAAAGAGATATGAAATATTAATCTGCCGTAGCCTTGTACAAAGCGCTTCACTGAAAATTGCAAACTATCTTGTGCAAATCTAAAAATTTGATAACACAAAATACACAACATTTTTAGTTAGGTTTACGTACGATATCCTATACCTAGAGGAGAAGAAGCTAATATGGAAACCCCTAATCCAATAAAATGCGGATAACGTTATTTAGCACCAAACAATTTTGACGTCCAACAGAGAAAACATTCAACAGATGGTGCAATATGCATATTTTTCGACGCAATTTATTGGAGACTATAAAGTGAATTATAGATTTAGTGTATGATGTGCCAATTAGAGACACATAATAAACATTCTGGTTATGAAAAAGATATACACATACGAAAAGAAAATGTCTAGCTATACGAAAAAGCGTACATGCGACAACGGCAAACGCGAATGAGTGATTTGTCACAAGCGGAGGGGTTAGCGGCAGTCGACAACTTACGACGGTTATCGATGTGGTTAGTTACGAGGTAGACTGCATTAGGTGCGGACGATTTAAGTAAGAATTTCTAGAGTATTTATTTCATCAGAATCTGTTTTTATTTTCGTCTTTAGAATTCCTTATTAGTTTCGTCTAAGCTTCGTAGCAACATCAAAATAAATATGCGAAACTTTCATTTCCAGGCAACCATGACTTCAAATTATTACGTGCGTTTGCACATAGCAGGCTACATGCCAACACTGTTACAAGCGTACTAACGACCCGCGTCGAATCGATTAGATTCCACTCAATCCCCTCCTCGCTCTCTCGTCGTACATATATAGATATAGCTAATTTCACATTTTCGCAACGTGTATATATCGTGGGTATATTATAAAATCGGTCATTTTACAAAATGCTTAGGCAATTTAGAAAACCCCGGCGTATTGAAAAAAAAAACTATCAACCTGGGAAATTTCACTTAAGCTACATTTACATAATTTACGATTTTTAATCATTGGCAATGCAGCACCCACTAATTTCAATTAATCTGGCGTCCTCTATTAACTACATTGATTACTATAATTAATTCGATAACGTAGAGTCCGCTATATTATTGACCGAGTTAGGGGGTCACATGATAACGATTGATATATTCACTGTTCAAATATAAACTTAACCTAATCCACCTAATCACAATCATTATCATTACGTAGCACGTTTCAACATGGTTTTAACGTTACCCAAAGATCATATTACCAAACACCTTGTTGCTGGGCTACAATCGTGCTATTCCAAAACGACGCATGCGTCAACTCTACGCATACATACTAATTGAACGTGGAGCTTAGTTTACAAACTTCTCCGCCTCTGTCAAAATTACGATTATTAATTTCAAACATTGTGAACCGACGCCTTTGAACACCTTTGTTATACCAATTGCAACTCTTAATTATAGTTACTAATTTTGAAGTTGTGAATGTACCTTTATTTTACAAAATGCTAGGAATCTTGTTAATCCTATTTACACTTCTATTTTCAGAATTTAACTGGTAAAATAATTGAAATCAACAATAAAATCAACGTTATAAAAGAATGCAATTTAACTAAAGAGAAACGTTTATGAAAAAACTTTCTGGCTGAATTTCACGCTGCACGTGTAACTTGGAATTATACAAAATATTACTCCCGGAATGTTAAATATTTGTTTAGTAGATAAATATTTAACAAAATACAAATAAAGATTCTGAAAAAATATACAGAGTTTCATTAAAAAAATTAAATGACATTACTCGAAATGGCAAAGAAATCGTCGACGAACTTGTAGAATCTATTTTATATAAAAAAATTGTGGATGTACTATCTGAACTCAAAAAATACTCAATTGAATACAATTTGAATCACTGCTCTAGCGTGTAAGGCGTTTAAGATAGCGGCCGTGAAAGAAACATTTCTCAAAAATCTCAATTATCAAAAATTAGCTCAAACACGAAAATTTATTCAGAATGTACCATTTAAAAAACAAAATTTGTATCGTATGCAGCGGAAACTGAACATTCTGTATATCTGAGCATAATTCTATGTCGTGTAGGACTTGTCTCTGAATTTTTTATTTGAAAACTCTAAATTGCTCAGGTGGACATACTGTATAGGTCATTATTTTGAATGGATATCAGAGGAAAGAAATAACATTTTAGTTATAAGTTCTGAACCTTTACATCATTGTACATAATTTACATAATCTATAGCTTGTGGTAATTGTGAAAATAAATTAAAAATTCAACCAGATTCAAACTCACCGTGCCGATCACTACGTGTTAGAGCCTGGTGTAGATGCTTGGCTGTTAAAAAATACGTTGAATCGACGTTACTTCTAATGTTCCGTTTTTTCATTTTCTAAATTTCAATAAAAACTTGTGGTAATTGTGAAAATAAATTAAAAGTTCAACCAGATTCAAATTCACCGTACCGATCACTACAAGTGTTAGAGTCTGGTGTAGATGCTTGGCTGTTAAAAAATACGTTGAATCGAGAGGTTACTTCTAATGTCCCGTTTTTTCATTTTCTAAATTTCAATAAAAACTTTATATTTACACACACAACTTGTATAACTTAATTGCTAAATTCACTGAAGACATAACCACCTATAAGATAGCTATAATCAGCTGACGTTTAGGAACCAATAGGATAATTTTTAATTTCTTGGTTATGTTAACATCTATATTTTTTATTTTTTTATATCAGAAAACTCATAAACGGAAAAACAGTTTCTTTTTTAATTTAATACTGTAATTAGGGCGTATTTTTGAAAACATTGAACAAGTAATAATGTAATAAAATTCGGTCTCATTTGTGAGCAATCATGGCGGCCGTTTAATTCCCTTGTAATACCAACATATTCAATCTCCAAATTAACTGAAAAGTTTTACACAAGAAAATGAGAATTTACCAAACTAAATTTAAAATCTAAACAATCCTAATTGCTTTTAATATTGAATATATTAATGTTAAAATTTGACCGAAAGATTCTATACATTTACAAATAATAAGAACAACTCAATTTAACAGTATTTTATTCATTTTTTTAACGTATTTCACATAAAACAGCATTCATATTATCTTAATCTAATACAACTAACATAACAAATTTCAGAACGTTAAAATGAGATAATCAAACAAGCAAATTTTGTTCCCACAATTTCATCAGATTCTTCGTTGTCTCATATAGAAATGATCATAAGTTTGTTGTATGCGTCTAATGAGTTGCTCGTTATTTTCTCGAACGTTCCGTAACTTCTCCATTAATTGATTAATTTTATTAGCAAGCACAATTCTCTTACATTTCAACGTGGCGACTTTTTCCTTCATACCTTCCAGCTGATCGATTATCTCATCGATTCTTACTATTAAACTTTCTTTCAAAGCTTCTATGAAATAGCTTAAGAACGTAGTATTCTTCATATTTACCGGTAAAATTTCAATTCAAACGTCAAACAAACAAAATATACTTATAAAGTACTGAAAATTTAATTATTTCACTGATTTTAAGTGGTAAACAGCAAAAAATGTCGTTTTGGCTTGGCTTGAAGCTTGAGCTAATTTGTGTATTTGACCGGAAATGTTTTCACATGAAAACAGCTACTTGACAGGAAGTAAGTAAAATAGCACCATCTATGTTGTCATCAATAATTAAACTATGTTTGAAATATAACGATTTTAAAAAGTAATTTTCACGGAATATCGAAAATTTAATATGCAATAATTAAACAATCTGCCAATCTCGAATGATTATAAGTTTTATCACTTAATTTTAATTTTTTTTAACATTCTTACCTTCCTAGTATATAACATAAAAAAAAAATTAACTGTTGGGGAGCGAAAGCAGCTGAGAGTTTTTAGCTATGTATGGTCACAGTGTATAATCAGAATCAGTATCACCTCAAAATAGCAGGGGCAGCAAAAGTAGACAGGTGTATACAAATTAAATTTAATAACATGAGATGATCCCAAACAAGAATATAGTGGCAAATTTAAATACACGACCTTGCTATAATTCCTATCTGAAATATGATTTATTATTCAACATTTTTTTTCTAAAAACTGCTTGTATTTTTTTTATAAATTGCCAAAATAATCAAAAAAACAATATAAAAGATTAACACTGGTATTCGTGGTGATTCCTTTACTATATTAAGGGGTACTCAAATAACGATAGATTTTCTTTTTTGGCAAATTATGATTATTCATAGTTCATTATATACCTAATACGTATGACCAGTATTATAAATAGAGCGAGCACTTTTTAAATTTCGCGGAGCATTTAAGTTGGTAGTTCCGGCAATAAAGGATATATTTGTCTATTACGTTAAGAAATTGGCGTATATGTTATTTATTGCCGGAACTACCAACTTAAATTATTCGCGAAATTTAAAGTGCCCGCTCTAATTATAAATTTCAAACTTCCATATCTCAACTCAAAAAAAAATAGTACAGCGACAATCTAAAATAGATTTTGAAGTTGAAGACTAGTAAAATACGAAGCCATTTTCGGAAATATAAAAAAGTTCCGTTTCCCCACAATAAATTCATAAATTTGGCCGAAATGGCAGTTTCTTAACCATTTCACCTAAAGTTACTCTAAAACCTGACGTCCTTGTTTATAAATCTATTTATAAACAAGACTGACGTGTTAGACAATTTCTGGGATCGGATTTGTTTTCAGCATCAAAAAATCTGCAGGATTCACCCTGTCGTTTCTGTAACTGACAAAATCTCTAATTTCGCAGGCCTGTGATTGTTTTCAATAAAGAAAAGAAATTAAACTATCACCTTTTGACCTATGACTCTAATAAATTTAAATAATTAACACTAGATGGCGCTAAAATTCTAGATTTTAAGTATAGTGCATTTCTTTAGAAAAAAGTACATTACGTCATTGAAACATTATTATATAAAACGAATTAAACCAACAAACGCTAGCTTGCAATGGCGACGAAGGAATACGCCTGCTTAGAAACTCTGAAATGCAAATTTTTCCGGGGAAAATATGACGTAAATATACTTTTCTCTAACGAAATTCGCTATAAACAAGAGCTAAAATGAAAGTTAAATGTTTACTGGCGAGAAATAATAAGAAAAATCGATATTTAAATAAATATTTATTGAAAACTCTTTAATAACAATTATACAACAGCATAAATTTGTTCGCACAAACAATGACAGGCACAAAAACAGTTCGATAAAATAAAACTTACCATTACACAAATCAACTAACTAAAGGTGAGCAAAGAGAACTTGCAATACTGCACAAATTATCAGCTTGTATAAAAAAGAATGAGACGAAACAGGTAGCAGGTATTTCGGAATGATGGTTAATAAATACATCAGATTAAAACATGAATAGGTTTTCGTAAGAATTAGATGCTATAGTTATAAATTTATGTGTGCTTTACGAGATATTACGTAATGTTGTTAAACTTGTTATTTGTAGTGATTCTTCAATAAATCAAATAAAATTAATGAAATTTTTTGAATGAACATAAAAGCGATCCTAAAAATTATTTTAACATGAACCAAAAACGTTGAAAAAGCTTTGAAATACTAATTAAAGTATCTTTTGCTCCTTTCCTAGCATTTTATTTGTCATGGTGTAGGGAATCTGATCGTCTAAAATCCGGGTTCTAAAGCTCATGGAACGATATTCTAGTAATAAGTAAATGTACGGAAATATTCTATTTTGTATATTTGCAAGTATATTGTTCTAATTAAAGCATATTTAATCAAAGTTATCTCCTCTACAAGGTAGAGAATAGAACAAATTAACTAAATACATTTTGTTCTACTTATATTCCTTAGATAAGTTGTAAATGCATTTACCTAATTTGACATGAAAAGTTTACGCAGCAATTTTTAAAGATTGTAATTGTTACTTTCTCCTCTATTGGCTGGAACATAAAGATTTCGTATATTATTAAAAGTACGATAAAAAATAACTGGAACTAATACTGTCACTTACGAAGGGAAGAAAAATATATTAAGATATAAATCAATCTAGTAATTGATGAACACATACAAGAAAACAGTATAATAGGATGTATTAATTTGTAAAATACTAAGCATTAATACTGGGGCCACACTAACGTCATTAGACGTTAATGTAGTCCCAGCATGAAAGAAAACGATGTGCGTGAAGTTAGGCACGTATATTCGCATTTCAAATTGAATAAATGTTTTCCTACTTAGAAAAATAAACAACGACCAATGACGTGAGCAGATCATATAACTGGAGTATAACTGCAGTATAGTAGACTTGCGTTTTATGCCTACTTGATTTATACGAATTTGTGAAATAAAATGATGGGTGCTCATAGTCGTATGTAGTTTGATTTTGATAACTGTTACATATTTACATATTTAAACAGCCCGTGTGTGTGATTAAATTAAATGATCAGGAGTGGCGTAACGCCGTGACGTCACCGTCACAGTGAAAATCACTGTTATTGAGATTATTATAACCTCACATTTTCGATATATTAATGCCTGTTTTAACACTTCGCGATTTGTTGGCCAATTAATTGAATAAATTGATCTTCAATTTAATTGTGCCGTGTAAAACACCAAAAAACCGGTACGATTTCTTGCACAATTTATCGTACGATTAATTGTATTGAATAGAACATGGCTTTATTTTTGCCACGATTTTTCACTAACTTTGCTGTTTTAATACCTAGTAACAGAAAAATATCTACGAATTTTGTTTTTGTTTTAAAGTAAAGTGAGGTTGTATTCTATTGACATCAAGAAGACAGACGCTGACGCTGACAGACGCTGAGTGTATAGAAACAGAATAAAAAGAATACCTAAGGCAAAATTACACACGACGAAGGAAGGTGTCTGTGAATACGAAATTTATGTTGGATAAAATGAAATATTACTGATCGCTACATCTTTGTAATGTCAGTTGTCAAAGTTCTTCGCTGCTTTAGGTTGACTGTTTGGTTTCTTGTATTTCTCGTTATATTTAAAAAAATATTTTTATTTAGCATATTGCATTAAAATTGCTCTTGTCAGAACACGATTAATACGATATTTACGGAGAGAAGGTATTCTTTTTTCAATTTTGATAATACAATTGTACTTATTAACTACTATTCCAAGATTATTACATCTCTGATATGGCTGAAGAAGGGACCGTTAAGCAAGGTGGAGACCATCTCATGGGTTGATCAAAAAATCCTCAAAGGAAACGCATCAGCAGTGGGCAAAGACTAATGGCTTATAATTTATATATATACAGTCGAAACAGGATAAATCTAGCTATCAAGCTAACCTCCAAGCGGCTAGGGCTTGGTGAAGCAACTGTATGAAAGATTGGAGTCTACGGGAACTGTAGGTTCACCTCCAAAGAAACGTCAATGAACAACAACTTGCGAAGCTTTGGATGATGCACAAAAGTCCGCAATTCGCAGACATATACATTCGTTTTTCTTAAGGAATGAATTACCAACATGCACTAAAGTATTAAATGTAAATGTAATACTTTGTAACAAAATCATTTTATCAAACTTGATCACAAAAATTACATCGAACACACCATTGCCGAAGAAAATAAGATGTATGAGCTGGATAACATCGTAGAAGATATGATGGAAGAATTTATTATTACCGCTAATACTAGATCATCATGGGAAATGTCCTCACTAAGTGATGCTTCTGAATTATTAACATAAAAAAAAAATTAAGTAATTTGTACATATCTATAAAGTTATGATTATTGTAGCTATTTTAAAACAGAACTATTAAAGTATCTCGTAGAGACTATTTTATTCAGAAATATGTTTGAATACGTGATTTATAATAAAATATAGAATATGTCTGAAATAAAATTGTTTCAATTTCTTTGGTTTGATTAAATAAACTGAAATAAACGTATATTTGTATATTTTTCTTAAACATTTTACTGAAACATTTGTCATTAGTATTTATAGTTACTTTCAAAGAAATTGAGAAAGATTATAATAGAACTGACATTTTACTTTCAAATTACCCGCCATTATTTAATCGAGTTAAATTTTGGCAGTGTTATACAGACGCCGATTGCAGCGCTATCTACTATATTCTTAAAGTGAATGGACTACACTTGTAAGAAATTCTCTCGATTTTCATTTCTAAAATATAATAGTAAAAATGTGCTTCAAAAAGAGTAAAAGAATTTTATTTCAAGGTTAATTTCGAAAATTTACGGCGACTGATGTAATGAATAATTTGAATTAACCAACCGAAATCGAAGTAACTTGAGCTATATCTGCGTCCATACCAAAACATTGAACAAAAGCAAATAGCCAATCTATTTTTATAAGCAGATGAACATTTCCTATTTAATAATTTTATAATTTCTCCATTCAACTATGTATTAACGAAACTAAACGACTATCCACGATCATTAAAAACTCAAATTTATTATAGAATGTAAAACGGCATATTTCTACCGATTTCTTGGTCAAGAACTTATTCAATTAATTGACCAATAAATCGCAGCGTGTAAAACAGGCTTAAATGGTATTTTCTAAAAATTCAATTTCATTAATGTCTCAAATTTTAAATTAGAAGAGATTACAATAATATGTAAATTACTGCAAGGGGACTGCAAGTGATTAAACAGATTTTAAACGAAATGCGAATATGCGCCTATTTTAGAAAACAAAGCAGCTGTCTATTTTTTACGTTAATAGACTACGTAATATTGAGAATTTTCAAAGATGAGCACGTGAAATAATTAACACAAACTATTATAAAATCATCGAGCTTATTTATTAAAACTAAAGAAAATAAATTATTTATATTAAACAACAAAAAATAAAATGGAAAAACGAAAAAGATACCATAGATCAATTTGTCTTAAATACGCAGGAAACATTAAATTGAATCGAACAAGAAATAAACAGTATAATAATATTAAAAAAATTACTTAGTAGTTGTGACCAGAATACATCTTCTGCACCAAATTAACAATGCAGATAAACTAACAAGCGCGAATCATATTTACTGGAGAATGTATAAAAAAATATATTATATGTAATACATATATTTTTTTTTTAATAAGAAATTCGAAACGGTACTACTAATCGTATAGTTCAATGGTATCGTAATCAATTGGCTTTGGATCGCGAGGTTTACGTGAATACTTCAGCCCGAGTTGATCGGCTACCTTGTTGATTACTTCCAAGGCGTAATCTAGCTGCTCCTTCGTGTGGGCGGCCGATAGACATATCCGAATTCTCGCTTCCAGGAACGGAGTTGCTGGATATCCAACGCCAACCGTTGCTATCTTATGTTCTATTAATATTCTTACCACGGCACTAGGGAAAAAGAAGGGCAATATTATTTTGTTCGCTTACGTTTTCAAATGTGAATTGTTTTTCATTATCCAATGAAAGGGAAGTTTCACAAATTTCTTATTTAATGCCTACATTGTACTTCCTTAAGGGCGTACGGTCGATTTTAAAATTATTTTCTGAATGAGTAATTTATGATAATTTAGAATATATTGTTTACGAAATCAATAAATATAACAAAAAATACACTTAATTATCAATATATTTAATTAGAAGCCTAAAAAATTGAAAAATATGCAAAATTACTTCCACAATAACTCCGAAACCAATGAATTGTTAAACGTGAAGCTTTAATATCAAAGTCTTAGCTATGAAAACTATGTCTTCTAGGAGAAACTTATCTCCGTTATTTTTTGCAATTTGAAAATAAATGGAAAGTATGAAAAATTTATCGGTCTTTTAAGCTCAACATATTTGGAATAATGCAATGTAGGCTCCCGAAAGACGTAGATACTTAATTGAAATAGAGATGTATTAAATAAAAAATATAACACTGTAATTATTAATAAAGTTATTATGTCAGAACGAATATACGTCACGCCTCTCGCTAGACTCCTCCCCGTTACACCTCCAAGTCCCCGAAAAGAGCGGGCGGGGTAAGTTGCGTTGCCTTTCAAGGAATATTCATTCATAAATTTGTCGCCCCATACAGCCAATATCTGTGACCCACTTTAAAATCGAAGGAAGTTTATTATTATTACTAGAGAAGGCCACGCGCGCCAACAGTGTAGCTTCGACCTTCCATTAGCGCGGTACGTGTTGTTTAGAAATGTTGTGTACGTCGCGCAAACGACCCAAGGCGGGCCAAGTTAGAGAATTTTTGGCCGAAATTCCTGACTTAACGTATGATGGCGCTAAAATTGAATGTGCAGTATGTAATGTCCCGTTGATGAGTTGGTCCAAAAGGGACTGTCTACGGCACGTAAACAGTGAACGGCATGCTTCAAAAAAAACTTGCACACGAGACTATGACAAATTTATATTTAATTTATGTGTTACTTTTATTTTATGTAATATACCGTTTAATTTACTGTACAAGGAAGCGTTTGTCTTGTTTTGAAATAACTATTCGGAGTACAAATTACCAAGTCGGACATCGTTACGAAGGATAGTGCCATCTGCTCGTGAATATGTTGAAAAAAGAATTAAATCGGAGTTGAAAGAAAAAAAAATGTGGTTATGTGTGCACGAAACGACAGATCGTAAAAAAACATTCGATCGATAACATAATGGCACGTAAAATGGAACCGCATCAATCGTCACCTTCAATTCTATTAGTTTCCAGACGAATACAACAATGTACTGTCGAAGTAATTGTAAAGTTAGTGTTAAATATATTGGAAAAGTATGAACCTTCAACAAACCAACTGTTGATGTTTATAAGTGATGGTGCCGCAAACATGGTTTCTGTAGGCCGGTCTCTTAAAAAACATTGTGCTAACTTGTTACATATTACGCGTAAGATTCATGCTTTCAGTCATGTGGCAGATAGTATTAGAAAATGTTATCCTGAGGTAGACGCTTTAATAGCGCATACAAAAGCAGTGTTTGTCAAATCCCCGAAACGTATTCGCGAATTTCACAGACTGTGCCCCCGTATACCTGAGCCACCAGAACCTATTCTTACACGTTGGGGAACTTGGTTAAATGCTGCGCTTTATTATCATAAATATTATGAGAATATTAAGAACGTGGTTTTACAATTCGATCCAAAGGAAGCTGCCGCTATCAAGAAAAGCCAGTCGAAATTTCAAGATAGTCGGGTTAAAACGGATTTAAAAATTATTCACAACAATTACTTCGGACTAGCGGAGGCAATAGAAAAGTTACAAGTTCCTTCGGTGTCGTTAGTGGAATCTGTGCAAATAGTGCAACATGTTCACGCACAGCTATGCGCGATAGAAGACGCAAAAAATGTTTGTGTTCTAGAAAAATATGAAAGTGTTTTAGAGAAAGATTCTGATTTTGGCACATTAAGACACATATGTGAAGGTGCGTCAACAGAACCGTTAAGTTGTTTCAAAGAATATTTAATTACGCAAATATAACGTCACTAGATGTAGAACGTTCGTTCTCTGCATATAAACACATTTTTTCCTCGCGCCGCACTCGGTCTGTCCAAACAACTGTTGAAACATATCGAATGTTGCAGATATTTAAGACATTCACTTTGCGATTTCACGGAGGACTCTTAAAATGGTAAGTGTTTGAGCACCCATTATTTTATATTTATTTAACAACTACGCAAACATCTACACACAATAGCTCTTGTAGAACCCGAGGCCTAATCGAAACAACGCCGCTGCCCGTTGGCGCGCGTGGCCAACTCTAATTATTACACATGAAATATGTCAAATCTTTTCCAAACAAATTTATAACTAGAGCGGGCTAAATCAGTCCCCGCAACAGAATCGAAGTCAGACGCATGGGCCGCTTATTATAAATAGCGTATATGTAACTCGTAGCAGACATGATATTTTGAAATCAATACAGCGGAGTAAAAAATTGAAACCGACGCAATAATAATGTTTGGTAAATAGAGCGAATACATGCACACGCTGAGGTGTTTTTATTGTCATTATTTTCTTTTTGTTTGAAAACGGTATGTGTTATAAATGTGATGTAATAAGGTAATATCTGTAAAAAGTAACCAAAATAGTTATTCAAAAATCTATTGCACTTAATAACGTAACAATAAATAATAATATAAAAAATAAACGGAGCTTATTAATAAAGCGGATAGGCTTGTTGAAAAAGTTGCACCATCAGGCATGTTTCCACATTTGCCTCGGTGAAGGATGTTCGCCGCGATGAAAAAATGTATTTATATTTCGAGAAAGACCGTTCCACATCTACCGCAGTAAGACAGGCATAATTAAAATAATCTTTAGAGTTAGTTAAGAAATCTGCAGATTTACGAAATGAGGAGAATGAAAAGAAGAGGAGTTAATTCATTACCCTCCGTTTGTCGTTGCCTAGACTTAAATTAATTATTTAGTACGCACTCCGAAAATCGGAAGCTCGGGGTGGAAAGGAGGCTTCCGAAAAAGAGCTAATACCCGCCATACTGAATACACTATATGTATCGGATTAGCAACAGGATTTTAACGATTTAAAATTTCATAATAACAGTACATAGGCCATAACGTACACTGCGCCACTGTAATACACGATCCATATCGATTACAAACATCAAAATACAAAGACACTAAATGACATGCATTTCCAAAGTTGCATAAAGACTTAAAAAACTATGCGACAAATCTTCCTTCCGCGTCAAACTGAAACAACCATATTGTCATACACATTTCGAATATGCGATTAGTCTCGAACATGCCATATTTCTCATATTATTCCGTCGTTTACTAGGCTCTAATTATAACAAAATTGCTAAATATGTAGCACATTCGTAAACACAACAACATACAACTGCATACTTACGCTATCTTAGAATATAAATAGCCCAGAATCGGAACCACGGGTGAATCTTGATTACCATAAGTGATGACACCGATCTGCGCCAACCTTCTCCGAAAATATCGCGTGTTTCGTGCTAATTGCTTTATACGTTTTTGGCCTTCGTTCGTTCCGTCCTTGCTCATAAGAATTTTCAACACCGCAATTATCTGAGCAACTACGGGTGGCGCCATAGCCGTGGCATATTGGGCGGCGTAGCTATGCTTCCTCAAAAACGAAATAAATTTCTAGAAAGGGATAAATAATTCATTTTAATAGGGGAATTAAATCGACTGTAAGAATCTGTACCTTCGATCCAGCAATGTATCCACCAGCCGACCCAAAGCTTTTGGTAAAGGTTCCCATTAAGATATCGATATCTTTCGGATTGCAATGGAAATAATCCACGACGCCACGGCCATGCTTGCCCATCGCTCCGATACTATGAGCCTCATCTAGATATAAGTAAGCCTTGTATTTCTTCTTTAAAGCTATGATGTCTGGTAAATGGACAATGGAGCCTTCCATACTATAAACACCTTCTACGACGATTAATATCTTCCGCCATGGCTTGTAATGACCGTCGGGTTGATTAGGTTTTCCGTAATAAATATTTTCTTTGAGCAGCTTTTCTAAATGATCGACATCTGCACGAAAAAAAAAATATTTTATTATTTTTTTAATATAAAACGGACAATTGAAAATAATGATAGCAAGAACCGTAGGGTAGTATAGCACTATTTCAGCAATTGATTAAACTCAGAACAAATGTTTCGAAAATTCATGAATTCCCATTATCAACCGTACAACCGGATGTTGTGAGATAAAGATTTTAATTCTAACGTTCTTTGTTCTATCCCTACTCTAAGAGATATTTATAAGTTCCTACTTTACCGATAATCTACTCTAAAACTAAAACATGCGAAATACTCGGAACTAAAGGAAAAAGTGCTGGCCTGTGCCACAAAAACACAAACATATTCGTTTTACACCAATAAATCCATCAACACGGAGTGACTAAGGGGGCCCCCTTCTCGTTTTAACAAATTTACATTCCTTTTCATATAAATGGTTTCGTAAGCGCCTAATTCTCGCGGTGAAATTACATTCTTAAGTAATTTGGGGTTTTCTAATTTAATATTATGCCCGGTTTCATTTATATGATGTGCTTACACTTGATGATTCGGTTCTCCCATAGCTGTAATGCGTTATATGTTCTTTGAAGCTGGTGCCTATTGCCCGTTTCGTCTGTCCAATTCATTTCATTAATTAAATTTAATTACGCCGGAGAAACCAAGCAAAGGCCGATTTTTCACAAGAGGAAGTGTTTGTTAAATGTATACTAACTATTATTGATTTCTAGTTTCAATATAGTTTTTTGAAAAAATTGTACAATATTATGGTTTATTTTAAACGTATTTCTGCCAAGAGAGACTAAAACAACATCTATACAAACTGAATAAGGTAAAACTTGAAAATGATAGAATGATTATAGAGTTGTATAAGGTGGGAAGTTTTCCAAATGAAAGGCCTGTATATTGACTTTCTAGTTGCTTTATTAATGGATTTCTCCAACATTTTTCAGCTGCTTCACATTTTCACGAATTCTCTTGAAAAACACTTAGAACCATCAGAACAGGCGAAAATAAACGAAAAAGCAAAGCTTCAACACATTCAGTTAACACTAATAAGTCCAGAAATTATTATCCACGAATTACTATCCATTAAGTTACAGAATTACGCAGGTGCAGACAATGTATTCGGCTCAGTAGTAAAGATAGTTGTTCATAATGATTACAATAAGTATTTTCAAAACGAAAACGAAACAATATCCCTGGGTTATTTTTGGCCAATAAAACATTCACTTTTTTTCTTGCACCTTACTTTTTAAGAATCAAAACTTACCGTTATGTTTGAAAACTTTAACTGTAGCTCCCGAAAGCTTAATACCAAGGATAAGGGACGCATGGTTCTTTTCGTCGCTAAGAACTAAACAACCCGCCGATAAAAAGGTTGGTATATTCAGCGCGTTAGTTGCGAAACCCATTCCGAAGGTGATCGCATCTTCCGTCCCCAAAAATTCAGCCGTCAGCTTTTCTAATTCTACATGAAGATCGCAGGTGCCGTACTGTTGCCTCGTCGCGCCTGTAGATACGCCATATTTGTGCAGCGATTCTATAGCGAATTCGGCGCAAGGGCCGTTCGGCTCTGCGAAACCGAGGTAGTTGTAGGATCCTAAATTCAAGCATTTTGTCTCTTTACCGGTGAACCTGAAATGATAAGAGAAGCGCTTGTGAAATTTACATATTTATGCGAAGCAATGGTATCTGGGACAGTTAGATAAATGAGCAATTCAGTAAATTTAACAAATCAGGCCATATTATACTCTCTATTATCTATGATCGCTATTTCTGACTTCAAAATTTGAAATCATAAAAAATAATAGATATGACTAATCGCACTTGTTTCTAAGGATGTAAGATATCCTTGAGAACGGAAAAAATACTAAAATATCGTAAACGATAATTACTATTATAGATGCGAAATGTCTTATTATAGACAGAATCTTTCTCTAAAACACTTTCAAACCTTTCTAGAACACATTTTTTGCGTCTTCTAACGCGCATAGCTGTGCGTGAACATGTTGCACTATTTGCAGAGATTCCACTAACGACACTGAAGGATTTATTCTGAATAGTTTTTAAATCCGTTTTAACCTGACTATCTTGAAATTTCGACTGGCTTTCCTTGATAGCCGCAGCTTCCTTTGGATCGAATTGTAAAACCACGTTCTTAATATTCTCAAAATATTTATGATAATAAAACGCGGCCTGTAACCATGTTCCCCAACATGTAAGAATAGGTTCTGGTGGCTCAGGCATACGGGGGCACACTCTGTGAAATTCGCGAATACGTTTCGGGGATTTGACAAACGCTGCTTTTGTATGCGCTATTAAAGCGTCTACCTCAGGATAACATTTTCTAATACTATCTGCCACATGACATGAAAGCATGAATTTTACACGTAATAAATAACAAGTTAGCACAATGTTTTTTAAGAGACCGGGCCTACAGAAAGCATGTTTGCGGCACCATCACTCATAAACATCAACAGTTGGTTTGTTGAAAGTTCAAACTTTTCCAATGTATTTAACACTAACTTTGAAATTACTTCGGCAGTACATTGTTGTACTCGTCTGGAAGCTAATAGAATTGAAGGTGACGATTGATGTTGTTCCATTGTACGTACCATTACATTAACCGCAAAATGTTTTTTTACGATCTGTTGTTTCGTCCACACATAACCACAGTTTTTTTATCTTTCAACTCCGATTTAATTCTTTTTTCAACATGTTCACGAGCAGATAGAACAATTCTTTGTAACGATGCCCGACTTGGTAATTTGTAATCCGAATATTTATTCCAAAAGAAGACATATGTTTCCTTGTCTAGTAAATTAAACGGTAGATTACATGCAATAAAAGTAATACATAAATTAATTGTCGTGTGCAATTTTTTTTTGAGAATGCTGTTTATTATTTACGTGACGTAGACAATCGCTTTTGGACCAACACATTAAAGGGATATTACAAACTACACATTGAATTTTAACGCCATCATAATTTACGTCAGGCATTTCTGCTATAAATTCTGTCGAAAAACTTTGTCCAACATTGGTCGTTTTCGCGACGTAGGCAACATTTTTAAAACAAACGTAGAACTACGAAATAGTATTTACGGCAGCGTGCATGTATACACAACAGATCTGATTGAGACTCGCAGTTATACTGAGGGTTGTATCGAACCTCTGCCACTACCTGTTGGCGCTAGTGAACAAGTCTAATCATGCTACACGAAAGTTGTTTAGAATTTTATGTAGAATCCGAAAATGTAAAAATATACAGGGTGTTTCGTTTAAAAAATAAAGTTGGTACTTGTGCCCTAGTTTTTTAGGTCATCCTGTATAATGGAAAATATTTGTAAAATATGTAGGAAATAAAAATATAGTTGACGTGTCAGAACGATTTTCCATAAAATGAATCGTTTTTTTAGAGAATGAATTTATTCCATACTTTATGTCCTCACTTGAAAGCCATTGATAATTTAAAAAATCGTCAAGTCATGATTATAATGTAAAAAAAATCAATGCTTATAATTTAAATTTAATTTTATAACTTATTTTTAAAATTATATAATTTTTATTTAATCATCCGGTGATAAGAAACCTATTGAGTTAAAAAATATATCCCCTTCCATACAAATATCACCTTACTGTTACTACTAACACATTAGCAAGTCTATGTACATATTAACATATGTATGCATATCACGCATAAACTTTACTATAAGATAATAGACTTCTACAATCTAATCATTATAGAGACAATTTTCCTATTGATAACTAAATTTAGACACGTCACAATCGCACCATATAACGTGATACCGCGTCACACCGGATAGGTATTTAAAAAAAAAACCGTAAAACCTGTACTCAACTTTTAAATATCTTTTTAGATTAGCGTTTTAATGGGTAATTATTTAAAATGTTAAATCTAGTCTAGTTTTTAAAGTTTGTATAGTCTCGACAGCAGTGGAGAACTTTCCTATTAGCTTAATTTAAAATGAAATGAAATCTAGGCGGTATTTAATGAAATAATTTGAATGCCTTGAGAACTAATTTAACAAGACGTAACACTACTGGCATATCTTCTTTTTGTAGCTGTGATTTACAATCGCTAATTTATAAAGGCATCCTATGATAATTATAACATTTATGAAAATATAAATATAGCCTCTGTGCTGTATTTGAAATCGTATCCAAATATAACTCGCTTCGAATTTCAAGTTCATCAGGTCATGGCAATAAAGTGTCATCGAAATTGAAAGTTTGATTGATTTAGCGATTACAGTGCTATGTTCCAACTTTGTAGCATTGATTTCGATTTGAGGATTTATGTTTATTGATTCTACCTATCACTTCGATATTTTCGATGTATGTACATATTAGCAATCGCGTTCCATATACCAAATATGCTGACTATAAATAAACGAATGACAGTAGCAACATTCCATTCCCAATAATGTAGTCTTCGGTTATTTAAATACAGGATGTATTCAATATGTAATACGGAAATGGAAAACAAATAGCTGTTATCCCTTTTTCCCCGGTATGTACCAGGTCCGGCGCATACCGAATGTTAAAATAATTGATGGTCAAAAAGATTAGGAATACTGTCAAGGGCATAACTGAATAATGGCTGCTGTGAAGGCATTAGCCCTGTTCGTTTGCGTTGCTGAATTCGATCAATTTTGTCAAAAATAGTATATGTAGCACGTTTACAAATAGCGGATATATCAGTTTGAGCAAATAAATCTGCTATTATTGCTCAACGCTTTAGGCTTGGGCAGATATAGCATGCTACTTTGGATATATAAGCAATTCGCCGAATGCAAACGAACGCGTGTTTAAAATACCTGTGAGCAGCTAAATTTCTAACGAATACAACAAAATTGACGAAACTGATATTGAGCACTTTCAGCAACGCAAACGAACAGGGCTATTGTGTCACTTTCCCATGCAGTTATTCCAGAGATGAGAAAGACCTTGCCCACCCCCGCTCAAAAACCTTGAGTTCGACCAACTCGTTTTAATTTATGCCAGGTCCAATCGGGCCAAGTCGTGGCGAGACGGGCTCATTCGTTACGACAGAAAGAGCTCATTCGCAGGCTCTGCAAATTATTTGATTCATTTTTTCTTTAGTTTGCGAATATTTATCTTCTTCTTGTTCGTACACTTCAATAATACCAAGAAATACCTCACACATATTTACATATGTAGAATAATTAATTGGTAATTTTGTATTGGGTGTCCGACGAGGAAGTTCGAGAACTTCGTAAAATTAATTCCATGGATAAAAATAAGAACAAGTTCGCTTCCGTTTCGGTGAAATATGTTGACCGTTATCAGAATCGAAGAACTCCCTGGAAAACTTAGATTGTCACAATAATTGTCGAAATTTGTCCCTGTCTTGATATTTCCAAAAATGCTATTTCAGTTTGCAAATCATGAGTATGCTGATGTAGTCTTTCTGCATGATTATTGCGAAGATAGCGGTGCGCAGAGCGTTATCTGAATCGAAGAACTTCTTGTGACAAAACTATTCAGAACTCTTTCCACGCGCTTAGAGAAAGTGGATCTTTCCCCAGGCCAAACAGCGAATGTTAAGTACCTCGCAGGGATAATGCTAAAGTTGTCCTATTGGAAGTAGATCGGAACCAACGAAGTCTCCGCAGAACCGCAGCAGTAACAGGTCAGTCAAAGTCATCCACACACACTACGCCACACGAAAACGGGCTGTACCCGTACCAACTTTTGTATTTAGATTTTGGAAAATGAATATTTGATTCCGATTACACTTCTCAGAGAAGGAATCACTAATTTGCACAACGAACATGTATGGGATACTGAAAACCCAACCATTTTCAGTACCGCTTTCCTGTGAACGTTTGGAGAAAACTGATTGGTAACGTTCTGTTTGCGCCGAATTTCTTCAAGAGAAATCTTAACAGCGCAATGTATAGAGATTTCCTGCGAGACCAGTTTCTGTTACTGCTTGAAAACGTCCCTCTGAATATACGTCAGTAAATGTGGTACCAACAGGACGGAGCCCTTGCGCATCATGGACGAATTGTCACAAATTTTTTGAAAGCAACGTTTCCAAATCGATGGATAGGACGTAGCAGTCCCGTACATTGGCCGGCTCGTTCGTCCAGTTTCAACCCTATAGACTTTTACTTACGGGGCCACGTAAAGACCATTGTGTACGGGCGACGAAAGCCCGATACCAAAGAAGAACTACTGATTAGAACAATGTTTCCGGAGTCTCTGGAGCTGTTTTTCTCCTATTTCGCTTACTAGATACCGCGGTCGCAATATCTTGAGCTGATGCTGTCGCCCTTAATCTACCTCTTCATACTTCATTTAGAAAACTGCCACTTTCACTGTATTTTTTTGATGTTATAATCAACAGTAGATGACTTTAAATGTAATTTTCTAGCAATTTGACGATTGCTTATGCTTAAGTTATGTTGTGCTACTATCACAGCATGCGATTCAACAATAATTTCGACCGTCTCGGTGGTCGAATGGTTAGCCTTTCGATCCGAACGGTGCGGGTTCATATCCCGGTCGAGACGGTTGTTTTTTAATTACGGATAAAAATCAAGGTATGCCTTCTTCTCGGATAAGGAAGTGAAACCGTAGGCCCCGTGTCAATACGATGTTTGGCACGTTAAAAATTCCTAACAAAGGTTGGAACACCTCTGGATTCGGCAAAATTCTAGTGGGGTTGGCTAATGACCATAGTAATCAATGCCTAGAAGTGGGAGGTATTCCGTAACCCGACGCTTCGCCCAATACACAACAACAACAACAATTTCTTTCCTTTTCGGCATGTTTTAAAATTTTAAACGAAATTATAAACTATTCGCTAACTGGCCGTAATTTAAAAATATTACTTCAATTGCTGACCCGATAGTATTCGAACAGGGCAACAATCCTAAACACACTGCAAAAAGTAATCAAGAAAATTTTCTAGAGGAACAAACTCAGGCGAGAATTCTTACATTAATAGAGTGGTATGTATTTTATTTAAAAAAACACACAAAAAAATACAATAGTCAAGGTCCGAAACCAATCGTTACTGATTCATATTCAAATAGCTTTTGCATATATATTATTTATCTCCTTCCAAATTATGTAATTCAATACTTAACAATCATAATTCATTACGAAATAATGGATGATATTTCTGATCGAATCCGGACGAATATTATTGAAATACTTACTTCAAAGGGAACAAATATATTTTGTGGAGTTTTGTTACTAAAACAAGGTTTCGATTACATTTTTATCTTTAAAATACGGACAGATTTGCATCTCGGGCAAAAAATAAACACACAAACCTACTAACCAAGTGGCATGTGTTCGCTAATCAGTAATCTGCATACTATCAAATAATCAGTACCATTACGCTTGGCGCTTATGCTTGTAGTATCTACACAAATTTGATGAATCAGGTTTGAAAAGATAAGAGAGGAACTACTTAGAAATGATAAGCCGCAGATAAAAGAAAACTTTCAATGCCTAGACTACAAAGTATTTATGTGTTAAAAAAAGGACGTAAACATTAGTCATTTAACGTTTTTTTTTTTTCATTACCTTATTATGATTTAACGATTACCCAATACAATATCGACCAAATGGAAAGGAAACTGATTTACGCTGCATTATATAAGTGCAATTAAATAGGAAAAGGATTTCAAATAACGATGAAGATTTAAAATTAATAAATCATGAAAATCTATTTGCTACTTGCACTAAAGAAGTAACAGAATTCAATTTTCTCGGTAATGTTAGAACTGTTAGACGACGCCATAGAAATTACGAAGGTTTTAAACAAAACATATTGTAAAATCTGTAATTTCCTTGGAATTTCCCATGTAATTAAATTATTTGAAAAATCTCCCCGGTAAGGAATCGAACCTAACATCTTGCCGACTGGGCATCCTAACTACTACACCACGGGGACCTTATATCAAGAACGTTCACTCATTAATACCTAGTTGTTATTTTATCGGCAAATATATCGTAATATTTCGACAGACATTTTTAATTTTACATGCCAAATACACTAATGTAATTACATACTATGGCTTCCGTAATTTTAAATTAATAATAATAATAATAACATATGTTTATTTGCAATTAAGTCATTACAAACTTGTCGATTTCCAAATATAGTGTAAAAGTACACAATATGGATGGTATTCCATTTTGAGTTTTTATAAAATGCCTTATCCTAATCGTTTTTCTATTAACTGCATGTTAACCAACAGCAAAAACACTACAACAATGATAGCAAGGACTGTGTGGTAGTAAAGCAAACAACACTAAAGTACCGACACACTCCGCACCGCACAAGTTATTAATTAATTCGGAACGACTCGTGGGTCCTCATCATCAACTAGATGACCGAATGATGTGAGAAAAAACTCTAATTCTAACGTCTAGAAACTTACGAAACTATTTACATAAAAAGGGACACAAATTTTATAAATAAAGAGAACGGGCCGTTGTCTTACTCTTGCCTGTTTGATTTATTAGGTTAAGAGAGACACATGGTTTACGTTTCGTGCTACAATGACAAGAGACCCTTTTCGTCTATTTTTTCGTATATTTCGCATGTTTTAGTTTTAAGATATATAGGCGGCAAAAGTAGGTATTTGTAACTTTTTTTCTCGAATGTAGAGATACGACAGGCATATTAGAATTAGAGTTTTTTCTCATATCATTCGGTCATGCGGTTGATGATGACTATCCAGGGGTCCTCGGAACGATCGTTCCGAATTAAGTAATAACTTGTATGATGCAGAGTGTGCCGATACTTTAGTGTTGTTTGCAAAACACTATTCGTTTGCCAATTTGATCGATTTCGTAGGACTAACCGAGTGACCCGTTGATTTGAATCAACCTGTTTAATCCGAACTCGCCTTAATTCGAACATATAGTAATCCGAACTAACGCAGCCCAAATCGGTGGTCCGAACAAGACTCGAACAAAGTGCGGTTTAACGAACGTCGTTCGGATCATAGAGTCGGCTGACAAAATAAAAGTACCGCTAGAAACAACGCGTGGTTAGCTTTATGTGGGTAATTCCCGGCCGTTTCGGGGAAATCCCTTTTGTAAGCCGAAAGTATCGTTCTTAGTAGAAATTCTAAATAAATTAGATGAAGGTGAATCGGCATCCCAATTATCTAAAATTTATAACGTCGGAAAATCTACTATTAAGGAGATTAAGAAACATAAAGAGAAAATTTTTAATTTTGTCCTGGAGGAAGAAAAACTCTGAAATCATGTGAACATCATAATATGGAAAGCGCCCTTTATACCTGGTTTTTGTAACAGCGTGCTAGAGGTACCCCGATTTCTGGAGACATGCTATGTGAAAAAGCTAGGTTCTTTTCTGTGAAGCTACGTATTAAGGACCTTAACGCCAGTTGTGGGTGGTTGCAGAAGTTCAAAAAGAGATATGGAATTCGCCTATTAGGTGTCTCGGGAGAAAAGCTGTCTAATGATTTTGGTGTAGTAGAACCCTTTAAATTAAAATTCTTGAAAACAATTGAGAGATTAGGCCTAACTTCTGATCAAATTTACAACGCGGATGAGAGTGGGCTTTTTCGGAGAGTATTGCCCAAAAAAACGTTGGTTAATAAATCTGAAGCATCGGCACCCGGAAGAAAATTAAGTAAAGAAAGGATAACTTTCATGCCATGTACAAACGCATCAGGAAGTCATAAACTTCCGTTATTTGTTTTGGGAAAGTCAAAAACGCCACGTGCTTTTTATAAGGGAGCAAAAAAAGCTCGGGTGACAAAGGATCTGTTTAAAGACTAGTTTTATTCGCTCTTTGTGCTGTCGGTAGAAAACAAAATGGAGGAATTGCGATTACCCAAGAAAGCTGTGTTACTTTTGGATAATGCTCCTGACCATCCCGATGCTTTAGAATTAATAAGTGATGATAAACAAATTTCTGTCATGTACCTTCCACCAAATTGTACACCGATTCTGCAGCCTATGGATCAACATGTGATTCAGGCTATTAAACTTAATTATCGCAAGAAACTTCTCTCATAAATTGTTGAATCTAATGATGACATTGTGTAAATCTTAAAGGCAATAAATTTAAAAGACGTGGTATTTTTGCTCGACAAAGCCTGGCAAAAAGTAAAAACTGAGCTGTTGAGAAATTCCTGGAAAAATATTTGTCCTAACTTAACTACTGAATAAAAAGGTAGTCGATTTAGAAGACTATAATGATGAAGATGATTTACCTTTAAGCACATTCCTTCCATCTAATAAAATTCAAACTATTGAGCTAGCTGAAATTAAGGACATGTTTGGGAAAATTGATGAAGCTATGTCAGACCAGGATGTATAGGAATGGGTACAAGGGGAAAATGAAGATGGAGCATTTCTCACTGAAGAAGAAATAATTAATGAAGCCGCTTCTGATTCAGAAAATGAAGAGAATGTTGATAATCAAGAAAGTGATGAAGAAATGCCAGCAATTAAGCTTGTGTGCATGAAGAAGCTGTAAAATGTTTGGTTATTTATTTCTACTGGAAAATTTGTACAATGAAGTTCTTAGAATCTTGAAATTTATTTACCTACTATAATTTGTTATTTACTTTAAATAATTTAAGTATTATTCATATCTGTTTCGTAAAACGTACATATTCCTGTAAACTTCCTTATAACATTTTCTGAGAATATAAATAACAAAAACAAAAAAAAGATGCAATTTTTTTTAGTATGATTTTGGATATTTGTTAAGAAATTATTATTTAATATAGTGATTTGCAATTCATTTCTTTCAATATTGTTTTTTTAGAATTCTACTTTTAGAAATGTAAGTTATAAATATTTTAAAACCACCTGAATGACTTAAGAAATGTATATATCTATTGACATAATGATAAGTACGCGTGTACAGATAAAAAAATAAATATAAAGAACGCATTACCTGTCATTACTCATATCCTAAATTTTTAAATTATATGGACCCGAAATTAATATTATATTTCGCATTTTTAAAACAAATTACACATTATAAAAATAAATTAGTATTGAAATGCACGGGTGAAAATATTCAAATTTATATGTAATCAAATTTTTCAATAAACACTTACTCAAATGACCAGCCATTATCCTTCGTCACACGATCCTTCAACACTATCTCAGCACCAGGTACACTACATACTGGATAATTCCAACAATCCTTAATTCTTCTATAGACGTATCTCGAATAAAAACTAGAGAACCTATCGTACAAAGGTGGATAGCCATCTCGGTTCTCTTCTTTGGCAACTTTCGGAGGAAATATGGCTTGACTAATATAGCCAAGGAACATTAATATATAGAAACCTAATTGTGTTAGAAATGACGTTAGAAAACTAGGTGGTTCGAATGATTCGTTGATGACACGTGCTTGCAGACCATTTTGCCCCTGTCAGAAACAAATTGAATAAAATTCAAAATTGAATTTTTCAAAATGCAAACTTACGTTCACGTAAACATTGGCCTTCGATTTCGAATCTTCATCTGATGATGAACTCTGTAAAATGTTAAAACATTAAGTTTTCTATTTAGAAATACGTGATTGACCTTACCAATACATGACCATTCAGCTGATTCTTAAATCTGCAAGCCACTTTACCGTTTTTCTACAAAATTTTATAAAGGAATTTTAGGTATTTCAAAAAAGATATCATGTTAACTACTGAGAAAATGTAGTAGGATAGAAATTAATTTCTACTTAGAAATTTATTCTTAAATATTAAATGAAAACTTACGAGATATCCATTGAACAGGGTGGGCGAGTATTTTGGTGTGTCATAGTGAAATCTTTGCTCATTTTCAATATTAATTCCACTTAAAACTTCGGTAACAGAATTCTTTCCAACACCCTGCTCCATTCTCGTTGCCATTCTAACCTAAAATATGCGCTTGCGCGCACGGAATGCAGATATCGGTTGGTGAAATGCCGGTCGCCTGATAATTTCACTCCTTATATATCTTTATCAGGGACGTAGCACATTGATGGTAATGAATATTCGGGCTTCACAACAGAAATGCTCATCGAAAAATATTGACATCTGACCTTATTAGGCATGTCAATTGTTAAATCGATTTGATAAATCGTATCCAAAAAAAATCCAGCTAAATGCATAATTCAGACCGTACGTATTTCACTAATTATAGAAATGGATAATTGAAAATTTATGAATAGAAATGATGCGCCATTTTATCAAATTCATCGTTGCATTTTCGCGGTACAGCCCTGTTCTCGTATATTCGGCAATGCATTCAGCCGCAATTGCGCTAAGCGGAATAGCGCTTTTTTGGAAGTGTCACCCAGACTAAGCGGCGTTACATGCTTAAAATACATAAAAGAAATTATAACTTCTAATAAATGCACAATTCAGTTACTGAAATTTAATTTATACATCTAAAAAAGAATTTTGTAATCGTATTGTTGTTTTTATATTCAACCTATTTTAGCTGATTGCAAAACATGAAATCCCTTTTTTTAATATTTTTTTTAATTTTATCCTCTGCGAAGTCGAAATATGGTAATACCTACATAAAAATACCGAGGTTGAAGTTTTAAGGCTGCGATAAATATTTGCAGCAGCAAAATGTGAATATTAGTACAATTTCTTTAAAAAACAGTTCAACTCACTTGGCATTTTTTAAATTTCGCGGATGATTTAAGTTGGTGGTTCCGATAATAAAGGACATATTACGCAGTTTTTTTATCGTAGTGCATGCGAATATGCCTTTTATTTTCGGAGCTACCAACTGAAATTATCCGCGAAATTTAAAAAATACCGAACGAAAATTCTTTAGAGCTAGTGTCATATTAAACCTTTCAATGTTTTCTTTATTTAGAAACCTAATAAACGTAGATTGTTATATTCTCATACAATCATTTACGTATGTATAATAATAATATTTTATTAATTAAACGTTTAAAATATCAAAGTGAATTAAGAAATGATAGAGGACGTTCCTTAAAAAAAATGGAAAAATACGAATCAAACAACGATTTCGATTTGTAGAATCTAATACATATAAAAAAAATTCAACATGCTGGTGAGAACTAAATCGAATAAAATTTGAATCATAACTCTAGCATGTAACACGCTTAAATTATAAGGCGTTAAAAAAACAGGGGCATTTTGCAGAAATCACAAATTATCACAATTATTTCAAAACCTAAACTAAATAGGTATAGGAAATGTTTCATTTAAGGCATGGTGAACGATCGGATATATTCCAAAAATATAATTAAAAAATGTAATTTTGTGTTCTGCAGAATTTGTCGCCAACTATTTTTTGTTTGAAAACTTTTGTCTAAATTACTCAAGAAAGGAATTATCTATCGCCCACGCAATAGGACATGCTGTATAATATACTAAATATATTAGGAACAATATAAAAGCAAATTATTAATGTAAAATTTAAGTTTGATATTCGTAAAAGGTTATCGCAGTATGAAAAATTTATAGTTGATCGTTAACTAATTTTTACAGACATTACATTTTAATTATATTTTTATCGAAAAGTGCCTAATCTTATAGATAATACGTTTCCGACCTTCTATTACATAGAGAATATTATATAATAATTATTTTTGACGAAATAAACAATAAATTGTGAAATAAATACTTTTCAGATTTAAAACACGTTCCGAAACGTTAATGCATTGACAAAATTAAATCGCTCAAATCAAAACGTTAAGGCTGTTTTACACGACGTATAATTCTGCGCAGAATTATATGTGTGGGATAACTCTTATAAGTTCATTTTGACGTTTTTTGCATCTTATGACAATGACTTGTCGATTTATGATTGACACTGACAGACAATTTGACATTCTTCAATTATTATATTTTACAAAAGACGTTTAAACTGGAATGTCATAAAAATCTGGGATAACCCGTATGAGTTCATTTTGACGTTTTTTGAATCTTGTGACAATGACTTGTCGATTGGGAATTAACACTCACGGACAATTTCACAATAAGTTGTCATACTTTACAAGAAACATGTTTAAGATGGATAATGTCATCATAGTATCGCTTATCCCAAATTTTTATGAGCACATTTTGACGTTTTTTGAGTGCTGTGACAATGTCTTTAAATGACAATACTTTGTATTTAACCTAAAAGTTATATGTTGTATTCGTTCATTTTAAAAACTGTTTACTTTTAGCAAAAAATATATCAAATATTATTTCTAAATATAAACATTTTTATTGAAAACCATATTATATTGATGGGATTATTATACTTCAACAATTAAGTACTGCACAACACTTGTCGATTTACGATTGACACTGACAGACAATTTGACATTAAATTATTTAATTGTCATATTTTACAAGACATGTTTAAAATGGATAATGTCATAATAGTATCGCTTGTTCCAGATTTTTATAAAAGCGACAGTACCATCACTTTTATAAAAATCTGGGACAACTCATATATTAAACATTTTGACGTTTTTTCAATCTTGTGACAATGACTTGTCCATTTACGATTGACACTGACAGACAATTTGACATATTTTTTATAATTCTACAAAAGACATGTAATGTCATAATAGTATCGCTTGTCCCAGATTTTTATGAAAGCGATGGTACGTGCGACTTTGACACATTCTCTTACAATTTAAAAAATTGCATTATGTAATTTTTGTTAAAGTTCTTAGTGTCAGTGTCGTTAAAAACGTCACTTTTGACAAATCAGAGGTGGGTGCCGTTACACTGGTAAAATTCCAATGGTCATGGATTCTAATGGTGCCACAATAACATTAATTTGTTTTTGTCATTAGTTTCTTATTTAATTTAATCATCAATAAGTTCTGTATTTTATCTTGCGCCCCTGAATCAAATTATTATAGTTAGAAAATTACCAAATTACCATTTATTTGTTAAACATTTTAGATATTAAAATAATGGTGATTGGTGTATTGTCCCTTTGGACAGCGGTGACTGGTGCACTGTGGCTGCGAAGCTGCAGAACACACAAGGACGACGGCGACGCTTCGATTTCCTCGTTTTTTTGTCAATCTACACGATATGCATCGGAAATACACGAGGGAATCGGAGCTTTGAATTTGACCTCCCATTTACGTCACTGCCTTTGGATAGTTGCTAACATTTAACATTGGACATGAGGACAAATGATTTTAATAAACGTAACAGGAAGGGCAACAAACAAGACTGAAATGTTTACAATCAAAATAGAGGAACATAAGAAAAGATTGTTTATGATTGGTTGAATTTTTCTTAACTACAATTCAAATTGTCTAATCCAATAATATTGATTTTTTCATTTATCTTTATTCAGTTGTATATGCTGTATATATAACAAAATATGTAATTAACATAGCGGTGTAAATAATGATAATAAGAGTAATTTGTAACTAATAAAATTTATAATTTTGTTCATCTATTCTGGATTAAGACATGCGTCATGTATGTATTTTTTAATTTTCGTCCATAGTAAATATTTGTCGAGATAAACTTAATACGGGTACCTAGCAATAATTTATTTGCCCAATAAACAATCTTTACTTGTAAATATCTAGTGCAACTACAAAACAGAGCGCTAAAACTCGCTGAATGCGACGCGCTGTGACTCATACAGTCCTAAATAGAACATAAAACTGGCGAAGGGGATAACCGTACGACCAATAGGAACGTCTCAAGCTTCCCCTTGAAACATCCGCAAGAAAGAGTGCACGTTACTTTCTTTTGACGTTTGACAGTAGTGCCGGTGCGGTTCATAACAAAACTTAAATTTCTAGTGGAAGATTTAATTTTATCACGAACAGTAACACACGATGGACGCGAGAGATCCAGACAATACGAAACCAGTAGACTTACTAGGAAGTATAGAAGGTAAAGAACAGCCGGCTTTACAACAACCCTTATTGAAAAGAGAATTGGATTCAATCGACGATTTCGAACATTTGGAACACGACATTTCGCCGCTGAAAGAGGTGCCGAAAGTTGTTGCGGACACCGATCATACAGCACGTGAGTTTCGCGAGAAAATCAATAAAGGGGTGGCGGATTCAGCTGAAAACGTCGCCAGCACACTTGCCGACGCCGCTTCCAATTTCGATCCTTTCCGAAAGGAACGTTTGTTCGATACGACGGCGAGTGCAGCAGCCATGGACTCCAATTTGGTAGAATTGGCGAATACTTTCCCGGATCGCAAAGAAGCTGACGCTAAATTGGAAAAATTCCTTAGCGACATTTCTGCCCTATCAACAGCACCAACTGAAAAGCAATTAATGGAAAATATAAAGGAGAAAATTGACGACTTGAAGCTTGCATCCCAGGAATTCATGGATATGGAGAAAGACCCGTTCTTACCACAACCTGCTCCTGTAATCTCATCGGCTAATGATGTCATTGAAAAATTCACTGATAGCGAACCGGAGGACGATTTCAAGCCTTCCAAAGAAGATATGGGCAAAATCAAAGATAACGATAACGTCAAATCCGACATGTTTAAAGATTTCGACGATTTCGAACTTCCTAAAGCTTCCGCACCAGTTTTGGAACCGCAAAAGCCACAGGAAGTCAAAAAGATCGAAAAAATTCCTGAGATTATATCGGCACCAAAATCATCGGCACCAAAACCATCAGCACCAAAACCATCGGCACCCGAGCCAGTTATAATTAAAGAACCACCAAAGGAGCAACCCCCAGCTAAGATTCCAGAACCGATCAAGCCAGAACCTATCGCTATTCCAGTGATAGAACCCGTTAAAGTAGAAACTCCAAAGCCAGCAGTAGAACCTGCATCCAAAAAGGATTTGGACGTCAAAATGAAACAGGAAATTCCGATGAAAATTGAATCGAAACCGAAAACTCAAGCCGAAGCGATGTTTTGCAAAATGGGCTTAGGTAAGTGTTTTTTTTTTCGGATATTACAAGATTTTCTGCTTAACTTATTTTTGTATTTTATTTTATTACTGTTTTTTGCGTTGTACTGCGAATGGAATTGCATGAATGAAGTAATCGATATTTTAATACTGCGCTACGTAGTTGCCCGGGGAAAAAAACTAGTCATCTCACGTATAATTGCATTAGTATGAGTCATTGTAATTACAGGTTTTGCTGACAACATATAGGAATAACAACAATAATAATAAATTTTAATTAATTCTGGTTATACCTTGCAATTCTAAATTATCTCGTAATTTTTTTTTTTGTAGCAGTTTATTGATCTTTTAAGCAGTTACTTTTAAAACAAATCCTTTATTCTATGATGATTATCTACAGAAAAAATATTTTTTAATGTATTAATGTTATTTACCACTTCTCTATGTCTAAAACCTAAAGTATTGATTTTTGTATGAAATACGTCTGGAAGTATGTAGTTCATTCAAATCCATAGTTTAAAAATAACTGCGCCTGTGTACCGTTCCATCGATTGAAAATTTGTATGAACTTATCTTTTAAACCTTTATTTTATAAATCATAAAATTCTTTGATATAAAATTTACGGGATAAAATAATGAACCCTGCCCAAATGACGCAGTAAACTCCTACCTCAAGTTATGACTTTATGAGTCGGTCAGCTGGCTCCATTGATTAATGGAATTTTGGCTATAACGATTTCATAATAGGTCCATATTATTTGTTTTATTCCCATTATATGCATTATTTTGTAGATGAAATGAAAAAATACTTGAAAAACGACGAAAAAATATAATTGCGCATACGCAGATGGTCATAACGTCATAATTTTTTCTTATTTTGTTGTAGACGCTTGCGTAAATGATATACACCCATAAATCAATTATTTGTGACATTCCCAAAGTCAAGAAGTTGTTAGGTGAGACCCGAATAAAAGAACTTTTTTTTTTGGTAAAAATTGAAATTAAAGAAAGCTTTTTTATTCTTTTGCGTTTAATCTCGGCATCATTGACAAAATTAAGTAAAACAAAAAGCAGCAACGAATATTGGATTGCTAAATTGTTCGTGCATAAGTACTGAATTTCTGGTCCATGCAGAAAACGTTGGTATTGATTATTGATTAACTTTGCTCAGTTACTTTTTAAAATAACATATCGCGTGAGCTGTGAACTATAAACTCTGTAAATAAATGCGCCAATATATACCAAAATCTACGAAAATGTATGTAGATTAATGACAAATTGCACTTTGAAACATTTCCTGGTAAATTGGAAAACATACAGTATGCGATTGACATGGCTGTGGATATTACAGAGCAAATGTAAATGTTTTCTGAAGATTTAGATGCCATATTTATATAATGGATGATAAATTAAAATTTATGTTTGGATTTGGGTGCTCTCTTACGCCAGGGATCTTGCTCAAAGTAAATACCATACTGTTATCACTTATCGTTAAATGAAAATACTTTTTGCTTGGAATTGGCCGGTACAAACATTCTTGGTCATCATTTTCTTTTTTGATGTTGATTCGATATGTTTTGATGTTTATACATCATTCGAAAATGTGTCCAAATATTGCTAAGAAATTATAATGTGGATATTTAGGTTTTTCACAACTTTCAGTTCTTGCAGATGAATATTTTTATAGCAAACAATATATTGACACTCACGAATATTTTCATATACAGCTGCGCTGCATTTGTGAAACATGATTCTTGGTTTGACAAAGATTGTGTGCACCATACATACGAGACCGACCAGGAATAGAGATGGCTTTCGGACACTTGGCCGCAAGACAACGCATTTCGAAAGGTCACCAGCACATAGTTGTATTACAGTGTGTAATGCGCTGCCGAAAAATGCTTCAATAAACTTACCTTCAAAAGAAAACTCAAAAAAAGGTTTTTATTACAGTAAAAAATAAATAATAAAACTTCAAAATATATTTTTACAATGTAGTATTTAAAAAAAAAACATTTTTGGCATCTGAAGCATATTACATAGTTTATTATTTTCGGAAAAAATATATAGGGTGTAGCCAGTAAAAAGGTTTCATTGAAATTTGAATTTTCGGGATGCCGGTACTCTCTTCTAAATGTAAAACTGCTTCTGTATTTGAAGAAAAAGCTTGGAACCTTCTTTGGTAACAATAAGAAATAACAGGATAGGCGGGTACAGTTTCGTAAAGGATAAAGGGAAAGATCTTTAAGTTGCAAGTCTGATTTTCCGAGAAGGCCATAGAAATTGCGAAATGGGACTCCTCAGAAGCCCTTGCCAATCGAAAAGGCCTATTATTCCTATTCCAATTTGTATTGTAGACATATGTATTATTGACTTCTTTCCAGAAAAATAAAGGAAATACGATATACACGCCTATTGGCTTGTCTCAGTGTAATTACTGTAATTATTTTTTTTCCGTACTATGCACTGTTTCGCCAATAAATACTATTATTATTATTATTACTCTTATTATTATTAATACTAGACCAAACGATATTGGCATACATCTAAATATAAATGCAGATTGTACTGCATTGTGTTTTACATGTTTTACATCACAAATGAAGTAAACTATTCCAAGGCTATTTTCTTCATCATGTACCGATACTTTTCATCATTTTGGACCATCTAGAATCGAGGAAGGTCTTCGGCCCGGATAGGATACCAAATCAGTCCCTGAAATTATTGCCATTTTCGGGTCGTGTTGTTCTTTTAAAGATTGTCAGCGCCATCTTGTTATTCCAACACTTTCCTACGTCCTGAAAGCATGCCACTGTTGTCTCTATTCTAAAGCCATATAAGGGCCGACTGTTCCCGCAGGTTATCATCTCATCAGCTTGCTTTTCTGTCTTCCTAAGGTAGCGGAAGGAATAATTTTAACCAGGTTCAGAAGTGAAGTTAAAGCGCTGGATTTTTCCCTCACGAATAGTTTCAGGGATAGAATGTGCTCTTATTTTCAACTGCTAAAACTAATAGAAGACATCAGGAGCGCTTTTGAGAGGAGGGATACTGTTGGGGCTGTATTTTTAGATTTCGCTCGGGCCTTTGACACAGTTTGGCCCGAGGGATTAATCTTTAAAATGATCAGGATGAACATTGACTCAGCCTTGACTAGGCTGATTTTGCTTCAGAAATCTTCTGAACAAGCTGACAGTAGTAAACTCCCCTCATGATTCGCTCAGGAATCTCGAATACTCTGAGCCTCGAGCCATTCCTCTTTTATGCCTCGGATATTCTTCGACATCCTGCGGATACCACGTTGAAAAATGAGGTTCTACTAGTGCCAAGTGGAGACTTTCAATCAGTGAGATTAAATCAACAACGGGGGGCTAATTCGGTGCCTTGGACTCCAACGTCGTTTGTCATGGAAGGACCATGTGAGACATGTGAAGAATAAGTTTATCGTGGCGAAGACCAACTTGAGGCCCTCGAAATTCTCCAAAACAATATGTTAAAATTGATTGGAGCCCCATGGTTTGTCCGAAATGAATAAATTAGAGCGGACCTGAACATTTCTAGACCTGACTGCCGGCATCTGAAAGAGGGCCACCAACTCCAACAACCAGGCCCTAGCTCGAGTAGGAGAAGGGTAACAAGGGTAGCAGACCGCATTAACATTTAGAGTTTGAAGTGCCACGCGGAATTGGATTACACCGGTACTTGCAAATACGCTTTAACAAGAGAAGACGTTATTGCTAACGCCATAGACTGGAGCGAAGTAACCTCGGCCACATGCGATTACGGAGCTCAAAGGCGCTCGACCTAGCTCTGGTGAAGTGGAAAGGAACATAGAAACGTTGCCATTTAACTACTATATCAAAACTCGGGTTGCTATGTACCTCTTATTTATTTTTATTAATTCTTTCTACAATAGATATCTTGTTTATATTTGTAAATCAATGATGAGTAAAAGTACAGAATTTTATTTCGATATTTGAACTCTGTGTCACATACGGGGTTTAATCTTGAGTATTGTACCATATCGCTGACCTGTTCCAGAATAATTATTACATAATCTTATTAATGGTAACAATAAATGATGATATATCGCATTTTATCAATAATTATGATTAATTTGAATGCAGTATTGTTTCTCTAGAATATTATCGCGTAAAATTATGGAAAAAAAATGAGGACAAATTAATTTTTAAACCTAATTAAGGATTGAGTACTGTTGATAATAAAAATATTCAAAACAATTTAAACGTCATCAAATTATTTTACTGTTGTAGTGATAAATTTTCAAGGACATTAATTTTCTTGCCAGTTGGTTGGGCAAACCGTAGATTTTACATTCACTTACACTAACGATATACTAACTAGTAGATGCAGTTTTATAATTGCCTCTAAATTGTCGGACAATAAAACTAGTTCGTTAAATTAATTATAAAAAAATACTCAACGGTATCTACCGCTACACTTTAATAACTGCGTCTTATTTTTAGTAATCGGGTATCTTATTTATATGTAGAGAAGTAACCATATGTCAAACTAAATTATGGGCATTTTAGTTATTAAAATTTGTGTTTTAATAATCGTGTTTGTGCCAATTTTGACGGATTTCTCGGGCATTTCCATTTACGTTGCTAAAATCTATATTTAAATAATTTACACGATCGGTTAATAAAATTACGGTTTATAGGATCAAGCGCTACTAACTTGTCTGCATGATTTTTACTCGTGGCATTCTTTCTTTTAAATTACTAAATGAATAACGTTGATGTCATGGTGAACTTTATAATCTAGAACAGAGCAAGCTACCTACAGACCATTAGTAATCCATATTAAGTAAAAAAATTCCATGTTTAGAGACAATACGTTGTTATGTGTTGAAATGGGGTTCTTCAAGGTTGTAGTATAGCGCAAATAGTTGTAGAAATAATTTATTCTTGATTACGATTGTGACAAATGTTTATACATTAAAAGGATTTTTTGATTCAAACTGGATAAAAATGTTGGTGAAATATTGCAATATATTGCGGTGAAACGGTTACCTTTAAAAATGCTTATACCGTGTGATCCAAGATGGATGGCGAGGTACCATATATGAGGAACTGAGAGTCGTGTAGCTGTGGGCAAAAAATCTCCTTAAGGAAAGTGACCAAGAAAAAATGCTGGAAATTATTTTTAAGTTCCTATTTCTACCGCTATAGTCATAAAAAAAAGGATTATTCTAGAAAATATACCCATATAAGTTGGCAAATAAATCTTATCGTCGCATAGCTGGTAGAATTTGGAATCTTTTTTGGGCGGCCTTTTTTTCTGTAGAACAAAAAATACAAGCTCGAGGGGGGATAATGTTTTATAATTAAATTGGCTGTAATTTCGGTTTTGGATTAACCGAATTTGATAAACAAGATCTCATTTGAAAGAGGAAGCTTTATTGATTGAAATGAAAAAAATAACCATAACTTATTGATTCTCGAAGCCATCGCTGGAGGGCGTCATTTGGAAAAATCACATTTTTTATCATTTTTCTTAGAAATTTCAAATGGAACGTCCTAATTATTGTACCATATCTGGAAAGTAGATTAAATTTCCAAGAAAAAGTGTTAAAGAAGCAATTTGATATATCTATTAGTGTTTGAATTATCGCCAAAAGAATAATTAATAACACGTTAATTCTTACATGGTCAAGCGTGGTGTAAAATTTCAATTTTTTTTAACTTTTTTCACATTTAACTAAGCCTCTTTTATACCAGTTTTAGTGTTTCGTAACGTCCTAGTTGATTTTTACTTGTTGTTCAAAAAGAATCAAGATAAAAGAAATTTTTACAACACGACACTTATCATTGATAAGTGTAAAAATTTATATATCAAATTATATATATATATATATATATATATATATATATATATATATATCAAATTGCTTTTTTAACATTTTTTCTTGGAAATTTAATCTACTTTCCAAATATGGTATAATAATTAGGTCGTTCCATTTGAAATTTTTGAGTAAAATGATAAAAACTGTGATTTTTCAAATGACGCCCTCTAGCGATGGCTTTGAGAATCAATAGGTCATGGATATTATTTTTTTTATTTTAATTAGTAAAGCTTCCTCTTTCAAATGAGATCTTGTTTATCAAATTCGGTTAATTCAAAACTGAAATTACAGCCAATTTAATAATAAAACATTACCCCTCCCCTCGAGCTTTTATTTTTTGTTCTACAGACAAAAAGGATTCCAAATTCTACTAGCTCTACGGCGATAAGATTTATTTAACAACTTATACGGGTATATTTTCTAGAAAAATCCTTTTTTTATGACTATAGTGGTTATGCCGTAGAAATAGGAACTTAAAATAACTTCCAGCATTTTTTCTTGGCCACTTTTCTTATGAAGATTTTTTCCGACAGCTATACGACTCTTAGTTCCTCATATATGGTACCTCGCCACCCATCTTGGATCACTCAGTATATAATTTAATGTAAATTATTTTGAATTAATCGCGTTGATCCGTGAATTTTTGCAGAAACAAGAGCTGTGGGTATTTAGACTATTTCCAAAGTATCTGCACTATCAAAAAAATTTAATGTTATTCAGTAAAACTTAAAATAACTTTCATTATATTTCCTACTGCAACGCAACGAAATTTTCCATTCCTTACAAAACTATTTTAAGGCTTTTCATTTAAGATACTGAAATAAATATGTTCCGAGAAGGTAGACTTGCCTTCTTTAGTATTTCCTGTTTTAGACGGTGTTAAAAATAAATCGTACATTTCTGGATATGTCTAACGAAGAGTTTTAAGGACAGACAACAGGATACATTACATCAACAACTAAGTGAAGTTGAACAATAGAAATAGCACGTGAATGACATTTTTTCTACCATTTTCTATATTCGATAAATGTCATTTACAAATTATAAAACAATTCGAATTAATTTTAAATTTCGCCCGACTTTTAAGTCGGTAATGCAGGGTACGGTGATATCGATTACCTAACTTCTGGACTTTACGCTTTAATTTTGAGATTATTTTCAAATAAAATGTGGTTTCCTTACGATATTTAAGCCTTATTCAACAATTTTCTAAAAATAATTGCAATTATGATAATCTATTTCGGTTGTGTCGCATTGAATTTAATGTCCCATCAAATTCAAAAAAATAATAAGTTAATAAGGTTGCCAAGGTTATTAAATTTGCATAAAAGGTGCTAATAAAGCTAATAAATGAATATACACTCTAATATGCATTTCCATAAAAAATATTTAAATACATACATCATTATCGCAAAAATCGGATAAATGATTTTTCCTAATTTAGCGCAAAACCAAACATTATTTGACTTTCAGTAAAAATGAGAAATTCTTGACTGTCACCTTTATTTTGACATGACAGCGACGTTGTTGCCAACTTAAGAGATGTATCGTTTTTAGGAACTTTTTCATTTTATATTAAGAGGGATAAAAAGATGCATAGGGAAATTAAACTCTGAAATGAAAAGGAAAAAATCTTAAAAATTAATAATGTTTAATGATTGAAATAACTAATTTTTTTTTCACCGATTATTTCAATCTTCAGTTTAGAGTTATATGATTTCTGTGTTTCGTTTTTGCTATTATTAACTTTGTTTTCTTTGTCAGTTTGCGTTATTACGTAAAGTGTAAACACGCAATGATTTATAAAGCAACATTTTGCAGCGAGACACATTTTATTTTTTAAGATGTGGCCGTCGGACATGATAACAACATTGGTCAATATTTAGTATAGGTACTAAAAATTTGGGTACGATGCAAACATGAAGTTGTATACAATTTGTTACACAATTGTATTTGGAACTTGTCCTAATTTTGTTACCGAATTTGGTAGTAATTCTTGTACCAAAGCGTTATCGTGTCAATTGGTCTTAACAGATGTTAATAAAGACATGTTTGGTTGTATAATTTATAAAAAAAAAACTTTAAATTTGACAAAAATAGAGAATATAGTAGCATTCACATAGGGCAGCGCGAAATTATTTGCAATACTTCGCCGTAATTCTTTAAATAATTTCGTGACATTGACAACTTAAGTAAGTGTCTGCTATATTTTCCTGAGAAAATATCAAGATACTCATTAGAATATATTACACTGCTTTTTTATTATTTCTTTGTGAAATAGAACCAAGAAAAACTGGTTTACTTTAATCATTTAACGTTCTCGTGAATTTGAATTTAGGGAAATCTAGGGAATTGTCGTGTATTCAAAGGCACCGTTGATTAATCGTGTATTTACAATGGAAGAAAGATCAATTTGTCACGAAACAACAACCAGCAAATCTAGATTATCATTGATATTATTAAGATTTTTAGATAACAGTTATCGGTGCAATTTGCAATTTTTGCCCCAACACATCTTAAACGCGATAAATCCTTATGCAATTGTAATTTTACAATTACCTAATCGCTGCTTTGCTTTCTATATCCAAAGCTAGCCTTGCGGATCCATTATCATCGATTGCATTCAATTCCACTAACGACGGTACTCAATGCAACCCATTCCTTTTGCACCTGCAGCTATAATCCGACTGACTCATTGAAGATCGTGACCCTTTTCAATCGGTTCACTGCAGCTAACGGTCCGCTATAGCGGTAATGAACACGATTTGCACGGACAGAAAGAAAATCCTAGCGGTATTTTGGTCGTTTTAGGTGAAATTTTTAAAACGCCGCTGCGTTATATAGACTCGTCCAACAATGCAGACAACAATAGCAATCAATCTTTTTTCCCGACGAAGAGGGGAATTGTAAATTCCGTCCTCTTTTTTACTCGCTAAATTGTAGCTCTCTGGAGATGGCTTCAAATTGATGTTCGATGCGTCTGGGTGTCTATTTTAAGGAATTAATTCGTGCCGCCTACCTAACTACCGGTTTCTTAAAATAGGAGACAGTACCGTGTAGTTTTAATTCTGGCTATACCGTGATTAATGGGATGATGTTGGGTTAAAAAATGCATACACTCGATGAATGGGCAGGTTTATTTTGCCCCTGATAGATAGGCTACAATATTTACTGCGGTGCAACGCTGGTTGTCAAGCGGTATTGATTAAATTCCGGTGTGATTGATAGATGTCTCCACCGGCATAGGCATGGTTCATGTAATTTATAGCTTTACAATAGAGGGAAAGACTATTTTGATAAAACAAGTGATTTGATGATTTATTGTAATTTTGGCTATTTGGACAATGGATTTTGAAGGAAAACATGTAAAATACGACTTATTTTTACTTAAAATTTGAGGCCTTTTTTTGGTAATTTTTTTTATTAGTTATTAAGTTGAAGTAGGTAGTTAGGTATAGCAAACAACACTAAAGTATTTTCGGCATACTTCGCACCATACAAGTTACTAATTAATTAGTCCGGAACAGTTGCTTCGAGGATGCGTGGATCCTCATTATCAACCGTAGTGGATTTACTTAACTTATTTCTGCTTCGTAGCAGCTCATTCAGTGGTGAGCCTTTGTTTAAACTCTATGGTGTTTGAACGTTCTCACCTACAAATTACATAAATATTGATGTCTATTGGTCAAACTTACACTAAACCTACCACTACAAGAGCAGTTACTGTTTTACACGTTTTTTATTTCAAAATTAATGTATTAAAGCACGCTCACATAGGGTAGCGTGAAATTATTTGCAATATTCCGGAGTAATTCTTCAAATAATTTCGGCATATAGATTAATTGATATCTCGGTTTACTTTGTCATATCATAACTTTAATTTATCTGTTAATAATTTCTTTTGTAACGGATGGAATGGCACAGAAATATTATATACTGTTACTAAAATTTATTCTATTTATTTTCATCGTAAAAGTATAAATGGAAGTTGCAATAGAAACGACTAATGCTTTTCAAAAAAGAATAATACTACGTACGCAATTAGAAAGTCAAATCAAAAAGAATGTTAAAGAATTATAATATTTTATTCTTTCTTAAATGATACACGTAATAGCAAATGTTTCCATAGACTTACACTAGAGCACTGCACGGGCCTATTTTTCACGGCCCGGCCCGCCCGTGGCCCGTTACAGTATGACGTGGGACCGCCCGTTGCATTCATTACCTTGGCACAAGGCTCGCCCGTTCGGAAATTTAGGCCCGTTTGGCCCGTTTAAATTATTTTAGCCTATTTAAGTAATTATATCTGCACTGTCTATTTCTGAATATCTTTTTAATTACTACATTATAATTAGAGTAACCTAAACTTGCGGACTCGCATAGGCGTCGGTATTACGGGTTAATATAAGAATACGAAAAATTCATAAATAAACTAAACCGGTAGAGAAGCAGGCATGTTGTGTCGACCTTGAATATAAATCATGTTAAACCGCGCTGAGAGAGATTTCGTTTTAGTACCGGTTGAGCTGTTGCAGAGATTAGTCGAACGGTCAAGGTTATGTACTTACGTGTCGCTTTTGAAAATATAGCTGGTGTTTTTTGTGTGTTGTAGTATTATACCAAGTACATAATTAGTGTATCGTTTCATATAGAACTAATATTTACATACCTAAGAAAACAATGCCTCGTAATAGATTTGCTACTAATGTACATAAGTATGTGTCACAAAAATCCCGATTTTAATACTTTAGAGGCCGTTTATAATAAGTGTAAGAATAGTGAACTTTTAAGTGATTTTGAAAAACAGTTTCTACATGCAAATGTAACTTCCTTAGATGCGGAGAGATCGTTTTCTATGTATAAGAATATTTTTTCTTGTCGACGCACAAGGTTTAAAGAAGTAACTGTGGAATCATATGCAATGATGCAAGTTTACAGTAGTTCACATCCTGATGCCTCTAATTTGTTGAATAATTAGCAAGTAAGTTTATTTATGAATTTTTCGTATTCTTATATTAACCCGTAATACCGACGCCTATGCGAGTCCGCAAGTTTTGGATACTCTAATTATAATGAGTAGAATGAAACATTTATTTTGTTTGTTTTTGTATACTATATTGTATGAAAGAAAACGTAACATAACATTGCATACATTAAAATTGTTAATACAAACGATAGCTTAAAAACTAAACAGCATTTGCTGCATACGTTATACCCATTTGATGTATTTGTAAAACATTCTCGGCCCGTCAGGCCTGTACGATTTTAGGCCGGGCCCGCAGTGAAAAGAGACAAGGCCCGTCCGAGCCGGGCTTTTCCTAGCCCGTATAGTGCTCTAACTCACACCAATTACATTGCTTATAAATTCAATTGTCACTCTTACATCTCTATATACTTTGATACAGTTTCTTTGTAAAATGCATAATACAACTTGTGTACATACATAGTAAGGCTGTTATCATGTACAAATATGGAATTATTTTATATCAGATAACCAAACATATATTATATTTGTTTGGAAAAAAGAAAACAATTCTATAAACTATATATTTGAAACAAATCAAAAATTACAAATGTCTTAAAGTAGCAATATTTGCATCATTTTCTTTTGGAATGTTAACTGTCTATTAGTAAATTTTAATGGATAGAAAATTCTACACATGGAAATTCCACATGGATTAGAGTCACCAAAGCTCTGACGTAAAAATTAATGCTATATAAAGCATTACTTGTGTCCTCTGACACCTCTAATCTTTTTCCAGAGCAAGCGCTATGTTTCGAAAACATCCTATTCAGGCTGTTTCCAACTTATATGGATGGTTTTTACGAAAAGCACCATAGGAAATTTTTAAGGTTAATATCGTATAGTTCTATATTATAAAACATTACGATTCCATCTTTACTGATGCAAAATAAATTAGCCTCACTTCAACTACACACAATATATGTATATGTCTGAGTTTCCTCTTTATATAGATGAATATTTAAAGTTGTATACGCCATCTGGATCAACTTTGCATCTTTGTGATTTGCGTGAAACTTTACAATCAATGCTTCACCAATTCAGGAGATAATAATGTCACATAGTTGAATGAAATGTTTAAATCACCAGGAACACTTGTTGGAGTCTTCTGAAACCAATTTGGAGCTTATATTTCCTAAGTAAATTTCAGCCCCAGGTTTTGTTGATTTACACTTCCATGTCACTTGTAGCCGCATTATTGTTATATAAATATATATATAATGACATCAAATATTTTTAAATCTTCTTGATAAGCTTCTGTGACCATTCCACTTTCGGAATCCACTTGTATCTTATATAGGTGCTTTTATTATTAGTTCAAAATTAATCAAGAGAATATCCTAACCTCAATTTGACAGTTGTTACACTAATTTATGACTTAATTTATTTGTCAAATGCATCAACCATCGAGGTGCCAGGTTCATTAGGGCTTGTATATTTACAGTAGGAATAGCATTAATTCTTAGCCTATTTTTCTTCATGCCAGCCAGCAAAGGCGTTCTCATAAAAATAAATACTGCAAACCCTATACCAACTGTAACATTGAAAGGCGAAAAGATTGTCCAGTTTAGGTGTTGATGTATTCCTTTTCCAACACAAGCGTCTATGAAAATTGTATGGTTACCTAAATGGTAATAATAATACATACAGATCTCGCGTTGTAGGATGGTGAGTTCCGGCGCTGTCCGAAGGTACTGTCGGACATCGTTCGGGAAAATTCAAGATTGAATGCAACATGCAGTGGCGTAGCTTGACTTATTTTTAAAATTATTTTAGCATAATAAAAAACGACTACAAAATAGGCTCATTTTCATGTCGTGGATTATTTCCTTCTTTCACAATCTTTCCAATGGTTCTTATTGATACATCTCATCTTTCGGAAAACGAAAATAGCTCAATTAAGGGTGTGTTCTGGAATTTAGGCCACAGCGCATGCAATAATGTGGCCCCCTCCTTATGCCATTTATTATTAGATCTGGAAGTGAGCGTACACTACAAATTACTATATTACTATATTCGAAAATTGTACCAAAGTAATACAATATTTTTATAAAAGAAATCAGAAATTCCTATACTATGGCAACAGGATAACTAAAATAAACATAAACACAAAAAACCTAAACAAACACAAGAATTACTTTGCGCTTCCAGATTTGTAAGACCGGCCGCAGCGCATGCGTTGAGAATAACAGGTAAAAAAGATCCCTCTGTTGAAATTATGTACTGTGGTACAATTTGAGGTGAGAGCACATGCGCAGAAAATATAGTAACGTTGAATATTTATCGGGCTCCATTAAATTTCATAACATAATCTGAAGAATTAGTTAAATGTTAGCTAACTTCAGTTCATTGCGTGAATAGGTAACATTAACGTTGAGATTGCGAAAGTCTAATAATAACATAATATAAATTCAGTAATAAAGTTAAACGACACATGCTCATCTTACATACAAAGCATTTTTCGAAATATATTTATAAGCACTGTAATTTCTTTTTCAAGTAAATCACCCACATTTTAACGGTAAGTTGTACATTGGAAGGTTAATGTCTTAAATCATTTTTAATGTGACTATGGTTTAAATTTTATAAAAACAAATTGGTAAATTGTAAGAAAAGTAAAATTAAATTTTGCACGGTCAGTGTTTGTTCAAATATTACTCTTTCTGTTTTTTTTTTACAATAAATTGCACAATATTGCTCAAATAATGAGGTCATTTAAGCAAAGGTCTTTCATTATTCATTACAATCATTACTCTTATTAGGTACACGTAATGGAAGTGGGTTGTCCCACGAACTCAGTACAAAGTATCAAAATGGAGGCCAAAAACAATATGTCAGCTAATTTGTGTATTACGTGTTGTTTGTTGTTACGAGTATGATTCATAAGTAGGTGACCCGTGTTATCAGTTATCACTTTAAAATTTATGTTTGAAAGTTCATTCTAAGTTCATGGTATAATGCGTATACTTTTATGTAAGATACTTGGCACAAATGAATCAGGCTATATGTATTATATTTTTATACAAATATAAAAAAATGACATTACTATTAACAAATTGTGTTTTTTTTAATAGTAAAGATATCTTATAGTCACTTTTTTTGCTGTAAATTCATGATGACATTGCAATAAATCTATACTAGATCGAATTCCTTGATAAAGATTGCACCTCTAAGTGTTTACTTCAATAATTGCACAATTTCACAAATTGGCAGCATTGCACAGTAGATTATCTTTGAGCTGTTTCCATTTAAGGAAATGACGATTTATGAGGTAATTTATCCAATAATAAAATACATATAAAATCTGTATGTCATCCTAATGAATTGCTTTATACCTTTCATGTTTTAAACATAACATGGATAATGTTTAAGGTTAAGTTTATTGTTAGTTGCGCAGTAATTTTCTAGTAAATACTAAATCGTAATCATAATTTAGATATTTTCCATGGCAAAAACAAACTTTTCAATTCTAAATATACATTTTGCGGTGCTAAATTTGTTTTATCACATAAGATAAGCAGCAGTAAACAAAAAAAAATGTGAAGGTGGAATGTTACGTTTTTCTATAAAAGGAAATATTTTCCAATACATGATTTTGAAGTTTTCGGACAAATTTTTTTACATCCAATGTTCAACTCAAAGCACTGAGGGGGCGATCCTGAAAATTATGATTTCCCGAAGGTGATAGCTCAATCGCTACTTCCATTTATTGGTGTGTTATAATGTTAAGTAAATTGGCATCCCCAGGGCTTTTTGTTTACACTTTTCATTTGTTTGCTTCGCCTGTTGTTTTCAAAAACTTTTATTCTGGCTATTAATTTGTTTATTGTACGTTTCCTAAGCATGTACAGCACCGTTCATGGAAGTTCGGACAAGCTGACAAATTATATTAACTGTTTAGGAAAAAATGTTAAAATTATATAATATACATTTCTGTGAGGAATTATTAAAACTAACCTTTTCTGGAAGCCTTTTACCAATTTCCAGGTAGTGTTTGTCTATTATAAGACCGTTATAATAAAATATATAACTATGTTGGAAATCCTCAATAATTACAGTGACAATAAAGCTTTATAATAATCCCTAGGAGGGTTAGCTGATTCACTCGTGTTACCTGGAAATATTCGTATACCCTTTATAAAGTATTATAACATTTGTAAACGCAGTAGTTCTGAAGAGATTGTTATTGGGAAAGTATCTGTGGTTGTGCAAGTGAAAAATAAAATAATTTCGGTTTGACTGCTTAAAATGCCCCGTGGAAAGCCTCTAGCTGTTTCAAAACGATCTGCTATTATTACCTTGCATCAGGAAGGGTACGCAGAAAGACGGATTGCGGATAAATTAAAAATAAAAAAAATCTACAGTACATGATACTATAGTTCGATTTAAGACAACCGGTGACGTGCAAGATCGTAATCGGCCAGGACCGTCAAGAAAAACGACTCCTGCGGAAGATTTACGAACAAAAATAATTAGTAAGCGCAATAGAAGACTAACAGCATCAGAAATTGCTGCAGAATTCAATAATGAGCGAGATTCCAAAGTTTCTGTGAGTACTGTGAAACGTCGGCTGAAAGAGGCTGGGTTGCATGGACGAGTGGCTTGTCGAAAACCGTTACTCCGAAGAGGAAATAGGTTGAAACGACTAAAATGGGCACAAGCTCATAGAGATTGGACAGTGGACGATTTTAAAAACGTTTTGTGGACTGACGAATCCAAGTTTGAGGTTTTTGGAAATAGACGGAGAGTTTTCGTACGCAGATCAAGAGGGGAAAGAATGTTACGGGAGTGTATAGTTCCTACGGTGAAGCATGGAGGTGGATCTGTAATGGTTTGGGGTTGATTTTCCTTAATCGGAACAGGGAACTTGCTCAAAATTGAGGGCATAATGAAAAAAGAAGAATACCGGAAAATCCTCGAGGAAAATGCCATACCGTCAGGAGTCCGATTAATTGGTCGTGGATTTGAATTTATGGAGGACAATGGCTCCAAACATAAATCTAAATTGTGCACAGATTACCTGCAGCAAGAAGAAAATGAAAGAACCCTAAAAATTATGGAATGGCCGCCACAGTCCCCCGATCTGAACCCGATAGAGTTGTTATGGGAAGAATTAGACCGTTGTGTTAGGAAGAAGTGTCCAAAATCGAAGGAACATTTGTGGACTATTCTCCAGGAGGTATGGACAAGCTTGCCCAATGAAACATTAGTAAAATTAGTGAATCGGATGCCGAGAATAGTGGCAGCAGTCCTAAAGGCAAAAGGTGGATTTTATTGAATCGGATTTAAATTATTTGTATTACATTTTTTTCTTTTTAATAAATTTGTGTTTGAAAATATGTAAAATCATGTAAGTAAGTATTAAATAGATGGCCATTTAATATTTCTCTTGTTTTCTTTGACTTCCGTACATTTTTTTGCTTGCCCGAACTTCCATGAACGGTAGTGTACCTCTATAACTACTCTAAATAACTTTAACGCGCAACTACCTATTCAGGAACTTCCATTCGCCAAGCATCTAAAAGGAAAAAAGAGAAGCGAACATCGAAGATTCTAGAGTAAATAAAGCAGTTACCAATCGATAGTTGTGATAAGGAACAAAGAAGTCCTTGCTTTGACCTCCACTCTTTAACATTGTATAAAGTTACGCTGGGATGTTTTAGATCAGTCCGGGGGGATAGGATAAATGATCATGGCGCGATCATCGGAAAAGCACCTATGGAAATTAACTTAAGCGTATGGTTCGTATCGTAGAATATCGTCCTTGATTTCGGTACGGGGCGAAGTCCGAAATTCAGCAGCCCCCGGATGCGTATACACCGAGAACTAAACGCCCCCCTCGCTTAGTGTTAGGCCGGTCGATATCTCGAGCGCAAGGAGTCTGCCCAGTGCAACGCCACACTTTGATAAATGCGTGTCACCTGTGCTTTATCGCATATCGCACGCACGGTATAGAACTCGGTCTCTCTCTGTTTTCTAAGCACATCGCACGATAGTGTACTAAGCGGGAAAAATCAACCAAAAGAATTAAATCTCATCTTTCGCGCGACTGAACATTGCGTACATTACTCGTGACTAGCCCGAGGATTCTAGAAGTTAAATTGTTATTTTAATAACATCTAGTGTACCGCCGCGAATATGACTAGCAACGAGCAGGTTATGTCGACCGCAAAAGATTTGGTGAACGATACGATAAATGGTGCAACGACGAAACTAAATCAAATGACCGCTGGAAGTTCATCAGATGACAAAAAGAGCAGCTGTGGTGGTGATAAGAGGCTGTTGTTATGTTTACTGTTTGATCCTTGTATGTATACATTTTAATTAATTAAAAAATTGCACGTTACAGAGCGGAATCATTACAAAAAAAGCGAATCATCATCTTCCATTGTCTTTGTTATAAATATGGCTCCATAATTGTTTCATTGTATTCATTAAGTACTAATTCTCATGTAAAATTACGTGTAAAACATGCATATTTTTATACACATAGACATCGCAAAATCCAAGCAGAAATAGGATTTGTTTTTATTCCGTTTAAGTGGAACGAAAATAAAAGTTGTTTTTTGATTTAAGTGTGCCCTCCCATCATAAAATAACGTTTATACAGCAAAGTATATTTCAAAGCAGGAAATTGTTTATAAATATGTCAGTCACGTCCAAGATTTACGCGCAAAAAGTGGATATATTTATTAAAATTCCCTTCTTTTTTTTCCTACCAAAATTAGCTATTTTTTAAAAGGTTTTTTCCTTTTTGTTTTTATAGCTTTGTTAGAGACATTCGCTCTTGTAATTGCAACGATTTTTAATCTAATTAATATTATTACTGTATTAAACATAGCGGGTGTGGGTATATTTGGGTTGTCAGTGTTAGTCTTATATGGTAAAAAAAGTCAATTTTTGATATTGATGAGAAACTTAGAGAATGTATGTTATAGCATTCATTTTAATTATTTTTTTTTAACTAAAAAGGTAAAATAAAAATCCAGATTGTACTGCAATGCTTGCCAGAATAAATTTATTTATACATTAACCATCGATTTCGATTAAAAAGTTATCTTCAGGCTAATAGTCATTGGAGTTTGTTGAAAAATAATAATAATTCTTTCTTAAGACCCTGTACACAGAGAAATAATTTCTTGCATCAAGAAATTAAATTCTCTTTTGCAAAAATCAGTCTCTATTCAAGAAAATATTTTTATTTCAAGATTATAAAAATGTTTAATGTATGAAAATAATTTTCTTTAAATTTAATTTTATTAAACAAATATTTCCTTGGGGTTAGAAAATCAAAAAAAATCTGTACCTAATATAAACTTGACTCTAAGCAATCGACCGGGAAAGTGATCTTAAAAAAGGAAAAATAATAACGGGAGCATACGATGCACGATTACTTGACAAGTTGAAGGCAGAAATTGCTGAAAAGCGGTTGAATTTGAAGAAAAAGAAGGTATTGTTCTACCAAGACAACGCTTCAGTGATCGCCATAGCAAAAATTCACGAATTAGAGTTCGAATTGATAAACCACCCATCCTTTCCGCCAGATCTGACCCCCCAACGACTTTTTTCTGTTTCCTAAACTCAAAGTTTCGCTTGGAGGACAGAGATTTTCATCGAATGAGGAGACCATCACATTTGCAAACGCCTATTTTACAGAAGAAGATGCCAACTACTTCGACGGGTTAAAGTGATGGGAACATCTCTGGGAAAAGTGTAGAGAATTAAAATTTTCGCTTCTGTGTTAGGCTGGAAACTTTTCGGACTATTCTGGTATTCTCTGTAAATATTTAGGAACATATTGTAAAGAAATACAAGACGAGGGTCCATTTTCATTCTTCTACATCTACATTATTGATCGTGTATAAACTCCAAAGTATCAAATATCTACACCGTATTATATTTCTACCCGTAACAATACATTTTCCAGCATAAACAATTTGCTTTAGCCTTCGGCGGGTTTATCGCTAAATAAACATGGACGACATGTGATAACATTTAAATATGGACGTCAACATTGTTCGTATACTTTTCTAATTACCAAGCGGACGTACGTTCGTATGTACTATGCTTACCTTCCATTATAAATGGCGATAAATTTACTTGACCGACTGTAATTATTGTGGTTAGAATGCAGTTACATTAAAACCTACATGGTTGGATTTATTTGAATTTTTTCATTACTCCAAGATTTATTTTGTATTTAATTTTTTAAAATGTAAATATGATACTTTTGTAATTTAAGTGAAAATACAATAAAATATAAATCCTTGTTGAATTTGTTGCCAGAAAATCAGAAAAAAAGGGGTATACATTTGAAGTTTTTACAAAAACTATGGGAGGAAGAACATTTTTGGTACAAATCGCTTTATTGTTTTTCAAAATATTCGCCATTTAGATTTGTACATTTTTACATGCGTTTCAACCAATTCTCGAAAGATTTTTTCCACTACGAAAATGATATCTCCATAACATGGCTTCTGAAGGCTTCAACAGCTTCTTGAGGTGATAAAAAAGTCGCTGTCCACGCATTTTTTTTTGGACTTTCGGGAACAAAAAGAAATCATTAGGCGATAGTTCAGGTGAATACGGGCAATGAGACAAATTGTTGTATACCATTCAGTACTAACTGTTCTTCGATCCCCCAAAGCAATGTTTACGACATGGCCAGTATGGCCAACGAAATAAACAAGCATCATTTTCTTGGAACTGCTTCGTGATCGAACAACTTTTGTTAGATTTTGAAGTTCCTATGTCGATTTTTTTTTTGCATTTCCTTACGCGAATTGACACCATTGCGGAATCTATTGGGAACAGATCTTTTTCACACCTAAATGTTCTTACAAAATCGAATGTACTGCGGTCTTCGATATGCCTAAGGATGTCTCTATCTCACGATAAATCAGATGCCGATCCTCTTCGATCATGTTGCGCATAGTACCGATGTTTTTTTAGAACAGCAACCGATTTCACTGACGGAAGCACGACTACGACCAAATTCTGCAAACCTGTTGTAAACAGTCTTTTCCGATGGACCTTCATAACCAAAAATTGAACGAAATGATTCAAGGCATTGCTCGTGTGTTAGGCAAAAGAAATGCACAGCTTTGATAATTTAATGGCTCCGTAGCTCTAAAAACATGGAAAATAATAATACTGCCGACTTACCTTGAAACAGACTGTAGATTTATAGAGATTTATAGATTTATAGAAGTGTTGTACTTCAAAACTTCAAACATGAAACACCACCAAATTGATGCAAATATTCAGGTTTTTTATATCTTATCTAAAGTAAACACCTACGTTACATTTGCCTTATTGATTTAGTACTTTTTAGAAATGTATAAGCGGTCGAAATGGTACATGTTGATAATGACTTTATTGCTTTTAATTTTAAAACATACACTACTGGCCATTGAAGTTAGGACAACTATTGGAACTTTAAAAGATGGAATTTTTTCAATATTCAATACTCTTGCAAAAACTTCTTCAACGAAGTTGGGAAAACAATCAATTATTTAAGATAGAAATCCTCATTAGAATAATTGTTATAAGGAGAAATTTGAATTTATCGTAGAGCTTGTCTGTCTCTACAACATACTTGGTTTCTGTGTTGGGATCTTTTCTTATAAGACTAAAAAACCAGTTACTTTGTCTCCTTTTTTTAGTCTTATATGAAAGGACCCCAACACAGAAACTAAGTATGTTGTAAAGAAAACTGAGCGCTTTTAAATGGTTGTTGAGTCAAGAAGCTCTTAGGTTTTCCAATTGAGATATAGACGCTCAAAGATATACTAAATTTGTATCAACATTTTTTGGGGTCATCTTCAAGTATCTCAGAAACTATTTGTCAAAGAAGCTTAAAATTTGAAGCAATTAAAAACAACTATTTTTTCGCTAGTTATACAGGAGATGAGCTTTCTGCATTGATTTCTCTGGAATATAGACCTTCTAGAAATTAGGATTTTTTTCTGTCGCGACAAATTTTCAGCCAAGTTTGAGGACCAAAAGCAAGAGGACTAGTTGACTTTTTTTGTTAAAATTTGGAAGTTTGGGACACTGATAACTACTAAGCAAGCACAGCAATTTCCAGGCAAATATCTTTCTTGCTTACAGAATGACAGCTTGACGAAAATGGCAAAAAGTACCGGGGAGCATCCGCGACATTTTACCGGCCATCACTTAAAAGGCTCTTGCAGGTCATGTATTGCATATCAGGAGCAAAGAATTTGGGGAATTACCTTTAGTTAGTTGTGGAACCTACTCACGAAATTTGAAGAAGTCGGAGATGATCGAGCATAGGGACTTGATCACTCGACATCGAATAACACAAATGCAATTGTCATGTAATTAACAAGTGTTGCATTGAAGACACTTGAAATAAACATAGAACACATAATTTAACCTTGATCTTGCTTAAAATAGCTAAAATATAATTTCCAATGCTTCTCAACAGATAAAAATAAAAACAGAAAATGTAAAAAATTTAGTTAAGTTTGAATACGCTGCTAACAAATAGTGTACTAAAGTAATAAAACATCTTTTAATTCAGAGAATCAAATCTATGGAATATTAATTATATAATATACTTACAAAGTTATCTGTATCACTCAAATATTATCAATTCTATTTTCAAAGGAACAGAAAAACTACGTAATAAACGTAGTTAATGGTTTATTTATTTGGTTGATTAATTGATTAAAACAGCTATAAATAGTACTTATAATATTATTGTCGATTTAAAATTGACTGCATTTTATTTTCTTGTTACTAAAAGCCGGTTTCATACATTAATCATTTCCTGAAATAGCTGTTTTTTTTTTAGATTTAAAACCATTTTTGTGTAAATTTTTCAAATAAATAGTTCCTTTTGAAGGCGAGGCAATAATAAACCAAAATAATAATGTAATTGTCTATACTTAATGTTACATATGTAGTGACTTAAATGATACAGTAATATAAAACAATGTATTATATTATTTTGGATGTTAGCCAAGTTAATCTTTGGCCAAGCTTCTGTAGAGAGAAATGCGGAGACTTCTTATATTGTTGTAATAAATCTCACCAAGATAAAAATAATAAATAGTATTAAAAATTGATTGGACGAGTTTTTGGCTTCACACACTCTGTGGTATTTGTTTCAATTTCTGTCTTATTACTAAATTCTTGTGCATATTATATCTTGTTTTAAAAATCCATTTCAGAATTTATCCTTTTTCTTGAACTATTGAAAAAAGAAGCACATATAATGTTCAAACATTTGGAAAAGAAAACATTTATTTGGTTTTCTTAGGAAAGTAGTGGCTACTAGATTTCAAGGTGTAGTAATTTACTGTTATCTACACTACCGGCCAAAATTATTTGCCCACCCAAAGAAATACGCATAACTAAAGGAAGTGCTAACTGAAAAAGAAATTGTATTTTTACATTTAATAAAATATTCTTGAAACAAAGTAATTGACAGTCTTTATTCAATAATAAAATTTATTTGACACAAAAAGAATTAAATCTTTGTTTCATCGCAATGTCCACCTCGACTATTAATAATTGCAGCACACACTTGCGGGATTCTCAATTTCGTCAGAGTAACGGGTTCTATTTTGAGCCAGGCTTCTTGTAGTTGTTTCCACTTCCTTGGAAGTTGGAGAATTTACTTTCACCTGCCTATCGAGTTCCTCGCACAAAAGCGTTATGGGATTAGCATCTGGGCTTCGAGGAGGCCATTTAATTATTTTGATATTGCTTTCCACCGATTCTAAATATTCGCGGCATATTGAAATCGTAAAAGCCATCACCTATCCACCATACACAGACGCGCGTTTCGCTATCTTCAGCTCTTCAGTGGTCCTGTGGCAATGGCATTTCAATATTTTAAATCGTATACAGTGAGGACCTAAAGTATCGGAAAAAATAGGTCGATTTTTATTTTTTCTAAGCTAACTTTTGGTATTATCGAGAGTTCAACTTCATTTCCGGTTTCACCGGAAGTGACGTCAACTTTTTTTATTTTAAATAGAACACCCTGTATATTTTTACATTTTTGGAAAGGCAATAGAAAGACGAATTCGACCATACCACATTTATTATACTTTAGCTTAAGAAATATTACGATATGCAGCTATAAAGTTGGTAGTAATCTATTTTTGTTATTATGAACGTCTCCTGTGACACCAATTGTCGGTCTGTCAAATCTCAGTTCTATAAGCGCAAATTATTCTAATTGGTTAGTTAAGCAGTCAAAGACAAAACAATGAAGATATATTATTAAATTAAAACAATTTGCAGTTCTTCTTTTATCCTACTTTGCTCACACAAGTACAATTTATCGATGTATATCGGGATATTTTTTAATGAAAAGTATAGCGAATGAGGCATCGTTGAATTCGTCTTTCTATTGCCTTTCCAAAAATGTAAAAATATGGAGGATGTTCTATTTAAAAGAAAAAGATGACGTCACCTCCGGTGAAACCGGAAATGCAGTTGAATTCCCGATAATACCAAAAGTTAGCCAAAAAAAAATAAAAATCGACCTATTTTTTCCGAAAAAAACGCTAGCCTCAGTTTTTCAAAAGTTAGCGGAGGGGGGGGGGGGTGCATGAGGAAATCCAATTAGATATTCTCATTTGTACATTTTTGTTGAGTAAATTGCTGTAAACGCCTCATGCGCACATGTAAACATCTACTTCGTATATATATGATTTAAAATATTGAAATGCCATTGCCAATGCCTTCCACAGGACACAGTGAAGAGCTGAAAACAGCGAAACGCGCGTCTGTGTATGTATGGTGGTTAGGTGATGGCTTTTACGATTTCAATTAATTAACCATGGCCGTTTAAGCCAGTCGAGGGCTGCTGTCGCGTCAGAATTTGGAAAAATATGATTTGTTCAGTTCTGTAGAGGTGCTTACAGTAATTTACTCGACAAAAATGTACAAATGAGAATATCTAATTGGATTTCCTCATGCGTACATGTAAACATTCGCGGCATAGTTTTGGAGGTGTGTTTCGGATCACTATCCTGTTGAATGAATATGACCGATTATTCTCATTACAGATGATATGGCATTCGCTTCCAAAATTTCCCGGTAGCGCTCTTTCTTCAAATTCCATCTATTTTAACCAAGTTTCCTACGAATACGGCGCCAAAACAACCTCAACCCATTACCGATCCGCCCCCAGGCTTGACTGTAGGTGCTACACATGATTCTGCTGCCCGTTCTCCTTTAGACTTTCGAACGAACGTTCTTGGAGCCGAAAAGTTCAAATTTGAACTCATCGGTCCACAATACATTTTTCCACTCATAAACTGTCCAAGGTTGATGCTCTCTAGCCCACCGCAGCCGTTTTATTTTATTTTGCTTGCCTAAGAGTGATTTATGCAACGCTATTCAGCCAAATAAACCACCTTCTCTTAACCTCCTTTCCACGGTGGTTAAACTAACTCGTTTTTCAGGCTTATTTTAGTTGTAATTTCAGATGCAGTCTTTCTAAATTCGTAATTCTTGTTCTTGTTGGGGTAAATAAGGAATTATAATTTTTACCTGCACTACATCAAATATTTATTAGCGAAGAATAATTGTATTGCATTTCGGGTCTTTTTATGACCTTACCCGGATCCCTACTTATCGAATCAAGAAGATTCAATCGATAACTAAGTATCAGAGGAATCTTTTGCGGAATTATTTAGTGTGACATCTTTCCTTTACTTTGAGGTAAATAACTATACTCCCTAAATAACAATAAATGAATAATTTTCTAAAATCCAAGCAAAAATGTATGTGGGAAAATAATTGTGGCCACTAGTGTATGTACAACATTCAGTTCCTTGGCCCAGAAACTCGAAAGTATAAAGCCTCATTTAAATTATTTATTGTTATGAATAAACTTATATCTTATACTTTGGCAAGTGAGAAATACAATAAGGCATTTCTTAGGCACATTTAGGTCAAAATAAATTAAAATTTGATTCTTCTGCTACCTGGTAATTACGATATTAAGAAAATAATACGAGTGCGTGTTATCTTTATCGGTAACTAAAAATAACGCTGACTAAGCATGTTAATAGTCATATAATCTAACCTACATACATCCTTTTAACGTTATACTACAACTAATTGTTGACTACTTGTCAATAGCATATAATGGTTTTAATGATTGCCACGTAGTTCATCACATTAATGCGCAATACACAATGTGCAAATTAAGCAATACTTTTCAAAACACAACGCACCTGGTTAGAAGATCAAGTTTTTCTGTAATTTAAGTGTTACGTAGTTAAGTTAAAAATTTAGTTATCTCGATGAGATTAGCCATAAGTGTCGGGTTCAAACAAAAGAAAATAAAAGATGAAAGTATAAAGCCATGTTTACATACACGCTTTTTGCTCCTGCCCACACTAGCGTTTATATCTCAATTTGTGTCCCTAATCATCAAAAACAGCACTGAAATATTTCCTGGCGCCACCTACTTTTAAGAGATATAATCATGCCGTCCTAGATAGTAACGATAGAAACCGGAATCCAGATACTATACTTACCCATACAATGATATAGCCTTTGACGTATAACGTTTCATAAACATTTTCTAAAGATACCGGTTAATGTCCAAATCCATTTTTGGACGTATGTATGTTGTTTTTAAAAGAAACCCTTCAATTGAGTTTAAATAAAGTTTTGATATAACTGTTATTCATTGCATATTGGGCGACTTCTGAGCAATTTTACTATGAAAATACTACCATAACACCAAAAAACAATAAGTACACTTCATTTTCAATTCATAATAGCATGTGATGTCTTGAAAAAAATGGGTATTCTATTTTATCAGATGTACTCATTAAATACGTTTTTTTAAACATTTTTACAGATAATCGTGTCACATGCAACATCGTATTGTATGTATTTATTTATTTAAATCGTGTATTTCACGGAACCTATCGATTGGTGGAACAAAATAGATAAGGAATTACTGAATAAAACATTCATAAAAGAAGGTAAATGAACTATCATACTTTATTGTTCAAATACGTAGGTATATTGATTAGTTTCACGATGCCGCCATGTGGCATTGTCTCTGGCGTGTCTAAATTTCAAAAAGAATCAAACAAAAGAAGAATTAATTAATACCAACAGATATTGACCCAGTCTAAATCATTTCTCTAGGAGACGTCATATTTATTCCTAAATGTAATACATCAAATAAGCACCAATTAGCTAGCTTGAAATCTACATAAGTGTATGACGTTAAATAACATTTTCCATCTATTTTAAACGCATAATTATCGGCCTATTGTTTCGAGTTATGAAATCACTCGTCTGGAAGTTACATGCAAGGTCATCCGTCCGAGATTCACGTTGTTTACAACAGCAGTTCACTTGTCATTTGCATGCAAAGTACGCGGCCAATCAGTTCGTATTCGCAGAAGCACAATGAGCAGCGTAGATATGCAATATGCGTTTTATTGAAGCTCGAATAGAGATACTACAATTGGGACATCCAAAGCAAGTTGACAGGATTTTGAAAGGAAAGACAAAAAGAAATAAACCTGATTCATAGTAAAAAGTACGCAAATTCTATTTTCGCCAATCTTCATTCAAATCTGGCCAAGTGCGTACGAGTTTTCTCCGTCACAGGGTTTGTTTGAAGCGTTGGATTTGGGCACGTGAGACTATCACAATCAATACCACATAATTGTTTACATTCTAACAGAACACTAATTATCGTGCCGGGTGACGCTCGGCCTCTATCCAATCTTGCCAGACTAGAAAATGAGAAATTCGTGAGCTTGGTTACGAGAAATCGCGAGGTAGTCTCAAAATTTTTTTTACATTTAAATAGGAATCAAGTTATACTTTGAACAATGAGAAAATTAAGAAAATCTATAAAAGCAACAATTTATGGTATTAAAATAGTAAAATAATTCATAACTTACCTCGTCTTCTTCTTGGTCTTCCTCGTCCTTCTGCCCTTTCAGGCATCAGATTGGATTTCCATGCCGCCCCCCATAGTCAATTTTTCCATTCCTCTTTTTCACTTGCCAATCTTCTCATTTCCTCAATTTTCTTACCTTACCCTCTACAAGTTTCGTCTATTTGTTGACCCCCTGGATCTCTCTTTTTTCCTCCTTCTCGTTTTCCCTATTTCTAATATGTACTTTCCTTGTGAGTCTCTCTGGACGCATTCTCAACATATTCATTTCTCTTGTTCCTAGGATTGTGTTATTAATTGCGTTATAATTTTTTGTTAATTTTTTGCTCTATTTGCCAATTCTGCATCTATTTCTCCATCATTTCTGATGACTAACCTGGGCAAATATGCGGTAACAGCCAGAGGCGTGGCGAGCGCATAAAAGTTTACACATAAAATAGAAGATAAGAAATACATTATAAAACGTGCTGAAACACTTACCGTTTTAAAAGTCTTCCGTGAAATCACAAACTGGGTAACATCTGCTAAATATCTGAATCGTTAGATGTTTCCACAGCTGTTTCAGTCAAGTGAGTACGGCGCGCGGAATAAATGTTTTTTAATGCCGAAAACGACCGTTCGACATCTAGCGATGTTATATTTGCATATTTAAAATAATCTTTGAAACAACTTAATGCATCTTCACACGCACCTTCACAAATTTGTCTTAATATAAGAAAATCGGAGTCTTTCTCTAAAACACTTTCAAATTTTCGTATTACACACCAATTTGTTTCGCCTTCTACAGCGCATAACTGTGCGTGAACATCATTCACAATTTGAACAGAATCCACTAGCGACATCGAAATATTTTGTAATTTTTCTATTCCCTCCGTTAGTCCGAAGTAATTGTTCTGAATAGTTTGTAAATCTCTTTTAAATTGACTATCTTGAAATATTTCCTGGCTTTTCTTGATTGCTGCAGCTTCTGTCGGATTGAATTTTAAAACTACCTTCTTTACTTGATCCAAATATTTGTTGTAGTAAAACGCAGCCTGCAACCATGTTCCCCAACGTGTAACAATCGGCTGTGGTGATTCAGGTAAATCAGGACACAGTTTGTGAAATAGTCGGGTACGTTTCGGGGACTTTAGAAACACTGCCTTTGTATTAGCGATCAATGCATTTACTAGTGGAAAACATGTAGGAATCGTTTGTGCTGCAAGATTTAGAGTATGGATTTTACACGTTACATGTAAGAAGTTACCACTGTGTTCTTTAAGAGATCGGCCCAAAGAACGCATGTTTGCGGCACCATCACTCATAAACATTAAAAGTTGCTTAGTTGAAACTTCAAATTTGTTCAATGAGTTCAACACCACCTTTAAAATCTCATCGGCAGTACAATTTATAACTCTTTTGGAAGCAAGTAAGAAGGAGGATAACGGTCGATATGGTTCCATTGTACGTACCATTACATTAACCACAGAATGTTTTTGACGATCTGTTGTTTCGTTCACACACAACCACAGTTTTTTTATCTTTCAATTCCGTTTTCATTCTTTTTTCTATATGTTCACGAACAAATGGCACTACATTTCGTATCGATGTCCGACTAGGTAATTTACAGTCCGCATATTTATTCCAGAACAAATGGGACAAATGCTTCCTTGTCTAATAAACGAAACGATAGATTACATCAAATAAGAGTAACACATAAATCAAATGCAAATTTTTCTTGGTCTCGTATGCCATTTTTTGCAGAAGAATGCTGTTTGCTTTCGATGTGACGTGGGCAATGGCTTCTGGATCAACACAGTAAAGCGATTTTACAAACTAGGCATTGAATTTTAGCGTCATCAAAAATTAAGTCCGGCATGTCCACTATAAAGTTTTTAACTGTGTCTTCCTTTGGTCGTTTTCGCGACGTACCTAACTGCGACATTTTTGAAGCAAACATAAGCGTACAATTACGAAATAAGTTACGACAGCCTACATATACACAGAACTACTCGCATACAGCATCGATTTAGCACTGACGCTGTGAACGCGTGAAATAAATAATCGCCGACTCCGCACCACATATCTACTACACTGACTGTTACCGTTGTTTGCCCAGACTAGTGATAACGGTTACCAAATATTAATATGTAGAAACCTTTTCCATAGCTATTCCTTGGCATTGAATTTCTGACTTGTTTTCTGGATTTTTATCATTTATTATCATTACCTTAAGACTAAAAAAATTGATAAAAAAATTAACTGTTATTTTAAGTAAGAATTTTCGAGATTTGTTGAATACTGAAAACCGTAAAATTTAATATCCTTATCGTGAAATCTTGAGATTATCTATGAAATTGTGAAATCTCACGATCTATTGTGAAATCTTGCATCGCTGCCCCTTTATCTGACTTCCTTCCACTTTCCCATGCAACGTCAATGTTCGCAGATACATGCGCAATCCTAACGTAAGGAACAGAATGGAATAGAAATGTTATACTATTTCAAGTATTTAGAATATTGAGGATTGATTATATACATGCATACAATCAAGAAAGAAGAGACCTTCACAATTTTAAATATCATGTTAAGATGTTTAAGATCCACCAATAAGTTTTTCCTACCAAATAATAGCAAGATGATAATTTTTTTTGTTTGTAAAACTGGAATTGCTTCAGTAGCTACTCAAAAATTGCATTAATGTTAATATTGTTACAAGTATTTATTGTTATAAATACTTGTTTTAAGATTCCTTGCTTTAGATTTACTATATAAGGTTAGTTTTTCCCTTAGTCTGTTAGTTCAGTTTTATTGCTACTGATGATAGCTTGGCTATCGAAACGTGCGTTCAGTGCGAGTGAAGTATTGTGGTAAGGGTTTTGTTGGCTTAGCGGCCAATTAGAATTGTAATTTCTTGCAATAAATTGATGAAACGTAATCTAATTTATATATCCAACAAGAGAGCTATATATTTTACTCAATTTTTAAATGGACAATTTAGTTGTAATTAAGCGGTATATGCCATGGCCAACATCGATGCCACCGAAAAATATTGATCATAAAATTCGTGATTGTGAGCATTACCACCGCTGACATTTCACAAATATCGCTACAGTCTATTTTTATTCTTGTTCAATTATAACGAACGAACTCTGACTAATATCATCACGTAACAATACCTTCGTCATTGGATAATTGAAACCTGTTTCGAGTGAATAATGTTCCGTACCTCCAATATCCAACGGCACACAAGAGCAGCAGAGAAATTATTATTCGTATATAGTATAACACGGGAATACAATACCCAGCATCATATTTCGCAATCGCAGGCCGAAACAAATGATGCCCGTTAATTATTATTATATGTAGGTGTATCGAGTTCAATTCAAAAAACAAAAAAAAAAAAAACTGCTAGACCAAATAACAATTTGATCATCAGAATTTGATCTCTTTCTTGGTTTGGTTAAAGTAATGCTTTCAATGGTTATTCTTTTTCACTAAGCAATTTATTGGATCGAAGTATAATGTGGAAAATACATTACATTAAAATAAATTTGAGTAGGGTACTAAATTTAGTACCCATAACTATTTTCTTCTAAGTTTTCTAAATATTTTCAATTGATTGTCAAAACTTTTTATGATTATGGTGAAGTATAGCATTATTTAATTCAGGATTGTATGTCCTCCAAAAGAATTTATAGGGGCACCAATAATAGCAGGCATTTTTATAGCAACCATGGATTTATTTGGAAAATGTATAATTTGATCTTTTTCTGTTGAGCAGTTGAAAAAAAGGAATTTTTATGCATTGGTTTTGCAAGAAAGTTCCAAGATATTTTGAATGTTTAAAATCTTGGCATCACCTACTTTTTTATATGGAAAATTTAATTTCATGTGGAATCATCTTCTATTACTTAGGTTCTTAGCTATGAAAAAGCATAACAATATTCTTAATTAAAGATTTTCTTGAATAACTAGTATTCCGCTCGCCTGATTTAATTCACACGCACACGCCGCGCTAGTGGTGATGAATGTGTACGAATTTGAACTGCTTTGCCACCCGGCAGATGTTTACGCATCGCATCAGACAGGCGCGCGCCGAGTTCCGTTGGGTGCTCCGGCTGTTACGGCTATGCTGGGCCGACACGATTATTTTAGTGATAAAGGTTTTTAGTGAAGTATTTCAATAAATAGTTTGTTTTTTATAAATCAATAAAATGACTAAGCTTCAGGGGTTGTTAAAAAGAGTTAATTTTAAGAGTAGAACCTGCTGACATCCAACACATTTAATTTTTTTATGACACTTAACTGTAGCAAATTTCCTAAACGGTCAAAGACAACATAACCATTATATGCAATTGTGACGTTATGTTAGGTTGCTTTTAAATTAACCGTAAAAATTGTCACTAATTACCCATATTTACTTTCTTATTAATTACATACAGATATAACTAATTAAATTATCATATTAGAGATGATCTATGTAAACTAAACGTTTTTTGTACTTTCATTATCATTGTAATCTTTAATTTGAAACGAACGAAACAAAAAAAAAATGACTGAGATGCCAACAACCAAGGTTGATAGAATACATATACTCTAAACGTTGTCTCAGTTTGCGCAATGACGTCATTGGTAGTAGAATATAGAACATATAAAATCCATCAATTTAAACGTTGTTACCAAGAAGTATATCTATATATTACTACCAATGACGTCAACTTTCGGTCAAGTATTGCAAGATAGGAACTGAGACAACTTTCAGAGTAAATGTATTCTACCAACCTTGGCGAACAATACACTACTACGTATTGGATGCCGAGCGCCTTACCGTTAAGCTATCGCACTTCATTGGAAATGTCTTTTGCATTCGGGTATTTAAACGAACCCCATAACTGTTTTGGACCTTAAAAATTAAACGCCTGGTCCTCTATGACTAATATTTTGCAAAAGAGGTTCCCACAACAAGCTGACAAAACCGGGCCCAAAACTGAGCTTAGCATCTGACGACCTCTCTTTGTAAGACTAACCTCAATTTAGAGCATTATCATAATTGTTGTTAATAAAGGACGCCCCACCACCGTAACAGGCACAGTATCTATGTAATTCGTATTATAACGTGTTAGAAATCGGAATCCGAACACAGATTTAGTAAGATATTTTGTTAAGTATTATATCAGGTATCTCAACAGTAAATTTGATGAATTAGTACTGGAACGGCCTATAGAAAAACTATAGAAATCTAATTACAATATCTTCCTCTTCACGCAAAGTTTTTTGTTTTGGGTTATATGTTTGCGTTTGCAGACAGTAGCCTACAATAATGAATATATTGGTTTCCATCGGCGAATATGGAAAAATCGATTTTTCCTTGATTTTACCGATGTAATTAAATTTAAATAATTAAATAAAAATCTCAAGACACCAGTAGGACTGGAACCTACAACCTCTGTTTGCTTAAAAAGGATTCGTTCCTACAGAGAGCCTGTGGTGTAGAGTGGTGGCGCGGCCGTCCGGCAAACGGGAGTCGTTGGTTCGAGTCCTACCGGTGACTAGAGATTTTTATTTAATTTAATTTAATTATTATACCTAAAATAGTTAAATGCACGTTTTGCAACGTTTTAACCAAAATGGATACATTTTCGACATTTATTTTCTTTTATCGATAAAATCGAGTCTATTTGGTACTCTTCAACTTTGACTAAAATATTATGAAATAATTTTTGTATCTAGGTTGACGGCCCAACGGGGTTTATAAACTATAGAATAAATATTGTGATGTTATTTAAAAAGCGTCATTTTTACCACGTTTTTTAAGTTTTGCTAAATCGACTTTTACCAGTTAGCTCATGTGTGTATTTATATGCATGTTTTACACAATTTTTTAACTATACAAATTCCAACACCTTACAATTGCTTACCAGAAAGTTAATTTGTGTTTTCCAATTTTCCGTTTGTTACTCATAAATTTATATTTGTGTGTTTCCTTTTACGATTTTCCTTTGTACCTTGTTATTTGTCTTCCTAAGATTTGAGTAGTTTCTATTTTCGTAGTATTTAGATGTATCGTTTTAGTTTAATTCTAGTATCGTTGAGACGACCTCCCGTGTTAATTTTGTAACCCGTTTTTGTTTATCATTTTCATCCGTTCTATCCTTCGACATCGCCATTTCGAACCGTTTACGTTTACATGTTTAGTTTCAGTAGTGCCTCATATATTTCGATCTATTCCGCATTCTCTTCTCTCTCAAAGTAGTTTAGATAAAGTAGCTCCACGGCTTAGCTAGATATATTCCTCCGTTTGTGGTGTAACGTTTTGTTTATCTTCTGTTACAGACGCCTGGTTCATTCCAGAAAAATTAAACCCCAAAGGTGAGTTGTATATGCTATGTTTACTTCTTTTTTTAGAAGGTTTACTTCTACTTTCCTTCGTTTTCTTTTGATTTCAAAAGCGTTACGCAATTTGTGGTGAAAGCAACGTTTGATTTAGATTTTTACGTTGCTTTTGTTATTGTTAAAAAATACCGTATGAAAGATGGAAAAACATACATTAGTAGGCCATGGAGTTGAATCAACCGTCATTGTTTTTTCAGACAATTTATTATACATTCCGTAACGCGTGGAGGAGCACGTTATTTGGTACACAAATTCAATGTCAAGCTTTAATTGACACCGCGTTTAAAGTCTAAATAGCGTTTTGGTCAATTAACATTTGTTAGCCGGTTGCTACGTTCGAAACAAGTGATGTAATTGAGTTGAATTGGTTGCATAAACCTGCAGGCGATACCTGTGTAATTGGACGTAATACAGCTCGTGTTGATTGGTATAATGGCGATTACATTTTGTGTACAAATTAATTGCAGGAAATTATTTATTAAGTGGTTGTAATATGGAGCTATTTATATTAGTCTTCATGTTTGGAATATCTGTAATAGTCTAATTTTATTGTTTGTAAATCTGGTTTAAAAGTAATAAGTAGAGTAACCAAAACTTGCGGACTCGCATAGGCGTCGGTATTACGGGTTAATATAAGAATACGAAAAATTCATAAATAAACTTACTTGCTAATTATTCAACAAATTAGAGGCATCAGGATGTGAACTACTGTAAACTTGCATCATTGCATATGTTTCCACAGTTACTTCTTTAAATCTTGTGCGTCGACAAGAAAAAATATTCTTATACATAGAAAACGATCTCTCCACATCTAAGGAAGTTACATTTGCATGTAGAAACTGTTTTTCAAAATCACTTAAAAGTTCATTATTCTTACACTTATTATAAACGGCCTTTAAAGTATTAAAATCGGGATTTTTCCTTAAAACTGCCAACTTTTGACTAGCGCATAATCCTGGCGTATCATTTAATGTGTCTAATGATCCCTGCAGTGACAATTCAGTACATTGTAGTTTTCTGATGGCATCTAGTAATACTGTATAATTGGTACATATTGTTGTTAAATCTTCTAAAAGTTGAGGAATTTGAAATTCTCTTTGACTTTCTCTAATTGCTTTGGATTCATTCCGATTAAATCGCATTATAACTGATTGAATTTGTTGAAAATGGATCAAATAGTAAGAAGCTACTGTTAGCCAAGTGCCCCATCGCGTTAAAATTTTTTCAGGAGGTTCTGGAATACCTGGACAAAATTTACGAAATTCTTTTAAACGTTTAGGAGATTTACGAAACACTGCTTTAGTACTTCCAATCATCCGATCAACGTTTCCGTAAGGGTGTCGAACAACTTCACCAACTAAATGCAAAGCATGCAGCACGCGGGTTATATGTATTAAGTTAGGAAATATATGTTTTAAGGATCGCCCAACACTTAACATCGTTGCTGCACTATCTGTCACAATCATCACAACTTGATCTTGGGCAATTTTAAATTTTTTCAAAGCGTTCATTATCACTTATTGAATATTGTCCGCGGTACATTGTTGAACACGTTTTCAAGCTAACAAATATCGAGATGCTGTGTTCTCGCCAAATAAAACGCGAGCTATTACATTCACAATACTGTTTTTCTTTATATCGGTCGTCTCATCCACGGTAATCCATATTTTTTTGGAACACAAATCACGTTTACACACATTTTCTAGCATCTCTTTCATTCGCGACAAATGATTCTGTAATTGTGTTTGTGAGGGTAATGGGTACTTTGGAACGTATTGTCGCCAAAACGTTTTAAAAGCTGCTTTTCTCACCAACGACAACGGAAGGTTACAAGAGGTAAACATAATTAATAAACGTATGAGGAATAGTATATAAGGTATTTCAGTTCTTGCATTTCTCATATGCTTAATACCATTGCCATGCCTCTGGCAATCAGTTCTGTCCAATGCAACCAAACGAACATTGCATATTAAGCAAAGAACTGCACTACCGTCATATTTTAAATGGGGAAAAAGTGACACATACTTATGTACATTAGTAGCAAATCTATTACGAGGCATTGTTTTCTTAGGTATGTAAATATTAGTTCTATATGAAACGATACACTAATTATGTACTTGGAATAATACTACAACACACAAAAAACACCAGCTATATTTTCAAAAGCGACACGTAAGTACATAACCTTGACCGCTCGACTAATCTCTGCAACAGCTCAACCGGTACTAAACTACTATTCAAGATCGACACTACATGCCTCCTTCTCTACCGGTTTAGTTTATTTATGAATTTTTCGTATTCTTATATTAACCCGTAATACCGACGCCTATGCGAGGTTACTCTATTCATTATCGTATTTAGATTCTAATTTTAACCATTTATAAAATTGTATTAAGGTTTCCTATACTTATACCTTATACTCTCTTAGTAATTTAGCATTTTCAATTTCGAATATTCATTTCTTGCCATTTATTTTACGAAAGTAGGTTTTAGCGGAACTGACGTTATTATTACTGCTCCAAATTTTCCGAAGAACAGATGTGTCTTATACAAAAATGTAGCGACAAAAGCCAATTACCGGAAAAGAAGAAAATGAATTTTTAGTTATGTTATATTTAGAGTGATGAACATTTTTTTAGAACCGTCGATTGTCAGCACAGATGGTCTTCTAATGTTGGGGTGGAGTAATCGAACGCGGTCCAAACCTTTTTTGATGGCCACTTAAATGGAGCCATGTTTCTAGCATTTGTAAAAGGCAATTTACCTGTACTTTTGGAAAATATACCACTTAATATCAGAAAGAGAATTAGTTAGGCAATATTCTAATAGATGGAGGTCCACAAAATTGGTCAATAAGGTCCCCAGACCTAACGAGTCTCGATTTTTTCTTATGGGAATATATCAAAGGTATCGTTTATGACTAAATCCTGACAAACGGTTGCAACCGCAGAGGCGCCGTGAAAGGAGCTGTGTTTACTATGTACATACAAGGAATCGAGTGGACGTTCCGTTATTATCGATTGATCGGTGTGCGTGTACTATTTATAATGTTCGAGAAACTAGTGGAACCGTCCGGGGCGTACCGCGCAAAAGTAGACGCAGTATTAATAAAAAAATTATAGATTGTTACCTTTTATTGACGTATCGATGACCACTGCGATAATGTGCGACTGCCATGGTACCCCGCGTAGTACTGCAACATAAGCAATGCTTCCACTGTCGATTCGGTCAGGCCTCGACGACGGTCTGAAAACGTTCTCGTATACTTTTCAAATGATCGTTCAGTATCTAATGAAGTAAGATTTACGAAATTCAAATACTCCTGTATCTCCCCTGTGCAGTCTTGAATTCCAGATATAGATCGAACCTTTACTAAATCCGGATTTTTATTTAAAACTGCACGAAATTTTTCCTATAGTATCCGTTAAGCTTTCTAGAGCGGCTGCTAAATTGTTGATGTTATTTAACGAGTCTTATATAGATAATTGAATATTTTCTAACTGCGAAATAGTTTGTGTCACTACAGAATAGTTTATGGAAATGTCATCTATTTCTTTTTGAACGTCCGAATCGGAAAAAAATTGCTGACTCTCGCGAACCGCTTGAAAATTAGAAGAATTAATTTTAAAAGTGACATCTTTCGCTTGACAATAATATTTGCGATAGTAAGATACTGCCTCGATCCATGTTCCCCATCGCGTCAATACAGGCTGAGGTGGTAGCGGAATTTGCGGATACAATTGCTTGAATGCGTGGATATGTTTGGGAGATTTCACAAACACTTTTTTGGTAGATATTGAATCATTCACCCAAGGATACTTCTTTCGAATTGTTTCTGCTACGAGATGACGTGCGTGTATGAGGCATATTATGTAAAGAAGAGTCGGAAAGCATACTTGTAACATCCTACCAGCTTTCGGCATTGTTGCGGCACCACCAGAAACTAACATGGTGATTTCGGCTCCTACGATACAAAATTCTCTTAACGTATTTTTTATTATGTTTACAACGGTTTCGGCATCAGTTCTTTCAATCCTTTTACTGGCTAACAACAAGGAAGCTGCTGGATCATTACGTTTTAAAGGCCGCGTCACAATATGAATCACGTGGTGTTTCTGAGCATCAGTAGTTTCGTCCACAGTGAACCAGATTTTTTGATTTCTCAAGTCGTCTTTTATACAGTCTTTTATTGTACTTTGTACATGCGGTAAATTGTATTGCAATTGTCTTTTTGTTGGTAGCCTCCATGTTGGAACATATTTATCCCAAAAGCGACGAAAGTTTTCATTATCTACCTACTGGGAGTTGTGGGATGTTGCACGTGCTCAACATGGAAATAAAGTCATACAAAAATTGCCAATTCAATACATGACGTTTACTTTCAATATGACTTCTACATTCAAATGTCGTGCGACCTAGCAATCCTATATCGCAAAATTTCCAAACCAAACCGGGGAAACGCCAAATATATTTCTTCACTTGCGATGCAAGAGGTACACCAGGTTTACGTCCCGTGTTTTCGAAAACACACAATGAGAATCCGATGAATAACCGAACGACCGAACTCCTCAATGTCTACCGCAACCATATACATACATACATGTTCTGTGAAAACTGAACACCTTGCATACTTGAGTATAATTTTATGTTGTGCAGCATTTGTCCCTGAGTATTTTTTTTGTATCTTTTCTCTAAATTGCGCAAGAAAGGAATTATCTTGTGTCCACACGGTGTACTCTTATTTTCGGCGCTCTAGACTTTGTTTGAAGACCTCATTGCCACATCTCCCTTGCTCATTCTTTAGAAAGCAATCTTTTGATTTGCTTTAGTAACTATCCAAAATATAAGGAGGATGTACGTAAACGTGGACTTAATGCAGTACTTAGCCATGCATTTGCAAATTCTTAATATCCAAAGGTAATTTTCGCTGGGGCCCCTATAATTTCATCATGAAACGCAATAATACTTAATCCTCTAAAAAAGCAAATTCTCCAATCATTACAATTTAAACCTCGTAACATTCTGCAGTTATCTTTCTTTTACAATGGCTTCCGTTCATTATTTCTCTCTTCACCTACATACGAAAACAAAAGCAAGCCACATAAGCTAATTTGTCGTCTCCTTTTCTCCTGGCTCCATTTCCTTTCTATTGCACGATTGCTGGCGACCGACCGGACTTTTATTGATTCCATGCGTTCCGGCGTCGCGTATAGAAACGACGCCTGCGCCTGGCGGGCGTCTCTCGTCCCTCGAAAAGAGCACTACCACCACGTACCGCCGTACTCTGCGATTTTTTCCCCATTTCACGGGAGGTTGAAACCATCTCCGTCGAACGCCACACTAAAGTTGCAAAGCTTTCGCACACACAGTCCGAATAGATAAGATAGAACGTGCACGAGCTTCTATTCAAGAAGCGGATTTATTCTGTTCGGTGTCAAAATTAGCCGCTTCGCGGTGGCTGACGGCCAACTGGATCCGTTCTGGGATATCTTTACTACTGCTAACGTCGACTCGCTGCCATTGCGATAGTTTATTCTTCTATCATCATCGACCATTCCATATTTTCGGATCGTTGATAGATCCGAGACTTTCCAGTAATGAATCTCTTCGAAATCAGACGGGAACAGCGTAAGTTATATCCTGCTCTGTATATGCAAGTATTCTTCTCTTCATCCTATTAGCATCAGTAGTTAGATCGAGTGTACCTATTGCACTACACTCCTTAGGCTTAAGCCGGTATATTATGGCTGCATGTGCGTTTGTTGGGTGGTATTTTTGTGTATCGAGTGTGGGTGGCCTCCATCACAGGTCACTCACGGTACATTTTAGTTTTTGGCAGTTGGTATTGTTACTCCATACCGGCAAGTGGAATTTTTAGCACATGTCAAGACCGATTGGGAAAAATTTACGCATCTATCGATGATTTGAAGTAAAGCAGTGTGATTTGTAGTGCTTTTTCTTCAAGCCAATTTAATTTCAAGTATGTAGAAACAATTTTTTCAATAACATTCCCATATAACGGCTTTGTAATAACCCCAAAAGCTTTAGAACTAGATAACATTCCTTAAGAATAAAAGATTTTAAAATTATATTGAAATAGGTCATTTTACACTAAAATAGAAATTAGGTTAAAGTTCAATAACATCCTCGATGCAGAATTTTACATTAATAGAAAAAGGAAAAAGATTTAAGTCTTTCTTTTTCCAGCATCTAGTCTTCATTAATAATACATACTTTCAACGAGCCAACTTATTGATCATATTAGTAAATATTGCATTCTACTTAATGGTGTCACGTGTTATACTGGTGTAGTCGTATAAGACTGTAGATTGGGGGAAAATACCATGAAAATAAAGTAAAATAATGCGAGAAGAAGAAGCGCATGCGCGGTTTTTCCCTAACCAAAATGGATCAGCTGTTACTTTTTTTTAAATTTGACCGTTTAAATTGATAAATAATATCAAATAACTTGATAAGTACCAAGGTTATTATTATTATTGAAACTAATTTGGTTCTTAATATAGCAGAAATTTTAGTAACCTTCTTATTTTCAATGCCTCTTGATTTATTTTTTTTTTTCTGTGTGGTGCACTGAATTGGCTTCCGTGGGTGTGTTTAAATGTGCTCGACTTAAAGCAATGTCAAGGCGAGATCGATTAAGTCGAAATATATTAGAAAAAAAATGCGAAATTTTTAATATCCTAGCAATAAACTTGATTGGTAGAGATATATGGTTAGATTATGGCATTCGACAAGCAGAATTAAATAACAAATTACAAATCGTCCGTAACATATTTTAATTTATTTAGAAATACGTTTTTCAAACAATTTGAATGTTGTAGTAAAAATATATTCGATTTTTGGAATGAATATGGAATTATTAATTAATTTACTAAGCTCATCATTAACTGCATATCTATGATGTAAATTTAAATACATTTTGCAATTGTTATCAATTAAAATGTAATATTTATTAATTTTGTTGATATTATGCTAAAAAAAGGCTGCTATTTGTACAATATTTTTCAAAGATAAAGCTGACTAAAATACTTCTAACCAGCAATAATGCTGTTATCTCAATTACTAATTATATCTTTTAAAACAACTACCAATAAATACAATTAAGCAATAATAAGTATCTAATATCTATTTGTAAATTGCAACTAAGGTTAAGTTGATAATTCGTTAACGGATGTAGATTAGATCGGTTCCATGGTGATTCTGTGTGAGTTCTTCATAATAATTAATTATTTGGTTAGGATGTAATTTGGATTTAAAAGGCTTTGTGTTTTATGTTAATTTAATATAATTCAAGACAATTATTGTTTCAATTATCTGCAATACAATAACTGTTTTAAATCAAAAGAAATATTTTCTTGGCGTGTTTTTCCTCACTTAAGAGAACTATATACGTATAATTAACCTGGACAAATATGCGGTAACAGCCAGAGGCGTGGCGAGCGCATAAAAGTTTACACATAAAATAGAAGGTAAGAAATAAATTATAAAACGTGCTGAAACACTTACCGTTTTAAAAGTCTTCCGTGAAATCACAAACTGGGTAACATCTGTTAAATATGTGAATCATTAGATATGTTTCCACAGCTGTTTCAGTCAAATGAGTACGACATGCGGAATAAATGTTTTTTAATGCCGAAAACGACCGTTCGACATCTAGCGATGTTATATTTGCATATTTAAAATAATCTTTGAAACAACTTAATGCATCTTCACACGCACCTTCACAAATTTGTCTTAATATAAAAAAATCGGAGTCTTTCTCTAAAACACTTTCAAATTTTCGTATCACACACCAATTTGTTTCGCCTTCTACAGCGCATAACTGTGCGTGAACATCATTCACAATTTGAACAGAATCCACTGGCGACATCGAAACATTTTGTAATTTTTCTATTCCCTCCGCTAGTCTGAAGTAATTGTTGCGAATACTTTGTAAATCTCTTTTAACCTGACTATCTTGAAATATTTCCTGGCTTTTCTTGATTGCTGCAGCTTCTGTCGGATTGAATTTTAAAACTATCTTCTTTACTTGACTCCACTATAAAGTTTTTAACTGTGTCTACCATTGATCGTTTTCGCGACGTACCCAACTGCGACATTTTCAAAACAAACATAAGCGTACAATTACGAAATAAGTTACGACAGCCTACATATACACAGAACTACTCGCATACAGCATCGATTTAGTACTGACGCTATGAACGCGCGAAATAAATAATCGTCGACTCCGCACCACATATCTACTACACTGACTGTTACCGCTGTTTGCCCAGACTAATTATAACACAAAACAATATTTTCTTAAGGATAGTAAATTGAAGTGCATATTATTTATATCCACATTGTTAATTGCAGTGACCATGTTTAAAACAGTACGACATATCCGTACATAATGCAGTAAATTATTCTCATTGCTTGTAATTTTAAAAAGGCTGAGGTAGAGGTTATCTACAGAATAATGTTCAAACTAAAGTGAACTTAAGGTAGAAATACACATGAAAAAGTGCATAGGAACAATAACCAAAAGCAATGTAGGGAGAGAAAAGCATTAACGCTTCTTGCTCCTGGTCACATTCCTCGTTCATCTCTCAGTTTATGTGACTAATATCCAAAAACAGCAAATGAAATATTTCCTGGCGCCACCTAGTGGCAGTAGTTATAACCAGTAATAAAAAAATGGGATAAATAAACTTAAATATTAACTCATTAATTATTAAACTATATAAAAATAATATAAAAAAGAAATTTTTCATTAGTCTCCAGTATTGTAATTTTTATTTTATTGGATATCCTTGTAGCTGGCCCGATAGAACTTTGTGAGATCTGGGACATTTTCTCATTCCTACCTTTAATATGAATATTTTCTTAATTTAAAACTAAATGTTTTATTTGGAAGAAACATTTTTCTGATTTGGATTTTCTTGATTTTCTAACCCTAAGAAAATATTTATTTAATCCTGCATTAATCTTGTATTATACATTTTTATAGTCTTTTAATAAAAATATTTTCCTGAATAGAGACTGATTTTTGCATTTATTTATCTTACACCATAGCTAGTATTTTGAAAAGACATTTTAATGTTGCGTTTAGAACAATCCACTCTCTTCGTAACTTGCCGTTGAATGACAAGGACGGTGTTGAAAAATTAAAAAAAAAGTGTTTATAAACTTATTTCTGAGACCTGCCGATGCAGTTATGTTGGTAGAACCTACAGAAATTTCCAGACACGCATCAGGGAACATGTTAAATGCCTACAACCTAATTCATCAGGTTTCTCACACTTCGCTCAACATCTTACAGATAATAATCATATGTTTAACGTTGAGAACAACTTCACTATCTTACATACGGTTAACAAAGGCAATTTTCTCAATAACATTGAGTCTCTCGAGATTCTAAAACGACAATTAACAAACGCTAATAACTGCCTCAACTTACATCTGCCTTTTGAAGTGACACCTACTTTCCATATACTCCTTGAAACATGATCCCTGTCTCGTGTGGTTCTCCACTTATATTAGTGACTATTTGCCGACAGCATCAGATCATAGAGGTACATCTCAACATTAAACAATTAAAAAACTTTAATTTTACAATATTTATTGTATTACCAGTCGTAATTTTAACGTGTCGTGTTTAGTCCCTCTTTATAATAATTTGAACAAAGTTTTTAAATGATTAATATACTTAGTTTGGGCCGTGGCCTGTGTGCTTTACTAAATTGTAAGTATTTTTCCGCTCTTAAAAACTAATTTCTACTTCCTTAAGAATATATACAATTTATTTACAGAAGAAAAATAATTTATATATATTAAAGAATTATATAAAGAAATTAATATGCATTATACACATTATAAAAAATAAAATCAATTTTATACAATTTTGTAATTATAACTTTGATGACTTTTTAGCTGTCCTGAGGATGTCCACAATGCACGAAACCGGTCGCATTGATTAATTTTAATATAGAATTTTGTGAGTGAAGACCATCTTTATTTCAACCCTTATTATATAGACCAGAGATGCCACAATGGATTCATGAAAGATCGATCTATCTTCCTGTACCGATCGCGAAATCGTAAGATCTACCCCGTAATAGAAGGTAGCTCGGAAAGTTTTCCCGTATCTATTCTTAACGTATCTGACAGAGAAAAAAAATCAGCTATAAAGTTTTCCCGTATCTATACAGTCAATATTATATATAAAATTAGAATTATCTGATATTGATCTTACTGTACCTCAGACTCTTAGATTCCTTAATTTTATGCCTTAAGTAATATCAAACAAAAAAAAAGTAAAGGTACGTGACTGAAAAGAATTGCTATTGCATAAAATCTGACCTACACAACAAACGTTTGATCTATTTTAAGGAAGGAAACGTTGCCAAAGATATATATATATATCTCGATTTTAAAAAATCATGTAATATATTATTCGTTTGTATTTTACTAACATCAGTTCAAATGTTTAAAAGTAAAATCTACAGGAGGAAAGTTTGTTAGAGTATGTTTTGTACTTCATATTTAAGCCCTTCGTTGTTTTAGATGCAAAATTCAGACATTATTTTGATTATTTTTGATCAACTTGAAAGAAATTTGCCTAAAATTCAATTATTTGAATAACAAAAAAGGCAATATTACGATTTGTTCTAATTTAGACTTCTAAATAGCAATCGATGCTGAAGAATTTCGCTATACTTGTTCAGCTGACGCAACAGTTCTGATGCAATGCTAGAATTATTCTGTGGTCTATATAAGTGACAAAAATAAATTCATCTGTGGATTTGTTTTATATATAGATCGATTCCTGCCGATGTTGTACCATTCTGCGTTTGAACATTGTCCATGCTTCGCTGCTTTGCATCCTCTGGATAATCCCAGCTAAATATTTTTCATATTCTTTAATATTCTTTATAGGTATGTTTTACAAAAATAAACTCATCGAACGGAATATCGTGTTAGGGTGTTTGCTTATTGTAGTATTTCACTGGAATTAAGTTTATTGCAATTATGTGGCCATAAAAGCGAATATTAGTTTATGCAAAAGTACCTATTTTAGGAAAAAAAGCTAATTTCAATTTAGCGTTTTGCCACTAATATTCATTTGGTCAATATATTTTTCCAACATATTTATATCAGAGATTATTTCAGTACTACATTGTTCAGAAACAGTGTGCTATGGAATGTAAACAAGTAGTTGCTTACGGTTACACTACAGCTCATAAACTTAAGACGCTTTTTTGAGAAAACAAACAGTGAAGTCCTCGGCCAATATTGTTTAGAAGGTCGTACTTTAGATTGCGTTGTTCTTTCAGTCAATCATCCCTAATGCTTTTGATAGGTACTTGTTCTGTTGAATTCGTCTATTGTTGTACCTTGCATTTTAGAGCACCTCATGGTCCAAATAAGAGATTTAAACCAAATGATTCTTCGGTTCACAGTTGAGCTGATTTATTTTGAATTAGGAAAGTCTTTATGCAATTTGACATTCATATTATCTTCATTGCGTATCGATCCTAATACTGGGCAAAAAGGTTGCTTGGTTTAAAATGGGATGTAAAAACAAATTAGGGGGTATTTCGGGTAATTTCCACGCAGTTATAGATAATTGCACAAAATCATCAGTTAAGTGTTTGTAAAGGCTGAACATCTTAAAAAAAGCAACATTTTCGGTAAAGAAGGTATTTGTACGTTTCCTAAAAATTTGGTAAATTCCAAAAGTATTTAAGGCATTTTTTTTTTGTTAAAAAGCAATAAATGACAGGAGCTCAGATAAGATTACTAATTTTTGTGTTTTTTGTATTCACCGATTTGTATGAAATTTCGTCTTCCGTTTACAAGAAAATGAATATTTCTTTGTCTAAACTAAATGAAATCGGAAATGGAATTATGGTCCTCAACTGTGACCCTTTTTTTAGGTTTTTGAATGAAGATCTAATCAGAAATTTGTATATCTTGCCCAAAATACTTTTTTTTGTAAAGTCGGCAATGCATACATCCAATGTATTTTAAAACTTATTTAAAAAATAAATAATAGATAATACATAGAAAAATAAGCATGGCTGATCAGTAGAGCGCGGTAGTCGTCTCTGTGATACATAGGCGTTTCACCGGAGTAGCGGGCTATGTGCAAAAATCGATTTTCGCATTGTCAACGTCCGCCTGTTTATTTTTCGTTCGTTAGGAAACGAGAGCGTGCGTTGTGTTTTGTGTTACGTGTTACTCGTTATAAATATATAATTATTAATTTAAAATGTGTAATATGAACAAGATTAAAAGCGACCCTTTGGTGGCACAGTAAATCAGTTTATCTGTAACTTTCCGGATTTGTTTTACGACAGTGCTAAAATGGTTTGTAAAGCGCGCGAGAAACATGTGATGTGCTAGGACAAGGCGGACTGTTACAAACATGTAAATACAGAAGAACATAGAAATAGAAAAAAGGGCGTGCCAACGAGAACCGCCTTTATTTTCGATTTACTTGTCATGATGATAACCTGTAATTTGTCACTTCACTTACTCGAAAAAGAACCGTTTCAGAACTTTTGGTATAAGTACAACCCCGAGTTGAAGTTGCCAACGAAAACGGCACGTAAGCATGTTTTATTTGTACGCGTATATGTGGAAAAGAAAAAAATCAGTTGCTTTGGTTATGTGTTGACGAGATTGTAAAGGAAATTCTATTCTAAATGTTATAGTACGTGGACTGGACCCTCATAAACTGACATTTCCACCGTGACTAGCTAGAAAAAGACTGGAAGAGTGTACTGGTGCAGTAGTTGTGAGGGTAATACTTGATTGGTTCTGTTATTATTATTCGATTTATTATTTATTTGTTAGTATTGTGCTTACTGAAGGAAGCGCACGCCTATGCCGCGCAGCAAAATTACCTCGCTTTACTAATCAGGTTGTCTACAACTTTTAGTTAAATTTCTGTCATTGCCAAACAATAAAGATGTTTTAATGGTATTCTGTTTGAACTTTTGAAAATAGTATAGGATCTTATAGTGTTTATAGTCTTCTTTCACTATGTACAATGCGCACAATTCTAAGATAGTTGATTTTGTCATATTTTTTACAACCGCTCCTCCCTTCTCAAAATGTTGCGAACCACCACTGACTTATTGCGTATACCAAATATGTCACAATAGGCATACGGAAACTAATGGGCGACAGTGTAACATCATGCACTGATACGTGTAGCATATCCTCCACGCGTACAACGACTCCTTGCCACGGTGTACCTTCGCGTCCGTCGCTACTAAATATTCCCCGCTTTGTCAGGTTAAAATATTGCGATCTACGTCCTCAGTCAGTACTTGCCGTCCTTCTTTCTCCAACAGCCGTCGTATCTACGGTGACAAGCTCGGAATAAAGATAAACGGATCTAACTGGTATCCCGTTTCAGGCGTTCCACCGTTCTCACGTAAAAAGAAAGGCATCAAGCGTCTTTCCTCCTCTATGCCACTGTTAATTGTAGCGTACGGCAACGTGTTCGCGAAGCTGCATACTTCGCTAAACGCGTAGCTGAGCCGCGTTTTTATTTTCCTCTTCCCAGAGCTAATTTGTATATACGAGGTGTTCGTATTTGTGAACGGTTTTTTGGTTTAAAAGTCTAGATTTTTAGAGTGTTTTTTCGCGTCGTTACGTACTTTTCTTGTAGAGTAAATTAAGATACAATGGTGCGCAGACAGAACAGGTATCAGGAGCAACAGCCACAACCTTTGCCATCGAAAGGTCCCGGTAAGGTTTCAATTTATCTGTTATGTTACACATGTCAAGTGAATGGAAGCGCACATGTTTTAATGGCAAAACATATGGTCACGATTTGGTGATATTAGGAATAAAATTTATTTTATATTAAAGGTTTTTACATAATATTTATTGACGTTATTTTGGGAAATAGTGCAAATGAGATTGAGAATAAATTTATGGTAGAAGGATTATTGTTTCATATTGTTTTTTAGTTATAAATCCGCTAATAGATACAATTGTTTCTATGTTTATCATTGAAAAATGTAATTTAACATTTTTAATCAATGTTTAGTAAATTGGTAGGAATCCTGTAACATACACAAAGGCATCAAACATGCTTTTTCCGGTTGTTGATCTAAATTGAAATTTTTTATTATCCTTTTAATTGTTTTATACGAAATGGTAAAAAATTTAATATTACATTTTTCAAATTTTTTTGGAAAATGTTTGCTAATTTTTTTAAATTGATTCTATAGAACGTGAATACTAACCTATGACATAAAATTTATTAACCTTTCCTTTCAAAAGGAAAGAAAACCGCAACAAACAGGTTAATCCTTCTTTAAATTCTAGTACGAACGTATACGTCATATTCTCTTTTTTTATAGAAACCCGCGTTTAAATATACCATCTATTTCCAAGATTTTCATTCTACACATACGAGGTAGGCGCCACAAATTCTTGGCCTGATATAGAAAAAATAAACTCGGTAAAATAAAACAATTTTGATTTTTCAATATAATTTCCCCCAACTTCAATACATTCATTACAGGGATCAATTAATAATTCTATACCCTTTTAAAAATAATCTAAAGTTTTCCCCTCAAATTGTTGTACTAGAGCTGCTTGCAACTCATCGTCCTTAAAACGATTTCTGTTTCCATGTCCGGACTATACGGTGGATGTTCCAATTCCTGAAAGTCGCATTCGCTTGTGAAATGGCGGCAGTATGGGCGGGTGCTTTGTCGTGCAATAATCGAACACCTTTTGTTAATTTTCCTCGACGTGTTGCACGAATATTGTTCCTCAATTTATGTAACAAAGACGCATAATATGTGCTGTTGACAGTTGTATTGCGCTCTTTAAAATCAATGAGTAAAATACCCTCACAATTCCAGAATATTGTGACCATCACCTTTTTCGTTCGTTGAACGCCTTTCGCCTTTCTGGGACGAGGTTCATTAGGTCGCCGCCATTCCACATCGATTCCTTTTTGGATAGAGGATTATAATATAGAACCATTGTTTCGTCTCCTGTGACAATTGACTCTAAAATCGGTTTCGGGTCGTCTCCGCACATGTTTAAAAACGAGCGCGCACATTTGACCCCACGTTCACGTTAGAGAACGGAAAGAAGATGGGGCACCCATCTTACACTAATCTTATTCATACCCAAATGGTTATGGATAATTCGGCGAATACTTGTTTCAGAAGTGTTAGACATCACTGCTAATTCCTTCACTTTCAAACGGCGATCTGCTAATATTTTTTCAATAATTGAAATGTTATCAGTTTATGTTCAATTGGCCGACCGGGGCGCTCATCACCATCAAGGGATTCTTTCCCCAAACGGAAACATTTTGCCCACTTTTTTTACAGTGAAATATGAAGGAGATAAATCACCTTATCGCCGTCTAAACGTTATTTAATGTGATTAGGAATATGCCTTCCTTTGTTAAAAAGTTAATGACCATACTCAATTTTTGTTATCTGAGACATGTTTATGCACTAGTCACGTTGTCTGGCTGGCTACTGAAAACTACTACTCTTCGAGCCGTAATATGTATTGTGTAGGCTTCGCACGTGTGTAACTATAACTCAACGGAGGTTGAACACGCTAAAACATGTATAAGCCTGTGCGTGGCTGGCAGATAACTTCTTCCTTGAACAATTTAGAAGTTATAGTACATGATTCAAATTTGGCAATGATTTCCATGATCATCTTGGAGAATCTAACCGATACAAAAATTTTTCGATGCATTACTAAAAAGTATATTTTATGGAGAGTCTGTTGATACATGACACGTGATTATTGGACATTCAGAAATATATGCTTCTCATTACTTTGATGAATATCTTTGTAGAAACGAATGTTCGTAGTATTTTGTTTGTTTCCATAGTTTTGTATCTAATTAATATAGAAAGAAGTATTTCAGATGTAGGGAAATCTTTATAGAGTAGCATATCTTCCAGGTTCTCGAACAATATAGAAATAAAATAACTTGAATCAAGCTTGACAACGATTTCGATGACTACAGGCCTTTAGGAAGCCTTGTGCAACCAGGTTAAGTACCCGTTACAATTTAAGCATGCGGAAACTGAACCTGGTTGAATTACCCTTGTTCGGAAATTGACTTTTAATTGTGCAGATTTCTATGAATTAGCAACCAGGTGTTCTACATCTTAACCGTACTAGAAAATTGTATCATTTTCAACATCAATACAAATTAAAAAAAAATTAAATATAATTTTAATTCTAACAATAACCACAATAATCCTACAACTATAACCTACGTCCAGTTGTGACCAACGAAAAGTCCTACATTTTGACAAAAAAAATTTGGATTTGTTCATTTTCTAATAAGTTAACAATCAATTACATTTTTAAAACGTCGCTACAATAATTTGCTTCAGGGACGCACAAGATAGAACACAAAATTTATTGAACATTAAATTAAATAAGAAACTAATGAAAAAAAGGAATTAATATTTTATTGTGGCACCAGCAGAATCTATGACCATTAGAAGAAGCTAATTAAAAAAAAAAACGAATTAATATTTTATTGTAGCACCCTCAGAATCAATGACTATTTGAATTTGACCACCGACATCCCCCTCTGATTTGTCAAAAGTGACGTTTTTGATGACATTAACGTGAACAACTTTTATTAAAGGAAAAATTACATAATGCAATTTTTTAAATTTTAAGAAAATTTCTCAAAATCAGTTGTACGACTTTTCAATGAGTACGACTGTACATACATATAGAAAAGAAAAAAAGTTTCTTTCGTAAAAATATGAAGTAATTGTAATTAAAGGGATGCATTGAAAATTAAAATGGTTTCCACATATCCAAATAATTATAAAGACGACAAATATATAACACTAAACAGACGAGCCAGGAAATCACAGATTTGGCAGATGTTTTATTTGATTTTAAGGCAAATTGTACCCTCTGGTACGTAGGCTTCCGCGATCGTCAATAATACTATTCTCTTGGTTTCCGGGTTGGAACCGCGTCGTTGTCGTTGCTTTCGCCAAAAGCTACGACAACGACGCGGTTCCAACCCGGAAACCAAGAGTATAGTTAAATTGTAACCTATCTGCGCAAGGTATATTGCGTATAAATTATTTAGTAAATCATTTTAAGTAAATGCTAAACAATACGCCATCTTGGTGTTTTCAATATTATTCAAAATTAATCAAATCCCCTACATCGCTCACCAGGTACGTGTTAATGCCACGTGGTTGAAGCTGTCGGGATGACAACCAGAGTTTTAGAAAAAAATGTAGCTCTTTCAAATTTCACCAATATTTCGCCATTATTTTCAACTGAGGACACTGCGTCTACGTTTACTTTATGGTTTTTGTCTCATGATATGGCGGGCATTTTTTAAATACAAGGAATATGCGTTTACGTTCGGTGGATGAGATTAGTTTCAGGCATGCTTATGCAGTGAATAAATGCACCGATTCCGCTACTAACTTCGCGTGACGCTCTATGCCGTATTAACCTTACTGTGAAGAGATTATTTTGTCGCAATCTCACAATACTGATTTGCTTCTTTTGCAGTAGTAAATTATGTAGATTTATGCCTAACTGTAATAAATGCATGTTATATGTTAATTTAGCTTAGTATAATTAATTGTAATTCTAGTATAACCGTTTCTTTTTTTCGATAAAAATATTAACTCATTCCATAATTAATACAGATTACCGTTCTAATATTTGTGGGTAGACTTAGTCTTAAAGTCTCCATTGACGCTTCCCCACTGGTACCTACATGTATATAAATATTTTAGAAATAAGGAAATTAGCACGATGTGCTATCTGTGATTACGAAAATTATGGTTTAATTCCCTTTATTCATTTGAAATACGTGAACTTGTATAACCACTGTCAAAATTACAAAAACGTTCACCACCTGCCTTGCGCTTTTTGGAACAGGTTAACCTGGCCACGTGATTTTAAAGAATCCACAACCCAAATGTATTTTCTGAAAAGGTCTCATCTTGTAGAATCTAGTCGGTATAAAAGGATTTTCGATGTGTTGTTAAAAACTCCAAGAAATAATCTATTAGATAGACTTTGAATTACGACGACATTTCCCAAAAATCTCAAATTACGAGGGACATTCAGTAATTAACGAGACAAACTGCTTAGCAGGAAAACTACTGAATAATATTAGATGAAACTTTCTGTGGGTCAAGTTGGCAACCTTGGGGACAAATTAAGTCAGCTGTTTGAAAGAAATAAAAGCAAACATAACCTCTTTTGTTCATTTCAAAATGTCGGCTCCTCATGAAACGTGTACAGTGGAAGAGCAACGTTCAGTAATAAGATTTTTGTTAGCTGAAGGTGTGAAGCTGGAGTGTCGACCGACAAGCTACAAAATCGTATAAATGACCTTATTCTCGATAACAGGCGTATAAAAATCGTGATAAGAGCTGATTTGTGTAATGTTAGTGTTGGAACTGTGTATTCAATCATTCATGACAAGCTGAATTATCGCAAAACGTGTTGGAGATGGGTTCCAAGACAGTTGATTCAAATCCACAAAGACACCCGTGTTCGCATTTGTTCTGAACTCAAACGACGGTTTTTATCGGAAGGTAATGACTTCCTAGACCGTGTTATAACCTGCGATGAAGCATGGATTCACCACCATGAACCTGAATGCTAACGGCAAAGTCTTGAATGGAAACATCCGGATTTGCCCGCTAAGAAAAAATTTAAAACTCTCGCCTCTGCCGGTAAAGTGATGTTAACGATCTTCTGAGATTCTCAATTCCCAATTTTTTGTGACTATTTAGAAGGACAACGTACTGTGAACAGTAAATATTATTGTAACTTGCTTCAACATAAAGTGAAACCTGCGATAAGAAGAAAACGCCAGGGCGCTCTCTCAAAATTTGAGTTGGGGGGTGTTGCCACATCCTCCTTACAGTCCCGACCTCGCATCGTCCGATTTTCATCTGTCCGGCAGGCTCAACAAGTTCGCGACACCAAGTTCGAAGACAGCGAAACGGTCAAACAAGCTGTACACAAGTGGCTTGGACACCAAGGTCAAGAATTCTTCAGCACTGGAATTAGAAAGCTCACAAAGCGATGGGAATAGTGCCTAAATGTTGGCGGAGACCACATTGAAAAGTAGTGTAAATTTCATTGTCATTGAATAAATTCCACAGCCATTTGTCTGGTTAATTACTGAACGTCTCTCGTATCTTAGTCATCTCAAAAACTAATTTAGATATGTTAGAGAATGTTGAAGCAGGTGTACACAAATTGAAAGACATATGAAAACGCAGTGATATGCAGTGGAACAGAGACTGGGGACACCCCCTGTATGCTTAGATTCGAAAACTTTTTTCTCTAAATCGCTCAAAGAATAAATTATCTTTCATCCATGCTTTATGTGGAGACGCTGTATAAAACCTCGTGTAATATTTTCTAAATATAAATTATTAACTTTATTATTTCCAGTAAAACCAGTCAATAATCATTTAGAACTCTTGTTATGTAGTTTACAACTGTCCCTTCTCATATCTCTTGCTATTTTGCGATTAGATAAATATGAAAATTGTCTGATAGTAGTTTTTATGGCAGCTGCTAAAACATACAAAGTGTAGACATGTATTGCATCGCTTCAAGGACAAAGGTATGAACGAATGCATTTTGAGGTTATGAAAAGTGTACAGGAGAAGAATTACATACAAAATTGCACTGATATTTTTTGTATATTTTTTGTCATAATTTTGAAATTAAGTCTGGTGTAAACTGCCAAAAACTATCTCATTAGATTGATAAATTTGATCAAAAGTCAACGAACTTTTAACTTATTGCTTTACTAATCGGTTTATATACAGAATTGTAAATTGTGCATGGAAAATAGCCAAATTTTTAGCGCCAGATTTTAGAAACGTTACACATAGTTGAATATGGGTTTGACACTATTGAAAGAAACACCATTAACTTTTTGTGAAGAAGAAAAAAACTTATTCCCAAAAACTACCCATTTAAAGATTATAATTTGCGGTTATTTCCTTTTAAGCAATAAATCGACTTCAATTGAAAAGGGAAAGTTGCCAATAAAATCTCTACCATATATGCTGTAATTGCTGAAGCAAGTTGAGTAAAAGTGGAACCTGATGCAGTGCTATTTTTATAATCGTAAACCTTTAAATCTTGAGCGACTTTCTCTTTGTTTTCTGAAACTGAAAATAAAGTTCCGATGGCAAAAATCGTATTTCCTTCTTCTGCTTATATTAAATTACAAATAAATTCCACAATCATTTTTATAATATGTTGGTGTCCTATTTACCACCAATCGAATTTAGTTTATTATTTTTTTGCATATTTTGTGTACAGTATGAGAAAGTTCATAACTCGTGACAATAGGCATGAAAAGTAGGTCTTTTTCGATAGGTGTAGGAGAAAAGAAATTATATTGCCAAAATTACATATTCGAATGATAGAAAGTAACGAAAAAAAAAATAACTATTTTAATACGCGCTATTTAGATTTACATCAATTAAAAAAGATTTCTCTCTTTGTATTTATTTCTTCTTGATTTCTATAGAATTTCATCTCGCTTTCAAGCTTTTTAACTTCATTTTTAAGGTAATTTGAAGTAATCACATTTGGCTGAACACTTTTTTCCCTTGATTTCCGTGGCAATAGCACAGTTAGCCCCGAATTTAAAGTTTAAATATGCCTTGTAAAGGTTGAAGTTTCTTTTAACGAGTCTTTTATCTTCATTCAATTTTATACAGTGTGATCAAAAGCTACTGAGTGTGTTGGTTCACCTCAAAAATTGACATTGAAATTGACGAAGTTCACAGCTACTTTGGTTTGTGACCATAATAAAGAAAAAAGCAGGAATACGTGAGAATAGTAAATTGAAACAGGTTTATTTAAAAATAATTGTGGTCATTTCACTATTTCTTAAATGGAACCGTATGCATTTCTTTACGTCATTAAAATAATAATAATAATAATTCAAGCCTTCACATCCCCCAACAGCTTCCACCAATTACAGGGGGCATCGGCCAGCCATGAGATATTATTACGCCTGCGCCGGTAGAGCGTCTTAAGATGTTCACCCTCAGCATTCGCCAAATTTGGAGTAAGGAAAACTACGGAAAACCTTACTCTGAGAGTGACGGGCCCGGGGTTCGAACCCGGCACCCCGAGACTGTTTATTAAGGATTACGACTTATTGCAAAAAATTGAACAATTAGAGAAAATTAATTATTTATTTTTGTAAAAAGACCTAAGACAGCAATGTTGACCATTATTGGTTTTCTATCTTGTTCCTAAGTAATATCATTTGTGATTCAGAGTTTGTCAGTTTGAAGCCTACCTTCCAAAGTGAAAATGTTACGTTTAAACGAAAAAGAAAGGATTGAATTACTAATCATAGTGAGGTGTAGTGATAGGTTGTCAAGCCAAGAAGAAACGTGCGCAATCTTTAACAGGGAACACTCCGAGAGGCGTCCAATAACTTGTTGAATTTTGTGCGTTACTTTATCATAACCCTGTATACAGTAAAGGCACTGACTGTATTTTAATATTAGAATGAAGCTAAAACTTCAAAACTATTTATTATAATGGGAAATTATTTTAACATAACAGCAAAAATATGAATAGATAGTGTACAGGATGTACCAACCTTCTAGAATTGTAAAATTGCGCCTATTGTGTAAATAATGGGTGTTTTTTTAAGCCCGATAGAACTTAAAATTACAAAAAATAATACGATAAATTAAATTCTGATCAAATTTTTGGTACTATTCGAAAGATTTATTCATGGCATTAACATTTGTAAATGATTTCGGGTATATAGCCACCACGGCTGTTCTTGACGAAGCGTATTCTGGACGTCTAATTTTCGGTCACTTCTTTTTAAAACTGCTGGCCATATGTCACGAATGACACGAGCAATGTTGGCTTCCAAGGCGTCAATTGTTGCTTGTTTATTGACATAAGCTAGTGACCCCATGTAGCCTCACAGGAAATAATCGAGAGGTGTCAAATCGTAACCTTGGGGCCCAATTGACAGGTCCATTTCTCGAAATTAGCATTATCAAATTTTGATTGCAATAAGTCGATGGTTGCCATCGCCGTGTGGCACGTCGCGCCATCCTATTGAAACCATATCTTGTCTGGATCAATCTCCTACATATTTTCAAACAAGAAATCGTTAATCATGTTGCTGTAACGATCTCCATTGACGGTAACGCGAACTTCGCTCTCATTTTTGAAGAAATAAGGATTAATAATGCCAACAGCGTGTAAACCTTACCAAGCACTGCATTTTTCTGGATGTAAGGTCTCTTGTGGATTGGTCCCACTCCATATGTGACAATTTTGTTTATTCATAAACCCGTTAAACCGAAAATGAGCTTCATTGCTGAACACAATTTTATGATAAAACAACGGGTGGATTTCCAACTGCTCTTGAACCCAATCGGCGAAAGAACGACACAGATGATGATCTCGTGGCTTTGATTCCTGTACTAACTGGATCTTATACGGATGTATGCCAAGATCTTTGCGCAAAATTTTCCACGCAGTGGACGGACAGAGCCTCGATAACTGTAACCGACGATGAATGAATAAATTTGGATCTTCTTCCACGTTTCGTTTGCAACAACGATATTCTTTTTATCACGCACATTCTTTCGACGCGTTGGTGTTGTTGCATCATGTAGAGAGTGCGTGCTATGATATTTAGCCACCGTTCGTCGCCGGATGGCTTGCTCAGAAGAACGATTATGTGGGAATCGATGACTGATTTTCAAAATAAATTTGAATAATTTGGTAGCGTTGTTTAAGCGCGAGTTTATTCAAGATGACCATTGCCAGAATATACCGATTATACATGTCAAAAAGGGAACGCAGTATAAAACACCAAACTTTGCCAAATTCATCAATCAGAAACGTAATTTTTTTAAAGGCACCGTATATTTTTTCTGTATTCACCGTATAGGAAATTTATATCTTTAACGTTTTTATTCAGGGAGTTCAGTTTGTAGATTCCGAAAATGTAAGAATATACAAGGTATTCCGTTTATAAAACCAAAGTTGGAGTCACTTCCGGTGAACTGGTACAGTCAGTTGTTTTTCTGATACGAGATTCTGAATCTACGGCAAAAAATTCAATTGTTTTGTAATTTAACCGTCCTTGTATCAAAAAAATTACCTGTATGTATAATATTACTATAAATTATAAGTTTGATTATCATTGCATCTATTTCCTGAAGAGTCAAAACAATCTTGACAGAGACCTCGTTCGTAAACAGCCTTGGTATAACGTTAGTGAACATTTTACTGCGTTTCAACTTATGAGAAAGATATATCTATGTAAAATGCCAGCAGTGGATACACTGGAGCTTTCAATCGTAAAATTCAAAGCCTCATTTTCATTATTAAAAAATGCTTTCCATTTGACTCATTTTAATTCAATGCAAATTTATGCATAAAAGTAACCTCTTCGAATCTAATTAAAAGAATGAATGATAATGCGAAAGTGTATTTTAATGTAAATTAGCTACCGTATGAATAACGATGTACCAGTTGAGGTATGATTTGTTTTACTAATTATATATTGTTACCTCATGCTCGCCGATTTGTCATACATGGAATTTGACTTCGTTAATACTATTCGTGTTATTCATAGAAAGTATACAACAAGGCTATTTATTATGAGAACGCTATATTTGCAATTGTACCATCTGTGATAGCAATCTTTTTTTGATTTTGAATTTGAAATCAATTAGAACGTTGTCAAGGTTATGTAACTTAAAAATGGCACGTATGTATATTAAAAAGAAATTAATTAAGTATCACCTTCATGTATATTATGGGGTTTGTAAACCTTTGCCAAGAAAAATTAATTCCTACAGTTCAAAACTTGAGAATGTAATGTATGAATAAGCTTCTAGCGAATGGGAGATGTGCCAAATTTCGCTTTATTTGAAAAGATGTTTTAATTTCATTCGTTCTGTATGTACAGTAGGTGTTATAAAATTACCCATTAAAACAATGCTTCTTAAGATTTAAATAAAGTAAAATGTTTAGAATGAAATATTTACCTCCTTTTAACTTTCTGAATTTTTAAACGAATTGTTAAAGTAATAAATCCTTTAAATATTTTGTTTGGTTAACGGTATAGCAAACAAATGGTTGTTGTCGCTTGGGATATCCCTTTTTATAACTGCAGATAGAGGGCGACTAAATTCGTCAGGACCTATTTATAGGACATCATCATGTGTTAATCACCAATTCTAATATTGTTACCTGTGGGAGCTGGTCAACATCCCCAGAAGACTAGTTAAGATCCACTCTCCTAATTTTTCTTTTTATTCAACAAATTTTAACTGTCACAATTACTTAACTCTTAGTAATTCTTTAGAGTCAATAAAGTTATGAATTAAAGGAATTTTCCAGATTTATTGAGAAGTGGTTGATCTTCATGGTAATATTTGTCGATTGAGTGAGCACTAGTTCCATTCTATTCTACTAAAATTAGTGATTTAAAAATATAAAGGAGTGTTAAGTTGAAGTTTCTTAATCTTCTCTTATTTTATTTTTCCATTTGTTTCTCTCGTTTAAATTTCGGCTTTTCTCCCCTCCAATTCTTTTTCCTTCAGATATCTGCCAATCTCATCCTTTCATTTCATTCATGGTCTACCGTTTGTATTCTTTTTAGCTTTTCCCATTTTCCACACTTTCTTGATTAGTTTCGTGTTAAACATTCTGGATATATGACCACACCATCTTTACGCATTTTACCCCTAATTGTTTTCCTTATTTATTTGCTTAGTACCCTGTCTTCCAGTCTTAATCCTGCAATTCTTCTTAATATTTTCATCTGACTAGCCTGAATTCTTGTTCTTTGTTGTTTGTTTAATTTCCACATTTCTGAGCCGTGTTGGAACACACAGTGCATTATGGACCCTCACCTTAGTCTTTGTTTTCAGTTCTTTTTTGTTAAATATTGTCTTACTTTGATTTATTTCTAATCGCCTTTGGCCTACTCCTCACACCATACATTCAAGATATATTGCAGATCTTTTTCCTTTTTCGCCAATAGCACAATGTCGTCTACAAAAGCTAAATGGTTAAAGGTTCAAATATCCCCATGTAGTTTTCCTTATTCTTTTGTTGCATATTTTAATATGTTATTATGCTAGAATGTTATTATTGGTCTTTTGTAAAATGTAACAAATTGCCTGTGACAATCGGTGACACTCGTAAATCAGCAAGTTTTGTGCAGTAGTTGATTGTTGAAGTAATAATGCCCCGTCAATGTAATATGTTGTAGAATGTCTAAATTCTAAAGTTCAAAATGGACGGTCTAGACGAGCAGCTGCCCAAGATTTTAATCTCAATAAAAATACAGTATTTGCTATAAAGAACCGGTAGAATGAAATAAGGACGTTAGCCAGAAAAGCTCAACAAATTGCTTCAACAAATATTGCACAAGATACTGCTTCGTTAAATATTTCGAGAAAATCAATTTTCATTGGATGTCAGTTAACAGTTAGCAGATAGCAGAAGAAATAAACAATTAGAATTGAAATATAATGCAAAATACACTAATAATCGGAATAACTTCTTATTTATCAAGGTGTTAGAGAATTGAAGGTTAATTTAATCTCACAGTTATATGAATATCCTCGAAAATACAATGCTTCCTTCTGTACCACATCTGTTCCACGTTAGTTTTATGTATCAACAAGAAAACTATCCAGAGTACACCACCAATATAGTTGCAGAATTGTTTCAAAACCAAAATATTGAAATTCTGCCATGGCCCGCCATCAGTCCAGATTTGATCTCATTGGAACATATTTGGGAACTAATCATTAAAAAATTTTATAAGAAAAAGTTTCGTCCTCGAGCATGCGAAAATGTATGGCAAGAAATAAGGCATGATGGAAAGTTTGTCCATAATTACATTTTACCAATGTCTTACCAAGACTGCAGAAAGTTATTTCAAATGGTGGTGCCTCAATAAAATATTAGCAACATTTGTAAAGCTACAATTACGTTTTCAATAGAAATATTGAAAAATCATTTTTGATATATTTTTTCACTAAAGACAAACAGTTTTTAAAATAAACGAATATAACATATAAGCTTAATAAAAAATAACTTTTAGGTTGAATATAAAATATTGCTATTTTTAGTCATGGCCACAAGATGCAAAAACCGTAAAAATGAACTCATATGAGTTGTCCCAGACTTTTATAAAAGATTTTTTTTTTATAAATATTAAAACTAACCCAGCACAAACTAAAATTTTGAACAAACATGTACTTGGTGCATTTTATTCAAAGATCTTATTCAAATTCAGGATTTTTTTAACTGAATCAACCAATTCTTTTCACTCCGTATGTTGATTTTTGCTGTGGTAGCTTTAATTATTGTTTATGCAACCAATTACCATTATAATAATCCCTGCAGAAAAATTCCAAACATGGCTAAAAGTAAACAATCATTTGATGTCAGGACCACAAAATTATCTCTCAACTGGTTATAACTTCAGCTCTATATATCCAAATATATCGTTCCAAACCTAAAATGCTTAAGAACAGTACAAATATTAATTTTATATGAGGGATACCTTTGATAATGAAAGAACACAATTTTTTTGGTATAAATCGTTTTATTGTTTTTCAAAATATTCGCCATTAAGATTTATACACTTTTGCATGCCTTCGAACCAGCTCGAAAAAATGATTGAGTTCTGAAAGTGATATCTCCAAAACGTGGGTTTTGAAGCCTTCAACAGCTTCTTGAGGTGATAGAAATCGCTGTTCACGTATTTTTTTGTTCCACATTCTTAAACTTAAGACGCTACGCTTGTACAAAAATAAAATTCTACTACAGAAATCGGAGGAAAAAGGTTATGTGATGTTCTTTTCCACAGAGTAAATAATCTAGGAACAAGGAACTCTATCCGTTTCCCTTCTGGACCCTTACTTCCCAAATAAAATACAGTTCAACGCAATATTTGATATGGAATTTCAAAAATTAACGTCTTACAAATGTAATTCTTCCAAACTCATACAATAACACTTATCCGGTGTAGTTACTTCCTGCGAAAACCGCATCAACTTTACGCAAACCGACCAGACATAAAGAAAACGGACTCAGTGTAGTGTAAAGAAGAAGCATTTCTTGTATTACATCGCAACCCTATACCCCAGCGTGCGCCTATTCATCGCATACCTTCTGTTGCGGTTGTAATCAACACCTACGCGATTTGACATTGAATTCCCGGACTCGCTACCAACGGACGATGCTTCGAACTACGCTGTGACGACTGAAACAATCCGTAAATAAACAATCACATGAAAATAACGTTTTGTAAATGCGCCGGTTGAGTTAGAGCATGTGTAAAATCGCCGATAAGAACCCGTATTGAATTCGGCAATGTTTTATCGAGTTTCCGATAGTGCAAACGCATTTGGTTGGAGTGGCGAAATTTCGTTAATTTAATGTAAAAATATTGTGAAAATTAGTAGGTGATTTCGAATGTGCAATTACCCTATATTAATTTGCTTTTTTTCTTGTTTTTCCAGTGGCGGACCTTATATACTGGCGAGACCCGAAAAAGTCAGGACCGGTCTTCGGTGGGGTTTTAATAGTATTATTGGCACTTACCTATTTCTCGTTAATAAGTGTAGTTGCATACCTGTCGCTGCTAGCCCTTACGGGTACAATTTCTTTCCGAATTTACAAGAACGTCGTACAGGCTGTTCAGAAGACTGGTGATGGACATCCATTCAAGTAAGTTTCGTATCTTACCTTTTTTTAACTGATTGTCTGTTTGCATAAACATGGTTATAAAAATGGGTAATTTTATGAATATTATATGACGAATAATGTATTTTAATTCCCAAAATATCTGAGGTGCTTGTCCAAGTACGAATTTAAACAAACATGGCCATAGGAGTGTTAGAGTTGAGCAAATTGAGAAATTACTTTAACGCGAAACTAAACACACGTCAAACTTTAACATTATTTTCTGCGTTTGTTTTTGGATTTTTATGTCATGATTACTGCTGAAACAGCCAATAAACATACCATGCAATATTTCCATGTAATTCCGTGCTTTACAAGAGCAATTGTTAATATCAACAGGTAAATTTACGTTAGGTTGTGACATAGCAAATCATTGGTCTCAGTTGTCAAATTCTTACACTAATTTCGCGTAACCCTATGTGAACGCAGCTCAAATGGTGGGGTTTAATTTCTATGACGTGTCAGAAAGAACTGTCTTCAGTTCATTCACGTTAAGAATGCAGTAGATAGCGCTACGATCAGCGTCCATATTACACCGAGGAAATATATCGGATAGAAAAACATCGGGGAATACGAATTGTTAATTGACAGCGTCGTAAGCGTTAAAAGTTTGGTTATCAACATTTTGTAGTAAATAGGAAAGTGTAATATCGCATGAAATTATAGTTCTTCGTATATTATGTGCAATATGTTATGGTTATATTATGACGTGATAAAATAAAATAAGTGAACACATCTTTGAACTCAATTTCAATATACATAAATATATCTTTCCGTTGTTTGATTTGTTGGAATAGTTGGAGCTTGTTTAACTGTATTGGTAGATATACGGGATTACATTTGGCGTTAATTGAAGAGAGCACAAATATCATACAATAAAATTTTGCACGCATCACAAATTTATATAGTTTTCTCCTCTTAATATTTGAATTAACATTAATAAAAAAAGATTTGTTTAGTTTCAGAATTTTATTTATAAAATGACTAATGTATACGTAAAATAAATATATAAATATGACAGTATGAACAAGATGAACAGATAATTTCTATTTTTTATTATGCAAATGTGATTAACTTAATACACGTATGAATGATTATTCAGATTCTGATGACAGGTCTGACGATGATGATGATGATGTGTTTGCTGTTATGATAAATTCTTTAACCATATCTTCAACGATATTATCCAGTTGATACATCTTATTCTCTTCTTCGATAACATGTTTGATACAATTTCTCCATACATCACTACCCACAATGTTTAGCCCCTCAATTAATAACGTTTTGACCTCGGATAATTTAAGAGTTTTGTTGTTAGCAGCGACATGTTGTCTAATACCATTTGATCGATAACATATGTAATGGGATTATCAACAATATATTTTTTTGCAAGTTCAAGTAACTCAACCTTTAATAAAGTATTGTCAGCACCAATTTCTTTCCCAAGAAGCCATTCAATCAATTCTTGCTTCTTCCAGGCAGAGATAGGCAATTTTTCTGTTCTGACTGAGTGGTAAGGAGCATTCTCCATGATAATAACAGAGTTTGGTCCAAGAAAAGGTAGTATATTGGTAATCTCCTGTTTTCTTTGATTCGAAAAAGAGGAGACCATTTTCAACGAAACCATCATCGCTACCAATATGCAATATAATTAAACATTTTCCTTTTCCTGCAGGATTACTCAGTCCCGTGGTAACCCCTTTCACAAATGCTTGTCTTGCCGTAAGTACTGTGGTGTCTTCCCATATTTTTCGTTATGTATGACCTGCGTTAACCCAAGTTTCGTTTAAGTAATATATCTTTCTATCATCTGCACAAAATTTCCTAATGTTGGTTAAATATCGACGTCTCCATAATACAATATCTTGCCGTTCCATCGAAGATTCCCCATCATTGCGACTAGATGTGCTTTTAGGCGGAGGATTTGGCTTGGACTTATTCACTGGAGTTCTATCTTCTGGACCAGAATCTGAATCAGAGGTGTCCCTCTTAGTTGGCTTATTCATTGGCATATTGATTTGTTTTTGAATCAACATATACGGAAAAGCGTTCAATATATACAGAATGTTTATTACTATTAAGGAATCGCGGTTAAGTACATACGGCAGATAAAAACAGAGAATAATAATAAACTTAATAATAATAAACTTTATTCGCCCAACAGGATACCCCAATTACAGGACGAAATAATAATACGAATACATGTGCACATAATACAAAGAGAAAAATAAAATATAATACTTAATAAAAGATAACTGAAAAATAATAGAAAAAAAAATAATATATATATACTCCACCGATTAATGCATAGCGTCACCGACAAAAATATCTGCATAATATTTATTTGCATTCACACACATGTTTTGAACTGGCGATTTCAGTAGCACATTAGTTCTTGCAGTTAAAGGCCGAAACGATTGAACACTACGCGAAGACAAACGAGGAACGTTCAAATTAATTTTTGACAGCAGATATGCGCAATCGATTTGATTGCCAATAAGTTTGTAGAGAAACCGCGCACTGCAAATTTGCCTTCTTTCCGAAATACTCCGGACCGCATGTCGTTCCAGTAATGTGGCATAGTCTATACCCCTCACTGGATATATACCGTCGATCCTAAAAGATAGGAATTTCAGGAACCTTCGCTGTACTCTCTCAATAGAATCCTCGTAGGATTGATAGTAAGGATACCATACAATGTAAGCATACTCTAGCCGGCTTAAGACAAATGCTCTATACAGCGTTTTCAGAAGATGTTGATTCGTGAAGTATTTCGAAGATCGTATGATGAATCCTAACATGGCTGCGGCCGAGGAACACGTCTGCGAAACATGCTGTTTAAAGGATAGTTGACTATCAAAGATAACTCCTAGGTCTTATAGAGATAGGGACAATTCTTTTCAAAACCGTGCCAACTTGAGATTTTCATTTTAATACCAAACAGTTTTTTTTTTTTGTCTGATGTAAATTTCCTTTTAATGTAGTCACGCGCTTTTCTTACTAAGGCAATGTTGTTGGCTTTCCGTCAGCCAACAATGATGGCTAGAATAAGTATTTTAAAAATAAGTTAGAATAACCAAAAGATTGTAACGTGGAATAGTTTTTATGTTTTATTTGATAAAACAAAAAAAAATTAGTGTTGTGTTAGTTATCAATGTTCTATTTTTTGGACATATACATTCTGAAGAAGACAATAAAATTTGTCGAAACGTAAAATGTTAAGTTTTAATCAACTCAAACAGTAATATATTTAGCAATTGAGCCGCTAAAATCAAGAAAAATTTTTTTTTTTTAATTATTAAACAAAAACGGCCAAGAAACGAAATATACTTTTGTATCTTCTATAATTGAACATACAAAAAAGTATCCAATATTCAAATGATGTCATTCAGAGCACCATATAACTGCGATCAGCTCGATAATTTGAACGCATAATTTAGAACTCAACTTTTATTAAATTTATTTCAAATCAACATATACATCAACAATCAGATCAATTGGTGGCCATGTCAATCAAATATTCAAATATTTGAGAAACTATTGTTAATATAAACGCCTTCGTTATTATTTACGCATACATTTGAACATATAGTTGGCACTAGCTTTTCAATCGATATGCCTTACATATTTAAGGCTGTTTTACACGAGTTATAATTATGTACAATTATGGGAACGGGTGAGTTACGTACGAGTACCACGGTCACCGTATTTCAGTGGTTATACTTTCATAGGTTTTGCGACACACGCTACTGTGTATTGAAGAAAATGGTGATAACTGATAACTTTATGCAGTTTTTGCTTCGGATATCTCTTTACCATCAAAATGATCTTCTTCTTCTTCTTTCCCAAGACCTTGGTACCCTGAGGGTGTCAGATTTGCTGATGTCTTCAGCCGTCTCTCATCTATTTCTTCGATTCTTTCCTATGACTAGCCAGTCCTCTCATGTCCTGTGCTGTTTTTTCGCTCCTCAAATCTATCTCTTTTATTTTTCCCATCCATGTCTTCTTTGGTCTTTCTCTTCTTTTCTTTCTCTTTGTTATTCTCTTAACTAATCTATATCGTTCCATCCTCACTACATGTCCAAACCAGTTCAACTGGCTGCTCTCTCTATTTTTTTCATAATTGATATTTGCTTTAATTTCCCTCTAATTTTTTTGTTTGTTAACCTATCATGTTTTATGATTCCTGCTATCCTTTTCATGTACTTCATCTCTATGGCATTTAGTAGCCTAAATTTATTAAAAAGCTTTTTGCAGTTATGCATGCTCTCCTAAGTTGAAAAAATTACGAGAGCGGAAAACAATAGCGCATTTCCACGTGACAAATTTATTTACTCAACTAATGGACTCATTTACATCTACCGTGCGCTCACAATGCATAATATACTAACAAAAGATTCTATCGCCTCTATTCCGGTACTCTTGTCAAACAATAACCCTTCGTATCGTCCGGAACTGAATTAAATTCGTAGTTTCTTTTTTAATTGACTTCGTTCACAGTATTCACGCCTAGTAAGTACATGTGTGTTTTATGTATAATAAATTCCATTATTAGTTTACCATAAAAAAAGAATAGATGCATTATGTAACTAAATTAGTTGAGAATATTTTATTTTTAATGGCTTCCCATAAGATAAAAGGTAACAGTCTTAATTCCTTGAACATTTTTCCTTGTTATGAATAAGTTCGATTTTTAATTAAAACGTACTTATGTAAAATAATCCTCTTCCTTAGAGAATTGTTGGACACCGATTTTTCGTTACCACAGGAGAAAGTCGAAGAAATGTCAAAAGTAGGTGTGGCTCATTTCAATGCGGCCATCGTTGAATTGAGGAGATTATTCCTCGTCGAAGATCTCGTCGATTCTATCAAGTTCGGCGTACTTCTATGGTGTCTGACGTATTTAGGAGCATGGTTCAATGGAATGACGCTCATCATTATTGGTAGGTCACCATTTTGCATCAAAAATTTTCTAAACAAGTACTCGAACGTACTTACCACAATACTTCACTCGCACTGGACGCACGTTTCAATAGCCAACGATGATGATAGCTTGGCTATTAAAACGTATGTACGTCCAGTGCGAATGAAGTATTGTGGTAAGGATTCTTAGTGAAGTGTTTCAAAAATGTTGTAATTAATTTTTACTTTTCTGAATTTCAGCTTGGGTGGCATTATTTACTCTTCCGAAAGTCTACGAAACCAACAAGACTCAGATAGACGCCAATTTGGACATTGTAAGGAACAAATTGGAGGAAATCACTTCGAAGTAAGTTACTTTCCTAATTCACGATCAAAATCTATTTGAAAAACATCCGCTTCTCGTAAGAACTGGTGCCTATTAATAACAAGTAAAAATAGCAATCCTCATTTTTCATTTCCATTTTGTAGGTGTCAGGAAAGTATGATAGCGCATAACAAAAAATTACAATCAGCTGTTTTGCAGAGACTTTGAACGCTCTTCGTTTTGGAGAAACTAATTATGGTGTCTTCTTTATTTTTCTAAATTCCCCCCCGTTGGAAACAATATGCAAGAGCAAATAAAAGTAATAAGCCTAACGTGATAATTTAATGTTATAGAATATTGCTTCGGAGATCAAAAAGACTGCTTTGACGTGAGAAAATAGTTGAATATTTTTTGATTCAAATCAAATCAATTTAAAATAATTATATTAAAAATTTTCAAAAGATTTTGTGTATCAATTTCATGCAGTTTCTTTGCGTTTCTGTATCAGAGTTCTGTTGTATGTAATTAACATTCTGCACTTCTGTAATTCATATTTAATCAAAATATTGATTTTAGCAATTGTCCTTACAGTTCTTTTTTAATTCTATCCTTGTCAATTTTAAATGTTTACACAAGTCATTCGTAAAAGTCTACATACAACCCACCTAACAAATTTTGTTGTTAAATTTAAATGCGGTTGAACGTAGGAATACTCTCTTTGGAGTATGTGATTTTTCAATTTTTTAACAGAAACAGTTGTAACTCGAAAACCACAAAACCGGTTATTTTCATAATCTGGGGATGAATGGAGTATAGTTAGGAATCTCTAATAATGTAAAAATACACAGGATGTTCCACCTGTGCCACCTTTTTTTTATAAAACCCCCAGTATATCGAAATATAAAATATCAAATTGCTATCTAGTATACAGCCCGATTAATGTTGCACCCTGTATAATAAGATACAAAGCGCACCATATTATTTTAACGAATATAATGATAATTTCATACACATTTTAAAGTAGGAAAAAATATATCATATCAAATCCTATCCAAGTCCTAATTTTTAATAAGTGCCTTAATTTTTTTTTTAATCTCATGTGATAATTTTGTTTTTGTTCGTATGTAATCTACATTGATTTTTCCACTTCAAATTTCTAGAGTTAAAGCTGCAATACCGATTGGAAAGAAAGTCGAAGAAAAGAAACAGCAGTAAGATATGTGTTTGTATACCTAAAAGAAGAGAAGATGATACGTCAGGATAATCTTTCATGTTCTACCACTACCTTAATAAAAAAAAATTCATGGCAAAGGATGAGATGACGTGTCGATTTTTTTTTCCTCTAATTCCTCTAAGTCCATCCTCACAATGCAAGAATATTTAACATCCTGTATGATTTGCGATTAAAATTTTGTATATAATTTTGGTTTTATTTGTGCATCACTTGTAATTATCATGGTTTTTAATATGTTTCTTGTTTTTTGTCCGATTTATCATTCTCTAATTAGGTTTTTAAATTTAACTATATAACTACTAGAATGTATTTTCATCAATGCAATTGTTATTATCCTTTTGTTAATGTAGAGATAATTATATCTTTTTTTTTTCTTATTTATATATATATAATTGAAGTCGATTATTATAATAAATTAAAATGATTTTTTTTATTGTTTTATTTGATTATTTTGTGTTATTAGGAAGTGTGTCCCGTGTTTCACATCTATTTTTATTTCTATTTCTTAAGTGTATCGAATATATTGATATAGTGATAAGGCATGCTTTACCATCAAATAAATCTATGCAAATTTATCTAATTAATAACCAAAATAAATAAAAAAGATATCTTGATAAAAAAATACATAATTCGAAGTCATCGTGACCTAGTTTTTATGAACTACTACTGAACAAGTGTTTTGTAATTGTATTTAAATGTGATGCTATAGTAAAACAAGCACGCTGGATTTATTTAAATATGCTAACTTATACATATTTATAGTTTTTATTTTCCAATATATTGTAAAGTAAAGTCGGTGATAGAATGAGAAGTCGATCTCTTTGTAAATACAAAGTTCCGTATTAACTTTTAAAGTATAAATTAATTTTGTCAAAATACATTCACTCAAACTCTACTAAATGTGTGAATTGAATTTAAAATGGTACCTAGGCTACTTATCATGTAATTCAACCGCATATATTCTAAAATAATATCAATAAAGACCTGTGAGGAAAAAAAAATGAAGGGATCTAACTTCTCTCATTGTGTACACGACGAAAAGGGTTTATGCAATTTTTAAAGGATGATTTTAATTAGACTGATGTGTTTTAATTTTTATGAATATAGTTCTAGTGTTGTATAAAAAAGGATGTTCTATTTATAAAAAAAATTAACTTCTTCGATACGAAGAATTGATAGAGAGTAAATTCCGTACTAATATAATTTAAATCAGTGTTATGTGTCTTTGTTGCGTTAAGAATAATTATATACATATTATGACAGAGTAATTAAGACCAATAAAATATATTTATAATAATTATTAAGTCGTAATCTAAATGTTTTTCTCGGGAACATTGTGTACGGGCTCTATTTGCTTTCTGAGTAATACGTTCTGTAGTCGTGCGTATATGTCTGTACCGATTGGGAAAATGTGAAATTAGCTATATCAGCCTACATATAGCCGATATAGCTAATTTTACATTTTTCCAATCGGTATATCACAAAATGGTCGTTTTTCTTTCGGTTGAAGTCAGATCAAAACCTATTAATATTCCTCTCCTTTAATTAAGTTTATATTGTTATAAATAATTTTTATAGCTAATGTATTTGCTTTCGAGAAGGTTATTAAATAATTTTAAAATGCTTCATCGTGTGTTTCATTTAACTTGTACAACAAAACTTTCCATTCAAACCGATTAAATTTAATTATTTAGTGAAACGAAATCTGTATTACCGATTCTTCTGTGGTATTGCTTTTATCTGGGAGATGACGCGTCAAAATAATCATATTTTATATTCTAATTAATTAATTTAATAATAATTTCACCTAGTATTTCAATTTTTAATAATTTAAAAGAAATATAACCTATCTATTACTTTCCTAATCGAAGTATTAAAATTTCAAACCAGAATTTGGTTGTAATTTAGTATGATGACGATTCTCAATTGTTCAATAAATTTGCATACATCCCAATTTTTGTGAAATCAATTTTTCTTATTTTCAATGGATATCCAATTTGGTGATAAGGCTTTAATTTTTATATTAATCCATTTTTTATTCCTTGTTTCTAAAATAGAGAGACGAATTTCTGAACGAACCACAAGCCCAAATTACACACTTTAAAATCTTGAATAAAATTTAGGCGGCAAATTAAAGCGATATTCAGATCAGCAAAATGTATGCCGCCGAAGATTAACTTTAAGTTTTAATTCTTTGGCAATAAGTCCAATTGTCAGAATTGCAAATGTGTTGGAATTAGTATTCTGGATCGTAAAAAATAATAGTAAATAATGACACTATATCACAATATAAAAAAATAGTAGACATTAACATATTTATTTATTATAAAGTGTACAACTGCAATACATTTATTATAAATTTGCAAACTGTTCAAAGTTTATGTGCATCTATTTATATACAAAAGGATTATTATAATCTTATATCATACATGTGCTAAATTATCCTGATGATTTCGAACATTCAGAATCTTCACTGTCACCATCCTCCCTAATCGCTATGATAAATGGTTGCCTAACTTCTACCAATTTCAAAGATTTATGTTTTCCAGCCACTAGCCAAAAATCTTTTATAAGCGTTCACTATGGTTTGCTTTTCATCACTGGATAAATGATACAGCTTTTCACGCTTCTTCGGAGGAGAAGCACATCCAGCACGGCTTCTTGGTTCTATATCCATAACAGAAACCAACTATAAAAGTATTTTAATTATATTTACATCTACGTATTGTCTGCAAATTACTTATAAGTTACTATTAGCTATGATAACTGTAGAGTTCTAAAAAGAATTGGTATATGTTTATACTTCGAAAGAGGCAGAGAAAAATATAATAAATACTACAATAACTAGCTGTAATAAACAAATGTCAATACATTTGACAAAATTACGTACACTGATACGATTATAGCAGGATTGGTGCAGTGTCATTTGGTGCTACTACAGACCAATCAGAATTTACTATAAAAGTGGTGTGTTCAGAAATTCGTCTCTTTATTTTAGAAACAAGGATAAATGTCAACATATCAAAATAGTAATTTTTGTTTTTACTGTTGGCAATGATAAAGATCCTTTTGTGCTTGTCCGTACTGACAAGTGTATTTCTTTTTCCCACGTGTTAAAAATAAATGGTAAATGAACCATAATTTATTCTGAATAACATCCCAATAATTTTACCTTTATATTAGCTAAATGTACAATTCATATTTTTCCACTTCCAGGTCACAATGGCCAAAACCAAAGATAAGAAAGGTAAATCCGCTATAAATGAAGTAGTTACTCGTGAGTACACGATTAATTTACATAAAAGGCTACATGGTATCGGGTTTAAGAAGAGAGCACCTCGTGCTATTAAAGAAGTTCGAAAATTCGCGGAAAAACAAATGGGTACACCTGATATAAGGATTGATACCCGTCTAAATAAGCAACTATGGTCAAAAGGCATTAGGTACTGCAAATTATGCAAGGTTTGATTTCTATTTAACGTCGCTTAATATTGTGATATTTGTAGGAACGTGCCTTTCCGTATTAGAGTAAGACTTTCACGTAGAAGGAATGACGATGAGGATTCTGCAAACAAACTATTTACTTTAGTTACGTACGTACCAGTAGCAACATTTAAAGGTTTACAAACAGAAAATGTGGATGCTAGCCAGGAATAAGTCTTATTAATTTTAATGTAAATTTATTTGACAAAAATATAGAAATTTAAAAGAGAATATTTTTGTTTATATTTCTGTTGGTATATGCAAGGGCAATATGAATAAAAATTCAAAATGATTGCACGTGACTACACTGTATAGTTCAAGGGATCCAAAATGTCTCCTTTTGTGTAGTTTCAAGTTAGTATATCTACAGTCTGTCTATATGCGCTTTGGTGTGCTTCTTAACATATAGCAATTAATTAGAAACAAACACGATTCGTTAATCAGATAAATATATTTTTTCTATTTTGCATACGAAAAATATCTTATCGCGTTTATACATTTAAAAAACGCCTTCCGGATGCAATACACACACCAGACGACACGCACAAACTGAGATAAAGTAAAGTGAGCACAAACAGAGAAAGTAAAGTGAGCACAAATAGAGATAAAGTCAAGTAAGCACAAACAGAGATAAAGTCAAGTGAGCACAAATAGAGATAAAGCAAAGTGGAGGTGGAAGAAAGCTATAAAGCTTCTAACCGTTTGCTGATAGTTGCTCCAGTTTGAAGATTATCGTCCAGTGATCCATCGGACGTATGCGCATTGTTAGATTGCGAAGTGAAAAGTTGTGTTATAGGTTTTTTTGTATGTGTTCACACTTCACGTGTCTGTAGTTTTGTTAGGAATTAACAGTTCCTTTAAGGTTGTAATTCTGTCTAAACATTTCCCGTTTATTTTTATTTTCGCTTACTTCTTTTTGTAATATTTGAATGTAAGATAAATCTATTATTTTCATCCGCTTATTTGAGTATATTTTCTCTCTTAAGTTTTAAATACGCTTGTAATTTATATATCGCCTGTTAATTGTAAAAAAAGCGTTCGTGCAGTTAAATTATTAAATCAGTTTTAGTTTGCCCATGCGCAGATTGATCCAAATTAACCTCTGATCAAAAATCGGCTGCAGTAACAAACCGAATGTTACTTCATTAAGAAGAAAAATCTCTTGGCAATTTTGAACTTCGTAACGTTTCAAAATACGTTTCACAGTACTTCTAGTAACACCGATTTCGCTCAGAGCTACGGTAGTTGCGCGCGGTGACCCTGGTTGACGGGGATAAATACAAATATACCAGATCGCGCTACGTGCAATATATCTCACACACCGTTGAAACGTGAACCAACGTGTATAGACAAAATATATTACAAGAAGATTTGACAATAGTGTTGAACTTGTATCTAACAAACACAGTTTCTATTCTATGGATTCTATCCAAAGCATGTATCTATTATATGTTCGGGTGCCTAAACTGCATGTTTACCAACTTAAACATCATTAAACACCTAACTGTTTCAATGTAGCGATATAAACAAGAACCCGAGAAAAAAGAGCCTTATAAAACATGTTTTGCGCATACTGAAGCAAGAGTATTTTAAATTTCCTACAGTGGCCCCAGCATTGATAGTAACTTATCTCTGAACAGCAGTCAGCAGTGAATTCACTCGAAGGCCCGATGCATACTCCATATTTGTTTACTACTTCGGCTGTTTACTTGTGATCAACGATAATTTTATTCCGTATTTGTATTTGTATTAATAGAGTATAAATCAGGGATTTGGAAATATATTTGTATAAAGTCTGACCATAAGATTTAATATCCGAAGAAGTTGATAAACCGATTTAAACTTCTTTTGTGCATTTATTTGTGTAGTAAGTATAATTTTATTTTTATGATAATTAAAATTAACGCTTATTTATTTGCAGGTTGTGTCTAATGTCTGTACACAGTAGTTCTTAAGAGCGTATACAGTAATGCCCACATCTCTACATAAATATGGAAAGACGAGAAGATAGAACAAGCAACAGTCCTAACCCTGTGCTGCGTCAGTTAAATACAACTTGTAGGAAAGACATGGAATATTTACTCGCTGAAAAAGTACAAATTGTAAAGTGGTTTTATCAAGGCCACTCAATTCCATCAATTGTAGGTCTTTTTAGAAATAATTTTGAAAATCGGCCTGTCCCTTGTTATGATACAATTCGTCGTTTCACAAGAAACTTTGAAAAATTTGGTTGTGTTTCGCCATCTAGACATAGGAAACCGAAAAATAATGCTAATGAGGAACGCGATATAATGATATGCGCTAGCATTGAAAATAATTTTGTGCAAACAACAACGCAAATAAGTCAACAAGTAGGTGTGTCACGTGCAACTGTGGGAAGAGTTCTAAGAAAGAATAAATACCGGTGTTATCGTCTTCCAAAAAGAAATGAAATATTTCTACATGATAATCATGAGCGAATTCAGTTTTGTTTAGATATTATTGAAAAATGCGCACACAATGAAGATTTCATAACAAACATTCTATTCACAGACGAGACAACATTTTTCTTACATGGGGCACATGATTCCGTGCAAGTTCCGCATTGGTCACGTACTAATAGTCTTATTACATATACCCCCCACACACAACACCCCCAAAAGTTGAGTGTGTGGGTTGGTATGTTGGGAAATAACATTATTGGTCCCTTTTTTATAGATGGCGCATTAAATACACAAAAATATCTTGAATTATTACAGAACAATATCATTCCTTTTTTATTCGGAATACCAAATCTTGAACTGGAAAATGTATGGTATCAACAGAATGGCTGCCCTTCCTGCAATAGCGCGGTGGCACAGCAATATCTTAGGACTTTTTTCAATGATCGAATCATTGCAAAACAAGGAACAATTAGTTGGCCTGCCAAGTCACCTGATCTATCACCAAACGACTTTTTTTTATGGGGCTATGTAAAATCAAAAATTTATACCTTTGAAGAGCAACAAGCCGACAATTTAAATGAATTACAATTAAAAATTACTAACTGTTTAGAATCAATTACACCCGAAGTATTCGCCAATGTTAGACATAGTTTCTATAATCGTGTAGCTCTTTGTTTGGAAGTAGGGGGAGGTCGATTCGAACATTTAAATGTAAATTAGTTTAATTAATTATAACTTTTATTTATTCGTTTTGGTTTAACCAAAAATATGTTAGTTTCTGAATATCGTTTAATGTTGTTATAATCATCAGAAGGAAGATTGTTAATTAAATTATATTTCAAGTTTTGGTTAATTAAACGAACGCAGCCATTTGAGTGCGTGACACGTTACCATAGAGAGTTCGCGTAACGTCAAAGTTTGAGGTTAGTTTTTCTTCTATCAATTTAAAGCCTGTTTTACACGCCGCGATTTATTGGTCAATTAATGAAATAAATTGATCTTCGGTACGATTTATTGAACAATTTATCGTACGATTAATTGAATTGAATAGAACATGCTCTATTTTTGCCACGATTTTTCACTAACTTTGCCGTTTTAAACAATCGAAAAGGGTGTGTAGCACAACCGTTACTTTTTTATATAAAAGATTCGGACTGCATTTCCCGATTTAATTGATTGAAAATGGCAGAACATAATCCAAAAACCGAAAATCTAATTTGTTCTGTAGGTCTTGTAATTTTTGCAAAATATTTGTAGCTATTAAAACGAAATTTTTACTACTTACAAAATCAATAAAATAAATATTTGTATAAATTTACAGAGCACTATCAGTCTTGTCTCAGACGAGATTAAATCATAGTAAATGAAACGTAAGTAACTTCGTTGTTTTATAAGTTCGCGTCGGAGTTTCACCGTATCGAATGTTTTTCGGGGATTCACAGAGGTTTCACATAAGTCTCCCAAGAGTTGAAATTAATGTTTCTGTAACTTGTTAATAGATGGCAGAGGTAGAGAGAGTTTATATAAGTAAAAATTTTCAATTTAATTTGTTATTTCCTGACTTAAATTCCCTGAAAACAATGAAAAAACAAAAAATGTACTTTAAACTTAAAATTCTATACAATTTAATGTTATTTCGGTAGATCGGTAAATTGAAGAGGTGGTAACACTGAGACAAACGATGAACCGAAACTGACAGGCGACATAAACGTAAACAAAACAAACATTTTACCTTAGGAATAAAGCACGCCATTTGATTTGGCAACACTCCTAGTTATAAAAAGGGATAGTTATATTTTATTTTCACTTTTATCACCAGTCTGTAAATCTTGTATGCATTGTTAAACTTTTATTTCATTTTTTTTAATTATTTTTCAAAAAACCGGACCGCATATTTTGAGCGTAAGTGTACCTCATTTATGTTACCGCTTATGTTGAGCGTTATTACTTGTTATGTAAATTCAATACTTGCGGACAACAACGTTCGTAATCCACTTCATGTACAACGTCGAAATACGTCAACGAACAAAAGCATCGCGTCACACCCGAGGCCTGAGTGGAAGAACCAGTCTTACACCCGGTCTTTAAACTGCTATGCTACGTAATCTTCGGTTTAATCTGGGTTTTGATTGTAAAAATCATAAGTCCGTAAAGAACGTCGCATTTTCTTAAATCATCCGCGAAATTTAAAAAGTGCTCACTTTAGTTATATTCAAATAGATTACCTACTAATAAAAAACGCTATACTCCATAAGACCCAATACTTTGATCACTAACCTGGGCAAATATGCGGTAACAGCTAGAGGCGTGGCGAGCGCATAAAAGTTTACACATAAAATAGAAGGTAAGAAATAAATTATAAAACGTGCTGAAACACTTACCGTTTTAAGTCTTCCGTGAAATCACAAACTGGGAAACATCTGTTAAATATTTGAATCATTAGATATGTTTCCACAGCTGTTTCGGTCAAGTGAGTACGACGTGCGGAATAAATGTTTTTTAATGCCGAAAACGACCGTTCGACATCTGGCGATGTTATATTTGCATATTTAAAATAATCATTGAAACAACTTAATGCATCTTCACAAATTTATCTTAATATAAGAAAATCGGAGTCTTTCTCTAAAACACTTTCAAATTTTCGTATTACACATCAATTTGTTTCGCCTTCTACAGCGCATAAATGTGCGTGAACATCATTCACAATTTGAACAGAATCCACTAGCGACATCGAAACATTTTGTAATTTTTCTATTCCCTCCGCTAGTCCGAAGTAATTGTTGTGAATAGTTTGTAAATCTCTTTTAACCTATCTTGAAATATTTCCTGGCTTTTCTTGATTGCTGCAGCTACTGTCGGATTGAATTTTAAAGCTGCCTTCTTTACTTGATAAAAATATTTGTTGTAATAAAACGCAGCCTGCAACCATGTTCCCCAACGTCTAACAACCGGCTGTGGTGGTTCAGGTAAATCAGGACACAGTTTGTGAAATAGTCGGGTACGTTTCGGGGACTTTAGAAACACTGCCTTTGTACTAGCAATCAATGCATTTACTAGTGCAAAACATGTAGGAATCGTTTGTGCCGCCAGATTTAGATTATGGATTTTACACGTTACATGTAAGAAGTTACCACTGTGTTCTTTAAGAGATCGGCCCAAAGAACGCATGTTTGCGGCACCATCACTCATAAACATTAAAAGTTGCTTAGTCGAAACTTGTTCAATGAGTTCAACACCACCTTTAAAATCTCATCGGCAGTACAATTTATAACTCTTTTGGAAGCAAGTAAGAAGGAGGATGACGGTCGATGTGGTTCCATTGTACGTACCATTACATTAACCACAGAATGTTTTTGACGATCTGTTGTTTCGTCCACACACAACCACAGTTCTTTATCTTTCAGTTCCGTTTTCATTCTTTTTTCTATATGTTCACGAGCATATGGCACTACATTTCGTATCAATGTCCGACTAGGTAATTTACAGTCCGCATATTTATTCCAGAAGGAGACAAATGCTTCTTTGTCTTGTAAACGAAACGATAGATTACATAAAATAAGAGTAACACATAAATCAAATGTAAATTTTTCTTGGTCTCGTATGCCACTTTTTGCAGAAGAATGCTGTTTGCTTTCGAGGTGACGTTGACAATGGCTTCTGGACCAACACATTAAAGGGATGTTACAAACTAGACATTGAATTTTAGCGCCATTAAAAATTAAGTCCGACATGTCCAGTATAAAGTTTTTAACTGTGTCTGCCATTGGTCGTTTTCGCGACGTACCTAACTGCGACATTTTTAAAGCAAACGTAAGCGTACAATTACGAAATAAGTTACGACAGCCTACATATACACAGAACTACTCGCATACAGAATCGATTTAGTACTGACGCTGTAAACGCGTGAAATAATCGCCGACTCCGCACCACATATCTACTACACTGACCGCTACCGCTGTTTGCCCAGACTATGATCACAATGTGAAACCGTCTATGACAGGTAGGTTCCAGGAAGAGTGAATTCTCGATAAAGGATTTCGAAATGATAACAACAAATCTGTGTATCATATTGTAATTAATTTATTAATTTAATGTATTATTAGGATAACATTGTATATCTTAACATCAAATACATACAGATATATAATTTTCTACAATATATTAGTTGTAAAGCAAATAATTAAGACTAAACCATAAATACCCAGGTGCACTACATATATTCATTCTAAATTGCAAATCATAGAAATCACATACAACAAAATCACTTAAAAAATAAAACGTTCACGATTTGGTCATTGTATTCTCTTCTAATTATTTTATCACTAAATTTCACTAGTGATGAAATGGACATTTTTAGAAAATGCCAACCTTCAACAAATTATATATATGTATACCGAATACGTAACGCATACTCTGATTAGAAATTGCAAATTTACTAGTGAGGACAAGAATTTTCTGTTTTCCTTTTAATTAAATTCTCAATAATAATTTCGTAATAGAAAATCTCTTACAGCACATTCCGTTTAATTACATGATATAAAAACAAATTTTGCAAAAAGACAATAAATACCACCTAATTCAAATGGAATCCTTTCTCTTTCGTAGCGGCTAAAAGTCTCTGTCTTAAGATCTCCTCCGTCGGATAATCCGGTAACTTTAAGTAGTGGACGCATGTGTTCACCGACGGATACGAACCTTCTCCTGCGTCTACTTTTCTCACTACCGTCAGACGAGGATACAGGTTCGCTAAACCGCCAGGAGGTAACGAACTGCATCCTGTGGTGAATTGAAGGAATGCTTTTCTCTCTTCCGGTGTCATATCTAATAGCACGTTCACGAAACGTAAGAATCCAGGGCTAAAACAATAAAAAAAAAACATTTAGAAACATAGAGAGTGGGCGTCCTTGAATTTTCAGATTTTAAACTCGAGCATCTATAATAATTAGAGTAACCTAAACTTGCGGACTCGCATAGGCGTCGGTATTACGGGTTAATATAAGAATACGAAAAATTCATAAATAAACTAAACCGGTAGAGAAGCAGGCATGTAGTGTCGACCTTGAATATAAATCATGTTAAACCGCGCTGAGAGAGATTTCGTTTTAGTACCGGTTGAGCTGTTGCAGAGATTAGTCGAACGGTCAAGGTTATGTACTTACGTGTCGCTTTTGAAAATATAGCTGGTGTTTTTTGTGTGTTGTAGTATTATACCAAGTACATAGTTAGTGTATCGTTTCATATAGAACTAATATTTACATACCTAAGAAAACAATGCCTCGTAATAGATTTACTACTAATGTACATAAGTATGTGTCACTTTTTCCCCATTTAAAATATGACGGTAGTGCAGTTTTTTGCTTAATATGCAATGTTCGTTTGGCTGCATTGGACAGAACTGATTGCCAGAGGCATGTCAATGGTATTAAGCATATGAGAAATGCAAGAACTGAAATACCTTATACACTATTCCTCATACATTTATTAATTATGTTTACCTCTCGTAATCTTCCGTTGTCGTTGGTGAGAAAAGCAGCTTTTAAAACGTTTTGGCGACAATACGTTCCAAAGTACCCATTACCCTCACAAACACAATTACAGAATCATTTGCCGCGAATGAAAGAGATGCTAGAAAATGTGTGTAAACGTGATTTGTGTTCCAAAAAAATATGGATTACCGTGGATGAGACGACCGATATAAAGAAAAACAGTATTGTGAATGTAATAGCTCGCGTTTTATCTAGCGAGAACACAGCATCTCGATATTTGTTAAGTTGCAAACGTGTTCAACAATGTACCGCGGAAAATATACAAAAAGTGATAATGAACGCTTTGAAAAAATTTAAAATTGCCCAAGATCAAGTTGTGATGATTGTGAGAGATAGTGCAGCAACGATGTTAAGTGTTGGGCGATCCTTAAAACATTAATTCCTAACTTAATACATACAACCTGCGTGCTGCATGGTTTGCACTTAGTTGGTGAAGTTGTTCGACAACATTACGGAAACGTTGATCGGATGATTGGAGGTACTAAAGCAGTGTTTCGTAAATCTCCTAAACGTTTAAAAGAATTTCGTAAATTTTGTCCAGATATTCCAGAACCTCCTGAACCAATTTTAACGCGATGGGGTACTTGGCTAACAGCAGCTTCTTACTCTTTGATCCATTTTCAACAAATTCAATCAGTTATAATGCGATTTAATAGGAATGAATCCAAAGCAATTAGAGGAAGTCAAAGAGAATTTCAAATTCCTCAACTTTTAGAAGATTTAACAACAATATGTACCAATTATACAGTATTACTAGATGCCATCAGAAAACTACAATGTACTGAATTGTCATTGCAGGAATCATTAGACATAGTGGAGAGTGTAAAAAATAAATTACACACATTAAATGATACGCCAAGATTATGCACTAGTCAAAAGTTGGCAAATGTTTTAAGGAAAAATCCCGATTTTAATACTTTAGAGGCCGTTTATAATAAGTGTAACTTTTAAGTGATCTTGAAAAACAGTTTCTACATGCAAATGTAACTTCCTTAGATGTGGAGAGATCGTTTTCTATGTATAAGAATATTTTTTCTTGTCGACGCACAAGGTTTAAAGAAGTAACTGTGGAAACATACGCAATGATGCAAGTTTACAGTAGTTCACATCCTGATGCCTCTAATTTGTTGAATAATTAGCAAGTAAGTTTATTTATGAATTTTTCGTATTCTTATATTAACTCGTAATACCGACGCCTATGCGAGTCCGCAAATTTAGGTTACTCTAGTAATGTATGTACGCTACGCAAGAGAGGTAAAATTAAGATGGCTGAATATATGTTGCTATAAAATACAATTCCGTTTTATTGATTTCATCCTCTTTCACAAGTACACTAACGAACCAGAACACAATACAATGATAATAATAATTTACTGCAAACAGTTAAAATCCAAGTAACTAGAATTAGATCTATGCATATATACTGATTGAAAGATGTCTTTGAAACCGTTTACAATAGACAACGAATCAATAAAAAATACAACATCCGAATTTAGGATAGAATTAGGATTACCAAAACTATGTAGTATTACTTGCAATAGCAAACTGTGACTGTAGCATAATATTAAAATAGAAAATACATAAAATCCTCTTTATTTCTTACAAATATATTTAAAATGTGCTCTAGGTAGTTTCAGCATACACCATCATCAGGCTAGAATAGTCAAAATTAAGCTTCATAGATGAAATCATATTGTAAAATGCTAGAGTTGAATTTAAAACGGAATTGCTAGTTGCTAGTCCCCAACTAACAATAAGTAAACATGCTGTAATGTATGATATTTAAAATTTTCCTTTTACATTTTCAATTTAAATTCTAAATTTCCTCATCCTTTCTTCGATTTCTATTTTCATTATTTACAATTCTTTTCAACCTTTTACTATTGATCAATATATCTTTTTAATTTTAAATATCACCATTTTATTTTTACCATTGTCAACTTTTCATACATTTCGCTTTAAATTATGAATTCAACTCGAACATTTTATATGATTTCATCCATGAAGCCTTAATTTTGACTAACTGATGATGGCCATTATCTAATGAAAGGTGATATTTTTCTGGAAAAGATAGAAATACACAAGACATACCTATCTTTGGTGTATCCTAATTTTGGTTCAGTATAATTCAGTAGATCGTCCCTTGTCCAATGAGGATTCTGATCACCGCACAACATCACTCTCATCTCGTCTGGACTAAATGCTGCCAACTTTTCCATAGGGAATACCATCGAGAAGCCTTTATAAAACGCCTCCAATTGTCTAGCGATACCCTTATCCAAGCAGAAGTTAGTCGTTAATTCGGAATACTCTTCTAGATTCTCTATGTTCACTTCAATATCGGCACCGTTCGGCACCAATTCAACCACGGAAAATCCGAATATGTTCGAGCTGGGCGCGTAGGTGAACGTCAGCGCAAGATCTTCCAATAACACCGGACCAGAGGAATGATTCAAACACAAATTCTGTATTTGGTGAGTCTTAGCTTCGATAGACAACGTATGATCTTGCATAATTTTGTGCTTCTGTTTGACGAGCTCCTGTATCTGTTTCAAGAACGAAGCCCTTATCGGATCGATATCCGTTAGATCTTCCTGGCTGAGAATTCCGCTATACCATGGCTTCTTATCATCCAAGTTGAGTTTCGGCGGGTCGAATTCTAATTCTTTCTCGCTTTCCTCTGAGATCAGGCTTGACGTCATGATGTCTTCGTCTCCGGATCGCTTCAAGCCAGCGAAACCGATCCTTTCATTGACCGTATTCTGAATTTCACCATGACACATTAGTTTGAGGAAACTCTTCGAGAGCGGCAAATCGACGAGTCTATTGTCTTGCAGTACTTTGGCCAGGAATACGCCGAAGAACCAGAAATACTTCACAGCGAGATCGCACACTTCGCAATTTTGCGGGAGCGGGGCGGGGAATAGTCCGGTGGGACGTCGAACGTAATAACCGGGCGGTTTGACTCCTTCGCCTAGATCGATCGTCTCTTGCAGGCTAACCGAGTCGTCATCACAGATCCACATACACAAATCGCGTCTTTGAAGTTCAGCGGCAACTAGAGCGTAAAATTCTAACGTCGGTCCTAAACCTGTACCTTCCTCACCTTGGAACTCTACTTCTAATATTGATTTACGATCACAGTGTATTTTCATCACTTGCAAAGCCCAATCTAACAGACTTTCACCTGAAAAAAAGGAAAAATTAATAAACGATATGAAATTAGAAATCGTACATGGTTTTTAGATTACGAACGAAGTGAAATTTCGTTAAACATAAAAATAAATATTTTGTGCTCTTATGTTTACGCAAACAGTAAAAAACCAGCAGATAAGATTACACTTTAGCAAAGTCAGTGATAAAACCTGAAAAAATATTGAAAAGACATATTGAAGGCAAATTAGAGTCCGGAATAAACCCCGAGATACGGAAGGATACGAATGGCGGGCTTCTACAAGTTGATAGCGTTCGATAACGGCGGACAAGAAAGATAACAGGAGAACACCAAATAGAGCATGGCACAATCAGTACAAATTGAATGCTGAAATATTAATTCTGATTAGCACAAAGTACTACCATCAACGTTAAGGAAACCGTGAATATCGAAACATGTCATCGATCACCTATTATTAATAGATATGCTAATTTCAATACACAACATGGACACAATACATGCCAGTATCTCTTAGTAACATCACCCATAAGGTTTTTGTATTTATAATTTCTATTATAATTCAGAAAAATATCTGGCAATGATACATTTGACATAATGACTTTAATGCTTTATATTTTTATAATTTTAGCGTACTGCAGAAGCATATACGCAATACAGTATTAATGATAATACCGGATTAACAATAAAGAAAATGAAAATCGATATTTCCTTGATTTTAATTATGGATTAAATATCGATTTTATTTATAAAGAAACGAGTTGCAGAAGCAGCACAAAAGAGTGAATTACCATAATCTTCAAAACATCGTAAATATCAAAAATCAAAATATTGTGAAGTAGGTGAATACTTTAATGAAACTATGAGAAAAAAGATTAATGAAATGCATTCTAAACGTACTGTTACATGTGCGTAAATAATTTTTCAAGCATGTAAGGAATTGAGAATGGAACGGAAGTAAAATCGAGAGACGTTTCGAGGTAATCTAAATGACACTAGTTCGGATTATCAGCGGAATACTTAGATTTTGATCAATTATTGCTTTGTTTAATTTAAATCTATTCATTTTCATTGTATTTGTTTTAATCGTAGAATATTTTGTACTTGTTGACTGTATATCATCTTGAGTTTTATTACCGAAGCAAGTATGTCGAAAGTATAGAGAAAGGTGTTACACATTTATTCCTAAAAAAGTGATTCACTTGGGAAAAAAAAAAGATTTAACCTTCATACGACCTTAACACACATTCTAGTAATAATATGTATTTTTGTATAATTTTCTTCCAAAAGCTGAATTAGTTTTAAGATATGTCATTGAATGTGTCAACATAAATGAACCCCTTTAAATGTCTGATGCAGTAAATGTAAACACTAGGACCGGACGAAATAATTTTCTGTCCGCAAATTAAAAAAAAAAACTAATAAAATTACCTCTAGGCACTTTCACTCTCTCATGCTTAAGTCTTCCAACTCTAAATTCGTGCGGATCATCCCTGCGCGGTGACAACCCGGGGGTTCTCTGCCTTTCAATAGTCACATCCCTCTGCGTCTGCAACCAAACGATGCTCCTCGAAGCACCAAACGCGGTACAGTTGAAATATAGCTGCCTTGTCTCGAACGGAAACAAGAACGGGCAAGAATGGTTCAATTCCTCGCACCAGGCCGGTAAACTCGAACTCGATAGCACGAGAGGATCTTGGATCTGTTGTAGGAGCTTGTTGGTGATCTTCTTGCTTGTGAACTCTTCCGGTGTAACCGATTGGATGCTTTCTATTGTCTGGTTGAGATCGGCGTCTTTAGTTGTCGTAATAACGAAAAGGTGTCGTAAAAGCTGCAAGACGTCTTCTACGGTGCAGTTGGATACTGAAGGTGTTCCTGGAACTGGAGTACTTGGGGATAATGTAGTGCCGGCTACTGAGCTACTGCCGCTTCGTGAAAATAGAGTTACGATAGGTGTCGAACGGCCTTCTTCTTCAATTCCACCGTCTTCTTTAACTTCTCGATATACAATACTGGAAATATAAGATATAGTAGAAAGAAGAAGCCTGAGATGCTTTAAAATAAAAGAGATAATAAAGAATTTGAATTTGAGTGGAATTTATTCTCATGATTTGCTGAAAACAGACTGTCCCTAGTTCTGAGATAAATCTTTCGATGAAATTATTGTATAAAAAACACTTTTTGAAGGAAAGGCATAAATGTAGCGAATAAATTAGAATTTGCATTGTACGCTGTGTGCCATGACACTATCTGATCACATTATCGCCGTTGCTTATTGCCGAGTTACCGTTTACCGTAGATACCTTTATTACACACGTATTACACAACAGGCATGGATGCCAAATAACAGAATAATAATAAGTATATGCACCATAAAAACAAAATAGATGTATACAATGTATGAAATAAAATTTACTTAAATAAATCTCATCGCCTATTAACCCCTTGGACAAAGTATACGTCGGAGCTAGTCTCATGGTGTTGAATGAATGAACGAGGCTACTATCATATCTTGAATTCAAACATGGCACAGGAAAATTCATTCGTTCTAGTACGTAGGGTCAATTTATGTAATTTCGAAGCAATTTGTAGAAATTTGTCTAAAGCCAGCATGTCGTGCCTTTCCAGTAATCCATCCTGTGGAGTAACTCAATCTTAAATGATAGGAATTTTAGAAATTCGTGATGGATACGATTAGATCACAAATATTTAAGGGAAACCAAATTAGAGCTGCATATTCGAGTTTACTCATTGCAAAGGCAAAGTGTAACGACTTTAATAAGAAATATTTAGACACACGCATAACAAAACCCAGAGATTTCATAGCTTCAGAATAGGTATTGTTAATGCGAGAGTGGTGTCGAAATGTACGCCTAAATCCTTAAATTCAAGGATATGTAGCAAATTGGTACCTCTGATTCGATAGGGAAACAAGTAAGGTGAACAAGAACGTGAGTAGGTAAGTACATGGCATTTCTCAACGTTTAGTTTGAGCTTAAAACGTTCACACCATTCTATTAGCATATTAAGACCATTTTGCAGTTTCCTCGTGTCATCAATTGAAGATTTTAATATCATCTGCATAAGCATGGGTGGGTATCGATTTTTAGAAGCAAGTTATTAACGTAAAGCACAAACAGTAACGGTTCTAGATTTGATCCCTTGGGAACGCCAGAGATGAGAACACAGTCGTGAAAGCAACATTCGTTGTAAGTAACACTTTCTCTATTTCGGGTACGACTTGAGGAGACTGACCGTCGAAGGAACTCAGCTGCAATAATAAAATTTGATGACTGATCATGTCAAAAACCTTGGACAGATCTGTATACATCTACTTGGTCACGTCTATCTAAGACTTCACTAATAAATTGAGACATGCTCGCCAAATTCGTAATTGGAGATCTCCTAGAGATGAAGTCATGTTGATTTGAGGCATTAAAAGAGTGAGTGCTATCATAAATGCTAACATACAATACCTCCCCACAAAGTTTAGCAAAATTGGATATTATGGCAATGGGCTTGTAATTAGATAAAAGTTCACGATTACCCGTTTTATGCACTGGGACAATTTTGATCATTTTCCAACGTCCAGGAAAAGTACAAGATGAAATTGAAAGATTGATAATGATTTTTAGAGGAAATGCAAAAACAAATCTACAGTCACGTATCAGAAAACTGGGTAACATATCATCGCCTGCGGTACATTTGTCAGGAAAACTGAAATAAATCCATTTTCGCTAACCAGTGAAAAAGAATAAGGTGAGGCAATTGAAATCAGAATGAGACCAAGAGACGCTATCCTACGAGTTATACACTGAAGAAACCACAATAGCGAAAGCATTGACAATATTATTGGGATCGGTAAAATCATTTGTATGCATCATCAAGATATGCATACAATATCATTCTACTTCGAGATTATAGTTCTTGTTGGTATTAAAATATATCGTCCTAAACTTGTTTAAACATTTCCTTCAGCGTGGAATTTTATTTAGCGGTGCTATTCAGCAAAGAAATTACATCAAGTTTTGGGACAGTCTGCATAATTCGATAATCTGAAAAACAACTCGAATATCATCTTCAAATGAATACGTTTGGCCAGCTTTAGCTAAGTTAAGCAGATTTGAAAATTTTGTTAGTTCTTTGCCATTCCTTCAAATAAAAAGTAAAGATTGACCTCTTAAAATAACAGCAAATCAATATCAAATACACCGAATTACATAGTTAAAGCTAAATTTAAGGTTATTACGTTGCTCGTAAAAGGCAAAGAAATCATTGTTTTTGAATAGTGGAAATATCATGCTAGAACTTACATATACGTCGGTTCCCAAATTCGTCTCAATTTCTCTTGTCTAGATCCTAACTCCGTTAACTGCACAAGTTCTTGCACTGCCTTAAAGATAGTCCAAGAAGGATCATTCAATTCCACTTCAACATCCGGAATTCCAGGTAAATTAGGACCGCGTAGCAATAACTGCAACCTAGGTTGCGGTAGCAATTCATGTTCAGACGCCGAACCACTTTCCTCTTGACCTGGGGGTGGAATTTCCAAGTCTGTAGTTTGATTAACGTTAGTTCTACCCGGACGAGGATCAAAAGCCGGTATTAAAGCGCTAAATTGTCGTTTCAAAACGAATTCGTCATCCCAGGATCTCCTCTTACTCGGTCTTGGCTCGTATATCTCCTCCTCCATGAATGATAAGAGATTTTTGGAGACCATTACTTCTTCGTAATCCGCATCGTCTTCATTCTCTTCGTCGTCATTTTCGTCCTCCTCGCCCATGTCTTCGTCATCGTCTAATTCCGCTAAGAGTGTTGGCGCTCTGCAGGACTCCAGGAAATCTTCAAGAGATACCTAGAGGAAATGAAAGGAACGTAAGACGCTTGAAGCAGTGTGGAATAACAAAAGGAAGACACAGTATGTAAATGAATTTTGACATTAAATGTATGAAGTGGATTTCCTGGTTGGAGCATTCTTTTTTTTTTTTCAATAATTATTCTTTTTCCAGTGATCAATATAATTTTAAAAAATGCTTTTTTTATAGCGGTGGTTTTATAGTTAAAAAGTTTTTACGACATAACTCCGATATATCTGGTAAATATATAGGGTGTGGCGTTTATGCCGTCGATTAGCCGAATACTGGGAATTATTACTAGCTGAACGTTGAAAATTTGCCTCCGACCATTTTTGATACTAGTTTTCCAAACAAAAATATTGGCAATTCTCAATTACTTCATACTCAATTAAACTTGCTTATTTTAAATAGAATAGCCTGTATATTCTTTCACTTTCTGCTAGTACTCATTGTTCTACATAAGTTCTGTTAAGATTTCCCTATACCTATACTTAACTGTTTTCGAAAAAAAGGGATTTTAATGAATTTTGACGTTTTATTGACAGCGGAATGGAAAGTCAATAATTAAGAAAGTGTTTAAGTTACGAGGTTGAAATTTTCTGGTTATGTAATCAGTACGAAGACCAGGCCTATATCATTATATCTAAAAATTATCCGAATTTATTCAAAACGCAAGAAACGATTCGATTCTGTCGTGTATTTCCGTTGCATATTCCGTACACTGTATTATGCAACGGAAATACACGAGGAAATCGAATCGTTGTAATGGACCTCCCATTTACGTTACCACCAGTCGCCACTGTCCCGAAGTAAAAATCACTGGGTATATCTGAGCACTAATTATTGACATAATTTGATTTAACTTAAATCCAAAATAAAAAAATGTTCCCACTTCATGCGGCGACCATATACAGAGTGTTTATACAATATTAACTGGCAAGTAGTGATCATTTACATCTGTGTTTTTCTTTTGTATTATTGTATTTATAGCTACGATTATGTATATAAAATCTAAACTAAATCTTTGCGAAGAATACTTTACGAAAAAAATGAGAAGAATGCGATATAAAACTGTGCATGAGAATATTTTCTAGTCGAGACTATTTTCTCAATAGTAAAATCTCAATATTTTTCATATTTCTAAATATTCATTGCAGAATTTAGACTTCCTTGCATTCAATCTACAACAGTCGGGGAGGTGAACGCTAAGCAAATCATTGGGAAGAGATAATAAGAGAAGATGCCGTGAACAGTGGTGCGGACGACTAATTCGAGAGCAAAAGAATACGAATATCTCGACTCTATTTAAGTGTAATAAGTAATTAATCGTCTCTGTCAAAAAGGTGAAAAAGTACGTCTAATAAAGCCTTTCACACTGAAAAAGGTGTACGTTCGACCCTCATTCACAACCAATTCGAATCATTACGTTAGTACTATAGTAGTATCTGATGGATATCAATTACCTGTTCGCTATCACTACTAGTAGAAGTTAAACTCATTGTTAAAGCTTGACTTAAGCCTTGGGCGGCGGCCGCTGTTGTCGCTATACCACACGATTGGTTAGTTGCATTATTGCTAGATGATAAGCTCGGGTAGCTTTGGGCGGTGCTCAATAGACCGCCCGGAAAGTTACTAGACAGCGCCAAACGGACTAAACTAGACACTGAATTGGGACCGCGTGGATAGATCGAGCCTGAATTTGCGTTATTTTGGGCGTTAGAGCTCATAATGCCGCCCCCCGTTGCGTTATTGCCGGCGGACGAATTAGAGCTATTCGTGGTGGATACGGCGCCCAACGTACGTCTCCTCGCCAACGCCGCGAACGTTTCCAGCAGTCCGGCGGTCGAGGATGGTTCGATTTGATTGGTGGCCTCGGTCGATGTTAAATTAGGAACACTTACGCTCATCGGATTCGTCACAACTATCGGGCAATTGCTGTTGTTCCTCGCGTTATTCGTATTCGTCACCGTATCGTCTTTCTCGACGCTCTGTGACTTTGACTCTTCCTTTTTGCTGCCGCCGCCGCCGCCACTGCCGCCGGTGCTACTACCGCTGTTGCGCTGTTGTTGCTGTTGATGCTTGTCGTCCTCCGTTTCTTGATTACCTGATACGGATATTCGCACACCTGTAAATCGATCATACCGTTAAAATATAAATTCAATCACATAAGAACGTAATGAAGCTGATTACTTCGATGCCTACAGTTTGTTGCAATACGTTAAATGGGTTAATGCTTTAGGGCCAGTTGTATCGGCCAAGTTCATCGGTTGGTCAACGTGAACTTCAGTTCAACAAGAGAACGCCGTTGTACCAACCAAGTTCAAGCTTGATCTGAGAGTCAATATCCCAGTCAACTGAACGCCCAAGATCGGCCGTTCAAGCCTAGTTCAAGTAGAATTTGATATAAAATGTAACCTATAAACCGTGTTGTGACATTTCACTTGAAATATAAGCATTTCTTTTTCTATTAACGCCATTCGCGTGAAAAAGAATGTTAGGGGAATTATCCGATGATGAAGATTTTTTAAATCTAATTAATGTTGTAGGCAAAGTATATAACTAAATACTACTTAGCCAATGCAACCTTAACATAATGAAATATTCATTTGTAGAAATCGTGCATTAACATCTGCTGAGATGGTACTTTTTACTTTGTTTCCTTTCAACTGGATCATTTCTGGAGATATAATTGATGTAGGTAGATGAGTCGACAGCAAGCAGAACTATTCAAAAAGTAATTCAAGCAATTGTTGGATTAACAGCAGTTTCATGGTACAAGTAGAGGTGATTTTGTGGAAAATTATAGAAATCAAAGAGGATTCTTGGTAATCCTGCACTTTACGGCTCGCATTCTTTTCAATTAATACCCAAGTTATAATAATAATAATGGCATTGTACAACATGTGCCAATTAATGAATATTTTTAACAATTAGTAAATATGAATGAATCTGAAGGATTCAACAATGTGCATAATATTATGTTTCAAAGAATACACATAAAATGTATGTATACAATTTTTCAAATCATTTTTTAAAATAACAACAAAATATTATTTTAGACGTTTTATTTCCCCATTTTTATTTGCTGCTCCTCTTCCATCATCATTTGTAGATTACTTTATTTTTGGAGAATTTCCAATTTTATTTTATTGTTTTTTCAAGAGCTGTAATTTTATTTTAAATTTTTAATTGTGCTCTTCTAAAAAATATTTTTGTAGCTCTCCCAAATCCATTTTTTGTCTGCCTATACAAAAAAAAATCAGCACATCGCATGTAGAGATACCAAAAACACAAATTAGGTCAATTACAAACATGGTTGGCGCGCTTCTTTTTCTATTGAATACTATGACTTATCTAGCAAATACAACATTTCCATGTTACCAACAGCTATTGAGTAGGGACCAGTTGACTAAGGTTTCATTTCTGCTTGTACAACGAATGCCTCATTGAACTAGCGTCATCTATGATCTGCAGATCACTTGAACCGAGAGTTAACTAAAGTTGGTACAGCCGGTCCTTAGAAATTAAAAGTGAAACTTCTGCCATAGAGAATTTCTAGCAGTTGCTGGATCAGATCGCGAACACACCCGACATATTACAGTCTGTAATATGGTATTTTTTTAAGAAAAGAAAAATATTGTCTATTCGAAACGTACACCGCAATTGGTCGTGCGTTTTGACAAATGCTATCCGTAACAAAGGAGCGAAGGGACAAGATGACAATTTCTCATTTTGTTTCAGTCGTCGTTGAGTGAAAATAAATTCAAGTGTTCAAATTTTACTTCAAGTAGGAGGTTAATTCAAGTTTTGATTAATCAAAAGTACGCGGAGTTTATCTCACGTAACGCGTTACCAGAGAGCAGGTGGTAAGCGTTAAACCTTGAGGTTAGTTTTATTCCATCAATTTTGGTTTTCGTAAAACCTTATTTGCTTTTGTATGCCGAAGGAGAGTCTGAGTGATAATCCCAGACATATCGACCACGATAATTAATTTATTTCGAATTTCTCTATTGTTATTACAGTATATTACATCGATTATAAAAGTTTTAATAGACAATTTCTGTAATTTCATTCTGCATGCGCGTTACTTTACTTGTTGCGATGTTAAATGAAATATCACGGAAACGCATCTTAAGTAAAGCGTTTCAGAATAAACGAGACATCTAGTAATTCATTTTGAACTAAAGCGTTACACAAAATTGCATCACAAAGCGCATTTCCCCATCACTTAATTTTTAAAATGAAAAGCAGTGTGTGCGCGTGCGAAATGATCAGGTCCTTTTTTTGTAAAACTAATAATAAAGGGTCCAGCATCGATGTTCCTTACTTTTTACTCACGCTGTATATCCATTTCTTTCATTAGTGGTATCTAAATTTGCTAAATATATTCCTAACTCTATAATTTACACATTTTCAATTGTTATTGAATATTACTGAAATGATGTATACTTATTTTGCTGATCTAAAATCTGTAAAAGCAATATATCTAATATGCTTCTACCATTGCCATTCAGAAGAATTCTTGAAGTTGCCAGGAAGGACGAAAAGCATGAGCGCCAATCTCTATTTTCACTAATTACCTTGCACCAAATAATACTCACCGGATAATAAGCTGTTGGCGTTATTTCTAAATATATCGGATCCTTCCCTTATCTTATCTAGAGCCTCAACGAAGCTCTGCGCCGCGGCCGCAGCGACCTGGCTAGTCTTCGATCTGCTAGTGTGCAGCGTCTTGTTGAGATTCGATGTAGAATTGCTGGTGACCAGATTGGTCTTGTGTGATTCGGACGTGTGAGGCGTCTCTTCCGTACAGCTCTGCTGGCGTCTCGTCACATGCGGGAAATTGTTCGGCTTGGTGTCAGACAACGTGAAGCTCTCGACGATCGTCGCGAGGTCGCTGGATATGGAATTGTTGATCGCGGAGAGGTCGTTGTGGGTGTCCCTCGACGGATGAACGACTACAGATAATTCGGAATCATTATTAGCCGCCTGAGATTCTGACGTAACGGCCACAATAGCTTCGGCGCGGGCTACGGACAGCACACTTTCGGCAATCGTTTCGGCAGCCTGCTTCGCCGCTAAGTTGTCAGCGGAAGCGGCCTGTTCCGTGCACGCGACTGACGTCTTAACGTCCGTCGCTTCCGGTAAGCTCGGCGTCGAGCTACTCTTTTTACTAGTCAGAACGCTCTGCTTATCTTTCTCTTTGCTCTTTGAATTTTTCGAAACCGCATTTTCGACATCGTAACCGGGTGCTAATTTTAAATCATATTTACCTTCGGCGCCCATTCTGTACGAGTTCGATCCACCGTGATCCCACGTCACGTCGATCCAACCGTTATGCAATTCCCCGGTAACCGTTCCTTCGCCCGGCGGATTCCCGTCCTGATCTTTCCACTTCCAATCCATGCCTCTTATCACGCGTGCGCCTAACGTTATATGCTTTAGCATTTGCGCTTTCAGCAACTTTCTTTGTTTCTTCAAGATAGCGTCCGCTTCCTTCGCTGCCTTACCTAAATCGTCACAAACGCCGGTAACTTGTCCATAGATCTCAAAACCGGAAAGACTCAAGTAGTGCGTTTGACCCGATGCATTCTTTCCGTTCTGCTGTATTCGTACGTGTCGCCAACCTTGGTACTCTTCTTGGGATACTTCAATAGGCCATGTGCTAGTCGACCCTGGCTCGTTTAAACTCGTATCGTCGCTGTGCGTGTATAATGTGGTCCAGGAAATTCCGTCCCTGGACATTTGGAACGACCAGTTCCTCAAAGCAGATCTACCGTAACCCCGAGCATGTCTCAGAGTGTACGCGCTGGGAATTACGTACAAGCCCAAATCGATACTGAACCAAGATCTTTTGTCGTCGTTAGTGTGACAATTTAACGCTGAAGTATCGCGAGATAAAACATCCTCGACTCTTCCATAAGGCAAATTCCTACCATCCGAACTTGTAACGATCACTAGACCGTATTGCGCAGGATTAACCCATTCCGAACAGGTCTTTCCGTTCGTACCAATGAAGTATACGATTCCATTCTCGTCAAAATCGTGGTTATGTTTGAAAATTTGATATTTAGGGTCTTTAAGCTTTTTTAGGAATTGGAACGTCGCCCTATCGTAATCGTACCACTGTTTCGCTACCATCTTTAACAAATATCTTTCTAATTGCGCTACGGTGCTTAACGGTTCCATCTTTAACCCTCTACCGGTTCTATCGATCAGCGAGCTTTCCCCGGGTGCTTTTTCTAACCTAAATCGTAAACGTCTTGTTAATATCTGTAATCCGTATCCAGATCCTGGGGTATCGTATAAATAAACTGGTAATTTCTCTATACTTTCGAGCACCGCGATTAACTTATGCACCAATATGGCTGTTGGATTGTGTTCGTTCTCGTTCTGATCCTCGAAGCACTTCTTGAACACTTGAACGCGCTGTTTCTGATGTTTGTTCGTCTTATTCGACTTCAGTCCTTGATCCCAATAGCTCGTCGATAATAACGAAAGTAACGCCTGTACTAGACCGGAACTATGCAATTCGTATGCGCTGACTACGCCGTCTTCTTGTAGGATTTGAGTTAATTCGTCTAACGCATTGCGCAAGATCTCTTTCCAGGAATTACCGCCTTCCCTATTATTACCGTAAGTCGATTGTTTCTGACATGCGCGTTCGATCTGGGCGACGATGTTGCCTAATTTCGCAACTACCCCCCTCGGTTGCGCTTGAGCGGCTTTGAAATACTGTTCGTAGATGGATTGCGCTTGATATTTGACCTTCTGCTTGGTAGCTTCGATTTTGGATCTTAAACGCTTTCCGCGCTTGTTGGACCAACCCGTTGAGAATTCAGGACCTGAAATTAAGGAAATAAATGAATAATTTTAATACTTTTGTTCTTAGCCACTGCTCAATACTGTAACTACAGAGAGCGTCAGATCTCCATGATCATTTTAAAACTTCTATTCCTTAATACTTTTTATATTTATAATAACAATAAAAGTTAAACATAAATTGAATGCAAAAGTATGGAAGATTTGACAATGAAAGAAATATAGTATGATGCAACTGGCATCCTCTTTCTAAAAGGCTCTCGCACAAGTAAATTATGGCCCCTGTTTAAGGCAAAAACATGGCCATCATGTCCAAAAAATTGCAAAATTCATGTTTGCGTCTTCTTTTTGGTATTAGAAGATTCACACTTTCTGATACCAAAAAGAAGACGCAAATATGAATTTTGCAATTTTTTGACATGGTGGACATCTTTTTGCCAACCAAAAATGAGTTTAATTCAATAACTAACATACCTAGACTAGTCTCAGCTGTGAAAGAATGCTTCGTTCCCCTATTAGATTCAAATATAAAACCAGGGAGATCTTCTCTTAGAATAGTGGCCTGTTGTTGACCATCTGAGTTATGGATATGTAATTCAGCATCCTTCCTTGAAGCAAGCGACCAATTTCCAACGACCAACCTAGTCTGACCCGGCTTTGATAGGATGGGTTGCGAGTTCTGCGTATTTTTCACAGCCGCTCTAGCTCTCTGCAGCTTTTCCAAGAATTCGCCTCGATTTTCTAAAGAGACATAAAAGTAAATCTTTACTATTTATTGAAGTTCAACAAAATCACAACGATGACATTATTATAAAATGTATTTTAAGTAAGCAAAAGCAAGCAAAGGGGTTGTAAGTCTAACAGAGAACAATGCAATCAAAATTATCGAGGGCATCACGAGAACTAAATCTGTAAAGTTATGCGGGGGTAGGCACTTAGCAGAGGTTCGTGTTAAGGCAACGTCCAAATTACGACAAAGCACTTACCGTCAGTTGTGTGAGAATCTGTGGATCGACCTTTGCCTATTGGAAAGAAACAAAAACGACAGTCACTTGTGTTATAACACAATAGAAAAAAAAAAGGGACAAAAAAATTAGCACCAGATGGTATACGAGGATGATATGATAAATACCTGTGTTAAGAAAGACAGTGCAATTGCTTTGCATTCGACATAATCTCCTTATAGTTCTATACTCTTAGTCCAATAATAATAATAATAATAGGATTTGACGGACTGTGCAAAATAGGCCTCTGTCTCGGCAATAATCTCTTCATTTGGCGTGAACCGCTTTCCGTCAAGCCATTTTTTTCAAGTTTGGAAAAAGAAAGAAGTCACATGGGGCAAAATCTGGCGAATATCAATTCGTACCGTAACTGGACTAGTTTTGCTGTCGCAATTGCCGATGTGGGTCAAGGCGTTATCATGATAGCAGAGAATTTTTCTTCATAGCTAAGTGGAGCCTCTATCCCTTAAGTTCAGCGTCAAATCGGGCCAATAAATCAGCATAGTATTATGCCATGATTGTCCTTAACTTCTCCAAATAATCAATTAAAATTAATCCTTGCGAATCCTAAAAAATCGTCGCCATAACTTTTCCGTCTGATGGAATCGTTTTCGCCTTCTTTGGTGCACGTTCGCCGGAGAATACCCCTTTTGCCGACCGACCTTTGTTTCTAGCGTGTAATGACGTATCCAAGTCTCATATTGCGCTTAAACGTGTCTAAACATTGCTTTGAAGTTATCACGCGAGTCCGTTCTTGATCAATCGTCTGTAGACGCGGTACCCATTCCAATTTTTTTGTGAAGGATGTTTTGCACACGTCAATCGAGATATTTAACATATTAGCAATCTCTAATTTTCACCCGGCGGTCTACTAACATGCTACCATGAACCTTATTGATCATATCGTCCGTAGTTACCTCAATGAAAGGACCTGGCCGCTCCTCATCAAAGACGGATATTTGGCCATGCTTAAATTCTTTAAACCAGTATCTGATGGTAGTCATCGAATGTGCATGGTCCTTATAAACTACATCCAATTTCTCTTTGATTTCTTTTCCCATCCAAAAAAAATAAATCAAGTCACCGACCGGTATTGTTCTTCTTCCATGATTCCACAAATACATAAACTTGCTCACTCTCAAAACAACACTACCGAAATTTTGGCAGACGTCGACTAAAGAATAGTACTCACAGTCAGTAATGCAGATTTTGACACAAAGCGCCATATGTCTCCAAATACGGGTACTTCTCATACCATCCTCGTACATACATATAATGTTTAAGGGATATTTAGAGTCATGCTTGCAGTCATTGTGCATAATGGATAACAATCTGATCTTTAGGTAACAAAAAAAAGAGTGAAAGAGAATATAAATGTAAAATATTTATATAAAACCTGAAATTGAGCAGTTGATTAAAATTTTTGATATAACTACTGTATGTTTTCTATATTTTTTGGACTAAAATCAGGAATAAATTACAAATAAGCGCATATGCTCCTTATTATTAGCGTTTATTGACATATTTTCGAATTACGTTTTTAATTTAATTATTTATACCATTTTTTAAAAATAAATACTTCACTACTTTCGAGTACAAATACTACTCAATACTGTTTAATAAAAAAATCGAATTATTCCTAAAATTAATATAAGCATTTAAAAGAAGTGTTTGAAATGAAAATGTAATTTGAGTAACAATATTACAGCTATTTGGCTATTGATCGAAGGGGTTAGACATTTCATTAATAAGTAAAGCGAGGTAATGTCTCTGTGCAGCATAGACGTACGCTTCCTTCAGTAAGCACAATACCAAAAAATAAGTAATAAATCGAATAACAACGACAGAAGCACCCACTGGATAAGAGTCGTAAAAAGTTGACAGTATTAGATATGTTTCCACAGTTGCCTACTTGAACGATGTTCGCCTTGGTGAAAAAATGTGTTTATATTTTGAAAAAGATCGTTCGACATCTACAGATGTAATACATGCATGATTAAAACACTATTTGGATTCAGTTAGTGGATTGGTCGATGCACCTTCATAAATTTGTTTTAATGTGATAAAATCGGAATCTTTCCTTAACACACTCTCCAACTTTTCTAAAACGCGATTATATTTTGCGTCATGTATAGTGCGTAGCAGTGTATGTACTTCGTTCACTATTTGTAGTGACTCCACTAACGACAACGCTCTATTTTGTAATTGTTCTATTGCGTCATGTAATTCTTTATAGTTGTTATGAATAGTTTGTAACTCTGTTTCAACGGAAATATCCTGAAATTTTGTCTGGCTCCCCTTAACAGCTGCAGCTTCGGCAGGATTGAATTATCGAATAACAGCTTTTACTAGTTTGAAATATTCGGCATAACAAAGAGCTGCCTGCAATCATGTTCCCCTAACATCCAAGAATTGGCTGTGGTGGCTCACGAATACCAGGACACTGTGCGTGAAATGATCGAAGACGTTTTGGAGTTTTGACGAAACACTTTTTTGTACTTGCATCTACCTCGGGTGAATATTGTCGAATAGTTTCTGAGAGAAGATGTAAAGCATGCACTTCACACGTAATATGTAAACACATACAACTGTGTTCAAGAAGGGAACGGCCTACCGAACGCATTGTGGCGGTACCTTCGGTCATAAACGTCAATACTTGACGTGGTCAGACTTGTACTAAGGTATCATCCTCACAATTGCTGTACCAGTGCACTTTTCCAGTCTTTTGCTAGCTAGTAACAGTGGAAATGTCGGTTTATGAGGGTCCAGTACATGTACTATAACATTTAGATTAGAATTTCTTTTACAATCTGTTGACTCGTCAACACATAACCAAAGCAACTGATTTTTTAATGTAGATTTGACTTTCTTTCCCACGCGTTCGCATACAAATAAAACATGCTTAGGTGCCATTTTCGTAGTTGGTAATTTCAACTCGGGGTTGTACTTATACCAAAAGTTCTGAAACGGTTCTTTTTCGAGTAAGCGATGCGACAAATTACAGGTTATCATCGTGACAGGTAAATCGAAAATAAAAGCAGTTCTTGTTGGCACGCCCTTTCTTCTATTTCTGTGTTCTTCGGTATTTACATGTTTGTTACAGTCCTCTTTGTCCCAGCACATTAAATGTTTCTCGCACACTTTAAAAACTATTTTAGCACCGATGTGGGATAAATCTGGAAAGTCACAGATAAACTTATTTACTGTGCCAGCAAAGGGTCGTTTTTTAGCCTTGTTCACATTACACATTTTAAATTAATAATATATTTATAACGAATAACACGTAACACAAAACACAACGCACGCTTTCGTGTCCTAAACTGAACGAAAAATAAACAAGCGGACGCTAACAAAGCGAGAATCGATTTTTGCACACAGCCCGCTACTCCGGTGAAAGGCCTATGTATCGCAGAAACGATTACCTCGCTCTATTAATAAGCCATACTTATCTGAAATACTTTATTGCTCCCGACTACATTCAGCTTTCGCTTAAGATGGGTAAAACATTTGAAAATTGATCTAAATAGAGTTTTTAGTAACCGCAAGGACTATGTACGCTATTGCTAAATTTGTCGGATGGAACCAAGTAGATTTGAAATATAAATGCCGAAATTGCAGTTTGCTAATTGCTAGGAAAAAGCGAAAATGATCTCTTTAAATATTTTTAGGTGAGTATTTTTTTTATTTGAAAGCCGACTGTACTCTTTCGTTAATTAATACAGAAAGGGAAAGTAGATTGTGTAGAAAACAATGCAGGTAGAAAAAAAATCATGCCAATGATACTTGTAGGATAAAAAAAAAATATGTATCTAACAAAATAGTGCATCTTGTCAAAAGAAAAGGAAAATAAGTCTTATATACATACCAGAAGTATCAGCTCCACCTTCCGGGGAACCACTCGAATACATCGTTGCCAACTTTCCGTCAAGAATAAATCTAAACCAACCATTTGAGCCATTAGATAGTTCTAAAGCAGCTGCGTCTGACCAAATATACAAACAATCCCGACCACGGCAGATACACCAATCTTTCCAATGATATGCTTTTCCCGCTAAAATCTCTTTAGCGTCTTCTATTTGAGATTGCTCACTGACGTCTAGAAAAAAAATTAAATTTGCTTTATTTTCGACAATTATCTTTGAAATAGAAAACAAATCGCGGTTATTCACCTTGCTCCATTACTTGATCATTATCGTCGTTATCTAAAGATTCTGGAGGTCCGGCTAAGCTTTGAACTTTGGAGAATATACCGAGTCTTGCGAAATGATCCAAGAAAATTTCTTGCGCTTTCACCATAAGATCTTGTATGATTGCTAATACCACTAGATGTCCATCTTCATCTTCCTGCACGAGAAAATAATCAATTCCGTTTACAAAATGCATTGAAGGCGGGGCAATGAAAAAAACAACGTTAACATGTTAATTTTAAGAAGAAATATTGTATATCTACCGTATTATTTGTAAAAAATACGTAATATTGGAGTTAGTGTAAACTAATTCCAGGATTACATACTTTTCACTGCAATTGTACTGTACAATGTGCACAGAAATATTTAAATTTTGTTTAACAATCAATAAGAAGAAGCATAAGTTATTATTACATAAAATTATACCCAATACGTATAGGAAGAAAACTGTTAGTTTTGAAAACAAATATTCTGTGAACATATACATTGTTAATAGAATTAATACCATTATTAGACATTAATGAGAAAGCAAAATTAATTTCTCCCACATAAAAGGAATGATTGTGTCCAATTGTGTATTAAAATCCTGCAGAAAATAAAAAAAAAGGATTTAAATTTAGGCACGTTGAAATAATTTGGTTCGATTTCATAAAAAATTACCTCTGTATGTGACTTATTTTAGTTGCTACATCAGAAAGTAATTCATTATGAACAATTTTGGATAAACTTAAAAAAAAATCGAGTTATTTTAAGTCAATTCACATCAACAAGCGAATTTTAGATAATCAGAAATATAGCTTGTAAGCGTTATGATATATTTACATAAAATGAAACAACCGCTCTTAAAGAAAATTTACTCTTTTTTAAAATTTTTCAATTTGTTAAAAGATAGCGTGGCGCGTGGTTATTTACAGTAAAATAAAATGTGGAAATCAACTTTTGGATTCTATTGTTGTATCTATTTTTTTTTTTTTTTGATACTTAACCCAATATGGAAAATCATTACATTAAATATTATTCAAATTAAATAGCCGTGTCAACATTTTACGGTATACGGACTAAGATAGCGTCGTCTTGTCCTCAGCCCCATCCTCTAGACTGCTGCAACTTCTAAAATTAAGATATGTTGTCTATTAAACCAATACCGTCTAATTTAAATCAGATCTTGGTCATCTGATTTAAGTTTAAGTTTAAGTCAGACTGATTTTGGCTGAAAACATAAACTGTATGTGTGTTTGGAAATCCAACTATCTTAGACTACGGCCGTGAAAGGCTAAAATAACAAGGAGTTTAAATAGTACGAAAAACAATTGTATATCATTCTAATTTTATATATCGTTTCTTTATTAATGTTATGCTTATTAACCAACAACAACAAAGGACCCAAATGGCAAATGTCCTTTGGGAAGAAGCAACTTATTTCTTTATTTCAATATAAAATTTGTGAAAACTTTAGAAAATCAACTAATACAGAATAAAACCTGGTATTATAATAAGCATTGTTTGCAGTCCTACATTGTTAAAGCAGAGGCAAAAATGATAACGAATCAAATTGAATTGATGAGTGGAAGAAAAGTCCAAATCCAATTTTTTAATATTTTGTCAAAAACATAATTTTATCGCTCGAGCACAAGAAAGATTGAATAGTCAATATGCTTTGTACGGTGTATCGTCAAATACACTGATCGAAAAATGTTATGCACGCAGACTTTTCTTTCATTCAGTGTGGAACTCTTTAGTGTTTCAAACTAACATTTAGACTAGTAAAACCGAATGATTTTCTGCAGGTTTCGAACAGTAAAATCTCTTCAGTGCCTGCAGCTATTAATAAAAAGAAAATCGAGAATGAAAATATCGCAACATATCGGAGGTGAAGATTTGGAATTTTATTACCACATTGTATCTTGAAAAGTCGCATCCTCTGCAAGTACTGTACATAAAATGTTTTGAATAAGATCTACGATATGTAATTTCATAAAATGATCTCCTACTCCTAAAATCTAGATAAAAAATATAACAATAAATTAAAAAATAATAAAAAAGGTGAAAAATCAAGTGAGTCTGTGAAATGCTTTTGATAAAGACGACAGTTTCCAATAATATTATTCATAATATTTTTCGGCGAAACAACTCTAAGAAACACAACAAACAATTTGTCTGTGAAAATCAAAATCGCCTTATTGTTACTTTTCAAAGTAATTAATTTTTCTGCTTATGGCCTTTATTCAGAAGGAATTTGTGTTTGTTTTGAATTTCTACAGAAATGCAAAAATATTTAAAACTTGTGGTACCTATATACTTTGTTGGTTGTCTATACGATTGACATTTTAATTTTTTATCTGTAGGTAGATATAACCTGACAACTAAATCTGATTTAATAGCTACAAATGTATCTAACAGAGAAGATTATATAATAATGAAACCAACTACCAATAACCACCATGCACGAGCGCGCGTTTCGCCGTAAAACGACTCATCAGCGTACCTTTATGGAAGTTGGTAGATGTATTTGAAATTATCGTATATATACGAAGTTAGTACATACAAGTATGGATGAGAGTATTTAATTAAAGATACTCTAATCACTGAAAATGTCGATATTATTAAAGAATATATTTAATAGATATAGGTCACATGGTAGACGGTACCATCCAAAGTTCCCGGCGTAAGATTATTTTATCTAATAGACACATAGCTTAGAACCTCTATTAAATAAATAGCTATTAAATCAGATTTAGTTGTCAACCGGTATAAATCCAACTACTTCGCCTTTAAGTTCTTTAATGTTTTACCTGAAAACATAGAACAATTAATTGGAGCAAGCTTAAAAATAGTTTTGAAAGTCATTTTATTCTATTGAATAATTCTTTAATAACGATTTTGCAAATATTGCTACCTACTCGTCCAGAATTGTTCATTCTTTAAATGTTGTATTTTGATGTATGAAAGCACCAGTAAATATTATTATTACAACAAAAATAGAAAAAATAAAATCTTGTGTTCCATGTTGATACTGAAAAGTCCCGTTTTATATAATTAGCTTCTTTATGTACAATTAGAAACCTTTGTAACAGAAAAAAAAAACAAATCAAATTAATAGTAGCTACTACCACTAACAACGGCGTCTCGTAGTTCAGACAAATTTTAAAAATAACATAAAAAAGTACAACGGTATCCGAGTAACACATATTTGCATATAACTCCTCAGAATTTTTTTTTAATTTGTTTCTCGACTTTGCATATTATAGGTTTTTACATATTTTGGAAATATTACCTAATTATAATCCGTAAATAATATATAAATCTCTAATTTCCTTGAAATTTCCGACGTAATTATACTTGAAAAAAAAAAACCTCATGCCAGCAAAGACTCGAACCTGACACCTCCCGCTTTCCACTTGACGGACCGGAATATTTTGTGAGTAGATATACCCTATTTGCCCGTATTCTTAATTATTCATTTATTTGTTCTATATTACACAATTAAACCACCTGAAGTGTTACAGTTAATAAAATAAACTAAAAGCATAAGAAATAATGTGGGGTATACCTGTACTTCAATCAGTCGCATATGTAATTTGTATAAGTCAATAAAGAATATAATAAGCTATGTGTGAATTTTATAAAACAATATCAATAAAATAATCGCAAGAACATGCAATGGAAACCTCTTAGAAGTCAAGTCGGTAATACAATTTACAATGCGCGCGCATGAAAACGGTAATTGAGATAGGCTTTCAAATTTACCTATGCTTTAACTGTTTTACTTTTGGCTTCTGTAGGTGAATTATGAAAATCTGGAATTCCGACGTAATTAAATACTTGAAAAAACCCCGTCCCGGGGTTCGAACTTGACATCTCTAGTTGTTATTTTATCTACAAATACATCATAATATTTCAAACACACAATTTTAGTTCTTACATGCGTGGCACACTAATTAATTAATAATAAACATACATTTCCATATAAAATAACAAAAAAGTGAATGTTCCTGGCATAACAATCCCTGTGGTGTACACGTTAGCACGCCCGTCCGGCAAGCGGGAGATATTAGGTTCGATTCTTTATCGGGACAAGATTTTTCCAACTATTTTACATTGTTGGAATACTTACTACTGGTAGCAAAGCAATGCAAGGAAGGAAACAAGCATTAGACGACAGGCACTCTTTTGAAAATAACCACAGCGTCTCTTGGAATGCTGTTCCCTGCCTACACCGCTTGTAAGATGCTTCCAAGTAATATATTTACCATCCGGATAACCTTATTATTAAGTATTAATTTAAGTGACTAATTTAAACGTAAACGGTTGTTTCATTTTATTAACGCTTTTATTTTTATAATTAAACATAAATTAATTAGCTTTTCTACTTCTCCCAATATAAAAAAAAAATGCTTTACGTAAGCAAAAGCAAGTCATCTGAACGTCGTAAAATTAAAAATAATAATAATAGTAATAAAATTAAGGGAACGTTGGGAAAAAGGCAAATAATAAACTAACCATGACGGGGGATGTTTGAATAATGTGCCTGTCATGCGTAAGGGAAGCTCTCACGGTGCGCACGAACACACCCAAAGTGACGCTGCGGGTAACCGGCCAGCAATAGCTAATCTGCAACACGCAGCACCGTCAGCTACACCTCTAGCGTACGCAGCTATAGTAACTACAACACACTACGACACCAGAGTGGCGGGGCCGGGGGCTAACGAAGGAGGGCGGTAGTAGCGGTTGTGGTTGGTATCGTATATTTATAGGTAGAGATAGACAGTACAAATAATGTAAAAGAAGTTAAGAGCTTGATTAGTCTCACGTTTTAGTAATAGACGGCGATATAATATTTGCTCAATTTTCTCCATAAGCTTATTACGTATTCAAAAGGAAAAGTAATAAAGGCTATGGCATCTATTACGTCACGACGTGAGGCTAGTCAGAATAAATCCAAATAAAATAAGTGAAAACCATACTGGAAAAAAGTGAAATATTTATAAACATACTCCTCTTGACATGCATTCTTTTTTGGTTAATAAATGGTAGGTACTCCGCTACTTTGTTTTTAGAAAAAAAAAAAGCTGCTCAACGCCACCAATCCATATGACGGTTAGTACAAGAACTAAAATTTTAAATGGGATAAGCTTGAGAATTGGATGTTAGTGCTTTCTTGAACAACAATAATAATAAAAAGAAATATTTTGGTACTGACAGCGTAACAGAAATACGTAAAAGATGGTATTCCAGGACTATTTCATTATTAGTGAAGTCATTTTTAATATTAAATTAAAGCAAATTAATTATTCCATACTTCAATCAATAAAACAGCTTTATAGAGTTTAAAAACTTTTGTTCACCAATGTACATTTATTACTCGCAAAATGATTAAAAACAACACGATGTAAAATTTAGCAACACTTATCGATTGCCTTGAAACAAAACAAAAAGTTATAATAAAAACTTTAATGATAGCAGAACGTTGAGAAGCTTCTCATCACTAAACCAAGGTAATCGTCTCTGTGATACATAGGTGTGTCACCGGAGTAACGGGCTGTGTGTAAAAATCGATTCTCGCTTTGTCAGCGTTCGCTTGTTTATTTTTCGTTCAGTTTAGGAAACGAGGGCGTGCGTTGTGTTTTGTGTTACATGTTATTCGTTACAAATATGTAGTACATATGTGTATTAATTTCAAATTTGTAATATCAACAAGGCTCAAAAACGACCCTTTACTGGCACAGCAAATAAGTTTATCTGTGACTTTCCGGATTTGTTCTACGATGGCACTAAAATAGTTTGTAAAGTGTGCGAGAAACATTTGATGTGCTGGGATTACACGGAGTGTAACAAACATGTAAATACCGAAGAACACAGAAATAAAAAAGAGGGAGCGTCAACAAGAACTGCCTTTATTTTCCATTTACTTGTCATGATGATAACCTGTAATTTGTCGCATCGCTTACTCGAAAAAGAACCGTTTCAGAACTTTTGGTACAAGCATGTTTTATTTCTACGCGAAAACGTAGAAAAGGAAATCAAATCTACATGAAAAAATCAGTTGCTTTGACTATGTGTTGACGAGACAACAGATTGTAAAAGAAATTCTATTCTAAATGCTATAGTACGTGTACTGGACCCTCATAAACCGACATTTCCACTGTTACTAGCTAGCAAAAGACTGGAAAAGTGTACCGGTGCGGCAATTGTGAGGGTAATACTTAGTACGTTAGAAAACTTTCAAATCTCACCACGTCAAGTGTTGATGTTTATGAGCGATGATGCCGCGACAATGCGTTCGGTAGGCCGTTCTCTTCTTGAACACGGTTGCAAATGTTTTCATATTACGTGTAAAGTGCGTGCCTTACATCTTGTGGCAGAAACTATTCGACAATGTTCACCCGAGGTAGATGCATTAATAGCAGTACAAAAGAAAGTGTTTCTCAAATCTCCAAAACCTCTTCAATCATTTCACGCAGTGTCCTGGTATTCGTGAACCACCACAGCCGATTCTTACACGTTGGGGAACATGGTTGCGGGCAACTCTTTATTATGCTGAATCTTGATTATTAATTATTAAAGCAGTTATTCTACAATTCAATCCCGCCGAAGCTGCAGCTATTAAGGAGAGTCAGGCAAAATTTCAGGATATTTCCGTTGAGTTACAAACTATTCGTAACAACAATAAAGGATTACATGACGCAATAGAACAATTACAAAAGAGAGCGTTGTCGTTAGTGGAGTCACTGCAAATAGTGGACGAAGTACATACACTGCTATGCACTATAGGTGACGCAAAATGTAATCGCCTTTTAGAAAATGTTGAGAGTGTGTTAAAGAAAGATTCCGATTTCTTCACGTTAAAACAAATTTGTGATGGAGCATTGACTAATCCATTAACTGAATTCAAAGAGTATTTTAATCAGGCATGTATTCCATCCGTAGATGTCGAACGATCTTTTTCAAAACATAATGTATTTTTTTCACCACGGCGAACATCGCTCAACGAGACAACTGTGGAAACATATCTAATGCTGTCAACTTTTTACGACTCTTATCCAGTGGGTGATAATACTGATAATGGTGCTTCTACTTTTAATATTCGGTAATTCCGATGCAGCCCGCCAACCTAGTTGATAACGCTGCTTAAGAGGGTGAGTGTTTCATATGCCGCGCAGAGACGTTACCTCGCTTGAATCATTAAACATCACAAGTTCGTTTCTGTAGTTGCAATTATTTAGTGTAATTTAGCAATAATAGTGATTGTATATAAAGCATACTTGTTTGAAAATATTTTACAGTGTTGTATTATTCTACGTCACTATCAATTCACTCATTTGATCGAAAAGAATCCCCAATCTTTTGCAAAATTTTTGTTTAAATGAATATACTAAATTATATGTTGCTGGAATTGATCACACCATTTAGCTTTGACGTAGTTTGCTTTAATGAAGTTTGGAACCTCTACATATTTCTGCTACATGAATCTACTTCAAATTTAAATAAATATATATTCCACAAAAAATCTAATAAATCAAAAACAAAAAGGAATATTTACAAACCATAGTAGGAATATTCACAAGAAAAACATTTCAAACCATTTAGGATACAAATCCTGCTCTTAATTTCAGGATCAAACAAAAAAAAAAACACCAAGAAAAACACTTACCTCGTTATCCAAAACAGTGGCGATCACCTCGACCAGCTGCGTGCCAAAATTATTAACATTAGATTCGGGACTGCACAATTCCTCTAATAAGCACGGCTGTATGTAATGAATCATCTTCTTGATAAGCCCTAAGCTGGCTTTGCGGACCGAAGCGAGCATGGTTGCTTGAAAAGTAGAGCAAAAGACCGGTAAAAGACGACGGAGATAAATGGGAGCCATCTCGGGATCTCCTCTGGGTTCTACGGCGTCCTCCGACTCCGATTCTGATTTTCTCGGTCGATCTTTGTCAATCGGTATCATCCATTCGCCGGGAGATTGTAAGATGGCCGCCACCTCTCTATGTCCTACAATATGAATAATTTTAAAAATATCGGCTTGTATATAAGCAATTTAAAGACAATATTTCATAATGTAATAATTTCGACGCATGCGTTTAACAGTTTAAACCTATATTTTTTAGCCTATACATTGTAAAAGCTAAAAAAAAAAATTAAATAGAAAATAATTGTTTTTATCTATTTTAGGCAAATACGGGTACAGTACTACAGGAAAATATAACAATAGATTCCAGGACTTTACAAAATTATCCAGTTTTTGATTTTTTCTAATTAGTTTAAAAATTTAGCAGCTATAATTGAATTCGCTAGCTAGTTTGAAGCTAGTGTAGTAGAATAAGGCAATGATGAAATTCAGACAAATGTAGACAGGTGACAGGTAAAACGAAGACAGAAGTTCGGTTAGGGTGGGGTTAAAGCTGATTATAAGTCGTTAAAATGAGAAGGAATAAATTAAAGTACATATATGAAAAGCACCTTCATCAACTCTTTCTCTAGCTTTATCCAACGGTGTTTTACCGTCCTCATCCCTCAGATCTGGATTAGCCCCGTACCGCAACAGCACTTTAGCAATTGCCGGTCGTCCAAAGCACGCTGCATAGTGAAGTGATGAGCTGCGCTGTCCTTTGTTAACATCCGCGCCTTTTTCGCAAAGGTACTCGACCATCTCTTGCGTACCGAAAGCCGATGCCCAATTCAATAGAGTTTGACCGACGTCATCCATGAAATTCACCTGCGACACAAAAACAGAATAAAACCAATTCGTTTTCACTTGAAGAGATCTTACTTCCACTCCTCCAGTTTCGATGGCTTCGATTAGGGCGTCCGTATCTTTAGATCTAATGCAATCGATGAGTTGGCGATGGGATTTCTCGGCAGCCGAATCCATCCGTCTGATTCTGGGCATCAATTGGCCGGTACCCGAAGACGAACCTGATTTTCCTAAAGCTCTGCGTCCTTCGAATAGAAGTACCAACAACAAATCTACTAATCTCATTGAGTCTAGAGCACAGCGTTCGTCTCCTTTTAGAGACTTTTCGATCGCATCAGGCAACTCAGATCGTAGCAAATCCTAAGGAAAATAAAACAAGTTAAAGGCAAACGAATGGTAGTTTAAATGAATCTCTAAACATTCGTAGAATGAAAAAAGGGGATGAACCAAGAACAATCACTTAAAACATTAGAAACTACATTACTTACATGTGTTACGGTAGGTGAACCTCTGCATAATGTTGATAGCAGGCTAATAATCGTAGATACTGACGAAGCGGTCGCTTTTGGATCCGGGATGTTAGCAGATGCGTTTGTTGTCGAGGATGCTTTACCGGGGGTTCCTTGAGTTCCGGTTGCAACAGTAGGTCCAGCAGCGTTTGATAACCGACTAAGTAGTTCCACTACAAGACCTAAAATTTCACATTCGGTATGGTTAGTTTTAATTTGAACTATTCCATTTAATAAATTGCGCGAGTACTAACCATGTTGTGCTAGAGGGGCCGGATCGACACCTCTCCTTGTGAATCTATCGGCTACAGAAGCGAAACACCTTAAAGCACCATCGGCTACGTGAGAATCCTCGTGTCTTAGCAGCGTACTTAGGGCCTGAACGCATGTGGGAAGGTTGACATCGTTGGGTTCCATTTTGGTGCACAGCCTACTAACTACGGTCATCGCGGAATGCAAAGTGTCTTTGTGCACACGATTTCCTGTGGGAAAAGAAACCAAAACATGTTATCTGGATTCATTCACTTTTGGAGGAAGTAGACTCTCCCCGATACGTCATTTAATGATGATATGTTCTAACAATAATCCATAAAATCGTTTGGATCTTGGAATTGTCTTCTTCGACGAGGGTAGTCTGAAAAAATTCTAGTCTAACACAGAAAGAAATATACAAATCCATTCCAAATTTGCTCTATTTTGGCTCTAAGTTCAGGTAATGTCCGTTGTGGGTTGTTCCTCAATGTTTGTTTCATTTTATGCCACACTGTTTCAATGATATTAAGGTCAGGACTGTAGGAAGGCTAAGAAAGAACAATTAATAAATAAAACAAATAGCTTATAACAGTTAAAAGCAAGTCTTGCATTTGAATATTGCAGCCAAGTGGTTTCTGGTATTAACACATTCGCGGACAGTGGAGAAGTCGCATAGCAGGCTACCAACAATGTCTCCAAATGCAGGCACGTCCCATAACGTATGTCTGCAGGTCCGTGAATGTGTTAATATTTTTGGTTACTATAACAACAGTAAACAAAACATACTAACGTTGCTGTTCTTAACCGTTGATTCAAAATTTTTAGCGTAGGCAGCTACTTACGAAATCAATTACATAAAAAAAGGTTTAGTACTTATGATTTATGGATAAGAATTTAAGGATAACGCAAGCATTCCCTAGTGCAGCACTTAGTGTTCTAGGGGAAGTCCAGAACAGCTTTTACAAAAGATTGGGCAAATGTATCGAGGCGAAAGGAAGGAATTTCGAGCGCTCACTGTAGACAGATAAAGAAATAGATAGTTATTATTTATCGCAATAAAAATTCCAATATAAGTTTGTTCACAGTATATGTCAATTGTATTAAATGTTATTGTTTTTTTTATATATTTTGTTTTGATTTTAAATTTAGGCTTATAAATTTATCTTTACGTTGCTTAGTGTTAGCCTGCATTAATTGTTATTAACATATTGTTTCCCTTGTTCTTTTTTTACCAAAAAGATGCGTTAGCATTACAGTTCTTTTCTTTATTTTTACATCAGCAGAATATTTTCAATAGCATCAAATATTAGGTTTAACTTGACAAATGTTTTCGATTGTGGACAACAAATTATGCCTATTACCTAACACTTCTCTACCTAGGCTCGAAATTATGAATCAACAGTTTAATATCGTCAATATCAGTATGTTTTGTTTCATCTAAAATTATTAATCGACTCCAAAATTCCGACTTATTTCGCTTAAATTGTTCAACAGGGTTTTGAAAATGTTCATATGAATGCATTTTTGATCCTGAATGAGCAGGTGCCGCATCCAACACATTAGCTTTTTCATGCTCAAGTATTCAAGTCTATAAATGATAAATGCGTTCTTTCGAAATGCCCACAACCTCTGCTATGTCTCTAGTCTTAATTCGACGGCCATCTAGCACCATTTGGTGAACTTTTCCGGTGTTATCGGTAGTGGTCTTTGGCCGTCCCGAAGGTTCCGCAGCCAAGCTGGTAAGACCATGTCGAAATTCAGCTCAAAATTTCACTGCGGCAAATGATGGTGCAAAATCCCCGTAAACAACATCCATCTTGGCTTTAATTTGCGTAGGCTACCGTCGTTCAAATGCAAGAATTCAATATTTTTTCAATTTTTACAGAAACACTGACGTAAACGACTGTTAAACAAAAAATGAGCGTCCAACATGGCTGAAATTTTCAGAAATATCTTTCAACGCTTTATTTACCAGAATATCTTTGACGAGCAGTGCTATCTCCATAATGAAGCCTGAAACTTTTCAAACTATTTTTTGATTTTGATGCTGGAGCTAGGTAGACTTTCCATTCGTCATCCAGGAGTATAATTACTTCTGTAGGGAAAATTCGGCAAAATGCATATGGGAAATATGAAAATAGTTACCAAGAAGGAATGTACCTGAGTACCAAATATAAATAAATTCAAATTTTAAAATCACATAAATGCAATAAAGGAAGAATTGAAAATAGCTTGACAAGATCTTGAAATAGTTAGGAAATTTAGAGATTCTTATTGCAATAGTTGATAAAGAAAATGTGGCTATACAGGAGAATCTAGCAGGTGCAGCCTGTACAAATATTTAGGAAAAAGTCCTTGGACAAATTTTAATCAACGAATTGTCGAAAGACATGATCTCTTTAAGCAAGAAAAATCCAAGAAGTTTTGGGAATATTGTCTTGGATCTGGGATCTGCATACATGGTTTCCCTCGAGTAGAAAAAGATTATTCCCAAGATATCAACCACTTCTTAAAAAGTACAAAAAGTCAGTAGAGGAAATTCGTAATAATATAAGCAGAAATTACAAGAATGATTAAAACAATTTTGCTTTAATCTTTGGAACTTAGGACGTAACAGAAAGATAACAAAACCAAATGTAGATAATGCTGGAAAATCAAAGCGATTAAAAAATAATCCCCTTATAGTGACGTGTAAATACTGTGATGTGATGCCAATTCGACTGCACTTATTTTTTGTCTAAAATTTGTGGCAAACATTATTTTACTAGAACTTACTTTTAGCGTAGCATGGAAATATGTCCATAATATTCCAGTAGCACAAGAGTAAATTGTAGTTAATGAAATAAAAGAAAATTACCATTTACTTTAAATTTCTGGTGAAATCAAAAAGACACTATGTCACCAATAAAAGGCCAAACCAACAGATAAAGCAAAGAAAGAGAAAATTGAACTAGAACACAACACCAGATAAACATGTTTTTCCTAGAATGAAGAAAACAAGTTAATGCCTTTTCTTATTCTGGTATGTAGGCTTCCACGGTTGTCAATAACACTATACTCTTGCTTTCCGGGTTGGAACCGCGTTGTTGTTGTGTAGCTTATAGGACTCTTATGGGACATCTTCAAGGGTTTATATAGGGCTTGTTTCGGGTCAATGGGGCGGGAAAGTTATGGATCAATTAGGCCTGTGTTATTTGTATCATATATTTTGGATTCAGGTAATCCAAGAACTATTAACGCAAAAATCAATACTGTTTACGTTACAAGATAAATACCCATAGTGCACTTTCATTTTTGAAATTGATTTAAAGCTTTGTTTTAGATAAATTATATTATTTTCAGTCCTTATAACTTAGAAAAGTCAGTAAAACTTGTCGATATTCGTAGATTATAAAGACCTTTAATGTTTTTTATGAATACTATGAAAGTAAACCCGACTTACCATTATCCCTTATGAAAGGTAACACGCAACTTAATCCACCGGCTTCGAAAACGGCACCAGCTTCCCTCGTGCAAATGAGCTCGAGCACTTTCACGCATTGTTCGGCCAAATCTTTGCTCGTCCTTGACGATAGTTCAGCCACCACTAACCGGTTGCAGATGGCGCGTACGGCGCCGTCCATAGCCACAATCCTGCGGGTGCATTCCGCCGAAACGTCGAGATAGTACGTTATCGCGCGTGCGGTCACTTCAAGTACATTCTCCGGGGCCTGTTCGTCGAGAAATATCCGGCAGAGGGCGGGCAAGAAGGTTCGCGGCGGGCAGCTGGCCAAATTGGAAATTTAGAATTTTTAATGAAATTGGGAAATGGAAGGGAAATTGAGGAAGTCAAAGCGAAACGTGAATTTACCTCTCAAAGCAGCGGTCTACATTATCGGACATGAGAAGTAGCATGCAGAGTTGCTCTAGCGCGATGAGTTGCATGTCGCGTTCGTCTCCAAGGCCGCTGCTCAGCCATTCCAGCAGTGTTTCAGGATCAGGATCAGCCATCTGAAATGAGAATAAAGGAAATTCAATAACGGAGATTTTTTATAAATAGTTAAGATTTGCTCAAAATTAAGATGCTTGTTATTCAATAATAAATTTATTAAAAATCCACTGCACCCCGGTTATTATAATCACTTTGGGACATAGAGATTTTAATTATCAAAGGTATCCATAATTAATCAATTATTTTACAATATGATACAAATTTTAAGTTTTCAAAAAATGTTTTATTTATCAATCCAAGATATAATCGGAATCATTGTAGAACGGCGCTGGGGTAAGATTTCCCAATCCAACTGCGTGGTTTTTTCTTGAGTCACTCTTGCCGCATGAGGTCTTGCATATTATCATGTTGAAGGAATGCGCTCTGTTAACCAGAGCAGGCCTCTTTTTCAACAATTCAACATTTAATCTTTGCAGTTGTTCATCTGGTTGTAAAAGTTCGTACAAAATTATCCCACCAAACGCGCAGAAGGACCTTTTTCAGCGTTAACGTGGGTTTAGGGGTTGGACCTGGTGGTTGATGTTCAGAGAGCCACTGTCTGAAGCGATGGGGATTGGAATAAAGAATCCACCTTTCATCTTCAGTACAATCCTGGTAAGAAATGGATCATTTCTCAGTCTAGTTAACAGTGAACTACAGATTGTGCGACCTTAATCATTGTTCGCATTCGACAGTTGGTGTGGAACCCATTTACCTTGTCTGGAGACCTTGGCAATTTCATGGAGATGTCTTTGCACTGTCGACCATGTACAGCTTAGTGTATCCGCTAATTCTTGTACACTTTAAAGTTGGATCAGTTTTAATTAGTGCTTTTAAAACCTCATTATCAAATTCCACAGGTCTTCCACTACGAGGTCTCAGAGAGAGATCAAAATCACCTGATGTAAATTGTCTGAACCATCGTTGACATTTGTTTACTTTTAAAGGATCACCATAAATATCGCAAATATTCTTAGTTGCAACTGTTGCATTCATTCCGGCATGGAAATTGAACATCATACAATGATAAATATGCTCTTTGGATGGTTGAAAATCCGCCATTTTAAACCACAGCAATAAAAAATGATCTTTAATTGCGCAATATTATGATTACAGTCTAATTGTGGATACCCCTGATATAACCAGTAATACAAACAACAAACATTCTTTTGCCATTCAATACACCAATATTACACCTTTTAACAGCAGACGCAAATTATAGGGAGCATCTGCCGGCTATGAGCTATTATTACGCATGCGCCTTAAGATATTCACCCTCAGCATTCTTCATGAAATGAGGAAAACCTCACTTTGAAAGTTGTCACCCCCGGGGTTCGAACTCGAGGCCTTGTGAGTAAAAGACAAGCGTAATTAATGAATAAAGCAGTTTTCAATTGTGGCTTTTGTTACAAGGTCCCAAGGCCATGCCTGCCATATGCAAAATTTTCAAACAAGCAGATGTATTTCTTTGATCCATCTTTGACTGATATTTTTTCTAAAATATTCAACAAAATCTGTACCTTACTCGAAACAAAACTGAAAAAGTTAATGCATCGCGTAGTTTTACAGTTCACAGCGTCATTGTGAATTTGTAACCCCAATGGATTTGAATTAAATTCAAAATTTGGAATAGTTTAAAATTTTCATTTATTCTGTCCTTGGGGGGCATTTCCTTGTTAACGCCGTGAAGTGTCAACTTTAACAGTCATGATAACCACGTATTACACTACGAAATGGGATTTACCATCACATCATCCTATGATGACAAAACTCTAAAAGAATTATAGGAATTGGCCAATACCAATATCAAGTTAGCATCTTTAAAGAAAAAAACGTAATTTGCCTGTAGAAATGATTTGATGTGATAAGTTTTTTGGTAATCATTGATAATCTTTTTAACATCAATTTAATTTTAAATTAAAGACCATAAAGACAAAAGTTGATTACAATAACCGACCTTGTAATAATAATAAGCGAAAATATTTGTATATCTGAGTATATTGTTGGCCGATACTTGACTAAGCCCAAGCGATTACCACTGCTAACAAATAGGAAAAGAATTGCTTGTAATAACAACTTAAAAAAATAACTTGAAAGATTCAAAAAACTGAGAGAGGTGATATATATTCTCAAAATATATTTTGAAGACCATAAACTAACTCAAACTCTCTTACATTTGTAGATTCATCTTCCTTGTGTTGGTCTTCTCCTGAACAACCGGCATCATTATCACAGTTTTCTGAATTATCACAGTTTTCCGAATTATCACAGTCTTCATTATTATCACAGTTGTCGTTATTTTCAGCTTCTTCCTCATCTTCTCCTAAGTGATGAAATCTTCTCGATACATCAAAACCATCTTCTTCAATTTCATCGTAACAGTCTTCTATTAATAATTTGTACTCGTCTTCATCTCCACGGCTTTCAGCTTCGTTTCCATCAGCTGCATTTTGATTTACTTGAATATCGTTTCTTAAGTCATCTTCTTCTCTTGAATTTGAAGCTAGGGGTTCTTCTTGTGAATCATTTTCCGCATTTGTATCCATAATCCATCAAAAGATTTCTCATCAAATATTAGGTAACTTCAGAAAAGGAACCTCGCGGAATTGGGGATGAAAATTGTCCCCAAAGCCGTCGCACTTCACTGGAATATAGTATGGCATGCGATGTTAACACTTCGACGGTGTGGGATCAACTAAATTCGCTGAGGTTGAATTCCCTTAATATTTTTATTAAAATCAACTTACACAATCCGTTGTAATGTTATGCTATTCCTATCATACAGAATGCGCGGAGGTTGGGTATTATAGACTGCTTTCATTGAATTAAGAAGCAATCTATGTACATGTGAAACAAACAACTGTGACTAATATATGTTTAAAACTTTTGAATGACTCACAACATTCTGAAAAAGCAATTAAAGAAATCCGATTTTTTTTTGTCAAATATATTTACTAAATGCAAATACAAGAACTACTGAAAAAAATTTCAATGAGTTTCTTCCGTTGATTGTTGTATTTTAATCTGTTACATGACATTTAGCTTTAACAGAATTAACATATTAGGTAACAATTAGATAAAATTAGAAGAAAAAACTAAAAATATCTACAGAGGTGATGGCTGTACTTTAATACGAGTTCCAAACAAAAACAAAACTGATAAAGGATAACTAACAACCTCCAAGAAAGTTGTAATCATAACAAAATTATCACAACTTAATTTCATTATTTTCGTTATCGTAGCAGTGTATAATGAATAATGATTATTTATTAGACGAATTTAATGAACCTATCCTCTTTAAATGGTTTCGAAATAATGACTGTAGTAGGTTGCTTAGAAAAAGACAACTTGTGTCGTTCGTGACTCACTTCCCTAGTGGCATAGAAAAAATTAACTTAAAGATCAATTTTTGCACATGGCTCTTATGTAGATTAACTGTTTTGTGTATGAAAAAAAAACATAATTTCAAATTTAGACATGCACACAGTTTTTTTAAGAGTGGTACTAAATAGTGTCCCAAAAAAACTAATGATAATTGTTATGTTCAAATAGAAGAAAACGAATCTTAACTCTAACTTTATTGTATGTTTACAATGAGTTACAAGACAGAATCTATAGAGTATCGCATACTGATATATTCATCATAACAAAGATTTTTTAGTTGGTTTTATGACAATTTATACAAACGAAATTCAATATTAGGAACATAATGTACATACCTATGTATAATATTCTTGGAAAAGAGATTTCACTATCGGTAATTAAGCGAAATAATGTTTGAATGTTATCTGAATAAATAGAAAGCTGTATTTATTATATTTATAATGTAGGAAGAATCCAAAATGTTCTCGAATCCGAATCCTAAAAGGTTCTCGAATCTCTCGAATCCTTCTTATATCGTATGTCCCCGAATTGAGTTACAAAGAGGGAAAAGTTTTTTATTTTTGAGTTCTCAAAAAAACATATACTTAATGAATTGCGCTGCTTGTTGTGGTACTCCCAAAATATATTTTACTTTTACTGTAACTGCTACAGTTACTTTATTAACAAAAAATTAAACAATAAAAATAACACCAACATAATTTTGAACCAGAAACCAGACTATATCTTTCCGAAGGGTTTTGACGCGCTGAAGCCGAATCCGACCTCAGAATTGCTTTATCACGTCAGGTTTTCGAGATATCTTAACCTAAAAGTGCAAAAAAAAACACGGTTTTTTTGCTATACAACACAAACTCTTTAATACGAATTAATTAAAACACGGGTTTACACTAGAGATGGGAAACACCGCTCCACTCATGGAATGTTCCTTTCGCGACTGCGACACAAAAATACCGCGACAAAATGCCGTTACTTTGAAACGATATAATATAACTGATATGAATTGGTCGCTTATTATAGAGCCCCATAACTGGAGAGCAATCGCAGCGGCGGTGTGACTGTGTTTAGGTGGGCGGGGAGGGCTGGTCGATTATGATACGATACGACAAATCATCATCACTCAGTTCAATTTAGCATTGGATAGTGGATAGGGCGTGTTGATTTTATTGATATAGATGTAGTTATTAATTGTAGTTTTTAGTGAACATGTCGAAGGCTAAAAAACGACCCTTTCAATAAGTAAATAAGTTTATTTCTGACTTTCCCGATTTGTTTTACAACGGGGGTAAGATAGTTTGTAAAGTGTGCAAAATACATTTGATGTCAAATAAGAAGTGGAACTGTACAAGACACGTAAATTCCGCACAGCATAGAAAACGAAAATTGGGTATGTCACCGAGAAGTGCATTTTTTTATGTAATGCTTATGTTGATAAACTGTAATTTGCCACTAGGCTTACTCGATAAACAACCGTTTAAGAACTTTTGGGACAAATACAATACCGAGTTGCGGTTGCCAACGGAGAAAACGGCACGTAAGCATGTTGCATTTGTACGCGATGACGTGGAAAAGAAAATGAAACGCATATTGAAAAAAACAGTTTCTTTGGTTATGTGTTGACGAGACAACAGACTGTAAAAAAAATTCAATTGAAAATATTATGGTACGCATATTAGACCCTAGTAAACCTACATACCACTGTTACTAGCTAGCCGAAGACTACAAGAGTGTACTGGTGCAGCAATTACGAAGGTTGTACTAAGTGCGTTGGAAAAATTTCAAATTTCAAAAGATAAAGTGTTGATGTTTATGAGCGATGGTGCAGCGATAATGCGTTCGGTAGGCCGTTCTCTTCTTGAACATGGTTGCAAGTGTTTATATGTGACGTATAAAGTGCATGCTTTACATCTTGTGGCAGAAACCATTCGACAATGCTCTCCCAAGATAGATGCATTAATAGCAAGCACAAAAAAGTATTTTTAAAATCTCCCAAACGCCTACGATCATTTCACACAGAGTGTCCTGGTATTCGTCAACCACCGGAGCCAATTCTTACACGTTGGGGAACATGGTTGCAGGCAGCTTTTTATTACGCTGAACATTTCAAAATAGTAAAAGCTGTTGTTGCACAATTCAATCCTGCCGAAGCTGCAGTTATTAAGGAGAGCCAGTCGAAATTTCAAGATATTTCCGTTGAAACAGATTTAAAAAATATTCGTAGCTACTATAAAGGATTAGCTGACGCAATAGACCAACTACAAAATAGGTCGTTATCATTATTGGAGTCTCTGCAAATTATGGACGGAGTGCATACACAGCTACTGACTATACATGACGCTAAATATAATCGCGTTTTAGAAAAGTTCGAGAGTGTGCTACAGAAAGATCCCGATTTTAGCACACTAAAACAAATTTGTGATGGTGTATCGAATAATCCACTGACTAAGTACAAAGAGTATTTTAATCGTGCATGTATAACATCGGTAGATGTTGAACGCTCTTTTTCAAAATATAAACTCATTCTCTCACCACGGCGAACATAGCTCACCGAGACAACTGTGGAAACACATCTAATGGTATCAACTTTTTGCCACTCTTATCCATATGATGTTAATACTGATAATGGTGCTTCTAGTTTTACTGTTCCGTAGCCAAGGCTGCTTAAAAGGGTGAGTGTTTCACTACTTTTCACATATTATAATTATGTATTAGATCTGTTAATTTTTTTTCTATTTTCTTACTATTGTTTTTGTATACTAGGCAGGTACGGCTATGGCACGGCTCCCTGTTACCGGGCTCTAATTATTAATCTTTATAAATCCCTAGTGATTAATACACTGGAATATGGTTGTATAATTTGGAACCCTACGTACAAATTTTATATCTACAGGATTGAGAAAGTACAGAGGAAATTTACAAAATATTTAAGCTTTAATTTTTTTATTCTAGTTGCGATTACAACGTTCAATCTCACGAAATATAATTTACTTACTTTTGAAAACAGACGTCATATTAACGAATTGGTAGTGCTTTACAAATTAGTGAATAACTTGCATAAACATTATCAAAAGATACTGATTAATCTATTATGAATATTTTCTTAACTTAAAGCTAAATGGTTTACTTAGAAGAAACATTTTTCTGTTTTGGGTTTTTTTTGATTTTCTAACCCCAAGAAAATTATCTTCTTATATTAAACATTTTTATAGTCTTAAAATAAAAATATTTTCTTGAATAGAGACGGATTTGTGCGTGAAGGTTCAGTGAAAAGAGAACAGCCCTCGTAGTTATTTATTGAAGTATTCCCCAAACAAAGCGGTCGTCTCTACAGTCGCCCCCATTTGTGAAAAAATTTCCGGCAATTTGAAAAGATGCCAAACAATTTCACGTATAAGGCGAAACATAAATTACCATTCCTGAAAGCGTTTTTCTCGAAATAACTTTATTTTTTCGCATATTAAGGATGTAGCAAAATAATATCAACATGTGTAGGATAAAACACTATTTGCAATAATCAATCTCTTTGCAAGAAGATATTTTTGAGTGTCCCATAATAGATTCTGAATTCGAAAAATCCCTAACGAAAACAGAAAAAATGAAGAACAAAAGAATTCTGCGTCACTTATAGCACGAAGAGAACTATTTTTGAAAAAAGCTAAACGTTCCGTGTTTTTGACTGTTTCCAAGGTAAATATCCTTTACGTCAACGTCCCGTCTGCATTTTCAATTTCAATCGCACGTTTCAAGCAACGCGCGTTAAATTAAGGGTAAGCTATGGATGTCTGTTCTTGGCAGATGTTTGTTTTTGACGGCTTCGTCTTGTGTATAAATGTTTCGTACGTATTCTACGTTTTCAAATCAATGAACTAAAAGTGCGCACGTGTTTACAGGCTAAAATTTTAGACTCGCGCTGAACAATGTCCGTTCCATTACTGTAATTAACGTTCCGTACTTTTTTGTCTGTTAGTAACAATGTGTACGGATGAAGACACATTAAGCAAAGGCGTTTTTTGCGAATGATTTATACGATTATTTCAGTATACAAGGTGTTCAGTTTGAACTCCGTTCTAAGGGTAACTTTTGTCTCTAAAGATACAAGGACGGTTAAATTACAAAACAATTGAATTTTTTGCCGTAGATTCAGAATCTCTTATCAAAAAAACAATTAACTGTACTAGTTCACCAGAAATAACTCCAACTTTTGTTTTTTAAATGGAACACCTTGTATATGTTTACATTTTCGGAATCTACGAGTCATTCTGCATCTGAATGCATCATTTTAGAAAACAAATACTTTCACTTGTTTTTTTTAAAGAGCTGGTTAAAAGTCTAGCGGACCACGTCAACGATGTTTTTGTTTGAAGTGTGCTATGACTATGAAAAACAGAGTACAATGTGTGAAATCGTTACCAACGATATACACAAGGCCTACGCGCTTTGACGTCAGCAGGCTGTGACGTATTTTGATATAGGGCATATAAACACGTTTACACACTGAGACCATCTCTGCGTTTTGAATTGATTTATCCAAATTGTATTGGTTTTATTAAATTTCGAATAAAATTGCAATTGCTGTATCATTTCAACCTTAGTTTCGTCCAAATACACGTACAATTACAAATAATAATAATTAATCCATTAAATATCAACCACAAATACATCTTTCACAAAAACGGTGCTCGGTTACGTGTTTGCTTTTTGCTTTGAAACTTCGTTTTTCCAAAATAAAATCGAATGGGATGCGAAGAAATGCTCAGTTGACGACTGGCATCCTCTTTAAACCGAAAGCCCTTCAAAACTCAAAAAGAAATGCAAAAAAACGCTTCTTTTACCGCCTAAGCTAATATTGAGCATGGCAATACATCCCCTAAACAGCATGACGTCACCGAAGAGCTGTGAGACCATTTAGTATCGGTGGTAACGACGAAATACAGTTTAACAAGTAACTTATGCTATGAATTTGTGCTAGGCGATTATCATTTTGGTACATTAATTTCCACATTAAAACCGCATGAATCGAGTGCCCCATAATGAAAAGGCGGATATGTTAGAAATATACATTCGGTAGAGGAAGCTCGAAATTTTATAGGCAACGTTTTCCGGAGAGGGAAAGACCAGAAAGAAATGCATTTAAAAGACGGGGAAATCGCCAAGATAACGAAGAAGACTTACTTCGAAGTCCATCAAATTTAAACCTTATAAAATTAAACAGTACTACATTTATATACAGGCGATCACCAAACGCTAGACTATTGTAACTGGCTGTTGAATCTACCGCAAAACATTGTGGATAGAGTATTATGGACGGACGAATGTAATTTTTCAAATAATGAAATGCACAACCGGAAAAATAATCACTATTGGTCACGAAAAAATCCCTTAATCCCTTTTTAAAGTTTGGTGCGGAATTTTAAAGAAGAAAACATTTGTCCATACCTTTGAAGGTATGGACTGTACGCTAACCAGAGCTTTTAAGACCCTCATATTTGAGCAGGAAGACTGGAGCGTCTTCCTGCTCATAATAAGCGGCGAGTTGCAACATTTTTAAATAACAGTTTCCCAATAAATGGATAGGAACTTATGGACCATTTGTTTGGCCTGCAAAATCGCCAGAATTGACTCCTTTGGATTTGTTCTTGTGGGGTTTAAAAATCAGGTATATGAATCTCCCCGAGAATGCTAAAAACATGTGCAAAATTTGCTGTTAAATATTGATGCCCGAATTTTACGAAAAGTCAGAAACAACGTTTTAAAAAGAACTAAGAAGTACTTAGTTCATAATGGAAAAAATGTTGAACAGTACCTTTAGATTCGAATTTTATTATATATCCGTTGTATGTTCTATTGTTATGTTGTTATAATTTAAGCCTCTTACTTAATACAGTAGAAACAAGTGAAAGTATTTGTTTTCTAAAATGATGGATTCAGATGCAGAATGACCAGTAGATTCCGAAAATGTAAAAATATACAAGGTGTTCCGTTTAAAAAACCAAAGTTGGGGTCATTTCCGGTGAATTTGTACAGTCAATTGTTTTTCTGATATGAGATTCTACGACAAAAATTCAATTGTTCTGTAATGTAACCGTCCTTATAACGAAAAAGTTACCCATAGAACTGAGTTTAAACTGAACAAACACCCTCTATGAATTGATTTGCCTATTTTGATCTATCAGTTTGTAGACTTTAAGGGAAACCAGCTAAGGGAAGTAGGAAATATGAAGAAGGTCTTGTAATTGTGAACTGGTTTTTATTTACAAAGTTAAGTGTCTATAATTCACTGTATTGTATCTATAGTAAAAAAATTACGGGAAAGAAAAACAACAGCAACATGTGCGAATAAAGCAATTTAAGGATTAGCCTAAACCATTGATTTCAATATATTATGCTAGAGTTGCTTTGTTGAAGAATTTGGAATTTTTGACTGATGGCAACACATTGATACACCGTGTCTCAAAAGAAATGGATAACATTTACATGTTGAAAAAAGGCTCGTGTCAATTGATGCAACGAAATGCTCAAAAGATTCGACAAAGGAACTTCAAAATCCGTATACAACATCGTAACAGGTCAACTATTTGGGTGTTCACAAAACACTTCCAACAAAATGACTTGCTTATTTCTTTCGTTGTACTGGACATGTCGCAAGCATTGCTTTGGAGGATCGAAGAGCAGTTAATGCTGAATAGTTGACAGCAATTTGTTTGCCAGGAGTTAATAATGCAATCAAGAAAAGCAATGGATAATGTCGCATCATCCTTCATCATGACAATGGCAGGCCCTCACACAGCATGAAATCTCTAAATTCTACTGACAGTTTGATATAGTTTTCAACTACAATTTAAAAACACTGCGAACAACCCTGCGCAATTTGAAATTGGTCAAAATTTTGCGTTCTTTCTGTGCGAACAGCAAAAATGTAATGAACATGCGTTAGATAGTTTCTGATAGTTTCTTGCTGCTCTGGGAACAAAGCTATTGTTACATGTTTGCGTCATGTTTTATTTTTAATTCAGGAGGTGTCTAAATTGTCAAATGAATTCGCCGTTTGTAAAATAGCTTGATTTAATTGAAACAACATTTTAAATTACTTGCTAAAAATTGTATTCTCTTCATGTGAAAATCAAAGACGTTTTGAGTATGGATCTTTTCTTGTGTGCTTAAAAAAGCAAAATGTTCATGAAATAAATCTGACAGATAAAAATCCGGAGTGTTCAATTTCGTTGCACCGTGTAATTTAAGCCGAAACAGCAGATGATGATCTAGTAAATTCACTCCATAACAATTATTTTTTATATTGGAATCTTTATGCAAAAATATTAGTAATAGAATAACAAGTTTGACTACTTTTTATAACTGCAAATCTAAAGCGTTATATACATACATATGTACCTACATATTTAAACAAAGATCACAAACTAGATAGAGTTTGAATGGGAACGCTTAACTGTTTTGATTATTTACAATTGTTGAAGTGGAACAATTGCATACATTGACATATTACGTACACATGTAAAGTGTAAGATGATGCAACGTTTTGCAATAGAAAAAAGTTTGACCTTGTTTCTTTCGATAGCGTTTCCCTAACCAGTAAGAAGCCTTTCTCTTGAAGGCGTTAATTAAAAATGAGGAAGCTTATTTCGTCAGAAAAATTATATACAAATAGGTACAGTACAAATTTCTTAATCCATAATGAAAACATGGGTTTAAACAGATAAGTTCGGATTGTCGATATTGCCGAATTACTGGATAGTGAATACATATTAGTAGAGTAACCTAAACTTGCGGACTCGCATAGGCGTTCGGTATTATGGGTTAATATAAGAATACGAAAAATTCATAAATAAACTAAACCGGTAGAGAAGCAGGCATGTAGTGTCGACCTTGAATATAAATCATGTTAAACCGCGCTGAGAGAGATTTCGTTTTAGTACCGGTTGAGCTGTTGCAGAGATTAGTCGAACGGTCAAGGTTATGTACTTACGTGTCGCTTTTGAAAATATAGCTGGTGTTTTTTGTGGGTGTAGTATTATACCAAGTACATAATTAGTGTATCGTTTCATATAGAACTAATATTTACATACCTAAGAAAACAATGCCTCGTAATAGATTTGCTATTAATGTACATAAGTATGTGTCACTTTTTCCCCATTTAAAATATGACGGTAGTGCAGTTTTTTGCTTAATATGCAATGTTCGTTTGGCTGCATTGGACAGAACTGATTGCCAGAGGTATGTCAATGGTATTAAGCATATGAGAAATGCAAGAACTGAAATACCTTATACACTATTCCTCATACATTTATTAATTATGTTTACCTCTTGTAATCTTCCGTTGTCGTTGGTGAGAAAAGCAGCTTTTAAAACGTTTTGGCGACAATACGTTCCAAAGTACCTATTACCCTCACAAACACAATTACAGAATCATTTGCCGCGAATGAAAGAGATGCTAGAAAATGTGTGTAAACGTGATTTGTGTTCCAAAAAAATATGGATTACCGTGGATGAGACGACCGATATAAAGAAAAACACTATTGTGAATGTAATAGCTCGCGTTTTATCTAGCGAGAACACAGTATCTCGATATTCGTTAGCTTGTAAACGTGTTAAACAATGTACCGCGGAAAATATTCAAAAAGTGATAATGAACGCTTTGGAAAAATTTAAAATTGCCCAAGATCAAGTTGTGATGATTGTGACAGATAGTGCAGCAACGATGTTAAGTGTTGGGCGATCCTTAAAACATATATTTCCTAACTTAATACATATAACCTGCCTGCTGCATGCTTTGCATTTAGTTGGTGAACTTGTTCGACAACATTACGGAAACGTTGATCGGATGATTGGAAGTACTAAAGCAGTGTTTCGTAAATCTCCTAAACGTTTAAAAGAATTTCGTAAATGTTGTCCAGGTATTCCAGAACCTCCTGAACCAATTTTAACGCGATGGGGTACTTGGCTAACAGCAGCTTCTTACTATTTGATCCATTTTCAACAAATTCAATCAGTTATAATGCGATTTAATCGGAATGAATCCAAAGCAATTAGAGAAAGTCAAAGAGAATTTCAAATTCCTCAACTTTTAGAAGATTTAACAACAATATGTACCAATTATACAGTATTACTAGATGCCATCAGAAAACTACAATGTACTGAATTGTCTTTGCAGGAATCATTAGACATAGTGGAGAGTGTAAAAAATAAATTACACACATTAAATGATACGCCAGGATTATGCGCTAGTCAAAAGTTGGCAGATGTTTTAAGGAAAAATCCCGATTTTAATACTTTAGAGGCCGTTTATAATAAGTGTAAGAATAGTGAACTTTTAAGTGATTTTGAAAAACAGTTTCTACATGCAAATGTAACTTCCTTAGATGTGGAGAGATAGTTTTCTATGTATAAGAATATTTTTTCTTGTCGACGCACAAGGTTTAAAGAAGTAACTGTGGAAACATATGCAATGATGCAAGTTTACAGTAGTTCACATCCTGATGCCTCTAATTTGTTGAATAATTAGCAAGTAAGTTTATTTATGAATTTTTCGTTTTCTTATATTAACCCGTAATACCGACGCCTATGCGAGTCCGCAAGGTTTGGTTACTCTACACATTAGGTTTAATGTGTTACTGAGAAGTAAAAAAAAAGCTAACAATAAAACAAAAAAGTTATATTGAAAGATATTTATTAAAAATAAAAATGAAAAACAAATTAAAAAATACATAAATTAAAATGTACATTTCAATGATTAAAAAAGAAATCGGTGATACGTGTTTGTTTTTTGGTAGCAATTTCTTTTTTAATGCAGTGTGCGGAGCAATGTTACTTGTTAAGGGGCTAAATTATTTTCACAAACCCATCTTAAACACGTGGCGAAACATTTCACAGCTTCTTCATGCACCACAAGCTTAGTTGCTGGAATTTCTTCATCGCTTTCTTGATTATCAACATTCTCTTCATTTTCTGAATTAGAAGCGACTTCATCAATTATTTCTTCTTCAGTGAGAAATGCATCATCTTCATTTTCCCTTTGTACCTATTCCTGTACATCCTGGTCTGACACAGCTTCACCAATTTTCCCAAACATGTTCTTGATTTCAGCTAGCTCATCAGTTTGAATTTTATTAGATGGAAGGAATGTGCTTAAAGGTAAATCATCTTCATCATTATAATCTTCTTCAGTCTGGTCATCGTTCATAGCTAAATCGACATATTTTTGTTCAGTAGTTAAGTTAGGACAGATATTTTTCCAGGAGTTTCTCAACAGCTCAGTTTTTACTCTTTGCCAAGCTTCCTCGAGCAAAAATACCACGTCTTTTATGTCATCATTAAGTTCAACAATTTGCGAGAGAAGTTTCTTGCGATAATTAAGTTTAATAGCCTGAATCACATGTTGATCCATGGGCTGCAGAATCGGTGTACAATTTGGTGGAAGGTACATGACGGAAATTTGTTTATCATCACTCATTAATTCTAAAGCATCGGGATGGCCAGAAGCATTATCCAAAAGTAACACAGCTTTCTTTGGTAATGGCGCTCCTCGAGCCTTCCTCCACTCTTTGCCTTCGGTCTTCCCCTTCTTCTCTTCCCGATTGGCTTTCTGAACAATACTAACTTGGCCATCCGTTTTTTTGGCATTTTACCTACATGCCCTAGGCATCTCACTCTCTGAGCTTTCACAATCGTCGTAATTTTATGTTCCTTATGCAGCGAGTATATCTTTTTAATGGTTCTTCCTCTCCAGTCTTCTTGCGTGTTTTTCCCGTCAAAAATGTTTCTCAACATTCTTTGCACCCATCTTTCTGTTTGTTCTTCTTCAAATTTATTTAACACCCAGCAAGCGTATGTTGCTGTTGGCCGTATTATTGTTCTATCTTTAATTTAGTTCTGGAGAAATACCTTGACTTCATTAGCGTTCTCAAGTTTCCATTGTTTTTGTTCCCTTTTGCTTTCCTTCTCCTGCTCTTCATGCTCATTTTGCTTTAACATTCCTAGGTATACAAACTCGTCCACACTCTAAAACTCGTACTTCTCGTCTACTTCCGTATTTATCTGCAGTTTCCCGTCATATTCTTTTTCGTTCCTTCCCATAGCCATTAATTTTGTTTTCTTCGCACTTATCTCAAGACCGTACTTCTTTGCTTACTACTTACTACTCCATAACCAAGTTAAATATGGTTGTGGACAATGGGTCGCCTTGTATTAGCGCTCTCTTCACATATTCACGGTTAAATAATATATTCACATAAGGTTTTAAATTGAATTAAACACTTATGTACGTATACGAGAAAGAATATTTCAACTTTTATACGTCAGCATGTTAGTCCGTTTCTGCATTGTCATACAGAACCTTATCAGCTACCGTGATGGAAAACAATGTTGGAATAACGCATTCCCTTTCACCCGTGCAAGCAAAAGGTTGTACTAAAATGAATAATTAAAGAAGCGTGTTTAATATATCTCCCATGTACAGCTTTAGTATGTAGCATGATAAAACGACAGGATACCCTATTACATATATCAAAAGGAATTACGAACGAGACGATAAACTTTTAAATTCTTTTAAATATTAGATAACATAGGTCGAGCATATTTTTAACTTCTCAGCGACTATACAAGAGCGTTCCGTCTAAAATGGCGAAAAAAAGCAAAACATATTTGCCAAAACGAACACGCACTTTCTACAAGCCAGTTTTGAACGTTTCACGTCGATATTTTAATTCAAGGGCGAAATATGTTCGCATCTCCATGCGTATTCTCGACTTGGAATGTCTCTGGACGTCTCCAAATAAAATTTGATTCCGTCGCATCGGAGCGTATCGCCGGTAAAGCTTGCCCCATTCCGTAATCAATTTTGCACAGTAACAAGGCTGCGACTACCACCACTAGCTATCGCATTGTTTGATTTCGTTTATTATCGATTGCGACACAAATAAGCCAACTTTCCACGTGAATAATGTCGGTTTAGGAGCAGTTATCGCTAAAAGACGTCGTTAATTTCTCATTATAGGGAACGTACATAATTTGTGCTTTTCCGGAAAATTGTAGGTTGGGTATAATTTTCTTTTAATTCAGTTCGTAACAAGACTCAATCTAGATGCTCTAAAAAATAGGAGTCTCTAGATCTTGTTTTGAGAAAAATTAGGTTACAAGGCACTACAACAGGTACTATCGCATTGTCATGAGTGTCACGAGGCAATGAAAATTAAGGATGCAGTCAGATAACCTCACACTTGTTAATGTGCTGTATTCTTTTCATCACGAAAGCGTCTGAATCAGTGTCTTTGATGGTAAATAAACATTAACATGATTTCTTTTATACAACTAAGAGCCATGTTTATTTTTGAAGAACAAGATTGACTTTAACGTGTATGAAAGATGAATAAAAATCATATGAAATAACTAACACCAAACGTTGGATGGGGAAAAAATAAAATTCACAAAGAGATTAGACTTTTAAAATTTTGTATGTATGTTGTGGGAATAATATTCGAATGATTCGAATATTCGAATTGGTGCGTGTCTGAAATTCGAATATTATTATATCCGAATATTTTTAGTTTTCGACTATTCGAATAGTCGAAAACTATTTGAATAGTCGAATACTATTACTATTCGAATAGTATAAGTTAAAAGATTCCCAACTCTAGTTGTGACGTGCGCTCTCTCTCTGGACTTATTTCTTTGAAAACTTTAACGTTCACATAATGCGAAGAAACAGTTCGATTTATTTTTTAAGTTAAATTATCAAATATTTACAACGAGAGGCTGTTAGAACATAAACGGTAAGTAATATTCCACAGTTGCCTGCATAATACGCCGACTGCCTATGGGATACTCCACGGTCTCTGAAAAATATTCAACAGTTGCCTGCTTTCATGTCGACTACCTGCGGGATATTTCTCTACTCAGTTTCTGCCACGCAAAAGTTCTTCTAAATGTTAATCTGTGGGGTTTATATATCGAAATTTTGCATGACGTTGCACTCATGACGTACTGCGACCTTGTACGTGACGCGTACAAGCAAAACAAACTTAAACACACTTACACAAATTTCAATTTGATCGATTAATGAGACATACACTACTACAAAAATAACTGTTAATGTTTACTGTTTTCTAGCTTAAAAGCCTTAAAAATTTATGCGAACGGTCAATGGTTCGTCACAATGTGACTTTCTTCGAGAGGGTTAGGTAATGTAGATCGATGTGGATACACAAATTTCTTTTTAATTTCTGTCTACTATTTTTAACGACATTGTGCATAAATTTATTATACACGTCAGTAATATTTATTTTTAGTGGGCACTTTGAAACACCCGACACGCTTAGCGTACCAGGGTCTTGAGAAAGAAGAAGAAGAAGTATCTTGAAACAGTTATGTCTTAATCATCAAACCAGATATCGAAATAACACATTAACATTTTATTCCCTGAAAAGTATTTTTTGAAAAATGTCGTCATGTGTTTTTGTAATAATTTGCAAAATTACGCTAACATTGTTTTCAGTGGTTTATCAAGAGAATGTACTGGGGACAAGGTTCCAAAAGGTAAAAAAACGGTTTAAATATTAACAACAAAAGGCTTGATTTATTTCAAATACGAAAATTTAAAAAAAGTTAGTTATAGAAAACGGAAATTGTACTATAAACGTAAGATTTACGCTAAATTTGAAAATTTTCAAGAAGAACCAAAACCCATACATTTGTTGTACTTCAAGAGTTTCGTATCAGCTATGGAATGAACAGCAATCACTGCAATGACTGGATGCGAGACGTCATGTTTAAAGGAGAAATCAGATGGTAGAAGAACTGGTTCAGACGTATCTTATACCATAAAAGTATTTAAGATTATTTTTAACGATATATCGAAAGAACGGCGTTTATGGTGATTTATTTCCTTAATATTCTACCGTAGAAAAGTGGCCAAAATGTTTCCGTTGGGGGTCGGTCAATTGAACTTGATAACGCCTCAAAACATTTCAATTATTGACGAAATGGTATTAGCAGAACGCCGATGGAAATTGACAGAATCAGCAGTAATGTTTAACATTTCTGAAACAAGTATTCGCCGAATTCTTCATAACCATTTGGATACGAATAAGATTAGTGCAAGATGGGGGCCGCATGTTCTGCTCTCCAACGTGAACGTCGGGTCGAATGTGTGCGCTCGTTTTTAAACATGCATAGAGACGACCCGAAACCGATTTTGGAGTCCATTGTCACAGGAGATGAAACAATGGTTCTGTATTGTGATTCTCTATCCAAAAAGAATTCGATGGAATGGCAGCGACCTAATGAACCTTGTCCCAGAAAGGCGAAAGTTGTTCAATTAACGAAAAAGGTGATGACCACAGTATTTTACTCATCGACTCTTTGCTGCATAAATTGAGGGGCAATATTCGTGCAAAACGTCGAGGAAAATTGACAAAAGGCGTTCGATTATTGCACGACAATGCACCCGTCCGTACTGCCGCCATTTCACAAGCTGCCAACCGCGAATGCAGCTTTCATACATCCACCGTATAGTCCGGGCATGGCTCCAAGTGATTACTATTTATTTTCTCATTTAAAGAAAGACCTTAGGAGACTTCGTTTTAAGGACGATAGTGAGTTGGAAGCAGCTGTAATACAACACTTTGAGGGAAAAACTTATTATATAGATTATTTTTACAAGGGTATAGAATTAATTGATCGTTGTAATAAATGCATTGAAGTTAAGGGAGATTATATTGAAAAATAAAAATTGTTATATTTTACCAGGTTTATTTTTTCTATATCAGGTCGAGAATTTTTTGGCGCCTACCTCATAAATTGTAGTCAGCCACGACTAACCAATTGAAAACAATTACAATTACTGGGAGCATGATACGTCAGAAGTTGATAAAGCTGAAGATTAGCTGAAACAATTTTATTAGGAAGAAAAATGAAATTTTAACATAGTATAACTGCTGGTTTGTTTAAAAGTTGCCAAAAATTATCGGGCTGTTTAAATTTAACTTCAATCACATGATTTATTGTTAAACGACTCCAAATATCGAATTTGAATCACTAACATAAACATACGAATTGCAAAACATTTTCAATTATAACCTCTCGCCTCTTAAATTAAGACAATCCTAACAAAAGCAGATCGTTGAAATCTACGAGAATTACGGATAGGTAAATAAATGTTCTCATGGCGATTAAAAAGTATAAGCCTCAGTCAAGTGAAATTTACCACTTGCTTCTATATACTAAAGTTAATTGGCAATATAAGATTACGCACCTTTGAACATATACACATTCATAAGTGTATTTATATCCTATTGTTTGTTGGTATTTCTATGCTTAATGAACATACACGCCGTTTTGAGAATGCGGTAAATGAAATTTGCATAATCCAACTTATCTAGGTAAATATATTGTCAAGTGAAAGAAGAATTGGCGCAGACGTCTATTACTAGATTGTGTGTTATCGCTATCATACATGAAAGAAACTAAATTTATTGGTTTATTATGTTATGTGGTGATAAATAGTAATAAATAATGATAAACAAGACGTAGGACGTTTTAATCTAAAGTTAAGTAATAAAAAATTAAAATTGGCCTACAGTGAATAGTATACGAGAGAAGTTTGAAAAGTTTCCAGCCTATTTCTTTTTGTCAAATTCAGCTTTCTTTCTCAACACAGTTTCCTTGTAAGGCCATACGCTTTTCCCAGCGATTCTCACATCTCTTTAATCCGTCCAAATAGTAGCTGGCATCTTGTTCTGCAAAATAGGCATCTACGAATGCGATGGCCTTCTCATTCGATGAAAATCTGTTCCCCGAGCGAGGGGCCAAATCTGGTGAATTGAATGAATGGTCTAACAATTCGAACGCCAATTCGTGATGTTTTGCCATAACGACTTCGTTTTTCCGTAATTTCTATCTTCAGCTTATCAAGTAATGATTGAGGTAAGATAATCGTGTCGTCCCAGCATAGCCGTAACAGCTGGAGCAGCCAACGGAACTCGGCGCGCGCCTGTCTAATGCGATGCGTAAACATCTGCCGGGTGGCAAAGCAGTTCAAATTCCTACATATTCATCATCATTAGCGCGGGCGTGTGCGTGTTAATTAAATCAGGCGAGCGGAATACTAGTTATTTAAGAAAATTTTTAGTTAAAAATGTCCAGTGTGCGCAAGGCTAAACAACGACCCTTTGCTGATAAAGTAAAAGACTTTATCTGTGAGTTTCCAGATTTGTTGTACGACGGTGCTAAAATAGTTTGTAAAATATGCGAGAAAACGTTGATGTGCTGGCAAAAGAACGGCTGTAGGAAACATGTTAATAATGCAAAACACAGAAACAGAAAAAAAAACGGCGCATCAAATAGGAATGACTTTATTTTCGATTTACTTGTCATGATGATGACATGTAATTTGTCACTTAACATATTGGATAAGAAATCGTTTAAGAACTTTTGGAACAAATACAACCTGGAGTTGAAGTTGTTTGTACGCAAAGAGGTGGAAAATAAAATTATATCTACATTAAAAAAATCAGTTGCTTTGGTTGTGTATTCACGAGACAACAGATTGTAAAAAAAATTCTTATATACATGTTATAGTTCGTGTACTGGATCAACTTAAACCGACATTTCCACTGTTACTAGCTAGCAAAAGATTACAAGAGTGTACTAGTGCAGCAATTACGACTGTGATATTTACTACGTTAAAAAACTTTCAAGTCTCAACACGTCAAAGGTTGATGTTTATGAGCGATGGTGCAGCGGCAATGCGTGCGGTAGGCCGTTCTCTTCTTGAAAACAAGAGACAAAACTCTAGGAGGTATTTATTATTAATCACTATTGTCTATGATGTTGGAAGCAGGCAATAACCTGTTTTCTCTACGCGTAGACTATAACGATCAGCGTCCTAACTCTTCATCTGCAAGGATTTTATCGACTACCCACACCATCCGGAGTCTATGAAGGAGCCGATTCTGAGGGTTTTCAACAATCCTACTTAGGAACGGATTTACAGTTTCACTCAGTTCCAGATTCTCTTGAAAAGGTCTCGCAGGTGTTAAATAAGGCCTGACACTTGAAAATCCTTATGGGTATTACGTACATATCAAGGGGCAATGGTGATGAGCCTCAGTATTATGTCCTGAAGGACCTCCAGCTTCTTTACGTGAATAAACGCAGCCGTGGAGCAGGCCAGAGAACCACATGTAAGGACCGGTCTGACGTAGGATTTATAAAGTAAAACTTTGGTCTTAATGTTCAATGTGTTCTTTCTGCAAAATAAAGCATGTTCCTGGCACGGGAGTATCTTTCAATGATGAGCTTCCCAAATAAATCGCTGATCTATAATTAGTTTTAGGTACTTGACCCTGGAACTCCCAAAACCTACTACAATGAGAGTATCCGAAGGCGGTTTCCGTTTTCGCGTAAATCAAGATTGAGGCATTTATTGTAACAGGTTGTAGAATTCGTAAAAGTAAACTATTTTACCAAGAGTTGCTTATACAAATTCCTAAGGTATCCATAAAGTCTATAAAATTTAAGTCAATAATCTTTGTATTTTTTATTTCCGTTCTATCGCTACTATAAACAACTGAAATGCGTGTGACCATTTTCTGCGCATAGTTTGCAACCGCAGCGCACAAGATCGGCAAATAAAATCAAATTGTATCTATAGCTTTGTTCGCAGAGTAAATCTCAAATTAATCAAACATTTTCTATGCCAAGGAACTGGTCCATTGCGCCTTATCCATCTATTGGGAAACGGATTGTTTAAATGTTGGTGTCGCCATTCGAGATTGTACAAGGTATGGCCAAATAAGCATACCATTTAATAAACTAGCCCAAACATTAACTGAAAATTGGCTCTTCTCACAGCACGCGTATTTTCTAGAACTCAAACATGGTTGTTATGGAAATTGTTCACTCCATTTCTTAGGAATCACTGAAAAAATCCAACTCTTATTGGATGACCTTGTGATTGTTACGCCTGTACCCTTTGATAATAAGACTGAACATTTTTCTTGTTGTATAGCCTTCAATACTTTACTGTGAGTCACTCCAACTTGAGCTTTTATAGACCTGGCACTCATTGTTGAATCGTTCTCAATAGCTGCAATTTCGCGTGGAGCAAGACTTCCAGGGTAACCTCGCTGTTTCTTTATCTACCCTGTCTCACGAGCTCATAACTAAACTAACAAACCTAGGAGTAAGGTAATTCCGTAACGGAAATTTTTCCGTGTGTCAGTGTTATCGGCATTCCCCGCACGTTAAAATCATGTCCATAACTTCATTGTTTTCATAAAAGGGTGCCGTTATTTAAACGTTCAACGAATAACGACAAAAACTGCTTGATCGCACGCACTACTCAACACGGTCGAGTAGAAAATACCGTGGATTTGCACACCATGTAGCATCTAAAGTTTAACAAATTGATTGAAAAACAAATAGTCATACCACAATCAGTCGTAGACAACTAAACAAAAGACGCCCAGACGTTCTAAAAATATATTTTTCAAGAAAATGGAATATTTTTGTTTCTGAAAAAAGTTCTTCGAATGATTTTAACATTAATACAATCTCCTAGACAAAATTAACGCACTACTTTATTAAACTTAAATAATTACGTGAACGAAAATAAAGCTAACTCAATTATATGTGGTGAAAACTTACAAATTTGGTTTATACAATCATTTGAAAAAGAAATCGGCGAAACATTACTTTATTTTAAATCATTAAACACTCTTGAAAATGAGTGAGATATGAAAACAAAAATTAAAATGAAAAACATATAAAAAATCGAAAGCAATAGAAGTAATGAATCCAATGTGACGTTAGTACTTTATAAATCCTCCGCATTCATACGCCTTGGCATGCTAGCGATTAAATTTTCAATGGTATCCTGGGGAACATTCTCCCATTCTTCAATTACTGCATCCACTAGTTGATTGTGGTTGGCAGGTGGGAGTTTACGATGTCGGATTTCTTTTTTAAGGTGGTCGCGTAAATGCTCAATGGAATTGAGGTCGGGACTGTTAGGAGGCTATTCTATTAACGGAATATCAAGACCATGCAGGTAATCAATAAGTTGTCCAGCCACGTAAGAACGGGCATTGTCTTGCATGAATAAAAAAATCAGAGTCCACATAAGGAACAAATGGCATTACGCGTTCAAGTACGATGTTTTCCATGTAATAATCCGCTTTCATAGATCTCACATGTATACGGACCAACTCTGGATGAGCGCCGAAGCAGATGCCCCATCAAAACATTACAGAACCGCCACCAAACGGGACCCTTGGAGAAATGTTGCAACCTACAAATATCTCTTTTTCGCTTCGCCAGATACGCTCACGTCCATCAGGAGATTTTAAGCTAATTCTCGTTTCGTCAATATAGGAATAAGACCTTTTTTCCAATTATTAACAGACCAATCTTGATGGTTTCTGGCAAAACGCAATCTTTGAACTCTAGTAAGTAATGGTTCTTTTCTGGTCTCCTACTCTTTAGTTTCATTTAAACATCTGATTGTTCGAGACGATATTACAACAATATGAACCGCTGATGACTCATTTCTTAACATGTTCCTAGTGGTTCTGTGATTTCTAAGAGTGCACTGCCTCAGAAAACGGCTATCCCTTTGATTGGTACATCGTTTTCGCCCTTGCCCTGGCCATCGAATGGGAGCACCTGTTTCGTTAAACCGTGTAACCATGCGACTTATGCTGGAATGATTTCTTCTTAACACACTGGCAACATAACGCACCAAATATCCCTCATTCAGCAGAATTGATGCCCGTACTGCCTCCTCCACCGATAAATTTCTTTGGTGATTCATTTTTCTACTTTGAAACACTCGTAGATGAACTTTAAAACAAGTATGTGGTACAACCGATAACAAAAATTAACTTCATAACTTGTCGTAATCAGCAGTTTCTGAACGGATTTTAAATCAATTGTGGTCAAACGTACTAATTGACATTTCCAAATTTAAAACAAAACGGCACGTGCTTGAAATGTTGGAGGAGGTCCAACGCATGCTTGTAAGACAGTAGATTAAAAGTTACGATTATCTTTTAATGTTTAAAAAAAAATGTTACGTAATTCAATTTTTAATTAACGAAAAGAAAATTTCAACTCCGGTAGGATTCGAACCAACGCAACCAACTACACCACAGAATCTCTGTAGGAACAAATCCTTTCAATACCCAGATCTTTTAACATGTTTAAAATTATCACCCATGGGATTAATAATAAACTAATATCCTATAAGTAAATCCCAAAGAAGAATAAATTCTCAAAAACAAATGTTTTATAACTTGAAATAGTTTTTAATGACCGGATTAGAAGTCAATAACAAAATTCCGGGAGAATGGTTTAGCCATTTAAAAAGTTCTGACGAAGTATTTTATTTAATATTTCCGTCGAAATGCTTTACAGTTTATACGATGGTTTATTTGTTCGTTTGTTTTTTTCGGATTTAAAAGTAAACTTTCTAAAAATTTCATCTTGTCACGTCTTGGCAATCATTTCATTGCGGCAATTTTTTTCACCTTTTTTGCGGATTTGCTTTTAAGAGGGTGGATTTACATTAAGCCAGACTTAATAATAGCCGGTGAAATAATAAAATAGAATGTTATTTCGTTGCTGTTGTTTGGAAGTGATTTCCAAACTTAGAGCAGTAACGGAAATGCGACAAAGCACGCGATCTGGCTTCTGAAAGCAAAAAATAAACAGTGGAATCGCTGTTTTTTCAACGAAACAAATCGTAGGAATAGATTTTTATCTGCCAGTTACATATTTACCATTGATTATTTGTTTTTGGTCATGAATTTTTTTAATATGAATACTGTAGCAGAAACTTTTTGAATAAAAATATATTTAAAATTTAACGAAATATTTTAAAAACGCAAGCTTCAAAATTGTTCTGTTTGATAACATTTGGAGTGCTTCATGGGTTAGAGTTTGCATCCTTTTAATTGCACTGGTATACACATATTTAGTTACAGGAACATTTCTCACTGATTCATATGTAATTTTATCAGCTGAATGCGAATATGCCATCAGAATTTCTCCATCGTCCACCATTTTTTGTAATTGTATGTTTTACCCCCAAATTAGCATATCTGTAAATGGCTTAGTCCATGATCTGAATTTGTTAAAAAGTCAAGTAGAACTTTTAGCCTCAAGGCCCACAGCATGCAATTTATTAGACAACGGGACAAGGATATGCACATTCCGCAGTAGGTAGCAAGAACTGCAGCATTTATCTTCAAAACAAGATGACCTGGTATTCTATAATGTCAACGACTCCTCGAAAACGAATCTTAAAGCCATAATGGGAATGAAAATCCTTTAATTCCCATTGTTCACGCTATCAGCATGAGGAAGTCTTATGAAAGCGCGAAATTACTGCTGGATAAAACAGAGTACCAGAGATGACAATGGCAAATTTGTGCGGATTTAAAAGCCCCCTAGTAGTGGATTTGCAGTTGGGGTACATGAAATTTTGCTGTTTTCTATGTGAGTGGGATAATAGAAACAGAAAGAAAAATCATTATATTAAGAAACAGTGGCCAAGAAGGAATAATCTTACTTCTGATTTTGAGAATGTCATGACCTCAATGTTAATTCTGAAAAAAATCTGCTGCCACCTCTTCACATCAAATTGGCATTGATGAAAAACTTCACAAAAATGGTGAAGGTTTTCAGGTTTTCTTTATTTAAATTTGTAGGGTCCAAAATCAGGGAACTAATGAAAGATGCAACTTTCGACAATTCCTTAGATGAAAGAGAAGCATCTGCTTGACAGTCCTTTATAACGGTGGTAACAAACTTCCTCAGAAATAAAAAGGCTGAAAACTGATGAACTGCTGTACACTTACAAAAATTTGGGAACAAATATGTCCCTGAAGATTTCGTCCATTCACATCTGAATTTTTTTCCAGACAATCTTGGTGATGCGAGCGATGAACATGGTGAGAGACTTCACTAGAATATCAACCAAATTGAATCGCGCTACAAAGAAAAATGGAACGAAAGCATGTTTACGGACTACTGCTGGAGCCTTAAAAGAGACGAGCTAGCAATAAAATATAGGAGAAATTCGAATAGAAATATGTTTTGTAAACAAATTGCGTTATATTATGTGCCTACATCATTCAAAAAACCAAGATTTTTAAAATTTCGAATGCGTTTTACTCAAAACCCTTACATGCTGGGAAAATTTGGAAAATAGATTCGGAATTTACTGGAAAAACGCTATAAGTATATCAGTGTTTTAGTTACGTTTACTTATATTTTTTAGTAGCAAATGTCGTTAGAATATTTTTCAAGTGTAAAACAAATAGAAAATGTCCCGTCCCATGTTTATTTTCCTTCAAATATTACTAAAAAATACTGTCTCTCTTATCTGAGTTATAAGGCACCTAAATAAACAGTCAAATCATATAAATTTATCTCATCTTGTACGTTTTTAAGTAACTGCTTAATATTTATGAAAGTTTCTTTGCAAGAAGACAGAGTAAATATGCCCAGTTCCATTGAAAAGCAGTCGTGATAAAACTTAAAAAACAGATAAACATGTTACAAACAATCTTGGATTGAAATCGGAATAAATCCTGTTAAAATAATAGCCTTAAGTATGTAAGTTTTATACACACTAGTAAATTATTCATAATTTATCAATGTACATACATCATACTTTTAGCTAGCAGGATAAGTTGAGAATAATATAGTGTCCTTCAGTTAAGTAAGTGCAGGGTTAAACAGGATAAAACTAGATGAGATTGGATCTTAAAGTCTTAATTTAAGTTGTAAAATGTACAGGATGAATCAATAGTCTAGCAAAGTCGTTTATTCTCTACATAAAGATGAAAATAAAATTCTACATGTATGTATAATCGTATATATGTAGTAATTGTCAGTCCTATTAGTCGAATTACAATAGTCTAAAACCTACATACATACATAAAATCCCTCATTTTCGCCACATAAATAATAAAACAATTGCGGAATCAGTCTAAGTTCAATAATCCCGCATTTCTAGATCAAAAAACATAACGACGCATTTGAGCATTAGTCAGATACTCATTCAGTCACTACATTGTTTTCCCGATTCTGCCAAACGGAGTGGGCACCGAGACAATAATGATTGAATTAGAATCGTAAATGATAGATGGTAGGCGGCCAAGTACGTCGTAATTATTCAATTTTCTTCGGAATGAAAGAAGGCGCAATTTTCGGACCGCGCGTGTATGCAACGTAGACTTCGAAATGTATGTATTTTGAATTTTTGACAGTTAGTAATTGTGCTTCGTTATTATTTGCTCCACTGATCTCGGAAAATAATCCAAAAATAGCCAGGGATTGTGTAGACGATTGCTTATGGATATATACGATGTTTTGAATGGAATTGTTAGGATTTCTGAATTAAAATAGAACGTGATCAAGGTTATTTAGATCTCAGTTGATACTGGATATTTTCTTGACAATAGTATCTAATTTTATGTTTATTTTAAGCAATGCAAATGAAATAGGTTGTTACAGTTGAACATCAAAAAAAAAAAAAAAGCAGGATCTTGTTTACATTCAGCAAAGTATTACAGAACAATGTGATGAAGTAAGTCGCAAGCAAAGTCTAGATTTGAAATGTGGTGCCCTCACCAATACAAAAAGGAAAGTAAAGGGAATTCTTAAAATATCTTGTAAAACAAGTGAGTTTGTATATAATAAGTAAAACTTTTGGACTTTTTCAAACCAGCCTATAAGATTTTTATTTAAATTAATAGTGACAGTTAGGTATCTTATACACTCAATAAAAAATTTAAAGACTAATTTGCACCGTTAACACTAGAGAAAAAAGATTTCTTTTTTTTTTGATATCCTTGTCGTTGATGTGTCTTTTGAACACGAAACCGGTCACCTAATTTCTCAATAGAACTTTGAGATCTGGACCATTTTTTCATTCCTACCTTTAATATGAATATTTTCTTAAATTAAAACTAAAAGATTTACTTGGAAGAAACATTTTTCTGTCTTGGATTTTCTTATTGGTAAAAGGCTTCCAGAAAAGGTTAGTTTTAATAATTTCTCACAGAAACGTATATTATATAATTTTAAAATGTTTTCCTAAACAGTTAATATAATTTGTCAGCTTGTCCGAACTTTCATGAACGGTACTGTACGTAAGGACCTAAACAAGTTTTAAGATTAGCAGGTAGTTGAGTAGGTGCCGCAATAATCACGTAATTTGTCGACAGACCAACCCCTCCTAGAAACATAAACGGCATTTGAAGGAAATATTTTACATCGATACACCAGTAATCAGTTGTGTAACCGTTGCGGTGAAATGTCGCATTTCAGTAAACGTGATCTTCGAGCCATCATGCTCTACAATTTTAAGCGTGGTCTAACTCCCGAAGAGTGTGAAGCCGAAATATCCCATGTCCCTAAGGATGCGTTCTGTAGCGATATGATCAAATAAAGTGAATAAACTATTGCAAAAACAGATAAACAAAAATTTTGAAACGCTACAGGATGGAATATATTCGTGCACGAAAATGTTACGGTCTAAAAATACCTTATAGTATACAGCTTTCAAACATAACCACGAATTGGTTCTCGAAGCTTCTCAAGCGTCGTTCACGAGCCGTTCAGGAGGAACTTTGAGTTGCTCACTTGGTTTCTTTGTGCTAGATGAGGATCCCGAAAGGAGGCAAAAAGATTAGAAAATAGAATTCGAACGAGAAAACTTACGTGAAGGCGGTATGAAGAACAAGCAAAACGTTGGAAAAACGGGCAAGAGCCGCTTGTACTTCTAATATTTTTCTAGCAGTAGCCATCAGTGTCGCTAGTTGTGAAAGGAGCTTTTCCAAATTAAAACTAATTAAAAATTATCTTTGTTCCACAATGAGTCATTTAAGATTGGGTAATCTAGTGATACTTTCCAAAGAACAACAATTAACAGATGATATAAAATTTGACAATGTCGTTCGAAACTTCTCCAATAAAAAAGCAAGAAAAATAAATATATGAACACGCTATATTTTATCATTATGTATCTGTTTAAACAAAAGAAATAAAATTATTTATTTATTTATATTCAGTAATTGCCAATAACCACTCTTGATTTTGATTGACTTGTTAAGGGCACAAGGGAACAAATTACCGATTCATATAGCTTATGTTATTTATTTTGAATACTCAAAATATGACCACTACTATGTAAGCATTTTTGAGGTATTCACCATTTCAGACAAAAAAAAAACGCAATTTTTAACAATCATTTTGACATCGTCTACAGCGATCATAATCTTGAATAGATTCTACGAACACTTTTCATAGAAACTAGTATTCTGTAGCTGTAATATACACCTAACAATAATAAAAAGATCAAATACAATGTCGAAATGCATTCATACATCAAACGGATACAAATAAACATAAACACAGCACGTGCCAACCGTGCAAACAAAATTCGACGAAGGCTTTCACTTTCACTTTCCGAAACTGATTCCGGCATATATCCTAGGACGATACACTACACTATCCGTCCGTTTTATTAAAAAGCGAAAAAAAGAGAGGGCCACACCAAAATCGACGATATCAACGCGAAATCGATAGAATATGCGGATGTTTATTAGAACTACTATTTATAGCGTTACCGTATTGCATACGAATCATCCTTTCGGACGAGATACATAGATAAAATCGGTTTATATTTACGTCCACTTGAGAGTAGTGTACGACGTATGGATGTAGATACATACAACATTCGCCTACAAGATGCCCTCGGTCGATATCATCACATGAACGTGAAATGGTGAGGCAGACAGCGGTGCATTGAATTTTGAAGTGCATACACTGCAGGCCATTAGTTTGGAGTCACTCCAAATAAATCTACACGATGATTTGTAATAGGTGGAAAAAACATTGACTTCTTGTTCGGAAAGTCATTTAAAACAAAAAATGTTAAATAAACATAGATCTTATTTTTTTTATTTAGAAAAGCAAAACAGCTTTAAATTTTAATAAACCATTTAATGATTATTAAAATACAACTATAAAAATAAATAACTAAAGAAAAGAAACAAATGACTATGTAACAAAATATAGCCTAGAATACCGGGTGGCACAAAACGAACGTTGTGGTTTGAATTCCTTATAACCTTATTTCAATTTTTTTTTTAAATTTTATTTCAGTATTTTCTAAAGAAGACATGGGAAATTTAAAAATGGAACAATACACAATGGAACAACGAACCAAAATCATTGAACTTTATTTTGAAACTCAACGGTCCGTTATTTCGTCTCAGCGTGCATATTGTCGATATTTTAATGTGCGGATTGATCCCTCAGAGCCAACAACAAACCGTCTGGTTGCAAATTTTCGACAACAAAGGAGAGTAAGGAACCTTCGTAGTACCGGAAGACGACGTACGGCGCACACGCATGAAAATATTGAACGTGTACGGGAGTGTATGCAGGAAAGTCCAGAAACATCAAACGAGGAGACGTTCGACACAACTTAGGCTACCACGGAGGTCGCTGCAGAGAACTTTGCGTACATTACGCATGTTCCCATATAAAGTTCAGCTTGTGCGAAAATTGAAGCCGACAGACTACCAGCAACGGCTTGATTATGCCATTTATTTCAGGCAAGAAGCAGAAGATTTTATTCACAATTTGATAATGAGCGATGAAGCCCATTTCCAATTAAATGGCTTCGTAAACAAAGAAAACTGCGAGATATGAGCCACTGAGAATCAAAGAGCAGTTCATCAGCAACAACTATAACCACTCAGGTGTACTGTTTGGTGTGGTGTACGAGGGTTGCCTTTTATATTTCGGGACTGGACTATCCTGGTGCTGCCATCTATCAGCCGACGTCCCTATCATAAAGTTCGAGTTTTTGTCGGTATACATTACTCAACGTTTTGACGTACAGGCGTCATTTGTGTTGTTTACAGTGAGTTGAAAAATTCATCTCGGTAAAAACACGAAATTAAGTCGTGAACAATTCCGTGCGATAATTTTTTAACTTTCGACGTGGATTATCGCAAGAACAGTGCATGGATGAACTGAATTCGACTTTTGGTTACGAAGCACCATCAAAAACCGCCATATATGGTATACGGAATTCAATCGTGGCCGTGGTTCGCTCAGTGACGAATTTCGTGAAGGTCGTCCTAAATCGGTTGAAAACATCGATGCTGTGCGTGAACTCATATTGCAGGATCGTCATGTGAGTTAACGTGAGATAAAAGCTTCCTTGGGCATTAGTGGGGCAAGCATACATTCAATATTGCATGAACATTTGGCCACCAACAAAATTAGTTCGCGTTGGATACCACATAATTTGACACCGGAACAAAAAAGGACCCGTGTAGATTGGTCGAAAGAAATGCTCAAGAAATATGATTGCGCTGTTTCCAAACACGTCTATGACATCGTTACAGGCGACGAATCATGGATCTATGCATATGATCCCGAGACTAAACAGCGGTCGAAAGTATGGGTCTTCAGAGACGACCCGAATCCAACAAAAGTTGTTCGTGCACGAAAATGTGGCAACTGCACCGTTTGTGCAACGTCGGACGGTCAATTCTGAATGGTACACAACCATTTGTTTGCCGGAAAAATGAGGGAAACCAACCGCCGAAGACGTATCGTTCTCCACCAGGACAACGCGAGTTCTCACAGATCAGCTCAAACAAGAGAGTTTTTGAGAACCGAAAAAGTCGAATTGATGAGTCATCCGCTGTACAACCCTGATTTGGCACCCAATGACTTCTTCTTATTCTCGCACATCAAAAATAAATTAAAAGGTCAACGTTTTTCAATGCCTGAAGAAGCGGTTGATGCGTTTAAAATGCAAGTTTTGGAGGTACTTCCGTCGGAGTGGCAAAAGTGCTTCGAAAATTGGTTCAAGTGCATGCAAAAGTGTATAGATCTTGATAGAGACTATTTTGAAAAACAATAGAGCCATTTGCGATGATTAATTTCTATTTTTTTTTCTATTCCCGAAATATAAAAGGCAACCCTCGTATCGTCCGAAAGGATCATTGGTCCACACTTCTTTGAAAATGAAGACGGTGTCGCAGTTCCCATCAATAGCCCTGAATATGTTGGATGTTGGAAAATTTTGTGGTTCCAACAAGATGGAGCCACAGCGCGTACTGCAACGCATTACTTCGCGCGGAAGCGATTCAATTGACCACCGCGTCCACCGGATTTAACCGCTCCTGATTGTTTCCTTTGGGGATATTTGAAAGAAAGAGTGTACGTTAATCAGCCAAGAATCATCCTCCAACTAAAAAAATATATTCGCAATAAAATCGAGGCCATAACACCTGAATTTTTGCGAAAGGTTATGGAAAATGTTTTAAAAAGAGCACGAATGTGCGAAGCAAGAAATGACCACCATATCATTTTTCATAATTAAACCAAAAATATTTCCCATTAATATACTATTTTTTTAAAAACATATATAATAATTATCGCCTAAATAAAAAACTTAAAGAATTTAAACCACGACGTTCATTTTGTATCACCCTGTAGTTATTCAAAATGCTATCCTTGAGCTCGAATACAAAGCATGACACCTAAGAACCATTGAGTCGTAAACACGCGCTATTGTTGTACCATCTTGACGAATTACATTAAATCTAATTGTTATTTGGTCAAACAATTGTTCGCCTGTGTTTACTTCGATACTGTAAATCAGCTATTTCAAATAGCCCCAAAGAAAAAAATCTAGGGGGTTTAGGTGGGAAGTTCTTGGGGACCAAGCAATAAAATCTCTACGCCCAATCTATCGTTCACGAAAATGTGCATTCAACCAACAATGAATTACGTGTCTACCGTAGTGAGCTGGAACGCCATCCTGTTGAAACTACATTTGTTGGCGATCAAAAAGCGGAGCATGTTCGATCTTGTTAAAAAGTGTTAGAAAAGTTAGATAGCGCATTTAGCCTGTATGGTAAAACTTCTAATTCAAGCAGTTCTCTCTTAAGATACCAGCCCAAGTATTCAAACTAAAATGGTGTTGAAATAGCATACTCAATTACAATCGCGTGTAATCGTGAATGTTATTAATACTATCTCTAATGTAATGTTTGGACGCGTTGAAGTGCTGGACGCGTTCAAGTGCTCAGGGTGAGGTTGTCCAACAATGCATCAATTATACATTAGAAGCTTCTAAAAGCTTGGTAATGTATTAATTAAAATATTGTCAATTATCTAAGACTGGATTGTTCCGTAATACAACATAAGCTACATTCTCATTGTTGGATACTCTTTTTTTTTTTGGAAGACAATATTGTGCTACAATATACATTTTCCTAAATATTTTGAAAATATGACATTTTTTTGTAAGAGCAGTTTGATAAGAAATATAAAAATAGGTAGTAAAGTTTTGACACTTTTTCCATTTGAAAATTTAAAAGTAATTGTCGGACACGCTGTATAATATTTTCGAAAAATTCATTCGGTTTCTAATCCCACCCTACACGGTCAACACTTCTGCAAAATGAAAATTTTCCAAGTTAAACACACGTTCACAAGTTATAAAAGTTCATATGCATTCGTCCATCTCATTTTCAAAGAAATGCAAATATTTCAAATCGGAGCCAGTTTTTGTGGGAAGAATTAGATCGGAGAGTCCGTGACCAATATCCGAAATACAAAGATCCTTTATGGTAATTTGTTAGTTATTCGTGGGTGAAAATAGCTGTTGAAACTCTTAGAAAATGAGTGTCTCGCCTACTCCGATTGTGTGCGGCCGTAATTAAAAGCAAACGAGGATATTTTGACGAGAAGTCAGTTTAACAAAAAAACAATTCATCACTTACACTAAGATAAAATTACAAACTTAATTCGTACATAGCCTAGTTTCGAATAAAACATATCCAGTATTGTTTCATTTTTATAATATTTATGAAAACTATTGCAATATCTTCATTAAATTAGGAGTGATTCCAAACTTATGGCCAGCAGTGTATGTATGGATATGTATGAGTAGTTGAACAACGAGATTCAATCAAACAGGAATGCACTTAACAATTAGTTGATTGGTTGGGAACTGTTTCTGAAATAGCTTTACGGATGAAATAAACAGTTCGTTAGGCTTAGATACGGATAGATGAAAGTAAAGTAGCTGTAAACAAATGAGGTTAGATTACACATGCATTTCATTACAGAATACAACTTACTATTCTTTTCGTAAAGTAAACTGGAGTAAGTCGCCAAATATCTAACCAAATTAAATATTTTACAATTTAGAAAATAATGAACACCGATTGCACAAATAATTTATTATTGTACAGGATGTCCACGGGTGGGGTTTCAAAGAGGAAAAACTTTTTTTAATATGTGAATTTTTTATAAAAAATTCTGTTTTCCTCAAAACGTCCAAAAACATGATTTAGATTTGACTACACTTACTGCACTAACTTATAAATTCAATATTATTGCAGGGGATGGGGCAGTTTTTGCTTTCGGTTTTTTGAGGCGTGTTTCAGGGGATGGAACAGTTTTTGTTTTTTTAAGGCGCGTTTAAGGGGGTAGGACAGTTATTGCATTTGTTTCTGAGGCGCATTTCAGGGAATGAGACAGTTTTTGTTTTTGTGTTTTTAAGGCGCGTTTAAGGAGATGGGACAGTTTTTGCCTTTGGTTTTTAGAGGGGTGTTTAAGAGAATGGGACAGTTTTTGTTTTTTTGGGGCGCGTTTCAGGGGATGGGACAGTTTTTGTTTTTGGTTTTTTGAGGCGTTTGAGGGAATGGGAGTTTTTCTTTTTGGTTTTTTGAAACGCGTTTAAGAGGGTGGTACAGTTTCTTTTTTTGGTTTTTTGAGGCGCGTTTAAGGGGGTGGAACAATTTTTGTTTTTTTGAGGCGCGTTTCAGGGGATGAAACAGTTTTTGTTTTTGTGTTTTTAATGCGCGTTTAAGGGGATGGGACAGTTTTTGTTTTTGGTTTTTTAAGGCGCGTTTAAGGGGATGGGACAGTTTTTGTGTTTCTAAGGCGCGTTTAAGGAGCGGCGCAGTTTTTGCTTTTGGTTTTTTGAGGCGCGTTTAAGGGGACGGGACAGTTTTTGTTTTTTTAAGACGCGTTTAGGGGGGTGGGACAATTTTTGCTTTTGGATTTTTGAGACGCGTTTAAGAGAATGGGATGGTTTTCTTTTTGATTTGTTGAGGCGCGTTTAAGAGGATGGGGCAGTTTTTGTTTTTTTGGGGCGCATTTATGGAGGTGGGACAGTTTTTGCTTTTAGTTTTTTCGGCGCGTTTAAGGGGATGGGACAGCTTTTATTTCCGGTATTTTGAGGCACGTTTAAGAGGATGAAACAGTTTTTGTTTTTGGTTTTTTGGGGCGCGTTTAAGGGGGTGGGACACTTTTTGTAAAGAACAACTTTTTTTAGTAAAACGTATATTGAAAAGGTTTTTCCTCTTTGTAATCCCATCCATGGACACTCCGTATATTTATAATTGATCTGTGGTGCTATATTTTTTTTGAATGCATAAATATTTGCCTTTAAATGCTAAACAGATTTTATATCAGTTATTAATATTGGAGGAAATATGTGCATATATAATTAGATACTACCTTACAGTATTTGAGTAGCGTTATTTATAACACATTACGGAAATGAATATGGATAATACAAGAATTAAAATTACAATTAATATAAAATTAGACCGCCATAAAGTCGGCATCATATGGGAAAAATTTTATTCTTAATTAAAATAAAAAAAAAATTGCAGCAGTAATTTGTGCTTGTCTGAAAACCTATTTAGACCCTATTAGATATACCGAGTGATTTTTAGTTATTTAAAGAACGAGATTTGCGAAATTGTGAAATCCAAAAAGTGATATTTTTTCGGAAACTAAGTCAGATTTCAATGAGAGTTTTTAATCGTGTATTAGTTTTAGCTAGTTATACAATCTGAAGGCTAGAATTTTTTTTTTTCTTTAACCTCCGCAAAATTTGAATTTTTAATTTTTTGAAATGTTTACAAAATTTCACGCATCAAGATTGAATTTTAAATTTCAAATTCTTTTTATATGAAAACTAAGAGTATAATTGTAAAAAATATAATTTAAATTCTTAAATATTTTTTTATTTATTTCAGGAGAAATATTTGTCAATGTCAATCAGCATTCGTTTTAAATCTTAAAAATCGGGAATTTTGCTATAATTATTTGAACAAGTTTAATTCCAACAACTTAACCGCAATCCGTTTCTTTAGAAGTCCTATTTTGACGTTTCTGTAATATTTCTTCCATAATAACTTTTTGATGAAAAGAATTGAGACAAACACGATATAAATGAGAGAACTCTACTTCCTTTCTTTTATTTAGCATTTGAAATACAATTTCCACGTCGAACAAACGCAATACAATTTGCATTAAATCGAGAGTAGGCGGCCGGTACTCCTAAAAAAAAAATTGGAACCGTTTCAAAATGCGTCATTGCAAATAAATGTCGCGAAATAGAACCTACTTTACGGCAGTAATTTCGAAACTCCTAACAGCTGATAATGCGTAAATAAAATTTATGTGTAGTAAAACGCGTATCATTTCCGTAAATTCTGTCAAAAGCGTACTTGGGAATACAGGTCATATCCGAAATTTTCGATGACAACAAAAGCATGGAACGAAAACAAAGGATCAGACGAAATTTTCTATTGAAAAATAGAATTCAATAAAAAAATTTAAAAAATTGGTGAATTAATCTTATCGGGAAATATGGTAGCTACCTTAGACCGATTTATTTTATTGTAGAAGCTAATTTTTATTTATACATTATCGCATATATACATTTAGAATAGTTCATTTATATGGTCTTTATGGTTCATTTATAGCTGGTCTAGGTCATGTTTTTTGAAGTTAAAATGGCTGCTTTCTATTTCAAGAACAATAAGCTATAAAACACAATAGCAATAAGTATGACAGGTTTATTAATTCGTCTACCAACACAAGCAAAAATAAGTAATGTTTTTCTTACTGCAACAAATACGTACATACAATTATCCAATGTTTTCATGATTAAAGCACAGAAAAAGTCTACTATGCAGGATGTATTTAAAATAGGATGGTAAAAATGCATCCAAAAGGTATTATATTATATTACAAAACTAAAAATAGATCAATACTTAGATGAGGAGGAAAACGGGCTGATATTTAAAAAGTCTCCGACTCAGTAAACAGAAGGGATATATGGAAACAACTGAATAAATGGAATATAAGCAAGGAAATCATTAATATTGAAAAGTTTGTGGTAATTACACGTCCTACACAGAGAAAAAAACTTCTTGACTCAAACAAATATGCATTCAGTCAATCAAATCGTAATTTTAAATAGGGGCAAAGATATATTTTTTTTAATATAAAGAAATATTTCTTTTTACGTCATTATTTGATTCAAACATATGATCTCTTGCAACATGTAACCTCATGTTTGATTTGAAAATATATCCGTTTGATTTAATACACATAATATGTTTGATTCAACAATACAGTTTTCTTTTAAAGAACTTCGCCAGTTTTAATAAAATGTTTTATATGTAAAGGGGGCAGATAAATTTTCTGAGGATCGACAAGAGGAGGGTTGATGACATTCTTAACTCCTGGAGTCAATAATGTTCGTGTCGGTCACACTTTCTTCACATAATGGTTTTTCTTGTCTCGACTGTCCCACTCACACAGGAACCAACAGTACTTCGTGTAGCCGAGTTGCAATCCGAGTAATAGCGCTATTTCACTTAATATCATCGTATTTGATTTTTTCTAAAAGAATCTTCATGTTGTATGTTTCCTTCATGTTGCCAGAGTGGGACAGAGGAATGGAGGGCTATTTATTTCCATTGTGAAGTAAAACGGCTTTTAAGCTAGCTTTGGATGAATCAATGAACAAACGCCATTCATCAGTGTGATATTCATGGTCAAGTGCACTTATAACCGAGACAATATCATTGCAGAAAACCAGGTCATCTTCAAGGGAAAAGTAATCATTGAATTTGGCATGACGACTACGATAAAACGAAATTTTTGTGTCACTCTGAAGTAAATTCCAGCCCTTCAATCTGCTTCTTAAACAGGTTTAAATCACGAACGAGTCACTAAGGTCTCTTTGAGTCAGCAAATGTGGTTCATTTGAAGAACATCCTGATTCAATTCAAATTTTCTTCTGCTACTTGATGTGCGTTCTCATCACTAGACTCATCATCACTCAAAGTCATGTTTTCTGCAGGTGCTGGTACAGGTAATTGATTGATTGATTGATTTTCTACCAGAGCAGGGCTGGTCTTTACATCCCTAACACTGAAGCTTAGTAGCTTATTGTATTATTCCTGCTTCGGTTTTGTTTTACTTAAACAGGTTAGTTCCCGCAATCAGGTTTAACAGCCTATGTAGTAAATCTTTCTCCATTGGTAGTTCAATTGTGCTTCGCATAGCGAATCTGCGTTGAGCTAACGCTGCACATTCGAAAATAATGTGAGAGGCTGTTTCCTCCTCCTCATTGCAAAGTCTACATAAGGGCTCATCTTTGTAGATCCCCATCTTATGCAAATGGCCTCTCAAACAGCCATGTCCTGTTAATAGACATGTTGCTGCTCTAAGCTGTATATTGTTTAATTCAAGCAGGTCAGCAGTCAGATGTTGCGACGGTCTTCCCATCATCCGTTTGCTGTGCTTTTGTCCAGCTGCATGTTTCCAATTTAATTGGCGTTGTGTTATAATCCACTCATTAATTGCACCACGCACTGCACTCTTGGTAATACCTAGACCCGGTTCAGGGCCTATATAATTCATTTTTGAACCTTCCCTCGCTAGCTGGTCTGCAATTTCATTGCCCGCTATGCCCCTGTGCCCTGGCACCCACACCAGTGTGACCTTGTTGTGTTTAGACAGAGCCATTAGGGTTTGCAGGCACTCCCATACTAGTTTGGAGGTTATGCGATAAGATGCTAGTGCCTTTAAGGCTGCCTGACTGTCAGAGAGAATGCACATCGTCTCACCCTGCGGTCGCCGACGCAGACTCTCCCACGCGCAGGTTTGTATAGCATATATTTCTGTTTGAAATACCGTGGTGTATCGCCCAAGTGATACACATACTTTGTATCCCTGGTTTTCCTCATATACACCAACGCCAGATGTAGTGCCCGTTTTGGACCCATCTGTGTACCAGACTAGTGTTCTTGGTTTTCTCCCCTCTCCATCCCTCCATTCTTCCCAATTCAAGAAAACTTTGAAAGGTTTGTCATAGGAGATCCTGGAGATTGTTGTATCACTACCCATATCATAGATAGGGTTTGTTACTACTGCTTCTATTCTGGTGTGCCCAGATCCACTGTGGGATCTCCAGTTGCTAGTATTTTTCAGTCTGTATGCCCCCATTCTGGCTTCTCCCTTGATATAAATCTCAAGAGGAGGTAGGTTTAGCATGGTTTCCATAGCAGCTGTTGGAGTGCTTTTAATAGCTCCTGTTATACAAAGACATGCCAGTCTCTGAATTTTCGAGAGACTAGTTATCGCATGCTTCTGTGTGATCTTAGGCCACCAAACCAGGCAGCCATAAGTTATCATGGGTCTTACCACCGTAGTGTACAGCCAGTACGTCATATGTGGTTTGAGTCCCCATGTTTTCCCAGGTACAGGTAAACTCCTCGTTATGAAGTACTGGTCTCAGTGCAGATGGTAGATTAGGATATACAACAGTGTGTTTAGATTTTGATGTAATACCAGTTATATTTGTCAGGCAGAAGTAGCAGTCCGAAACATGGTGTTTAGTTTCTCTCCATACCATAGGAATTGCAAAAGGCATATGACGTGAACCTTTTGCCCATGCTATGAGAAGCCGAACACATGTGACACAGCAAATATGGGGGCCCAACTTTTATCCTGGTCGCCTACTTTACAACCAAAATACAGTTCATAACATTTTCTAACTAACGGTGTAAACGAACGTTTCTGGGTTTTAAAAGTCAACTAGCCGCAGACGTAGCAGAACGAATTTGGATTATTTTTACAATTTCTCGGCATTTCAGTGGCACTTGGGATATCAACACAACACTTTAAACACAACAGCACACTTTCTCAAGGGTTAGAACAAGGCAAATGTGGAGCTGCAATGTTCTCTAGCCGGTCAATTTACTGCAACTGTGCTCCCGGCCAAAGATCTTACATATATTGCTCTCGGCCAGCTTGTCGAGACCTGTTCGGCCTGTTCCAAATGACGCAAGATCACTTCGAATTACGTAATATTGTGCAACATTTTATTTCAAATGCCTAAATATCACCGGCATATTTATCGGCATTTTATTGTAAAGCACACAGTATTATGCTACGTGGATATACTGGAACTCAAAAACTGTGGATGATGCAGTAATTTTTCTTTTACTGGGCGCCAGAAAACTAGGCATTTCTGATACATTCATTTTCTATCAGGACAACGATTCGAAACATAAGACAGTAAAGGAATGGCTCCTCTATAACTGCCCTAAAGTTTTAGACACACCACCACAGTCACCTGATATTAATGTAATTGAAAATGTTTGGAATGAACTAAAGCGCAACGTCAAAAACACCAGAATAGAAATAAATCCGCACTCCAAACAGCAGTGCTTGAAGAATGGGCAAGAATTTCATCGGATTCCAGTACAGTCTATGAATAAGTGATTAAAAGAGATCGAAATCAGTAAAGTATGTCCCACGAAGTATTACAGGTTAATTCTTCTTCATGTCATTGCGGTGGTACATGCAAAATGAAGCAATGTTGATAAGTGGACGATTTTGATTGTGACCTTATTTCTTGTTAGAATATTGTTTATTTTTAAATTTCTTTATATATCACAAATTTATTAATTTGATATATTTCTGTATTATGAATAGAGCAACGCAACTGCGCTGAAAGCCAGTGGCGGACGCATAAAAGTTTACACAAAATAAATTAAATGTGATACGTGCTCAAACACTTACCGTTTTAAGAGTCCTCCGTGAAATCGCAAAGTGGATAATGTCTATTTAATATTTGTAACATTAGATATGTTTCCAAAGTTGTTTTGGCAAAGTAAGTGCGGCGTGAAGAAAAAGTGTTTTTATATGCCGAAAACACACTACATCTAGTGACGTTATATTTGCGTAAGTAAAATAATCTTTCAAATAACTTAACGGTTCTGTTGACGCACCTTCACAAATTTGTCTTAATGGGCCAAAATCAGAGTCTTTATCAAAAACACTTTCAAACCTTTCTAAAACAAACATTTCTTGCATCTTCGATCGCGCATAGCTGTGCGTGAACATGTTGCACTATTTACAAAGATTCCACTAACGACACCGAAGAATTTTGTAGTTTTTCTATCGCATCCGCTAGTCGCACATAATTGTTCTGAATAATTTCCAAATCTGTTTTAACTTGGCAATCCTGAAATTTCAAGCGGCTTACCTTGACAGTCGCAGCTTCCTTTGGGTCGAATTCTAACATCACGTTCTTTATATTCTCAAAATATTTAAGATAACAAAATGCAGCTTCTAACCATGTTCCCCAACGAGTAAGAATAGGTTGTGGTGGTTCAGGAATACCGGGGCATAGTCTATGAAATTTCCGAATACGTTTTGGGGATTTTACAAACACAGCTTTTGTATGTGCTATTAGAGCGTCTACCTCGGGATAACATTTTCTGATACTATCTGCTACGAGACTGAGAGTATGAATTTTACATGTAATATGCAACAAGTTAGCACAATGTTTTTTAAGAGATCGACCTACATCAACAGTTGATTTGTTGAAAGTTCAAACTTTTCCAATGTATTTAACACCAACATTGAAATTACTTCGGCAGTGCATTGTTGTATTCGTCTGGAAGCTAGTAAAATTGAGGGTGACGGTCGATGTGGTTCCATTATACGTACCATTACATTAACCACAGAATGTTTTTTACGATCTGTTGTTTCGTCCACACATAACCACAGTTTTTTATCTTGCAACTCCGATTTAATTCTTTTCTCGACATGCTCACGAGCAGACGGCACAACTCTCTGTAATGTTCTCTCACTTGGTAACTTAAAGTCCAAATATTCATTCCAAAACGAGGCCTATGCTTTCTTCCTTAGTAAATGAAATGGTAAATTACATGCAATAAACACATAAATTAAATTTAAATTTGTCATAATCTCGTGTGGAATTTTTTTTTTGAAACATGCCCTGCACTATTTACGTGTCGTAGACAATCACTTTTCGACCAACACATTAAATCTATTTTACACACTACACATTGAATTTTAGCGCCATCACACTTTAAATCAGGCATTTCTGCAATAAATTCTCCTATTGTGTCCAACTTTGGTCGTTTTCGCGACGGTGGAAACATTTTCAAAACAAACGTAGAACTACGATATAGTATACGACAGCGTAGATGCATACACAACAGATCGGCTTTCGAGTCGCTGTTATACTGACGCTTATACCGAATTGTCCCGGCCATGTTTATTTTGTGTAAACTTTTATGCGTCAGCCACTGGCTTTCAGCGCAGTTTGCGTTGCTCTAATTATGAAGTATTGTCTAAGCTTTATTTATATCTATGTAAAAAGTTAATATTATGACTGTATTTTCATTTTTCCTTAAAAAAACTTTTTCCAAACGCAGTGGGCGATTTTCACTGTGAACGACTGTAACATTATTTTTATTTTTTATTGTTGAGAATTTTGGAAATTATGTTTTTAAATAAGTGTTAAAAATTACGTTTTCTCTTATTAAATCTAACACAATCCTGAATCCTTTTTTCTTTAAATTTATTGACTCATGTTGAAACAAACAAACTATAGTTTACATTAAACCGAAAAACAGTTAAGAAACTACCCAGAATCTTTTTTATACGCATTCCAAATATAAGCTCGACAGGCCTCACCCGTTGCCTCGTGTTATTTTGAAACCATCCATCTATTGGAGGGTTAAAAAGCAAAATTAGAATACCCCTAAAACTAATTTGAATTTATCTTTAATTTTTTTTATGAAAATCCAAATTATACTATGGTATTAGAAGCGTTCTTTAAAGAAAGAAAAAAAAAAACCGATGCAAAACAATAAAAGAATATGACCGTTATATCAGGTTTCGATGCATACTTTCTATAATCGCATTCAAGCTGGTGATTTAATTATAAAATAACACATGGCAAATGGGTAATAAATACTGAATTATTGTTATTATTAATATTATGACTAGACGATTCTATTTTTTCAGAATTAACAATTAAGTCTAATACTAAAATGATATTTTAATTAACAAAAAAACTTTAAATTACTTTTCTCTGTTATATCCACATCGTTTTATCATGAAATGTTTAACAATAAGAAAAAAATACACTAACTGTATACGATATACAGTAGTGCTCTACTTAATTTGATGTGTGTTATGTATGTATAAACGTTATAAAGGTCAGACAAAAGGTTGTGTTTCTTAGAAAGCCGTGCAAAATAACGACGTTAGCACGTGCTCGCTTAAAAATATCTAGGAATCACATCACATCATGTGACTATTGTATACAAACACAGAGATACTTCAAACACACAATATTTATGTTCTTTTTTTTCAATCAATAATCCGCTCTATTTTCCACGTAGATTGACTATAAACTATCAACGTGCTAGTTTTGGATGGAGCGTCCAAAAAAAAGACCTAGATGCGCAAAATGACAAAGCATAAGAAAATAGAATGTAGGAACACGGATATTTTACAGAGACAATTGGCAAAGCGCATGTTATGAATAAATTTTAATGTCACGGTTAAAGAAAAATGGTCGTTTCAAAGCTTGAAGATCTCGAAATATTATTTATAGATTAGCACAGAGATACAAAAATAGTTCCTTAATGTTCCGCAAGAGAGCTTCCTCCTATTTTTCACGTTTGTTTCAGAAGAGAAGAATTTGTGACGTAATCTGCGGATTTTCTCGTACGGTGGCATCAAAAATGATTTAGTTGGCAATTTGGAAGTATCGCAGGTCACGGGATGTCCACTGTCAAATATTTTTACTGTTAACATACACTACTGTACATAAGAATATCTCAATCTATAATTGGCTCAAACAGGAAATCAGCAATTGTTGTAAAATTAGTGTGTATTTTGAAGAAGTTTTAAGATACTTTAAGAACTCTGTAAAGATGGTAATTTTCGAATATTTTATTGAGGGACAATAACATTTTTATAGACTCTTTGTGAATGTGCGACTGCATCATTGTTTTTTTGTAATCGCCATAAATTTGCTTTTCAGAAACATGTTTTCATTAAAATCGTTGTCAGCGAAGCGGAAATTGCAAGACCACGGAGGTGTTCTCATTCTAGTGTTAAAAAAAATGATTAAGGAATGTAATCAAACTGGTGATTTAGTGTGATAAACCTATAAGTGGACGACCGAAAAAGCTTTCAGAAGGCGGTGCATACATTTCAAAAATAACTGCTCTGCGAAATTGAAGTCAGTGAGGAACCAGCACGGCATCCAAAAGAGGCAATCGGAACATTTGTATATGCATCCACTTAAGATATTTATAAAAAAAACTTGTGCTACGAGGATGTGTAGTTGTGCAAAAACAACTCAGAAGATGGGGTAACAAAGTAAAAAGATTAAAATATGGCAAATATCCTTTCTGAAACCAAGCATGGAGGTGGCAGTATTCAAGTGTCGAAATACATCTCATCAGAAGATGTTGATTAAAATAGAAGGCAAACTCAAAGCAGAAAAATATCGGCAAATCCTGAAACACATTGTTGGAATTGTACTTGGAATTAACATGATCAAAAAAAGACTGAAATAGCACCAAGAAATATTGAAAAATTATGGACACTGTTACAAGAAGAATGGTATAATATTCCTAATGATTTTATCGATAAAATACACTATTTTTTAATAAATTAAACTAATTTTTCATAGTTAATAGGTCCGGAAGTGTCCCCTAGCCACTCTTTCGGCAGCAAATAATAACATTATCCGAAAATTAAATTGATAGAAGAAAAATCTCAACTTTTGATGGAAAGCGGACTCTCTACGGTAATGCGTCAAGCACTCAAACCTCGCGTACCTTTTTATTTTATTGTTCGGGAACTAAATTACTTAGTCAAATACATCTTCACCCAAAGGCGATTTAAACTAAACAGGAAGATTGTCGTAGCGTCCCTTGGCTCCTTTCTAGACGATAGCATTTGTCAAAAATCACGGCCAATTTGGGCATGAATAAGATTAGTGTAAGATGGGTACCGCATCTTCTTTCTGCTCTCCAACGTGAATATCGGGTCGAATGTGCGCGCTCGTTTTTAAACATGTGCAGAGACGATCCGAAACAGATTTTGGAGTCCATTGTGACAGGAGATGAAGTAATGGTTCTGTATTATGATCCTCTATCCAAAAAAGGAATTGATGCAATGGCGGAAACCCGATGAACCTCGTCCCAGAAAGGCGAAAGTCGTTCAATCAACGAAAAAGGTGATGGCCACAATATTCTGGGATTGTGAGCGTATTTTACTCATTGATTACAAAGAGCGCAATAAATTGAGGGACAATATTCCTGCAAAACGTCGAGGAAAATTGACAAGAGATGTTCGATTATTGCACGACAACGCACCCGTCCATTTCACAAGCTGCTATCGGCGAATGCGGCTTTCAAGAAGTGGAACATCCACTGTGTAGTCCGGATATGGCTCCAAGTGATTATTATTTATTTTCTCATTTAAAGAAAGACCTTAGGAGGCGTCGTTTTAAGGACGATGGTGAGTTGCAAACAGCTGTAATACAACATTTTGAGGGTAAAACTTTAGATTATTTTTACAGTGGTATAAAGTTATTAATTGATCGTTGTAATAAATGTGTTGAGAGATTATATTTAAAAATAAAAATTGTTATATTTTACCAAGTTTATTTTTTCTGTATCAGGCCGAGATTTTATGGCGTCTTCCTTGCATATTTCCATTAAGAAAAACGAATTTTTAACTAATATCATCAACATTCGAAATTCAAATGTTATTCTATATTAATGTTCACAATTAATGCGAAAAAATATACAACTTTGGCAAGTTACCGATTCTGTTACTTTAAAAGCAAGGGAGATAACAATAGTACCGATTTATTTTCAAATATTTACAACAAGGTGGGCGGTACAACCTAACATCCCCACCACAATGTTCTTTGTTCTGTTAGACACGTAACTAATAAATCGATTTTGGTTGTTAACTTATATACCGCTTTAGTAACAAATTCTCTGTGGTGCCCAGCAAAACCTAAAGTTTCTCAACCAAATTTAACAATTTAAAAAATAAACTATTTATAAATTAAAGAAAAGGAGAACATTACATTAAAAGAACAAAAAGCTACGCCTACATTAAGATATCATACACTGATAAAAAGCAATTTTAATCACAAATACGTGTATTTATGTTGATTAATGAAACGGCTGTTTCTAATTAGAAACAATGTAAAGATCTTTTTCGCCCTAAAGCACGTATACCCAACCGTAGGAACAATATAATTATATTATAATATATAAAAATTCATGCATACATACTTATCGTAGGAATTAATTAACTGGAATAAATGAATAATTAATTTTGTTTCTAATACACCTTGTTTCAACCAATATCTTCCATTTTCAACTCTTAGTGCAAGTTCTAGAAAATTCTTAAGACGTTTATAGAAGATTTAGCACATTATAAATAATACAAAAAGGATAGCATTGTACAGAAATGTCCCCTTCACTTTTCTAGACAAAGTCGAGAGGTAATATCCTTGGAAAGTAATTTTTTCCTTATTGCCTTAAACGGTATAAGATAAATACAGTCTAAGTACGTCGGGGGAAAGATTAGGCTGGTTTAAGATATTGAGATTATCAGGAGAACCTTTTCTAGTTATAAACCATTCTTTGAATGCACAGTCACATACATACACATTATATGCATTCAAGACAATCAATGGAAAGGAACAGTAACGCATAGTAACGACCAAATTAGACCTTTTATACCTTGTTTAGTATCTAGTGAATTATAATTAACATTTTAGGTGTAATAACCGATAAAATATTTTATCTCAAGCGTAATTTTGTTATTACAACTTAATTTATTAGGAAATATTTCTACAGTTTATAAAATGAATTCAATCTTTTGCTATAACACCTTGTTTCTACCCCCAATTTATATCATTAATCAATTACTGCAAGCAGACATTTTCCAGGTTTGTTCTACTAATTTTGCAGTTCTTTTTCTTTTTATAAAAAACTACTTAGTAAGCTAACAACAATATTCTCGGCACACTCCGCACCACACAAATTACTAACTCGGAAAGGCCGTTTCGAAGACACGCGGGTCTTCATCTTCAGCCGCGTACCGATTGATGTGAAGAAAAGACGGAAAAAAGTCTTGCCACCACAAAACGCAAGACATGTGGCCCCCATCCCACCCTAATAAAAATAAAAATCGAGTGGGACAACGGTTATGTCTTTCCTATCCGTCAAATTTGTGTACTTTCAGCCTATACCCTTAAAACTAAAGACTAGACAACGCGGAATAAACGAAAGGACCGACGTCTCTTGTTATAGCACAACCATATATCAAAGACCTCTTTACCGTAATAAATCGAAAAGACAGGAAAAGTGTAAAGGTCCCTTCTCTTTATTGATTATGTTTACATTCTTATTTATGTAAATAGTCTCATAGGCGTGCGTGCAGTTCAAGCAGCGAAATCACGGTTTTAAACAATTTTAGGTTTTCTAATTTAATAGATATTAAATCCGGTATCGTTTATGTGTTGTGCTACACTTGACGCTTCTATCTTCCCGTACTTGTAACACCTGATGTGTTCATTGAATCTAATACCTATCGCTCGTTTCGTTTGACCAATATATTTCTCTAATGTCCGGTTTATCTTTTGGATTGCCAGGAAGGTTTTTGAGTGTATTTCGCTTCGTATCAAAAACTAACTCCTAATACTAGGAGTGGAAAAATATGGCAAAAAAAGGATCTGCAGTTCTAAGAGAAATGTCTAACACTTCATCCAAAATCATTAATCGTTTCAATCTTAAATGCGATCCTAGTCTTGTCAAAAAATGAGTCGCAAATTCAGGCAGTCTTAAATATCCAAAATGCATGCAAAAACCACAGTTACAAAAACGCCATGTTGACAACAGCTTAAGATTCGGGTGGAGGATCGAAAATAGCTTGGGCGGCACTTAAAAAATATATTAAATCTGAAATTGCCTTTGTTCAAAGAAGAATGAATGCAGTTGCCTGTAAGGAGTAATTAGAAAGCTCCTTTTTACCCTTTACAACTCTCAGTGATCACTAGTTTATTTTTCAACAAGATAACGCTCTAATTCATACAGCTGCGTCTACTAAAACTTGATTTAAAGAGTTTGGGGTGCCCTGGCCGGCTTTAAGTCGGGATCTAAACACTATGGAGAACCTATGGGGTATTATAGCAAGAAAAGTTTACGACTTAGAGAAGCCTTCAATCGAAAATGGTCTAGAACTTAAAAATCGAATGCTAACAGCCTGGGTTGAAATCCCTAAAAAAACTCTTGTCAATTTAGTAAACAGTTCGCCCAATTGATTACTATCTATTATTAAGAATCATACAAAATGGACCAAATATTAAATTAAAATTAAAAATAATCTTGAATTTATACTTTTTCAAGCTACTGTGGCTACGCCACGATTTATGATATTAATTTATAGCTGAATTTCTATGTTTTTTTTTTGTAAATATATTGAACATTAATAGATTTTGTTATTCAATTTCTAGACGTCTACAAAATTCTACCTGGGTCTATAATTATTCACAGCACTGTAGTTGAGTATTCAAAATAAACTACAACTCTAATCAGAGGCGGCTAGTGATGACGTAAATGGGAGGTTAAGGGCAACGCTTCGATTTCAAATACAATGTACACGATATACAACGGAAATACATGAGGGAATCGAAGCCTTGCACTTGATCTGCTATTTACATCACCACCAGCCGCCACTGACTTTAATCAATATTGCTTGCAAAAAAAGTTTATTACAATGAACATATTAATACTGCTTGATTTTCGAATTTTTGAATACCTTGAAAACACCAAGACAATAACTCTCCAGGGGACGGCAACCTGCGACTCCGAAGCCGCACGCGACTCTTTTACTGCATAATTACAGCTGCCTTTAATTTAGTAAATAATATTCGTGTAACAAAATGAAATCTTAAATTCAAGTAAAGGAAAAAGATAACTCGTAAATTTCACTTATAGTGGTAAATATGAAATCGGAAGTTAGTGAGATATTTAAAAAGTTTGGAAAGGAAAACCAGTAAAATGGAGTTCAACATTTGTAAATCTTAAAAGTTAATCAGAAAATTTAGAGAGGCAGGAATCTACTTTTACTGCACAACATAAATGAAACTTGACGCACCCTTTTTATGAAGTACAAATTTAAATGTTATTATTCATACAAGGTAAATAAATTATAAAATATTTGAAATCCCAGCTTACTGTTTGGCCGAATAAAATTGTGAATTTACATGGAAGAATGTTTAAAATGGAGTATTTTTTACTTTAATAACTATATTTCAATAAAATAATGTAACTTCTTTCTTAGCCGTCCTTGTAACTAGTTTAAAAATTAAATTTTGATTTTAGCGGCTTTGTTGATATAAATTTGTCAAGGGTTCATAACAACAAACATTTTTAACGTATCCACAAATTTTTGTCTTCTTCAGAAATGTATATTTTTTTTTCTTTAAAATAAAACTTGTCAACAAACGCAACACTTTAAAATTCTTTTTTTAACAATAAAATTGTACATGTTATATTGTTGCGATCGTCTTTTCGATAACTGACAAAATGTTAATAACAATTATTGTATATCTAATCTAATACAAAATCCAACAAAAATCAATGTAACATTTTGTTTAAAAAAAAATTTAAAGTGTTGTGTTTGTTGACATGTTTTGTTTTAAAGAAAATACAACATACATTCCTGAAGAAGACAAAAAAATGGTCGAAACGTTAAAAATGTTTATTTTTATGAACAATGCAAAAATAAATTCATTTTAACAAAAAAAAAAATATCTTGAACTTTAAAAATAATTCAAGTTACTGACTTGTGGCTCGCTAAGTATTATTTTGGAAAATATAATTTTAAAAATGGCTCTTTACGAAAAAGAAAGGTTGCCGACCCCTGGTCTAGCTAATAAATGCCTTCTATCAAGCGAATCATATTTAAATTAAATCGTAAAAAACAAATAATATTTCATATTATCGCCAAAGATATTTAAAGCCACACAATTCAGCAACACAAACCACAAAAAAAGAACCATAAAATGATATATCTAACAAAAATTTTAACAAGTAAATATCACAGCGAGATAGGCAGAAAGAACACATAGAAATAATGTCAACAACCTATCACGCAAATTTTTCCGCACGCCATTCATTATATGAATAAACAAATCATTTTATTTTTATGCCCGATGTTCATTTTGAAGAAATAAGTAAGGGTAAGTAAGGCTACAAAACTTGGAAACTTGTAACCGTAATTTGTAAGTTATAAAATTACCGTTGTTTAAAACTTGAAAATTACGAAAAGTAAGGTTCCTAAGTGAAAACCTTGAGGCATCCCGAATACAAAACAAATTGACGAAATTCACTACTATTTAATAAAATATGTTAACCCACTGATGCCTAATGTGTGATTTAACATGCGTATAAAATTTCTAAGCATATAGTGTGTGATTGCTAAGGCTGGGAATAATAATAATAAGGCTCGAATATTCGAATTGAATAATACTGAAATAAGTTTGCAAAAAAAAAATTATGCATCCCAGCCACATCTACTCCTTCAGAAAGAGCACTTTCTAGAGCTGGAAATATTGTCACTGCAAAACGTTCCTGTTTAAAAGGAGACAGTGTCAAGAAATTTTGTTTTTTAAGTCAAAATCTGTAAAAAAATAATTAATTTGAGTTTTTATTCTTTTTTTTTGCTTCGTTTCATGCATTTTGTTTGTTTTCTCTTACATCTTTATAAGAAATAAATTTGTATTTTTTACTATTCCTAAATATACATACACTATCGTTCATGGAAGTTCGGGCAAGCAAAAAAATGTACGGAAGTCAAAGAAAATAAGAGAAATATTAAATGGTCATGTATTTAATACTTACTTACATGATTTTACATAACACAAATCTATTAAAAAGGAAAAGTTAGTGTAATACAAATAATTTAAATCCGATTTTCATCGGAAAATCCACCTTTTGCCTTTAGGACTGCTGCCACTATTCTCGGCATCCGATTCACTAATTTTGCTAATGTTTCATTGGGCAAGCTTGTCCATACCACCTGGAGAATGGTCCACAAATGTTCCTTCGGTTTTGGACACTTTTTCCTAACACATCGGTCTAATTCCTCCCATAACAACTCTATCGGGTTCAGATCGGGGGACTGTGGCGGCCATTCCATAATTTTTAGGGTTCTTTCATTTTCTTCTTGCTGCAGGTAATCTGTGCACAATTTAGATTTATGTTTGGGGTCATTGTCCTGTGTAAATTCAAATCCACGACCAATTAATCGGACTCCTGACGGTATGGCATTTTCCTCCAGGATTTTCCGATATTATTCTTTTTTCATTATGCCCTCAATTTTGAGCAAGTCCCCTGTTCCGATTAAGGAAAAACGACCCCAAACCATTACAGATACGCCTCCATGCCTCTTAATCTGCGTACGAAAACTCTCCGTCTATTTCCAAAAACCGCAAACTTGGATTCGTCAGTCTATAAAACGCTTTTAAAATCGTCCACTGTCCAATCTCTATGAGCTTCTGCCCATTTCAGTCGTTTCAGCCTATTTCCTCTTCGGAGTAACGGTTTTCGACAAGCCACTCGCCCATGCAACCCAGCCTCTTTCCGCCGACGTTTCACAGTACTCACAGAAACTTTTGAATCTCGCTCATTATTGAATTCTGCAGCAATTTCTGTTGCTGTTAGTTTTCTATTGCGCTTACTAATTATTTTTATTCGTAAATCTTCCGCAGGAGTCGTTTTTCTTGACGGTCCTGGCCGATTACGATCTTGCACGTCACCGGTTGTCTTAAATCGAACTATAGTATCATGTACTGTAGATTTTTGTATTTTTAATTTATCCGCAATCTGTCTTTCTGCGTAACCTTGCTAATGCAAGGCAATAATAGCAGATCGTTTTGAAACAGCTAGAGGCTTTCCACGGGGCATTTTAAGCAGTCAAACCGAAATTATTTTATTTTTCACTTGCACAACCACAGATACTTTCACAATAACAATCTCTTCAGAACTACTGTGTTTACAAATGTTATAATACTTTATAAAGGGTATAGGAATATTTCCAGGTAACACGAGTGAATCAGCTAACCCTCCTAGGGATTATTATAAAGCTTTATTGTCACTGTAATTATTGTGGATTTCCAATATAATTATATATTTTATGATAACTATCTTATAATAGAATAAATACTACCTGGAAATTCGTAAAAGACTTTCAGAAAAGGTTAGTTTTAATAATTCCTCACAGAAATGTATATTATATAATTTTAAATTTTTTTTCCTAAACAGTTAATATAATTTGTCAGCTTGCCCGAACTTCCATGAACGGTACTGTATTTTTTTATTTTTTATATTATATATACAATTAAAAGAAATATATTTTTTTACATAAAACTTCCATTATTTATGTAATAATTTTCCCACTACATATAATAAATTAATATATAAATATTCTAATAAAATTCAAATATTCGAATATTATTAGAAATTCGAATAATTCGAAAATTCAAATAATTCCAAAACTCGAATAATTCGAATATTCGAATCATTTGATAATATTCGAATAATTCCCAAAAAATTTCCAAATTACTTTTCGAATAACATAAGTTAAAAATTCCCAGCTCTAGTAATTGCCTACCGTATGATATATATTAAAAAAAGTAATAAAAATGCGAAAATATGTATAAATAAAAAACCTCATTGGGGCATTAACATAACAATCAAGAACTAATTTTTAAAACATTTTTAATTTTACAAAAAAAAGTTACTCGGGCATTAAATGGTTAATTTACTTAGTGACAAGAAGTGAACCATTCCATTGTTAGTGAATTAGGAGTCTAACAAATTATAAACAACACCTGCCTATCGACAATTTACCAAAAATTAATATTATGTATTTGCGAAATTCATGGCACGGCCGCCATATGTGCGGGAGTTAATATCCATAAACAGATTTTAAAAACATTCAAGGAATTACAAACATCTCTATTTGGTGTTTATTACCTTCATCTAGAATAAAAACACATTTTTTATTACCGTCTTGGAATTTAAAAGAAGAAAATGCAAACAAAACAAAACGCAGATAAATTTAGATGATGTATTCCAGATATAACGAACTAAATATTTGTAATCTAATCATTTAATAAACGTAAAAGTAAATTCACTGCATAAGGTTAGCCAATTTTCAATTCAATACAATCTATGTATGTTATAGAAAATGCAGAAAGTGAAAGTTTAGCCCATGTAACATGTAATAACGAGAAAGTATTTTTTTATTATACACGAATTTCAAACTATCTATTAGGTAAGCTTTTTTTTTAATTTGAGCAAAATGATTAATAAACATCAATCATCATCATTGCTCTAAATAGATTTAAAAATCAATTCCTTGAATTTTATGGTAAATAATAAATAATACACGTAGGTAATTCTAGAACGTAATGGATTGATAAAAACAAAAATAATTCTAGGACATAGTAGGCGTTGGAAAAAAAAAACAGATAAACAGAAGCAGTTCTAAGATCTATTGATCTATTCTAGAACTTCCTCGTTGCTTAAAAGTAATTAAAATTTGTTAAAAATCTCTAGTTTTACGTCTGCCATTATATGTGTTGCTATTGTATATTTAAACTGTATACCGGTATATTTAAAATAGATGCCAAAAATTTGCAGAACAGTGATAATAAAAAAAAAAAAACAATAAGTTTGTTCAGCATCATCGTCAGCTGATTTGTATTTATAAATAATTTGATTGCATCACAAAAATCCAAAGTTTCAAGCCATTAAACTTTATTTTCAAATAAAAATGTTATGTCCATGCACTTTAGAACCAATGCAGTACATCAAGCTGGTGTAAGGTCACATTTACAAGGGAAAAAGGAAGTTATTGGCGCGAAAAATTCAGATTTCTTTCTTTTATGTTAACGTCATTACATATTACAGCCCTTTTTTTATTAGTATTGAATTAAATAAAAGCAACAAAAGAAATGCTAATATCTAGAAATTATGTTCCAATTAGAAATGGAATTCTTATTGAACGCTAACGATTGTAGTTGCTATTACGGAAACAGATGTTAAACTATCTTATAGGTGATCTTGAGATAGACTCGTAACCGGATCGCGGTATGGTTGCTAACAAAATATGTATTCCTTGTAAAAAAAGGAAGCATTTTTTCCCGTAATCTGTGCCAACCACGTCTGCATGTGAATCTAGTCCCAACGGATGATACAATTGCATTCATTACAAGTAACATTTTCTAGGTCTTACAGTTATAGGTTGCATTACTCACCTTTGCGTGTGACCTTTTGGTCCCTGGCTACACACGGAGGCCCGAGCTCAAAACGTCCTATAATTCATAAATTATGTCAATCACGATACTGTTTTTGATAATGTTTTATAACCTTAAAGTAATGACATTTTCTCTATTACGTTTCGTTTTTTTTCTACAATACAAAAAACATTTAAAACTAATCGATTGCCGAGTGTCAAAACCGAACGATCATTTTCACCAGTATCTACGAGACGAAATTTTCGTTCCAATACGACAAATACGAATCCTCCTTACTGGATCAATGGCACTGTCGCGATATTAATCCGTTTTGCAAAAATTTATAACAAAGAATTTGCGACATTACACTCGCGATCACGGCTAAACAGAAATTATCCCCGGACTGACATAAAGTAGTTGTAGTAGTGTGTGTGTTGTAGAGTAAGTACGATACAAGCAGGTAATTATTGAAGGATATCTTACTTTTCTACGCTGCAATCACATATCCAAGTTTGTGCAAACGCTAACACTACCGCTAATTCTAATTGGAAAGAAACTGTACGAAAAGTAAAACACATAAAGAAAAGTATTTCACATTCACCTACGTTGCGCCTGATGCATGTACTTTTGCGAAATGCAAAGTATAAATGCGAACAACGACATCTACCTAAGTAAATATCGTAGGGATTCGGAACGCATCTGATACTAGCGGGAAATTCAAACAACATAAAGAATTTTAATACGGATTTTCCTATTTGAATGTATTTATCATGTTTTTATATGAAGTAATCTCTACATTTTAAAATCTCATTCTTTTATAAATTAATCTAATTTGAAATTAATTGAAAATATGTACTTCTGGACAAAATTAATGCACCAATATAATAAATATCAACATTTACATTTTAATTCGTATATGTCTACAAAGAATGTTAATTGTATGCTTTGGACCTTTCTTGACAATTCAACAAACAAGCTGCAAATATATTTTTTGCTAAAAGCAAACAGTTTTCAAAATAAACGAATATCACGTATATCTTTTAAATATTATTTTTAAAGTCATTGTTACAACACTCAAAAAAAACGTCAAAATGAGCTCATAAGAATTGTCTTAGATTTTTATGAAAGCTATCACTTTCATAAAAATCTGATACAAGCGATACTACTGTAACATTATCCATTTTAAACATGTCTTGTAAAATATGACAATTAAATAATTTAATGTCAAATTGTCTGCCAATGGTGTGCAGTGCCTAATTATTAATAATAATAATTTCCCATTAATGTAATACGGTTTTCATTAAAAATGTTTATATTTAAAAATAATCTGATATATTTTTTGCTAAAAGCAAACAGTTTTTAAAATAAATGAATATAACGTATAACTTTTAGGTTAAATATAAAATGTTATTTTTAAAGTCATTGTCACAACATTCAAAAAACGTTAAAATGAGCTCATAAGTAGAGTGAGCACTTTTTAAATTTCGCTGGTAGTTCCGGCAGTAAAGTATATATTTGTCTGTATTTCGTTAAGAAATTGGCGTATATGTCACTTATTGCCGGAACTACCAACTTAAATCATCCGCGAAATGTTAAAAGTGTCCGCTCCGCTCATAAGAGTTGTCCCAGATTTTTGTGAAAGCGATAGTAGATAATTATGCGTCGTCTAAAACGGCCTTTACGTTAAGAAGTTGGCGAATATGTCCTTTATTACCGGAACTACCACCTTCAATCATCCGCCAAATTTCAAAAATGCCAACTCTACTGATAATTTTATTAAAATTAAATTCTAACAATGTAATTTTTCATGGAATACACTTCTAAATAATCCAATTTGTTACTTTTCATTTAGTTTCCATTAATTTATTTCATATAAAAGACACCGTTTTGTAATTTAATTTATTGGTGCATTAATTTTGTCCAGGAGTGTATATAGTGCCACCGTGATATATTTAAGTGGTACAAAAGTAAAAACGTTCGTCATGATGACAAACCAGATTTTTTCAAAACAAATTAAATTTTTCGTAGGAATCTAGAAATAAAAAATTATTTTTGTATATCTTTTACTAACAACTTCGTTTTAGTCATATTTTACAAAAACAAAACGCAATGCTGATCTATAAAACAACTTTGAATTAATAAATTAATTGCTTATCAATTGTTGTTTACCTCTACAGATTGTGATTATTTTTGACAATTTGTCACATCAATCCAAATGGAATTAGACACTCTTCTAAATACAATAGAAACAATAGGACATTCTGGTCAAGTTATAAGTACTGAAGAAGGTATTATTCTATACAATTCATTATTATTATTACAAAACGAGAACCATTTCCGAAGAATCTACTTCTGGGGTAGAATTTGTGGTATTGAAAAGGATTATTTTATAGCGTACGGATACGTCAAAGATGCTTTGCTTGGCAGGATTTTTTACTATAGCACCAACTGTATTGATTGGGGACTTCTACCGCAACCAACTGAGCAAGGAAAACAGTTAACTCCTTTATGCATTACAAAATTTCAAGGAGATCCAGCTTTGGTTACTGACATTCTCCTTGAAAAAGACGAGACTGCCACCGGCGAAATTTTGCATGCACCTCAAATTAGGCGGCTTAAAGAAGAAGATAGATTATCGTGTACCATTCATTTGATCAACGAAGAAGCGGTGATAGTACCGCGTGGCGCTTTGTTCAAACGACCTGATGGAGTTGTTGTTGAAAATTTAAGTTTCCAAGGATTGGAAAGATTAGAAGCCGTAGAAGTAAAAAGCTATTTACACTATAGAAATCCAAGAGAAAAATGGAATACCAACTTATTAACGCGAAGTGATTACAATTATGCCATAGATTTTTTAGACACCATCGATACCGATGTTCCGGAAGGATGTTGGGTTATTCAACTTTCTGCTGGTGGAATTTTAGCAGTTTTAAAATCGCTGTATTGGCCTGGTTTAATTTTCTATAATAAAATCGGTACTCCTAAATATGGCTACATATATTTTGGAAATGGGAAAAAATGCATGGATATACCGTTTATGTTGCCATTATTTTGATAAATATTGTTATTTATATTTAAATAAAGGATAAGAGAACAATTCTTTAATTAAAACTGATTTCTTATATTTATTACTTTCTAATCTAAAGCCTGTTTTACACGCCGTGATTTATTGATCAATTAATTGAACAAATTGATCTTCGATTTTATCGTACCGTGTAAAACAGCAAAAATCGGTATGATTTCTTGAACAACTTATCGTACAATTAATTGAATTGAATAGGACATGCTCTATTTTTGCCAAGATTTTCCGACGATTTTTCACTAATTTTTCTCTTGTAATACCAACCTAGTAACAGAAAAGTGCTCACCAATTTTGTTCAGTGTTTTTAAAGTAAAGTGAAATTAAATTTCGAAAAATTAGGACGATTATGATGTAATGGATATTGTGAATTAACTATATAACTGAAGTAACTTTATATATCTGTGCCTGTACCAAAACTGCCAAAACGTTGGACAAATGCTGATTGCCAATCTATTTTTATATGCAGCCGAAACTTACCTGTTTAATAATTCTCCCGTTCAGCTATTAGCGAAACTAAACGAGTATTCACGATTGTTAAAAAATTGTTCAATTTATTGCAGAACGTAAAGCGCCATATTTCTATCGATTTCTTGGCCAAGAACTTGTTCAATTAATTGGCCAATAAATCGCGGCGTGTAAAACCGGGTAAGCTAATCTCATTTCTGAACGCAACATTTAGCAAATTTAAATGATTATATCCATGTTTTTGGGATATTGTGGTTTTAATTGCATTAAAAATCGATTAAAATAATAATATACTCTCTTCACATAACATATTAACTGTATAATTTGGAATAATTTGTGATTACAAACGATTCTATAACCGCTTTCTGCCATTTGCATAGTGATGAACGTAGCCTATGCTATATAGTTGTCAGTTCTTTAACAAGCGTTAGGTTATGTATTGTTTGTATAGAATACATTTAAATATTCTCGTTACGTTTAAGTATAAACATTTTATATTGCAAAATGGAGATGAACGTCGAGACTGCGGTACGCGTGTGTCCCATTCAGTGCAATAACGGTGATATGATTTGTTTACAATCGAACATATACAATAATACGATACAACTGGGTAACTCGCAAACGTATCCCGTAAATTATGCCTTACCTATCGATTGCAATCAGAATACTCTATTCACCACGATAATATCACCTCACTTAAATTACCTCTTTGAAGGTTGTGATGTTTCAATTGTGACAATAGGACAATCCGGAACAGGGAAATCGTATACTCTCATTGGACCTGGATTGAATTTTGCGTTGAGCGAGAGTGAATATGGTATTATCCCCAGGTTTTTACGTGCTCTATTTTCCAAAGTATCACTATATAAGGAGCGAACATGGGCTATTCATATAACTTGGTCGCAGATTTGTGGGGAAAACGTTCAAGATCTCTTAGGCGCTGGGAGTGTCGAGTGTGCAAATGTAAGTGATGCTTTTCAATTAATACAATTGGGAATGTCAAATTTAGCTCCCAGATGCGCGCATACCTTATTTACTGTTACGTTGGAACAACAATGGATGGTCGACGGAATTGTGCAACATCGTATATCGACAGCAAGCTTTGTTGACTTAGCTGGGAGTGAAAAGATGTTAGTTTTGGATAGTAACGGGTTAGCTCAAAGTATTCCTACAGATCCAGGCCTTTTAGCTTTACAAAGATGTATCATGACACTTACTGAGTCTTGCAATTCCCAGTACAATATAGTTCCCATGGTACCATATAATCAATCGGTACTTTCAACATTATTAAAAGATTCTTTCGGTGGGCGAGCTAAAACATTAGTGATTTGTTGCATTTCTCCATTACTGCGGGATATTTCCGAAACATATTACACGATGCAGTTCGCAATGAGAGCTCAAATGATTAAAAATATTGTAACGGTTAATTCGTATACTACACAAGATATTCACTCAGAAAATTTAGATGTATTTGGCTTACAATTTGCTGCAAATCAACTCTTTAAATTAGTAACAAATGCAGAGGAATTATTTCAAAAATTAGTTGTTAACGGAACGCTCTCAAAAAATGATATCGAACAGATCTCTCAATGGCTAACGTTAAAACAAGAATGCGAGGAATGCCTTAGTGAAACATCTGAACCACATCGCTCATTGGAAAGGATAGAGGAAGAAATTGAAGATAGTTACGATAGTTCAGAAAGTGAGAATTTTGGCGAAGAAGAGACTCAAAGCATCCTAGAACGTCTCGATATATTTATGGACAATTTCCGAATTACCACTGATCTTCTTGTAGCAAAAGTGAGTGATTCTTCGGACAGACAAGTTAAACCGTCTGTAAGGGAAAGCATTAACAGTTCATCGAATAGTGAATACCATTCGAAAGGTGCAAGAGGTCGTAGAAATAGCATCCACTCTGCAGATGAATTGTCTCCTGCTATATCAGTTAGTACTCCATCTAAGATTGCTGAAGAGAATTTGGTACAGGAGGGACAGGATAAAAAATGTTTGAATATGAATCTGGAGACAAAACAGAAGTTTTTGAAGCAGATTTTGTTAGATTTGAATGGTTATGATAAGCAAATAAATGAACTGGAACATACAATACAGGTGAGATTGCTTTTTTTTTTATAAGTTGTGACTAGTGTTCCGATTCGAGATACAGATTGTATACCAAATGACCAGTATGGCTGAATTTTTCAAAAGTATCTTTTTATTGTATTACCAGAATATTTTTGAAGAGTAGCGCCATCTTCATGTTGAGGCTTGAAATTTATCAGACAACCTTCGTGTTATCGATTTTAACATTAATATAAATGGGCTCTCGCGTCGGGATACTAGCCAGTCAAGCCACAACCTTTTTTATTGTCATTCAATAGTTTTTCCAATCCATAATTTTCTAAATAGCAATTTAACATCTAACGGTAACATCTAACATCTCCACAGGTTAAAGAAAAACTGTTAGAACAGCTAAAACGCCATAAAGACACCAAAATTTCAGCCCGAGAAAAAATCGAACAAAAATGCGAGGAATTAAAAACAATTTTGCAAGAAGCCGAATCTAAACTAACTACAGCGCAAACTCAAAACAACCATTACCTAGAACAGAAACACCGCCTTGAAGTCTCAGAAATTGAGCAGAAACTCAAAGACACGGAATCAATAAAAGGAATAACTGAAGATGGTAATAGAAAAACAATGGAGTTAGAAAATAGCTTGCACACATCAAAAAGACAGTTGGAAAAGTTAAAGAAATACAAGAGAAAAGAGGAAAAGAAAAAGAAAGCGTTAGAATCTCAACTTGCGGAAGAATCTCGAAGTACAAAGAGCAGAAAATCCGGCACTTTGTCTAAAGAATCCAATCAGAAATTAGATTCATCGGGAAGTAAGAGTAACGAAAATCTGGAAGAGAATTCCAACGTTCTGGACGATAAATTGGAGGGCTTAAGGCATGAAATTAGGAATTTGCGAAAGACCAGGGAGTTATTATTGGAGCAGAGATGTAAATTTGACACTAAGACAATTAATAAGCAGATATTAGACGAAAGTGAAGAACGTAAATTACTTCAGTATGAAGAAGCAATCGAAGCTATAGACTTAGCTATCGAATACAAGAACGAACTAATGTGCGGGAGATCCTTAGAGGACCTCATTTCAAATTCCCATCAAGAACGAGTAGATCAAATGCTGATGGAAAGACTAATGAAACTAAACGACCAGGAAATGCGGGCCCTGCTGTATAAATACTTCGACAAAGTGGTAGATCTTAGAAGCAGCAGCAAGAAATTAGAAATGCAAGTCGTCGATATGGAATGTCAAAACGAATGCTTGATAAATAAAGTGCAAGGATTGAATCACACGCTCCAACAGGTTAGATTGGAAGCCGAACGAAGGATCGTCTCTCTTCAACAGCAACACGAAGATAAGCTGCACGTAGTGATGCGACATCTGGCGAACGAAGGCGAAAACGGTCACGTTGTCTCGAGAGTCTTGGAAAGATCCAAGCAAACTGCTTTAGCGATGCAAGTCGCCGGAGCTAGCGGTAAACATGTTGATAAGAGCAGTTTGATTGCTAGATTTACGAGATATGCAAGGCATGAGACGGTTCCGAGACAATTGCAAGTCGTTAGTACACCTCCTCAGACTAAAGTAACGAGGCAAAAGAATAAATTGATTATTCAACAAAGCAACAAATAAAGAAGGAATCTCTTAACATACAAAAAAGCCACCAAACGATAGCCAAAAAAAGGCTAAAAAATTATGATAATTACAGATTTTGGACTTCATCCGAAGTAGAATTGAATTGGATGGATTCTGACATAACAATGCCACATTGAGGGATCTTTTTGGGGAAATGAAGACTATATGTATGATTGCTTCTTACTTAACACCATTTTCATAAATATAATAGCTTAGACAATAGAGATATTTCCTTTTTCTTGAAATTCAATCTGTAATATAAGAATTTATGCACTGGTATTGATAAAAAAAATGTAGAAAGGAACACGTTTACACGAAAGGTGTCGGCACACTCTGCAGCACGAATTGATTAATTTATTCTGGAACACGTCTTCGAAATTGTCAATCGCATAATTTGCGCTATTTTATTCTTACGAGTAAAACATATTTAGTATGGGAAAGGAAGACAAAATGGTACCTTTAGTAAAAATATTAATTTATAGAAACATTATAATCTTTACGACAATTTCAAATACATCTACCAACTTCCACAGAGGTACGCTGATGAGCCGTAAGGCGGCGAAACGCGCGTCTGTAGATGGTGGTTATTGGTAGTTGGTTTAATTATTATTATAATCTTTATTGATAACATAAAATCTATTATATGAAACTAAATTCGTTCTTTAACATAATAATTGTTTTAACATAACAAACGTTAACATTAGATATGGTTTAGAAAGTGTTAAATAAAATACAATTCTTGTTCCATACTGCCCGCACGTGAAGGTATAATGGCATCACAAAGAAGGCGAAACAGACCGTAGCAAAAATAAATCAAAATAACAAAATGTCTAAACTAAACACATTTCACAGGTGAAAACAGCCTCATCGTCTTCATCTTCAACAGCAGCGCATGAACACTGTTTATTGCATTGTATCTAATCTTCTGTCGATTCTGTATATAAATGATCATAATACAATTGACATCATCTTCGTCTCCGGAAGAATCATGCTATTGTTTGGTTTTATCGTCATTTTCAATCTTTTCGTTTTTTTTTCTAATTGTTTCCAATATGGTGATGATGTTAAAATAGCAGTTTTGCCTCTCGCACATAATTCTTTTAAGTTGTGTTCTTGGAATTAGCATAATTTCATCTGGTGACAAGAAAATTGCTTTCCTTCAAAGAATTTATTTCACGGGGTACACGAAGTCGTAAGTGGTTCATCGTCAGAGTCGCTGTCTTTATCTATTGGATCACTTAGATTTGAGTTGTCTGAAGGAACCGATTTTGAAGAGCATGGCTGAGGTTCGTCTATAATTTTTCTATATTCTTCTCCATTCTCTTGATCGTATTGTATGATGTTCGTTGTATCTGCTGCTATAAAATCAGCTTCTGTACATAAATATGTTAGGATCTGGTGGCCATATTCCTGTCGCACGGAAAGAATTGTGTGCAGTAATAATGGTTGCTGATTTCTCTAAAGCTTTGTCAACCAGTTCCGCAATTTGGAATTGTATAATTGCTTGTCCCGGATTTGTTCTTAGCCACTGCTTTGTAGCATTTGAGTAGTAGGAGAATAATGATTTCATAAAACCTACATCGAAAGGTATAGCTGGTGTGTACAAAATAAAATAATATCCATACCATGCTCTCAAGCTAAATTAATAAGATCTAAATTTTTGGTGTGACTTGTATGGCCATCTAACAGTAGCAACACTAGAATACCTATAGAAGTTGTAGAGAACGTAATACATTTTTGAAACCATTTGGTGAAAATGCCCTTTTGAATACATCCGCTGTAACACCACACGTGAAAAAATCACATTTGAAAAATTGAAAGTTTAAGGTTGTTTTTTATTTACCGTTCTTTAGTCTTACTTTAATCACTTTGTTATTTAAGGCTCTTCTGATTGTATCTGACATCGTTGTGATGAAATTTCTTCCTTCTAGAGCTATTATATAAACTATCTTTTTGGAAAAATTCCAAACATTGGGTTTATATTCTTCTTTCATTGTGTCACCTAGAGTTGTTGAATTACAGATCATAAAGCATATCTTTTGTGGCGATAAGTGTTGAGAAATTAAATTTATAACAAACATACTAGCGTTGGAAAGGATTCCTTTATAAGCGCCGGTTCCATATATACAGCGATTATCGTTGCCGTCTATGTGTAAGCACGCCCTCCTCACTCTTCAGTTTTCCCAGACACACACCAGATGTTAGTCAGTGAGTCAGTCGCTTATCATACGTGCTTGAGGTATGAACTCGGCTTCATTTCTGATTTCAGGAAATACGTAATATATTTTATTTGATTTTTATGGTATTGATAACATTTCGTCGTTCATTATAGAATCTCTGATTATAGAATAACTGGACTACATGTTTCCGTTTCCAAATATTCAATATATTAAACGTTCAAATAATAGAAAATGCATAACGAAAACATACATTTTGAAGTCTAAGTTGAATTCCAAAACAAAAACATGTTTTCTAAATCAAATTAATGGAACTTTATATCAAAATGAATCGTATTTGTATGTGTAAAAAATCAATTGAACATATTACGATAGATAATGGATAGATATTTAAATAAGCAGTCATTTAACGACTTCCTAGAAAGAACATAATTAAAAAAAAATAATAATAATAATAAAGAAATAAACAAGGGGTATGACGCATCACTTGACTACAGTCTATCGCGATTCTCTCATGGTAGCGATTAGATTATTACTGATACTGATTCATTCCCGTCGCGCTACTCTCGCGAGCAAATTTTGCAACAGGGCGACTCACTTTATTACGGAACTTTCTAAAACGGTGTATCCCCGTTAAAAGACACTTGTGAAGCATAACGCGAACTCTATACTAACTGTATGATACAAACCAATTTCTCATAAACAAACCATGATTTTACATGTCCCTTTTGAGCTTTTATTGCGGAGCATAACTTCCTGTATTACAGATTCAATTTTCAAAAACAAAGTCTATTCGCGCGCCATATTTTACAGATATTTATATTCGACGCATAATTACTGCCAGTATACTCATAAATTTTATTCAATAAACATTGTAGTAGTCTTCCTTCTCAAAGGAATAAGTAAACAAAATGATAATAAGCGATATCAAAGTACACCTTGTTCTTGTGATAAAGATAATTACGTAATATATTTATATTTAGGATAGTTTTGGTTATTGCTATGTTGCTATTGGATTTAACATTATTAACATGTGTAAGAACGTGTAGGATAGGTGTTCTAAATGTAATGAAAGAGACAACAAATGTTACTTGAGTTGAATGGAGTTTTTGGATTAGTGCCTATCTTTCTGAATACGGTAAAATGTGGAACCTGTATTTGTAGATACTTTTGCAGTTTATTAATGAAGGTTTTAAGATGTTTGAAATTGGAAACAACATTTAGAGCACTTGTGTGTGCACATAGATCACAATTTGAAGGCGAATATTTTAGGAAAATATTAGGATTCGTTTTAACTAAGAAAAAAGGATAAAAAAAGGGAATTTGTATAATTGAATCTTGATTGACCGCTTTTTGTTGTTAAACCAGCGATTCTCAACCTGTGGGGCGTGCCTCCCGGGTGGCGTGATAATATTAAATGGCGAGTGCGAGCATTAATTAATTATTATTATATTTTTACTGAAAGAAAAGTAATAAAATACATTCTGACACAATAAAAAATAAAATACACATTTACACTGATATAATACACTTACAAATAGGATTATATCAGTACTGCATAATTTATTCAATAATGAACTTATCAATACCAAATTAAAAGCAAGTTTAATAATTATTAGTGACTCCCTTTTCGAAAAAAGGTTTAATGTTACAAATTGACACCCTCAGTTCTTTTTCTAGAGATCTGTATTTTGTCTTCAAAGCAGCCACCGTAGAAAATCCGATTTCGTAAAGGTAGGATGTTGAAAATGCTCTTGTTTTCAGTGCAGAAAACTCATCACCCACTCCTGTTTAAAATTCAAAGAGTGATTTATTACTAAATTGCCTTTTGATTTCGCCACTTCCCGTGACGTCTATGAAGATTTCTTCTTCAGCAGGTGAGAGAGCTTCGGGAATGTTTTGAAATGGGTCCCTAACCCACTCGTAACTTCTTATCAAGTTGGTAAGCAAGAAAATACTTTTTAAAATTCTCTGCCAGCATGGCCAAATGATTTTCAATGGTTAAAAAACAACTTTCACAAGTTGTTCTTCAGCCTTGTAAGTTTTAACACATTCCTCTACATTTGGAAACATTTCTAGGTTCTTTTACTTTACATTTCTACTCTACAATTCCATTTTCTACAAAAAGCATTAACTTTATCATTCGTATCCAACATATGTGTGTTTGTTCTTTGGAGTTGAAGATTTAATTTCTCGAATATGTCCACCAAGTATCCCAATTTCATCACAAATATCATGATCATCAAATCATCTCGAAATTTCCCGGATTCCGGTCGGTTTTCCTCTTCTAGAAAAATGGCGATTTCATCTCCTAATTCATAAACACGTTGCACGTGATAACCATCTTGTCTCGCAATAAAATAGTAACAATGAATGTACTGTACCTACGTCTTTACAAAGTGCAGAAAAAATTCTTGATATTAGGGATATAATTTACTACGGTTACAATCGTCGTTAGCACAATCCAGGACTCATTTCTTTGGAAACCAGAGCTTCTCTGTGGATCATGCAATGTGTCCGGATACGCTGTGGAGATTTTTGTTTCACAAGTGCTTATATACTTGGGAATCTTCCAGATATTGTACGAACACCATCGGTGCATATTCCGACACAATCTTTCCACTCTATGTTTTCCTCGTTTACAAAATCATTTAAGATATAAATAATGCAAGTGCTGTTGCTTTGAGTTCTATTGGTCTGTAGATAAGTAGTTCTACTGCTGACATATTATCACAAAATCGAACATAGGCAATTAAATGATTATTACTATCTGTTGTCTTATCAAGCTGAATTGAAAATTTGCCACGCAACTTCCCGAAAAGCTGATGCTGTACATCTTCAGGTAATTCGTCAGACAAGAGTATCATTAAAATTATCAATCAAAATTATTTCCAAACGTAGTTTCTACAATCTCAATTGCAGCTGGCAGAATAAGCTCTTCACTAATGGTGTGAAGCTTTTTACGTCTGGCTATTTAATGTGAGACTTTGTAAGATGATTTTTGCGTTTCAAATGATTTTAACTTTAATTCGAAGAATTGTCGGGGAGGCGATGAGAATTGTGGTTGAAGATTGGGTCACCAATGCTAAATGGTTGAGAATCACTGTGTTAAACGACAACAAGTAACAGTGGTGATTCATTTTTTATTGAAATATATTTTACCAGCATACTATATTGTCAATAAAAACATCTTAACATCTTTCCTGAATATTCGCCTGGCCATTTTTAGAACAGTATTCTTGTAATAATGATTGTATTTATATCTCTTTAATACTTCAAATTTTCGTGTTTTATATATCAAGAAAAAAATTGCTAGTCATTAAGTATGTGTAGAATTTGAAACAAAAAAAAATGTTATATTTGTATTTATTTCGTGTATTTTATTCTTTAATAAAGCAATGTGTATCAAATAAGATTTATTTGGCTTACCTACTAAGTACACACTTTTCAACGTGTCCCAATCGTCGTATTCCCAGGGTATTTCTGCGTGTAAAAAATCTAGAAAGCCGAGTAAACATCTCTCAAGCCTAACATCCCTTGTCAATTTACTGTCAAACGTGTCAAATTTTGGTAAATGTTCCGGAAAAAACCACAGACATGGATTTCATTTTTAAATTATTGTTCTTGGGTGGCAAATACATTTCCCAGGCGGCTGGCCGAACCATACTCGAGATCTACCATCGAAGCATACAATTTGGAAAGCATGTGAACGTCCAATACGAGAAAGCATCAGAGATTATCAAGCCGTACGACAATATGCTCGAATTGCTTAACGAGAGGGTGAAAGAAGCTTCCGAAGATGACATTCATCTGGCTTGCATCGGCGAGGAACTCAAGAAACAACTGGAAGAGCACCTTAAACGCATGCCAAACGTAAAATATGAAGAGATCAACGAATTAGCTGCGGCCAAGAGTTGCTGGAAGGACAAGGAACCGGCTTTAGCTCTAGTCGAAGACGTACACGAAGATGAAAATGGCTTGATTTCAAAAGATCTTGAGTATGATAAAATGTACACCGATCTCTACAAAGACTTGTCGAACGTAATAGTAAAAAACACCAGTGTAAATTGTCCTATCGACCAAATTGCAGTATCACTGCCAACCCGTAATATCGCTTTTAAAACTAGTCAAACAAATGAAGTACAAGAATTTCATGATACGACCGCCTTTACTCAAAAACTGGCTACATCAAATAAGGATGAAGAATCAATGTTAACGGAAGCTTTGAAAGACAACAACGGGGAACTTGCAGAAACAGCGTTTCAACCATTCCACTTCGAGAAACATCGAAAAAGTTGTAGATGTAATCCACTACCCTCACTTTATAGCACAGATGTTTCTTATATGAAGTACCTTATCGATCATTCCCCATCAGATTCGTACTACAAAGCGAACGCAATCGGAAGTTACAATGGCCAAGCAGTCGACAGTCTGTCCTGCACCAAAGAACAGGTATATTACGCCATTAGATTTGTTAAGTGTGACTTAGAATGATGCGGTTTTGACGAGTTTCTTGAAAAGAATTTAGCTATTTCTTTGTAAACTGTATATTGCATAAGTAAATAAATCATTTTTCGTGCAAACTTTATCTGAGTATATGAGTGTAGTCAAAGAAATAAATTAACATTAAAATTAAGCTTCACATCATTCTAGGTCTACTATAGTATTTTTCGAAAAAAATTATTTATGAAATGCAGATGCTTTAAACAAAATACATAAAGAAATTCGATATTTTAGGATTATCTTCCATTCCGTAGTAATGGTGTTAAGAGGATTACCTGGCCTTCATTTTTCTTTTTCTTATCCCATTGTTGTTTATTCTTCCTACAGTGAGTGTTTTCCTTTATTTATACGAAGGACGTTAAGTAATTAACGAGACAAACTGCATTAGCGGGAAAACTATTGAATATCAGATGAAACTTTCTGTGGGTCAAGTTGGCAACCCTGGGGACAAATTAAGCCAGCTGTTTGAAAGAAATAAAAGCAAACATAACCTCTTTTGTTCACTTCAAAGTGTTGGCTTCTCTCGAAACGTCTACGGTGGAAGATTTGATAAGATTTTTGTTATCCGAAAGTGTGAAACCGGCCGAAATGTACTCGGGAATGTTGAAACAGTATGGTAAAAAGTATTTAAGCCGCGGAAACGTATATAAGTGGATTGAACAGTTTAAATCGGGCAGAACAAGTGTCACCGATATTCATCGCTCCGGACGACCGGTTGAAGTGTCGACCAACGCGCTACAAAATCACTTAAATGACCTTATTCTCGATGACAGGCGTATAAAAACCGTGACAATAGCTGATTTGTGTAATGTTAGTTGTTGGAACTGTGTACTCAATCATTCATGACAAGCTGAATTATCGCAAAACGTGTTCGAGATGGGTTCCAAGACAGTTGACTCAAGTCCGTGTTCGTGTTGGGTTGGGAGGTGTTGCCACATCTTCCTTACAGTCCCGACCTCGCACCGTCCGATTTTCATCCGTTCAGCCCAAAGAGTTTTTACGCTGCACCAAGTTCGAAGACAACGAAACGGTCGAACAAGCTGTACACAAGTGGCTCGGACACCAAGGTCAAGAATTCTTCAGCTCTGGAATTAGAAAGCTCACAAACCGATGGGAGAAGTGCCTAAATGTTGGTGGAGACTACATTGAAAAGTAGTGTAAATTTCACTGTCATTGAATAAATCGTTTTTTTTTTCCACAGCCATTTATCTCGTTGAGTACGGAACGTCCCTCGTATTTTTCATATTGAAGATCTTTTTTTTCAATCTGTTGTTGTTATTTGTCTGTATTTTTGTTATTACAATTTTTTCTGTTCTTCTATCTGATTTTCTTCTTGTTCTGCATTCTTGTATTTCTTTATTCTTCTTTATTTCCAAGAAGCATATGCGATTATGCGACAGGTTGAATTTGTATTGTGGAATGGGTAGGACATTTCAGGTTAGGACGAGAGTTGTGACTGTTGGTAGTTAAGGAAGTAGACAGTTTATGTTTTCTGAGCATTAATGGTTGAATAAGGGTTGTTTGGTAAAGTAGGTCATTTGAAGGGTTGTGCAAAGGATTTTTGGGATTTCAAACTTTAGTTATCAACCTCAAGGGCGTTGTTTCTGCTGTCTGAATATTGTTTCTTCCGCTAGATCCAATGTTCACGAATAAGGGGAAACCGTAGTCCAAAATAAGATGACAAATCATTTCCTAAATTAACACCGTTATCTGAAGACGTATTCCAATCGATTGAACGGTTTATTATATTCTTCATTTTATTTGGATGATTTTTAAAATTTAAAATTCCACATTGATGATTATGTCTTTTTTTGAGACGGCTTCAAAAGCTATCTTCATATCTAGAAATATTACTTGATAAAACAAATTTCCTAAAATTTTCTTGTTCCAGAACAGAAGCAGTTACACCAATCTAGACGAAATAATCCAAATAAACAACAAGGAGATCATCAAAGGCTTAGGCGAGGAGATTAAAAATCGCATGGTCTTGCTGAAGAAGAACAACGAGCACTTCAAGACCTTCGAGAAAAGGCTTCACGATCGAATCATCAAGAGCAAAGTGAAGCAAATCGCCAAAGATGTGGAGTTGAGATCATCAATTCTTGCGCAAAATACGAGCCACTATAATAAGTTTGAGAATAGGCTCGAGAAGAAGCTAAAGAGAACCATAAATAAGTTAATCACGCATAGAACATTGAGTTCCGGAAACGTGGACGGTTCCAAACGCGATTTAGATGAAAGCATTAAGGAGATTATCAATTTATTAAAAGTGAACGAGAAGGAATTTCAGAAATTGGAACAGAAAGTCACGCAACGCCTTATACATGAGAAATTGAATAGTGATAATCCTTTTAAAGCTAATATGAAAGAGAAGAACGCTTTCTCGCGCTATCTTAGTGACTATGACAAAGCTGACAGGAAGGAACGTACGAAAATATTGGAAATAAACGAGAAGGTCTTCAAAAAATTCGAGAAGGACATGTGTAACATCGTGATTCTAGAGAAGAACAAGCCAATGGATAAGGAAGATAAGTTGATCAGCGAAAGACTTGCGAAGTACCACGTTAACGTCCATAACGACAGCACATTCAATGAGCCCCTAAACATGGATAGATTAAAATTGAACACTCAACGCGATTTCTCACTTAACCAATTAAAGACCCAAACCACTAAGAAGAACGAGAAAAAGACATTAAAATATCGTTCCTCCATGGCGGATTCTATGGAAGACGCTCGTGAAAGAGCCGATATAATCGAAGCAAATGCTAAAGCTTTTGAGATATTTGAAAATAAGATGAATAATTTAAAGCCAACCAAATTGCCAAAATCATCGAATGGTAATGACAAGGATATAAAAGGATCCAGAGTTGCGAAAGCTGATGATAGCGATGTCGATTCGATTCAAATTATAAACACCTTAAAAGAGGTATTAGACAATTCTACTATATTTAAACCACCAAAATTAAATTCCCGAGTTAATAGTACTGATCGGAACTTGCATTTGGAGAAAATAAAAAAAGTACTATCTACCAAGAAAAAAGCTGACATAATCCCGCGATATATTAGTCCTGTGAAGAAAGAAATTAATGAAAACCCAACTACGGCAAGTATTGGCGTAATGCACGATGAACCTCAAAAACTGCAACAAAAGTGTAAAGCAAAAAATGAGAAATCCCCTCCGAAAACATCAAAGGGGTCCGAGCATTCGAAACAAAACATTGATGAAACGAAAAACCAAAAGATTGAAGGCAATTTTAGAAAACACCGTGAAAAGTCAGATTATAAATTGAAATCCGATATTAAAAACGAACAAGAAACCGAGACATTCTTAGCAACTATGAAGCGATTGCAAAAAGTGGTTGCAGAATATAAAAATGAACTGTCCAAGAACTCGCTACCCGCATCAGATAACGTCACGTCGCATAAGAGTGAGGATAAGCCAAAGAAGGAGTTACCACAACATAAACAGATTAAATTTAAGGGAGAAACGGATTGCAAGTCAAGAGACCATCCCCTTAGCGAGAAGGAAAACCCAAATTTATTTGGTACACCCACGGCAAATCTAAAAGATTACCAACGCAGTAGAATACCAAAATTTCACTCTGCCCAAAGTGAACTAAGACGTGAACAAACTATGTCTAAATCTCGTAAGCAAGACGTTGAAATCCACAGGAAAAGAGCAAAATCAGAAAGTAGCGTTAAAATGTTCGATGAAGAACAAATTAGAGATACCTCCAGAAAAGAAAATCAAAATTCCACCAATATTAAAGAAGCAATAAATCAATGTACGAGTGAAATAGATCATGCGGATAGAAAATTAAGCGCTAAATCATCGGAAAGACGAGGTAAGGACAACAAAGTATCTTCTGCAGATCGCGTTTCAAAGTTATCGAAAGAAAATATATCCGGAATTAAGGAAAATTCATTTCCGGAGTATGAAAAACAAGGGGATGATAATAATATGAAGGTAGCAACTTCAAAGAGGATTAATAATCATTATTATGTAGTCTATAAAAAAGATCGAGCGACATCAGAAGGAGAACTAAATTGTAAACACGAAAAAATGGTTGAATTTGCTTCTAAATCTGACATTAATAGAGAGAAAGTTGTTCCTTTAAATAAAGCAGGGTTTGACAAGAAAATGGCAGAATCTAAAGATGACAAAGCTATTAATAGTAAAGAAACGTATCCTACTGATAAAACTGCAAAAGACAGCGATAGTAAATTGCCACAATTCAATACCAAAGTTAATCATGCTAATGAAACTAATGTAAACATGTCTAAGGAAGATTTTAACGATGAGAAAAGAAATCGTGTAGAAAGGGTATCTACCCCAAAAAGGACGCAATCAGAAACCAGAGAAAACGATTACAGAGTAATGAACGCATCTTATAATATACTGCGAGCGCTTAAGATTGTCGAAGATAAGCTTGCTAGCGAAGAGAAGATATTTAAAGCAGCATCTAGAAATAGCGAAACTTCAACGCCTAAAATTAGACAACAGGAGAATAGAAAGTCAGAAAATTTTGATTTGAGAAAAAGGATTGATAGGCCAGAACCATTCATCGAAGACCTCAGACTAAAACACGATAACATTCACAAAATGAAATCTTCAAATAAAGCAATTTATTCAAAACCATTGGATATAAGTCAAGAAATTGATAATTGTGAAGTCAAAACTGATATCAAAGTAAAGTCTAACGAAGTTGATCTACAAGAAACTAATTCCCGAAACCAGGAAGGAAAGGATAATGCAACACAATACAAAGAATCAAAAGTAAAAGATTCACCAAATCACCAAGATGCACCAACAAGGTTTTTTGAATATACCTTTAGAAAATTCCAAACTACCAGGAAACTGAAAAACATTGACATTCCAAAAGAGGAAGTTTTAATCAATAAGTCAAAGGAAGGCAAAGAAATGATTAAACCAGTTCAGAAAATCGGTTTTCAAAATCATAACAAAAACACTCAATTAAATCAATCAGATCAAACTGTTAACGTCGTAAATGAATTAAAAAATCCACTAAGGACCTTGGAAGAGCATAAATATTCAATTCCTCCTACCAATCCAAGTATATCCAAAATAAAAGAAAAAGCAATTATTGACAACGATGCGAAACCAGATAAGACAAGATCCGATTCTCCAACAGCGAACCACTTAAATAAAAAAAATGAACAAAATCAGTACAATAAAAATATTTTTGCTAAATCCTCTTCGAAATCCAATGAAAGAGTAAATAAGGAATTTGACAAAGATATAGAAAATTGCGAAAAGACTGGTGCAGATGGTGGGAAAAATTTAAACGATACACTAAATGTAGGCAAGCTAAAATTACGAAAAATCTTAGCTTACGTACCAGCGGATATGCAAGCATTTAAAGTTTTGCAAAACCTGTACGACATCAATGAAAAACATAAGGAAAACATGAACATGTCAGAAAATACTAAAGACAGGAAAGTTATACAAACAAATAAAATGGGCGAAGGAATAAATCCAAAAATTACAACGGCCAGTGTTGAAGATCGAACAGAATCACCAGAAAAAGTAAATATGGAGCGCACGGCAAATAAAATCAAGCAACAGAAATTTTCTTTCAAACCTTTTCGACAGTCTAGCGTCGACTCTAAGAAAAAATGCGATTTGAACACAAGAGAATCTGAATTAGGACAGCAAGATGGTAATATTGAACTATTAAGAAGGCATTCTGCCATTCCTTTAAGAACGGGGAAACAAAGACTGGAGGTTTATAGCAGTAACAAAAACCGCGAAGATGCACCAGATAAAATAGAGCAAAATGCTTTGCCAAAAAACGCACAAGGAAAAACAATAATTAAAGCTAGTAATATGAAACAGGAATGTAACAAAGAAAACGAAGCAAATCATCAAGAAATTAAACAACTAAACAGTCGAAGACATGAAAATACGGATTTTATCAATAAAATTAGATCTGAGCCACAAAAAGGATCATCACCACCAGTCGAAATATTAACAACGGGAACAACCAAAGTTGAAAGACAAATGCAGCTATCAAGAAAATCATTTAATAATGAAACAAAAGAAATGAGGGAATCGCCAAAGAACACGTTGCCTCAAGCAAATGATTCCATGTGTAAAAAAGCAGACTTAGAACCGCATATTATTTATCGAAGACCCTCTCCAAAAGTAAATGTTAAAGTAGAAGCAAATCCAAGCACTCAAAACGTAGAATTGCAAACAGAGGACGAATCGAAATCTACTACAGCATCAAACTCACCATTTAAGATCGCTAAATTTTCATTTATTCCGATAAAGCAGGAGAAGCTCCAAAATGATGAAAAAGCGATAGCTAAAGAAAAGCCATCCAAAGATGAAATTAATTTACAATCAACTATGAGCAAAGCACCCACATTCACAAAAGAAAGTGCAGGTAATACCATCAAAATACAAGGTGCAAACGTTATTCAACAGAATGAAACGGTTAATGATAATCTTGTATGCAAGAAACAGAAAATCCAATCACTTCTGGGGGAATTAAGGAAGGAACTTTTAGCGTACTCAAAAATATCAAGCGAGGAGAATAAGCCACCTATTAGAGAATTAACAGACGCAATATCGAAACTCAACTCTGAAGCAAAACGGAAAGAGATGCAGTATAAGATAACTAAAGAAAACCTACAGAACAAGAAAGTTGAAGCAGTTGATAAAGCTGACAAAGATCAGAATTTGTGCAAAATAAATCAGGATGCCGATCAAATTTGTAAGGACATTTACCAGGAAGATGAAGAAAACACCGAAACGACCGAAACCACTGAAACTACAAACATTTTATTTAGGGAAGCGAAATTCTCATTTATCCCGATGAAAAACGTTCAAAATTATATGGATCCTGATGTGTCAAGAAAGGAAAAAGAAAAAGATCAAGAGGAAATTAATATTCAGCCGCCACCAAAACAGCCTGATCCCTTCCCGCAGAATTTATCACCTCTTTTGCGATACTTCCTGCGTAAACAATTATTTAAAGATAAAGAAGCGCCAAAAATTAATTTGGGAGGTGATGAAAATGCCGAAGAGAATCTGTCAGCGTTGGAAACACAGGATGATTTTGAAATATCCAATGCACATTTATCGAGAGCAAGAAGTGCTGAAAGTGTGTACGATCGATATCCACTTGTGTTAAAACGTAAACCAACCCTACAAAATACCCCAAAAGGAGCGCTTGAATGGAAGATGCGGTTCATTCAGCAATCACAGTTAAAAGGCAGTACGAATGAGAGCGAACAGCATCATAATCAATCACCTCTACCTAATAATAGATCCCAAATGCAATTCACTACATCAAAAATATCGACTATAAAAATGCAAGGCATAAAAAACTCTACCTCCAGGCAACTTTCCACGGCGATTCCCATAAGAAAAGGATTAAATCCAGAAATTTCAACGTACGATATTCAATCTATCAGAGATATACCTGTAAATAATTGTAAACGGAATCCCATTAGAATCAAAAAAGCCAGCAGTAACATGCATGAGTCTGTAAAGGTTATGTTTTTCAATAAGTAAAAAAGTCGTGTGTGTTTATCATATAATCATTTTTATTTACTCCTTAAGGCTATATGTAAAAATCTCTTACGTCTAATTACTACTAGCATTTTGGCTAATTGGTCGCCGAAATAATAAAATGTGCGGTTCAGGTGTGTGTAACATATAATGCACCCAGTTAGGACTTTGTTGTACGCCCAAATTTCTCCATTCGGTTTCCGTCATTAAGTGTGGGCGGGGAACTAACTTAGCAAGATCAGGAGGAAGAATCACATGCCTATATTCATAGGTATTATCACAATACTTTTCTGAATATTGAATATTTTCTGTGGGCATAATCACAGATTACACCTAAAATACGCGTTTAAATGATTAGCTCAACGTAGAATTTTTATTCACTTACCATACTTTGCGCTTCTAAGGCATTTAGAATGTTTTTTTTTTGAAAATTAGAATATCTGACGAAATTGGAAGAGGTTATTCACAAATATAACCTCACTAAACAAAATCAAGTGGTGGCGCCTCTTTTGCCAACTTTGTAACAAAATCACAAGCCGCCAGTAACTTTATATTTTTTTATTTCATATATTTATGTAACGCCACGTGACTGTAATATAAACTAAATCCTTTAAAATTTAAATATTTTATTCTTTTTGTTATATTGTTTTCACCAATGCAATTGTATATTTTAAGCGTGTGTACAGTTTGTAGTTTTAATAGTAGAAACGATTGTATAACACAATTAATTACAATACGAACAATAAGGATATAATATTTTAGAGTTCAGAGTAACTCTGTATGTCTAATAACCTTAACCCTGGATAGCTTACTGGGGTTTGTGCAACCTAAGTGTGCAGGTACGCCTGTAACTTCCATATATGCTATACAAAATTAACACAGATTAAATAATAATCAGATAGAAAATTCTCTATCGGCGCCTTTGATTTCACGCAACTAAATTTTGTGATTTTTATGCTCACGTCGCCATTTTGTAAATAGTGTTATCAAAAATGTTTACATATGTGAACTTTGTTTTGTTTATTAAAAAAAAGTTCGTTTCAATTTAGGTCTTCCCAGCAACATTGGTGAATTTTAAAAACTTTTAATATACTGCAAGTGTGCACCTTCCATAGTTTATGTAATATTATGATTCTAGATATGTGTTTAGTCTTATTTGTATATAATTAATGAATAATTGAGAACTGAATACAACTTTAAAGTATAATGTTTTTATTTCTATTTGACATAACATTAAAATACATACGAGGTCAATTATAACACTTGGATTTCCTCGTGCATTTCCGTTTTGTTTCAAATAATAATATTTTTCATGATAATCTTTCCTTTTGGAATCCTCTGAAGAACTGAACATTTTAATTCTTTTCGGGTTTTTATTATATAACTGGATACATAATCTCCCGGCTTTACGAGGTGGCATTATAAATTACAGTAAACAATAACCAACAAAATACTATTTGGTTGGATAAGCAAAACTGCGTCTTAAAATAATCATATGAACATAAATAAAAAATGAAACTAAATGAAATACAATTCGAAATGTAGTGTTTGATAACCCAATTTACAGAATGGCGTCATAAAAAATAACTTTCAGAATTTCGTTTGTGTATTATTTAATCTCTGGCCCTAATGAGATAAAGATATTTCTAAAAGGTGTGGTTACTAAATGTATTCCGTTTTGGCGGCGATCAAGATAAATAATTAAATACATGTAAATTAATATTCTTTCCTGCATCATCAAAACGTTTGTAATGTAAACTAAAACATTGATTATTTTTTTTTTTAGGTTTATACAAGAATAAATTTTTGGGTTTATGCTATTGGTACTGTCTAACAACCACGTAAACATACTTCATGTAAATATAACCTCGAATTATTGTTTTATCCAGCGTATTTTCTTGTCGATTAGCAATTATAGTAGTTAAAAAAATGACTCAAGATGAAAATGAACTTTTAAAGCTTTTGTTTACTAATGGATATCCAGGTATTTTGTTATATAAAAAGATATATGAATACATATATAACTAAATTCTTTTGAAGATGAATGGAATTCAAATACTACCTTCTCTGATTATATTTCGAAAGTAGGATCTTATAAAGTTGATGATTTGTTAAAAGAACCAAACAAACTAAAAGAGGAACAAACTATAATATCGGAACATACTCAAGAATTAGCCGTATCAAATTATAAAACATTCATACAGACGTCGCAATGTTCGAAGGATCTATTTAATCGTTTCAATACAATCGAAATAGATTTAGATAAATTACTCAAAAATATACCAAGTTTTGAGCAGAAATGTCAGACTTTTGCTGAAGAAACGAATGGTATTAATACTTTACGGAAACTAAATTCTTTGACGTTAACAAGAAATGCACAGTTATTGGAGATCTTGGAATTGCCGCAATTGATGGACTCCTTTATAAAAGATGGTTTATATGAAAATGCATTGGAATTAGCTTCATACGTTAGGAGGTTATATATGAAACACTCTGATATACCTATATTTAAAGTAGATTATTAATAATGAATGCGTTTTATTTAATTTGATTAAGTGATTTTGCAGAGCATTTTGACCGATGTTGAAAAGTCATGGTTAGTCATGTTACATCAATTATTATCCCAATTACGAGCTGATCTTACGCTACCTAAAAGTTTACAAATAGTAGGGTATCTTCGCCGTATGGAAATATTTACTGAAACGGAATTGAGGTTGAAATTTTTGCAAGCAAGGGATACGTGGTTTCAAAATTGTATTAGTACTATTCCTAACGAAGATGGTAATAAAAATAAACCTACATTTCACCTCTATAATGATTTAATCTTACATTTTAACTTACAGCAACTTATCACTTAAATAAAACCATCGAAATGACGAGAGTTAATTTGTTTACAATAGTAACACAGTATCGTGCTATATTTAATGATGATGAACACAGTCCATTATCACAGATGAAAAGTGATGTAAACCAAAATATTATATTTTTTGGTTGGATTAGAAATAAGGTAATAGAACATAAAGATAAACGTGCAGAATCCGTACCTGAACACATAATAAATGTATACCCTGAATAGACTTGATAGAATAGAAAATACGTCTGGTAGATACAAGCTCAACACTGTTGTCAAATCTCTGTTTTAAGGAATTTGTCTATATTTTATTTTTTGTTATTCTTTATTATTTCCCATTACTATTAACTATGGTTATCAACAGATCTCTCTTATTGAAAGCATGTTCTCTTCTTTTTTAACATTAATATAATAATATAATAATTCATGCCTTTACATCCCCAACAACTATCGCCAATTACAGGGGGCATCGGCCGGCCATTAGTTACTATTACGCCTGCGCCCGTATAGCCTTTTAAGATGTTCACCCTCAGCATAGCCAAATTTGGAGCAAGGAAAATTACGGAAAACCGAAAACCTTACTTTGAGAGTTGCGGGCCCAGGGTTCGAACCCGGTACCCCGAGGCCGATAGCCCACCGCGCGCTAGGCACTGCGCTACCGGTCCCCGTTTAAAATTTCTGTACAGTATGACCCATTTGAAATGGAAGCACCCCTGTATAACCTATATTTCACATTAAAATGAAACCATTTTTTTTAATACATAGTGAATCAAAAAGTCTACTTCCACACAAAATTTGAGAAGTTAATTTAAATTTTCAAGGCACACTATGATTATTTTTCGACTTCGAAAATAGCAAAATTTTATTAGCGATTTTTTTTTTATTAAAAATCTGACTACATCACTGAATTCAGAAGGTTCTAAAATGGTTTTAACCAAAATTTAATTCAAATATGTTTATTAATAAAAAAGTTAGAGAAACATTTTTAAAACTTCGCCCTGTATTATTTTATAAATTCGCTTCTTACAACATCTACTGACCAAAGTAAATTGTATTATTATTATTTTCTTTTTTTTTGCATATAAAAGAAACATTTCGGAGTACATGAGATGCCAAATTTAAAAAAATATATTTTATTTAGAGCAGTTCTATCTGTCGCGCGCTTTATGTTTTTGTACTCTTAGTTTTATAATAAGTAAAGAGCAAAAAGAGCTGCAAGAAAAAAGTACAACCCAATGAAATATACAGGGTGAGTCATATGTGAAATAACTTGTTTAATAATAGAGATAGAGGAAAATAGCATTAAGAATAATTGAATGATAGACGGCTACAAATCTGTTTGATCAGATGTCTCCAAGCTTCAACCGTTTTGGCGTAGCCACGGCCCCTTATTTTTTTTTAAATTGCATGCTATTTTTTACACCTTTTGATAGAGAATTATTTTCTCTTTCTGATGGTCTAAACATTTCAACACCTGATATAACAAAAAATTGATCAAATAGAATTGTAGCCGTGTAACTATCATTTAATTCTTCTTAATGCTATCTTCTATCTCTAATATTAAGCGAGTTATTTCATTTATGCAGAAATATGACTCACCCGGTAGATGAGGATAGATTTGGCAACGACGTTGTGTTTTTTTTTTTTCTAGTAAACGAGGTTGACGGCTATCAAATCTATTCTGCGGTGATACGTTTTTTTTACCACAGGCGGCGCATGCGCGGTTTTAAGGTACCGATTCTGAATTTCTTTACAGAAAATAAAGTATTTTAATTTCAATTACTACGCATTACCAATTTTAGATTACAGAATTTCTGACCATCTTAGAAAGCGATTTACAGAAAGGTGTATCATCGATTGACTCAGTACTTGGACAATGCATGTATTTTGGCCTATCGTTTAGTAAAGTTGGCTGTGATTTTCGATCATTAATGGTCAAAATATTCACTAAAGTTATTTCAAAACATTTCCAACAATCCGTCTCCAAAGCAACTAAAAATTTTGAAAAGAACATGGAAAAATTCACTTTAATCAATAAAAACCATCCGAGTGTTCCTTGGAAGATGAAGAGTACGGATCCGATACAGCCACCAGATAGTCTAATAGAGTTCTATCCTCTTGCCGACTACCTAAACCAAATATTAACGGCATTTAATGAACTACGACTTTGTCCTCCTATAACAATTGTTAGCAATGTAGTGAACTGTTTGGAAGAATCTTTATCGGCTGTATGCAAAGCAATATTAACTTTATACGCCCAAGAAAGGCAAGCGTTTAATTCAAATTCGAAGGATGCCTTCACCAGGTTGTGTTCATGTTTTGCCGATGATCTAGTGCCCTATTTACAAAAATGTGTTCATGTTATATTTCCTCCTAATGTAATTGCAGCTCACATCGGAGTAAATGTGCAGCAGCTACAGAAGGAAAATATTTCTTTCATGGATAAGGCCAAAATCGTAGAACCAATTAAGCATTTGTTGCCAGTGAAAATTGAGCCAATTTTAAATGAAACATCTGCGAGCGAGAGTGAGGTCATAGATGTAGTAAGTAAAAATGAAGTGGTTAATGAAGAATAATTGTTTTCATTTCAAGAATGGCATGTTTGTGGTGTAAATAGTATTTTATTGTGAATAAATGTATATTATATATTTTATTTTAATTGTAATATGTAATTATTGATTTTATTTTATTTTTAATAAATATTGTATGGTCAAAATATGTTTAGTTTTAATCTCAAATATTTAAATAAAGTAATGATTAGATTTGGCACTTTCGGGCGGCGCACCAGCGTCGTGTTAAGTATATACGCACCCACAAACAGCGAGCCGACTCTGCAAAACGAATAACGATAAAAGTTGATGCATGTCTAAACTTACAATGAATATAACACATCTACTCTAAGGTAAATAATAACAGCGCTGAGTTTCCCAAGAGTAAAGTACTCTTATTGTTAAAGGTACGCAGGAATTTGTATTAGGAAAATTTATTTGTAATTTAGAGGTATACTCTGTTGATAATAATTGGTTTTGAGTTGTAATTTCTTTATTATTTCCAATAAAACTTAAACATTTCTATGTATTACATCTTGGCTTACATTTCTACCTTAACCTTCTTCTATGATTCCCGCCTAGTCGTTCCACTCTCGTGTTACTCTATGGAACTAAAATGTCAATTCAGGAAAGTCCCCTAACAACCTTAAAATAACAAATTCCCTATGTGATGTTTACTTCTAGCACTTCCCCTTAAACGTTACATATTGTATTAACATACAAAATACATATAAAAGACTATAATAGTCTGTCTATATCAACATAAACTTATAATAAACTTAAATTTTTATAATGTTTTGTGAATAACATCTTCCTTAGACTCTTTGTAAAAATATCCGCTAGTTGTTGTGTGGTTTCTATATATTTTAGTTCAATTTCCCCTGCAAGTACTTTCTCTTTTATATAGTGATATTTAAGATCTATGTGTTTTGTTCTTTTTGTGTTTTCGGCATTGTAACTTAAAGCAGTAGCACTTAAATTGTCTTCATACAAGACTATTTTAGGTTGATATATATTTTTAAATTACGCATTATTTGTCACAGCCACATTGCTTCACATGTTGCTGCCGTTAGGGCTATATATTCCGATTCCGTCGACGATAAAGCGACAATAATATAGGCGATTTCGATTTAATTTTGACAATTTATTGTAATTAAGCTTGTGTTACAAACAGGTAAGACAATTTTCAAAGTTTAGAGTAACGTTAGTTTTTCTTTTCATATGCGCATATATTTGATTTTAAACAAAAAACAACCTTTTGGTCATAACGTACAGGAAAATGTATTAGGTGTTTGAAATAAAACAACGTATGTAGATGATGAACATATATTTTATTTGCGAATTGGTCAACAGGTTCGTATAATTCGATCATATGATTATTGTGTTACATGAATCGAATGGGAAAGAGATGAGATTATGGCGAGAGAATGTTTTGTACAATCGAAAGTAGTTCAGAAGATATATATATAAAAATAAAATATAAGTGAAATGTATTCTTACATCCTATGTGAAATTTATTGATACAACTGAAAATATTAAAAAAAAGAATGCACCTATAAATATTAACTTCAAATATCACAAATTTTGTAGTTAACACTATACAGTATACATTAATTATGTAACAATATAATATACATACTTAGGATATACATAAATAGATGTATGTTTATGGGTAGACGGTTCCAAATTGAAGTGTTTATAGAATAATTTCATGTATCGATATATTAATGGATTACCATTAAAAATGCGTACAAATATACAACTTTTGCAGATACAAGTTTAAAAAGTAGTTATTCATTTCTGCGCCATCTAGTGCCTATTATCAACACTTACGCCATAGTAGTTACCATTTTTACCCAGAAGAGGGTACCCATTTTAACGGATTTAAACAGGATAAAATTCAAAGCCTTTATTCTTTTAAGTAATAACATTTTTTAAAAGTAATTCCTAGGAATTGGCTATATTTTTTTATCGTAATTACTTCAACATTCATTAATCTCTTATGATTATTGTTTAATTTTAGACATAAGTACGTTGGCTTTGAATAAGTTCCAACGTTGCCTCTTTTCACTTTTCACATCTACTAAACTTCCCAAACCAGCATTTGACCTATTAAATACGTATTTTAATATTTACACCTCACTATAACAAAAGTTATGGCAATATATCGAATATACAATTTAAGTAACCTGGAAAATTTCAAAATTACATTGATATATTGTTCTTGTAATAAGTCACACGTCATTACTGGGAATAAAATCACCAAATTATTCAACAGGCTTACTTTTGTCCTTTTCCAAAGTAATGAAACTTTAATGAAACTATAAATTTGGCGGTTCAGAGTTGCCAACTCCAAAATCTGAAACCCACTAGACAAGCATGGTTTATCCATTAAAACTCCATTAAACATCATTTTATTTATTATCTCACTTTTGCCACTAAGATCCTTTGGATTTTGTTTTATTAATTAAAACAAATAAATATGAACCACTGTTTTTGTTGCTTGAATAAAAAAATCTTTATTTCATTAAATTTTGTGGAATTTCTACTAGATTGGCAATGCTGGATATTTTATGTTTTCTTACAATGTTGGCATACAAGATTTGCGAACAAGTGAGATTTCGACGAACTAATGAGATCTATTTTCCATTGTAAAATGAAGTTTCATCTTCCGTGAGTTTGCCACGAGAGCCGTCGTCGAACGAACCACAGCCGTCTTCTTCCAGAAGAGTCTCCATTGTAGCCCTATGTATCAAAAACTGTATAATTTGTAATTATATTCTAAAATACTAACATAAACGAAATTTGATCGACAGTTAAGTCAGAGGGGGGGGCACCCATTGGAAAGTTGGTGGGTTTTCTTTCTCAATATAACTGCAGAACGAAGAAGGGATAAATGCAAAGGTTGCATATTTAAGGGTGCTTTAAAATATATGATTAACATATACAGTCCGCACCTAAAGTGTTCCTCCCCCAATGCTAACTTTTGAATGACAGAAGCTGGCGTTTTTAGAAAAAATAGGTCGATTTCAATTTTGTTGTCAACTAACTTTTGCCATTATCGGCAGTTCAATTGTGCCAAAACCTTTATTGCTGCATATTGTCATATTTCTTAAATTAAAGTAAAACATATGTGGTATCGTTGGATTCGCCTTTCGATTACCTTTCCAGAAACGTAGAAATATACAGGATGTTCTATTTAAAATAAGAAAGTTGACGTCATTTCCGGTGACACGGGAAATACAATTGAACTGCCGATAACGGAAGAAGTTAGTTTACAAAAAACAGAAATCGAAATTTTTTCTAAAAACGCTAGCCTCTGTCGTTCAAAAGTGGGGGGGGGGGGGGACACTTTAGGTCCGCACTGTATACAGGATGTTACGGTTAAGCCTAATTGTTGTAAGTCCCATCCTTTTGTAATACGAAAAAAATGTGTTAAGTAAAAGTTGTTCGCCCTTTAATTTTATTTGAAACCAAATAAGGTTTTATAGATATTTCTGACCGCATCTTCAGTTCTTTCGGGCAATTTCAGTTACACAACATTTGAATAAAAATGTTTATTTATTTTTACGTTAAAGAAAATAAAATCAATTGAGAATACCATGTACTTAATATTCATGATGAGAGTAAATAGAATAATGAATTGCGAGAAACTGAAATAAGCGAGATTAAACCATTTGTTTTAGTCTTTGTCTTGAACAATTAAAATGAATTGAATTTCGCTGTAGTTCATTATTTGTTAAAATCCTTTCTGAACCTATTCGAACACTGATGGAAACTATTGCTTTGTTTTAACAAAAAAAAAAAACATTTTAAAACTATTCTATTTCTGCATGATCTCATTTTTTTCATTAAAACACGATCGTTAAAACGTTCATTAAAATCGTATAAATACGTATATGAACCGATTTCACTCCAAATTCATTTGGCGAAAACGGGAAAAGCTCGTTATGCTGTGTATACTTAACCCTATACGTTACCTAACCTACCTAAATCGGGGCCATATTCATTATTAAAATCGTCCCCATGCTGTGTTGTAACTTTCGTTCGCATCGTCGTCGGATTCAAATATTTATTCGAAATCATTACGTTGGGCTCCGGAGAGATGAGCTATATTTTGTATTTTCGTTTGTCAAATATACCTATTTGCGAAGTCGGCGATGATATTATGCATAATTCGTAGAGAATTCGTCAACGTGAATAATATTTAATGAACCCGTTACAAGCATACATAGTACCTATCGACCTACTGCACTAATCCAATTTAATTGCTGTATGATGTACGATGCATCCAAAAGTACGAATTTGTGAATAAAATTCGCGGGAAATTAGTAATATATACGACGAGGTAATCGTCTCTGCGATACATAGGCGTTTCACCGGAGTAGGGGACCGCAAAAATCGATTCTTGCCTTGTTAGCGTCCGCTTGTTTATTTTTCGTTCGGTTTAGGAAACGAGAGCGTGCGTTGTGTTTTGTGTTACGTGTTATTCGTTATAAATATATAATTATTAATTTAAAATGTGTAATGTGAACAAGGTTAAAAAACGACACTTTGCTGGCACAGCAAACAAGTTTATCTGTGACTTTCTCGATTTGTGCGAGAAACATTTGATGAGTTGGGACAAGGCGGGCTGTAACAAACCTGTGAATACCGAAGAACACAGAAATAAAGAAAAGAGCGCGCCGACGAGAACTGCCTTTATTTTCGATTTACTTGTCATGATGATAACCTGTAATTTGTCATTTTGCTTACTCGAAAAAGAACCGTTTTGAAAGTTTTGGTATAAGTACAAGCCCGAGTTGAAGTTGCCAACTACGAAAACGGCACGTAAGCATGTTTTATTTGTACGTGATGACGTGGAAAAGAAAATCAGATCTACATTAAAAGTTCACCCGAGATAGATGCATTAATAGCAAATACAAAAAAATGTTTTTCAAATCTCCAAAACGTCTTCGATCATCTCACGCACAGTATCCTGGTATTCGTGAACCACCACAGCCGATTCTTACGCGTTGGGGAACATGGTTGTAGGCAGCTCATCTTTTATGCTGAATATTTCAAACAAGTAGAAGCTGTTGTTCTACAATTCAATCCTGAACCAGACAAAATTTCAAGATATTTTCGTTGAAACAGAGTTACAAACTATTCGTAACAACTATAAAGGATGACGCAATAGAAATATTACAAAATAGAGCGTTGTCGTTAGTGGAGTCACTGCAAATAATGGACGAAGTACATTCACTGTTACGCACTATACATGGCGCAAAATATAATCGCGTTTTAGAAAAGTTCGAGAGTGTGTTAAAGAAAGATTCCGATTTTATCACATACTGAAAAAAGCGCACGTCTATCCCGGGCAGAGACATTACCTCGTTTTAGTAATGTATGATACAAAGGAGCATGCGCAAAGCACCTGGACACAGATTGGGTGTGTTTTCTAATTGCTTCAATCTTTCACCGAACAGGTTTTTCGAACAATTTTAGAACAATAGCTTAAAGTTACAATTTGTAAATAATTAGTACTACATATATATAGTTATAAATAAATTGTTAAATTTCATCTTTGTGTGGCATGTACTATTTTAAAAAGTCTTAAAAAAGATACATATATATAAAAGAAAAAACAGTATCACAAAGAGGGAGAATACTGAAACAATAGACATTTGTCACCCATTCGGAATGGACGCTACTGGTATCTCTAAAATCCCTTGTATATCCTTTGTATAACGTATACTTCCCGCGAAATTTAAATAATGTTTAGTGGGTAGTATCTGTAGTAACATATAATACGGATAGACTTTTAAATATGAATCATCCTGTATGCGTAGTCTATCTATCAGCTTCTTAAACCTATTATCCGCGTCTTCATTACACTTAAGCGTCTCATATCCGCTAAAATTAAACTCGACAGGAAGTTAGTGTATGAGTATAGGGAAGGAAATTTAAGGGTGGGAAAATGGAGGAGTTAGGATGTTGCAATTAATATCGTCACCTTCCTTAATTAATTGAACCTAATAGAGTGTAATAGGGGGTATATACCTTCGATCCTCTCGTGGCGCTCTTTCTCAGCCGTTGTCCCCTCCGGCTGGTAGAAGCGGACAGCGAACATGTTGCGAACCTATTTTGGAAATTGGAATCGACACTAAAGTGGTGGTGGTTCCGACTGAGCTGGTTGACTCCCTCTTCTTAAAGAAGCTGCCCGACAATCTGTAATTGTTGTAGAATACATTAAGGTGAAATTATACAACCAGAACTTGTGCTTTGATTATCTTTTCATTTTGGAATTGATGGTTTAATATGCTGAGGGCATTTTAAATTTACTCTATGTGTAAAAGAGAGAAGTGATTTATAGATAAGGATAATAATGAACAATCTTTCAATGTTCTTCTTTTAACCCTGATTCGAAAGCTTCTCGAAAATGCCAACAATTTCGGCGGTTTGAACTTTTTTATAGGACTAATACCGAAAGTTATCGGTTAAGATATGATGAAAATCCTTGTATGTCATTTCTAATCTAAAACAAAAATCCAAAAGGTCGCTAAAAGCATTTGTAAAAGAAGTACTCCTCGATAGGCATTTTCAAAGAATTTAAAATTCATAGCAACTTTTGGATGACACCTTTACAATAAAATTTTTGAAAATACCATTTGATTGGTACAAAGAATAAAATTCATTGGATACTTATCTTCTATAGAAATATATTTCAATTATTGAAAATTAATACGTATAAATGAAGTATTGAAAATATAATTTATGTACACGCAGAGAAACGTTTACTTGTCCGACTCAATTCAAGACAATTAATACAATGTAATTAATACAATAACTGTTTTAAATCAAAAGAAATATTTTCTTAGCGTTTTTTTATCCGTTAAAGAGAAGTATATACGTACTTGTAATGAAATAATTCTATTTCTTTGTTTAAGACATTACAACTGCTTCTCGTATATCTCTATACACCCTAGTTTTTTCACTAGTGGCGGGGAATCGACGCGCAATTCAAACATAGAGAATATTTATATACAAAGGCATTTAGGTATTGTTCATAAATCAATAGTTTAATTTTCTTAAAATAAAGCATCTTATTTACTTAGAATCCTTGAAATACATATTATTTATTTTCACATTATTAATTGCACTTACCTTGTTTAAAACAGTACGTAGTCTTATAATAATAAAAATATTTTCTTGAATAAAGACTGATTTTGGCAAGAAAATCTTCTTGATGCAAGAAATCATTTCTCTGCGTGTTTCGAGTTGCAGCTACAGTATCTTTAATTTACTTCCAAATGACCTAGATACATAGAATAATGTCCTGCGCACGTTGGAGGATTGATTCTGGCTGGTCACGCGAGGAAATTACCTTTATATATTTTTCTGTCTGTTAGGCAACTCCGATAGGATTATCAGAACTTTAAATTAATCGCTGGGATTTAAAATGTATAATTAGAATCGAGGAATAGGTTTTAAAATTCTGTAAATAGATCTCGTTGATTTAAAAAGAAAAATAGCAAGGAAACCATCATTAATGAACACAATATGATCTTGGGATATAAAAGATACGAAAAATTGTTATCAAAATTTTGATTGTTTTTTATGTTTGGCATCAAAATAAGACATACAAGAAAGATGTTGAAAATCTCCAAAGAATATGCATTTTGACATTTTCGTTCCATCTCTATAGTCATCAGTATCATCTAGAAGCTGTCCATTTTTCTTCTGGATAATTTTTTTAATGATGTGAATTGGAATGATATAATAAGTCTGGATATTATTGAAGATTCAACAGCAGAAAGTCGCCTAATGTACTACGAGTTTGCTATTCCATTTCAATAACATCATTTATCCCCTGCAAAAATAATCTTTTGGTTTATCTCCTACATGATCCTTCTCCAATATGATCCTTAATAGTTGTTGCTGTACTATTGCTCTTTATAATATAATCAACTATTCTCTAAGAATCCCAAATAAATGGTTGTCATTATTTTTCCCGAGAAAGCGATAACTGTAAACCTTTTGGGAGGTCTAGAGCCATTCATTGACATTTGTTTCGATTCAGGATCATAATAGTCAATCTATATTTCGTTTCTAACAATGAATTTAAGCAATTTGAGCAACTTTTATACCCACTCCTTAACAATAAAGTACCCGTAACTCAATTTTGTCAATTTTTGAACTTACGAAGTTCTGAAATTAGACCGACGATATACAACAAATGCCGTTTTCAAACATTTTTATTGCGTCAGCTTTTATTTTTTACATTGGGGTATTGATTTCAAGATATTGTGCCCAGTTTACTCAAAAGGTAACACTGCCAATTGCCACTTTTTTATTTCTTTTTAACGACATCTGAAATGATTACGTCATGAGGGCTATTTGGACGCAAATCATCGTGAAATGATCCCTTGATTCCTGCATTGTGAGCAACTTAATGCAGTCAAACTTGTCGTAGATACGATCGACTTGTGAATGCCAAAATCTCAAACACACGACAACCTGACAGCGAATCGTTTCCAGCTATTAGTGTGTCGTGCGGTATCTTGTAATTTCGCCCTCGAAGCAAACTAACCGCTTAGACGCTCATCTAGGCGCCGTAATAGACCGCTCTTCCGATAAACTCCATAGCGGATCGGACTTAGTACCTATACCGACCGTAGTGTCGCTACTAGTGCGAATTACACGCGCTTATCTCGGGGCCTCGCAAGTCCGCCTGCAGTTGATTAATTAATTACAATCTTCGGCGACCAGTCTGCGACGAGTAACTCCAATTTGCATTCGGTTCACCTACTCCCCGCGAACAGATTACTATCGTGCAGGTTGTACGTCTAATTGAAGGGGCACATCTGCCGGAATGAATCCGAAGCGCTTTCGCGCGTGCTTCTTCTATTCTGTTGTGCCATGTCGGAGGATTGGAAAATTTCTAGAATAGAAACACGATTCTACAACCGAGATCGTCTACGAGCTTTTATCGTTCCAGGAAAATCCTCTAATTAGCTGCCTAGTTCCGGGTTGAAGACGAAAGTAGCTAGACGAGGGCAAATTTAGCCAATGTGGATATTTAGTTTTGAGTACTGAAGAGAGTTTTCCATAGTAAACAAACCTGTATAGTGTCAATATTGTATTTCAAAGCAATGTGTAGCACCAATAACGTAGAATTTCATTATTGGTGCTATTGGCGATTATATATGGATCGTTATGCATCCTCTATACTGGAGAGCTCTTTAGGCTGTCAACCAATACTGTATTAGCATAGATTAGGACGTTGCCCAGAAAAGTCGCCCTAATGCTCCTGACCTAGCATAGTCCTTATAATCAATCCTATCCTGGAGAGGTGCTCGTTTAACTGGCAATTAGGAATTAGTTTAATTCCATGGACGATAGTTCTGATTCTTTCATAGTATGGGATGTCCGAACCACCTTTCCTAGCCAGTCTCCCCGCTTCTTCAATACCAGGTTATCCATTGTGATCCTTTAGTTATACTACGAGGGACGTTTAGTAATTAACGAGACAAACTGCATTAGCGGGAAAACTACTGAATATTATTAGATGAAACTTTTTATGGGTCAAGTTGGCAACCTTGGGGACAAATTTTTTCCAATAAAGCCCAGTCTCATCAACATTAAAAATGAGGACAGGAGAATAATTGCCTTGTTCTACACCGTCTTGAAACTCTTTTGGAAAAGCAGCCGCTGTCGCAACATCTGCCCTTGCCGCCTCACCACATAATTTAGCACTACGATACTTACTTCGAGATTAAAATCTTATAAACCAACCCTTGTTTCCCAAAAATGTTTCTTGGCCTCCTTCTGTCTTCCAAAGATCTTCAAAAATTGTCTTTCCTTTCTGAGTTATTTAAGCCTGAGTCAGTGGAATGTTTTTCTGATTTAAATCATCTACCCATAACGATAATTTTTCCATTTTTTCAAAAATTTTACTTCTATAATTGACTTGCATTTATCGCCGTAGATTGTTGCACAGACTCTTTTATTCCATGTGCATTTTTCATTATGGTAGTAATCGTCGATGGAACTAAGTTTATACTTTTACAGACATTAGGACGTGTTTGTCCATCTTCCATTCTTCGAATCACTTCCATCTTTTTTTCAAGTGTGCCTTTTTAGCACCATGTTCAGATAACTTTTCTGCACTTCTTTTATGAGACATGATATTTTTACTTTACCAATAATACGTCGCAGCAGCTGGGTAAATACGTTATCATTGGAGCCTCAACCAATCTACTTGTTTTGGTATTGCGCAGTACTCAGTTGAACCGGGGAATGTCAAGACGCAGGCATGTGAATTGGAGTAAATGGAACTGTCATAAACCGAGGGCTACCTGTACTCTGTTTTTAAACGAGAAACTTATTTGCCTAGCTTCATTCATTAATTTACTAAAGAGCGACACATTTTAAGTGTGAAGGGAAATGTTTATAAAAACATTTTAGAGCAGTTTCTTTATTCGATTCTGGAAAAATGTAGAGGTGTTATATGCATTTGTGCTGGAAAGTAGCTCAATTGCAACTGTATAATTAATTTACACAGGACTGTATTCCCAAATACGTATTAATAACACGTGTAAGTTCAACGGAAATATTCCCAAGAAGCTCATGATAGCAATTCTTCTTTTTTATTTCGCCACACATGGTACTTACCGTAAACTATCTCTTGATCTCGGCGACCAATCCCTACTGCTGTAGCGTGTTCTGCGCGATCCCAAGGACCTCGTCGTGTGCCAGCTATTAAAGTGATGCTTCAACGTGTTTTTCACTTCTGCGTTGAGGAAACAGTAGAAGAGTGCAACGGAAAATCCCTGGAAATGGAAAATAATCTTTCTTTTGTAATCGTCCGTTAATATCACGTGTCATATAAACTGTACGGTTTCTAATTTTAGATAAGGCGACGTTCTATTACTTTTTCCTTGAGAAGCTTTATCAAATAATTGCTTGAAAATACGAGAGATTGTGTGTTTGATTATGTTGTTCTTATTATTTCTTAATCCCGAAAATTCTTTGTGTTGATTATTGTGTCAGGTAAAATTTAAATTGGTTGCTATTGCTTTCGTGCACGTTTTGTGCTTTCTAAATTTACCCAAAGCCTTTTGGATATTTTTTATAAGTGACACTTAACCACGAAGGACTTATCGTGCCTCTTTTACACGTCTCCCTAAAAAAGTTTAGACTATCGATTTAGGCCTTTTTAACGCTTCATTACCTGTGACCGGACAAAGCGTGTGTATGCATGTGTGAAAATAAATATAAAAGCTGAATGCAACTATTACGATATGTTTATCTACCAGGTTACTGTATTTAGAGTTTATTCTAAACGATATTAAATCATTACTAGAACTGCTTAATAAAATAACCTTTTTTTTAGTATTTTACAGTTAATATATCTATTCTGGACATACTTGCAATGTTCCCAGAAGCAAAATACACTCAAAACCCCACTTGGTAATCCGAAAGATAAACCGGATACGGAGGAAAGGTCGAGAATTTATAAAATCGTATGCGGTGACCGTAATAAAGCCTATATTGGACAAACGAAACGGGTGATAGGGCCAGATTCAAAGAACATATAGCTCATTACCACTGTGGAAGAATCGAATCATAAAGCGTAGCACAACACATAAACGAAACCGGGCATAGTATTAAAATAGAAAACCTAAAATTCGCCGCGAGAATTAGACACTTACGAAACCATTTATATGAAAAATGCAAATTTGTTAAACAGGGAGAAGGGTCCACTTTGCTACAGGCAAGAACCTTTTTTTTTTGTTTCGTATATTTCTCATGTTTTAGGGCATATAGGCGGTAAAAGTAGGTGCTTATAACTACAGGTTTAAAAGAGGAGGTATGTTTAATAGTGGTGGAAAATGGTAAGACATCAGTTAAACAGATATCTCTTGATATACGTACTAGTGTACAAAGAATCCTTAAAAGATAAATTTAAAGCTTTTAAACCAATTTCATAGGTTTTTTAAAGAGAAGAGATTCTATTCTAAGATTTGAGTTTTCTGCGTGATTATAATTTCGCACTTTGACTGACTCGCTTAGGAAATCTGCAGATTGACTAGTCAATCAATTGACGTTAATATAACAACAAAAACAGATTACCAAAACCTTTATTGCATTAAGTTGAAATATAACATATGTGGTACCGTTGGATTCGCCTTTCGATTACCTTTCCAAAAACGTAAAAGTATATTGAGTATTCTATTTAAAATAAGAAAGGTGACCTTGCTTACGATGAAACCAGGAATACAATTGAACTACGGATAACGGAAAAAGTTAGTCCACAAAAAATATGAATCGACTTATTTTTTCAAAAAACGCTAGCTTCTGTCGTTCAAAAGTTAGCATGGAGAGGGACATTTTAGGATCGTACTGTATATGAACTTCAGACAGGTATATGAAAATAATACAGCACTTGTAACAATGTAAAATAGATGAATATATCTAATATTTTGTAAAACGGACTTAATACGTGCAATGCTAATAGTAAATTCAGATTAGAGTGAGGGTTTTTTTCCGTTGGCGATGCGCGCCGGTGAAATTTTCACGCGCCAGCGTGTCCATTTTCTACATAAATAAACAACGCTGATAATGCGGGAAAGTAAGGCGGTGAATACTAAAATCCGAGTCGGCTTTTTGTCGCTATTGTTTCGGGACGAATTTATAGCGGTTTCGGGCGCAACCCATGCCTCCGGTTTTTTTTTTTTATATTAGCACGGGCAATTTTCCCTCTTTAGGGTCGTCGGAATTTGTGGATGTGTATATCAACGGATGAGATCGACGATTTTGTGATTTTATGGGGTGAATTATTAGAATATAACCTACATTGCAAATGTACATCAGCTTGAGGCAAAATATCCTCCGCAGGAATAAATAATGTTATAATACAAATTTGGCTTATTTCAGGTCAGGGTAGGACGACAGCTTAAAGTAATTTAAATGTACAATGTGATTAAAAAGGACGGATTCGGAAGTATGTAGATATTTTTAGCTTGTTAAGTTTATAACACCTTTTATTATAAATATTTTTTCATCATTCCATTATTCTCAATGGTGTACTGGTAGTTTATGGTATAGGTCTGAATTATTAGTATTTCCATTGTTATTTACGGTGGCGGCTCGTGCTCGAATTTACGTTGTGTCGATTTTACTACGGACTACGTTTACGTTGTGACGAACCGTAGTCCGTCTGTCTGAATTTAAAGATCCTTAAGACAAAGAAAAAATTAAAATTATTATTTGAGTAATTTTATATCAATTCTTTAAATTATTTGTTCAATTTCTATTTTATCACATATTCTTCAATATCGCTGTATACGAGGTCTGTTCAAAATGTATCCGACCTGCCATGTTTCCCGCGAAAGTAATAAAGCGAGTGCGATGATATTTGGTAGGGAGTTGTGGAGTACTCTCGTGCGCATGTGTGTAAAATATCCCGTGCGCAGCTCGTAATCCTCGACAGTGGCAAGTACGTGAGTGCGGTAGTGTGCTGGGGGATTGTCGTGTTTGCAAATTTCACGAAATGACGGAACGACTGGAGTAGCGCTACTGCATCAAATTTTATCAGAAGCTTGGTGATACTCAAGCGGATATCATTCAGAAGATTCAGGAAACTTTCGGCGACGATGCCATGGGTACTACACAAATCAAGGACTGGCAAGTCCTGCAGCAATGTGAAAGTGATGTTGACAGTTTTCTTCGACTGCCGACAGACTATTAACAAGGAGTACTACCAGCAAGTCCTCCGCCGTCTTCGTAATGCCGTCCGGCGTAAGAGACCGGATCTGTGGACAGCAGGAACTTGGAAGCTGCATCATGATAACGCACCGGCGCATTCCTCCCATCTGATTCAGATTTTCTTGACTAAACACAACATTCCACTTGTTCGTCAGCCTCCTTATTCTCCCGACATGGCTCCCCGTGACTTCTGGTTGTTTCCCAAGTTGAAAATGCCGTTGAAAGGGAAAAGATTTGACACTCGGGAGGACATTATGGAGAATACGGCGGAGTAGCCGAACAGCATTCCAAAAACGGCCCTCCAGAGATGCTTCCAACAGTGGCAGCAACGCTGGGATAAACGTGTACGGTCCCAAGGAGAGTATTTTGAAGGCGATTAAGCTTTCATATCTGTAAGTGAACAGCTCGATTGTTCTCGGCTAAAGGTCGGATACATTTTGAACAGACCTCGCATATCTTTTGAGGCGGTGGTGTATAACTTACCCATCAATCGCTCTAAAGCTTGTGTAACATTCTATTTTGAAATTGTTCTTATCTCCATACGTGATGTACATGAAAACAATACGTCATCCAAATATTTAGTATATAAAGCCGTGCAGAATTTCATTTTGCAGGAAGTTATCTACTGACCGACCCTTCGCTGCCGGTCTAAGTTGTTACCAATTGAATCTTGTTAATCTTGCGGATAGTAATTTTGTATTGTCAAAATTCCCTTAATTTACTGGTAATAATTTTATTGGTTGATTTTACCGACTTGAGAACTCATTTCTGAGACACCGTCTATTTTTCCTTGTGAACGAATTTTAGGCTTCCGCGACGAATGTATTATAACATTATTTATCGTTTCTTATACGTGGTTTTAATCGAAATTGAGAACTTGGTTTGATTTAAATTTATTTGGATTTGCAATTTTACGATAAGGATTTCATTCCGTTTTATGTTGCTTTAATCCGAATGTCGTTTGTTTTTTTTTGTTTCTCTTGTAAAATACCTAAATAAATCAAAGTATAAAAACTTGTTTGTTTTTATTCCAAGGACTCGAACCAAAGCTATCTCAGGTAGATTGTTGATGAACGCCGTGCTTCAGACCGCCGTAAAGCACTTTTCACTAAGCTCACAAACTTAAAAATTAATTATCACCCGCGTGGAAATTGTTTATTTAGCCACACCAAACTTTGCGACGATTTCTCAAGATGAATCTCATATAAATAAATAAACATTTGTGGCGACATCCCTTAGCCAGACGCGCAATTACTCATCTCTATATTGCTAAGGCCGCTAATATTTCCTAACACCGAGTATAAGAATATTTTATAGGAAAGACAGAAAGCAATTGATTAGCAATTTATTTCCATTCGATTTCCATATTTTGCAAATCTTGACGTTTGTTGAGTTGGAATTTTTTAAATTTCGAGGGTAATTTAAGTTGGTAGTTCCGACAATAAAGGACATATTCATCTGTATTACATTAAGAAATTGGCGAATACGTCCTTTATTGCTGGAACTACCAATTTAAATCATCTGCGAAATTTAAAAAGTGCTAACTCTAGTCATCGCCCACCGCTACTGATTTTACCTTATATTCAGACTTGAACTTCAGAGAAATTCTTCATTGACCAATTGATGGAGGAGCCGCCTCTGGTTGTCAACGTATATACGTAGACAATAAGAGTACTTCTCAGTACTACGGGGATATAAAAATGTGATTTTCCGCTGCATTGTTCAATCAAAGGTTTGAGCAATTAAAAAAAACACTCAAAAAATGTTATTCATACTTAAAAAAGCAACATAATGTTTCTTCTGCACAGAAGATTGAGTTAAGGGGTCTACCCACCCTGACCAAGTCTAAAATAAGCACAAATTCAAGATTTCTTTTTTAATTAACTACTGTGTAGAATTAATTTCAATTTTAGGAGTACAACATACAATATTCAAGCTGCAAATTTATAAATTTTTAAAGAGATTGAATTAAAAACTATGGCTGCAGAACAATTCCCGCGAAGCTCCTTTGCCGTGGCGGGATCAGACGGGTGGAATATTTCCGAAGAAGAGGGTGGTCTGAAATCAAAAAGCTATCGTGTAGCGTAGGAATCTTCTTTTTTATTAATTCTGGCAAGGGCATCAATTTGAAAAAAAAAATTACCTTAAAATACGATAACTTAAACGATTTATTATAAACAAACGAATTGACATACCGAAAAAGCCGTCCGCAACACGATAGAGAATCTTATTAAGAATATTCCTGCCAAAATTGAAGTCAATTGAACAATTGGTTTCGGAGAGAAGTTTCCACCCGCCTTGAAAAACATGGTTTCGAGAAAAACGCAAAAGAAGATTCGAAATAATTTATTTATATAATAAAATGGTCTTACCTCTAATCTGCTATGTCAGCACCATAAAGTTCGTCTTCAACTTCTGAAAGCTTTGTTTCTGCTTCCTTCAGCAAAGCCCTACGTTCTTGTCGAGCCTCTAACTAAGGCTGATGTGCCTCTCGCTTAACATTCGTTAGTCACGCGCGCGGTAAGCATTCGGCCCGCACGGGACGTGCCCGATCAGCCTCCCTATACATTCGCCAAACTTGGCAAATTTTTAGAATTTCGACCTCGAATTTGGCTTAAACTATTCTTCAAAGTACATACCTTGAGAAAATGCAACAAAAAAAAAATCGATTTTTTGAAAATTTCTGGGTGGTTAGGCCCCTTATATATATAATAAGCAGACTTATGAAATTTACGTAAAAATCTAGAATTTATGGATGAAGAAAGAAGCAGACAGGAGCATGTTAAAGGAACCGAAGAAGAATTGAGATTCAAGAAGTTTGACATTTCTTGTACCTATTTCTAGAGATAGAATAAGAATAACAAGTAAGAACTATTGTTAATGATCTTAGAACAAAAGACGTTTGTGTTTTTCTATTCGTTTTACTCCCAGATTATAGTTGCGTAATATACAAAAAATCTAAGACTTTTAAATGATCTAGATATTGAAAATCGCAAAAGGACTGAGAGCTGACTATTGACGATTAGAGAAGAAAGTGAAAAACAATGGAGAAATAGAAAAAATTAAGTTGAGTAGAGAATATACCATTTTTTTTCAAGATTTTGTAGATATTGTTAAAATTATTTTCTTCCTGAGGTATGGCGGACTGAGACACAACAACATTCACGACTACAAAACAGCACTTATCTTTCTTATAAAGAACTATTACTTATTTTGTTCAAAATCTGCTCGAATAGCTCAGAATATCAATGCTTTCTTCCACAATCCTATATAAAATTTTTATATTTTAAAATTAAAAAGACTTTTTGCCTATTTTTCTAAATCTTTCACTGCCTACGAAAGACCTTTTAAACTACCGTTTTAATTTAATTTACTTCAAACGCTCCCGAATAGATTTTAGCAGAGCTATTATGCCTAACTATTCTCCTGGTGACTCCTCTAATTAATTTCCACGCCCGGTTAACACACTGCGCTCTCACGAAATCGTCACCCTGCAATTAAGTTTTTGTTCTATGCGGAAATTGCTGGATAAAAGAAAGTAATTTCGAGAAAATTGCAAAAGGCGACCGGCGTTATATTTACTGCATTGGGCATTGGGCACAACTGAATGTCAATAGAGGTTGGGGAATATGACGACGTAATCTTGTTCTACATCTGCTCCCCCGAGGGTAGATTGGTATTTGAAGTCAGTTGGTGCTTATTGTTTTCTTCAAAAAGAAGGATACGTAAAGCAATATAGATCCTTATTCATACTTTAGAACTTTTATAAAAATTTAAACTATTTTGCTCTCAAAAAAACCTGTACTTTACATTTTTTCATTACAATATTTATTACACAAAAAAGGTTTTCATCTTATTGTTATATAGCAAGCAATAACATATTATACAATAATTATAAACTAATTGACATCAATTACATTGTTTACTACTACATAAATATTTTAATGGATCGTTTCAGCTTGCCTGATGATGAGAGAAGTTTCTCGAAACCGGTAGCACGTTTATTAAAACAGAGTTATTGTGAGAAGTAGACTTTTATTTTACCTTCCCCAGTTAAAGCAATATTGCTGCTAAAACAGTGTATGATGATGTTCTGTTATATTTAATTATGAAACGAAATTAGATGTGAAAATGGCGCCACTTGAGATGGAGCTATAGTTCATTCACTTTAAGAATATAGCGTTGGGCAAGCTAGGCTTATATTTTCGACGTTTGCTATTGGCCAATACCTAAGGCAAAATTATACACGACGAAAGAAGGTGCCCGTGCATACGAAATTTATGTTGGATAAAATCAAATATTACTGGTCGCTACGTTTTTGTAATGTCAGTTGTCAAAGTTCTTCGTTGCTTTAGGTTGACTATTTGCTTGTTTCTTGTGTTTCTCGTTATATTATTATTTATTTAGCATATTGCATCAAAATTGTTCTTGTCAGAACACGATTAATACGTTACTTACGGAGAGGAGGTATTTTTTTCTAATTTACTACTATTCCAGGATTATTACATCTGATATGGCTGAAGAAGGGTTCGTTGAGGAAGGTGACCATCTCATGGGTCCATCAAAAAATCCTCAAGGGAAACGCATCAGCAGTGGGCAAAGGTTAATGGCTTATAATTTATATATATACAGTGGAAACAGGATAAATCTAAATCGGTAGCTATAAAGCTAACCTCCAAGCAGCTAGGGCTTGGTGAAGCAGCTGTATGGAACATTGCAAAAGAAATTGAGACCACGGGAACTGTAGGTGTCACCTCCAAAGAAACGTCAACGAACAACAACTTGCGAAGCTTTGGACGATTGGATAAATTATATTTGAAGTAATTTGTACATTTCTATAAAATTATGATTATTGTAGCTATTTTAAGACAGAACTATTAAAGTGTCTCGTAGAGACTATTTTATTCAGAAGTATATAGAATACGTGAAATAAACGTAATCGTGTACTTGTATATTCTTCTTAAACATTTTACTGAAACATTTGTCATTAGTATTTAGAATTACTTTCAAAGAAATTGACAAAGATTATAACAGAATTGACATTTTACTTTCAAATTACCCGCCATTATTTAATCGAGTTGAATTTTGGCAGTGTTATACGGACGTCGATTGCAGCGCTATCTACTATATTCTTAAAGTGAATGGACTGTGGATGTGAATTCATGCGGATGGTTGTCAGTTTTCACCAAGAATAGTAAACATTACAAGGATTGCTTAATCCCTATGATCCCTATATCGCAATGTAATCACTTGACTACGTTCCACATGGCGTCAAGCATTGTGCGCTGTATTGTGTTTTAATCATTCTATTTATTTAAGGTAACAGTTAAATATAAAAAACATAATCTCTCACGAAATCTTATGATTTTTCATTTCCAAATCTGGCCACTGTAGATGCAGGTAAGTGCGTATTATCCATTTTCCCTTTATATCATATTTTTAGGTTATATCATTAAGATTGTAACGCGTGCTTCCTTCTGTAGACCAGATTTATCGGATTTTGAAAATTTTCAACGTTAAAATAATTATTTAATTCTCTATTATAAAATATTTTTGTTCTCAATGACAACAGAAGTTCTATATTAGCGGCTTTAGTAAAATGTGTAAGTGATTGCGCGTCTCGCTACTACATGGCGTTACGGGAATTTTTTTTATTTGTTGAAAAATAATATCGTGAGATGTCAAACGTCTGATATGATTAAACAATGTTGGTGAAAAAATTAGTTTTATCAATTATGGACTTAGAGAAATTTGATTGCGAGAATGCCGCAAGTGTGTGCCGCAATTATTAATAGTTGAGGTGGACATTTCCACGAAACGAAGATTTGATTTCTTTTTTGTCAAATAAATGTTATAATTGAATAAAGACTATCAATTTCGTTGTTTTAAGAGTATTTTATTAAATGCAAAATTATAATTTCTTTTTCAGTTAGCACTTCCTTTATTTATGCTCATTTCTTTGGGTGGGCAAATAATTATGACCGGTAGTAGATGTGATACTGTAAAAGCAGTGAGTGTAAAACAGATTTATTTGCATCAACAAATTATAATAGTTTACAATTCTCCATTTCACGCGATTCTACACTGCAAAAGGATGTAAACAACTATTACTTTGTCCAAAGAGCAGAATACTTAAAAGACAAAGTTTATGAAAATACTCGCTTTGCGAACTTTAAACCCGGGCAAGTTTAAGCAAGTTAGACGCGTAAAAGAAAATCTCCAAGTAATTTTCTGCAGTGCTACAAATAAATTTACAGGGGTTATACGATTGCTTCAATCGAAATAAGTAAATACCTCACAGAGACACAGTTAGATAACTTCAAACAAATTTTATTAATCGTTTTAATTAAGAACTGAGAGTTGTTAAGTTCCAAGCAGTTCATTTATTTTCTTTCCGTTTGTTTCCATCTTCCACTTGGTAATATCGTTAAAATGCATATAAATTTTCTCCTTAACCTTATCTTACTCTACTATTTCTTTCGTTATCGATTCATGGCACGCCTGGTTACGCTTTATAGCATCGTAAAACTGAACTATAATCCTACTTTGAGTTTTAAAAGTCAGAGGAAGCGACATTCATGGAAAAGATCAGGAATAAAAGATAATGTAATTTTGTACCATTATGCCTTAGTTACGAGAAGTTTCAGCGTAAGTTAAGCTACTGTTTGTATTATTAAGGTTTAGGGCATATAATCTGAAGTTTTGGTATGAAATTTATTGTCGTTTTTAGAATAACAGCATGGGAAATGTTTTATCTCAGGGAAAATTGTTAAAAAATTGGAATTTTGTAAATTGATTAAATTTTTAACTCGTTTATGGGAGTCGGGAGTATTCTTTGATACTCTTTTGGCAATTATTAATGAATTTTGATATAAATCAACAAATATTAAAATTGAAAACTTGATTTTTAAGAAGGTAACATATAAACACTATGCTCCTTATGCCATTTATAGGGAATCTGCCCGTTCTAACCTCGAACTTTCTCTTCTACTTTGGATTTACTTTCTAATTTCTATATCGAAATATATCCTATATTTATGGACGCCGAAAATTGCTTTCCTAAAAATAACTTTTTCATTTATAGATACAGCTTCAAGGTCCTTAAAAGAATATGGATAATAGCCGTATAATATAGACAAAATAAATTGGTACGTCAACCCAAATGATGGATATGGATTTGTAATACCGAGAAACCTGTTCCCAAAATATATTCGCGATTCATTGAAAAATGTCCCTCCATATCCGAGCAGAACGACATTTGTTTTCAACTTCCCATGTGCCCCACCCCAGTATTCTCCAGACGACGCATGTTCAATCTCACAAGCAAACAAATGAATTGAGATTTTTCTTATGCAATCGAATTGGAAAGAATAACATGACATTATGCTCTCGTGGCAATTTATTCTTTAAAAATTGATATTCTATTTCTTTTTAATTGAGAAGATTTATTACATTGTCGAACAAAGGTTTTTACTCCCAGAAGTGTAAAGCTTCCATTCTACTCGGAACAAAATAGCTTAAAAGATGAAGTAGTCCCTTAGGTGTTGATGCATAACTCTATAGTAGTTGATCTATCTCAAGATTTAAGACTTCTAAGATGTTGGAATTTTACCTTGAAAACTTCTACTACGAATTAATCAATAAAATCTTTAAATCGAGAAGAACGGAGAAAATAAATGAGATTTTTCTATCGGAGGAAATGAGATTTCAAATATCTGGATGTTATATTTCATCGCCAAAACGAGAAACGCTCATTATAAATGAAAAAATCATCTAAATTTAGGGAATCTAATATCAAAGGTATTCTACTTCTACGTATTTTGTGTTTCGATCTCTCATATATTGTGTGTATTAAAAAAAAAGCAATTAATTGTTAATTCCATGTGTAAGAGAAGCTAATTAGAGGCCATAATTCCCATGTCACTGTTTGGTGCATTGCAATCAATAACGAGTAACAGGTCGGCATAACATTTTGCAAAATTCGTAATTACCTCTGTCGGTCGTTAGTAATTTTACATTCCCATTTAATATGATGATCTCTAAAAGAGCGCACATTTGTAGCAAATTTAATACTTTGATGTTACTAATGGAATGAATTTTTAAGCAACGTGTAATAAATAAAATAACTGTAGGTTTTTATATCTATATATTTATGCAGTGAGATCCTAAAGTGTCACTCCACATACTAACTTTTGAACGAAAAGAGCCTAGTGTTTTCAGATTAAATTTTCGAATCAAGAGTTGAGAACAGCAATGTCAGTATGTTTTGTTTACTGTTGTCACGGTAACCAAACAATACTTAGTCGGTCACTAAGTTCTGTCACAACTTTTATCATTATATTAAACAAAACAGAAAAGAAAATAAGAACCTTTTATTGATAAAATAGACCAATATAGTGTTCTCAATAAGATATTAAAAAATTATTCAGAATGATCCCCTCGTTTTGTAATATAGGCGCTTAATCTGCGAGGCCAGTCATCAATCGCATTACGCACCATTTCCACGTCTATCTCCACCATTGCCTTCTTGACAGATGTTTTTAGTGAGTCCAAATTTCTGTGGCGTTTAGTGCAGGCTTTCTCCTTCAAAGCCTTGCCAGATTTTATAATCCAGAGGATTAAGATCGGGACTAGAAGATGGTCAATCTTCATGCTTGATAAAGTCGATGTTATTCGCCTGTAATCAACACTGAGTACTTTTGGCCTTGTGAGCAGGCGCAGAGTCCTGCTGGAAGACCCAATCCTGGTTTTAGAATAAGCTCTGGCTTAGAGGTTTCACTATCTTTTCTAAGACCGTCTCTTGATAGACTTGGGCACTGGTTTTCATTCCTTTCTCACAGAAATGAACTTCAGTTGGTCCGAAATAAGATACCCCTAACCAAACCATTACTGAGGATGGATGATGACCCCTTTGAACACGGGGAGCGACCACACCTGCTTCTTCACTATTGGAGGCGTACACTCGATCATTTTGCCGATTAAATTGTTCTTCAACAGTGAAGATTTTCTCGTCAGAAAATAGGATACGGCGGTGGTCGTTGTTAGCGTACCGTTTTAATAAGACTCGGCATCTTTGAAGCCTTAAACCTTGCGTTGACCAAGTAACCGTTTTTTCTTCTGAAAGCGCGAAGCTTAAAGTCTTGATTCAGGATATTTTTGATTGTGTTTTTAGTCACACCCATCTACAACGACAATGCTGCTTTCGGAGAGGATTTCGTTTGATGCGTGCCTTCACAGCTTTAATGACAGCCGGAGTGCGAACTGATCGAGGACGGCCAGATCTTTCCTTGTCATCAATACTGCCAGTTTCGCTGTATCTTGCAATGGTACGATAAACAAACTTTTTTCGTAAATTTCAATTTTTCCAGCAGATTGAAAATTGTACTTGGCGAATGTCTGCAACGATGTAATGCAATTATAGCAACACGATCTTCTCTTTGGCTCCATTCCATATTTATTTATTACTCGTTCGCAACACCTTTAATGTCTAATGACTCAGAATAAATGACACAACCTCAATTAGTCGTTTATTTTTATCAGTCACATACTATGCGTTTCAATTTTTAGAAAAGCTTTTGTGACAGAACTTAGTGACCGATTAAGTATTAACACCAGAAACCATTTGGATGCAATGTCCAAATGCAGCAGTCGCGTTTACATATGTATATATGTACAAAAATGTTGGAGATATAAATACGGTGGCTACAGAAAACATATATGGTGCTATTTATAAAAATTACGTTTCTGGCGTTTGAATTTTACAATGTATATATTTGCATTCTTGATCTTTTGACGGAAATAGGTATATCTACACCGTAAAAAAATTCAAGAATTTTGCTTCTACCAGCTGTAATTATAATGCAAAAATGGTAGAATATTACCTCAAATTTGAGGTAAACAAAGTTTTAACCTAAAAATTATGTAAAAAGTAATCCTTGGTACAAATTTACCCCAATAAAATTAAAAAATAAATCAATTCCTTTGTTTGGGGGCGTGCTAAGAGCCTTGCCTAGAACGAGGAAATTCAAAATCGGGACCATCTAATTAGAAAAATCAATAGTGCATTCGATAGAATGAGGGAAGAAACGACACTGAAAATTACCACGGTAGAGATGAGGAGAAGATTAAGATCTTGTATAAGGCATGAAGAAGGACACTTCGAGCAAGATATTGAAACAAATTGATTATTAATTATTGTTGTTTTATTAGGTTTACACCTAACACTAGTAAATACGCTTTACGTTTTTTAGCGTTCTTTACTAATTCAATATCTGATTACTCTTGTAATATTAATGACCATCTAACGCATGCCCTATTATTCGAAAGGGCAAAAAGTAAGGAAGCTTTTAAAGCGATTTTAACATTCGAATTGTTTTATTTAAAAAGAAAAAAATTACCACAAACTTGAGAATTATACATTTTCTATCTCGTTAAGTGAAATATCTAAGCCTATATTTTTTTCTAAATAACTTCGGATTTTAATTAATTGCATCTTTTCAAAGGAAAATGCATTAAACTTCCATACAAAAAAAAACAACTTTTAGCGTGATCCCACAAAGATAAGGAGAGTTATTAATGTTTAATGGAGATTTTTTGCCGGAAAATCAAAATTTACTAAAAGTTTAAATATCTTAAAATCCATTAGACTTTGGACTAAAGTAAATGTGGTTAATATGGTACCTAAAGACCTCGCCTATCGGCTGTTCAAAACTTCACATCGTTGTGCCAAACATCCTGTATAGATACTGGCCCATACGGCTTCAACAGGCAAAATATTAGGAGACTTGGAAGGCAATAGCAAAAAAACAGAGAACTTTAGAGCAAGCTTTGTTGCATGGAGAGGCGCATTCTTTCCTTAAGAAATTTATCGTCCAGCCTCTGAAGCTAAAGGTGGACAATATCTTTTAAGTAACGCTGCGCAGTCAAAGTATCTCTGATAAACACCAGATTGAATCTATTGCGATCCAGACCAGCACTTTGAAGAACAACAGAAAATTGAAGGTGGCAACTTTCTTTATATCTCCGTCTAGCCATAGCAATCGAAGATCTGAGCCAATATACTAGATCTAGGCTTATCGATGTTTTAGCTCTTTTACCGTTGAAGTAGCTTGTATAACTGCCGCAAGAGGGGTTAAAGAAAATTGTAGATGATATTAGTCAGCAAATATAGCAAAAAGAAAATGCGATTTAGATCCGACGCATCATTAAATTTCATTTCTAGGATGGATCCTGGTTACCTTAACCTTAGAGGGAGGACGGTCCATGATACGGTCCAAAGTCTTTTTACTTGTTAATGGTTTTAATTGCCATTTCTTGAATATTTTTTCACTCATTTATTGTTTTTCATCTACGAAATATTAAAATTTCTCATTGTTAAGGTATAGAGTTAATTTTTACCTCCGTAAAGGGTTGTGTAGATTTGCTCACGAAGGGATATATTTTGATGTATGGTTTTCTACAATGATAGCGGCGTGATGAATAAAACACTGTCTGAAGTAATTGTAGAACTTTCGCCTTTGTGCTTTTTTTTACATATATTATTAATTAAGAATTAAAGTCAGGCGCCTCTACGTACACCTAGAACAAACAATAAAGGCTTTCGGGGCGAAAAACAACTTTGAATAAACCGAGAAAATCCTACATGAATAGCGATACATCAACATTTGACGCTTGGGGAATTTTATGTTGTCAAATCTGTGTATAGTTAAGATTGATCACGTTGTATATTAAATGAAAAGTTAGTACCTGAAATAAATCAGGAGTGACGACTGAGTTATTGCAGCTACGTTATATTAAATTATTTCTTCCTCCAAAATACATTTTCTTCATTGAAAAAAATCCTTCATTTCACTTGTAATAGTCATATTTTCCTCTTTAAACGAACTATGTGTAAGGGTACTAACTTCAATGGAAGCCAATCCGTTTGCCCAGAGAACAACAGCTTCAATCAAACATCAAACGGATGTTTGTTAGGCTTATGTTGTCGTCGAGTATTCGCGGAGCGTACTTTAATCTTAGGCGAGCCGCACACTTTTCTAGGAAGATGCTCCGCATTTCCAAACTTCCCTCAAGAAACTCTGGTATTTACTGTTTGGTATATGCGGTAATTTGCGGGTCCTTGCCATTGTATTCTACATCGATACGAGGGTGGACTGAAAAGTTTCGCAGAAATAAGTATTTCTTTATCAAATTCAGCTTGTCAAGTAATGATGCATGTCTCCCCTTATTGGTTTTCCTGTTTGAAGATAATCGATTAACATAACTTTATGACTATCCCAAAAAACAGTGGCCATCATTTTCCCGGCCGATGGAACAATTTTCACGTTTTTCGGAGCCGATTTACCCTTCGTAGTCCGCTCTTTTTCCCACGTTGTTTTCGCCGGGAGTGATTCCATCATAGATTACATCAATATTTCTATATGCAGACAAAACACTGTGATCTATAGGATAATTTAGAAGAAGCTGGCTGTATGAATAGCGGAACGTTGAATCAAACGTTGGCCAAATTACTTGATACACTTAATATTTTGTAGTTTCTTCATAATAAAATATAAACTATACATGTATTTTATTTTTTATTTATAAAATATATTGTAAAAATATGTAACATATGTAAATATTAAATAAGTAATTAATATTTAGTCCATAACCCATGATTTTTAATAACACCCTTAATTCTTCGGGGCATACAACCTTTATATTCTTCATTAATATTTCCTTTGTAGGGTTTTCTCTTTCGTATACTTTACTTTTTAGTCGATTCCATACGTTTTCGATGGGATTGAGGTCCGGTGAATTTCCGGGCCAACGTAAAAGAGGTATGTGATTGTCTTCAAAGAATTTCTTAACCTTTTTTGCCACATGGCAAGGAGCATTATCTTGCATAAATATACGCCCTGTCGGTATGCGACGTCCTGGCTTAAAATACGGTAATAACGTATTTTTTAACACATTTATGTACTGCTCTTGACGCATTGTACCTTCCACAAAATACAAAGGGCCGGGTCCGTCTCCACTAATCACTCCCCAAATCATTACCTGCGGAGGGTGTTTTACTGTTCGAAGAATCGTGGACTCTGTGAGACGTTCGCCAGGTCGTCTACGAATAAATTGTGCTCCCTGCACTAACACACGGAGCGAGCACTCGTCACTAAAGAAAACCTATTAAATAATGCAAACATTAATTCAGTAAAAATCATGTTGTTAAGTTATTCACCTTTTTCCAATTCTCGTCTGTGAAATGTCGATATTCTCTTGCAAAGTTGAGACGAGCAGATTTCATTTTTTCTGTTAAACGCGGCTTTTTTACAGGTCTTCGGCGATTAGGCGATTTTTGCGCAATCGGCGCCTGACAGTTCTGCTCGAAATCTCTATTCCTCTCTCTTGTAAATTTTTTTGAATCATTTTAATTGTAGTAAATCTATTGCTCAAAGCCTGATGAACAATTTCACGGCCAGATCTTTTCGAAGTTTTTCTTTTCCGACCGCACTTTGCCCGTCTTTGTGTTGATGTGCTAGCTCCTTCGTTTAAGTTTCTAGCTAAACGCGATATAGAAGAAGGAGGTACTTTCTGTAATTTTGCAATTTCTCGTTGTGAATGTTTGTTTGATTGTAGAAGACCTTAGGTAGCGGCTTTTTGTTCACTTGTTAAATCTTTCTCGGGCATTTTCTACAAAAAAACCCCAAATATTTCAAGTTTTTTCAAATTCCAAATAATTAATTATTAAGAGAGAGATAGAATAACAATTTTACCTTTGAAATAACGATATATCAACACAAAACACTTAACGATACTCCACAACTTAGCTTCTATACGGTTATGATGAAATATTTTAAAAAATATCGATGCATTCTCTAAACTGCGAACTCCCTAAATGTAAGTTGATAACTGAAATATGTATATATACGTACTTTACTCTTCTAAATATCATTTCTCTGGTATTTTTATTTATTGATACAATAATCTAGACCCCCTATAAACGAACAGATTCAAAGCAAAAGAATATCACTATAATAGGATGGGAATTTCCAGGTAAAAGAGTTGATTTATAACATGTTTCAAGTAATATGGTTAGGGACTGTAAAATACAATCTTTTAATTATTACGCGCGTGCTCTAAAACTTTTGGTAGACATTGTATTCGTCCAAATTTAGCCTCTGTATAAAAACTAATTTTATATGAAGATTTTTTTACAACGTCCTAATCTAATTTTCTCTAAAAATTTTACATTCGCGTTTGAAGCTTGAATATACCCGACATCATAAAAGCAACCAAGTACTTTTTCGCAACTCGATACTTACAGACCCGAAATATAATAAGCTGATTACTGCTAATGGAATCTCATAAAACGAATCTCATATTTTCCAGCCTATATTGTATATTTTAACAATGTAAAAAACTAAATATTTGGCAGGCATCTTTTTGTAATACGAAGTACTTTAAGTAAGACTTTGATGACAAGCATGAATCTCGTTGCGTGTAGGAAGGTTTTAAAGAATCTGCGCTTCAAAACCTACATAGGTAGCTGAAGTGGTTGAACGTAGCGAAAGAAATCTCCCACTACTCCCACGTGTTTATACAGGGTGCTTTATAAAAATTGATCTTGCAATATCTTCTTTATTGTCGATTTTAAAATAAGATATTTTAAATAAAAGCTTCATTATTTGAAAGCGTGCATCTCTTTGAATTATATTTTATTATACAGAGTGTTTCGTTAATGCGTTAAAACGTGATGGTCTACCAGCTTCATTGTTGTTATTCAGTAAAAGGATTCAGAAAACTAATGCAGAAACCGTTGTCAAGATAATAAAAGATTCGTTGAGAGAATTTTGTATCACAGGAACCCAAGTCACAATGTTCGTTACTGACGGAGCCGCAACAATGTTGAGAGTTGGTAGGATGTTGAAAATATGCTTTCCGACTCTTCTTCACATAACATGCCTCATACACGCATGTCACCTCGTAGCAGAAACCATTCGAACGAAGTATCCGATGGTGGATAAGTTAATAGCATCTATCAAAAAAGTGTTCACCAAATCTCTCAAACACATCCGTGTATTCAAACAATTGTGTCCGAAATTACCGCCACCACCTCAGCCTGTAATAACGCGATGGGGAACATGGCTCCAGGCTTACTATCAGAAATATTTTTCACAAGTGAAAAATGTCATCTTGAAACTTGATTCAAATGATTCTGCAGCAGTTCGAGATAGTCAGCAACTTTTTTCCAATTCGGACGTTCAACAACAAATAGATGAAATTTCCATGAACTGTTCTGAAGTTGCACAAGCTATTGAGCATTAGAAAACAGTAACTTATCTGCACGAGACGCATTAAATTGCATAAAAAATTTACAAGCCGCTCTAGAAAACTTGACGAACACTATAGGAGTCGATGTTGCTCCAAAATTTGGTACAATTTTAACGAAAAATCCCGATTTACAAAAGGTTCGGTCTATAACTGAAAATCAAGAGTGCCCAGATGAGGAAAAGAGATATCTGACATTTGCAAATCTTACTTCACTGGATGTCGAACGATCATTTTCGAAGTGTACGACAACGTATTCACAACACCGTCGACGACTGAATGAATCGACAACGGAAGCGTTGTTGATGTTGCAATTCTACGCAGCTTACCAGGGCGGTGGCCAATTGCCACAGCGGACATCAAGACGACAGGAAAAGGTATCAATATTATTTTTCACTAATATTGTATATTACGTACCTACTTTTATGCGGTGCGCCACTGCCGGTACCACCTTTTTAACAAACTCAACTCTATGACATAAATAACTATGTATATCATTTGACAGTTAACAAAGGAGTGTAGTCATAAAAAGCGCAATATGTCATTTTCTGGGTATTATAAATAGCCCTCGTATGTATTTTTGGTAATTTTAGCTGCGAAAACATTTAAAAATCCATTAATGCAGCAAAATAAAAAGTACAGGAGCAAATACTAGAATTTTTAAGAAAGTGGAGCAAATTTTCCATCGCAAATAAAGAAAGAATGGAAGAAATTCTAAGGTAGATCCAGTCAGGACGTCTAGTATTACTGTCGCCAATTTACCTACGCTCCTATTGAAAATATTTACGATTTCAATTTAGCCTTTTTTGCAAATTCAATTATATAGAAGCATACTTCTTTAAATTGAATTTCTACTTGTTATAGGAAACAATAGTTTCCAATTACCAAAAGATATATAAATTAAAATGTTATTAGAAAGGACAAAGCAATGTCTACGTAATTTAAGATGTTTGTATTGCCAACTTTTGATTACGAATGAAACATGAACTTAATTGATTTCTACGATTTCATTATCTGAAGTTGGTAACGAAATACTTATTAATTGGCATACACGTCAAGTAATTCTTCTGTCATTCACTGCATTTAGATTTTATAACCTCAAAATTTGCTTGTAGAGTAAAAAAAATGTAAATTGTGGTGAATTCTAGTGGTGAAATTTTTCATGCTTAAAGCTATAAATCAGAAACAAAGAAAGATCTTATATTTTGTTATTTTAGGAGGGGATTCTGAGGGAAATGACTCGGTCTAAACTAAATCACGTATTGCACTTTCTACATATAAAGAAACTAGCACTGCAGTACTTGCTGACTTGCTGTATTGCAGAGTGAAAACAACTAGAAATTTTTGTACAAAATTGACTAAATTTATAATGAACAATAAAGCATTTTACATGCATGTGTTGTGTTTAATTGGTTTTCCTTAATCAAAATGTGTTTCTTCATTTTTCAAAATAAACAAACAAGAGCAAGGGGAACGAATTCCCCCCGCACAGTTATTGCAGAAATGACAAAGACCTTGCTCATCATTACTCAAAAGATGCCTGGCTATGCATATGGGTCTAAATGGTTAAGCAGGTGATAAATGCACTAGCGTATATTTACTAATTACTTGCTTCAGTGTATTGGCCTGCATTCAAAAAACCTGCACAAGTAATTTCAGTTCCCTGACATCAAAGTCGATCTTCTTCAAAATTATGAGAGATACCGAAATGAAATAAAAATTAATGAAAAATATCAGTTTTGCATTATATATTTTTATCATATTTTTTGTTCAGTTCGGAGGATAAAAAATATTTTTTGGGGGGTCGTTTTTATTATATTTTTATTGTTTAAAAATCACAAAAAAATCAATTTGGTGGAACAGGGTTAAAAAAAGATGTAACCCATTTAAAAATATGTACTTCAGTGGAGCGAGTAATATATATGCAGTCCCTGGCCATATTACTTGAAACATGTCATAAATCAACCCTTTTACCTGGAAATTTCCATCCTATTATAGTGATATTCTTTTGCTTTGAATCCGATCGTTTATAGGGGGACTAGATTATTGTATCAATAAATAAAAATACCAGAGAAATGATATTTAGAAGAGTAAAGTACGTATATATAAATATTTCAGTTATCAATTTACATTTGGCGAGTACACAGTTTAGAGAATACATCGATATTTTTTAAAATATTTCGTCATAACCGTATAGAAGCTAAGTTGTGGAGTATCGTTAAGTGTTTTGTGTTGATATATCGTTATTGCAAAGGTAAAATTGTTATTCTATCTCTCTCTTAATAATTCATTATTTGGAATTTGAAAAGAATTGAAATATTTATTGTTTTTTGTAGAAAATGCCCGGGAAAGATTTAACAAGTGAACAAAAAGCCGCTATACAAGCTCTTCTACAATCAAACAAACATTCACAACGAGAAATTGCAAAATTACAGCAAGTATCTCCTTCTTCTGTATCACTTTTAGCTAGAAACCTAAACGAAGGAGCTAGCACAACGACACAAAGACGGGCAAAGTGGGGTCGGAAAAGAAAAACTTCGATGAGATCTGACCGTGAAATTGTTCATCGGGCTTTGAGCAATAGATTTGCTACAATTAAAATGATTCAAAAAAATTACAAGAGAGAGGAATAGAGATTTCGAACAAAACTGTCAGGCGCCGATTGCGCGAAAATCGCCTAATGGGCCGAAGACCTGTAAAAAGCCGCGTTTAACAGGAAAAATGAAATCTGCTCGTCTCAACTTTGCAAGAGAATATCGACATTTCACAGACGTAAATTGGAAAAAGGTGAATAACTTAACAACATGATTTTTACTGAATTAATGTTTGCATTATTTCATAGGTTTTCTTTAGTGACGAGTGCTCGCTCTGTGTGTTAGTGCAACGAGCACAATTTGTTCGTAGACGACCTGGCGAACGTCTCACAGAGTCCACGGTTCTTCGAACTGTAAAACACCCTCCGCAGGTAATGATTTGGGGAGTGATTAGTGGGGACGGACCCGGCCCTTTGTATTTTGTAGAAGGTACAATGCGTCAAGAGCAGTACATAAATGTGTTAAAAATACGTTATTACCGTATTTTAAGCCAGGACGTCGCATATCGACAGGGCGTATATTTATGCAAGATAATGCTCCTTGCCATGTAGCAAAAAAGGTTAAGAAATTCTTTGAAGACAATCACATACCTTTTTTACGTTGGCCCGGAAATTCACCGGACCTCAATCCCATCGAGAACGTATGGAATCGACTAAAAAGTAAGGTATACGAAAGAGAAAACCCTACAAAGGAAATATTAATGAAGAATATAAAGGATGTATGCCCCGAAGAATTAAGGGTGTTATTAAAAATCATGGGTTATGGACTAAATATTAATTACTTATTTAATATTTACATATGTTACATATTTTTACAATATATTTTATAAATAAAAAATATAATACATGTATAGTTTATATTTTATTATGAAGAAACTACAAAATATTGAGTGTTTCAAGTAATTTGGCCAGGGACTGTATACCCCCTTTACAAGATAAAGTTCTCAACTGTACATTATTACATCATTGTATAGTACGCAATTTTCTTTGATTTTACACGATAACATCTTATTAATTTGGAAACTTTAACAAAGAGATCCTTACCTGCGTGGATAACAGGACGGCTCGAATGCATTCATAAATACTTCTTGAGATCCCGTGCGTTGGACCGACAATAACGAGTATGTAAGTGACTCCGAGCAAGGGTATTAGGACTAAAAGGGCTTTTGCGGCTTTCCTGTATTGCTGGGTTTCAACGTTGGTTGCGGATCGCAATTTAGTTATGAGAACCTGCAATAATAATTGAAACTTTAATTAACTTTAACATCAGTTAAGATTGCAGCTCGGTTTGGTGATCGAGGAGGAAATTAGTGAAAGCCGAAAGTTTGTATTATATGGCTCGATGCTGTTTTAAACTATTCAAACTTCTAAATTGCGTATATGCTAAAAACGGAAACCGTATTCGCTACGATCGTCACCCGTGGTTGATAGCAAATTATAGTGTAGAGATTCGTAGGTGCTCTCGTTTGATAGTAAATTAGCTATTAAAAAGGATGCGATATAGGCAATTTTGGCGGAGGAGTCTGTAATAGAAATTATAATTGAGTTTAATACAAAGAGGAATTATATAATATTGTAGGATCAGCTTATAATAATACAACTAAGTTTAAACGATGTAATAACAAGTTAGAATAAGGAGATTAACTTTTAAAGCTAACGTAGTTAAGGCAAAAAACAATGAAAACATATACAGTGTGCCCACATATGGACTTAATAATAATAAGCTTTAATTAGCATGTCATAACTGTCAAAATTATTAGGCAAGATTTGTTAAACCCTATAACAACAAAATATAACCCCCTTAGCAAGTATTACAACAAAATATTCTTACAAAATTTTAAAGAATGCATGTATCTGTTAGGTATTTTCGTATTTAACTTAGCTGTCAGTGTTTACATATGCGGTAACAGCCAGAGGCGTGGCGAGCGCATAAAAGTTTACACATAAAATAGAAGGTAAGAAATAGCTGTTTCAGTCAAGTGAGTACGACGAGTGGGAATAAATGTTTTTTAATGCCGAAAACGACCGTTCGATATCTAGCGATGTTATATTTGCATATTTAAAATAATCTTTGAAACAACTTAATACATCTTCACACGCACCTTCACAAATTTGTCTTAATATAAGAAAATCGGAGTCTTTCTCTAAAACACTTTCAAATTTTCGTATTACACACCAATTTGTTTCGCCTTCTACAGCGCATAACTGTGCGTGAACATCATTCACAATTTGAACAGAATCCACTAGCGACATCGAAACATTTTGTAATTTTTTAATTCCCTCCGCTAGTCCGAAGTAATTGTTGTGAATAGTTTGTAAATCTCTTTTAACCTGATTATCTTGAAATTGCTGCAGCTTCTGTCGGATTGAATTTTAAAACTACCTTCTTTACTTGATTAAAATATTTGTTGTGGTAAAACGCAGCCTGCAACCATGTTCCCCAACGTGTAACAATCGGCTGTGGTGGTTCAGATAAATCAGGACACAGTTTGTGAAATAGCCAGGTACGTTTCGGGGACTTTAGAAACACTGCCTTTGTACTAGCAATCAATGCATTTATTAGTGGAAAACATGTAGGAATTGTTTGTGCCGCAAGATTTAGAGTATGGATTTTACACATTACATGTAAGAAGTTACCACTGTGTTCTTTAAGAGATCGGCCCAAAGAACGCATGTTTGCGGCACCATCACTCATAAACATTAAAAGTTGTTTAGTTGAAACTTCAAATTTGTTCAATGAGTTCAACACCACCTTTAAAATCTCATCGGCAGTACAATTTATAACTCTTTTGGAAGCAAGTAAGAAGGAGGATGACAGTCGATGTGGTTCCATTGTACGTACCATTACATTAACCACAGAATATTTTTGACGATCTGTTGTTTCGTCCACACACAATCACAGTTTTTTATCTTTCAATTCCGTTTTCATTCTCTTTTCTATATGTTCACGAGCAAATGGCACTGCATTTCGTATCGATGTCCGACTAGGTAATTAACAGCCAGCATATTTATTCCAGGAGGAGACAAATGCTTCTTTGTCTAGTAAACGAAACGGTATATTACATAAAATAAGAGTAACACATAAATCAAATGTAAATTTTTCTCGGTCTCGTATGCCACTTTTTGCAGAAGAATGCTGTTTGCTTTCGATGTGACGTTGACAATGGCTTCTGGACCAACATATTAAAGGGATTTTACAAACTAGACATCGAATTTTAGCGCCATCAAATATTAAGTCCGGCATGTCCACTATAAAGTTTTTAACTGTGTCTGCCATTGGTCGTTTTCGCGACGTACCTAACTGCGACATTTTTAAAGCAAACATAAGCGTACAATTACGAAATAAGTTACGACAGCCTACATATACACAGAACTACTCGCATACAGCATCGATTTAGTACTGACGCTGTGAACGCGTGAAATAAATAATCGCCGACTCCGCACCACATATCTACTACACTGACTGTTACCGCTGTTTGCCCAGACTAGTCATTACTATAATTGCATAGTATTGCCAACCTTGAACACTTCCAAACGATCACATTGTGTGCTACCTTTCTCATAATTATGCATGTTTAGGGAATTTATATTCTGTACAAACTCAATATTTCTCTGGACTATGATTTTTGATTGAACTTACCCACATGATGACAAGAAGAAAAATCAAATTGGCAGTAAGAACTACTATGGCAGGTACTTGGTATATCCAGTCCAAAGCGTGTGGTCTCCATGGGCAATTTTTTATTCCGGTTGCCTAGTACACAAATTAAATTCATTGAGTTTTAGTTTTTGATCTTTTATAACATGTCGATGTTTTTATTGCAAATTTTTGTACAGAATTATACAATATATACAGTGGAGTCCTAAAGTATCAACTCTCCCTCTCCCCTACTAACCTTTGAGAGACATAAGCTAGAGTTTTTAGAAAAAAATTGGTTGATTTCTATTTTTTATTAAGTAACTTTTGGCGTCATCAATTCAATTACATTACTGGCGTCACCGGAAGTGGCGTAAACTTCCTTGTTTTAAATAGAACACCTCATATATTTGGCGTGTTTGAAAAAGTAATTAAGATGTTATACTTTGGCTTAGGAAATATTACGATCTTCACGACCTTCAATGCTGCATATTGAAGGTTTTGGTAATCTATTTTTGTTGTTTTGCAAAGTTGGCTAGGGAAAAATGTTCATGTATGTGGACAACATACAGTTATACCTCCTCTTTTCTCCAGCAGCGTTAGCTAAAGCTGATACTGATTTGGAATCTCCTTTGAAAATTAAACCCACTAAGTCTGTAACTTTAGCTTTCGGCAATAAAAATAATGCAATTTATTCGTTGATACTGCTAAATTTCACATTAATAATACCAACTTGCCCATCCAGAGAGATCACAGAAAACTGGGATTTGTGCTAGGTACTCAGTTTTGATTCCAGACTCTTGTTCAGAAAAGTATACGTATTTTAATTTGAAATCAGGAAGTTTATGGTCCATGTATTACCGTTAATACAAATAGTCGAACCCAGAACTCATGCTTACGTTTTATTTTTGGAATAAGGAAATATGACGATATTTCCCTTAAATTGGCAGAAGTAGGTTGGCTGACTGTGAAAGGACGGAGTTGCCTTCGAATGGTTTGCTTTTTCCATAAAATTATTACACAAAAGCAGCCTACCTACTTATACAATCGGATTACCTTTCGCACTGACATATATAACTTAAATTTACGTTTTAGAAGTACATACGTTAACACCAGCAGTTTCTACCAAATCTATAAATTTATTAACTATTTACCATCTGAGTGTCATCTGTTATTCGAGCTAGCTTCTAAGAATTATTGCGACTCTCACTTGCAGCAACTGATTGTCAATATTTGTAAATGTTAAACATCGCTGTTTGCTGTTCTATATACTTATCATATTCAATTTTTTTTTTGTTATACACATGTACATACACAATTAATTAATGTTCTCTTGAAATATTGTAAATACTCATTCACAGAATTTAGCTTTAGGTTAGTTTTTATGCAAGTATCATCGACTCTTTCAAATTTTAATTCTTTGTGTGTGAAGGAAGAACAAGCACCGTAATATCCTGCGTGTTTTCAATCAGTATGTACAATGGTACAAAAGAAAACCTAGACGATCCACAGTAAACTCATACGAAAATGAGCCTTGTCTATAGTCGTTTACCAGTCGTCCAATTTTACTTTTGTCCCGTCATACCTTGTACAGCTTTTTTTATTTTTGTACTTCTTATGCGTTGGTCAGTGACAAATTACAGGTTATCAGCATGACAAGTAAATTGAAAATAAAAACAGTTCTCGTTGACACACCCTTTTCTCTCTCCATATCTGTGTTCTTCCGTATTTACAGTCCGCCTTGTTCCAGCACGTTAATGTTTCTCGCACATTTTATAAACTATCTTAGCACCATCATAGAACAAATCTGGAAAGTTACAGATAAACTTATTTACTGTACCAGCAAAGGGTGGTTTTTTAGCCTTGTTCACATTACACATTTTAAATTAATAATTATATATTTATAACGAATAACACGTAACACAAAACACAACGCGCTCTTGTTTCCTAATCTGAACGAAAAATAAACAAGCGGACGCTGACAAAGCGAGAATCGATTTTTGCACACAGCCCGCTATTCCGGGGAAACGCTTATGTATCACAGAGACGATTACCTTATTTCGTCACTTTATCGAACTTTGTTGGGATTAATTATTTATAACAGGTTCTTTTAAATTTATCTGCTTTTGGTAGAGAATGTTTTTCAGGCTTTTTGTGTTTTAACTTTTAGGATGGCTTTAGCAAGAACGATGCAAGATGCTGGGTCAACTTTAATATTATGCAAATCTGGAAATACCTTATTTTCCGTGGTTTGGCGTTCTTTCCTAGCCAACGTTGCTTAATAACAAAAATCTATTATCAAGAGGGTATAACATATGTGGTATCGCTGGATTCGTCTTTCAGTTACCTTTCCAAAAAACGTAAAAACATACGAGCTGATCTATTTCAAATAAGTTGGTGTCACTTCTGGTGACGCCGGAAATGTAATTCAATTGCCAAATAACGCTAAAGGTTAGTAACCGAAAAATAAAAATCGAATATTTTTTCTAAAAATGCGTCTGTCGTTAAAAAGTTAGTGTGGGTGGGAGGGGGATACTTTAGGACCTCACTATATATATATATATCTTCACTACCAAACATAAATACTCAAGCTACAAAAAGGGAAAATAAAAATTGAAGATGGAAATGGTTTTCGGTCAACTTTAATGGATACGCGGAAAACCGACGGCTGGTATATGAGAAAATATTTCCCAATAAGACACAAAATTTATCTCAAGCATCCAACACTTTTCCTAGACGGCGGTGGAAGAAAAGTTTACAGGCAAACCAGTAAGCATCTTACCCGATCCATCTTTATGCGTTTGCATACACTCGGATGTACATATTTGACAGATAAATCTAAGTAATAAAAAGTTCCGTACGGATATGTAAAAGTTTTGCAGATGACGTGTGGTATTGCATAAGTTTTGGAGGCATGAAAAATGGGAGTTGTACAGGTGAAGTGGACAAGGAATTTGTCTTCTATGCTAATGAGTTAGAATAAGTTTGTAACTTCTTTTTTATTTCAGACTTTCAGATTAATATAATCCGTTTGTTTTTGTTTCAGGTTCTCAATGCGATGAGATCGTGTACAAGGAACAATATTTAATCTCATGTTAGGTATAATCAAGGATAGCAAACGTTACAAGGATTGCTCATCCTTATCTCGCAATGTAATCAGAGATTCGAGACTGTGTGACGTCAGCTGTGTTCCACATGACGTCGAGTGTCATGTACAACCTGGTGTTACGATCGTTTTAATTCAATTTTTCTTGTTTAAATACTTTTGAATACTTTACATTTAGCTTTTGCATTATTGCTTCTTGTATTTGTAAGTGGTAGCTTAAAGGTGACTAGTGAAAAAGTGTGTTAATTCACGAGAATGATAGGTGACATCGTGGAGTTGCTGAGTGCAAAAACACTGGATTAGACGCTGTCAAAGAGCAAGTAAATTCAATCAGGATAGAAGGGACCACATTTGACGGTCCCTTCATTTTTGGGAAAAGTATTTTATAATAAATTTTATTTTTACATAGTTCAAAGGATTAAGGATATATGTATTTCAGTAATTTAATATGCATATGTACATACATCATAATATTTAATTACAGATGTACCTACAGAGTACGATTTTTTCATTCTCTTAAACAGGAGCAAGGCACCCTGTTGTTCAAACAAAATCATAATTTTTCAACTTATATTAGATGTCGCGATTTGACCTTGATCAGACAAATGGGCACTTCCAGTTTGAAACCTGATGTTAGTACGAACGAAAAATTATAAACGTTAAATTGGTGACAATGGTTTTGAAGATTAAGTACCAACTTAGCCAAAAAGAAACTACAGCCTTCGACAAAATTATTAGGCACCCTCGCATTTGGTTTATATCTCACCAGTTATAAATGTAATATTTTATTTAAGAAAAAATAACATTCAATATCGAGTTGATCTTCCTTGGGAGTTTATTACAGCAGTTATCTTTTTCGGTAAACTAGCGAAAAGTTTCTCGGAAGTAGAAGCTGGTATTTTATTCCATTCTTCTATTACCGCTCTTTCTAACTTTGTTTGGATGTACATTTTCGAGTACGTACCTTCTTGGTGTATATGCAATCAAGTTTTAAATTCCCCGCCATTTTAAGTGTATTCTTTTGTATTTAAGTTGGTAATGCAATAAGCAGTACAGGAGATAGACAAACACTGTTTTGACAAAGGAAATGCCGAAATGAGATACTTGAAGCAGTCTCCTTCAATTGGCAAAGCTTTAACGAATTGCTTCATGAGACCCAATTCTATATGCAGAGGTGGAAATATAATATTCTTTCTGTCGACAAGCGGCTGATGTACAATGTTTGGATCACCAGGTTTCAGGTCAGATCGTGGCAGCCAATTCGACTGCACCCAATGCTTCTCACGAGCTCTGTTGTCCCACATACACAAAAAGCAGGGATACTTAGTATATCCGCGTTGCTGGCCAAAAAGGAAGCTGACCATTTTAAGGTCAACACAAATGATCCATTGGTGCATGTGGTATTGCAACAAATCAATGACTCTCTTTATGTCTTCATATTCTTCACTCAAACGAACTGAATGGCCTATCGGGACTGAACTAAATAAATTTCTATTGTGGAGGAGAACACATTTCAAGCTCCGCTTTGGGCTATCGATAAACAGTCGCTATTCAGTTGCGTTATAGGCTGAAATTCCCAACTCTTCCATTAAACCATGTACGTTACGGCAATACACAAATCCATCATCACTTCGAAAGTATTATAGAAACACACTTTCTCTTGATCGAAAATAGGATACCTTAGTTCCCTTTTCAAGCAAGTTTTTCTCGTGCAGTCTTGATGCTAAGAGCTCTGAAGCTTTTTTGGGTAGTCCCAAATCTCGTACCAAATTATTCAACTCATGCTGGTCAAATCCATTACGAACGGAATCATCTTTAATTTCAAAATCTTCATCGTTAGGGTTACTTTGATCTTCACCAGACTCGTATTCCCGTATTTCCAAAGAGGGTAATTCATTGAAAACTGGCACTGGGATTTCGGCTGAATGAGGCACTGGGCGTATAGCTGATGGTAAACTAGGATACTCTATTTTACATTTGTTTTTCTTGTTATATCTTGACGTTTTCACTATACCAAAATAACAATCACTAAACAAGTCCAGCAAGTATAAACCTCTCGCTGTTCTCCTATGCGTCATTCACCCGGCGCCCACCGGAGAAGGTTTGTGTCAGCCAATAGGAGAGCAATAGTGCTTCCTATGATCCATGCTCGATTTCGCATGAGAGTAGTCACATTCTCATAAGGTGTAGAGATAAAACTTGACGTGGTAGAAGAAAACTAACTACAATTTTGAAACCAGCATGCTTAATTAACTATAAAACAACTCAAAAACCAAACTCAACAGAAATTGTGTTACAAATTGTTCCCCAGTGTTATCAGTGATCAAAAATCGTAAATTACTGCGTTAATTAACTTGCGATTGTGAATGTAGAGGAAGCTGTATAACGTTCATTCTAAAATTCAAACACGAAAACATAATTTTCCGAAAACATAAAGCTGATGGGCTATTAAAATTTCAAGCGAGAAGACAGTTTTACCGAGAGATTACCTTGATATTCGTTTATCTCGTCATGTATGCGCGCACACAATTCACGTGGAGATAGATGTAATGCGGAAATAGTTTCATCTAACGAATGGATGGATAGATGGAGACACTGGACAGTAGACGCTATAGAGTACCTAAAATAAATTATTTCCCAACCTGGAAAACTGCTTGGAATATATTTTTCTGTAGCACGTTTATTTAGCGGAGGCAAATTTCCTTATTTAGAGGTACATTTCGCGAAACTGTGGTACAAAACGCCCCGGTGAATAAAGGCATTACAAATATGTAATAGAGAAAGATTTAGCTGCCGTAGGCTATGGAAACGTTGTTGTAGTTGTTATGAAGGCTTCCGTACCGGCTGTACATTATTTAGCAAATGAACAAAGCAGAAAAATAAACAGGAAATTTTAAAGAAAATAATGAAGATGTTTAATTTTAAATGCTGCACGAGGAACGAAGGAGGATAATGAAAAATACAATCGACGTTTTCAATTTAGCTTTTCTGCTTCGAACATGGTTTTAACTTCATTTTTATTTAATCCTGAGACCTTTGGAAAAATTCAACAGTTGAAAGGAGGTTTCTTTGGTATCAATAAAGGTTATTAGATAACTTTGACAATTTTTCCATTTACCCTACTAAAATAGAATAAGAAATTAATAAATGTAATAGACAGTTCATACTGTAATGGAACCTAAGTGGATGTGGTGTCCATTAAGTGTACCAATCCGAAATATCAGTTATATTTTGTACCCTGGGACATTGCCCAATCCTTTTAAGGATCTCTATAATTTTGTTTCCAATAGCTTGTCTATGGTTTATTTTTGAGGTATTTCAAAGGACATTTAATATAACCTGGTATTTGTATAAGTTGGTTACTACAGGAAATTGAATTTGAAAAAAAACTTCATTTTCATATCACCAGATGCTATCATGCATAATCTTCAAGTAGTACTTTATTCGCCCAATAAAACATTTAAAAATGAATTTTGAAAAAGAAATTGAATACAGAAAAGTCTGCATATTATCATTTACAAGAGCATAATAACTAGAGTTTGTTAAAAAGGTGGTACCGGATGGCAGTAGCGTATCGGTGGCGGCGTGGGTAGGGGTAATTTTCAACTCGTAGTCGATCTCGACAGTACCGCGAGAGAGTTCAAAGCGACAGTACGTTGCACGCTGCACGCTAAATAAGTACGCGGAGATGGGACGCTCAAGGGGTGTAACATTCCCTTCGAATGTGAATAAATATCTCAAGCATTTCCCTGGATTAGAATATAGAAGTTCGCATATTTATTGCACAATATGCAATAGCGAATTGCTAAGTCGCGATAGGTTTGAATGTAGGAAACATTGTAAAAGTAAACGTCATGTATTGAATTTAAGAAACAGTATTCCATACTGGCAATTTTTATATGATTTTATTTTTATGTTAAGTGTGTGCAACATCCCACCACATCTAGTATCTACTGAACACTTTCGTCTTTTTTGGGCTTAGTACGTTCCCTGATGGAAGCTGCCAACATCTATGCAATTACGATACAATTTGCCACGTGTGCAAGGTACAGTAAAGGAATGTAAGGAACGTATTCACAACACCGTCGACGGCTGAATGAATCGACAATGGAAGCGTTGCTGATGTTGCAATTCTACGCAGCTTACCAGGGCGGTTGCCAATTGCCACAGTGGACATCAAGACGACAGGAAAAGGTAACAATATTATTTTTCACTAATATTGTATATTACGTACCTACTTTTATACGGTACGCCACTGCCGGTACCACCTTTTTAACAAACTCTAATAATAACATACCTTTTTGGGATTATATCGAAACGTTTTCAAAGAATCTACATATTTTGAAATGCATTGTGATCCCTTATTCATATCGCAACCTATATCTGAAGACATCGAGGAAAAGGATTTACTATCATAAGGATAAGGCTTCGTGGGAAGATGCGGCGCTATCTCAGCCATAACTTATTGTTAACGGGAAACTTGCATCTGCTCCAGCTCGCGCAAAGCAAAAATAAATATCAAAGAGAACCTGGCGCCCGATATACATGCTAATGCCCGCAAGCTCACCTGTTGATCGTCTGTTGACGCTGTGAAGCTCTTCGCTATTCCCCAGAGCAGTACAAACAGGACTGGCCCGCCTGAAAATATATCGGTTACAAGGTATTTAGTGGCGATATTGTGATTCATAACAGAGGTGTTACAATGTGTACAGAAACTACATAGAATAGAGAATGTAAACGTTTTCTTCCACGGTAGGCCTTATACCTATGTGCCTCGCGCAACATGAATAGGACCTAGCACGTATGTGGAATTTGTAGTTACTGTAAACATAGTAGCGCGATGGAATTGTTGTTTTCGAAAATAAGGAGGAGGTGTATAAAGATAATAATAATAATAATAATAATAATTAATACAGGGTGGGGCAATATTTCCATTATGATTATCTCCTTTAGAGGAAACTGCCTTGTTTGTGTTTATTGTCATGTACATCCGTTATGATTTCAGGGAGGCCAAAACGAAAGTAAGATAAAACAAAAAATTTATTGATATCCACTTATTCTATGAACCTTAAGGTTTAACATTAAGAGGTTTTGAACAAGACATTGGATAAATGACGACCACCATTGTCAATGCAATTCTGAAGTCTAAGTCGGTAGTTTTTCGTCACCCGTTGTAAGACGTCGATCTGTATGAGCTGGATTTATTAGCGAATGGCCGCCTTCAATGCCATCAAAGTGCGGGGTCTATGTTTGTAGACATCAGCCTTGAGGTAACCCCAGAGGAAGAAGTCACACAAGGGGTTAGATCTGGTGATCGAGTCGGCCATTGAATGTCACTCGTCATTGAAATGAGCTTCCCAGGAGACATCTGCCTCAAAATCTCCATCGATCGCCGGGCTGTGTGAGCTGTCGCTCCGTTTTATTTGAACCAAACATTGGCAAGGTGAAGATCGTTCAGATTTCGTCCCAAAAAGTTTTGTGACGTGTCAATGTACCGACCAGATGTGACTGTAACCGTCATTTCTCCCTCTTCAAAAAAATAGGGACCAATGATTCCATGACAGCTTATGGCACACCATGTGGTTACCTTAAGGCTGTGTAATGACCTTTCGTGCAACTCCCTTGGGTTTGCGTCACTCCAATACCGAAAGCTTTGGCGATTTACAGTGCTGGAGAGGTGGAAATGAGCCTCGTCGCTGAACAAGACAGTATTCGTTAAGAAGCTGCCGACAAATGTTTACACTGTTTTCGAGGTCCCTCGGTAATAGTTCCTGCACGATCACCATCTTATATGGGTGAAAATGAAGCTGTTCGTGTAAAATACAGCGTACTGAGCGACTTGACATGCCCAGCGCAACAGTATGCTTGCGAGCTGACGTCCGTGGAGATCGGAGGATGGCACGTCTTACTCTGGCAACATTTTCAGGGGTACGAGCATTGTGTGGTCGACTTAATTTGTCCCTAAGGTTGCCAACCCACAGAAAGTTTCATCTAATAATATTCAGTAGTTTTCCTGCTAATGCAGTTTGTCTCGTTAATTATTGAACGTCCCTCGTATTCCCTTTGATTTAAAACAGTAATTTTATTGTGGATAATTTTAACAGTAATTGTCTTAAATTGAGGCGGACAGCCTTGATACAAGTAAACGTTTCTCTGCATGCAAAAGTCTCTGGGTTTCAATTTTAGTGTTAAACTCTATGGTATTAATATGCTAAAATCATTAATATGTCTGAAAAGGGATTGAAGAGAAACAAGGCAAAGAGTTCATTCACCTTTGTATTGTATAATATCTCAATACGCTTTCGTGGTTACAATACATAAGGCTATTCCTACCTTAGCGAACTTCCCCCTTACTCATGTAACCATTATTGATAAAATATGCTTTCTCGTACTAGTCAGTATCATGCCACAATCCCATTTTCATCGTCTTAAGCACCAGTCACGACCGGAACCGAAATTTATTTAAAAATTAAGCTTACTAATTGGATTAGATGCATTAACATTACGTTGACATCAACGGTGCCCTCTTCGGTCTCCTCTGGGATTTTTTAATTCCTATAACAAAATGTAATCCATATAATCCCCTTTCGAGTATTGGGGATTCGCGACGCGATGAGGCTCATTCATTTAAACGAATTTGTGTCGGCCAAGACGAGAGGGCGATTATTTTAAATTAATCTATCGGGTTGGTTCAACTGCGTGGAATTTAATTTTCGGCGGTTCCTGGAAGACGTCCTCCCATATTAAAAGCGGCATTGAGATTACGAAGAGACACAGTGTGTCAAATTTAAATAGCTTTCCGGATATTTCGTTTTCTTTTTATGTCTTGGACTTGATTCGGAGGATCTAATTGCCCGGAAAAAATAGGCATGGAAGGCAATATAAATTATTTTCTTTCATTTCTTTCTAAATTAAATTTTTTAAACTGATTGACAATTGAAATTTAATTTTGGGTTATAAGGCATAACCTTCATTGGAAAAAACAATAATTGGCCCTTATATTGGTCAAGATCTAATATAATTAAAAGTGAGATTAATCCACGTTTAGTTTTCTTTTACAAAATCTTATTTCCTTCAAGATGTCACCTAAAGAACTGACGTTCAATATTTGCAACAGAATGTTGTTGTTTATTTACTACAGTATGTCTTCCTTAATATTTTGAAGCTTCATCCTTACATCCAGGCTTCCTTAAAATATCAGATGTTAAATGTTCCAGCGTCTGCAAACCAATGAAGCCAAACTTTTTGGGTATATTTTTGTTTTGTACTTATATGTATTCTTCAGCAAGTAAATATCGCCTTCTCCAATTAATGCGTCAGAACTTTCAAATGAGATACAATAATAACTACAAGTTATAATCTTTTAATCGTTATTTTATTTTGAAGAACAATCGGTGTCATTATATCGTTTAAATGTTCTCCTCGATTTCGTCTGGCTGAATGCGTTCGAAAGGCTTAATTTGCGACTACTCTTTCACACATGTTGCGTAGCATATTTCTAATGGTGTGTTGAATGTTCCGTGTAAGGTCGGGAATTGTTTTTGGCTTCTTTTTGTAAATCAGAGATTTCACGTGACACCATAGAAAGAACTCCAGGGGCGTGACAACGTATGATCTTGGTGACCAGTTGACATTAATATTCTTCCAAATAACGTCCAGGAAACTGCTATTGCAATAAAACAATTGTCTGACGAAATGTGTGACACGTTGCGCCGTCTTGTTGTTTATGTCAACACTTCTCAGTTCAGGCCAGAGATATTCCTGTACCGCTCACCCATTAACAGTAACACGATTTCCATCATCGTCTTAAAAAAAAAATAGGGTGCGATCACGCCTTGAGCCCAAAAACCGCACCACTTGAGGATTTTCAACAGCCCAAATCCTACAGTTATGCCTGTTTAGAACTCATTGAGCCAGAAATGGGCTTCATTGGAAAACAATATCTTTTCCGTAAAACGTGGACCGGTCTTCAACTGCTCAAGAGCCCCTGTTCGCGAAACTTCGACACAAACGCTGATCATTTGGCTTCAGATCTTGAGTGATTTGAACTTTATAAGCCTTTAGATGGAGATCTGCAAAATTCTCCACGTAGTCGCCTGAGAACGACGTGGAATACAGAGGTTCTGATCATCCTTTACACTTTGACTTTCAGCAGTAATACTGACCTCCGATTGGGCACCTCAATGACGAACATGACTTATCATACAGTGAGATAAACTGTATGATAGTCAGTTCGCGTCTGAAGGGTGCAGAATTCTTGTCTTCGTCTATTTTTGGCATTAGGAAATTAGCTCATGTGTTACAAAAGTTGCGCAGCAACACTTGCTTCTTGATACCATAAAAATATATTATATAAGAAGCCAAAGTATACTTATTTAACGTTCACCACTCGAACGTGAGACGTAGAGGCATTCTTTCACCTCTCTCGCATCGTTTATTTGAGTTCTTTGTCAGTGGGAGTTGGTTATACGGTCTTCTTTAGTTTTATTTTGTTTTCAAAGATACAGTGGTATTGAAATGCATCCTACGGAATGCCTGTTTATAATTATAACGTTTCTCTGTATTGTTTATTGTTTCACTTGCAGAAATAAAGTTATTGTTATTATATCTCTATAATATTCCTGCTGATAAAGCTTAAGGTTAACATGTCCGCTTACTATTACTTATTTACTCTCTAATATAAGAGAAAATATAATTTAAAACCTTTCAAGACCGACGACCGGTAACTGGGGACGACCCCCCCCCCCTCCAAAAAAAACAACCCAAAATGCACACAAATACATCAAGATACGTGTAGGCATATAACAACGTTCAACAACAGCACAACAAACTTACCCCAGCCAATAATAGCGTAGATGCGGAGCTTGATATTTTCTCCGGTAAAAGTTTTCACGACCAATATGTATAGGTAGAGACCTGGAAAAATATTTACTTAAAATACCCGAGCTTACGTCCGCTGGCAATTCGAAATTGGATTTTTTAAGCGGTTTCTCTATTAGACGTTAAGCTGGCATCGCGAAACGACAAATGTCGTCCACCCCACAAAATTGCCCTTCTAGTCTTCATCACCGGTTTGTTTAAGCTTACAGAGTGCATTCAGAAAGCTTCAGGATTGATATTGTTGCACAAATGGTGTGATTTTTCATATATTTCAGCACGGGAATTACTAAATGTAAACATTGTTTTAGGTCATGTGAAAATATTAATGGATTCGAATATTAGGGATCCGAGCTAAAAGATTTGTTTTTTCCTGTTCTTAGAATTCTCGCAAATTATCAACCTTACGACTGATTAGTCGTTTAGTAATTGCCAATATTGATTTAGAAATAAGTTTTCAAACTCTCTTGTCACCAATAATTAAAAAACAAATAATTTTGAATGTACTGCATGACGGAAATTGCAAAACACCAAGCAGAGGTGCGAATTTTGTTGCGGTTGATCAAGTGATCATGGCATATCTGACACTTCATGTAGTCTTTTCTGACACTAATGTCAGGTGTATTTCTTGCGAGTTTTGATTCAATTTTCACCGTCTTCTCTTGTCATATTTTTGTTTAACGTGTTTTAAGGGTTTGATTATGTTTAGAGCGCGCGGCAACGTGGAAATTACCACCAGTTGGGCGAATTCGATAGAGGTAGAAATATTTGCGCGAAGGTGGCAAATTGCCTTAACCGGAACCAATTTACCATCATGCATTTATCAGTCATGGAAAATCGCCAAAGAGGAATCGGGGGCCGAAGAAGAACTAATGAGGTGCAGGATCGCCATCTTCGCCTAATGACACTAAGATACCGATTCTCCAATACCAGGTCAATTGCTGATCTATGGTTAGGTAATGAAGGTCGTCCTGTGACCCTTCGAACCGTTTATCGCCGAATTAGGGCTTTCGGCTTGCAATCCCAGCGTCCACATCTTATGTTACCACTTACGGCTCAACACCGACAGCAGCGTTTGAAGTGGTGTAGGTTGCCCAAGCAGTGGGAGTTATGGTATATAGTGCTATAGTATATGGGAGTAGGTCTCAGTTGGTGTTTATTCGAGGCACCATGAACGCTTACCGTGATGAGATGGTGGTACTCCATATTCCTCCATGTCTTCAGCAGGATAATGCCCGTCCTCACCTAGCAAGATCTTCTCTAGACCGGTTCGAAGCAACCAATGTCAATATCTTGCAATGGTTACCCAGATCTCCCGACCTCTCGCCAATCGAACACGTGTGGGATATTATGAGAAGAAAACTGAGAAACTTAGCGAATCTTCCGCAAACACTGGAAACTCTCCGCCATGAATTACAGGTTGTTTGGGGCACCTACTGGAATCAATGCCATGAAGATTGAGGGAGTGTGAAACAAATTTGGGGGGGGGGGGGGGGGGGGGTTAGTACATTATTAATAAAAATAAAATTAAATCTTAATCTTTTATTTCCTCTCTTTGAAATTATAATCAATTATTACCTTTACGTTCCTGCCAAGTTTGGTTAGAAAATTCGCATCCCTTCGTAGTATTGCAATTTTCATGTCATGTAGTATAATTTCTAAGGTAAATATTACACTATTGTCAGCTTTATTAACCTCACAAATTGATTGTATTAGCCATTCAATTCAAAATCAAAAAATTATTAAACTTATTACATCTTTCCGTAGTGATTACAATTTGTAAAATTTTATGTTTCTTTGGATACTACTAGAATTAAATATGGAGGAGTACTTCAATGATCTGTCCTTGGCCCCTGATTATTTTTAATTTATATAAATGATTTAGAATAATGTGATCCTAACATAAATTTTAGTATTTTTGCAAATGACACAATAGCGTTAAATTTAGGTAGATAAATAGATTTGAAAAGGTAATTGGATTGGAAAAGGTACCTTTTCCAATCTTACTAAAATGTTTCACCAAGAGCCGACAGTGCGTTCAATTAATATTGAATTAAATTAGAGGAAGTCTTTAATTGATCTTGGAAAAAATATTGAAAATATGAATATGTATTAACATTAAAAATATGTTTTTTTACTTGTGTATACTTTGAATAATTTCAATGCAGTGTCGTCGTATTGATGTGAGGTAATTTTTCTCAGTGTAATAAAATATTCTCAAAGCTAGACTCAAGGCTGGCGTTGGTTACATCGGGTATGCTATTAGCTATTTGCTGAATAGAAAGAAAGAAAGAAAGGGCCCACTTAACTAGTTTTTCCATAGTAATACTAATGATACAAATATCTTTTGACTTGTGTAAGCACTAGAATGTAATATACCAGCAATAATAAAAATTATTATAATTACGGTTGACAATGGAAATAAAATTAATTAAAAACAACTAAAATTAAATTAATTAAACTTAGTGGTAAAGAAACTAAACATAAACATCAAAATATTTGTCCAAAATGAATTGATTTTCTGACTATTTCGCAAGATAGAGATAAGTTAAAAGAACAACACTTTAATGACAAAAATAAATGGCGATTTCAGGCTTAAATCCACAAGAGGTCTACATTTAAGTATTTCAGCATTTTCCTTCTAGAGAAAGAGAACGATATGTATTGAACCTAAAGCAATAAAATTTCTAACCTAGAGTTTTATTAGCGTTACATCGGGAACTTTTTGAATGCATTCTAAATATTTTTTGCGGATAGTAATGACTTATGTACAATGTTATTATTGGTCCCAAATACCTTCTACAAACATCCAGAAGAAATTCGTCAAGTGAAGATAATGAAGGAGAAGTATCAACAGCACGCAGGATATTTTACTCGTTGGTATGGATACCTGAAATGATAAAAGAACATTTTAAATATATCATCTCACTAAGTGATTTATGGTGAAAAGGCATATAACGCTAGAACGCTAGAAAATTTGAAAAAATCTTTCACTTTTTACATCTCCAAAACATTGCTACGTTTTAGCGATTTGAAATTGAAAAAAAGAGAAACCAAAATAACGAAAGGATACGTAAACAACTTTCCCTCGTAATTTAATAAATAGGGAATCCTTCATTCAGGGTGTCAGTCTGCTCGTCAGCGAGGGAGCGGGTCAATACACTCACCAATTGAAGGGGGAAATAATAAGAGAAAAGACAAACGGGGTTACTAAGACACGGAACAGGGGCAGTATAGAACCTCAAGGAAAATAAAAGACTAATTTTAATTCTATTCTAGCTATAAGAAAATTAACACCAATGCAAAAATCAGAGCCAATGAAGTATCCGATAACCAAAGTAGCAGAAAGAATAACAAAAGATAAATAACTAAAAGGAATTGCAATAAACTAAAATGTCAAAAACTTAACGAGAGCTGCGAAAGAATGTTAAACCGATAAATTTTAAAGGGAAACATAGACAAAAAAAAATAACAAATTAAGGTAAGCGAAACTATACAGTGTGACTGAAATTTAAGAGCTTGTCACATAGGTTAAGAGTAAAATAAAATGCAGAACTTTCAAAATAAAACGACAATAAAAGTACGCACATACACCGTGTTCAAAAAAAAAAAGTAACAACAAGATAGCTATCAAATTAAAAGAGGCAGAGAGCTGAAACCGATTCATATTGATACAGTGTGTCATTTTCCATCTAAAAATAGTTTATTTTGTTGGTAAAATCGCAACAGTTAGAGACGTCAACAATCAAAAATGTAAAAAAGCCTATCGGATAGCAGAATCAGATCGATCACTTCGCTGATTTTGAAAATTTCACCACTAGGGTTACTTGTCGCTTTGTCTCTCAATAAATCCATTTTCTGCATTACATTTTATCAGTTACCATTTTCAATGTATGATGCAGGTATACTCGATATATCGGCTATTATTCGCATGAAATCATTACCTCCATAATACGCTTAGTGAAAAGCTTGTATCTAGTCGGGAACAACTAACGTGTCGGTCGGTGGCGTTATTATACGTATGTATAGGAGAGACGATATGGGGTCCCATAACAAAATCTGCTACAAACAATAGATTGACACGAGATTAAAATCGAAGGAGGCCTATTGATGTAGCGAAATATTAAATTTCCAACCGCTGGATAGAGGGCGTTTCGTAGTAGTCGAGAATTCGGAATTATAATAATAATCATTTAGAAAAATAACGTACGTAGGTTTGCTTTGTAGTTATTTATAGAAATGTATTTTACAACGGAAAATAAACCCAAAGATGTGAGTGTTTGATTGCGTTTTGTGTAGGAGAACACCATATCAAATTGTATTTACGTTTATACAAATAGAAATGTCAAAATGGAATAAAAGTGAGGTTGTGAATATCATGAATGGAACTTAAGAGCAAATTCTAAGGCAGGCGTGGCCAACAGTTTTTGCCCCCGGGCCAGATTTTCACAGGACGGACAAAATATTAAAATAAAAAAATGTTAAATACAAAAACGATTCGTTTAAGTAAGAAAAATTTTATTATGGAATTTGTTTATGAATAAATATAAGTAATTTAACCAAAAATTTAATGCTAATATAGCTCATGGTATTGGTGGAATCATTCCCGGCAAAAACAATGTAGCAGAGAAAATAGCGCTAACACATGAACATGTTTCTGCCTACCCGGCGTCATCAGCATGGTTCTGAGCACTATCTTCTGCTGCTACAATTGCGTTTGTTTCTCGGTTTGTGCTGCTAATCTCCAAAACAGCACTGAATATGTCTCTCGGCGACACCTCTACCCTCTGGAACGGCGTGACTGTGTCTCTTGGCGATAGGTGTCGCCGAGAGACATACTCAGTGCTGTTTTGGAGATTGGCAACATAAACTGAGATGCAAACGCAATCATTAGCAGCAGAAGATTGTGCTCAGAACCATGCTGATGACGCCGGGTAGGCAGAAACATGTTCATGTGTTAGCGCTATTTTCTCTGCTACATTGTTTTTGCCGGGAATGATTCCACCAATACCATGAGCTATATTAGAATTAATTTTTGGTTATTGTTACTAGGCATTCTTTCCACGCGTATTTCTATACATCATTTCATTTTTATGTAATTCTTATGTTGATAAACTATAATTTGCCACTAGGATTACTCGATAAACAACCGTTTAAGGACTTTTGGTACAAATACAATCCCGAGTTGCGGTTGCCAACGGAGAAAACGGCACATAAGCATGTTGCATTTGTACGCGATGACGTGGAAAAGAAAATGAAACGCATATTGAAAAAACAGTTTCTTTGGTTATGTGTTGACGAGACAACAGACTGTAAAAAAAATTCAATTGTAAATATTATGGTACTCATACTAGACCCTAGCAAACCCACATTACCACTGTTACTAGCTAGCCCAAGACTACAAGAGTGTACTGCTGCAGCAATTACGAAGGTTGTACTTGGAAAAATTTCAAATTTCAAAAGATAAAGTGTTGATGTTTATGAGCGATGGCGCAGCGATAATGCGTTCGGTAGGCCGCTCTCTTCTTGAACATGGTTGCAAGTGTTTACATGTTACGTGTAAAGTGCATACTTTATGCATCTTGTGACAGAAACCATTCGACAATGCTCTCCCGGGGGTAGATGCATTAATAGCAAGCATAAAAAAAGTATTTTTGAAATCTCCCAAACGCCTACGATCATTTAACACAGAGCGTCCTGGTATTCGTTAACCACCGGAGCCAATTCTTGCGCGTTGGGGAACATGGTTGCAGGCAGCATTTTATTATGCTGAAGATTTCGAAATAGTAAAAGCTGTTGTTGCACAATTCAATCCTGCCGAAGCTGCAGCTATTAAGGAGAGCCAGTCGAAATTTCAAGATATTTCCGTTGAGGCAGATTTAAAAAGTATTCGTAGCTACTATAAAGGATTAGCTGACGTAATAGACCAATTACAAAATAGATCGTTATCATTATTGGAGTCTCTGCAAATTATGGACGGAGTGCACATACAGCTACTGACTATACATGACGCAAAATATAATCGCGTTTTAGAAAAGTTCGAGAGTGTGTTACAGAAAGATCCCAATTTTAGCACACTAAAACAAATTTTTGATGGTGTATCGAATAATCCACTGACTAAGTACAAAGGGTATTTTAATCATGCATGTATAACATCGGTGAATGTTGAACGCTCTTTTTCAAAATATAAACTCATTTTCTCACTACGGCGTACATCGCTCACCGAGACAACTGTGGAAACACATCTATCGGTGTCAACTTTTTGGTGCTTCTAGTTTTGCTGTTCCGTAGCCAAGGCTAGCTAGGCAAGTACGGCTATGGCACGGCTCCCTGTTACCGGGTTCTAGTAATCACTTTGGAGCTAAAATCGTTATCATTTAATTTTCTTAATTACGTATATGTAGTCAACGATAAATGTTTATTTATCCAATGCAACCTTCAATTTTCAAGTGTTACTACTTGATATATGACCTAACATTTTTATAAATATCCATAACGTCAATTCGCGAAATTGCTAAAAAATGAGAAATAACTTGCTAAATCTTTTAAGCTTTCGCAACGTATGGGTAGTTCGATTTGCCAATCCCAAAAATAAATTCTAAGAAGTTTACTTTACAAACGTATATGTAACTAGAGAAGAGGTAAAAGCCTTCTCGGTACTATATTTGTGTAAGAAAATACTTCAAACTGAATGAGTATTATTGGAAGTTAAGGTATTTTTTCTCTGTTATCTGGTGTTCTAATCGTGACTCTTACGATTTTATTTTTGTAAATGCATTACGGTGAACTGTTTCGACGTAAAATTGTTCTAAATATATATAAACATACTTTGTTTGTGCGTTAATTACGATAAAGAAACTTATCGCTATCATAAAGTAAATATGCACTTGATATAAAAGTAAAACAAAAAACAAAAGTTAAGAAACCGGTGTCGTTCTAAAGAGAAAAAAAGGAAAAACACAAAAACTACAATGTCTTATGTGGGAAAAATAGTAGCATAATTCACATTTTGACATTGTTATATTAAAAAGCAAACAAAAGAAAAAAACAAGGAATATCCTCAAGACAAATTGAAAAAAAGAAAATATTTTGTGTGCATTTCATGGTAACTAACAGGACTTCTACAAAATTTATTTAAATAGTATGAAAAATGGAAAATTACATCGTTATTACTTTTACCTCAATACATTTCCTCGTTCGAACTTTAAAGAAGTAGAATTTAGTGATTAAAATACACCACATAATTTCATATTGCAGATCACTGTAGAGTTGCTCAATTTGCGCCAACAGCCAGTGGCGTTTTTTAAGAGACCGGCCTACAGAAAGCATGTTTGCGGCACCATCACTCATAAACATCAACAGTTGGTTTGTGAAAGTTCAAACTTTTCCAATGTATTTAACACTAACTTCGAAATTACTTCGGCAGTACATTGTTCTACTCGTCTGGAAGCTAATAGAATTGAAGGTGACGATTGATGTGGTTCCATTGTACGTACCGTTACATTAACCACAGAATGTTTTTTTACGATGTGTTGTCCACACATAATCACAGTTTTTTATCTTTCAACTCCGATTTCATTCTTTTTTCAACATGTTCACGAGCAGATGGCACAATTCTTTGTAACGATGCCCGACTTGGTAATTTGCAGTCCGAATATTTATTCCAAAAGAAGGCATATGCTTCCTTGTGTAGTAAATTAAACGGTAGATTACATGTAATAAAGGTAACACATAAATTAAATTTAAATTTGTCATAGTGTCGTGTGCAATTTTTTTTTAAGAATGCTGTGGCGTTACGTGGCATAGACAATCGCTTTTGGACCAACACAATAAAGGAATATTACAAACTACACATTGAATTTTAACGCCATCATAATTTAGGTCAGGCATTTCTGCTATAAATTCTGTAACTTTGTCCAACATTGGTTGTTTTCGCGACGTAGGCAACATTTTTAAAACAAACGTAGAACAACGAAATAGTATTTACGGCAGCGTACATGTATACACAACAGATCTAGTTGAGACTCCCAGTTATACCGAGGGTTGTATCGAACCTCCGCCACTGCCCTTTGGCGCTAATGGGCAACTCTACCTGATAAGTGTTTGCCATATTATCACACATTCCTTCCTATCATTATTAACACTAGACCAATAAAAAATGAATTCTGTCAGTGTCTCAACTAAAAGAAATAAATAACTTATTAAGAAAATGCAAGAAGTAATAAGTAGGTAGATAGGTACATAGAGTGCGAACAATCGTACAATAAAACTCTGTGACGGACTGCTTAATAGAGCAGCGATGCATAAGTATTATTCCCATACGTCTATGTCTGCAAGGCGATAATGAAAGTCGTCCATTCGTGTAATCATGACTAAAACGCCCTAAATTTAATACATCTTACGTTCTCGCTTTTCTCATAAATACTCACTTGTACGCTGTAGGTTAATATCCACACGAAATCCGCAAGGATATAACTGATCATCAGGTTCATGTGGATGGAGTTGCGCAAACATCTCAGATCTCTGGAAGAAGACAAAGTAGACTTATTAAAATTTCAATATCCTGCCAAAAATTTTTACGCCTTCTTTTTTAATAAAGAACGGAGACATGATTTAGACTTGACATAGAAAATTTTGCGTACTTATAATTATAGCACTAGTAGCAATAAACAATTTGCTAATCTATTGTTATAAACATAGAAAGCTGTAGTTTCTTGACATTTTAATGCAAGTTTAGTATTTCCAACCTCACTCGGTTAATGTAGTTTACCTATAGCATACATTATCAACTAGATTTAATAAATAATGATAGCAAGGACTGTGGGGCAGTATGGCAAACAAATATTCTCGGCACACTCCGCACCACACAAATTATTAATTAACTCGGAAAAGCCGTTTCCAAGACACGTGGGTCATCATCCTCAGCCGCGTACCGGTTGATGTGAGAGAACACATATTAAATCTAACGAACCCGCTCTATCCCTACTTTTCAAGAAAAATATATACAAGTACCTACTTTTGCCGTTTAGGCTAGAAAGCAAGTTACAATTTTTGTTTTTCAGGCCTTTAATAGTCCCAAGATTACCTGTGTTGTTTCTCAAACTTTTTGCCTTTTTTAGGTTGTTTGAAATCGTGATTTTGAAAACGCGTGCAAAATCACGATTTTGCAGGCCACTATTAACAGCCTCAAAAACAAATTTTTTTTTTTACTTAAAAGCAGATGAAGGGAACAGAATGGTTATTCTGGACAAGCCGGATTATTTCAACCGCGTCAACAATTTGCTTTCATCAGGACCGTATAAAGAATTAAGAAAGAATTCGTTACCATCTGTAATCAAAGAAACAAAAGAGACTCAGAAGAATTGCCAAAAGCTTATTAACGCGAACCTTTTAATTAAACTTTACTGTCTATCAAAAATCCACAAACCGGGAAAGCTACGAGACCAATAGTTTCAGGTATTAACTCACCTACGTACAATCTATCCAAATGGCTAGTAAATGAATACAAAACTTAAGAAAATCGATGAATTGCGTAGTACAAAAGACTAATTTTGCTCTGCATAAACCAAAACCGTTTTCAAATTGGGGCAAGTATTATGAACAACGAGAGGGTACGGTGGCCATCGCCGTACCCTCCCGTTGTTCCGCTGTTCCTTTTCATAGCCATCTTGTTCGTGAGTAAATTTGAAATCAGTTTGAAAAAAGACAACGTGTATTTCCCTAGAATTTGGCTTATGTGCGTAGACGATATTCTTCGCGGATTTCCTCGCGACACTAAATTCGAGGAAATTTGTGAAACTTCCCTTTCATAGAGTATCGGAAGGTATTTAGTATAGTTTTTAAGGGACAAGAGATGAACGTATGTTTCAGTTCGTGAAATATACTCAAAAACCTTGACAATCCAAAAGATAAACCTGAAACGAGAGAAAAGTCGGGAATTTACAAAATTGCATGTGATGATTGTGATAAAGCCTACAAGTGTCGCACAACACATAAACGATACCGGGCATAATATTAAATTATAAAACCTAAATTTCCGAGTTAATTAACAATTTGTATGGTGCGGCGTGTGCCGAGAATATTTGTTAGATTTAATAAGGTTTGTGATATCTTAGTTAAAGTAGAAATATTGCTTTTATAATACAATAAAAAATATAATACATAAATTATTAAGATAGTCACGTGAACAATTTCTATGTATGTAAATCAAATCTCTACTTCATAGTCAATTGAGGTGTTAGAAAAATTGCAAGTGCATTCCAAATATCAATTAAATATGGTCGGTTTTATACACAATCCTAACCTAAGAACTGTAGCTTTTTTTCTAGATGTTTTTAAAGAATTTAGGAATTTAAATGTGCACAGATATAAGAATTATTTTTCTAGCGAATTTTATGTACCTGATATACACTCAATCTGCAATTCATTGGATATTCTAAACTATATAATGGAAAAAAAACAATAGAGGCAAATCGAGCAATATCGAAAGGTAATAAGTAAAGTTTTTAGGGAATAAGTGTGTTTCAGGTCACGAAATACGCTTAGAAACCTTCTAGGTAATCAAAAAGATAAGCAAAATACGTAAGAATGGTTGGGTTAGTTATAGAATTGCATGCAGCGACTGTGATATTGGACAAACAAGGCGAGATATGGGCACCAGGTTTAAAGAACACATGGCGCATTACCGCTATGGGAAAATTGAGCAAAAAAAATTCAATCAGAGTATAACAGCTTTTAATAAGAAGCACATTTTTAAGTTTTCTCTTAAAATTATTCAAACTGGTACTGTATCTTACTGCCTCGGGCAACGCATTGAAAAGTTTGCATCCTTGCTATATTTTATCGTTGGGCTGTAACCTATACTACGCGTTCCATATTCATGAAAGGGTTTAATGAATATTACGTTTTAAAATCATATTTTAATGTGCTGAACTGCATATAAAACAAATACCTTTTGCATACCGACCTCCTCGTTTTCGTATTATTCTATATAAACCCTTGAATAATTATTACTTTGCATCTCTGTAGTTATTATTGTCATTAATGTAGATTTCAATATTCTTAACACAATTTTATAGTATACACAGCAGGAATATATGTTTACGTTACGTTCAGTACATACTTTTCGTATTCAAATAACATTGTTTGAATAATAGGTCCATTACATGAAGATAATATAAATATTTGATATAATACCATTATAACACATGATCGTTTAAACTAAAAAAATGTCGCGCCTATGCTCCAGAGCTTATGCGCGAGAAAAACGTTTGGGACAAACTTCAAAAGCGCCGACAAGCGTTGAAGCTACTGTATACCACTATACTGTGACAGTATAGTACTTGGGATCAAATGGGAAGCAGCTAGAGTTATCAATATTTTGACATTTTAGTTAAAGTACAGTGCTACCAATCCTTAAACAAATTTATGACAGTTTTTTGACAGTTTGACAAATTAAACAAATCAACCAACCAATTTAAGTAATTTAAAATTCGATGTAGCAGTATGGATTCAGCATCAGCAGTTTTAAGACTGTACGATGTATAGGGCTTGGATTAGAAGAATGGACGTATATACATTAACAACTTGGTAAATTGGAAAGTTTGAAAAATGTATCATGCTACATCGTTTATAAAATTTTGTATTATCATTATCATCTCTAGCATGCAGTATCAATATTTGCCATGGGTCTTGCTAAGCAAGCCTCTCCCCGATGCCGATAAGATATTTGACGAAAAGGATCGTCGCCACTTCACTTGCATTACTTAATATTTAAATACTGACAATCTGATAGATGAAAAATACACATACAAGTACATAATCAAGAAGTTCATTGCAGAGGTGTCATATACGTGGTCTGTTCAAAAAGTAACCGAACCTAATTTTTTTAACTTTTATTATTAATCTTATAATCTTTGCTTTCATACAGTTTTCCCAGGGGTGCCTCCACTTCGCAAAGCGATACTGGAAAAGGCCTCTTTAGAAATGTCTTTCAACGTCTGCGACGATTTTATTTTAATGCAAGGAGCCAGGTCTGGGAAGTAGACTGAAGGAGGACCTTTGAATCAAAATTGACGAATTGACAAAGCAGAGTGAATAGGTGCACGGTCACGGTGAAGGAACCATAAGTTGTCCCGCCACAACTCTGGTCTCTTTTTGAGATTTTTTCACGTAATCATTGTAAAACGCTTTTGTACTTTTCGTGGTTGACTGTTTGACCTTACAGGCAAGAATTCAAAATGCATACAGTGAGCATCATTTTAACATCGAAGGGATCGATTGATTGATTGATTTTCTACCAGAGCAGGGCTGGTCTTTACATCCCTAACACTGAAGCTTAATAGCTTATTGTATTATTCCTGCTTCGGTTTTGTTTTACTTAAACAGGTTAGTTCCCGCAATCAGGTTTAACAGCCTATGTAGTAAATCTTTCTCCATTGGTAGTTCAATTGTGCTTCGCATAGCGAATCTGCGTTGAGCTAACGCTGCACATTCGAAAATAATGTGAGAGGCTGTTTCCTCCTCCTCATTGCAAAGTCTACATAAGGGCTCATCTTTGTAGATCCCCATCTTATGCAAGTGGCCTCTCAAACAGCCATGTCCTGTTAATAGACATGTTGCTGCTCTAAGCTGTATCCACTCATTAATTGCACCACGCACTGCACTCTTGGTAATACCTAGACCCGGTTCAGGGCCTATATAATTCATTTTTGAACCTTCCCTCGCTAGCTGGTCTGCAATTTCATTGCCCGCTATGCCCCTGTGCCCTGGCACCCACACCATCGAAGGGATCGAATCTACCTTTTTTGGGACGTGCCTTTTTTGGCGTGAAGATCTTTTACTAACCTATTGTAATGATTGAAATTTTGTCTCAATCGCGTAGCCATAAACCCAACTTTCGTCTTCCGTTATAATCTTTTTAGTGAATGATTAGTTGTTCAAGAAGCTCCCGGCAATCGTCCATTTGATTTTCTTTCTCCTGTTCAATCATGAAACGAGGAGCAAACTTTGCTGCAACTCGATGCATGCTCAGTTCATTCAGACAAAATGTCATGGCACGACCCTATTGATGATGCTAACCTCTTCTGCAAGTCCTGCGGCAGTCAAACAATGCGACGGTTTCAACACATCAGACCTTTGATTTTCTGAAGGTGAGCGTCATCAGTTGGAATCGAGTGTCATCTTCAATTCATTGGCAACCACTCTTGAATCGTGAAAACCATCATCTCCGTAAACTTACTTCAATAGTTCAAACGTTCCCGTGAAAGATTTTTCCAGTTTCACGCAAAATTTTACGTTGCATCGTTATTACCGAAAATCGCACATTTCAGCAATCGCTATGAATACTGAAACGTCTTGCAGTCAAGTAAGAATAACACGAGAAGTAGGCGAGATATCAACAATTTGAAAATATGCGGTTATGTCGGATTGCCAGTCCCATGCCGCTAAGTCTTTCCTTTGGCGCATAATTTCAAATGTTCGGTTATTATCTGAACAGACGTACACGAAAATTTGTGATTTTCTTAAAAGAAATATTGAAGGAATTTAACAATACCTGTTTTTATTAAAAGGACGTTTGAAAATCTCTAATAAAATTCCAGAGATTCATATCACTTTTAACAATGAATAAGTTAAATCGAAGCTTTCATCACTAACATCAGCTAATTGCATTCAAAAGCAATTTAAAAAAGTTGTCTTATAAAGCTTGCCGTTACATTTCATATATTAACTTTGACAATGTATGGTACCTATGTGAAATTAGAAATAATGAAGAAACAAACACATAGGTGAGGGATTTCAATAACTGTCGATACTTCAAAAATACAAAAGTAGAACCTGTACATACATACATGCATGGTTTCATAGTTAAATTTCGATAAACGCTTTCGCTGGACGCCAAAACAATGCACTTTGCTCCACTTGCATTCAAGCAGAAATACCAGTTACGAAATGAGTGTAAATAGGCAGTAGACGAGCTTTTCGAAATAAACACAGTATGTGTACGGATTCCTATAGAAGTTTAAAATGTTTTAAAATGTAGACAATGGATGTATGAGATGGAAAATTCACCCAATGTATGTATATTTCTAACACAATGATCCATTATTTTTTATTTCACTATATTGGCCACATCGAATTGTGTCAACTAATGAATTTTAATGTAGTATAAACGTTTTATCTTTTAATATTTACAAATGTATATATAAATATGTATTATTTCACGAAATTTAATTAACTGAATGTCTGACTCATAATGGTTGTCAAAGAATAAACTGATAAACAAAAATAATTGTCAATATTCCCAGCAAAATGTGAAAGAATATGCTGTAACCTTGACAATAACTTGCATGTTTTACTATTACCAACAATAGTATTCTTTTCGCCTAAAATTTCGTTTATAATTTGATTCTTATATTGCACTGTGGTTTTTACACTAGTTCCTGGCACTGCTACTTGTTAATGATTTATGCTTTAAGCTGGTAATATATGAGGTGGTAACTTCGAAACAAAACTTCCCAAAATGTAGCGAAAAATATAATTGAAGAATATTAAGATTTCATTCATCTCCGTCACTTCTGTCACGAAAGGAATGCATTCTGAAAGTTTTGTTTTATCAATGAGTTCCGCACTGTCCTCGATTCAGTTTCAATCTCCTTCATCGTCTCAAATCTGCATCGCTTCAACTTAATTTTCATCATTGGAAAGGAGAAAAAGTGGCAAGGACCCAAGTCAGGCAAGAACGCTGGATGAGGAACAACGGTTATGCTATTTGTCACCAAAGACTGCTCTGCGTTATCACGGTGAAGAACCCCATCGTTCCTGTGTTACTTCTTTGGATGTATCGTTCTCATTTTCTCCCTTAACCGCCTTAGAATGTCATGATAGAATTCTTCATTCATCATCTGGGCTGGAGGCTTGGGGGTAAATTATGATGGCGTTAAAATTCAATGTGTAGTTTGTAATACCCCTTTAATGTGTTGGTCCAAAAGGGATTGTCTACGTCACGTAAATAGTAAACAGCATTCTTCAAAAAAAAATTGCACACGACACTATGACAAATTTAAATTTAATTTATGTGTTACCTTTATTGCATGTAATCTACCGTTTAATTTCTAGACAAGGAAGCATATGTCTTCTTTTGGAATAAATATTCGGACTGCAAATTACTAAGTCGGGCATTGTTACAAAGAATTGTGCCATCTGTTCGTGAACATGTTGAAAAAAGAATTAAATCGGAGTTGAAAGATAAGAAACTGTGGTTATGTGTTGACGAAACAACAGATCGTAAAAACATTTTGTGGTTAATGTAATGGTACGTACAATGGAACCACATCAATCGTCACCTTCAATTCTATTAGCTTCCAGACGAGTACAATAATGTACTGCCGAAGTAATTTCAAAGTTAATGTTAAATAGATTGGAAAAGTTTGAACTTTCAACAAACCAACTGTTGATGTTTATGAGTGATGGTGCCGCAAACATGCCTTCTGTAGGCCGGTCTTTTAAAAAACATTGTGCTAACTTGTTACATATTACGTGTAAAATTCATGCTTTTAGCCATGTGGCAGATAATGTCAGAAAATGTTATCCTGAGGATAACAATAGTGCATTCAAAAGCAGTGTTTGTCAAATCCCCAAAACGTATTCGCAAATTTCACAGACTGTGCCCCCGTATGCCTGAACCACCAGAACCTATTCTTACACGTTGGGGAACATGGTTACAGGCCGCGTTTTATTATCATAGATATTGTAAGAATATTAAGAACGTGGTTTCACAATTCGATCCAAAGTCAGGTTAAAACGGATTTAAAAACTATTCAGAACAATTACTTCGGACTAGTGGAGGCGATAGAAAAATTACAAAATCCTTCGGTGTCATTACTGGAGTCTCTGCAAATAGTGCAACATGTTCACGCCCAGCTATGCGCGGTAGAAGACGCAAAAAATGTTTGTGTTCTAGAAAGGTTTGAAAGTGTTTTAAAGAAAGATTCTGATTTTGGCACATTAAGACAAATTTGTGAAGGTGCGTCAACTGTTAAGTTATTCCAAAGATTATTTTAATTACGCAAATAGTCACTAGATGTAGAACGTTCGTTTTCTGCATATAAACACACTTTTTCCTCAGGCCGCACTCGGTTTGTCGAAACAACTGTCGAAACATATCTAATGTTGCAGATATTTAACAGACATTATTCACTTTGTGATTTCACGGAAGACTCTTAAGACTCGGTAAGTGTTTGAGCACGTATTATATTTTATTTCTGACCATTTATTTTGTGTAAACTTTTATGCACCCGCCACCGGCTGTTGGCGCAAATTGAGCAACACTACTCATCAGTGATGAGTAGAGTTGCTGTCTAATAGTGATGAGTCATCACTATTAGACAGCAATGCTGAGGTGAGATAGCTGTATATTTAGGAGATTCTTTAGAATATTGAAGCTATGTGTTTTTAGTTCATATATCAGTGTAGGAAAATTTAGATCTAAGCAGGTATACTAATCTAAATTGTATATTGCCAAACCTTAACACGTTGGTATTTATTGATCTCTTTGTATTTACTTATATTTCGTTTGATCTACATATAAATTATCGATAGGTTCACTTTTAATTCATCGTGATGCAATGTTATCTTGTAAGCCACGATATGTGTCGCCTATTAAGCGATTACTTTGTGTAAAGTCGATAAAAGTCGGTATAATACGACGCAGTCTTCTTTACTCTTTATCCCCGGGAGATAATCCCGTGTAATTCGAAAATAACAAGCTCCTACTGAGGAGCTTAACTTTCGTTTCGCTCGTCTCGCTTATTATCTTCCAACATTTCTGAATGCATCGTGCAATTGCAGCGTAAAACGGAATTAATTAACCTATTTATATACTCGGAATCCTTTCACTGACGTCAACAGAAATAGCACAAATAAGAATCAAACTTGGAATGTTCCTAATACGCCTTCGTAATTGTATAGTTTGAATTTATGGAAAAATTTTTAAATATGGTTTTCAGAATAAATTTATTTTGTTTAAAATTTATTACAAATATTTCCTATGGTTGATGAAAATTTAGTATTTTCCTACAACCAATGTTACACACATGGTGAAGTAATGTTGGATTTCTCATAATCTCCAATTTCCAGTCAAACAAGTAAATTGACCAAGTTGACGAAAATTGAAATTGGTCAAGGAATCTGTAAATTGGGAGTATATTCTAGTTTCCATCAATTTTTATACACGCAGAGAAACGCTTACTTATATCAAGACTGTCCCCCTCAATTCAAGGCAATTACTGTTTCAATTATCCAATATTTTCTTAGCGTTCTTTTCTCCGCTTAAGGAAAGCGAGCAAATTTTGCAACAGTGTCCATGTATTTTAGCGGCTCACTTTATTACGGAACTTTCTAACGCGGTATATTATGCTGTATTAGCCTATTCCTCTCTTGAATCTTTTTAGATGTTAAATAAACTTTATCTTCATCTTTAGTACTAGTTTAGTTTATTATTTCAAAATTCCATTAAAAAAAAAGTAAACCCATCACACCCGACGCAGTAACATGTCACGCCGGTCAAATTTTCAATTATTCAATTATTTGTACATTTTCTATATAACTGGCAACTTATCAATTTTGAAGTTTATGGTCATTTCACAATCAATAAAGAAAATGCAATCAATGAGCTGAATTCAGTAATAAATAAAATAGAATAGTAAATTGAAGGATTGTCCAAAATTTACTATTTCAGTTTACGCCTTATTTCTTTTAAACCTATGTATACAGGGTGTTTCAGGAGGAAAGGTAAATATTTTAGTGGGTGATAGTGTAGATTAATTCGAATAAAAAAACAACATGGGTTTCGTATGTCTATTTTTAACAAATCTTGAGAAATTTATAATTTTGTCCTCAATCGTTCAAATGCAGGGATATCTATTTCCTTCTTGCTATACTTGTAATGAAATAATTGTATTTCTTTGTTTCTTGCAGAAAATTTAAAGAAAGCCATTCTTAGTACAAGTAAATGGCCGTTATAATACAAAACAATATTTTCTTAAGGATAGTAAATAGTTTTCTTAATTCCAGAAAACGTTTAGGTATTGTTCATAAATCAATAGTTTTATTTTCTTAAAATAAAGCATTCATTTGCTTAGAATTCTTGAAATGCATATTATTTATATCCACATTTTTAATTGCACTTACCTTGTTTAAAACAGTACGACATATCCGTACATAATGCGGTAAATTATTCACATTGCTTGTGATTTTAGAAAGGCTAAGGTAGAGGTTATCTACAAAACAATGTTCAAACAAAAGTCAATGTAGAAGTATACATGAGTGCCTAGAAACAATAACCAAGATAATGCTAATATAAATAGCTCATGGTATTAATGGAATCACTCCCGGCAAAAACAATATGAGAAGAGAAAAGCACTAACGCTTTTTCACTCAAGTTAACAAATGTATATGACAAGTATGTACTTCTCTTAAGCGCAGAAAAAAACGTTAAGAAAATATTTCTTTTGACTTTAAACAGAGGCGGACGGTTTTGATACAAATAAACGTTTCTCTGCTTGTAATCAACCAAAATATATTCAGTGACATAGAATTGCAACAGCTAGAAGGGTAGGAATATTTACCTATGTAATAGTAATAAATGATCAAAATTTGAATCCTCTCAGTGAAGCAATAAAGTTGTTATTGAGGTTTTTAACTCTCTCTCAGCACTGATATTGAATATTTTTTTTTTGCGGTGTTTTTCATTTTTAACTTTCTCGATTTGTGTTGTTGTTCTCATTGAACTGCGATTCAGTTAAGTGTTAGCTATGCATAGAGTAAGAAGACGAGCAGTGTATCGACAATTAAGCGAATTCGACAGAGGTAGAATTATTGGTTTGCGCGAAGCTGCTTTTTCATTTGGGGAAATTGCTAACCGTGTAAATCGAAATCGGTCTACTGTAATGCGAGTGTATCGTGCATGGTTTGAAGATGGCCAGGAACGTCGTAGCAGAGGAACCGGGGCTTCAAGAAGAACGAATGAGCGTCAAGATCGTCGCTTAAGACAACTTAGAGACCGATTTTCCCCTACTCGGGCAATTAGTGACCAATGGTTTGGTAAAGAAGGTCGCCATGTAACCCTTAGAACAGTTTATCGCCGAATCCGAAGTTTTGGGTTAACATCATATCGTCCGCAACTTATGCTTCCTTTGATTGCGGAACATTATTAGCAACGGTTACAATGGTTCAATGAAAGATCTCATTGGAATCTTGAATGGCGTCGTGTTGTGTTTAGTGACGAATCAAGATTTTGTTTAGGCATGTACGACGGTCGTCAGAGAGTTAGAAGAAGACGGGGTGAACGACGAAATCTTCGATTTACCGTTGAGAGGCACGTACACCGCACTGTGGGTGTTCTGGTTTGGGGTGCGATTACTTATGGCAGCAGATCTCCCTTGGTGTTCATTCGAGGCAATATAACAGCACAACGGTACATCGTGGAGGTGGTTGGAACACATCTTTTACCATACTTACAAGGGCTCGAAGATCCATTATTCCAGCAAGATAATTCACGTCCTCATGTAGCAAGGATTAATCTTTCGCCCTGGCCTCCAAGATCGCCAGGTCTATCTCCCATCGAACATGTATGGGACATAATGGGTAGAAGTTTGCTAAACTTGCAGCGTCCTCCTTTGACTTTGGAGGCTTTGAGACATGAGGTGCAACTTGCATGGGAGGCAATACCCCAGGACGAGATAAACCACCTTATTCAATCAATGCCACGGCGAGTAAGTGAATGTGTAAATCAGAGAGGCGGCCCCATACATTATTAACAGACATTATAAAATTTTGTTTAACTAATAAAGATTTTCCTCTCAAATTTTGATCATTTATTACTTTTACATAAGTGAATATTCCTACCAAATTTCATCCGGAAATTCCATCCCCTTCAAGCTGTTGCAATTTCTATGTCACTGAGTATATTCATAAGTAGAGCGGGCCAAATTGCGCCATCCAACAGAATCGGAATCAGGCGCAACGGCCGCTTATTGTAAATAGCGTATATGTGAGTCACAGCAGATATGTGATATTTCGAAATTAATATAAAAAAATAAAAGCTGACGCAATAATAATGTTTAGTAATTAGAGCGGATGTATATATATATATATATATATGTACACGCTGAGGTGTTTTTATTTTCATTATGATTTTTTATTTGATTGAAAACGGTATGCGTTGTAAATGGGATGTAATAAGGAAATAACTGAGAAACTGAACGCTTTTTTTATTCTGTTGTACTTAATAATGTAACTGTAAATAAAGATATCATAAATAAATTCTATCCTTCTTAATAATGCGGATAGGCTTGTTTAAAAAGTTGCACCATCAGATAAGTTTCCACATTTGCCTCGGTGAAGGATGTTCGCCGAGACGAAAAAATGTTCTTATATTTCGAAAACGACCGTTCCACGTCTACCGAAGTAAGACAGGCGTAATTAAAATAATCTTTAGACTTAGTCAAGGAATCTGCAGATGCCCCATCGCACATTTGTCTTAATCTCGTGTAGTCCGGATTCTTTTTTAAAACACTATCGAACTTAGCTAAAACTCGTCCACTTGTTGCATCGTTTATACTGTGTAACAATATACTAACTTCGTCCACGACTTGCACTGATTCTACCAACGACAATCCAGAATTTTGCAAATTTTCTATCGCGTCTACTAACCCTTTGTAATTGTTGCTAATATTCTTTAGATGTGTTTCAACAGAAATATCGAGAAATCCCTTCTGGCTCATCCTAATAGCTCTAGCTTCGGCAGGGACGAATTGCAAAATAACGGATTTGACTTCTTGAAAATGTTCATTATAATAAAAAGCGGCTTTTAACCACGTTCCCCAACGCGTAAGAATGGGCTGTGGTGGTTCTCGAATACCAGGGCATAACCTGTGGAATGTCCTAGTCCTCTTAGGACTTTTGAGAAACACTTTTTTTGTGTTTGCTATTAATGCATCCACCTCCGGGTAACACTCTCGAATAGTTTGTGCCACAAGATGTAAAGCATGGACTTTACACGTAACATGTAAAAGTCCTTCACACTTTTCTTTAAGGGAACGGCCTACACTACACATTGTTGCTGCACCATCGCTCATGAACAACAACAGTTGACTGGTTGACACTTGAAATTTTTGTAACGTTTCGAGAACTACGGCCGTAATTGCTTTACTAGTACACTGTTTTAATCTTCTGCTGGCTAATAGAATTGCAAAATTTGGTTTAATAGGATCTAATACGCGCACTATTATATTCAAAATAGAATTTTTTTTGCAATCTGTCGTCTCATCAAGACATAGCCACAGCTGTTTATCTTTTAATTCGGCTTTAATTCGATTTTCAATGTCCTCACGTATTCGTGGAATATCTCTCCGTAACGCTGTCCGAGATGGTAGTATCCACTCGGTATTGTATGTACCCCAGAATTTTCGAAATGCTTTTTTATCAAGTATACGAAGTGGTAGACCACATACCATAAACGTTAAAAGCAATTCTAATTGAAATTGACGTTGTTGTGACACACCATTTCTTTTATTTCTGTGGTGTGCGCTATTTATATGTCTTTCACAATCACGTTTGCTCCAGCACAGTAGTTTCTTTTTACAAACTTTACAGAAACTTGTACTCCCATTGTAGTGTAAATCCACAAATTCACTAAGAAATTTATTAACTTTCGTAGGTAATGGCCGTTTATTTTTAATAGTTACGTTAGACATAATCACTAAAGCGAGCACACCGACGCTTGTTTCTAGTATGCCACGAAGTGGTGCAAACGTAACATCTGCAGACTCGTCATTTGTTGATGAATAGAGCGCGTCATCCGTAAATGAATAAGCGCGCTGTTAGTTCGTAGCCGTCGATGAATGAACTTTTTTTTTGTAGTGGCCCACCGTGAACAACGCCCTATTTATCAACGAACACCCAAACTGCAGGTGTATATTTGCGCGTCTTCACGACGTAATAGACAGTGGTTTTGGTCCTCGTCCTAATAATTACATATTTAAATTACCTATGTTTACATACATATATGCGCCCGGCAGCCTGATTGCGAACTTGGCGCGTGGCGCTCTTGGCCCGCTCTATTCATAAGACATCACAAGCCATGCAGTCAAATATTATTTATTACTTCGGAGATTTATAAGATGCAATGTGAGATTATTTAAGCAGGTGTATTTACAAATAATTACAATAGATTTTGACATATCAACTTAATAAACTTAATAAAAAGAAGTACTCTTTATTATTCCGAGAAATCGATTTATTTACAGATTAAAATTTACAGCTATTGAAACAGATAATTTTATAAAAATCATTTTAATCAAATGATATGTCTGATAGTGAAGATGCACCAGGCAAATGTATAATAAATTCTCTTTGGTCATCTTGCATTTCCTCCAATTTCCACATATCTTCTTCAACTCAAAAGGGAGTCATAACATGTTTGATATAATTTTTCCAGTTCCCAACGGTAATTGTGGAAATCCAAACGCACTCTAGATAGAGTTAACGTAGAAATTAAATAAAAAAAAAAACAAGTATATAGATTATGATATCGCATAAATTTTTAATGCAAAATCAATTTTTCCAAGTATACGATAAGTGAAGTCGTCTAAGTTATTTACATCAGATTTCACTTATCGTCTTAGCTGGATAGAATTTGATATCAATCTTTCTCTCTTTCTTGCTCTCATTTCTCAACACGCCGGTAAAATATTATTTACAAATAGCATTTAATCCAATTTAGACATAGTACTTGTCGTGGTTTTACGAGCGAAAAAAAAAACTGGCACACTCTAAACAGGTAGATGTATAGTGTAAATATTTGGATTATTAGTATTTAGAATCGGCGCGGTAGATTATTTTCTCTAAATAGGCGAAGGAAAGTCGTGGGACACAAAATATAATTCAATATTCACCTGGCGTCTTACCGCTAGATAAGATATTGTGTATGTGCAATCGATAAGCTAAAACTGACACGTTGGCAAGAACAAAAATCGAGAAATTATACCACGGTAATATGTATAGCGATGTCCAAGTCTGCTGTCCGGAGATTAATAGATGTTTCTGGCTCGTTCTTCAAATTTCGAGCGCGTGCAACAAAATGCCACCTTATGAAATTTGTGTTCTAATGCACTATTTTTATTTCCTGTTTTGTAACTAAAACGTTATCATGTTCTTTCTTTTGACAAGCTAAGAACTCAAAAAAAAGTCGCTGGGAGTCAGATCTTGTAAATAGGGTGAGTGGTCCATCAATCCCAGTTCGTGAATTTTTGCCATGGCGAACATTGAAGTGTGAGACGCTGCGTTGCCTTGGTGGAACAAATCTTCCTCTTTCTTCAAATGCAGACATTTTCTCGCAATTTCTGCCTTCAGCTTGCTAAGTAATAATGCGTAGTACATCCCCGTTATTGTTTTTCATTTTTCAAAATAGTCGATTAACACTACTCCATGGCCGATGGCAATGCAACAGTCTTCGCCTTTTTCGGAACCGATTCACTCTTCGCAATCCATTGTTTACACTGTGCCTTAGCTTCAGGGGTGTACTGGTGTAACCAAGTTTCATCTACAGTTACTAATCGACTCTGACTTATTTTGCTTAATCTGCATCGTGCAAATTGTCAGTCAATATATGCATGACAAACACGTTCTTTCGAGATGCCCACAGCCTCTGCTATCCCTCTAACCTTAATTGGGCGATCATTTGGTGAACTTTTCCGATGTGTGGTTGCAGTTTTTCGCCGTTCCGAACGTTTGTGGTCAAACAAGCTGTTATGACCACGTTTAGATTCAGCTGTCCAAATTGTCACTGTGGGAAATCATGGTGTAGAGTTACCTTTCAAATGCAAGAATTTAATAACGTCTCGATATTCGTTCTTTTTTTTCCATTTTTACAGAAACACTGACACCGACTAACACAAACGACCTCCAAACTAGTATGGGAGTGCCTGCAAACCCTAATGGCTCTGTATAAACACAACAAGGTCACATTGGTGTGGGTGCCAGGGCACCGGGGCATAGCGGGCAATGAAATTGCAAACCAGCTAACGAGGGAAGGTTCAAAAATGAATTATATAGACCCTGAACCGGGTCTAGGTATTACCAAGAGTGCAATGCGTCGTGCAATTAAGGAGTGGATCATAACACAATACCAATTAAATTGGAAACATGCAGCTGGATAAAAGCACAGCAGAAGGATGATGGGAAGACCGTCGCAACATCTGACTGCTGACCTGCTTGAATTAAGCAAGATACAGCTTAGGGCAGCAACATGTCTATTAACAGGACATGGCTGTTTGAGAGGCCACTTGCATAAGATGGGGATCTACAAAGATGAACCCTTATGTAGACTTTGCAATAAGTATATTATTTTCTCTAAATACCGATTTGCATGAGTCCCTAGGTTTTAGTTGGAAGATGGCTCTTATGCAAGCTTTTTGTAATATGAAGATCCTGTTGAAATTTGCTGCATTTCTCCAGAATATTATTCCGTATTGTAGCCGAGATTTGACACGTGCGTGATAAACATTTAATGCGGTATCGACTCTTACACTTCGCGAAATCACTCGCAGACTGTAGCAGAAACTACCCAACTTTGCAGCGAGATCCCGAATATGGGGCCCCCCAAGATAGAGCGTTGTCAAGCACCACACCAAGAAAGCGAGCATGGTCCACACAAGAAATTAATTCTTCACCACACTGGATTAGTAGTTCTTCTGGCGCTATTTTAAAAGGTAGAATATTTGTGTTGTTTGCGTTTAGCATTAAGTTGTTACTTTCGCACCATTTCTGCATGCAACTAAGACTTTGTTCTAGAGCCTTTTTTATTTTTTCACATGTTTTCTCTCTAAAGACGCATGAAGTGTCATCAGCATAAAGAATTGCCAAGCCGTCAATGACTTCCGGTAAGTCGTTGATATATAGCAGAAACAAGAGCGGTCCGAGGATAGAACCTTGTGGTACACCAAACTGAATAGTTCTCCAAGAAGATGATATTTCTGTACCAGCTGTATCGTAAGCTACCACCGCTTGTTTCCGACTTGTTAAGTAGGATTCAAGCAATTCTAAAGACACGCCTCTGACGCTCATTACTTCCAATTTGTGCAAGAGAATCTGATGGTGCACGCAGTCAAACGCTTTCGATAAATCCATAAATGCGCAGGCGGTGATTTCCTTGTTGGTATTAATATTTATAATAGATATAATGGACTTTAACCTATTAAATACAATATTAAATGCAACAGGAACCACTCACACAGCAATAGCTGGTAAAAGGGGTCCATTAACTGCATGCTATTCACTAAAGTCGACCAATTTTATACTGTCTTTAAAATAAAGAAGTCTACAATCATCGGACTTGTGCATTGTTGTACATTACAAGATTATGAAATTAAAAGATTTTACATTAATATTGGAATAAATCTCGTCTTAAATTGAATATAAAATAGAATTAAGTAATTATATAACCACAATTAAGTAAACGTGATTTGGCTTCGCTCTACTGATATGGAAATTGTATGTATATCTGCGCATTTGTAACAATGGATTTTCCAAAAGCGATTTATACGCCTATATTTTATAGTATAGATAACGTTTTTAGATGTATGTTGCATTCTGATGTATCATGTCGACCCACAAAATAGTAAACAGTTTATAAATAAGGATTGCGTATACAAAACAATTGGACTTTTGAAGAGAATACAAGAAATCATTACAGTTACAAAAGCTTTAAAATTAACTGCTAAGAACTATATGAATAAAACATAAATAGTTTGTATTTTAAAGTTTTTCTTATAGTAATAGTGTTTTGTTCCTATGAAATGCACTGTGTTTATAACAGCGATAGGCAAAAGTCAGAAAACACCTAAATACCTTCAATAATATTGCGGGTATTACTATGAAATTTAGTACTTTTGTAGGTAACTGGATGAGGACTAGAATTAAAACAACGGCATTTTGGCACAATATTCCAATTTCAAAAATGTTTATTAGTTTTCTACATTTCCTTTAATAGTATACCAAGATATTTTTCATTTTTCAAGATAGTTGATTAACGCAACTCCATCTGTCAACTATCCCAAAAAAACATGTTTCCCGGCCGATGCCTTTTCAGATACGATTCACCTTTCTCAGTTCACTGTCTCGACTATGCTTTGGCTCCAGGAGTGTATTGGTGTAGCCAAGTCTCATCTACAGTTTTGGAAATGTTCCTTTGAATGCGTTTTTGGTTCTACGTGAGCACCCAACGTGCGGTTAGCTTTTTCAGGCTAAAACCTTCAGTCAATATATGAGGAGCTTTTTTACAAAACGCAAGTCACACAAAGTACTTTTAGAGAAAAACTGAAAAGTTTGTGACGGCGTTATCTATCTAATTAACCAATTTTTTTATTTATGAAAATTGTTGCATTAGGCTTTTTAGACAAAAAAATCACTCATGAAAAATGCTTTATCTAGGAGAATTTCCGGAATTATCCTTAGACATGTTTCATTTTGAAGAAAAAACTTTTTGCGTTTCGAAAGCAAACTTTTGTTCTGGCATTTTTAGAGACTAAATAAGAATTGTTTTATGCCACAAGAAAAACTTTATTGATGAATTGTGATTCGTAAATTTCTTGAAAAACCTTCATAAGAATAGCCAGCAAGGATTTTATGTCATAAATTTGCTAATCTATTTCAAATATGTGCACTTGTCCAAATTCCTTATAAATTTTATGATTATCTTTAGGAAAAAGAATTTCTGCATGCCTTCTTAATTCCGTTTCAATTCTTTCGAATGGCCTATCCGCTGGAAGATAGGAATGACCAGTCAATGGAAAACTACTTCAATTTGTTTAACATTACGCGGCGAATCTGTGTAAAGTTACCAGTACAGCAGACGGACAATCAGTAAAGAATCTAATCTTTTGTACACCGAATCATTATTCTTTAAAAAATGTAACACTACTGAACCAGTTACATCTGAGCCTCGGCCGCATTGATGCCACATGTAAAAGTGAAGCGACGACGACTTCCTTGAATAGGAAGTTTTGGTAGTTGCTGAACGTTGCAAACGTAGAAAAGTGGGTTAGCAGTAAGACTTACCTTGCTTTCTTCTTTTCTAATTACCTTTAATACGTTGTCGTTTTCTGCTGCCTCTATCAGCCACTTCATTCACTACTTCTCCATCCATTATTGCAACAAGGATCGACGTTATTTATGAAGTAACTCATCCACTTACTATTAATGTAATTGTAAATAACAAATCTTTAACAAGGACGTAACCAGCACATGGAGTTTGCTTTAACTTCAGCCAAACCTAATGGTTATATGGACAAGTTGCACTTGATTCTGTAAACACTGCGGACATGTTACGTTTTGAAACATTAACTTTGCCGTGTATATTGGATGAAACTAATACTGCTTTGGTCTGAATTGACGATGTGTAATATCTTACTGTTAACATAGATCGCGTTGCCATATATAAGCGATTTTTTTCAAAATGTGGACATGTTGCGTTTCGTAAAAAAGCTCCTCATATGACAAACACGGTCTTTCGAGATGCCCACAACCTCTTCTATCTTTCTAACCTTAATTCAACGGTCGTCTAGCACCATTTGATGAGCTTTTCTGGTGTTGTCCGTAGTAGCTGCAGTTTTTGACCATCCCGAATGTTCACTGGTACGACCATGTTTATATTCAGCTGCCCAAAATTTCATTACGGCAAAGGAAGGCACTTATTAGTTCTTCTTCGGCCCCCGATTCTTCTTCGGCTCTACCTAGTCCATCACTGATAACTAGAGTTGCTGAATTTGCGCCAACAGCCAGTGGTGGGCGCATAAAAGTTTACACAAAATAAATGGTCAGAAATAAAATATAATACGTGCTCAAACACTTATCGTCTTAAGAGTCTTCCGTGAAATCGCAAGGTGAATAATGTCTGTTAAATATGTGCAACATTAGATACGTTTCCACAGTTGTTTCGGCAAACCGAGTACGGCGTGAGGAAAAAGTGTCTATATGCAGAAAACGAACGTTCTACATCTAGTGACGTTATATTTGCGTAATTAAAATAATCTTTGGAACAACTTAACGATTCTGTTGACGCACCTTCACAAATTTGTCTTAATGTGCCAAAATCAGAATCGTTCTCTAAAACACTTTCATACCTTTCTAGAACACAAACATTTTTTGCGTCTTCTACCGTACATAGCTGTGCGTGAACATGTTGCACTATTTGCAGAGATTCCACTAACGACACCGAAGGATTTTGTAATTTTTCTATTGCCACCACTAGTCCGAAGTAATTGTTCTGAATAGTTCTTAAATCCCTTTTAACCTGACTATCTTGAAATTTCGACTGGCTTTTCTTGATAGCCGCAGCTTCCTTTGGATCGAATTGTAAAACCACGTTCTTAATATTCTCAAAATATTTATGATAATAAAACGCGGCCTGTAACCATGTTCCCCAACTTGTAAGAATAGGTTCTGGTGGCTCAGGCATACGGGGGCACAGTCTGTGAAATTTGGGAATACGTTTTGGGGATTTGACAAACACTGCTTTTGTATGCGCTATTAAAGCGTTTACCTTAGGATAACATTTTCTAGTACTATCTGCCACATGACTGAAAGCATGAATTTTACACGTGATATGTAACAATGCACAATGTTTTTTAAGAGACCGGCCTACAGAAAGCATGTTTGCGGCACCATCACTCATAAACATCAACAGTTGGTTTGTTGAAAGTTCAAACTTTTCCAATGTATTTAACACTAACTTTGAAATTACTTCGGCAGTACATTGTTGTACTCGTCCGGAAGCTAATAGAATTGAAGGCAACGATTGATGTGGTTCCATTGTATGTATCATTACATTAACCACAGAATGTTTTTTACGATCTGTTGTTTCGTCCACACATAACCACAGTTTTTTATCTTTCAACTCCGATTTAATTCTTTTTTCAACATGTTCACGAGCAGATGGCAAAATTCTTTGTAACGATGCCCGACTAGGTAATTTACAGTCCGCATATTTATTCCAGAAGGAGACACTTCCTTGTCTAGTAAATTAAACGGTAGATTACATGCAATAAAGGTAACACATAAATTAAATTTAAATTTGTCATAGTGTCGTATGCAATTTTTTTTTTGTTGAATGCTGTTTACTATTTACGTGACGTAGACAATCCCTTTTAGACCAACACATTAAAGGGATATTACGAACTACACATTGAATTTTAACGCCGTCATAATTTAGGTCAGGCATTTCTGCTATAAATTCTGTAACTTTGTCCAACATTGGTCGTTTTCGCGACGTAGGCAGCATTTTTAAAACAAACGTAGAACTACGAAATAGTATTTACGGCAGCGTACATGTATATACAACAGATCTGGTTGAGACTCGCTGTTATACTGAGGGTTGTATCGAACCTCCGCCACTGCCCGTTGGCGCTTGTGAGCAACTCTACTGATAACAGCGCATGATTGTGGATTGGTTCCGGTTAAAGCGACCGGAACGAAAAATCACCTTTGGGCAAATCAACAATTCGACCTCTGTCGAATTCCCTCAACTGGTGGTAACTTCCACTTTGCCGCACTCTAGGCATAATCAAACCCTCAAAACACGTTAGACAGAAGTACGACAAGAGAAAACGGCGAAAATTGAATCAAAACTCGTAAGAGATAGAGCTGACGTTAATATCAGAAAAGACTTCATGAAGTGTTAGATGCGCCATGACCACTTGATCCAACGCAAAAAATTATAATCAATTATTGCCTTTGAATAGTTGTAAGTTTCTGTCAAGTTTGGTCAAAAAATTCGCACCTCTTCATCGTGTTGTAATTTCCATGACTTGTAGCATATTTAATGTGAAAAACATTGAAATAGTTTAAACTAATTTCTTTGATTTTCTTTTACAATTTAAACAGAATGTTATTGTTACAATCTACATCTTCTACAGTGCTTAAAATGCTATTACAAAACAATAACATTGACCAATTTTTCAATTTGTTTACTATTAAGATGTGTAGTAGTAAGTATCAAAAAACAACCTTTTTATATCTAACACTTTTGTTTTATGATTCCATTAGTACCCCATTAAAATCTTTATAGACAATTCAGATAAATATCTTGCTTTTGTGATGTTTTCATAACGAAATAGATATATATATACATATATTCTACATCGTTCAATTCAAAATTTTGAGATAATAGATTACAGAGCTGATATAAAAATAGGTGTCTGTTTCGACTTTGAAACAGATTGTTTGCAAACACAATACTTACACGCAATTCTCCAAAGAAAAGCTTAGATTTGGTCGAACTATTGAGTGTTAAGTGCGACTTCTATCAAATTCTTACGTTTGGAAAATTGGTAAGGGAAAAACTCGAAAATTCTCTACTTTTTGAGGTTATTATACATCATTCGTTCAAGTGAAGAGGTCGCACTTTATTTTGTCTATAATAATAGTATGCCTTCGAAACTTCCAATCTATAATAGCTCTCGAGGAATGTATTTTTTTAAATTCTATTTTCTTTTGAAAACAAACACAACTCCAGTCGTTGTTTTATATGTATATATATAGACATTATATTAACGATCATAAAAACATTTGAATGCATTCATGTGAAGTGAGATGTGAACGAAAACAAAATGGGTGTTAGAACAGACTTCTTCTATTTCTTTTGGAAAAGAAGCAATGGGAACCAAGAAGAGTATGAAATACCATGGCAACACGAAAATCTTTCTGGATAATCATCTTTGAAGACAAAAAGTAATCAGTAATATGAATCACATCTATAGGCATCAGTACTAATGGCTCAATCTAAATTTTATTGGTTCTAAACATACTCCAATCACCAGTCAAATAAGTTCCTTTGCTAGATTGTTGCCACTTTAGCATGAGGATGGTATCATTCCATTTCCTTTCAAAAAAAAAAAGATTTCTGAATCTGGGAAATACAACCAAATTTTTTGAAACTTAAATAATATTTCCCTATTTATTTTCGATGAATACCTAAAGTTTTCCCATGAAATTACTGTGATTATTTGCTATAATTTACTTGGAAGACAAGAAAATTAACAGACTAAACATTTTGCCGTGTCTAGTAAATTCCCAAACTACATTTATTTGCGGGAAATATATGAAAATTATATATTTATAAATAATATCACATAAAAAAATATTATCGTTTCTTATTAAAAGTGTGACTAATCTTCTTTGAACTTTATTGAAACAACCAAGATAAGCCGGGCGTTTTTCGCTTAATACGTTCAAAAATTGAAAAGTAAACATGGATTTGTTTGATGATTTGGCGATGATGATGGCAAAAAGAAGGAGATCGAAGAATCAAATATCAAACACGTCATTTGATATGGACGCCACTATTGGGTGTCGATATCGATAAATATCTCTAGATCAATAAAGGTAAGGCATCGGCTATAAATTCCCTAGCGTTCGTCTGTCTTATGTTAATAATCTATCGCGTTCTAAGTCGCTTCCACTTTTGTTTGTCGTCGATCGATCGAGCTTGGATGATAGTGAGTAGAGATGCTTAAAGTGTTCAGCGAATCCGAGCCCATCCTGTATTGGCTGACACTACGTTGGAACTCTGCGGAGAGATGTTGAAGGCGACGTGGATCATCCTCTTCCGTTTAGAAATTCGAAGTTTCGTCTAGGTGGAAGTTTAGGTCTTTGGCATCTATTGTTTTTTCAACTGCCAGATCTATTTCTTCCACGTTGATGGAATTCGAATATTCGACAATAATATGTACTGGTGCCTATTTGCAATAGGTTCCCTTCTGTAAGTCGTTAAGTTCTATTTTTTTTATGTAGTTTCTCTTTAGAAATGATAATTTTCAACAATTTTCCATAAACATAATCAAAAAGTAGTTTTATTTGCAAAAATAGTTCTTATGTAATTTTTTAATTTTGCAAACATCATGTAGTTGGAGAAATAATTTCTTTTCTTAATACTCCAAAATTGAATTGCCTATTTGTTATATAACTGATAAAATTATAAATTCTGAAGTAATTCTTACGCAATCCAGATAACAATTTAATGATAATTAATCACTTCACTTGTAAAAGTTTACCAATTATACTAATGGCTTAGTACTTTTCTGCATTATCATTATTAATTTAGGAATTGATTACAAGATTTCAGCGGAAAATCGTAGATGTTATGTTGAGTCATCAATTTTCAAATATTGATTTAATTTATCTGGGAAGTTAGATATCGTTGGTTTTGCGTAATTTGTTACCGTATAATATATTCGATTTGAAACATTTTTCTTTTTTTTTTTTTTGTAAATGCAAAATTATATTTAATCTTGCAGATATAAAGATATATGTTGCCAAATCAAAGAATATTAACCTAACAAGTCATTGTAAGCTTAATTAAAGTTAATGATCACAAATTAAATGATTCTTTTTAGTTGCTCCATTTATATTAAGTACACAATTCCATGAAATCGTAGCATATACCTTACTTGACGTTAAAATCACTTGATGTACAATTGCAGACATTCATTTGTGAACAAATCTGCAGCAATTCTAAAATCTTTATTTTACTTGAATGATTTTTTTTTTATTTAATTTATTTACAAAGCCTTTTTCTATCCTTTTTCTTTCTCAATTTGTCTTAACGGAGTTTTTTGAATTAAATCCTTATTATTTGACCTTTTAAGCCAAAAAAATATATAAAACCAAGTTACACGGACATAATAAAGTAAACAGTTAGAAATCGAGCACTAAAAAGGGTGTGACATTTACATGTATAAATTATCTTAAAACTCGAAAAAAATTGTTTTAAATTACTAATTTTTAGATAGTCATTTGGTGATTTTAACTATTAAATTTGCAAATCTATTCTTAAAATTCACTTTGATGTTTTAGTAACTAAGTTATATTATTTGTTGATCCAGTGATGAGTGTGACAAGCGCAATTGTAAATAATGTGCCCTTTGTGCATGTATATTCAGTTGCGATTCATTGATTGTATTTTTTTATTGATTGGGTCATCAATATAAATTTTAAGAAAATTAAGAAGGTATCAATTAAATAAAAAAATTAAAAATTGTAGATATTTGTACAAATAAATAAAAAATAATAATAAAAAAAAGAAATAAATAAAAAATAATTTTTGAAAACTTGACAGGTTGTTGTGACGGATGTGACAGGTTTAATTTCCTGGAAAATGGTATTTTAGAATAAATTAAACTAGTACTAAAGATGAAAACGTTTTTATTTCATATCTAAAAAGATTTAAAATAAGAGTAAGTTGTTACTGCATAATATATTTTATTATTTCAATTGCAATATTTAAAAAAATGTTTTTTTTTTGAACGTGTCGAATTTCTCGAACTTTTCCCATCAAATTTCTACGTCATATTCGCACCAGCTAACAGTGGAAATTTTATAAATTTAACCGTAACAAAATAAATGAAAAAACATTTTACATTGGAATTTTCTGTTTGTGTAAGTCAAGTTGATTTGTTAACTAACTAAAAAAAATCAGCGCATATGCTTTTTTTAAATGTTTTTTTTTAATTTTTAACAGTGTTTTCCATAATACCGTGGAAAGGTCTAGGAAGTAGTTCTTTTTCCAAGTGACAAATAAAAATTACAATTGTGTCTAATCGAAATTTTGCAAAATGCAAACGAGATAATTGTAAACAATTTAATAAATATCATGCTTAAAAATATTGTTTCTATAAAAGATTTTTATTTAAAATTTCTACAATTTAGGCTTAATATTTGAATATTTTCTTAAAAATCAAGAGTCCATTTTATTTCATCTATGTATTGTATATAAATCAAATATGAGAATATCTTTATTGTAAATTTAAAAATATTTATGTGTTCACATTTGAATGGCCATCATTGTACAAATTACTACATCAGGATATTATCGCATTTAATTTTAAAAATAATTTTCCTTCTTACTGTTATATATATTACTATAAAAATTAGCTTATATAACACATAAATTCTATTTTTTTTTTCTAAATTTATAGTACAGCCTTATCCAACAATAATTTCCCCTTGACTTTTATCATCAAGCACGTACAATATATGTTTAATATCGTATCGTATTCTCTTTGTTACTATACAGAGCTAGTGGACATATTGTTTGCTCATTTTATCGTCAATTTTTATCACAAACTGAGCGTATATTACGAAATAAAGGTAAATACATGAATGTAGTTATTTTAGAGAAATATACGAAACGTGGCAAACGCGTTGTCATTAATTTAGTCGCATTAGTGAAGTCGCTTCATTTGACATCGGTTTGCATTTTTAAATAATACCATAAGGATTTCTAATTATGTTCTATACGTGACGTAACATCCAAAGTGCGTGAGTTCAGATGAGTAAGTGGAGTAGTGGTCTCTTCACTTTTATTAGAACAGTGAGATTCAACTCCTCCATCTTATTTTATGAGCTCCAATCAACGACTAACTACAACCGAGCTCCGTTAGAGAATGGTCACGACCAATAACAAACAGGTAAGAGAACTTTTAAACTGTATAGTCCTAGTCAACGTTTTACTGTCGAAATTCAATAACATCTGTATATATCGCGATATATCTAAGTAATAAATTTATATTAATTATAAAAGCAGGTATATCTATATATGCCCAAAGGAAACTGGTTATTACTTCACATGATTGATAAGGTTCTTAATAGGTTACGTGGCATTTGTAAATATAACGACGAAGCAAGTACATGAATAGATAAGATAATTTTATTTCGTGTTATAAAAACTGGTATGATGAAATCGCTACAAGTAGGTAAATTGTAAAGAATATAAGTGGAAAAAATCAATATAAGAAATGAAACAAACTGATTTCGAATGCACTATAGTATTAACCGCATTTTAAAACGATGTGGTTCTTTTTATCTTTCATACACTTGTGTATTTGTAACACATCTACATATACCTATTTACTTTTACTACTTTAAACCTATATACATATCTGTAGATAACAAGCATTGTACTAATTTTCTATAAAAAAAGACAAATACATAAAATATTTTTAAAGCATTTTCTGGAACACTTATTATTAAACAAAGCGTTCCCAAGTAAGCTTATATATGAGAAACATGTGGAAAGGTGTAGATTAGTATTAAGATCAACAGTATTACTTATCTTAAAAAAATTTATTATCTGAATGCAAATTGTAAGTACGATTTAATTAAAAAGGGATTGCTTTGAGTATGGCCTTTACTTGTATCAAAGCTGCCCGCCTTAATTCAAGACAATTACTGTTTCAATTGTTCATAAATCAATAGCTTCATTTTCTTAAAATAACTTATTACTTAAGAATTCTACACTTAAGAAAAGTTTATACATATGAGGGGCACACTATATATTTCTGAATATAGGATAAGAACAAAAAATATAAAAACGAACAATATTTATTCTTTTTCAAAGTACCCTCCTTTACATTTAACGCACTTCTACATCCTCTCAAATCATTCTGTAAAACAGGTAGCCCAGGTTTCCTTGGGCACTGCACTAACATGCTCTTCAAATGCATTAACAGCTTCCTGTGGTGTTAAAAAAGGGATTCCACGTAATTTCTTCTTAATAGTTGGAAAGAGGAAGAAATCATAGGGAGCTAAATCCGGGGATATAAGGTGGGTGTGACATTAATTTTATTTCAGCAGAGCTAAGAAACTCCGTTGTCAACTTGGCAGAGTGTGCAGGAGCGTTGTCATGGTGTAACACAATTTGTTTTTTTTCTGAACATTTATGACAATAACGTTGGCAAGCAAATGGTGGTATACCATTCTGCATTAACTGTTTTCCTATTCTCTAGAAGAACAGAACAAATGTAACCAGTACGGCTGAAGAAAGAAGCAATCATTTGTTTAGCACAACTTCGTGATTGCTTTGTTTTTGTGGGTCGCCTTTCATTTTGAAACATCCATTGGGTAGATTGCTGCTTTTATCATCGTTTCATCACCTGTAACGATATTATAAACGGCCTTAGACGTACCTTCATGATAGCGTTCAAGGTTTTCTAGGCACCAGTCAACCCTTGCTTTTTTTTGATCAGCTGTTAAACAATGTGGTATCCACCGACGACACACTTTTTTCACATTTAAATGTATGCGAAGAATTGTCTGAATTGCAGCCATTCCAATGCCAAGAGTTGCCCAAATTTCACTGTAGGTCACCCGACGATCTTCTTCAATCATGCGACGAACGGCATCAATGTGTCTTGAAGTTGTTGCTGAAACAGGACGACCTTCACGATTTTCATCCTTAAGAGACGATCATCCCCGTTGGAATTCTTTGAACCAGTTAAACACGGTCGCCCAACTTGGGGCTTCTCCAGGAAATGCATTTTGCAAACGGGCAAGTGATTCATTAAAGGTTAAACCTGAACGAAGATCATACAAAATCATTGCACGAAAATGTTCTCGGGTCACTTCCATTTCACACTGACCGTTTAACTTTTCAAAAAATTCTCTAAGCTTTTTGTAAAAAGATATTGAATTCAAATAAACTGCGACTTATTCACAAACACTCGCAACATTAAACTAACTTCAAATTTTTTGACAATTACTGTCAGTGTTGCCATATTCACAAATGTACAGTGCGCTCCTCGTACTTGTAATGAAATAATTGTATTTCTTTATTTAAGACGTTTGTTAACTTGATTCAAGGAAATCTCGCAGAAAATTTGAAAAAAGCGATTCTTAGTATAAGTAAATGGCTGTTATAATACAAAACAATATTTTCTTAAGGATAGTAAGTAGTTTTCTTAATTCCAAAAAGCGTTTAGGTTATTGTTCATGAATCAATAGTTTCATTTTTGCATCAAAATCTATTTTCTTGATGCAAGAAACCGTGTCTCTGCGTGTGTTTGAGTCATATCGCACGAATAGATATGGTTCGTATGGATGGCGTAACGCCTTCTGAGCTTCCACTTCAGTTTAGTGTCCCGCAGGGATCTATATTGGGGCCCGTACTATTTTTAATATACCGGGTGCGCCATTACTGTGTTGGCGGAGTTTAGCGTGGAAACTACCGAAGATTGAGAAATGAGATATTCTGTACGTATGTATATAGTATACCGCAGCGTATTTTATAAAATCATTTAAAAATATACAGGGTATTCTAAATTTCCGCAACCGCCTTAAACTTTTGTTTTATTTTTAATGGATTGCTATATTTTTTATTTATCATTTTGATGCAATGATATGTGGTTATGTGCGCTTTCGATAATTACTTTTGCTATATTCCAAATTTTGTTTAAATTATGACAATTACAGACTGATGTTTTAAGACCTAGCCTGAAACCAGATGTAGTGTGGCGAGTTGCTATTTTGCTATCTATTTAGGGGCCAACACTTTAGATGTTTAAAGTTGGTATAATGTAAAAATATATACAGGATGTTAAATATGTCGTGCAGCACTTATCGCAATTCAAACGCTTGTTTTCGATTTTTTATTTGTTATAATTTTATTAAGGCTCGTTTATTGTAATTTCAATTATTTATATGTTAATTATTAGTTATTACGTACTACTTTAATTTTGTTGTCAATTATACCATTGCTATCTCTTACTAATTTTCATTAACTAAAAACGAATATCTCCAAAGAGAAGTTCATAGACAGGGTATTTGTTCTTGGCGCTTGCAACTGAAATCCGCTCTTAGCGTTGAGAATATCAGCGGAATACTCCTTGTGATGTTTTCTATTGCCTACTATAAAGCACGATACCCCCTACAATGGCAGAAAACATGCAACAGCGAATAAGAAACGTCTTTCTTCAATTAAACGAGGACAACTTAGCCCAAAATGTAGGCCAGTTCGTATAGAGACGGTTGAGAATATGCACAAAGCGGAATAGAAACATATTTCAGCACCTTCTGAATTAGGATTATTTTTTCCGGAGAGTATTATATTAACAGAATGTTTTTATCTTTTATTTTAACTTTGGAAACAACATTCCCAGCATAGACATTTTTAATACGGTGCATCATCAGTTTTTTTTTAAGTAAGAAGAACGAGGGTAACAGGACTAATTTCAACATTAACATTTGGACAATGTTTTATCATGAAAATTATGAGATTCTGCATTTGTTACAATAAGGAGTTTTCTCAACGATACGTAAGCAGAAAAACGTCAGATCATTTCTGCCGTTGCACTGGCGTAATTTACACATGAGATACCCTTTCTAGTTGCGCTTTGAACTTAGTTGCAGTCTGGTTACCTGCTAAGTTATTGTTTAGGTTAGTTTAATCTATTGTAAATATCTCTTCTAAAGAAGTCCTTTACGAAATGTTTAAGGAAACTCGTAGAAGGTTAAACTTATTCCTATAATACTAAGAAACTTTTTCGATATGCTAAAATTAAATAAATTATTGCTTCTACTAAAATGCATCCTTTTTCAATCATAAGCTATGTACGGAGTTGTACTTATATTATTGTCATAAACATTAGAACTGGTGTTTACTAGTACTACTGGAAACTAGGCACAAGCGCTGTTGATGTCGCTCGTATACTCCATGAAATTGCAGGTCAACATGTTATCTCTAATCGGACTATGCAAAATGGGCATAAAAAATTCAAGAATAGTCAAACAGTTCTTCGAGAGAAACGAACCTTCTATCATTGACCAAAAGGTTCTTCGCCAAAGAATTGATGTCCTTCGCGGTGAACAGGTAGGTCGCCATCTTAAAAAACTGAGGAAGGCAAACAGAAATACCTCATGAACCGACTGCAGAACAGGCTCAACGACGAATGCAAATCTGTAATTAACTTCTTGCCATTTATCGACGAATTGTAACGTGTGACAAAAAATGGATCCACCTTCGTAATCCAAATAAATCAAATCAGTGGTTAACCCGTGACCAATCTGTAAAACCTGTGATCAAGGGCGAAAGTTTTGGAGCAAAGATGATGCTGTGTGTTCGGTGGAATTATGAAGGTGTTATCCATTTTGAATTGGTACCAGAAGGTAAGGCGTTAAACTTCGAACTATACTGCGAGCGATTTAATCGAATGTATGCAGTTTCAAGAGAAAGATACCTCGCGTTAGTCAACAGAAATTGCGTGCCATTCCATCAAGATAATATTAAGCCGCAACTGTTCACAGAACTCTACAGAAACTGGATGACGATTGGATCAACCGTAATTTGGTTGTCACAACTAAATTGGTATCGAATTGTAGAATTAACAAAATTCAAATACATACAAACAGACAATAAATTAGACTTTGAATTAGTAAACATATTTTCCAAAAATGTTTTTATGTTCTTTTTGATTAAATAAATAGAACAAAGGATAAATAGCATAAAGAGATCCAAATGATTTATTTAATATACTCAGACAATAATGTGGACACCATTAGATAATGTTTCAATTTACTCATTTTTGTGTCAATAACATGCTACGAGTTCCTTATCGCAAATTCAATATGTTCCAAATTCACTTCTCACAATAACAACGAAGCTCTCAACTTCCGGCCTTCTTCCCAATATAGGTACGTTCTCGTGCACACAGAGGTAGTTTTGACGAAATCGATCGACAACAAGAATTCGTTCGTAAAAAATTGAAGGCTGGAGACTCTCGGCTCGACGTTTCGATTACAAACGAAAATTACAATGAGTTTTTCCGTGTTGTATTTCGATGTTTTGTTTACATAACGAAAGGAAAATATTTGCATGTTGATGTATTGCACAACCGGAACAATACATTTTCAAAATTTACATACGGATTGCTGGATATACGGAACGTCGTTTGTACGGTCTTACTGTTTCAGCGAATTGATGTGTCATAAGTTCCTTTCTAAAAGACAAAAACAAAATCATTTTTGAAACGAGAGCAAAGTCAGTTATCAAATTGGTTGTAGTATGAGCCAAAATTAAAAATCAAAATATATAAGTCTTCTACTGCAATTTATATTACAATTTGATGAAATATGTAAGACAATTAGGTACTGCAGATGGAATCCAATTTGTTAAAATAATCTGTATATTTAGTATTTTACCTTAACCATTACAATAATATCGCAAAATATCGTCAATGATGTGACAAAACCTCTTAATTTATTTTGTAAAGTCTCTGTGAAGTCTTACAATACAAAACCTGTTTGAAATATTTTTGAATGATTTTCGTTGATGACCAGGGAACGGCAAAATCGTAAGGGGTATGATTCAGAGCCGCGCATCGTAAACATGAGGCACACTAACAAGCAAACTGGCAGAACTGGACCCCTCCGATATCCATGAAACTTGGCAGATTGGTAGACCATCAAAAAGTAAAGGCGACGTATTTTTTTATCGGCTGATATTCACCCTAAGAGGGTGAAGGGTGCGTCTGAAATTATCCCCAAAAACGCATTTTTCATTACTACTCCGGAACCGCGTAAGCTATCGGGATGAATTAGAAACCAAAATGTTCTACTTCAAAGGGGCTTTTAAATGGACCATAGATAAATGCCCTGTCCCCCTTAGTGGGGCAGGGGGAGAACAATTTCCCCCTTTTTCACCATACAATTTTCACCCTAGACAGGTCATCATTTTTTTTTGCAAACTACATTTAAAAATAAGTTACCTCTTTTTGCATTTTTTTCTTTGATTACATATAATAGAGGAAACATTTTGTATAAAAAGCAACCTCGCACATACATATATTCCGTTATTATACCTAAATATCTGATTGGTCTTCCGTTTACTATTTATGTGCATTTGGCATCTGCTATGAACGATCTATTAGACAGTGATAAAATGTCGTCAATTTTTTTTATAAATAATTGATTTACTGCCTATATGTTGGCTTTGTTTTCTGAATATTTTCAGATACACGTATTAATATCCTTAAAATAGCTTTGAAATTTTTCCAGAAAGAGTTGATATAAGTGCCAAAAAAATTACATGTATGTATGTATATAAAGGTGAAACGGTCGAAAAAAAAACAGTGTCTATTTACGTTATCATCTTCTTCCATGTCCACAAGCTGCGCTCCAGAATATTCTCAAGTCGAGCTCAAACCGTAGATTACTTCTTGTTGTATTTCAAAACCAGGATCATTAACGCTGCTCATAATCGAAAAGTTTATCTGCTAACGTTTGTTCGTCACCATTAACTGAACTCGCTACAATACTTTGCGGTGGGTAATGATTACTTATCAGAGTAGTTAATTAATATCGTTAAGGTGTTAGTGGATTTAAAGCGAACCCAGCCATGGCTGAAGTATCTAGACACTGTTTGTTTTTCCACCGTTTCACCTTTATATACATACATACACGTAATTTTTTTAGCACTAATAGCAATTCCTTCTGAAATAATTCCAAAGCCATTTTAGCGATATGAATACGTGAATCTGAAAGTATTTTGAAAAAAAAGCCAAAATATAGGCAGTAAATCAATAATTTATAAAAAAAATAGACGGCATTTTATTGACATTATTTTTGTACTGTATTATATAATAACAAGTTCTCTATTTTCATTTTCTCGTGATTTTTAAAGCCACTTCTCGTTGTTAGAAATAAACTGAAGTGTAGAATTTATCACAATTTATATATCCGAATTTTTTTTAACCGAGGAAAAAAATGCAAAAAAGGAAACTTTTATTTTTAAATATACGAGTTTGCAGAAAAAAATTATGACCTGTCTAGGGTGAAAATTGTAGCAGGGTGGTGAAAAATGGGTGAAATCTGTCTCCCCTTGCCCCACCAAGGGGAGGAGGGCATTCACGTATGGTCCGTTTGAAAGCCCCTTTGAATTAAAACAGTTTGGTTTCTAATTCATCCCGATAGTTTGCGCGATTCCGGAGTTATGATGAAAAATGCGTTTTCGGGGGTAATTTCTGACGCATCCTTCACCCCCTTAAGGTGAATATCAGCCGATAAAAAAAAATATGTGTCCTTTACTTTTTGATGGTCTACCATTATACCAAGTTTCATCGAAATTGGAGGAGATCAGTTCTGTCAGTTTGCTTGTATGTTGCTTCAGCTGTCAGTTTGCTTGTATGCTTGTATGTTGCATATTTCAGAAGTTTCTTAAACGAAATTCATATATTAATTATAAATTGAAAATAGAAGATACGTGTATATGTAATAAATTTGTTTCAAGTAGGAAATAGGAGAAGGGAGCCATTACCACAAGAGGCTTTTCTATATTTTCTGCAGTAAAACGGCTTCTTTTGGAAGTTAGTACGTTTCCCAGCATCGAAAACGTTCTTTCAACTTGTAAGCGGAGCAAAATTAAAATTTGATATAAGAGTTATATTTGTACATATACAGTGGCACCTCGGTTTACGACAGTATCTTATTACGGAATTTTCGGGTTACGGAAGAAAATTTAGATGAATTTTTGTTTCCAAAACCGAAAGGTACTCCCGGATACGAAGCGCGGCTTAGAACTACAGATTCGGCAGAATATCCGCGCGACTCGTGTACATGCTAGAAAGAGATAGTTATATACAATGTAATGCGATGGTTTGTATGGTTAACTTCCCACTATTCCGCCGCTTCGCATCTGACTTGAATTCATAGTTAATAACATTCTTACTTTATCCGAAAATCCTTTTATCTTTGTGTAAGATCCTTTTCAAAGAACAAAGCCGAAAGTTCTACCATCAAACGATTTCTTATCTATCGCGTCGCCATTTTTGTAATATATATGAAAAAGCCATCTCACCCTCACTGTTTTCCATACGCCAGAAAGAGTCCTTATTAAAAATAGCGTACGTAAGTGAAGTTATTTCTTTTTAATTTCAATCTTTAGAGTTTTTATTGACTTTTTTTGTTGACGTAACTTTATTTTCTATTTGTTCAACTGTATTTAAAATACATAAAATGAATTTGTGATTATTTTTTTGGTAATGAGAACGGATTATCTCTATTCCCTTTATCTCTTATAAGAACATTTGATTCCAGTTACGGAATTTCGGATTACGAAATGTTTTTGGAACCAATTAATTCCGTAAACCGAAGTACCACTGTAGTTGAATTTTTTATCTCTCCCGCAAAAAATTGATTTAGTGTATTTAAATCGGGGTTTCTGCTGAACACTACATTAACTTAATCAGTTTATTTCCAATATCACCCGGAATACTTTTTAATTTATTGATTGTGTCGTTTAATGTATTGAACGCGTTTTTCAATTTTATATTTCGACATTCGAAGTATTGCATCGTCGCTATTAAGTGTTTAACATGGAAAATAAATACCTTAAAAACGAAATAGAGAATAGATATAGTAAATATATGTAGAATCATTTTAGGAGAAAACTCGATGCGAATACTATAACTGCATACCACTCACAGATTCCTCGATCTTGAAATAATCACCGCGTACATCACATGCTCTGCGTACGGCTCTGCTGCGGCTGTCGTCATCCCATATAATTTTGCCGTTCTCTATTGATGACCCTCTAGATTTTCACAACACAGGCCTACAAAAATGAACTTTTTCTAAACGTTCACTTTTTAATTCCCAATTGTTAGTTCCTTCGGTGAACTATGAATTCATAATCCACCGACGGAAGCCAACATATATTAATTAATTAGTGTACTTGGCATGTAAAAATTGTCTGTCGAAATATTTGCAGATAAAATAACAACTTGGTATAAAAAAGTGAACGTTCTTGGCACCAAGGTCCTCGTGTTGTCGTCCGGCAGGCGAGAGGTGTCAGGTTAGATTCCTTACCGGGAGGAGATTTTTTCGACAATTTAATTACGTCGGAAATTCCAAGGAAATTACAAAATATCATAATTCACCGATGGAAGCCAAAATATATTAATCTATATTGCTTTCCTTCTCTGTATGGCACAAATTATTATTATTATAAAAATCTCTTATTACGAGAAAATCATATGTTTAAAACTAGTGCTGGTATTGCAAGATTCAAACTAGAATGGTGTCTTGCTTACCAACTAGAATGGTGTTTTGTTTAATAGTACTTTAATTGAATTACATTACTGGAGTGGACTGTATATTTGGTGTGACCGCTGGCGCGGCTAGAAAGCAACTTGTGTTAAAAAAAAGGTGTACATGCAGTTTTGTTCGTATAACTAAATAAATCAAGTCCTTGTCACTTCTAGTTGTACGTCACATAAATTACCCTAGTCATAAACTTGTTAGTCCGTTGAGAATGGGCCCTTTTTAACGACCACCCCTAAGATAATATATTGGTTTTAACACAGAAGTGGTTTATATAGATACACATATGTATATCTAATCTAAAATGCGTGAACACCATATACAATCAAATGTCTTCATTATTGTTCTTGTAACCAGCATCGAAAACATTATAGTCATAAACCCCAATAATTAGATTTAAGACAATTTTTCTCTCACAAAGATACTCGTATCAGTCAGTACTACTTGCACGGTTGTTTTTATGCCGAAGGTCGGACGCCTTCGACGTAAAAACATGCGCTTGCAAAATATGCCGTAGATGCGTGGGACACGAAATTGTATTATCCTACTTAATAAAATGAAAGCAATACAATTGTTTCATTAGACATGATTTATTTACATTAATTATTAGGTCATATTCTAAACGTTCTTCTCTGAAATGGCTTCATTTATTAGTCAAAATATCTCTAAGTACAGAGAAACCCTTTTTTAGCAGCGCAATTAATGGGAGATGCATATTAAAATGAGATATGAGATTATTGTATTTGACATTTTCATTATAAACTATAAGTAACATTTTTGTTGCAAAAAGTTTTTAATGTTTTTAGAGCGGGATTAAACAACTGCGTCAAATTTGTTACTCAAGGGAGTGGCAAAATTACCGGATGTATTCTTCAGTTTATCTAGAATATTATTTAATGTCCCAATTCCCTATTTTAAAAAGGCCAAGAAAAAGTATTAACAAAGATATAAAGTAAAATTGATCTACACGCAGAGAAACGTTTACTTGTATCGAAACTGTCCGCCTCAATTCAAGGTAATTACTGTTTCAATGATCCACAATACAATAACTGTTTTAAATCAAAAGAAATATTTTCTTAGGGTTTTTTTCTCCGCTTAAGAGTATATAGTATATTTGCAATGCAGAAAATTTGAAGAAAGGGATTCTTAGTATCAGTAAATGGCCGTTATAACACAAAACAATATTTCCTTAAGAATAGCAAATAGTTTTCTCAATTCAAGAAAGCGTTTAGATATTGTTCATAAATCAATAGTTTCATTTTCTTAAAATAAAGCATTTATTTACTTGAGGATTCTTCAAACGCATATTATTTATATCCACATTATTAATTGCACTTACCTGGTTTAAAACAGTACGACATATCCGTACATAATGCAGTGAATTATTCCCATTGCTTGTAATTTTAAACAGGCTAAGGTAGGTTATTTACAGAATAGTGTTCAAACAAGAGTGAACTTTAATTAATTTAGAAGTATACATGAAGAAAGTGCCTAGAAACAACAACCAAGATAATCATGGTATTGATGGAATCACTTCCGGCAAAAACAGTGTGATAAGAGAAAAGCACTTTTTGTTGTTGCCCACATTGCTGCTCAACGCTCAGTTTATGCCACTATCTTCAAAAACAGCACTGAGATATTTCCTGGCGCCACCTAGTACCAAGAGATATAGTTATGCCGTCCAGGAAATTAGCGACAGAAACCGGAATACAGGTGCCATACTTACCCATACAGTGATATAACCTTTAACGTACAACGTTTCCGGTTAATGTAATATTAATATTTTCTTAATTTAAAACTAAATTATTTACTTGATTTTTTGATTTATTAACACCAAGAAAATGTCTATTTAATACAAATAAAATTTCTTATATTAAACGTTTTTATAGTCTTGAAATAAAAATATTTTCTTGAATAGAGATCGATAAATCTAATTTCTTGGTGTAAGCAACTATTTCTCTGCTTGAAAGGTGTAACATTTTTTTCCAAACGGCAGTAAAATGTTATCAAAAACTTGGAATAAAACGATAAAAATGATGCAATTTTATTTATAACGGAGTAATAATATAATACTCATTACTATCATATCTCATAATCTTTGGTCTTACTTTCTAGCTCCATATATTCAAATACACAATATAGTCAACTCCACGACCGAGTGAATCTGTACAATCTTTTGTACCAGCATCAGAACAAATTACAGTTAAGCATTTTACCCAATTAGAATTTGAGTCACAATATGTAAGTACATAGGTTCTAGATAGATTAAAAAAACAAACAAACGAAAAACAATATGTCAGATCCAGAATTCCAATTTATCAAAACACCTAAGTGTATTACATGGCGTAATTAGAAATGTCAATAAATTATTTCAAAATTATTGAAAACAACTTGAGCCTGTTCAGACCAGATAAGATAAAGCATTTTTCCTCCCGTAAGTCTCCGCGTCCCCCGCTTTTATTGCACGTGCTTCGGGCTGTAATACGCGATAAGCGAGCCGTCTTTATCGCATGGAGTTTTCTAAGAAGACCAGCTTATTTGCAGGTATTTCGTAATCGAGAATAGGTAACAGGTTTTATCTGAAAATAAAAATGTGTGAATGTTGGAGATAGATTATCTTTTAGCCACATAACGTGTAAATAAAGAGATTTACTTGAAAAAATATGTGTGTACGTATATGTACATATTGGATTTGACAAAACGATATATGGGATTCTGAAGTATTTACATGAGGTGTTACTCAAACTTAAATTTAATTCGTTTTTTTTTTTGTTATTACGTAGAAAAAAATATTTGAATAAATACTCCTTGATTAGACGTGTTATTTGATCTGGGAAAGCTGTGTTATCAATAGAAGTAAGCTGATAGAAAAAAGGAGAATTACATAAACAATTTATTCAATGACATTTTGATTTTTCAAGTAATTGCATTTCTTATATTAAAGCCCAGTACGATGGGATGCTATTCCACATAAATTTTTTTTTTCTTGGTCAGCAGACACCGCACCAAGGCTTTCGATTGATTACTGTCTGAAGTTTTAATAATGTCATTTGATAAAGTGCCAAAATACCTCATGGAAATGTATACTACGGATTATGGCCTACAATAATATCGAAATTAACACCCCTCAAAACATTATGAATGCATTCGGTGAACATTTTAACAGCGTGTATTTACAATCAAATATCAATTTTGCTGGTTTATAAAACTTTTCCAATATTGGTTCATCAATTATTAACATACCGCCTGTTTCAAAAGAGCTGTTACTACTACACTTGAAAAAAAACAGCTTCCTAGCTGGTGTTGACGGAATTCCGGGATTTATTATTCATGACTGTCCTACAATATTTGTGGAATCGTTATCTCATTTATTCAATTTGATATTAAAATCATTAGAGATACCAAAAATATTGAAAACCGCCAGAGTGTGTCCTGTCCTAAAGTCTGGCAGCTCAAAAGGGATTGTTTGCCCAGTATTTAAAAAAAGGCGATCCTAAACTAGTTACACAGTATAGGCCGATAACATTGTTGAATGTTATGAGTACCCTGGGCAAATATGCGGTAACATCCAGAGGCGTGGCGAGCGCATACAAGTTTACACATAAAATAGAAGGTAAGAAATAAATTATAAAACGTGCTGAAACGTTTTAAAGGTCTTCCGTGAAATCACAAACTGTGTAACATCTGTTAAATATTTGAATCATTAGATATGTTTCCACAGCTGTTTCAGTCAAGTGAGTACGACGTGCGGAATAAATGTTTTTTAATGCCGAAAACGACCGTTCGACATCTAGTGATGTTATATTTGTATATTTAAAATAATCTTTGAAACAAGTTAATGCATCTTCATACGCACCTTCACAAATTTGTCTTAATATAAGAAAATCGGAGTCTTTCTCTAAAACACTTTCAAATTGTCGTATTACACACCAATTTGTTTCGCCTTCTACAGCGCGTAACTGTGCGTGAACATCATTCACAATTTGAACATAATCCACTAGCGACATCGAAACATTTTGTAATTTTTCTATTCCCTCCGCTAGTCCGAAGTAATTGTTGTGAATAGTTTGTAAATCTCTTTTAACCTGACTATCTTGAAATATTTCCTGGCTTTTCTTGATTGCTGCAGCTTCTGTCGGATTGAATTTTAAAACTACTTTCTTTATTTGATCAAAATATTTATTGTAATAAAACGCGGCCTGCAACCATGTTCCCCAACCTGTAACAATCGGCGGTGGTGGTTCAGGTAAATCAGGACACAGTTTGTGAAATAATCGGGTACGTTTCGGGGACTTTAGAAACACTGCCTTTGTACTAGCAATCAATGCATTTACTAGTGGAAAACATGTAGGAATCAGAGTATGGATTTTACACATTACATGTAAGAAGTTACCACTGTGTTCTTTAAGAGATCGGCCCAAAGAACGCATGTTTGCGGCACCATCACTCATAAACATTAAAAGTTGCATAGTTGAAACTTCAAATTTGTTCAATGAGTACAATACCACCTTTAAAATCTCATCGGCAATACAATTTATAACTCTTTTGGAAGCAAGTAAGAAGGAGGATGACGGTCAATGTGGTTCCATTGTAGGTACCATTACATTAATCACAGAATGTTTTTGACGATCTGTTGTTGCGTCGACACACAACCACAGTTTTTTATCTTTCAATTCCGTTTTCATTCTTTTTTCTATATGTTCACGAGCAAATGGCACTACATTTCGTATCGATGTCCGACTAGGTAATTTACAGTAAGCATATTTATTCCAGTAGGAGACAAATGCTTCTTTGTCTAGTAAACGAAACGATAGATTACATAAAATAAGAGTAACACATAAATCAAATGTAAATTTTTCTTGGTCTTGTATGCCACTTTTTGCAGAAGAATGCTGTTTGCTTTCGATGTGACGTTGACAATGGCTTCTGGACCAACACATTAAAGGGATTTTACAAATTAGACATTGAATTTTAGCGGCATGTCCACTATAAAGTTTTTAACTGTGTCTGCCATTAGTCGTTTTCGCGACGTACTTAACTAAAGGGGAATTAAAAAAACAATGCGAGCAGAGAAAAAAGCTCTAACACTTGGACATGTTTCTGCCTACCCGGCGTCGTCAGCGTGGTTTCGAGCACTATTTTCTGCTGCCTGCATTATGTTCACCTCTCAGTTTATTCCATTCCAATTTCTGGTGCCAGCCCATGAGTCGCTCGATAGGTCACTGGGTTCTAGGACAGCATGACTGTGTCTCTTGGCGCTAGGTAGCGCCGGGATATATTTTCAGTGCTCTTTTGGAGATTGCGGGCATAAACTGAGAGGTAAACGCAATGCAGGCAGCAGAAAGGAGTGCTCATAACCATGCCGATAACGCCAGGTAGGCAGAAACATGTCCGTGTGTTAGTGGTTCTTTCTCTGCTCGTCGGGAATGATTCCACCAATACCACGAGCTATATTAGCAATATTTTTGGAAAGAGAAAGATTTCCTAAGGAGGGCAAAGAGTAGTTTGTGTTCCTTTTCTATGTTTTTGTTAATATTTTTTATACGCATTACATTATTTAAGTAGATTTTTTGTTGGCACATAATCTTACGAGATACAAAATGAGAGACACCAAATTACCCAAGTTCAGTTAAAAACAACACTTCACATTCAATAAAATGCATAAACGCTTGTATTTTGTATATTATTACAATTACTATTCTTTATTTGCTTATAGATTTTATACAGAAATACTTACTTAAATCTCCAAAAGATGTAAACAGCGACTATTAATCCCACCAAACTAATTGTGTAGCCGACAAAATAAATGGTAGTGGTAAGTTCTACTTCTGTCCCTTCCAGCAGAAGCTCGGTACAGTTGGTATAGTCGGTGTATTGGTCCCAGGTACCGTTAGGAAAACAAAATCTGGTCGCGTTATCTGTAACGAAAATTTAACGTTTTTAATAAAGAAAAAGAAGTCGTAAAATTCTTTACTTTTAATTTTCAAACTTATTATCATTACAAATTATATCAATACGTTTGCTCAACGTAATTGTCTTTTTTTTTAGGACGTTTGAATTATACTGGGAGAGTAGGTCTGTTTTAAATATGAATAGGACAGAAAGAGGGTGCTAGGTGTGATTTCAATTAAAAGGGCAGCAAGTCCGTACACAATTTATTGATTAAGTTAACTATAAATCCTATTTAGAAGTGCTAAAGCGATTGTGAGATCGTGCTCGATAATGAAGACCCAAATTATCGTCTAACAAATGTACGTGAATGTCGTTCATCACGGCAACATATTTACCAGAAAACCTTTCCACTTAGTAGAAACCGATTTTAATTAAACTTTGTATATTTGTTCATGATTTCGTAAGTTTCTCTAAAATGTTTCTTCCAGGTAAATCATTTAGTTTTAAGTTAAGAAAATATTCATATTAAAGGTAGGAATGAAAAAAAAAAGGTAAGCGCAAATAATAATGTGCATATAAATAATATGCACTTCAAGAACTCTTATGTAAAAACCATGTTATTTTAAGAAAATGAAACTATTGATTTATGAACAATACCTAAACGCTTTCTGGAATTAAGAAAACTATTTGCTGTCCTTAAGAAAATGTTCTTTTGTGTTATAATGGCCATTTATTTATACTAAGAATCGCTTTCTTCAAATTTTCTGCAAGATTTTCTTGAATCAAGTTAACAAATGTCTTAAACAGAGAAATACAATTATTTCATTACAAGTATATACTTCTCTTAAGTGGAGAAGAAAACGTTAAGAAAATATTTCTTTTGATTCAAAACAGTTATTGTATTGTGGATAATTGAAACAGTAATTGTCTTGATACAAATAAGTGTTTCTCTGGGTGTAAGAAATATTGAAATGTGAAGATGTGTAACCCTTCAAAAGCACCATCAACATTTTGAATAACTGCATTATCATCCACCATTCCATTTTATAGTTCTAATTCTGGGAAAACATCATCAGTTTCCTAGTAGAAGTACGGTTTGACGCTTGGGTTTGAAAAAAATTCTCGATTTTTGCTAAATTAACACTTTCAGATCGTGTAAACCAAAAGCGTATGAAATATTTGGATTTATTCCCCTGAAATCATAATGAGGGACTGGTGGCGCAGTGCCTAGCGCGCTCGCTTACCAGTCTTGGGGTACCGAATTCGAACCCCGGGCTCGCAACTCTCAGAGTAAGATATTCCGTAGTTTTCTTTACTCCAAATTCGGCGAATGCTGAGGGTGAACATCTTAAGACGCTCTATGGGCGCAGGCGTAATAATAACTTATGGCCGGCTGATGGCCCCTGTAATTGGCGAAAGCTGTTGGGGATATGAAGGCATGAATTATTATTGTTATTATGAAAGTACCATGCAATTCTGTTAAATATAGGAAAGGAAAAATGAATCTACCTAAGTTTGAATTTTGCCTTGAGAACTTTCCAGCAAAAATACGGCTTGTAGAAATGTATTCCGGGTATTGTCATGGTAATCTTTTCAAACTTGGAATTTCGCAGGTCATGCTATTTCTTCAGAAATTCTCTAGAGCTTGTTCATTTTTCTAAAGAATCTGCTAGGAAAGTTGACAATTAAACCATAAAATATCAAAATTTAAGACCACCACCAATACTTGGAAGGCACTTCTATATCGAATTAGCTTTTGAGAAACATTTGTTTGTACATGACGACAGGTAGCAGAATATGATACTCTAGAACAGTATATAACAAATAAAAAAAGATGAAACGTATGTACAAGCAAGGACAATAAACAAAAAAGAATTGAATAAATTTCAATTGTATAGAAATGTCATTCTTCAAAATATAGTAAGAACCAAGATCTAAAGGAAAATAATTGGAGCAAATGTTCGAATTCAGCACCCTTTGCTTTCTGAGAGGAGCCTAATCGATAAACATCTTACTCATTAGACCCTGTTACTATATTCCCCGCTAAGCTAGTCCAAACGTGAAAGCCTGATATTTCACGAGTATTGCATATGGACTCTTACAAAATAATGCAGATTTTGCCCATACATTTCTACACGAGGAATCGGTTTTCCTTTCAAACACAAGATGCATTTTAGGACACTTTGCGACAGTGGAAAGTTCTTCTTCATCGTCGTGTTTATTGTCATATAATTGGCATCTCGATAAAAATGGCGAAACGGTAAGAAGTTTTCAGAAAAAGTTGAAGGTATGGGAAGAGCGCTTTTCGAACTTACTGAATGTGGAGGAGTATGGTACGGAAAACAACGAAGATAAATATACCTGCCCAAGAAACCCAAGCATAATACAAGAACCATCAGAACAAGAAGTTATGGAAGTTACGGAATAAGCGGAGTTAATAAAGTCTGTGTGGAACGAAGAAAAAATGCCTGCAGAGTGGGGAAAGACTATTTTTCATCCAATATTTAGAAAGGGGGACATTACAAAATGCAAGAACTATCGTAGAATAGTTTTATTCTACAAGACATTTTCTTCTTCTTCTTCATAATCTTAGGCCTTTTACCGTGAAGTGTAAGGCTATGAGTTGAGTTATTCATTTCACCGTTCTACATATTTTTCTCCATTCTTTTCTGTCTTCCATTTTTTCTTTGAAATTTTCTACGATACTAAAAACCGGTTGGTAACATATTCAGAAGAGGCAGTGGGGGAATATCAATGTGGATTTAGAGCTGGCAGATCCGTAACGGACCAGATATTTACTCTTAAGGAAATATAGAGAATTGGAGGACCAGGACGCAGATGCGGAATGTGTGGAGAAAAGTTGTGAAAGCCCAAGGCCTTCAGGGCCTATAGTGCAGTTATATAACTGGCATCTCGACTTAGTTCTTTTTGAAGCCTTAGGATTCTCTTTAGCAGCCACTAGAATATTTAGTTGAGATTCTTCAGTTGGTTTTGATTTACCAGGTTATATTGAATACCTTGCATTACGTTTGTCGAAATTTACTTTCAATTTTGCGTACACACGGTTGCGTTATGGGTGAAAAGTTCAGGTGCGTATCAATAGCAACCCTTAAAAAATGTTGATCATATTTCCTAATTTGTAATGACGAAAGCAAACATTACGAGTACCAGACAACGAATTTTATGAAAGTTGTTCGAAGCCACAGTTCTGAATAATTCTTGTAGACATGACCATTACAAGTGCACTGTTCGAATTGTGCAGCTTTGAAACTACAAAATTCTGAGAACTGTTAGTTTGTTGTTCAAATCTTATCTCTGCTGAAAAGGAAATATTTGAAATACCTATCTTGAAGCCTACTTATTTTGGTTTTAGCATAGTTACACAATCCTCTCTCATAGAGAGCTGAAATTGATGGACGTACAATTGATAAGAACTTCTATTTAAAAACGTTTACTTTAACGTAAGCTTTGATCAATGCGCAGATGCACCTAAGATAACCATTACTTTAAAGGTGATACATGCACTCTAAGAATTTAACTATCACACCTCGTAGTGTTATATTTCAGAGGGACAGGGTTTTCAATACAATCAAAAGATTTTCCTTTGTCTGGTCTATTCTGTAGGTAGTTTCTGCTTAATTATTGCAGTTAAAAGCAAGTAATTATAATAACTAATTTGCCCGTGGAAGATGAAATACCGTTACAAACGGAATACTCTCGATAGATAACCTTACGAGAATTCAATTAGCAAGCTAGATAAGTCATCTGCGATGCTACGGCCGTAGCTGAAACGAGAACAAAGTATCGCTATACGCTCTTACGAATAAATTAATTAAGTTTGTGGAGAAATAGGGGCAGAACACGTAGGACGATAGCAGGAATAGTAGCAGCAACTCAACATATTCCCGATAAGTCTACAAGGGGAAGCAAGCAATATGATTCCCACGCGATATGAACTATATACAGCTACAGCATGTACTAAATTGAACAGGATAACGGATATCTTTCTTATTGTCAGATACAGAGATTTGTTTAAGTTGGCAAAGTTGTGCAGTTTTGAGTTTTGAATTCCAAATTATTAGGAAGGCTAAAAATCGCCATTTGCTTTAAAGCAAAATATCTTTGGAATTACGAAAGATATGGAAAATGTTTCAAATAAAAGCATGTAAAAAATATTGCACAAAAATAATTATAATTGTACATACAATGAGGTTTAATAAATTAAATAATATTATTACAAAAGCATTCCTATAATATTTATTCATATACACTACGGGCTATAATTATTTGCCCACCTACATTTTTGCTTGAATTTTACAAAATTATTTATTTATTGTTATTTAGGGGATATAATTATTTACATAAAAGTAAAAGAAAGATATCACATTAAGTAATACCGCAAAAGACCTCTCTGATACTTAGTTGTGTGCAATGTTGTAGTCACTTTTTCCTCAGTTTTCCTCTGCTTTGCTTTCCTCCAGAACCTTCTAAAAATGCTCTTTTCGAAATTCTTCGAGGAGCCATTCGGGCGACATGTCCTAGCCAGCTGGCCCTCCGAGCTTTCGCAGCCTGTACAATATTGGGATACCGGTAGATGTCAATAACTTCTTTATTTGTTCTTCATCTCCATTGTTCATCGTCTTGTTTTACTCCTCCTAGTATCCTTCTTAAGACCTTTCTCTCCCAAATCTCTAATTTGGCAGTATTGCTTTTATTGAGAACCCATAACTCACAAAACTGAAGCTCTGATTATCGTTTTGTATACTCTCATCTTTGTTTCGTCATTTTCCATAAACTTCCCATTGCTTTGATATCCTTCGTTATTCTTTTTTTCACTTCACTGTCCTCATAACTTTTGATATTTATGGTTACTCACAAATATTCAAATTATTCTACATCATAAAACTTATATTCCTTGTTGTTATCTCCTTTTAAAGTTATGTGTTTGTCCGAAACTTCCTTGTTTGTGTTTATTATTACGTACAGGGTGGGGCAATATATCCGTTATGATTTCAAGGAGGCCAAAACAAACGAAAGTAAGATAAAATAAAGAATTTATTGATATCCACTTATTCTATGAACTTTAGAGTTTAACATTAAGAGGTTTTGAACAAGACATTGGATAAATGACGACCACCATTGTCAATGCAATTCTGAAGTCTAAGTCGGTAGTTTTCCGTCACCCGTTGTAAGACGTCGATCCGTATGAGCTGGATTTCTTGGCGAATGGCCGCCTTCAATGCCATCAAAGTGCGGGGTCTGTGTTTGTAGACTTCAGGCTTGAGATAACCCCAGAGGAAAAAGTCACGAAGGGTTAGATCGGGTGATCGAGTCGGCCATTGAACGTCATTGAAATGAGCTTCCCAAGAAACATCTGCCTCAAAACCTCCATCGATCGCCGGGCTGTGTGAGCTTTCGCTCCGTCTTGTTGGAACCAAACATTGGCAAGGTGAAGATCGTTTAGGTTTGGTCCCAAAAAATTCTGTAACATGTCAATGTACCGACCAGATGTAATTGTGACCGTCATTTCTCCCTCTTTAAAAAAAATAGGGACCAATGATTCCGTGACAGCTTATGGTACACCATGCGGTTTACCTTAGGATTGTGTAGTGGCCTCTCGTGCAACTCCCTTGGATTTGCGTCACTCCAATACCGAAAGTTTTGGCGATTTACAGTGCCGAAGAGGTGGAAATGAGCCTCGTCGCTGAACAAAACAATATCGGCAGGTGGAATGTCGTTAAGAAGCTGCCGACAAATGTTTACACGGTTTTCGAGGTCCCTCGATAACAGTTCCTACACGATCACCATCTTATATGGGTGAAAATGAAGCTGTTCGTGCAAAATAAGGCGTACTGAGTGACTTGACATGCTCAGTGACGTCCGTAGAGATCGGAGGATGGCATGTCTCACTCTCGCAACATTTTCAAGAATACGAGCACAGCGTGGTCGACCACCCTCCGCCCCTGACCATGAGTTGCGAAACTTGTGGCTCTAAAATTTCGAATCTACTTCAAGATTATTAGGGGGGCTGCATTAAAGTTTGTTCGAAATGCACGTAGCGCGTTCACCACTGAATTCCCGAGAAGCTTCAATAATAAACGCACGTTGTTCACCCGGCCACGACATCTTCTCTACTGACTAAGTTTAGGTTCCCTCGAGTCAAATGCTTCCTTCCCCATTCTTCCCGGACCACCCCTCTCGACGCTAGCCCTCCTTGAAATCATAACGGAAGTATTGCCACACCCAATATTTAATCCATGTATTTTGGATTGATATCTACTTAATCTGTAAGATCTTATTTTTCCTTTTTGCTAGGCTTTTTTTAGTAGTAAAATTTATAAACAGGTGGATAGCATTCCGAAAATTTGATTTAAAGAGAACAATCATTTAATTTCTTGAATCATAGCATTTATCTTCACTTTTTGTTTTCCACTCTTTAAATGATTTTTATTCAAAAATGTTGTCATGTGATGTATTAAAATGTTGATTGCACCATTTAGACAATTAAACGGTTTAACAAAATAAAAAAAATCGGGAATTGTGATTTAAAAAAAATTGTCAATGACGTCATTACTTGAAAACCAGAAGTTTTATTTAAAAAAAATAAAATTGATCTGTCCGAGTATTTCTTAGAAAAACAAATCGCTTCAAATTTAAGGAATTTATTTCATAATTTTGCCGGGCAGATAATTATTTGGTCCTAATGCCTAAACAATTTGAAATATACATAAACAAGCAAAATTAGTTTTTTTCAACATCTTGTGTGAATTGACCACACATTAGAAATAAATTTGACAGTTCAGTTGATTAGGCAGACTCTATGTAGATATGCACTTTTGTTCATACGTACTTCATTTAAAATTAAAATACATAGGATATCTTTAATATCGCTGTAATGAAACATAGGGTGTGATACATCTTAGAAAAGAGAAAGAATAATACTGTTTAACCATGCAAAAATCCAAGAATTTTATATTTTCCCTAATGGAATCTCAGTTAGTACAAGTTTGCCAATTATTTATCATCAAGTATAAGGGTTTGTTCACTTTATACTTAATGATAAAAATGAATCCCATGGTAACCTATTCAATTTAGGACATGCTGTATAGGAATTCCCGATAACTCTCCGTGGGGCAAAGCGAGCAATACGACTCCCACGCGACGCAAATCGCATATACACACTACGTATCCAGTTTTTAGACGCGGTTAATGTTAAATCAGAAGAGAACGAGGTCGCGATTCGCCCGCTTCGGTCGCTTGGCTGCTAAAAATTCAATTCCCAATTCGACTCGACGTGATTGAACGCGAAATTGAATCGGCGCGACGTCGTCGTACCGTACGGTTCGAAAAACGGATGAATTCGATCTCACAAGTTCGAGTTTTCTCACATTTCGGACGTAATTAGAGAACGTTGGAGTTGAGGCGAAATGGCGAAGTATGACGGAGACGAAATTTACGTTCCAAATCGCTGACTATTAATTCGGTCTCGATTTTCCTCGCCTATTAGCGGAATAAGGAATGGAAAACACTTAGCGAGTAATTATACGAGAAGTCCACAGGGTGTATTTGAAATAGGGAATGTAAATTTGACAAGAGGATGATTGTAATTCCATAGGTAATAGGTAAAATAGGAAAAATATAATGCATTTTCCTACAGACGACAGAAAGGGAATGACAAAAACCTTTTCGTTTTTGGTTCTCATTATTAGTTTTCTCTGTTTGTTCCTTGTTTGGGAATTGTTATTATTTGTTTACTTTGATACAAGTAGTTGCCACAGTAAACTCGTTTAAATTTCTCAGTTTTTAACAGACAGCTTTTATTATTTTGTTATTTTTGCAATGATCTACAGACTAAATAAAATTGATTCAATTCTAATATACGGCGAACCTATCACATTGTTTGTCGCAATCCCACTACAAATTCTCCATTAATTTCCCCTGTCAAAACAAATCGTTCAGTAGATTTTTATCTTACCAACGTTGCCAGTTGTCATAAATTTAGTGCAAAATCCTCCCAACTAACAAGTCTGCTAGTGTACCGTTTATTAAATTCGTTGTCGCAGTAATTTCTGATTCAGATCCAATGAATTTTGAAATGATTCCAACTTTATCTTATATAGTTCATGGGGTACTTTAGGACCTCAGTGTATGCACTCACCAAAAGAGACACTAGACAGATGTACTCTATGCTGGAATCCGAAACGACAATAATTAGAGCCAACAGAGGCTGCCCCCATGGAAGGTCCTGTCATCTCTACTCTGATGTCTTGCTGTAGATGATCTCCTACAGAATTTAAATTTTAACGGATATGAGGTGCAAAGGTACACTGACGACATGGTAATCAAGATCCGTGGAAAACATAAGAAGATCATACCGCTATTTATGAAAAAGTTCTTGACGACACCTATAAATGGTGTCAAAATCATAACCTGCGCATAAACCCGCAAAAGATTACAATCGTCCTTTTTACAAGAAGAAAAAAAGTCTAAAACCATCCTCCATTGAAGAGAAAACCATTGGCTTTAGCGATGCAGTTAAATACTTGGCAGTTACGTTCGATAAAAACTCCCACATCTCCAGTTTACGGAAAAAAGCCATTTCAGCTTCACTAGTATGTCGAAGGCTGCTTGATAAGTACTAGGGTCTTAAGCCTCAAATGACCTTCTGGTCATATACAGCAATAATCAGACTCATGATCACCTACGCCTCTTTGGTTTGGTGCCCAAAAACAACTCAGAAGACTGTGCAACGGTGATGCGTACCTGCCCCACATTAGTGCTGGGAGGAGTGGGAATAACGCCGTTTCACATCCACTTTCAGAGGCAGGCTATATCGAGTGCCCTCTCTCTTAGTAGAATGAGAGATGAAGAGATTAAAGCCTGAGGGCACCTCTTGAAGATGCCAACATAAACTATCTGATGCACATTGCAATGGACACGATCCCTATGCAACACAATTTTGATTAGTCCTATAAGGTGATCATTGAAAGCCGTACTGAGTGGGCATCTGGTGAGCCTCAGCGCAAAAGAGGTTCCCTGGCATGGTATACGGACGGCTCGAGTATAGAGGGAATCGGAACAGGTATAGGCATTAGTGGTCCTAACTACCCCCTAAAAATGCCTACACCGTAACATATTTCAAGCAGAGATTTCTGCTTTAAAGTATATTCAGCGACAGTCAGGCAGTTTTAAAGGCTATAAATGCCTACACATACGAATCTAGTCTGATACACGACATACAATCTAAGACAATTGGGACGCAATATCCACATTACTTTGCGGCGGGTCCCAAACCACCAAGGGATCGAAGGAAATGAAAAGTCAGACAAGCTAGCCAAAGAAGCAGCGAACATGTCTTTTATTGGTCCTAATCCCTTTTGTCGTCTCCAAAAGAGCCACACAAAACAAGCGATTAAGATATGGGAGGATAATCAAAAGGCCTCGTATTGGGAAAGTGTTAACAGGCCAAAAACAGGCGAAAGTGCTCACATCAGGCTCGTCAAAGACAGGAAAATTGCGCTATCGTTCAGCAAAGGGGACTTAGACTACAGGTCATATAGCCCTAAAATATCATTTATCTAAACTAGAAAAAGTTGAAGATCAAATCTGTCGTCTGTGCCAAGAAGATCTGGAGACGGCAGAATACATTCTATGCAAATGTGTTGTCATCAGTCACATACGATACCAACATTTCAGTAAGCAATTTCTTGCACCTATTGAACTGTAGGAAAAAGATCCTAGAGTAGTTCCCTAGAGTCCTCGATCCTAAGGTTCATTAAAAGCCTTCAACTATTCCAACACACGCAAGGAAATTTTGTTACAAAAATGCACTTTAATTTTTACGTAATTTTGAAGATTTGACAATTATATTTTGCCTGTACACGGCCCGAACCTAATAACATCTTTTGCTCATTAAGGATTTCATCAATCAATCATATTTGTCTTTCAAATAATTCTTATATTGCTGCTCATTTTTTTTCCCAATAAAGAAAATTATTTGGGCATTTTATTCCTTGCAAAAGAGCTCATATAAAAACAGAATAATATTTTCGCCCGAAGCAAACTCAATTATTGGATCACAAATTTATGTGCATAGTAATTATAATACCACAGTGTCTAACCAGAGGTCGAATATCGATTGTTTTAAATAATGAAGCACGTCTAGCGTAATGACGGCGAGCGATTCGGAGCTAGCCAATTATCGAAATGAAATAAGACGAAATGGGTCAGACTGATTAACGGGTTCGTTCATGTGGATATTTTAAGCTATTCGATAAGCCTTCCTGCATAGCCAGTGACACCAATGGATTTAGCTAGGTTGGCAGCGATCTGCATATTATTCGTTCCTCATCCCAAATAATTTTAAAGGGTATGATAGGGTGGGATTAAAATGAGAATTGCCATTATCGTCCACTATGATATTCCAAAGTTAATCTTGTATGTAGTCGTAACTAATAGATTAGTTCCCGGTTGAAATTTGTTAAATATTCCTGACGTGGTCAAGAGGGATCACCGTAATATCTAATGAGCTGTTTAAACTTTCATCAGAATTTTTGTTTCTGTTTGAGAAGTCTAAAATATACAGTGCAAGTATGTAACGGGGCTAGTAACTTGATCAATGTATCATCGATGAATTCAAAAACTAGTATACAAATTAGAGTTACGTAAATGTTGCTTAAGTAGGCTAAAGGTCATGTAAAATAATTCAAATTAAAATGTCAAATTTGCCATCGCTTCAACAATTAATCTTGAAAACGAGACTACACGAAGATTGTAGCATTCGAACTATTACGAATGAGTTGAGAATCAGTAAAAATACAGAACGGGGGTGGTCTGAAAAGTTTCAAGCCTTCTTACATTTGAAAAGCAATGTCCCTATGCAAATTAAAGATGGCATATACGCTGTTTTCGGGGACTTTACACCATTTGCCACGATTAAATTTTGGGCAGCCGAATTTGAACAACTTGGTTGACGATGAACGTTCAGGTCGGCCAAAAACTGACGAACTTAGGTTAGAGAGACAGCAGAGACTGCGGACATCTTGAAAGAACGTATTTGTTATATATTGACTGAAGATTTGGGCAGGAAAAAGCTAAATGCGTATTGGGTGCCGCGCTTGCTCACTCAGGACCAAAAACGCATTCGAATGAAGCCCTGTTGAAACAGTTTAGGCGGAGTTTTGGCGTCGACTAATAACTGAAGATTAATCTTGCATACATCAGTACACTCCTGAAGCCAAGGTCCAGTCGAAACAGTCGACGTCAAAGCGTGAATCTGCTCCGAAAAAGGCGAAGGCTGTTCCATCGACCGGGAAAGTGGTGGCGACTGTTTTTTAGGATAGTCATGGAGTTATGCTAATCCACTACCTTGAAAAAGGAAAAGTAATAACGGAGGTATACTACGCATCACTACTTTGCGACGTGCGTGCTCCCTCTGGATTGTTTTGGTAACTTCAACATCCACTAAATTGTGAATAAACAGTTATATTTATTATGCTCTTTACTTGTGAACAGAAATGAAAATAAAACGCTTTTCAATTATTTTGTAAAGTATTCTTCCTTTATTCACGTAAGAAAGAACAAAAGATGATTATTTTTTGTTGACTTCCATTATTTTGTTTATTAACGGCGACATTGCTATACCCAATTCATTTTTAAGCGCTAGTACACTAGTGTAGCTATAAAAAATTCTTATTTCATAAGAAAAAATATTCTTATATAAATAGCGAATATTTAATATTATGTTTTTATAAGCTAACGCCGGCAACTACTTACTCATCATTAGAGTTGGCCACGCGCGCCAACAGGCAGCTGCGTCGTATCTATACGGTTACATACGAGCCTCAGTGTAGCTTCGACCTTCCATTAGCGCGGTACGTGTTGTTTAGAAATGTTGCGTTCGTCGCGCAAACGACCCAAGGCGGACCAAGTTAGAGAATTTTTAGCCGAAATTCCTGACTTAACGTATGATGGCGCTAAAATTGAATGTCCGCTACCGCTGTTAGTGTATGGTCATGCTTTATAACTAGAGTAACCAAAACTTGCAGACTCGCATAGGCGTCGGTATTACGGGTTAATATAACAATACGAAAAATTCATAAATAAATTTACTTGCTAATTATTCAACAAATTAGAGGCATCAGGATGTGAACTACTGTAAACTTGCATCATTGCATATGTTTCCACAGTTACCTCTTTAAACCTTGTGCGTCGACAAGAAAAAATATTCTTATACATAGAAAACGATCTCTCCACATCTAAGGAAGTTACATTTGCATGTAGAAAATATTTTTCAAAATCACTTAAAGGTTCACTATTCTTACACTTATTATAAACGGCCTCTAAAGTATTAAAATCGGGATTTTTCCTTAAAACATCTGCCAACTTTTGACTAGCGCATAATCCTGGCGTATCATTTAATGTGTGTAATTTATTTTTTACACTCTCCACTATGTCTAATGATTCCTGCAATGACAATTCAGTACATTGTAGTTTTCTGATGGCATCTAGTAATACTGTATAATTGGTACATATTGTTGTTAAATCTTCTAAAAGTTGAGGAATTTGAAATTCTCTTTGACTTTCTCTAATTGCTTTGGATTCATTCCGATTAAATCGCATTATAACTGATTGAATTTGTTGAAAATGGATCAAATAGTAAGAAGCTGCTGTTAGCCAAGTACCCCATCGCGTTAAAATTGGTTCATGAGGTTCTGGAATACCTGGACAAAATTTACGAAATTCTTTTAAACGTTTAGGAGATTTACGAAACACTGCTTTAGTACTTCCAATCATCCGATCAACGTTTCCGTAATGTTGCCGAACAACTTCACCAACTAAATGCAAAGCATGCAGCACGCAGGTTATATGTATTAAGTTAAGAAAGACATGTTTTAAGGATCGCCCAACACTTAACATCGTTGCTGCACTATCTGTCACAATCATCACAACTTGATCTTGGGCAATTTTAAATTTTTTCAAAGCGTTCATTATCACTTTTTGAATATTTTCCGCGGTACATTGTTGAACACGTTTGCAAGCTAACAAATATCGAGATGCTGTGTTCTCGCTAGATAAAACGCGAGCTATTACATTCACAATACTGTTTTCTTTATATCGGTCGTCTCATCCACGGTAATCCATATTTTTTTGGAACACAAATCACGTTTACACACATTTTCTAGCATCTCTTTCATTCGCGGCAAATGATTTTGTAATTGTGTTTGTGAGGGTAATGGGTACTTTGGAACGTATTGTCGCCAAAACGTTTTAAAAGCTGCTTTTCTCACCAACGACAACGGAAGATTACAAGAGGTAAACATAATTAATAAATGTATGAGGAATAGTGTATAAGGTATTTCAGATCTTTCATTTCTCATATGCTTAATACCATTGACATGCCTCTGGCAATCAGTTCTGTCCAATGCAGCCAAACGAATATTGCATGTTAAGCAAAAAACTGCACTACCGTCATATTTTAAATGGGGAAAAAGTGACACATACTTATGTACATTAGTAGCAAATCTATTACGAGGCATTGTTTTCTTAGGTATGTAAATATTAGTTCTATATGAAACGATGCACTAATTATGTACTTGGTATAATACTACAACACACAAAAAACACCAGCTATATTTTCAAAAACGACACGTAAGTACATAACCTTAACCGTTCGACTAATCTCTGCAACAGCTCGACCGGTACTAAAACGAAATCTCTCTCAGCGCGGTTTAACATGATTTATATTCAAGGTCGACACTACATGCCTGCTTCTCTACCGGTTTAGTTTATTTATGAATTTTTCGTATTCTTATATTAATCCGTAATTCCGACGCCTATGCGAGTCCGCAAGTTTAGGTTACTCTACTCATCATGCATAATTGGTTGCAAAATATCCTATTTTGATTACCTGGGCACTTTTCTAGAACAAAATTAGTAATTAAAGTATAGAACAAAATTCATAATTGCTGTTGATTTTATACTCAATAAATTTACTGGGTTATCATTTCATCAATTTCAATTCGTAATACATTCACATCGTATAATATCAAATTTATATAGTATAACACGCAAAACTAGAATGCATAATATCGCATAATTATTAAACAGAGCGAATTGAAAGTATGAACAAGCAATTGCGTTAATTAACCGGTATCTGCACGTATCCAAGCGGACCGGCTCCATGGTTTAGTAGAGAGAATATGCAGCAGTAAAGCAATTAGAATTCTTGCCAAAGGAAATATTTTATTTGAAATACAAGCCGGTCGAGTTTAATTTCCTCTCCTCCTCGATTTGATCGATCGCAGTGAATAAACTAGGGAGGAAAAAAGAGGGAAACTGGATGTTGTGTAAATGGGGATCGCGCGGCTAACGGCATTCGTTGCGGGGAAAGAACTTTTTGGCAGATTAAATGACAGGAGCGTTGACAGAAGTGTTTTAAATTAGCTTTTGCTATGAGAAGTATTGATGAGATTTGGATTTCAGAAGTAGAATTTCCAAATATGGGAATGAGGATGATTTTAACACTTCGTTTACAGATCGCGTCACTTTGACGCATTTTGAACTCTATGACAGAAATTACGTAAACCGTTTACATTTTTTTCTGGCATTTCTACTGACTTTCCATTCAACGAGACAAACATATATCGAAATGCATTTTCTTCAAAACCGCCAAATTTTGAAATTCTATCTTTACGGATACGTTTCAATTTGACGCAATAGTAAAATGAGTATTGATATTAGTAAATTGGCTTAACCCACTGCAGTATTACTCTAAATCTAAATGTTGTAAAAGAGTTAATTCTGCAAGAAATTACAAAGTGGCGAACGGCGATACCTTCAAAACCCGATACTTCGCATGGGGTAGGAGAGACCTGGAAGCATTGCTTCTATTCTGTGTATGTACGTTAGGTCGTAAACCACCGAAAAAGTGGCATAAACATCAGAAGAAAGAACGTAGCATTATTTTAACGGATTTACGTATCCCAATCGTCTTCAATTAATGCATAATAGTATACGCCAATGAATCATCGTATTTACGTGCAAGTTGTGCTTGATCTCAATCTTCATTCCCAAGTAAAATACATAATATTGTTTTTTTTTCAGAATTACGCGCAGCTAAATACCTTCAGAATAATATATTCTCACATACTATATCAGCTAATATGGATTACATACATAATTCCATGAAATATTCATTAATTAGTCGTTTCACCTAGGAACCGATCGTTGTACGCACAGATTCTATGCCGCCGGAAATTCATATTTTCCATATTTTATAAATTGTACGCCGTCTAATAATAGTAATCATCTGATTCTACCATAGTATCATGTTTAAACTGAATGTTATCAGCAGGTAATCACATTAATTAATAATTAATCCCCTCATCCATGCACAAAATCCCAGGCTAGTACGCAATAGTTGTCAACGCTTCCATTCTCGCATTTCATTAGTGTTTCATACGTCACGATGGGTGGAGCTGTAGTAAATATCTAATAATCTATATAAGAAGCGGAGTTTTTCACTTCGACATAGTCATTCGTATACTCTCTGGACCCTTGTTGGTTGTCAGTAGCATCCGTAGACAGGCAAAGTTGCCCAGAGACCTGCAGCTTTTGCATGCTACGCATTTGCCAAATGACATAACACTCCTGTGTGATATTGAACACTCAAGTTTGATCAGATCGTCTAGAATACGTATCGTAGTACGGATATGATACTGGTTTTCACCCCGGATTCCGATTAGCACCCCACAATAGTTCTGAGCCCACCGTCATCGAGGTTATTTCTTCCAGCCCGAACAAGACTTCCCCAATTAAACCCCGTCAACTGTTCTAAACCCCGCCGAGCAGCGTATCGACCCCACTTCTGTTAATGTGTGTTAGTCTTAAGCTTTTATTTCTTTGTATAACATCACGAACTATAACCAGGATCATTTGTGGTCAGTTTAAGCCGCTTTGTATGGCTATTTGGTATAATTTCTAGCTGTGTATGTTTCATGCTCCTCATCATATAATTTATTTCCGTTCTGTCTCTGATATGACCTTCTGTTTCTGAAGGTCTAAAGCCTTTTAGCTTGTTTGTCTCTTGTTTGCAGGTCATTTCACTCTGTCCGTAACATCTATTATGTGTCTTATCAGGAAAAATGTGTTATAGGTCAACATCCTCAATCGTAGATGCAATCACGTAATCAAACAATCCTGCATCTAGGCGGAGGCCGATCTTGAGGATCTTGGAAAACACTCACCAGTAGGAGATTAGCCGATTCACCAGCACGCTCCAACGTCACTCTGGCCAGTTCTCGAAGGTATCCATATAGGGTTGGTACTTGGAATCCCGTCTGTATTTGAGTATTGCTGATATACCAGAGAGCCCCAGTGATTTGTCTCAGGATCCTATTTAGTAAGACCTCAAGCTTTTTAAGATGGCTGCCGTGGCGCATGACAATCCACCATATGTTATTATTGGCCTTAAGCATGTTTTATATTGATGGAGTTTCGTCGACAAATTCCTAGTGAGAAGAGGCAAAAGTCTAAGCTCGGAGAAATTTGTTCTTAATGTATTCTACATAAATCCTCGGTCGTAGTCCCAGATATTTTGTAATGGAACTCCATTGCACTCTAACTCCGATAACTTCTATGTTATCTGGTGGAGGTCTTCTTCCTTTAGTGAACCGTATGGCGATGGTTTTGTTGCCATTGACTGCAAGTGTGCATTCCCTCAACTAATCCATCATGTGTAATCTTTTGACCAACATGTCTTCATCCCTGCAGCATGCGTAAATTGCAGTATCATCAGCAAACGTAGATAATTCGACATGCGGTCTTCGGAAGATATCGTATGTATAAAGTATAAATAGTTCAGGAGCCAATAAAGACCCCTGTGGCACTCCAGTCAACACTGGTCTAGTGTACGATAGAGCTTATTCACATCCGACGGCAAACGTTCTACCCTTGAGATAAGATTCTATGAAAGAAACCAGCCTTGTAGAGATTCCCACCCTTCTCATCTTGGCTAGCAGATCGTGGTGCTAAATCATGTCGAAGGCACGGATGATATCAAGAAATACCATCCCGACAATCTCCTTGACCGTTCTGTTGTTGATTCGTATGCGTCCCGGTTTGATGGACATTTCCATCATGGTACAGTTCCTGAAACGTTGAGTTCCAGGAGTTGCTGATCTTCTGTGCATCCTCGCATTTGAAATGGTACGGACTTTTCATTATTTCTAAAGATTCGCGTACCATTACACACCACCAAGCATCTTCTCAGGTACTTTGTAAAAAAAGGTAAAAAAAGTGAATTTAGCTGAATCTAAATTCACAATTTATAAAAAATTAAAGAAAAACAATAAGTGACTAGACGGTGTTAGTGTTAGATCACGATATTGGTTGTGCTTAAATAAGTTTTTTGAGTTTCTCAAAATGTAACTATGCAAATGCAAGATAGGCTTTATAAGAATTAGTCTTTCTCATCCGTATATTTTTCTTTTAAAAATGGTTGTGGAAGTTGTGTCTTTTCTCCTTTGAGTTCGCTTCTTTTATCGATAGAAATGCAAATTTGATACCTCTGAATAAAAAACACTTTGTAAGTGTGTACTAAGACGTTACCACCGAGACTACAAGACCTCAAGTGCTCTTCAATGACGTCAACTGAGCCCAACTTTGCATCCCATTCGATTTTATTTTGAAAAAACGAAGATTCAAAGCAAAAAGTAAACACGTAACCGAGCTCCGTTTTCGTGAAAGATGTATTTGTGGTTGATATTTAATCCACTAATTATTATTATTATAATAATTGTAAGAATAAAAAAATAAAGCGATTGGAACAATAAAATCTTCACGTTTTTTGTCAAATATAACGGACAATTAGGGAATTGAGTTGGAACAGCATATTTTTTATACCTAGGATTTTCTAACTTACAGTTATAGTTTCATTGGTCCTTGAATCTGTAGCTGTTGAAAAATAAATAATATCTTCTTTTACGAAGTGTAATTCACAAACCTTAGTATACATTGTTGGAAAAAAGCCGACGCCACAGTACTATAAATAGACCGCACGAGTCACGCTTTTATCGTTTCAGAAAAGGTTTTATAGCTTATACAACACTAGAAAAACATTACAGGTATCACCAACAAAATACGGAAATATCACTACACGGTATGTTTTTAAATAAAACCAATATAATTTGGATAAACCAATTCAAAACGCAAGAGGAGGTATGAATGTGTAAATGTCAAGACGATAAATATAGCTGATCGTTTACCTAAACCAATATACGTCAGCCTGCTGACGTCAGAGCAGTTAGATGTTTTTCAAAATAGATCCCTTAAAAGCCTTCTACAAAGCGTATTTATATCCAGGTATTAGGTATACTATAATTCTTGGAAATACAATCAAGTGTTGAAGCTTTTTTACATTTTTTATACAAAAACAGAAGCGTACAATGTTGGAAATATTTTAGTAGGGTGGCAGCTACCTTATTATCCTACTTGAACTTAATCCTATGTAACCAGCAAGATTATAATCGGGATGCTTTTGAACGAAAAATAAAGCAGCAAAATGAAACGCCAAAGTCATAAGAAAAATATAATAAAAAAGATTTTTTACGGACCAAAATTGTAACGTTTTAATAGAATTTGCTCTACAAATACCCCCAGCTCCTTATCTTTAAACCCCTTTAAATTCTCGTCGTTTAAAGTTGAATGTTACATCGCCAGTTCCCGAACGCCAATTCGCTTTGACTTATTACTCTATTCAAAAGATCGCTAACTCCTACGACATCCGTCTTCCGAATTTAATCCTCCGCGAGTTGTCTTTATGCTTGCCGGTCATCAAAGGGAGCTGGGTATCGCATGTAAGATTAAATAAGCGCCATCATCAGCCAACTCCCGATAGAACTCTAATCTCTCCGACGTGAAATTTTCACGAGAAGACCTTCACCACCGTCGCTTGAAGACTTCGGACAGGGACGTAAAGGGAAGAGCGGAGTTAACCACAAACGACAAAACGGTGCATAGCGCTCACGCCTAAATTTCCTTCAATAGGACTTAATTTGCAGGCCCGGCTCCACATTGGCGTAATTGTGGTTGTACCGGCAGGTAGGGAGGAGAGGTAACGAAATTTGCAGGTCGAAAATGCCGCGTTGGTTAATCAAATGCTGATTGCTGCCACGATAGTGGATTTTCTTTTAGAATTGCTCAATTTTTCGCGCATCGTACACCGTATCAGATTTACTACACTCCTATTATAAGATACTATACGGGCGACATTTTAATTTCCGGCTATTACAAACTTTCCCTTGTTTACATTTCCAGATCGCATGTAACTGCATAACATACACAATCCAGTGTTTCTTAGAATCAAATATATTGTTGTTTTTTGTCTTGTGAAATGTGTATAACGGTTGTTTTTTCAGTGTTAAAGGTAAGAAATATCAATCTATATTAATGTTTAGTTCATTTTCCTAATGTAAAATCAATATATTTGAAATAATATTAGCCGTATCAAATTTGATACATAGTGCATATTTAGACTGAGCATGGGAAAATCGCGGTTGTGTGTTCTGCTGGTTCTGCAACAGTATTTTTGTAGATGGCAAGTAAACAGGACAGGAAAAGAGCTCTTAGCCAAAAAGAGTTGGAGGATGCCATTGCACACTTGTCAGAGAGTGAGGATCACCTTGACTTGGATTCAGATGTAGAACTGGACGATATCAATTGTGAAAATATTGACACCATCAATATAGAAGAACTACCACTGGAACTTGTACAAGGTGACCATGACGAACATTTACATAAAAAAAAAATCAAAACACTATCAATTTAACAAAAAAAAATTATTTAATTTATCTAACGTGTTTGTTGAGATACGCCATTTACTTTATGTAGCGAAAATGAGGTCAGGAAGATGACGTCCGGTTTCCCTGATGCAATTTTCAATTCTGTCCTTGAAGCTCCTCCACACTCGTTCCAGTGTCTCTTCTGTGATCAATTCCACCTCTTTACGAATTGCCGCCTTCAAGTCAATCAAATTACGGAGTTTATGTTGACAAACTTGTTCCTTTAAATATCCCCACAAAAAAAAAAATCACACATGTTAAGGTCAGGAGATCGAGGAGGCCAGGGCACATCTCCAAACCTGCAAATCACGCGACCTGGAAACAAGTTCCGCAGTAGGTTCATCGATATCCTTGATGTGTGAGCAGTAGCCCCATCTTGCTGAAACCATGTGCCTTCTTGCAAGTTTAGCCTCTGCAGTTGTAGGAGAAAAAACGTATTGATCATATCCACATACCGATGTGAGGTGACTGTTACCACTACTCCACCCTCTTCAAAAAAGAAGAGGCCAATAACACGCTCTCTCGAAATCGCACACCACATAGTTACACGAGGTGAATGAAGAGGTCTCTCATGCAGCTGTCTCGAATTTTCCCCTGCCCAGTATCTGCAATTTTGCTGATTAACAGCCCCATTCAGGTAAAAATGGGCCTCCTCGCTCATAACAATTAAAGCATCAGGTTCATCGTGAAGAAGAACTTGCATTTGCGCTGCGAAATCCTCCCGTTGGGCGTAATCGGTTACTTTCAACTCCTGCACACACTTGATCTTGCGCGGATGAAACTTGAGATCCGTTTTCAAAATTTTCCTTACCGTCTCACGTCCCATACGTAACGCACCTGCATGCCGTCGAGTTGAACCTCGGGGACCAGTGGTTTCCTGCTGTCCTCACCGTTCGTGGAAGGCCTGGTGATTTATTGTTATTTATGTTGCCTGTCGCTCGCAATTTTTCAACCCACTTCATAATGGTTGGTCGGCTAGGGACTGCTCCATGCCGACCGACATTAAAGTGAATACGAAATGCTCACCGTTTCTTACATGCGCTGCTCGACCGACCACTGTCCCATTGTGACTGAGATACCTAAATGGCCACCTCTCGGGAGTTCAATGCTCTCTCCCCCAGTGTGACACGACAACCCAGGCTGGCGTAAACAAAATCTTATTTTGAATGATGAAGCTTTATTATTTAGAGGAAACTCGGCGCTTCCTTCTTCAATATCTAACCTTGAAACGCCTTACGAAGTCTTCAAATATTTTTTTGACGAAAGTTTCTTTGAAAAAATTGCAAATGAATCGAATTTATACTCAACACAAAAGGATCCTAACAAACCAGCAATGTTATCGGCAACTGACATAAAACAGTTCTTCGGCGTTTGTATTTACATGTCAGTTGTACACATGCCGAATGTGAGAAGCTACTGGTCTACAAAACTGGGATTTCCACAAATCAAAAATACTATGAGCCAAAGTCATTTTGTATTTATTCGAAAACACTTGCATTTTAATGATAACAATAAAATGATGCCCCGAGAAAACCCAGACCATGACAGACTACATAAATTGAGACCTATTGTAGATGCCATAAATTATAAATTCCAGTCAGTACCTTTAGACAAGTGCCTTCCTGTCGACGAGCAACTTTCTGCCACCAAAGCTCGTCATCATTTGAAGCAGTACCTTCCAGATTGACGGTTCGTATATCATACCTGTTATGTACAGGAACTTTTGTTAGTGCAAGATGAAGCTTTTCTTGTTCCTTAGGTAAATGACATCATCAATCATTATTGTCTCAATCATAAATTACATGCACAAGATATTAAGTACAATGAAAGTAGGTAGGCTATGCGGGTACGGGACCACTTTCAAGGCCATTCGCGGCCGCGGATTTATTCGCGCTTTTAATCCGCGGGTAATTTCGCGGAATCGAAGCCAAAGGCACTTTTGATTAGCGGCTCGCGCTTTTAATCCGCGGGTAAGTTCGTGGTAATTAATATATGGGTAAGTATGGCATCTGTATTCCGGTTCCTAGGCTACTTTCTAGGATGACATGACTATATCTCTTGGCACTACGTGGCGCCAGGAAATATTTCAGTGCTTCAGCGTTAATGCTTTTCTCTTCTCACATTGTTTTCGCCGGGAGTGATTCCATTAGTACCATAAGTTATTTATTAGCATTATCTTTTTGTACAAATATTATACAGGGTGTCAGTATTTATTGATCAAGTATTTCAATCATTAATATCTATGTAATTGTAAATAGAACGCCCTGTATATTGTAGATGATGGAATATTAAATTCTTCATAAGATGATATTACATTTCTTGACCAAACTTTGTATAATTGCGAATTATACAAAGTTTTGTAAAATTTAAAAGACGGCTATGAATATTCGTCATATATGTCAAAATTTGTGACAACGAACATTTCAAAAATCCAAATGTATTTCGTGTTTAGGAAATTTGAAACGTATCCTTTGACAGGATCAATTTCTAACATCCTGCGCAATAATAATTATAAAAATTGTATAACCAGTCAAAGCAATAAATTTAAAACAATATAAAAGCAAAAAAAAAAGGGAATGTCAACTACAGTAGCACCAAGCTCAGAAAAACCTCGGAAAATATGCGAACTAATTTCAATATCAAACAACATCGACCAATAAGAAGCGTAATTTTCGTTTAGTACAGTAACTGACACAAGCTTTTTTAATTTCGTACGCTTGGTTCATATTTTTGCAAATTTACTTTTATTTTCCTGTTCCTACTTGTTTGACTAAAAAATTGTCTTTTTTAAGACACCTGTAGTCGTATATTTACATAATTTAGGTAAGTAAATTATTTTCAAGGATATATAAATCATTCAAACTGTAAATTTTTAGGTTAGAAATTTCTAAGTGTATTGTACTATTCCTTTTAATACGATATTAATTTATAAAAAGAGTAATATTATTTTAAGACATTTAGGTTTTTTTTCTTTTTTTACAGGTTAGCAACCATGAGTAAACGTAAACTCGTTCGCTCGGAAGCACGAAACATTATTCGCAATGTTATACAGTTCTTTGACAAGCAGAAAGCAGATGGTCATAGGACGTTTCCATTAGAAAAAGCTAGTGAGCTAGCTGCTGCAGCAACAGGGAAATCAGTCAGTTTCATAAAGCAGATTCGCAGAGAATCTGATATGGCCGGCACTTCTTCATTACAATCTCCAAAGAAGAAGCGAGAAACTGCAGTTTCAATGAAAATTGAATTAGATGATTTTGACCAAGGCGTACTAAGAAGAAGTGTCCATGAGATGTATACTGTAGATCGTAAGGTGCCAACATTGAAATTGCTGGTAGACAAAATGAAAGACAAGATTAACTAAACAGGAGGACGAGAAACTTTACGTAAATATTTATTACAATTGGGCTTTCGATATAAGAAGTGTCATAATAAAAGAAAATTATTGATGGAAAGATATGATATTATAGCTTGGCGTTCTCAGTACTTAAGACAATTACGAGAAAATGAAAATTTAGGAAAGAATAAAAGACCAGGGAAAATTTTAGATGAAACTTATATTCACCCAACATATGGAGTTGGCAAATGTTGGCAATCGGAAGAAGAACCTGGTGTTTATAAATGTGATCGAGCTGGTCAGAGACATATTATAGTGCATGCAGGAAGTTCTAATGGCTTTGTCGAGAATGCTTTGCTAATTTTTAAATCAAAAAATAAATCAGGTGATTACCACGGTGATATGAACCACTTCAATTTTATGCAATGGTTAGAAAAACAACTTATTCCAAACTTGCCTCCACATAGCATTGTTGTTATGGACAATGCACCATATCACAGCATGCAAATAAATAAACCACCTACACAAAATAATCGAAAAGATGATATCCGATCATGGCTAGAAGGAAATAGAATTGCAACAACTCCAGAAATGCGAAAAGCAGAACTTTTAATGTTGGTAAGACAATATTCTATAAGTAAAACTTATTATGTTGATGAACTTTTAAAAAAGCATGGCCATACTGTTTTACGTTTGCCTCCTTACCATTGTGAGTTGAATCCAATAGAATTAATTTGGAGCATGGCGAAAAGAAAAGTTGCTATGAATAATGTGTTGCACTCTAGCCATGACATCGAGCAATTAGTTAGAACTGCAATTTCAGAAATCACGCAAGCTGATTGGGAAAAGGAGTGTAACCATGTAAGACATGTTGCAGAAGAAATGTGGAAGGCCGATGGTTTAACTGATGAAATTGTGGAAAATTTAAGTTTCACTGTAAATACAGGTTCTTCAGATGAAGATTGGATCAGCGAGGACAGAATATCAGATGATGAATTTGATTACTAAGGCTAATGATCGCATTGTAATCTATAATGTAAAACATTTTGCAATTAAATTATATTTGAAGTTGAAATAAACGTTTGCTTTAATTAAAATTAGAAAAACATTCAAAAACTCTTTATTTTTCTTAATTCCTAAGTTTTTCACACGTCATTGGTTATTTGTTTATAGGAGCTACTACTTTAGTTTGATTTAAATATCCCGCGGAAAAGATTATGGATGAGAGTGTACCATGTTAACTTGTAGCGCCCTCGGACACGCCCACTCAGGGCTTTTCTGAGCTTGGTGGCACTGTATACATAATGATGACAGTAAATGCGCTTTTTATCATTTCATCCGTTAAATTGACACTCGCGCTGCCGCCATAAAACGACAGAATTTAAAAGCTTTCGTTTATTTCGAAACCGTATCGCAACGCTATATTATACTGAAGTACTATATAAGTGTAACAGTCTACGGTACGTACCGCGAGTGAAAATCGTAAAAGCGGCACGAATTTAATAACTCTACTCATTTATATTGTTTCGTATTATTTCGTCCGCCGTTACCAGATACCAGATAGCTTACGTTAGACGAAAAATCATTTGTTTAGAAGGGAAGGAAGGCTATAAAGAATCCCTCGCTCTGGCTTGAATTCAAATTCGTAAAAATGCAAATAAGATGGAATCTTTTCCAAACAAATAGACAACAGATATTCTACGTTGTAGCTTGGGAGAGTAGCATATGTTATAATCCGTGCCGGCGAGGATGTCTAAAAGCTTTCGCAAGGCTACGACGCAAGTATGATTCGGAATTTACGGAGACGTGGTGCTGGACTGAACACAAGTATCGGATTTTAGGATATATTGTATGCGTTTTATAAAATCTGCTTATGTAGACATATGTATATACGGTTGTATGTTGTGTTTCGTCAGCAGAAACTCCAAGCAAGCCAATATCAATACAATATGTAAATAATCAAAATAAAAATGTGAAACTGTTTTTTATTTGGCAACAACGTTGTTAAAACTGAATTGAAGCTAGCTTTATGCCTTTTCTTAAATAAAACTTTGTTAAAGAGAAAATGTATACAGTATGTCCACGGTTAGAGTGAATAAGAGGAAAAACTTTTTTACTTTACATTTTAGGGAAAAGGAGCATACTTGATGAAAAGTTTTGCGTGTATTTAAAATTAGATTGCCGTGGAGAACGTTAACGTTCCACATATTGGGTGTCCGGAAACCAAAAAAATACGAAAATGTCATAAGAATAAACTACCATTATTTTTACTATTTCGAAAAAGTGGCACTAGGAAAAGTTTTTTGGAATTAAAAGTTACGACAGATTTTCAATTTATGGGAAAATTGGCCTACTTTAATTAAATAATTCGTACACAAAACTGGTTATATTTTTTAACGTAAAAAAATTTAAAATAATAAAACGTTATTCGAATAGCCCTCCATCAACGTCCACACAAATTTGAAGGCGAACAAGAAATTCTTTGTAACTTCTTCTAACATCTTCTAAAGATATGGACTCTACAGCTTCCCTAATTCGTTGCTTTAGGTGATTTATGTCATTGTCCAAAGGTCTGCTGCAGAGAATCTGTTTGAGTCGACCCCACAAGTAAAAGTCCGTGACCGTTAAATCTGGACGCCGCTGATGCCATGGATGTGGACCATGTAGGCCAATCCAGCGATTAGGAAATGTATCCTGTAACCAAGTCCTAACATTTACAGCAGTATGCGCCGAACAACCGTCTTGCTGGAAATACAAAGAATTTCGGTAGGCCAATGGTAAATTTTCCAATTCGTCGGTGAAAAACGTTTGGAGCATATTCAAGTAGCTATTTCCGTTGCACGTATCTTGAAAAAAGTATGGTCCTATTATTCCGTAAAAGGAGACGGCACACCAAACATTTACTTTTTTTAAATATTGTCGCCTCGACGGTATTCTAAAATGAGGATTCTCGACTGCCAAATGTGAATGTTGCGATGCAACAATGCCATTTGTCGAAAAAGTGGTTTCATCCGAAAATATAATTTGTTGGTGAAAATTTCTTTCCATACCTCCGATCCACAGACAAAAATCGAGACGTTTCATTTCGTCGCCTGTCTCTAAACTATGATTAAATACTGGTTTGTATGGCACAATTTTATTTTGTTTTAAAATTTTTTGTATTTGGGACTTTTTCACCACTCCTAAGTATTCCGAGCGTCTCCTCAGTGACATCCTTGGATATTAATTCACTGACTGTAAGACTAGTATAGTAGCGGCATCTTCATCATTATAGTTTTTCTTTTGCCTCGGTGTTTTCAATAGCGATCCTGTCCTCAACAATTTATGAACTATTTTATGTAATGACGACTTTGGCACATGCACACCGGGGTATTTTTCATTAAATTCTTGAATTTTTTGCTGTAGAGTTAGCATTTTTTGATAACTATTACTCTTGGGTATTTTTAACGATGTACAGTGACACGAGTGAAACATAAAATGTCATTTTCGTCACCACCTACTATTTGAAGTAAAGTGAAATAACGCCAAGGATTAAATAATAATTTTAAATCACAAGCAAAATTTTCGATAAAAATATTTCTTTACGATAAAGGAGAAAAAGGCCATAAATTGAAAATCTGTCGTAACTTTTAATTCCAAAAAATTTTTCCTAGTGCCACATTTTCGAAATAGTAAAAATAATGGTAGTTCACTCTTATGACATTTTCGTATTTTTTTAGTTTCCGGACACCCAGTATGCGGAACGTTAACGTTCTCCACGGCAATCTTATTTTAAATACAAGCAAAACTTTATTAAGTATGCTCCTTTTTCCTAAAATGTAAAATAAAAAAGTTTTTCCTCTTATTCACTCTAACCGTGGACATACTGTATATTTATAACAAAAAGAACTATAATGTCACATTATATAAGATACGAATCTTTTTTCTCTACCGGATACGTTAGGAATAGATACGGGAAAGCTTGCGACGCTGTTTTCTAAAACGGTATACATTCTACGATTACGGGACCGGTACAGGATGATACCTTGACCTTTGGTGAATAGCTTTTGGAATATTTCGTTCCATTAGGTCCTACACAGGCCAAGGAATTAATTTATTTCTATGTAATAAAAATCCTTTCGCCGCCTCGACACAGAAAAGAGTATTTTAAAATTCAAAAAACCAACGATTGAATGGAACCTTTTCATTTATAACTAACTCTTATTTTCTATGAACGCGTAAATGTAGGTAAAATGTGCGTTGGCCAAATACAGTCTTTTCTGTTTAATCGTTTGCTTCTCTTTCGTAGAGAATACTAAGTTTTGTTAAATAAATAGATACCTAATTAATAAATAATATAAAAGGAGATTTTAAAAACAAGATGTCGAGATCTTTTCAAGCCTCAATCCGTCACGTTGTACTTTTTTAACCGAATATACATTAAAGACAAGTTTTAAGTTATGTTTTTAAAAAAGTTCTTTATCGAAGCCGAAACAAAATTTGGGATTGGTTTTGAGTTATTTAAAATTGTTTAAAAACATTGACGCCCACAATTCTATGCAATTTTGATATTTGGTATTATATAGGTTTCGATATATAATTATGAAAACTAATTTTTTGTATAGCGTACGCTGCTAACATGTAATATTAAATGAATTTCAAGAAGCTAACGAAAATAGAAAATTTTAATGCGTATTTTGTATTTTAAAAGGGGATAACTTCCTGTGAACTTTCATATACTATGCGCCGCAAAATGATGGAATAAGTTGATCAAATTTGAAGCAAAAACATAAATGTTATTAATAACAACAAGCTAAGATTCATTTGTAAAAAAAAACTGGCAAAACTTGAATAGAAACTGAAATCTATTTTCTTGATGCAAGAGACCATTTCTCTGCGTGTACAGACTATTCCAGACACAGCAAGTGATATTGAAATATGCACCGCCTTTTCGAACTCTGTCTAATCTATGAAAACTTGGTATAAAGCTATCCTTTCTAAGCGAATTTTGATCGGTTTTGAGATTAGGTTTATAGCAATTAACCTCATACGATTTTCTTAAGTGAATTTTGTTTGGTATGCTGTGAGGTGTGCTGAGAAGAAGATGAGATGAGTCATATTTTCACAAACAACGCCTTGAATAAACGTTAAAACTGGTAAATATTTTAACTTTAAAGCATTTTATAAACAAACGCATTAGATATGTCAAATAAAGACAACTAATTTCCTAGATAATTTAATCCATACTAACTAATTTCATTGCTTTTGCCCGGGGGAGAACTCGTCGAAATAGCTTTAATCGGTTGAATAAGTAGTACCTTGCTCAACCTATTTACTATTCAGAAGCTATCGCGTTTAAGTGACTTCTATCAAAATCGCTTAGGTGAAAGCAGCGCTAGAACGACCTAACTAAACCCAACGAAAGCACAGCGAGCTCTATTAAGGAAGCAACAGGCGTCTTCGCTGGGAATTGGTATACTACTAGACGCTAGTGACTCACGTTCTAACCGGGTAAATATTCTTCGACGCAGAGCAATCGTACTTAATCGAATAAGAAAAGGGCTTGCTTAGGTGAAAATTTCCAACGTTTATTAAATTTGCACAGACGAATATACCTACTATCCGAAGTAGTAGATACCTACCGTTACACGGGAAAATTTTCCCTACCGCTAGGTTTAACGCTAAATTGACTTCATCAATACGTAGTCACGGTACTCGGGGTCTAGGTAAATATACGTGAAAGTAAACTTCGAACCCTTTGAAAGCGGGATATGTGGGTGGGTGGAAATTAATACAATAAGGATTGGTGCGTGCCGTGGTGGTGTAGGATTTGTTTATTTTTTGGGTGTTTATTTAACACGATGTAAAAATAACAGTAGAAGAGGATATTTCGTATATCTCGGTAAACCTGTAAATAAAACGTTTACCTTTACTTATTGTTAAATGTAGAACATTCTAATTTGTAAATATTTTCCTTTTTATTTATAAAATTGGTCTTTCAAATTTAATGAAGTATACACAGTGTGACACATAAAGTTCGCATCATACAGAATTTTTTTATTAATCAATATATCATGTAACCTTTTAACTTAATATTCAAACCAGGGTTCCCAAACTTTATGACTACGGCGGCGCACTTAAGGTTTACTACTTTGTCCCAGCGCCTTTTCAGAATATGTGCACAATGACATAAATCAGGCGCAGAAATGAAACAGCTTTTAAGATAAACCTCACAATGTAAAACTCACATTATTAAAATTAAATCACAAGAACCCATCAAACTAAAATATGAAAATACAAAAAAAAATTAAATAAATAGTGAAAACCTGTAACGACAAGTAAGTTAATGTGACGGGAGAGCTTGCTGATTGGCACACATTTTTTTCAAAACGCGGAGTAAAGTTTGAGACTGCCACTATCATTTCTTACTCCTCGTTGATTTTTGAGCGATATTTGCTTTTTAGGAGGGTGAAATCAAATATAAACGGGACTCGTTTTTTTTTTTAATTCTAACTTTATTTAACTAAGCTTACAAATATATATTATTTTTCTACATACTCTCCCGCCCTAGAAATATATTTTTCCCATCGATTGGGAGCTTTTTTATTCCATCATCGTAAAAATTCTTCGGACGTTCATGTAGCCATGGAGCATAAACGCTTCCACCGCTTCGTTGTCGTCGAAACGCTAGCCTCCAAAGGTTCCTTCGAGGGTCCAAACAGATGGAAGTCACAAGGTGACAAGTTTTCCATCCTAATGCACCACTTTGTGCATCGTGACGTTAGCCACATGAGGTCTGGCGTTATCATGCAGAAGAATGACACTTCTGGCCGATCTCTGCCACAAGATGTAAAGCATGCACTTTACACGTAACATGTGAACCTTGCAACCGTGTCCCAGAAGGAAACGGCTTACTGAACGCATTGTCGCGGCAACCATCGCTCATAAACATCAACACTTGATATGATGAGACTTGAAAGTTTTCTAACGTACTATCACCCTCAAAATTGCTGCATCAGCTAACTTTTCCAGTCTTTTGTTACCTAGTAACAGTGAAAATGTCGGTTTGTAGAGGGTTCAGCACACGTACTATAACATTTTGAATAGAATTTCTTTGAAATCTGTTGTCTCGTCAACATGTAACCAAAGCACTGATTGTTTAATGTAGATTTGATTTTCATGCTTACGAGCTGTTTTCGTAGTTGGCCCAACTTCAATTGAGGTTGTATTGCACCAAAAGTTCTGAAACGGTTCTTTTTCGAGTAAAAAAGTAACAAATTGCAGGTTATCGTCACAAGTAAATCGAAATTAAAGGCAGTTCTCGTTAGCACGCCCTTTTTTATCCCCTATATTCTCCGGTATCTACATGTTTGTTAAAAGTACGCCTTGTCCCAGTACTATTTTAGTACCGTCGTAGAACAAATCCAAAAAGTCACAGACAAACTTAAAATACTGTGCCAGAAAAGGGTCTTTTTTTAACCCTTTGTTCCACATTACACATTTTAAATTAATAATTATACATTTATAACGAATAACACTTAATATAAAACACACGGCATGCTCTCGTTTTTCTAAACTGACGAAAAATAACAGCGAGAATCGATTTTGCGCACAGCCGTTATTTCGGTGAAAGCCTATGTATCGCACAGAACGATTACCTCGGTCTAAGTCTTACCGTTCGTTCGATAACTTCGTCTTAGTCACAGGAAAGATGTCGTTGATATTGCAGACATATAACATTGTCTCTATTAATGTCCATGATCGACTGTCCCGATTTACTTTCTCATTTCCACTTTGGAATCCCGGGAGTCCCATACCGAAACCGACGACCTTTTCGTGTTGGTTTTCCCATAGGACTTCCTATGGGTATAACTGCCCTTAAATTTAGCTGCTAGGGAACTTAACCGTCTTCCAAAAAATATCGATATTTTTCAATTATCGTGTAGGCAATTTACCACCCAGATTAGGTTATTGAACGTTGCCTAAATTAGATTTAAGTTTTTCTTTTTGTTTTTGGGCTAGTTTTTGTAATTTTGATATAATTTGTTATATAGATTAATTAAGCTAATATGTGTATGTGAAATTTTTGTGACGTTTTTTGGGAATTTTCCCGTTGGTCAAAAAAATAAATAAATAATACACCATCTTCTTTATAACAAAAACCTACCCTTCCTTTTCTTTAATTTAAAAATGCCAACATTTTAAAAAGGAAATTAGAAAATCAACAAGGATAAAGTAACCATCATTGTATTCAATAATTCAAATTAAGAACGAAATTTTCGCAAAAAATTAAGGTCATAGGCTAACCATTAACTCTTCATTAGTTACAAAGTGATAAAAAAGTTAATTCACCGAAGCTGTTGAGCATTTTTTTCCTGTTCTTTTTTTTTCCTTTTTTTCTAGAACGAGCTTCGTGTTTCTATCACAATACACTGCGAACCAACCTTAGCAAAAAGATGAGTGGAAATATTTTTTAAAAAAGGAAAAAAAAGCCAGCAAAAGAAAAACATGCCGCGAATTTAACGACAGGCACTTTCATTTAAATACTGAATACATTTTACGTACGATTGCGAAAATTCATGGAAAATTTCTTGCATATAAATTGCGAATGAATTCTTTCTCTTTTGTGATTTTAAAGTCGCGGCTTTATGGTGAAATTATAGCAATAATAGAGAGCTTGAAGCAATATGAATTGTTCAGGCTTTCTGAAAGAAAAGAATTTGGGTTGTGAAAGTACACTTTGTCTATTTTCAGTTTTTTACCTACGTCATTGTTTTGTCGTAGGAGTAAAGACAATCTATTAATTTGACTATTTTCTCAGTACTCCCGGTTGAAAAGGAAGCAAGATTTGGGTTTGTCTCAGACAAAGATCTACATGGTTTGATTTCATGCGAGTGACAGACAAAGATAGTCATAATATTACTGCACCGTTCAAGTAGTGTTCTGTTTCCCTTTTTAGTGTCTGTTGTCAGTTGTAAAATGTAGGTTAGCATCGGCTTTGTGTATTTTGGTTTGTTATTAACTATTTCTCACCCGTTTTTTACTTTGTTTCTGTATTAGCAAGAAAAGTGTTTTTTTTTTAGAATACAGAGAGTATGACTGCAAGTCCCCGGGTAAGTTATTTTGAAAAAAGGCTTTTCATCAAACAGGTTAAATCTTTTTACTATTATTACAGATAATAACGGGAAAGTGTTAAATTTCCCCAAAAGCACAGGGCTTGTGCGTAATGGTCTGGCATATTTTGAAAAGAAAAAAAAAACAAGGGCCTTTTTTTACTGTTTACGAAGCAGATATTCCACACTCATAATTAACCAGGGCAAATATGCGTAACAGCCAGAGGCGTGGCGAGCGCAATAAAAGTTTACACATAAAATAGAAGGTAAAAAAAAAATTATTAAACGTGCGAACACTTACCGTTTTAAAAGTCTTCCGTGAAATCACAAACTGGGTAACATCTGTTAAATATTTGAATCATTGATATGTTCTCCACAGCTGTTTCAGTCAAGTGAGTACACGTGCGGAATAAATGTTTTTTAATGCCGAAAACGACCGTTCGACATCTAGCGATGTTATTTTGCATATTTAAAATATCTTTTGAAACAATTTAAATGCATCTTCACAGCCCCCTTCACAAATTTGTCTTAATATAGAAAATCGGAGTCTTTCTCCCATATCATCAAATTTAGACTTCAAATATGAGTCTTTCTTAAAGCTCAAATCAACTCCATTGTAGGTGAGCGGAGCATCTTCCACATTACACTTACGCGGATTTACAAAAATATTAAAAGTGCTATCCATATTCCTAAAATCGGAAAACCGATCATGAATTGCTCTGACAGTAGTTTTCAGTTCTTCGGCATAGCGACCGTAATCAATGTTTTCGTGACTGGATAATGTTACAAAATGAAACAGTTTTACTTCTCATTTGTGGTTCCCACAAGCGAATTTTGTTTGAAAAACTTTAAAAATGACTGTACAGCTGATCTACCAATTGCCTTTTTTTTTGAAAACTTCAAGTTCAGGTCGTTTAAGTGTCCTGTGATGTCTACCAGAAATGTCAAGCCACAAAGCCATGTTGGATCACAAATTTTGCGGCAATGTTTTCCTCTTTCGTTTCCATAAAATCAGCTATTTTTTTTCTAAGGTCATAAATCTTTTTAGCATTTTGCCTTTGGTTAGCCACCTTACTTCGCAATAGTATGTCCCCATCACGTGTTCTGAAGAGAGTTCATCCAAAAATGATTTAAACTGGCGATGGTTAAGACCGCGGGATCTAATAAAAATTTATGGTATTTACTACCACATCCATAACGTTTCTTCAGTCCCAATGGACTTAGAGCAGAAGTTTTTGTTGGTGAATAATGCAATGCAGAATTATTAATCTCATTCTTGCACATTCATAGCGGTTGCTCTTTCCTTCAGAATTCCGATAAAACCTTTTCGTGGACCCGACCATTGGAGGCCCTACTATCTGTGCAACACTCCACTAATTACACCACTGCAAACCATATTGCTCAAAAGTAAATTTGCACCTCGCAAAATATCTTTTCCAGTAGTGGTCCCCCTTGTAGCGGCCGTAAAGCCAGTAATTCCTCTGTCACTACAAATTCTTCATCAACACCTCGTATAAAAAGCTAAATGGGCTGTGTCGATAATCTGCACTTTTCATCCAAACCAATCGAAAATGCTTGAAAACCAGCCAGTCTATCAGTCAAAGTTTTTTTTTATATCACTAGCCACATATCTATACGTCGAACAACAGTACGTCGCGATAAGCTCACTTTTTCAAACTCTTTTTTCTTTTCTGGACACAAAATTCTGCAACATCTACTAGGGACTCTTTAACAAACTCTTCCTCAGAATATGACTTCGATGTTTTCGCTATTCTGGAACTAACTATAAAACTAGCTTTAACAACACTGTCTAGATTTGATCTTTGTGAATGGAACATTTCTTGCTGTTTCCCTAAATCGGGAATGAGTTTTTTTTAAAATTTATCCTTTCTTAACTGGCCCGTAATAATTTATATTGAGCGAAATGTTTGCTGGAGTAATGCCGCTTCATATTTTATTCTTTTAAAACAGAAATTGTTTTCATTGCACAGCAAACACATAGGTTTCCACTGTGCATAATAAAAAAAAAGTATTCTTCGTCCATCTGTTTTGGAATTGACGACATTCTGTGTCCACTTTCCCCTTTTTTAAACCAGACATCTTGATAGATTTTTTTTTTTCTGAGCTGAATTTGCTTGAATATTTCCCGCGTCTTTTCTTATCAGTTTTTTAAGAAGTAATGATTGACACCCCGCGCTGAGCGGTTTATATTTACCCGCAATAAGCAACTGAATACTCTCGATCGTACGCGAATATGCGATGCTAGCCCCCGTTATGAATAACAATCGGGTCGGAGCGCTTCGAGGTCATCGGGCGGCTTCCCGAATGTTTATCTCTGTTTGTCTCCTTCTAACGATTATTCTGACTCGATCGTGGCGTTCCATTGCGTACGCTTAATAATATTATTTATCGATTTTTGTCTTTATGATTTGAATAAATACAGTTTTTAGGTTGGTTGACGGTAATTACAAATAAACGGTGTGCTAAATCTTTAATTTTTTTGCGCGTTTTTGAATTTCTCTCGCGGGCCGGATCCGGGCCCCGAGGCCGGGGGTTTCCCATATATAGTTTACCCCTTATGTTTTATAGAAGATGTTTTCAAAAATTATTATAATCCACAACTCCCCTTACTAAAAAAAATATTCAACTAATAAAACGTATATCAAAATTCCTTTTTTAAAAAAACAAAAAGATAAATTAGCACTCACTTCTTGTGTCGTAATGGATTCCATTTAATTGCGAGAAGCAAGGTAAAACGGCTAGGGTGTTCGGTGACGTCTGGGCCCGCAGGCACAGAATCGAACGTTACGTCACATCCGTTGTATGAACGGGAGATGTTTTCTTATTTCGCCAAACGAGGTGGCTGTCGTTTACTTGTGTTAGCATTTTCTCAACATGCGCCTCATCGTCGTAACCCCTCTCGACGTAGTTAACCATTGCTAGCCTGAAACAAAACGAAACGAAATTTTCTCAGACGCATACACGCACTCTGCTGATGTCGTATGTACTGGTTTGGTAAATGGAAAAAATTAGTTGCTGAGATAAAGTGTTTTTGGTGTAGAGTTGTAAAAATTTATTTCCTTTCACTATTGTAGAATTTAAAATTTTGGACTTTGGATCATTTCCCTTATAACATTGAGAAATAGAGAAAAATCATTACATTCAGCCAACCTAAAAGTAATTTAATTTCACCAAAAATATTTGCATATCTATACGAATTCCAATATGCATATACATAGGAAAACTCTTCACTTTTACATTCCATAGGCATCATGAATATTATTACCATTATCGTCGAAGAACGAAAATTACGACTCATGAATGCCCAATTTTTAAAAATTTTAATGCAGGAAGCTATCACCCCTACGAAGGTACACATGTCAATAAAACCGCCCCCCGAACTGTTTAATAAATCCTGTAAGAAAATACAGAATGAAAAATCGTTCGCTATACGTAGGTTCTATGGTCCCCAAAAATATAAAAATTTTATACACCATTGGGTATTTAATAACAACATAAAGCCACTGATAATAATCTAAATGTCTAAAGCATGCTGCGGGTTTTATCGTCTGGATGCACACAACATCGCTACTCTCAAAATCCGCATTTTCATATGAAAGTACCTACATATGTACATTAAAATTTACTGTAGTGAACAATGAAAATTTTTGTTAGATTTTAGTTACGCTTATGCAGATTGCTGCATAACAGCAGTTTAAGTGATCATAATTTAAGGAGACAAAACTTAGCTAAATTTACAACCTCAAAATTTAGTGGCTATAATTAAGAGTTGCGATTAACGTCCGTTCACAATGTTTGAATTAATTATTTTAAAATTTTGTAGAAGCGGAGAAGTTGAAATTTCTTAAAAAAGGAAAAGAAATTGTTTTATTTTCCATTAGCAGATTCATGTTGATATCGATTAAAATTTTTTGGTTTCAGTCTAGCAAAAAATAAAAGTTTTGAAAATTTTATTATTTTTGATATAAATAGATAAAATTCCTCTTTATTCCTATAATAAAAATGTACTGTACCGTTCATGGAAGTTCGGGCAAGCTGACAAATTAAAATAACTGTTTGGGAAAAAATTTTAAAATTATATAATATACATTTCTGTGAGGAATTAATTAAAACTAACCTTTTCGGGAAGCCTTTAACCAAATTTCAGCGACTGATTTTTTAATGTAGATTTGATTTCCTTTTCCACGTTTTCGCCCACAAATAAAACATGCTTACGTGCCGTTTTCGTAGTTGACAACTTCAACTTGGGGGTTTTACTTATACCAAAGTTCTGAAAGCGGTTCTTTTTTCGAGTAAGCGAAGTGACAAATTACAGGTTATCATTATGACAAGCAAATCAAAAATAAAGGCAGTTCTTGTTGGCGCGCCCTTTATTCTATTTCTGTGTTCCTCGATATTTACATGTTTGTTGCAGTCCTAGCCCCATCAAATGTTTTCTCGCACACTTTACAAAAATATTTTAGCACCGTCGTAGAACAAATCCGGAAGTCACAGATAAATTTATTTAGTGTGCCAGTAAAGGGTTTTTTTCTAACCTTGTTCGCATTACACATTTTTAATTAATAATTATATATTTATAACGAATAACACGTAACACAAAACACAACGCACGCTCTCGTTTCCTACTGAACGAAAAATAAACGAGCGGACGCTGACTAAACGAGAATTGATTTTTGCACACAGCCCGCTACTCCGGTGAAAGGCATATGTATCGCAGAGACGATTACCTCGTTCTACTAAAAGAATTTATTCCATAATTTTGCCGCGCAGTGTATGGTCCGCTGATTAAATTTTCCTCAATAATGTTTATTTTTTCCTAATTTAAATTGATGTAGTGTACTATTGATCTATACATATTAGGTTATGTAATCTGTAAACTTTCGCAAGTGTAAACTTTAACAGTCTTACAAATGAACAATTTTGCTCAAATGTATCTCAATATTGCATTGCTTTTGATGTTTTGTGTACAAAAATACTCTAACATCAAAATCCCAGTCACTTTAGAACTATTTCAATGATAACTTCTGCAGTTTACTGCTGACTATACGTCAAGCGCCAAAGCAACTAGAAAAGCTAATTTGTACACACGAATTAGCCGCGAGCAGTTAATTTGTTTAGCGGAACATAAATTTGAATACATTTCCATATTGGGTATGTACACATCATGTATCCAAGTGTGGTTGGCATTTCATAGAAAGTGGAAAACGAAATGTTTGCGCATGGTATTCTAATAATCTTTGAAATTAACTTCTCTACATATAAATTACATATTATCTACCAGAGTTAGTGAATGCCCATAGCAAGCATATAAAATGTACATGCTTGAGCGACGTTTGACTATGAATATGTAGGGAGATCATTTTACATATGTACACGCAAAATTAGAATTTAAACGTACTAATTTGATTAAATTCAGTTAGTTTTAACAACAAACAAAAATTAATTGTTGCTTTTATAAATGCAGATTTGGTTTTATTTTATTAAAAAAGGTTTACTTGTTACTAATTTATTTAATCCTTTTTTTCCTATCTACCCTTAAAGGGTGTAAGGCATTATGGAGTAGGGCAGTAACCTTATGTTCCCTTACACATTTCCCGCGATTTTTTCCTATCCTATGTAGTCTGTTGTGTTATTCTACCAGTTTTCTTCTCTCTTTACTATTGCTGATCTTGCATCCTCCTTCAATACTTTTTTATGCCTTCCTCTGGTTTTCTTATTTACCCTGGCTTGTAGAACCTGTCTTACTATTTCGCTATCTTGCATTCTCTTCACGTGACAATACCATCTCATTTGCGCTTCCTCGATGACTTCCACTATGGGTTTCACTTCCAATTACTCCTGATGATTGTATTCCTAATTCTCTTTTCGTTTTTTCTCAATTCTTCTTGAGAATCTCATCTCTGTTGCTATTATTCTTGCTCGATTTCTTTCCGTCATTGCCTACGTTTCTGATCCGAATGTTAATACAGTGTTTATAACTTTTTTGAATATTTGAACCTTGATGTCTTTTGGGATTTACTTCTTTTTTCCCAGACACGCATCTTTAATGCTATTGTACATTTTTCCGCCTGCTGTCGCTGTTCCTATTTTCCTCATTCAACCTTCCATCCTGGGATATCATTGATCCTAGGTATTTAAATTTTCGTACTTGTTCTAGTTTCCTCTTTATCTATTTGTACTACATTTTGTTATTGTGCCTTTCCTACTGCCATGGTTTTTGTCTTTTTCTTTACTGATTTTCATGTTGATATCCAAAACTCTTTTGTGGATCTATATGTTATTAATGAGGTTTTCTGTGATCTTTCGCTATAGTTGACTTATCTCTATTCTTCCAGTATCCAATTTCATATACTTTGACCTCCTTTTTTCCTTCTTTTATTGCTTCATCCAGGACTAAAGAGAACAGTACCGGACTCAAGATACATTCCTGCCTAAGACCTAAGATTGTACTTCCTTGTCCTCTCTTATTGTCTTTTCCCCTAATTGTCTCATGATAAAAAGTGCATCTGGTCCCCCATATTTGGTCAAAAACCAAATTGAGTGTTTTCTAGAGTTTTTTGGGATTTTCTTTCAACCGTTTTTATACTACTGTGCTAATTAGTGTTATCCCTCTGTAGTTCTGGAACACTTTACTATCTCCTTTTTTATATATAGGTATTGTAATATCGGTTGTCCAATCCATTGCGGCTGTATCCTTCATTACATCATTCATAATTTCTGTTGATCTATTTAGAACGTTTTCTGGTAGTGCTCTTATCATCTCGGTTGTTATTCTATCATCGCCTGGCGACTTTTCTAATTTTTTACTTTTGTAGAGATTCTTTTATTTTCCCTATGTTGTTCTGATTTTATTTTGCTTTCTTGTTTTAGATCTGTTAGATCTCTGCCCTCCAGAAGTTCCTTGAAGTATTCTCTCCATCTTTCTATTATTTTTTCTTCGTCGTCTAAAATGTTTCCGTCTTTGTCTTTACTATTTTTAATTGTTTCTACCTTCTTTTGTCTCATATTTTTCAATGTTCCAAAAAACATCTTTTATTTATCTTTATATGCGTTTTTTCATTTCTTTTCCCAATTTTTTGCCATGACTTATTATTTTTTTTTTTGTTATTCTTTTAACTTGTCTCCTTTATTGTTTGTATTCTTCATAGTTCGTTTGTTCTCTCGTGTGTATGTATTCCATTTATTATTTTTTGTTGTTACTGCTGTCTTTAGTTTGTCAGCCTACCAGTTTGTTTTCTTAATATTTCTATTCACTATTTTGGTTATCCCATATACGTTTCCAGCCTCATAATTTGGCATCTTTTAGTTTCTGCTGTTTTTCTTCTATGTTGTTCCCCTTTTCTTTTTTTCCCAATATTTCTCCACATAGTTTTTTGACATTTTTCCCTTATCTCTTTTTGTCTCAGTTTGTGGTATTTTTTTTTTGTGTTTGCCATTTTTCTTATATTTTTCTCTTGTTTACTTGTTAAGAACATTAATTGGCAATAGTTGAAGTATAGTTTCTCACTGGATTATACATAACCTGTCTAAGAACAAGATCTGCCATTTGGATACCCATCTTACATTTATAGAACATTCAAAGGATGTCCATACATTCTTTTTTTGGGAATCAGTGGATATCTATCATCATGGATGTCATAGAAGCACCTATCTTTTACCTATTGGGCTTTAAGAGAATACTCTGTATATTAAAATTACCTATTGGGCATTAAGAGAACAGTCTGTATAAAAATACGCTCGCGACTTGTGTGCTTTCTCTCGCTGGCCGCGGTCCCAACTTACAAAGTGGAGAGGGTAATTTCACGCGTCTGCCACAATCAAATTTGAGAGCTGAGAGTTGTCCAGAACGGGCAAATCCTCTCTATTAACATATGCCTTATTTTTCTTTTAAAACCTTTTGATGAAAAAGATTTTACTTTAGCTCGGCACAAGTTATACAGGTTTGGACTCTAAGTAGCCAACGGAATTTTGAGTGCAATTCGATTTATGGCTGTGTCCATTAGGAGGGAAATCACCCTTTTTTCTCATAAGCATGGGTAATATTGAGGCTGAAAACGGATCCCAATGTAAGTATTCCATCCCTTTTAAAATCCTTTTACGGGATTCATTAACCCTAGACTGCATGGTTGTCTGACAGCCTTCTTCTGTAGCATAGATACTGTAGTAGCTTCTGTCGTGGATTCCCAGAAAAGATCCCATAACTCAATAATTAATTTTTCGTCCAAAGTTAGCCTCAGGAACTTGGCTGGAGGGTTATTTTCTTGCTTTCTTGTGGTAATATAAGATTTTGATTTTTTTCTCATTCATTTCATTTTTTCTTTTACCGCGTTGATCGATTTCTCCTTAAGTTCTTGGAAGGTCTCTACGTGAACAAGTAAGATCGTGTCATCGGTGTACTGGCATAAAAAAAATCAGTAAAAAAACTTTTAAACGCGTGAGTGTTTGAAAGTCAATCATTAAGTAGATTACTCCCTAATCCATAACGTTTGATTTATGAAAATTGCCCCATTTCGTCAAATCGACTCCTTTTTCATGACATCAATTTCCTTGCGCGTATAAACGTCATATCGTCGATGTTGGATTACTCACATAAGTGCACTGTTTATTCTTTTCTAACAAGCGGTGAACCTTTTAGGGGCAAATTACGTTCCCTCTCAGTTCATGTCGGAAACGACGGCTGCCCAAGTCATCAACTTTAATCGAACGTAATCCACATCCTTCCTGATCGCTAAATTCGGCCACAAGATTGATTATGTAGATTCTGTCGATAATGTCGACAGCTTAATTCGAAAAACACGTTTATTGCGTCAAATATTGTTATTCGAAGCCGGTAAAAAAAGGCTATCTTGATTTTACTGTTATAGAATGCGTCCAAATATAGATTGGACGTTTTTATTTTACGTATACGCTTCGAGGACGACTTTAATAGCGCATAAAAAGAAGGACCTATACTAAAAGCAAAAAAGATACTTGTGTCTATACGACCGTAAAAGGAAATGAATCGAGTGTGAAACTTTTAGACGACTTTCCCTCGTTCCGAGAGCAGAGCTGGCGACTGTGGCGACCTCTAACCAAGGTCTAAGAAGTTGGAACGAATTTTGACCGTCAATAAATTAAGGGTTTATAGGGTCTAAAGTTACTCGGTTTTCGTCTTTCCCAATTTCTTTTTTAATGTTGGAAGGAAGTTTAGTTTGCTAAGCTCGTCTCAAATGTTCCTAAAACACTGAAGTAGGTAATCTATTAAGTTGAAAAAAAGTTATAATGAATCATTTTACCTTTAAAAAATCCCTATTTTATGACATTACAAACAACAATATTCTCGGCACAATCCCCACTACATAAATTATTAATTAACTCGGAACAGCCGTTTCGAAGACACGTGAATCTTCATCCTCAGCCCCGTACCGATTGATGTGAGAGAACATATATATACATATATATATTATCGGCTCCCCTTTCTACCCGTAGGTGTAGAGGTTAAGAGAACATATATTAAATCTAAAGAACCCGGTCTATCCTTACTCTTCAAGAAAAATATAAAAATATATACAAGTACCTTCTTTTGCTGCTTAAGAATAAAAAGCAAGTTAAAATAAGGAGAAAAAGGCGGAAAAGGTCTTGTCACCACGAATCGCAAGACATGTGGCTATCCCACCCTAATAAAAATAAAAAGCGAGTGAGACAACGATATGTTCTTTCTATCCGTCAAATTTGTATTCTTTCCGCCTCTATGCCCCTGAACTAAAGGCTAGACACATGCGAAATATACGAAAGGATTGTTGTCTCCTGTTATAGCACATACCATAAATCAAATGACCTCTTTACCGTAATAAATCGAAAAGACAGAAAAAGTGTAAAGGTCCCTTCTCTTTATTGATTAGGTTTGCGTTCTTATTTACGTAAATAGCCTCATAGGCAAAATCACGCTTTTAATCAATTTTGGGTTTTCTAATTTAATATGCATTAATATATATTACGTTCACATCTTGCAAGTGAACGTAAAACTTCTAACAGAATATGCTACTACTTATTGAAATTGCAACAGCAAGAAAAATTACAATGAATAACATTTTACATACTACTTATGAAGTAGTACAATTATATAATTGATCTCGCCTTCGTGTAGGGCTGCAATATAATCCCTTTCAAATTCACTTACATGGTAATAGTTTTTTTTGATTGCTGCTTTATCTTCCATTTAGGAGGAAAATGTTTGGAATAAATGTTATTTAGATCAAAGTGTTGCGTAACCTAAAAATATATTCAACTCTACAGGATGTCTAGAAAGTAGGTGAACACCTACTCCATTATTTTAAATAGAACATTCTGTATATCCTGTATATTTTATTTTATGAATTTACGCTGAAAATTACTACACTCTATGTAAGCAACTATCAGGTAACCAAACAAGTTTGTGCAGTTTTTTATGGTAAAATAAATATGTATTAAGAAACGATAATACACTATTATTCATCGAAGTAACCATTTGTCAACGTGACACCAATTTTTGAATGTCGGTATTGTAGAACTCTGTAGAATTTTGAATCTAAAAAAATTGACAGACTCCATTTATTACATTAACTCGAGTTTGGAACTGCCTATAACTCATGCAGTTGTCAAGAGACAAAAGAAAAGGTGAGAATCACTTGGTAAAATGTTGGGAGAATAAGAAGGCTAAGTTCAGAAATTTTTTTCTGAGTCACTCGAGCTCTGGCATTGTCCCGTAAAAATTGCACTTTCTTTCGATTGGTCAAAGAAGGCTGTTACTGGATGAGTACAGCTTGTGCTCGCCGAAGCTGTTCAGAATACGATGATCAACAATTTAAGAAATATTCATGGCAATCTGATGCATACAAAAACTTATTTGGTCACCTGATACTATTCTTAATGTTAACGGCGCTACAGAACTTTCTTTTAAAAATGGCGCCGGTGCAATGGTGTGGTAAAAATGGCGTAGTAGATGTGTGCATTCATTTCTGGCAATTAAATTTGGGATGCTATAAGCACACGCCCGCATTGCCATGATAGAAATAGTTGCATCAACAACAACCTTTCAGTGTAATAACAGTAACGTTTGTTGTTTTGGTAAATGAAATCTTTATTATTGGTGGAGGCGCCGAGTGTTGCAGATATGAACGAAAATGTGTTCAGATAACGGAAAAGCAACTTTTAAGAACGGTAATTTTAATACCACCAAAAACTTATTTCTGCTAAAACAATTCTCTAATTATTTTTATTTTATGTCATCCTTCCAGAGCGAAATTTTTATTCAACAAGAAAAAAGAATGGAAAACAAAGGAAGTTTAGGTTATTCTCCAGCGTATTTCATTTTATTTTACTGTTGTTATTTACTTAATTCAAGAACGTCTGTAGAATACGTAGAAAATTAAATATTCACTGAAAGTTAGTCGAATATAACTGTTTATATAAGGATAATGTAATCAATTTTTTATATGCGTTTTATTGTAATGATACAACAATAACCGTCTTGAAAAAAAAAGAGAAATTATGATTAGTAATAGGGCACAAAATAGAGTCCCTTAATAAACTAGCTTTCTTTAATTCATCTGCGAACAGAAAAAAATAAAAAAAAAACGTGAAAGAGTATATTTGCATCGTTCTACATATCGAGCAAAATGCAGCAGATTGTACTCTTCATTTATATGTAAATGAAGTATAAAGTTTGAAATTTCATTTTTGCAAACCGCATACAAACCGCTTCATTTCGAATGGAATCAGGCAATTGGTTATTTTTGAATAAAGGTTCGTAGTTTCGAATTGTACATATCCCTAAAGAAATAAACAATAAGCTGTAGTTTATTCAACTTCGGGAAGGGAGTACCGTGGTTGAACGATTCTAATTTTAGACGTTAATGACATAATACTTTGGTTCATACATGGTAGAATACTCTGCAAACAGTGAATGCTACTAAAAAAATGCAAGGGACCTTTTTTGGTCTAAGTTGAACAAGGAATCTAGCAAAATAACAAAAATTGTATTTTAGTCAGTGGCGTAGAACATATTTAAGAAAAGGACACTATGCCCAGATTTCTGCCACTGGATTAAAAACTTATCACTAAACCGAGGTGATGTCTCTGCGCAGCATAGGCGTGCCCTTCCTTCAGTAAACACACTCTCGAACTTTTCTAAAACGCAGTTATATTTTGCATCATGTATATAGTACGTAGCAATGTATGCACTTCGTCCACTATTTGCAGTGACTCCGCTAACGACAACGCTCTATTTTGTCATTGTTTTGCTGCGTTATGTAATCCTTTATCGTTGTTACGAATAGTTTGTAAAATAAATAACAATAAATCAATACTTTTCTAAAATCCAAGTTAAAATGTACGCGGTCAAATAATTATGGCTGGTTGTGTATAAGCAATTTCGAGATCTTGCGGTCTTTTCCTTAAGTTCAAAGTTTTCCACTCTTTGGAACAGTTCCGATAGAATATTCTATACTTTCTAATAAGAAATTCCCAATTAAAAATAATTTTCTATACTGGTTTTAGAAAGATCTTTACTTGTATTTTTTCGAATATTTTCCCAAAAAAAAAGGAGGCATTGCGTCCTTATTTATTACATCCACGTGCTATCACAACCACGGGCAAATCCTTTGATAAAACATCCCTTTCAACGTCGTGAGGATTAAACACCCTAGGGTCTACGATAACCTCCAGCTTAGCTTCCCTATATGAAAATATAGATAGCAAGTCGTAGTAGTCAGCTCAAACCGCAACCCTATATCAAATATGAAGCCTTATACAAGGCGGGTGATATAGTCGTTAGTCCTTAGCTGTGCGAACGAATTGGTAAAAATGCGTAAAATATAACGTCATAACAGTTTCTCTCGCAGAGAAAACCTCCGCATTACGGTCGCGACCATTGAACGGATTGACAGGCAGACAGGCTTATTAAAGAAAGTCGACGATATCAAGTCAGCTGTTGGAGAAATGAGGCGGCCTATGAAAGGACGTTTTCGTTCTTCAAAGCGATTAAGTATTTTCTTGACATTTACTCTCTGCGTCGCAAGTTTTCGACTTAGTGATTAATAATTTGCTTACATGTTAGAGATTGATTGATGTAAGAAATTAATAACGGATGAATTTGTGAAGTGTATAATGCGACGTAGTTAATCTGAACTGTTATAAGAGAGATTATGTACAGTGAGGACCTAAAGTATCCCCCCCTCTACTAACATTTGAACAACTGAGGCTAGCGTTTTCGGAAAAAATAGGTCGATTTTTATTTTTTCTGGGCTAACTTTTGGTATTATCGGGAATTCAACTGCATTTCCGGTTTCACCGGAAGTGCCGTTAACTTTTTATTTTAAACAGAACATCCTGTATATTTTTACATTTTTGGAAAGGCAATAGAAAGACGAATTCAACGATACCACATTCGCTATACCTTTCATTAAAAAATATCCCGATATACATCGATAAATTGTACTTGTGTTAGTAAAATATACAGGGTGTTCTATTTAAAATAAAAAAGATGACGTCACTTCCGGTGAAACCGGAAATGAAGTTGAATTCTCGATAAAAGTTGTACGGGGGTAGTCTGAAAAGTTCCTAGCCTACACGGAGAAAAATGTAGTGTAAAATTTGTGTTGTTAAGAAAATATCTTTACTCCGACAAGAATATCTTCTACAAATAACACACAGATTTACTAATCATAAAAACGTATTTATTGTAAAAGAAGAATATTATAGAAGAATATTTCTATATTTAAAACATAACTATACCCCTGAATTGTAATTTTTACAAAATATTATTTTTAATCTGTGATGACGTAATGTAGGTTCGCGTTGCAACCAATAGTAATGTAGCGTTGCCCTATACGAGTTGCCGGCAATTTTCCCATTTGTCTCGCGTGGTTGTTGGAGTTATCTAGTGTGAATAAGTGATTCCATTTTCTTCAATAATTTATTTAAAAAGGGAAGATTTGTTAGTGAAAGTGAAGTTCCCGGAGTTATTTGCGACGTTTCAAGGTATGTAGTTTATATACATAATACATATGATTCTTATTCAATTTTGTTGGTTATGTTGAATACCAGCGTAAGCATGATGAATCTATAGATATAACTTAGTGGAATAAAAATTGTTTATCGACAATAGATTTTTTTAAAATTAGTTAGGTGTTGGGATCATTACCCATTATACCACATTATGTAAAGTTCCGGTAAACAAAAACTACCCGTGACAGAGCTTAACCGTATTAGATCTAACAATGGATCAAGGAAAGGACAAGGCTCGAAAACACATATCATATCCTGGGGCCTGTCAGGACGACTTTCACAAACATCGGCCATCGGACCAAAGGAACCCTCACAAAGGAGAGAAATGAAACCACGACTACGACAATAGATTAAAAATTAAGTAACTTGTTAAATGTATACGATATCATTTAGTGGAAGCAAAAGAATCAATCCAGGATTTGACGAACATTTTATTGTTAGTGCTTTTATAATGAAAAACGCATAGTCATGGAAGAAATGGGTTAATTTTGTATTGTATTAACTAAGGTATAAAAACTTTTGTTTTATATTTGTGCACATACAGCTATAGACCAGATTACGGATACAATGTAATCCATATGTTCTTGAATAGATATAAACACTATACAGTCCTTGTCCATAATATTAGGTCCACTTTTATACATAATTGTCTATTCTCTAGTACTCAAAACATGCAATTATAAGACCTTAAAAGTGCTTCAAATGTATGCAAAGATGTATAAATCTTAATGGTGAATATTTCGAAAGACAATAAAACGATTTGTACCAACATTTTCTTTCATTGCTTTTGTAAAAACATAAAAAGTATCCCTTGTAGCATAATAAATAATATATTTTGCAAAATTCCTTGCATGTTTTATATTTTAAAAAGCGTCATGCGCTATTCCTCGGGGCCATACCTAATTTTACAATCAAACATTGTTCCGAAAACTTTGAGATTAAATAATCATGGAAATGAGAGTCTTCAAAGCGCTGCAAAGTTCTCGATTAACAAGGAGTTTGCTATTTAAAATGTGTACTACATAGATACATAATTTAAGCTCGTGTACACGCATTAATCTTTCATACGTTCCCGAAATATCTAAGTGTAGGCTATGAAAAGAATTCTGACAGCTGTTGATTTTTAAACGGCTTTCGCTGGAAATATTGAGATTGAAAGAGGGAAGACCCGGGCGTTATTGTAATTTATTAATTTTACTTTGTGACATGCTTTCCTCAGAAAGCGGTACTTTTCCTTTGGGTACAAGGGTATCTTGCTTGTAGTAAAGAAAAGAACGTGTGACTTATTTTTAACTTCAGACGGCTCTTGGTGGTCCGATGCGTAAACATCCGCCGGGTGGCAAAGCAATTCAAATTCGTACACATTCATCATCACTAGCGCGGCGTATGCGTGTGAATTAAATCAGGCGAGCGGAATACTAGTTATTCAAGAACATTTTTAAATAAAAATGTCCAGTGTGAGCAAGGCTAAACAACGACCCTTTTCTGATACAGTAAAAAACTTTTTCTGCGAGTTTCCAGATTTGTTGTACGACGGTGCTAAAATAGTTTGTAAAGTGTGCGAGAAAACTTTGATATGCTGGCAAAAGAACGAATGTAGGAAGCATGTAAATAGTGCAAAACACAGAAATAGAAAAAAAAACGCTTCTTAACATTTAACTTTAGTTTAAAGGTTGAACACCGCTTGGTAATTGCATCCAGATTATATTGTAGATGTAGGACATCGTTACGAGATCTAATTGGTAGATAGATTTTCATGTCATCGGCATAAGCCAACACAGGACAGGATAGAGATATTAATAGGTCGGTCGTTAGCAAAAAGCACAAACAGAAGTGGTCCCAGATGCGACCCTTGAGGTACACCAGATGATGGACGAAACTCAAAAGATTTATATCCATTAAAAAAGACATAATGTGATCTGTTCGTTAAGTAGGACTGCAAGAATAATGGATCCTCGAAATGGTCACCACCATGGCATGCTCCCAGGTGTCCGGCAAATAGGAAGACTTGAGACCCCCGTTATAGATCGTTTTGTTTGCCATAATCGTTTATTAGATAGGGAAAATTTACAATACGGTACTTTGATTTATAAAAATAATAGCAGATATATGATCGATTTCTTGTACGAGAAATGTAAAAAAAAACAGACGTCGATAATTATTTTAATTGTAAGGTTTAGTATTTCAATTCTTACTCATCTAAGTTCAATCTCGATGGTGCTTGTCTGTGTTTATCTTTTTAAATTACTTTAAATTTATTATTAAGAACCAAAGGAATATACTATGGAGGTATTCTTGTTACTCGGAATAGAGGGAGAGCACCAAAGTTGCCACGCCTATATGAACGCACCTAAATGCACGTGGCTGAACAGCGTTAATAGGGCGCTAATATGACTTATTTTAAACATTACAATGCAAAGCTGTCATTACGTGATTATCTACGAGCAAGGCCAAGGAGATAGTTTTTTACATTTAGATCACAGTCCACGTCACAGATACTAATCTACCTTTGTTGGAGTAACTATAGATTTATCGAAAAACAATTAGTAACCCCTAAATAGCATTATTTAAATGTAATATCGATAAATACGACAGATGACAGAAGCAACAGCAGCATCCGTAAGCAATTAACGTTAAATTCAACTTCGCTCTTGATAAATTGGAAGCCATTACGGCCGCTGTGTGGTTAGCAAATATTATTATTGCGTGACCGCCGTACGAATTTAAGTGTCAGCTACTAAATTGACATGTATTACGAATAAGTATGTAAACCCTGTTAATTACGCTTATTAAAACAACGCAATCGGAAAGCACGTATTAAATATGTGCAACGTAATGGCGTCCATTTGAGGATAAAATCCTTTAATTTGCTAATTTATTATTAGCTTAATTCGATTTCAGGTCTTATGCATTTCCTTTTCTTATTCTGTGGATGCATCTAATACAAGGATTGTTAACAAGTAAGCATTTTAAATCTGAAAATTTAGAACAGTTTGAAATTCTAGTCAATAATTCTGCTGAATTTGAATATAATACAACATTGTTTGCAGTAATGCATCCAATTCTCAGTAGTTACAGATACACAATTATAGATATACAACTGTTTGAGTGTTATTTCTAGTCTGGGCAAAAAGCGGTAACAGTCAGTGTAGTAGATATGTGGTGCGGAGTCGGCGATTATTTATTTCACGCGTTCGCAGCGTCAGTACTAAATCGATGCTGTATGCGAGTAGTTCTGTGTATATGTAGGCTGTCGTAACTTATTTCGTAATTGTACGCTTATATTTGCTTTAAAAATGTCGCAGTTAGGTACGTCGCGAAAACGATCAATGGCAGACACAGTTATAAACTTTATAGTGGACATGCCGGGCTTAATTTTTGATGGCGCTAAAATTCAATGTCTAGTTTGTAAAATCCCTTTAATGTGTTGGTCCAGAAGCCATTGTCAACGTCACATCGAAAGCAAACAGCATTCTTCTGCAAAAGTGGCATACGAGACCAAGAAAAATTTACATTTGATTTATGTGTTACTCTTATTTTATGTAATCTATCATTTCGTTTACTAAACAAAGAAGCATTTGTCTCCTTCTGGAATAAATATGCGAACTGTAAATTACCTAGTCGGACATTGATACGAAATGTAGTGCCATTTGCTCGTGAACATATAGAAAAAAGAATGAAAACGGAATTGAAAGATAAAAAACTGTGGTTGTGTATGGACGAAACAACAGATCGTCAAAAACATTCTGTGGTTAATGCAATGGTACCTACAATGGAACCACATCGACCGTCATCCCCCTGCTTACTTGCTTCCAAAAGAGTTATAAATTGTACTGCCGATGAGATTTTAAAGGTAGTGTTGAACTCATTGAACAAATTTGAAGTTTCAACTAAACAACTTTTAATGTTTATGAGTGATGGTGCCGCAAACATGCGTTCTTTATACCGATCTCTTAAAGAACACAGTGGTAATTTCTTACATGTAACGTGTAAAATCCATATTCTAAATCTTGCGGCACAAACGATTCCTACATGTTTACCACTAGTAAATGCATTGATTGCTAGTACAAAGGCAGTGTTTCTAAAGTCCCCGAAACGTACCCCACTACTTCACAAACTGTGTCCTGATTTACCTGAATCACCACAGCCGATTGTTACACGTTGGGGAACATGGGTGCAGGCTGCGTTTTACTACAACAAATATTTTGATCAAGTAAAGAAGGTAGTTTTAAAATTCAATCCGACAGAAGCTGCAGCAATCAAGAAAAGCCAGGAAATATTTCAAGATAGTCAGGTTAAAAGAGATTTACAAACTATTCACAACAATTACTTCGGACTAGCGGAGGGAATAGAAAAATTACAAAATGTTTCGATGTCGCTAGTGGATTCTGTTCAAATTGTGAATGATGTTCACGCACAGTTATGCGCTGTAGAAGGCGAAACAAATTGGTGTATAATACAAAAATTTGAAAGTGTTTTAGAGAAAGACCCCAATTTTCTTATATTAAGACAAATTTGTGAAGGTGCGTGTGAAAATGCATTAAGTTGTTTCAAGGATTATTTTAAATATGTAAATATAACATCGCTAGATGTCGAACGGTCATTTTCGGCATTAAAAAACATTTATTCCGCACGTTGTACTCACTTGACTGAAACAGCTGTGGAAACATATCTAATGATTCAAATATTTAACAGATGTTACCCAGTTTGTGATTTCACGGAAGACTTTTAAAACGGTAAGTGTTTCAGCACGTTTTATAATTTATTTCTTACCTTCTATTTTATGTGTAAACTTGTATGCGCTCGCCACGCCTCTGGCTGTTACCGCATATTTGCCCAGGTTAGTTATTTCTATGGTAATTAGACGTACGTTTTGAGAAAATGGACTACTAGCATTGGTAAGAATGCATGCTTAACTTAAACTTAGTTGAACACACAGCAGTTGATTAGCAAAAATTACACATTTGTTTACTGATTCTGCTCTAAAAACTGTCTCGTCGGGAATTGCATCAATCAATATATGAAAGAGTACACATTGAAAAATTCGGAAAACTTTTTAACATACTCTAACTTACATGTACTATTAAACTAAAATGTTTTTAATAATCTGTCACTTCCACACAAAACTTGGTAATGTATTATACCCTACATGTACTAGTAAACTAAAATATTTTTAATAATCTGACACTTTCGGTTATACCGCAAATAGCTGTCAACGTTGTTATTTTCAATGGAACACCCTATGTATTATTACAATTTTTCACAATTCTTATCCACGCTGTTGAGAAGTTACGTGTATTTATTATATTACATTACTTATTGAAGTGAAATTTCTTATGTGGCGTATTAAAACTAACACAACCTTAATTTTAAAAAGCAATCAATGGAAATACATATATTCGTTATCTTTGAAAAATAAAAGTGTTTTTTACAACACACCTATAGTTACCTGTACATTTACGGTATTAAGTACAACACGTTTAAGTTATACGAACGAAAATTATTTAAATTTGTTTATTATTTATGAAGAATGCGATAACGTGATATTAAGAACATGCGATAACTTTGCCAGTCGGCGGCGAATTTCGAGACGGCTATTGGCGTTGGCTCTTTGCTATACCTATCTAAAACATGTGTTAAACAGGATTTTTATTATAAACAAGGTATCGCCGTTGGATTGCAAGCTATTTCCTTAGCACGCTATCCTACTTTTCATATGCGAGGTTATCTCACTCTCTTACTAATCGATACTTACGCTTATGATACTCAAAAGTTATTTATTTGTCTATGTCTACCCTCCGACAAAGTATCATAAATCTAAAGTCTCGCCTCGACCACCGCAATACCACGTTCCACGTTTCTTTTTTCCTTACAACGATAAATTTTGAAAATACAGAGGCCCCAGTAATATACTTGCGGGCTGCTGTTTCGAACGAAATTACACCTATTTTTTAAGAAAAATTGCGCCCTTTTTATCTATCTAGATTGCAACCCTTTAGCTGGTTCCCTCTTTTTCGCAAGGCCCGTACAATTTGCTTCCTTTTGACGCTCTTTCCCGTCTCTCTCGCGCCTACGGACGACCGATCTATAACCGAGAACGCAAGAGAGGTTACACGGTTTTCAGTTACATAATAGTAGGTATTAACGGCGGTAATGTTCATGACCGACATGTCAGCTTTTATTAAGTTAATTAACAAAGAAAATGTAAAATTTCTTTAACCATTAGCATTACGCAAACGAGAAATAAACATCAAAAAAAATGAGTGACAGTTGGTACTTCTAATCTGCAATAATAACGCTTTCAGTATACATAAATGTAATACGCTGCATCTGAAAGCTTTCAAAAGCTGCTTTTAATGTACGAAAATAGCACAACGACTTTTTCCTGAAGAATCGTTTAGTTCGCACTTTAAATGAGAATAATAGCAGGGATAAAATTCTTATAATGTGACAATTTAAAAGCTTCGAAATCGAAGCTTCAATGGAAACTTAATAATAGTTTTTGATAAACGAGGAAAGTTCAGAACTTCGTCAAGAAAACAGAAGAATAAATCGAGTTGAATGCAATTTTTTTGTTTTATTTTATTAGAAGCATTCTTGCAAAGTACTTTTGCTATATATGGGCATTAAATTAATTACTTTTTGCAAGAGCATATGAGTAAATTCTCTAGGATACTTGATTCTAGCAGAAGAGCATTCGTGTAAAGCGCATTTAATGACCATACCCGGTTATTTGGCAGGCAACGGCCTCACGCAGTGCGGAAAATAAGAAATCGATCGATACAGTAAATCAAATCCTATTAGTAGGCCGTAAATTGCAGCTAAATTGGGTTCTCATCGAATTAGAACCACTGACCGCTTTAAAAAAATATCGTTGTTTATTTTCAAAATAATTTTTTTATTATTTGTTACTATTAAGGATTTTCAAATCCCACATCAATGCTCCTGTTTGGTATAATTGAAGAAAATCCTTCTTCCTTAATGTTAAATTAGTATTTTTGTTAGTATTAACGCTATGTCTAAAGTAGTGTTCACATAGACCAGCGATAGGCAAACCTTTTTAGGAGCAGGTCAAAACAAAAAGGAAAAAACATTAGGGGGGCCAATATAATATATTAAGAGACAATAAAAACTAAAAAAAATAGTATACTTTACAAATTCCTTTTAATACTAATGTGATGAATGAATACAACAGATTGTAAAAGAAATTCTGTTCTAAATATTATAATACGTGCACTGGACCCTTATAAATTAACATTTCCACTGTTACTAGCTAGCAAAAGATTGGAAAAGTGTACTGGTGCAGCAGTTGTGAGGGTGATACGTAGTACGTTAGAAAACATTAAAATCTCACCACGTCAAGCGTTGATGTTTATGAGCGATGATGCGTTCGATAGGCCGTTCTCTTCTTGAACACGGTTGCAAGTGTTTACATGTTACGTGTAAAGTGCATGCTTTACATCTTGTGTTAATAGCAAGTACAAAAAGGGCGTTTCTCAAATCTCCAAAACGTCTTTAATCATTTCACGCACAGTGCTCTGGTATTCGTGATCCACCGCAGCCGATTCTTACACGTTGAGGAACATGGTTGTAGGCAGCTCTTTATTATGCTGAATATTACAAACACATGAAAGCTGTTATTCTACAATTCAAACCTGCCGAAGCTGCAGCTATTAAGGAGATACAGAGTTACAAACTATTCGTAACAACTATAAAGGATTACATGATCCAATAGAACAATTACAAAATAGAGCGTTGTCGTTAGTGGAGTCACTCCAAATAGTGGACGAAGTACATACACTGCTACGCACTATACACAAAATATAATGGCGTTTTAAAGAAGTTCGAGAGTGTGTTAAAGAAAGATTCCTATAATAATAATAATAATAATAAAGAAAGATTCCGATTTTATCACAATAAAACAAATTTGTGATGGTGTATCGACTAATCCATTAACTGAATTCAAGGAGTGTTTTAATCATGCATGTATTACATCCGTAGATGTCGAACGATCTTTTTCAAAATTCAAACACATTTTTTCACCACGGCGAACATCGTTCAACGAGGCAACTATGGAAACATATCTAATGCTGTCAACTTTTTACGACTCTTATCCAGTGGGTGATAGTACTGATAATGGTGCTTCTACTTTTAATCTTCGGTAATTCCGATGCAACCCGCCAGCCTACTTGGTAGCGCTGCTTAAGGGGGTGAGCGTTTCACAATTTTTCCGATATTATAATTCTTAATTGGTTCTGTTATTATTATTCGATTTATTACTTATTTTTTGGTATTGTACTTACTGAAGGAAGCGCACGTCTATGTCGCCGAGAGACGCTACCTCGCTTTAGGAATAATGATTCAAGTGATTGTTAGATTGACGTTAAATTACTTCAAGCTGCAAGTCGAATTTCACAATTTCACAGTCCACATTGAAAGGCATGCTGAAAACATCCAAATCTTTTTCATTAGCACTGAAGTCTTGAAATCTTCTTTCAGATTCACAATGGAATCGTCTCAGACTATTGTCATAGCTGTTCAGCTTGTTTTTCTCCACTGGGAATATAGAATTTATTTTCGTGGAATGAGGTAAGTTCTTCTTAGCTAGCTAATTAGCAAACAGAACAAGTTGTAGTTTAAAACCTTTGAGATGGCTCCAAGTATCGTCGATAAATTATTTTTTTCTTCTTCTACGTGAAACACTTGTACAAGCGTAAACATGTCCAAAATACTTTTAAGGGGTATAACTGCATTTCTTGCTTCAGCTTCTTTTAATTTCACGATCCATCAATATATTTTTAAACTCAATACTTTTGCTACGAATGTACCTACACTTACGTACATGAGTCTTAAGACAAGTGAGCCCTTGGTGACCCCTACCACAAATTCAAGTATTTGTTGACACACATTCCATGAAATATTAGGCGAGTTGTATTTTATATTGACATGCAACTTTCCCTGTAAGCTGAGTAGAGGGAGGAAACATTGTTGTCATGTATTAGCACCTTTGTTGTCGTTAATATAAACTCATAATCAATAAATTAAAATTCTTCTTTCAACGTCTTGCTTCCATTGCCTTTTATTTTAATTTTAAAGGCAAATAAGTATATTTTAATAATTTTATGTACATTTAAATAAAATTGTTTGTGTTCTTGGACATATCAAGGGCCTTTGACACGGTGTAGCACCATGGGATAATATACAAACTGACCAAGTCCGGCTTCAGCACATCCACTGTTAGGCTTATTCAATCCTACTTGCAGGATAGAACTTTCTCGGTCAGAAGGCGATCGTCATTCTCTTCGAAGCGGCCCATTCTAGCTGGCGTTCCCCAGGGCTCTCTTCTCGGCCCGGAGCTTGTTATTATCTTCACCAGTGATATACCCAGACCACAAGGGTGGACTTGGTGGTCTTCGCGGATGACACCTCGTTCTCAAGGAACGAAAACATTTTAGTAATAATAATTGATTGGATGGACGAATAAAGGTCAAGTACGCCCAGGTCAGGAATTCACTAAGGACATTGTTGTTGCATTCCGGACTAAACTTTTGGTCTACAAACTATATCTGCGACCAATTATAACCCTACACCCTTGTAAAAAGAATCTAAAGTTTTTCCCTCAAAATGTTGCATTACAGCTGCTTGCAATTCAAAATCGTCCTTAAAATGACGGCCCCTAAGTTCCTTCTTTAAATGAGAAAATAAATAATGATAACTTGGAGCCATGTCCGGGTTATACGGTGGATGTTTCAATCCTTGAAAGCCACATTTATGCAGCAAAGACGCATAATATGTGCTGTTGACAGCTAATACCATTTCTTCAATAATTGAAATATTTTGAGGCGTTATTAGTTCAATTGGCCGACCGAAGCGCTCATCATCTTCAAGGGATTCTTCTCCCAAACGGAAACATTTTGGCCACTTTTTTGCAGTAAAATATAGAGGAGATAAATCACCATAAACGACGTCTAAACGTTGTTTAATGTGATTAGGCGTATGCCCTTTCTTTTGTTAAAAATTTATTGACCGCGCGGTACTCAATCTTCGTTATCTGAGACGTTTTCATGCACTAGTCACGTTGTCTGGCTGGCTACTAAAAACTACTACTCTTGGAGCCGTAATATATATAGTGTAGGTCTCGCACATGTGCAACTATGACACAACGGGGTTTGAACACCCTCGAATCTGTATAAACCTGTCAAGCCGAGAATTTATGGCGCCTACTACAATGCACGTATTTTGTGTGCTTGCAAATAAAAGAATCGCACGGTATATTATTACGTTTCAAGAATTTTTGGCTTTATTTGCAGCTAGGGTATCCTAGGTTCAAGAAAAAAAAAATAATTCCACGTTTTGAAAGTACAAGCACAATTTTAAAAAGGCATCGTTATCAAATACAAGCTCCAACATCGACAAACACTAATTGACAAATAATTAGAACTGGTATATGCAAAACAGGTACCTACATACAAGTCCTGTTTATTTTTAATTATACCAACAAAGCGAGCTTCATTAATTGCAGAACCAGGACGAGTTCGCCACGTACACACAAACATTTGAAAGACAATAGACGCCATACCTCCACGAAATCTACGTACAGCGTACGCGTACATTCAGATACGTTTATAAACGTCTATTCCGGTTTATATCGTATGTAACACTGGGACTGGAGATACAATGCCAATAAATGACAGTGCCATTGGAGAAAGGAAAATGGCACCGACGATAATCATCACACTTCACGCACGAACGGATGTCGGAATTCTCATTTCCACCCTCTTGTTCTATATCAACAAATTTTACTTACTGCGTGGAACAGCATCATTTCACTGCACGGCAGGGAGAAGGGTGTTAGTACTGGTAGGGTTTGATTTCTGCCTCTGGGAAATATCTACAGTAAATAAGTAATAAAATCGTATTATTGGAGGTAGCTGTGCAAACATTTAACGATGCCAATATTATTTGATGTATGTAGGTATAGGTTTACGTGGCTTATTTCGCCCAAAATACGAAGCTGAAGTGTCGGTGAGGGAATAAAAAAAATGTGTTTGTGTAACAGGAGACTCGAATGATTTATGGCGTTGTAATAAAACTAATAATATGAGTCTATTAAGATATTTACAGTTCTTGGCTACGGAAATAGGACCACTTAAGAAATATTAAACTTATAAGAATAGTATAACTACAATGTTAATTTCGATACATTATGGCCACAGATAATTACTGGTTATAAAAATAATGCTTGGAGGTGCAATAAACCGATTATCCACCTGCTATGAATCACGCCTCTTACCATTCGTACGTTTAGTTTGTATTCTATCGTTCACTAGTTCGTTAGTATTATTGCAAATACAATAAAACCTGTTTTAGCGGCCACCTGTCTAAAGCGGCCACCTGAGGTAACGGACAGTTTCAAAGTTCCCCGAATCGACTATAAGGAAATTCCCATATTCGAAACAATTAATTTTGGCAGCAATAATAGGTAATCGATATTATCAAATGTTTTACTTAAGTCAGTATACAATACATCCACTTGTTGACGTTTATCCAACCCACTTAGGGTTACCAATCTAATGTCAGTTTCTTTTCTAAAATTATATGTTTTTGACTGCGTTCACATAAGATACCGCGAGTTTAATGTAGAATTAGACACTTGTCAAATTTTGACACTACCACGGCGCTGTATCGACACTTTTTACATTTGTTTTTTACTGTGTATGTTGTAGTTTTTGCATAAATTACTAATAAACATACCATAAAACGTTTCTACGTAATTCCATGCACTACAAAAACATTACAAATACTAATTTCAACAGACGGCGGGTGTCAAATTAATACCAAATAATGCGCTAATTGTTAGGCTAAATTTCGCATTACTCTTCATAAACGTAGCCTAACATTTTTAGGCTGCGTTCACGTAGGATAGCGCGAAATTGGCGTAAGAATTTGACAGCTGTGACTAATGAGTTGCTTTGTCAAAACTTTACCTAAATCTGTTGATATTAGCAATTGCTTAAGTAATGCACGGAATTGCACGAAAACGTTACATTGTATGTATATTAACAGTTTCTCAATAATTATAACATAAAAATTCAAAAACAAATGCAGAAAATGACGTTAAGGTTTGACGTGTGTATACTTTCGCGTAGCACTAATTTCGCGCTACTCTATGTGAACGCTATTTTAGAATTCATCTTCAAGGTGAACTATCCTGGTTTACTGCACATTCGAAATGTTAAAGATGGCAAATTATCCAATTTCAATTTTTTTGAGGAAAACTGTCTGGTGAATAATTCCAATTGTTTTCGGTCGAATAAATATTGATCGTTAAAAATCAATAAAACTCTCGAAGCAGCCAATTTCATATAAAAGATATCAATTACATTTCCTTGTAATTTGTAAGTTTTTCCAAAACTTCCAAATCTACAACGATGCTGTTATTGATTGCTTAGACGCTAAAGCTTTAGAAAATTCTTTTTGTCGTTATCCAAAGAGAAAACTTTAAATGAATTTTTGATGAGTAGGCAGTAAATCAATACGTTAGGAAAATTTAAATATAAGCGTATTGATTTATGAATTATTCAATATGACATAAATTATACTCCCTCTGTCCCAAATTATTGTATACATTCACGTTTTTATTTCGTCCCAAATTATGGTATACAAAAAAATCAATTAATTTTTCTTCCATAAATTTTATTTAAACTCAACTTTAACTAAGCTTTAACGAATTATTACATTATTTAAACAAATTTCTATTTGATAATTATAAACTTAAACCAAATTACAAGCTATATCAAGAGCCTCGCTACTACACATTATCGACACAGGCAAGCGTCCTTCACGACGAAGCTTTTCTTTGTTCACATGTTCAATTTGGTAATTGTTGCCACCACAAGCCATCACAGTTGATTCCATACACTTTTGAAGTATCAAAAAGACATCTAATTTCTCACTACTTAATACATTGAAAGCATTTTGCACATATTCGATTAATTCGTCCATAGTTTTTGGCGACTCTCTTGCTGTTGGAGCGATTGAATCAAATTAAAAAAACCAAGATCTAAAACATTTAAATCTGGACTATTTGGTGGCTGTGATTCGAATTGAATGTTCCATCCTTCTTTTGCTCCTTCAGTAAGTAGAACGACATCGTTATCAGAAGAATGCGATTTGGCATTGTCTTGTTGAATGTAGATGGGTTTTGCTTTATGTGCTTCTGGAAACTTAGATCTAATAGCTGGCAAAATATTTTAAATGATGATTCTTTTACATTGGACGGCGTTGATAGATTGGATGGGTTTGGTTATTAATGTTCCTCCCGATTCTTACTGTTTCGCTTGGCAGATTCTTGATAAACAAATGGCCAAAGTCCTACCTTTCCGTCAAAGTATTGCTTTTTAGCAGAATCATACCTCGCTCTGGCTACTGCAGCCATGAACATAACCTTTGTAGTAAAACGCTTACTTATACAAGATCGTTCAGGCTTTTGTTCATCAAGCAGAACATAATGCGACTGTTTTATTTGAGTCATGTAAAACCATTTTTCGTCAATATGTACGTAATCATACATATCATGAAAAAATCCATTTCCCTTTATCTTCGATAAGCAAAATTATAATCGAGCTAGTTTGTTTTCCTCTGTTAACATTGGTTTCACTGTTGAAGATATCCGCTTTAACTGTTTACCTTCTTTAAATATACGGAAAATGCATGATTTTTGAATTTCAGCTGCAAATGATGTATCGCGACGATTAAACGGGATATCTCGGATCTTTCTCAAAATTTCCGAGTAGTTTTTGCGTTTTCGACCACACTTTCCCTTTTTTCTTTAGCTGAGACATCGACACAAAGAGTTCCTTTATCATACTGTTCTTTGGCCCGGTGCCAAATTCGCGACACAGTTAATCTAGTAACGTCAACGTGATGGCAGCTTCGTTAACAGCTCCGCGGCTCGGTTTGTTTCCGGCTTTACGTTGCAGTAAGAATTGTAAAATGGCATTACGCTGGTTACAAGTCAATTGCTTAGTTTTTCGGTCTCCTATACACGCACCACTACTTTCTTCAAATACACCTTCTATATTTTCGTCGCAACGGGTGCAATTTTGATTTTCTGCTCTTTATGACTTTTCTCAACTGTCAAGGAAGAATGTCAACTTTAGTTTTTTGGCACAGCAAACTATACAATTATTAACAATCAATTCATTTATCAACATAAAATAATTAGAGAATTTTTAAGAAATGTATACCATAATTTGGGGCAGAGGGAGTAGTAAATTACTCGTTTACTCTTTTTCTTTAATTAGAAGCATTTACGTTTATACAATATTTTATAGATTACTACAGTGTTTGCGAATATACACTACCGGCCATTGAAGTCAGGACAACTAGTGAATTATTGCAAACATGAATAAAAACGATAATAATGCAAAAGAAAACAAAAATTTATTGCTAGAAATAACAACAAACAAATAACAAGAAGAAATCACATAAAAGAAAATAAAATAAAACATTCTCATTAAAATATTAGGCTATATCTTTTGCTCATCGAAATAGCCTCCTTTGACTTGTAATACTTCCCGGACCACTCGTGGCATGCGTTCTGTTAGTTTGATTAGAGATTCACCGGAAATGTTGTTCCATTCAGTTTAGAGAAGTCGCCACGAGTGCTCATTCGAAGTTGAACAGTACATAGTAATTCGATGGAGTTCAAATCCGGACTCTGTAGTGGCCAGGGCATGATTTACAAAACGTTCTCTTCTGCTTGAGACGTTAGATAATCTTTAAAGATTCGTTAAATTCTCCCCGATTAACCGCAATCCGGATGTCACAGCGTTCTCTTCTAGTATTCGTCTATAATTTTTTCTTGCGCATGATACCGTCCCTCTTTACTAGATCTTCAAATCCCGCACAGCTACAACAACCCCCACTGAACCATCACCGTGTTTTACTGTGAACGACGTAGTCGCACGGCATCCTTTTGTCTTTCGTTCGTCTTACGAAAACTCTGCTCCTTTGACCAAACAGTGCGAATTTGAATTCGTCAGTCCAAAGAACATTTCTCCGATTCCTATAATTTTCGGCCCACTGTAATCGCTTTTGGCGGTTTGCACGATACAGCAACGGTTTTCTTACTGCAACGCGATCGTAAAGGCCGGCTTCTCTCTTATAGAAATCGGCCGTTCGTCGCGATTGATTTCTGCTCCGATTTCGGGTGCCGTCGATCACCGGTTTCTTAGCACTGTAAGGCGTCGATTTTCCGCACCTGTTGCCATTTATGACCGTCCTGGACGATTACGGCCTTTTTATGTCCCGGTGGTTCTGTATCGACGAATAGTATAATGCACAGTTGATTTTGTAATTTGCAATTTTTTCGCAATCACACACACGGAATATCCTTCCTCGTGTAATGTGAGAATAGCCAAGCGCTTTTCTACAGTTATCGGCTTTCCTTTTGGCATTTTTTAAATATTACTTCTACAAACACTGCAACCGAACATCCGTATCGAAATTAGTTTACTAACCGACTAATTCATAGCGAGTATGATAAGAATTACTCCGTATTATAATCAGAGACAGGCAAGAAAAATTTTACGGCCCCTTAGACCGTTACTACCGAAAACACAAGGCAACCGGCTTTGACGTCAGTAGCCTTTGACGTATTTTGCAGTAGGTCGTCGATCAGCCATATTTGTAGATTAGACATTCATATGTTCATATCGTTTCTTGCGTTTTGAATTGGTTTATCCAAATTATATTGGTTTTATTAAAAAAATACTGTGTAGTGATATTTCCGTATTTTGTTGGTCTGTAATGTTTTTTTAGTATTGTATAAGCGATAAAACCTTTTCTGAAACGATAAAAACGGGGCAACCTAAAAATTGTGGCGTCGGCTGTTTTGTAAACTTTCTTTGTGAATGACACTTTGTAAAAGAAGATGTTATTTATTTTTCAACAGCGACAGATTGAAGGACCGGTGAAACTATAACTGTAAGTTTAAAAAATCCTAGGCTTAAAAAAATGATAGAAATACATGTACAATTACAAATAATAATAATTAATCGATTAAATATCAACCACAAATACATCTTTCACGAAAACGGTGCTCGGTTACGTGTTTGGTTTTTGCTTTGAAACTTCATTTTTCCAAAATAAAATCGAATGAGATGCGAGGAAGCGTTCAGTTGACGACTGGCATCCTCTTTAAAGCGAAAACCCTTCAAAACTTAAAAGAAATGCAAAAAAGCGATTCCTTTATCGTGCATGGCGATGCATTGCCTATATCGAGCGTGACGTCATCGAAGAACGTTGAGGCCTTGTCCTCTCGGTGGTAACGCCTAGACCCGTCGTTTCTAATGATTTTGTTACCTGCTATTAGGATACATTGAAATGTCTCTCTATAACATTTATTCTAAGGAGGATTTCCGTCTTAAATACTTTATTGTTATCCCAACTTTGTACAAGTTTTTACAGTAATGCTAAGTATTGAATATTAAAAAAAAAATCGATCTTTTGAAATTCTAATAGTTGTCCTAACTTCAATGGCCGGTAGTGGACGTCCTTCTCAGATTACTTTCTGCAAGAGGAATTTACCTCCCAACCGCATGGACAACAAACACTCTATACCTAAGATAATCAGCGTCAGCTATTGTGCAGATAATATCATCAATAGATCTAACAGGGTTTACTGTGATGCCAGGCAGGAACGCGTGTCGAACATATTTAATGAATGTCTGATGCGCCTATGCGCAAATTAAACAAACAGGACTAATCCTAATGGCGACGCACTGAGAATGAGGGATTATGGGAAAAGGTCCCACCTAATTGGTTAGCGGAAAATAAAAATAATCCAGAGATAAGTTCTACACAACATAAAATTGAATAAAATTTTATTCAACTATACAGAGTGTTAAGTTTCTGCTGTGAACGATATTAGTTTGGTTTCTTTAATGGAACACTCTGTACATTATTGCGTCTTTGGATACCTCTCTTTTTCCAAAAATGCCAATATGTCTTTAACGGCTGAAAACTCAAACGCCTTACACAGTAAAGCAGTGATTCAAATTTAATTCGATTGTATTTCTTAGAGTTTTCGGCAATACGTCGAAAGATGTTTTGTGTCCGTTGGATACTACAAGTCATCAAAACCGTTGCCGTGATTTACGTCATTTTACGTGGTTTTAAAGCGTGAACGTAATCACTGAAAAGATTTATGTCGTTATACGCACGTTGCCGTTGCTGTTTTTAACAATGATTGGTGGTGCCCTTACTGTCAGGCATATGATATTATATGGTTTGATGGTATGGTAGACAAAGACATTGCAGATGGAGGCAACAAGGCGGCTGAGTAACATACAATAACTAGCATGTCTATATGCCACGGAAACCAAGAAGACCACACCAACAGCTATTCTAGAAGTCATCCTTAACCCAGAACCGATGCATGTTACAAACGGAAGACAAATTGATTTATCAAAATTAATTACTTCATTATATGGTCTGTAGGTCCAAGAGTGTCCCCTAGGCACTCTTTCAGCACATTAAAAATTAACACCAACTATTTACGTTTTACAGGAATTAAATTTGAAAAGAGAAAACTAACCTCAAATTATGACGTTTCAATATAAACTCTATGTTTATATTTTACATACACGAACCGCGCGTATTTTTAAACTTCTAAAACTTGATTATTCATTCGTAATTAACGTTGACTTTAAGCACTAGAAACATGCGTCCCTTGATTCCCAATTAGAATATACCTTTCGAATTTCAATTTGATACCAAATTTCGTTCTAATTTTCTTATTTTAAAAATAGCATAATGCATACCATGTAAGGGCGCAATTGAAAGACAGACTCTGTGATATTCCATTTGACATTCATCAATATTGACTTACGGACCCGACAACCAAAGATGATTGCAATTTTAAAGTTTATCCAAGTCATATTCAAAATCACGAATAAATTTGCTTCTCTAATTTAGGGTTAAGCTTGGTTTTTCTTAGGTTTTATTAATAAAATAAAATGTAGTAATGGAAGTAGAAATCTTAAGTGTTCTAAAAAACCTAATCTACAAAAACTGTTTCGATAAAATATGCCAGAAGTGTTGAATACCCTTCCTTTCTATTTCTTAGATTTCATTTTATTTCTTCTTAGATTTTAAGTACGGTAGTGTTCAGCACGTTGTATTTTCCTTTTAACATGTGTGCATATTGTATGCGACTCGTTGCATTGTTTCTGGGTGATCTGGAGGATAAGATTTGTATATTTTGTTTTCGTTCGAGTTTCGTCCCTTTTCTTAGAAGTTATTTGACCATGTTCTTAAGACTTAAGAAATCGCGTATAACTCGTATTGTTCTACTTCACTTATTTTAGCTATACGCCAAATGGACACATTTAGTGTTATGTATGTATTTATGTACTTAGGAATGAAGCTGCATTTCAATATTTACTCAACAGATTCTATTCTCAACTCTCCTAGCAGTAAGACGTAATTGTAATCCATTAATATATGTATATACTTTATCATTAAAAAGTTAGAATAAAATTCGTGATAGTAACTTCGATGATTTTGATTTCATGAACACACACGAACCAATCTATTTTCAATGTTTTTACATAACAAAAGGGTTTTAGATTCTCATCTTTACTTTACCAGAAGATTGGGATAATAATGCAATGTATGGGAAAAATCAATAACACAGGCCAACGATAAAAAAAACCTTTTTTATTAATTTTATCTAATATTTGGAAGTGCTGAGCCCAAAAGTAATAAAAAAGTTATATCACCCACCAATTTTTCACATTTTAATATTCAAAACACGAAAAGTTAATTTTCTATCATTCAAATGTAACGTATAACATAATACGTAGGCAGTAAAACCAAATGTTATGTAAATGGGAGGGTTGTTTGTTTTCTTCCAATCAATATAAGCTCATTTTTCAGTGTTTGGCCCACGTGCTCTAAGTTTTAGTACTTATTTATTAATCTGTGCTCTAAGTATGGCTAGCCGTGGTTGTAAAAACTTTTGTTATGTATGTGGTGAGTCTGTAGTTAAAAAACATCAAGGAAACATTTTGGTGTAAAAATCGGTGATCAAGATAAATGTTGGGCTCCTCACAAGGTATGTTATGTTTGCGTCGAAGATCTTAGGAAATGGTCTAAAATAGAAAAGAAAGCTTTTAGATTTACAGTAGCCATGGTATAGGGAGAGCAAAAAAATCATTCAAATGATTGTTATTTTTGCAGCGTTAATGTTTCTGGGTACAACTCCAAAAATAAGAAAGTAATTGTGTGCCCTAACCTTAATTCGGCTATTCGGCCGGTAGGACATGGACCGGGACTTCCTGTCCCTGAGCCACCTCAGTCTATGGATGATGTTTTACAGTCCAGTGAACCCGAATCTGATGAAAGTCGACCGGATGATGATGAGTTCCAATGTTCTCCAGGAAATTTAAAACCGCAATTGTTTACACAAGCTGAGTTAAATGATTTAGTGAGAGATTTGGGTTTGACTAAGGAAAAGGAGAATTGCTTGGTTCTAGGCTGAAAGAAAAACATTTATTGGCATCTGGAACATCTATTTACCAATATAGAACAAGAGATCAACAGTTTGCTCAGTTTTTCAAGCAGGAAGAGGATTTGGTTTACTGCCATGATATTGGTAGCCAAATGAACGAATTTGGCATTGAGTACAAGAAGACAGATTAGAGGCTTTTTATAGACTCATCAAAAACTAGTTTAAAAGCTATTCTTTTACACAATGGAACTTACGAAAATCTTGACATGATTTTACAAAAAAATTAACTATCCGGCTCATAATGTTAGGCTTAATGAAACAATTTGTAAAAGCCTTGCCTAAAAATGGTGAATGTTTTAAATATTTGTGTGAAAGATTTCCACATTTATCAGAAGCCAAACTGAAAGAAGGTGTTTTCGTTGGGCCTGATATTCGTAAAATGATGTTCGATTCCAACTTTGAAGCAAGGATGACCACAAAAGAAAAGAAGGCTTGGATATCATTTAAGCAAGTTGTGACTAAATTTTTGGGCAATGTGAAAGACCCAAACTATGAGCTTATCGTAGCTAATACGATTGATAAGTTCAAAAATCTGGGATGTCTGATGAGCCTTAAAGTCCACTTCTTGCACAACCATTTTGACTTTTTTCCTAAAAATTTGGGCGATGCGAGTCAAGAACAGGGGGAACGGTTTCATCCGGGCATAAAGGTGATGGAGAAACGGTACCAGGGACGGTGGAATATCAACATGATAGGTGATTACTGTTGGTCACTTCATCGAGAACAATAAAATGCATCGCATCGTAGAAAAAGCTATATAAGAAGCTTTACAGAGAAAAGGGAAAGGAAATACAAAATAATAAGCACCTAAAATATTTGTATTGAAGTGGTATATGTTGTGGTAGATAAAAATTGTGGCCTAATTAAATAAAAGTAGGGTTTAAGTGAAATGTTTTTATTTTTTATATATCCAATTTTCCCCCGTGTTAAAATATAATCGATGTCATATTGTGAGAGAACTGATACCAGATGCGGTTTCAGCACCCAAAAATACATAAGATTTGGATGTATTTGTTTACAACATTTTTACAAATATTTTTCTGTTGGCCTCTGTTATTAAACTACATAAAAATAATCCCTATTTACCCTATTACATTATTATAGAAATAATTTAATTATACTGTAAAATATAAAAAAAAAAACTTTTTCATTAATTCATTCATTTGCTCCTAATTTTAATTATTTCCTTTAAGTCTTTTTCCATTATTGTAATTTTTCTTTTATTGGATATCCTTGTATCTGGCCTGATGATGTGTTTTCTGAACACGAAACCGGTCGCCTAATTTTTTAATGGAAATTTGTGAGATCTGGACCATTTTCTCATCCCTACCTTTAATATTTTCTTAACTTGATTTACTTGGAAGGAACATTTTTCTATCTTGGATTTTCTTTATTTTCTAACCCTAGGAACATATTTATTTAATACAATGAAAATTTCAAGAAAATTATTTTTTTATATTATACATTTTCATAATCTTTTGGATTTCTTTCTCGTGTATTCTTAACATATTTAGAAATCCAGTTTTCTGTTTGATTTTCCAAAAATTTATTTAAAATTCCATGACTTACAGCAGGGGTTGTAGAGAGTAAACCGCGGACTGATAGAGTTTGGGAACCCCTGACTTACAGTATTGCTCTTGAAAAATTTATCCAAAACTAAAACAACAAGTCCTATTAAAAAGAAACGTAAATAATTTCAATAACATATCAGTTAGTGATATAAATGGAATAGAAATTCATAAAGGCCTAAACATAATTTTTAATAAATGAAATTAAATAATAATTAAAGTTCTTTTTGAAAAACAAAATGTAAAAAGAAATATTTTAATTTCTAAAAAAGAAAAAAAATCAGGAATTACAAATCTAAAAGGCTATTCCAAATACTAAGACCAATAACCCTTTTACAATTAAAAACATATCAGTACCAAGTATTTTTCAAAATAACAAAATCCAGTACTTACCAAAAATAAAATTGTTCTTCTTAAAAACCAAATTCTCGAAGCCCGCACATCTCTGTAAACCCCAAAAAATTCAACCCAGTAAAACAATATTATCACATCGCGTCACGTGGTACCTTCCCTTAAAACCCAAGTCCACAAGTGGTTCAAACCGAAACTGAGTGATAACTAGCAAACTCAGTATAGGAAGGGAGACAGCACGAGGGACGGCGTTTGTCGAAGACCGCGGCGCTTGCTCAGGTATCTAGATGCTCTGTACGTAATGCACCAACCCTCCAAACGATATTAGATACTGCTTTTAACGTTATCGTGGCATATTTCCTTCTCATATCGATGCTAGGGTAATTTCAAATTGAAAATGGAAAGCACGTGCAACACGATGTTTTTTTGTTCTTCTGTAGGGTCGTTGAGATTTATTCCGATTTTTTTATCTGGCAAAAAAGGGGCGTGCAAACATCAAATGCCTTAATAAAACCCGTATAACTGGTTTAGATGCTTCTGTAGGTAATTCTTTATGCAGAATTTTTAGTATTGGAAGAAAATGGTCTCTGACAGATGATTTACGATATCAAAAAGGGTAGATGTATAAGGAAAGATATATGGTTTGACATACTATAAATCAAGAAAAATTCAGAACTTGAACGTACATAATGAGAGCTTGTGTGTGAAAAAGCCCAAACAAACAAAGCACATCAAATTCTTAACTTTTTTATCCCTTTATTGAGCTATGAATCAAAATCATCATCAAAAGAATAAGTATAGTAATAGGACCCAACCTTCTGGATATTGTACAAACGTTATTTAACTTTTATTACAATTTTTTTACATCTGCAGTCCTTAGCTATGGAAATAGGACCACAATATTAAATTTATAAAAATATTTATTAAATATAATTAATAAACCGATTATCCACCTGTTATGAATCACGCCTCTTGCCATTCGTACCTACAAATTTATGTTTAGTTTGAATTGTGTCGTTCATTAGTAGAGTTTGTTAAAAAGGTGGTACCGGATGGCAGTAGCGTAGCGGTAGCGGCGTGGATAGGGGTAATTTTCAACTCGTAGTCGATCTCGACAGTACCGCGAGAGAGTTCAAAGCGACAGTACGTTGCACGCTGCACACCAAATAAGTACGCGGAGATGGGACGCCCAAAGGGTGTAACGTTCCCTTCGAATGTGAATAAATATCTCAGGCATTTCCCTGGATTCGAATATAGAAGTCCGCATATTTATTGCACAATATGCAGTAGCGGATTGCTAAGTCGCGATAGGTTTGAATGTAGAAAACATTGTAAAAGTAAACGTCATATATTGAATTTAAGAAACAGTATTCCATACTGGCAATTTTTATATGATTTTATTTTTATGTTAAGTGTGTGCAAAATCCCACTCTTTTTTGGGCTAAGTACGTTCCCTCATGGAAGCTGCCAACATCTATGCAATTACGATATAATTTGCCACGTGTGCAAGGTACAGTAAAGGAATGTATAAAAGACGAGTTGAGAAATAAGAAAATCCGCCTATGTGTGGATGAAACAACTGATGCTCAGAAACAGCGTCATTCATGTTGTAGCGCGTCCTTTAAAACGTGATGGTCCACCAACTTCATTATTGTTATCCAGTAAAAGGATTCAGCAAACTAATGCAGAAACCGTTGTCAAGATAATAAAAGATTCGTTGAGAGAATTTTGTATCACAGGAACCCAAGTCACAATGTTCGTTACTGACGGAACCGCAACAATGCTGAGAGTTGGTAGGATGTTGAAAATATGCTTTCCGACTCTTCTTCACATAACATGCCTCATACACGCATGTCACCTTGTTGCAGAAACCATTCGAAAGAAGTATCCGATGGTGAATAAGTTAATAGCATCTACCAAAAAAGTGTTTGGTTTGATTTGTTTAGGTGATAATTTTACTCTTACTTCCTCGTCATCATTTTGAATGTTATACGCATTTGTTGTAATAGGTTTTTCTATTCTGATTTCCATGGGATAGTCGTCGATGTTGACTACTTCTGTAATGGTTTCGTAATCTTCTGCCCCAGTTAGATTATCTGGGATTTCTACGCCGCGCCAGTGGCAATCTGTTGATGAGTTATATGGACTTCTTGTAAATTTCTAGATTCTGTTGAACGTTCAGTTTTTCACTCTCCCATTTGTTCTATAGTGCCGATGACCCAAATGGGATTCTACTGTTACTAGAATCTACGTCCATTGCTGTTTGTCGTGGTTGTCGCTTTTCCATCATTTGGCGAAATATCGTAAAATATAATAATAAACTTCAGGAGCTCTTAAAAAAAAATTCGAGCTAACTTTGCCAAACCCTTTGGGAGTTCGACTACTATATATGCCTACTTTTATTTGGTACTAGACCCATTCAGGAAAGAAAAAATTGTTGCACAGTGTAATCATTAATTTAAAATATGTCATGTGAACAAGGCTAAAAAACGACCCTTTGCTGGCACAGTAAATAAGTTTATCTGTGACTTTCCAGATTTGTTCTACGACGGTGCTAAAATAGTAAAGTGTGCGAGAAACAAGGCGGACTGTAACAAACATGCAAATACCTAAGAATACAGAAATAGAAAAAAGGGCGTGCCATCGAGAACTGCCTTTATTTTCGATTTACTTGCCATGATGATAACCTGTAATTTGTCACAAGAAAGTGTTTCTCAAATCTCCAAAACGTCTTCGGCTATTTCACGCACAGTGTCCTGATATTCGTGAACCACCACAGCCGATTTTTACACGTTGGGGAAGATGGTTGCAAGCAGTTTTTTATTATGCTGAATATTTCAAACAAGTAAAAGTTGTTATTCTACAATTCAACCCTGCCGAAGCTGCAGCTATTAAGGAGAGCCAGACAAAATTTCAAGATATTTCCGTTGAAGCAGAATTACAAATTATTCGTAATTACTATAAAGGAGATGTCGAACGGTCTTTTTCAAAATATAAACACATTTTTTCACCACGGCGAACATCGTTCAATTAGACAACCGTGGAAACATATCTAATGCTGTCAATGTTTTACGACTCTTATCCAGTGGGTGATAATACTGATAATGGTACTTCTACTTTTAATGTTCGGTAATTCCGATGCAGTCCGCCAACCTGCTTAAGAGGGTGAGTGTTTCACAACTTTTCAGATATTATAATTCTTGATTGGTTCTGTTATTATTATTCGATTTATTACTTATTTTTTGATATCGCTTTAGTGCTGAAGCTAACACCAACTTAATTAATTTGCTTGAATTAGTTATAGTAATTTGATGCAAGATGCTTTCATCAAACAAAAATAACTACAATAATCTCTTCATCTTTTAGGAAGCTAAAAGAAAAATATGTTTATTAAAAAAAAATAATTATCTACTTCTACATCCAAAACGAAAAAAAAACAACTTGCAAAAACAGAAAATAAACATGTTTATCTGCAAAACTGGAGTAATAACTTTAATATAATATATGTAATAGACAAAACAAAGTACACACAGGAGTATACAAAGCTGTAGGAACGGTTTCAGCGTGAGCTGCTAATTAGCCTCTACACATACGTACTTCTTTCAGCATCCAGCGAAACCGTTTACAAAAGCGCCACATTTATAGGTTGGTGTTTAGTTCACCAGCGCAAACAAACAAATAAAGAGGAATCTGATTAAACAAACAAAGGCCGAACCTGACGCAAACAGACTCGCAAAACCCTAATCCTAATAATTACCGTTAATTAACAAAAAAATGTGTAGGTACGTGCTGGCAGAATAAATATCCGTATGCCGTTGCTCGAAAGGAGTCAAATGAACTTTTAAGTATATTAGTACCGTCCATCAAACGGAAGTAGAATAAAAAACGAATAAGAACTGTTGCGAACAAAGCAAAGATATAAGCCGGATGAGATCAGGACGATGAAACATACGCTACGAGAATTATTGCTCGAAAAGGCTTGATAACGAAAAGCTAATTGGAATTAAAAACATCGATATTGAAATGGGAAAGAACGTAATCAACTTGAAAATTGTGTACATTATCGTGTGGATTGTAAATTCGTTTGTCAGAAAAATACCAAAAGACGTAAATATCTGTACAATATATCAAAATATATGCACATATAAAAAGAGGATTTCAAAAATGGTAGTTATTTACATATTACCATAGATACAAAAGCAGATAACATACTTCAAGAGAATAGAGAAACGCTTGCTTTCATTAGCAATAAATCAATATTACGCAAAACCCGATCAATGCAATGACCGCCTTGAATATTGGCAACAAAACAGAGAAATGATTTGCATCAAAAATCAATCTCTATTCAAGAAAATATATAATAATCTCACATTGTTTTTGCCGGGAGTGAATCTATCAATACCATGAGCCATATAATAATACTAATTCATGCCTTCATATCCCCCAACAGCTTTCGCCAATTACAGGGGACATCGGCCAGCCATGAGATATTACTACGTCTGCACCCGTAGAGCGATGCTTACCCTCAGCATTCGCCAAATTTGCAGTAAGGAAAACTACGGAAGACCTTACTCTGAGAATGACGGGCCCGGGGTTCGAACCCAGTACCCCGAGACTGGTAGCCCGGCGCCCTAGACACCGTGCTACCAGTCCCTATATATCAGCATTATCTTGGTTATTGTTTCAAGGCACTTCCTTCGTCTGTACTTATAAAGTTCACTTTTGTATGAACATTATTCTGTAGATAACCACTATCTTAGCCTTTTTAAAATCACAAGCAATGAGAATAATTTACTGCATTATGTACGGATATGTCGTACTGTTTTAAACAAGATAAGTGCAATTAATAATGTGGATATAAATAATACGCATTTCAAGAATTCTAAGTAAATAAATGTTTTATTTAAAGAAAATGAAACTACTGATTTATGAGCCAAACCTAAACACTGAAACAGTTCACTAAAACCCTTACCACAATACTTAACTCGTACTGGTCGCACGTTTCGATAGCCAAGCTATCATCATCAGCAGTAAAATTGAACATAAACACTTTCTTGAATTAAGAAAACTATTTACTATCCTTAAGAAAATGTTGTTTTGTGTTATAATGGCCATTTACTTATACCAAGAACCGCTTTCTTCAAAATTTTCTGCAAGATTTTCATGAACTGTGTATTTGTAACTACATTTTGTACAATTTGTGTTTATTTTAAAGTACTAAAATATTGTTTTTACAAACTTCCTTAGTTTTCCTATTACTAAAACGAATTAAATCGTATTTATATGTAAAAAATCATCTCTCACGATATCTTACGATTTTTTGTAAGCAAGATCACGAATTTCTCATTTTCTAATCTGTCAACACTGTACATGCTTCCGTGTACTGTGTACCAACACAAAATAAAAGCTTTATTTAATACATTCTCATATATTATCTTTTTGTCTGTTTTTTTTTTATTCCACCCACGTTTTGAGGGAACTGATGGTTTTATATATCGTTGTAAAGATCCGTTTCAAGAGCTGGACAATGCATCCGAGAGCTTCAAGTTTTGGTCGAGCTTTTTCCATCTCCGCTTTCCTTTCTAAGCACTTTACACCGCAGATCCAATAACACAACACATCAGTACATCACTTGAGAATGATATAAAAAAAAGAGCTACAATAGATTAAGCGCTACCAACCTACATCAGTGAAAGAAAACAAAGATAAATTACAAAAAAAAAAACGTAGTATCTATCGCATGTATGTGTATCTACCTACGTATAAAAGAGTTTGTAATACTTTAAAGTATTCAATTAATAAAGTAGATTTACAAGTACGACTTACTTAGGAATTCTAGCGTATATTCCAAAAACATAAACACAACGGCACTAAAACCAATATGAATTCACATACATTTTATTTGAAATCGCAACTAAAATTACTAAATTTATCATATAGTTCTTTATAAGTTAAAATTAACCGCGTGTCATTACAACTAGATGTATCTGAGAAGGAAATATGATTCCCCCTCACACGTCCACCAAATTAATTATTATTGGGCTCTACATCGCATGAATAAAGGTTTGCATTTCGCATTCTTATAGACTATACAGTTTGAAAAATACATAAATTCATATTATTATTACATCTTGGACAATACATTCAAGATGAAATATAGACACCCAAACGTCGCTAATAGTCGTAAATGTTTATGTATTTGTTTAACAGCTACCACCTTATATACTATTCCACGCAAAAAAAGTGTTTTATTAAATTAAATAGTATTTGGAATTGATATATTTTCTTGTTGGTGTCCTATTTAATTCAAATAATTACAATAATTCTATTTTTATTATTTATCTTACGTTATGATGATTAGATCGTTGTATAGCAAATATAGATTTCTACTTATTTTAGGTTTGTGCGCCATCTATACACAAATGTTGAAACTAATAGTAGGAAACATAATAGAAAACTGTTGGTTGCTTACATTTTTCTGTAGTAATTACTAACCTCTCAACAAATAAATTTGAATATTGTTACTATCAAATTGTTAATTTCTACAATTCCTTTGACAATTAAAAATGTTGATAAATGTATTTGCATTTTTCAATAATAATTCTTTGCTGTTAGGAGTTGGAGTATCAGATCATGTCGTTTTCAACCAGGGAAAAAAATAATTTTTAGAAATCAATTGTGCGGTTTGAAGGGCCGGGAGTGTCCCTAAACACACTCCTTCGGCAATTTAAATTAAACTAGATATCGTTTAATGAAATTTTTCGAACATTAAACTTGAAAAGAGAAAACTAAGCCGGAATCGTAACGTTCCAATATAAACTCTATGTTTATATGTTACGTACTGGAACTCTGCGTAATTTTTAAAGCACCAAACTTGATTTATACTTCGTATTTATGATCGAATTTAAACGCTGAACACTTAGAAAATGGGAACACAGCCAAACACGGGCTACCTAGATGAATATTTTGACTAAAAGTGAGAAATTGATTAGCGTCCTTTCACTCGATGATTATAATCGCGATAGCGATTGTTTAATCACGGCTAATTTGGATAATTATACCTTTCCATATAATTCGATAATAAATGTCAAAGGATATTATTTTTTAAAATAGCATAATGCATGCCGTGCAACGACGCAACTACTTTAAGACATTTACCACCACCAACAACTGTACAACATTAAAATTTACTGACAAACAAGTAATTGTTCTACATTCCAATAAAAAAAACTCAATTAACGCAGCATAAAATTTATTTAAATCAAAAAAATAATGTATCTCTATTTAAAAATTTTCGATTCTATCCAAAATATTAATAAAAATACTTTCTTAAAGATACGGCCTCCCGACTCATTTCCTCTGGGGACCGTAATTGACTAGCACCCTCTTTATCATGATTGGCTAGGTGTAAATAGACATCGTCGTTGTTTTTAAAATCGCCTTGTCTTCTAGGTAAGATATGGCAATGCACATGCTAAAAAAAAGAAAAGTTTGATGAAACTCAATTAGCACGAATCATTATTAAGTAAATACAGGAACTGTTTGACCGGCATATTTTCCATCTTGAACGCATATTGTGGAAGAGGAAGAATTGTAGACCAATTCCATAACTTTTTGTACTCTTACTACCGTCTGGAATAGGTCGGCGATTTCTTCTGGTGTTAAGTTTTCTAAGCGTTTTACACAGCGTATTGTAGAAACCAAAACATCTTTTAAAATTAAGGAGTCATATTGGCAAAAATTATTGAAGTATTTAAGAAGTTATTTCAAGGGGGTATTTTTAATTTTTATGTTATCTACGTAGTCATGAAACCAAAAAGTGGCAATATTAAAGTATTTGCGCCGTTTATAGAGATTTGGACAGCTTTATTTGTCGATAAAAATTAATAAAGCAGAATAGAACATGTCAATTCCTGAGAAGAAAAAAAAATGCTGAAGTTAAATTTTCTTCTTTCGATGGGGTAGAGAAATAATTATTTATAACCCATAATCTGGACGAACCGTGGAAGCTCAAATTGAAGAGGTAGCGAGATAACTTGATAGTTTAAAACTAGCATTTGAAGGTCCCTATTATTGCCAATTGGAAAGAAATATCCTGTAAATTTTTCAAAAGATTTGGGTATGACGAACTTTTCAAGAAAATTTAGCCTAGCTGGAGAGGGTGAAATTCTTTTCCCGTGGGAATAAAATTTGGGTGCATCGTTAAGGCTTTTCCACTAAACAGGAATCCATGAAGTACGAGGGATGATCGTAAAATAAGGTTCCCAAAGCCTTACAGCAGCAATAAGACGTGCTAGGCGAAATCCGACAACATCGGCGTGTGCAGCAGCTCTCCCATTCTATATACGTACCACTCCCGTCTGGCTACGCCGCTCAATGTTGGCTAAGCAGCCGTCCGAGATGAAACTCCCGATCGCCGCTACCGCCAGGTGCGAAATTCGCGCTGTGTTACGTTTTTTAAACGCGAAAGAGGTTTCACCTATAGACATTCATCATCAATTAACCGACGTTTATGGAGAAAAGTGTATAGCTGTTCAAAACGTCCGCAAATAGTGTAGGGAATTCACTGGAGGTCGGATGGAAATTCACGATGAAGAGCGGAGCGGAAGACCATCAGTTTCAGAGGAAATCGTTGAAAAGGTCGAGAGCATACTGCTTGAGGATGGGAGGGTCACCATTCGTCAACTCGCTCTTCGGATTCCTGATATTTCCAACACCACAATTGAAAAGAATCTTGAAAGGACTGGCGGCAGAATTTTACGACATGGGGATACAGAAGTTGGAGCACCGTCTGCAAAAATGCTTGGATAGAAATGGCGATTATGTCGAAAAATAACTTAGGTTTTTACCTTTAAAACGATGTGTAATGTTAAGGAAACAAAGAATGCTGTCTATTTTTTAAAAATATGGGAACCTTATTTTACGATCATCCCTCGTAGATTCATAGAATTTCACTATCAAAAGCAGCCAAAACATAATTTTCTAGAAAAAAAACTAATACTTTTTTGAAAAACTATATATAGTACATGCCTGATGGATCTACTATAAATAGAGAGAGATATGGAATCACAATTCAAATTGTAAAAACTGTCCTGGAAGAAAAACACCACATTTTCATTCACAAAAGTTGTGTAATAAATAAAAATCGAATCTGAAGCCTATTACCCGTCTGATTTGTTCAATATATGCTTTATCACACTGTCCGCATGCAATTTTATAAATTCCTTTATTATATGGACGCTGCCTTTAAGCGAACAGAAAACAAGACAAGAATGTATATATTTTAATTGTAAATATGTAAATATAGGAAAATTGAACGCTATAAATGTATACTATTTGCAAATTCTAGATTAATGTGACATTATAGTAGCTAAATAAAGATTTCTCAAACTCAAAACTCAACCATCCGGCAAGAGGGAGATGTCAGGTTCGATTCCTTACAGGGACGAGATTTTAAGGGCATGTAGTACGGTTGAAAATAAAGTAAAAAAATCTTAATAAACATATGTCCCTAAATCAACCGTTTACAAGATAACAACGAGTGTTCCCGATACATGAAATACTTAATGATAACACATCCCCGTAAACATGTATTTATAGGCTATTTTTCCTTCCTGACAGTTTAATTTGAACTTTTGCGCAATTTGTAGCAATTATAATGGTTGCACATTCAAGTGCTGAAATGGAACGACGGCATTTTGAATTCTTCTTTAGTTATAACCTTTTTTAATTTAAAATACAGTAACACCTTAATAAAAACCACGAAAGCAAATTTATTCTGCTTTTGCAATAAAATCACTGTTATCTCGTAAACAGTTGATTTGGGGACATATGTTTATTAAGACTTTTTACCTTATTTTCGATCGCACTACATGCCCGTAAAGTCTTTAAACGTTGTTTTAAAACACCCTGTATATTACACAATTTATCGTTTTCCTTTTGTTTGAACGCCCCATACTGTTCAAAATATCTACGACAATAGCAAATTTTGTCGGCGCAGATAGTGATAACGTAATATGTACTTCTCTAATTGGGACTAGTCTACATAAATATTCTATGTTTTAATTCCAACAGCAAAAAAGGATACGACCTGGAACTACGCACCGAATATTCGTGAAAGCAAAGCTGTACTTCGTACAGTAAAAGACTGTAGAAGATAGGATAATTTTATCGGCAAACATATAAGTTGATCTGCAATCTGGCAGAATTTGTTTATTATTGACTTCAACCAAATTATAAATATCGTTCCGACGATGCTCTAAAACTGGCATATCACCTCTTATTTTCCATAGAATATCAGGGTCTATTTCGGCTGTAATTATACTCTCGTCAGTGGGTATACTTTCTGTATATTTTTTACCTTCTGCTAGTATTTTTCCCCAAGGATCGATGACCTGTTCGAAATAAAAATGTAAGCATATTTGACTACTTGAAAAGTAAAAATGGTAACGTAAATTACCAAACTCTGTCCGTATGATATTCTCTGCTTATTATGTTCTCCATACTGTGCAGCTGCTATTACATAACATTGATTCTCGATTGCTCTAGCTCTTAATAGGACTTCCCAATGTACCTGGCCGGTGGTATTTGTAAATGCCGATGGAAATGTGATTATAGTAGCACCCTTCTTTCGTAATAAAGTACTTAGCTCGGGAAATCGCAAATCATAACACTAATTTAAACTAGTTAAGTAAATATATGATTAGCATGAGTACGTACATCACAAATACAAGGATACAATTGCCATTCCAATTAATCCAGCTGGTGTCTTAACAGGTTCCACAATCTCATCACCTCCAAGTACATTTTCCGATTCCCTCAAATCTATATTTCGTTCAGGGATGTAGACATCAAATAAATGCAACTTTCTATACACAGATACGATTTTTCCATGGTCATCGATAATAACATGACAGTTATTTAATTTTTTCTATGAAATTATACTTTAGACAAATTTATTCACGGGAATTGTTTATTAATACCTCATCGTCATTTCTAATAAATTCATGAAACCCACCTATCGATAACCAAACCTTGTTGAGTTTTGCTAAAAGGGAATACTGTCTCATCAACGGGCCATCTAACACCTCCGACAACTCTTTAATTTCATCTTTATTGGTGCCTATATAATCAACACCCTCTGGTAAAAAGATTACCTGCATTATTATATCATTGATTAATACCTAAAAAATCATTTATTATATATACGATACAAACCTTTGCATTTTTCTGTACAGCTTGAGCTACTAAACGTTTAACACAATTGAAATTATCGGTCTTGTTGTTCCTTGAGGTCATTTGACATACTGCTATTGTACATTTTCGGTTACTCATGATAGATTTCGATAAAAATGCATTAAAACATCTAAAAAATTGCCTACTTTTATAATTACGTATAATAAGCATCTACCTTGGTTATAGGATTTGTTATGCTGCAATGATATTTTAAATTTGACAAAGGTTTCACGTGAATTACGTAAAGCCATTTAGAAAAATTCCTACCTGCAGAATTCCCTTTACTTTTTGAATTTTGTCAAAAGTATTGTTAGGTTAAATTGGTTAAATATAAATCTACGTCAACGTCAAGTTGGTAAACTGTCAATTTAAATAAACAATTTGAAGTTGAAATTTATTAATTTTTTTTTAAACCAACATTAGTTTCGGTCTTTTCGGCACTCAAAACATCAAGAAATTACTTAATTTATCGAGAAAAAATATTATTACCCTAGATCTTTTATTAAATATATATTTTTAGACCTATAATTATTACTACTGCACTGGTTACTATCTTTATCAATTTATCATTTTCTCGTGATCATAATACGTTTCTTTATTTAACGCAACTTTTATTATTTATTACAACATAAAATAAACGTGTTTCTATATACCATAAAAATTAAGTTTTTAAAAGGATTTTTGGAAGGATTCATCAAAAAGTCAATGGCGTAACCACAATTCTTAACACACGAAATTGACTTTTGTGAGTTAAGGCCTTATTTTCTTTCTTCTCACCTTTATTACGAGTAACTCACGCAGAGTTGCTATGGATTATTTATTCTAGCAATAATTTATTTTACGTATCAATTGTAATACATTTTACCATATAACAATCTTAAAACAACCATACTAGATACTAATTTGTACAAATTAAAAGATCATCTTTAGTAAAAAAAGAACCGTTTTAAAAATCGTAATAATCACCTAATTTCTGGTTCTAAAACGATTTTTGAAGCAGTCCTTATTTATAATTTCTAACGATGTCGTTAATTATATTCAAATTATCGTATCTGTGTATAATTTACGTCACAAAATAAGTCACAATACAAGAGGAAGATTCCAAAGAATGGTGTAGTCAAAAATTTAAATTGCTTTTATATATGCGCGTGTCAAAATTGTAGTATGTCATTTGTTTATCGATCCATTTACTGAATAACGCAATATTAACGTAGACACCTAAAGATTCGTGTAATCCGCAAGTTACGCCCCAAGAAACTATTCCTACTTGTTGATATCTGTTCGACTCCTCTGTTATTGGACATACTAAAGGTCCTCCGCCATCTCCTTTACATGTATCTTTCTTTATTCCTCCCCCAGCGCATATGAAGCTTTTATCTAACTTGAAGAATGGTCCGAGTGCCTTTTTTCGCAATTTCTGCGTACATTGATGGTTTGGTATGACAGATAAACTAATTTTTTTCAAAACGGATTGATATCTATCTGGATTGAGGGAATTTTTGCCCCAACCACTTGCGATGCATTTGTTACTAGTAATGAATACTTTTTCAGTAGGTATGCAAATCACACCAACGTTTTCTGATAACTTAAACGGTTTTTCGAGTATGAGGAGAGCGATATCATTCTTAAGTGTTTCTGGGCGATATTTTGGATGTATAATTACCTGAAAAACAATTGAATTATTTTGATTTAATTGATGCATGAATACTATCAAACTGAATAAGTAGAGAGGGCACTTCGCTCTTCAAATTTCGCGGATGATTTAAGTTGCTAGTTCCGGAAATAAAGGATATATTTGTCAGTACTACGTTAAGAAATTGGCGTATATGCGTTACCTACGCTATAACAAGGCTTAGCGCTCTTCGATGACGTCACGCTGGGTTGGTGATGTATCGCCATGCACGATATTAGTCTAAGCGGTAAAGGAATCGTTTTTTCTGCATTTCTTTTTTAAGTTTTGAAAGGCTTCCGATTTAAAAAGGATGCCAGTTGTCAACTGAGCCCTTCTTCGCATCCCATTCGATTTTATTTTGGAAAAACGAAGTTTTAAAGCAAAAACCAAACACGTAACCGAGCACCGTTTTCGTGAAAGATGTATTTGTGGTTGATATTTAATCCACTAATTATTACTATTTGTAATTGTTGCAATACGTTCACTGCTGTGAATATGACATTTACATATATAAGCATCCAAATTGCTATGTTCGGTGATATAATTTAAAATATATTGTATTAAAACAGAACGTTTAACATATTTAAAAACATCTCTTTGTATTCAAAAATAATTTTGTTGAATATAACGTAAAAATATAAAACTATTTGAACAATAAAATCTTCACATTTTTTTGTTAAATACAGCGGATAGTTAGGGAATTGAGTTGGAATAGCATTTTTTTAAGCCTAGGATTTTTTAAACTTACAGTTAGAGTTTCACCGGCCCTTGAATCTGTCTCTGTTGAAAAATAAATAATATCTTCTTTTACAAAGTGTAACTCACAAACAAAACAGCCGACGCCACAGTTTTTAGGTAATCCCGTTTATATCGCTTCAGAAAAGGTTTTATCGCTTATACAACAACAGAAAAATATTACAGATATCACCAACAAAGTACGGAAACATCACCACACAGTATTTTTTTAAATAAAACCAATATAATTTGGATAAACTAATTTAAAAGGCAAGAAACGATCTCAAGTGTGAAAGATCGACGGCCTACTACTAGAAGATACGTCACAGCCTGTGTATGTAATGTTTTTGCCGGAACTACCAATACTTAAATCATCCGCGAAATTTAAAAAGTGCCCGCTCTATCAGTAAGCTTGAAACTTACCTTTCTAGAAAATTGATCTTCATGGGGGAGAGGCTCATTTTTCGTTTCCCAATTCCATTCACCTGCTCTAACAACATATTTTTCTGATGGGAAAACGCAATGAGCTGCGGTTACCGCCACCTGTGGGTGGATCAAGGAAGCTCCACATTTGTACACATTGTTTTGTAGAATACCTAACATCCATGGGAATTCTCCAAAATACGCGCGATTTTTATCAATTGTTTGGCTCGAATGTGACGAGTTAGATCGTTGAATTCTAGAGATGACGCCTGTATTTTGTCTTCCACATTCGATTTGGCAACAAACGTCGAAATCTCCTGTACAAGTTATGCTCCTATGTATGTGTTTCATTAATCTGCAATAAATACAGTTATAACCAAAATATTATTTTAATAATTTTATTTCCAATAACTTGTCGCAATCGGATTTATTACCTTATGTCCATGATTCCAACACCATCTTCTATTAATCCACTGTAATCTTCTTTGCATTGCCAATAAGGAACGCAAATACAATTTTCTGATACATCAGGATACATGGCAAACCCAAACAAATCATCGAAGTCATCATGAGTTATTGGTTGTGTAAGAGTAAGTTTCGTTAATAGTAATGTAAGTAAAACAGAATTTGTCATCTAAAATTTTAATTGAAATAAATCAATATCAATAAAATAGATCTTAAAAACTTTAAAATATATAAAAATTGGCGTTTTATTTTTAAAAACAATTCTACCTTTGTAGAATATAAAATATTATTGTTATTTCTTATGCTTGTAGAGATTTATAACTTTAAAGTTAAAGCGTAAAACAAATATAAACAATGAAATACATACAGTAAAAAAGTAGTGTCTTTTTACATTTACTTTTTGGGTACCTAGGTTTTTATAATTTTCTTGGTTAAAATTTCGTAGATACTCTTTAAAATATTTATTGGGACAGAAACTGTGAAGAATATCGTGTTAATAATTTTAACAACGTAAGCTACTCTGTATATTGTACATCTATATTTTATTAAAATTGGTACACATTTTTTATTTTAGATGTTCTTATTCAATATTTTATTTTACTTACTAATATTTCTGCCAAATTTTATACAATGTGAGATAAAAACTTTTAAGTGTACTTGTGTGCCATATTACCAATGTTCCGAATCTTACGATGTCGTCATGGATGGGATGGACATATTTGACGTAAGGTGTATATACTTTATTTCCTATATTATATTCCGTAATAAAAACGATTTCTTCAACTAGATTTTTGCCCTTAGAAAACTCGAAGCAAACGTTAGTTGTCAAGGGTATTTCGATGTATGTTGTGACGCCTCAAATACATTAACTGAGGTCTCCGCGGAACCACCAACAACTTCTACAGGTTGCGGGTTTGTGAAAGGTAATCCATTCCCATGGTTTGGAATGCTGTACTACCAAAAAGATATATCTCAAACACCGAAATACAAATGTGGAGTATCATTTATACATCAGCAAGTAACTCTGACTGCCGCTCATTGTCTTCATTTGAAAGGCATATGGACAATAAGAAAAGGTATTTATTACTTTTCGTAGATGACATTTATAGAGGAAAAATAAAATCCCTAAAACAATTTTTATACCATCTATAAATGATTTCAGATGAAAACACAATGATAAATGTCAAAAAAACAATTCTACATCCATCTTACAGTAGCACCAACTTACGTAACGATATAGCATTGATTATTTTAGACGAGTCCATAAAATTAGTAGATAATATAGGTTTAATATGTATTCCTCCGCCAAGCACAAGTCTCAGCGATGTCTCGTGTACAGTGAGCACTATCAATAGGGATTTTGATGATTTTAATCAAATAATATTGATCGAAATACCCATTGTACCAAAACAAATTTGTTTAAAAAAGTTGAGATCGACGAGACTGGGAGAATTCTTTCAATTACACTACAGCTTCATATGCGCTGGTAGTCAAAATCAAGATACCTGTGAAGGTGATGGTGGTAGTCCTTTAGTTTGTCCAATCGCTGGTCAACCAGGAAGATTTCATCAAACAGGAATTGTTTCTTGGGGAATCGGATGCGCGGAAAACAATGTTCCAGGAGTCTACGTCAATGTAGCATTGTTTAGGGATTGGATTGATGAGGTTATGATTAGAAATGGGTTTGATATACACAGTTATCGATATTAATAGTGTTTTATTCTTTTAAACATAAATATATAAGGTAAAAATATGTAGTTGTTTCATTTATATCTTTAATATTATGAAAAATTTAATCAATTTATTACTTTTCAAACAATATGTACCTATAGGAATACGTATAACAATGTCAATCTCAGATGTCAGGATTCTCGTACGCCTCGTCAAATGTAACTGTAAAGCGTGAGTAAGAGGTCTGCGAGCGTCTTGACATTTGAGATGGATATTGCTGTACACACTGTATTAAACTAGTTTCACACAAGAGGTTTTTAGGATTCTTAGTAGCGCCGCCCAAACGTTCCTGTGTGGCGGCTGTACCGTAGGTAAGTATCAACATATACAGGATGACTCGCAAGGAACAAACTAAACTCCAGGAATGCATTGCACACGTAAAAATAATGTAAAAAATGTCATATGTTCTTATCCGATTTTCATTTGTTTTCTAGTTATAGCGTTATTAAAACATTTTAACTAACGTTCTTGCAAATGGTTCAAATTTTCGCTTATTTTCGAGTTAATACGTCTTGGGTGGGTATTACACTATAAAAGATTTTTGTCAAAAATATTTTATAAAATGAATTTTACATAATATATTACATTATAACGTAGCATATGTTGTCAAAGAGATCATTGACCTTGTGCCTGCCCTGTATAAAATCTACATTATCAAATATTTTATAAAAGCGTTTGGCAAAGATATTTGATAGTGTAATATCCCTCTAAAATAAAATAAAAATATCTACTACCCATGTAAAGCAAAAAGTCAGATACGTTCTACATTAAAAGTTTTTTTCGCTTCTTATCGCACATGACGTACCGACTATCTGAATCAATCCTGTTGAGGATCAAAATCATTTCGTAGAACAAGCATAAGATGTTTAGAGGTCATCGGCGGTATTCTTGAACATTTATTATATTAAAATAACGCTATAATTAAAAAAATGTTAATCCATGAAATTTTCTTTATTTGTAATTAAGCTATAATTTGAAAACAAATTAAAATCGAATAAGAACACATTACTTTCATGTGTACAACACCCTCCGAGAGTTTGATCCGTTCCTTCCGACTCACCCTGTATAACATAACTGAATTCGGTGTTGCTATGGAAACGTCAATATACACAGAGAGTTTCCCTAAATATTGTAATAGAAAGTATTATTAGCGAGCCTAAAACATGGAATTAGAATTATACCGCATAGATTACACAATTGTTGGTGTAACTTCCAACAATTGCATGAAATTACTTCCCAGCTCCTTTGAGTCACAAAAAGTAAGTTTTTTTTTAATCTAATAACCACATCACTTACTGTTTCAGCTTATTTTAGGTTGCAATAGGAGACAATGACGGAATTCTTCAAGTATTTTCAATAAAAAGGGAAGATATACAAATACAATTTAAAACTCTACCGGGCCCTAAGATATCATCGTTACAATTGGCAGGCGCAAGAGGTAATTTCCGCTTCTTATTTTCAATTTCAAATTTTGCATAATTTTTCACCAGGGTCGGCGGCCGATAAGATTTTTATAGCATCGGAAAATGAAATTAGGGGATATACGCGAAAAGGAAAATTATTTCTCAGTTTTGATACTAACCTGACAGAACCTATAACTTCAATGTAAGTGATTTATTGCGTCATAAAAGTGCGCGAATTCCAATTTTCGGTTCCAGGTACGTTTTAGGGAACGATTTATTCGTTTGTGGAAAACATATTTATAATCATTATAAGGATTGCAAAGACGTTGGATCTTATCTTTGTGGCGACTGTATTGTTGACGTGGTGACGTTACATTCAGAAAAGGTATTTTTTTCTTTGGTAAAATGAACATGATTAGAAATGATGTCGGCGACATTGACACGTAAAAGCTGTCAATGTCAATGTCATTAATTTTCCGTCATTGATTGCTAGTTTTTCATTGAAAATAAATCGATATCTTGCTCTTTTTTAGACACATCGATTAATTTCATTAATTGCTTGCGAAGGTCGTATGATTAGAGCCCTTGAGCACGCTAGAGTTACCTTAAGCATGGAGACAGAGAGTGCCCCGACAACATTGCATATTTTAGAACAAAATAATATCAAATATGTTCTGTTTGGTACAGCAGATGGTCGGGTTGGTCTCCTTGATATTGAAGAGTTTAGTATGTTTATATTTCCAGCAATTCTCTTAAAATAAACTTAAAAAAAATACAAGAAAAAACAATACACCTTAAAACTTTTATTGATTACAATTTATATAAAACCACCTATTTTCCAAATAATATTTAAGCCAGCGACGTGCTAATTTATACTAAATATTTTTCTCAATTTTTACATTTTAGATTACAGTCGTTTAAAAGATGGATCATTGGAAATGAAAAATATTATAGCGGAATATCTTGCATAGATTCTTACGATTTAACTGGCGATGGCGTAAAAAATTTAATAATAGGCAGAAATGATGGAAATCTTGAAATATATTCCGTTAATATTGTTGATGAAACTGACGGACCAATCACTATCTTCGTTGATGTAAGATTATAAAGATGATTAAAGCTTATTACTTTCCATATCACTCACTAGATGGCTCGTTGAAATAATTCATATACTAACTTGATAAGATTGTGTTGAAAGAAACACATGTCACTATTTTATGTTTTAATACGTGTTTTTTGATCATAACTTATTACTAGAGGTAGAGGGAATATATTTTGTCCGATACACTTGCTGACTTGCCGAGTAGGGCGGCGCCGGCTAAGATCACCGTATTTTACACAAAATACGTGATGCGGCTGCGTAAGGAGTAGCCGTAGCCTTATTTGTTTAAGCCTGTTTTTCGCGCCGCGATTTATTGGTCACTTAATCGAACGTGTTCTTGACCAAGAAATCGGTAGAAATATGCTGCTTTACATTCCTACGTTTTTTGCTGTTTTACACGGTACGATAAAATCGAAGATCAACTTGTTCAATTAATCGACCAATAAATCGCACCGTGTAAAGCAGGCTTTAGCTGCATCGCGTGTAAAATACGATGATATTAATCGTATAGCTTGATGCCCCTCTACTTAACAAGTGTGCCGGACAAAATATGTTCTCCCCTATCTCTATTTATTACTTTTGTTGGTAAATTGTGACTCTTTCCACATCTCGCAAGTAACAGTGTTTTATATTTATAAAAGTATTTTATTTTAACATATTTAAATTATTAGAACTGCAACGAAAGTATTACTGCAATTCAATGCGGCGTCGTTGATAATTCCAATCATCAAGAAGTAGTTATTTCAACGTATACAGGGAGAATATTCGGACTAACGACGGAAGCTAGAGAAACAAATGTTATTACAGAAAGTTCGTCAGGAAATTACACCCACACTTCTGATACTAGTCAGAAGATTATAAAATTAAAGTAACTATTGCAAAATAAAAAAGAAGCTTATTTTCAATTAAATGCTCCTTTTAACATTTTAGAAATGAATTAGAAGATCTTCAAGGTAAAGTTGCGAAAGAGAGAGAAAAATATCAAACCCTAACGCAATCAATTTTCGATGAAATGTCCACAATACCAACGCTTTCTATCAAACATTCGGTAATATATTATTATGAATAGAGTTTGTTAAAAAGGTGGTACCGGCAGTGGCGCACCGCAAAAATATACAATATTAGTGAAAAATAATATTGTTACCTTTTCCTGTCGTCTTGATGTCCGCTGTGGAAATTGGCAACCGCCCTGGTAAGCTGCGTAGAATTGCAACATCAGCAACGCTTCCATTGGCGATTTGCAAATGTCAGATATTCCTTTTCCTCATCTGGGCACTCTTGATTTTCAGTTATAGACCGAACCTTTTGTAAATCGGGATTTTTCGTTAAAATTGCACCAAATTTTTGAGCAACATCGACTCCTATAGCGTTCGTCAAGTTTTCTAGAGCGGCTTGTAAATTGTTTATGCAATTTAATGCGTTTCGTGCAGATAGGTGACTGTTTTCTAATTGCTCAATAGCTTGTGCAACTTCAGAATAGTTCATGGAAATTTCATTTATTTGTTGTTGAACGTCCGAATTGGAAAAAAGTTGCTGACTATCTCGAACTGCTGCAGAATCATTTGAATCAAGTTTCAAAATGACAATTTTCACTCGTGAAAAATATTTCTGATAGCAAGATACTGCCTGGGAGCCATGTTCCCCATCGCGTTATTACAGGCTGAGGTGGTGGTGGTGGTGATTTCGGACACAATTGTTTGAATACACGGATGTGTTTGGGAGATTTGATGAACACTTTTTTGGTAGATGCTATTAACTTATCCACCATCGGATGCTTCTTTCGAATAGTTTCTGCTACGAGGTGACATGCGTATATGAGGCATGTTATGTGAAGAAGAGTCGGAAAGCATATTTTCAACATCCTACCAACTCTCAACATTGTTGCGGCTCCGTCAGTAACGAACATTGTGACTCCGGTTCCTGTGATACAAAATTCTCTCAACGAATCTTTTATTATCTCAACAACGGTTTCTGCATTAGTTCTGAATCCTTTTCCTGGATAACAACAATGAGGCTGGTGGACCATCACGTTTTAAAGGACGCTACAACATGAATGACGCTGTGTTTCTGAGTATTAGTTGTTTCATCCACACATAGGCAGATTTTCTTATTTCTCAACTCGTCTTTTATACATTCCTTTACTGTACCTTGCACACGTGGCAAATTGTATCGTAATTGCATAGATATTGGCAGCTTCCATGAGAGAATGTACTTAGCCCAAAAAAAGACGAAAGTGTTCATTAGATACTAAATGTTGTGGGATGTTGCACACACTTAACATAAAAATAAAATCATATAAAAATTGCCAGTATGAAATACTGTTTCTTAAATTCAATACATGACGTTTACTTTTACAATGTTTTCTACATTCAAACCTATCGCGACTTAGCAATCCGCTATTGCATATTGTGCAATAAATATGCGGACTTCTATGTTCTAATCCAGGGAAATGCCTGAGATATTTATTCACATTCGAAGGGAACGTTACACCCTTTGGGCGTTCCATTTCCGAGTACTTATTTGGCGTGCAGCGTACTGTCGCTTTGAACTCTCTCGCGGTACTGTCGAGATCGACTACGACTTGAAAATTACCCCTCCTCACGCCGCTACCGCTACGCTACTGCCATCCGGTACCACCTTTTTAACAAACCAATTATGAAAACCATTTTTTCTTTGGATACTTACATTTGTCTGACTATTCTTGTAATCTATATAGATGATCCTTTCTAAAAATGCAGCTGCATACACTTTATCGCTAGAAGTTCCTACAGCTATAGACAACGTGCTATTACAGAGTAATGTGCCTGTAGATCTCTTAGATGTTGAGAAAAATTCCGCCGTTGTTAGTTACAGCGAACAGGATCCAAAGGTATACAGGTTTGGAAAAATAACATCTCAAATATCTGCTTATATGTTGTGCAGCTTACATGGAATCAATTATAAAAATATACATATACGGTTATCGGTGGCGCATGGTGGTGACGTAAACGGGAGGTCAATGAGAACGCTTCGATTTCCTCGTGTATTCGTTTGTCATGTACTATTATTAAACATGTAATTTTTGTGGAGTTTATTCAGTTTCATCTGCATTCATTATATTTGAGTCGCAATCATCCATATACCTTCTATGAATGTAGTCTCCGTGACGCGGTAACTGCCAGAACTACGCTACTGGTTTTACGTTAATTAAAACAATTATTTGTAATACTAGAATCAGATCTTTTTAAAATAAATATTCTCAATTTTTACTATATTTTGTTATAAATTCATTTCTTCTAGAAAGATTAGGATTTTTGGCATATTAACCCCAGTCTAACATAGTTGGAATCAAATATTGGTCACATTTACGCAGCGATTTTATGTGTATTTATTACAAAACTATTTTGTAAGTATTGTAGTAGGACTTATTGGGATCAAATGCGTGCACTTCCAGCTTATTTTAATGCCAATATTCGTAAAATATCAGAATTTAACGTAGCATTTCCAGAATTCGGATTATTTTCGGTTATTATTCGAACTCTGGCATTTTGACAATTTACATTATTAATCTTTTATTTCTTAAAAAAAAAAAACATCTCAGTATATTCGCATTATATATTGTTAAATATACGTACACGTTAACCCAACTTTTACATCTTGGGAAAAGGACATTTTCCCAAATTTCTTGGTATAACTCATGATAACCCATAATAAAATATGATTTTTATTATGGGAATTGCCAACTTAAATTGACCGTAAAGTGTTTAAATTTCCTTCTGTGTAGTACTTTTAGAAAATTATTATTACGCCAATATAAACAATATATTAGGTATCCGTGTCTTCCTTAGTTGCCTGACATAATAAAATTTTGTAATTAATGAAAAGAAATTTCAGCCCAGGTAGGATTCGAACCTAACGATTCCCATTCTCCGGGCAGGCGTGCTAACCACTACACCACACGGTCTTATTGGGAACGAATCACTTCTAATATCTAGATCTGTGATAAAAGTGATTTCAAGTGTGGCGTAGTGATTAGTACGCCTGTCTGGGGATTCGAGCCCTTAAGGGCGTTAAACATTTTTCATTAATTAAACAAATTAATTACATCGGAAAAACCAAGGGTTTTCACATTTTGCCAACGGAAGCCAAATATATTAATTAATTTATGAGGTATGTTAAAAAATTGGAATTTTTCGATTTCACTCTGTAACCCCAGTAGGTTTTTTTAATTTTCGCAGACAATTTAAGTTGGTATTCCCGCTAATAAATGACAAATTTGCGAATGTCTTGGCGTACCACAGGCGAATTTGATTTTTGTTGCTGGAACTGCTATCTTTAATTGTCCGCGAATTCTAAAATTTCTCCTTGAAAACTCAGAAACCAAAAGACTTATCCAATTTTTTTTTAATATCTCTCATTTCTCAAAAAAGTAACTCAGTAATGCACAAACCGTAAATCTAAATGTGACTAAAGTTGATCAAAAATATTCGTATTTGAAATGTCACAAAAACCATGATATACTAAATGTTTCTTTCGTTTTTTGTAGAATGGTAACTACCTATTAGCAACGTACCGTTGTCAAATAAACACAAATCGGTTAGAAGTTAAAATCAGAACAATCGAAGGCCAACATGGTGTCCTACAAGCTTATATAACGCCGTTAATGCAACCAAAATTCTGTCAGTTAAAAACTTACGAAATCAAACCTCTATCTTTGCATTTAAGGATACACAATTTCGATGAAGGCAGGTATGAAAATATTTTAATGCAATCAATAATTTCCAAAATGGCGAAAATTTGCACCTTCATTAACTAGCGTATTTTTTTATATTTTCCTTATTGCAAGGCCATATAATACTGTAAGTGTAAAAGGGAACTTCAGTTTAGCCGAAATTCACTCCTGGGTCTATCAATCTGTACCGGAAGTTCCTGAGAAACCTCAAATAGGCGAGAAAACTCAACTCTACTTTCAATCTAGTTTTCTGGACACGATGCTGTCTTGTTCCTATTGGTAACCTATTAATAAGTAAAGAAATTAGCACCATCATGCTACTTGTTAAGTTCTTTTAGTAAAGGTGAAGCTGAATTTAGATCCGACAACGTATCAACGATATCGACGTTAAAGGAATTTTTATCGAAAGAAGCTACAAAGAAGAAAATTAAAATCGATGTCAATCCTAGTAAGTATAATTGGAGGAATTCAAGAAACGTTGATTAAATTTTAATTTTAGACATCATAGATGAAAGTATAAACCATGTATTGAAATTAATAGATCCTAAATTGAAGAAACATACAGAATTGTCTAATAAAATAGCTTTATTGGATGCGTTACACGAGCTAGAAGTGAATGATGAGGCATCTATGAATTGTTTGTCACCTAAGTACAAGGAATTGCTGGAAAACGAGAAGGATTTGCGTCAAGAATTTACCAGCCAACCGTCATATCTTGATAGACTATATGGTGAGTTCATAAAACGAATGTTGTTAATTTAACATTTTTGAAAATTTTCCAAATCCACACAAATATAAGTAGAGCCCTGCACGTATCAATATCCGCATTTTGTATTATTGATACCCGTAACTATAAATAATAACTATTCGCTCAAAACTTACTCTATTTCGACCCGCTCTCCTGTCCTTCTCCCACCCATCGTGGATGAAAAAGCGAGGACATAATTATCGTTCAGCTATTATTAATATATAACGAACGCCGGTTAATAAACTTGCGGGCCACCGTTTCGAACGAAAATACGCCTATTTGATAGAAAAGTGGCACCCTTTCGATCTACATCGATCGAGCGCGTCCGTCTCGCTCGCCCTTTTCCACAAATCCCGCATAGTTTGCTCGCTTCTCTCCCGTCTCTCTTGCGCCTACGGACGGTCGATCTTTAAGCGAGGATGCAAAAGAAGTTACGTGATTTTCACAATTAGATATATTAAAGAAATTATTATATTAATGATTAAGTGCGGATAAGGAAACTGCACTATGCCCGCAATCGCATACACAGTATATCCGCATCTGATCCTTATCCGCAAGCACAATAGTTAAAATGATCCGCATCCGCAGAAATTTAACCCAGCAAATTATCCGCGGGTATGCAGGGCTCTAAATGTAAGGTTATAAGGCAACAATTAAAAATCACCCAAAAGATCGCACATTGAAGTAATTGGCAGCAATGAAATAAAACATATTGAAAAAGTTTCACAGATACTAATAACGGTAAAAAATAAAATACCTATTTCTTGCAAGTAAAACATCAAACGTTTTTAAACAGTTATATTCATAATATTTTTGTAAAAAAAAGAAAACTGATAGAAAAAAAAATTTACATTTTAAATTCTAGCAATATTTTTTTGATACTTTTGTTTATATAACACGTATGATAAATAATATTTCCATCTTCTTTTTTTAGGTATCATAACAGACTTATACATTGATTATTACAAATTCAAGGGTACCAACGTAAAGTCCAAAATCCCAAAACTAATCAACACATTGGACAATTATACATACGAGGATCTACTTCAACAATTTCGACCAGATAGTTAAACTAGAACTTGTATCAATATGTATACATTAATTTTTTTAAATATGTATTGTATATCAAATAAGAAATACCCAATTGTCATGTCAATTCTTGTCATGATTTGGGGTTATGTTAGTTTTTGACATCTAAATTTTAACAATTTTAAAAAGAGATTCCGTTGGGTATTTCTAATATTTGAACACGATTTAGCAATAAATATTCAATAAATAAGATTTCACAGATTCCTTATTTAGTCTTTTCGAATATACAACACCAATTCCCTTGATCGTAATAGTATTTTACGATCTTTACGTAATCTAACTGAGAACACAGTCTCTGCAATTCGCCTTCCTCGAAAACGTGATAGAATCTCAAAAATACGTTTTCTTCGTTATTGGGCGCGAGTTCAGCTTTTAATTTCCATGGCACTAGTAGATCTTGATGCTGAAATTGTGTTCGATTCAGATGGACCGGTAATGTAATATCTCCTGCTACGCTTACATTTTCTGTCGGCTGTTCCGGAACTACCATACCGTTTTCTTTTCTATTTTTCCTATCTTGTTTCAAGTAGCTGGTTTTCTGTTGATTTCTTTGCTGATCTATAGCCCACACGTATATAAGACAACGTCCGCCAACTTTCAATACCCGCGCCATTTCTTCGATAGCTTGTAATCGTCTTTCCTGAAATATTAAAACATTTTAAAGAATGTTTTGAATGAGTTTCAGGTAGCTGCGATGTTTATTAGGTACTGATTTTACTGTATAACCTACTTCATTTGCTAAATGGTGAATTACAGCTATACTAATGCAACCATCTGCTACATTATCGCGTATTGGAATATTTAAGCAATTGCATGAAAATACTTCAAATCCTCTTTGTCCGGCTACTTCGGCCAGTCCGAAACTCCTATCACATCCAACCTGTAAATAAAACGCGTTAATTAGTCTTAAATCTAATAAATACTTGCCAATGTATGGGGTATCTCGTAACTTGATAATTTTTTTCTAACGAATTACATTATTCGCTAAAGACTGTTTTGAAGAAAATAATTGACACAAGTTTTATAGTAACTAACAAGTTGGTTGTGTTCATTTTAATGAAATGTAATAAGTAGAGTTGCTCAATTTGCGCCAACAGCCAGTGGCGGGTGCATAAAAGTTTACACAAAATAAATGGTCAGAAATAAAATATAATACGTGCTCAAACACTTACCGTCTTAAGAGTCTTCCGTGAAATCACAAAGTGAATAATGTCTGTTAAATATTTGGAACATTAGATATGTTTCCACAGTTGTTTCGGCAAACCGAGTGCGGCGTGAGGAAAAAGTGTGTTTATATGCAGAAAACGAACGTTCTACTTCTAATGACGTTATATTTGCGTAATTAAAATAATCTTTGGAACAACTTAACGGTTGTGTTGACGCACCTTCACAAATTTGTCTTAATGTGCCAAAATTAGAACCTTTCTCTAAAACGCTTTCAAACCTTTCTAGAACACAAACATTTTTCGAAGGATTTTGTAATTGTTCTATTGTCTCCACTAGTCCGAAGTAATTGTTCTGAATAGCTTTTAAATCCGTTTTAACCTGACTATCTTGAAATTTCGACTGGCTTTCCTTGATAGCCGCAGCTTCCTTTGGATCGAATTGTAAAACCACGTTCCTAATATTCTCAAAATATTTATGATAATAAAACGCAGCCTGTAACCATGTTCCCCAACGTGTAAGAATAGGTTCTGGTGGCTCAGGCATATGGGAGCACAGTCTTTGAAATTTGCGAATACGTTTTGGGGATTTGACAAACATTGCTTTTGTATGCGCTATTAAAGCGTCTACCTCAGGATAACATTTTCTAATACTATCTGCCACATGACATGAAAGCATGAATTTTACACGCAATATGTAACAAGTTAGCACAATGTTTTTTAAGAGATCGGCCCACAGAAAGCATGTTTGCGGCACCATGACTCACAAACATCAACAGTTAGCTTGTTGAAAGTTAAAACTTTTCCAATGTATTTAACACTAACTTTGAAATTACTTCGGCAGTACATTGTTGTACTCGTCTGGAAGCTAATAGAATTGAAGGTGACGATTGATGTGGTTCCATTGTACGTACCATTACATTAACCACAGAATGTTTTTTACGATGTGTTGTTTCGTCTACACATAACCAGTTTTTTATCTTTCAACTCCGATTTAATTCTTTTTTCAACATGTTCATGAGCAGATGGCACAATTCTTTGTAACGATGCACTACTTGGTAATTTGCAGTCCGAATATTTATTCCAAAAGAAGACATATGCTTCCTTGTCTAGTAAATTAAACGGTAGATTACGTGCAATAAAGGTAACACATAAATTAAATTTAAATTTGTCATAGTGTCGGGTGCAATCTATTTTTGAAGAATGCTGTTTACTATTTATGTAGACAATCGCTTTTGGACCAACACATTAAAGGGATATTACAAACTACACATTGAATGTTAACGCCATCATAATTTAAGTCAGGCATTTCTGCTATAAATTCTGTAACTTTGTCCAACATCGGTCGCTTTCGCGACGTAGGCAACACTTTAAAAACAAACGTAGAACTACGAAATAGTATTTACGGCAGCGTACACGTATACACAACAGATCTGGTTGAGACTCGCAGTTATACTGAGGGTTGTATCGAACCTCCGCCACTGCCCGTTAACGTAAGTGAGCAACTCTAGTAATAAGAACACGGCAAAAACAATACCTAAGCACAAAAGCTGATAAAATCGAAAAAAAAAACTAACAAACGATGAAATTAGCATAAAAACAGGTAAAACTCGCGGCAACTGGTGACATATAACCGTCAGTCAACAGCTTTATTTAAAAAATGGCAGCATTCGTCAGAATAAACATGTTTATGATTACGACTGCGATTAGATGATTGGGTGTTACGCCGCCATTTTGCTTTAGGGACTTGTCAGCTGAGGTTTTTTTACATAAACACCTGTCATAACTTTCAAATGAAAATATGACTGACGGCAGTAAGCACAATTTTTCTACGTTTACAAACGACACGTAAACGACATGCAATCAAACTGTAGGTTAAAATCATTATACGCATGCGCATATTTTATCAAAATTTACTTACACTGAATACATTCGCAACGCATCCTAAATATTTCCCATTTCCGCATCCAACGTCGACCAAAATCGATCCTACCTGTAAGGAATGTAGAAATTTCAAAACGTTTGGCCACGGTTTACATCTGGTATCGCTAAAATGTAACGCTATGATGTCGTAGACGTCGTACACGTGCGTGGTCTCCAATTCCATAGCTTGTTTATTTTTGATAGAATTTGATTTTGATTTCAATTGCTTGGCATAAGAATCACAATGCTGAGTATATTGGCAATCGCATTCACTATGCCTGATCTTACGGAATGTGTAAGAAATTCTTGTACTTCTATGTATCACAGAAAGGTCATTTTGTGTCGGAATAATGTCCAGCTTTCTGGGGGTAATACCATGAATCCAAGCATATCTGCTTTCTAATGACATGATGGTAAGAGATCTTCGGGGTAAGACTACAGGAATACTTGTGTTTTCATTTTTAAAATTCATTACTACCGAAGAGCCTAACGACAAGGATATAATGGGGTCTTCGAAAGCGCTATGCGTATCTATATGTGGGGGAATACCCTGACCAGGTTTGTAACAATTAACAGTTAATTGATCTGGTTTAAATTCTATATCTCTTAGCCTTAACCTCTCCCACAGAAAATCACATTCCTGTGGTATTTTATCTTCCAACGGTTTATCCTTGTCAACATTATTAATATCATAGCGAAATTCATATCCAAAGTGCCTTACATGCCTGTGTTTCATCGAACCATTTTCCTGTTCATTAAAATTACACAATTCCATCAGGGTACTTTCTTCTGTTTCAGAGATAAAATCCTCAATAACAATTAAACCGGGAGGCATTTTATTTTGATAAATCGGTTCTGGGTTTGGTATACTTTCAACGTAGGATAAATACACAGGTTTATTATTTTGACCAATATTTAGCTTTCCATTTATGTTTTCGAAAGCTCTCAAAGCAGATTCAATATTTTTATATCGAATAAAACAGCAAGATTTACCAGGAACCATTGTAATATTGTCAATTGGACCATATTCTATGAAATTTTGATATACTGTTTCTTCTGATAAACCATTCACTAATCCAGCATTACAGATTGCAATACTCTATAATAGAAGATCAAATTGAAGATATCAATTGAATGTAGAACTATCTACGTTTTCATTGATTTTGTTAATAAAACTTTTGAGTGGTGTGTAAATAAGTAATTATTGTTATTTATTATCAATAAATAAAATAATACACGATGAAGATGTATTAGTTATATCATTTTGTAGATATTTAAAATAATTACATGATCAATTACTGAGTTAATATAACTTCAATATGGTCAAATAATGCTCCAAATAGCTGTGAATGATTAGGATTTTCATTAAAGTTTACTTTGTGCTATTCACATTTGCCGCCAAATTATTAATGGCGTTAGTCAATTTTTTTTATTACCTTCGAAGCCAGCAACGTGCACTTGATGCCTGTTTCTTTTTCAACAATATGTTGACACCTCTTCTGCTTCCTGTCACATTTCCTCGATAAACTCGACTTGCCACAATTATCCATTTTTATCTTCCACTTTCCAATTGTCTTCGTTTCTCTGAGAAAGAAAAGAAAAGAAGCAGCAGTAGATAACAGTAAATTAGATGATGCCGTTTTTATCGACAGGCCTATTAATTTCTGTTGGGTGAAAATGGCTGATGTTTTGAGTGCGGAAATTTGGAAAAATTGGGAAAAAACCGGTAAAAATGAATTGTAAGTTAAATGTTAGCGCAAATTTTTACAACAATCGAAACCACAACATACAGATAACTTATTTCTAACGTCGTTATTGTACATTTTTTGCAATAAAAGATTTATGTATCCTCTATACTATGGCATCATATGGTGTTTACTCTTTAAATTGATAACAAGAATTGGAGATGTGTTTATACATTTGTTGTAGAAACGATATTATACAGATTAATATGTAGGAAATATTAATGTTTCAGTGTAAAATCATGTATACAGATAATAAAAGATGAAAGTAAAAGTGTCGTATTTGATAAAGACCGTAAAGTAAATAATCTAACAAGCTATGTAAGCGATTTGATTATGCATGGAATTCATGGCTCACTGAAGAAGGAGACTGTAGTTACGACATTGCAAGAACTCGTTGTACGTATCGTTCGACAAATAATATCTTTTATTAAATTTTGGTGTTATATAGGATCATAATTTTGTTTTAGACGTTACATAATGATATACCATCAATAATCTTGGATATCTTAAATATTGCCGATGCGGAAACTTCAGTGTTTGATGGTCAGAATGACGATTCAAAGGAAAGAAGTAATTTTTGCTATATCGTTAAAGAATGCGAAAAGGTATACGAGTAATGTTTTTTTTTTTATATCTACTCACATAATTTTACTTCTAGTTTTTATCTGACAAATTACTTAAGGAACGTTTGGAATTAGATACTTTATTAGAAGTAGGCATTTTGAAGAATAGAAATTTCTACACAAAATTTATTAAAGTGAAAACAAAATTATAGTAAGTATTTTCTTCATGTTTAGTCAAAATTTCTTGCACAAATATGAATGTGAATACGTACAATCACACACAGTTGTATGTGACTAGTTTGTTTGTGCTAGATAGCTTGTATCGGGGACTGCTTTTACGTTGAAGTTTAAACAGTAAAAGTTTTGAACAATACGTACAATTTAGAATTAAAATCTTGATATTATTGATCTAATAACATTTTAAACATTTCAGCTACAAACAAAGAAAATTTAATTTGTTCCGTGAGGAAAGCGAAGGCTTCGCGAAACTCGTAACAGAACTAAATCAAGATTTCGGGGAAAATATCACCCATAAACATTTACTAGATATCGTACAGTCACTAATAGGTAAAACTTTTATCATGTATATAACGATCTTACCACTAATATTGCATTTTGTTATTAGGATGTTTTAATTTGGATCCAAATAGGGTTCTCGATATAATTCTAGAAAGTTTTGAGAACAAAGCGAAAGATGCTAGGTTATTCATACCATTAATACAGTCGTACATGAACGATCCAAAGATTATATGCGAAGTCTTAGGATCGAAATATATTTTTTACAGAAATAATAATGAAGTCGTGCCGCATTCATTGTATATATTAACTGCACAACTCTTGCAGCATACTATCATATCTCTAGATGATATTTACATTTGGGTAAGCACGGTAAAACCAGCTTAAAGACCGAGTGATTATAAACCATGTTATAGCTAACACCAGATGATAAAGTTATGCAGAAAGAATGCGAGAAGGATATGAGAGATGCTAAGGAATACCTTAGAAAACTGCAGATTATTTCAATAAATAATAAGGATAAAGAAGAGCCCCCTGAAGAAAAGGAAAATACCTCAGAGAAATATGCATTTAATCAGAAGTTTGGGCTTTGTGAAGCTTTGCTAGAAATTGGAGATTGGAATAATACGCAAGTGCTCATGAAACGATTACCAGATCATTATCTTATGGAACAAGAACCGATTGCGTTAGCGCTGTGTAAACTGTTACATTGTATCTTGGAACCTGTTTACAGAGAGTAAGTTTTTTTATTGTTTAAATTTATTCAACGCAGTTTTGATTACAATTATCGATTTCGTATCTCTACGTTTTATAATTGGGTTTACCCACGGCTTTGTTCACAATTCCCATGTGCCCTAAATGCGCCTATTTACTGGATCTTTGTCAAAACGTCGTTCCATTGCTTAAAACCATTTTAACGCAAGGTGTCGCGATTCCACTAGATGAGGTTGTTGCAGTTCTCCTGGTGTGAAGAACAAATGCCGCTAGTCGTCTGCTTCAGTGTCTTCCTTGTGAAAAAAGGAAGACCAATTAAAGGGTTTCTTACAGAAACAGCCATAGTCACATTTTTACAATTTTGAGAAATCAGAAAAAAATTTATTTCACTGCAATACATCGCTTGAGTAATCGGGTGCTCTAAATCTGTGGCACTGAAACAGTTCACTAAAACCCTTACCACGATCCTTAACTCGTACTGGACGCACGTTTCGATAGCCAAGCTATCATCATCAGCAGTAAAACTGAATTCGAGTTAAGTATTCTAGTAAGAGTTTCAGTGAACTGTTTCACATCGTTTGAGGTTTTATTTATGGTTCGATGTCGGTAGCTTAATATTAGTAAATTCATCTGCAGCTGTTTTTTCTTTAACCGAATTACTCTGTTTGTGTGGGTGGCTAGTTTTTAAGGAGAAGACGCAGTACTTTAGTTGTTTTTATAGAAATAGTCAAAAGTACAGATATACGAGGTAGGCGCCACAAATTCTCGGCCTGACAGGCTTATACAAGTTCGAGGGTGTTCAAACTCAGTTGCGTCATAGTTGCACATGTGCGAGGCTTACACTATATCGCTATATATATTACGGCTCGAAGAGTAGTAGTTTTTAGTAGCCAGCCAGACAACGTGACTAGTGCATGCAAATGTCTCAAGTAACGGTCATTAAATTTTTAACAAAAGAAGGGCGTATGCCTAATCTTATTAAATAACGTTTAGACGGCGTTTATGGTGATTTATTTCCTTTATATTCCACTGTAAAAAAATGGGCAAAATGTTTCCGTTTGGGGCAAGAATCCCGAGAAGATAATGAGCGCCCCGGTCGGCCAATTGAACTGATAACACCTCAAAACATTTTAATTGTTGAAGAAATGGTATTAGCTGTCAACAGCACATAATATGCATAAATTGGGGGGCAATATTCGTGCAAAACGTTAGGGAAAATTGAAACATCCACCGTATAGTCCTGACATGGCTCCAAATGAGTATTATTTATTTTCTTATTTAAAAAAGGCCTTAGGGGACGTCGCTTTAAGGACGATAGTGAATTGCAAACAGCTGTAAAAATGTTAAGGGAAAAACTTTAGATTATTTTTATAAGGGTATAGAATTATTAATTGATCGTTGTAATAAATGTATTAAAGTTAGGGGAGCTTAAACCGAAAAATAAAAATTGTTATATTTTACCAAATTTATTTTTTCTATATCGGACCAAGAATTGATGGCGCCTGCCTCGTAACTGGAACTACCAGTTCTATTTATTCTCAAATAACGATACAAAGATTAAATGACATAGTTTGGTATCAAGTTGTGAAACAAGAGAACAATATAAACACAAAGAATACCTAAATATATGGCGTTTTTTTTAAAACAAACTTGTTTTCACCACCATCAGTGTCCTAGAATATTTGATTGACATTTAAATTTGCAACTGGCAGTAAGTTCTTCCTGTTTTCGTTTAATTCCCCTCCCCAAAAGACCATTTTCACCTTTTTTCAATTTGTACGCAAATGGTTAATTTTTCGAAGGGAACTCTTATTACAAAAAATATTCCTTGTGAAATCCTGCATAAAAAAGGTGCATGTTTTAAGTAAGACCAACCGTTTTCGAGATATTGGAGTTGCAGGAAGGTTAAAGTTCTATTAAAGTATGATTCTAGCAACTTTCCTGGTTGTGGTAGGTACGTGGAAAGGCATTAAAGAAAGTTAAGGGCGATTGATGAAGCGTGTTTTTTAATGAAGATACAAAGTGTGTCGAATCTCAGTTGTTTTTTTCTGGGTAACCTCAGTAATAAAGAAAAGTTTGTTGCACAACTTGCACAAAAGCTGGAGAGTGTTGGTATTGAAACCTGTATTGCGAAAGATGATGCAGATGATATTGTTAAAAAAGCAATGAATGCCTCACAATTATACTAGCAAGTTGTTATTGTCGATCAAAATGTTGATCTTCTCACGCTACTCAAAGCCCTTGCTCCAGAAAATAAAGACATTCTCGTGATGAAGGGAGGTGAAGGAAACGTCAAGACCAGGTGTTATAGTTCCATAGACATACGTAACTACATACTCATCCATGACTGCAAGCAATCGATCCTATTTCTTCATGCAGCAAGTGGTTGTAACACCACTTCAGCTATGTTTTCAAAATGGAAGTTACAGGCTTTCCAATTATTTAACCGATCCCAGCATCTTCATGCTATTCCCCGAGTATTTAACGATTCAAGCTCAACTCCTAACGCCATTGAAAAAGCAGGAGAAAAATTCATCTTCTGTGTATACAAAAACTAGTGGGAATAAAACATTCAATGATCACAAATTTCAATGTTTTAATCTACTTGCGGGTCAGGCAAGCAATGTTCCTCCGCTCCTACAACGTATATCTGCAAATCTAGATGTGGTTGAAGAACAGCTTGGACCCCAGAAACTGGGGATGGAGGGAATCAAACTCATCCCTCTCTCCAATTCCCATAAAACGAGCACCGGCTTCGGGAAAGATATTACTCCTAATCTTATACGGCTGCACTCAAGGTTGCGGAAGAAAATGCAAGTGTACGAAGGCTGACTTACGGTGCACTGCAATGTTTAAAAGCTGTCGAGGTCAAAGCTGCACTTGTACGCCTACCCATTGATTTGGCGGAAGATTTTAAGGAAGATTTTCTATAAATAGTTATGATTATTGTTCAATAGATATTGTGGTATTGTGTTTGTGTAGGTGTTGTACATAAGATAATCGTGAATGCACTATAATGATAGTAATTCTTGAATAATCCTACAATTATTGTGATGATGAATGATTTTGATTCCCACGTAGATGTAAAGGTAGATAATATTGCACACATAAATTTGTACAAATAAATGATATACATCTTATTTTATAGACATTATTATACCCAACTTTTAAATGAACTATTTCCGTTTTAATTTCAAGTTTTAAACATAGACTATGTTCCAAGAAAGGCCGAATGTATAACCGAAGTTAATAAGCCGTAGCTGATATGCGTTTGAATTATTTTTATAGGTTGAAACGGAAAACAGATATGTGTGTATATGCTTTTATATAAATATTCCTGCAGTTAATCTTCGCTCCTCGTATATCGGTTTCCAATTTACGCAAAACGCCAAACTCTACCAATAACTTCTTCCTTCTATTTCAGAAATTGGAAGATAGGAACCAAGATTAAAGGAAAACCGATTAAACCTCACAATAATTCGCTAAGTCCGGAACCAGCCCGTACCTTCATGGAACTACGTGATATCGCCATTCCAATGCTACTAGCCCTCGGCCCGTCGTTACGTTACGACTCCGTCTTGATGTATAAGGTCATACGATTAGCGAAATTAGCTCTAGCATCGTACGGCATCGAAAACCATCGCTCACTTATACCCGCCAGTGATAATTTGTACTACGATATTATAACGCTCTTAGATGTGACGGTATTACCTTCCCTTTCCTATATGGATTGCAATTGTTCGATTGCCGAAGAGATATGGAGCTTAATGAAACTCTATCCCTACACTAGTCGATATTGTCTTTATAGTCGATGGAAGAATGAGACGTATTCTCTTTATCCGGAGTTGTTGAGGAAACGTGGCGATGCCGAGAAACAGATAAAGAATATAATGAAACGCGTCAGCAAAGAGAATATAAAACCAGTTGGGAGATTAATTGGGAAACTCACTCATAGTTCACCTGGTTTTCTCTTTGATTACATCCTTCTACAAATACAAGTGTACGATAACTTAATCCATCCAGTTGTAGATTCCTTAAAGTACCTCACGAGTTTATCCTACGATGTCTTAGGATTTTGTCTAATCGAATCCTTAGCTAATGCTGATAAAAAGAGGTTCAAACACGATAGCACGTCGATTTCTAGTTGGTTGCAAAGTTTGTCGAGTTTCTGTGGAGCCGTTTTCAAGAAATACAACATCGAATTGACTGGATTGCTGCAATACGTTGCTAATCAATTGAAGGCACAAAAAAGGTAAGAGTCAGCGGAAGAAGCTTATTAACTTTATTAAATGACCATAAAGTAACAATACAATGCGAATGTCAATATCTCAAACGTACAGTTTGTGCGTTATAGGATGGCGAATACTTCAGATGCGCGGTGGAAATACAAGACTTTATTTTATAGTCGTTTTTTTATTATGCTAAAATAATTTAAAAAATAAGTCGAGCTACGCCACTACATGTTGCATTGAAACTTGAATTTTCCCGAACGATGTCCGACAGTACCTTCGGACAGCGCCGGAACTCGCCATCCTACAACGCGAGACCTGTACGTACAGAATTACTAAGACTGCTAATATTCATGTATTAGTTATATTAAGAAGTTACACCCAATAAATTTGTTCGGTTACAAAATGGCGGCAATTCAAACTGTAATATAACAGATGCGATACCAGATTTTAAAGTAATTATCGACCATAAAAACTGTATTTTGTTCAGCACTATAATGAAGGTATAAATCGGCAAACCAAATTTTTTGAACATTTAGTGATTTTAAGGTTGTTTTACATTGTGCTTCGTTGAGTTGTAGGTTCGAGTCCTACCGGTGTCTTGGGTTTTTTTATGATATTAATTAAATTTAATTACGTCGGTAAAAATTAAGAAAAAATTGATTTTTTTGTAGTAACGTTTTTACTTAAAGTATTTTTGAAAATTATAATTTTCCTTGGATAACCGTTGATCCTTGCATAGCCCTCGTGGTGTAGTGGTTAGCACGCCTACTCGGTAAGCGGGAGATGTGACGTTCGATCCCTCGCCGTGGACATTATTTTCAGTAATTAATTCCGTCGAAAATTCCAGGGAAAATTATAGATAGACATAATATACTGACGGAAAAATATATTGATTAATTAAAGTATTTATATTTGAAGTAATTTAATATCGTGCCCCTATTGATTATCAAAATAGTAATAGAACAATCTTCCCTCCTCGCTCTCTCGCCGTACATGCGAGAGAGCGTGGAGGAGACTGAGGGCAATTCCAAGCAATTCGATACGGGACGTGCTAGTACACTTCGAACAATGTCGGGATGTAGACCTATTGTGTGAAGAGCGCACGTAATAATTTGAAGTCGTAGTCGCCTGGAAATGAGAGTTTCGCATATTTATTTTTTTGTTGCTACGAAGCTTAGACAAAATTAATAAGAAATTCTAACGACGAAAATAAAAAGAAAAGAAAAATAAATACTCTAGAAATTCTCTCTAAGATCGTCCGCACATACTGCAGTTTACCTCGTAACTAACCACATCGGTAACCTTGAGCCATTTACTGTCGCTAACTCCTCCGCTTGAGAGCGAGGAGGGGATAGCGATATGGTTAATTTCGCATTTTCCCAATCGGTATGTATATACTTCTTTGAGAAAAGTGTTTGTAAGTTATTGCAGACTCTACGTCGGTAGAACAGCTCTTAGGTAAAAGTCGAATATAATTTCAACGCTGCAAAACCCAAAATTTATCTACGTGCATTTTATTTTCTGATTTTTCTCCTTAAAATTTAATTTTTCTTTTCTGCTAGTTCGAAGTAGATCATGTAGCACCAAGTGTATGGTTGATTTTTGTCATCAAGATGTTCATTTAATGATTTAGAAAGTCATTGTTTATGTCCTGATATTACAATATGTAGTAATATGTATAAATCAACAAAACAAATTGATTAAAAATGCAAGTAAAATATAAATTTCATGGATATATAAACAATTAAATTTTTCCTAATTAAAAAGAATGATATGAAAAATGTTAAGAATGAATTTGAAACAACCTATTTTGAAGCTAGTGAATGTTAATTTTTGTTAAAAAAATATACAATTGAATATTCCATATATTGTATTTACATTATTATATTATATTTGTTTTTCTAGCTTGGATCTGTTGATTTTAAAAGAAATTGTGCAGAAAATGGCCGGGGTGGAAGCTGCTGAAGACTTAACTGTAGAACAGTTGAATGCAATGGCTGGTGGAGAACTATTGAAAGCCGAAGTGAGTATTATTTTGTATACAGTGTTACGTAAAAGCTTTACGTCATGCTATGAGTTGTTACGAGGGTACCGTCTAAAGTTTTGATAGACGACGACTAAATGGCGCTATTGAGTTTTTACATTACTATTTTCGTAAAATTTGACATTTGTTATTGTTAAAGCAGTGACAGCACAGAAAACGACCGAGTACTTTGTTTACAGTGAGCGATTAACTCTTTCTAGCTTAGCGGTGCACTCATTGCGCTATCTATTTCGAGGAACGTTCAGTAATTAACAAGACGAATGGCTATGGAAAGAAAAACAATTTATTCAATGACAATGAAATTTACACTACTTTTCAATGTAGTCTCCGCCAACATTTAAGCACTTCTCCCATCGCTTTGTGAACTTTCTAATTCCAGTGCCGAAGAATTCTTGACCTTGGTGTCCGAGCCACTTGCGTACAGCTTGTTTGACCGCTTCGTAGTCTACCAACTTGGTGCCGCGTGCAAACTTTGAGCGGATAGAACCGATGAAAATCGGACAGTACAAGGTCGGGACTGTAAAGAGTATGTGGCAGCACCACCCAACCCAAATTTTCGATCATCTCTCGCGTTTTCTGGGCAATATGGGGGCGAGCGTTATCGTGCAGCAGAATCACACCTTTTGAGTGAGCGGCCTGGCGTTTTCACACAGTTTCAATGCTAACATTACACAAATCAGCTATTGTCACAAATTAGGCCTTGAGGGTCCCAGAAGACCGTTAACATCACTTTACCGACAGACGCGCATTCAATACTTTGCCGTTTGGATTCAGGTTCATGGTGGTGAATCCACGTTTCATTGCAGGTTATAACACGGTCTAGAAAGTCATTACCTTCCGTTAAAAACCGTCGTTTGAGCTCAGAACAAATGCGAATACGGGTGTCTTTATGGACTTGAGCCAATTGCCTTGGAACCCATCTCGAACACGTTTTGCGATAATTCAGCTTGTCATGAATGATGATTGAATATACAGTTCTAACACTAACATTACACAAATCAGCTATTGTCACATTTTTTATACGCCTGTCATTGAGAATGTCATTTATGCGATTTTGTAGCGCGTAGGTCGACACTAATCGGTCGTCCGGAGCGATGAATATCAGTGACACTTGTTCTGCCCGATTTAAACTGTTCAATCCACTTATACACGTTTCCGTGGCTTAAACACTTTTCACCATACTGTTTCAACATTCTCGAATTCATTTCGGCCGGCTTGACATCTTCGGATAGCAAAAACCTTATCATTGAACCTCTTCCACCGTACACGTTTCGAAATGAGCCGACATTTTGAAATTAACAAAAGAGGTTATGTTTGCTTTTATTTGTTTCAAACAGCTAACTTAATTTGTCCCCAAGGTTGCCAGCTTGACCCACAGAAAGTTTCATCTAATAATATTCAGTAATTTTTCCGCAAATGCTGTTTGTCTCGTTAATTACTGATCGTCCCTCGTATGTTGCATTTGTGTTACAGTGGTACCCCACCTGTACCACTTATAAATGTACCAAATGCATCTAATTGTATCACTTTATAAGACACAAGCTTTGAGGAAGGAGTGATAGTCAGCATCGGTGAACCCCACAGTATTTGAAATATGTATATCTTCATTTTACTTATATGATTCTTATATCAACAGTAAGATGTTTCGAACAGATTTAGTTGGTTCTTGAGAAATATTTACTTCAACAATAATAGTGGATGCTCCCGAGAACTCACTCAGAATACGATCAACCATATAAATTGAGGCCTTTTCTAAATATTGCACTTAAACCTTTTCAAATTTCCAAATTCAAAACATTTTTAAATTAATTAAATTAATTTTACAGAAAATATTTCTGTTGGCAAGTTGATGATGAAATTTAAAGGTAGAAGCGCCTTGAAGCAGTATTAATAGAGCTATGAAGATAACCTGTGTGTTCTAGCTGTTTAAGGGGTTACCTCCAGTCACGACCTTCGATCGGAGGTCATTTTTGAAATTTTTTTCTCGCAAAATACACGGACACCGATTTTTATTACCTTAAAAGGCTGTCGAATCCTTCAAAATCCATGTTTTGCAGAATTGGTTCGAAAGCATGCAAAAGTGTGTACATCTTAATAGCGAATATTTTGAAAAACATTAAAATGATTTGTACCACCTTTAATTCTATCATTGTTTTTGTAAAAACTTAGAAGGTATCCCTCTTATATTGTCTCTGTACTAACTTGATCATTTTTTAATGTAAACAGGCTGGATATTTTAGTCAAGTAAGAAACACTAAAAAGTCATCCTTAAGGTTAAAAGAAGCCATGGCCGATCAAAATCTAGCGGTAACGATGTGTTTACTCATGGCACAACAAAAATATTGCGTCGTATACCGAGAGACTCAAAAAAGTCATATAAAATTGGTGGGAAAGCTATCCGACCAATGCCAAGATACATTAGTGCAATTTGGAACATTTTTGGGATCGACTCTATCCATGGATGAGTATATCAACAAATTGCCTTCGATACAAAGCATGTTGCTCGATTATCACATTCCAAATGAGGTTGCTTTCTTCTTAGCAAGGCCAATGTTTAATCATGCTATAAATGTAAGTATACAATTTCCTCTTTTTTCAGTTTCTTTTAATGGCAATATTCTTTTTGATAATAGATTAAATACGATCAATTAAGAAAAGCGGATCCGAATTATAAAAAGATGTCCTCCTCCGCGAAACAACAAAAATACTTCGAGGCCGTCACCGAAATCATGTCACCCGTGCACAAATCCGTAGTTCCACTCCATTTTCCGAAAGTCTGGGAGGATATTTCCCCGCAATTCTTGACGACGTTCTGGTCGTTAACCATGTATGACCTCTACGTACCCGAAGAAACATATCAGCAGGCCGTAAATAAAGTGAAACAGCAATCGTTGAACGCTGTCGATGCTAATACGAGTAAAGCCAAGAAAGAACAGGAAAGGTACGTTACGTTAATGGAGAAGCTTCAAGATGAGAAGAGAAAGCAGTACGAGCATGTGGAGAAGGTCCTTTATAGATTGAAACAGGAGAAGGATACGTGGTTCCTGTCTAGATCGGCAAAATCTGCGAAGAATGAAACCATTACGCGATTCTTACAACTTTGCATATTTCCTCGGTGCACCTTCACTGCTGTCGACGCTGTCTACTGCGCTAAATTTGTACAAACGATACACATGCTAAAGACTGCGAATTTTTCTACGTTACTGTGTTATGATAGGGTAAGCTTTCAATAAGTTTCGTGATATTGGAAATAAATGTTATAATAATAGGGTACAAGAGCAATTTTTTCAAATTGGGTAGTATGAAAAGCCATTTAATGCAGTGAATAAAAGTTAAATCAAAATCGTTTCAAACTCATTTGCATTAAAAAAAAAAATAACCGTTAAAACATCCGTGACGACATAATATTTATTTACACATTTCTGACAAGAAACGTAACCCGAATTTTTGATTGATATCAAATTCCACTAAATCGGAAGGAGCAAATTTTGTTTTCAGGCTGTTGTTGCAAGGGAGTTCTCCTGATCTTTTTCCGTTTTTCCATTTGTGTCTCATTCTGAGCACGCATATTGTTTTCTATTGTTATAAACAAAACCCTTCACAAACTAGCACGTGGGACAAGCGTCAGACTAATAGAGGTTATGTTTCTGTTAAAAACTGCACTTTTAAACCAACGAATCAAAAACATCGTTTTGTTTCATAACGTTGCTGCAAGAAACAGCATTTTGAAACAAAACATGAACTTAAGTGCTTCTTTTATATGGGAAAATATTCGTTTTGTTCCATAGCGTTCTGTTGTCTGGATTCCTTGTTAGGAAAAGCACTTAACGCCATCTTTATTAGCAAGACCGAACTCGGATCAAAAACTGCGTTTTGAATCAAAGCTCTTCATTGAGATTCAGAGCTATAATATGATGGATTCTTCGACTAACAGTGTTGTTGGACAAAGGTACCTTTGAAATTAATTTTCCCGCAGATTCTCCCAGAATATTATCAACCATGTCAAGAGCAGCCGGTAGAATAAGCTCTTCTGCTATGGTGTGAGGTTTTTTTGTGTTTTCCTACTCCGTTTCTTTGCTACCTCACCACTTGAACTGCCGATCACTCTCACTTGAATTGTCAACTTGCTTATTAAATAAAAATCTTTCCATTTTCCAACGATTTTACGAAAACACAAAGGGACACATTGAAACAAAGCGAGCGATCCTCTGGTAGCGGGCGTCTTAAAACCGTTTACTTCTCTTCTCAGATGTTTACTCTTCGATTATTTAGGAACTGAACTGGTTCGCCGAAGTGGTGCCGTATTTATATTCGCGAAACTTCGGTAGTATGTATATATATATAAGTCTACACAAAAGTGCTATAAACTTCACAGAAAGTTCCATACTTTTCTGGAATATTCTATGTGTTTCGATAATGTTCCATATCTTCCTAGAAAGTTCTACAAGCTACAGGAACGATCTAGTCTAGGTGTTCTAGAAAGTTCCATTAGCTTCGAAGTCGTTTGGAAATGTTCATTCTAGAATGTTCCAGGCCGCTATGTCTGCCCGCGTTCGCAGGTGTGCTTCGCGGCACCCCTGTTTACTCCCGACGGGGCGCCGCGGCGCACACTTAGGGAACTCCTTGTGTGCAGAGTAAACTGAGAAGTTTGTTTGTATTTACTTTACTACACGTATATTTTACTTAGATTAATTCAACCTTTCATTTAAGCTATTTTGCGACGTCACCTATTCCGTAACGTCTTGCACCGAGAACGAAGCAATGCGGTACGGAAGATTCCTATACACCATGCTGGAAACTGTAATGCGCTGGCACAAATCCAAAGAAGTTTTCGAAAAGGAATGCGGCAATTACCCCGGCTTCGTAACCAAATTCAGGATTAGCAACCAGTTTTGCGACAATCTGGACCACGTGGGATACGAGAACTACCGTCACGTCTGCCACAAGTGGCACTACAAGCTGGCGAAGGCGATGATTATCTGCCTGGAATCGAAAGATTACGTGCAGATCAGGAACGCTTTGATTATACTCATCAAGATCATACCTTTCTTCCCCGTTCTCCAGAAGCTAAGCCAGATCATCGAGAAGAGGATTGAAAAGCTGAGGGACGAGGAGAAGAATAAGAGGCAGGATCTATTTACGTTAGCGACGAGTTACTTAGGTCAGTTGAAGCAGAGGATGACTAGCGGTCATATAATGCAAGAGAGCGAATTCCATCAAAATGTCGATAAAGAAAAGGTAAACAAACGTTTCTCAATTTTTTAATAAACTATTCCAGGGGTTCCCAAACTTTATCAGTCCGCGGCGCACTTAGATTAAACGGGAACGATCTAGTCTAGATGTTCTAGAAAGTTCCATTAGTTTCGAAGCCGTTTCGAAATCTTCATTCTAGAATGTTCCAGACCCCTATGTCTGCCCGCGCACACAGGAGTGTCTCGCGGTGCCCCTGTTTACTCTCCGGCGCCCCGGGGCGCCGCAGCGCACACTTAGGGAACTCCTGAACTATTCACTTACAATAAGTTCAAGTAGTGATTTATACATTGATTGTTTTCCTGATTAATTTTACCTCTTTATGTTCAGGTTTCAAAATCAAACGACAAGAACCAAGACGCCAACTCCAACAAACAAAACGGTGAAACGAAAGGTATTTCTAACGATCTATTTAAATTAACCGCGTTGAATGGATATTTTTCACTGCAGATCGCTTAGATACCAACAAAGATGTAAAGGACAAAGAAAAATCCGAAAGGAAAATCAATAGACAGTCTACCGAAGATACAAAGGCTGGTTCAAAAAGCCAAAATACCTCTCAAAATTCCGACAATACGTGAGTATTGAATTTATGCGATTTGGCGTTAAACGAGAATTAATCAATTTATTTTTAGAATCCAAGATAAATTCGACAAAGACAAAACGCCAAAGGAAGAAAAGGATAAGTACAATAGAAAAGATGATAAGCGAGATGAACCGGATAGAGATAGAGAAAGAGAACGCGAAAAACGTAGAGAAAGAAAAGAGGAAAAGATGATCAAAGAAGAAAAACAATACAGGGTACGTATTTTCATATCGATTAAGAGTGAAATTTGATCGAGATTGGTCTTATAGGAGGATCGATATATCGAAATGGTTAGTCCGAAAGAAGAACCTCGTTACTCCAATGAACGTAGTCAAGCCGAACGTTATTATGAGGAGAGAAGTCATTATTTCCGTGAAGTTAGAGACGATAGAGATGTCACTCTGAATACCAATAACAGTTCCGGGGGTATGACAAGGCACAGTCAGGAACCCACCGAACCCGACAGAGGTGCGTTTCATATATTACAAATCGCTTTCTTAAAGTCATAATTAGAGTAACCTAAACTTGCGGACTCGCATAGGCGTCGGTATTACGGGTTAATATAAGAATACGAAAAATTCATAAATAAACTAAACCGGTAGAGAAGCAGGCATGTAGTGTCGACCTTGAATATAAATCATGTTAAACCGCGCTGAGAGAGATTTCGTTTTAGTACCGGTTGAGCTGTTGCAGAGATTAGTCGAACGGTCAAGGTTATGTACTTACGTATCGCTTTTGAAAATATAGCTGGTGTTTTTTGTGTGTTGTAGTATTATACCAAGTACATAATTAGTGTATCGTTTCATATAGAACTAATATTTACATACCTAAGAAAACAATGCCTCGTAATAGATTTGCTATTGATGTACATAAGTATGTGTCACTTTTTCCCCATTTAAAATATGACGGTAGTGCAGTTTTTTGCTTAATATGCAATGTTCGTTTGGCTGCATTGGACAGAACTGATTGCCAGAGGCATGTCAATGGTATTAAGCATATGAGAAATGCAAGAACTGAAATACCTTATACACTATTCCTCATACATTTATTAATTATGTCTACCTCTTGTAATCTTCCGTTGTCGTTGGTGAAAAAAGCAGCTTTTAAAACGTTTTGGCGACAATACGTTCCAAAGTACCCATTACCCTCACAAACACAATTACAGAATCATTTGCCGCGAATGAAAGAGATGCTAGAAAATGTGTGTAAACGTGATTTGTGTTCCAAAAAAATATGGATTACCGTGGATGAGACGACCGATATAAAGAAAAACAGTATTGTGAATGTAATAGCTCGCGTTTTATCTAGCGAGAACACAGCATCTCGATATTTGTTAGCTTGCAAACGTGTTCAACAATGTACCGCGGAAAATATTCAAAAAGTGATAATGAACGCTTTGAAAAAATTTAAAATTGCCCAAGATCAAGTTGTGATGATTGTGACAGATAGTGCAGCAACGATGTTAAGTATTGGGCGATCCTTAAAACATATATTTCCTAACTTAATACATATAACCTGCGTGCTGCATGCTTTGCATTTAGTTGGTGAAGTTGTTCGACAACATTATGGAAACGTTGATCGGATGATTGGAAGTACTAAACCAGTGTTTCGTAAATCTCCTAAACGTTTAAAAGAATTTCGTAAATTTTGTCCAGGTATTCCAGAACCTCCTGAACCAATTTTAACGCGATGGGGTACTTGATCCATTTTCAACAAATTCAATCAGTTATAATGCGATTTAATCGGAATGAATCCAAAGCAATTAGAGAAAGTCAAAGAGAATTTCAAATTCCTCAACTTTTAGAAGATTTAACAACAATATGTAACAATTATACAGTATTACTAGATGCCATCAGAAAACTACAATGTACTGAATTGTCATTGCAGGAATCATTAGACATAGTGGAGATTGTAAAAAATAAATTACACACATTAAGTGATACGCCAGGATTATGCGCTAGTCAAAAGTTGGCAGATGTTTTAAGGAAAAATCCCGATTTGAATACTTTAGAGGCCATTTATAATAAGTGTAAGAATAGTGAACTTTTAAGTGATTTTGAAAAACAGTTTCTACATGCAAATGTAACTTCCTTAGATGTGGAGAGATCGTTTTCTATGTATAAGAATATTTTTTCTTGTCGACGCACAAGGTTTAAAGAAGTAACTGTGGAAACATATGCAATGATGCAAGTTTACAGTAGTTCACATCCTGATGCCTCTAATTTGTTGAATAATTAGCAAGTAAGTTTATTTATGAATTTTTCGTATTCTTATATTAACCCGTAATACCGACGCCTATGCGAGTCCGCAAGTTTTGGTTACTCTAGTTATAAAGCATGACTATACACTAACAGCGGTAGCGGACGATTGACTTAACCGATTTAGGAATTGCAAATTTACCTTACTTTTTTCAATACCGGTAATTCGATAAATTTTTTTTTCCTATTCCAACGTGTTTTAGAATCCATTATTAACGCTACAAAAGCAATACTTCAAGTGCGGTTTTTAAAGAGCGCTGACAATTGTAAAAAAACAAACACGAGTTTTTTTCTTTACTTACCATCTGCGTGATATATTAAATAAACTAAGATGTAAAATAAAGTATTTTCGTTTAAGTAACGTAAGACTTTTACTAAATGCTTTGAAAATCTAAAAAATAATTATTTCTATACTTATTCTGTTTGTATATGTATTTAATATTCTTTCCAATTACCGGTAAAAGATCGCAAATTACCGATAAACATTTTGAAAGAATTTTCGCAATTTACTGGTAAATCGGCATACCTATTGCAATCCCTAAACCGATCCATTTCAAACAAGAATCGACCTGCAACCAAGCTCACTACTTACCCGCTGATTTACATTAACGAGGTACTACATTACCACATTACCAGTTCATTCATAAAAATATTAGTACACTTACTTCTGAGACAAACCTCGTAGAATGTGTAAGATGGTGTGGTGTTGTCCCAAAATTTATTGAAGGTAAACGCTACATTGAGTCAAAAGGTCATATACAAGACGCTCCATTTAAAAGAACATAATTTATATCAACTTTTCTAACTTGAAATAAACCTAGTCTTACTAAAAGTACAAGTAACGCTTACGCTGTTGTTACATTGGTTACTTGCTTTATATTACGAGCGTTTTTAAATGAGTACTAATATTTTTACTACAATTTTTTACATACGACATACTGTAATGTTGAAAATGCCGCTTGTAAGATCGTTGTCATTAACCCCTCGAAGAATGACGTTCATCCGCTTACGCTCTGGCAACAATTGTCGGAATAAAATATTTTAAATCGCATTTAACATTCTAATATGAGCTTTCTTTATTCAACAGACGCAAAAAGAAGAAAAGTGGATGGTTCCTCCACGAAGGTTAGTATCGGAGTGAGATAGCATCGGTGCAGATTTCAGGGTTCATGAGTCTGATGTTGTTCTGTCTGCTCCGGAAATTACTGATGGGAGATTGGGCTGAAAACGTTGCGATTGAAAATTAAATAAATAATTTGAGAGCGAGTTAATTAGTGTGTCAGTGTGAAAAAGAAAATATGTGAAAAAACTTCGGTGTTAAATCGGACGAATTATCTTCCTTCCCGCTGAAAAAATCTTTCTTTATCCCCCCGATTTTCGTTTCCTCCCTAATCGACATCGGATCTCTGCTTCAACCCTAACAGAAGAAGACAGAAGAGAAATCTTCGACGATTGAACATGTTCCTGCTTGAATCGACTTGAAATAATGAAATAGATTAATGCAGAATGTTAAAGAAAAGGAAATTAACGATGCGATGGTTAATGACACAAAACATCAACCATTTTTTACTTTTAACCCGTAACGAATTATCATATATTGTATCTTATGCGAAAATATCTCACCTGGAGGCCCTGAGCGTATAAAACGCAATTTTCTACTCAATTTAATCCAATTTACCAATGAGAGATGGAAATTAACGACAATAATGTAAATAATTCTCGTACCAAGAAGACAATCAATTGCCTTACTGCTGATTATTCGAAAAGAAGACGAAAATTGTCGTATTTTATCAATTTTTATTCCAAAACGTTGAAATTGGACCGAAAATCATACCTATTCTATAAGGATGAACGAAACCCGAATTTTATTTGGAATCTCGCACGTAACAAAGGATCTTCGTGGCTTTACCTCTGACGTTGCTTCGATGACACCCACAGGAAACAAGAAGATACCTTCCTAGGTCGGTTAATTCATGGTTCAATCCAATGCGGTTTTAAAAAGAAGTGTTGTGCTTGTTTTTCTCTAAAAAATGAACTCTTATGTGCCCCCTCCTTTATCGAAGATAACAACAAATGAACTCAGCCCAATCTTCCACGCTCTGGTGTTACTTTTTTGTGATGATGGTGACTGTACTACGGTAAGTATGGAAAGTAGTTAGATAAGCGACGTCCACAAAAAAAAAAAATAAAGAAAAAAGACATCGGTAATCATTTTGATTGGTTTATCTTTTTCATTGGGAAAAATGTAGCAGTTTTAATGCAGAATCTGTTGTATATATGTATCATCTTTGTTACAAAAAAAAAAGAATCTCCTAACAATAGTCTTAGATACCATAACGTTGAAGATTCAAATCTTATTTAGTGCAACGATTTTTCTGCGAGTTTCACTCTAAATCAGTAATAGTTAGTTAACGAAGGAATTACTTTTGCTAAAGAGTAAATTATCTTCGGAGTGCTTAAAATTGCTACAAACTTTCTTTTGCCTCATAAAACGTTGAAGACAAATAAAATGTATATGCGATTTTAGAAAATAAGTTTAAATTGTGTTTTACTTTGAAAACTTCCACCAAACGTCTTTTGATTTAACTCTTATGTTACTACCCGCGTGTGGTGGTAAAATTTTGTTTATGGACCTACATTAGAAATTTGGAGAAAATCTATCCACATATTTCTTAGTTTATTTTGAAAGACTAACAATACGTTGGTTTGAATAATTCTGAAGTTAAGTGACTCTGTAAGTATTGGCTAGGTATCAAATATGTTTTATTTAATACAAAAGAATCTCAAAAATTTGCAAAATTCTTTATGAAGTAGTTTATGGTAGACAAAACAAGAATGAAGAAACATGGTTCTCGTAACTGGATACAAATCCAGCTTTATTGTTGTTGAGATGTAAGAATAGATACAACTTAGCATAACAAAGTTTTTTGAAACAAGTTACAAAGTGGGGCAAAAGTATGGTTCCACGGTAAAAACCACTTTTCTTGATTAAAACTGAACAAAAAAGAATTTCCCGTCACGGGTAGTTTATTCAACAAGTGCACAACATAATGCAATCAAAGATTTGCAATATGATCGCCCTTGGCTGCAATTTTTTGGCGATTCAAAAAACAAACGCCCATAACTTGCGAACGATTGGAGCAATCAAAGCAAGTAATGATATCGTTTTGATCCACGTCGAGAGCCGCGTCTTTAGGCATATAACTCAACGCGATTCGGAGCCATTTTTTAATTCGCAGCTGTTTTAGCACCTTCGAAATAAAATTCCATCACTTCGGGTACAAATTTTTACGGCTCTCTTATATCTCGGCATCCGAATGAGCTAGCAGGTTAAGTTTAAGTCAGTTGGAAAGGTCTCAGCGATCTCTTTAAGGCCAAATAAAGCTCAGCTCTTTAGCTCTAACCGTTCCGATGCTAGGACGTTTCAAAGTTCAGAAAAGAAGATTCCGTTTTTTAACTTTGAAGCTCCGTAGCCCCCAAACCAAAAAAGTTAGGAGGTTCTGCTTGGTCGCAATCGATTCAGCGGACAATTTTCTGTCGGACCCCGTCAAATCTTGTCGCGGACATTTTTGATATTTTGGGGAGTGGTAGCTGTAGGTGGACGTCCTGATCTTGATCTCTCTTCACTTCCTCCTCTTCATGTCTTTTTATGGTCCTTCTGACGTTCTGGTGTTGCGATACATTCCGAGGCGTTGGAGGCGAGGAGGTGGAAACAAAGTGACTGACTGCATGAAGGTCAGAAATAGCGACACGACACGGACGGGAACCCGGCATGATTGCCCAAAAAAAAAACAAACAAACAATCAACATATGAAGAGAAAAGACTGTTGCAGAGCATGGTGAAAAAAGTATTTCGTCCTCTTGGCGTAATCTCGTATCGCGTTAGATGCAAGATGTGAAACTTCTGTCCCACTCTGTTTTTAAATTTTATTAATATAATCCAACGTTCGAGAGGTGTATATCAATAATAAATATCACGATATATATCGCGATATTTATTCACTGATAAATATCTTAATTGTTTAATGTGATTGTAATGTTACGTTCCACTGCCTCTAGTAAAGCATAATAATTAAAACCGAGAATCTACGATATTCAATGCGACATCAAAATAGAAAATTTCCAATTTTCGTAAATGTTTAAGTTGCATCTTGTTTTGACCCCAATACAAAGTGAGTCGGGAGGAACGGACCAAACTCCAGGAGTGTATTGTACACGTGAAAATAATGTAAAAAAACTCATATTCTTACCCGATTTATATGCTCAATCCTTTTTGGCATGCTGCTAATGCAGCTTTTTATTGTTTTTTTTTTATTGCGTCGCTATTATGCCATACATCTTCAATATGTTGTAGTAATTCTTCCTTTGTAGTTAAGTTTTGTGTACTTACGATGTTTTTCAAGACACATTGTCAATTGGGTTTATGTCTGGTGAATTGCCTGGCCAAGGTAGTACACGCAGATTTTTAGATTCAATGTATTGCATTTCACTTTTTGCCTTATGACACGCTGCATTTGTATTGCATGAAAGTATGTGGTCCTTGAGTGGGATCCAATGAACCAATATAAAGCATCAAATAGTTTTGTAACACTTTTTTATATTGTTTTTGTTCCATTGTTCCGTTAACGAAATATAGTGGCCCTGGTCTTTCTACTTACCTTTCCCCAATCTTCAACTGTAATTTTTGTATATACTTTAGCCCATTAAAATCGTGTCACTTTCATTTCAGATGTTAGTCTTGGCTTCTTTGCCGCCTGCATTTCAAGCCTGCTTCATGAAGATGTCTGTGGACTGTTCGGGCGGATATTTGTATACCTTCTCCAATAAGAATTTTATGAACACCTTCAGTGGATAAAAGACGATATTCTGTAGCCGCTTTTACTATACGCTGATCACATCTTCCAGTTGTTTTTCGATTGCCGGCATAGTATGTTCTGCCACTACTTGTACTAGGAATATTCTCCTTAATTAATTTCACGATTCTCAGAACAGTTTGATGTGATACACCCACTTTTTGTGTAACTTCACGTTGCACAAAAAGAGGAGGCGTTGAGAGAACTCCCCCATCTCTAGAAGAGCAGAAGGCATTATTTTTATAACCAGCAATTATCTGTGACCATAATGTATTAGGGTATTACTTAAACGGCAATCATGCTTTTATAGATTCTCGAAATTAAAATTATATTTAATAAATATACTTATAAATTTAATATTTCTGAAGTTGTCCTATTTCCATGGCCAAGGACTGTATGGTAATAAAAAAAAAAATTATCAAGATACAATGACCACACCGTACGGTGATGACCAAGTCTGATGTCTGAAATTTCGTAGACCATCGTGTGCACATTTACATAACTTGGACATCGCTGTACAACTGCTACATTGCATTTTATGTCGAATGCTCAGAAACTTCTGGCAGGAAATGGCTAGTGTTGAAAATTTGAGGTAATGTAATATAAGGGTTAAATAAAAAACAACAAATATGCATCTTCAAAAGTCCATATTTACACAAACACATTGGTGGAATTGTTTAAACGCTCGCCCAGCAATTATAAATACGAAATCTCTTATTTAGTTTATTTAAATCATTTACCATGGGTTCGTTCCAACTACCGATATCTGTACGGTTCACACATCGATTATGGCGCGTGCGTCAGATGTACATCGTTTGTGAATTAGTAAATGGTGCCTTAGATGTTGGAACGCTATTTAGAATCGATTGTGTATCGCTATTGAGAAATAAAATCATAAACAAGGATGTAACATGCAATATGAATATTTTCTATTGGTCAGATACACGTTGCGCATGTCAGTACAAACGGTTCTTACTTGATACGATGCACCGATATGACCGTACTGTAACTGGTACTTGTACGGTATAAAGTTAAGTTGGAACACTATTATTATTGTTTAAGGTACGGTACCTAATCTAGTTGAAACATTTCGTTTGCACTGCGCAGGTACTGGTCGGTAAATTTACGGTTTTATAAGCGCGTTGGAACGAACCTCATGTTTACGGTTATCTAAAAATCGCTAAAAAATCGCTTTTTATTCTATCACTGTAATGCAAGAGGCAACAATATTCTGAAGGTTTCTAAATTGTAGTCATTACTGTCTTTAGAAATTTGAAAACTTGTATCTTCATTCATTTATGAATATTCCGTTCATTTTATTAAATTGCAAGTTTTCAGGTTTCAAGCACCTACTTCTAGTTAACGTATATAACTAAGTAACAGTGTGTAATATACTCGCTAATGTGCATATATTTAAGTTGTAAATCATAGAGAAATAGATGTTGCGTCAGTATAGCAAGTCACAGGTTGGCAGCTGGCAAGCGCAACTGGAGACTGCGAAAACGCAACTCCACCACTGCATTCCCTAATTGCCATCCCCTGGTTGTCTGCAGAGTTACAAACACGAAGAACGGAAGCTGCAACAGCAACAGCAGCTGGAATACCTGATCGAGAAGACTGAGAAGAAGGAGCGCTCGTCGAAATCGAAGGACAAGCGCGACAAAATCAGCGACGAAGAGAAGGAATTGCGCAAAGAAAGGAAACTTGTCAGAAAGAGGGTTTGTATGATGCGTATAGAAAATTTCTGCCTTACTTTTTATAATTTTCATTTGCTGGAGTGAAGTGAAAACATATGAGTATTTGAAACATTTATGTAGTGAACGACTGATGACTAAAACGTGACAAACGGTTGCACCCGCAGAGGCGCCGTGAAAGAAGCTGTGTTTACTATGTACATACAAGGAATTGAGTGGACGTTCGGTTATTATCGGTTGATCGGTGTGCGTGTACTATTTATAATGTTCGAGAAACTAGTGGAACCGTCCGGGGCGTACCGCGTAAAAGTAGGCACATTATTAATAAAAAAATAATAGATTGTTACCTTTTATTGACGTATCGATGACCACTGCGGTAATGTTCGACTTGCATGGTACGCCGCGTAGTACTACAACATAAGCAATGCTTCCGTTGTCGATTCGGTCAGGCCTTTACGACGGTCTGAAAACGTTCTCGTATACTTTGCAAATGATCGTTCAGCATCTAATGAAGTAAAATTTGCGAAATTCAAATACTCCTGCATCTCTTCTGTGTTCTATGTTCCCCATCGCGTCAATACTGGTTGAGGTGGTAGCGGAATTTGCGGATACAATTGCTTGAATACGCGGATATATTTGGGAGATTTCACAAACACTTTTTTGGTAGATGATATTAAATCATTCACCCTAGGATACTTGCTTCGAATTGTTTCTGCTACGAGATGACATGCGTGTATGAGGCATGTTATGTAAAGAAGAGTCGGAATGCATACTTATAACATCCTACCAGCTTTCAGCATTGTTGCGGCTCCGTCAGAAACTAACATGGTGATTTGAGCTCCTACGATACAAAATTCTCTTAACATATTTTTTATGTTTACAACGGTTTCGGCATTAGTTCTTTCAATCCTTTTACTGGCTAACAACAAGGAAGCTACTGGACCATTACGTTTTAAAGGACGCGCCACAATATGAATCACCCTGTGTTTCTGAGCATCAATAGTTTCGTCCACAGTGAGCCAGATTTTTTACTGTACTTTGCACATGTGGTAAATTGTACCGCAATTGTCTTTTTGTTGGTAGCTTCCATGAGGGAACATATTTATTCCAAAAAAGACGAAAGTTTTCATTATTTGCTAGATGTTGTGGGATGTTGCACGTACTGAACATGAAAATAGTCATACAAAAATTACCAGTACGGAATATTGTTTCTTAAATTCAATACATGACGTTTACTTTTAATATGACTTCTACATTCAAATGTCGTGCGACCTAGCAACCCTATACCGCAAAATTTGCAACGAACCTGTAAATTCCAAACCAGGGAAACGCCAAATATATTTCTTCACATGCGATGCAAGAGGTACACCAAACTTAAGTCCCATGTTTTCGAAAACACACAAGAGAGAGAGTCCGATAAATAACCGAACGGCCAAACTCTTCAATGTCTACCGCATTACTAAACTCTGCATCCACGTACGTACATACACCCCCGGGTACAAGCGTCTCTGCGGGTGCAACCGTTTATCACGCTTTACTGATGACAAATGACAAACACTTTTTCGATGCGAAATTCTTATCAATGTAGTTCAAAAAATGTAACTAAGTTTAAAGATTTGAAAAGATTTCAAAAAAATAGTGTTCAGTACTTTGTATGCGATCCAATTCTTTGTAGACTAGGCACAGGCGGTACTAAGTTATTGATTTGCTTCTTCACAGAGAAAATACTTGGAAACTGCCATATTAAATCAATTTTAATAGACCTGTGGTTATAGATATATCATCTACACGGTATAATTCCTAGTATGCACAAGACGACTTGATTACGATTACGAGTATATAATATTTTATTTATTTATTTATTTACTTACACATGGACATACAAAATGTAAATACATGGGAAATACATCAAAATACAATATGCAAACTTACAATTCAAAATAATCTTGAATGGAATAGCAGCTAATATTTAACAAATATTCTTTGACGTTAAACTTTAAAGAATTTACAGTAGTCGGTGATACTTTTAATTATTATAGGCAGTGTGTTAAAGAGCTTGCAACCCATAAACAGCAATTGTTTTTGAAAACAGGTTGTTCTGCGTTGAGGTGTTAGTAAATAATCTAAAACGAGTCATATAATTATGAGAGATATTAACAGAGAATTCGGATCGATGTTTATAGACAAAACAGACAATTTCGTATATGTAGGCATCTCAATGTGTTAAGAATTTCCTGGACTTAAAGGTATCTCTCAGATTCACGCTAATTGAGGTCACATATTATGCGAATTCTTTTTTTTTTTGCAAGATAAACATGCGGTTAGAAATGGAGCTAAGACTCAAATGCATTATCCCATAAATCATTCTGGAGTAGAAATCCGAATAGTAAAAACACAGTGGCAGCATTGTACGGCACACAGAATCTTTAGCGGCAGCGGTGAGAGAGAACTATTCTTGATATTTCAAATGGCGACGTTTTCATTACAAGATCAGCGTGTAATTATTCGTTTTCTCCATTTGCGTGGTGTGACACCAATAGAAATTCATCGTTACTTGAGTGAGACATGTGGTGATGGTGTCATCGGCGCACAGATTCACCGCCACCGACAAAATTTCGGGTAAGCGCCAGTGCTGAAAAAATGATGTTCTGGGACAGCGATGGCGTAATGCTTACTCATTGCGGTCCAAAGGGCACTACGGTGACAGGTGCATCATACGAAGATGTTTTGAAGAAGAAGCTCCTTCCTGCATTGCGTGAAAAACGGCCGGAAAGCCGTGCCGCTATTGCATCAGCGATTTTCCAGTGGTCAAAACAAACTCCTAAAGAAGCGTTCGCAGCAGCTATGGAATCATGGCGTCGACGTTGTGAAAAATGTGTACGGCTGCAGGGAGATTACGTCGAGAAGTGACACAAGCTTCATAGTTTTCGTGTGAGAAAAAAAATCGGAGGTGTTATAACTTGAATGCACCTCGTATATCGTGCGTTTATACGAATTTCACTCACTACATAATAGGGAGTTACCGCAAATACCCTGATAAGAGCCCGATAACAATGTCACGTGGTTCCGGCGGATAAATTTATGTTTACGGAAGAACACACAACGAGTTATCGCAAATCGTTTCGTACAGATTAAAAATATTTGAATTTGGCGGCTAGCTCGGTGTCATTTATATCAACATAACCAAACAACCCAAACATAATCTTTGCAGATTTGATGAACTTGAAATGACGATATCGCCTACGCCCCCTACGATTGATCTTTTACTGCTAGAAGACGATGCGCTTTCCACTTTTAACAGCCACTTTAATCGTAACAACATATATACCATGAGGTTATGTTATATATTTCTTTCCGAAAACAGCCCCGTAATTTTGACAAATATATCAGACCCCGATATCGATAACCCTGTTCCCATAAGTCTGAGCGTGCGTGCGCATTGAAGGTGTCAAATTGATTATCATTTTCGGAAATTTATCGAGATGCTTGCGATAATTCCTCAATAACGTCAAAATTTAAAGAACGTGAAGTGATAGAAGCATTTGTTTACATTGAGAAGCCTACATAAAACCAAAATATTACAACAAATATCTTTCGACAAAGAAGAAAGATAAAGGATGAAAATCAACTAACTTTACCTTTCACTTTTATTGTAAATTTAAATATGTATAGAAACATAATAATAGTTTATACTTCGATAAGTTTTCCTCATTTTTATTTCTGTTAATAGGATCGTACGGAAGAAGCGTTGTTACAAGCTGAGATGAAGAGAAGGAGGGATGACGAGAAAGGTAAGTAAACAAAAAGTGAATTTTTTAGCTAGTCTTGATTTTTATTTTTCAATTGTTAATCTTACAGTCTCTGATCTTTGTTACAGGGAAAATGATGTCTCACCAAAACGGCGAATTAATGGAATCCCCACACACCCGAGAAAAACACCACCATTCAAGGGTAAGCTAAAATTAACACAATTAACACCGTTTTAAATATAATCGATTCTTCCTCTTTTTTAAATAGGAAAAGTCACCGTACCCACGTGAAAGATCTCACGACAGAATGGAGCTGAGGGAGAAACAATATCCTTTTCATAGTACTAGACGCCATAGGTGACAAATCCCCTAGCTTTCAGTTGTTCTATCAATTCGTTTCGTTCGAGCATTCATTTCCATTGCATTTTCTTTTTGTTCTTTCTGTTGTTTAAATCTGTTGCCGATATTGAAATCCTTAATCAGAGATACCAGACGACCGACGGAAGGTAAAAGAAGATGATTATTCACCCTGCAAGTGAACTGAATCGGGGAAAGGATTGCGAAGACGAACGGAAATTAATTATAAATAGGAAATTGATTTGTAATAAACAAAGCACCCGTCATGTAGTTATTTTCAATGTACAATTTCAATGTGTTTTTCTATTTTAATTACGATTGAAACTATTTTATTTTAAGATATTTCATATACTGTATAAAAAGGAAACTACAAATATAAACAACTTTGAAGTATTTGTTACATAGAAATAAAATTGTAAAGGTACAAATAAATTGTATTTCTTATTGTAATATACCGTGCGAGTAAAGATCTCGCAAATATACAAAGTTACATTACGTAACAACTATCAAGCCTAGCGCGCTCGCTTATCACTCTCGGGGTACCGGGTTCGAACCTCGGACTGTAACTGTCAAAGTAAGGTTTTTCTGTAGTTTTCCTTACTCCAAATCTGGCGAATGTTGGACTGTGTTCAGATTTAACGCCGGGTATATGCCAGACGCGTTCTAGTTCAGATTTGAAAGACAATTTATCGTCTCGTGCGTTCAGATTTATCGGCCGACGAACAACTTTTCGTCCAAGTTTGAACTGCGGCGAAATATGTCCCGCATGCGCAGACCTGTTTTTATTTAAATTTTTATTGACATGCTTATATTCTATGCAGTTTGGCTGTCGAATATCACGAATTATATTTATATCATACATATAATGTGCATGTAATTATCAAAAAATGTTCAACCCTTGCTGGTATTCTCCTGGGGGGTTTGTTTTCTTCATTTACTTCAAATTCATTATCTTCGTGCTACTGTTCGATGAAGACATTTTAAACATTTTGTTTACACCAATAATGCCTTGTTAATAAATTTATTCCGATTTTTGTAACCTAATCAACCTAAGCTTCACCTCCTACAACAAAACAGTTCAACTGTCCGTGCGTTTTTGCGGTGCGAACAACCTATTGTTACCTTGTCGGCCGTACACTCCATAAATCTGAACGCACCCGTGAGGGTGAACATCTTAAGACGCTCTACGAGTGCATGCTTAATAATAACTCACGGCCAGCCAATGTCCTGTAATTGGCGAAAGCTGTTGGGGGATGTAAAGGCATGAATTATTATTATACTGCAGCATTTAGAAATTTAACGGAATAATAGAACTTCCTACGAATAAATTTAGTGTAAATAAATTAGATAGAAACTAGAAAATAATCCTACCGAAGGCTTTATCTTCAGAGTTTCTGTTACTAAGCAGTAGGTACCCTAATATCATAGGCGGGCGTGTTGCTTCATCGCTATTTGCAATAATATTCGGTGTTGATTAACAAAATGCGCTCTAAATATGGAAAACGGAGAATATAAGTGGTGAGTGGGTATACGGAAGGTGACGGGATACAGACCTAACTTCGTGCCGCGTCAGTTTGTATAATGTATACCGCCATAGCAGTCACACTTCCATCCGCATTCCCCGTTTCATATATTTACGTAGCAACATGAGCAATACGGTATAACTGCTGCATAGCAATTCTTAAGTACAGACAGGTCCAAAACTATAGGCCATTTCTTCTAAATTTAATAATCTGTCCTTGCTTCTAATGTGATATACTTTGAAAGGATTATGTATTACGTTTTGGAGCTTTTTATTCTTCGCATTGTTTTGTTTATTATTACTATTATTAATTTATGGAGAGTGTCATAAAAATTCTCGTGAAGCAGCAACACCTTGTGGAAAGCGATTTCCTAACAGAATGGTACCATCACATGCCATTTCCTCGCGTTGAAGATAAAATGCGAACCGAGTCATTTCCATCAAGTTTAAAACATTCTCATCATGTAACATTAATTAGAACAAAACAAATGTATTGGCTTATGTTGGATTGAATCCATGGCAGAAGATATGGGAATAAATCAACAGTACAGATGAGGATACCAAGTTTCACAAATATTCTTTTAAAATTCAGTTGTTGCAAGCATTAAGGTCTACAGATTTTGAACGAAAACTAATGCCAGTAATGTTAAACGATGACCCTACGATTACTAATAACATTTAATGGGCTGACAAGGCACGATTTCATAACAATGGAATGGCGAATCGCCATAAGTGCCATTACTGGGCTCCAGAAAGTCCTCATTACATGCGTGAAACTCATTTTCAGGTAATATGGGGTGTTAACGTTTGGTGCGGATTGTTTAATGGTATATCATTGATCCATACATCTTTGAAGGAACATTGACAGGGCAATGTTATTTACATTTTTTACATAATGACCTTCCCGAATTAATGGAAGATATTCCAATAGCAGAGCGCAATGATTTGTGGTAGCAACAAGATGGCGCTCCGCCTCATTACTCGCGATTGGTTGTAAAGTGTTTAGATGACGTATGTCCCAATAAGATGGAATGGTACTAACGATTCTATTCAATGGCCAGCTCCCTCGCCAGACTTAGGCTCACTGGATTTCTTTTTATGGGTGTATTTGAAGGAAGTTGTGTATTCTACTTACGATCTTAGACGATTTGAAACATAAGATTCGGCGAGCATGTAATTCCGGTACAGTGAATATGATCACAGAAGCAACTGGTTGTAATTTTGAACAATATCTGTAAGGAATTAATTTTATGAATTATTAATGTATTTAATGTTTGTTTAACTTTTTTGTTATTTATTATTGATATGATCATTTTATATTAAATATTTCTTAAATGCAATTTTCGTTTATACCGTTGTATTGTGAAGATATCGCTTGTAACATTGAATCTGGGACACCTGATATAACATTAGATGACTGCACAATCTTAAATACTAAGGTGTTTAAATCTTCATATAAAAAAATTGTGTACAACTTTAAAGTAATTGGTGGTACGTGGAATTTCATCAAAGAAATCGTAAAAAATTAACAAAGACAACATACACGCGTGTTCTTTACCTAACAACTCGCTAATGAATGGCCAATCTCCCCGTTACGAATGTCGTATGAGTCAAATGATCGTTTCATATCGAATAATCGACATTCTATTGCATTAAGTCTGTTCCAATAATCGACGTTTCTACGCATGCGCAGTAGTAGTATTTTTCCTTATTTATCAAAGAACCAATTTTGAACTGCAATACACGAAATGGATCTTGAATTTAGGGGTTCTACAGATTCAAACTAGCACCACTACTCTTTTATTCTATTTCTAAAGTTAACATGAGATAAAAGAAAACAAGTTCATCCTGTAATAGGCACTTCTTTATTAAATATAAAATCTAAACAACAAATAAAATATACACATTTTGTTTCTTTGTAAAATAAAACCTTTGCACTTCATTTCATGACTAGCACAATTCTATTAGTATTACCAAATAATTTTGTATAAGTACACTTAGTTTTCAGAATTGGTGAAAATATAATAAATGAAAGTGAAGATCACAAAAAAATTAAGTACGTCTTGCAAAATATAAAATAAATGCAACTATAAAATAGATAATAATGACCAAGTTGCACAGAATACCAAATAAGACATCGTAGTCCCGACAAGCATAGGAAAATCCTAGTACATCGCCAGTCTCTGTGACCGCATTACGGTGGTTGGGGGTTAATGCCCCTTTTTTTGTATAAAAATACTTTAAAATAGTTTTTTTTTTCCATATAGAGAATATAAATTTAAGTAAATTTTTTGAGCAAATTTCATGTAGTGTTTATGATATTTTAACTATATTTTGTAGGTATAGTAAAATTAATGTAATAATGACTCGAGTGTTCTATATTGAGGAATATATGCTTAAAAAATGTAGGTGGTCCCCAAACTTTTTTTAACTGAACAATTTTGCAGTAAATCCTCAATATTATTCGACAAGTATTAACTACACAACATTCTCGATGTCGTTGCATGTTTTTGAAATTTGTTGAGCCCGCCTAAAATTACATTTGTGGTCCGGAATAATAAATATACATCACGTATGTTACATTTTCTAACTATCAAATACTACAGATTAGACTCTTTAAATTGCTTTGGTAGACAACTTTGGTCGAACACTGCTTTCTTTTAATATTACATTTATCTTGTTTCCGAGCCTTATGTTTATTAGGCACATCTAACGGTTTCAGCAATGGAATTTTCATTCGCATAACATCAAAAAGCACATCGTTAGAATGATGTTTGAACTGGTGCTTTTTTAAAAGAGAATTTCTTGTAAAATTCAATTTGCATTGTTCACAGTTAAAAGGTCGTTCTCCTGTATGTAGTAATGAATGCCGTTTAAAATCCGTAGCCCACTTAAATGATTTTTTACAATAAATACAATTAAATCGTCTCGTTTGACATTTTTCAACTAATTCACTTGGTTCGTTGGCGGGTAGAGATTCATTTTGTTTATTTTTCTTGTCCTCCATTGTAACTTGACAAAATTTTATTGGGTTCACGTCTTCAAATCCAGAATCCGCGTTTTCGTCATTTTCCTGCTTATTTAGACAAGAATCAAACTCAGTTTTCGAAAGTTTCTTCGTTTTTATCGGATACAGATCCGGAATTGGATATTTTTTTTGTTTGGAATTCGATTTATCGTCTTTTCCATTCGTTGGCGTTGCTGTAACATGTTGCGCGAAATGTTTTAATAAAAACGATGCAGTTTCAAAGGATTCATTGCAATCCGGACAAATAAAATCTAAAACTCAAAATACTAAATCGATTATTGGATTTTATATTAAAAAATATTTACCAATAATTGATTGCATCTTAGGTTAGGATGCATCGTTTGAGTGCAACTTCCGTGTTCAAATTAGTGACGGTTTTCACAGCGTTTGTAAGACGAAACGAAAAATATCGTTGAAAAGTCGTAGAAAGCACAGAAATTTTATAAAAGTGTTTTTAATAAATATCCTCGTATTTTTTAAATTTCTTTAAGTCGAATAGAATTGAAAATCTAATTTTACCGGAACATCCGCTATTATATACATTCCTAAAATAATTTTCTCCGTTAGGGATTTAATTTTTTCACCAATCAGCGTACGTGTTTTGTTTGACGTTGAATTTATAGCATTTTTGTTGATAAACCGAAGTTACTAAATATTTGATTAGGAAGGCTGGCATAAGTGAGTATAATTGAGATTCATATTTAAATCAATAAGTTGGCAATGCCGATATTTCTAATAATACTATTCCTGTTTCTGGTTTTAATCCCAATCTTCTTTGAAGGCATAAGGTAATTGATACTCGAAGTTATTAATCATAATTTACATTTTCTTTTACGGTCATACTTGTATATTTCTTTTTCGTTTAATTTTACGGTTAGATGTATTAAAGTGTGACGTAATTTGATTAACATATACACGTTGCGTTATAATTATCATGCCATTTTCTGTTGTATACCTTGAGTTTCTATCCTTTTAATGTAGCTTTTTTATGAATACATATCGTCGTAATTACTTCATTGATGTTTTAAATAACTTTACATTTAAAGTTGTAGTATTCTATAAGGATTTTTACTAGAAATTTCGTAAGCTATGACGGAGATACAGTGTCAGTTACTGAAATAATCATCAAAATTACGAAATGTAAACAAGATCAAAAGAATCAAATTTTATTATTATTATTTTCAATGTATGGACATGAATTGAATATACATTGCGCATTTGCAAAATCATATATCCCATATAAATGTGAATTATTTTAAAACACGTCCAAAAATTTTATTTTCATATTATTAAAAACTATACCATAAACTACCTGTGTATATTATGTGTAGGTAGTATATCCACACTTTAGAAAACAGCTAAACTTTTATAAAAACTTCGTACATTGTTACCATATCACTTCAAACATATCAAAGTAATTCAGCAATTGATTGTTTACAGATTACAAATATACAAGTGGTATTATAGCCGAAATATATGTAATGATATGTCAGCATTTTGCATCTGCGCCTGCGCACTTGATAAAAAGAAATATACTTTGTCATTTATTAAAGAAAAAATAGTAGTGTTGGGTATAATCGATATATTTCAATAATCGAATGAATCGAAATAATCGTTTAAAATAATCGAATGATCATTCGAAATTTACTAACGACTTCGATTATTTGACAGAATCCGAGTGAATTATTTCGAAATCTCGAAGTTTCGAATACAGATCTCGAATCGTAATCCGTTTGTGTGCTCCCGCGCAGTCGAAACGAATAATGAATGATTTCTGAACCATAATCAAATGATCGATTATTCGGGTATAATCGATATATTTCGATTATATCATTCATAATCGCCCAACACTAAAAAATAGGAAAACAATCTATCTAAGCCCTTGTTACAAAAATAACAATAATATAAACAAAATTGCATGCAAAATTAAACAATAATAGTATAATACATCCTTAACCTAATGAAGTGATGATTAACCTAACCTCAAACCTTAATGTTTGATAAAATGTTAAATATATAGTGTGACAAATAGAGTTTGATACTTGCTTGTGACGTAACTAAAACGGCTTGATTAGTGATAGTCTGCCGGGGGCTTTCGACTCTGTGCTCTTTTCTTAGGATGCATTTATAATGAAGCTGTGATAAACGATAAGAGCAACGAGCTGCTCGTTGCATCTTTCCGTAACCATGATTACAGGGGTGCAATGCATACCGACTGGCCCCTTTTTGTTAACTCGCTGCTCTTATCGTTTATCGCAGCTCCAATATAAACGCACTCCAAAGCACGAATGAAGATATAGTATTTTGTACTTTGTTACATTTTTCAAATCAATCCATGTTAAAATATTAATCTTTTAGAAATAATAATATATCTAACGCCTCCTAGTGGTATAACAAAGGAATTTTTTTCAAATTTTCTCCGTAAGAAGATATATGTTAAGATCCCAATCAAAAACGTAATAAGTTTGAAACGCATTTTGTAAGTTCTATTGATCGATAAATAGCTTACAACTTAATTTTGGAAGCCACTGTATGAATCTGTAATCTAAATTATTTCTAAATTGAAAAATAATATGCGTACAGTTCTTTTACGTTTTCAGCTGCTTTTAAAATAAGAAAAATCTTGAACATCTTTCAATAACAACTATACTCGCCATCTTGCCCACCATCTTTCAAAATTAAACTAAAATGGCGTCATATTTTAATGATGATTCTCGTTTTTCAATCTGTATAGTGAGATGCTACTGAATCTTTTGCATACTTCAAAAGTAATGAATATCGTAATTTTAAAAGATTAGTGAAATGTGCATATGTGCGCAGAAAATATTACTGCAACAGTTCATTTTATCGTATTGCGAATTACATCGTAACCCGAAACTTAACCTTACATTTGAATTATCACAAATAAAAATATAAACAGACGTATATTTCTGGGAAACAAAAGCCGGTAAGCATTATTTTTATTACTAAGAAACGAACTGATGCATGTAAAGGGAAACGCTTTTAAAGAAAAAAATAGACATATTTTCACAAAATGATGAAGAATCTGCGCGCGCAATTGACACATGCAGTTTTATCAAATAAATATAAACGATTATTAAAATATTCAAAATTTAAAGCATTTCCACTCATTTTAATTGATTTACATTATTTATTTAATCGTTAAAGTAATTTATAAAGCATATATTTTGTATTTACTTCAAGATTTCGTTAAATTTAAAATGGCGCGAAAATTAAAAAAATATTTTATAACCGCACTTAAATGTTTTTCTTTTTTTATTCTATTGTCTAATAATATGTCGTGTTCCATATGTAGTAAAGCAATTTTGTATTATTTGATATTATATTATCTATAGAGCGTCTCAACGTGCTTATGCAGTATAGGATTTAATAGCAACAGTGTACCTCTTTCTATCCCTAGAATCGGTTGCGATGTTGCGATATCAGTTATCAAATAGTTAACATAACCTCAATATTAAATCTGTATCTCTGTGTATATTTCAATATTTTCTACACAAAATGTTAACATATATTTTTGTTTTAATTATCACCAGTTCTTTCCTATTATCTTTTTGGTATTCACTTTTATATTGATTTTATATAAACTTTAGCAGTTATATTTTGATCGCATTAAAGTAATGAACCGGAAATAGTAACGTAACATATGATTGGACGATTTGGCAACCGTAAATCAAATTTACATACGTGTACTACACACCGAAGTTGAGATGATCTTTAGTTAGTTTACTACATAAAAGTAAACGACTTAAAATTTTTGCAGGTTTTTCAATATGTTAATTTTACCAATAATAATTAAATAGATTTGCAAAAAAAGTTTATTTCAAATTTCCTTTCAAAAAATATTTTATCGATTACAGAGTGGTAATTTTTGAACGAAACACTATTATAAAATAATATACACATATTATTTGATTTACAAAATAAATTTATAAAATAATGTTTTCAATTTAATTATAGTCATAGTCATATCTGTTACATCACTTTTTTAAAGCATTTTTTGCTAGATCTTCCATATTTTTTAAAATACTTGAGGGTACCCATATTCAGATTGGTTTCTAATGTTAATTTGAAATTATTATCTGGTTAACATGTAAGTAACAACAAATCTAACGCTAAATATTAAACAATTGATCAAAAATGTTATTCATGTTCAGTAAATATTACAAAACGAGTTTTAACCATCTTCAGAACTGAAAAATATTCTTTCGGCCATCTTGGTATTTATATCTCAAATTTGAGCTAAAATGGCGGCGTAGTTCCAATATGGCGGTTTAAGGGCTTTCGTTAAACTATCACATTTAACTCGTACTTTATCCACCGGTTTATTATCAAGTAACGGTCGTTCCATCAAAAAACTGTGATATACAATATTTGCACGTACTCAAGAATATTAATTTTTTATGTTTTCTACAATAACAGTTGATCGTTTAGGCCTCTGTTCGATTTTAACCTTAAGCTTAACCTTATATCGTAGGAGACGTAATAGAATGTGTTAGGTATACATCCGGAAAATTGAGATAACCGGTAAGTAATTACCAGTATCTACATGTATTTGAGATGTTTAAACTGTTAATTGATCGTATTTGATACATTTAAGTAGTGTTATACGTGTAAATATTAAAATATTTGTATAAAATAAATGTTTCTTATACAATTATAGCATAATGCGCATACGCAGACAATGGACATTTTTTTTTATCAGATAAATGTAATTCCCGACGTTAAATTAATTGTTCCATTGCAATAATTTCCAGTTTTTAATGATTATAAGACAAAAAACAAACTAAATTACCGAATTATGAGAAAATTCAATCAATTTATTGGTAAGTTTCATTTATAAACAAAACGTATGTTTTCCTGCGTTAAAATGGCGCGTAAATTTAAAATGTCCAACACTATCTTGATACACATTCAATTCAAACTTATTTTAATCCTATTTAATACGTTTATTTACCAATTATTTATCTAATTTTCAGATAAAAATGGATCATATTAGATCATTATTACTAAAAACGGGCTGGAGCTGTGACGAATTAATAAAAAACATACAACAATATCAATGTAAGGACAGTAATGAAAAGGTAGTAGAACAAAACAATACTTCGCCAAAAATTAACGGAAATGATGAAGAAGTGCTTGATAATTCCAAAACAAATAGTTCACACCATTCAGTTTCTTTTGAAGAAGTAGAAAACGATCATTCATATACCTGTCGAAAAGCCAGTACAAGCAGTTCCCAAAGTGAAATTCCTATGAATAAGAAACAAACACAGAAGCATTATGAAGATTGCATAAGGAGATATTTCAAAAAGAAGAAGAAGAAACATCCGAGGAAGGTTAATTTCGCAAGGAAATTCAAACATCGGTATAGGATACAACAAAAGCATTCCGCAACAGATCGCAAGATGTTAATTTATAAATATAAATCGCAGGAAGTAGTTCGGAATGAGATAATGCACCAGTTAGAGTTGTTACGTTCGAAAAGAACTTTAGGTATTAGTGCGGACATTAAACAGACAGTGATCAGTGATCAGATTTTCTCGAAAAAGAGATATTCTGGTGAACGAGTGAAGGGCGAAGGTTGTTCGAGTAAGGATAGTGATTCGTCGAAAGAAATCTGTGATACCAACATTAGTAGTAATGGTAATTAAAATACTTTATTTTGTTTCAAATGCTATTGTAGTATTTTGCATGTTAATCGGTTGTTGTTCATTTATTTATAAAAAAATATTTTGATGTTTGTGTTTACTTTTAGTCCATTTTTAATAGGTTAAGCAATCAATATACTTCATTTTTATCATAAGCTGCTCTAACTAAGTATGTAAATTTTGTTTTTCTCTAACCAATACTCAATCTTAAATCAAATGAAATGGATCAAAATATCCCTAGAAGGCTGGTTTTCGATTATTATAATTTGATCATAACTGGGGTTCCTTAAGGGTTTCTTTTGGTCCAATGCTATTTATCTTTCACGAAAAATTGATTATACTTTTTTTTTGGCTTCTATAGTCTATTAGGTTTATTTATTTTGCATATTTTAGTATCGATAGAGATTATTCAAACTTCTCTCGTTTGATTTCAGGAAATCAATCTTTTACGACAACCCTGTTACAAAAATTAAATTCCGTAGCATCTTCAGGGAATAAAAGAGAAGTATACAGTATTAAACCTACCAAAACCAACGATATAACGAAAATTAAAGGCTGGAAACGGAAATTTACTTCCTTATATAAAAATAAGCTTCTCGAAGAGACACCGAATAAACCTGCAGAGATCAATACTGAAAATACACCATTGGAAAACAAGCTACCATCTCCACCTAAATCCGATTCTAAGTCAGCATTTGCGAGCACCAATTTAGATGGTTTCCTACACGATTCTGCAAATTTACACATCAGCTTCGAAATACCCACTTTGGATTCGGGTAATAATGAGTCTTCAGCGAATACTTCTAATGTTAAGGATGAATCTCAACCCAAACAAGATGCAATTCCAACTACTACGGCCGAATTAAGTAATGAAGAAAATGACGGAGATGAATTGTTGAAAGTTGCTAAAATAGATACGTTAAATTTGTACAGGCCGCGCACCTTAGGCCAGAAACGTCGGATATGGAAACTTAAGACTGATACTAGGCTAAAGAGGCGGATGGAAGACGTGGCGAAACCAAGAACCTTAGCTGAAAAGAGAAGGATGTTAGATAGTGATATGGACTCCAAGAATAGGTTGAAGGGTGAGGAGAATGAAGATAATGGAATGAAATATTCGTATGTTTTGCATAGAGGTAAGAAGTTGAAGATACCAACTAGATCTGAAAATGGGATTATCGCTTATATTAAATCGCACTACGGGAAGAAAGATTACATTTATATTCCTAGGAAGGTGAGACAGAATAAAATTAAGCCATCTATATTTGCTACGACTCCGGTTACGTCACCGCAGGTAAGAAATTAAGTCGATTAAATCAGCTTTTAGTAGTATTATGTCATTTCTTATTGTTCTGTAAAAGTTGTAAAACATAATAATAATATCTTTATATCTCACTCAAGACAATGCAACTTGACAGTAAGAAATTGCTATTATTATAAAGATAAGCTTTATAAGTCAAGGAGAAATGATTGTCAATTTTGAATAGTTCTAAAAATAATGCACACATTCTTAGTGCTGACCTAAAGATTACTACAAAATGTGTAATGAGTTACCGTAATACTTAAAGCTATGCTCTGTCGTCCAATTCCGATCTAAATTACGAACGATTCTAGGGTCAGGAATCTGGTTGATGTGTTGTAGGATTAAAATTAGGGCTGTTGCTCGAAACCGAAAGTTTTTAGCAGCGATTCTGCCCAATTTCGGATATTCGCTTCCGGGCACTCGATTTCCAGTATCCGGTTCCGGGTATCCGATTTCGAGTATCCGGTTCCAGGCACCCGATTTCGAGTACCCGGATATCTGATTCTAGAACCAGGTAGCGCGTTGAATGGTTACCCGGTTCCTGAAAAAGACGGTTTTCTACAGCTCTAGCGGTAATATAATAATTGTGATATTGTTCGAAAACAGCTACCTGTATTCTGTCCTAGAACCGAAAGTTGCGTCTTTGTTCATAACACGGGTAATTATTGATCCACCCTCGTATTATCATATTACCATCTATATAACATTGCTTATGCGAAACTTTTTTTTTGACTTTCACAGGTAATTAAATATCGTCCAGGACCCTTAAGTAAGAAGGTTGCCCTGCAAGAATTTAACAATGAATGGAAAACGGAAATCAAACAATTACCAAAAATATTCTTAGAAGTAACACCTCAACCACATAAACCGATCGCACCCAACATAAGGCATTTATTGCCACAATACGACTTTGATTTATCTGAGGAGAGAATATCCTTTGCTTTGACAGCCTTGCATCACAATACCAAACCTGAATCCTTTACATTTCCTGTATCATATGTTAATAAACAAGAATGTTTAATGTTGCGAAGGAAAATTAATCATTCTGAAGATGTCCTTCCTGAACTTATAAAAACCGAAGATAATAAGTCCGTCGAAGAAACGGTTCAGAATATTATTGATAAAATGATTGACTACGTTGAAATTAAAAATATATCCGAAGAGGTTCTCCGTGATGATGTTACAGAGATGATTATGAAAGAAGAAAAGGCAAATATTAACGAACAACAGAATAATGTCTCCAAAAAGAGGAAAGTGAAACAATCGAAAACTAATTATGAACTGAAACGTTTGAATGTTAAAGTTATCGAGGTAAATCTTGAAGATAAAGGTGAAAATGTTAATTGCGAAAAAGATTTCTGTCGATTAGGATGTGTCTGTAAAAGTTTAAGCACAACCTCCTCATTAGTCTCGAATCATTGCGGTGTACCAGATTGTATGTTCGAATGTAAATGTAATTACGAAAAGAAGAGTAAAGGTAACTTGAAGGTAACACTTCCGATAGGAACGGATTTGTTATCAGAGGGAGCTGTGAATCGGTTAGAAGTCGAAGCCAAAAAGAATTTGGCTAGGGTCGAAAAGGAATTCACACAAACTGTTATACAAGCTAATAATCAGACAATCGTTGTTGGAGGACGTACAAATCGACAGAGAAGGGTTACTAAGCTACCTAAAAAATACAACGATTACATAGATGATACAGATGAAGGAACTGATACTGCGCAAGGTACTCTGGACGAATCAGATGAAGCTAGTAAAATCGATAAGAAATTAAGGCAATGGAAACCGGTGCCGTGCACGATATACATGTCGAAACTCCATTTGGAACAGGTTATTCCCTATTGCATGGTACACCACTTATATGATTGCCACTGCGAATTCAAGGCATTATACGAAATTAAGAAACCAGAAATCAACGATCAAGTACCAGAATTTAATTTGAAAAACGATATATCCTACGATGAATTATTCAAAGATGGTGGTTTTAATTACGATCTCCTAGAATGGGAATCGTGTGCAAGAACGAAAGGATTACCAACCGATTACTACCACGTACGGAATAAATCTCAAAAATTCATATTGATTAGAACGCGAAAGTCTAATAAATTATATAAAGACCAATCCCATGTCCATCAAGTTATAAATTGCAAAAAAGCTAGCGAATCTGAAGATATTGCGGTTAATGTGACGAGTGACTTTTATGATTATGAGGATAAAATCGCTACTACCGTCAATTCTGTAGGTGGCAATCTTCAAAGCAACGAGAAGCGTGCACGTAGGAAACAGAGTTTGTTGATTCGAAAGGATATCTCACAAATTCAGCAACCGAAAGCTGGAGAATCGGAAGAAAATGCCATGCAAAGGCGGAAGAAACCGAAGAAACACTTTAATCACTCACTAGAATCACCTCCTGCACAACAAAATAATGGTAATAGTGGCGAGTTAGAGAAACAGAGTAAAAAGTACAGAGATTACTTGAAGAAGCTTGATTTAACTGAACGTATTGCCAAATTCGAGCAGATATTCCAAACTATGAGTACTCCTTCAGCTGCAAATCTATTCACGCCATCTTCTTTGATTCAAGAGAAACTAACCGAGATCCTAGGAAAGAACGTAGGAGCTGACGTACAATTTCGACTTATACCTTGGGATATCCTCGTTAAAAAGTATGAGAATCGCAGCATACAACTATGGCATTCAACGTACTTCAAAAAACCTAGGATAATTGCTACCGATAATAGAACTATCCCGAAACATTTTCTCAACGTCCGCAATTATGAAAGTATCGCGAATAAAGAGAAAATCAAAGCTGACGTGATTCGTTGGCTTGTCACTAAGAAAATCCCCGGGAATAATAAGGAAAACATCTTTGTGATTGTCCAATTAACAAAAACCCATTGCGAATTGTGCGGACTATGGGAAAAGAAACAGAATAATCAAACGGATAAAATGGTTTTAATATCACAACCTTACGCCGACAATCGAATGTATTCGATTGTCAAGAAGATCATGTTCAGCAAATGTAAATTCAGTAAACAAATACTTTTCGATCCTAACGTTTCGGAAAATGCGCAAAAGATACCCGCAGTAGCTGCTTTCCTCCCTCAAATTTCTTCGAATTCAAAATGGAGGATGATCAAGTTAAATTCGGATTTTTCAGTATTATCGTTGCATAGGAATAAATATGCTATAAAATATTCCGATCTGATGAAAGTAATGAAAATGGCGAAGGAAACGTCATTTACTATTGTGTTAAAAACACCTGAGGTTGAAACGAATTACCCCCATCCCGATTTCGGGATGTACGCGTCACCCGATTGCGATGACACCATTTTTATCGGTCCCTATTATAATAACGAAAACCATGATATAATCACGTTAAGGTACGCCAATCGTGAGCTCATCAGAACGGAGGTGTTTTGCAAGATGAGAGGTCTGAAACAGGATTGCTGTGGTATATGGCTTTATCAGCTGAATGTGGCGCCACCTAGCGTTAGTAATTCACAAACAATAGATCTGACTGAGTGTGAGAGCGATTCAGAGTCTAAGAAAACGAAGAAATCGTCAGAATCTAGTACAAGCCAGACAGAATCGCTCTTAAAAGAATCAGTCTTAAAACCTCCTACGGATGTACCAAAACCAGTTAAGAGAAAGCGGAAATCCAAAGACGCCCCAATTTTCAACTCCGCTGATCTTCTTAATTACGAATCATGCGCGGAAGATTACAATGTACCGTCCAATTTTTACAATGTCATGCCTGAAGAGGTAGGACCAAATAATTTTGCGACGGATTCCAGGGTGTATTTTGTCCCTAACGTTCCGCAGATGGGATTCATCGTCGGATACGTCAAACCCAATCGCGTTATAGTGCAATGGCCATCGTTGAAGTATATTGTTAAGTTTGGTGACGTTTCCGAAGCGAAGATGTACATACAGAGGTAGGTAGACAGCAAATTCTTTGGGGTAATGCTTCTACATCCGATATAGTACGTTACTAAATTAAAATGAAAACTTACAATCATTTGACAAAGAAATCAGCAAAACATTACCTAATTTTACATCATTAAACACTTCTTTTGTTGAAAATGAGTGAGATATAAAAACGAAAATCAAAATGAAAAACATTTAAAAAGATCTGAAGCAATAGAATTAATAGATCCAATGTGACGTTAAGGTGCTAACGTCACATGTACATCCTCCACTACTCCTAATTATCGCATTCATACGCCTTGGCATGCTAGCGATTAAATTTTCAATGGCATCCTGGGGAATATTCTCCCATTCAATTACTGCATCCACCAATTAATTGTGGTTGACAGGTAGGAGCCTACGATCTTTTTTTTTAAATGGTCGCGTAAATGCTCAATGAGATTGAGGTTGGGACTGTTAGGTGGCCATTCCATTAATAGAGTATCAACAGGATGCAGGAAGTCAATAAGCTGTCCAGCCACGTTGGGACGCACATTGTCCTGCATGAATAAAAAATTAGGATCCACAAAAGGAGAAAATGGCATTACGTGTTCAAGTACGATGTTTTCCAGTTAATAATCCGCATTCATAGACCTCACACGTATAGGGACCAACTCTGTATCAGCGCCGAAGCAGATTTGTACATCGTTTTCACCTTTGCTCTGGCCTTCGAATGTAAGATCCTGTTTCGTTAAATCGTCTAACCATGCGACTTATGCTAGAATGAATTCTTCCTGACACACTGGCAACATAGCACATCGAGTATCTTTCGTCCAGCAGAATTGATGCCCGTACTGCCTCCTCCACCGTTAAATTTCTTTGGTGATTCATTTTTCTACTTTGAAACACTCGTAGTTATTAACTTGTCTTAATCAGCAGTTTCTGAACGGATTTTTGTGTCAAACGTGACTAATTAACATTTGCAATTTTAAAACAAAACAGCATGTGCTTGAAATATCAGAGGAAGTCCAAAGCCTATTTGTAAGACAGTTAGTAGATTAAAAGTTATCATTACCTATGAATGTTTTTAAAACACGTTAGTGGCGCGTTAATTTTGTCCAGGAATTTATAAAAGTATCACCGATTTTTGGTGAGCGCCCGTTGTTTCTAGTTGTGGTTGGGGATGTTTGATTCCTGACGCCATAACTTTTAGAAGTCGACAAAATATATTGGTTGAATTTATCCTTTGTAGTGTTTATAGTTCTTCTTACCTCCAAATATTTGCGTTGCGTTCATTTCAATATTGTTATTACAAAAATATGGATTATATATATACAAAAGTTACGGTTAATAACTTATTTGGGAATACACTTTTTTGTGTATATGGAAGAAAAGTACATACATACAATATAACAGACTTTTTTATCTAAAAATTAAAAGTAGTAACAGATTTCAAAACATCAATGAATTCGGAAGCCGTGTTTTTTCAATTATTCCAATTACAGAAAGCTTTATTTTATTACTAAATGAAATATATATGTAATGTTCTAAACGGGAAATTAATTAATTGTACGGTGTGGTTTGGCGTCTGTACTCCGGTTTCTGTCGCTACTTTCAAGACGGCATGACTATATCTCTTGGTACTAGGTGGCGCCAGGAAATATTTTAATGTTGTTTGTGCAATGGTGAGTAAGGGAAAGCAATCGGAGCAACGCTGATTACGCCGGGTAGGCAGAAACATGTCCGTTGGCATGAGCTATATTAGCATTATTTTGGTTATTGTTACTTATTTGTTTATGGTATCTGTCAAAACCAGACTGTTTGATTTCCATATTGCTAATAGATTTAATATAGCACTGTGTTCTATATACACGGCAACAAACATGTTTCTAAACATCTTTCTTAGTTTAAAAACATCTTACATTACCTGGCCTATGAATCTTAAATTTACCACATTTGCACTTACCATGTTGTTTTTTATAACGTTCTTTGAGGTTATGACAACGAGCACAATCACGCCTCTAAGTCGTTTGCGTATTTCAAAAATCAACTCGGTCATATGACGCGATCACTTAGTCGCCATTACCAGCGAAACATTTGCTCGCCAAAAATCGGCTTATGTGCATTGAACCTACAGCTCCCGTTTGCTGGACAAGCGCCCTAAACCAACTAGATCACAGAGACTTTGTAGGAACAATTTACTTTTAATACCCAAAATTCTAAGTATTAAAAGTGATTCGAAAAACCCATTTTGCATATAAAACATTTTTTCATATAACCTGCTGTAGTGGCTGTAGAAGCATTATTCCGTACAATTTAAACACGCTGTATTTTGTGGTGATCAATTTTCGTAAGGCTCTTAATTCAATCCTCGCTCAATTTTTAGGGAATTGAACGCGTGTTTCATCAAGTGTCCCTCGTTTGAAATCTTCGTCGAAGAGGTATACAATGTAGATAATATCAAGATGGACGTATTCAATTGGGAGTTGTTAAACGGTTATTATGTAAGTATGTTGTCAAGAATTGTTGTTTTAATAATATTAATAGGAGTTAGAATTCAGAATAAACTCGTCTAAGTTTATCGTTTTTCACATTTTTCATGTTTCTAATGGAATTTTGTGTAGATATGTTGGTGCAGTTGGTGTCTACAGTTTTTACACGCAATGTAAAATAAGAGTAAGAAGTGTATATCTCGAAATAATTAGCACGAATTCAATTTTAATATATAGAGAATACAGGGTGTTTTAAAACAACGTTTAGCGGCTTTAAGGGAATGTAGTACGGTCGGAAATAATTAATTTAACTCCGTTGGACTTCAGTATCTGGAGTTATTTAAAAAGTTTAGTGTATGCAACACCGGTAAATAATCTTACAGAGTTGCGCCAACGAATAGAGCGCTGTTGCCAGATAATTCGAGAAAAACCCAGGTTTTTTGAAAGAGTACACACTTCCTTCGAAGGAAGATGTAAATCCTGTGTCGAAATGGAAGGCATTTTGAATATCTTCTTTAGTTGTAATCTTTTTTATGTTAAAATACAATAACACCTTAAGAAAAACCACGAAAACAAATTTATTCTGCTTTTGCAATAAAAAATTATCTCGTAAACAGTTGATTAGCGGACATATGTTTATTAAGACTTTTTACCTTACTTTGGACCGTACTACATGTCCTTAAAATCTATAAACATTGTTTTAAAACAACCTGTATACTGGCTGTCTCCCGAGAAACTGCATCGATTGGTATATGAAAAAATATACATTGGAAAATTCTGAAAACGTGGCAGTACATTAAAGCCGACGTGTACTACTGAACTAAAAATATTTTGAATAATCTGACGCTTCCGGTTATACCGGAAGTAGCTCTCAAATTACATGTTTGAATCTCTAATTCAATTTTAAGGTTTGTTTGATGAGGCAACTATGTTGCTATTTCTAACCATATTTGAAATATTTGCATTTTTTAAAAAATTTAGACAGATTGACGAGTGCATCTGAACTTTCATAAATGTGAAGGTATTTAACTTGGAAACTTAAAATTTTGCAGAACTGTTAACCGTATAGGATAGGATTAGAAACCGGATTAATTTTCCGAAAATACAGCGTGTCCGAAAATTACGGTTAAACATTAAAATGCAAAAAGTTTCGAAACTACCTATTTTTCTTTTTTATCAAATTCCTCTTACAAAAAAAATGATTCATTACGCATGTAAAATGGACACTTTTCAAGATATTTGGGAAAATGTGCACTGTAACACAATGTTCTTCAAAAAAAAAAAGAATACCCAGCAAGAAAATTGCTCGAACGCCGGAATTTCTAATTTGAAGAATGCCATTTTTTGACGGGAAAATAAAACTGACGACGTCAGTACTAACACATGGGCTGAAAAGTCCCGGGCCTAATACATAGATGGCGCTAGTTTTATTGCATTCACCTGTTTTGCAGTTAGTACTAACCTTAAAAAGACAGCTGTTAAAATTTCATGATATTTTATTCATTAGTTTGTGAGTTATTGTGCTAAGAGTGACGCTACTTTTGTTATTTCCAAAACAATGGATCAAAAACAATTTCGTGTTTTAATTTTACACTGCTTCTTGATGGGAAAAAATACCGTTCAAGCGAAGCAATGGCTTGAAAAATGTTATGGGGACTCCGCTCCATCAGAAACAACAATAAAACGTTGGTTTGCTGACTTCAAACGTGGTCGTAGAGACACCGATGATGCAGAACGCAGTGGACGTCCAAATGAGGCGGTAACACCAGAAAACATCAAAAAAACCCACAAAATCGTTTTGAATGATCGAAAAGTCAAGTTGCGTGAGTTAGCTGACATCGTAAAGATATCAAAAGAACGTGTTGGCTTTATATTGCATAAGCATTTGACTATGAGAAAGCTCTGTTCAAAATGGGTGCCGCGTTTGCTCACTGTTGACCAAAAACAAGAACGTGTTGATGCTTCTGAGCAGTGTTTGGCCATGTTTAAACGCAACAAACCGGAATTTTTGCGTCGATATGTGACAACGGATGAAACATGGATCCATCACTTCACTCCGGAATTAAAACGATCGTCATCTGAGTGGACAGCAACTGGTGAACCTCGTCCAAAGCGCCCGAAAGCACAACAATCGGCTGGAAAGGTTATGGCCTCGGTATTTTATGATGTGTGTGGTGTAATATTCATCGACTATCTTGAGAAGGGAAATACCATCAACAGTGAATATTATATAGCGTTACTGGAGCGTCTGAAGGCCGAAATTGCAAAGTAACGTCCGCATATGGCGAAGAAAAAAATTTTGTTTCATCAAGACAACGCACCGTGTCACAAGTCAATCAAAACAATGGCAAAACTACATGAATTGAACGTCGAATTGCTCCCACATCCACCGTATTCGCCAGATTTGGCTCCCAGCGACTACTGGCTGTTCGCAGACTTAAAAAAATGCTCGCTGGTAAGAAATTTCGCTCGAATGAAGAGGTTATCGCTGAAACTGAGGCATATTTTAAGGCAAAAGATAAATCGTTTTACAAAAGTGGTATTGAAATGTTAGAGCGGCGCTGGAATGATTGCGTTGTTCTTGATGGAAATTACGTTGATGAATAAAGCTAATTTTGAACAAAAAAAAACGTGTTTTCTTTGTCAAGCCCGGGACTTTTCAGCCCATGTGTTATTTGCGCAATAACGTTTATATGGTAACCCCTACTTTTTCTCTAGTTGTCGATACTCTTTATTGCTTAAGCGATGAACTATGAATAATATGGATCCTGTATAAAAAAAAGAATTTTATTCCATATAAATAACATTATTAAAGTCCGCATATCTTCATATTTTAGATTGCCTGCAGTATGGGAATTGTACCATTATTAGAACTCAGCAAAGTCAGCATGAAAATCCTCGGTCTAAGTGTCAACGAAATCGAATCGCTGGCAATGGAGACGGCACAAAGGAAAATTTTTGATAAATGCTATGAACTGGCGCGCAAGCTTTTTTTGCCCTCAAAAATAGGGTTTCCGAAGAATACACGCGAGATTATCGATTTGGTAAGTCGATTTACTAATCTGCTGAATTAGTATAACCAATAAACCGTATTCAAACTCAATTTAAATCGTAGTATCCCCAGTCGGAAATATTGGCATTACTGGTAATGGGTAGAGTAGCATAATATAATGTATACCGTCCGGGAAACTAAATTTTTTCGGTGCCTAACGCAATTAGACGTAAACACCATACTCGTCAGTTCATAAATTCAACTGCAATCGGCATACAAGTCAGTCGCGACTTGTTAGTAGTATTTAGTGCATCGCTATGCTTTATTCCAGTTCGAGATCGAAGAAAATATTTATTCTTATTATTCACATAATAGCAAAAATTAATTAACAAGAGAATGAATAAAACCTAAAATTAAAAGCTTAAACGTTTGAAATAACAAGTAAACACAGAGCCAAAAGTAAACAATCATTTGTTACTGTTGAAATTCTACTATTCTACTACCTATAAAATAGGAAACTAAGCATTTCAAATAAAAACTAGATTCTAAAATAAAAAAATTAAATTTACATCAAACTGTATCGCTAACCCAATAAAAACACAAGTTGGAACTATTATTATAAACAACCAATAAATAAGAAAAAAGAATTTCCAAGGAATGGTTTGTACTACTAAGTTAAATCAAATGCTCAAAAAATTTCCCCGCTCTTTTGTTGACAGTACGTTAGGCACCGAAAAAATTTTGTTTCCTAGGCGGTATATGCCAAGCGTATATACGTTATATATATATTGTTATTACTGTTATATTACTACATTTCGCACAGCTCTTCTTTTCATATACCGTGCTGCTCAAGCTGCTACGTAAATATATGAAATGGAGAATACGGGTGGGAACATATTTGAGACACACCGCGCTTATATTCTTCCTTTTTAATATTTACGTAGAGAAGTGAACGCTACGGTATAGGAAAATCGTTTGTTTTGCTAATTCTTTTAGAAACAACCGTGTTTTATCATTTCTTTTCATTTGATATTGTTTATATTCCTTCATAAACAAAGCAAACACATTGTGTGAAGCGATGTCCGTACAAAATACCCATCCTAGGGTTAAATTATGTCTATTCTAGATCGCTCCTTGAAAGGCTAAAACTGATTTTATTACAAAAAAAATCCAGTTTATAACATTGCTTGGATTGCTTATACAATGAGGTCCTAAAGTGCCCCCCTCCCATGCTAACTTTTGAACGATAATAGCTAGCGTTTTTAGAAAAATTAGGTCGATTTCTTGGTGTTACGTTTATGATGGCTTTGGCACGAACCACGCAAAATTGCTGGGTCAATTTTAATATTGCGCAATAAATTGTACAATAATTTAAATTATATTTTAATATTAAATCATATCTCTTAAAGCAGTTCCCCCTCTAAATTTGATGGTATCTATCCTTATTTAGCGCGAAGTGCAAATATTTCCAGCTGTACAAAGGCAGTGTTCGTTATGTTCCACTTCGAATTGTTGCCAAATTCATGGAATATTAGAATTAGGTACTTGATGTTTATCTTACGTGGTCCATGCGGAGGCCATTGTAAAATCAACAACATAAAAAACTGAAACGTAAGCACATTGCCTATCAAAAACTAACAAATTTAAACAAACCTACCATAATCAATTAATTACAATAAAGTTCGATAAAGCAAAGAGGAGACAACAATTAAAAAAACATGTTGAAATGAGATAAAACAATAACGAGCACAAAGAACGAAAGTATGACAAATGCAGGTTATAATAACAATAAATAACAAGAATCATTTACGCTATTGGTATTCAGATTTGACAATTTGGCAATTGTTATGATTACTTTGCTTAGCAACGCCCTCTTTAGATCAGCCTGGCGTCAAGAAACAAAATGGCGCTCTTTCCTAACCAACTTTGCGTAACAACAAAAACAGATTACCAACACCTTTATTGCTGCATACCGTCATATTTCTGAAGCTAAACTATAACATGTGAGGTTGGAGTGGCTTTTCGATTGCCTTCCCAAAAATGTAAAAACTATACAGGCTGTTCTATTTAAAATAAGAAAGTTGACTTCCGGTTCAATTATTTTAGAAACAATCGTGTTTTATCACTCCCTTTTCATTTAATATTCCTTATATTCTTTCATAAAAAAAACAAAGGCATTGTGTGCTGCGATGTCCGTACAAAACACCTAGCATCGTAGGGTTGAATTTTGTGTATTTTAGATCACTCCTTGAAAGCCTAAGACTGATTTTATTACAAAAAAAATTGAGTTTTAAACATTGCGTGGGTTGCTTATATATATCTATTCCATGGTAGAAGTAATAAGATATCTTGTCATTACAGATAATTAACGAAATCCGACATCAAGAGGTAGTGGAACGCAAACTCCTAACGTATCAAGCTAGACTGACCCAAAAAAGACATTGTTTACGGATTAAGTGTAATTCCGTTATAAAGGAATTACAACCGCTCGTGAATACGAAAATGCAGAACGCGATGCAGAAGATCTTAAGTTTCAATAAGGTGCTGCTCAATCAGAAATCGTCGGATACTAGCAGCAACGACGTCATATGCTTGGATGGAGACTCAGAGGAAGATACATCGAAAGAGAGCACAAACGAAGATAAATCTCCGCGCACACCAGTTAGTAATCACCCACCTATTCCGAAGATCACCGTGAAAAAAATACAAGACTTAAAAGAGCCTAGCGGAAGCACGTTTACAGCAACGCAATCAGCCTCAAAAGCGGTTGGCGTGAAGAGTTTCTCGATTCTCAAGAATAAATCTCCGGATAATGAGAGCAGCGCAAGTAATACGAGCAGTCCTAGCAGTACAAGTGGAAGTAACGAGCTTCAATTAACGGCGTCTCAACCCCACACCTCGACTAATACGCTTATGCGACCTCCTAGTTCGAGTTCCAGCCCAGCAAACTGTAAGACATTCACGATAAAACGTTCAGTTCTCAATAAGAAATGTTCGAAATTCGTGATAAAGACTTCTAATGGTAAATATATGACTATTCGCGCTGAAGATCTTAAAGAACTGCCAGTGAAAAAGTTACAACCGATTGCACCAAACGATCCGATGATATCGAAACTAAATATGAGCACGAAAAGGATCCTAATGCCCTCGAAAGGGAACGGTTTCCTCAAAGTGAATTTTAATGATGCGTCAATGTTTACAGATGTGACTAAAGTGGTTAGTGGCGGCGCGGTTGAAAACGGACAACCCGGAGTGCTACAAGCGTGTACGCCGATAACATCGTCACCGTCTTTATCGACCGTAACTTCATCTACCGTCTCGTTATCTTTGCTACCCAATAAACAGCCGCAAATCTGATAATTAATTCTCTTTTATCTCTTTATTTTGATGTATTTATATTAACGGAAGTCCCACTTTAATTTTATATTATTATATTCAGAAAAGATGTGATAATTTGTTAAATATATGTATATACTTACTAGCAGTGCTGTCTTTGATTTTTTGATCTGTTTTTGATCCAATCTAACTATTTAAGTCAGTGTAAGGAATGACACAGACACCTCTACAATGTCGTTCAGTTAGTTACTACAAAGGAAAATTAAAGACCTTAACCGTAGTGATACGTTCGTGTAGAAAACTACATTTGCGTTTTATTTTTGCATTTTTTATGTTTAAACATTGAAAAACACGATTTTTTACAAGTAGGTAATTTTTCCCTACTAATACATCAACTTCGGTACACAGTATATCATTGTAATCTTTTTCACAACGTAGGAGTATGGTTAATGAGAACGAAATAAATTAAGATTCTTTGACACTGCAAAATTTATAGTTTGCTTTTGCTTTTACAAACACCGAAACCTAGTATATTTTTTTCCTGAACCTATAGTAGATAATGTTCATAGCCTGTCACTAAAAAAAGTATTTTAACACATAAATTACAAAAAAACAATTCACTGCAAATAAAACTACAAATATTGCCGCGGTAAAATTGCTACTTGGCACAACTCGCTCATCATTTTTTAAATTTCGAGAATGATTTAAGTTGGTAGTTCAGGTACCAAAGGACATATTCGCATGCATTACGCTAAAGGCTGTTTTACACGATTCTGCGTAGAATTATGCATTGTGTAAATCAGAAAACCAACATCGAGCAAAGTTATATAGGAACCATACTATTACTACCGCTAGTACAGGGTCAAACAGCTTTGACGTCAGCAGACTGTGACGTATTTTGAAGTAGGCCACAAACCGTTACTTCCGAGAATACAAGACCAAACAACTTTGACGTCAGCAGGCTGTGCCGTATTTTGACGTAGGCTATAAACGCGTTTACACACTCAGACCGTCTCTGCGTTTTGAATTGGTATATCCAAATTATATTGGTTTTATTAAAAAAAATACTGTGCAGTGATATTTCCGTACTTTGTTGGTGGTACCTGCATTGAGACCTTCCAGTATCGATGGTAACGGCCATACAAGCATTTACACACAACTAATATTATTTCTTGACAAATAGAGAGTTTATGCGTCGTAAAACAGCCCTAAGAAATTGACGTTTTTTGATTGCCAGAACCGTTGAGTTAAATTAACCGTGAAATTTATGTATGCTAATCTGTTTGCGTATGCGAGTATTCATTCTTAAGCTGACCTAAACTGTAATATTCCATCGTTTCCTCTAGATGGTCGTTTTAAACCAGGGTAGGCCATTTAATATATGTACTTTCAAATTGTGGCCAACCTAAATAAATAATCAGATCAGCTTGAGAAGAGTTCTAGGGTCACACGATGCCACATTTTCATTCACAATGAAATCAACTTATATTTGTTTAAACGCAAGATTAGAATAATCAAAAATAATGCTAATATTATTCATGGTATTGATGGAATCACTCCCGGCAAAAACAATATGAGAAGAGAAAAGCGTTAGCCAACGCACATGTTTCTACCTGCCCGGCTTCATCAGCGTCGCTCCGCGCACAATCCCTTCTCACCGCTGTTATTTGCCTCTCGGGTTTATGCCACCAATCTCTACAAACAGCACTAAAATATCTCTTGGCGCCACCTAGTGCGAAGAGATATAGTCATGCCGTTTAGAAAGTAACGACAGAAACCCGAGTGCGCTTCTAAAAACCTCTTCTAAATAAGTGTTATTGTTACCGTTCACAACCCAGTTAAAAAGTAAAACTTACGAGAAAAATGTAGTATTCATAGCAATGAAATATTTTCAGTTTGTAATAATATTATGCTGATGTTACCATATCTTTATTCTTCAATATTTTTCACAAGTTTTGTATTTTACGGGTTTTATTAAACTCACTTGCACAAACAAATTAAAATAACAATAAAGCAATAATAACAATGATTTTGCATTTGGTCTCCTTCCCAAACATTTCTTATAATTGCTTGCTTTAATTTTCTACTAAATTCTCAATTTGCACCTTTTTTCTCCAGCTCACTCTCAAGAATTACATTGTCATCCTATTCCTCAAGTATGATATAATAGGTAGTTACAATTTATGTAAAGTAAAAAATCAAAATAGGACTCGGAATTAGTTTTATTGTGAAGAAATTTTAGGTTTACCATAGGAAGATTGTTCTTCACACACGCAATTTTGGGTTGGTATTATCGGTAATGCCAATTTCTAAGATTAAAATACATTGGAATTCGATAAAATAGTAATACTATAAAATATTTCTTAAGCTTGTTTTACACTTCGCGATCCATTAGCCAATTAATTGAATTTATTGGCTAAAAAAATCGGTATAACTACGCTGCTCTACATGCTACAATAAATTGGACAATTTTTTAACGTTCGCGATCATTTGTTTAGTTTCGCTAGTAGTTAAACGGGGGAATTATTAAACCGGAAATTTTCATCTGCATATAAAAATAGATTGGCAATCTGCTTTTGTCCACCGCTTCGATGTAGGCACAGACACAGGTAAGGTTACTTCGATTTCGGTTAGTTAATTCAAAATATTCATTACCTGCATCATAACCATCATAATTTTTCGAAACTTAACCTCACTTTATTTTAAAAACACTAAACAAAATTCGTAGACACTTTTCTGTTGCTAGGTCAAAGCAGCAAAATTATTGATAAATCACCGGCAAATCAAAACTTGTTCTATTCAATTCAATTAATCGTACGATAAATTGTTGAAGAAATCGTACCGATTTTTACTATTTTACACGGTACGATAAAATCGAACATCAACTTATTCAATTAATTGATCAATGAATCGCGGCGTGTAAAACAGGCTTTAAGAATGTTTTACACAACACATCATTCCGGACAGAATATGCACATAAAAATTATGTATGTGTAAATTAGCAAATACATGCCGGACAAAGTTATATAGGAACCAAATAGGCATTTACATATCGTGGGTGGCATAAACCGGCCTTTAGAGAATACTTACGAACTTTTTCGAAGATTGTAGTAGTAGTTTTTAAATTTCGTGGATGATTTAAGTTGGTAGTTCCGGGAATAAATTACATAATACGCTAATTTCTCAACGTAATACAAACAAATATATCCTTTATTGTCGGAACTACCAATTTAAATCATCCGCGAAATTTAAAAAGTGTCGGCTCTACATTATATATCATTTAATTTCTTTTTAAAAAAGGCATAGTAGAAATTTATGTGATAAACTATAGATTTCTCTTTTTTTATAGCTGACATAGAAGAAAAAACCAATGAAAATACTACAAAAATAATTATAAAATACAAATCGACCTGCTTTTGCATTATTTTAAAGAAAAAAACCTAAAAAAGAATATGAATTTACGTATTACTTTCGGGACAGGTTGCAAATTCTAGGGATTCCCCATGTTACTGAAAATATTTGTATTTACTTTCTCCGCTTAATCATCATATATTTGATATCAAATACGAAAAGTACTCTTGCTAAATTCCTTGACATGTGTATATAAAATGCTATATATTTTAGGAAGGCACTCGCAGATTCGGGTTCAAAATCAAACTATAGAAAGCATATTTACACTTTAATTTTTTATAGTGTTTATTTTGCCGTATTTATCTACAAGGTGCTAACTTTAAGTTTAGTTATGTATGCGTATGTCAAGATATACAGGAAACTGCATTCAATTGTTATATTTGCAAATTCCGCAGATGCTCGACACTTTCTAGAGAATTGTAACTCGTACTTTTAACGTAAATTACGTAATCATTCAGTTTCGCAGCAAACTGCTCTTTACTGTATATTTATTCATAATTTGTATAATGTGAGCAGATATTTGATTTTTGATATCTGAATTTATTTAATCAAGGAGTTGTTATATAAACTTATCACATGCAAAAGTTGTTTGAAGAGACAGAAATAATATTGCGTGAGAAATATAATCCAAGTAATAATAATAATTGGTTTTCTGATGGAAATGATTACTGGCGTTTTGCGTACACTCAATCAAGCATCCAAGTATCGCAGAACTCTATGCAGTAACATTGCATTTCCGCAGGTCAGAGAAATTCAACAGAGAATTCCGATTTAAATGAAACTTTATGGGAAGAACAGGCAGTACGAAACTTGGCACAAATCCGCAAACACCGAGGTGCCATAAAACTATTATTGTTAATCCTTTAACGAAAATCGGCATGTAAATTTTTAATCCCCAATTTTGCGGAATAGGGTTATTCCAGGTATAAGATATTTATACATCTCTTAATGTTTATTCAGTATTATTAATTGACTGTAATGGCAATTGCCGTATCCCCTCCAAAAATTAGTTATATAAATACTTTAGACAATTTTTAATTATTTAGTTTTATAAATATTATTTTCAAAACATGTCATTGATTACTTTTCACAATAAAACAAAAAATTACTTGTAGCTATTATTGATTGTGTTTATAACTCAAAGCTGTTTCATTATTTATAAGTTCCATAAAATATTATGCTTTAATGTGAATATTGCAATATCATTTGGAGTTATATATAGTCTCTGTGATGTAGCAAATACGGTACAGCAGAATTTATTCTAGAATTTAGTACAATTACTGTTTTCTGAACTTCTTGGTGAATTAGAAAGAATATGGCATTTGATTTAAGTAATTCTGCTGTTGAACTTTGTGTCAGCGAGGATGGGGGTGGAAACATATAGCGTACTATTAACAACGGTGAAAATGAATGTGGAAGCTCCGATGACGAATTTTGTGAATCTGCATGACAATGCTCCCCAATTTATTCCTTTTTCCTGAAGCTTCATTACGACCAAAAGCTAGTTATAATGGAGATACTTGGATTTTTACTCATAGATTCAATTAATTTTTTATACCTTGTTCTGAGCAATACAATCATGGACTGAAAAAAATCGGTTGCTTTTCCAACTACTTAGATGCAAATGGTGTAGTGTAGTAATGTTAGCAATGTATTTCGAACGAGCAGGTCTCTCGAGGTGTATTGCATATTATTAATTACATTTTTGTATTGTTTAAGTCCTTATTTAGCATATACGATACATGATCTATAACCTGGGCAAATATGCAGTAACAGCCAGAGGCGTGGCGAGCGCGTAAAAGTTTACACATAAAATAGAAGGTAAGAAATAAATTATAAAACGTGCTGAAACACTTACCGTTTTAAAAGTCTTCCGTGAAATCACAAACTGGGTAACATCTATTAAATATTTGAATCATTAGATATGTTTCCACAGCTGTTTCAGTCAAGTGAGTACGACGTGCGGAATAAATGTTTTTTAATGCCGAAAACGACCGTTCGACATCTAACGATGTTATATTTGCATATTTAAAATAATCTTTGAAACAACTTAATGCATCTTCACACGCACCTTCACAAATTTGTCTTAATATAAGAATAGTTTGTAAATCTCTTTTAACCTGACTATCTTGAAAAATTTCCTGGCTTTTCTTGATTGCTGCAGCTTCTGTCGGATTGAATTTTAAAACTACCTTCTTTACTTGATCAAAATATTTGTTGTAGTAAAACGCGGCCTGCAACCATGTTCCCCAACGTGTAACAATCGGCTGTGGTGGTTCAGGTAAATCAAGACACAGTTTCTGAAATAGTCGGGTACGTTTCGGGGACTTTAGAAACACTGCCTTTGTACTAGCAATCAATGCATTTACTAGTGGAAAACATGTAGGAATCGTTTGTGCCGCAGGATTTAGAGTATGGATTTTACACGTTACATGTAAGAAGTTACCACTGTGTTCTTTAAGAGATCGGCCCAAAGAACGCATGTTTGCGGCACCATCACTCATAAACATTAAAAGTTGCTTAGTTGAAACTTCAAATTTGTTCAATGAGTTCAACACCATATTTAAAATCTCGTCGGCAGTACACAATTTATAACTCTTGTGGTAGCAAGTAAGAAGGAGGATGACGGTCGATGTGGTTCCATTGTACGTACCATTACATTAGCCACAGAATGTTTTTGACGATCTGTTGTTTCGTCCACACACAACCACAGTTTTTTATCTTTCAATTCCGTTTTCATTCTTTTTTCTATATGTTCACGAGCAAATGGTACTACATTTCGTATCGATGTCCGACTAGGTAATTTACAGTCCGCATATTTATTCTAGAAGGAGACAAATGCTTCTTTTTCTAGTAAACGAAATGATAGATTATATAAAATAAGAGTAACACATAAATCAAATGTAAATTTTTCTTGGTCTCGTATGCCACTTTTTGCAGAAGAATGCTGTTTGCTTTCGATGTGACGTTGACAATGGCTTCTGGACCAACACATTAAAGGGATGTTACAAACTAGACATTGAATTTTAGCGCCATCAAAAATTAAATCGTCCGGCATGTCCACTATAAAGTTTTTAACTGTGTCTGCCATTGGTCGTTTTCGCGACGTACCTAACTGCGACATTTTTAAAGCAAACATAAGCGTACAATTACGAAATAAGTTACGACAGCCTACATATGCACAGAACTACTCGCATACAGCATCGATTTAGTACTGACGCTGTGAACGCGTGAAATAAATAATCGCCGACTCCGCACCACATATCTACTACACTGACAGTTACCCCTGTTTGCCCAGACTAATGATCTAAATTGTTTCATATGGAAAAAAAAATGTGAATACCTAAACACCTAAATAAAATGTATTGCTTAAGAAATAGTACCAGTTTATAATTCATCCAGTTTATACATCTTTCATTCTCGGAAAGGCTACCTTATTTACATACTACCTTTGGAAGTATGTGAGTAACTCGGGTATAGTAATAGCTATGTAAACAGACTATTCAATATTACTTTGAGTTACCACTAATTTCTTCTTATTCAATTATAATTAATAGTGTTTAACTAGACAGATAAGATTCGGGTAATGATACCTATTTTGCACCGTACAATTATCTATCTGTTTTACAAGAGGTATATACATAATAATTCTTTGTCGTGGTGTGCAATATAGAAAATTTACAAATTCCCAAACACAATTAGCATGCAACGAAAATTTGTTTTATTAACTAGCTATCGGGAACATCTCCGCACCAGATAATTATTGGTTTGGTTTTCGAACCTATGATTTGAAGCAATTAAAAAGAGATTATTCGAAGATAAAAACCACATGCGACACATTTAAGCCGTGTGAATAATTTAGATAGACAAGGGTAAGGGTAAGGGTTTTTGTTTACGATCATGTGACATACCGATGCTGCCATATCGATAATTTGCTTGGTAATTTTTTTTTTTTTTGTTGTTTTTCCGGGTTAATTTGTTTGGTTTCGTAAACAGAGCTTACTATTAGAGAATTATGGCACATAATTATCTTTTTTTCTACTCTTAGAATCAAATATGTCTGGCAATTTTCTGTCTAATATCGATTCTTTTATTTTATGGTATCTATTTTTTAAACTATTATGGTCAAATTTAAATTTCTCGGATTCTCTTGTGTATTGGAATATACTGAAGTGAGCTGTTGTGTTTTTGGGAGAAAAACATGTCACTTTATCACGACAGTTAGTTAAATACAAATGTAGCTGATGAAAATGACAAGAAATTATATTTTTTATTTATTTATAATTTTTTTTAAATAGCAAATATTTATTTAAAGAGTCATCTTATAGTAATATTTTAGCTGTGGGTAGTGTCTTGCTCGGGATCCAAATTCAGTCCTGATTGACGTTATACCATAAGGCCATTTCTTGCGGAATCTCAATACGCTCCAAGCAAAAAATGGAATAGAATGTCGCCGAAGTGCCACTATGAAATCTTAACGTTTTCTGTAAGACATAATCATCTTGTAAGGGTCAGAAATATTAAAAAAAAAAGAAAATTCCTCTTCGTTCGAGTTTAGAATATAGAATGCCGGTATTGTACAGTGTGTTACGCGTAAAGTCTGCATTACACGGGAACATTTTTTTTATTGATTAATTTATAGGTCATTCACTTTAAAAATATAGCGTTGGGCAAGCTAGGCTTATATTTTCGACGTTTGCTATTGGCTAATTCCTAGGGCAAAATAACACACGACGAAAGAAGGATATCTGTGCATACAAAATTTATGTTGGATAAAATGAAATATTACTGATCGCCTCGTTTTTGTAGTGTCAGTTGTCAAAGTTTTTCGTTGTTTTAGGCTGACTATTTGGTTGTTTCTTGTGTTTCTCGTTATATTATTATTTATTTAGCATATTGCATTAAAATTGTTCTTGTCAGAACACGATTAATACGATATTTACGGAGAGGAGGTATTTTTTTCTATATATTTAATTGAGTTAAATTTTGGCAGTGTTGTACGGACGCCGATTGCAGCGCTATCTACTATATTCTTAAAGTGAATTGGCTATAGATAAATTTTGATTTTCACATTTGTTTTCGCTTAAAAAATTATATCAAGTGACATGCATTTGGGCAGTTAACTATCTTTTAACAGAAAAATTTGATAATTTTTTCAAAAAATTCCAAAATATGTCGTTATTTTTGAAATTTTTGGATAATGTCCAAGGAAAAAATTGCTCGTTTTTCAATGTTTTACCAATTTATCGTCAACTATAGTGCACTGTAATGTTTCTTTTCATTTTTTTAAACAAATTAATAATAATAATAGTAATAATAATAATAATAATAATAATAATAATAATAATAATAATAATTCTTTGATTAACTGATTTCAGCGATACTTATTTCAATCTTGAAGACTTGGTCGAATCATTGAATCCAAAATGTTCTTTTCTATTTCGTGCACTTTTTTATACCCGAATCAGTAATAATTGCAGCAGCAACTATTAAAATCATCACTCATTTTCAAAAATATAGTGAACGGAGTCACGTGTAAATTCTTTGAGATGTACTCGCTGTCAGTCAATGGAGTTTTTTGCCATTTTACTGTACATATTCAATTTTAAACATTCTTTTACAAAAAATATTTTCATAAAGTTTTATTGACCCTAAAAGTTGTCACTGCACAATTCTTTCTCGCTGGAAAATTCAAATTTATACAGATGTTTACAAATTTCTGCCGATTTTTACAACACTATTATAGAAATTTTTACTTGTGAAGCAGAGCAGCATTGCCAGCTACATTTCCACAATATTTCACCAATTTGTAATTCGATAAAGTAAAAAAAAGAGTGATATAATTTTTTCCTTTCCTTTTTAAATAGCGCGCCATTAAATGTGTACGATGTCCATGTCAATTATAGAATAGTACTAAGACTGGCCACAAGACGACAGTACAATGTAGTATTGGAGGAATAAGGAATGTAGAGTCCGTTCAGAACGAAAACGTGACATTACGTCGCATGCGCATAAACCTGTTCTTACTCAAATTGCCATCAGATTGCCGTTTTTGTAGATGTCATTGTCGTCGTAATATGCTTGTTATTAATGGTTTCAATTTTCGTATATTATAAATTTTCTGTTCTATATTTTTATTTTACCGAGCCGCTAATGAAGTGTTCTCTCGATTTGGCGCCGCGCAGAAATTAGTGACGTAATGTCACCTTCTCATTTTGAACGGGCCCTACCTGTCAACGGGTGTTACCGTTACATTTTGAAGTTAGGAAATTATATTTAGTTTTTCAGCAAAAAGGAAAGTGTTTTCTTTGAGTCCCAAAAGAAAGGTCAATAGATAATGAAACGACACTGAATTGCACCCTACTAATTTTGTATTAATGCCAACAGTTCGTAACATTATACAGCGTAATATTTTGAGAACGAAAGAATTTGTATTCTGCAGGACATTACAAAAATATTTTACAGAACAAAATATATTTATTATTGATATGTATAACCACACGAAAGTCACAGAGCTAAATGCGAGCTATGACCAGGAACAGTGACGTTTCAAATTTTATTAACTTAGTTTCTTATTAAATTTGTATTACATGAACCATGAAAATAAATTCATGTTTATTTCCAAATCTCAGATATTAACCTTACCGATCATAACGATAATTTGATTGTACCTTAAATCTGTTAGCCGACAACTACAGATAGAGGAATTTGTGAATTTCTATATAATATAGGTGTTTGATTGTAGAAAAACAAGATTTACGTTTGCTTTTCAGTTTTTTTTCAGTTCACGATTTTATACAGCACTGATGGGTGTTTGTCTTACGTGACTGTTGATGGGTGACTGTTCTACGCCCAAAGTTGACAACATAAAAAAGAGTTGCTAATGGATGTAGGGAAAGCGGTTATATTATGGAACGCATTTGTAGCAAATCATTCCAATAGGCAAATCGTTTAAAACTGGCTAATAAAAATACTTTTTTATTAAATTTTAAAATAACCCAAAAAGTTATGTCAGTATCAAATTACGTTTATCAAATAAATGACATACGAGCTCTTATAATTACTGTAATAACAAATAAATAAAAAAATTAAATTTTCAAATTAGAAATTCAATAGTCGACAAAGAAGACAAATTTTTCGGTTTTTCAAATGGAATTATCGGTACTAACAATGTTTTCCTACAAAATTCTCCTTAATGTTCGATAATGTGACTTTTTCTAACATTGTTCAGCCTACTTCATCAATCGAAGTATCTTCTAAAATACTTAGGAGATTAATATCTTCTTCTTCCGTACTTTCTTTTCTAATAGGATACATGACACCCATGTGAAATTTTTGTATCGTAGTGTTTATTTTAAATTCTTTGGAATATATATTCCATAAGTATAAAATGCAATCCTGTTAGGATTGAATTTAACATATTAATTTTCATTTTATTTCTGGGTTTTATTTTTACCATATTCATTATAGAAAAAAAACCTTTCTACTGTAGCATTACTAGATGGCAATGATAATATTTTTATCTTTAAAAACGAGCTAATTCATCATGCATTATTTACCTGGTGGTTCTATTTTATGCATTTCTTGCTTTCTTGCACAATCAATTTTCACTGACATCTATTATTGAAAGATTCAAGTTGTATCAAAAATAAATGATTAAATAAGCTTTTCATTTTTTCAAATTTGTTCTAAAATCTGACTTTAAATAATCGATTTTGCAAAGTCGCCCAAACCTGACACCAATCGCCAATTCTAAAAACGGATGATTTATAGTCGCCCATTTGGCGATAAATCGCCACAACTGGCAACATTGTTGTTCGCTGTTCATAGTAGGAATATGGGTGAGTGTGCCCTGAATGTGCCTGCGTATAGCTGTATGTAAATATGTATATAATGTGTATGTTTGAATGTGTGTGAGTGTTTAGAAACACAATATAATCAATACATAATAAACCTGCTAAATTCAATAATATCAATTTAAATTATATTAAATTACAGGCAACAACATTAAATCTTTCATATCGAGCCATTAACAATAACCTTAACGATAAACAATACCAAGAAATTGAAACGTGCATCAGCATCTGCATCATGTGAGAACGAAATCTATTTCCCGTAAACTTGTTCAAGCACGCCGAAAATCTCAAATTAACGAGACGCCTCGGATGAAATGCAACAAGGTCAGCAACGGCTCGCATATTAATCTTTTACAAATAAATCAACCGCCAACAATATAATATTCGAAATGTAGTTACATTAAAGTTATTCCGAGAAGAATGTCGAATCTAATGACTTGGCGATGGTACCGAGAACTTGCCCGAAGACAGGAAAATGTACGGAAATTTTTATAACCTGTGCGCGTATGGAATGTCTATTTTAAGATGCTATAGCTATAAACTACAAACATAAACGTTCAAGTTTCTTACTTAAACATCATTTAAACAGTTAGCAGCATCAATATATTGTTTCGATAGTACGTACAGTTATATGGTTACGATGCAAGTTATATCTGTATTTATGCCTTATCTATAACAACGCGAAACTGCGAAAAACGGTACCCTTTGTAGTCCAGGAAGATTCGTATCTTTACCAAGAAGGACGATTGTGCACTAGAAAGATTGCAGTAGCAAAGCTGTAGTTAATAGATTGACGCCATTTATTTTCAATATATTTATTTCAAAATATATGCAGATATTGTTGCGTTTGTACGAAATTTTATATATTTTTGTACTACATGAGAAGTTGAGAAGCTATACAATTTTCATACTAGTCATGTCATATTTTTCATCCGATATTTGCACTAGCATTTCTGGTCGACGGAGTTGGCGGTTTCAGATAGAAAATTATCCCCTGAATCGATTGCGACCAAGCAGAACCTCCTAGCTTGTTTGGTTAGGCAGCTATAGCGCTTCAAACTTAAAAAAAGGAATCTTCTTTTCTTAAATTTGAGACGCCCTAGCATCGGAACGGTTAGAGCTAGAGAGTTGACCGTTGTTTTAGTTTTAAAGCGCTCGCCGAGAGCTTTCGGACGGACCCAAACCTAACCTCCTAGCTCGTTCGGATGTCGAGATACAAGAGAGCCGTAAAAATGTCTACCCAAAGTGATGAAATTTTTGGATGGACTAAAAAAGAAAATCGGAATTTCGCCAACCTGACGATACCGATTTCTAGCCCTATGGTCTGACGTTTGCGGAATAAAATTTCAGCCCGGTATCTCTAACCGTTTTGGAGATATGGGCGTTTGAAGTTTTCGGGCCTCCAAAAACGGCTTGAAAACGAGCCCTTAAATCGACAACGCTGTAATTATCAGTCGGTGATTTAGTTAAAATTGAGGGAATGATGAAAAAGGAACAGTATTTAAGGATCCTAGAAAATCATGCATCTAGGGGAACGAATTATTGGCCAATCATTTGTTTTTCAACAGGACAGTGATCCAAAACACAAAGCAAAGATACCTGGAGGACCAACAAGCTAGAGGCAACTTAAATTTAATGGTTTGGCCACTGCAATCCCCAGACTTATCACTAGAGATAAATGGTCAGAATTAAAATATAATACGTGCTCAAACACTTACCGTCTTAAGAGTCTTCCGTGAAATCACAAAGTGAATAATGTCTGTTAATTATCTGCAACATTAGATATGTTTCCACATTTGTTTCGGCAAACCGACCGCGGCATGAGAAAAAAGTGTGTTTATATGCAGAAAACGAACGTTCTACATCTAATGACGTTATATTTGCGTAATTAAAATAATCTTTGGAACAACTTAACGGTTCTGTGGACGCACCTTCACAAACCTTTCTAGAACATAAACATTTTTTGCGTCTTCTACCGTGCATAGCTGTGCGTGAACATGTTGCACTATTTGCAGAGATACCACTAACGCCGCCGAAGGATTTTGTAATTTTTCTATTGCCTCCACTAGTCCGAAGTAATTGTTCTGAATAGTTTTTAAATCCGTTTTAACCTGACTATCTTGAAATTTCGACTGGCTTTCCTTGATAGCCGCAGCTTCCTTTGGATCGAATTGTAAAACCACGTTCTTAATATTCTCCAAATATTTATGATAAAACGCGGCCTGTAACCACGTTCCCCAACGTGTAAGAATAGGTTCTGGTGGCTCAGGCATACGGGAGCACAGTCTGTGAAATTTGCGAATACGTTTTGGGGATTTGAGAAACGCTGCTTTTGTATGCGCTATTAAAGCGTCTACCTTAGGATAACATTTTCTAATACTATCTGCCACATGACTGAAAGGATGAGTTTTACACGTAATATGTAACAAGTTAGCACAATGTTTTTTAAGAGGCCGACCTACAGAAAGCATGTTTGTGGCACCATCACTCGTAAACATCAACAGTTGGTTTGTTGAAAGTTCAAACTTTTCCAATGTATTTAACACTTTAACTTTGAAATTACTTCGGCATTACATTGTTGTACTCATCTGGAAGCTAATAGAATTGAAGGTGACGATTGATGTGGTTTCATTGTACGTACCATTACATTAACCACAGAATGTTTTTTACGACCTGTTGTTTCGTCCACATATAACCACAGTGATTTATATTTCAACTCCGATTTAATTCTTTTTTCAACATGTTCACGAGCAGATGGCACAATTCTTTGTAACGATGCCCGACTTGGTAATTTGCAGTCCGAATATTTATTCCAAAAGAAGACATATGCTTCCTTGTCTAGTAAATTCAACGGTAGATTACATGCAATAAAGGCGCAAATTTGTTCCATGTTATTCTCAATGTTGGCGAATACATCCAGAGCATCTTTAGGGGTATTATGAGACTGTAAAAAGTAGCGAAGCTTCCTAACACATTGCAGCGCTTCTTGATTAGTAGGGATTGGATTGGATTCTACAGATTCATTGAGTACGCTATTGATTGTGTCATCGTCAGTTAAGAATTCGGTGATTGCAACTTGATCATCTATAGGAACGAATTCGTTAAAATTGATATCTGCATAACACTTTTTACGAGTTCATTATCAACGACAGATGATATAGTGACAATAGTTGTTAAAGATGATTTTTGCTTCTCCAACAATTGTGAAAATGATAATTCATCATCAGAGTCAAACACAGAAGCTAGCATGTTTGAAACAATTATTAATAATTTCCTCCGTAACTTTTTGCCATGCTTTATGACTAAAATTTATCGCATCCAGTAAATTTATAGACCTAGATTTACTTTTGTCAATTGAATTAATTAATTTTATAAGCAAAAAATTTCGATAGTAGCTTTTAAATGCGTGTATTATCCTTTGGTCCATAGGCTGAAGTTTTAAATACTACCTTTAGTGGCATAAACACTAATTTAATATTACGCAAGCCTGTCACTGGAGAATCTGCAGGGCAGTTGTCAACCAATAGAATAATTTTTCTATTCTTCAGTAATGTAATAACTCTTCATACCACAGTCTCAGTTCTTCTATAAATAAATCGCCAGTCATCCATGCTTTTTTATTTGATTTATAATTCACAGGAATTTGCTTGATACATCCTGGATTTTGTGATTTGCTTATTTGCAATTGTCTTTCTTCCCGTTAAATAAGCGCACAGAAATAAGGTTAATCTATCTTTTGAAAGCTTCTTGTCGGTGTTGCCCGGGCTTTCCGAATATTGTGTATTGATGTAGGATCTAAACAAGTTCGCTTTAAACAGAAACTATTTCTGTTAAGACTCTAAAATTGGTTCGTGTTGTACGAAAGTTCGTCATAAGCGGGTTCGCAATAAAAAGTATTTTTTAGTATTATTTTAATGGCAAATATAACGGGTCCCTTTTGGTACGCAACAACCGGTAGTTCGCTTTAAACGGGTTCGTTTTAGCCGATCACTACTATATTTACAGAACGTTCGGAAAGAAATTGAGTCGGGTTATATGGAAAAATTAATTATTTAAATGCCTATAATTGGTACAGCAGTAATCAGAGCAAAAGGTGCTCACATCGATGAAAATAAATTATAAATATTACAATTTTAATAAACTTTATTGTGTGTTAAATTTATCAGCAACATATTTACTTAATCAACACTTAAATGTTTTTGCATTAAAAAGAATTAATAAACATATGTAATCTTAAATTGTGTAACAGCTTCCAAAGTTTGTGAGGTCTGTGTTTGTGAATAACATTTTGCATGCCGTTGTATATCTAACGATTTCATGATTTGAATTTAAAGTAAGGTAGTATTAGTAATATCTTCGGTATGCAAGTCTGTAAGTATCTAATAACATTTCTTGGGACTTTATTAGGTAAATTATATAAAAGCATATTCGATTTAACTTAATTTGTTCTTGTTTTATTAAAGATAAAAAAACAATTGTGATTAAAATTTACTGAAATATAGAACTATTACTGTAAGTCTGTGACTCATTTCGTACATGCAATATTGCATTACCTTTTTCATTATTGTTATTATAATCAAAGGAACAGATGCGTTTAGGACAGGTATTAAAAGGAAAATATTAGGGATGTTTCTTGAACATCCAGGTGCATTACATACCTCACACGTGTTGGCAATGCGCATGCGTAGAGTTTCCGGTTTTCAACAGTACAGTGCCGAGCTCTGGGAATGATATCACATCTATAGTCGACATCCGACGCTCGTAAGGGATTTACCAGAGCTTTTCATTTGAACTCGAAGGTGGTCCGGTGTTGACGTGCGTGTTTTTAATTCCTTTTTGTCGGCGTTTTTTCTTGTGTTCGCGATTGCGGTAAACATGGAAATCACATGTATCGAAAGCGCAGCGATCTTACACGCCGAAAAGGACATGAATATATTCCGCGATAACCGTGTCATACCGAGTTTGAAGGAAAGGGAGTTATCCTACCTACCGCATTGCAATTATTTTGAAATACAAGACGATATTCAACCCTACATGAGGAAGGTGGTGACGATGTGGATGTTAGAGGTATGTATTCGCAAAGCGAGAATTGAATCGAACGAATATTTAATTTACGGCTAGTACCGGCATCTACTAAGGAATGTCAGACCGTTTATATTTCTTTATTTTCCCGAAGGTATGCGAAGAACAAAAGTGCGAAGACGCGGTTCTCCCATTGGCTGTCAACTTCATGGATAGATTTCTCAGTGTTTGTGTCATCAAACGTCAACAGTTACAGCTTCTCGGAGCTACCTGCCTGTTGATTGCCTCGAAACTTCGCAGTGCCAATCGGTTGGGAATTGAGTTGCTCTGCACATACACCGACAACAGTGTCTCTTACGAACATATCTTTGTAAGTAGTATTTTGACGTTATTCCTTTCTTGAATCAGATGTATTGGTAACCGTTATGTTTTGAATAAGACGTTTGAAATGAAGAGTGAAAAGACATTTAAAGTCAGTTCTTTTACAAATACTTATTTAAAAGTCACATTTATACCCTATTATCACATAAATAAATAACAATGCGGGTGTAAGGTTGATACCAAAATATACAGGGTCATTCCGTCGATCACGGCTTCTACGATGTAGCTCTGAAAATAATGAAAATATTTTTTTTTAAAATTTCGATGGACGATATTATAGCAAAAAAATTCATTTTGTAAAAATCTTTTTAATTCCATGGTGCTTTTGATTGATATTTTGGATTCTTTACATAGCCGTTTTTAAGTGCAGGTCTTGAATGTAAACTGACATTGACAAATTAATTTCACAAATTCTAACGAACATTCAAGATTAGGTAGAATAGGAAAGAAGAATGTTTAACAACAAAGATTTCTTCTCTAGTATTAGATACGCTAATCAATCGTGAGATTCTTATGAATGACATAAATAGCTATTTATAAATATCAAAATGTTATACAGGGTGAGTCGGGAGGAACGAACCATACTCCGGGAGTGTGTTGTACAGGTGAATATAATCTAAAAAAACTCATATTTTCTTATCCGATTTTCATTTGTTTCCAAGTTATAGCGTGATTAAAACAATGTAACTAGCGTTTTTGTAAATGGTCCAAATTTTCGCTTGTTTTCGAGCTAGTACGTTTTAAATAAAATAAAAATATCCTTGCATTTCACATAGATAGTCACATATGTGAAAGAAACAGTCAGGAACGTTTTCATTAAAAGCTTTTTTCGCTTATCACTAGAGCTTGTTAAAAAGGTGGTACCGGCAGTGGCGCACCGCATAAAAGTAGGTACACAATATACAATGTTAGTGTTACCTTTTCCTGTCGTCTTGATGTCCGCTGTCGCAATTGGCAACCGCCCTGATAAGCTGCGTAGAATTGCAACATCAGCAGCGCTTCCATTGTGGATTCATTCAGCCGTCGACGGTGTTGTGAATACGTTGTCGTATACTTCGAAAATGATCGTTCGACATCCAGTGAAGTAAGATTTGCAAATGTCAGATATTCCTTTTCCTCATCTGGGCACTCTTGATTTTCAATTATAGACCGAACCTTTTGTAAATCGGGATTTTTCGTTAAAATTGCACCAAATTTTTGAGCAACATCGACTCCTGTAGTGTTCGTCAAGTTTTCTAGAGCGGCTTGTAAATTGTTTATGCAATTTAATGCGTCTCGTGCAGATAAGTGACTAGTTTCTAATTGCTCAATAGCTTGTACAACTTCAGAATAGTTCATGGAAATTTCATCTATTTGTTGTTGAACGTCCGAATTGGAAAAAAGTTGCTGACTATCTCGAACGGCTGCAGAATCATTTGAATCAAGTTTCAAAATGACATTTTTCACTCGTGAAAAATATTTCTGATAGCAAGATACTGCCTGGGAGCCATGTTCCCCATCGCGTTATTACAGGCTGAGGTGGTGGTGGTAATTTCGGACGCAATTGTTTGAATACACGGATGTGTTTGGGAGATTTGATGAACACTTTTTTGGTAGATGCTATTAACTTATCCACCATCGGATGCTTCTTTCGAATGGTTTCTGCTACGAGGTGACATGCGTGTATGAAGCATGTTATGTGGAGAAGAGTCGGAAAGCATATTTTCAACATCCTACCAACTCTCAGTATTGTTGCGGCTCCGTCAGGGACGAACATTATGACTTGGGTTCCTGTGATACAAAATTCTCTCAACGAATCTTTTATTATCTTGACAACGGTTTCTGCATTAGTTTTCTGAATCCTTTTACTAGATAACAACAATGAAGCTGGTGGACCATCACGTTTTAAAGGGCGCGCTACAACATGAATGACGCTGTGTTTCTGAGCATCAGTTGTTTCATTCACACATAGGCAAATTTTCTTATTTCTCAACTCGTCTTTTATACATTCCTTTACTATACCTTGCACACGTGGCAAATTGTATCGTAATTGCATAGATGTTGGCAGCTTCCATGAGGGAACGTACTTAGCCCAAAAAAGACGAAAGTGTTCATTAGATACTAGATGTGGGATGTTGCACACACTTAACATAAAAATAAAATCATATAAAAATTGCCAGCATGGAATACTGATTCTTAAATTCAATACATGACCTTTTGAGGCTTAAAATCATTTCAATAATTTTAAAAGGTAAAAAGCGATTACACTAATTTGACGTATTAGAAATACTGAAGATGATATTAAAGAAAGACATGGCGCTATCAGGAAAGCAACAGGCGCCCTCCGAAGACGAAACATAAAACGTTTAGAGGTCAATGGCGGTATTTTTAAACATTTATTGAAAGAACGCTATGATTAAAAAATGTTATGTTATGAAACTTCGTTTGTTTGTAATTACGCTGTAACTTGAAAACAAATGTAAATCGAGTAAGAACATATGCGTTTTTTTACATTATTTTCACGTGCACAAAGAACTCCTGGAGTTTGGTACGTTCTTCCCGACTCACCCTGTACAGGCTGTTCCGGCCCCAATGCAAAGATATTCAGTTTGAAAAATGTTTTTTTTTAATAGCATCGTTTTTACACATTTTAAATCAAAAAATAAAGGTAAATATATCCCACTTCCTCTGCTTAAATTTGTATTTTGCTAAACTTTTCAATTTTAATACTAAGACAGCTAAAACACCACTAGAGTAGTTCGAAACTTTGATATAAGTTGAAATTAATTAATTTATTAAATTGAAATTTTCTGTTTACAAGTCAATAATGTATATTTTGCTGTGTTCTTAAGAAAAAAAGCACAGGCTATTGACGATTTTCAAAAAAGATTTCTACAAATTGCTTATTAGTGCTATATAATATATAATACCTACTTTATATAATTTGCTAAATACATATTTAACAGTCTTAAGAGATTATAGTGACATACTGCTGTATGTTGAGGGATATTGTCTTGCTACAGTTTTCTCAATGTAAAATAGCACAGTTTTCATCGAATCGGGAGTATAATGGGTCTATAATTGCTCAAATATGGATTACGTAGCAAATTAGCTAATAACTTGCAAGTAAATCATTCCTAAATTATATTGGAATCATTTACTTTATACTTCCATCCAATTTTAACATTTATACACAGATTTGGTAGAAATTCCACGCGACTTGTGTATATATCAGAAGGAGATAGTTGCATATAACGTAATGCGATTGTTTGCGTAGATACTGTAACTATTCCAGCAGCTTACGCCTAACTTTATTCATATTTAATACCATCAATACTTTATAGGAAAATTCTTTCATATTCTAGTGAAATCGATTTCTTTTTCAAATCACTAAGTCGAATGTTCTAAAATTACTATCAAACGGTTTTTTATTTGTCGCACCGCCAACATTGTAACACAAACAAGAAAACTATAAATCAGAATAGGAAGCGATTTAAAGTATCATCCGTTCGTCAGCAACTCTACGCAAACAGCAAAACCTCTTTATTCCACACATTGGTTACGGCTGTCGCAAGTTTCATCCGCCAAATCTGTATATAGTAATCTCCGATTATAACGAATTTTAAAGAACTCACAAAATTGGTTCATTATAACTACTTTCGTTTGATTCAATTCTTATAATATATACATACCGCCCAGGAAATCAAATTTTTTCGGTGCCTATCGCAATGTATTAAACGTATACGGTTGACGGATCGTCACCGCGGCGCTGCGTCCCTTCCGTTATCATATTCATCAATACAGTTGCTCAATTTGCGCCAACAGCCAGTGGCGGGCGCATAAAAGTTTACACAAAATAAATGGTTAGAAATAAAATACAATACGTGCTCAAACACTTACCATCTTAAGAGTCTTCTGTGAAATTATAAAGTGAATAATGTCTGTTAAATATCTGCAACATCAGATATGTTTCCACAGTTGCTTCGGCAAACCGAGTGCGGCGTGAGGAAAAACTGTGTTTATATGCAGAAAACGAACCCTCTACATCTAGTGACGTTAGTGACGAGTTTTTTTCTTACTTCTTTCTTTTAAAGAACTTCCTCAGTTTGAAGCAAATATACTTTTCTTAATCATTTATTTGACTTCACCTAAGTCTAATTTTTATTGAATTCATCATATTATTTGCATAAGATGTTTATGTTTTAAAATATACATAGATGTAAACTTTAAACAGACGAGTATGTCCAAATTGTTATAACATATAGCTACAAAAATATGTAATAATAGTAGTTTTTCGTAGGTTCTTTTCTATTTTTCTACAGTTTTCATGATCTTGAACTGATTACAATGATAAACATTAGAATACTGAGTATTTTAAATGTCTAATATATTTACCTTACTCTATATTACCAACCCTTAAAACAGCATCAACATATGACAGATCTTGTTGTTTTTAATAACCACCCACATCAATTAGTTCGACAGCAAGTAGCTAATTTCCACGATCATAGGGTTGAAGCACGACCCCAATAATCATATTTGACGGTTTGACTTTGCACGGCCTACATTAGGAGGGGTTGAAGAAGGCATTCCGTGAAAGAAGTTAACCAAGCATGCATATTGGCCCTCATATTTTAAGTATCATATTTATTGTTATAAGGATAAGGGTTGCTCCTATTTGTAAGTAATTTAACCGCGAAAACGAGCTCGTAACGAATGGAATCCGTTACTTTTGGTTAAAAAATCGATCATACGCATACCTATACGTATCATTATTTCCAGCAACGTTAAAAAGGAAACGGTGGAATGCGAGAAGTCAGTTGTTCCCACGTTTTTACCTTTTTCTTTACCGCTCGTGGTTCTAGGAAAATCTACGACATGTAAAAGTCGTTTACATATATCTTGGTACTGGTTTTTGTTGATGTCGCAAATAAGATATAAATATTTGTTTATACCATGAGATAATTTCATTTAGGTGTATGTGGGAGAGGAAAATATGAATGTGTCTGCGTCTTTTAGCGATTGTAGTTATTGAAATTTAAGCTAGAGGTGGAACGATGTTTATGCAAAAAAGATCTGATTCATTAACGTTGCTATAAATAGATGGTTAGTTGGCGTTGTCTCTTTAATTTTTAAATGTTTTGGGTGATTATTAGAGTAACCAAAACTTGCGGACTCGCATAGGCGTCGGTATTACGGGTTAATATAAGAATACGAAAAATTCATAAATAAACTTACTTGCTAATTATTCAACAAATTAGAGGCATCAGGATGTGAACTACTGTAAACTTGCATCGTTGCATATGTTTTCCACAGTTACTTCTTTAAACCTTGTGCGTCGACAAGAAAAAATATTCTTATACATAGAAAACGATCTCTCCACATCTAAGGAAGTTACATTTGCATGTAGAAACTGTTTTTCAAAATCACTTAAAAGTTCACTATTCTTACACTTATTATAAACGGCCTCTAAAGTATTAAAATCGGGATTTTTCCTTAAAACATCTGCCAACTTTTGACTAGCGCATAATCCTGGCGTATCATTTAATGTGTGTAATTTATTTTTTACACTCTCCACTATGTCTAATGATTCCTGCAATGACAATTCAGTACATTGTAGTTTTCTGATGGCATCTAGTAATACTGTATAATTGTTACATATTGTTGTTAAATCTTCTAAAAGTTGAGGAATTTGAAATTCTCTTTGACTTTCTCTAATTGCTTTGGATTCATTCCGATTAAATCGCATTATAACTGATTGAATTTGTTGAAAATGGATCAAATAGTAAGGAGCTGCTGTTAGCCAAGTACCCCATCGCGTTAAAATTGGTCCAGGAGGTTCTGGAATACCTGGATAAAATTTACGAAATTCTTTTAAACGTTTAGGAGATTTACGAAACACTGCTTTAGTACTTCCAATCATCCGATCACTGCAATATCTGTCACAATCATCACAACTTGATCTTGGGCAATTTTAAATTTTTTCAAAGCGTTCATTATCACTTTTTGAATATTTTCCGCGTTTGTTGAACACGTTTGCAAGCTAACAAATATCGAGATGCTGTGTTCTCGCTAGATAAAACGCGAGCTATTACATTCACAATACTGTTTTTCTTTATATCGGTCGTCTCATCCACGGTAATCCATATTTTTTTGGAACACAAATCACGTTTACACACATTTTCTAGCATCTCTTTCATTCGCGCCAAATGATTCTGTAATTGTGTTTGTGAGGGTAATGGGTACTTTGGAACGTATTGTCGCCAAAACGTTTTAAAAGCCGCTTTTCTCACCAACGACAACGGAAGATTACAAGAGGTAAACATAATTAATAAATGTATGAGGAATAGTGTATAAGGTATTTCAGTTCTTGCATTTCTCATATGGTTAATACCATTGACATGCCTCTGGCAATCAGTTTATCTTTAGATCCTTTAGATCCTGGCATCACTCGAGGATATTCGTCACTTTGATAAAAGTTTTTTACTAGCTGGACTACATTTTCATCCAACGAATGGCCTTTTCTTGGCTCAGGTAGTGTCATTATTCCCTTCTCTCTAAGAAGATCCTGAGCTTTACGTGCTGTATATTCACTCACATTGAATTTTTCACTTATTTTTTTCCTGCTCCATGAAGCAGGAGCTAGGACAAACAATAATTTCAAAGATACACTACCGTTCATGGATGTTCGGGCAAGCAAAAAAATGTACGAAAGTCAAAGAAAATAAGAGAAATATTAGATGACCATGTATTTAATACTCACTTACATAATTTTACATATTTTCAAACACAAATTTATTAAAAAGAAAAAGTTAATGTAAAACAAATAATTTAAATCCGATTTTCATCGAAAAATCCACCTCTTGCTTTTATGACTGCTGCCACTATTCTCGGCATCCGATTCACTAATTTTGCTAATGTTTCATTGGGCAAGCTTGTCCATACCTCCTGGAGAATGGTCCACAAATGTTCCTTCGATTTTGGACACTTTTTCCTAACACATCGGCCTAATTCTTCCCATAACAACTCTATCGGGTTCAGATCGAGGGACTGTGGCGGCCATTCCATAATTTTTTGGGTTCTTTCATTTTCTTCTTGCTGCAGGTAATCTGTGCACAATTTAGATTTATGTTTGGGGTCATTGTCCTGCATAAATTCAAATCCACGACCAATTAATCGGACTCCTGACGGTATGGCATTTTCCTCTAGGATTTCCCGATATTCTTCTTTTTTCATTATGCCTTCAATTTTGAGCAAGTCCCCTGTTCCGATTAAGGAAAAACAACCCCAAACCATTACAGATCCGCCTCCATGCTTCACCGTAGGAACTATACACTCCCGTAACATACTTTCCCCTCTTGATCTGCGTACGAAAACTCTCCGTCTATTTCTAAAAACCTCAAACTTGGATTCGTCAGTCCACAAAACGTTTTTAAAATCGTCCACTGTCCAAGTGAAAAATAAAATAATTTCGGTTCGACTGCTTAAAATGCCCCGTGGAAAGCCTCTAGCTGTTTCAAAACGATCTGCTATTATTACCTTGCATCAGGAAGGGTACGCAGAAAGACGGATTGCGGATAAATTAAAAATAAAAAAATCTACAGTACATACTATAGTTCGATTTAAGACAACCGGTGACGTGCAAGATGGTAATCGGCCAGGACCGTCAAGAAAAACGACTCCTGCGGAAGATTTACGAATAAAAATAATTAGTAAGCGCAATAGAAGACTAATAGCATCAGAAATTGCTGCAGAATTCAATAATGAGCGCGATTCCAAAGATTCTGTGAGTACTGTGAAACGTCGGCTGAAAGAGGCTGGGTTGCATGGGCGAGTGGCTTGTCGAAAACCGTTACTCCGAAGAGGAAATAGGCTGAAACGACTGAAATGGGCACAAGCTCATAGAGATTGCACAACCACAGATACTTTCACAATAACAATCTCTTCAGAACTACTGCGTTTACAAATGTTATAATCCTTTATAAAGGGTATACGAATATTTCCAGGTAACACGAGTGAATCATCTAACCCTCCTAGGAATTATTATAAAGCTTTGTTGTCACTTTAATTATTGGGGATTTCCAACATAATTATATATTTTATGATAACGGTCTTATAATAGACAAATACTACCTGGAAATTGGTAAAAGGCTTCCAGAAAAGGTTAGTTTTAATAATTCCTCACAGAAATATATATTATATAATTTAAAATTTTTTTCCTAAACAGTTAATGTAATTTGTCAGCTTGCCCGAACTTCCATGAACGGTACTGTATATATTTGTTTGATTAAAGAACATTTTTTATCTATGTAGAAACTTATTTCTAACAAAATACCCTTCAGTATATTTAAATCTGTTTATAAGCATATTTTTAATTATTCTTCACTCTGGAAATTCGGACCATAATCCAGTTTTACAAGCCTATAATTACCATACCCACCATGCATTTAAAAATAAACCTTCATAATAGTATGCAATCGTAATAAAAGCAGGTATTTCTTTCCATATAGAGTAACAACCTTATTATTAAAGTGAAATACACAGTTTACCTCATAAAAGAATATATTAAATAGAAGACATAGATATACAACATCGCAATGCAATTAACTACAAGAAGAAGAAAAGATATATTTAAATTCTTCCGTCTGGTTCGAAAATTCACAAAGGTCAGGGGCTCAACATTTAACCAGTTACGTTCTCTGTATATGTATATATGAATATTCTTGACGAGACGTAAAGGATTCTAGCGGATGTGTGCAAGTTTTAGACATCTGTGTTCCGGTATTTTGATCTTTTCGTGACCCCCTTCTGTATAGCCGTAGTCCTTCTGGGTAGACAGGGTCCCGTATCGGAATCAGGTCTGGTGTCTGCGCCATCTATCCCAAAATCTTGCCCTTGTTCAACAAGCATCTACGCAACACATACACACGCACAAAAGATCGAGTTTTCTCACACTGGTCCGGTCTCTCCTGGGTTTGCTGTGCGAAAAAAATATAGATATCGTTTCGCTCGTGGGCTCTCTGTTCTTGAAATATATAAATAGACATACCTCGTCATGTCGAAGATAGGGGCTGTTTGATTTTTAGGGTAATTGTACACCATTGTCGGACTAAAGTTATATGTATTGAATTGCTGTGTGTGGGAATCAGTGACTATCAAGGGTGGCTTTTATATAATTTCTTTTTCCCTTATATTTTCGGTTTATTAACTGCAAATAAGTAAAGTGGTTCTAAAATGGAATTTCTACGGGTATACCAATGTATAGTTCTAGATTTTCGATTTTATTGTTATTGTAATATGCCATGATGGTATGACAACTGAACGAAGTCGTGAGAAAATGTTTCTATTTTCAATTTTGTGTTGTATGTGGTATTTAAAACATAGGTAGTCCCTCTTTATGGATACTAATATACTGAATCGAGCTTGAGTTATCGTTTTTTAATGCTAAGAGGGTAGCTTGAATTTTGTACGATGATTTTTGATTGAGAATGAAATCTGTTGAATACCAGGAAAAGATACTGAGAGACTTTGATGTAATTTACTGAAAGATTGGATCAAAATGTAGATTGTAAAAAGACAAATGGAACCAGCATTTATGTTATATCTTTTGGACCAACATATCGAGTAGGGATTCCGAACCTTTTTCTTGCGTCGACCTCTTTAAACTTTTCTCTATAGTATATATAATCTGATATAATTTGAATATAGCAAATAGACTAAGAATATGAGCAAAAATTCAGAAAAAAAATTTGATGATTTATGTTTTATTGTTTTTGTACTATTATCATTTTTAATTTTACAAATATAAACATGTTTTCAGAAACTAAATCGGAGATTATAATTGTACAAAACATCGTTTTTAATTAATGTGTTAGTCGTGCTTGATGTTGTTTAAAAATATTCAACCTGTTTCTTGTTTTCTCTAGTAAATTAGTACCTTGATTGAAGCCTGCATCATCGATGTTCAAGGGGTCGATACCAACCCCGTTGGGAGCCCCTAATATAGAGTAATGAAACAAATATAAATTGATAAGTCGATGTGTAATTGTGAAATAAATAGTAAGCAAGATAGTGCATTTGAGATATTAAAAAGCGATTTTATAGGTTCAAGAACATAATAATATAGTAAACCATCAATTATACGCAATAAGTGTGATATTCATAACTAGTCTGGGCAAACAGCGGTAACAGTCAGTGTAGTAGATATGTGGTGCGGAGTCGGCGATTATTTATTTCACGCGTTCACAGCGTTAGTACTAAATCGATGCTGTATATGTAGGCTGTCGTAACTTATTCCGTAATTGTACGCTTATGTTTGCTTAAAAAATGTCGCAATTAAGTACGTCGCGAAAAGACCAATGGCAAACACAGTTAAAAACTTTATACTGGACATGCCGGACTTAATTTTTGATGGCGCTAAAATTCAATGTCTAGTTTGTAAAATCCCTTTAATGTGTTGGTCCAGAAGCCACTGTCAACGTCACATCGAAAGCAAACAGCATTCTTCTGCAAAAAGTGGCAAACGAGACCAAGAAAAATTTACATTTGATTTATGTGTTACTCTTATTTTATGTAATCTATCGTTTCGTTTACTAGACAAAGAAGATTTGTCTCTTTCTGGAATAAATATGCGGACTGTAAATTAATTAGAAAAAAGAATGAAAACGGAATTGAAAGAAAAAAACTGTGGTTGTGTGTGGACGAAACAACAGATCGTCAAAAACATTCTGTGGTTAATGTAGTGATACGTACAATGGAAGCACATCGACCGTCATCCCCCTTCTTACTTGCTTCTAAAAGAGTTATAAATTGTACTGCCGATGAGATTTTAAAGGTGGTGTTGTTGAACTCATTGAACAAATTTGAAGTTTCAACTAAGCAACCTTTAATGTTTATGAGTGATGGTGCCGCAAGCATGCGTTCTTTGGGCTAATCTCTTGAAGAATACAGTGGTAACTTCTTACATGTAACGTGTAAAATCCATACTCTAAATCTTGCGGCACAAACGATTCCTACATGTTTTCCACTAGTAAATTTATGACATTAAGAGATAAACACCAAACCATTGTACATTTTTAATGCACATATCCTTTCTTTATTACGTCATTTATCATCGCATGAAAGTTATCTCTCGATCAGTTATTTACCTGCTCACCTCGAAGACTCGTGTGCGCATTTCTTCTTCATATTACCACCCCCTGTTGGGAGCTTTTGATTGCTGCTTTCCGTTCGATGGGGAATTATATTCGTGACAAGATCTAGCGTGCGGTTTTCTTCAACCACCCTGGTTCCGTTCTTTCTTCCTTCATTTCTTGCTTTTAATAGAGCGGCTTATTATCGGGGTATCATCCGTGTCCCGTTTGGTGTGGGGAAGACGTAATTAAGCTGCGGTATCATTTCAGTAGAAGCTTCCTTTTTGCGGTTAGGAAATACGGTAATTGAAATCAAATTAGAGTTAGATGTGTATTGGGTAATAGCTTGCGAAAGGTTGTCATCTTGAGAGGATGAGGTTTGAAATGGCAATCTGTTTTGTGGTGTTGGTAAGCACTAAACGCTGTGCACAATATTTGGGATTTGAAAATACTTTATACCCCTGTTGAAGCTTACTGTATCGGAGCATTCCTTTCTCTTTTCCAAGAATAAGAAATAAGATGCGTAAGGAGCTTCTTTCGTCCCTAGTATATCGTAAACTGTATCAAGCTGTCTATGGTTAGTACTATAATCAAGGACAATACTTACATGTGTTTGGTTTTTCGGTGCCATTGATCTTGAGTATTCTTTTCGTGAACATGTGCTGTTCATCTTTCTAACAAAAACGGTCGTTAAAATGCTATTGACCTTTATTTAACATAGATTTTTTTTGGCCTCACCTCACTGGTATAACTTTAAATATATTCTGTATACAGGATGTTTGCTGTAACATTTACCAAACTGTCAATTTACGTGTAGGCCAGCCCCAACATTTTACGTACGTAATTTTAAAAAGATTTTTAAAATAGAAAAAGCATATCGTCAAACAATTGCTTGGTTTTGCCAAACACCTGACATGCATCTTTGTGACTATTTTCAACGTTATGAATGTGTTCCCGAAAATTACATACAATTTCTATACTTGAATTTTATTGCTTTATTCAGCAGTAATAAAACTACGAAGGTGTTCTTGTTTGTAAAGTTAAAATATCGCTATTACGTAGTAATAAAATATGTAATAGTATTGCACTCCCAAACAAAAATTGCCGTGAATGTTGAAGTTGCTAAAACAATTACTTGAATTATAATTAAAAAGTGTAAAGAAACATGAGGAAACCTTCCAGATAATTTGCCAGCGAATTGTAAAATGCATGATACAATAGTGTCTTCGTTTTGTGTACGAAGATGTTTGATGTGATAAATAAAGGATTAGTAGATTGGGTATAGACGTCGGGGGCCACGGTCACTTTTATAATCTGGGAAAATTTTAACCTGATGGATTTTTGTAGCCACCAGGTAGGTACCAGGTGCCACAATTAGTTTTAATCCACGGAGAACAGGTAGCAGTGCTTATTCAAACAATATTAACGTAAAAACAAAATATTCAAGTACAAATAAATTTTCGAAACTATACAATACGAGGGTAGCCTGAAAAGATTTCAGCCTAACACGGAAACAAGTATTTTTTATCAAATTCAGGTTTGTTTCTGTACGTAAGTCTATACACTTTTCCTAGCGATGCTCCCATCTCTTTAATCCGTCCAAATAGTAGTTGACGCCTTGTTCTGCCTCATTCGACGAAAATCTCTGTCCTCTGAGCGAAATTTCGAGCATAGCAAACAGAAAAAAATTGCTGGAGGTTAGATCTGGTGAATGAATTCTCAATTTGTGAATTTTTGCCATGATGACCACTGAAGTGTGAGAGTTTTGGTGGAATAGAGCTTTCTTTTTCTTCAAATGTGGATTCTGGATGGACGTCCTCGACTGTCCTTGCCAGGATTTAACGATTTTTTGTCGTTAAATTGCACATTGAAGATGCGAGGACGATTTTTCACTCTTTAGGAGAGTTGCAGTGACGCGTTTGAAGATTGAATAGAGTTGAATATTATTTTGTTGTCATCTATTATAATGGAGATTCGTACTCTCAATTAAAAAATGCTTGATGTAGGGATAGACAAGACGAAAAATCTAACAAAAGTCTCCGGTTACTCGATTAAACAGTAACTTCCTATTCATTCAACGTTTCGCATGATTTTTGCACCATCATCAGGCAATTTTCAAAGAAAATTAAGATTTTATTTATAAATACGATGGTGTGATAGATCTTGAGTTTTGTTGGTATTTTATTTTACGTTTTCTTGAATAATCTGGTATTTATTATCTCCATTATAACAAACATTTTTGCTATTACTAAGGTCAAGATGTTTGTTGTGAGCATTTTTATTGTACAAGGGTAGATTGACAAGTTTCCGGAATCGCTGCTAGGGGGTTGCCTTTTTCCAAATATTTTACGCCGTTGTGTTGGCAATCCTTTCATATCAATTAACTGCAAATGTCAAATCGATCTGTTAAATAGTCTGGTTTTGGCAAGCATTGAAGTCAAGTACCTTTTTGTGTCTTCAAGTATGGATAAAAACGAAGCTAGAGCGGTCATCAAATTTTTCTATTTGGAAGGAAAAACCGCATTTTCCACCGTGAGTTTTTGGGTTTCGGAATTCAAGCGTGGTCGCACGCATACAAGTGATGAACCACGTTCAGGTCGTTCGAAAACGGCTACTACGCCAGAAATTGTGGATAAAATCCATGACATGGAAAATCGGGCAATCGTAAATTGCAGTGAACTAATCCCCTAAGATAAGAGCTCGCAGGTAACCTCCTCCCCAACCCTGTAAATTGCAGCGGGTATGAATATTATTAATTAATCTTTGGCACAATATTTCTACATATTATATACACACACCTACTACGTATCGGCGGCTACGAGTTGGGTCGGCGCGCAGTAAGGGTCGTTAAGTCGAGTTCGAGGATCAAGGGATTTAGGTAATCAAACTAAACGTAATTTATTCTTTTCAAATGAACTTACATAAAGTTTTGGCTTGTACATTCAACAAAACCTCTACAATATCAAACAAATTTGGATGAGCGCAATAGAAATTTCCATTAAACGTCTGTAGAGCATGCCCAAATACGGGGAGGAAACAAAGAATCTTCATCGATATAATTGTCAAATAATTCTGAAATTCTACAATTCTAGGATTATTGTCTTCAATATCGAACAGTTCCACAAAACAGTCTCTACCTTCATTTAGATTCAAAAATTGTAATCCCAAAAAGTGCTTAAATAATTTTCCCACTTGGGTTTCGCGAATATAATCATTCACTGTACCTAGGGATTGTATTTTGCGAAACCATGTTTGACCTAAATGGAATTGGCAACCAACAATATGAACATTTGGCCACATTTTTGTTACAGCATTATGTATCGCCATTTCATAATCAATTACCACTTATTTAGGCCCCAATGACAAATTCGACCCCTCACATTTTTTTTTGCTAATAACTGATATAATTTGAAATAAGTGCTACTTGTTCTTGCATTCTACATATTTTTTCTTACTCGTTCCAAATCGTAAGATACTACTTCGTCAAAATTGTTTCTCGTCACAAATTAGTTTCGATGGTCTTACCACCAAATTATCCATATCTTTTCTTTAAGCACTGTTACTTAGAGTCTCCCTTTGAATGTTTGCTTCCTCTAAATGATTGTGAGTAAGATCAGGAAAATGCCTGAGATATTTATTCACATTCGAAGGGAACGTTATACCCTTTGGGCGTCCCATCTCCGCGTACTTATTTGGCGTGCAACGTACTGTCGCTTTGAACTCTCTCGCGGTACTGTCGAGATCGACTACGAGTTGAAAATTACCCCTACCCACGCCGCTACGCTACTGCCATACGGTACCACCTTTTTAACAAACCCTAGTAATAATGGCCTCATAAGAGGGGCAGACACAGTCTAAACAACGCAGTTTTAAAAGAGAATTCATATATGGAGCATTTGTAATACTCATGTAAATCAGTAGAATTAAGTTTGTGAAAATAGAAATTATTAATAGATTTTATACAGGGTGACTTTTTGTATGAGGATTTTGGAAACTAGCGGAGATAGAGAGACAATTAAATCGGGAAAGAATTGCAGTTTTACGAGCTCAATTAAAGTCGATGGCCACTTCCGATATAAGGGAGAGATATCGGAAGTTGAACATATTTTTGCTAAAGGTTAACTTGTTATAAATTTTCAAAATTCTATTTTACTCACTTCTCCGTATACTTTTAACTAACCGAAGCTCATCGTAGCATTCGCTGTATCTGTGTCTATTTCTAGCTTACTCCTAGTGGTAATTTTCTTTGCGGTGTAGGTTCAATTGTTCAATTGTTTATCTATAGCACATGCTTCGAATAGATATGGAATATTTTTTTTTCCTAATAATTTACTTTATTTTATGATTTTAGTTAAACTCTTCTTATAATTCCCATAAGAGAATACGTTTAAGTTAGATGCAAAAAGTTTTGTTAAACCACCACTCCAGAGTACAAAGAAATTTTTTCAAACCGTTTTTACGTCTTTTAATCCCATACTTGAAATTTCGGACAAAGGAGGCCATGCTATTAATAACTATGACGATATTAAAAGGTTGACGGGACGGGAGTAATTCTCGCTCTTTTTCTTCTCTTTCCAAGTCTATTTTTTTTATTGTTAATAATAACGAACTAAGCATCGTCGCCTATAAAAAGTTGTTTTCTCAAGACCTCCAAGCTTCTATTTTTAGAACCGTCTGTCGTATGTGGTAACATCGGCAACTATACAAGTATAAGTAGTATCGTAGTAGTAGTAGTAGAGAAGACAATTGTTAAAGTACGGCCTCAAACGTATCATCAAGATACTTATATATATATATGTAGCATTCTCCTTCTGGTGTTCGGCTTAATGAATGAATTTTTTCTTCCACCACACACCACATTCATATCGTGCTCTCGCGTATCATTAAAAGACACAATTTAACGTTTGGTCGTTCCGACGAAAACAAGTTTAATTGTTCCGAATGGAATGCGTCCCCAACTCTCACTCGTATTCCTTCGGCTCGGTTTGCTTCGCGAACGCTTGCAGTCGTCGAAGAGAGGTTGATGAAGTGGAGCCTTGCACGCAAGCAAACGACAGGATATGCGGTAATGCCATTAAGGAAACCGTCCTGATGGCGGTGTTCGCTGGTCGCAAATGTGAATTTAATATTACGAGATACGACTGCGAAATTATGCGACCATTAGATTGCATGTAATGTGCAGTATAAGTTGAGGAAATGGAAAGGCTGAATTTAACCTTGTAAAGTACATACACTACCGTTCATAGAAGTTCGGGCAAGCAAAAAAATGTACGAAAGTCAAAGAAAATAAGAGAAATATTAAATGGCCAAGTATTTAATACTTACTTACATGATTTTATATATTTTCAAACACAAATTTATTAAAAAGAAAAAGTTAATGTAATACAAATAATTTAAATCCGATTTTCATCGAAAAATCCACCTTTTTGCCTTTAGGACTGCTGCCACTATTCTCGGCATCCGATTCACTAATTTTGTTAATGTTTCATTGGGCAAGCTTGTCCATACCTTCTGGAGAATGGTCCACAAATGTTCCTTCGATTTTGGACACTTTCCTAACACCTCGGTCCAATTCTTCCCATAACAACTCTATCGGGTTCAGATCGGGGGACTGTGGCGGCCATTCCATAATTTTTAGGGTTCTTTCATTTTCTTCTTGCTGCAGGTAATCTGTGCACAATTTAGATTTATGTTTGGGGTCATTGTCCTGGATAAATTCAAATCCACGACCAATTAATCGGACTCCTGACGGTATGGCATTTTCCTCCAGGATTTTCCGATATTCTTCTTTTTTCATTATGCCCTCAATTTTGAGCAAGTCCCCTGTTCCGATTAAGGAAAAACAACCCCAAACCATTACAGATCCGTCTCCATCCTTCACCGTAGGAACTATACACTCCCGTAACATTCTTTCCCCTCTCGATCTGCGTACGAAAACTCTCCGTCTATTTCCAAAAACCTCAAACTTGGATTCGTCAGTCCACAAAACGTTTTTAAAATCGTCCACTGTCCAATCTCTATGAGCTTGTGCTCATTTCAGTCGTTTCAGCCTATTTCCTCTTCGGAGTAATGGTTTTCGACAAGCCACTCGCCCATGCAACCCAGCCTCTTTCAGCCGACGTTTCACAGTACTCACAGAAACTTTGGAATCTCGCTCATTATTGAATTCTGCAGCAATTTCTGATGCCGTTAGTCTTCTATTGCGCTTACTAATTATTTTTATTCGTAAATCTTCCGCAGGAGTCGTTTTTCTTGACGGTCCTGGCCGATTACGATCTTGCACGTCACCGGTTGTCTTAAATCGAACTATAATATCATGTACTGTAGATTTTTTAATTTTTAATTTATCCGCAATCCGTCTTTCTGCGTACCCTTCCTGATGCAAGGTAATAATAGCAGATCGTTTTGAAACAGCTAGAGGCTTTCCACGGGGCATTTTAAGCAGTCAAACCGAAATTATTTTATTTTTCACTTGCACAACTACAGATACTTTCACAATAACAATCTCTTCAGAACTACTGCGTTTACAAATGTTATAATCCTTTATAAAGGTTATACGAATATTTCCAGGTAACACGAGTGAATCAGCTACCCCTCCTAGGGATTATTATAAAGCTTTATTGTCACTGTAATTATTGGGGATTTCCAACATAATTATATATTTTATGATAACGGTCTTATAATAATAGACAAATACTACCGGGAAATTGGTAAAAGGCTTCCAGAAAAGGTTAGTTTTAATAATTCCTCACAGAAATGTATATTATATAATTTTAAAATTTTTTCCTAAACAGTTAATATAATTTGTCAGCTTGCCCAAACTTCAATGAGCGGTACTGTATATAGCGAAATTATCTAGCTACTATCAACGCTGTCTGCTAATGTAATATCGATAGATATATTTCTTCAATGTGTAGTGTGTAAAATAGATTTAATGTGTTGGTCGAAAAGTGATTGTTTACAGCACGTAAATAGTGCAGGGCATGTTTCAAAAAAAATTCCACACGAGATTATGACAAATTTAAATTTAATTTATGTGTTTATTGCATATAATTTACCATTTCATTTACTAAGGAAGAAAGCATACGTCTCGTTTTGGAATGTTAAGTTATTTGAAAGATTATTTTACTTACGCAAATATAACGTCACTAGATGTAGAACGTTCGTGTTCGGCATACAAAAACACTTTTTCTTCACGCCGCACTCACTTTGCCGAAACAACTTTGGAAACATATCTAATGTTACAAATATTAAATAGACATTATCCACTTTGTGATTTCAGGGAGGACTCTTAAAACGGTAAGTGTTTGAGCACGTATCACATTTAATTTATTTTGTGTAAACTTTTATGCGTCCGCCACTGGCTTTCAGCGCAGTTGGGTTGCTCTATACATATCTCTATACTATACTTTATGAATCAATAAAAAATATACAATTTTTAACTAAAAACCTGTGTTTTCGATCAAAATTACTTCTTGCGTGAATTTTGGGACACCTTTATATATTTGTTTGATTCAAGAACTTTTTTTTCTGTGCGGTTTCGTGTGAACATATATCATCAGGCCGTACTAGAAAGTATAGGAGGAACAAATTAATGAAGTCAAAATGTCTAGCTATTCAATGTCGGCATGTATCATCTTCTAAATGAGATCTCTCAAAAAAACTTTTCCAGTCACAAATTACCTTTAAAATAATTAAGGTGTATAAAACGAAAGATTGAAGACGCATGCAATGGACAGAAGTTCGCACACGGGAAGTGCTTATACGTTATAATATGAATCAATATGATGTTGCTTCGGGATTTATATGAGCAGCAACCGCTTAATCTCTAATGCCCTGTTGAAATAACAGCTGATGATCTGGTATGTTATTTTCTGTACTGTGTACAAAATTTCATAAAATCCTGGCCAAAATACATATATTTCTGCTTATAAAAGCTATATTTTTATGTTTTGTAACAACATTTTTATGCATAATTATTACACTAATTCCTGCTTCGTATTTCTAATACACCCTATATGCTACTTTAAAATCGGAAAGGTAAAATCACGGCTCTAGATCATCTGCATATACTTTAACCGTTTCGCTGACTTAAGTATACATTCCTTAAATTAGGTAGCGTTTGTTCCACTGACAAATAAACACGCTCTACCTATTAATAATTCATAGTCGGATGGTGATGCGAGGCCATCCGCTGCTTTTGTGTCATTCCACCGGGATGACAAAAGAAAACCGCAACGTAATTGTCCAGCGTATATGCGGTTTACCTAATCGGTTGTTCGTGATCTACCGGCCGGGTCCTGGTTAGCGCTAGCAGGTATGTCCTTATACCTTCGGATCTCATGCGACAGTTTCGCTGGAAGCGTTCTCTTCTCAGTGTGAGAAAAAAAACAAAAACACCCATGTGTGTGTATATGATGTAGAAACGTTGACAATTCGACAACGGTTCATTCTAGTCTAGTTCACTTGCCTCGCGGCAATGCTGCGTCAGGCTGTAGACTTTAAGGGGAGACACATACAGACGTGCGATATTGTATAATGTGCGTATGTGTTGGGATATACACTATTGCTCATACAAGTGATAAACATTCAGCAATTAGTAATAATACAAAACACTGGACAGTAGCCAGAAGAAGTATTTTCACGCAGGATAATAAAATTCGAATATTTTTTTGTTTCTACTTGTTTATTTAAAAATATTGATTTTGGGGTAAAATAAAAAAAAAACTGTTGGTAATATTGACAATATTATTATTTAATTACGTACGACATGCAAGTAAGTGTAACTTGAATATATGTTTACAAATATTTGCTTGTTCCTTTTCCGTGTTTTATTATTTCCTCAATGCTTTTTTTGGCATACTGCCAATACAGTTTTTTATTGTTTTTTTTTTAATTTCGTCGCTATTATGCCGTACATTTTCAATATGTTGTTGTAATTCTTTCTTTGTAGTTGAGTTTCGTGTACTTACGATATTTTCAAGACATTTCATACATTTTGAATTGGGTTTATATCTGGTGAATTGCCTGGCCAAGGTAGTACACGCAGATTTCTAGATTCAAGGTATCGCATTAAACTTTTTGCCTTATGACACGGCGCATTGTCTTGCATGAAAGTATATGATCCTTGAGTCAGATCCAATGAAATCAATATAAGGTACTAAATACGAGGGATGATCGTAAAATAAGGTTCTCAAAGCCCTACAGCAGCAATAAGACGTGTTAGGCGAAATCCGACAACATTGGCGTGTGCAGCAGCTCTCCCACTCTATATACGTACCACTCCCGTCTCGCTACGCCGCTCAGTGTTGGCTAAGCAGCCGTCTGAGATGGAACTCCCGATTGCTGCTACCACCAGGTGCGAAATTCCGGCCGTGATATGTTTTTTAAACGTGAAAAGGGTTTCACCTATAGACATTCATCGTCAATTACCCGAAGTTTATGGAGAAAAGTGTATAGCTGTTCAACACGTCCGCAAATGGTGTAGGGAATTCACTGGAGGTCGGACGTTCACGATGAAGAGCGGAAGACCATCAGTTTCAAAGGAAATCGTTGAAAAGGTCGAGAGCATACTGCTTGAAGATAGGAGGGTCACCATTCATCAACTTACTCTTCGGATCCTTAAGATTTCCAACATCACGATTGAAAAGATTCTTGAAAGGACTAGCGGCAGAATTTTACGACATGGGGATACAGAAGTTGGAGCACCGTTTGCAAGAATGCTTGGATAGAAATGGCGATTATGTCGAAAAATAGCTTAAGTTTTTACTTTTAAAACGATGTGTAATGTTAAGGAAATAGAGAATGCTGTCTATTTTTAAAAAATATGGGAACCTCATTTTACGATCATCCCTCGTAGTTTTGTAAAACTTTTTTATATTGTTTTTGTTCCATTGTTCCGTTAACAAAATACATATAGTGGTTCCGGTCCTCCTGTCGTAATACACGACCAAACTATTAGAAATGGGGGATGTTTAATAGATTTGATCCTACATGCTTCTTTATAACGCTCTGAAGGACGTCGACGAACAAATTGGCTTCTTTCCGTTAGCACTTCTACCCGTGATTCGTCTCTATAAATCTAGGAAAAAGTAGAAAATGTAGGGAACCATTAACCGAATTATGAGGATGAATTTTACCAAAAATACAGATGATAAATGAAACTTACCTTTCCCGAATCTTCAACTGTATCATTTTTATATTCTTTAGCCCATTGAAACCGTGTCACTTTAATTTTAGACGTCTGCATTTCAAGCCTGCTTAATGAATACGTCTACGGATTGTTCGGGCTGATATTTGTATACCTTCTCCACTAAGAATTTTACGAACACCTTTAGTGGATAAAAAATGATGTTCTGTAGCCACTTTTACTATACGACAATCATCTCTTACAGTTGTTTTGCAATTGCCGGCACAGTATGTTCTGCCACTACTTGTACTAGTTCTCCTACTAGTTTCTTCTTAATTAATTTCAGGATTCTTAGAACAGTTTGATATGATACACCCTCTTTTTGTGCAACTTCACGTCTCTAGAAGCTAGAAGCTGCACTGGTAGTATGCCAAAAAAGATTGAGGAAACAATAAAACATAGAGGAGAAACAAACAAACATCAGTAAATGTTTGTTCAAATTATACTTGCATGTTATATGTAATTACCAACATTACCAACGGTTTTTTTTTTATTTTACCCTACAATCCTAATATTTTTAAATGGTCCTAATTCGATGGACAGGGACTAATAATATAAAGGCCTTAAAATAGATTGATATAAAAATAATAACATAAATTTATTTATTATTTATTTCTATTGCACAATACTATAGAATTTTTTTTCATAAAAAATCCACTCATCGTGTTACCATTAATTTCTGCAAGATGTGTGTACAGTTCCATTCCATAGGTATTCAGAAGTACAACAGGTTATTCATGCTTTCCTATCAAGCTCATACTACAATAAGTCGGTAGAATTGAGGTGGGGACACCGTCATAATTTGCAAAATATTGACTTGGTCTTGTATAAATATTAGGTTCTGGCCAATAAGTTGCAAACCAGAGGGAATAGCATGGATTTCTGCTGTTTCCGCATTATTCCTTTACAAATACCTTCCTTTGACCAAACACTTGAAATATGGATTCGTCTGTGCATGTAACATTCTTCCATTGCGCTTCAGAAGGTCTTCTAATTCAGTATCTTGATATCGGCGAATGCTATACTTTACACTCGAGGGGGCGAGATTTTCCTACCGGAATTACCTTCTTTATGGAGTATTATTGCGCTAGATCGTCAACCAACAACAGTAAAACCATAGTTTTACTTATTGTGAGACACATGGGAATAATACTGAAATTGAGTGCACTAAAATTGAATTATCTATAAGAAATAAGAAGAAGGGGTAGCATAATAAACTTCTTATTTGCCCGATTTTATCGTCACAATGTCTAAAACAAATATACAATAAATTCGTAGTTGTTCAATATACTAAAACTTTCAAGGAAAGTATAAAGATTTTTCATTTTTGGTCAAACTTCTGTGATCAACAGTGTACATGGGGTATAATATGGGGACTGGACACACCAGCACGTTAACTTAAAGAGGAACAATTAGCTGTGCGCGGGCAATGTCTGTGGGAACGCTGTAGAAAGGTCAGTCGTCAGCAAGTGGATCCCGCCGTACCCAGCGAAAGAATCGAGAGAGTTTTGTGGTCGATCTCGTTTAATAACGTCGAAGAGAACGTTGTGCGAATTCCTAGCATGCCAAACGTGAAACACCGAGACGCACTGCCAATTGAACAATGATCTTGCGTATACAGATGCATATAAAAGCGTTCGCTTCATTACCAAATACTGTATCTATAATTGGGCGCTATTAAAGAAGAAAACTTGACTTCCTACAACAGATGCATGTCCAAATAACAAAGAGAATACTTAAATTAGCATTTAAGAAGTGTTCCGTTGTTACATCTGGTGAAATAAATACAATAGGTTGCATGAATTTAAAATTCGCTGCATTCTTTACTACCTCTTTGGCAATGCTGGAAGTCAAGTAACAATATTTGGTAAACTTATATGGGAATTCTTGTTGATGTTGATATTTTCATCGTATTAAAGTCAGAATTGATTAGGTTTAGAGTCATTGTTTTAAATTTTGAGAAAATCTATAACTTTTGTGAAAAATATATGATACAAGAAGTAAATTCATTGACTTTTCTTAAATTAAACTCCTTGAAGAGGACTTGTAGGAGGAACGTTCAGTAATTAACGAGACAAATGGTTCTGGAAAAAAAAAGAATTTATTACACTACTTTTCAATGTAGTTTCTATCAACATTTAGGCACTTCTCCCATCACTTTCTGAGCTTTCTAATTCCAGTGCTGAAGAATTCTTGACCTTGGTGTCCGAGCCACTTGTTTGACCGCTTCGTTGTCTTCGAACTTGGTGCCGCGTAAAAATTCTTTGAACGGGCCGAACAGACGAAAATCGGACGGTGCGAGGTCGGGACTGTAAGGAGGATGTAGCAACACTTTCCAACCCACATTTTCGATCATCACTCGCGTTTTCTGGGCAGTATGAAGGCGGGCGTTAGCATGCAGCAGAATCATACCTTTCGATAGAGCACCCTGGCGTTTTCTTCTTATCGCAGGTTTCACTTTGTGTTGAAGCAGGTTACAATAGTACTCGCTGTTCACAGTACGTTGTCCTTCTAAATAGTTACAAAAAATTAGGCTTTGAGGGTCCCAGAAGACCGTTAACATCATTTTACCGACAGACGCGCATTCAATACTTTGCCGTTTGGATTCAGGTTCATGGTGGTGAATCCACGTTTCATCGCAGGTTATAACACGGTCTAGAAAGACATTATCTTCCGTTAAAAACCGTCGTTTGAGCTCAGAACAAATGCGAACACGGGTGTCTTTATGGACTTCAGTCAATTCAGCTTGTCATGAATGATGATTGAATACACAGTTCTAACACTAACATTACCCAAGTCAGCTACTGTCACGATTTTTATACGCCTGCCATCGAGAATAAGGTCATTTATGCGATTTTGAGCGATGAATATCGGTGACACTTGTTCTGCCCGATTTAAACTGTTCAATCCACTTATACACGTTTCCGCGGCTTAAACACTTTTCACCATACTGTTTCACTTATCACTGAACGTTGCTCTTGCACCGTACACGTTTCTAGAGGAGCCGACATTTTGAAATGAACAATAGAGATTATGTTTGCTTTTATTTATTGCAAACAACTGACTTAATTTGTCCCCAAGGTTGCCAACTTGATCCGCAGAAAGTTTCATCTAATAATATTCAGTAGTTTTCCCGCTAATGCAGTTGTCTCGTTAATTACTGAACGTCCCTCGCAAGTAATTACCTTTGAACTACCAGAATAATTCAATAAAAATTACTACCACAACGTTCATATTTGCGTTCCTTCTAAATAAAGGAAGATAGATATCACCATTTCTATAAAACTGTTTATTGTAAAAATCCATGCCAAGTTTTGCTAAAAGCTTTCTTTTAAAATTTACATGTTGTCGTTCCAAAATGGGAGGAATTGTAGATGACATTTTTTTGGAAATGTTAATTTGTTGGATTTAGGATGTTTTATGTCATTTTATTTATACAACACGAAACGCATGATACAAGCATGAGTACAGAATCTAAGACAATTGGGACGTGAAAACCACGACAAGCCACTAAAGAATCGAGGGAAATGCAAACGCCTGTGAACTGGCCAAAGAAGCAGCGAATATATAACGGTAAGAACATTGAAGAACTAGTAAACCGGTGGTAATGATGTGTTCAGCGGCACAACTAACTGGTTGGCGAGCAACAAATTAGTCGTGAACAAGCAAAAAAAGTGTTTCCTACAACAACATTACAACCATTTACCAAATCACTTGAACCTTGTAACCTCAGAAAGAAGATTTTTGTTAAATCTAGGTTGCGTCATAATTGCACATGCGCGAGGCCTACACTATATACATATATTACGGCTCGAAGAGTAGCAGTTTTTAGTAGCCTGCCAGACAACGTGACTAATGCATGAAAACGTTTCAGGTAATGAAAATTGAGTACCACGCGGTCTTTAAATTTTGAAGAAAGAAAGGGCATACGCCTAATCATACGATCATCAGAGGGCGTTTATGGTGATTTATCTCCTTATATTCCTCTGTAAAAAAGTGGAAAAAATATTTCCGTTTGGGGCAAGAATCTCAATTATTGAAGAAATTGTATTAATAGATCGCCGTTTGAAAGTGAAGGAATTAACAGTGATGTGATTCTCCTTAACCATTTATATCTTTTTTCTGCTCTCCAACGTGAACGTCGGCTCGAATGTGAGCGCTCGTTTTTAAACATGTGTGGAGACGACCCGAAACCGATTTTGGAGTCGATTGTCATAGGAGATGAAACAATGGTTCTTATTTATTTTTTCATTTAAAGCAAGACCTTAGTATACGTCGCTTTAAGCACGATAGTAAGTTGCAAGCATCTGTAATTCAATATTTTAAGGGAAACACTTTAGATTATTTTTACAAGGGTATAGAAATATTAATTGATAGTTGTAATACATGTATTGAAATTAGGGGAGATTATATTGAAAAATAAAAATTGTTATATTTTACAAAGTTTATTTTTTTTATATCAGGCCGAGAATTTATGGCGCCTACCTCGTAAAATACTCTTTCAAAGGCTTCATGTTTGAATTATTCTTAGAAACGTGGACGATTGATGCATCTGCAGAACTGCCTTTCTGCAGATGCTATAGTAGATAGTGAAAAAAAGCCTTGGATCAACATTTGGTATATTTATATTTAGAGCGGGCCAAGAGCGCCACGCGCCAGGTTCGCAATCAGGCTGCCGGGCGCATATATGTATGTAAACATAGGTAATTTAAATATGTAATTATTAGGACGAGGACCAAAACCACTGTCTATTACGTCGTGAAGACGCGTAAATATACACCTGCAGTTTGGGTGTTCGTTGATAAATAGGGCGTTGTTCACAGTGGGCCACTACAAAAAAAAAAGTTCATTCATCGACGGCTACGAACTAACAGCGCGCTTATTCATTTACGGATGACGCGCTCTATTCATCAACAAATGACGAGTCTGCAGATGTTACGTTTGCACCACTTCGTGGCATACTAGAAACAAGCGTCGGTGTGCTCGCTTTAGTGATTATGTCTAGCGTAACTATTAAAAATAAACGGCCATTACCTACGAAAGTTAATAAATTTCTTAGTGAATTTGTGGATTTACACTACAATGGGAGTACAATTTTCTGTAAAGTTTGTAAAAAGAAACTACTGTGCTGGAGCAAACGTGATTGTGAAAGACATATAAATAGCGCACACCACAGAAATAAAAGAAATGGTGTGTCACAACAACGTCAATTTCAATTAGAATTGCTTTTAACGTTTATGGTATGTGGTCTACCACTTCGTATACTTGATAAAAAAGCATTTCGAAAATTCTGGGGTACATACAATACCGAGTGGATACTACCATCTCGGACAGCGTTACGGAGAGATATTCCACTAATACGTGAGGACATTGAAAATCGAATTAAAGCCGAATTAAAAGGTAAACAGCTGTGGCTATGTCTTGATGAGACGACAGATTGCAAAAAAAATTCTATTTTGAATATAATAGTGCGCGTATTAGATCCTATTAAACCAAATTTTTCAATTCTATTAGCCAGCAGAAGATTAAAACAGTGTACTAGTAAAGCAATTACGGCCGTAGTTCTCGAAACGTTACAAAAATTTCAAGTGTCAACCAGTCAACTGTTGTTGTTCATGAGCGATGGTGCAGCAACAATGTGTAGTGTAGGCCGTTCCCTTAAAGAAAAGTGTGAAGGACTTTTACATGTTACGTGTAAAGTCCATGCTTTACATCTTGTGGCACAAACTATTCGAGAGTGTTACCCGGAGGTGGATGCATTAATAGCAAACACAAAAAAAGTGTTTCTCAAAAGTCCTAAGAGGACTAGGGCATTCCACAGGTTATGCCCTGGTTTTCGAGAACCACCACAGCCCATTCTTACGCGTTGGGGAACGTGGTTAAAAGCCGCTTTTTATTATAATGAACATTTTCAAGAAGTCAAATCCGTTATTTTGCAATTCGTCCCTGCCGAAGCTAGAGCTATTAGGATGAGCCAGAAGGGATTTCTCGATATTTCTGTTGAAACACATCTAAAGAATATTAGCAACAATTACAAAGGGTTAGTAGACGCGATAGAAAATTTGCAAAATTCTGGATTGTCGTTGGTAGAATCAGTGCAAGTCGTGGACGAAGTTAGTACATTGTTACACGGTATAAACGATGCAACAAGTGGACGAGTTTCAGCTAAGTTCGATAGTGTTTTAAAAAAGAATCCGGACTACACGAGATTAAGACAAATGTGCGATGGGACATCTGCAGATTCCTTGACTAAGTCTAAAGATTATTTTAATTACGCCTGTCTTACTTCGGTAGACGTGGAACGGTCGTTTTCGAAATATAAGAACATTTTTTCGTCTCGGCGAACATCCTTCACCGAGGCAAATGTGGAAACTTATCTGATGGTGCAACTTTTTAAACAAGCCTATCCGCATTATTAAGAAGGATAGAATTTATTTATTATATCTTTATTTACAGTTACATTATTAAATACAACAGAATAAAAAAAGCGTTCAGTTTCTCAGTTATTTCCTTATTACATCCCATTTACAACGCATACCCCGTTTTCAATCAAATAAAAAATCATAATGAAAATAAAAACACCTCAGCGTGTACATATATATATATATATATATATATATATATATATATATATATATATATATATCCGCTCCAATTACTAAACATTATTATTGCGTCAGCTTTTATTTTTTTACTCTTGTGTATTAATTTCGAAATATCACATATCTGCTGTGACTCACATATACGCTATTTACAATAAGCGGCCGTTGCGCCTGATTCCGATTCTGTTGGATGGCGTAATTTGGCCCGCTCTACTTATATTCCAAAATATACCATGTTTATATTCCAAAATATACCGTTAAAGTAAAGAACAAATATATTTATTGTTCCTAATTACAATACTTCTAGAGTCGTTTAGGTAAATTTTATTTAATTATAATGTACGATATTAGAACAATCGAGTGCATTATTATCCTATGTATTACATTTATTTTCATTGCCGTCAATGATAATTAAGAGTATTATAAGCTCCTTTGTGAAACGCATGACTCACAATACCTACAAACAACGTTTCTTTAGCTTCTTACACTCATTAAGAACGCGTCTGTGTAGATGCTTAACTGCATAACTAATTGCGTTTTCCCTTGTTCCAGAGCTGGGAACTGCTGGTCTTGTCTAAATTGCAGTGGAATTTGTGTGCCATCACCGGCTACGATTACGTCGATCAAATTATAGAACGATGCCCTTGGGGTAACGAAAGTTCCTTGTTGAGAAGACATTCCAATACATTAGTGTCCATCTGTTATACAGGTAGGTGATATCGGATACTTATTAGAGTATTAATTTAGAGAATTAAAATGTTTAATATTGGTTTTTATGTTCCGGCAATTAGATCTAGATTTGAGGAATAATTAAATATTTCTTCATTTTACTTGCTAAAACCAATTTAATGCATTAATTCTTATCATCGTCTTCATTTGGATGTCATCAGCAATTAACTAGATTAAAGTTGGTCAAATAATTGTATAGAAATTGTCTTTTAATCTAGAGTGGTTTCTGAGGTTATTATATAGTAAAGATGAGTTTAAATTTATGAAAAATTTTATTTAATCACTTTTATCGGAAGATCGAAAACCAAGTATTGTAGATCTAAATTTTCAAGCGATTTTAGCGCGATCTTTGTTAAAAATCAGACAACACAACTGAATTCGGAAGGTCCTAAAGTGATCTCATTCGAATGAGTATTCATAAAGAAGTTATGGCGGAATCATTTTAAACTTTACGGTTTTATAAATCCATTTAGCTGCACACAATCTACGACTCTCGCTACTTCAGTTGAAAAATTCACATTTGTGGGTTGATTTGGAAGTTCAATAGTTATATTCTTCATAGTAATAAAGTTAAAATTCAAAAACACCACCTTGTGCTGAAATAATTACACTTTACAGCTGTGAATCGGAATCCCCAATCCATTGCATAGGTGTACAAACGCGTTTTGTGTCCCCTATCGCAAGCACACCTATATAAAAGCAGCTGTATAATCCCGCTTTTCCATTTTTCGATATCACCAAACACCAGTAAGCACTATACATATGTATGTGTGCATATACCGTTTGTTCTGCATCATAATGTAATTGCTTGCGAAACGTGAATTTTTTTCCGTGAAATTTGCGCAATGTCAGCATGTAATCAATCGTAAAAATATCGATTTTGGTGGGTTCGATATATAAGACACATACATTGGTGCAAGTTAACGTAGTACCCACAGAAAGTTCTAGAACCGATTTGCTCTCCATCTAGAATGACGAAACGGTTGCAAAGATTTAAGAACATTATTATGGGTCGTATAGATTACCAGATTATTGACAAATTTGGATATATAGCCCCAATAAAACTGTGATGAAATTGAAAAGGATAGAATGGTTTATTTACTAAGAAATTTAATGAAAATTATACACTTTAATTCCAGTTTAATTACGTATACCAGAGATATCTTTTGAGTTTTCACAAAAACAATGAAAGAAAAAGAAATATTTGTTACAAATTGTTTTATTTTTTTTCAAAATATTTGCCATTAAGGGTATACTTACGGGGTTGAGGTATAGGAATCTACATGTAAACCTGCGCCACCCTAGGTGAGAAATGGACCGAACGATTTTAATTTTTTTTTCAAAGTATAATCTTTGAATCTTTAACCGCAACTGCAACGGTTATTTGTACAAAATTATCAAAATTAAGCATAAAAAAATTAATTTAAAGACTTCAAGTCCTTTCAAATGTAAGAGAAAAAGCTATTGATTTTAATTTTTGATGTACAATAATTGGGAAGATGTGAAAAATGAAACCGGCGCTATTGTTTCAAGATTCAGAATTCAATATATTTTATTTTATTGAAACATATTGAAAAATAATTAAGATCTCTTGGCGCAGGTAATTAACAAACTTTTAGAAATCGAAACTTTTTGACGTGTGTATAAAATGTAACCGGAATAGAGTGAATGCAGTAAATTATCTCGAAGGTGACATTTATTACATCAATAGGGTTATAATTTTATCTAGCGGCTTATTATGTTAGGGCGGCGCAGGTTTACATGTAATTCTTTACACTAAAACCTGGTAGAGAATGCCTTCAAAAGTTATTACTAACCTGGGCAAATATGCGGTAACAGCCAGAGGCGTGGCGAGCGCATAAAAGTTTACACATAAAATAGAAGGTAAGAAATTACAAAACGTGCTGAAACACCTACCGTTTTAAAAGTCTTCCGTGAAATCAGAAACTGGGTAACATCTATTAAATATTTGAATCATTAGATATGTTTCCACAGCTGTTTCAGTCAAGTGAGTACGACGTGCGGAATAAATATTTTTTAAAGCCGAAAACGATCGTTCGACATCCAGCGATGTTATATTTGCATATTTAAAATAATCTTTGAAACAACTTAATGCATCTTCACACGCACCTTTACAAATTTGTCTTAATATAAGAAAATCGGAGTCTTTCTCTGAAACACTTTCAAATTTTCATATTACACACCAATTCGTTTCGTTTTCTACAGCGCATAACTGTGCGTGAACATTATTCACAATTTGAACAGAATCCACTAGCGACAACGAAACATTTTGTAATTTTTCTATTCCCTCCGCTAGTCCGAAGTAATTGTTGTGAATAGTTTGTAAATCTCTTTTAACCTGACTATCTTGAAATATTTCCTGGCTTTTCTTGATTGCTGCAGCTTCTGTCGGATTGAATTTTAAAACTACCTTCTTTACTTGATCAAAATATTTCTTGTAGTAAAACGCAGCCTGCAACCATGTTCCCCAACGTGTAACAATCGGCTGTGGTGGTTCAGGTAAATCAGCACACAATTTGTGAAATAGTCGGGTACGTTTCGAGTACTTTAGAAACACTGCCTTTGTACTAGCAATCAATGCATTTACTAGTGGAAAACATGTAGGAATCGTTTGTGCCGCAAGATTTAGAGTATGGATTTTAATGTTTTGTAGACCGATGAGTCCAAATTTGAACGTTCCTTCGAAGGTCGAAAGGAGAACGAGCAACAGAATCATGTGCAGTCAAGCATGGGGGCGGATCGGTAATGGGTTGGGGTTGTTTTGGCGCCGCATCCGAATTTTAAGAAAAGAGCACTACCGGAAAATTTTGAATAATCAGTGACTATTTTATATTTCAAGATAAACTGTGCCGCAAATATTTAGAATCGGTGGAACGCGAAAGCAATATCAAAATAATGAAATAGCCTTCTCAAAGCCCAGATGCTAATCCCATAGAGCTTTTGTGGGAGGAACTCGATAGACAGGTGAAAATAAACCCTCCAACTTGCAAGGAATCGTTGTGGAAACAACCACAAGAAGTCTGGCTTAAAATACAACCCGCTACTCTGACGAAATTGATAGAAAGAATGCCTCAAGTGTGTGCCGCAATTATTAATGGTCAAGGTGGACGTTTTGATGAAACGATTTAATTTTTTTGTGTCAAATAAATTTTACAATTCAATAAAAAACTATCAATTCTTTTGTTAAAACTACAATTCCTTTTTTGAGTTAACACTTCCTTTATTTATACGTATTTTTTTTGAAAGGGCAAATAAATATGGCTGGCAGTGTAGTTGTTAGGGCTAGTATTGTATAGGATATTCTGTTTGAAATATTAACATTGATATCCATGGCAATTGTCAATATTTTCAAGAAATAGATCTCTTCAAACCAATTTATTTATCTAAATGATCTTAACTTAGGTTTATTAAAGATATAGTAAATTCGTTCTTCCAGAAAACATCTACGCAATCAACTTTTTTACCAATAGTATTCTAATATTTTATACCTTTTGAACATTCCTTAGAATTTGTCATCAAATTCATTTCTAACAAGTTATGTGTAAACTGAGAGAGCATATGTAGCGAAACGTTAAGATCAATGAACTTAGTCTGACGAAACAACGAACTTTGCACAACAAAACCCGGAAGAATGATCATATGATGCGTCTAAACATTAAAGTTAATAAAAAAAAATTAAAACACTTCGCTGATGTGATTGCCTTTTAAATAGCGAAACCTTTTAAAATTTAAACGAAAGAAGTAGACCGTAATAATGTAACAGTGCAAGTGTACGCGAGTAGCGTTTCACGCATTGATAATTTTTTTAATTATTATGGATGAGATTCAGGTTTAAATACCCCGCGCACCGTAATAATAATGCTTACATACGTATATAACATAATGCAAGCTCGTAAACAACGTACCGTAACGAAAGGCAACAAAGCGCGCTGTTGGCCATTTAAAAATGGCGATATTTAAATGCCTAGCGGACGTGGCGTTTGTATATGTAATATGTGCGGAACGAAGAAGAAGCACCTGGAACGTATGCACACCGCTGCAGAATCGCTGCTGCCAATTGTCGCGAAAAAAATAAGTAAATACGCGGGCGATGCATCTGTTCTTTTCATCATCATGCCGTGCAAAAAAGAGCGAACTAACTGGTTGTTTTATACCATGCGATCTAGCTGGGATTCCAATACGAATATAATCGAAACGAATGAGGGAGCTTGGTTGTTGAAAAACCTTTCTTCACGTCTCGTAGCTTTGTTGGTGACCCCATAGAATCGTAAACCTTGTGCCTGGTGGTGGATTGGGCAAAGAGGTGCATATTCAAATAATATACACTATAAAAATGTTTGGGGGAATTTTTTACCTAAAATAGGAGGCAAATTTGTTATCTCCTATTTTTGGTGTAAATTTCTTCAAATAGAAAATTTTCTTTCAACAGTGAATATTACCGAAGTAGTGTTTAATATTACATCATAATAGTTAGAATTTATAACCTTCAATGTAATTTTATACTTCAAGTGATTTTTATACTTTCGACGTTATATTGTGGGGTAATTTTATCGAGAAATTTTAACCCTACATGTATTTTCGTAGGGGATTTTTACATATTAGGACAATTTTCACTAGAACTTATAGCTTGGTCGTTTTGGAGGTCCCCCGAATTCTGATATAATATTCTTAGCGAGACTAGTGTCTTTGTTTTATCTGTTACTACTAAAACGTGACAAACAGTTGCACCCGCAGAGACGTCTTTACGAGGAGGTGTATGTACGTATGCACATACCATAAATCAAATTACCTCTACCGTAATAAATCGAAAAGACAGGAAAAGTGTAAAGGTCCCTTCTCTTTATTTATTAGGTTTGCATTCTTATTTATGTAAATAGTCGCATAGGCGTCCAGTTCAAGCGGCAAAATCACGTTTTTAATCAATTTTAGGTTTTCTAATTTAATATTGTGTACGGTATCGTTTATGTCTTATGCTACAGTTGATGCTTTTATCTACCCGTACTTGTACAACCACTGTGCACAACATAAAATGGCCGCGATTAGCTTCTTAATTAATAGATTGGTCCCCCTTGAGTAAAAGTAGGTACAATAAAGAGCTAAAATTCATAAAAAACGTAGCTACATATTTACAACGGTTACTCTTCTATAGAGGTCGATCGCATGCTTAGGAAGGTCCAACATAGGCTTTATGTCAGAAATTCTACGACCTTAATCCCATCAGTAACCCGCGATGAGAAATTTGTGCAACTTCCCTTCCACAGAATATCGAAGGTGTTAGTAAAGTTTTTAAGGGACAAGAGATGAACGTACATTTCGGTTCGCGAAATACACTCAAAAACCTTCTTGGCAATCCAAAAGATAAACCGGACATGAGAGGTACTAGATTCAATGAACACATCAGGTGTTACAGATACGGGAATATAGAAGCGTCAAGTGTAGCACAACGCATAAACGATACCAGACATAATATTAGATCATAAAACCTAAAATTGATTAAAAACGATTTCGCCGCTTGCACTGCACTCCTATGAGGCTGTTTACATAAATAAGAATGCAAACCTACACTTTTCCTGTCTTTTCAATTTATTACGGTAAAGAGGTCATTTGATTTATGTATATTTTGAAGACGGAATGATCGCAAACCAAAATTTTTACAACACAAAACGTTAGACATTATCAAATTTTCGAAAATCGAAGAATTGGTGCAATAACTCTCATTCTCATATATTATATATTATATATTATATATTATATATATATTCTCATATATTCATCTCGAGAAGGGGTTTTGCACAAAATACGGCAAATTACGGCACAAATCACGGCTCGGTGGTCTAATGGTAAGAGGGCTTGCGCTTGACTGGGCAGAGTTAGGCGCTGTGTGTTCGAGTCCCGCTAGGATCAAATTTTCTTAGCGGATCCGGTCGTTACTTACGATATGACAAGGCCTGAGCGCTCTTCGATGACATCACGCTGAGTTGGTGATGTATCGCCATGCACGATATTAGCCTAAGCGGTAAAGGAATCGTTTTTTGCATTTCACGTAACCGAGTACCGTTTTCGTGAAAGATGTATTTGTGGTTGATATTTAATCGACTAATTATTATTATTTGTAATTGTAGATGTATTTGAACGAAACTAAGGTTGAAATTATACAGTAATTGCAATTAATCGAAATTGTGTTTAATTTCACGAGAAAAGTTACAGACATACTATTTAGCCAGGGTCTTTAATTTCCTATTATGTGGTGTTTTACTTACTCTATCTTTCTTATTCTGTGGTGTTTTATCTAATCTATTATTACTTTTCGTACAATGATTTTTGTAGAACAAGTTATTGTAAGTATTGTTGCAATACGTTCACTGCTGTGAATATGACATTTACATATATCAGCATCCAAATGGCTACGTTCGGGGATATAATTAAAAATATTTTGTATTAAAACAGATCGTTTAATACATTTAAAAACATCTCTTTGTGTTCAAAAATATTTTTTTTTAATATAACGTAAGCATATAAAACTATTTGAACAATAAAATTTTCAGTTTTTTTTTGTCAAATACGATGGACAGTTAGGGAATTGAATTGGAATAGCATTTTTTAAACCTGGACCTTTTTAAAGTTACAGTTATAGTTTCACTGGTCCTTGAGCCTGTAGCTGTTGAAAAATAACAAACAAAACATACAAAACAGCCGACGCCACAATTTTTAAGTTATATACACTAGAAAAACATTACAGGTATCACCAACAAAGTACGGAAATATCACTACACAGTATTTTTTAAAATAAAACCAATATAATTTGGATAAACCAATTTAAAACGCAAGAAACGATCTGAACGTGTAAATGATCGACGACCTACTTCAAAATACGTCACAGCCTGCTGACGTCAAAGCGCTCAGGCCTTATGTATCGGAGGTAAGTGTCCGGTACACTCACCATTCGTAGTTGGGGTACAATTAACTGCGCTTCATTCTTTACGGCGAAGGGGGTCAGTAACAAAGCCATGGAACACTGTACACACACAATGCTCCTGAGGTTATGACATGCTTTAGAAAGATTATACACCCCGTTGGGCCTTCACGGCGCTAAAAAAAAGGAATTTTAAAAACTTCACGCACTCGAATAAGAAATTATTTTTTAACTGTTAGCATCCTTTTAGGGAAAATATTTACATTTTACCTCATTCAAAGCTCATTCCTTTTTTGTGGTACCAAGTTAGAGCAACGCAACTGCGCTGAAAGCCAGTGGCGGACGCATAAAAGTTTACACAAAATAAATTAAATGTGATACGTGCTCAAACACTTACCGTTTTAAGAGTCCTCCGTGAAATCACAAAGTGGATAATGTCTATTTAATATTTGTAACATTAGATATGTTTCCAAAGTTGTTTCGGCAAAGTGAGTGCGGCGTGAAGAAAAAGTGTTTTTGTATGCCGAAAACGAACGTTCTACATCTAGTGACGTTATATTTGCGTAAGTAAAATAATCCTTCAAATAACTTAACGGTTCTGTTGACGCACTTTCACAAATTTGTCTTAATGTGCTAAAATCGGAGTCTTTACCTAAAACACTTTCAAACCTTTCTAAAACACAAACATTTCTTGCGTCTTCTATCGCGCATAGCTGTGCGCGAACATGTTGCGCTATTTACAAAGATTCCACTAACGACGCCGAAGAATTTTGTAGTTTTTCTATCGCATCCGCTAGTCCCATGTAATTGTTCTGAATAATTTCCAAAACCGTTTTAACTTGACTATCCTGAAATTTCAGGCGGCTTACCTTGACAGCCGCAGCTTCCTTTGGGTCAAATTCTAAAATCACGTTCTTTATATTCTCAAAATATTTAAGATAATAAAATGCAGCCTCTAACCATGTTCCCCAACGAGTAAGATTAGGTTGTGGTGATGCAGGAATACCGGGGCATAGTCTATGAAATTCCCGAATACGTTTTGGGGATTTTACAAACACAGCTTTTGTATATGCTATTAGAGCGTCTACCTCGGGATAACATTTTCTGATACTATCTGCTACGAGACTGAGAATATGAATTTTACATGTAATATGCAACAAGTTAGCACAATGTTTTTTAAGAGATCGACCAACAGCAAGCATGTTTGCGGCACCATCACTCATAAACATCAACAGTTGATTTGTTGAAAGTTCAAACTTTTCCAATGTATTTAACACCAATATTGAAATTACTTCGGCAATGCATTGTTGTATTCGTCTGGAAGTTAGTAAAATTGAGGGTGACGGTCGATGTGGTTCCATTGTGCGCACCATTACATTAACCACAGAATGTTTTTTACGACCTGTTGTTTCGTCCACACATAACCACAGTTTTTCATCTTGCAACTCCGATTTAATTCTTTTCTCGACATGCTCCCGAGCAGACGGCACAACTCTCTGTAATGTTCTCTCACTTGGTAACTTAAAGTCCGAATATTCATTCCAAAACGAGACGTATGCTTTCTTCCTTAGTAAATGAAACGGTAGATTACATGCAATAAACACATAAATTAAATTTAAATTTGTTATAATCTCGTGTGGAATTTTTTTTTGAAACATGCCCTGCACTATAGACAATCACTTTTCGACTAACACATTAAATCTATTTTACACACTACACATTGAATTTTAGCGCCATCACACTTTAAATCAGGCATTTCTGCAATAAATTCTCTTATTGTGTCCAACTTTGGTCGTTTTCGCGACGTAGGAAACATTTTGAAAACAAACGTAGAACTACGATATAGTATACGACAGCGTAGATGCATACACAACAGATCGGCTTTCGAATCGCAGTTATACTGACGCTTATACCGAATTGTCCCGGCCGTGTTTATTTTGTGTAAACTTTTATGTGTCAGCCACTGGCTTTCAGCGCAGTTTGCGTTGCTCTATACCAAGTTCATATTTTATTTCTTCCCATTATTAAATTTAATCCTTTTTACTAAGAATAGCTATTTTTTCTTACAAATAAATAGTTAGAATAAACTATTTGAAGGCTTCGCATTCCATGACTGCAACATTGGTGCATGTACATATATTTTCCCTTTTACATATTAGCTATGCAGATACAATATCGATAATAACTTAAATAAACTATCATAAGTACATACGTACAACAATTTAAACAAGAATTATTACAAAATATTTATAGAAGCATATTTTGCTTACACCATAAAAAGATTACTACTATGTATTGGTAAAATATTTGCCAGCTAATGCAATATCACCTAACATTAACAACACTCGATTTCCGTTGACAAAACCGTTACTACTTGTAGTTGAAAATAAAAATTCTTAAACGCTCCATGAAACGAGACATTCTTTGATTAATTCGACATTATCGTCAAAAAGGTGCCTCTACAATAAAAGCGATTTGGGAAAAATGACATGTAATCAGCTGATGGCGACAGTGCCAGACTCTTCCTGCCTCAAAGACGTTCATTCATTCCTTTTTTTTTCCGAGAATAGGCCCGCTGGTTCTCAGACCTCTCAGTATGTTTTTGATAAACATATGATTTCCCTTAAGAACGAAAGTATATTCATTCATAAATAATCTTGGGTAAATAAGATTTTTTTTTCCCAACAGGAGATACGGATCAAGATTATGGAATGATGTTTCCGTATTTGAAAAAAGGATATCTGAAGTTTGATGATAAACTAAAAATAGAATAAAATAACTCATAAAAAGTTATGTCAATCTTAAGAAAATACATTTACAAAGTATTTGTCAGATAAAATTGTAAATAAACTGTTTGGGAGCAAAGGTCATTTCATTCAAAATAATCCTTTAGGTTTACTTTAATAAAGAAAATGAAGAGTTTTTTTAAAGATTATTTCAGTAGACTGTTTCAATATATCCATCCATTGAATAATTTGATGAAGTTTTCTTACTTTACTTCATTTTTGAATCTTAAAAATCAATCATTAAAGTGCATTGCCTTGATATCAAACTTGTACATTATTATAGATGGTTGTTGTTGTCTCAGGGTTAGTAGCAGTTTTTAACACTAACTTTGGGTTGAAGTAACTTTTTACTTATTGGCATTGTCGTTCTGGTTATCCTGCTCATTAGTCTTTGATTTGGGGAACCTAGGAGTGTTCCTTTAATTTAATAGGGCTAGATAAATATCCGATTTACCTTGATGCACTTTAACAGCAAAGCTTTGGCTCTCCTGCTGGACTTGGAATGTTTCATGATCAAAAGTCTATCTTGCTTTGAATTCTTTCGAAGCGTATTGCGGTCCATTGTCACTTTCTAATAGTAAGGGAATCCCATATGTTGCAAACCTGGTTTTAAAATGGGTTACTACCTCAGCTGATGTCGAGTTCCTTAAAGTCATAGTATCCTGAATAGCTATTAGTAATTAGCAAGTAATCCTTGCTTTGAAAGTGGAACAAATCAGAAGCTACTACTTGCCTTGGTAACTTTCGTACATCTTTTTTTCATATTGTTTCCTTGTCGTTGTTTCGAGAAGTTCTTTGACATGTTGGGCATCGTTCAACGTATTCGATGATATCTTTGGTAATTGTTTTCCAGAAAACAATAGGTCTAGCTTGGTGTAAACAACTTTGTATTCCTTGGCGCCCCTCATGTATTGTTTTGAGAATTTTACCTTTTTCCGCCATGGGTACAACAATTTTGACTCCTTTTAACACTAGTCCTTCATAGTAGGACAATACATCACGATAATTAAAGTACGACCTTAGTGGATCTTTCAATTTGACTGAGGTGTCTGGCCAGTCTACCTGAATCACTTGAATTAGCTCTTGTAAGTCAGCGGCTTTTTTACTGCTTCAATGTACCTTTGCTTTGAGTCGGTAGTCATTGATACTACCAAATGTACTTCCAGTTCCTCATCTTGATCTAAATCTTCACCTTCATATTGACAATCGCGGCTTAGAGTATTTGGTATTGGAATATCAGTTCCTGTTGTATATATTACTATGGGCTAATATTATTGTACATCGAAAACTATTCTTCTCAGTTGAGGTGGTACTATCTATAGTGTTTTTTTTAGAAACTACTTCCAAAGGCTTATGGCCTGTGTCAATGATTAACTTTTTTCCTACAATACTTTCATGAAATTTTTTAACACGCTATTTTCACTCCTAAGGCTTCTTTCTTTATTTGTGGTTATGTTTGCTGTGTTTCCATTAAAATCTTTGTAACATACGCGACTGGTTGACCCTTTTGAAGTAAGACCAGAATATTCTTTTATTTTATTCAAAGTATCTTGCTCTTGAGTCCATATCCACATTACTTCCTTTTTCAATAGCGTTCGTAGAGGTTCTGTCATTTGGGACAAATTGGGTAAGAATTTATTTAAGTAATTCACCGTACCCAATATTCTTTGTAGCTGTTTCTTATCTTTTGGTGTATGTAATCTCCTTATTGCTTCTACTTTCGTCTCGCTTATTGATAATCCATTTGAAATCAATCTATGACCTAGGAACCCTGCATTTTTTAAAATATTGAGCTGGCTTGACCGTAGTTCAGTTTTTACTTAATTTCTAATACTATATGGAATTTTTCTAGCAGGTTTTATGTCAGAATTTACATCTTTTTTTAAATTGATGTCACACACAAAGTTCTTTAGGTAACCTAATCCACTAAACATCTCATCATTGTATGTAATCATCCCTCTAAAGTGTTTCATTTTCACTTAATGGTATTAACTTAAAAAAAAATCACTAACAAAACAATTTATTTCCTTTAACAAATCACTTAAAATTAAATATATTATTGGCGAGCAATTGCAAAATGTTCGGTCATACGGTTGAGGATGAGGACCCACGAGTCCTCGAAACGGCTGTTCCGAATTAGTTAATAACTTGTGTGGTGTGGAGTGTGCCGATACTTTAGTGTTGTTTGCAATCGTTTATTAGTAGTGACAGCGGATCTCCTAGACTACCTACATACATAAAATATTTAATAAGTCTTCTCTTAATGATTGATGATGAAATCACGAGTAACAATCAGGATTTTTGCAGATGCATTAATTTTGTCCAGGAGTTCATAAATAAAAGGCGGATAGAAAATGATTGTTTTTAAATTCTATGGAATATCCAAGTGTAATTACTATATCTTTCAAACCCCTTGTGTTTGTTCCACTTCTTTGCTAGTTGCCACATCGTATTGTTTCGCCTATTTAGGCCGTAGCACATTTTTGGCTTGAATTAACATTGTAAAATTGATCTCGAAACCGAAACGAACCGGGCTCATTACCATTCGAAAGTCCGAAAACAGCGAAAGGTCATTAAAAAACGGCGATTTTCGAATCTCATGCACCGTCGATTTTGTAAACATCGCAGACAGACACTCTTCCCAAGCGTCCGCAATTGGCATTAACCGAGGATTACGAAATATTGAACAATAAGTGGCACGCACGTCGCGTACGCTTTGAAATAACAAATGAAGGCGATTTGCATTTCGTCGATTGTCAATTTGATAGGTCAGCGCAGCATCTAGTTAGCCGCCGGTTTTTCTGTACGCGTGGAACTGAAAACAAAAAAAAAAGTGGAAATCTGATCCGTGTGTCCGGACCGGACCTTGCACCCATACTATTTTTTAACAGGGGCGTGGGGCGGGGTAGGGAACAAGTAAAGCACACAGCTGGACGATTATCATTGAAAAGGTGACTGAAAAATTTTCAGACATCTGGATCCGGAATCGCGTCATATTCGTAAAGTATATCGCGGTAAAGTGCGAGGGTTTAAACCCCGTTGCCCTGGCTGTCGTGCTTGAGTCATGTCACCTGACTTTTAGTGGGTTTTACACCAAATGCGCCAATAAAACACCGTCCATTTCCTCCCAATTTAGTCAGTGATGCGCAACGTTTTACCATATTACACGTAGAATACCTACATATAATTTTTTTTAAACATTAATAGTTCCTGCGTGAGGTATTGGTATTTTATTGCGTTGGCGTGTGCCTTGATAGTCGTAAAAATGATGTAGGGGCACGCACCATTAGCTGTTAAGGTATTTGTTGGGGGATTGGTTTGATTATAAATAAATTAATTTATAATCAAATATTCGGCAATACAAGCTGCAGTACTATGTAGTATGGAAGATAATTTCTTCTTTCAATTGTAGAAACTCTTTCAAAACGTATGAATGGTCCTTTCAATAAAGCGTGAAATTTAATTGAAATGAGGCCATACCAGCAGGCCTATCATCAACTACATACTTTTGAGTATTTATTTATAAAATTCAGAATTTGGGTTTAAACTATTTCACGATAAAATAAATAAGACGTAGATTTAACAACGGAGAACTAATGGAAATTATATCAAATAAATGATACTGACAAATACGCCTTCTGCAAATAAATAATAATCGCTTGGAGCCATGTCCGGACTATACGGTGGATGTTCTAATTCTTGAGGGGATGGCAGCTTGTGAAATGGCGGTAGTATGGACGAATGCATTGTCGCGTAATGACTGAACACCTTTTGTCAATTTTCCTTAACGTTCTTCTTCTACAAATAACTTCCTTTCTTCGAAAGGCATCAGAAAATTTATATTTGGATTTAAACCATCAAAATTAGCTGTGGAAGTAAACAATCGCGTCCGCGATTAAAACAAAAGAAGACAGGGACGCCAGAAAAGTCATCAATTCTGGTTAGACTTTCGTGAAGTTAACTAGTGCTTTTGACTACGGTCTCCATTCAAAGTGTTCGATAGCGAAATTAAAGTATGATTTCAAAGAAGGGAAGGTTCGAGGTTAGAGCTGACAGATTCCTGTAAAGGTTAACATAAACAGAGTGTTTATGTGACCGCATCATACGAATTCAAGGTTAGTTTATATTTTTGATTCTAAAAGTCGTTAATTTCAATTTATTTAATTCAAAATTCACAAGAAAATTGCCCAAAGAGTATCCAGAAATACTCCCGAACCCAGTAAGAACTTAGAAATTTAGATTAATTTAGAAAATTTCAAATTTTGTCTTCATTATTGTATTGGAATTTTTTACCATGTGTATAAATACATTCGCATTGTAACAAATTACGCAAACTGTTGATTGTATAATTGAATTGCTCGCTGTAGACATAAGATAGCGATGTCATTACGAAACGATGTCATTGTCTAATTTTTTTTTCTATTCTAAGATTGAATATTTAAGGCAAAAAGTTCTAAAAATAAGTCAATGACAACGTGTCGACATCATTTTGGTATTTTGTACAAATCTAAAGTATCATAGTAAAGAAAACTTTCCCTTCAAATCCAACAGATTTCGATCTTCTTTGCTTTGAATACCGCAAATCTAATCGTAACGGGCAGTCTCTGCGTCGTTCTTTCGCACATGACGATGGTAAGTGTTTCTAACGGTAGGAGGTGATCAACCCTTGCGCGCCGTCTAGAAAGGGGGTCGCGCAGAAACCAGATTTCGCGTCTGAGAGATGCCTCTTTCCTTCCCCTCGCGTCTGAAACGCGTCTGAAAGGAACGCATCCCTGACCCGAGCGGCCTGCACAATGGCGCAATCACAATGAATTTCGTAAATTTTTCACACAAAGGGACGAAAAGGGAAGCAAGGGACAGCAGAGACCGACCGAGAGTCTAGCCTGAAGGGGTATGCGTTGCAGGGTGAGTTTCTCTCAACGTTCTCGGTTTTTCCTTTTGGGATCTTGTAATCTCTTACAAGCTGGCAATACAAATAATTTTGGTTGTATTTACCCTAATAGATCGTAAAATTAAACATTTTCAGAAGTTAGACTGAGCTGTGCTTCATATTTCATTCACTATTTCAGAGTTTTTTTATTGCCAGCAGAGGGAAGCTATATTCTTAGTCTTCAATATAATAAGGTAAAGTGGTGGTTTATTCCTAGACAAACTTTATGGGCATCACACAGAACGCATTTAATGAATTAATCATTTCTTGAAAACCAGAAACAGTCTAGAAGACACATTTCTATCTCTCGTCGATTTGTATGTGTTAAAAAAGCGCGCTGCAATTTTAAGGTCCAATGTAGAAAATTGTACCTATGTATGTATGTGACACAACGAAAACAAAAAGTGTTATAGATTGTGTTTTATATTTAATAATAATACAAACTGTGGATACATTATTTACGAACACTGAAGTATCGGTACACTCCGCACCACACAAGTTATTTGATTAATTCCGAACAGTTGCTTCGGGAATTCGTGGATTCTCATTGTCAATCGTACGACCGAACGATGTGAGAAAAGATTTTAATTCTAACACGCCTCGTTCTATCCCTACTCTAAAAGTTATTTACTACTAGCATCTACTTTTACCGCCTATATATCCTAAAACATGCGAAATCTACGAAGCAAAAAGGAAAGATTCTTGTCTGTAGCACAAAACGTAAACATGTGTCCGTTTTACACCAATAAATCCATCAAAGCCGAGTGGTTAAGCGGACCCTTTTCCCCGTTTAACAGATTTACATTCTTTTTCATATAAATGGTTTCGTAAGCGACAAATTCTTGCAGCCAAGTTACGTTTTTAGTTGATTTGAGGTTTTATAATTTAATATTAGGCCCGGTTTCGTTTATGTGTTGTGCTACACTTGACGATTCGGTTCTTCCTTAGCGGTAATGATCTATATGTTCTTTGAATCAGATGCCTATTGCACGTTTCGTTTGTCTAATATAGATTTTGTCACAGTGGTCGCATGCAATTTTTTAAATTCCCAACCTTTCCTTCGTATCAGGTTTATCGTTCGGATTGCCTAGGTTTTTTTAAGGATGTGATCGACACCAATAAAAGATTAACCATTATAAATATCTACATTTTACCAATCTGTTGTTGTTGTTGTTGCTATATTGGGCGAAACGTCGTGTTACGGAATACACCTCGCACCTCTAGGCATCGATTACTATGATCATTAGCCGACCCCACTAGAATTTTGCCGAATCCGGAGGTGTTCCAACCTTTGGTAGGGATTTTTAACATGCCAAATATCGTATTGACACGGGGCCTACGGTTTCACTTCCTTATCCGAGAAGAAGGCATTTTTATCCGTAATTAAAAAAGTATGCTAACCACTCGACCACCGAGACGGTCACCAATCTGTTAATTGAAACACTAATCGCTGCCATTTTGTGTTGAATACGTTCAATTGAAGCATGATGGAATATATAAAAAGAGTAGCAAGTAATGGAGGCGTACCCCAATTTGGATAGTACAAATGCAGAACAAGGAGGGAACTAGTGCGTTATTGAAATATTTAGAGGTTCTCGTAAGAAAACCCAATATTTTAGACGCAGATGAACAAATTTACTCAGTATGTAGGTTGAACGATAAAGTTGGGTCAAAAGTGAGATTAGAAATCTTACGGATGGAAATATCGCTGATTTTCATCTGCATCGTTACGACAACAACCAAAATTGTCGTTATTAACAAAGCTACATAAAAGATCTACTGACAAAAAGTAACTGGTTTAAAAGTAAAGAATACGTCTTCAGTTAAAAAACTTAGTTATACAAGCTTATTAGTTTTTGAGAACTCATAGTATTCAATTCAAGAAACTTAAACCCACATTTAACACTATTTAAGCATGAAATAATCCTGGGAAGAAAATTATTTTAAAATTTTATAATTGTCTGCCATCCCTAAGTTTCTGTGATGATTTCTAAATGGATCCTGATGTATATGATTTCTTAGGCTTACATACAAGTGAAAAGAAACCCCACTTAGGTCGAGATTTCATCGCTATTGAAACTAGAAAACTCAATGTAATCAATTCTTTCGAAAAATCAATCGTAGAATCCTATCTCTAAATTTGCTTTCTGAATCTTTACTGCGATCAACCCCAAAACTTTTTACTTTCTTACGCACATTGCGTCCTCACGCAGTACAAGCTCGTATAAGAGTATATTCTTGCATTAGCCACCTTTCTTTCCTCCCTTCATATTTTTCTTTTCATCCCTGATATTCCAATCGGTTGGTCACACAGAAGAAGAAGAAGAGGGTGAAATAGGCTTTCCTCAGGAGAACCTTGGGTAGGTCTGGTCTCGTCGAGGGGTTGCTCTCTTTACACAATAAGGACGATATGCACCCCTCGATTTGGTTACCAACACCTGGCCGGCGGAGACCCGTGCCTTCGTCTCCTTATCGTTATTACACCACTTACCCGAAGCGGTAAGATGCTGCGCTGCCTTCTGCGGAACAGAACAATACCGTCTGACTTTCCTCGGATAGTTTATCGCCCCCACCACGGCTCGTTTTCAACGGTGCACGCGTTTGGATTCGATTTTCCTTTCTTTTGGCGTTCCGCCACGCACATCTGTCCATCTTCAAGGAATAATCGGGGCACCCGCCGTCGCAGCTTGTCGCTTGTACAAACACGTCTGCTGTACGCGAGGCGTTCTGTGTATGTGGACAAATCGTTACCTTTATAAAGCCTCTGGTAAATGTACATACGACATACATATAATGTTTGTACAGTAATTGATGTATGATCGAAAAACAAACTGTGCGTCATGCACAAGCATCTTGCAGACGTCAAGGTGACAAATTGAGGGAGTAAGTCGGTAATCGATTAAAGGGAGTGTTCTTTTTTTTTCGTGGGAAAGATTTAATGTTTGTTCTGTTGGAATTGATTTTATCTTTATCCGGTGATAAAGTATTGTAAAATTAGGTGCTTCGAAATATTGAAGTTCGAAACACTTTTCATCTTGCAAGTTGTGTCTCTATATCAAAAGAGACCCACTTCTGGTGTTCTGCAAGGGAGTACTATCAGCCCTTTCGCGACCTTTGTTGTTACTTTATACCAACATAGTATAGCTGGTTACTGACATTGCATAAAAGGCTTTCTTATCAGGTTACTAACATAATGATGTCTTTTTGCTTCCATACGAAGAAGTAATACCACACACCACTTTATAAAAGACTTTTTTGATCTTTGACCTCTTCAAACAACCTAAATAGCTTTACATTAAATGAGATTTTTAAGATTAGGTATAAGGGTGTAATTTTGGATGCTAAACATACAACATAGTTCTTGAGGTGATAAAAACCGCTGTCCACGCTTTTTTTGACATTCGGGACCAAAAAGAAGTTAGACGATGAATCCTATAAATTTTTCCTGATTTCATCGATAACTTCTAGCTAACAAGTTGTTGTATACCATTCAGCATTAACTGTTCTTCGACCCTCCAAAGTAATACTTGTAACATGTCTAGTACAAAGGAAGAAGCAAGCAGTCGTTTTCTTAGAAATGTTTCATGCTTCTGGAAACTGGCGATATGCCTAAAATGTCTCTATCTCATGGTAAGTCACATGCCGATCCTCTTCGATCATGTTGTGCTTTTTGGAACAACAACCGATTTTGGTTGATCTTCACGAAATTCACTGACGGAAATACGACCACAACGAAATTCTTTTCAACAACTATAGTGGCCTAATGGTAAGAGGTCCAGCTCTTGATTATGGCAGCGTTGGTGAGCTGTGCGTTCGAGACCTGCGGGGGTCGGTGGCAGATTTTTCTGGTGAATTCGGTAGAATCTCAAGCCACCATTCATTGAGAAATATTTTACTGTGCTTCATCTTTTACAGTGAGGGGGTCGTCACCAAACGTAGAAAAAAATGTATGAATCCAAAAGCACTTGAACATGTATAGCCATGAAATTAAAATAGAGCATTCTTCATAATTTAGTGGACGAAAATTGAAACTAGATACTTGAAATAAGGTGCTAGATATGGAAACGTAATATAGTGAAGGTTTTTACCGGCGTTGTCTACTTTAAAAGCGGCTTTATCATCTCAGAATGTAATGTTTTTCTAATTTTCTTTCTGCCTGCATAATTCGCGTAAAGTCGAATCTAGAAAAAAGAAATTTCAAATGGAATGGTATTGAGTGAATGCAAGATTCTTTCATTACTAGTGGGTAGAAAAAACTGTAAGGATTTGGGTTGATTATGTTAATGAAATGTAAAGAGAAAGAACATTTTGTATTTGAACTTGTTCTCTTGTTAATCTTTTATTGAAACTGAAACATCTTGCATTACATTTTGAATGTTATACTAGTGATTTTCTGTTGTGCTATTGCTTTTCTTTAACAATTCCTTTTTTAAAGTTGGAAAATTGGTGTACTGACCATAGGGGTAATCCAGAATATTAAAAATTAACTTACGCCTTTCTTCAATTTTGTATGGAAGATTTCTTCGCAAGTTCCCATTGTAATGAAGAACAAACCAAAACCATTCTGGCAAACACAATAGGTGTCTTCGGTTATAAAAGCATTAGATACGCTTCAGGCGTTTTCCATTGAAGGTACGGAGACGTAAGAAAGAGAATTACGAGCAAAAGGGACTATTTCTTATATTCTGCATGTGTCTAAAATATGTAGTAAGTACGCCAGGCATCAGGCAGCCAGCGCTGGTTAGATAAAAGCCGATCTACCGGTGTTTGATGGTCAAAGAGACGATTGTTGAAATAGAAGCAGATGTGAAATTATAGAAGTGCGTAATAAAATACGCATTTCTATAATTTTAAAGAGCAAGCAATAGCAAATATGTCACGTTTGTAACATACACTGTTCGCTTATTGAAGAAAAATGTGTTGTACATACATGAGAATATAATATTATAATGTTGACCAGATCTTATAAGAAATATTTCTGATAGTAAGATCTCAGCATTGTTGCGGCTCCGTCACTAACGAACATTGTGACATGGGTTCCAGTGATACAAAACTCTCTCGACGAATCTTTTATTATCTTGACAACGGTTTCTGCATTAGTTTTCTGAATCCTTTTACTGGATAACAACAATGAAGCTGGTGGACCTTCACGTTTTAAAGGACGCGCTACAAAATGTATGACGCTGTGTTTCTGAGCATTAGTTGTTTCATCCACACATGGGCAGATTTTCTTATTTCTCAACTCGTCTTTTATATATTCCTTTACTGTACCTTGCACACGTGGCAAATTGTATCGTAATTGCATAGATATTGGCAGCTTTCATGAGGGAACGTACTTAGCCCAAAAAAGACGAAAATGTTCATTAGATACTAGATGTTTTGGGACGTTGCACACACTTAACATAATAAAATCATCTAAAAATTGCTAGTATGGAATACTGTTTCTTAAATTCAATACATCACGTTTACTTTTACAATGTGTTCTACATTCAAACCTATCGCGACTAAGCAATCCGCTATTGCATTGCATATTGTGCAATAAATATGCGGACTTCTATATTCTAATCCAGGGAAATGCCTGAGATATTTATTCATATTCGATGGAAATGTTACACCCTTTGGGCGCCCCATCTCCGCGTACTTATTTGGCGTGCAGCGTGCAACGTACTGTCGCTTTGAACTCTCTCGCGGTACTGTCGAGATCGATTACGACTTGAAAATTACCCCTACCCACACCGCTACCGCTACGCTACTGCCATCCGGTACTACCTTTTTAACAAACTCTAGTAATAATACTGCCTAGTATTTTGTGCCGGCGCCCTTTTCAAATCGTGTACAATGACATAAATCAGGCACAGAAATGAAGACAACTCTTAAGATAAACCTCCCAATGTGAAGCACACATTTATTAAAATTGAATCACAAGAAGCAAAATTCAAATAGTTATCATCGTATTTGCGATATTTCCGTTTCTTTGCTACCCTACCACTTATCACTGGTATCGGGCGTCTTAAAACCGTTTACTTTTCTTCTCAGATGTTTACTTTTCGATTGTTATTTAGGTACTGGACTGGTTCGCCGAAGTGGTGCCGTATTTATACTAGCCGCCCCACCTACTTAGAACTTTCGCGAAACTTGGGCAATGTCCGATAGTATGCTATATAAGTCTACTAGAAAGTTCTATAAACTTCACGAAAGTTCCATACTCTTCTGGAATATTCTATGCGCTTCCAGAATGTTCCATATCTTTCTAGAAAGTTCCATTAGCTTCGAAACTGTTTCGAAATGTTCATTCTAGAATGTTCCAGACTGCTATGTCTGCCCGCGTTCGTAGGAGTGCCTCGCGGCGCCCCTGTTTACTTTCTACGGCGCCTCGGGGCGCCGCGGCGCACACTTAAGGAACCCCTGGCCTAAAGGCCTTGTTTCTATCGTGTATATTGCGCCTGTCGTAAATGCTAACGAATATGAATTTTAGTGGAAAAGCCTATGACAAACTGGGGCAATTTTAGCTGTCTGGAACTATTTTCGAAAATAATAATTGAATTTCTGTAGTTCTATTTTGCTCTATTATAAATTAGGATTTTCTTTACTTCTATAATGTAATGACAGTATATTGTGTTGCATCTAAAAACTTTCTTGTATTAAGTTAATAAGTTCCCACGCTCGCACTTTAAAATCTCCTGAAGTATTGATTATACCATTTACCACTTACTTCTAATTTAAAAAAGAATTACCGGAAATAAACAAATTAATCTAACATGGCACAAATTTCTTATCGTTTGATTATCTAATGGAACTAGTAGTATTATTAACCTATTAGATATTTTCGTAATGAGAAATTAAAATTGGATTGTATTTGAACCTTACTCATGCCTTACAATACCTTTCAGTAAATTTTGATCTTTTTTAATGTTATTGTGTTTGTAAAGAGTATTGAGAAAGGTAAATTGTAGTCAAATTTTGAAAATTGCTTTAAGGCAACAATTAAAAAATACATCATTGTTATTTTCTTCTTCAGAAGTAATACGTCAATGTTTTTGTACAAAGTCCTTCATTGAATGTTGCACATCTTTTAAATCTTTTAAAAATTGTAAATTTTCTATTTTGTTTTGTTTTTGAATCGAGGGAAATTAGGGATTACCAAAATTTGTTGCAATCTTCCATTTATTGAATTGAAATTGGAACGTTTTGCTCAAAGGATGTTCAACAATACATTCAACTAGTTTTACAATTGCAATTCCTTGCAAAAAGATAGGCGAACAGTTTCAATGTCTCATTGTAATCAGAAAGATAACACCAGACAAAGAAAGAAGCGATTTCTTGATCCGACTAAGCAAGGTAGCTTTTGAGCAATACGCCCTATGACGTCCCCCCAAAAAAAGAATCTTCATTTTACGTATCATCTAACCAGAATATCATTCCGCGCCACATAAATTTGTCCAGCCCATCTATTAGCACGTGGTGAAGCTCTCACTCGAGATTAAATATTAAACACCGTCGTTCATTTTAAATGGATTATGTTATTAGGAGGGCATCTAAGTTAAATTACAATACCACCGCGTAACGCTTAACCCCTTTATCCAGGTGTTGTAAGTGTTAGAGTTTTGTTAGTACGCGATGCAAACCCCTTGTTGCTTTCTTCTTCTTTTGATACTACGTCGGAGTAAAGCACCCCTAATGTTATTCTTATTGGAGGTCATTATTCTAGTTTCATTCCTTCCATAATTTTCCCTCTCTCGCGTCCTTTATCGCTCTGTCTCTGTTTATTCATGATAAGGTGAAGAAATTGGAAACATATGTCAAGTAGTAGTGGTGCATCGACATTTAGGAGCAACAGTCTGCCTGTAGGGCAGGTGGCCAATCGTAATTCTTATGTTAGTACCTATATATACATACATACATATACACAGTCATGTTGCGTATAGTTTCGTATATAAAGTAACCCCTCTTTTCCATACCAAAGAAACCTGTTGTTCTGTTCTCCTATGGCGTCGACATAACTTTGTTTTTTCCCCCATCTAAGGGTATCTAATAGTTTTCCCCATTATGCTTAATTTGAGGGGCTGTTTGTTCTTTTTTTATTATTATTTTAGTTTCTTTCTTAATCCCTTTTTTTTCGAGGGACAATGTTGGGTGTGCTGGGATTGTATTATGAATGTTTTATGTAGAATAAATGGGAATAATAGAAATAGAAGCGATACAAACGTGGTAGAATCAACTGGTTGGTTTCTGTGATAAATTTTAACGATGTATTGGGGTGAATTCCTAAATATGATTTATAGTCTTTAATAACGTTGTTCAAAGTGCATTGTCGAAGAAATTAATACTTTGTTTGCTGAAAAATCTGTACGAACATTGATGATTTCTTTTAGTTCATTTTGATATCTATCTTTAGTTAGAGTTAGCTAAAGATAGATATCAAAATGAACTAAAAGAAATCATCAATATTTCTAACTTTAACGGATTCTCTGAAGATGTCGTCTACAATACTATTAGGAAACATAAGAATAGATTAAGAATTAGAAATCTAAGCACATTAGAACGCATTGCCGGCCGTAATAATAAGAAATATGTTACACGTTGGGGAACATGGTTGCAGGCTGCGTTTTACTACAACAAATATTTTGATCAAGTAAAGAAGGTAGTTTTAAAATTCAATCCGACAGAAGCTGCAGCAATCAAGAAAAGCCAGGAAATATTTCAAGATAGTCAGGTTAAAAGAGATTTGCAAACTATTCACAACAATTACTTCGGACTAGCGGAGGGAATAGAAAAATTACAAAATGTTTCGACATTTATTTCGCACGTCGTACTCACTTAACTGAAACAGCTGTGGAAACATATCTAATGATTCAAATATTTAATAGATGTTACCCAGTTTGTGATTTCACGGAAGACTTTTAAAACGGTAAGTGTTTCAGCACGTTTCATAATTTATTTCTTACCTTCTATTTTATGTGTAAACTTTTATGCGCTCGCCACGCCTTTGGCTGTTACCGCATATTTGCCCAGGTTACTTATTAGTCGATGTAAATGGGTTTATTAATCCACCCACCACGTTACCAATGTAATGTAATATAATGTAACTGTTAATTCATATACAGAGCTGAAACTATATTTTAGATGAAATGAGGAAATTTTTTACAACTTTCAATTAATTATACTAATCTTAATCTAAGTTGCCTACCCGCCTTAATTCTTAGTGAGCTTATGTCATCGTAGTAATTGTCGAATGATTGTTTTGGCTGTAAGTAAAGAAATTTAAAATATGTACAAAAAATTGAACCATCTGCGTACACAACCTGCGTATCTTCCTAGCTATCAAATTAGAAAATTACCGGAAGCCATCCTCCAGTAATAACACTTCTTGTAGATCTCTATCATCATTGAACTTTGAAGATAAGGACGAATTATTAAGACACCTCATTCCACCCTCTTCCACTTCATCCAACGTTTGCCAAGAACAACGTAATTGATCCTTAGATAGCCTAGTCTTGTCTTTCTTTATACCTTCTCGGCGTTGGACGCCTTCCGGAAGTCAGTGACGATGTTTTCGTTCCGTCCGGACGGAAACAGAAACAGATCTTCTGGCACGCGACATGACGATGGGGCATGGCACGCGCTTTTCAGTTTCTTCATGCGCCAGTTTTCTCGATACGGCCGGTTGATTCGTACTTGGACGACAGATTGGGTCTTATGTTAGTGTTTCTGCCAGGTAACTAGCTCATTGCGTAAGACGCTATTGTAGACGTGCTGCGTTCAAAGGAACAGTTGGCGTTGACCGGTAAATCGATCGCGGTCGTTAATGTTAATATAAAAGGAACTACTGCCATCATTATCACCTGCGAGGCCCTAGATAAGGTATTAGGGAAGGGTGCAAGAAAGGAGGTGGAAGCCGTCTCGAATAATTTGGGTTTTGTTGTTTGAACATATGTCATCTTCGTTTTTTTCCTTCGTTGTATGAAATAATCCATTTGCCATGCATATGACGTTTGTTGGTATTAACGAATATGAACTAGAAAATATATTTAATGAAAATATGGCCTTTTTAAGTGATCCTTGATTTATAATGCCAATAAAATGCAACAAATGGAAGGAAAGCAAGTAGAATCTGTTTTAGATTCCATAATGCAAACAGTAAATGATTTGAAAACATCTATATTGCAGCAATGATATATAGAGCAACACAAACTGCGCTGAAAGCCAGTGGCTGACGCATAAAAGTTTACACAAAATAAACACGGCCGGGACAATTCGGTATAAGCGTCAGTATAACTGCGACTCGAAAGCCGATCTGTTGTGTATGCATCTACGCTGTCGTATACTATATCGTAGTTCTACGATTGTTTTGAAAATGTTTCCTACGTCGGGAAAACGACCAAAGTTGGACACAATATGAGAATTTATTGCAGAAATGGCTGATTTAAAGTGTGATGGCGCTAAAATTCAATGTGTAGTGTGTAAAATAGATTTAATGTGTTGGTCGAAAAGTGATTGTCTACGGCACGTAAATAGTGCAGGGCACGTTTAAAAAATAAATTCCATACGAGATTATGGATATTATAAATTTAATTTGTGTTTATTGCATGTAATTTACCATTTCATTTACTAAGGAAGAAAGTATACGGCTCGTTTTGGAATGAATATTCGGACTTTAAGTTACCAGGTAAGAGAACATTACAGAGAGTTGTGCCGTCTGCTCGGGAGCATGTCGAGAAAAGAATTAAATCGGAGTTGCAAGATAAAAAACTGTGGTTATGTGTGGACGAAACAACAGATCGTAAAAAACATTCTGTGGTTAATGTAATGGTACGCACAATGGAACCACATCGACCGTCACCCTCAATTTTACTAGCTTCCAGACGAATACAACAATGCATTGCCGAAGTAATTTCAATGTTGGTGTTAAATACGTTGGAAAAGTTTGAACTTTCAACAAATCAACTGTTGATGTTTATGAGTGATGGTGCCGCAAACATTCTTGCTGTAGGTCGATCTCTTAAAAAACATTGTGCTAACTTGTTGCATATTACATGTAAAATTCATACTCTCAGTCTCGTAGCAGATAGTATCAGAAAATGTTATCCCGAGGTAGACGCTCTAGTAGCACATACAAAAGCTGTGTTTGTAAAATCCCCAAAACGTATTCGGGAATTTCATAGACTATGCCCCGGTATTCCTGAACCACCACAACCTACTCTTACTCGTTGGGGAACATAGTTAGAGGCTGCATTTTATTATCTTAAATATTTTGAGAATATAAAGAACGTGATTTCAGAATTCGACCCACAGGAAGCTGCGGCTGTCAAGGTAAGCCGCTTGAAATTTCAGGATAGTCAAGTTAAAATAGATATTGAAATTATTCACAACAATTACGTGGGACTAGCGGATGCGATAGAAAAACTACAAAATTCTTCGGTGTCGTTAGTGGAATCTTTGCAAATAGTGCAACATGTTCACGCACAGCTATGCGCGATAGAAGACGCAAGAAATGTTTGTGTTTTAGAAAGGTTTGAAAGTGTTTTAGATAAAGATTCTGATTTTGGCACATTAAGACAAATTTGTGAAGGTGCGTCAACAGAACCGTTAAGTTATTTGAAAGATTATTTTACTTACGCAAATACAACGTCACTAGATGTAGAACGTTCGTTTTCGGCATACAAAAACACTTTTTCTTCACGCCGCACTCACTTTGCCGAAACAACTTTGGAAACATATCTAATGTTACAAATATTAAATAGACATTATCCACCCTGTGATTTCACGGAGGACTCTTAAAACGGTAATTGTTTGAGCACGTATCACATGCAATTTATTTTGTGTAAACTTTTATGCGTCAGCCACTGGCTTTCAGCGCAGTTGCGTTGCTCTAATGATATATAAAGTGAAGAATGTAACCAACCTTTCTAGACAATTTTTCATCACTATCAAAAATATGAAGCCTTGATAAATGTCCAGTCTTACCGATCTGGTGTAAAAACAACGGGAACTATCTTCGCTGCCCAATTGCCCGCTGGCGGGGTGTAAAGCACCCCACGCTCAACACTACCTTTCGCTGTTTGACTCGATAACCCAGAAACTATAAGAGATATCAAAAAGAAGTTAAGACAAAATTTAAACTGTTTTACATGTTCTTAACGATGGCGTAAATATTTTCCCTATAACAAATATTTGTTTAGGGAAACAACACCCCACTTATTTTTTTGCAAATTACAAAATTTTTATATACTACGAAAATATAGAAGCTATCTAGAATTTAGTTAAGAAATACATTACGATACATATTGCGCATACATAGTAAGAATGATAGGTAATCCGTGTAGAAATGTTGAAAACGAAGGAATTGCTTACACCTTGCACAACGAATAAACGCAAATACCATGCGTATTTAAATAGACTGAAGAACCTTGACGACGACAATTGATTACGGGTTAAAGATCGTAACTGAACAATAGATTAGAAACTAGATTGGTCTATAAACCCACAAGTTTCATTGATATCGGTGAGATGCACTTACCTGTGTTTCCTTGTAAGCAAACATTGTTGAGCAATACAACATACGAGTTCGCACAATGTGGACGTATTGCTCAACAGTTGGGCCCGCTATTGACGATCTGTTGCACAATTTTCGCTCCAGAGGTGGTAGGTACTTCAAAGGAAATGTGGCTCAGCAGTGCGCCAACAGCATCCTTAGTGTGCACGCTGTATACTGCAGAAATTTGCATTCAATTTCATTGCAGATTTCTAGGATGACGCGTCGATTACGAGGTAGTTCATCCATTGTTATAAAAAATGTCCCACGATTGGAATGAAGAACAAATTATAACCTTAATCGAATATAGAGATTAAGTAGTCTGGGCGAACAGTGGTAACAGTCAGTGTAGTAGATATGTGGTGCGGAGTTGCGAAAACGACCAATGGCAGACACGGTTAAAAACTTTATAGTGGGCATGCCGGACTTAATTTTTGATGGCGCTAAAATTCAATGTCTAGTTTGTAAAATCTCTTTAATGTGTTGGTCCAGAAGCCATTGTCAACGTCACATCGAAAGCAAACAGCATTCTTCTGCAAAAAGTGGCATACGAGACCAAGAAAAATTTACATTGATTTATGTGTTACTCTTATTTTATGTAATCTATCGTTTCGTTTACTAGACAAAGAAGCATTTGTCTCCTTCTGGAATAAATATGCGGACTGTAAATTACCTAGTCGGACATCGATACGAAATGTAATGCCATTTGCTCGCGAACATATAGAAAAAAGAATGAAAACGGAATTGAAAGATAAAAAACTGTGGTTGTGTGTGGACGAAACAACAGATCGTCAAAAACATTTTATGGTTAATGTAATGGTACGTACAATGGAACCACATCGACCGTCATCCTTCTTCTCACTTGCTTCCAAAAGAGTTATAAATTGTACTGCCGATGAGATTTCAAAGGTGGTGTTGAACTCATTGAACAAATTTGAAGTTTCAACTAAGCAACTTTTAATGTTTATGAATGTTGGTGCCACAAAGATGCGTTCTTTGGGCCGATCTCTTAAAGAACACAGTGGTAACTTCTTACATGTACGTGTAAAATCCATACTCTAAATCTTGCGGCACAAACGATTCCTGCATGTTTTCCACTAGTAAATGCATTGATTGCTGTACAAAGGCAGTGTTTCTAAAGTCCCCGAAACGTACTCGACTATTTCACAAACTGTGTCCTGATTTACCTGAACCACCACAGCCGATTATTACACGTTGGGGAACATGGTTGCAGGCCGCGTTTTACTACAACAAATATTTTGATCAAGTAAAGAAGGTAGTTTTAAAATTCAATCCGGTAGAAGCTGCAGCAATCAAGAAAAGCCATGAAATATTTCAAGATAGTCAGGTAAAAAGAGATTTACAAACTATTCACAACAATTACTTCGGACTAGCGGAGGGAATAGAAAAATGACAAAATGTTTCGATGTCGCTAGTGGATTCTGTTGAAATTGTGAATAATGTTCACGCGCTGTTATGCGCTATAGAAGGCGAAACACATTGGTGTGTAATACGAAAATTTGAAAGTGTTTTAGAGAAAGACTCCGATTTTCTTATATTAAGACAAATTTGTGAAGGTGCGTGTGAAGATGTATTAAGTTGTTTCAAAGATAATTTTAAATATGCAAATATAACATCACTAGATGTCGAACGGTCGTTTTCGGCATTAAAAAACATTTATTCCGCACGTCGTACTCACTTGAGTGAAACAGCTGTGGAAACATATCTAATGATTCAAATATTTAACAGATGTTACCCAGTTTGTAATTTCACGGAAGACTTTTAAAACGGTAAGTGTTTCAGCACGTTTTATAATTTATTTCTTACCTTCTATTTTATGTGTAAACTTTTATGCGCCCACCACGCCTCTGACTGTTACCGCATATTTGCCCAGGTTACTTATAAGAACAAGAACAAACGTATGGACGCATTTAATAATATAGGCAAAACTGTAAGGACTTCGAGAGAAAAAATTGAACGAAATTATTGAATATTATCTGCCAATACTTCTATTAGAGCTTCACAAACTTCTGCTGCTTCGATATTTAAAAAAAGTAAAAAAGGAATCTCCTGTGGTTAAAAACGTTAAAAAAGTTACCATTAATCTTGTCTTTACACATATTACTCCCCGGCAGTTCGTATGCTTTTTTGCAATCTTAGGACCAATCATTAAAATTAAACTTTCAAATGTAGTATCCATTCGAGTTAAGTTCTTGAACAACATTTGGTCCTCCCTCCTCAATGCTAGTAAAAATTGTCGTTTTCTGTTAGCGTACATGCTTCTTTATCACCACCGCCGCTTTCTACGGTTTCTTCGTGATAAGTTTACAGAGTCTCTACATCTACTGCAATTTGACATTAATCAAAATCATTTTTTACCATTTTTTTATTATCAAAGCCTTCGATGATCATTTTGACAAACAATACCTTTTTCTTAATTTAATTTTTTTTTCCTACACGAACATCTTACGTGAGGTTCATCAAAGATTCAATAACCATTTTCGATTGTACCACAATCAGTGTCTCCATGACAAAAAAATACTGAAAGGAAATATCGCTTGGCGTATATTTTGCGTACGACCAAAACACAAGTGTTTGGAAATCGCGTTTGCACCTGGATGCTTTCACAATGCAATATTTAAATAACATTTCATTGCCCGAGCCATTGTGAACACCGGTGCCGGAGATGTCTTCCTGTGTACTCGATTCGTACGTAAGGCTGGTGCAGAATTCTTTGAAAAGCTCACAGGTAGATGCCAAGAAGGTATAGGTATACATATATACGATTCTGACCTGATTGTCTCTCATTGTGCGTAGGTATTAAGCGATTTTTTTCTGTGTTGAATGGATACATTGTAATAATAACACATTGCCGAATTTGAAGTTTATATTTTGGATTGAGATTTGTTTATTTAAAAAATGATTTCACCTGCCTGCCGGGCATTCATTTATACAGCGTGTTCATTTGAAAACATTGAATAATAAGGCGGTTTGTCTTATTTGCAATTCGAGTGTAGCCGTTTTAAAAGAATACAACTTGAGAAGACATTTTGAAACGAAACATGCAAGTTACGCATAAAATTTAAATGAAGAAAGCCGAAAAAAACAAGCCGTAGATCTCGTAGTAAAATTAACCCGGCAGCAAAATGTATTTACACAGCAAAATTGATTACAAAAATCTGCTACTGAAGCAAGTTTGCTAGTAGCAAAACGGATTACTTAATGTGGAAAACCTTTTTATGAAGGAGAATTTGTAAAAAGGTGTATGTTGGATGTTTGTGATGTAATGTATCCAGAAACTAAACATAAATTTGAAAATATGAGCCTGTCTCGGCAAACTATTGCCCGAAGAATAGAAGATATGAACGCAAATTTAAATGATCAGTTACTGAATAATTTAGAATCGGCCCATTTTTATGCAATAGCTCTTGACGAAAGTTGCGATGTAAAGGATACTGCTTAGTTATTCATTTTTGTCAGAACTAATCACTGAAGATTTTCAAATTTCGAAAGAACTTCTGTCAATTGTTCCTATGAAAGACACAGCAAAGGGAGAAGATCTTTTCCAAGAGGTTGAAAAATGTTTTTTGGAATACAACATTGACTAGAAAAAATTGGTGAATGTAACAACAGATGGATCACCAAATATGATTGGAAAAAAATATTGGTTTCATAAAACGAATTGATGACAAAATTTCTGAAATTGATCCAAATCATAAAATTGTACCCATACACTACATTATTCATCAACACGCATTATGCAAAAATATTTAAAAAATCGATCATGTTACAAACGTAATTGTGAAATTAGTGAATTTCCTTCGATCAAAAGGATTAAAACACAAGCAATTTATTGGACTCCTTGAAGAACAAAATACCAGTTATTTAGATGTACGATATCACAATAAAATCTGTTGGTTAAGCTTGGGAAAAGTTTTAAGACGTGTGTGGGATCTTCAAGAGGAAATAAAAATATGTTTAACGCTTAAAGAAAATGAGGATTTTCCTGAATTATCAGAACCAAATTGGATTTGTGATTTAGCATTTTCTTTGGATATTCTCACACATTTTAACGAATTTTAACGAATATGTTTACAGGGAGAAAATGTATATGCTCATGATTTAATACAAAGGTTAAAATCTTTTCAAACGAATCTTAGTCTTTTTTCTAGAAATCTGGCTGAATGCAAATTTGATCATTTTCCAACGTTAGAGACTGTATCTTTAAATATTTCAAGAGAAAAGGTTCAAGAATTTAACAACAATATCCTTGCACTAATGACAACATTTCGAACAGTGATTCGATTGCTTCAAGAAAATCGATAAAATTTTATTTATTATCCGATTCCATTTTCTGTACATGTAGTAAATGACGTTCCTGTTGATATACAATTAGAAATAATTAATTTACAATGTGGTGAGTTATTACATGAGAAATATCGAGAACAGCAAGAAAATTTCTGCAATTTTTGTAAGCAATTTAATAATGGAAAATACGGAAAATTAAAAAAACTTGTCAAGCAATATTTAATAATCCTCAGCTCAACTTATATTTGTGGACAAACTTTTTCTTTAATAAATCTAAATAGAAGTACGACAAGATCAAGATTGAATGATTTACCTTTGGAGGCTGTGTTAAGAATAGCTACTACAAGTATAGAGCCAGGATATTAAGAAACCTTGACACGTCACATTAGTTTTTTTGTTAATTTGTTGTACTAAATTACTTACATTTATTCATAAACGAATTCCATAATAAAATGTTGTTTACTTAAACGAATCGTTTTTGTACTTAACATTTTTTAATTTAAATATATCGTCCGGCTGTGAAAAAAGTTTTCTTTCCAATCCGGCCCGGGGACAAAAACTGTTGGCCACACCTGGTTTAGTATCATAATTAGTCTGGGCAAACAGCGGTAATAGTCAGTGTAGTAGATATGTGGTGCGGAATCGGCGATTATGTATTTCACGCGTTCACAGAGTCAGTACTAAATCGATGCTGTATGCGAGTAGTTCTATGTATATGTAGGCTGTCGTAACTTATTTCGTAATTGTACGCTTATGTTTGCCTTAAAAATGTCGCAGTTAGGTACGTCGCGAAAACGACCAATGGCAGACACAGTTAAAAACTTTATAGTGGACATGCCGGACTTAATTTTTGATGGCGCTAAAATTCAATGTCTGGTTTGTAAAATCCCTTTAATGTGTTGGTCCAGAAGCCATTGTCAACGTCACATCGAAAGCAAATAGGATTCTTCTGCAAAAAGTGGCATACGAGACCAAAAAAAAATTTACATTTGATTTATGTGTTACTCTTATTTTATGTAATCTATCGTTTCGTTTACTAGACAAAGAAGCATTTGTCTCCTTCTGGAATAAATATGCGGACTGTAAATTATCTAGTCGGACATCGATACGAAATGTAGTGCCATTTGCTCGTAAACATATAGAAAAAAGAATGAAAACGGAATTGAAAGATAAAAAACTGTGGTTGTGTGTGGACGAAACAACAGATCGTCAAAAACATTCTGTGGTTAATGTAATGGTACGTACAATGGAACCACATCGACCGTCATCCTCCTTCTTACTTGCTACATGTTTTCCATTAGTAAATACATTGATTACTAGTACAAAGGCAGTGTTTCTAGAGTCCCCGAAACGTACCCGACTCTTTCACAAACTGTGTCCTGATTTGCCTGAACCACCACAGACGATTGTTACACGTTGGGGAACATGGTTGCAGGCTGCGTTTTACTACAAGAAATATTTTAATCAAGTAAAGAAGGTAGTTTTAAAACTCAATCCGACAGAAGCTGCAGCAATCAAGAAAAGCCCGGAAATATTTCAAGATAGTCAGGTTAAAAGAGATTTACAAACTATTCACAACAATTACTTCGGACCAGCAGAGGGAATAGAAAAATTACAAAATGTTTCGATGTCGCTAGTGGATTCTGTTCAAATTGTGAATGATGTTCACGCACAGTTATGCGCTGTAGAAGGCGAAACAAATTGGTGTGTAATACGATCATTTGAAAGTGTTTTAGAGTAAGCCACCGATTTTCTAATATTAAGACAAATTTGTGAAGATGCATTAAGTTGTTTCAAAGATTATTTTAAATATGCAAATATAACATCGCTAGATGTCGAACGGTCGCTTTTGGCATTAAAAAACATTTATTCCACACGTCGTACTCACTTGAGTGAAACAGCTGCGGAAACATATCTAATGATTCAAATATTTAACAGATGTTACCCAGTTTGTGATTTCACGGAAGACTTTTAAAACGGTAAGTATTTCAGCACGTTTTATAATTTATTTCTTACCTTCTACTTTATGTGTAAACTTTTATGCGTTCACCACGTCTCTGGCTGTTACCGCATATTTGCCCAGGTTAATCATAATATATTAGTCAAAGTGGTTTCCCCTCGAAATAAAAATTGACCTGTGCTTGCGTTTTTTAATAATTTTATTAGTTTCGGATGTAGGCCGCATGGGAAGTTTTCAAATGAACACACTGTATATCTTCATTACGGATCTTTCCTACAACACGTGATGAGTAAAAAATAATACTGCAGTTATAATTTGTGAGTACAAGGCGGTGCCATTAAAATATGCTAATCAGGTACGCGTATATACAATATGGCCAGCAAAACCGTGAATTTAGCCGCATATGTCAAACGTCAAATTGACAGCTGTCAAATATTTTTAAGTTGTGCAATTTTATTGGCAATCGTAAAATTGCCGTTAGAATTGCAAATCAACCTTGATGATCACGTATTAGGCAATAATTTCTTGACACGTGCAATAAACACATACAATAACATTAAACAAGTGTATAAGTGAACTAATTTTTAATGGAAACCTCTTGTTAGACGGTAATTTTTAGTTATAAGTCATTACGAATGCGGCAGGTGGCAGGCATGGACAGGTAGCCGTGTTACTCGGATACACCTTGCGCCTATATGTGCGTATATGAACTTCCAGTAAGAAGGAGACGCATGGATTATATTCTTTTTAAATCACCATGTGCAGCGAGTATTAAGCATCTGTCATTTTGGTAGTATAGCGTAACCTTGACTGGACCCAACTTGCGTACGATCCAGTAACCTGTTGTTTTCAAAAAAAAATGATAATCACGACGACTTATTTACAAACAAGTCTTTTTAAAGAAAAACAAACAACATTATTCTAGAACTTCAAATTTTTTTGGTAAAACATACTCAAATAATGATTTTATTTCAATATTTATTCCGTGAAATAAAAAGAAGGGTATTGTTATGTGCGAAAATATATCTCCTTATTATTTTTATTGTTTTTTACGCATTGCTAATAATGTCGCGTTAATAGTAGTAGTAATTCCGATGTAAATTTGTATGTCTATTTTCACCTGTCGACTTGTATGTTGTGTCTTGGGTGGAATGAACTCGACCTTTTAATTTATCACACACTAGAACGAAAAAAAGCTAACGTTTTCTTCGTTTTATTTGTTTTCTTTGCTTAGAGACGGATATGCTTTAAAAACACCTGTCAATTAGCTGGTTTGTTTAATTTTAACGAGGATAAAAATTAGAGACAATAAAAGAGCGGAATATTTCGAAAATTTTTGATGTTTTAATTATTAGCTTGACAGGTAACTTGAGTTATTGTTTTTTTTTTTTACAAGCGATCTTAAAAGAAAGCATAGACTCTTGAATTAATTTTTGAATTCCCCCATGGCAATAATACACCAATATGAAGTAGATATTTTAGAGACTCAGAACAATAATCTCGATTATATAAAGCTGCCGTGTTAAAGTAATATTTGTGCACTATTTGGGGGGCAAATAATATTTTTCAGATAGTATTACTCACCAAAGAAGGTACTGCTGAAAAGAACTGCCGTTTAATTCATTTACAAATGTTAAATAATTTGTGTTCCCATGACTGATTAGTAAGGTTCGACAAACGAGTGCAACGTCAGAGGCGTATCGCGCAAAAGTAGGTACGTGAGATACAGTATTATTAAAAAATAATATATTCTTACCTTTTATTGACGTCTTCCATTGTCGATTTACTTAGACCGAACCTTTTGTGTATCGGGATTTTTATTTAAAACTGTACGACATTTTTGAGCGACATCTTCCCCTATAGGATCCGTCAAGCTTTCTAGAGCGGCTTGTAAATTAATTTCATCTACATATTTGTAATTGAACGTTCGAATTGGAAAAAAGTTGCTGACTCTCTCGAATCGCTACAGATTCATTTGATTTAAATTTTAAAATCACATCCTTCACATTTGCGAAATATTTATGATAATAAAATACTGCCTGGAGCCATGTTCCCCATCGAGTTATTACAGGCTGAGGTGGTAGTGGAAGTTTTGGACACAATTGTTTGAAAACGCGGAGAGATTTCACAAGCTCCTTTTTGATAGATGCTATTAAATTATTCACCATCGGAGACTTCTTTCAAATGGTTTCTGCAACGAGATGATATGCGTGTATGAGACATGTTATGTGAAGAAAAGTCGGAAAGCATATTTTTAACATCCTATCAACTTTCAGCATTGTTGCAGCTCCATCAGTAACTAACATTGTGACTTGGGCTCCTGTGATACAAAATTTTCTTAACGAATCTTTCATTATCTTCACAACGGTTTCAGCATCACTTTTTTCAATCCTTTTACTGGTTAATAAGAAGGAAGCTGCTGGATCATTACGTTTTAAAGGACGTGCTACAACATGAATCACGCCGTGTTTCTGTGCATCAGTTGTTTCAACCACACTTACGCAAATTTTCTTATTTTTCAACTCGTCTACTATACAGTTTTTTACTGTACCCTGCAAATGTGGTAAATTTTATCGCAATTGTCTATTGGTTGGTAGTTTTCACGAGGGAACATATTTATTCCAAAAAAGACGGAAGTGTTCATTGTCTACTAGGTGTCGCGAGGTGTGGCACACACATAACGTAAAAATAAAATCATACAGAAATTCCCAGTACGGAATATTGTTGCTTAAATTCAGTACATGACGTTTACTTGTAATATGTTTTCTACAGTGAAATGTATCGCGACCTATCAACCGGGTATTGCAAATTTTGCACTGAATGCCTAGTAGTACCAGTATATTCCAACCCAGGGAAACGGCTAATATATTTATTCACATGCGATGCTAAAGGTAAACCTCGCTTACGACGATCCATGTTTTAAAATATGCACACCAATCAACCGATAATTATCGAACTACCGTTCACTTCCACGCCTATCGAATGACTAAACTCTCCACTGGCTTCGCATCCACTTAAATCCCCTCTCGGCGCTTCTGCCGTAGCACGCGTTTGTCGAACCTTAGTTATGAGTAAGGTTCGACAAACAAGTGCAACGTCAGAGGCGAATCGCGCAAAGTAGGTACGTGAGGTACAGTATTATTAAAAAATAATATATTCTTACCTTTTACCTTACCGGGGCAGTAGTATTTTGTCGCAGTGGACATCAAGACGTCAATATAAGGAACTCTTCGGTTGCAAGAGAAGAACGTTCGTTCGAAGGTCGAAAGAAAAACGAATAGCAAAATCATGAGTAGTACCTACAGTCAAGCATGGGGGCCGATCGGTAATGGTTTGGGGTTGTTTTGGCGCCTCATCCGTAGGTGACTTGGCTAAAACAGATGGAATTTTAAGAAAAGGGTGCTACCGGAAAATTTTGGAAACAAATGCTATACCATCTGGAATGAGAATAATCGGTGACGATTTTATATTTCAATATTTAGAATCGGTGAAACGCGAAAGCAACATCAAAATAATGAAATAGCGTCCTCAAAGCGCAGAGGCTAATCCCATAGAGCTTTTGTGGGAGGAACTCGATATGCAGGTAAAAATAAATCCTCAACTTTCAAGGAATCGTTGTGGAAACAACTCCAAGAAGTCTGGCTTAAAATGGAACCCGCTACTCTGACTACTCTTATTCCTAACACCGACCTTAGAAATACTTTGGTCTATTTTCCTCGGCTTTGGATCAGATACCTCGATGACATTTTTTACATCTTTGACACCAGCGTTCAATAACTGATTTCCTAAAACAACTTAATTCAAATTTTCCCTCTATTAAATTTACCGATGAAGAGGAAAGAGATAAGAGGATTCGATTCCTCGATAAGTTAGTAATAGGAATAGATTTATCTTACAGGATTCTAATCACTCATGGGAACACAAACTTTCGGCTATTAACTTTTCGGTATATCGTTTACACAATTTTCCTTTTACTAAAGATAGGTATCAAAATGAACTAAAAGAAATCGTCAAAATTGCTAACTTTAATGGATTCTCTAGGAAGTACTGTGTTTTGTTTTTAAATTTCGTGACTGCTTTAATGTGAATTTGCCACACCCTTACGGTACTAGAAACAGGAAAAACTATCTGTTCCCACCTTCACACAAAACATCAACCTTTCAAAAACGTCTAATGTTTATGTGAACGAAATTGTTCAATGTTTTGCCTAAGGAAATGAAAGATTATCCTAATGTGTACATTTTTAAGCGAAAACTAAAGTTATATCTCCTCTAAGTCAATGCTTACTCAAACTCAAGCTTTTTTATCGATTTCTTTGCTTAGGTGGCGACTATATATTATATATTTTTGACGTTTTGCTTGTGCATCTGTTACCAGTTTGTACTAAGAAATAAAGAGTGCTACTGCTACTACCACTACTACTTTTACTACTGTTATAATACTATTAGGAAACATGAATGGATTAAGAGTTAGAAACATAAACACACTTGAACGACGTATTAATAGTGGTAATAAAAAATATGTTAAATTACGCTTTTATCCAATTTATACGGAAGGTCTTCAAAAAATCTTTTCTAAAGTTGACCGCAAAATGGTTTTTTTCTGCAAACAATAGCCTCAAAAAACCTTTTAGAAAATTCTAAAGGCCCAGAAGATAACATGGATAAATCAGGAATTTACAAAATTTCATGTAAAGATTGCAATCAGAGGTTTGATAAATCTAGCATTGCCCTACATATGCTCCAAAATAATCAGAATGTTGACAATATAAAGTTAGTTAAAAATGTAAACAGCGTTGTTCAATTGAATTGTTATGAAGGCATGGAAATTTACAAAAACAAACATAACTTAATGAATGAAGATTTAGGACCCCTAAATTCCGGCCTTCGTCCTTTGCTACATCATGTATAACTCAAGTTAATTAATCGTAACTTGGTGGTAAGGGTTTTAGTGAAGTGTTTAACGTCTTTTTTACGATCATATTTGTAGTTTGCATGATATTAATGTAACATTGATGCTTTCTATCATAAAGACGTATACTTTTTTTGGGTTTCTGGATTTGAATACTATGATAGATAGATAGAACCTTTATTAGCAACATTCTGCTAAAGAATAAACATGAAATTAACAATATAATACATGAGATATTTCTAAAGCTAACATGTAAGTCGAGAAATGCACATTTATAATTATTAATAATTCTGCCTTATATACTCTATAATTAATTCTTTGAACTATCTCGAGCAATCAGCAGACCTGATATACAATGGTATTTTATTATGTTCAACTAGACCATTATAAAATCATACTTGCTCAATAAACTTTGAACGTTAAGACATATCAAGTGATTGGTTGATTGCTGTATGTTGCTATATTTTATTTTGCTGCATTCATTTTGAACCGTGTTTTTATAGGAAGAACAAGAGGGATCGTTGGCTCTATGTCCAACATCCAAATTGATTTTTAACTTTTGTACTGCTACTTCTAGTGCATTTAGATATATCATGTGCTTCCCCACATTTGAAACAGGCCACTTTGTTAGAGCATTTTTCTGCTTTGTGGTTAAATCCGCAGCACTTGAAACATTAAAGTGTTCATATACTTTTCAGCATCCCCATCCAGCATTAATTTTACCATATTTAAGTACTTCGCTAAAAATAATGGGATTAAGCTCCAAGATAATACGTCCGTAGTTGAGGAACGTTCGTTCAAATTAGCATCGGTTAGTTTTTTGGCGTAAAGAAGAATGACGTTTCGTACATACCAGACCTCGTATTAGCTACCATATTAACCAACTCAACCACCACCTGCCAATATCAAAAAGGTCGCTACACCCATTCCTTTACTGCTCTAGAATTCCGTTACCAACGGCTGCATGTGACACATTCAAAGGCATACCCATATGTACTCCCTTCATTTTCTTACATAAGCACGGTACAACTAACAGTATTATTACTCATATACCATGCATACTCGTATTATTAAATACCTTAGCGCGTTATGTACCTACGTTGCATATTGCTTTATTGCGACGAACGTATGCACACCTTGAAGGAAACGGATTTGTAAAGATTTCTCTTCTTTCTCATTGCAGAGCCCACGCTGATCAAGACCGCTCCTTCTCTTATTGCATCCGCTTGCATCTGCTCAGCGGTGAGAGGCTTGAAACTGCCATCGTCGGCGAAAGCTACCAGGGACATTTGCACGATGATGGACGTGGATCCGATTGCCCTTGAATTGTTGGTGCGTTTCATCGATAATACCGTTGAAAAAGTGATGCCGCTTAGTCCTGAGAAGACGCAGACGTCCCAGGCGAAGTATATTCCCGAACAGTACGAAAATGGAGAATATAATCAACCTGGAACACCTACAGATGTAGACAACGCTTATTTTTGCGATGATTAGGATGATAATTAATAGCTGGGATTGTATTGGTATTAGATTTTAAATGTCGTTGGGGAAATTTTAGCTGAAATTTTGTAATCGGTTTATTTCAAATTAGTAATGGCGCTTTGATCTGTGTTAGTAGAGCGGGGAATTCAGAATAAATAACTTAGTAAATTAAATTTTTACATTTAATAACTCATTTTGAAATAGTTAATTGACATTTATTAGCATTTACTTGACTTTTCCGATCTTGTATTACCATAAATCAATCGATGCGATTGACATTTGCATATTCCTTTTTTTTTGATTCTCGTAATACTTTTCAATTTCGTTAAAAAATACGTTGAATTAAAAAAAATCTCCATTAATTTCTTTATTTTCAATTACTTCAATTTTATTTAGAAAATTTAGGATTTTTTTTTTTTATTAATCGAGACGTGTAAAATTTTTCTTTACCAATTGTTGTTGCTTAAAAAAAGATGCCAGATAACCTCGAAATTTCTTAAGAAAATTACAAAATCTCGCTTTATTTTAAAATTTTTTTGTAAATACCAAATCAGGAAAAAGTCGCTTGTTTTCTAATTCCTTACCAAGTTGCCAATTTTTCACACTTATACAGCTTTGTTTTTTTTTATTTTTTTTTTTGAACAGATCCTATTTTCGTAGTTGAAACTAAGCCAAATCTGTATAAAATTATTTCATTGTTTTTGTTACTAAATGTTGTTTTATTATACATTTTTTACGCAAATAAAAAATTATCTAATGAAATTGCATTAACTTGATGTTAAGTTAATTTATTTAGTACAAATGACAAGAAGGCCTTTTTTATTACAATTTTTTATGAAGTAATTAGACACATGACTTGGAATTATAAAGAAATATTAACAAAAAATCAATCAAATTTACTAAAAAAATTAAAAAATTATAAACAACTTTTTTCGAACATTCAATTAAAATCATATTTTGCAATTTTCAGAAGAAAATGTCAAATTTGGTGGTCAAAGAAGTCACGTGACTGCTCGTGTGCAGGATTTAACATCAATTTTTCCTCAAAAATAAATAGCAACATCAAACATTTTCATTATAATTCAAATTTGATTAAAAATAAATTCTCAATACAATTTATTCCCAAGAAAGAAACGCAGATGTCGCTTAGATCTCTGCTAGTAAAGCGGGAAATTCAAAATAAAATAACTTTTTGTAACTAGATTTTTACATTTAATAACTCTCATTTTGAAGTAGTTTATTTATTGATATTTATTAGCATTTGTTTGACTTTTCCGATCTTACATTACCATAAATCAATGTAATTGGCAATGGCATACTCTTTTTTTTTATTTTTATTTTCGTAATTCTTTTCAATTGCATTAAAAAATACGTTAAATTAAATGAAATCTGCATTTAATTTCTTTATCTTCAACGACTTCGATTTTATTTTGAGAATTATGCCTAGATTAACGTTAAATATAAGTTTTTCTTTACCAATTTCCTGGAAAAATATGTCAGGTAATCGCAAAATTTGACGTTTTCTTCAGAAAATTATAAAAACTGGCTTTGTTTTAAAAATTTTTGTAAATATCAAAGGAAAAAGTTGTTTGTTTTTTAATTTTTTAAATAGAACTGGTCCCATTTTCGTAGTTCAAATTAACCCAAATCTGAATAAAGTTATTTCATTATACAAAAGTGATCAATGAAATGTATTTTTGTTACTAAATGTTGTTTTAGGTACACTTTTTACGTAAATAAAAAATTATCTAATGAAATTGCATTAACTTGATGCTAAGTTAATTTAGTTTGTACAAATAACTAGAAAGCCTATTTTATTGCAATTTTTTATTAAGTAATTAGACACATTACTGGAATTATGAAGAAATATTACCAAAAACTCAATCAAATTTACCCAAAAATAAAAATCATAAACAGTTTTTCGACACTTTGAAACAAATTTTTTTATTTTTTTTTTCGAACATTCAATTAAAACTATATTTTGTAATTTTTAAAAGAAAATGTTAAATTTGGTGGTTGAATAAGTCACGTGATTGCTCATGGACAGGATTTGACATCAACTTTAAGGCAAAAATTTTTATTACTAATTATTGACAAAATGTTCAAATTTGATTAAAAATAAATTCTAATTACAATTTATTCCCAAGATAGAAACGCAGTAGATGTCGCTTAGATCTCTGCTAGTAAACCGGGAAATTCAAAATAAAATAACTTTTTGTATCTAGATTTTTACATTTAACAACGGTCATTTTGAAGCAGTTCATTGATATTAATTAGCATTTGTTTGACTTTTCCGATTTTGCATTACCACAAATCAATGTAATTGGCAATTGCATTCTTTTTTTTTAATTTTTATTCTCATAATTCTTTTCAATTGTATTAAAAAATACGTTAAATTAAAAGAAATCTGCATTTCATTTCTTTATCTTCAATGACTTCAATTTTATTTTGGAAATTATGCCTAGATTAATGTTAAATATATACGGTATCATATAGATTTTTTTTTTTTATTAATCGAGACATGTAAAATTTTCCTTTACCAATTATCGCTTAAAAAAAGATGCCAGATAATCGCAAAATTTGACGTTTTCTCTAGAAAATTACAAAAACTGGCTTTGTTTTAAAAATTTTTGTAAATATCAAAGGATGCTTGTCTTTTTAATTTTTTACCAAGTTGCCAATTTTTCTTTTATTAGAACTGGTCCTATTTTCCTAGTTCAAATTAAGCCAAATCTGAATAAGGTTATTTCATTATACAAAAGTGACCAATGAAATGTATTTTTGTTACTAAATGTTGTTTTAGGGCCATTTTTTACGTAATTTTTTTTTATCTTATGAAATTGCATTAACTTGATGCTAAGTTAATTTAGTTTGTACAAATAACTAGAAAGCCTATTTTATTGCAATTTTTTATTAAGTAATTAAACACATTACTGGAATTATGAAGAAATATTACCAAAAATTCAATCAAATTTACCAAAAGAAAAATCATAAACATTTTTTTGACGCTTTGAAACAAATTTTTTTATTTTTTTTTTTTCGAACATTCAATTAAAACCATATTTTGTAATTTTTAAAAGAAAATGTTATGGTGATAGAAGTCAAGTGCTTGATCATGGCCAGGGTTTGACATCAATTTTTACGCAAAAATAAATAGCAACGTCAAAAATTCTCATTCATAATTATTAGCAAATTGTTCAAATTTGATTAAAAATAAATTCTCATCACAATTTATTTCCAAGAAAGAGACGCAGTAGATGTCGCTTTGATCTGTGTTAGTAAAGCGGGAAATTCAAAATAAAATAACTTTTTGTAACTAGATTTTCACATTTAATAACTGATTCTATAGTAGTTTATTGATATTTATTAACATTTGTTTGACCTCTCCGATCTTGTATTGCCATAAATCAATGTAATTGGCAATTGCATATTCTTTTTTTTTTATTTTTATTCTCGTAATTCTTTTCAATTGCATTAAAAAAATACGTTAAATTAAAAGAAATCTGCATTTAATTTCTTTATCTTCAATGACTTCAATTTTATTTTGAAAATTATGCATAGATTAACGTTAAACATATACATTGTCGCACAAAAAGTCCATGTTACGTGGATTGTTATTGATTAATCGAGATACGTAACATTTTTCTTTACCAATTGTTGCTTAAAAAGAAATGTTAGATAGCAGCGAAATTTTTCTTCTGAAAATTACAAAATCTGTCTTTATTTAAAAAATTTTTTGTAAATATTAAAGGAAAAGATTGCTTATTTTCTACTTACTTACCAAGTTGCCAGTTTTTCACACTCTAGTGCAGCTTTACTTTTTTTAATCCTTTTTTAGAACTGGTCCAATTTTCGTAGTTGAAATTAAGTCATATTTACAAAAAAAAATAAAAAAATTATAAACAACTTTGCTTTGACGCTAATTTTTTTTTGAACGTTCAATTAAAACTACATTTTGTAATTTTCAGAAGAAAATGATATGGTAGTTAAAGAAGTCACGTGATTAATCGTGGGCAGGATTTGGCACCAATTTTTACGCAAAAATAAATAACACCAAAAATTTTCATTAATATTTTTTTTTCCATTTCATGCGGATTTTATGTGTAAGACTATATAAAAGGAAGCACGTATGCCGTACATATATTGATTCTAAAAACCATCTCAGCTAAAATTTCCCCAAAAACCACGAAACTCAACATTTTGCAAAATATCTGTGCCTTATTGGGTACCAACCGAAAAAATATATATACGAAAATTAGTTTAATTTTTTATGGAAATATAAAATATATTTTAGGAATTGCGTTACCATTCCTAAATTATCCTTACAAAATTTTGTACATATACCTGTACATTATTGATTTTAGTAGCCTTGTTGACGTATTTTCTTGACGTAGTTGTATATCGAAAAAAATGCAAAAAAAATATTTTGTTTGTGTTATTTATTATTCTATATATTGTATATTTATATATTCAAATTTAATTAGTCGTTATATGTTCACGTAAAGGTGTTTTTTTTTGTCTTGATTATATAGCAGGAAGATTTTTTTGAAATATGAAATGTAAATGTTTTCAGTAATGTCTTGATCTCAAATTTACCAGATTCATTAACAATACTGCATTCCAATAAATTTTATCACGACAAAGTTTGTTAGTTTCTTGTAATATTTGAATTGCAACATTTCATAGAAGTAAATCTTATTTAAGCCTGGAAGTTTAACCACGATTTAATTAATTAAACACCGGGAAGATTAGCTATCGTAATATCTTTTATAGCACGGTCAGTTTTATATATTAGGTTATATAAATATAGTAATAATATATTAATATAGCATTATTATAGCATATTTATAAATGATATTGATCTCAACTCACGTAGCCTGTATGTCGTAAAATAGGAATAAAAAAAATCTGTGATTTTTATACACTATCATCCATAAAATAGCACGAAAAACAAAATCGAACATCAAAATTCTTGCATCCAAAATCAAATTGCTGAGACATTTCGATATGGTTGATTTTTTTTTTTTAATACATTAATTGTTTGAATGAATATTTGGCTTCTCAACTTATAAGTTTACGAACATAGATATTTGTTAATTGTTATCTAGTCTCTAGTGTTGTATTATCATTGCATTGTGTATTTATGTCTTTCTTAGATTCTAGTGGAAAAAAAAACTAACTCTTTCGATCAATTTCTTTGAATTTTCGAAATTTTTCGTTAAAAACGTTTCTTATTTTTAATATGAATCCGTATTTGTTACAATTTTAATTTCTATTTCATTCTTATTAATAGAATGTATTTCCAATAGAGAGTTATAAGTGACGTCGTCAAAATCTGCTCGTCTTCTCTATTGAGACAATTTCTATCCTATTCGTAGATTTTATTATTTATTTCTCCATATATAGATATCTTATTTACACAACTATCACCCATTAAACTAGTTTTACTGAACCAAAGGATTAGATTATTAAGGGTAGTATACACGTATTAGGTTTTTACTTATTTTCATTTTTATGTGTAAGAGTATTTATTTAATGGCGTTCTTTTTTATTGTAATCTAGTATTTTTTGTATTATAAATGCGTTTCTTATTGTAAAATAAGTTTAAAATATACTTTTAACGGATCAATGTTGTCTTGTTTTATTTAGTGTTTAGAGGGACTGGGCTATAATATCAACTTTATTTTCCCCTTCCCCTTACCCACTTATTAAAAAAAAAAAACAAGAAAATATCACATTTTCCATATGCATGTAGGAAATGTGATATATATAGCTACAAGATTTTTGAAGAAACGAGCAAAGAAAACTGCTGCAGATAATAGAATCTGTCGGAATCTTAGGTTGGAACAGCGTTGCTAGAGGTACCAACATAAAAGTATGTTGGCAAGACAAAAAAAAAGTACTGAAAGGTCCTAAATTGTACTAATCCCATTTGCTACTTTCACATTCCGTTTATATCACGTATTTACCCAAACGACATCATTTAACCTCTTCAAATAACCAATTTTTTAGGATTTCATTATGCTAAATTAATATATTTAATTTACATCTTTTTCCATCACTTTTTCTTTATTTTCTGTTCAAAACGATATAAAAATATTTTATCCGAGTAGGATACACATAGACGGCGCGGCGTTCACTGTAGGAGGGTGCGGTTAGTCTTTAGGTACATATCGTGGTTTGCAGTCGATTTACGTAATGTTGTATCTTTAATAATACAAGATATATGACTTCTTTACAATGTTTATTTATTGACACCTTTTACAACTATCTGACTACCTACTAACTATATCTAACTGTTGCTCAAATTTGGTTGACGTCTCCCAGCATACCAACCATGCATATACAACACGTAGCGTGTATCTTTGTGAATGTATATGCATTTAAAGTGTAATATCGTATTAAAAGAAATAAATGGAGGCGAAAAATAAAAGAAAGGAATTTACCAAAAAGGAAATAACGAGAAAAATTATAACGCACGGCACTGCTTGCAAATGTCTAATCGCGACAGACCCCTGCGTCGAGTGCGGTTTATTCCAAGAAATGGCGTAGCGGCCTTCTAGGAATTCTGGCTCAACAAATTTCGTACCGATTATAGTAATATATAAATATATTTGCTCGTAACAACGTTTAAATTGGATCTTACATGTTCTACATTCACTACCATTGACGTCATTGCTCGCGCTATTTTTAAACTGAGACCACCTTTTGAATGAATGTATACTACCAACCTTGCTTCAGCACTGCTTCTGATTAATTTTTGATATGCATTTTGCGCCCTCTAGTAGTTAATCGGCAAATCATTTCAGTGTAGACGGTATTATAACCGAATTTACTTTTTTATTCATTTTAAATTACGAAAAAAAGGAAAATAAAACAAAGATTTACTTAGTTTTTTTTCAAATTGTAATCTACGAGAATCGTATAATTTGTTATCATCGGGTATTTTAAATTTTTTCACAAAGAAAGTGATTTACGATATATTATTGAATAAATATACTGCGGTTGGTTTTTCTTCTTGATCATATACCTTTAAAGCATTGCAGAAAGGTAATACATGTGGGATTTGTCTTGTGTCCACAATATTGTCGCTTTAGACAAAAAAGTATTCGAGAGGATTTTGATTTACTCTGCCTGACAATAGTGTAACTTAATGCATTTGCTTTTATTTCTAATAATGCGAAATTTTGTAGAGTGAATACCTAGTTTCTGAAGGTGGGTGGTACAACTTGATTGCCATTATTAGCCATGAGGGCTGCGTATTTGCCCGAAAATTTAAAATGATCGATGAGACGTTTTAAAGAAGGTGCATTTGTAGTGGACCTCAATAACTTGTTTAATTAATTTTGTCGAATAGTTAATTGAAAAACAGCAGTATGTCCGCTATTATGCTTCACATTCTGCCATTTGAGCCTTTTAAATTTATAAAAGGCAATTATTATCAAAATAATATATACTTGCTATCTAAACTCTAAAAACAGTGACGCTACTTTATTTATTTTTCCTACTGTATTCCATGTGAAACATACAATTTATCAATAAAAAGAGGGACTTACAATTTTTCGGCATAACGCACCTTAAGATAATTATTATAAAGAAGGGAAAAGAGATTCCAGTCTATTCTGCCTACGATACTAAAATGATGGATAAATATTAGTTGCATTTTCGATTTCTGCAACAATTTTGCTGTTTAACATTCAATTACAGTAGCTGTAAAAGTTGTTTGGGTTGCCTATGTTTGGTACAAATTAAATTAAAATCCCTACAATTTTATTTATAGTTACTTTTACAATGCAGATTGTTAGCATTGACTGTCATTGTTGTCAATCTCATATAATTACGAACCTAACCTCACCTTTCTTGTTTTCTGTTAATAAAACAGAAAGACTTTTATAATTCAACAAAATGGAAATGAGAGACATTACGTACAACAGAAACGACTATGTTGAAACTGTCTGTTGCATTAAATCATAAATTTTTTCGAACATAATAATTTCATCAATTTACAGGCTTCGGGCAATAAAGTTAGCAAGCAGACAGTGTTATGCGGTTCGCAGAATATAGTTTTACAAGGCAGAGTAATTGTACAACCAGAAGCTATTATACGAGGAGATTTAGCAAATGTAAAGACTGGACGATATTGTATTATTAGCAAAGAAGCAGTTATAAGACCGCCATATAAAAAATTTAGCAAAGGGTACTCTATATTGCAATGCGTTGACGTTATAACAATAATAAATCATATAATTTTTTTTAGTGTGGCATTTTTTCCATTAACGATGGGTGATAATGTATATGTAGGTGAAAAATCGATTATCAACGCTGCGGTTGTAGGATCATACGTTTATATAGGAAAGAATTGTGTTATCGTATGTTCTCGCTTTTGTTTCCCATGTAAAAATACATAATAATGTTTTAGGGTCGTCGATGTATTTTAAAAGATTGTTGTATTATTGAAGACAATACAATTTTAGCACCGGAAACTGTAGTGCCCCCATTTACTAGATATGGTGGTAATCCTGGTGTACAAATTGGTGAAGCTCCGGAATGTCAAATGGACTTTATGGTGGATTTTACTAGAAGTTATTATCAGCATTTTTTACCTGCTAGATTGATTTAATACTAAGAAATATTGCTTTAAATCTTTATTTATTTTATGTATGCTATTTTTTTAATACTTTAAATTTTAAGCACTTATATTGTTAATAAATCATTTTTTAAGTAAAACTCATGCTTGAAAGAAGTTGCTTTATTTAAAATAAAAAAAATATCAAAAAACAATCGTTTGTTCTTGGCTTGCATCTACATTTTCAGTTTGTAGACCCTTAAATGTGGCTACCGGTACATAGGTTATCAATGTAAATAATTTATTAGCTGAATCTTCATCGTCATTTCTTCTACGTGACAATCTCACTCTTATGCGGAAAGGCACGTTCCTAAAAGATAAAAACGAATATAGAGAAGCAAGTTATTTCTATAAACAGAAAATATACGTACCTAATACCTTTCGACCACAATTGCTTGTTTAAACGGGTATCTATTCTTACATCGCTTGTACCCATCTGTTTCAGTGCAAATTTTCTAACTTCTTTAATAGCACGAGGTGCCCTCTTCTTGAAACTTATTCCATGTAATCTCTTGTGAAGATTGATTGTGTATTCACGGGTTACCACCTCGTTAATGGCAGATTTACCTTTTTTATCACCCTTTTGCTTGGCCATTCTTGATTATTATGCTAGAGAAATAGAGAGCATATGTGAATAAGTAAATATAACCTATACAAATTTACAAACTTTTATATAAAAAATATAAAAGGAATATTAGTTAGACTGTAAACATTCGTAAAAATCGAGGAGGTTTTATTAATTATAATATTTTTGGGGAAAGATGTTCAGGGATTTTATATAAGGTAAATAAATACCCATACCTAACCACAATTGACAAAAATTGAAAGATTTTTCCTCAAAAAGAAATCTACTTTATCGATAGTGAATAGATGTTGGAGTCATAGAATAACGTGGCAACTCTAACCATAAACGTGGACGCATATCTTGGCGCCTCTCGTAGTCATAACGGAATACTATCAGCAGATTATGCAGTCTATTTATTTTAAATTCTCTACAATTTTTGTTAAATTCTGTATTTAATACAAATATTACAGTACAAAATATAAGTTTTTATATTCATATACATTTATTAGGGAGATTCAAGACTAGATATGACAGTATTCATAGCGTTTTTTAATAGAAACAATACATTTTCCTCGTGAAAGCAAAAATGTTACTATGTGAATTTCTGTAGAAGGTTGAAAAACTCTCTGGTTTGTTAAATTGGTGCTGAAGAGTGACCTTTGCATTAAATCTTTACTAAACCTCTGTAATCCTCTTTTCAGGTAATAAAAAAAAAATATCCTGTATTAACACACGTTCTCAAAAAGTAAAATCAATATTAACAGGGTAGCAAAAATCGCTCACACCCAATACCAATGTTGTTAGCGGTAATAAAGATAGAAGAAGGTACAATGCAATCTTCTTATTGAGTTAAAGGACAAATTAGCTACAGCAAACTACTCTATACAAAAACCTCAATGAAGAAATTGAAGCTGAAGATCAAAAAAATTGATTATTATAAAAGCAATTTCGGAAACTAAGTAGCAACAATTGAAAACCTACATATAAGATGGTTAACCATTTTTCTAGCAAGATAAAAAACGTTAAGAATTGCTTGAAATCGTCAGTACAATCTTACATATTGTCGACTTAATTTCAAAACCTCGTAAATCCGAAAATGGACGGAATTGAGTCACGGGCAATTTATTGTTAAGGAGTTTGAATTCTACAACACAGTAAAATCTCGTGTCATTTTCAAAAATGGCGACATCTGTAGGATATTATTAAAACATCGTATGATAATTGGCTTCAAAAAAATGAGACGGTTATACTCTCATGTAAAATGACCATAACGAGACTTACGACTTTCTTTTTAAATTAGGCCGATGATATGCTGGAACTAGAAACCTTAGTGTCACAATACAAAATTATTTAAAAAATCACAATACTATAGCTATATAAAAATGTATTATATAATAATAATAAATTGCCATCGGATTTTAAATTGATACCTAATATATGTTTATTTAAGACTAGCTTTAAAATATTTAATATCTAAGTTATACTGCAGTATGGATAAATTTTATTCTGGCATTTCTGGCTAATCTCACGTATTTTGTATGTATATTTCCTTCTGAACAGTCGGTAAAGAAGTTTTCTTTTCCTGAAATAGAAATCTGCATTACCAAGAGCTTCTGCAACATTTTAGGTGTATATTTTTGTAAGTTATATTAGCCGTTAGGAGATGGCGCCAGAATATACTCTTCCGAATAAATGTAATTAAAAATAGTATACCATTTTAGAGAACTTTGTAAAAATACATTAAGAGAGTTAATAATATTTTATATGTAATTCTGAGTATCGTGTAAATCAGCAATATTATCCAAACTAATATTGGGCAAAGTTATATAGGAGCCATGTAGGTATTTTACACTCAATTTCTGCATGACACACACAATTAATATTATTTCGTTGCGAATAGAGAATTCAAAAATACACAGTACGTGTTTATGTGTATAAGTATGTGTTGTGTAAAATAGCCTGCAAAGGATACGTTGAAATGTTAGAACGGTTTCTGTATTACAAAAGTTAATTTTAAACTTAGAATAGTTTTACTAAGTGAAAATTTTTGCATGTGAATTTCTTTTTGAGTAGATAAATTTGATTCTTTGATGTTGTTTGCGATTTTTTTACGTATGTAAATTTATCTCAGCATAAACCCAAACAGAAATTTTGAAAATCCATGGACAATTTAAGTTGGCAATCCCGACAATAAAGATCAAATTCGCACGTAGTACGCTATACATATATCCTTTATTACCGGAAATACCAAAATTTTCCGCGAAATTTAAAAAAGCAGTTTGGTTTCTAGTTTCAAGGCTATAATGTTATTCTATTAAAATAATTATCCGCGAAGGGTTGAAAATTATTACATTACGCATTGTTCTCTTTTCTTTAATACGAAAACGTTACACCGCCGATCTTCACGCTATCTGCGCGTTTCTTGCCTTCTCTTTCTTTCTTGATTCGTCTAAGCGTTACGCGCGTACAGTGTGTCGACGCATTGCGTGTCCTCTAAAGGACCTCTAAAAAGTTAGGTCATTGAATTTGGACCCTTGTCCTTCAACAGTCGCGACCGCGTTGCATACGGCAGAGCAATGGCCTCCTAATCCTACTTTACCGCCATTTTAGACGCTTCACGGCCATGGCAAATGCGCGACATACTGTACCACTATACTCTTCGCCTAATGCATGCCGCTCCTGTAGATTCGGATTTTATTTTGATCTTCCTGTTGATTCGTTGATAATAATCTGGCTACATGAAACAGGGATAATGAAATCATATGGATTTTGACGTACTTTGTTCTTATGCATTGAATTTCGTATATAAATTTGAAAGAAAGATGAAAATAGGTGGAATTTCTTCATTGCTACTATATCTACCATTTAATTACACGTTACAATAACATTTCTGGATTTTTATTTACATTTTCTATACCATTTCGGCTAACAAATTACAAACATGCTGCTGCTTCTTGCAAGCCAGGTTAAACTTTGCTTGTAACCAATTTGTTTCAAAGAAATTTGAAAACAAAACGAAACCCTACGTAAACGCTACTTCAGGATATGTACCGATTTTACTCAACTTCACAAAGGTGTTAAATGGGAAATATATTAATTCTTCTGTAGAGAAAACTCTGGGGAAAATCCAAGATGGAAAAGTGTTTTCAAAGTTGAATTATTCGTCATGATTTTACCAAGTACAATTAACGAAAAAGTCATCCAAATATACTACTTTTTGGAAGATTTGCCTACCAAAGATGTCCTTTCGGCATATCAAATGGTCCGAAAATGTTCCAAAGGACTCTGCAGAGTATCATCCACATAGCGAGGTTAGTGGTGTAGGGATCACGACAAGAAACTGAAAATTCTGCTAAAAATATGAATGGACAATGGAGTAACATTGAACTTTAAAAAATGTGAACTTAGAAACAAGTAAATTCAATATTTAGGCTATATGGTGTCAAAAGAAGGTATTCGACCCAACCCAGGAAATATAGGGGTATCATTAACACTCCAGTGCACGGGTGAGGCCTCATAGACCCCGCTACGCATTTGATCTTGCACCAATTTTTTTTCACTCGTGCACGGAAGAGTTAAGTTTCTAGAACCCAAATATGTTACTCAAGTGAGAAGATTCTTAGGACTAGTGACATATCTAAAAAATTCATAAAAAATTGTACAGCGAAAACACTTATCCATTACTGGATAAGGATACACAACTTGTATACAGACAAGCCCAACAAAAATGTTTTGATGACATCAAAATATTATTAACAATTTTTACCGACTTTGGCAGCCTACAATGTTCTATATCCTACAAGAATTTATACAGATGGTTCTTCTTACGGCATGGGAGATGTTTTGGAGTAGCTACAACCAGACAGCAGTTGGAGGCTTATACCATATTGCTCAAAATCACTTAGTATTGCTGAGCAAAAGCATGCTCAAGTAAAAAAAGCAGCTCTAGCCATTACTTATACATGCAATCGTTTCAACCAGAACCTATTAGGGAAATAATTTGAAATAAGAACAGAATGCAAACCGTTGATCCAAATGAACAAAAACAAAACCAATTAACGACTTGTCAGGTCGATTGCTGTTACTCCGATTGAAAATGACAATTTGCGGTTATATCGTAACCTATGTACCCGGCAAAGAATTGAGTGCACCAGATGCATTGAGTCGAGCTCCATTACTAATTGGAATGAAGACGACGAGATGTTTTCAACATTTAGAAGAATAAACGCAACTGCTACCGACTAAAATATTAACGAAGATAACACATTGGGGAGGATTAGAGAATATGTTCGAAAGGGTTGGCCAAAAATTAAGATTTTGCAGTGTAACGGCGAATAAACAAATTTCGACAAGAAGCTATTTTTCAAAATTCATCGATAATGTTATTAACGTTTCAAGTAAATACGAAATTATTTCTATGAAAAACTTTAATCAATTCATCTATTTCGACCATTTAACGGAAAAAGATTTGTAGAAAGAAATATTTCGTTGTAAATCGGGTGCTGCTAGGAGTCCAAAATATCAAGAACGGACACCGAAGTACTGCTACTCTGCGAACTTCATTGTGCGGGTACCGAAATTTAATGTATGGCCAAATAATCAAATAAAAAGAGAAAATTCAATTTAATTATTTTTAAAATTTAAAAATTCAAATAATCACATTAAAATCTTAATAGCTGCCGGTTAGGGATTACGATAAGTTCTCTGTCTAAAAATTCATACTCTGTTCAAAAGAAATATAATTATTCTAAATTTGAAATAAAAAGTACTGTCTCTTTCGAACAGCAAAAATTGTTTAATTTTTTCATTCATTTTAGATTAGCAAAAGTAAATCAGTAGATCCCACAAAACGTAGTTAAGTAAGTAAGACATGTAGCAAACAAATGATACTCATTTGTCGTTAAAAGATAGTATTCCGGTTAACTAGATTATTGCTAGATTATTCCTATCAAAAAAAGCATATCATCAGATCAGATTTTATTTTTTTCCGGAGAAACCGTAATAGTTATCAAAAATTACAAAGATACAAAAAATGTTCCTAAGGAAAATATCTTTTTGTAGCAAACAATTGAAAGTTCTCAGCCTAAGCACTAGAAAGTTATCACCAAATTTGTATTGCGACATTTTAATTTAATACACTTGCAACCTACCGATGAAGACCAAAACCATCTCGAAACGTGACTTATATTCACAAAACACTCCATACCAAAAATTATAACAATCGATCAAGGCCTCCTATTTTTATACGCAAAATTAATTTTTTTTCAAACAACTTTCACGTCTTGTACCAACTTAACGAGGCGACTTTGGATATAGGTAAGTTGGGTTAAATCTTCTTATTTTAATCCCAGGACTCTGTAAATAAGCTATGTCCCAACATTTTGGAGACACCCAGCATATTGTTAAATTATGTGAAAAGGAAGAAACAATGAAGATATACTGGATGAAACAATATATTTTATCTAAATGAAAAGATTCTATAAATAAATATCGGAGAAAGAACGCTGCATTACGTCCACTAATAACCCATTATTTAAGTCAACGTTCGCCTAATTCAATTCATTATTCACATAAACAGATTCCAGCGTACATATTTGAGGGTTAGGGTCGTTACGCTGACGCAATATCCGTTTGATTTAAATTTGGCGTCCACTATAAATAGTTTCGACACTTTCTAGAAGCACTTAGCTGCGGTCCGTGGCATGGATTTGTTCCAGAAAACATTTTATTGCACACAAAATTCAATAAAAAGTACAAATACGCGTATGAAAAATACATACTCAAAATAATTGTGAATAGGTGAATAGCATGAATAACAATTGTTTTATTCATATCTAACTTACGGTTAAACTTCGTCTTTGACTTATTAATAAAATGTGACAAACGCTTGCACTCGCAGAGGCGCCGTGAGAGGAGCTGTGTTTACTATGTACATACAAGGAATTCAGTGGACGTTCGGTTATTATCGGTTGATCGGTGTGCGTGTACTATTTATAATGTTGCAGAAACTAGTGGAACCGTCCAGGGCGTATCGCGCAAAAGTAGACACAGTATTAATAAAAAAATAATAGATTGTTACCTCTTATTGACGTATCGATGACCACTGCGGTAATGTGCGACTGCCATGGTACGCCGCGTAGTACTGCAACATAAGCAATGCTTCCATTGTCGATTCGGTCAGGCCTCGACGGCGGTCTGAAAACGTTCTCGTATACTTTGCAAATGATCGTTCAGCATCTAATGAAGTAAGATTTACGAAATTCAAATACTACTGTATCTCCCCTGTGCAGTCTTGAATTCCAGATATAGGTTGAACCTTTTCTAAATCCGGATTTTTATTTAAAACTGCACGAAATTTTTGCGCGACATCTAGTCCTATAGGATCCGTCAAGCTTTCTACAGCGGCTGCTAAATTGTTGATGTTATTTAACGAGTCTTGTATAGATAAGTGAGTATTTTCTAACTGCGAAATAGTTTGTGTTATTACAGAATAGTTTATGGAAATGTCATCTATTTCTTTTTGAACGTCCGAATCAGAAAAAAGTTACTGAAGAATTAAGTTTGAAAATGACATCTTTCACTTGGGAATAATATTTGCGAGAGTAAGATACTGCCTCGATCGATGTTCCCCATCGCGTCAATACAGGCTGAGGTAGTAGCGGAATTTACGGATACAATTGCTTGAATACGCGGATATGTTTGGGAGATTTCATAAACACTTTTTTGGTGGATGATATTGAATCATTCACCCTAGGATTTTTGCTTCGAATTGTTTCTGCTACGAGATGACATGCGTGTATGAGGCATGTTATGTGAAGAACAGTCGGAAAGCATACTTTTAACATCCTACTAGCTTTCAGTATTGTTGTGGCTCCGTCAGAAACTAACATGGTGATTTGGGCTCCTACGATACAAAATTCTCTTAACATATTTTTTATTATGTTTACAATAGTTTCGCCATCAGTTCTTTCAATCCTTTTACTGGCTAACAACAAGGAAGCTGCTGCACCATTACGTTTTGAAGGACGCGCCACAATATGAATCACGCTGTGTTTCTGAGCATCAGTAGTTTTGTCCACAGTGAGCAAGATTTTTTGATTTCTCATCTCGTCTTTTATACAGTCTTTTATTGTACTTTGCACATGTGGTAAATTGTACCGCAATTGTCTTTTTGTTGGTAGCTTCTATGATGGAACATATTTATCCCAAAAAAGACGAAAGTTTTCATTATCTACTAGGTGTTGTGGGATGTTGCACGTGCTCAACATGTCATACAAAAATTGCCAGTACGGAATATTGCTTCTTAAATTCAATACATGACGTTTGTGTTGATACCGATAGGTTGTATTGGGCTCTTCTGATTCCTATAACAGAGAAGAAAATTTCTGTGTGGTAAACAAGCCATCCATAGCAACGAAAATTTCAAAGGTAGTGTAAATTTGAATTTTTTTTACTTTATCGTGTTGTCAATAGCGGCGAATAAAGTGTTGCTGTAAACATTTTATTCATCCTTTTGATTAAGCTATTGTTTTAATAATGACATTTAATATATAAAATGAGTATTTTATTAATAGGAATTGGAAAAAATATATTTATCGGGTACCTATATACAGTGACCCTTATGACAGAATTTCATGTAATTTTACCATATTTGAAATTGCCTATTAATCTAATGTGGCATTTTAGAATTATTGTATTGGAAGGATCAAATATTTGGGGGACTTTTTTCAAAAATGTTGCAATTTTGGTGACTGTTTGGAACCTAGCGACATTTTATTAATTGTAACACATCCCAAACACTGTTTTCAATACGCCTCACAGATTGTAGCCATGTCTTCCGTTTTTATAGCTGTTTCCTCATGTGGATGGCAAAGATATGAATATATTTTTTCTGACGTTTTAATCGAAGTTGATTAGGATAGCGGCACAATATAATATTTAGAATAATGTCACGTGGTTTTCTTTACATAAGAATATTTTGAGGTTGTTTCCTGTCAGAAATGGGTGATTAAAAAAATCTCAATTTTCATAGCTTTCTTTGTTAATACAATTGAGTTAAAAAAGATTTTGATGTAATATTTATTCCTTGCAGCAAAAGGTATCCTATTTAAATAAAGATGCAAAGTAATTATTTTGTTTTAACATTTTGCTTTTTTGGGAAACTAATGAGCCCATAATATAATTAAAATATTACAACGCGAAGCAAACATACCTTTTTTTTTAAGAAATTCTTAATTAGAAAGCTATTTCATTTCCCTCCCCGTCACCATAAAGGCAAACGATGCGTAAAAGCGACATGTGAAAACGTAAGAAGTATAGAAACTGGCTCTCATCTGCATCCTATCCTTATTTCCCTCTATTATACGCCTTTCTCTCTATCAATCCGCTCAGCGTCTTGCTCTTTTCATCTTCGTCTCGCACGCCGGCTTGCGTATATGCTGATGGGACTACATATTTCAGTCGAAAAAATCATTTAAGATGCTGTTAATCCAAGGCTAACTCGAGTTCAAGGTTAGCAGTGCGCAGCGCATAGAGAAAAGAGTGTGATGCACATTGAGGGAATGCGTATAAAACCGTGAATTGGTATTTAAACAACCGGTTCCACAACGCCAAGTGACACCGTATTTTTCTCGGTATTCATTACACATGTTATTTGTTTAAGTTTATGTCTTCGATAAATACTTCGTATAGCTGCACTATAGTGAGATGGAGAACGAGACGGAGATCGAGGAGGAGGTGGAGGAATAGGAAGAGAAAACGGGGAAAAAAGAGCGCAATGTACGATGATCGTCGTTGTGCGTGGATCGTGACGGGTCTATGAGGAATTGATAATAAGTTCGTGTGTGATGGAATCGAGGACAACGATTACGTGTTTACTTTTCTTCGGAAGAGAAAATGGGAATTTTTATGAAAATCACTGGGTTACCTTGCGTTAATGCTCTGTGCTGCCCGATAGGTGTCATTTTTATTATGAATTTATGAAAAAAAATCTATATATGTAAAAGGAACGTTATTACTTTGATTTGGAAACATAACAGCTAACTCCGGCAGTAATTCGTTTTGAAGAAAGTTTAAATACGATTCAGCAGTAAGATGTCCTTCAAAAAAATCAAAGCCAATAATTTGATGGAATATAATTCTTGCTCAAGCACTAATTTGTTGAGGTCGCTGAGTGTATATGTGTTTACCTACTCTATTTTCCATTTCATGAGGGACGACCAGACTTCTCAGGGTGGTCCCTGTTAAAGATTGCGCACGCTTCTTCGTAGCTTAGCAACTTATCACCACACCCCACTATGCTCAGTAATTCAATCCTTTCTTTTTCGCTTAAACGTAACATTTTCACTTTGGCAGGTAGACTTCAAACTGACAAACTGTAAATCACAAGTGATATTGCTTAGCAACAAGGTAGAAAACAAATACTCTAATTGTGATTAAAAGAGGCCTCTAAAACTCGCATGGTCAACGTTGCTCTCTTAGGTCTTTTTTATTAATATTCTCTAATAACACAGGCCAACGATAAAAAACTTTTTTATTAATTTTACCTAATTCTTATGTCTTTGGATGTGCTCCGAAAATAATAAAAAAGTTGTATCACCCACCATTTTAATATTCAAAACGCGAAAAGTTAATTTTTTATCATTCAAATGTAACGTATAACTAATACGTTGGCAGTAAAAACAAATGTTATTAGGTTGGCAGTTCTGGTAAATGGGACAGTTGTTTGTTTTCTTCTAATCAATATAACTTCACTTTTCAGTGTTTGGCCCATGTGCTCTAAGTTTTAGTACTTATTTATTAATCTATATTCTAAGTATGCCTAGCCGTGGTTGTAAAAACTGCCCTAATACTTTTTGTTATATATGTGGTGAGTTTGTAGTTAAAAAACATCAAAGAAACATTACTGACTTTGTAAAAAAAGTGTACTTTGCACATTTTGGTGTAAAAATCGGTGATCAAGAAAAATGTTGGGTTCCTCACACGGTGTTATGTTTGTGTCGAGGATCTTAGGAAATGGTCTAAAAACGAAAAAAAAAGCTTTTATATTTGTAGTACCCATGGTATGGAGAGAGTAAAAAAATCATTCAAATGATTGTTATTTTTGCAGCGTTGATGTATGGGTATAACTCCAAAACTAAGAAAGTAATTGTTTACCCTTACCTTAATTCAGCTATTCGGCCGGTAGGACATGGACCGGAACTTCCAGTCCCTGAGTCACCTCAGTCTATTGATGACGTTTTACAGACCAGTGAACCCGAATCTGATGAAAACCGGGTGATGATGAGTTCCAATATTCTCCAGAAAATTTAAAATCGCAGTTGTTTACACAAGCTGAGTTAAATGATTTAGTGAGAGATTTGGCTTTGACTAAGGAAAAAGTAGAATTACTTGGTTCTAGGCTGAAAGAAAAACGTTTATTGGCATCTGGAACATCTATTTACCAATATAGAACAAGAGATCGACAGTTTTTATAGACTCGTCAAAAACTCGTTTAAAAGCTGTTCTTTTACACAATTGAAATACTTATGCTTCACTGCCTGTTGCTCATTCAATCTATATGATGGAAACTTATGAAAATCTTGACATGATTTTATAAAAAATTAACTATGCGGCTCACGATTGGATGTCATATTGTGATAGAACTGTGGGTGATACAAAAAAACTGATATCAGATACAGTTTCAGCACCCAAAAATACATAAGATTTGGATGTATTTGTAAAAGTTTTTACAAATATTTTTTTTGTTGGCCTGCGTAATTGTGCCTCGTCGTCGTAATCCTTAATAAACACAGATTTTAATGACGTAAATAAATGCATAAGATTCCATTTAAAAGCTAGTGACATAGGGTAACAGCGTCGTCATGACAACCGCAATGACACCAGGAGCTGTTGCAAAACCACGAGACCACATAGATCATCAGAAGCATACTATGGACGAGGTAAAATTGGAAGCCTACTATAACAACCCTTATAGAAGTTTAAGAGACATGGCTTTAACTCTAAATATTTCTGCTGCTTAAATTAGGGGACGTCTTCGGCGACACAAACTAGAACCCTACTACTAAAACCCTTGTTATTCATATATACCTTGGAAGAAGGAGAAGCTGAAAGAAGACTTTCTATTGTCTTTGGTGCCGAGGTAACTTTTAAACGATGGACATTTCCTTAAAAATTATGTTCACTGATGAAGCTACATTTACGACCAATGGTGTGACATCGCAAAATTGTAGATACTGGGCAAGAGAAAACCCGTACTGGGATAAACTGTAAAAGACAGTATTCCCAAAAAGTGAACGTATGGTGTGGTATTGTAAGTGATCGTATTATTGGACCATTTTTCTTTTTTGAAACTATAAACGCACAAAGATATTTTGAATTTTTAAATACTTTATGGGACGTAATCGAAGATTTGCCATTTTACATCAGACAATAACAGATGCAGCTCCAACAAGATGGAGCCAGTCCACAACGCAGAAATAGTTCGACAATGGTTCCATGACCATTTTCATTTGAAGTAGATAGGTCGCAACAATCCATTAATTGAATGGCCACCAAGATCACCCGGCATCGCTCCACTAGATTTTTTTTCTGTGAGATGTTATTAAATATAAAATGTACAAATTTAGAGCCCAAACTAGAGAAGAAGTATGCCAAAGAATTCGCGATGCCTCTCCAAATGCTAGGAAACGTTAGACGAAATATGAGAAGACGAATCGAAAAATGTTTGACTTGTTGGTGGTCAAGTTGAAAAAAAATTAATTGAAATTATTATGTAATGTTGTTTTTTTATAATGTTTCGTGTAATGTTGTATTCCTCTCAAATTTGATTATTAAAAATGTTTGTTTCATGGCCTTCTTGATTGAAATAATGGTCAGATTAAAAATGAAACCGAAAATGAACATTTTTATGAAAGGTATAAATAAGCTGTATGTGTATGTATAGTGGCTAAACACCCCTTATGGGGTAGCGCCTCCTCTTTAGAGGATTTCTAGATCCATTTCACGGGGTGGATCAGTCCCCATTGTCATTTATACTTCGCTGCATATCTTTTTCCATGTTATTCTGTTCTTCGCCTTCTCTTCCGCATTTCCTATTCCTGCCCTCTTTCACCTCCTCTATCCATTTTGATCGAGGTCTGCCTCTTTTTCTTCTTCCTGCCATTCCCCATTTCGTTATTACTTTGATCGGGTCTTCTTCTTTTGCTCTCCACACATGCCCTATCCATCTCATTCTTTGTTGCTTTATCTTTCTGACAACATCCTTCCCTTTCATCTCCTCTAGTAGTTCTTTGTTCGTACGTACTCTGTATTCATTCTCCGTTAACTTCATCGGCCCCAATATAGTTCTTAATATTTTTTGTTCTGCAATCCTTAGCTTTTCTTCATCTGCTTTGATCATTGACATTACCTCCGCTCCATATATCTTTACTGGTTTTATTATATTTTCGTATATTTTCATTTTTGTTCCTTTTGTCAGTATCTTGCTTCTCATTAATTTTTTATTTGCTTGGTATGCTCTATTCGTCGTCATTATCTTCTCTTTGATCACCTCCTCCCTTCCTACGTCATTGGTTATCATCACACCTAAATATTTAAATTTATTTACTTCTTCGAAGGAGTGGCATCCTAATTTAATTTCTCTTGTACCCGTTTCCACTCCTACCCTCATAATCTTCGTTTTGCTTTCGTTTATGTACAATCCTATTTTACCTCCTTCTCGTATTATTTCTTCTAAAGTTTTTTCCATTATGTCTCTTCTCTTAGTTATTATTACGACGTCATCATCATAACCTACTACTTCTCTTCCTCCGGTTCTCAGTGTACCTTTGTTTACATTCCTCAGTACATACTCTAGTGTCGTATCCCTTTGTTTATCTCAATGTCCATAGTTCCTCCTTTTTGTGTTATGATAGTTATCCTTGTGTTTTCCATTGTCATCCTGATTAGCCTTCTTAATTTTCCTGAAACTCCCATTGTCCTCAGTGCCTCCATTAACTTATCTCCCTTTATTGAATCAAAAGCTTGCTTAAAATCTATGAATAGCATTTCAACCAGCATTTTGTACTCCATTGCCTTTTCCATGATTTGTTTTAAAGTGTATATGGCATCTGTTGTTGACCGTCCTTCTATAAAACCACAATGGTATTTACCTATTTTATTCTCTGTTTCTTTCTTCATTCTTTTTTGTATTAGCGTTGACAGGATCTTATATGCTGTATTTAGTAGTACTATACCTCTATAGTTGCTGCACTCATGCTGGTCTCCTTTTTGTGTATGGTAATTATTCGCCCTATTTTCCATTCTTCTGGCATTACCTCATCTCTCCAGATTTGCTTTATTAATTCATGTATATTTTCGATCACTTCTTCTCCACTGTATTTCATCAATTCTATCCTTTCCTGGTGCTTTTGCGTTCTTACTTTTAAATATTATTTCCTGTACTTCTCTCAATGTTTGCTCTTCTATTGTTTCTTCCTCTGTATCTATCTCTTCTGTTGCTTCTTCTTATTAATAAGCTGTATTAGCCTAAAAAGCTTGCCTGACAGTTGATTAAATACTTTTCTTTTGTTTCAAGATACACTTGGTTAAAACAATCGCAAAATGTGACAGGTATGATATAAAAATTTCCAAAAACCTTAAAAACTGGAATTCCTTTAGGAAACTTTGTATTTGGACATTTCTTGCGATTCCGAATAACTTTTTCTTATTAAATTTTCTTCTATCTTTATCGCTACTATGAGTTTCTCAAAAATCGCATTTTTCTTTGATTGCGGCATGCCAGTGTTATAAATCTTTTCAAATTTGAAATTAGGAATAAACTTGTACGTGAAGTCAGTTTAACTGGTGATAATCGTAAACAGAACACACAAATTTGCACTCAAATGTTGTAAGTGCAAAGTTTGTGCAATAAATCTAAGTTCCTATTGCAAAATGAAGAAAGCGAAACACTATTTTCTGTTTTCTAGGTGATCTAAAGATGTTAAAAGTAATGTACATAAGATATCTTTAAGAATCGAGTAGAGTTTTTCTTTCGTTCCATTCGATTCACGAGGAATTCTAGAAAAGTGTCTCTTTGATGGCCTCGCTACCCAAAATCCATTGGCGAGAAGCCGCGCGTTCTGTACAAAAAAAAGAGAATGCCATCTTCTCTTCGTCTTCTCCACGGTTTCTTTCTCCTCATCTCCACCTCGTGCACGCTTTTGTTGGTCGCTAGCGAGCAAACCTCGACCGTCGACTCCGTTGGTCGGCCATCCGTAACTTTTGTTGCTCCTTGGTCTAGCCTATACGCGGCTAGGCCAAGTCGCAGTCTCGTACCATGGTCAATCATGTTGTATTGTGCGCGCGTATTTCCATCTTCGTTCCACGCTGAACGGGCGTCCTTTTCGAGACCACGGGCCTCTCTCTGCCGGCCACCTGATCGTCGCATCCTTTTTATTCATAACCCTTCCTAACAATCCGTCTCTTCCGGTAGCGAGCGCATCGTATCGCATCGAACACTGACGGTTCGCCTCTTTCACAAAGGAGAACGGCCACGTCGGCACGCAAGAATCATAATAATGACGAGGAGACGACCGATGAACCTCTTCTGCGTTTCGATCCGACGTTGCAAGAAAAGGACTTCGCCTATGAGGCAATACCATAATAATAATCGAAGTATGGATGAAAGCGTGTTATAAAGTACGTGTAATGGATACTCGTGAATCGATTCGTGAATACTAAAATACCAGCGAAGATTCTTATGTAATCGAGTTTGCCGTGAGCAGAAAACAATGGCTTGGGGATTGAATAAGATGCTATTTTGTAATACAGTTATGTGGTGTTTCTTGAACATCATAAGAAAGGCTTTTCTCAAAACCAGCACTTGTCAAAAAGAAAGAAATTTCGGTATATAATGAAAAATCAAATATCCTCTTAACCGTCAACTGATGAGGTGCTTAACATTTAACATAAGTGGTGACATGGGTCAGGTATACCCCAGAAAGTGTTATTAACATAAAAGCGTTAACAAACTTAATTAAAATAATGACACTATACTTACGTCTTTAGGAATTCATTTTGAAATATCCTCTGTATTTTTTTTTTTCAATTACAACGTTAGAAGGTACATTTTAATGCAACTGCTTTAACTTTTACCACGATAAAAGAATGAAGGTAGACGAACTTATAATTTATTTAAATTGTGAAAATAAATTTCAAACAATAAAATTGTAAGAAAACAAGATTCTAATACATTATCCACGATTTAAATCAGTTCTAACATAAAAACTGGAAACAGTCATTCCAACTAATCTTGGCCACAGTCCTTGTGAATGTGTTTAGATCGTTTTTTGCGTTTTGAATCCCAAACATATCCGCGTATTCAAGCAATTGTATCCGCAAATTCCGCTACCACATCCCGATGCCTCTAATTTGTTGAATAATTAGCAAGTAAGTTTATTTATGAATTTTTCGTATTCTTATATATATAAACCCGTAATACCGACGCCTATGCGAGTCCGCAAGTTTTGGTTACTCTAATAATGAGCGTGTGTACAAATTTCCCGATCCAATAGTAAAAAAATGCAAATTTATAAATTCCACACTTTAAACAAAATCAGTTTTAGAAATACGACAAAACTGCATAAAATATATTCATCCTTAGACACCCGGTATTAATAATTCATTCATTATAATTTATTTATCATTCTTTCGGCTGCTATTATACGCAATTATGTGTAATTACGAATTTAAATAGGATTAGAATATTCGTCGGAAATATTCACGCACACGCCCGTAGAAATGAGACCCGGCGACGTGTGAATATAGGCTACGAAGACTGGATCCAATTTTTTCCATCCCTGAGGCGATTGAAGCGTCTCTAAAGCTCGACGATTCCCCTAATATCAATCCCGCATCGCTAAATCCGCGCACAACACGAAACACAAAAGAATGCGATCGTCGAAATTCAACGTTACCACCATGCTTTATTATGATTGCGTATTATGTTATTAGATACACCCGCTGGGTGAAGAGGGGATTGCGTAATAAGTAGCTTATTTTTATGAACCCTAATAATTCATAATTGTGTTAGATTGCGATTAGTATGAAGAGAAGGGGGAAAGATTCTATATACAAGATGTTTTTTTTTCCTTTTTGTTGCCGACGCTTCTAGTTTGTAAAGGAATTAAGTTGTCACTTTGACAGTTAAATGACAGAATAAGTGTTATTATTAGAGGCAGAGGTAGTAATACCGATATGTTCCGGATGATGTTGTAATTATTTTCCTTTTAATTTAGGAGCATATTACTTTGTATATGTATCATTATTTTCTGTCTGGATTCCCTACAGACCTGTTAACAAGGTGCTAGCAACTAACAATCTCGTCTGTGTCTAATTATGAACGGTGCATATTAAGAATTAATTGAAGAAAAATATTTATTAGATAAAGGGTAATATACAGAGTGTTTAAAAATTTTGTAAAATTTGTAGTTACTAAACCCACGACGTACCCACAAATAAAATAGTTTGCTGTAAATGTATCCTGTGCTAATTGTAAGTAAAACAATTTGTTGTCATTATTTAACAGTATTCCGAAGCTTGCAACAGATAGAAAAAGTCAAAACCTTCAAATATTTAGGAGTGATAATTAGAGCTGCTGAATTTATGCCAACAGCCATAAAAGTTTACACAAAATAACTGGTCAGAAATAAAATATAATGCGCGCTCAAACACTTGCCGTCTTAAGAGTCTTTCGTGAAATCACAAAGTGAATAATGTCGGTTAAATATCTGCAACATTAGATATGTTTCCACAGTTGTTTCGGCAAACCGAGTGCAGCCTGAGGAAAAAGTGCGTTTATATGTAGAAAACGAACGTTCTACATCTAGTGACGTTATATTTGCGTAATTAAAATAATCTTTGGAACAACTTAACGGTTCTGTTGACGCACCTTCACAAATTTGTCTTAATGTGCCAAAATCAGAATCATTCTCTAAAACACTTTCAAACATTTCTAGAACACAAACATTTTTTGTGTCTTCTACTGCGCATAGCTGTGCGTGAACATGTTGCACTATTTGCAGAGATTCCACTAACGACACCGAAGGATTTTGTAATTTTTCTATTGTCTCCATTAGTCCAAAATAATTGTTCTGAATAGTTTTTAAATCCGTTTTAAGCTGACTATCTTGAAATTTCGACTGGCTTTCCTTGATAGCCGCAGCTTCCTTTGGATCGAATTGTAAAACCACGTTCTTAACATTCTCAAAATATTTGTGATAATAAAACGCGGCCTGTAACCATGTTCCCCAACATGTAAGAATAGGTTCTGGTGACTCAGGCATACGGGGGCACAGTCTGTGAAATTTGCGAATACGTATGTATGTATGCGCTATTAAAGCGTCTATCTCAGAATAACATTTTCTAATACTACCTGCCACATGACTGAAAGCATGAATTTTACACGTAATATGTAACAAGTTAACACAATGTTTTTTAAGGACCGGCCTGCAGAAAGCATGTTTGCGGCAGCATCATTCATAAACATCGACAGTTGGTTTGTTGAAAGTTCAAACTTTTCCAATGTATTTAACACTAAATTTTGAAATTACTTCGGCAGTACATTGTTGTACTCGTCTGGGAGCTAACAGAATTGAAGGTGACGATTGATGTGGTTCCACTGTACGTACCATTACATTAACCACAGAATGTTTTTTACCATCTGTTGTTTCGTCCACACATAACCACAGTTTTTTATCTTTCAACTTCGATTTAATTCTTTTTTCAACATGTTCACGAGCAGATGGCACAATTCTTTGTAACGATGCCCGACTTGGTAATTTGCAGTCCGAATATTTATTCCAAAAGAAGACATATGCTTCCTTGTCTAGTAAATTGAACGGTAGATTACATGGAATAAAGGTAACACATAAATTAAATTTAAATTTGTCATAGTGTCGAGTGCAATTTTTTTTTTAAGAATGCTCTTTACTATTTACGTGACGTAAGGACAAGGAAAAACTGGCTCAAAGAAGTGAAAGCTGATATAAGGGAGATAGGTGTAAATAATTGGGAGGAAAAAGCAAAGAACCGAAAAAAGTGGAAGCAAATAGTAAAGAAGAAGGTCTGTAGCGCTGACTTATATACATATATATATACATATTTGAATGAAATTTTGGTTAACACCATTTTAGGATCTTTTGAATTCTGTGGCGTTAGATTTTTAATAAAAAATCGCTAATAAAATTTTGCTATTTTCGACTTCGAAATTTTGTGTGGAAGTAGACTTTTTGATCCACTATGTATTAAAAAAAATTGGTTTCATTTTAATGTAAAATATAGGTTTTGCAGGGGTGTATCCGTTTGAAACGGGTCACGCTGTGTATACCATGATTACGTAAAGAAGAAGTGATTCTCTCACGTTGGCGTGCCGATGCTGGTTCAGTCATGGTATGGGGAGCTATTTCCTATAACGGACCTGTTGATTTAGTAATAGTGAAGAGCAGGCAGAATTCAGAAAAGTGCATCCAGCTTCCAGAACAGGTGTAAGATAAATTCTCCAACGTTATGGCATCGTATTTTTCAAAACGCTGGTAAATATGTTTTTTCCAGGGTTTCTCGAATATGAAAACCGTTAACAATATTCTTCAACAGCAGCTGTAGCATTCCCATTGCTAAAACCATAAACAAACACAATATTTGCATATTCTAAATTTAAATAAGTGTGGCATTTTCTAACAAAATAATGCACAAACTCGAAAATAAACGTTAAATCACTGTCACAGTACACTGACACGGGCACGTATCAGAACAACAAAATTATTGGAGTGATTTTGAATCTGGAAAGGATTGACTCAGGTAGCTGGTACGTCATATGTGATAAGAAGTGAAAAAAACTTTTAATGTCGAACGTACAAATGGAAATCGGATAAGAACATATGAGCTTTTCACGTGTACAATACACTCCTAAAGTTTGATCCGATTCTCCCGACTCACCCGGTATATAAATCCCTTTTTCATCTGCTTGGGGGGTTCCAATATTCATGTATGACTTGCGATAAATCCAACCTTTCTGCCGGTTGGTTCCTTTCTCGTCGATCCGCATCCCACATCTGATATCCTCCGAAGGGTCTCGCATATCGAATCCACCATACCTTTATTACCTTCACAACCTAATATATAAGTTGAAGAAGTACAAAAAGAAAGGGTTAGCAGGTTAGGGGTGGATCATGCGACCTTGAATCCGGTCGTTAAATGAGCCTGGGAAAGGGTGCAGCGAATCTCCCGCCGCCCCCTTATGCATCAGCTCTTTGCCTTCAATGCTCTGCAGCCTTTCACCCCCTTCCACCCTCTTGTCTCTGCGCGCCATTTCGTGGATGTATGCGTGTTTTTTCCGTGCGTAAAAAAACGCCGACACGGATTTTTACCCTTTTCTTATTCGTTTCGAGGCACTTGTCTCGCAGTCAGGGTCAAATCTCCGGGTCTGCCAGACGCGTCCCGTCTTACCCCGTACCTACCCTCTTTTGCATTCCGCATTGTAAATGCGATATCTGCCGTAACGCAGACGAAATTTTTCAGCTCGCAGTATTATGTCTGGCTGAGTTTAAGGGTTGATTCAGATGGTACTGTTGGGTTTTAATTGCTTGATTGATAATCAGCGTTTTATATACTTTTAATCATGAGATTCAACAAAAATTTGCATGTATTGTTATATGTTTCCGAGGTTCAAGTTATCATGGAGTTCACAATAGAACAATTGGATTTTGTCAAAATAGGCCGATCATTGAGAAAAATCCGATAACGGCATAAATTTTGATTTTGAACAACTTTTCTTGATCATATTTTGGCGTATTATGAACGGAAAAGGTACTCTACCTGAAACGAAAATCGAAAACAAACTAAAAATAAATTTCAGACCAAGCAGGACTTATTTCCCAAACATTAATTTCCAACTCAACATTTTTTTGTCACAGTAGTATTATCAAGAAAAGTTGATCCGAATGAAAAGTTATGGCGTTATGGGAATTTTCTGAATGATCGGCACACTTTGATAAAATCCAATTGTCTTATCGTGAACTCCATCATGATTATCAAAGTAAACCGATCATTCTGCAAATTTGCATAACTCCATAACTTTTCATTTTAAGCAATTTTTCTTAGTAACATATTGACGTACTGCGAACGAAAACAGTACTTTACATGAAACGAAATTGACAAATAACAATAACGATTTTTTAACAATAACAATTTATTTCCAACGACTTACAAAAGTATAGGAAATGGTCCAAAGACACACACAATACAAACACAAATACAACAGTAATAACACTAAAAAAATATATTAAGTAAGCCTACAATTACAAAGGTAATAATAAAAGGTAATTGGGCGGAGCGCTTACATGTTAAAGCATCAACAGAATTAGATATAATTAAAATCAAGTAACATTACTTGTCAAAAACTCTTGTATCGAATAAAAGCCGTTGGTACGCAACATATTTAGATAAATTGAACTTCTACCAGTGTGAAGGAAGCTTGTTGTAGATCTTAATAGCTAGAATTTCGGGCGACTGCTGATACATAGTCAACCTGGATTTTGGAGTGAAGAGATCCTCCCCGAATCTAGTCTGATAGTCGTGAAAATCTCGATGTGATCTATAATTCTGCCTATTTATATGAACAGACATCGCTAATTCTTGAATGAATATACAAGGTAATGTCAGGATATCATAGCTAACAAAAGAATTCCTACAAGAATCTGTAGGTTTAATCCCAGCAATACAACGGCTTATAAAAATATTATTTGCCAATGTTGAATTTCCCCAAAAGCTAATACCATAGGTCAGTCTACTTGCTATATACGCGTGATAAATGCTTAGCAGCCGTTGAGTTGTTAGAATATTCTTCAGGCTTCGAAAGAGGTAGCAAAGAGAATTAATCTTTGACAGAAGGTTTTTGCAATGAACTTTCCAATTAAGTATCTCGTCAAACCATACACCTAAAACTTTATATTGACTTGCCCTTGCTAATTGTTCATCGTTTAGCTTTAAGTCTAAGTAAAATTCGTGAGTTGGATGTAACTGATAAGGGTGAAATCTAATATACGCGCTCTTAGAGTTGTTGACAACGAGTTGGTTATCTATAAACCAGTTGTAAATCCTATCCAACATAGAGTTGCATTTAATTGATAGGTTATGGTTGTTCTTATCAGATGCCACCAAGGCAATATCATCAGCGTAAAGAGTGATAAAGTTATCTGCTATGTTAAGAGGAAGATCGTTGATAAAAAGTAGAAAAAGAACAGGACCTAATATTGAGCCTTGGGGAACACCGATATTAGTGGTAAGTTTGCTAGAGGTGCTATGGTTTGTAACTCTGCTACTGCTACAGTTGGAAATGCTAACATATTGTTTTCTATTCTTCAAAAATGATTCTATCCACTGCATAGCGAGACCCCTAATACCGTAGACAGCTAAAATGCTGTGATTAACACAATCAAAAGCCTTACTTAAGTCCAAATAAATTGCTACAGGGTAGGTACCATTTTCAATAGAAGTGATAATGCTCTTACATAAAGCGTGAAGCGCTGTTGAAGTTGAGTATCCTTTTCTAAAGCCATGTTGGTTAACATTTAAAATATTATACCGAAATAGTGGATTTTATCAAAGTAGGCCGAAAAATGTATCACACCATAATTTTTCATTCTGGACAATTATTCTAAGTAATACTTCGGCATACTGCGAACGGAAAAGGTACTTACATGAAACGAAAATAGTTTTTCCTCATCTGTAAAGGCTTGCTTGATTTTAAAAAATCGAAAACACACTAGAAATAAGTTTCAGACCAAGCAGGACTTATTTTTCAAATATTAAATTCCAACTCAAAGATATTTTGTTCATTATACCTATTGTCAACTCCATCTGTAAACACACTGTATATTACATAGAGTTTAAAATTATGCATATATTATATGCATATTCAATGTCCTCGATAGGATAGTTTTCCTATAAAGTTTCTTTTGAACGACACTCTAAATTCAGCGTTAGATTGCTTCAAACCCCTTTTACGAAGCTAGTGTCTCGAAATAATTCAAGCTAATGATTTTCTCTTCGCCTACTGGTGGTACAATCAATTGACGTCATCGACAATATCAATATATTTACTACACAATTATCTTATTCCTGTAGATTCGTTAATAATTCAAACGCAGGTAATTATTTATACAAGAAATACCTATATGCATGTATATGTGTCTATAGCTTGCGTATCTATACCCAATAGCCCTAGGGCGACACCTTACTCCAAGTACCATAAGCTATAATTAGACATATAAAGTGCTATACACGATATAGAGATTAACACATTACCGCAATATTTAGTGTAATACGGCTACGTTTTTGACTTATTTACGACCGGTTCGGAGATATTTGTATTTGTATTTTAGAGAAAAATATTTATATAAGATATGAGTTTCCTAAATTCTTGCCTTGTAACATACATGGATGAAACATAAAGTAAGTCTGTCAACTATATTTGTAACTGTGTGTAATTCGGCTAAATGCATATAAAAGGTTACTAGAATACATACTTTGATTACGACATGATGAGTGAAAGGTAACCCATAAATGGAAAAAAAATATTAGTAACTTTCGTTTCTAAATTGGCTAATTTTGAGTTTCATTTTTAAAAAGTATCGTTGCGAAATTTCGAAGGGAGTTAGATTAAAACTAAATACAACAGCAATATTACAACGTAAGAAAAGGAAAAAACCTATAATAAAAGCAGTTCATAATTTAGATATTTTTCTATTGAATAAGGTTTTGTGAAACAAAGATATGTTTCTTAAATGTAAACTTGTTATATTTTTTATGCAATTAGATGATTTATTAAAGAAAGTTGTATTGCACAGACCTCTCACTAGCAGTCAGTCTGTGTTGCGCACAGATAGGAAGGAATATATTGCAAAATTAAATATAATTATAATGCAGTGCTATTATTGGTTGTAAAACTGTTGGACAATAAACTGATATTATTATTATTATTATTACCCTTTTTAAAATCACAAGCAATGAGAATAATTTTCTGCATTATGTGCGGATATGCACAGCAAACGGATGATGGGAAGACCGTCGCAACATTTTAGGGCAGCAACATGTCTATTAACAGGACATGACTGTTGGAGAGGCGACTTGCATAAGATGGGGATCTACAAAGATGAACCTTTATGTAGACTTTGCGATGAGAAGGAGGAAACATCCCTTCATATTATTCAACGCAGATTCGCTTTGCGAAGCGCAATTGAACTACCAGTGGAGAAAGGTTTACTACATAGGCTCTTAAATCTGATCGAGGAAACCAACCTGTTCAAGTAAAACGAAACCGAAGCAGGGATAATACAATAGGCTACTAAGCCCCAGTGTTAGGGATGTAAAGACCAGCCCTGCTTTGGTAGGAAAATCAATCAATCAAATCAATCAATCAATGTGCGGATATGTAGTACTGTTTTAAACAAGGCAAGTGCAATTAATAATGTGGATATAAATAAAATACATTTCAAGGATTCTAAGTAAATAAATACTTTATTTTAAGAAAATGAAACTATTGATTTATGAACAATATCTAAACGCTTTCTTGAATCAAGAAAACTATTTACTATCCTTAAGAAAATATTGTTTTCTCTTATAACGGCCGTTTACTTGTACTAAGAATCCCTTTCTGCAAGATTTTCTTGAATAAACTTAACAAATGTCTTAAACAAAGAAATACAATTATTTCATTACAAGTATATACAACGCTAAGAAAATATTTCTTTTGATTTAAAACAGTTTTTGTATTGTGGATAATTGAAACAGTAATTGACTTCAATTGAGGCGGTTAGTCTTGACACAAGTAAACGTTTCTTTGTGTGTGTAGAGGAAAGAATGCCAAATTGTTGTTTATAAATTAGGACACCGAATAACTAAAAAACTATATTCCCATAACAATCATAAAGATTCAAAAAGAAACTATAAAGATGTACTACTTATACGCTTTTACCACAAAGGACGTTGTTTATTTACTTCTAATTTCACAAAAGCTCTGCGGAAGTTTTGACGGAAAAGATCCGGATACTGTCTGCAGTGCAACAGGTGCCTCACAATACCCACCCCTCCTGTCTCACTGACACACTTTGGGGTTGATTCTGAGAATAATGACAGCGTACAGCCGCCACAGGTACGTAACCATCAGGTTCTTTTTGTGTTTAGGATTACATGGTAATTATACACGAATTATATTTTACGTAAGATCTTACGTTCTGTGATTTTAGAGTAAAATCGAATTAGTTCTGAGGTCCTCCTTTAAGAAGACAAATTCTTGATTTAACTAATTAATTGCAATGTGTCTTTAATTTTGTTTGAAAAATGTTGTTCATAATTGTAAGCACTATGTTGCTTTTGGTATAATTATTTGTATTTTACATACAAAAAGTATGTGTATGATAATTCAGCAATATTCGAAAATTGATGGTTTACAATGTATTTAGCTTTTACGTAAATGAATAAATTTTAATTGCTAATGCATTTACTTTTTTGTCCTGTATTGTATATAATACATAAATTCTAAACGCTACATTTGAAATAAAGTTGTGTATAATGCAAGTCATGATAGATTAATTCCGTTACAAGGCAAACTTTTAATAAATAGGCTTTATAATTACAATAAATGCATAATCAAAATCTGACCGACTGAATAAAGTCTCGCAGAAAATCATAGGTTATATTATGTCATCTGCCATTTTTGCGTCAATGTCAATGAAGTTCTTACGTCATTTAAGCTCCATAATAACTCCAAAATAGAAAGAATTTTTTTTTTAAATACAATTTTAGCTAAATTTAGTATATTATAATAGTTTCCAAATTGTGGAAAGCTGTTAATATCAAATAATCCGTCATTTCGAGTCGAAAACACGTTCTTTAATTTAATACGAAGAATTTACACACACACACACACACACACACACACACACACACACACACATACAAACAAGCTAAAAAATCTCGCAACATCACGCTCGTGTTTTTATAGTCCAGGTCACAATCGTTCGCACCCCCGACCGTCTCCAACCCCTCACCCGTCTGCCGCGACGATGGCCAACTGCAACCAGGAATGGGGTAAATCTGAAAAGCGCCGAATTCCGAACGTTACGCACACACGCACAAAAAACTGCCAGACGAAAACCCTCTCGACCCCTCGCGGACCGTTCACCCCTTGCCATCGAACGTACGTCTCCCGAACTACCCTCTTTTGTCGTTGAATAACCTCTCTCCGTCTTCTACTTCCCTAATTTGTGTTCCTCTGACAGGTACTTTTTTTACCCCTGTTCTTCTAGCTTTGTCCTTATGTATAGAGTTGCGTTTATCGGCGCATATACACACCTGACACTTTTACTTTTATTTACCTCAGAGATTCTATGGTACTTTATTATTTTGGTGTTTTGATTCGTTTTTGTTTTGAGTTTGAAAAGGAAAAAAGTTTGAATATTTACTTGAGATAAATTTGGAAAAGAAATTCAATTTCAATTAATGAATTAAAGACATAAACATGGAACGCTTTACTTAAACGTTTCATAAATGTAACTTTATTTTTTGCTGAACGAGGATTAGCTTTGGAAGTAGCCATTTCTTCGTCTTCATTCAATAATCATCACTCCCCATCAGCCGGTGACTCGACTCTACAGCCCTACTCCACGATTGTTTCGCCAATTGTTTGATATTTTCGATTAAAGGTGACATATGTCGGTTTCTCACATCCCATTAACAATATCTGACTTTGCAGTGCCTCTAAAATTGTATATTGGTGATCGGAAACCGAGCACCAAGTTAGCGCACCATACGTGATCAATGGCCTGATTGTTTAAGTATACAACAGAAGTTTATTTCTAGTGGTCATTTTGCTGCTACCCCCCCATAACCGTGTTAGGGGAATAGGAATATCTTGCGATGGTGACTTTCCAGCGCGTCTCGTTGATGTGGGCTGCCCAGGTCATCCATTTATCTAAAAGTTAGTCAGATGTTTCATTTTCTTCACCTACAGAAGACGTGTACCATCTACTGAGACTTTGAGTGGTGCATTACTTGTATTGCATGTAAATCTAATAGCCTCACCTTTGCTCGTGTTAATAGTGAGCTTCCACACCTTTATCCAAGCTGCTTGGAATTTAAATGTCAGGTGTTTCACTTCGCATAGACGGTCACGTCATTAGCGTAGGTCGGAAATTGTTTCCCAGGATGTCGTGAGTGAAGAGAAGATAGAACTCCGGAACCAGCAAGGATCCTTGTGGGACTCCTGTACGTATAGGCCTTACGGATGACCTGCCCTGTCCGATTGATTTCTAAATTGAATTAGAAAGTTTAATATATGCCTTAGCTCTCAGATAGGCACGTGAGGTGTCAACGGTCTCACCAAATTTTTAAGTAATGGTATCTTCTTTATGAAACCTAATATACACTTGTGACTTATGGTAACCTTGTTTTGGAATTTTGTGACGTGTCAAATTCTAGTTTGTAATCATAATAGAATTTCTTACTATCAAGGGTTGCTTTATGTTTACAATAGATGTCGCCACCCTATTTTTTCTAATACGCTTCAAAATTTATAATTTCTATTATTGACATATTTAATGTTTGGTTTATTTTGGTAATTTCAATTTCAAAAGGTTGGTTGTTGAACAATTTTGACCGTGTCTTTCTTTCTCTTTATTCTTTTGTTTTGGTTCCTTTTTTTTGTTACTAAATTTACCTATGTTCATTGCAATAGAATGCAGGATGTTCGTTGATTGGTAATTAACCCCGCTCTTTTTTTGGTGTCGATCATCGACTAAGAAGGTACGCTTGCGAAAATCTGTTGTGACGGTTAGTTTCTACGCAAAGTAGAACTTAAAAGATTTTCATAGTTACCATAACTAAGTACTGTGAGTGGTTCTAATTCGTTTTTTTTTTGAACCATCACTGATATTGTCGGATATATTTCCAACCGAGGGTTTTTGTTAAGCCCATTTGCCGAAATCCACTGAAGGGTAGAACTTTTGTTGAGTGGATATGTCCACATGTTCTATTTAGCCCGGGGACAAGACTAGCGCCGATTTACCGCCGTTCGACCACGACAGCATAGTAAACTCCAGCATGGCCCAGATAAGTTAACGTTTTTTTGTATGTTTCGGTTCACAACCATTTGTTTTTTTAATTTCGTCTAAATTCTAACTTGTTTATTTATTCCCTTTAACTTTATTTTAAGCAATTTCATTAACGTATGGATATACTTTAAGTAGGTAACCTATGCGGGTTCTAGACCATTTTCAAGGCCATTCGCGGTCGCGCTTTTAATCGAGCTTTTAATACGCGGGTAATTTCGCGGAATCGAAGTTTGATTAGCGGCTCGCGCCTTTAATCCGCGGGTAATTTCGCGGAATCGACGTTTGATTAGCGGCTCGCGCTTTTAATCCGCCGGTGATTTCGCGGAATCGACGTTTGATTAGCGGCTCGCGCTTTTAATCCGCGGGTAGTTTCGTGGAATCGAAGCCAATGGCACTTTTGATTAGCGGCTCGCGCTCTTAATCCGCGAATAATTTCCAATCTATACTTGTTTTTTTTTTTATTTTACGCAAGTTACTTTAGCATACATTTTGTTTTTTTAATTTATACATTTTATGTGAGTAACCTGAATGAGTTGCGTTTATATGTATGATCGATGTTAAATCGAATGTAGTAGCCACCAACGTCGATCCCTTAGTTGAGTTAATCTTGTAACAGTTTAATTAACGATTATTATTCATTTCCTTTTTTCAATTAATGGAAATAAATTAAAGAAGTTATAATAACTACTCTTTTCCTACCCCACCTCTCCTGAGAATAAAAAAAAAAACTGGTGGCATCTAATTATTCCACTCGGGCAATTATATGATTCAACTAAGGGTTAAATGCAATTCCTGAGTTATATCAGAGTTGCCTATAAATTCACAAAAATTATTTTCAAAATGTTTCACTGAAAAATAAATTTAAGGAATTCTGTTTTATTTATTAGCTATCAAAACTTATTTTCCCGATACTTATACAAACTTAACAGCATGAAAACCAACATGGCAAGCAAAAAATATGGTTCTATCATAAATATAAGTCGCTGTCATCTTAAATATCTCGTTGTGAACGATGATTAATGCTCCTAAACCAGAAAAGATTCGACGCAATCCACATTTCCCACACAGGGGTCCGACGAAATCCGCAGGCTTTTTCATCCTTTCTCGAACGGATCGTCCGGCCAAAAACGCACGGATGCGCAGTCGAATAGAGTCAACCTGTCTGACAAAAGAATAATTATGCGGACCGCCATCAACATCACCACCCATAGGCCGAAAAGTACCGTTAGATTGATACGATTGACTTTTGCACAACGAACCTTAAAGTTGGCCGTGACCATCCAACCTCCCTCTCGCCAGGGCGTTTGCGTCTGCTTGCGAGTCGCAACCTTCAACGACAAGCATAGAAGAAAGGCGATTCACACGCACGCATCAGCCAGCTTTGGGTTGTGTATTGAAGCGGTATTGTATCAACGTATATCGGGGATGGAAAGATCTTTTATTCGCGGCTTTCATATAAATTTTTTTGTGTGTGTATAATTTTTATTTCGGAATCGCCGAGCACCTGCGAACGTTGCTGTCAGGTAGATAATACAAGTATGTATTTGTAGGTAGAGAGGAGATCAAGATATTGAGATAGGATTGGATGTGTAGGATAGGTTTATACGAAACCAAAATCAAAGCTTGGTAAATTCTTAATGAAACGGTTTGAGTTGCAGCTTTGATAAAAATATTTAATAAGAATAAAGTAAAAGAAAGAAAATAAAGAATTAATACATACAAGAAACATTTTTAATGGTTGATTTATTTGAACTCACAATGCTTGCCATAATGGACTTTATTTTTTTATAATGAGCTACTTGAAACCAGTCGATTATTTCCGCTATCTATCGTAATACCCGTTATAAGATGATTCTTCCATTTGCATGCACCACGTGGGACCGTTTTCTTGCTCATTCGTGCCGGTTCCCCGCCATCTCCGTTTTCGCCTCCGCCTTGCTAAGCGACACCATTGTAGCCCTTACATTTGTTTCGTTGTGCATCATAGTTGCGGCCAAATTATCTTGATTACATATCAAAATGATAATAATAATAATAATTGTTCTGTAAATACAATAGTATAGGATATGTCAGAATATAAATGAATCAGCTATAATGCATGTATATGAGAAACAAATTACATATTAACAACAAACAAACTATTCACATATTAAAAATTTGTCTGAAAGGAATCGTTGATTGTGTAGAAACTGTTCATGGTCAAATGTCCCTTTAATTTACTTTTGAACGTTTGTAAAGGCAGCTCCTTTATATCCGAAGGTTGGTTATATATTTTAATAATTTTATAATCCACACTATTCTGAATTGTAACAAATCTACAGTTGCATTTTTATTGATAGTATTTTAAACATTTCTCTATTTTGCGTAACATTCTCGATGACCATTACAGTTTTCGTACTCAGGAATTCTGTCCTATAATTTTTTATAGCTTTTAGAAGGATTTTAGCCAATTTCTGAAGCAAGAACTGATTTCCGATGTTCGATACTTTTGTAAAATAATCGGCAAGGAAAACAACGCCAAGCTTCCTTTCTTTTGATCTAAACAAGTCAGTCTCGAGGTACAATTTTGTTATTTTTTTAAAGGGCGCTTTAAAACATAAGTCGGGAATTGGTTGCCATCCTTATCACTTTGCAACATTTTCGGAAAATATTCTGGACGTCGAACTGCTTCTTCTATTTCATTGCAATTTAATTCTAATGTATCAACATTAAAATTAAATAATCGCTAGGAAATCTGTTTTGAAGTGGTAAAAGGCAAAGTATTGTTCTTAGAACTAAGTTTTTGTTCAAATAGTTCTTGTTCAATATTTTTAATGATGGAACCTTCTGGATTAATTGGTTATTTAATAGGTTTTGATGTTAATAAATTTTCATTTCTTTTGATGAACCTAGTTGTGAAATCTGAGATGTTATAGTAAAAGTTCTTCGACCTTTGCTATTTAATTTTTCTTTCTGTATTTTGTTGCTTCTTGTTTGAGCTCCAGACTTATTGTTGATATTGTTCCAGTTTTTTTACAAAAATAAATATACGAGGACTATAATGAAGATAATTTTTTTTTGTCAAATTTAATAAAATTTTAAAATTTAAACTCATAAAATTTAGTGTAAAAAGGGACGAGCACAACATACATTCATTATATGTCGTGTTCGTCCCTTTTTACATCAAATTTGTACATATTTAACATTATCTTTACAATAAATAATCCTCTTATTCCTAATGAAGTATATTTCACAAGTTTAAGTATTAATATTTTATGAAATTTGACAAAAATAAATTATCTGCATTATAGTAACTCCTGCCTGAGGATGAACTGAAATTGGCTCGAAACCGGTCGCATTGTATTATTAAGGAGTTATTGTGTGTGAGAATAAGGTCATCATTAACAACCTTTGTTAGTTGTGATGAATCACTCACGCAGAGTCGCCTTGGATTGTTCAAATTTTATTTGTAACTAATTGTTTGTCAAGTGCCAAATTCTGATTGTTTTACAATTTCAATGCAGTTTATTATGGGTTGGCATCCGTGCCCCTTTTGGATTACCCGGCCCTGGGAATTACTCCCGTCTACACCCGTCTGTGATTGTGCTTGGGAGTCGGAGCAGTTTTGGGCATTTTTGTTATCTTTGCTTCTACTTTTGGCGTGAACAGAATGTACACTAAACTCTTATTTCCATTTCCTTTCTGTTCTACTTTTGATTTCATACAGCATCAGCTGAAATAATATATGAAATCTCCAGCAAAATTACTGTTTTCTTCTTTTTTCTAAAAGAATAATAAAAGAAGAAAAAGGGAAATCATGGTAGAAATTTGGAGAATAAATGGTAAAGGCATGTGGGGACAACCAGAAGCTATTCTTCGGTGTAATTAAGAACATGAGACAGAAAAAGGTAGAGAGAATAACAAATATAAAGGATAAAGAAGGAAATGTATTGATGGAGGAAGATAAAATTATGGAAAGATGGAGAGAACACTACAAAGAGCTACTAGACGGGAATGATATAACAACCAAAAACCAACCTAGAGATATAATATCGGAACCAAAAATAAAATTAACGAATACAGAGGAAATAAAGACAGAAGAAGTAAAAGAGGCAATCAGGAAATTAAAATTAGGGCACCTGGACATGATAAGATTACAGCTGACATGATGAAAACACTGCCAAAGACAGCTGCCAGAAGAGCTAAAAAATATAATGAACATAGGGATTGGACGATAGGAATTGTAACGCCAATATATAAGAAGGGTGACACCAAAGACTGTCAGAACTACAGAGGCATAACATTAATCAGCACAGTATCAAAAATATATACTAGAATCTTAGAAAAAAGACTAAGAGGAAAACTTGATGGTACTTTAGAAGAAACGCAGTTCGGATTTCGACCAGGTAGAGGAGTAAACAAGGCGATATTTATAATGAGACAGTTGGAAAAGAAAGTAATAAGAGAAGATAAAGAAGGTCACTTGTGTTTTATGGACCTACAAAAGCCTTCTGACAGGGTGAAAAGAGAACACATATGGGAGACACTGAGAAAATGGGAAATACGAGAAATATTAATAAGGGGTATACAAAGTTTGTACAAAGAATTAAGAAATTATGTGAGAACAAGACAAGGCAGCTCTAACATGTTTGAAACAACCACGGGTCTTAGACAGGGATGCATTCTGAACCCTTTGCTTTTCTCACTGATTCTAGACGAAGACTAGAGAGGCAAAGAAAAAAAGAGTAAGACCATACGAGATAGGCTTTTGGAAAATGAAGAGGATAGAAATATTAGATTTATGCTATGCCGACGATATGGTTATCACTGCAAAAGACGAGAAAACACTAAACATGAACGTACGGGCCTACAAGAAAGCATTAGAGAAAATAAACATAACAATCAACAATGAAAAGACGAAGACTATGATAATAGGAAGGAACCAAAAACAACATGCAATGGAAATAGAAAAAGAAAAACTAGAACAGGTACAAAAATTTAAATATCTGGGATCAATATTGTCGGAAGACGGAAGGTTGGAAGAAGAGATAAAGGAGAGAAAGATAGCAGGAAGAAGACTGTTTAACAGCATTTAAAAATACTTTTCTGGGGAATAAAGAGATTCCAAAAAATATTAGAATTCAGTTATTTAAAAAGGAGACAAAAAAGAAAGATAACACCTACAGAAATGAGGTTTATTAGGAAAATAGAAGGTAAAACAAAAATTGAGAAAATCAGAAACATAACTCTCAGAGAAAATTGAAAGCTAAGACCCATAGTAGAAAAAATTGAGGAAGCACAACTGAGATGGTATGGACACGTAGAAAGGATGTCCGAGCAAAGGATGGTTAAACAAGTGTTTGAAAGCCAGGGTAAGCAAGAAAAGGACAGAAGGTCGCCCCAAGCGAACATGGTTGGAGGATATAAGAAGTGCAATCACCTAAAGAGGAGTACCGTGGGAGAGGGCAAGGCAAGCCACACAGGATAGAAAATCATGGAAGGAAATATGGAAAAGATCAACTTGGAAATCTCAGCTCCACACGCCTCACATCTGTAAAGAGGTAGAGAGGCACAAGGATTAAGTAATTAAGGAAGTCTTTTTTTCTAGGTTCTCAAGAAAAGTAGAAAATTTGCCATATAAAATTGTATTTATTAGTTTACCCATGGTACTTCCTCATTGTTACTTTAGACCACCAATATCCAATTTATGTTGTAAAGTATCATGTAATAGTTAATAATTTAGAATGAAGCATCTTTGTGCAGATTTTTCCACACCATATCCCATAGTATTTCTCAATTCGTAAAATCCATCATCTCGGCAAAAAAAGAGAGAAGAGTAGAAAATGATCGAAAAAAAAGAGGGCGACGTTCTAAATTACACAGAACCCGCTTGTTTATGAAGACGTCAGAACGTAAGAGAAGGCCGGGACGCAGACGATACGCAACCCTTTGAGAACGAGAATCCGTCTCTCGAAAAGCAAACACGTACAGCCGTTCCAGCAGCTTCCCTCTCGCGATCTCCGAACGAGAGAGATGGGGCGACTATTTAGTCTGTGCGTCGGGACCCTTGGACAGTTATCGGTTATTGGCCCCATCGGTGTATAATCGCAACAGTATATGTGAGTGCGTATGGATATACCGCACATTGACGAACTTAAGCGATAGCCTGCTACTATTCATGTACGTAGAAAACAAAATGCGTATACGTGCAGAAAAGAAAGAAAAGAAGGTCGGTTAGAAAGAGAGATCGCTTGTTTTTAAATAGTCGGGTGTAGTAGTAGTAGTGGTGGTATTGGCCAATCCACGTGTGTATCATAGATTATATGCATATTCTGAAGTGAGGACAGGACCGGCCTTCGATTTTGGCCAATTTGTAATCTTGGTAACATAGTCTACAGGGTGTTGTAACTTTATTGTTTCTAAAGATACGATTAACGACGGTTAAATTATAAAACAATTGAATTTTTTGCCGTGAATTCAAAATCTCGTATCAGAAAAACAATTAACTGTACCAGTTTACCGGGAATGACTCCAAATTAGGTTTTTTAAATGGAACACCTTGTATATTTTTACATTTTGGGAATTTACGGAATCTCATTCTACATCCGAATGCATCATTTTAGAAAACAAATATTTTCACTTATTTTTTTTAAAGAGCCGGTTAAAGGTTTCAGTGTAGTGGACCATGACAGCGATGTTTTTGTTTGAAGTGCACCATGACTGTAAAAAACGGAGTACAATGTGTCAAACATAGTTTAACGAGTAACTTATGCTGTGAATTTGTATGCACTAGTCGATTGTCATTTTGGTGCATCTATTTCCACATTAAAACAGCATGAATCGAGTGCCCTATAATGAAAAGGTGGATACGTTAGAAATATACTTTCGGTGCAATAAAAATGTAGGGGATGCTCGCAATTTGTATAGGCAACGTTTTCCCGAGAAGGAAGTTCCAGAAAGAACGTATTTTCGACTGGAAGCCAATGAAAATACATTTAAAAGACGGGGAAATCGCCAAGATAACGAAGAAAGAAATTAAGCTTACTTCGTATTTTGAAAAAAATAGGTAAAAGAATAAAACTTGACTTAGGTAGCCATGACTTTATATTTGGGTATAATTTTTAATGTTAAACAACTTTTTCAAGTAGCATTTTTCGATATTTTTAAGGGTACTCTACTCAGGACAAAAGACTTTTTCAGACGTATCTTGTATAATATTAGAAATTTTATATATTTTATTGGTATACCTATTTTTAATTTTAGGGGATGCACAAGCGTTTACCAAGAATGACTTTTTTTCTAAAAACCCATAATAAAGAAGTTTCCCATATGGTGCGTACTTTATAAGATTGTAGCCATCGAAGAATGTCTCCACACAAACCCAATCTCAGCAATTGTGCTGTAATCGTATAGATTGAATTCACTTGTATTTTATTGTCAATATTTACCAAAATATAGTGGGCATACGTGAGAAGATTCATCACGGTGGATCTACCAGGACAAAAACGTTAAATTTGAAAATAAAAGGTTAATAATTGGCCTTTTTAATTTTTGTACATTTGTAACATCTCAATATAATTTCCCCTTTATTCCTCCTGTTTTATTTTTGAAGCATAAAGTGGGACGGGTGTTTCCATCCCCAATTTTAAGGAGTAGCGAAAGTTAAATAGAAGGATTTTTTAATATCTGCAAAATGCATTTTTGTTAATTCACTGTGCTAGTTGCAAAATGAATCCAATTGTGCCAACAGTTTTTAAAAGTTAGCTCGCGTTTTCGAGCAATTTCAATTTAAAAATTTTAGCCCCAAAGAACCTTCTGGAGCATTCTGGAATTTTCTGGAAAATTTGATCAATGGCCGAAGAGCTTTCTGGAACCTTCGAAATCCTTCCATGGACTGTTCATGGACCATTCGTGAACCTTCTAGAAACTTCCATCCCCGCCACTTGGTTAAATGGGTATATAAGCAGCTATTTTAAGAGGCATGCAAACGGGTTATATCAAAAATATGTGCTGCATGTTCTTGCGGAATACCCGTTTTTCCGGCGACCAATATAACCAACGGAACTGACCTTTACGTGGGGAATTTAGATTGCGACAAAACAACATTATTGAGATTCCACTTGTGCCGATCGAAAAGGTTTTGTTACCAACGCTCCATATCAAACTAGGAATTGTTAAAAATTTCATAAAAGCATTGAACCCAGAATTGCGTCGTATTTTTCCACGGTTAAGTGGGATGAAAATAAAAGAAGGTAGATGTCTGAATCTGAATGTTGATCTATTGAAATTTCATTTTGTACTATATTAATTTGACAGGAATATTCAATGGACCGGACATTCGTCGTTTGATAAGGTTCAAACGATTTGAAAATGCACTTATTTACATGGAGCTTGTGGCATAGGATTGTGTGAAAGCGGCTATTGACTATGTTCTCAGAATTCATCGATCCGAAAATTGGCGTATACTAATTAAAGACATGCTCATTGGTTTTCACCGTTTAAATGTTCGAATGTCATTAAAAATTCATTTTTTACATTCCCATGTAGAAAAATTCGTTGAACAATCACCAAAAGAATCCAATGAGCATGGCGAGCGTTTTCATCAAGTGACGGCGAGGCTCGAACATTGGTACAGCAGCAAAAAGCTACATGTTCTTTTGGGTGACATTTGTTGGAATTTACAAGAAGAAGAAGACGATACAGAAGAATCAGGGCAATCAGAGAATGAAAAATTAAAGAAAAATGATTTTTTTGTAAAAAAATGATGAAAAATCGACTGAACCGATTCAATTTTTTTCAAATAGTTTCTATTCGATGTGTATTCGCCAATACGATGTCAAAATGATAAAATTTACTTTTTTCTGGGGTGTTTGGGCCTAAAATTTTCAAATTGAAATTGCTCGAAAACGCGAGCTAACTTTTAAAAATGGTTGACACCATTGGGTTCAGCGTACTCGAATTAGGTTTACCCCCCGGGTGCCCAGCTTGTTGCAAAAAAGTCTCCAATTCGAGCACAGTGTTTTTCTTTACATCTTTAAAAATAACAAAGATTGTGCTTGCAACAGAAAAATCTAGGAATTTCCATTGTAAAATAATTAAAGACGTTTCCTAAATCCGGTCCTGTCCGTAAACTCGGCACACGCACATTTACAATTTACTCCTATATGGTGACCTAAAACTGCTACTCGCAAATAATAATAATGCGTTTCGCAACATGGAATAGGTCATACACGTGGCGTACACGTCGACATTGTCGTTTCATTCGCTTCGGTCGTCCGTACGTATCTAATACGTGGACGAACGGACCTACCACGCTACGCCACCGACCGGTCGACCGTTTATACAATAACACCCCCGCAAATTCACGAAAAACACGCGGTCGTAAAATAGCCGTCGGGATCGGCCTAGCGGGTTAGCCGCGCGGCCCACCCGAAGAATATCGAATTTTCCTCGCCGTCTCCTCGGTACATACCTATGTATGAATGTTTCTACATACGTGGATCAAAAGGAAGTTCGGGTCTAAGGACCGCCTATGTACGATACGGATAATCTATTAAGCGAAACCTACGCGGAAATCGAACGATTGTAATTAGGGGGAATTTATTGGCCAATTGAAGTTTATGAGTTACATTAAATATGTATGCGTGCTAATGCGAAAAAGGGTATATTTTGAAGACTTGAGGCTTGGAATAAGAGGAATATACGGTGTTGTGAATATGGTAGAACTTTGGAGTAACAAAATCTATTAAAGTTCAATACATTTACAAAAAGCATAGAAAAAGAACATAATTTGTAGAACAATTAGTTATAAAGTAACATCATAAATCATAAACAGTGACGTAGCTACAGTAGTTGTAAAAAAGTTCAAACCCAAAATTATTTTTAATTTTAATCTTAATATTTGGTCCATTTTCCATGATTTTTCAGCTTTGATTTTAGAGAAATTCCTTTTCTTTTTGGTGATTTTCTCGTTTTCTTCACTGTAAAAAAATGCTCCTGCCGTTTCTTCAGATTCGTGTGGTCAATCGTGTTCTTTATTATACTCGTTTCTGAGATAGAAACTAACGGGTTTGGTGCCTTTCGAGATTATATCTTGCGAAGGATATGCTAGAGGATTTTTGGCTAGTTGCAAGACGATCAAATTGTGCATAAGACCAAATTCATTCGGCAACCTCACCAATGAATTTTGCTCCAACAATAGCTTTTCTAGGCAGGCATGGTTTGCAGCTGATTGTTTCGTAGATCCAACCAATTTAGTTTTGGTAATCTCTGGAAGATATTGAGTGCTATCGTTTCGAGTTCATTCCCTTCCAAGTATAACATTTGCAGATTGCACATGTCTAACACGATTTTAGGAAAATTCACCTAAAACAATTCACCTAAAACTGTTCACCTAAAGACAGCTCACCTATATAACAATTCACCGCAGATGTAATTCACCGAAAATTTATTAATTACATAATAAAGCCTGTTGGCGTTACCCAGAAGGCACCATGAGGAGGTCGGCCTTGTAGTTTTCCATAGGCGTACTTCTTTTTGAAGTAGTTGTTTTTTTTTTAATTTTTCTATTTTTTTTTTTGAATATCTGAATATCTGAAGTAGCAACCTTATTGCATATGGGGCATGCTACGCATAATTATTTGACGAGCTGAAGGCAGAAATTACGGAAAAACGGCTGCATTTGGAGGAAGATAAAGTTTTGGTCAAGACACCAAGACAACACATCGTTTTACATTTCAGTGATCGCCATGGCAAAAATTCTCGAATTGGGGTTCGAATTGATAGTCGTCGTAACTTCTGTCGACTTTTCGTTCACACTCTTATGGGACATACTCAAGGCTGTTATTGCACATTGACTGGAGACTATTCATTCCGGAGGGGTTTATATAGAGCTTGCTTCGGGCCAATGGAGCGGAAAAGTTGTGGATTAATGAAGCGTGGCGGTTGCTATGTGGTTTAATCGGTTGAGATTTCCACGTGTCTTCTTCTTTTATCCAAAGGACCATTTCCATACCTGAACCCAATTCGCTTCCTCAAGAACTGAACCACATCACCGAAACTCTGATCGGCAATAATTATTCTAAGAAAGATATTCAAACTACCATTAACCGATACACCAACCCTTCTCCACAGCAACTTCCCTCATCTAAGTCTAATTTCCGTAAGCAAGCGTATCTACTCTACATTCATGGTGTCACCGATCGCATCAGCAAGATTCTCTTCAGGAACAACATAAATACCATCTTCAAACCAAATTTCAAACTCTCAGGCTGCTTTCCCATCAAAGACCGTAATCATCTAGAAGCTCCTGCTTCCCCATGTTCGTGCGGTAGTGTGTACATCGGTGAAACAAAGCCATTGGTCAGCACTCGTGTTACAGAACACGAGCGTTGTACGCGGTTGTTGCATGTATCTGGGTCCACGTTGGCTAAGCATAGACTGAAAACTGGCCACTAAATCTAATTTAACTCTATCCGTATCTTATCTCGCAACCCTCACTATTATAATAAAAAATTCCTTGAATCAATAGAGATCTTCAAATATCTCAACAATTTAAATCACGAAGATGGTTATCCCTTATATTACACCAGGAAATCCATTGACCCGAAACAAGCCCTATATAAACCCTTTCAGAATAATTGGTTCCCAGTCAGTTTGCAGTAACAGCCCTGAAGATATCCTACAAGAGTGTAAACGAAACGTCGGCAGAAGCTACGACAACGACGCGGTTCCAACCCGGAAAACCAAGAGTATAGTGTTATTGACGACCGCGGAAGCTTATGTACCAGATATTTCATGACTTTTTGTTTGTGTTAGATTTCCTATACTATTTCCATTTTATTTTATTCTGTAGATTTTTTTTTTATGTACATAAAATTTAAACGGTGACAATGAGGCTATTAAAAATCGATCTGCTACTTTCTTCGCAATCAAATTCATAACAATTATCGTGTCATTGGCGAAAATGAAATATGTGCCGTGATTTTAGATCAACAGCGTTAGAAACTGCAGACGTGTGACGACGCACCTTAGTGAAAGTAGCGGAGATTTGTAAACAGTTTGGCAAGTGGTTTCATAAAAAAATTTCTCATTCGCATATCCAGCTTGTTTGTTAGAGAGAATATTCAAAATTATATAACAATTGTTGAATCTTTTTCTCTTATCGAGCATTTGTTAATTCCTTTTGCTAAAATTACAGAGTAGATGTAAGTATATAGTTTGGATACTCAGGATACTGGTAAAAGACTATTTTTTATGGATTGAAAAATGTTCAGAAGTTTTTAATTTTATTGGATAGACAAACACTTTTCGCGAAATTGCTTCACTATATTTTTTTTTACTTCTTTAGTATGATAAATTTCCTAATTCATTTTAAAGGTATTGCCATTTTTAATAGTGGACAAATTATTTTTTACTTTATGAATTTCAGCATTTTTCTATCCTCTTCTCCTTCTTTCACTTGATTAAGGCAGTGCCCGTTTAGTTCACTAATAAAGGTCTTCATGTTTGTCTTGGAGAGGACTCGGTGGATGATGAAATCCAACTTTGGGCCCATTGCTTTGGTGGTTTACCCGGTGGTCGTTTTCTTTTCGGTTTCTCGTCTCTTGCGATTTTGGGTAATTTTTACAATTTACTCTCACTATATAGGCATTCCATTCTTTCCTTCTGGTTTTTAGGAACTCTTTAATATCCTGTGTCTTACATAAATTTCGTATTTGGGAGTTAGGTATCCCAACTCGCTGTTCTCTGTTGTTCTCAAACTTTGTTTTGTCTTGGTCGTTTCGGATTTCGTTTTAGCAGCACATGTCAAGATTGGTCTCGTTTTGCATTGACATATTTGTTCTGCCATATGACGTCTCGCAAGCATACCAACGCACTGGTTTGCTTAGTCGCCTGGCCTTTCACTTCTGCTCGTATGTATGTCTCTTGCGCTGGATATATTTACGTCCAGGTATTTAAAGTTTATAATTATATAAAATGACTAGCCAACTGAAATAAACATGAATTCATGTTATAATTGTGCTATTCATCGTTTGTACAAAAATACTCTCGGTTTTTATGTATATACTTTGCAAAGGTGGTATGGCAAGTATCTTTTGTTCTATAAGCACCTGCTTACACGTTTGTTCTCTTCTCAGGTTACACAGCGTCCTAATAACTCGCTTTTGCAGAATGAAGATACGATTGGCTTTTGAGGAATCCCCCAAAATTGGATTCCATATACTGCTGCACAATGGAAGTTTGCAAAATATGTCATTCTTGCGGCGTTACAGGTACACGCAGGCAGACAATTTGCCGATATGATGGACCAATTCAACTTGCTGTCAATTTGAAGACCAAAAACCTTTGTGTTGCTGATAAGTTCTTTTTTGTTTAGGGAGAAATCGAGATGTTTGGTTTTATTTGAGTTAAATTTGAGTTTGTTGTCTGTAAACCACTTTTCCGCATCTTCCATAGTCCTGTCAGCATTCATTAGCACATCATTTCTTGTTCTACCGTTGACTACTAACGACGTGTCTGCATATAAACAGGTAGTATCTGCAGATACGTTTTTCTCTAAGTCATTCATGTAGATGATGAACATCGGGAATCCTAGTATAGATCCTTGGGCAACCCGGCGCTGTTGTACCATCGTCGCTGATTTATGCGTCTCTATTTCTACGTACACCAACACCAACAACACCAACCTTTCGCCGATACCGAACTTTTTTAGTTTCTGAGTCAGACTGCAGTGCTAAAGGACCTAGAGATATCAAGGAACACCGTTCTAACCGTCTCCTTACGTTCAAAAGCGACTTGTATTTTTTTCTCACATCCCCAAATGAGAACGTAATTGTTACATTGCTTAGAAAGAATTTTAGGAACCTGTGTCTCTTGAATTACTCTGAAGTCGATAATCAAATTGTTTATTAAAACATTAGGTACATTATTAAGTCTTACAAAAGAAAGAAATAATCGAAATCAAACTTACACCCAACTGATCAGTATACTGATTGTCAGATATATTCACTTTTATTTGATATGTAAAAAAAATAAATACATAAAAAAGCGATCAAAACACAAAACTGCTTTTGAAATAACAGATAGACAGAGCAAGAACACACCTGACATTGCATGATCAATTCTCAACTCTCTAATATTGCATTCTTTTAAAATTCCCATGTTTCATCTCCTCTTATATGATCCTAACCTAAATTACGAGTAGCAATAAAGTTATTCCAGAGCTTCGTACCATCAGGCCGCATAACCTTAAAGATTTCATGCACAACGTATACGCAGAATTTTTATCGTGGTAGCGAGAGCTTGAAAATAGAACTGTTTATTTTCAGAATCGTACTTACACATGCTTTGCTTTAAAAACTACGGTTTATTTTAAAATACAGTATTTAAAGTTTGTTTGAAATTCGGCGTACGTCTTGCGCTGCTGCAAGCTCTCTCTACGTGAGTTCAAGTTTAATATTATTGCACGACCGACGCCGGTTCTCCCAAAAATTTTACGTAAAAAATAATACACGCACATCAGATAATCTTGAAGAATACATTTTATCCTGTAGGGATTAATAGAGAAAACGTGCTGTATATAGAGTTTTTAATTTGGTCGTGTTGTTTTGTGGCTATTGAACTCCGTATTTGGGTTTAGATAGCTGACAAGAGACAAAGTACTTCTTTTCGTTTTTTGCATTATACAGGGTTAGTTCAAATTATCTATTTCGGAATAATATTTATTGAACATTTATGTAGCACGTGCAATAGAAGTTAATGCAGGATTTTCATGTTCCATGGTTACCAATATTATCGAAAGTAATATCTAATCTTCTGGTATGCAATTCTAGTAGAATAGCATAACCAGAAAGCTGTCAGATCATTCCTTTCAATTTTTTTTTGAATGTTTAATTTAGGAAATCACTACGAACATGGTACGTAAAATATGAGGTCTTCTTGTTGGAAACAAATCATTTTGTGTAGGTATGATAATGAATGCGATCAAATTTTCAATATCATCATCATTAGATGTTCACAATTTCCGTTAACGTCTGAAAGCATTCTACATTGTCACACTTTTTTATTAAAGCTTAGACAACCAAGTCATAATGGTATGATCGTATTCTAACATTCCTGCTTTCACACATCCATGACACAATCATATGTCGTTTAGGGAAATTGCATATTGCCTTAATCGGAACCATTCCACCATGATGTGGTGTTATCAGTCATGGATTAGGAGGACTAGGAAAGTCGCCGAAGAGGAACCGGGGACGTATAAACAATATCAACAATATAGCTTCGATATATACAACCATTCTTCATAAGTATTTAGGGTAATGTTTAAAGCTGGCCACGAGTGGTACCGCGCAGTAGCGTAGAGTCGACCAGGCCTCGCGTTCCACTAGAGTTATTCTGCTAATAGAGATGTTTGCTGCCGCAAATAATTTCGCTCATCTTTTAAATAAAAATTAAATAACACGTGCTCAAACACTTACCATTTTAAGAGTCCTCCGTGAAATCACAAAGTGAATAATGCCGGTTAAATATCTGCGACATTAGATATGTTTCAACTGTTGTTTCGGCAAAACTAGTACGGCATGAGGAAAAAATGCGTTTATATGCAGAGAATGAACGTTCTACATCTAGTGACGTAATGTTTGCGTAAGTAAAATAATCTTTCAAATAACTTAACGATTCTGTTGACGCATCTTCACAAATGTGTCTTAATGTGCCAAAATCAGAATTTTTCTCAAAAACACTTTCAAATTTTTCTAGAACAGAAACATTTTTTACGTCTTCAATCGCGCATAGCTGTGCGTGAACATGTTGCACTATTTGTAGAGATTCTTCTAACGGCATCGCAGGATTTTGTAATTTTTCTGTTGCATCTGCTAGCCCGAAGTAATTGTCGTGAATGATTTTTAAATCCATTTTAACCTGATTATCTTGAAATTTCGACTGGCTTTTCTGGATAGCGGCAGCTTCCTTTGTATCGAATTGTAAAACCACGTTCTTAATATTGTCAAAATATTTATGATAATAAAACGCGGCCTGCAACCATGTTCCCCAACGAGTTAGAATAGGTTCTGGTGGCTCTGGTATACGGGGGCACAGTCTGTGAAATTCGCGAATACGTTTCGGTGATTTAACATACTGCTTTGGTATGCGCTATTAAAGCGTCTACCTCAGGATAACATTTTCTGATACTATCCGCCACATGATTGAGAGCATGAATTTTACACGTAATGTGTAACAAATTAGCAGAATGCTTTTTAAGAGACCGGCCTACAGAAAGCATGTTTGCAGCACCATCACTCACTAACATCAAGAGTTGGTTTGTTGAAAGTTCAAACTTGTCCAATGTATTTAACACTAACTTTGAAATTACTTCGGCAGTACACTGTTGTATTCGTTTGGAGACTAATAGAATTGAAGGTGCCGATTGATGAGGTTCCAATTTGTGTGCCATTACATTAAGAACAGAATGTTTCTTCCGATCTGTTGTTTCGTCGACACATAACCACAATTTTTGATCTTTCAACTCCGATTTTATTTTTTGTTCAATATGTTCGCGCGCAGATGGCACAATTCTTGGTAATTTGCACTCCGAATAGTTATTCCAAAAGCAGATAAATGGTTCCTTGTCTAGTAAATTAAACGGTATATTACATGCGATAAACGTAACGCATAAATTAAATATAAATTTTTCATTGTCTCGTGCGCAATTTCTTTTTGAGACATGCTTTTCACTATTTACGTGTCGTAGACAATGTTGTCTGGACCAACACATTAACGGGATTTTACAGATTACACATTTAATTTTAGCACCTTCATATATTAGGTCTGGAATTTCTGCAATAAATTTTCGAAGTTTGTCCGACCGCGGTCGTTTTGCTGACGAAATCATAATTTTTCTAGGACAGATAAACAATTGCGCAAATGACCGGCAGCGAAAATGTCTGTACTGCTCCGCAGACGAAGTAATACTATCGTTCCTCTCGGTCCGAACTGATTCTACGCCGATGCGCGGTACCGCTCGTGGCCAGCGTTAGTTCAGTCATGAATTAGGAGGACTAGGAAAGTTGCCGAAGAGGAACCGGTGACGTATAAACAATATCAACAATATAGCTTCGATATATACAACCATTCTTCATAAGTATTTAGGGTCGTGTTGTATGCGTTAGTGTGTAAGTGATACTGATACTGTTTACGGATCATTTCAGATATATTCCTTTTGTTAAATAGGCGTAATAAATTCTTTGTAAGATGGTAAAATCTTCAGGTTTAACCATACTGCCAGTATAAACAAAAGAAAGTTGGTCACTACAAAATTGACATATGCCGAAACTTAGAAGAAGATTCCGTTGTTAATGATGTCGATTCTGAAGACCTATCAAATCTCAAAAATAATAATAATATCCATTTAAAATTATAGTGAGCAAGTTTATGTATTTCTACAATCATAGAAAAGGAACAGTACCAGGTTCCCTTTCTATGACTGTAGAAATACATAAACTTGCTCACCTTTAACAACTCTCTCAAGAATCTCTCCGATACTTTGACAGATGTCGACTAAAGAATAGTATTCACAGTCGGTAATACAGATTTCGACACAAAGCGCCATCTGTCTTCAAACACGGATACTTCTCTTATCATCCTCGTTATTATCTAAAAGTAGCATAAAGCTTCATTTATGATTTTGGTATTTAAGAAGGTATACTTATGTTAATGCTACTAACGCTTAAAAACTTAGAAGAATGTATCCTTGTTAGTGTCGTGTCCAATAGCGCCAGGGATTTTATAGGTAAATACAAAATTTAAATTATAAGATCAAACTAAATAAAATTTCGGGCCATTTCCTCAAAATAAAGCATATTTTGACCAAATAAGGAAATTCTAATGTATAGACATACACATGTGTAAGTTTATCAAGATAGTAAAGTAAATGCTTAATTTAATCTTCTATTTCCAAAGAAAAACCGCACAAAAATCAAACATCCAAGAAGAGGAAAAATAACAATGTTATAACTGTGGTTAATTAAACATGCAGCTTCTATATAATTAGAAATGTAGAAAGTTGGCGATAACATTGAACAATTCGATATTAGCATTGTACGATTTCGGTTATGTGCGAGCTTCTAATTCCGGTTACGAGCCGAATAACTTTGCGAAGTTCAACGTACCCGACGCACGCTTCTATTTTTAAAATTTATCGCGGTGTAGCTTACGCCTAGTATCATATCCTACTTCGCAAACTGTCAAGCTAAAAGCGCGTAATTTTTCAAACGAAATGAGTAAGTGAATAAAAAAGGTTCCATCGAAACGGGTTATGTAAACATTTTCGAACAGGTGATTCATTTGTTTGTGGTAATTTCTACGGTTATTATCTTAAATTCTAATAACTCCACATACACGAAATTAATGAAAATTAAACTAACCTGGATGTCTAAGACGATGTTATATAAACTTTATGTTTATATGGGGCTCACGGGGAACTTCCAATTCTCAAACTCCAACCTTTACTTCTCCCTAGAATTTTTTTACTATGATTTGAATATTACACACTTCGAAACTTGGAACACAGACAAAATACGAGTTACCTCGATGAAAGCTTGACCAAATGTAATCAAATTAATTGGCGTCCCTTCACTTCATTATTTTAATCGCGACAGCGATTGTTTTGTCCACAGCAAATTTTGATAATTCCTTTCCAAACATAATTTGATGCTGAATTTCCCATAAATAAATCTATTTATTAATCTGACGTAATGTAATGAATGCAGTGACGCGACTGGATGACTCAAATATGATATTCTGTGATCCTGAATTTCAATGGCAATTGTCCAATAATAAATTTCACTGACGTACTTGACAAAAACGTTACGGAAGATATTTAAATTATGAAATCATGCTCGAAATGCCTCTGAATTTACCCTGTTGTTTGTTGTAGGAACGTTTTTCATTGATTTTCAAGATTTACGAAATTGAGAAATTGTACAAAAGAGGAGTTTCGTCTCCATTACCCCATATTTATCGTTGCCTGGACTTAATTAAATTATTTAATGCCCCCACTCCCAAAGAGGATCGGGGAGGAATAGGGGCTTCTGAAAAAGAGCTAATATCCGCCAGAGGGAATTTCACATTGGCCGAGTGGCCTACTGAGTACACTATACGTGTTTTATGTGTATGGGGCACACTGCCAACAATTACATCAAATTAAAAACAGGGTTAAAAACAATAACAAAATATCACGAACAACAACGAATAAATAAATAATTGGCAGAACACATATGTATACATATATTCAAATGATTAGAAACTCCTTGATATCATAAAACTCTCATTCCAGAAGTATTGCCCTGACCTTAAATATAAGCTTCTATAGGCCCTCCTTAGGGGTCGATGACATTTCAAAGGGAGTCCCATTGGGGGTCAATAACTTACCACGAGAAACAAGAAACAGGTTGAATGTTTTTAAATGATGTGACTTAAGCAATTTTATGCTAAATATTTAAAGAAATGTACCGATACATCAACTTTTAGGCAATTATAATTTGTGATTTTGTTTCTGAAAACTTATTCGTATTTATAAATGTAAATTAAAAATGATAATAGTACAAAAAATAATAAAACGTAAATCTAATAATCCATTTTCTTCATATTTGTTTTTTTTTGTTAATATTCTTAGTATAATTAATATATTTAAGTTATTTATGTGCGACTATTTGTATTATGTATGGTATGCTGTATACTATAGAGCAAAATATAAGGGAGTCGTTGAAGAAAATGACTCTTGTAAAAGGTGTTGATGTAAGAAAAAGATTGGGAATCCCTGGTCTAGATGAATCCCATCAAGACTCTGGTTGCCAATAATGAGCTTAATAATATTTGAACTAGTGTCATATAGAAAGTGTACGGTGATAATAGATTTAAAGATTTGTCATTAGTAGTGTTGCTCAATTTGCGCCAACAGCCAGTGGCGGGCGCATAAAAGTTTACACAAAATAAATGGTCAAAAATAAAATATAATACGTGCTCAAACACTTATCGTCTTAAGAGTTTTCCGTGAAATCACAAAGTGAATAATGCCTGTTAAATATCTGCAACATTAGATATGTTTCCACAGTTGTTTCGGCAAACCGAGTGCGGCGTGAGGAAAAAGTGTGTTTATATGCAGAAAACGAACGTTCTACATTTAATGACGTTATATTTGCGTAATTAAAATAATCTTTGGAACAACTTAACGGTTCTGTTGACGCACCTTCACAAATTTGTCTTAATGTGCTAAAATCAGAATTTTTCTATAAAACACTTTCAAGAACACAAACATTTTTTGCGTCTTCTACCCCGCATAGCTGTGCGTGAACATGTTGCACTATTTGCAGAGATTCCACCAACAACACCAAAGGGTTTTGTAATTTTTCTATTGCCTCCACTAGTCCGAAGTAATTGTTCTGAATAGCTTTTAAATCCGTTTTAACCTGACTGAAATTTCGACTAGCTTTCTTTGACAGCTGCAGCTTCCTTTGGATCGAATTGTATAACCACGTTCTTAATATTCTCAAAATATTTATGATAATAAAACACGGCCTGTAATCATGTTCCCCAACGTGTAAGAATCTGTTGGCTCAGGCATACGGGGGCACAGTCTGTGAAATTTGCGAATACGTTTTGTGGATTTGACAAACGCTGCTTTTGCATGCGCGTCTACCTCAGGATACGTATGTATGTATGCGCTATTAAAGCGTCTACCTCAGAATAACATTTTCTAATACTATCTGTCACATGACGGAAAGCATGAGTTTTACACGTAATATGTAACACGTTAGCACAATGTTTTTTAAGAGACCGGCCTACAGAAAGCATGTTTGCGGCACCATTACTCATAAACATCAACAGTTGGTTTGTTGAAAGTTCAAACTTTTCCAATGTATTTAACACTAACTTTGTAATTACTTCGCCAGTACATTGTTGTACTCGTCCGGAAGCTAATGAAATTGAAGGTGACGATTGATGTGGTTCCATTGTACGTACCATTACATTAACCGCAGAATGCTTTTTACGATCTGCTGTTTCGTCCACACATCACCACAGTTTTTTATCTTTCAACTCCGATTAATTATTTTTTCAACATGTTCACGAGCAGATGGCACAATTCTTCGTAGCGATACCCGACTTGGTAATTTGCAGTCCGAATATTTATTCCAAAAGAAGACATATGCTTCCTTGTCTAGTAAATTAAACGGTAGATTACATGCAATAAAGGTAACACATAAATTAAATTTAAATTTGTCATAGTGTCGTGTGCAATTTTTTTTGAAGAATGCTGTTTACGTGACACATTGAATTTTAACGCCATCATAATTTAGGTCAGGCATTTCTGCTATAAATTCTGTAACTTACGCAGGCAACATTTTTAAAACAAACGTAGAACTACGAAATAGTATTTACGGCAGCGTACATGTATACACAACAGATCTGGTTGAGACTCGCAGTTACACTGAGGGTTGTATCGAACCCCCGCCGCTGCCCTTTGGCGCTAGTAACCAACTCTAGTCATTAGATCTCTTGATTTCTCATGTTTTTTTTTTTCAATTTTCTTTTTGCATGGAAACATGTGAATAAGTGAGTTACGCGATCGGTAGATATTTTCGGATATTGATTTATATTGAATGAAATCAGGAATATTTTAATTTTAGAAAAAAATTGGGTCATTTAAAAAAAATTAGAAATAATACAAAAATCACCTTAAAATCGCCTTAATTTTTAATAATCTCCCTATAATTAACAAATATTTAAACAAAGCAAAAGTAATATTAACATAAAATGTACAACCCACATTTGCACGTGTGAGACTTCATTGAACATTGTAAAAGTTAATTAATCGGCATAAATCTGGCTTTTTTATTCCTGACTTTAGAATCAGACACATAATTTGTATAAAATTTAATTCAATAAACACATTAGAATTATATTTTAACAATCAATAAGTACAAGCTATAGCGTGTTCTTTTGCTTTTTACACCTGGTCTTCTACAATCCAATGAGATCGATAACTACAATTTGATGGGTATATTAAATGTTATCGTTCATTCTGCGTACGTGAGTAATGCTGCTTGAATGTCTTGTTATCTTGTGGAAAAATATTGCAAAAAATTAGGTCAAACGTTATCCGGATCGGTGTTTATATAACGCTTGTACTTTAATGAAATAATATTTCTATATATTTATATTTACATCGAACGGCCAGCGTGGTAGAGCACGCTTTAGATAATAATTAAAAAAAGGTTGATAGCGTAATGTGACATGTGTACGTTCTAATTTTCTAACGTATCTATCGTATATTTCATAATATAACACATTATGCAGAATCTCCATTATCGCTATCGCAGCTTCTGTTTGCTTTTATAAAAGCTCTAGATTGTTAGGACGGATCAATCTGCCTTTTGTTGTTTGTGGACATCGTCTCAGCTTAAAATCCTAACAACATCCTATTCGAAGATCTTTTATCGCTTCGAAGAAAACAATCTTTCTTTATTAGATTCTTGTGCTACTGTTGAATCAGTCAATTATGTGTTTTTTTTTTGGGCAACGCTAATTAAATAGAATCGAAAAGATTAAGCGCTCTTCCGCATAACTTGTCAAACGATTTGTTTCTTAAGATTAGACCTTTGAATTAAATTGAACATGATATCTTTCTTATTATCGAATATGGAGATTGCTTTAAATTAGCCAAGTTGTGCAGTTTTAAGTGCTAAGATACAGCTGAGAAAAATTCCAAACAGATGATTGGAAAAATATTGAAAATCGTTATTTTCTTAAAAGCAAAATATCTTCATGAATATAAAAGAATATGAAAAAGGATAGTAGCAAAATTTTTCATTTCATCTAGATGCCATATTGGATTTTTATGTAGTTCTCTATTATTAGAAGACATAGAGCAACTGTTAAATGGGGAATGTTTTGCAGAATTTAATACTCGCAACAACTCTCATTCCAAGTAGTGGCTAAATAATACTGTGAAATAACGAAAAGTCATAAATGTAAAAGGTAAAGCAAGAGTTCAATATGACGACCATTCTGTTCAACACACTGTTGGCACATTATTCTAATAGAGTTACAAGCTCTACGAAGTGTGTTCTGCTGTGTTCTGCTCCTATTATCAGCACTATCAACAACCGTATCTACAAATTATCAAAATACCTTCCTAACCTTCTAAAACCTTACGCTGGACACAGCGACTCTTTCATCCAAAATTCCCAACATTCCGTCAAACAACTGATAGAGTTGACGGTAGGTCCTGGCGATTTATCCGTCAGCTTTGATGTTGAATCCTTATTCACCAAAGTTCCCATACCGGATACAGTGTCCATTATTAGAGAGTTCCTCATCTCCAATGACCAACCGGATGATTTAGCTGACTTACTTGAAGCTTGTCTTCCTTCTACCTACTTCTACTTTCCTGGTAAATACTACGAGCGAGTCTCTGGCACAGCTCTCCTGTCGTCGCCAACATCTTTGTGGAAGAATTCGAACAACAAACCCTATTATTTAACGACCTTAAGCCAAAGTATTGATACAGGTACGTTGATAACACCTTTGTCATATGGCCTCATGGACAATCCTTAGACAATTACCTATCGTTTCTGAATTTCCAACGTGGTTCCATACATTTCACCATGGAGATCGAATCGGACGGTTGCCTTCCTTTCTTAGATGTTATCGTACACCGGCATCCTAACGGTGCGTTGAGACATTCCGTTTACCGAAAACCCATGCACACGGATAGATATCTCAATGGCCTCTCACATTCACATCCAGTCCAAAAACGCTGTGTTACCAATTCTCTTATCCAAAAGGCCATTTCCATTTCTGAACCTAATTCGTTTCCACAAGAACTGAACCACATCATCAAAACTGATCCGCAATAATTATTCTAGGAAAGATATTCGAACTATCATTAACCGCTACACCAACCCTTCTTCACAGCAACTCCCCTCATTTAACCTTGATTTCCGTAAGCAAGCGTATCTACCTTACATTCAAGATGTCACCGATCGCATCAGCAAGATTCTCTTCAGAAACAACATAAATACCATCTTCAAACCCAATTTCAAACTCTCAGACTACTTTCCCATTAAAGATCGCAATCATCTGGAAGCCTCTGGTATCTACCAGATTCCATGTTCATGCGACAGTGTGTGCCTTGGTGAAACAAAGCGATCGGTCAGCACTCGTGTTACTGAGCACGAGCGTTGTACGTTATTGTTGCGTGTAACTGGGTCCTCGCTGGCTGAGCATAGTCTGGAAACTGGCCACCAAATCTAATTTAACTCTACCTGCATCTTGTCTCGCAACCCTCACTATTATAGCAGGAAAAATCGTGAATCTTTAGAGATCTTCAAACATCCCAACGATTTAAATCGCGAAGATGGCTACTTCTTACATCATAGTCCTAAGTCAGTATGCAGTAAGAGCCCTGAAGATGTCCCATAAGACTGTGAGCAAAACGTAGGCAGAAGTTACGACAACGACGCGGTTCCAACCCGGAAATCAAGAGTATAGTCTACGAAGTGAGTTTCCGTTGTTCTAAAATTTCCCGACTTTCCGGCGATTCCAAATTAAATACTTCATTGTTAGTGGTACCCCATAAACAGAAGTCAAAGGGGGTAAGGTCGGGTGATCTCGCAGGCCATTGCACTGGTTCTTTGTTTGAAAACACTCTCTCATTAAAGAGTTCTCTCAAAAAATGTTGCTTGTCGGAATAGAATCTTCAACTTCAGACCCCAGACTAAAACAAATCTTACTTAAAACAATAAAAAGTATATATTTTACATCAACAATTAGATAAAGATTATACATCGATTTTCCTAACTTTAGTTCATACAACCACTATATGACACGAAAAAGATTCTATTACGGTTCCTTTGCGGTCGAATAAAGGGACGAGATCTCAAGCAATTTTGAGAAAATTGCACGTCAACCTGTAAACCTCATAACGGTACTCGGACCCCTCTCGTCTAATGAATTGCGGTAATTTTTTTTACTCGAAGATGGATGACATGGCATTTGGGTGATAGCTGTGAGAAAGGGTTCGCATCTTTTCAACTCCTACCAGTTTGTGGCGGTCGCAGTTGTTCGTAATCGCTGGAATTTGCCGATATCTAAAGGGTCGCATTAATCTAGAGAAATCTTCCTGTTTTCTATTTCGAGGTTGTTTTTATTTAACCTGCAAAACGTTTTAGTAACCGATATACAGCATGTCCGAGATAAGAACTTGTTTTATGGGGATTTTAGGAATATGTAAGGGAGGTACCTATAACAGTAGGTTAATTGGGATATAAATCCTCAATTTAAAAAGTTTTTAAAAAGTCTTGATGACGCTCCAATTATTTTGAAAGGAAAAATTTTAAAAAGTAAGTGTCTGTCAAAGATCAGCAAAGGAGATTTCAGGATACTAGCGGGTTTATTGTCAGGAGGACAAGCTGAAGATCAAGTTTGTCGTCTATGCCAAGAAGATTTAGAGATAGCCGAACACATTCTATGCAATACCTCAGTAAATCATTTTTAACATCTCCTACATTAAAGAAAGACGATCCTAGGGTACTACTAAGGTTTATTGACAGCCTTTTTTTGTTATTATTTTAACACAGATTAAAAGCGCTGTTGCAATAGATCTGTTCAAGTGGCATCAATGCCATGTTCCATTTCAATAATAATAATAAGGATTATGGTATTGATACTATAATTATAATATGATCTCTAATAAAATCTCTGCGTTTAAAGTGGCAGTCTTGGTTGGGGAATCTGTGAAGACTAAAGGAAAGACACTATTTGCCATTTAACTCAGGGTCAATGTAATCCCGTGGCATTCTCAAATGCATGGTGTTTCTAGAGAATTTTTTAACAACTTGCAATACAATGCTGATCGGTCCAGTCCAGTCGAGCAATGTGTTTTCCATATTGGACTATTGAACTCATTCCTCTGTGTTTGCTCTTTGGAGGAAGATATCAACCACACACAACTCTTTGGATGCTTTTTCCTTATGAACTCATTACCCTTGTTGATGAAAGCATTAATTGAAGCTGGGTTTATAATTCCACACCACAATTTAAGTTTATTGGCGACCAATTCCTGAAGAGGGATCAGCTTCCAATCATTTTACAGTAATAGTTTTATTATCATTAATACATTGGCCTAGTAATTTGTTTTTGCTTATTGCACTGTATTCATGCGTGCTTATCACAGTAGTTTTGATTTATGCTTGCTTTGTAGTTATGCTCAAGAGTTACATAATTTTTGCAACAACTCTTTTTTACTAGGATACTTTTCATTTCAATTATATTTCAGGTATGGTTTTAGATATCTTCCCATTCTTTTCGGTGGAACGAAAACCAAATTTAGCCTTATACAAGAAGAAGAAAAACATAAAAATTGTAATTCCTATTAGCATGGGAGTCACATAGTGCTACTTTCAAGTTGGTTCCTTGTTAGCCTCAAATAATATTTCTACTTTATAACGCTCCTGTGTACTTCGCCATTAAAATTGAGCTTTTGAGCTGTGGTAAAATTGTGCTAAAGTCATACGTCGGAGTCATTGTTTTTTTTTCTTATTTTTCCGTTCGGTATCGGAAATGTCATTACCGATCAATACTCAACCCATACATGTTCATACGTACCTATGAACCTATAACATTTACACACGTTTACACACGCGCATCGTCCTAAATGACCATAGCAATGCCGATAAACCGCCGGACATTAAATATGTAAGGGTTTTATACAATTGTCGCGTAATGTTCACCGCGGCGGACCGCTTGGGGTGGGCCGTAATGGCTTTTAGACGATGCTTTATGGAAATAATTCATCATCCGGAGGTAAATTAAATTGCAAACGATATATACACGTAATATTACGGTCGGTTATTTCTTTTGGCGTAGTTAATTTAATGAAGAAATATTACGGTATATCCTAAGTCTTTTAAGGAAAAAAGTTCTTTGTCTTGGTTTAAGCAGTGTTTCCTGATCAAATTATCGGATCAATTTCTCAAAGAAACAAAAAAAAAATCTTCTATACAGGGAAGACAACAAGATTTTGCAATAGACAAAATTAAGCAGTTAGTAGCTCTTGGTTTGTATAGCAAGGATGTAGCTAAATACTGTCAGGTGTACACTTAATAACGAGTTAGGGATGTAAGGCGCAGCAACTTGTCTCCAGCTGGTGTTTGTAATACAAGTAATTCGAGTTGAAACAAATGTAAATGCAGAAGTTGGGATATCAATCCTCTGTGATAAACGCTAAAGTATTGGCACACTTCGCACCATAAAATTGTCAATGGCACATAAAACTCGTCGCAGTTGTTGTCTTTAATTGATTGAAATAGACGACTGTGTGATACAAAACCTCAACGACAACCCTGAAATACTAAAACTTCCTGACATAAATGACGATAACTTAACGAAGCATATTCAATATACGAAATAATGCTAGAAATACCTCCGAATTTATGCTGTTTGTTTTAGGAGAATTTTACATTAAATTTGAGGATTCACGAAATGAGGAGAATGAAAACAAGTTAATTCATCATTACCCTTCGTGTGTCGTTGGCTAGACTTAAATTAAGTTTGTAGTATCCCCACTCCAACGCCAGTCGGCCTGGGTGGAAATTGTGGCTACTAAACGGAACTAATAGCCGCCAGAGGGAATTTCATATGGAACGATTGACCATACCGAATACAATATATGTATCAGAATGACAGCTGCATTTGACAATTTAAATATTTAACAGTATATACACTTATAATCTTTAAAATGAAAAGCCTTTCATGTCTATCATTTCATATAATATATTAAATCTTACATTGATTTTTAATAAATCCTATGATTTTAAACCATATTTTTTCATAATAATTTATTTTGTCATATTTTCCATTTGATCTGTGTATAGACACACCGACTCTGTAACCTCATTATTTTTTTATGTAAAAAAGACACATCAATGTTGTTACTATTTATTTCTCTTCGATGTCTTACAGATGGTCTGATGATGACATTATGACGAAATCGATAGCTAAGTACTAAAATAAAACTTTACCTTCATCAATTTTATTGTTAGTTAGAAATTACTTCAACATTGATCTTTACAAACAGTTCTCCTTCTATTATAGTGAACAGTATCGCCAAGAAATATTGATGTACAGAATGGCAATAAATGTTACAAAAAATGTGCCATTGCTCCCACATTCCCCCCATTATATTGGTTACCTACGAAAAAATATATAATTTAATACTTTAAAATTATGTATTTTTTCTGCTATATAAATAGACCTTTTTTCATTCTCCTGGATTGTTTTATTTTTCTAGCCAACACTGTATACTTTATATTAGCTCTGTACTGTACGAATTCTAACAGTTACTAATCTGTCAGTACTCCAAAACTGAAAATACCCTAGAAAATGCAAACATGTGTGACATGCGGATATATAAAAATTTCGACAATCATTGCGTGGGTCGAGGCGGATTAAAGAAGGGGCGCGCTCGGAAACAACAACGCAAGTCGGGTGACAACCGTACGGCCGACGCGCGATACCCTTCCTTTTCTCCCTCTATTTCGCTCGCTCTTTCTAACCTACGCACTCGCATTACGCACACTACTAACACGCACACCCGACCTGATGCTTCAGCAAACCACGCAAGTAGAAAGCCCGGAAAAAAGAAAGCAAAACCGACGTCGCATAAACACGTGAATGCGACGGGAAAGAGAAGAGAAGCGCAGGAGGAGAAGAAGAGAAAAAGGAGTGGAAGGCTTTTTTTTGACGGTGGGATCGTTCTTTGTCACAAAGTGTTTAAGAGATTAATCCGTCTGTCTATGTAGATGTCGGTTTTTTTTTTCTCGATTTGGGTTTTTTTTTCTTTTTGGTTTTGGTGGTACCTTTGTCCAAATTAGGAACCATGAGCTTAGGATTTATACAAAAGAAAATCTAGCATTTTGTCTTTAATTAAAAAAAAAAGTACGATGCCAAGGAAATTTTGACTTGTAAGATATAGAATAAGCGTTGGTTTAGAACTACGCTTAAAAACGACGAAGATACTTACCTTAATATAAGATTTTTTTCAATTTAGATTAATAATCCAGAAGAGTTCAAATCCTTCGTAAACATGTTTTAGGTGCCAGAAATATTTGACGTAAATTTCATGAACCAAAATCTATTCCATGCTAAGGAAGTATCTGATCTTAAGATACGGGATTAATGCAAAGTTCAGGCGATTGGTTTTCTGTTGCATATAAGAGGTAGAATGTACTTTTTTCTCAATGGAAAATAACTGTATACCTTGTATCAACGATATATCCTGATATCGATATATAAAGGGGACTGGTGGCGCAGTACCTAGCGCGCTGAGCTATCAGTCATGGGGTACCGGGTTCGATCCCCCGTGCCCGTCACTTTCAGAGCAAGGTTTTTCCGTAGTTTTCCTTATTCCAAATTTGGCGAATGCTAAGGGGTGAACATCTTAAGACGCTCTACGGACGCAAGCGTAATAATAACTCATGGCCGGCCGATGCCCCCTGGAATTGGCGAAAGTTGTTGGGGGATGTGAAGGGCGCATGCATTTTATTATTATTAATATCACTTGTTGGAATTATCTGATTTTTGTCATCTTTGTTAATAAAATGATTCCTAAATATTTGAAGTTAGTAATTTGCATTTTTAAAAGTAACTTGTTTGCTTATTTATTTACCAGAAAATTCCAAAAGTAATAAGTACATTTTATTGAAATTAACTTTAATATTGTTATATTCGTTAATAAAATCCGAATTTACTTATAAATTAAATATGTACACTCAAAAAAAATTTGTACGTATGCAAACGTTGACATTTCAAAACAAGTTTTTTCGTAGAAAACCTACCAAATGCAATCTATGCATTCTTAACCTCAATAACACTCAAAACTTATCGTCAGTTGTAAAAATCTCGAATGGAGAATAATCAACTGTTTGTGATAAGTACCTAGGGGTCAATGGAGGTCATTATTTCGGGCTAATTTTAAAAGCGAACTTTGTCAACAATTTATCCGTCGCAATTGTAAGATATCATAGCTGCTGTACTTGAAGTATTGATTTAGATATAAGACTTATAAAAAAGGAATTTTGTCTTGTACATTTCTATTTATCAAATGCTCTAGATTAGGGGTTCTCGAATTCTTTGGCAAGCAGAGAAATGGTTTCTTGGATCAAGAAAATAGATTTTTTTGCAAAAATCAATCTCTATTCAAGAAAGTTTTGTTTCAAGACTATAAAAATATATATTATAAGAAAATAATTTTCCTGAAATTTTATTTGAATTAAATACATATTTTCCAAGAAAAAACAAATTAATTTGTTGAATTGAATTAGATTATTTGGGAACTCAGAAAAATAAAAGGATTTCATCAATAGAAAAAAAATAATAATAACATTTTACAGTACTCATTACAACTAATATCGAGCATTTCCACCTCGGGCCCTTCTGACAGGTTGCATACGTCTTGGTATCATATGAATTAAATTTTGAACATCATTTTGGTCCAGTTGCTCCCATTCTGCCTGAAGCGGCGCAGCAAATTCAGCCAAGTTGTTTGAACGTGCTCGAATTTGCTTCCTAATCTGTCCCTGAGATATTCTATTGGATTGAGGCCGGCACTGCAAGTTGGCCAATTCATATGCACAATCCCGACCCCAATTAAATATTCGTTGACGATCCGAGCATGGTGTGGGCTCGTGTTATCGTCCATAAAAATGAAATTAGGCCCTATAAATACAGCAAAAGGAACCACGTGCTCTTCTAAAATGGCGTTTGCGTATCTTGCAGCCTTCATGGAACTTGCATCAATCACCACCCATTCAGTACCTACTTCGCTATTTATACCAGCTCAAACCATAACGGAGCCTCCCCGGTAGCTAATTCTTTCTACAATATTGCATTGAGCAAACCGCTCTTCCTGTCTTTTCAAAATTCTTTTCCGGAAATCTGGTGATCTTAAGCAAAATCTGGATTCATCCGAGAATAATACGTTGCTCCAATCGGCGTGATTACAGTTTTCGTGATCTTGTGGAAAAGCACATTGGACTGGTCTTCCAGACATTAAATTAGCTTCGGCTAGTCGTCGACGAACTGTCCATCTACTTACATGCACATTTCTTACTTCAACAAGTGAGTTCAGGGAAGTATCTTCTTGGAAAGTTGGACTTCACACCGACCTTCGGAAGATAATTTCTAACACCAGCGAGATACACTCTAGTGGCCGGCTTTCCCACCGGTAACTGGGAAATATTTCTAAGACCGACTCCGATAGCCAGGAGATATACTCTAGTGGCCGGCTCTCACACCGGTAACTGGGGAATATTTCTAAGACCGACTCCGATAGCTAGGAGATATACTCCAGTGGCCGACTCCCACACCGGTAACTGAAGGATATGTCTAAATTCCCACAAAAAAACTGACAGCTCTCAGTTGTGTAGCAGTTTGCATTATAAAGACCGCCGCTTGAAACCGTGCTATTATTTTTTCTTATTTTATTTACACAAGTCCGAAATCCATTTTATTGAAGACCGTAAACTCCGTTATACATTTATGATAGGCGTTTTAAGAGACATACCGTTACACTTCCCGATATTTATATGTTTATTTTATTTTCCGAGAAATTATCTTTTATTTCGAATTGATGCAATCAAAATATGATTGAAACGGAACTTTGTGTAAATAAAACCTTGTAAATAGTACTTACCTATCTTTTTATTCCGACATTGTACCCTGGACACCACAAGAGCATTCCGGTAGACAATATATTGACATTATGCTTAATTCCATCGAACAAACACGTCCAAATAATTAAATTGTAAATATTGAAGCTAAATATCGTTCACTTATGCAAAGTTTTAAAATATTCTAAATATTTTTGACAGCACATAAGAATTATTTCAACGTTGTTAGTGACATCTATGAACTGATGTACCAACTAACTTGTCGAACCCATAAGTGCAGCGACCTGTAAGTACATGCTACTTTACAGAATACTTAAGCAATATTCTATATCCATCACCGTTATAAGAACGAGTTAAGTTAAATAAGAGGACTTACAGCTAGTGATATTTTGAGTTAACTGAAATATCCCCGAGACAAGAAAGGATGTTACATTCACCGCGGTCTACATCCAGACATACACGTCGTGTATATTTAATGCCTGTGGGGCGAGACCAACATTGGTTATGATTTAACTGGTGGCAACACATTCGAATCGTCTCAGATATTTTCGGTACCCAGAGAAGGAGGGCTATTTTTGGATCACCTTGTATTGATGTCATAAGATGCACTTGGAAGCACATTTCCTATCCTAGAATTTCATCCCAAAAAACAATCTTCGATCTGTTCAAACAACCATCATATTCGCTGTGCAACAAAATCTGGGACACCCGGTACAGATGTTTTATTTATTAATCCCTCAATGCTTTCTTTTACAGTATAATAGCTTTCCTAGCATTAAATTGTACTTAATATTTAGGAAGATATCTACCTATAAATAAAAGATTTTTGCACTACCAAGACATTAATTTCTGTCTTTGCATTTCACTTATCTTATCATTTTAAGTACCGCCTCCCATGCAAACCGTACTATTCATTACTAATTCACAAACTCACAGATTATCTCCTCTACCAATAACACGCCACTATTAAACTTCACTAAACGGTTTCTAGGAATCCCAGCATGTCAATTGTATGGCTGCCCAATAATGACTGACATCGAATCGCTTGCAAACTTATGATTTGCTCATTAAAAATTGAGGAAATTCGCAATGAAGAAGGCATCGCCTTCGCGTTCCCCTTTTCCAAGAAATGATAATACCACAATTTCATCGAATTCGCCGATCCTTATTGCTAACCTTAGCGGGGACGCGTTTAAAATTGCAATTAGCCATTATGAGCGACGATACGGTGGAAATTACTACTGCAAGTGCAAGACGAAAGAACAAACGCAGGAGTAAATCGAATGATAAATCAACCCATTACCGGTTAAGGAAAATGGAGTAAATTGATACCGTGCATGTCGTTATAGTGGACTATAAGGTTGGCAATTCCGACATGCAGCATGGACATGTATGTAAGTGCGGTGGTATATGTTTTATAAAACACGATTAATATATAGTGTTGTTCAAGATAATTGACACACTGATAATTTATATTGTCATGGTTTTGTAATGCAACTTATATCTTAAAGTTAATTTTTTATACAAATGTATGGATGCATATAGCTATATTTTATATTTTGGCAGTAAATAATGTAGTTTTATAATCCACATATGCATTCCATAATAAAAATAGATGCTATTACGAACATTTTTATGTAGAACATTGATTTAACGTTTTAATTTGAATTATTGTAAACGCAGGCAATCGCAATCCTAGTGCTAGTTTAGATTGTGGTTCGTAAGCGGTGAGATGTAAATGAAGAAAATAATAGGTAAGTAGGATTTATATATTTTTACCATTGGATAAACTAACGTTAAAATTTCTGTATAAAAAAATAATAAAATAGTCGCCGCAGATTAGTGAATATCCACCTCACATTTAACAATGTTTTGATATTTCCGTTTTCATATTTTGTAACTAATTGTTAGTATATTTCCTCCTTTTTTGATATAACAGGTATTTCAGCAAAGGCAAGTGATAAGACATGCTTGCATGCATAAGTCCTTTGAGGTATCTGCTGTTCTCCCACCCTTTTTTGTCATAATACCTAGCACCCTTCCAGCACCTAACCATTCAGTTATCCCTGTCAGTCGTTCGTGATTCTCAGAATTCCTACGAGATTACCGAGATAGTAAGTTTTGTAATATTCTCTGCAAACAAAAGTAGTACATGTATCACTTTAATCCTTATGTATCTATCCACATAACACATAAGGTATATTGTGGTTATGTCATCTTCATAATAATTTCTTTGTCAACGTATTTTTGTAGCTATACATTATAACAATTTGGACACACTACAGTCTGTTTAAAGTTATCGGCGCTCCATACCTTACTTTAATGTTACTAATATTGTTAAAATCAGGTTACAACTTCGAGAAATCGAGACCTAACCTAACCAGATTTACTTTACAGGTTCCTAGGAAATGTGAGTAATCTCTATGAAACCTGATTGAAATCTGTAAGATTTAAGGTTCACAGGTTTAAACTAAAAGAATATATCACCGCCGCCATTTAAAACTACGATTTGGTTGATTGAATGCACATTTGTTTGAGTCAAGAACTTTTTTTCACTGTGTGTGCAACCTACAACCGAAAAAACGTATTTTTTTCAGAAATTCGATATCTCCAGGACATGTTATCCAACAAAATTAAATCTAAATCTTTGAATGATGTTGCCAAAGGAGTTGCTGTTGCTGAGAAACTGATCCATCAAAGTCTAAATATAAAACACAGTATTCACGACACACTTCGCATCACACAAATTATTAATTAACTCGGGAACGCCTTTTCGAAGACACGCCAAGTACCGATTGATCGGTACTTGGTTTGATGATGATGACCCACGTGTTTTCGAAAAGGCCTCCCCGAGTTAATTAATAATTTTGGTGGTGCGGAGTGTGTCGTGAATATTGTGTTTACCATACTACCCCACAGTCCTTGCTATCATTATTCTAAATATAAAAGTCTTTTGCCGAAAAGAACACAATTCAAGAATTATGCCAGACCAATTCTTCAGTAGAAGCCATTTGCATGGACTACATACATACATGCAAAATCTTTCTCTTCCTGCTGTTCCAGTGCGATACATTTTATTTACATCAGCTCACGATCAACGTTTTCAACATATGCAAATTGAAAACCGGTGAAACATTTTTTTACATTTACCACGAGGGGTTGGCAAAAAAAAGGCCAAAATGAAGTATGTTCGTTTATACTGGACTACATAAAGAGAGAAATTCTTTAAGGTGTTTAAGATTTTCAATCTTTTTCCGACGGGTACAGGGGGCAAAACGAAAATCACTCTGTCATCAAAATATGTAGAGCCTTTGTAGATCTCAAGCATTTTAAAGCTGTAAACCAATATTTCCTCATAAGTGAACACTCGTTCCTGCCCTGTGCCTATCACAAAAAACGATCGATTTTTTTTTATGAAAGAGTATCCTTTTTGTAGCATCAAATTCCAAAAAGAGCTTTTCTATGTACCTAATAGATAAAGATAATAGCATAATAAAAGACTTCAAAACATGGCCAAAGAAGAATTGCTTGTCTACAGCTTCCTACGGTAGAGGCGTACCTGAAGCTGAGAAGGTCAGTTTTAATACCTTAATTTTTATGCAATTCACTATGAATAAATTTACAAAAATTCTTATGAAACTTTTTTCCTCAATTAACGACTGGTCTACATTTCCTACGCAAAAATTTTTAAAACAATGTCCATATTTTTGCGAACCCCATTGTACAATTCCGCATATATGTATGAGGCGGTGGCTATTGGATACTGACCGCCCCCTTCCTGGAAATTGTACAATTTAGGCTTGCATAATGCATTAGCGCGCACCGCCGAAAATTGTAACATCGATTTGCTTCGCGGAATGCCGTTTGAATTATTGAGGGAAAGCGCACGGCTTCCACATGTAATTACCTTCAATTATTTCCGCACTTTTCCGACGTGTACGACTTTGACGTCGCGCGCTAATTGCGTTTTACGAATTTAAACATTCGTAGACATGTCAGGCTTTCGATGGAGGAGCACTAAATGGATGCCTGTCCAACTTACAATTAGTGTTTTTTCTGGACCTAGGATTTTATTTAATTTAGAGGGGGTATTAACCTTCGAATGCCTTCAATTCTGGTTGTGTTGAATTCAAGAGGCATATTTTTCTTTCAAGAGTTTTATCTTGAATTAAAGATTTCAGCATGTAGTCCAAACAAATCAGTATTCAAGTCAGAATTCAAAATTATATAGACTTGGAATTTTTGGAACCATTAGTAATGACTTCTTTCTTACATTTCTTATAGTATTTTCTTTGGTCCAAAAAACCAACTTTGTGTAGCGTTATTTTTGGAGAAAGAAAACCAGTACAATCACCTGCGTTCGCTTAAAGTTAATGGGAGGACAATCAAAGGGCTTCGTACTGGACAAAAACAGGCGAAAACACTCATATCAGGCTCGCCAAAGACAGCAAAAGAGATCTTAGATTACTGGCAGGATTTCTGATAGGCCATGTAGCCCTAAAATATCACTTATTGAAACTAGGAAAAGCTGAAGATCAAATCTGTCGTCTATGCCAAGAAGATCTGGAGACGGCAGAACGCATTCTATGTAAATGTGTTGCCACTAGTCGCATGTCATTGTACACATATTTTAAAAAGGGCTTCGGGACAAAATACTAAACTTGTAAGTGCGCTGCGGACTGATAAAGTTTGGGAACCCCTGCGATAATCAATCAGTGACATAGAACATGTACATATTTTATAATTAAATTAATACACTAAATGGGGATATTTCTTTTTCGATTAAACGTCAAAAATTGCAGAAATATTTAGCAGCCTTGGTGTAAATTCTAGCTGATTCATTCCTTTCCGTCATCGAACAATCAAACCGCTGTAATACCTTCGATGTTGCTGCCATCACATTAGGTCCAAAAGTACACACTTTAAGCTTGCATATATATTCCTTCTTTTTTCTTATTCCTCTTCTTGTACTCTTTTCCTCCGTCTATCCATCCATCCAAGCATTCAACAACACCAAGTCGCCGCACCATCCACATCCAGACCGTTCCTTCGGCCTCCGCGGACCGGTTCCTCCTCCACCCCGCGTCGCGCCGTTCTTTTGGACGACCCCCTTCCTCACCTAACCGCTTGCTCGCCGTTCGTTCGGCCGAAATTCGAATCTCGCTAAGCCGGCTCAGATCGCGGAGACGCGAAGCGGCACAATGTGTTCCTACTTGCGCCGAAAGGTCACTGCACTTTCGGGGCCACCGAAATTCAAATCGCTACTAATCTTCTAGAAAACATTCGCCGGATCGGGACCGCGACGATCCGTCCGAAACGCGGTTCCGACTTTTGTCGCCAGGTCATGATGGTGACGTCTACGTTGGCGATGGAAGGATAGAGCGAATCAGGCAGGGTGATTACGCGTGTAAGTGTAATGAATCGGCTATTGCCGAGCGTTATCTTTAAGTATAGTAAAAACAAGGCCGCTATTAACAGGAAGCAATGAAACTAAATACTGCTTGCCTTTGACTTACTTAAGTATTAAGTATCCAAATACTGGAACTAACGCTGATAATTTACATATCCAGAGTTACCCGAAGAAATAAATAATTTCCGAAGAAACAAGGAACATCGACAACCTAAAAATTCAAATTTCGATGGAAGCTTAGAGAACGAAAGAGTGCTTAGGTATAGGAACAACACGACCTTTTTTTAGCGACTGAATCGCCTGATTTTGAGCTACACTCTCCTCCAAAGATTTGCACGATTTTTAAATTATTAAAAATCTGCAACATGACAGATATAAATAAATTTTCTCTTAGAACATAATTTGAAGTATATTACGAGGATGGTATGAGAAGTATACATGTTTGGAGACAGATAGCGCATTGTGTCAAAATCTGCATTACCGACTGTGAATACTATTCTTTAGTCGACGTCTGTCGACATTTCTGAGAGATTCATCGAGTAGTGTTTTGAGAGCTGTCGAAAGTGAGTTAGTGTATGTATTTGTGGAATCATGGAAAAGGAACAATACCGGTCAGTGATTCGATTTCTTTTTTTGGATGGGCAAACGCGTGCAGAAATCCAAGTTGGATGCAGTTTATAAGCACCATGCACCTTCGATGACTACCATCAGATACTGGTTTAATCAATTTAGGCGTTGCCGAATATCCGTCTTTGACGAGGAGCGGCCAGGTCATCTCATTGAGGTGACTACGATGATATGATTAATAAATACAGTAACCTAAACTTGCGGACTCGCATAGGCGTCGGTATTACGGGTTAATATAAGAATACGAAAAATTCATAAATAAACTAAACCGGTAGAGAAGCAGGCATGTAGTGTCGACCTTAAATATAAATCATGTTAAACCGCGCTGAGATTTCGTTTTAGTACCGGTTGAGCTGTTGCAGAGATCAGTCGAACGGTCAAGGTTATGTACTTACGTGTCGCTTTTGAAAATATAGCTGGTGTTTTTTGTGTGTTGTAGTATTATACCAAGTACATAATTAGTGTATCGTTTCATATAGAACTAATATTTACATACCTAAGAAAACAATGCCTCGTAATAGATTTGCTACTAATGTACATAAGTATGTGTCACTTTTTCCCCATTTAAAATATGACGGTAGTGCAGTTTTTTGCTTAATATGCAATGTTCGTTTGGCTGCATTGGACAGAATTGATTGCCAGAGGCATGTCAATGGTATTAAGCATATGAGAAATGCAAGAACTGAAATACCTTATACACTATTCCTCATACATTTATTAATTATGTTTACCTCTTGTAATCTTCCGTTGTCGTTGGTGAGAAAAGCAGCTTTTAAAACGTTTTGGCGACAATACGTTCCAAAGTACCCATTACCCTCACAAACACAATTACAGAATCATTTGCCGCGAATGAAAGAGATGCTCGAAAATGTGTGTAAACGTGATTTGTGTTCCAAAAAAATATGGATTACCGTGGATGAGACGACCGATATAAAGAAAAACAGTATTGTGAATGTAATAGCTCGCGTTATCTAGCGAGAACACAGCATCTCGATATTTGTTAGCTTGCAAACGTGTTCAACAATGTACCGCGGAAAATATTCAAAAAGTGATAATGAACGCTTTGAAAAAATTTAAAATTGCCCAAGATCAAGTTGTGATGATTGTGACAGATAGTGCAGCAACGATGTTAAGTGTTGGGCGATCCTTAAAACATATATTAAACATATAACGCACTAACTTCAAGTTAATTTTTGGATATTTCTATTAATTTTACTTGACGAAAAGACGAAAATGCAACAACAACCTTTATTTACAAGTGTACATATACGCACTTTAACGGTTACGAAACTTTATCGCAGGCACCCGTATCTATCTCCGTCCTTTTTTACGCAGACTGCTTTTGTGTATCGGAGAATGCGGATTTACTTTATTGTCGAATTCGTCGTCTGCCGCGCGTCCGTCCAAACACAGCGAGCTTGTTGAAACGACGAGGCGAAAGAACACAGAGGATCCAGTGTGCGTATGCTTTCGTATATGTGTGTAAGAGGGTCCTTAATCTTTTCGGCTTCTCTCCTTTGCTAAGGAATTATGTAGATAACAGCGACCGCTCGTTTTTATACTTTCGTATTTACATTGGATGACTGTATGTTCGAGAATCTACGACAAAATTATTGTATTTTTATGTTTAAAGAAACATTGAAATTCACGATGTTCTTAATGTATTTCGTTTACTTTCGGTTTAAAGCGATTTATGTCAATTAACAACAAGATTTAAGGTTATGAAATGCAAATACCATCAATGACAGGAGTATGTGTTGACAGTTGTCGAAAGTTAGTCGATTCGCATTAGTCTTCTCAATAAACAGATGTATTTCATTGCCAACTGTAAACAGTGAAACATATAATGTATGGGAAATTTTTTTATTATGGGTTTTTTGAAGAAAAATTCTTAATAAAAGTTTGTGCATCCCCTAAAATGAAACATGTACCAATAAAATATGAAAAGTTTCTAATATTATACGGGGTACGACTGAAAATTTGATTCCGTTCCAAGAGTAAAATACTTTTATTTTCAAAAATATCGAAAAGTGCTATTTGAAAAAGTTATTTAGCATTAAAAATTATACCTAAATTGAAAGTAATGGCCACCTAAATCAAATTTTATTCTTTTACCTATTATTTTTCAAACATTGCATTAAAAAAAAAATTGTTTAAAACGATGAATATTGTGTAAATAACGTTTCATTTAGAAAGTTGATAATATTGCAAATTGGCGAAATGTAGCGACGGCAAATGAGCTTATGATGAGCATACTAACAATGTGCCAACTCCTTCATACAGCACCTTTTACATTTTTTACGATTTTAGTTGGCAGTAAATATTAAATAAAACTCACGTTTCGCCCGGACATCGACACGCACCCGGCGTGTTTTTTCCCCACGACGTCGATTTACAGAACACCGGTTAATATACTTGCGGGCGGTCGTTTCGAACGAAATTACGCTTATGTTATAGGAAAAGGAGCGCCCTTTCCCTCTAGGTGGATGGCAAGCCTTCATGAGGCTCGCCCTATTTCGCAACTCTCGTACGATTTGCTCCCTTTTGACCCTATTTCCCGTTTTTCTCGCGCCTACGGACGGCTGATCTATAACCGAGGACGCAAGAGAGGTGACGTGTTTATCACAATCAGTCAGTATTATACGTTAACCAAACGAAATAATATTTTATTTCACTAAATCTAATTAAATTTCCATGAAGTTGGTGAATGATTGTGTTGGACATCTTGTTCACAGATAGCGCTAACAATATCAACAATTTCCAAATTTGCTTTGACACTTGTACCGTTTATCTTTAAATATTACTGCACGTGTTCTATCTCATTGTAGATAAGAAATTAAAGAGGAATCTTTAAAATTTATTTTGCAAATTAAGATCAATTTCTATCTGTAAATCGTAAGTGCAGCATTGCAAAAACACTTACGATCCCAGTGGTTTACAATATTTTTCCTACTACCGGCCCAACATTTCGAAAAAAACAACATTTTACGAAAATATTTGACAGTTTCTTGTACTTCCATAATTGTCAATTTCAGTTATGTATTGACACCTATTGCTATATTAACGTATTATTATTTTATGTCCCTAGGGATGTAAAATTCCATTATACCCCACTGTTAAGGGCAACCACGGTAGATAACCCGTAAATCGCACTTGCGTACCTCCAATCAGGGAGATAATGATTGACTTACATAGCCGGTAGTAGGAAAATATTTTTTCTATAATACATGTAAAATGTAAATGTGAAAAATATAAAAAAAAAAACGACGACAGAGTTTATGATTTCTGTATAAACCACCAGATGGCGCTGGTACTATTTTGAATTTACATTTATAAGGATAAAAATGATGACGTAAGGTCAAAACTCGAGTATAGATTTAAGATTCTGTTGTTATATTTATATACACTACCGTTTATGGAAGTTCGGGCAAGCAAAAAAATATAGGGAAGTCAAAGAAAATAAGAGAAATATTAAATGGCCATGTATTTAATACTTACTTACATGATTTTACATATTTTCAAACGCAAATTTATTAGAAAGAAAAATTTAATGTAATACAAATAATTTAAATCCGATTTTCATCGAAAAATCCACCTTTTGCCTTTAGGACTGCGGCCACTATTCTCGGCATCCGATTCACTAATTTTGCTAATGCTTCATTGGACAAGCTTGTCCATACCTCCTGGAGAATGGTCCATAAATGTTCCTGGACACTTTTTCCTAACACATCGGTCTAATTCTTCCCATAACAACTCTATCGGGTTCAGATCGGGGGACTATGGCGGCCATTCCATAATTTTTAGGGTTCTTTCATTTTCTTCTTGCTGCAGGTAATCTGTGCACAATTTAGATTTATGTTTGGGGTCATTGTCCTGCATAAATTCAAATCCACGACCAATTAATTGGACTTCTGACGGTATGCCATTTTCCTCCAGGATTTTCCGAAATTCTTCTTTTTTCATTATGCCCTCAATTTTGAGCAAGTCCCTTGTTCCGATTAAGGAAAAACAACCCCAAACCATTACAGATCCGCCTCCATGCTTCACCGTAGGAATTATACACTCCCGTAACATGCTTTCCCCTCTTGATCTGCGTACAAAAACTCTCCGTCTATTTCCAAAAACCTCAAACTTGGGTTCGTCAGTCCAAAAAACGTTTTTAAAATCGTCCACTGTCCAATCTCTACGAGCTTGTGCCCATTTCTATCGTTTCAGCCTATTTCCTCTTCGGAGTAACGGTTTTCGACAAGCCACTCGCCCATGCAACCCAGCCTCTTTCAGCCGACGTTTCACAGTACTCACAGAAACTTTGGAATCTCGCTCATTATTGAATTTTGCAGCAATTTCTGATGCTGTTAGTCTTCTATTGCGCTTACTAATTATTTTTATTCGTAAATCTTCCGCAGGAGTCGTTTTTCTTGACGGTCCTAGCCGATTACGATCTTGCACGTCACCGGTTGTCTTAAATCGAACTATAGTATCATGGTACTGTAGATTTTTTTATTTTTAATTTATCCGCAATCCGTCTTTCTGCGTACCCTTCCTGATCCAAGGTAATTATAGCAGATCGTTTTGAAACAGCTAGAGGCTTTCTACGGAGCATTTTAAGCAGTCAAACCGAAATTATTTTATTTTTCACTTGCACAACCACAGATACTTTCACAATAACAATCTCTTCACAACTACTGCGTTTACAAATGTTATAATCCTTTATGAAGGGTATACGAATATTTCCAGGTAACACGAGTGAATCAGCTAACCCTCCTAGGGATTATTATAAAGCTTTGTTTTCACTGTAATTATTGGGGATTTCCAACATAATTATATATTTTATGATAACGGTCTTATAATAGACAAATACTACCTGGAAATTGGTAAAAGGCTTCCAGAAAAGGTTAGTTTTAATAATTTCTCACAGAAATGTCTATTATATAATTTTTTCCTAAACAGTTAATATAATTTGTCAGCTTGCTCGAACTTCCATGAACGGTACTGTATCTACTCAGCTTTCAATAAATTTATTCTGATTAAGTAGTAGGTGCTTAAATTTGTGAACATGCATTATTAAGTAATATTTAATATCCCACATACGTAAGCTTTCTCTCTCCTTTAACTTCATTTACAAATCAATAAAGGCGACCTAGCGAGGTGACGTTTGTTTTGCTTATTTGTATTGCAAACAAATCGAACGCAGTTTTTTTCGGCAAACAAATAATACAGAGAATTAGTTAAACTCGCTAAAGTGTTACACGGCTGAACCTTGGACGCTAAACGCCGCACACTATGATTCAATTGAAGTACTAAATATATACAATGTTTACATTCGCTTAGAAGCGAATTATATTTTGATTATATTAATATCATGTACTGGGTGTAAATTGGCCTTAGAGTTCGTTAGAGTCGCAGGCCGAGCGAGAAAGAGATACGCGGAGAGAAAAATTGACATAATTTTGCTATAGAGATTGCGTAAAAACCAAGGTGAGAGAACTTTACACAGTTGATTGTGCCAACTAGCCGGCGCTACGTGTTTTGGACCTTGGGCGATTTATGCATAACATATTTTTTTTACAGTTCGTTTCAAAGAAAAATATCTGCTTGAATCCGATAAAACATATTTACTTTTATCGGATTCAAGATTAAAGATACCGTTTTATATATTTCTTGCTAAATTGTGAAGTAAAATTAAATAAATTGATCAAGTAAATTTATTTCGATTAAAATTTGAAAGTAGCTTTAAAATTCAAATTTATTCATTACAAGATTAAAATAGTAATAACTGGCACGTTTTTCCCATTATCGCCTGAACATAATGTCTTAATTTCCTGTGCTGTAACTTTTTCCTGCTGATTTCGATTCTAGATTTGCCAAATTGTTCCAAAGAAGACCAAATCTAAACTCAGAAACAAAAACATCGAAAATCAAAAAATCAAAAAAATGAAAACCGCATTAGAAACATTAGTTTTTATAGATTTTTAACGACAACAAAAATTTACATGTTTATTTGCATACATAGATAGGCAAAAGAAGCAACGAATGTGCTTTTCTTTGTTCCAAACCCTTATTGCGGTTTGCACAAAACCAGCACAAAACAGCAAAAAACAATGCTGTTGGTCAGTAAAGAGGATTTCAGAATACTGACAGGTCATATAGCTTTCAAATACCATCACTTATACAAACAAACAAAAGCTGATGATAAACTCTGTCCTCTATGTCAAGAAGATCTCGAGACGTCAGAACACATTCTATGTGTTCCCAATGCCTTGCCATTAGTTACAAACGATATTAACATTTCAATAGGCCTCTCTTAATACCTACTGAAGGAAAAAGATCCTAATTAGTATGAAAGTTCATGAAGGGCCCGCATCTACTGTAACACACGTAAGAGATCTATTACAATAGATCTATTCGGGTCTCAGTGACCAAAGGCATCAATGCCATGGCTCGGTTCAATAATAATAATAGTAGAACTAAGATTCATAATCTCGATTAGAAATTAAAACGTCAAAACCCGAAAAAAGAAGTTCATTGGATTTTAAAGATCGCTGAAGATTGTTTTTGCAAATATGCTACATGACATGGAAATTACAACACCAAGAATGAATTTTTTACTAAATTTGGCAGAAACGTATAACTATTCAAAGGTAATGATTGCGTCATGGCATATCTGGCACTTCATGCAGTCTTTTCTGACATTGATTATGCCTAGAGTGCGATAACGTGGAGATTACCGCCAGTTAAGCGAATTCGACAGAGGTCGAATTGTTGGCTTGCGCGTTGGTGGCGCTCAGTGATGAATCTTGATTTTGTATAGGGATGCATGATGGCTGCGTGAGGGCCAGACGAAAATACCATAAAGGCCCAGCGTTACGTTGATCAGGTGGTGGAACCCCATATTTTTTCATATCTTCAGCAGCTGGAAGACCCACTTTTCCAGCAGGATAGTGCCCGTCTCCAGGTAGCGAGAACTTCTCTAAACCAGTTTGAAGAGACCCATGACAATATCTTGCCATGGTCACCCAGATGTCCCGACCTTTCGTCAATCGAACACGTGTAAGCCATTATAGGAAGAAAACTGAAGAACTTAGCGAATACCCCGCAAAATTGGAAGGTCTCCGGCATGAATTGCAGGCTGCTTGGGACACCATGCCCCAAGAGGATATCGACCACCTACTGGAATTAACGCAATGAAGAGTGAAGGAGTGTGAAACTAATAGGGAGAAGAGTAACACATTATTAATAAAAGTAAAATTAAATCGTGTTAATCTTTTGTCCTTTTTTTTTTGAAATTATAATCAAATTAAATAGTTATACGTTTTTGCCAAGTTTTGCCATGTAATATAGTAAAAACATGAATGCTTTGGGAGAATATTTTTAATGGTTTTATGGCATTATAGTCTTACCATAATGAATATCTTATTAGCACCAAAAACATGTGAATGAAATAAGGAACCAAGTGAAACTGAATGTCTAAAGGGTCTTAGTTAAAAAAGTATCTCGATTGATTAGCTTATTGCTATAGGTTAAGAATATCACACTACTTATTTTCAATAAACAGAATTCCATTTATTCAACGACTCACATGGTCACAGAGTTAATCAATCCAAGTCATAAAGCAGAACATTATATCCACCTCTATATAACCTAATTTATATTCATAACTGTTTAATATTCCATTATCTATTGCAAAATAAATTTGCTAGAACCTAAGCTGCTATGTTGTAAGCTCGATTATTACATAACACAAATAGTCGGGAGCTTGTGAAATATAAATGTCAAATTTTATATGCACATGACACGTTTTAGCGTATTCAAATTGCAACATCGATTTCCATTGTAGATTGATCACTATAAAAGGTAACCACTGAAACCTTATGTAAAAGATAAACATGGCAGATAAGCGAACATACACTTGCTGTTTTCTTCGCTTTGAAATTCTTTTGGGATCCATTAAATGCAAAGGGTTTTGTTTGCAGATGAAATTGCAATAGTTCTAAAGTTCAAATTAGCAATATTTGCTATTATTTTGTTTAACAGTTTCGGTGTGCTACTGTAGGTACATATTTTCTTCATAGACAAACATTATCCCAACGAAATTTCAGCATTCGAAACCCGCAGTTAGAGGACAGGTAGATAAAACTACAAATTGCAAGCGTATCTGGCGATCTAGATCCTCTTTTTTTTCTTTCCTTCCTTTCTTTCTTTCGACTGGCGTTTCGTTAACCCATTTCACAAATGATTCCCACAATCATTAATGGATTTTTAACCCTTACCACACGCTCGCGTACATCTGTTGATGCTGTCGGAGCTGGCTGTTGTTGTCCTCGTCTATTCCTTCCTCTAATACGCGCAGCACCACTTCCGGACGCCTGTGAAACAATACATCCTCCAGAGATTTATTTACCGTTGGTAATTTAAACTGTGACGGCAGTCATTCAATACGATCTAGGCTGGTATAGCTAAGAACATTTTTTATGCATATATGAATTAAAGGGTATGAATATGTAGGTTTCTTAAACGTATTCAAGAAGAAGCTGGACATGAGGATGTGAAGAGATTCGGACTTCCGAATTTTTACCTAAAGATGTTTGGGAAATGTATGGGTGCACCTTAATTGTACAGGAGTTTCACGTTAATGTTTAATATTGGTAACATTGATGCTGACACAGAATCGATGGAAGACCAATCGAACTAATTTTAATAATTCCTAACGATTTTATAAATTCTGATCGTATAAGACGAAGAGACCAAAATATAAAAGACTACACCAAAAGCTCTTCTGGTTTATTCGATAATACGAGGATGGTATGATAAGGAGCTAAGGTGCTAAGGAGGATCAATCGTCAGCAGACGCGGCACCTATCTCGCCGATAGCTTTCTCATACTCAATTTTTCGTGAAGGATGTTTTGCATACGCTCAATTGAGATGTTTGCTATATGAGCAATCTTTCTAACCTTCATCTGGTGGTCAGCTAACACGATATCATAAACTTTATTGATCAAATCATCCCTAGTTACCTCAATGGGACGGCCTGACCGTTCCCCATCAAAGACGGATGTTTGGCCACGCTTAAATTCATTAAACTAGTATCTGATGGTAGTCATTGAAGGTACATGGTCCTTATAAACTGCATCCAACTTCCCTTTAGTTTCCTCATCCAAAAGAAAGAAATCAAATCACTGCCCGGTATTGCTCCTTTTCTATGATTCCACAAATACATAAACTTGCCCACTCTCTGTCTGTCTCTAAACACCATCCTTGTATTATTAAAAATGGTTTCCTTTGGGTTGAACTAATGAATTACTTTAAAAAAATGTGTGTGGCGAGGGTATGAACTAAAAAATTCTTTTGGCCTTTGGGATCGTAACCTCTACGCTTAAGTAAGTCTTTAATGAAAGCGTAGATGTTGTAGCTTAACAGACCAACTACTTCTTTCATATTAAACGCTTTCCATTTATGTAAAAGAAAACTAAGAATTAGTCTATACATTTAGACTCACAGTCAAGGATCGGCAGCAAATAGATGTTATCATTTTTGTGCGTTTGTGAAAAGGTTTTTTCTTAAATTATGAAGAGGTTCTCTTAGTAACGTTTTACTTGTGTGATTTTGCTTAATTATTCAAACAAGATAGTAACTTAAATTTGTTAATTTATTAGCAAATTCTGAATTTAGTAGCCTGCTTTCTTCATTACAAACCACTCTTGCTTCTTGTCAACATTTCTTTGAGATCTTCTACCTTTCCTAGGCGCTGGAAACGAGCAAGAGTTACGCCAGTTCTTAAGAAGGGAAGCAGCACTGATGTGACTAACTATCGTCCTGTATCTATTTTATCTAACTTCGCCAAGGTATATGAACAACGTTTATATTTTTCTATATTCAACAATGTACAGCCGTATATATCTGCGAAGCAACATGGTTTTATACCTAAAAGATCTACAACAACTAACTTAGCGACAGTTACACAGTTTATAAGTGACACACTGGATGATGGAGGGCAAGTCGATGTTATATACACGGATTTTTCTAAGGCCTTTGACAGAATTGACCATGATATTATGCTCTTTAAATTAAGTTCTTTTGGCATGTCACCCCGCCTTCGAGATCTGATGGAGCCCTACTTAAAAAAGCGGTCATGTTATGTTTTCTATAATGGCTTCAGCTCATGTGAATATGCTATTACGTCAGGTGTTCCACAAGGATCCAATTTAGGACCTTTGCTCTTTGTGCTTTTCCTCGACGATCTGCTGGAAGCGTTGACCTGTGACACCTTAGCTTATGCAGATGATGTGAAGGTGTACGCAAGAATTGATTCCATTAATGATATGGTTAATCTGCAAATGAGTATTGATTACGTATTCCACTGGTGCCAAGAAAATAGTCTTATGTTAAATGAAGCAAAATGCACGTATGTAACATATACTCGCAAAGTGAAAAGCTTGCCTACTACGTACAGTTTAAGCGGTTACCCGCTGCAGAGGAGCGAGACCATAAAAGACCTAGGAGTTATCTTTGATAGTCAACTATCCTTTAAACAGCATGTTTCGCAGACGTGTTCTTCGGCCGCAGCCATGTTAGGATTCATCATACGATCTTCGAAATACTTCACGAATCAACATCTTCTGAAAACGCTGTATAGAGCATTTGTCTTAAGCCGGCTAGAGTATGCTTCCATTGTATGGTATCCTTACTATCAATCCTACGAGGATTCTATTGAGAGAGTACAGCGAAGGTTCCTGAAATTCCTATCTTTTAGGATCGACGGTATATATCCAGTGAGGGGTATAGACTATGCCACATTATTGGAACGACATGCGGTCCGGAGTATTTCGGAAAGAAGGCAAATTTGCAGTGCGCGGTTTCTCTTCAAACTTATTGACAATCAAATCGATTGCGCATATCTGCTGTCAAAAATTAATTTGAACGTTCCTCGTTTGTCTTCGCGTAGTGTTCAATCGTTTCGGCCTTTAACTGCAAGAACTAATGTGCTGCTGAAATCGCCAGTTCAAAACATGTGTGTGAATGCAAATAAATATTATGCAGATATTTTTGTCGGTGACGCTATGCATTAATCGGTGGAGTATATATATATTATTTTTTTTTCTATTATTTTTCAGTTATCTTTTATTAAGTATTATATTTTATTTTTCTCTTTGTATTATGTGCACATGTATTCGTATTATTATTTCGTCCTGTAATTGGGGTATCCTGTTGGGCGAATAAAGTTTATTATTATTATTATTATTATTATTATTACAAGGTATACCTACAATTTATATTCTAATTTTCAACCATTTCCAAACGTTTCGAACATTTTAAAGCCAATTAAAATATATGTCAGATACCGCAATTTCGTGATCTGGGCATGATGGTAATGTTATTATATTATTTCAATAATCCATAGTGACTCTGTGCGAGATGAAATTTGAAAGAAAGGTGTAAAACAAATAGTCCAAATCTCAAAATTCTATATTAAGAAACCGGGCGCGAGATTTCTCAATATAGAATTTTGTGGGATTTTGACCATTTTTTCATTCCTTCCTTTATATTATTTCATCTTTTCTAACGTTCTTTGTTTAGTAATATATTTTACTTATAGTTATGTCTTCTCTATTTATTAGTGAATATTGTCAAAATAGCGTCCTGTAAAGAAGCTGAAGAGTTTGACAAAGTGAAAGATTTTCTCTTTAGCGTAGGATTTTGTACAGATATGTAAGAATTTTAGGTAGTATTTCACTGAAGACCTTCTGAAACCAGAAGAGGATTTTTTGGAAACAACAGAATGCACAACGTTTTTATAATAAAAGATACGCCAATAGTGAGTAAGGTCAAAAATCCTATGGTCAAGACATTGGTCTTGTAATTATTTAACACAAAGAGGAAAAACTTTTCAATCATTCAGAAAAAAATCATAATTAACTAAAAATCAATTGTAGTTATTTGTCAATTCTTGATTTCTTTGGATTTACTTCCCAATTGGCTAACATTACACTAAATCCTGGTTCCTTTTCGATAAAGTTAAATGCATGCAGTTAAGTTAAGCACCTTTTAAGTCAGCGTTAAACGAGAACGAGTTTAGCGAATGCTACGAGGCACGTCCAGAAACTAAATTCCGTTTGGTAATAAACATAAAACGAGTACAGATACAGAAAAACTATTCATTGCAAGAAAAACTATAGACCTTAAACTATCTTTCTACATAGCTCCCACCATTTTGTAGGCACTTGTCATAGCGTGGCATAAGCCCGTGTTATCAACCATGTGGTAACATGTTTTTTGAGCTCTTCGTCGTTGTTGAACTTTTGTCCACCAAGGAGCGTTTTCAGGTGACACAAATGCGTCGCGCAATACAGAATAAGCGCCAAGGAATGCTCACAAATCGTATTGTTTTGATTCGTGATAATGGCCGACCTCACACTGCGAACAAGACGCAACAACTCTTACAGGACTTTGGCTGGACCTAGTTTGACTACCCTCCGTACAGCCCTGAGCTCGCCCCTAGCGATTTCCCTCTCGTTTTGCTCCTGAAAACGTTTCTTGGTGGTAAAAAATTCAACAACGATGAAAAGCTCAAAGAACATATTACCACATGGTTGACAACACAGGCGGCAACGTTTTATGAGGAAGGCATACAAAAATTTGTGCCACGCTATGAGAAGTGTCTACAAAATGGTGGGGGCTATGTAGAAAGATAGTTTAAGGTTTGTAGTTTTCTTTGTAATAAATAGAGCGGGCCAAGAGCGCCACGCGCCAGGTTCGCAATCAGGCTGCCGGGCGCATATATGTATGTAAACATAGGTAATTTAAATATGTAATTATTAGGACGAGGACCAAAACCACTGTCTATTACGTCGTGAAGACGCGCAAATATACACCTGCAGTTTGGGTGTTCGTTGATAAATAGGGCGTTGTTCACAGTGGGCCACTACAAAAAAAAAGTTCATTCATCGACGGCTACGAACTAACAGCGCGCTTATTCATTTACGGATGACGCGCTCTATTCATCAACAAATGACGAGTCTGCAGATGTTACGTTTGCACCACTTCGTGGCATACTAGAAACAAGCGTCGGTGTGCTCGCTTTAGTGATTATGTCTAACGTAACTATTAAAATATAAACGGCCATTACCTACGAAAGTTAATAAATTTCTTAGTGAATTTGTGGATTTACACTACAATGGGAGTACAATTTTCTGTAAAGTTTGTAAAAAGAAACTACTGTGCTGGAGCAAACGTGATTGTGAAAGACATATAAATAGCGCACACCACAGAAATAAAAGAAATGGTGTGACACAACAACGTCAATTTCAATTAGAATTGCTTTTAACGTTTATGGTATGTGGTCTACCACTTCGTATACTTGATAAAAAAGCATTTCGAAAATTCTGGGGTACATACAATACCGAGTGGATACTACCATCTCGGACAGCGTTACGGAGAGATATTCCACGAATACGTGAGGACATTGAAAATCGAATTAAAGCCGAATTAAAAGATAAACAGCTGTGGCTATGTCTTGATGAGACGACAGATTGCAAAAAAAAATCTATTTTGAATATAATAGTGCGCGTATTAGATCCTATTAAACCAAATTTTGCAATTCTATTAGCCAGCAGAAAATTAAAACAGTGTACTAGTAAAGCAATTACGGCCGTAGTTCTCGAAACGTTACAAAAATTTCAAGTGTCAACCAGTCAACTGTTGTTGTTCATGAGCGATGGTGCAGCAACAATGTGTAGTGTAGGCCGTTCCCTTAAAGAAAAGTGTGAAGGACTTTTACATGTTACGTGTAAAGTCCATGCTTTACATCTTGTGGCACAAACTATTCGAGAGTGTTACCCGGAGGTGGATGCATTAATAGCAAACACAAAAAAAGTGTTTCTCAAAAGTCCTAAGAGGACTAGGGCATTCCACAGGTTATGCCCTGGTATTCGAGAACCACCACAGCCCATTTTTACGCGTTGGGGAACGTGGTTAAAAGCCGCTTTTTATTATAATGAACATTTTCAAGAAGTCAAATCCGTTATTTTGCAATTCGTCCCTGCCGAAGCTAGAGCTATTAGGATGAGCCAGAAGGGATTTCTCGATATTTCTGTTGAAACACATCTAAAGAATATTAGCAACAATTACAAAGGGTTAGTAGACGCGATAGAAAATTTGCAAAATTCTGGATTGTCGTTGGTAGAATCAGTGCAAGTCGTGGACGAAGTTAGTACACTGTTACACAGTATAAACGATGCAACAAGTGGACGAGTTTTAGCTAAGTTCGATAGTGTTTTAAAAAAGAATCCGGACTACACGAGATTAAGACAAATGTGCGATGGGGCATCTGCAGATTCCTTGACTAAGTCTAAAGATTATTTTAATTACGCCTGTCTTACTTCGGTAGACGTGGAACGGTCGTTTTCGAAATATAAGAACATTTTTTCGTCTCGGCGAACATCCTTCACCGAGGCAAATGTGGAAACTTATCTGATGGTGCAACTTTTTAAACAAGCCTATCCGCATTATTAAGAGGATAGAATTTATTTATTATATCTTTATTTACAGTTACATTATTAAGTACAACAGAATAAAAAAGCGTTCAGTTTCTCAGTTATTTCCTTATTACATCCCATTTACAACGCATACCGTTTTCAATCAAATAAAAAATCATAATGAAAATAAAAACACCTCAGCGCATATATCCGCTCTAATTACTAAACATTATTATTGCGTCAGCTTTTATTTTTTTACTCTTGTGTATTAATTTCGAAATATCACATATCTGCTGTGGCTCACATATACGCTATTTACAATAAGCGGCCGTTGCGCCTGATTCCGATTCTGTTGGATGGCGCAATTTGGCCCGCTCTAGTAATAAATAGTGTTTCTGTATCTGTATTCGTTTTGTTTTTATAACCAAACGGAACTTAGTTTCTGGACGTGCCTGGTACTTTGCACTTCCTACGATATTAATCACAAGAAGATCCCTTTCGGGGCATTGTCTTGGCAGTAGATATTTATCATTTAAATCTCACAAATATTTAGCCCAAACCTAATTTTATTCTCTACTAATACATGACTTAAAACTGGCAACAAGCAATAATAAACACCTAAAAGAAAACGACAATTTTCAGACCAGAAGAGGTAATTAACAACAACGAACAAAACGGGAACCTCACCCTCTCTCGGATAGTTACTCGACCGTCGCGAAAATTCTCAGTTTATATGCCACCGTAATCGCACGTTGTAACAGCGAAATGTGAAATAAACGGAAGTAGAAACTATAAAAGCGACTGCACTTCCTATCGTTACGTAGGTATGTTACATACGTTACGGAATTAATTTCGTCATGTGGGATGGTGTCTATTGCTTTCTTTTTTTAATTATCATTTTGTAGATTATACGGTAGCGTAAGTTCTGCTACATACATAGATTATATAGCATATAGGCCTAGGCGCTGTCCCACGTTATTTTCTGGTGAGTGGTTTTTGGGAGGGTGTAGCGTGAAATAGGCAAAATAGCGTTTTGGATGTACGAATAACGTTTTAAACTAGAAAAAAGAATTAACCGATAATATACTTAAACATAAATATGTCTGTAAATATAAATAATAAGAAGATGAAATATATTGTGTGTGAATGATTTTTGGCATTCAATTTTTCAGGTTGGCGATATACTCAAGTATATAACTCAAATTCCAATTCTTGAAACTACGCTAATGACCTAAAATTTTTTTATATACGTCTTTGTTGTTTAGTATTCTAACGGAATATCTTGCATACCATTAGGTTGGCAACAAATTCAAGCGTGAAACCAGCGTTGTGCATAATCAACTTTTCAATCGATTGGTCAGCTGCACCAACTTAACTTAAAAAATTTAATCTCGGGTTAAATAAAAGTGTCAGGTAGAATGTAACAGTCTTCGTACTTAATTTAATCCAGTTGTCACATTCCACCTGTCATTATAACTTAATCCTAGATTAAATTTTAATTTGTGTGGGTGCAATTGATTACACTGGGGAACAAGTTGTAACACAATTTCTGTTGAGTTTGGTTTTTGAGCTGTTTTATAGTTAATTAAGCATGCTGGTTTCAAAACTGTAGTTAGTATTCTTCTACTACGTCAAGTTTTATCTCTACACATTATGAGAATGTGACCACTCTCCGCGAAATCGAGCATGAAAAGAATGCTTGGTTGGCATTCAAAAACATTGTTAAAGACTATTTTGGAAATACACGAACACAGAATTACGCCAAAATTGTCCAGCAACTCTTGGAGAGCTTCAACCTGCTAGGTTGCAACATGAGCAGCAAATTGCAATTGGAAATGGGGGGAGAAAAAAAGAAGGAGAAGAAAGAGCAGAAAGAGAAGAAGGAGAAAAAAAGAGAAGAAAGACAAGAAAGAGACATGAAGAAGAGAAAGATGTGGAAGAACAGGGAGAAAAGGAAAAGAAGGAGAAGAAAGAGAAGAATGAGAGAAAAAAGAAGAGGGAAAAGAAGTCGAAGAACAGGAAGGAGAAAAAAGAGATGACAAGAGGGAGAAAGAGAGGGAGATAGGAAAAAAAACAAGGAGATATAGAAGAGGAAGAAGAAGAAAAAGGAGTAGAAGAGGGCAAAGAAAAAATAATATGACAAGGAATTATTAAAATACACTATGTAAATTAATTAGTGAAATACGCATTACGAGGTGTGGCAGAAAAGAAATGAGACTTTTTTCGTGACAAAAGTATTTTGCTTGATTCACCGGCAGAAGCGGTTTTTCCATTCTTCGTAGCAGTGTTGGAGGGCTTCACCTGAAATCGCCTGCAGCTGCTTGGTTATACTGAAGACATCTGGGTCATTTTCGATTCTGTCGAGAAAGTAAAACCATACACCCTTCTGATGATCTTTCTGTTCAATCGTGATGTTTCCGTTGGTCAAACTTGCGGATTCGCCTAGCTTAACACAACATTTGATGGCACGCCGTTGCTCCAAATTTCGCTGTTCCATTTCTCTTACATTAGCGCTCTACAAGGTCATAACTTCACTTATCACGTTCTGTTGGGTCGCATAATTACCGGTCAAGGGCGCGATTACTGCGCGCCTAGGTGCGATTAAGCGTACAGGCTATGTGAATTGGAAATTCGCAGTGTTGCCGAATCGTTCGCAGTGATACCAGTCTCATTAAGTTGCTGCCACTCGTACAGTAGTTTAAATCAAAAGTGTTAATAAGACTGATGATTAAAATAAATCATTCAATTGATTATAAAAGTCTGATTAAAACTAATCTGTTCATTAACTAATGGGATTGATTTAACGAATTTAATCATTAGCATTCAAACAAAATTTCCTCCAAGACTACGTGAAACTGATCACAGATTTCATTTACAATAGTTTTTAGGAAGGGTTTTCATTATTGAACAGAATTTACGAAGTGTGATGTAAAATGGAAATTGTAAATGTATAGTTTTTTGCAGTACAACTTTGTAAAATCTTATAATTTTTAATAGTACATTATCTTAACCTAAAAAGAAGAATACTAACAGAGGGATTTAAACACTCTAAGGATATCTTAGGAATGTCAATCCAATAAATTTGTTTTAATCAGTTTTAGTATTACATATAATTAGGTATTTTAGTTTCAATGTCTTTACTTTTCAAATTAGAAGTTGATAATAAAATAAAAATATAGTACAAAATGACATTGTATGGAAAAATTGAAGAGATAATTTTTTCTATTTTGTTTTTATAGTTTAGTTGCAATATTTATGTTTCTTCCATTAACTCAGGAAATTAAAACAAAATACCAATGCACTAATGTATTTATATTCATATTATAGTAGAGATATATCGAGAATTTGTTACATTGGCATTTACTAAACTTAATCTCGCTTTAATATAATATGCTGTGAGTTACTTAATAGGTTCTTGTTAAATTTTCTCCAACCGTATTAAGTATTAAACACACACACTATATATTCGTGTATGTATACATACGTACATAATGTATGTAGGTACTTATGTACCTACAGGGAATGGGAATGTCTGCGTCTAAAATCTCGTGTAAATACACGTTAAAAATTTATTGTTTGCTTTATGATTAAGAATCTCGTTGTTGAAGTTCCAACGACGCTCAGCCCGCAACAACAACACAAGAAGAAGAAACAGCCAATATAAAACACACGATAGTACAAACGTAGATTTCATACACGTATACCTCAGCCACCTTAGCCTCACGGTGTATATGGCGGAGGTAAATACGGACATGTGTGTAGCAGCGTGGAATGTGTGTTTTCTAATGTCAGAGATAATTTCATAAAATTAGTAGTTCCGTTATGTCAGCCGGAGAGAATCACATTATGATTTACATATTCGAGAGACGACCGACTGCATACGCGGGTAATCAATGAAATATTCCGAGAATTTTTTAGAAACGATTTAAGTTTGATTATCAATAATGTTGTAACTATTACAAGCTGATAAATAACAAAACAAAACAAACAAGTAAAACTTTTTTTAAATCCAAATTCTTTATATCAAAAATCAACGTTTTTCGCTATATCATCTATCTATAAAATGCATTTATTCTGTTTGTTCCAACATATAAATTTATTACGGATAAAATACAAAATTTAAATAATTATTTTCAAATCCCTTCCCCTTTCAGTTCGTGATTAATCGCATTGTAATCTCTTCTTGACAAGGGAATGCTTATTTTATGAAGTTTTTTTCGCCCACCTGTAGATGTCATAACCAAATACGTACGTTTCGAACAAACAAAATGACACAGGCAGATGGTACAAAATTTGCAAAATTGGCGTTTATATATACCTATATACTCTAGTATTGTATAGTTTGATGATTACATGCTGCACGATAGGGATTTGTGATTTGTCGCAATGACGCGGAGACGACTGCATGAAAAATCAGCGGCTGAAATATTCATCGGTCGTTAAATCGTCGGTTTATTGATAATAGGCCACGTATCGTACACGTACGTCCTCTTCTGCGGTCGGTCTGATGTAAATACACTACAACGAGAGAGTCCGGCCTATTGCGAACGATTTAGGTAATGCGGATATATTCACGACACATATGCTACATATTCCTGGATGATTTATTAAAGCGATTAAATAAAAGATGTAAAGACTGTATTCTTACTAAACCGCAGCGGTTGCTATAGTGTTTCATTGTAAGACACGAAAGTACTTAGCTTTATGATAAATGAATAGGTACAGAATTACAATTTCTAAGAGGGAATTTTGCTTATAAAAGTAAAGTAAGAATGTAGTTCTTGATATATTAAACCTCTATAGGTTAATGAGCATATAGAAGACTGCTTTAGCAATTACAATTTATCCTTTAATTTATTTTATTATGAAATACATTCAATTACGGTGTAACTTTTCCAAAATAAATGAAACTTTATCTTATTATTTGGTATAAGTAGGCACATCAAAAAATGGACAATGCACATTTCATTGAAACATTATCGAATCTTTTGATGTATAGTAGTTGAAAGAAAAGTGAAACGAGTAGTGGCATTTAACTTATTTTTTTCATTAAAAAGCTTAACATGCTCTTTCTACCCTGGGGTGTTAAAAAATTGACACAAACTTAGAGGGCGAATTGTATGGCCCAAAATATGGAGAAAAGTCTTAATGAATATGGTCCGCAAATGGACGTTTTCGGATTTACGAAGCATTTTGTACTTACACAACTTTTTATTACGAGGGCGAATCAAATATTAACCGGACTTTTGTTTTAGAACATTTATTGGTACAGTAAATAAAATTTTGAATACAACTTATTTTTCTATATAATCTCCTCCACTTTACATCCCCATCCAACATATATCAACACGTCACGTTACTCACTTCACCTAGGGAGCGTTAAAAAGAAAAGTACGGTTAATATTTGATTCGTCCTCGTACGTACAAACAAACAAATAGCACAGGACGAAAAAGAAAAAAAAACAGTGAAAGTAGGTTACCAAAAGATAATAATAGATGGACAACAATATAAATGGAGCATTGAAAAGGAGACAATTGAGAAAATACCGCTGAAAAACCTCAAAAACCCAAAAAACTATTGAGGGACAGAGAAAAAGATGTCAAAGAGGAAACCACATGACGAACATACCGGACAAAAACAAGAGGAAGTGGAGCAGAAAGAACATGGAATATCGGCATATGGAACATTAGAAGTATAGTAGGAAAGGAAAGAGAACTAGAAAAAGAATTTGAAGAACTAGGGTAAGAATTACTGGAAAGGACAAGGTATGACAAAAATGGACAAACACAACATGCTCATATACAGCGGAATAAACGAAGATATATTTTAAGCAATAGAAAAACAGATGAAAGAAAACGAGTCAAACACTTAATAACATCAACAAATGGAATTCATTTGCAGAAAAAATTGAAAAAAACAGCAACGCCAACCAAAAATAATTTTTTGTAAAACACGCTAGAAGAATCTCAAAGTGGATTTAGGACGTGAAGGAGTATGCAAGATTTAGGCATCATTGATTTAGAAAAAGCATTCGATAAGGTACCAAGAGAAAGGCTATGGAGAATACTAGCTGAAAGAGTATTGAAAAAAATCTATAAAAAAATATTAACCAGATAATACGTCAAAACCAAACTTCAATAGCTTTTATAACTAAGGAAAGTTGACGATAAGGTGGAGGACTATGCCTGGTGCTGTTCACAGTTTTTATCGACGATATAATAGAGAAATGTAGATCAAGAGTTAAAAAATATAGGTTATAGACACATGGGAAAAGTGGACGTATCAGAAGGAGCTTTCGCCGACGACATAGTCATCATCGCAGAAAAGGAGAAAGACTTACAAAAGAATTTAGAGATTTGGAACACTTTGGAAGAAAATAAAATTAAATTAAGTAAAACCGAAATAAAAGTAATGGTATAGGCAATCAGCCAAAAGAAATACAAATAAAAATAGATAATGCGCAAATAGAACAAATTGCAAGTTTTAGATACTTAAGAGTAGAGCAAGAAATAAATGGAGGACCGGAAAAATAAATAAATTATAGAATAGAAAAAACATTAAAACTGCACTTTGCAATGAATGGGATCTTTATAAATGAAAGAGAAATGTCCATAAGACCATCGACAGGCCGTTATTAACTTTTAGTTGCGAGTCCTGAACACTGATTAGGAGACAAGAAAGTTATATTCAAATTGTAGAAATAAAATATATTAGAAAAGTTAGAGAGGTCACACAAAAGGATAAATTGAGGAATTGAAGAATAAGAGAAGACCTGGAAATGAAATCGACACTGGACTACATTCAAAAAGACAACTAAGCTGGTGAGGGCACCTACAAAGAATGCCGCAGACAAGACAAGCAAAGCAAGTATGGGAGGCAAAGACACAGAAAAGAAAGAAGAGAGGAAGGTATTGTAGAAGATATATTACCGAGGAATTTATTTATATTCAACAAGAATCTCACATTCATGTTCATTTCTAGATTCATTAGCATTCTGTGGTCTAAAATCTATTTTGTTGGAGATCTATTGAATAAATGATCGATTTTATGGCCACTGCAATTGGTAGTTGCAATGAAACGTCTTTGAACATCCAGCAATCAAAAATCTAAATTAATATTGTCGCTGTTATTGCATACAAGAGTACTAATAGAAAATTAAGCACAAAACAACTTCCTTTTCAATCCCGTAACCTTAATTACTCCATTTACATAAAAAATATTAAATCAATTAAAATAAAAAAGTAACATAACAACCATTCGAAATAATTAATGAGATATTTGTCATTCATAGACACGTAACGTAGCAGGTACATACACTTTGTACTTATATATTATACCATGTTACTAATAAACAAAGCAACAACAAGAAAAATAATTGATATTCCACAAACGGTGGCCGCATAATGAAATATACGCATAACATACATAGTTGCGTTTCACTTCTTGCTGTGAAATATATTCCACAATGCTTTAGATGTCCGCAGAGCACCGACTTAATTCATTTAAATCTTCGACAACGTCGACCGCTTTGCTCTTAATTCTGTTAAATCGGAATTTATTACGGCGTAAGCAATATTTATCGGATACTTAGGAGGATCTATTCGAGACGTAGAGAATGAGATAGAAGACGGCGATCGAGGAGACAAACAGGAGAGATAACGACCGAGGACGACGGAATATACCGTTATGGGATGATACGAAAAATTTGTGCAGAGTAGTTAATTTATTTTCTCAAAGTCGGCTGATGGCTAATAATGGGAGATTGACGGCTTAAAGCTGGATTCCCACACGTAGGATTGTGAAGGTGTTGTGTTACACCTGATTCAGATTTAAAGAAATCTTTAAGTTTATAATTTCGATTATATTCAATGCATTTTCAATACGTTATACTCTTGGTTTCCGGGTTGAAACCGCGTCGTTGTTGTAGCTTTTTCCGACGTTTCGTCCACACTCATATAGTACATTTTCAGGGGGGACTATTCATTCCGAAGGAGATTATCAATAAGGATGATGAGTGACCAGTTACAATTGAACAGTTTCGCCGTTCATCAAATTTTAACTGAAGAATTGCACATGCGAAAGGTCTGTGCCAAAATGATGCCTAACAATCTCACAATTGAGCAGAAGGACATTCGAAAAAACGTGCGCGTTGATCTTCCTGAAAGAATTGCCAAAGACCCCGATTTCTTCACTCGTGTGATCATAGGTGATGAAACCTGGATTTTTGAATACGACCCCGAGACAAAGCGGCAAAGCCAGGAGTGGCACACTGAGAATTCTCCCCGATCGAAGAAAGCTCGAATCAAAGATCAAATCAATGCTGATTTGCTTCTTTGACAGTAGTGGTATCGTTCACAAAGAATTTGTACCTCCAGGGCAAACTGTTAACCAAGTTTTTTACAAGGATGTCCTTGAAAGACTCCGAAGAAGGGTGATTTGTGTGAGACCAGGCATTGCAGACAAGTGGATGCTCCATCATGACAACGCCCCATGTCACACGGCCATCTCCATCACGGGGTTTTTGACTTCAAAAGGCATCCCTGTGGTTCCTCAGCCCCTTTATTCACCTGATCTCAGTCCTTGCGACTTTTTTTCTTTTCCCCAAACTAAAAAGTGTCTTAAAAGGACGTCATTTTGGGACTTTGGAGAACATCCAAAAGAATGTGACGGACATGCTAAAGGCCATACCGGCTGAAGCCTTCCAGCGCTGCTACCAAGACAGGGAACAACGACTCCGCCGGTGTATAGCCGCCTAAGGGACCTACTTTGAAGGGGACAATATTGTTATTTGAAAAAAATAAAAATTTTGGTAAATAAAAAATTTGTCTCATTAATTTTCTAACACACCTTGTACTTCTACATTAAGTACACTTTTGTCTAAACATTATTTTATAGATAACCTCTACGTTAGCCTTTTTAACATCATAAGCAATGTGAATAATCTACTGCATTTTGTACAGATATGTTGTACTATTTTAAACAGGCTTTCTTCAAGTTTTCTGCGAGATTTTCTTGAATCAATTTAACAAATGTCTTAAATAAAGACATACAATTATTTCATTACAAGTATATACTTATTTTAAACGGATAAATAAGTTATTGTATTCCGGATAATTGAAACAGTAATAATCTTGAATTAAGGCGGTGTTTCACGTTAAAAATAGGATTTCTTATATCTGACTATAAGTGCTTTCCTTTGTATTCATTTAGTTTCTACTTGTGTGAATCAAACTTAATATAATGAAGAAACCAAACCAAGAAAACACATGGCGGATTTCAGTTCAACAAAAATAACAACAGCAGAAGTGGAGAAAAAAATATATAGGGCGGTTTGCAGGTGCTTTGTTTTCCCATAACCCTTTTTTCGGATGTGTCCCATTTTTTTTCGTTCTCTTTGTGTGCGTCTGTGTATTTAATGATTATCGTGAATCGTTTGGAAGGGTTTGCAGAGATTGTTCGATCCGTCGAGGGCCATTATCGACCCTTTTAAATGTATAATTCAGGTAAATTCGGCAACGGGAACTTCTTAATTGGCCACCTTTGGCGAAGAGATGCGGTCGATGTCAGTTTTTCTCCTCGACAAGCATCAGGAGATCGGCCCAATATTAACCTAACTGTTTCTGCGATCTTCTTTTATTGTACCTTTTGTTTTTATTTGCTTTCGCATTGATTAGGTTCGCCTCTCCCTCGGTTTTTTGTTTGTTTGCGAGATCCGATCGCCTTGGGTGTGTGTTTTACGGCAAACGTTCGAGAAATGTGTGTCAAGAGTTTAGTCGGTGAGATTTCGTATTTGTGCATGTTGTGATATTCAATTTTTTTTCGCGTTTTGCAATTATGGGCGTGCTTTTATGCCTAAGAGAACTTGCCTTCGATTCTAGGTCAATTCTATCAAATTGTATACTTTTTTGCAGCTTAGAGGTAGATTTATGTATATGAAAATTAATGTAATATATTTGCCCTTCGGGAGTGATTAAAGTATATGGTAAAGTGTAAAACACGTATTGGCTTTCACACTGGATAATAAGGAGAATATTAAAGCTTCGTGTTATTTTATCATTATGTTCGTTTCACAATAAGGAAAAACGATATCATGGATACTGATGGACAAATATAATAATAATAATAATAATAATAATAATAATAATAATAATAATAATAATAATAATAATAATAATAATAATAATAATAATAATAATAATAATAATAATAATAATAATAATAATAATAATAATAATATTTATTTCTGCCCAACAATAGACACATATACATACAACTTATCTAAAGTATAGCAAAAGTACAAAAGGAAATACATTAAACTTCTTAAAGATACACACAAAACTATAACGATGAATACATACATACATACGTTGCAATACGAGGTGTGGCAATTAAATAACCGGACAATAACCGTGCTACAAAGCATTTCATTGATCACCAATTACATTACAAAGTTTATCTCCTTCAATGTACTCTCCTTGCCGATCCCTACAACGCTCCATACAAATTTTCTACCGTCGAAAGCAGCGCTGGAAGTCCGTTTCCGTGAGCTTGTTGAGAACCTCCATTGCTTTCGCTTTCACCGCTTCCACACTGTCAAATCTTGTCCCTTAAGCTCCGATTTTACCTTAGGAAATAAAAAAAAGTCACAGGGGGCCAGGTCGGGCGAGTACGGTGGATGGTCCAACACGGTGATGCCGGATTTTGTAAAGAACGCCTTCACAGACAAGCTTGAATTGGCTGGCGCATTGCCTTCGTGGAGCATTCAGGATTTGTTCTTCCACAAATCGAGTCTTCTCACTTTCTTTCTCACTCGTTTACGAAGGGTAGTTAGAACCTCGATGTAATAATGTTGATTGACTGTTTGACCTTCGGGGACCCAGTGGACGTTGCTTGATCTGAACACTCTGCATTTTTCCGACGCGACGCTAGCGTAAGGACTTGAACGGACGATTGCTACAGTGAGACTGAGCGACGTACAATCGTGCCCATCGAGCTCAGACATCGAGCTCAGACATGTTCAAACCTGCCTTGGCGTGTTCGCTATTTTATTGGCATCAAGTAGTACTCCAAGGTCTTTCAGTGTCCGTTGAAGGTAGCTTAAGACCGTGTATATTATAATCGAAAACGGTTTTGGACACCTTTCGAGTATATCTAACTACACAGCATTTCTCTACATTAAGATGCACTTTGTTATCAATACACCAATTACTTATAATTATCAGATTCTCTTGTAGAAGTCTGTCATCATAAAGGGAATCAATTCGGTGAAATATCTGTAACTCGTCTGTAAATACTAAAAAGCGACATGCTAGTGCTTGTAAGTGGCCATCTATAAAGTGTGACAAACGATTGCACCCGCAGAGGCGCCGTGAAAGGAGCTGTGTTTACTATGCACATACAAGGAATCACGTGAACGTCTGGTTATTATCGGTTGATCGGTGTGCGTGTACGTACTATTTATACTGTTCGAGAAACTAGTGGAACCGTCCGGGGTGTACCGCGCAAAAGTAGACACAGTATTAATAAAAAAAATAATAGATTGTTACCTTTTATTGACGCATCGATGACCACTGCGGTAATGTGCGACTGCCATGATGCGCCGCGTAGTACTGCAACATAAGCAATGCTTCCATTGTCGATTCGGTTAGGCCTCGACGACGGTCTGAGAACGTTCTCGTACACTTTGCAAATGATTGTTCAGCATCTAATGAAGTAAGATTTGCGAAATTCAAATACTGCTGCATCTCTTTTGTGCAATCTTGAATTCCAGATATAGATCGAACCTTTTCTAAATCCGGATTTTTATTTAAAACTGCACGAAATTTTTGCGCGACATCTAGTCCTACGCTGTGTTTCTAAGCATCAGTAGTTCCGTCAACAGTGAGCCAGATTTCTTGATTTCTCAACTCGTCCTTTAACTGTACTTTGTACATGTGGTAAATTGTACGGCAATTGTCTTTTTGTTGGTAGCTTCTATGATGGAACATGTTTATCCCAAAAAAGGCGAAAGTTTTCATTATCTGCTAGGTGTTGTGCGATGCAAGAGGTACACCAGGCGTACGTCCCATGTTTTCGAAAACACACAATCAGAATCCGATAAATAACCGAACTACCAAACTCCTCAATGTCTACCGCATTACTGAACTCTGCACCCACATACGTATATAAGACAACCTGATTTTGATGTTACCGTAGATAGCATCATATAAAATTTGCTCAAAAACCTTAGAAAAATCACTTAGTAGAGAAATAGATCGATAGTGCGTGATTAATTCTGGTTTGCCTTTTTTAAAAACTGGTGTGATTCTAGCGATCTTCCAAACTGTAGGGTACACAGAAGTTTTCATATATAAATTGTAGATAGCGCATAGCGGAACAGCTGAATCCATACGACAATTCTTGAGGAAGAAAGAAGGAATTTGATCTTCTCCGGCAATAGAACCATTCTTAAGCCTGACGATACTGTTAACCACATCTGTCTCAGTAATAGTTTGTATACTGAAGGGTTGATAAGAAGAGTATGTTTCATAAATGCGGATATCGTCGTTAGGTAAAATATGCTGAAACCGTTCACTAAAACCCTTACCACAAGGGTTTTAGTGAACGGTTTCAGTGTTCCAGTGCCACAGTTTTAGAGTATCCGTTTAGGTAAAATATGTTCATTAATTATGTAAGCAAATGCATCCACTATAGCTTGTGGTTCATCAAACTTTGTATCACAACGAAACAATCGCCCTGGAATGTGTGTCTGATTCCTTTTTGTATTTATATGATTGATATTTTAATTCGTATGAACAAAAATTTCGTCAGTGTGCAGTAACAGCCCTGAAGATGTCCCATAAGAGTGTGGACAAAACGTCGGCCAAAGCTACGACAACGACGCGGTTCCAACCCGGAAACCAAGAGTATAATATGTTTTACCAGAGACGCTTCTATCTTTCCGTACCTGTAGCACTTGATGTGTTCATTGAATCTAGTATCTATCGCTCGTTTCGTTTAACCAATATAGGCTTTATCACAATCATTACATGCAATTTTATAAATTCCCGAGCTTTCTTTCATGTCCGGATGTTTTCCGATTAGCCGATAAAGACAACAACAACATATCACACAAATTTGATAAAACGCAAAATGAGGGTTTCATACAAATAAATAAATGTAATCTTTTTCACCAATTACAGCGCCATCTACGAAATTAACAAAAGACTGTTTTAGATAAAAGTTACTTTTAGCGTAGAATTGCAATATGTAATGAAAAATATGGGTTCCCATTCAAAAAGGATAAAGCTGTCCTATTTTCCCCGAATACAGCGCCATCTACGTTGAAACTAAAATCGTCATTTTTTGGCCCCCGATGAGGCGAACAAATAATGGTATGATGAACTTTTTCGTAGGCTTCGTATTTCTCGTGATATTCCTCTGTTAAGATTGAAATGGTACATCCGATATATATATTTTCAAGCTAAATATGCATTTTAAACCACTGTACATTGCTTGTAAATAATGTTCTTATGTTATACCCCCTTGATAATTCATTTAGAATGCATAACGTAAATACCATTTCTATTCCCATGTTGGTATTCTAAATAATAGTCTCGCTTATGGTTCCCCTTTGCACTCCAAGCCTTGTGTGTTATCTGCGTCACATAGGTGGTCAGCTATCCATCCCGATAACGTTTTACCGCTTTTGGTGAAAAATAATGTAAAAATATGTGCTGTAATGTGTGTGTTCTTACATGCACACAACCTAACATTTCGCTTTTTATCGATCTCGCGGTTTAGGCACGCTAGTTTACACTTGACAACGCATTTGCCGATAAAATATTCATGCACCAGAGTATACATACCAATATTCGATATTTACACACGTATAACATACATGGGTACATGTGTATGGTTCTGCTATATGTGTATACATACAATCTATACATCTTATGATTCAGCCGATATATATTTTGACCTAAAAAATAGCGCGATACGAAAATATCCCCTTACAATAGGAGAGGGGAAGTGCGGGACGAGATTATTGGACACCCACATATCGGCATTGACTTGTTCACTAATTAGAAACCAATTACCGATATCGTTAGATGGATCACTTGTCGTGCTACATTTTTTTTTAGTCGGTATAGTTGGTAGGTACGCACCATGACATTGTTCTCCTCCGTGTTTAGAATCTATTTTTCGAACCTTTTAATTTTCCGTTGTACGGACATTTTCTGATTATTACCGTTTTCACTTAATCAAAGTAATTTTCGAGGTTATAGAGGTGCTTTTTTTGTCGAAAGTAATTAGCTTTACATTATGCGCGGTGTTCTCCACATACAATCAAATCCAATCGCGAGATTAGATCTATTTATATCTAAAATTGCTTCCATAACTGAAACAATAATCCAAAATATATACATAACTTTCCTAAGACAGGGTTTGGGTGATGCCGACAGAAGTGATATTTTGAAATCCATACCCCGGTGTAAAAAATAGAAGCTGACGAAATAAAAATGTTTGGTAAATAAAGCGAATATATGCACGTTGCATTGCCATTATTAGTTTGTTATTTTTGTTTGAAAACGGCATTTGTTGTATATGTAATGTAATAACCATGAAAAGTAAACAAAGTAGTTTTTTTCAAAAATCTGTTGTACTTAATACCGTAACAATAAACAATAATATAATAAATAAACACGATTTGCACTATTTCTATTAACGACAACCCAGTATTTTGCAATTTTTCTGTTGCGTCTAGTAATCGTTTATAATTGTTGCTAATACTTTTTAAATCTGTTTCAACAGACGGATCTAGAAATCCTTTTTGGCTCTCCTTAATAGCTGTAGCTTCGTCAGGGTTGCATTGTAAAATCACAGATTTTACTTCTTGGAAATGTTCGGAATAATAAAAAGCTGCTTGCAACCATGATCTGCAACACGTAAGAATCGGTTGTGGTGGTTCGCGATTACCGAAACAAAACCTATGAATTGCTTGAATCCGTTTGGGAGATTTGTTTTTGCTATCCACCTTCGGGTAACGTTCTCGAATAGATTGTGCCACAAGATGTAAAGCATGAACTTTACACGTGCCATGTAAAAGTCCCTCACACTTTTCTTTAAGAGAACAGTCTATACTACACATTGTCGCTGCTTCCTCGCTCATAAACATCGACCACTACGTCCGTAATTGCTTCGCCAGTACACTTTTTTAGTCTTTTGCTAACTAATAAGATTGCGATATACTTGGTAGCGCTTTCCGTAACGCTATCCATGATGGCAAGTTCTACTAGGGATTATATGTACGCCAAAAGTGTCGAAACGGTTCTTTATGGAGTAAGCGAAGCGGTAGACTACAAACAATAAACATCAAAAGTAAATCCAACTTAAATTGGATTTGAGGTGGCACGCCATTTTTCTAATTTTTGTGCTGTACACTATTTATATGTCTTTCACAGTCGCCTTCGTTCCGCACATTAAAGGTATTCTGCAAACCCTACACAATACTTTAGTTCCATTACAGTTTAAATCCGGAAATTCGCTGATAAATTTAGTGACTTTATTAGCCAACGGTCGTTTATTTTCTTTACGTACGTTAGACATACATTATATACATATATCTGTCTCTATAATTACTACTAACGCTGCGAAGTGATGAGAAACTGTTGTAATAAATCAATAATTTCATTCGCCGAGGTAGCCCGATTCATGGGCACACACGCGTCGCGTCGTGGATGTTGCAACCTTACTTCTAACCTGGCGCGAAGCTCTCTGTGTCCGGCCTATTCATGTGCGAATATTTACTGCCTCAGAAATTGTGCTAATCGGTAAATTTACGAAAAATAATAAATTTATAGTAGGTATGCAATATACATTTCTGTAAGATTCTTTCAACCTAACTGTTAAAACAGTTTAGCCCGTCATCACTTGGAACAGTCAAAATTGCCATTTTAAAGACATCGACTGCTTTTTCCGGCGACTGGAACCATGACCACGCGCCCATTCTTGATTCCAGGAAACGTAAAAGAAATCTTAGGCTAGGACTATATGGAGGACGATCTAATAACTCGGTGTTTTGCTGTTCTAAAAACTCAATCGATTTGGAGCTTTATATGAACCCAAATTATCGTGATGGATTGGTTTTTTGGAGCGCAGGAATCGCTTCTGGTAAACAAGCGGTTGTATACGCATCGGCATTAACCGTTCTTCGATCTTCTGAAGGAATTGTTGCAACATGACCTGAAATTGAGACAAAAGTTGCACGACACACTTCGGGAACAAATAACTTTTGTTGGGTTACATAGCGGATTGTCATTTGGTTTTGGGTTCATAAGAATCAATCCTTGATTCGTTATCACTCACGATACTATAAACATTTTTTGAGCTTCCGTTGTTAAAACCAAACAAAGGTTTTCGATACCAATTAACGTGAAACACCTTTTGTTCTACAGTTAAAAGATGTGTGATCCAATGGAAAACTAACTTTCTGAAAGTCAATTCATCATGCAGAACAGCAGTGAGGTTTTTTTGAGATGCTGCTGCTTTTGGTGGTCCATGCTGGGATCGTCGTCGAGACTGGTGCGTACATGTTGGCATTCGCAGTATCACCAAGAAATTGCAACTGATGTGGTGCTTCATTACTCAAAAACAGAAACCAATTCGACAACAGATTATTATTGAGACAATCCTCTCCGACGGTTGAAAAAATCGTTGCGCGAAAATTTCCTCGGTTCAATTCCATTTTTCGAGTGACTTGTCAGTTTTAAAAATTTACTGTGGCTAAATCATTTGCCGTAGGTTGACGAAACTTTGGATTTAAGTTTAATAAATATTGAAATTAGCTTTGACAGGTGATGTTTCATTGGTAGCGCCCTCTACGCGAATCCACGCGAAACTAAAAAGACAACCTTCGTATTGGTTCAATATAATAGATACGACGTGCCTAGTAATATTATACGTGGCTAAGCTTAAAATTTAAAGCTATTTTTTGCAATGTACATTTCATGCTACCTTGTGTGTGCTTTGTGTTGCGTATATGTCACACTCTTGTCCTATTTTATCGCAAAAATGCGTAATGTATCTTGCATGTGTGTCATGGTTTTAAGTAATCCTCGAAATCTGTTGCACCAACGCCAGAACTGGCACCCGTTCTTGACCCATCTGTGTATCAGATTTGGGTTTTCGATTTTCTCCCTTCTCCATTTCTCCATTCTTCCCAATTCAAGAAAACTTTGAAATGTTTATCATAGGAGATCCTGGAGATTGTTATGTTGCTTCCCATATCAAAGATAGGGTTTGTCACTACTGTTTCTATTCTGGCGTACCCCGACCCACTGTGGGTCCTCCAGTTACAGGGGTTTCTCAATCTGTATCCTCCCATTCTAGCCTCTCGGCTGATATGGTTGTCAAAAGGAGGAAGGTTTAGCATGGTTTCCATAGCAGCCGTTTGGGTGCTTTTAATGGCCCCAATTATACATAGGCATACCAGTCTTTGAATTCTCGAGAGACTGGTTATTGCATGCTTCTGTGCGATCTTAGGCCACAAAACCAGGCAGCCATAAGTTATCATGGATCTTACCACCGTAGTGTACAGCCAGTACGTCATATGTGTCTTGAGTCCTCATGTTTGAGGTGTTGAGAATGGTGAGATCTACAGGTTGGTTTCTCTGTGAAGAAGACCTGGTGCGTATGGCTAAACAAATCTCAGTAGAGGAAGACTGGGATAATTATTGGAAAGCGATGTGGACGACAAACACAACACAGCATGCATACATCCATCCAGACACTAACATCAAGTCTGGGAATTTAAATAACAATCTTTCTAGAGATTATCATTCAACTAAGCAGGAACTAAAGTTTGGCCATTACTGGTTTTCCTACGTGTTCCTGTGGTATTGAAGAAGGCAGCTTAAACCATCTTATACTGGTATGTAATTCCCACAGAGTACTCATTCAAGATCTGCACAGTTTTTTAATTACCGAAGCTATCGCGTTTCCTATCTGTTACCGCTTTACTCAGCGTGAATAGTCAAAAGATGTCCGGCGAACTTAGAATACCTTACGAAAGCAAGAATTTTGAACTAAGAAATTTGAACTATGTATCTCAAGCTTCCGTAACTGAGAGAGGTAGTTACCAAATGCAACAGAGAATGTGCAGTAGATTTGAATAAGAAGGCGCATTTATAAAAATTGAGAAAAGCCTGGGGTGTTCAATGAATCTGATAGATCGACAGGTAGAGGTAACCAATAATTGCAGCAGTTAACAAAAATGAATGGTAGATACGTAGAAGTATAAATAAATTAAACAAGTTAAAGCCGTCTAGGCAATATGCTTAATTTTACGACACGTAATCGAAAATTTATTGAAGTCGAAAGCGAACAACGACGATTTTCCGTTTAGATAAGAGGCGTACCGTCGAAATTCTCCCTGCCTTAGGATCGTAGTACCACGAAAATACCATTCCTCTCACAGCGATGTCCACACGTACGGAACTAGGATTCGAAGTTTACGATCGTGTCGTCCACATACGCTTCTATATATGGCCTCTAAAGATACGCTCATTTTTTCTGCTTCTTTTTCACAGCATTGTCCTCTTCGAAAAACCGGTGGCGATCCGGCGAGTCGCATTTTATTCGTTTTTTACACACAGGTGAGAGAGGATCAGGCTCTGGGGCAGGTTTTGGATGCGCGCGTTTCAGCTTTGAGCTAGAAAAAGAAAAAGGAGAAGTAAAGGAGAATAAGGCAAAGCATAAGAAGGGTGCAAAGCGCTAAAGCGCGCGATCGTGCACCTGCAAGAAATAATTACATTTTCTGTGGCCATTCAACCACCTTTAAATGTTGGTGAACTCCGGTCGCCGTACCTTCAACAGTTTACAACCGAAAGTCGAAGAAGGAGCGGATTAGGAGAAGGAAGGAAAGGAAAGAGAGAAGGAGTTTTATACGACGATCCCGACTATGAAATGAAACTTCGTTTCCCGCTGTTTCGCGGTCGGGACATAAATTATGAATTTATTTATGTAAGGAGGAGACGAAGGGAGCTGCGCAGGTTTCCTAGGAATTTTATTCTCTATCGCTAGCCGCTAATTAAGAGCGTATTGGATGTTTAAAATGTTGGTTTTATGTTATGTTAATCGAGGTTGTTCAGCCGATATGGAAGTCCGTAACTAAGATATACAGAATGTTCTAATAGAATAAACGTTCTGCCAAAAAAATTGCGCCATCCAGAAAGAATTTTAAGGACTAAATTGTGGGCCATTGTATATTTATCGTCGATTAACTAATGGCAAAAGAATTACAGCAAAATAACGATGGAAAAATGCCCATCAGATTGATGTTATCACCAAGATTTTACTACAACATATCAAAGGGTAAGTAATGCATTAATATAATAATATTTGCTTCTAATACGAGAAATTATAACAATAATAGATGCCTTTATTGTGTAAACATTTTAACTTTACAGAAAAATGCCAAAATACTTTTGCATGCTCTCGAACCATTTCTCGAAACATTTCTTCCACTCTGAAGGTGGTATTTCCAAAACATGGTGTTTGAAGGCTTCAACGGCTTTTCGAGTTGTAAAAAATTGCTGTCCACGCATTTTTTATTTGGCATCCGGGAACAAAAGAGAGTCGCTAGGCGATAAATCAGGTGCATACAAGCAATGACACATCAATTTGATATTTTTCCCTTTCAAATAATCAATTGTTTGACGAGCTGTGTAAGAGCTGGCATTGCCATGATGAAGGATGATGCGACGTTGTCCCGTTTAAAGAAAATAAGAAGCGAAGTAAGAAAAGAGTTTGTCTACGTTCGCAAGAATCCAAGCAGTAGCTGGTGAAGTTCTTCCTCTACGCCATCACTAGAGTGCGAAGTGGTCATGAATCCAAATTTCCCCGGTTAAGAAAGTGAGGAAAGAAATAAGAAAAAAGATTGCCATGTTTAAATACGAGTTGAAGCAATCGCGGGACATGTTCTTCCCCTACGCCATCAACAGAGCGCGGTAATTGGAGAACAAAAGAAAGGTTGTATACACAGTAAAATAGGAAGTGCTGCGATTTCTTACAGCGCTATTTTTCTCTTGCGTTCAAAGTGTCGTGCTCCGTTTGCTGAGGGATTCAAGCAACCACGAATGGACAGATTTCTTACAATGATACGTTTCTCTGACGTTCATGGTGGCTTGTTCCGTTTGCTAAACGGTTCATGGAACCATGAATGGGCAAGTTTCTTATGATAATACATTTCTCTTGCGTTCATAGCGGCGTGCTCCGTTTGCTGAGCAAATTCAGCCACTATGGCACTAGGACCTGTTCAATCAAATTACTACGTAAGTTTAAACCCCACGAATTGATACATTTATTACAACAATGTGTTTCCCTTATTTTCCACGACGATATATTTCCGAGTTGATAGTTGGAAGACGAACAATCGTCAGAATGGCCAAATGTTACCGCCCCCGTATATCACTCGTGGGTCTACATACGAGGTAGGTGGGATCAATTAATAATTCTACACCCTTGTAAAAATAAATAGTTATTCCCTCAAAATGTTGTGTTACAGCTGCTTGCAACTCTATCGTCTTTAAAACGACGTCCATGGATTCCTTTTGGAAGAGCATTATAATACAGAACCATTGTTTCATCTCCTGTGACAATGGACTCCAAAATCGGTTTCGGGTTGTCTCCACACATGTTTAAAAACGACAGCGCACATTTGACCCGACGTTCACATGGAGAATTCGGCAAATACGAGGGTAGTTTGATATTAATCTAGCCTAAGTAAGAAAACGCACGATTTTTGTTCTTTTTCTCATTTATTTTTCAACATAGCCTTCTTTTACCTCAATACACTTGATAAGACGGTTTTCCAACTTTTTTATCCCTTCCGAAAAGTAATTTTGCTCGAGCTCCTCAAAATAGTGTGCAGTTTCGGTCATGATCTCATCGTTCGTTGCAAAACGGCGTCCTCCGAGCCTTTTTTCTGGTTTGGGAACAGGAAAAGTCGCAGGGGGCTTTGTCTGGCGAATACGGTGGGTAGTCAATCAATTCGTATCCCAATTGGTGCAATTTTGCCTGTGTAACGACCGCCCTGTGAGCGGGTGCGTTGTCCTGATGGAAGAGACCTTTTTGCGAGCCAAACCAGGGCGTTTTTTCGTCAAATCAGCATCGATACGGTCCAATAAATCTGCGTAGTACACGCCAGTTATTGTTTTACCCTTTTCCAAGTAATCAATGTGAATAATGCCTTTCACGTCCCAAAAGTCGCCATTACCTTTCCGGCCGATCGGGTGGTCTTGGCCTTCTTCGGTAGGGCTTCACCTTCTCCACTGCTTTGACTGTTCCTTTGTCTCCGGCGTGTAGTAATGGATCCACGTTTCATCAACAGTGAAGTATTGGCGAAAAAAATCCTTCGGATGGCGTTGTATCATTGTCAAAAGCTTATTCGAATCCGTTACACGTGTGCGTTTTTGGCCGAAAATGAGCAAACGCGGTACCCATCGCGCGAATAGCTTTTTCATATTCAAATGTTCGTGTATGATGTTATATACACGCTCAGTTGAGATGTTTAGAGCCTCTGTTATCTCGCGCACTTTGGTTCGACGGTCTGCCATTATTATATCATGGACTTTGTTGATGGTTTCTGGTGTAGTGACGGTTTTTGGGCACCTGGACGTTCATCATCAAACACACTCTTACGACCACGAACAAATTCAGCTTTCCAAAATTTCACTGTTCCTAATGACGGTGCAGGCTTGCCATAAACAGCAACCAGTTCTGCTTAGATTTCTGCTTTGTTTTTCCCTTTCAAATGAAGGTACTTAATCACTGAGCGATATTCGACTTTTTCCATTTTCAAAAAACACAAAAATTGCTTGCTTTCGACGACTGTTAAAACCAAACTTATTGTGTTTTTTGCTTGAAATTTTGGCAGATGTCATGTGATGGATGGCAGATGTCAAAATCGAGAGGAATTCGTTCTCACGTAACGCCATCTAATCTAATCTAATCAGAAATGTTAGACATCACTGCTAATTATTTCACTTCCAAACGGCGATCTGCTAGTACCATTTCTTCAATAATTGAAATGTTTTGGCGCGTTATCAGTTCAATTGGCCGACCGGGGCGCTCATAACCTTCAAGGGATTCTTGCCCCAAACGGAAGCATTTCGTCCAATTTTTTACAGTGGAATATGAAGGAGATAAATCACCATAAACGCCGTCTAAACGTTGTTTAATGTGATTAGGCGTATGCCATTCTTTTGTTAAAAATTTAACGGCTACCCGGTACTCAATTTTCGTTACCTGAGACATTTTCATGCACTAGTCACGTTGTCTAACTGGCTACTAAGAACAACTACTCTTCGAGCCCTAATGTGAGGCCTGAGTGTACATCTAGATTTAATACTTTGAAGTTTGTGATTCTCCTATTATACGCACGACACATCAAAATCTTTAAAATTCTCTCTATTATAACAGCTACCTGAACCAACCGATTAAAATTCAACAAGCAATCGTTTTCTTTTCTATAACCATCATAAATTTTGTTGGACATCTAGAACGTTTCGCTGATTTCTAATTAAATTTGAATGCTTTTTTTCCTTTGGGTACCTCTTTTTCTTCTTGTTAACCTTTACATTTTAAAACGCTTGCTTAAACTGTCAAATTGGCGTAGTATTTGCAGTGCTTATAGAGAAAGTCTGTATAGTAGATAAATCCTTGCCCGAAACCGCTTACCCAATCTCTAAATTAACGTAGGCGAAAATTATCGCTAACTGGGTCGTTTACATCAGTGACAGGTTGATATCGGCCAGAGTTATATATGACCAAAGGAAAAAAAACGAAAAAAAAATATGGAGGAATGTTTCGCTATAAATATATTGTATAGCCAACTTTATGAAAAATATTAAGAAGCTGTCAAGGATTTCAATTACTCAATAGCTTTTAAAATCGCTCAGGGTTAAATGAATTAACTGCAAATTTAGTGGGATTTCACGTAAAAGCAATAACTATTCATTCATAATTAAGATTCCCAAATTATGACCATATGTAGATGAGGCTAAAGCAAGCGTGTTAGATTCCCTGCGACATCTGGCGGTATAACAGTTTTATGCCATTTAAAATTTTTGCATAATGTAATCTTTTTCGTGGGTTTGGAATGTCTGCGTGAGATTTCTAATGAGCGGTACAGTTAGGTTGGCATCTGCTTTATTTATTTCATATGATGTTGATGACCGTTGCTATTATAGGTTTTGGCGTTTAATGCAGAGATAATGTGTAAATTTTCTTTGAGAAGCAAAAGAAATGCGATTCCTATTCGACACTTTCAGAAAATTAGATGAGCGAAATTATAGGTTATGTGAAATATATGCAGGAGGATTATAAAATAAAAGAAAAAGCAATAATCTGTTGTTAACTTAAACCACCGCTAATTTATAAAAACATTTATTTCAAAACCAACACCATCTGCTCTATTTGTTATAAGCATTATGAAAATATTAAGCGAAAGGTCATTAGGAACAATTAACAACTTTTACAAAAATATGCAGCAGGTGATCAACCTGAAAACGTTTAGCTATACGCTGTTATGGTGTTTCTGTTAAGGAAATTTATGAAAACCTGAATATTTTGTTAGAGAAAACTACGAAGATTATTTGTACGGATTGTAAAGTTATTACTAAAGCGTGACAAATGTTTGCACCCGTAGGGACGCCTGTACCGGTGGGGGAGGGGGGGGGGGGGTGTAAGTACGTATGTGAGAGTTCAGTAATGCGGTAGACATTGTAGAGTTCGATTATTTATCAGATTCTCATAGCGTGTTTCCGAAAACATGAGATACTTACGCCTGGTGTACCTCTTGCATCGCATGTGAAGAAATATATTTGGCGTTTCCCTGGTTTGGAATTTACAGGTTCGCATATTCGTTGCAAATTTTGCGGTATAGGGTTGCTAGGTCGCACGACATTTGAATGTAGAAGTCATATTAAAAGTAAACGTCATGTATTGAATTTAAGAAACAATATTCCGTACTGGCAATTTTTGTATGATTTTATTTTTATGTTGAGCACGTGCAATATCCCACAACAAAACGAACGTCCACTCGATTCCTTGTATGTACATAGTAAACACAGCTTTGTCACGCTTTAGTTATTACACTTATTTAGGGTGTACAATAAGGTTATACCAAATACCGTTGCTTTTTATGTCCTGCTTTACTCAAGGAAAAGACAATGTACTGCATCAGCCTTCAAAAAAAAAGAACGTAAAACTGGGGCAAATGAAAAACTTTGTAAAGGCATTGGATCGCGAAGGTGATAGTTTTCAACACCTTCGAGAAAAGTTCCCAAAAATAACGGGAGGAAGTACGAGAAACAATAAGCGATAGAACGTTTGAAATCAAATTAACAGTGCAGTCGCTGCAAGCATTAAGGCCTACAGATTTTGAACGGAGACTAGGATTCATTGCTGTGATGCAAGTACTGCTAAACGATGATCCCAATAACATTTTTAAGACTGACGAGACACGATTTCATAACGGTGGGATGGTGAATCGCAATAACTGCTATTACTGTGCTCCAGAAAATCCTCATTGGATGCATGAGATTCATTTTCAGGTAATATGGGCTGTCAACGTTAATGGTCCTTACATCTTTGAAGGAACTTTGACAGGGCAACGTTATTTACATTGTCTATATAATAACCATCCCGCGTTAATGGAAGATGTTCCATCAGCAGAGATTTGTGTAATGATTACTATACTAATAATGGCGACTTGGAAAATTACATTTTTATACACAAGAGGGATATTTCATTACCAACGAGTGGCTAACCTGAACACCCTACTTGTTCAGAGGTTGACAGCCAAATTTGTCGTTGTTGTAAATATTGAATATTACAGTATATTATGATAAATTAACAAGATTTTAGCTTTAAGTAGGTCAGTTCTCATATCCAAATATTATTTTCAAATTATACAATTTAATACGCGAATTGCATCATTTTCTTTTTGTTTTCACAACATTCAACGATACAATTATCGATACGGAATATGTAAAAATAAACAACAAACACGTTTTGCCGTTTATTGGATGCCCAAGTCCGTAAGCGTAATAATATTTACATTTATATAGTCGACGAATCGTCCCCGAGAAAGAAGACAAAGTGCGACAATGATTCAACGCACATAAAATGATGCAAAACGTATTAATTACTATCTCGAACTCGGACAGAAACGGAATAAATAAATAAATTCTCGATATATAGCGAGTCTACGTGACCGACCGAGAGCACCTAGATACCAATAACCTCGCCGCGACGAATTGTCCGTCCCGCGATATTTGCCACTGGCGATTATCATATGTTCAGGATCGTATGCTAATGGCTGAATGCCATATTCGATCTGTGCTACCTGTCATTGAGCTCTAGCTATGTATATGTATATGTTAGTTGCTATGGAGAGGAGAAAAAAAAACTAAATATCGGACAGTGACCTCCTCCGATGATTAACATAAAATTTGTCAACTATAAGTGGCGAAGGTGTTTAGTATTCTATGTTTATTCATGGCAAATTGAAAGCAACCTCGTGCGTGCGATATCTGTTTGTAAATAGGATAATGTTTTATGTTTTAAGTGTAGACGTTAAGATTGGAGTCAAGAATGCGTGTTTTATTGTTATTTTGAATCGGCTTAATGGTTGTTAATCCTTTAAACCTTGCTTTTTTTTTAGCAAAAGCAATGTAAAGTTCGTAAATTACGAATGTGAGATAATGTAAAATTAAATTCCAGAGTCAGAAGTAGTAAGCTTTTAAAGAATTTAGTACCTATTTAAAGAGATCGATTCAAGTTACGTGCAGAGAGTGTTTTATCTTTCCATATTTCCATTTGTTAATCTTCTTTCACAATTTCTTTTCATTATCCATCTTCTAGGGTATTATACCAGAGTTGGGCCGGGACTCTTATACCCTCAAGTTCTCCATGTACACTATCGACCATAATTATTTGCCCATCTACATTTTTGCTTGGATTTTAGAAAATTATTTATTTGTTATATTATATAATTATTTGCCTACAAGTAAAAGAAAGATACATTAAATAATTTCCCAAAAGATTCCTTTGCTACTCGATTATCAACTGAATCTCTTTAATCCGATAATTAGGTGACCGGGTAGGGCCATAAGAAGACCAGAAATGTAATATAAATATCCTTCACTAATAAATATTTAATGTAGTGCAGGTAAAGATGACAATTAGAATTATAGATTTAGATGTAGTAGTTATTGTTCTTTTCAACAGTGAATATCAATAAAATTATCTAAAATTAGTTAGTTAGTTAGTTCTTTATTCGTTTCTATGATACTTAATAGTATAGAACACGTCAAATATATACAAAAAGATAATACATGTACACTACAAAACAACAACAAAAAAATATAATAAAATAATGGAGAGCTATTCCAATAACATTCCACAATTTAAAAAATCTTTTAAGCTGTAAAAAGAGTGTTTGTATAATATTAATTCTAATTTGTACTTAAACTGTCGGCTATTCAAAAGGCGTAATGCTAGGGGTATATAATTATAAATCTTAATTAATTGCAAAACAACATTTTTCTGGACTATCGTCAAATTAGGTCTTGGTCCCGATATATAAGCACTTACAGTTGTCGCTCTAGTGGGGTATGCATGGGCAAGTTCGAATTGTTTAAAAAGGTGTGGTAATTCTTGCGAACAAACATTACACACTCAATAACATACAAACCGGTAAGTGTGTGTATCTTCTGGTTGATAAAAAGGTCCTTACAAGTGTCTCTACTTTTTAGACTAAACATGCTTCGGATACAACGTTTCTGGATAACAAATAATCGCTCAGCATCACTGCCGTTTCCCCAAAACACTATCCCATATCGGAGGCGGGCCTCCACATATGCCCGATACGCACATAAGCTCGCGAATACGTTCACTGAGGAGGCGATCACTCGCAGAGCGTAGCTGAATGGAGCGATCCTGGTAGCGATGTAATCCACGTGTGTCTTCCAATTTAGATGGTCGTCAATTTTTAACCCGAGGAACATAGTACTAGCACTTGAACTGAGTTCCTCGTCTTTGTATTTTACGGTAAGTGTATGTGTTTGTGTTGTTGTGAATTTAATTAAATTAGTCTTTTTTATGTTTAATTTTAGGTTATAATTTTCAAACCACCTTTCATTTATATCTAGTGCTTGTACAATCTTCTTTTCCAGGGTGTTCAGGTCTGCGGCTCTCAGAACAACTGACACATCGTCCGCGAAAAGTGCCACAAAGTCTTGTTGTATATCCGGCATTCGGTTCAGGTAGATTAGGAACAGCATAGGTCCAAGGACCGATCCTTGCGGAACTCCTCTTCGTACTATTTCCCAGGATGATGTAAGTATCTCACCGCTATTACTCTGCGCCTTCACACATTGCATTCTTCCTTCAAGGTACGACTGAAGAAACTTGAGGCTCTGTACACGAATTCCTGCATCCTCGAGTTCTTGAATTAATGTGTGGTGATGAACACTATCGAAGGCTTTTGACAGATCTATATATAGACCAGCCACATGGTCACCATCATTCACGCCTTGCAGAATTTCAGATAAAACTTGATATATAGTTGTCGCTGTTGACTTTCCTTTCTGATAGCCACTCTGCTTATTGCTCAAGGGATTATATCTTTCCAGAAATGACATTAACCGTTTGTGTATAATTTTTTCGAATATTTTGGATATATTCGATAATAAAGTTATTGGCCTATAATTTGTTATCTGCTTTTTATCGCCTTTCTTGTGTATAAGGTTTACAATTCCTTTTTTTAAATAATTTGGAAAAGTACATGTTTGAAAACTTAGATTAATTATGCGAGCTAGTGGCTCGGCAATATAAGCAGCAGATGATTTCAGTAGCGTCACTGGTATTTCATCATGTCCAACAGAGGAGGTGTTTTTTAATTCAGCAATGATATTAACTATCTCATTTGAGTTGGTTGGTAGCATATAACATGTTTTATTACACTTCTCTGAAGATACAGTAGTTGGGAAGTTATTAATTTTATTCTTATTCACGTCAGTGCATACGTTCAGTAAGTATTTGTTGATATAATTCAGTTTTTGTAAATTATCATCTGTACTTTACTATTAGTATTGAAATGCCGAAAGCAAGAGAGTTGCCTTTAAAAATCCGCACAATGATTGTTTCTTTGCATAATCTTGGTCAAAGTAACAGAGATATCGCGAAAATTGAAATTAAGTCGCCGAACTGTTGCCTTCTATTTATTATTAAAAAAATTCTATTTTGCAAATATGAAAATAAACGTTTTGGGCACGTTTATTTTTATATTTTCATTTCAAAAGTAGAAACCGTCAAAGAAGAACTTTATAAACGTGAAGAGCTATCGCGGGTGAATCAGCAACAATTGAGCTTGTTTCGCATACAAAACATGCTAATTCTTTCACAAGTATATTTATAACTATGTAATTATCTTTATATTCTCTATCAGGCACGACTATCAACCAACAAATGTAAAGAAACAAGGTCCATGGATAGAATGAGATTTGAACAGCGTTATTGCATAGTTAGCATGTGTTCATAAATATTTATTCGGTGCGCCAATTTAAAGCGGCCCAAAGCCAAACGCTGATGACGTAATGTCGAAAAAAGACCTCAATTGAAGGCGAGTCAAGTGTGAGGCATTGCCCTCGAAGTATTATCACCACCGTTTCATTTCTGCTGTACGGGATAATTAGGCGAAAAAGAGATGCGAAGATCTTGCCGGAGTAGCGCTGCTGCTTGTATATGCGTTTGCTTATCAGTCGTTCTGTTTGTCGCCGCTAAAATATGCCGAATATTAACGTCTAAATTTCAAACGCAAGAAGCCTTAACCCACATACAAAAACAAGCTCGTGGGTTTCGCTAAACACGTAGACACATATACATACAAAGTCAGCCAAAATTAAAAATATGTTATCGACAGGAATTACTGTACTGTTAAGAAATTCGTTTTTGCAATGAAAATGGTTGAAGCAACTAAATTGATTTTGTTTAAGAAAAGCCGGGTAAAGACCCACTGTTCTCGGGGGGAGTTACCGTCCCATAAGTTTGTTGCCAACTTTATCCAAAGTAGTTAAATCGGTTATTTTGATTCAATTAAGAAACGTGTTAGAGGTGCTAGCTTCGTCTCTCAGACGTAGATGATTTGGAGTCCTGTACTCCAAATCAACTCTCAAGACGGTTGCGGCGGTATTCCTCGATATTGCAAGAGCAGTCGATCCAGTGTGACATAAGAGGAGGTCATCCATTAGATAGGAAACATTGGGATCAGCGGGGATACTCAAACTTAACCTTCTAGCTTTTTTGGGAGCTACGACGCTTCGAAGTTAAAAAAAGTAATCTTGGTTGATTGCATCTTATTTGCTAGAATGGTCCTTCTCGTGAGTGAGGTTCGGGAAAAGGTTGTCAACGAAGAGGTCCGTCTATGCCGGAGATTCCCAGGGGTCGTTATTAAGCTGCTCTTATATATCGCTTGTTTGACACCCATATTAACCCACGGAGCCCTGGCATGGTCAACTGCCGCCAAATATCAGAATGCACAGACTATCCGCATGGGTGTCCCGTGATTTATGCGGAATCAGCCGCTAGGTTTGGATCTGGAAGTCCTGCTGCTGACTGAGCATCTTCGGAAGTTGGGCACTGGAACATGGGAAGGAGCTACTAACTGCCGAAATTTTACGCTGGCCTGAGCGCTGGAGGACCCGTAGGATCGCCTCCCACTTAGGCGAAGAGTACCGAGGATTTGGGACATAATTAACACCACAACTCTACCGGAACGAAGCAACCAGTGCAGCAGCAAACCAGCCTGGCTCCAGTGAAGCAAAATGACCTCAGAGAAGGGTCGTTATTGGGTCCGGAATTGTTTATTATTTATATGAGTGAGATACTAAGGCATACCACGGTAAAGCTGTGTGTGTCTAACCGAGACAAAGGTCTAGTAGTGAGAAAGCTGCAGGAGGCAGTTGATTCATTGTTGGAGTGACTTGAGGAATGGAGGCTCAGAGAAAACGAGAACAAGGGTGCGGTGGTTGGATTCACCAGGCGGAGAATACAAGAACCGGAGAAAATCGTGGTGGGAGGTGCTGAGCTCCCATGAGGTGATTCACCCACGTGTCTGGGGTTAAAATTTAACAGAAGACTTTCCTGAGATCTTCACATCAAAGAGAGCTTTGTTCGCGCAAAAAATTCTCTGTTGGCACTACTAAATTGAAGGAGTTGTATGGATGTGAGAATGAAATTTACCATCTACAATACATATATAAGACCCATTATATCTTACGGTTGAATTGCATGGATAACAGCAGCCAAGAGTCATTTAACAATGTTGTAAACGCTTCAGAACAAGATTCTTAGAATGACCACAGCGTCACTCTGATACGTGCGGAACTGCACAGCGACCTAGCGATTGCAACTTTTCCCGAGCATCTGCGGAACTTGGGAATGAGCAGGAGTGTCCGACAATCCTCTGGTGAAACATCTAACCGTTGTGCCACAAGACCGACCGCCATCTCGATACAGAACAGTTCGAATAGTCGATTTAGTTAAGCTCGCGCAGGAAGAGAACGAGTCCACCCCCCAATAAAGATTCTGGGCACAGTCTGAACGATATGGTCTTGTCAACAACGCCGTGATATCAGCTCCAGACAGCGAGGAAGAAGTTGTTACACAAGGGCAAGGGAGGTGAAGGATCCTGAGGTCCGGCTCTAGTAAGAATGATGGATCTACGACGTTAAAGGACATTTGCTTGGGGGCAATTATCTATTTTGTTAATTCAACTATATTCTGTTTGAATCAACATAATATTTATTTGTCCATATTCAAACAAAAATTTTAGTTGTATCCAGTATTGGCTCCTTGGATGTTGTCAATTTTAATATGTAAAAATAATATGAAAGTAAAAAAACCAATTCCAGTGTAAAATTTAAAGGATCTACCTATTTTTATCCAGTTATTTGTACAAAAATCCATTTTCCTGGTTCTCCTTTTTGCTGAAACTATTACACGAGCGTTCCGGTCTAGTATTGTGGTAATCAAGTCTTTTTCAATGTTTAAAATGACGAGTAAGTTTCAAAGATCTTGTTGTATTGTGTTTCTTGTTAAAGAGTTTCTTTTTTTAAATATTCAAAAGCAACGTTCATTTTCAACGCTTGTCATGGGAATAGTACAAATCAATTTCCATAACACAATCGTTTTACTGAAGCATTTTGTCAGGTTTCTATCAGGCTAGCTGCATAATGAAAATCTTCTCTGGCGTAACACATAATTCACTTCTTAGTTTCCTTTTTTCTAAGAAACCATATGTTCATGTAACCGCATCAAAATCTTTGATAACGAAATTTTGTCATATTCCTAATTTCTTAAAAAAAAAGAGTTTTGAAGCAAAGAGATGGAAACTGGAAACGATCTTTGGCCTGGTTAATTAGCATATCGTATACTTCTTTCGTTTGCGTGGGAATGATTGTGGAAGATTTGATGGATGAATATTTGTAATGGCTTCTTCAACGCTTTTCAAAAATCCGTTCATCCTAACAGGGTCTACAGAGCGAGACTGAGATTCTTTAAAGAAAGTTTCACAGTGTGGCATTATTTTGGCAAAAATGTAAGCCAATAATAAAAATATTCATCGTTTAAATAACTTAAATAACATGTCCGCTGGTTTCTAACATGCTTTCTAAGCAATCTTTCAGGAGCTCTTTATTTCCATGAATTACTCTCACAATTCGTGTATTAAAACTCCATCTCGTTATTCGAGCTGTTGAAATTCCTTTTTTCTTCCTTTAAGAATACAGGCGTATTGACTTTTAAACGTTGTTTCCATTCTTAGAAAAGCTCGGTACGTATTCCCAGCCTCACCATCCTCCGTATTTTGAAATTCCCATACGCTACCATTTTGTGCCGCAAAAAGAACATTTTTTGCTTCAATATTAACGGCTGGGGACATGCCATGCCAGAAATTCAAAACATTATAACTTCCTTAATATTGAAGCACAAAATTTTCTTTTTGCGGCACAAAACCGCATGGAACGAGCACAAAGTGGTAGTGTACACGAAGTTTCAAAATGCCGAGGTGGTGGGGCTGGCATGTCCCCAGCCCCGCAAAAAAGAAACCATTATAACTCCGTTAATATTATAGTACAAACTTTTCTTTTTGCGGCACAAAACGGCACAAAATGATACCGTATGAGAAATTGGAAAATTCGGGGGTGGTGGGACTGGAAACATGCGCCCACGAGAACTCTAAAACAGATTGACATAAAAATGGTCTACATTTTCAGAGATAACATTTCAGATTTTCCACATATTTAACGTCGTTCAAATGTTGTTAATCTTCCATTCTTTGACCTCAAAAGCTCTTGTTTAATTTTTTTTTAAGAAGCGGGTAGTATTTTGCAAATGGTTTTCTTAGTCTTTGGCAAGACAAAAGTACCTGAAGCTCTGGTATTATTTAGACGTCTTTCTAACCATTCTGGGGAGAATTTTCCGTTGAAAGACACTTAACCAATTAATTAACATTCCGAATGTGATATAAATGCTATTTTTTGCGTAAAACGCATAAAATTACCATACAATGTCGACACGATGCACTTTACCTTCTTTAAATACAATATAGTTCTATTATGAGATGTTTCGCCACTGTATTTATGCAAATAATAAAGGAAAAACAATGCATTGATATTTGCCTTTTTATGTTAGGTCAATTAGATCACGTTATATCAAAGATTATAAAATAGCTAACATGTTAGAGGAAGATGCACGTATTTCTGTTGTATACCAAAGGGTCTCCGGGGAAAATTTTGCATTGTATTTAAAATACGTTACGCAAAGGAACTGGTACTAAACGTGAAATGTAAATAGCATGCGAATAACGCATATTCTCGTACGGGACATCGAGACGACGCATATTTCCAAAGGGGAACGGACAAGATTGTGCAATTGTTTCGTCTGGGAAGGAACCCGTCTTACCGGTACCGGGTATGTTGTTTTTTTTTATTTTCCTTCTTGTGCTTCTTTTTTTTCCGAATTTGTTTTCTGAAGGTTCGTTTCGAGATCTTTCGGTATCATTAGATTCGTTAACATCGGTCCAAAGCTAGATATGGTAATATGAAGTCAATTTAAATATAAACTGTACACATGTATACGTGTATTATGTGAATTTATTATGATTTTGTGGTTTTTTTTGGGGAGATTGAATATGTATTCAATTATGTGATATTTCTAAAGGATGAAAATGTAGTTTATATTGTCCAAAATTGGAGCAAGTAAAGGTACTATTTGTTTTTTCCTTCCTTTGCAAATGTCTCCCTAAGTTGCTTGTGGGTTAACAATGTGGAAGTTGAATAAATTCTAAATTGTTTTAGCAGAAGGAATTGCTTATACAATCCACAACGAATAAACGCAGGCTTGTCGTAAATACCTTATTGTTGTGTGTTTTGGGCATCCTTCGGGAAGCAGGATCTTACAGGATCTTTAAAATGTGGTAGCCGTTGGGCGATGTGTCCACTCTTATTCCATGCGTATTTAGATAGATTGAAGAACCTTAGCGACGACAATTGATTTTATGAGTTAAAGATTGCAACTGAAAAACTTTCCGAAAAAACTCTATAGAAATACTAAACCTAGATCACAAACAACACATTAATTATAAGGTTAGTGTGTTAGTGGTTTTTGCTACTAAAAACGAAGGTACCTTAACGAAATATATTTGATGTACGAAATAATGTTTGAAATACCTTTGAATGTACCCTGTTGTGAATTTTACATTAATTTTGACGATTTATGAGATTAAGAGAATAGAGAGAAGAGTGGATTTGTCTGTGTTACACTACGATCGTCGTTATCTGGACTTTTGTAATACCCCCGCTCCCAGGCCAGTCGTTCTGGGGGGAATTTTGGCTATGAAAAATTACCTTTTTACCCGCTAGAGGGACTTTCATCACAATCGAGTGGCTAACCTGAACACCCTATACGTTCTAGATTGACAGCGAAATTCCGATGTAAATATTGAATATTACAATATGTAACAGGGAGATCAAAATATAATCAATATAACCTTGTACAATAATGATAAGAAGAACTGTGGAGTAGAACAGCAAACAATAAAGTATCAGCACACTCCGCACCACACAAGTTATTTGATTATGTCCTAAAACATGCGAAATATACGAAACTAACAGAAAAGGTTCCTGCCTGGAGCACAAAATGTAAACATGTATTCCCTTTACACCAGTAATTCCATCAAAACTAAGCGGCTAAGTGGACCTCTTTCTCTGTTTAATAAATTTGCATTCTTTGTCATATAAATGTTCTTAAATAATTTGAGGTTTTCTAATTTAATATTATGCCCGGTTTCGTTTACGTATTGTGCTACACTTGACAATTCGATTCCTCCATAACGGTAATGGGCGCATTTATAAATTCTCCACCCTTCCTTCGCATCCGCACCAGATTTAAAGAACATATAGTCCATTACCGCCATGGAAGGATCGAACCGTCAACATAAACGAAACCGGGCATAATATTAAATTAGAAAGCTTCAAATTAATTAGGAACGTAACTTCGCTGCGAGAATTAGACGTTTACGAAAACATTTATATGAAAAAGAATGGAAATTTGTTAAACATGAAAAAAGGTCCACGTAGCCATTCAGCTTGGATTGATTTATTATTATTTATATGGAATTCCCGAAACAGTTGTTCCGAATTAATCAATTTGTGTAGCGCGGTGCGTGCCGATACTTTAGTGTTTGCGATAACCATGAACGCTTTAAAATGAAGATTTTATTTTAAATTTTTCAATCGACGAAAAGCCTTGTATATACGTAGAGTTGTTTGTTGAAAATGTTCACAATAGAAAACATTCTTGACAAATTTCGTCCAATTACCATGCAAGACGCGCTCGCGCCGAAACAACCGAGCCACACAAAGCATTTGGCAACAACGTTTCGTGCAATTTGCGCGTCCCGAATTTTAAAACAACGGCGATGCCGCAGGCTATTGACCAACCGATCGGCAGCAGCGGCAATAAACAGAGAGAATAACTACTTCTACGCAAACATTTATACCCAATACACATTCACACGCATAACACATATGAACGTATCTATTGCAGCATCTAACCAGGCATATAAGCTTACTTGGTGCGGCCGTTGCCTCTTTTTATACACATATATATTCCTCTCTATCTTTCTCTTTCTATCTTACGACTCCTTGCCTATCTGTTCGCTTCACGTAATAATTAAACGATTGTTATTTATGCCACCTGCGTTCCTGTGGCAAACGCTATCATTAGAGACTTTGAATTCTGATTCGGATGGATTTGAATTTCGTTTTTACCGATAGCAAGGCTGTGGAACTCCATGGCCGAAAGGAGCACGGGACGGCAGCTGCCCCATTACACGTTTCATACGAATAGTTACATTGAATATTCCGTATTTTGCGTTTTTTATTTCATGTGAGGGAAAGACGAACACCTCCAGAACCTTCTGCGTAATGAATGTGATGGGTTTGTCGCTTCCGGTCCCCTTTTAGGTTGACAATTTGTAATTTTATTGAGGATGTGCTTATGACTTGATGGCAAATACAAAGAATGGTATCAAATGGTCAGTATTCATGATATATGATTAAAAATTGCATATATATTTTTATAATTACATTGTGCTAGTTGTAAAATGTAACAAGTTGGGCACCCCGGGGTAAACCTAATTTGAATACGCTGAATCTAACGGTGCCAACCGTTTTTAAAAGTTAGCGTTTTCGAGCAATTTCAATTCAAAAATTTTAAGCCCAAAGAACCTTCTGGAACATTCTGGAATTTTCTTGAAAATCTAATCAATGGCAGAAGAGCTGTGTGCTACATGTGCTTGTGGAATACTCATTTTGCCGGCGACCAATATAACGAACGAAACTGGCCATTACGTGAGGAATTTAGATTGCGACAAAATAACATTATTGAGATTCCACTTGCGCCGCTCCACATCAAACTAGGAATTGCTAAAAATTTCATAAAAGCATTGAACTCAGAAGGAAATGCATTCAACGGATTGCATCGTATTTTTCCACGGTTAAGTAGGATGAAACTAAAAGAAGGAATATTTAATCGACCTGACATTCGTCGTTTGATGAGGTACAAACGATTTGAAAATGCACTCATTGACTCGGAGCTCGGATTGTGTGAAAGCGTAGATGTAGAAAAATTCGTCGAACAATCACCAAAAGAATCCGATGAGCATGGCGAGCGTTTTCGTCAAGCGACGGCGAGGCACGAACACGATACAGCGGCAGAAAGTTACATGCTCTTTTGGGTGATATTTGTTGGAATTTACAAGAAGAAGATGATGATACAGAGGAATCAGGGCGATCAGAGAATGAAAAATTGAAAAATATCAAGAAAAATGTTTTTTTTTTGTAAAAAAATGACGAAAAATCGACTGAATCGATTCAATTTCTTTGAAATAGTTTTTTCAAAAATTTTGTGTGCCTTTGGGCCTGAAATTTTTAAATCGAAATTGCTCGAAAACGCGAGCTAACTTCTAAAAGATGTTAGTACCAGCATACCCGAATTAGGTTCATCCCCCGGGTGCCCAGCTTGTTGCAAAAAAGTCTCCAATTCGAGCACAGTGTTATTAATTTCAGTTAAAACTAACGATAATTTTGCTACATTTTCAAAAGGATGTGGTTTCATCTTTTCGCAAAACATTACCCCTAACTGTTATGGTGGTTTATAATAGCGTTCAAAATCGACCCAGCGTCATTTTTTTTTTCTAAAAAAAAACAAAAATATGTGTTTACATATGAGATTTACTAGATACAACATTAATCTAAATAATTCTAAAAATTGTAATATTTTAATACAATTGATGTCCCGGCAAAAGAAAAAGAACAATTTTTCTCAATTTCAGAATTTTCTAAAAAAGAAAACAAAAGTTAGCCAAAGCATCGTATTTACAAAAGCTGTAAGGTGTAAAGTTATTCAAAATTAAATGTTGCATACAAAACTGTTTTTAAATTTTTTATTTTTGGTTACTTCACAATTTTATAAAGAAATGTATTCTTCAAACAAAATTGCACACGACACTATGACAAATTTAAATTTAATTTATGTGTTACCTTTATTGCATGTAATCTACCGTTTAGTTTACTAGACAAGGAAGCATATGTCTTTGTTTGGAATAAATATTCGGACTGCAAATTACCAAGTCGGGCATCGTTACAAAGAATTGTGCCATCTGCTTGTGAAGATGTTGAAAAAACTGTGGTTATGTGTGGACGCAACAACAGATCGTAAAAAACATTCTGTGGTTAATGTAATGGTACGTACAATGGAACCACATCAATCGTCACCTTCAATTCTATTAGCCTCCAGACGAATACAACAATGTACTGCCGAAGTAATTTTAAAGTTAGTGTTAAACACATTGGAAAAGTTTGAACTTTCAACAAACCAACTGTTGATGTTTATGAGTGATGGTGCCGCAAACATGCTTTCTGTAGGCCGATCTCTTAAAAAACATTGTGCTAACTTGTTACATATTACGTGTAAAATTCATGCTTTCAGTTATGTGGCAGATAGTATTAGAAAATATTATCCTGAGGTAGACGCTTTAATAGCGCATACAAAAGCAATGTTTGTCAAATTTCCAAAACGTATTCGCAAATTTCACAGACTGTTCCCCCGTATGCCTGAACTACCAGAACCTATTCTTACACGTTGGGGAACATGGTTACAAGCCGCGTTTTATTATCATAAATATTTTGAGAATATTAAGAACGTGGTTTTACAATTCGATTCAAAGGAAGCTGCGGCTATCAAGGAAAGCCAGTCGAAATTTCAAGATAGTCCGGTTAAAACGGATTTAAAAACTATTCAGAACAATTACTTCGGACTAGTGGAGGCAATAGAAAGATTACAAAATCCTTCGGTGTCGTTAGTGCAACATGTTCACGCACAGCTATGCACGGTAGAAGACGAAAAAAATGTTTGTGTTCTAGAAAGGTTTGAAAGTGTTTTAGAGAAAGATTCTGATTTTGGCACATTAAAACAAATTTGTGAAGGTGCGTCAACAGAACCGTTAAGTTGTTCCAAATATTATTTTAATTACGCAAATATAACGGCACTAGATGTAGAACGTTCGTTTTCTGCATATAAACACACTTTTTCCTCACGCCGCACTCGGTTTGCCGAAACAACTGTGGAAACATATCTAATGTTGCAGATATTTAACAGACATTATTCACTTTACACGGAAGACTCTTAAGATGGTAAGTGTTTGAACACGTATTATATTTTATTTCTGACCATTTATTTTGTGTAAACTTTTATGCGCCCGCCACTGGCTGTTGGCGCAAATTGAGTAACTCTAGTCACGACCATTAGGAAACAATCCAGCATTGACGAAACGTCAGGTAGTTTTCAATTATAAACAATACCGGCACCTTTAAATTATACAAAGGAAGATTATTTAAATTAATTTATTATTTATGGAGAATGCAACAAAGTGACATCAAGAACATGCGATACCTTTGCTGCTTGGTATTCACAAAAACAGAAACTGTCACTAAACACCGTTGAACGTGCAGTTTTGACACTTTCTCCATTTGAAATTTTAATCCTAATTATTGAACATGCTGTATAATGTTTTTGAAAAATTTATTTGGATTCTAATACTCCCTACATGGTCAACAGTTCTGCAAAATTTCAATTTTCCAAGTTAAACACTTTCACAGTTATAATAGTTCATATGCATTCGTCCATCTGTCAAAAATTCTCAAAAAATGCAGATATCTCAAATATGGTTAGAAATGGCAACATAGTTGCTTTATCAAACAAACCTTAAAATTAAATTATGAATTCAAAAATGTAATAATAAAAATAGCAGAAGGCAACTGTGTCTGACATGAATACTTTCTTGTGAATGACCGAAATTTTCAAAAGTCAATTAATCGAAACAAGGAGAAAAAATATATTCAGTAGCTTCTTTTCCCTACTTCAAAGTAAGACAAAATATATTATTCAGTATTATCTATCTATATAGTAGTATTGGTGGGTTGTTCTGCATTGTATCAATATCTTCGTTTGTATACCATTGAAATGCCAAAAAATCTATTTCCGAATGCCGGATAATTAGATCGTATGAAACGATGTACCCTATACTTTCCAAATAGGTATCGTGCGTATTTACTTATTCATCGTCAATCCTTCAAAAGGGAAAATGTTAGCGTCCCGAAGCGAGTGTATAAAAAGCGCCGGCTAGTACTAGCATTGGTTGACGCAGATACGGTTTCTCGCAACCTCGCTATTATTTAAGTAAGTACAGCCTATCGTCAGGTATGTTCCTACATATTTTAGCCCGGTGTTTCCATATAACATTTCGCCGCATGAAATATTGATGCGATACCGCGGGTTGTATGTATCCACTCCGTAAGCTTGGCAGCGCGTAGATGCGATAGACGCGGACCCGGGAGGGACGAATGTGGGTCACAATCATAATAAATGATAAACGGCGAAATTGACACGTGTTGTGTGTACGAGTTTTGAAATCGCCAAAAGGACGCGTTGCACGACGCGACTTTGGACGTTGCAAACATTCGGTATTCGTTACGTGATGTGTTGTTATGTACGGGAGTGTGATAAAAAGTCGGTTGATTGGCTCACGCTGTTGTTCCATCTCGCTTTTTGTTGCTTCTCCCTTTAACTATACCGCGTTCCAAAATCAAATTATCAGCTCAGATACGAGGGAATTTTTTTTATGTTATCTACCTAGCTAAGAAGACAATGAGTTACAGAAGAAATCACATTTTATTTTTTAACGTAAGAACCAATTAACACTAACACACCTACTCCAACATACTCCAATTCTGCAAAATTCGACTCCATAGCGTTTTTCGTCATCATTCGATAAAAAGCGACGCCCTCTCGGGTGTTTTTTGAGTTTTAGAAAAAGATAATGGTCACAAGGGGCGAGGTGGGAACTGTAAGGTGGATGTTGTACTTCCTCAAAGTCGCATTCATTGTCTACTGCTTGAACAATTCGTGCTTTATGCACCATACAGTTGTCATGCAGAAGCAGAGTTTTCTGAACACAATTCTGCGTACAGCCCCTTTCAAATTCCTAATTGTGCCTTTGTAGACATTCTCCGTTATTGTAGTCGCTTTAGGCATATATTTAGAAAACTATGGCCATCACTTTCCCTGCAAAAAATTGTGTCTTCGCCTTCTTGAGTGGTGGAGAGTCTTTATGAATTCATTGCGTGAACTCTTGTTTCATGGAAGGGGTACCCAGGTCTTATCCCAGGTTATAATTCTATAGAAGAAGTCTTCACCTTGGTATAAAGCAGTCAAACTCTCCTCGCAAATTTGTCATCTATGCACGTGCCGACACTTTGATAATTTCCAAATCTTCAACCTGTAGAATTTTAAAAACAATCGTTTCTGATATTCCTATTTCTCTAGGAATAACAAACTTTTACTCGACGGTCAGTCAACACCAAAGCTTCAACTTTGTTGATGATTCCTTCAGTTCGTGCTTTCAGAGGCCTTCCCTGCCCCATTTGAACTGCTTGCACCAATATTTGACTTGGAAATAGGACTATTTTCTCCATACACCGCCACCATTCTCTCATAGATATTCTTCGAGCCATTGTCTTCTTTTGATAGAAATTTTATGACGCTTTTGTGTTCAAGATTCAAGTAATTCGTTTTCGCTTCTTTAAAATGATATATAAATGATAAATCTTAAGCAATTGGAACCAAACTTGGAAATAGTATATTTCACGATAGCATATTGTTTTCATAGCTAGGTAAATAACATAAAAATTTCCCTTGTAAATATAGCACAATAAAAAATCGGGTGTTAATAATAACACTCAAAAGTACGTTCAAGTCCACACTCACGAGAAAATTTTAACAAACATTTTCGCGTATAGGCAACTGTCAAAAGTATTTCCCATGGGATGGATGTTAAATCTTCCCATAAAATGTAAATTTTTAACTCAAATATGCAAGTATATGAACTTCCAGAGTTAATTGTGTGTATACCGTTGTGTTAAAATGATGTACTGGGTGTAAAATGCATATTTTACAATGTATTGTAATATTCTATAACAATAAGGCAGTCAAGCTCGAATATAACGAACTTTCAACGGGTGCTGACAATAGTTCGTTATATGTGGGCGTTCGCTATAAAAGAATACGTCACGATTCGTTATTTTTTGTAAAAATAAAACTCTTGTATATTACAAAAATAAAATGTTTATTATTAAATAAAAAGTTATTCGACAATGTAGGTTTATTAAGGTAAATATATGAAACGGAGATACGGGTGGAAGCAACACTACGCTATAGTAAACAACATTTTAATACTATTCTGCAATATGTTGTATATCAAAAACGTTTAGAAAAATACATATTTATTATTATGTTATAAACGAGGAGAAATATTGATTATTCTAATTTAATTAATTACTTTTACGGTCTGTATGTCCGGGAGTGTCCCTAGACACTCTTTCGGCAGTATATAACATTACAAAATTTGCATTACGATGAAGCAATTGACTCTTAGAGCTACAATATTTTTTAATAACTTTAAGAGAACTATGTTGTACGACTACGACTGCAAAACTAAAAACACTTTTGTACAATAATTAGAAATGTCAATGAAAATAACAGTAATTATGTATACTAACAGTAATTATGTATAAAAAATAAAAAAGCATTTGTTTTTATAATATTTTCAATATAATTACACGAAAAATCCCATTTTTGAGAGTAATACAAGATGCGCCCCAATATGTACTTTGTACTTACTGTTCCATTTCGGAATAAATGCTTACATTGTATTTGCGAAATACATAAATATCAATTCTAAATAGAATTTTTTGCTTAACCTTCCAGTACCGGTCGTCGGTCTCTCAGACCGAAGCAACTATTTTTAATAAATGAGCGAGTCATTTTTTGAACGATTGTTATGTGCCGCCTTGTATCTTCCTAATTTGCCTATTGGCAGCTCAGTGCATTAAATAACGTTGAAGTGAACAGTTGTTACTTTTCCAGCTACCATTTCGGTCTCCCAGACCGAAGCGGTTAAATGTGTTTTCATAAGTCTCTCTCGTGTATAAATTTGAGCCTATAAGGTATTTTTGTTTCTTTTTGTTTTTTTTTTTGCTACTGTAAGTTATTTGTAGTCATCATGGGTGATTATGAAATAGAGCAAGCTCGGTTGACCTAATTGATAGAGGAATGTTTGGCTGAAGACCAACAAGAAACTCTGTTTGATGAAGAAGCAGACAGCGATGAAGAAGATATCCTCGAACAATGTAATCAAGCTAGTGGATCTGAGCAAGAAATCTCTGATTCTGAAAACTTGTACCGTATCGATGTAAACGCAGATGAGCCATGTTTTTTAGGTAAAGATAAAATTACCAAATGGCTAAAACACGTGCCACCTCAGAGAGTCAAAGTCAGACCAGAAAATAAAAGTGTGCATCCTCCAATGTCAAGATTACTGACCAGAAATATGAAAAACCCTCTTGAAATCTTGAACTATTATTTCTCAGACGAATTGTTGAACATCATTGTTGTCAACGCAAACAATTTCATAAATTCTGTAGCAAGAAGCTATTCAATAAAAAGTGATGTCAAACCTACCGACAAATTAGAAATTCAAGCTTTTTTGGGACTATTATATTTTGCGGGAGGCAAACCGACTAGACGCAGCTGATCTATGGAGAACAGATGGCTCAGGAGTAGAAATATTTCGTTTAACAATGTCTCTGAATCGTTTTACATTTCTACTCAGAGATGAACGGAAAAAAGTGGATAAACTTGCACCTATTCGAGACATTTTTAGTATGTTTGTCAGTAAATGCAAATCTGGTTTTGGTTTGTCTCAATATGTAACAATAGGCGAGAAGCTTTCCGGGGAAGATGCAGCTTCAAGCAGTACATTACGTCTAAACCCAACAAGTACGGCATCAAAATTTTTGCATTGTCAGATGCAAAAATTTATTATACAAGTAACCTGGAAGTGTATGTTGGCCAGCAACCAGAAGGTCCTTTCAAAGTAAGCAACTCTCCAGATGCCATTGTTGAATGACTTTGTGAACCAATAAGTAATTCGGGAAGAAACTTGACGGTAGATAACTGGTTTACAAGTTTTAGAAGAGAATATATGTATTTCTTTATTTTTTTTCTTAATAAATATTTATGTTTTGCATTTTTTTAATAAAAAATATAACCAAAACAGTGAATTTGGCCAAATTAGAGGAGCATTAAGTATGTAAAAAAAAACATTTTTATTCACCGGTCTGTTAGACCGAAGCGGGCAACGATGTTCCAGAAGTTCTAGCGGGTGCTGTAGGGTTAAAAACCTTTTCATTTGGATTTTAGACAGATTTTGCAAATTCATATAGAATAAAAAACAATTTTGATATTCTTTTATTAAAGTTACAGCTTTTGAATATAAATTTCAACAGCAAAATACTAAGTTAGTACTTTTCAGATTCTTGTAAAAAGATACTACAATCTGAGTTTTGCTGCTGTTTCGAGAAAAACAAAATTTTTCCAAATGCTATTGCTTCATGGAGAAAATATTTTGAGCTTTCACTGTAGCCACATAATCGCCAAATTTATTAACTCATTATTAGCATTATTCCTATTTAGCATAACTCTAATAGCACTAAGCACACTGCTTAGAAAAGAAACGGGGTCAACTCTCGTTTAATTTCCATATTCCGTAAACGTATATCAAAAACACATCTCCTTCTCTATTGCTTGTTTGCAAGTTCGCCGCTGCGTGGACCGCATTACTCTACTTATTTAGTCCTTTTTTTGAATAAAAATGCGATAAAACGCGCTCGCAGATGTTATCAATACGCACGCAGTCCGACTTAATTTAGGATTATTTTTCTCAACGTTGGTTCTCTTGCATAATCGCACAGTAGTGGAAAAATTTCTATTTTATTACTCTCGAAATTGTTCTAATACGCTAATAATTACATACAGATTACAAATTTAAACAATTTATGTCTGGTACGATCTTCATCTCGAGCCTAGAGATTGGGACGATGTCAATGACCGATTTGGTGTAATTGTGATTTGTTTATTAATAGCGAACGAGATATAGATTATGAAATGGAGAAATTCCTAATAACGATTTAGAAGTGTGACGTCGGTTCGGGCTGTGTATGAGTATACTTTTATGACTTAATTTCGACAAATATTAAACATAAAGCAATATTTTTTTAAACAGTTTCTTTAACTAACATTGATTCAAGAAATTTTATAGTAAACATTTTATTTAAATGCTGGCAAAATGTTCGTCAAAAAGTTTATTGGTTAGAATTTATCTCTGCACAAAAGTCTGATATAGATTGTCAATATAACTGGCCTGAATGTTAATTTCAGGTATATTGATGTATGTACATACAAATAGGTATAGGAACATATTTTACAAGTTACCTAATTAGAAAGACCCTTCAGTGTAGTAAATAAAAATTAAATCATTTTTTTTTAACTTGACTGTATTAACAAAAATATATATACAGTGTAGTCTCGATAACGTGAAGAGTTTATGTACGGTGGTGTTCACGTTTTCGAGAAGTTCACGTTATTGGATAGGTAGACTGCAAGGCATGCTCTGATGTCTGTGCAATCAATGATGTTTCAGAAATATATAAAAAATGGTTGAATATTTATTAAAAGGTGTTTCTTCTGAAAATATCAACAATGCATATCTTATGTAAGTACATATGTACCTGCGTATGTATGTATGTATGTAGTATCACTTTTCAAAGAAAAAGTCAGACAATTTTGTTTGCCTAATTGCTTGAGCACTTGATAGTAGAGTGGCCTTTTCGCGCAAACTTCGCAGTACTTGAAGGTCTTCAAAATCAGCATTATTTTGTTGTGCCCACTCTAGACCTCGATTGAAAATCTTGATTGCTTCTACATGATTGACTCGAGTAGCCCTACTGAGATCCATCTCGTCTCTAGTCTCAATTTCATTATTAGAAGAGATTTCATGAAATGTTTCTTCATTGGCATCCATAACATTCTTCAATATCTATCTAGAGTGCAGGTCTTGTTGTGGATCAATTTCATGTAAGAGTAATGTTGATGTCGATTACACGATTAAAATCTAAAATTTATCTACGAAGTGTGGCTAAAGGTACGTTGCCATTAAGGTCTTCGAGATTCGCATCGTATAAGATATTTTTCCAGCATTTCTCGATCATCATTGGCTCCAATTTGTTCCATGCCCTTAATAAATTAGAAACAGCTTAGGTTATACTGCTTCAAAACCTCATTCATATTCTTTGACTTATTAGCTGCTACCATAGCCAAAAAACTTGATCGATAATGCAATTTTGTTAGTCTTATTACATTCTGGTCCATCGGTTGGATCAGTGGTGTAACATTTGGTGGCATATACATAACTATTATTTGACCATCATCTGATATAAGTTCATCTTCAGGAGAGTGGCTTGGGGCGTTATCCAAGAGAAGAAGAGCTTTTTCTGGAAGTCCTTGTTGTCTGAGCAGAGTTGTCAAAGCACCTTATATAGGCACGTATTATTACTGGAAATCCGAATGTCGATATCACAAGGCCATTTCTTCGACAATTTTGATACAAAAAATTTCACTGCATTTTTCAACAGTTTTTGAAAATCTGTCGAGGGTTCATAAGAACATAATTTATCAATTATATAGCGAATCAAGAGTTCGCTACATTTGATCGATGATAATTTGAAAAAATATTTACTTTTCAACACTATAAATAGTTCTTGTCTGACGATAGTCTTTGTAGCTGGCCCTGGAACATCATGACTTCCTGTAAACAAAAGGCCATATTTTAGAAAAGGATTGATAGAGATAGCTATAATTTGTTACACAGGTTCCTTAAACACTAAACTCAGACTTAAAATAGTAAAGAAAGTGGTACTTGTTGGAACTTTTTTGAATAGTCTACACAAAGTTATATTATAATAGAAAAAGACAAGAAAAAATCTCAATTTTTCTTTACCATACATTTGGGTGCAAAAAAAGGAAACTGAATGTAATATCCATCACTAAAATTTGGAAAATATTTCATTGAATTCACAAATAAATCACTGTTACTCCGTTAAAGTTTCGGGCGCAACTGAATAGAACTTTTTCTGCGAAGGAAAAGCTTTACTTGCACACCCGCTAATGCTTTTAATATCTTTAAACGATATAATCAAGGGTACACGTAGGGTAAACGGGTTCTTTAGAAATGTTAATTCATAGAAATTAGTGTTGAAAAAATAATATATAATTTTTACTTTTGTCGCCCTTAATGGGTGAAATTGCCGTATGTGCGATGTGATAGAAGGACAAATATAATGACACTCTGGTTGTAAGTACTTTTGCCATCTTGGATGTATCACCGACCTCGGCTACTGTCACAAGTGTCAAAACAAAGCGATTGCAATTTAGTGAAAGACAGTATTGGGGAGCAAATTGCTGCAGTTGAATCCAAAATATTGTATAATGCGGTGTATAACTTGGAGGAAAGGTTAGCGCTTTTATATCATCAAAATGGAAGTCATATTAAACAGTTGCAGTGTTGGACATAAGAAATCATACTATTCAAGAAATTCAGTTTTTATTGATTTTTGTTATTGGCTTAATTTGTTAAACTTCTATAATAAGTTAATTTATATACCTTACTTTATAATAACTTCAAGTACTTACAGGTTATTTTAGAATGCAATTACTAGTCAGCAAGTCCTTTCAAATTTAGGTTAGAATACAATTAAACAGAGCAAGTACAACCAAAGACGTTCAACAGAACAGCACAACCAACTAAAAAATTTGCATCCATCCTATACCTTTTCTTTATTACAAAAGTATGGGAAAAATTTCGTAAATCTACGAATTAATTCCTAACCATACCGAAAGTTACCAAAAACATTACGTGTCCAGCATCTTTAACTAACCAAAACACATCTACGAAAATCCGTATGCAAATTAGGATGAAACATTCGTTTCATGCGTGCTAAGAACCGATACCCGAAAGGAAACGATGCGCTTCACAACCTTAGAACTGCGCTTAATGTTATTCCACCGCTTGCTCATGCAAGCGCGCCTGCCAGACCTGTTCGGCTAGTCGTCGTCGTAGAGTTCTTTCTTTTCTGGCCCGAAAAAAGAGGAAGGAAAAAAGAAACGAAAAAGCGCGCAGCCAGAATGTCGAAGTGGAGAAAGAAACTTCGGCAGAGCTTGGGATTGGCCCGTTGGGCGTTATTTAGGCATCCGAATACGACTCCGCGATGCGATGGCCTTCGTTCTTCTGCTTTTTTTGCTTCGTTCTGGATCTTATATCATTCTTCCCGAGTGCGTTTGGTGTCTCTTCTTTCCTCGGCGATTTTAGCGTCTTTCTCTGTTGCCAAGAGACCAATAGTAATTACGGTGTGTTATATCAACACGTTTATGACTAAGCAAGTGATTCTTGATATTCATATTGAAGCAAATTAATGTAGCACAGAGTGTTATTTTTGTACTTGAGCCAATGGTCTTATAAATTTTTCTAAACTGAAAAATCGAGTAAGCTCTAGAAGATTGAAATTTTGGTATAAGTTAACTTGTTACCTAGTGGCATAGCTTGTATATGATGATTTAATTTGTAGTACAATAATGTTGTGATCTTAAATACGTATAGGTACAAACATCATTGAAGACATGAAAAATCAAAGATATCAAATTTTTAGTACTCTTTTTTGGTATCAGAATTTGGAATATCCTTGTAGGACCAGTGTTAATGAAATTGAAACATGTTGAAGGCAACCAAAATATGCTGCAGTATTAATGAAATATTACTGGAGATTATAAATAACTGTAGGCTTTCACGGCCGGTGTCTGAATTTGTACTGACAGTACATATTTCCGGGCTGATGGACGGTGGCGCTTGATGTGTCGAAGTCGACGTTTCACCAAACACTGCGGTCGGCATCTTCAGGACGATGATTAGTTTTCTTCTTGTCTTCTTGTCTTGAAGATGCCGACCACAGTGTTTGGCGAAACGTCGACTTTGACACATCAAAGACCACGGCCCATCAGCCCGGAAATATGTACTGCCAGTACAAAAGAGATTATTATTATTATTACTATTATACTCCCCGCCATCGGCACTTCGGCTTTCGAGGTGAAATCAGAAAAAAACAATTGACAAAGTCGCATCATCCTTCACCGTGACAATGCCAGCTCTGACACAACACCTCAAACAATTGATTATTTGAAGGAGAACAGTCTTCAAAAACGATATCTTGGACATACTGTGTTCAGAGTGGACAAGATTTTTTGAGAATCAGTTTAAACACATGCAAAAGTATATAAATCTTAATGGCGATAATTTTTAAAAATAATAAAATGATTTATACCAAAAATTTTTTTTTGCTTCAATTGTTTTTGTAAAAACTTAACTTTCGTAATACACAGAAATGATGTAATAAACAAGATGTTCTATTTTAAAAAAGCTAACTTGCAATTAGAAGATATACAATACATTATCTTTTTTTTTGTTTTATACAGGGAATTTATTAAACATACGGCAAAAATTCAAGGGGTTATTCCATGAACTATTCTAAGAATATTTTCTACTTTTATGATTTTTGAAATACCCCATTGTTTTGAAGATACAGGGTGAGAAAAATTTTCGACAAAACCAATTTAGATATTTTTTAAATTATTAATGTAGCCGAAATAAAAATATGGCGTACAACACTGGACTTGCCGAGTACAAAAAAATAGTGAAAACGCGTTGTTATCTTTTAACAACATTCCGATTACAAATAACGGCTGTTTTACCCCCTAATAGGCAAGTGCAGACATAGAAAAGTAAATCAGTTAAAACGTGGATTTCATTTGAATACGTTTCGCGATCGATCATTTTGTATGTGTCAAATTTGTTGAGACTGATTGACGTGTATTTTCTGTCTTTTAATACTTAAACTTTTGTTAGTGAAGTCCTCTATCATGAATCGCTATACGAACGCCGAGATGACTGACATGCATTTAATTTATGGACTTGCTGATGGTAATTCATTAGAAGCTAGACGGTTATACATTGAACGATTTCCTGACCGTAATGTTCCTGATAGAAAAACCTTCCAAAGTATTCATCAACGTCTTCACGAAACAGGCACATTGAAACGAAGTGTAGGACCAGGAAGGCCAATGAAGAACGGTAGAATTAGAAGAGAATGTGCTGGACATGATAGAGGAAGACCCAGGTACTTCTACTCGGAAAATTGCAAATCCTTTGAATGTAAGTAATGGGACTGTTTGGAAAATTCTTAGGGAGTATTTGTTGTACCCATACCACATACAACGCGTTCAGGCACTTCTTCCTGCTAATTTTTCTCCACGGATTGCATTCTGTCAGTGGCTTTTGCACACATTGGTTCAAATCCCTCAACTACTGACACTGATTCTTTTTACCAATGAAGCGAATTTCTCAAGAAATGCAATAAGGAATTTTCACAATAACCATGTGTGGGCTGAAGAAAACCCACATGAACTACTTGAAAATCGTTTTCAACATCAGTTCTCGTTGAACGTTTGGTTAGGAATTGTGGGTAACTGGCTAATTGGACCGGTATTTCTACCAGGAAGACTTACCGGCGAGATGTATCGAAACTTTTTGGAACAAACGCTACCTCCGTTTCTGGAGGATGTACCATTGGCAACAAGAAATGCAATGTGGTTTATGCACGATGGTGCACCAGCACATTTTAGTGTGGTTGCTCGTGAGTTTTTAACAGCAACATACGGAGATCGTTGGATTGGTCGAGGTGGCCTGCTCGATCCCCGGACTTAAACCCCCTGGATTATTTCCTATGGGGCCATCTAAAGTCATTAGTTTATTCTACCCGAGTGGAAAACGTGGACGATTTAAAAAATCGGATAATTGCTGGGTGTAACTCAATAAGAAACAACCCTGGTGTTTTTGAAAGAGTTCGGCAGTCAATGAGGAGAAGTTTGGATTCTTGCATCCTAGCTGGAGGTAGTAACTTTCAATAGTTCTTGTAGATTAAGAAACTTGAAATGCAATTTTTGGTAATGAAATTTTGCTCGCCCTGTATCTTCGAAACAAAGGGGCTTTTCAAAAATCATCAAAGGACAACGTATTCTTAGAATAGTTCATGGAATAACCCTTGAACTTTTTCCGTATGTTTAATAAACACCCTGTATATATTGAAATTTGGCCCCACGTTGGGCGCTAAATTTGAAATGTTTTAAATGTGGTAAATTGTTGAAGAAAATTAAATTCTCGTTAATTCTTAAAATTAATGAAAAATGTTCCTACAAGAAGTAACAACCTAAATTCAGAGGTATTTATAGCATAATTTCGTAAATGAAATATCTTTCGTAAAGTCTTTATGTAGAACGTCAGTAAGTTTTATTATTGTTGAGTTGTCAGTGGTGTTTTAAGTTATAGAATAATATATTTTGAACCAAATCGTATTTGGAAAGCAATCCCGATTAAAATAAAGGAGAAGAGGGACGCCAATTGATTTTCTCACTTTGAGTCAAATTTTCATCGAGGTAACTTATATTTTGGCAGCACTCCCAGCTTCAAGTGTTAATATTTCAAATCGTACAATAAATTGAAGGTAGAAGTGAAGGTTAGTGGTTAAGAATAGGCAGATTTCCTGCAAATGTAATATAAACATAGAGTTTATATTGAAGTCGTCATAAAATCCAGGTTAATTTTAATTTTCAGTTTTAAATTTCGTTAAAATCTCATTAGTTGATATTAAAATTCGCTTAAATTGCCAAAAAAGTGTTTTAGAACACTTCCGAACCCTCAGTTCATATAATTATTCAATTAATTTTTGAAAATGTATTTTTGTTTTCAACAATTTACCATATTTTAAACATTTCTATATATATTATCAGCACCCAGACACAACTAATCGACCAAAAAAATTTCCCCCTACCATAAGTATATCAGAAAAAGGGTTAGCGCCTAATCTGGTGTCAAGGTACATTAGCAACCCTTTCTCGTTTCCTTTCACACGACCAACCCAGCAGCGATGGGGGATGCTGCGACGATGCGAACCATCCCTCGACGTTGCGCAGGTCAATCAAGGATCGTGGGTGAATCTCTTTTCTTCTCCTTTACGCACCCTCTCAGATTATGCGCCCCTTTCCAGCTATTCGCCCTTAAAAAGCGCTTATTAACGGGTAGCGATGAGGAATACGATTTAGAAATAAGAAAAGGGGGCGAGGAATTGGGTCAACGCTGATTAATAAAGAATTCGCGTCCTTCGGTGAAAGGAAAGCATGTGCGTGAAGATGTTTTATATTGTTCGAAAAGAAAGAAAAAGGGGTATTATAAGGGAATCGACTGGTTTAGGGGGCCTTCACCTTTCGTCAAGCGGAAGAATCGATGGTCTCTAGTTTTTTTTTTTCGTTCCTACAGAAACAACCTGTCCGTCGCCGGCAACACACACGCGCATATATACATTTATCTTGTATGGAAATACAAGAAACATCTGCGAGATAAAGAAGCTATTAGTGGGTTTCATATATCTAGTAAACGTTTAATTTTTATTTACGAAAGCAATAAAATAATCAAAGAACCATAAATATTAACTGAATAAAACCTTTCTTTGGTAATCTACCAAGCAAAAGCTATCTTAACACCTTGGAGTCCCATTTATTTTGAAATAGCGTTCAAAATGCCCTGTTCGAATAAGATTAAAAGATGACGCAACTAAACATTTTTAAAATTACCTAAGTCCTGGCGGCACCATTCTTTACACCCAAAGTTGGCCAAGTCGTCTTGGTTAGTCTGGCATGAACGAAAAAGCAATTCTAAGTAGGAAAATAAACAACGATTCTTATAAAATTAAACTAAAGAAAAATAAATTCGATAATTATGCAAAATAAATTAAAATTCTAACAATGTTACTTTATTAAGGAGAAAAATCTGGCAATTTTGAACTTTGTAACTTTTGTATTTGTTGCGTTTCAAAATACGTTTCACAGTACTTCAACTAACACCGATTTCGTCTGCAATTTGCCTAGAGTAAGGTTCGCCTATTTCAACTAACGAACAAACTCTCACTTCTCTCTCCTCCCGCTCGGGAGGCATTAGAGGGATTTGAGGCTGTTCATCTGTTTGTTGGCATTTGCGGCAATTCCCGACCACACAGCCGAATTTCTTAAACGTTTTGACGATCCTTTCAATCGTCGAATGCGAAGGAATAGAACGATCAACGTATTCTACGGCAAATAGATCGGCCGTGCTTTGGTAGGATTTTCCGGCAAGATACCATGTAATGATTTGTACCTTTTCTGCGGTTGTATAAATTAACATAGTGTATCCAAAATCTGCGAGCACTTGTTAGAACCTTGCGAGTACATAGATAGACAAAGAGTGCCTTAGAGCCCTCAGAGCTACTACAGTTGCGCGCGGTGTGGTTGGCCGGCAGGGATAAATGCAAGTATGTTAGATCGCGCTACGTACCCCGGTGAGACCTGGCCCGACGTGTATGTATTTACCTCTATAATTACGACTAACACTGCTAAGGGTTGATGAGAAACTGTTGCAATAATCAATAATTTCATCCGATTCATCTGCATACATATGTCGTGTCGTGGGCGCGGCAACTTCACTTCTAACTTGGCGCGAAGCTCTCTAAGCTCGGCCTAATTATGAGTAAGATTCAGGTTTAATTATTTACTTCTTAACTAAAAGGTCTGCAGTTGAGAACCCTTGCAAAATCAGAGCCGTTCAAATTAAGGCCGTTTTTTAGCCATATATTACAATCACTTTGCTGGGATTCGATAAAATGTATTCATTGAGAGAAGACTTATATCTAACTGATTTGAATTAGTTCAAATCTGCCTTACCTCGTTTATCCAAATATACCCCGCTAGCGAAAAGTAAATAAATCACTTAAATAATGTAGGTCTTTTAAAGCTGCATATTATATTAGGTCATGTGAAGCAGCACGAAGTACTTTCAAAGTTTAACACAAAATATGCGTTCTTCTCAGCTAAGGAAGTAAAGCTGTAGATCCCGTGTAAATACGATGTTTGGCACGTTAAAAACCCATACCGGAGCAGAGGTTAGAACACCTTTGGATTTGATAAAATTCTAGTAGGATCGGCTAATGATCATAGTAATCATTGCTTAGAAATGAGAGGTGTATTCCGTAACCTGACCCTTCACCCAATAATACAACAACAAAATATTTTAAGCAGAAAAATGATCGTTGCAACTAGTTGTTCAAATATTGAATCTTGTGGAATGCAGCTAAATCCATGTAATTTTTAATACCTTCCTCTTGGTTATAATAATGATACCAATAGTACCTAATACAAGAAGCTAGGCTTTGTATTAGAATCCCTGATTTCAGGTAATACCCAGAAAGCTTTTTCATAATTTGGTCTTGACAATGTCTTCTCGCTGTTCAAACTATTTAGAAAACAAGTAACCCGCAAAATATTTTGGTGGTTACTTGTTAGAATCGAGCAATTTATGAAACAAGCGCCTCTGTATACCAAATATACATTAACCAGGAAATTAGTGTCCAACATTTTTGAAACCACCCCATATTTAGGTCGCACCCCAAGCTACATTAGCTCAAGAATTTCTCTCTAATTACCACGAATATATTTTGTCATTTAATTTACACGCATTTTCCTCATTCCATAACTCTGCAAACACCCAAAACAGCACGCATGCATCGAATTTCGAAACCAACATATGATGCTAGATATCATATTACGTCTGCCAATGTAATTTCGTGGTTATCTAAACGTTGCCAACGTGAAAAAGAAAAAGGATCTGTAGCGAAAACGATCCCACAAGAACAAGAGAAAAAAATTATAGAAATTCATAAAGAACGTTCTGCTGACACCAGCGAGAATTTCGAAAACTTCGCATGGGATCGCATAAAAATATACGCGTTAAAGTGATATGCCGTTAGAGGTTAGAGGAGTTAGACTGAGTTAGACGTTGTTTCGCATGATATGCGGCGGTGCGGCTTGTAACGGCTAGTTTCTACTCAATTTAATTTCAAACATCTGTGTGTTTTGACGGCGTTTATACGAAGATTAATGATTGCGACGAAATTCGCTAGGCGGGAGTTAGAATTCCATCTTCGAAGGGAAGTATGATACGGCTGTTAGTCTTGCGAAATCGCTTAACATATAAAAAAAATCGTATGAAGTAGAAGCGTTGCTTATATATTTTAGTATTTTTACTAATTATAACGTTATAATTAAGTAAATTGTGTTGGAATAAAAAATTGTACGTCAGTCACAAAAGTGTTCACTTACCAAATGTTAAAGAACATCAAATCTAAACATTCCATTATGATGCAGTATTTTTATTTCTTTTTAACAAAGTTAGAAAACACTAATTATAACATGAAAGCTATTATTATCTAAAACTATGACAGAATAATAAATATTATAAAATGGAATGTCACGAAAGTCTTCGTACACTGCGTTTAATGCAGTGACTCTCCGTTGTTGGGAAATACAAACTTCAATACATTTATTACAACGATCAATTACCCTTCCAAAAATAATCTAAGGTTTTGTGGGTTATTACATTCAATATCTCCTTATGTATACCATTTTTGAAATCCCAACAAATTGATCTTGCCTTCTTGGAGCACAATAAAACGTGTTTGCAGTAGATTTTCTACTGATCCACGAAGGGAACAAGATGATGCCACTTTTTTGCAATATTTCGCATCTAAATACAAAATAATAAATTCACCAGAAATTCACAGTGGTGCTGATGTTGGATGAAATTCAGATAAAACCATATATAGGCTAAAAGGCAGGAAATCTAGTGGGAAGGGCCTCCAATCGTGCAGAATGTGCAACTAGTGCGCATAGATTTATGATAAATAGTTTATTATCGTCTTATAAAGACGTTGCACATTTTCTTCCCGTGAAAACGCTTCAAGCCTCTGCGTTACACGAATTTATAAAGAAAATTATTCTTGGATTGGAAAATATTGGATTTGAGGTGTTGGGAGTTGTGACAGGCAATAACGCGATCAATAAAAAAGCAATGTAATTTTTTGTGATCCAGCGGAATTGTTAAATGTGTATTAAAACCCTAAAAACTCAACTAGACCTTTTTTTTATGCCATGGACTCGGTTCATATATTAAAATACCTTTTAAGTAATAATAATAATAATAATAATGATAATAATAATAATAATAATAATAATGTAAAGTAAATGTTCGAAACAAGTCATGGAGAAAAAAGGACATAATAGTTAAAACTAAAATTTTGAAATGAATTAATGAACTATTTGACAGAAAGTCGTTTAGATTATAACAATTTATCTCTAGCAAATAACATTTCAGATTTTTTTTAGATAGATGAAAATTGTTAACAGTTTTTATTTTGGGCTGTAAACTATTATAAAATTTACAACCAATAAAATAAAGACTCTTTTGATAGATAGTCTTTTTGTGAGGGGAAGGTAAAAGGTAGTCATTCGTACGAGTATGGTATTCATGAGTGTAATTATATCGGGAGAATTCGTCCCTGTGTTTGAAAACAAATAGCAGCTTCATAAACAAACAGATCGTAAACCGTGAAGATGGAGTTACTTTTAAAAATGTTTTTACACGACTCTCTATAGCCCCAACCAAAGATTGTTCTAAGAGCTCGTTTTTGAATTTTAAAAACCCTATCAATGTCAGATGACATGCCCCACTTGATTATACTGTAACGCATGCAAGCTACAAAATTAGCATAATAAAATGTTTTTAAGGTGTCTACATTGCAGGGGTGCCTGGGGTAAATTTAAAGGTAAATCGTTTACATATAAACAATTGGCTTAACAAAAAGCCAGATCCTTTATGAAATTTCCTGATTTTGAAGAAGGTGAAGTGATGAGAACGTGCAAAATGTTAAATTAGCTGTGCAGATATTCAATGCATTAAGAGAACTTGGACCAAAAAGATATTTTGAGAATTTCGAGGATACTGCTTCATATGTCACACTGATTTGTAAGTGGTGAAATATAGTAACTGTAAAATCCCTATTGAAAGGAAAAGAACTTCAAAATAAATTTCAAAAACCCGTTACTAAAAGTTTGGATTACATTTTCGACTTTCTAAGCGACCCTTTAACGTGGTTAAATCGTTGACAACAGTACGATGGTGATGGAAAGTTGAAGGAAACCCACACCGCTGTGCAACATACAACAAATACTTTAATAAAAATAGCCAATTATTGTCTTTAAGAAAAATGGCTTAATTTTTCTCTCTGTGATAAATTTTAGACCGATACATTAGAAGCACATTTTGGGCAGTATCGTCAACAGACTGGGTCTCAGCACTACGTCTCAATACGTTAGGCGTTTGAATCTGAAAGCAAGTTATGAATGCAAAGTCTTGTACCACTTATTTTGCTGTCGAACAAGTGGGGATATACAAATCACCTCCGAAAGTATATCAAAGTTTATGGAAACTACTGAAAATGAATAAATTGTAGACTTTGCTGAGAATATACCAGTTATTTTAAGAAAAAGCTGCGCTATATGTGAAGATGTTAGTGACATAGGAAACGATACGTGATCACTAATTTTATACATAGCTAGGTATGCTTCTTATTCAGCAATTAAAAAGTTCAAGTTCGGATACTGTAAAATCTTTTTAATAGCAGATCAGATTCCCGTGAATGCATAAATAATTACAAATGATAATAGGGGAGGATTATGTTATCGTAGTGAAGACGTCATCACATGCGCTGCATTCACTTTTTTAGCTGTTCAGGTACTTTCATATTATGTCCAATAATGTGTCTCGCCATCAGTCATCCGTGCCATCAGTGTAGTGGCCTACCCACGACGACTCATTTATTTTGAGAGCAGGCTTTGTGTTTAGGTGGTGTTGAAATAATTCGTAAATCGCACTTACGTCTCTCCAATCAAGACAGTAATTACTAACTTACGTAGCCCGTAATAGTCTTACGATGCAAGCTGTGAAAGAAAAAATATAAAGTGAATCTGATACTTTTTAATATAGTTCTAATGATGACAATATTTTGTTGAAGTTGTGTTTTCTATAGAACTTCTAATGCAGCGAGAAAAAGAATAATGTGAAACAATAAGTATAATTTTGTTCTGAAAATGGTGTTTTTTCTGAAGAACTTATTTACGATATAATGCAAAAAATATGTTATATATCTTGGGTCTACCACCATATTTATTCCTATTAAATTGTAACGGTATGATGAATTTTAATAATCCTCGTAGATTTTATACGTTTGACGTGTTGACCTCATTTCCTTCATACCTCTTTCTTCCCTCATGTCACAATGTGCCAGGCAGAGGGTTTTCGTCCAAAACCTACGTTCAACACCTGTGCTGCAGTTTACTGATTTGTGCAACCCTTTTTTTATCGCGACGGGTGGCGTAGGAGCTGGTTTTTCGAAAAAATTACCTTACCGTATATAGTCCGAAAGGGTGCTGAAAATCTAGGTCAAATCACACGGTCCTGATGGCCCTTGAGGTCGCGTTCGCAGGAAATAAATTATTATTCGATTGTTTATTTTAACCGTTCCTCGCCGATTGCGGTCTCGTATCGAAGGTATCGGCACGCCATCTGCACGACACCCGACACATGACTTATCATACTTTTTTGTTTCTTGTTGTCGAAGAGCGTCATCCCGAAAACCGCGCCATCAAAAAATTATTAATGATGGTTTGATATCAAACAAAGGAAAGACGCGGTAAGTGGGCAATTTACTGTAATAGGATAGAATCTGGTGTCGAAGTAAAGCAATAACTATGTGAATTAAGCCAATCAAAGGGGGATATCTTATGAGGTTTTTGTGTTATGCAGTAATGTCGGTAATCAAAGATGCTTATGAAATACGTCGGCTATTATTAATATAGTTACAGTTTGCTTGAAAGGGGATACGTAAAAGGAAATTGCTTTAGATTACTGATAAAATTATACACACCAACGCAAGTGTTTATCCGATGAACGTTTTCCAAATTACCAGAGGAAAAAAGGTTAAAGTAATAAGCAAACGATTTGCAATCTTTATGTGTATTGTTCTTTATTATAATTATTGCAAGAATGAAGAGGAATGAAAAACTAGTTGTATTGTAGCTTCAAGATCAAATTCTTGAACTGATGATTAGAGTTGGCCACGCGCGCCAACGGGCAGCGGCGTTGTTTCGATTAGGCCTCGGGTTCCACTAGACCTATTGTGTGTAGATGTTTGCTGTCGTAAATACTTTCGCGTAGTTATTAAATAAAAATAAAATAATGCGTGCTCAGTAGCAGCAGTAGCGTAGCAGCAGTAGCAGCAGTAGCGTAGAGTCGACCAGAACTCGCGTTCCACTAGAGTTATTCTGCTAATAGAGATGTCTGCTGCCGCAAATAATTTCGCTCATCTTTTAAATAAAAATAAAATAATGCGTGCTCAAACACTTACCATTTTAAGAGTCCTCCGTGAAATCGCAAAGTGAATAATGTCTGTTAAATATCTACAACATTAGATATGTTTCCACAGTTGTTTCGACAGACCGAGTGCGGCGCGAGGAAAAAATGTGTTTATATGCAGAGAGCGAACGTTGTACATCTAGTGACGTTATATTTGCGTAATTAAAGTATTCTTTGAAACGACTTAACGGTTCTGTTGACGCACCTTCTACAAATGTGTCTTAATGTGCCAAAATCAGAATCTTTCTCTAAAACACCTTCAAATTTTTCTAGAACACAAACATTTTTTGCGTCTTCTATCGCGCATAGCTGTGCGTGAACATGTTGCACTATTTGCACAGATTCCACTAACGACACCGAAGGATCTTGTTACTTTTCTATTGCCTCCACTAGTCCGAAGTAATTGTTGTGAATAGTTTTTAAATCCATTTTAACTCGACTATCTTGAAATTTCGACTGGCTTTTCTTGATAGCGGCAGCTTCCTTTGGATCGGATTGTAAAACCACGTTCTTAATATTCTCATAATATTTATGATAATAAAACGCAGCATTTAACCAAGTTCCCCAACGTGTAAGAATAGGTTCTGGTGGCTCAGGTATACGGGGGTACAATCTGTGAAATTTGCGAATACGTTTCGGGGATTTGATAAACACTGCTTTTGTATGCGCTATTAAAGCGGCTACGTCAGGATAACATTTTCTGATACCATCTGCCACAAGATTGAGAGCATGAATTTTACACGTAATGTGTAATAAGTTAACAGAATGTTTCTTAAAAGACCGGCCTACATAAAGCATGTTTGCGGCACCATCACTCATAAACATCAACAGTTGGTTTGTTGAAAGTTCAAACTTTTCCGATGTATTTAACACTAACTTTAAAATTACTTCGGCAGTACATTGTTGTACTCGTTTGGAAGCTAATAGAATTGAAGGTGACGATTGATGCGGTTCCATTGTACGTGCCATTATATTAACAACCGAATGTTTTTTACGATCTGTCGTTTCGCCCACACATAACTACATTTTTTTTCTTTCAACGCCCATTTAATTCTTTTTTCAACATATTCACGAGTAGATGGCACTATCCTTTGTAACGATGTCCGACTTGGTAATTTGTACTCCGAATAGTTATTCCAAAACAAGACAAACGCTTCCTTGTCTAGTAAATTAAACGGTATATTACATAAAATAAAAGTAACACATAAATTAAATATAAATTTGTCATAGTCTCGTGTGCAAGTTTTTTTTTGAAGCATGCCGTTCACTGTTTACGTGCCGTAGACAGTCCCTTTTGGACCAACTCATCAACGGGACATTACATACTACACATGCAATTTTAGCGCCATCATACGTTAAGTCAGGAATTTCGGCTAAAAATTCTCTAACTTGGTCCGCCTTGGGTCGTTTGCGCGACGTACGCAACATTTCTAAAGAACACGTACCGCGCTAATGGAAGGTCGAAGCTAGACCGAGGCTTGTATGTAACCGTATAGATACGGCGCAGCTGCCTGTTGGCGCGCATGGCCAATTCTACTGATGATAAATAATAATAATAATAATAGTAATCTTTATTGATTGTAGAGTAAAATTACATAGAATCAGTCAACAAAACATTACCAGAAAAAAAACAAGCGAAAAGCATGCAATACCAATAAGCCGTAGCAAACCACAAGAAATAAAAAGAAACAAAATAAACATACAAAATCTAGTAGCAAACATAAATCTAAAAAATAAAGGGAAATTCTTACTCAAACATAAACTAAAAATCCTTATTGAAAGATAAACTTAAAAAAAATATATACACAGGATAATATAAGAAAAGAAACTGAAAACAAGATAAAAAGCCTGCATGAGTTACAACAAAGCAAACACTACACCATTGCTAGGAACCGTTCATATGCTCAAGGCTATAGAAATATTTTTCGACTAAATACTGTTTAAATTCACGACTAAAATTAATTGCAACTTTGATAGTTTGAGGGACTTTATTGTATATGCTTATGCCCAGGTAATGAATGTGCAAGTCTACGATTTTTGAGCTTGCTGTATTATGGTGTAACTCATGTCCTTGTCGGGTGTTATGAACCCTCACTATTAGTTGCGCTTAAATGTCTGTTTTGGTAAAAATAACATCCTATATTCCAGATAAATAACGATGGTGATGTCAAAATGCTTTTTAAAAGAATCCCTCCCCTGTCAATGGAATGCCTGTTACTATTCGTTCAATTCGTTTTTGCGCCATGAAAACTTGTGAAACTGAACTAGCCGATCCCCATAGTGCAAGTGTGAATCTCGACGTAATAAACTGATACTTGCACGTATTTTGCTAAAGATTTTCGTAGACTACAAGACAGATACGATGTTTGCGCGATTTTGTTTGCGAGCTGTATGCAGCGTTGATCCCACGTAAGGTTTTCCTGCAGATTGACACTAAAAAATGTAATTAAATCCGGCTGTTTCAATGAATTTATATCTATCTGAATATTTAAAACATTATTACTTTTTGCCGTGAGCAGAAAAGTATAGAATTTGTCTTAGATTGGTTTAACTGCAATTTATTCCATGCAAACCAACCTGTGATAGATTTGAGAAATAAGCTAGTGTTCATTTCCGTTTCTTGTATAGTCTCTTAAGGTGATGATCCTTGGGCTACGCCGTAGCCCGCATAGGTAGATGGTAAAATTTGTAATTTCGAATGCCTTTGTTCTCGTTTGCAAAGCTTATTTTTAATTTTTACATATTGCAAGCAATTCATTATACAGTGAGGTCCCCCCCATATTGACTTTTGAATGAAAGACGCTAGCGTTTTTAGAAAAACTAGCTCAATATTTTTTGTAAGCTATCTTTTTCCGTCATCGGTAGTTCAATTGCATTTCCGGTGTAACTGGAAGTGACATCAACTCAAGCAATTGTATCCGCAAATTCCGCTACCACCTCAGCCTGTATTGACGCGATGGGGAATATGGATCGAGGCAGTATTTTACTATCGCAAATATTATTCCCAAGTGAAAGATGTAATTTTCAAACTTAATTCTTCTAATTCTCAAGCGGTTCGCGAGAGTCGCGCAACTTTTTTCCGATTCGGACGTTCCAAAAGAGATAGATGACATTTGCATAAATTATTGTAGTGACACAAACTATTTCGCAGTTAGAAGATACTCATTTATCTATACAAGACTCGTTAAATAACATCAACAATTTAGCAGCCGCTCTAGAAAGCTTGACGGATCCTATAGGACTAGATGTCGGGCAAACATTTCGTGCAGTTTTTGCAAAGTATACGAGAATGTTTTCAGATCGTCGTCGAGGCCTGACCGAATCGACAATGGAAGCGTTGCTTATGTTGCAGTACTACGTGGCGTACCATGACAGTCGCACATTACCGCAGTGGTCAGCGATACGTCAATAAAAGATAGCAATCTATTATTTTTTTATTAATACTGTGTCTACTTTTGCGCGATACGGCCCGGACGGTTCCGTTAGTTTCTCGAATATTATAAATAGTACACGCACACCGATGAACCGATAATAACCGAACGTCCACCCGATTCCTTGTATGTACATACATAGCAAACACAGCTCCTTTCACGGCGCCTCTGTAGAGATTATGAGAAATTTGTTCATAAATGCAGTCGAGGTTAATCTCGACAGCATGTAATGATACTAATGAAAGCGGTCTATAGTTGGTAACATCTTTAGGATCACCTTTTTTTTTAAAATAGGTACAGCTAGAGAAATTTCTAAAGACGGATGCAATACTTTTACGGAGACAAGACAACGTTTACAGAAAAAAAATATTCTTTCTTATTCTATCATAAATCATCTCAATAAATATTATTACACCTGCAACTTCAAACAATATTTTCGACAATTTAGTAAGACTGATAAGTTTGTTTAAAATTTATTTATAGATGACTTCACAAAAACCCATGTTCCACTATCTTATGTTACTGGGATTAAAAAGCAGAATGAATTATTTTCAATATCTATTATTTGACAGATTTCTTCTAGAAGCCACGTGAATTTTAACCTAAACTGTACGCAATACGTAATAGCATAAACGTGTACAATGATATCACTACCGTAGCTCACTCGCAGTCAGTGTAACATGCATGCATGCGTTAGGATGGAAAAAACACACCCAGAATTTTGGCTGCATCGGCGGTGGGCGATCATTTGCATACCCGCTGGGACCGAGAGCGACGCCGACGGCCGAACAAATAGCGCGTGAACGAGAGAGACGCCGGATCGGTACGTAGTACAATTTGAGATAGCCGCGAGGTTAATGACCCATCCTAATCTTAGAAGTATTGTACTACTACTACACGCTGCACGCCGCTCGCTGTCTAAACTAACTCTCGCACTACAACACTGTAACTAACTATAACTTGTACATTTTGAGGTTGGGTAAAGGCCTTTCGAATTGAAAAATTTTACTTTGAAGGTTTTAGAGATGATTTACGAAATGTATTTTAATAAAATATCGTTGTCAAAGAGTGTAAATTATTACATTGGTTTTAGGACTCTTATTTCTTCTTTAATAACTTTTCTTGTCTTATTACTTACCACACCTTTTTGAAATACCTTCTTCTGCAGTTTTGTCTTCTTCTCCTCACAAAGTTATTGTAGGAGTTTTACCTTACTACTTCAATGTTAATATGTTTTACAAAATTAGACTTGAAATATACTTTCTTCTTCTTCGCTTCTTACTTTTGCCCTTTTAGGACGTCGGAGGCAAATATAGTTTCAAAAGTTAAGTTGTATAAGAACACTTTTTCCTTTTTCTTCTTGTATTAACCCCTTAATGCATTGTGTCTCATATATGATGCATACCACATATTTTTTTCTACAAGTATTCCAGTTCAGATATTGCTATTCTGCTGTTGCTATATTTTTTACTACAGAATTAATGCGGCCTAGATATGACCACGTAATAGCTGGGCTGCGTTAATTCTGTAGTGAAAAATATAGCATCAGCTTTTTTCTTATCATGCAGATTCCAACGTGTGCTGCAAGTGGTGGAAATTTGGTTTTAATTTGTATACCGAAAATAATGGTTTTTCTCTTAAAAAAACCTTTTGGCAAGCAGACATTTTCTTTGTCTTTCATTAAAGATACATTGAAGGTAAATTCTGCAAATTAGTTACTATTTTTACAAAAATCCAAATGTGTCACATGTGAGACAGTAGTGTCTCACGTGGTACATCATGCGTATAAAGAAAATTGGAAAATAAAGATTATTGTTTCAGATTAATTGTAACGCTTTTAATGGAAACAATAAATATGTTAGAAATCCACCCCCCGGGGGTGAAAGTGATGATCCAGATCTTTCAGAAGACGACGACAACTAACCTGATGAACGCATTTTAGCTTCTGAAACTGATTCTGAAGGTGAAGAGCAAGAAGTTTCAGACATTCCTGATAGTACTATACCAGAAATTGCGTCAAGATCGTCGCTTAAGACAACTGGCATTTAGAGACCGATTTTCCTCTACTCGGGCAATTGGTGACCAATGGTTTGGTGAAGAAGGTCGCCATGTAACCTTTAGAACAGTTTACCGCCGAACCCGAAGTTTTGGGTTAACATTATATCGTCCGCAACTTGTGCTCCCTTTGATTGCGGAACATTGTCAGCAACGGTTACAATGGTGCAATGAAAGATCTCATTGGAATGTTGAATGGCGTCGTGTTGCGTTTAGTGACGAATCAAGATTTTAGGCATGCACGACGGTCGTCAGAGAGTCAGAAGAAGACGGGTCGCAAGTCTCCCTTGGTGTTCATTAGAGGCAATATGACAGCACAACAGTACATTGCGGAGGTGGTTGGAACACATCTTCAGCCATACTTACAAGGGCTCGAAGATCCATTATTCCAGCAAGATAATGCACGTCCTCATGTAGCAAGGTTTTCCTTGAACTTCTTTGAACAGGCTCAGATTAATCTGTTGCCCTGGCTTCCAAGGTCTCCAGATCTTTCTCCCATCGAACATGTATGGGATATAGTGGGTAGAACGTTGCAAAACTTGCAACGTCCTCCTTTGACTTTGGAGGCTTTGAGACATGAGGTGCAACTTGCATGGGAGGCAATACCTCAAGACGAGATAAACCACCTTATTCAATCAATGCCACGTCGTGTAAATGAATGTGTAAATCAGATAGGCGGCCCCACACATTATTAACAATTATTATAAAATGTTGTTTAACTAATAAAGATTTTCCTACCAAATTTTGATCATTTATTACTTTTCCATAGGCGAATATTCCTACCAAATTTCATCCTGAAATTCCAACCCCTTCTAGCAATTTCTATGTCATTCAGTATATTTCTGCTTCATGTTGTGTATTTGTTATGACTTGCCTGATACTACTTGTGGTTTAATAGATAAACCATCCATTATCATTATTAGTTCAAAGCAGATAAGTACGTAAAACGTTAGTAGAAATATTTTCGGGTTGGGAATTAAGAAGACACCTTTTATTGCAAAAATCTGGCAAAAATACTTTTCGATTCTTATCCTACAACATTTCGAAATAATAACATTTGAATCTAAACATTAATAAGCAAGAATTAAAAACGCGAATCTTCTATACAACATCGAAAAACTAAACCGTTAATACGCAAGAGAGATAATGACCGTTTCTCCTCTTCCTCCACCTTCTCCTCCTCCTCCCTCATTCTCCTTGCGCTAGAGTGCATTTTATACATACATGCGGGCCCATCCCTAAAAACTCTGCCCGAAAAACCATATTTAATTACGCTGCGTTACATCCACTCTCGAACGAAAAAAAGGCATGTGTTTATAGGTTTTTATGCGTACGTAGAGCGGCAACGGCGACGATGGCTGAGCGCGTATGCGTGCGCTTGTGCGTGTGTGCGTGCGCGTTCGTGATGTCGTCTTTTAGCGGCGGACAGTGCGGTGGTGTGGGCGGCGCGAGGGGAAGCGTCTGTCGTTCCTCAATTTTCGTTAATTTATCCGTTCATTTTCGTACTGAATTTCCATGAGTCACACGGACGCACACGCACTCGGGTAGGCAGGCAGGCAGCACCACAAAAGCGTCTATGGTGCATACAGACAGACACTATACATATACACAACATACACAAGTTGATGAGGTAATCGTTTATTCACTATATACATGCATGAGTTGGTAGAATGTAGAATGTGTGAACGCCTATACAAGCGGGTGCCAAATTATGAAGCTAAATTAATGGTAGAGAATAATGCAAAAATTATAATAAGTTTATTTCAAATTATAAGAATATAACGGCTTAAATGCTGTTATTGCACCACCTGCGGTAATAACTACCTGGGTACGCAAACAAACTGCTGAGGACCGTAATGACAAAATTTAAGTGAATTGAATAGAAATGGAATTATGATTTGCGATATGGGTAACTACCTGTTTCTACATTTAAATCTCATTTAATATGTAAATTCTTTAATTACTTGTAACATCGAATTGCTTACTATGTAAATTTATACTGTTTGTAAAATATTCTTAAATACCTGTTTATACATTACAATCTCCCACCGCTCGCCATCTAATCTGGCGTTTGCTATAGGAGAGTTGGTATATATTACATCTAATATTATTGCTAATCTTTACTGCTGTATACATATTTGATTTTTCTCTCTTTACTTCACGAACATGTGGCGACTTTTTCCTGAAAGTGTTAGTGATGATGATGATGTGGATAGTGATAATACTGTTGGAGCACGGCAGAGAAAGCATCTATCAGAAGATGCAAAACAGATAATTTTCAATGTCTATCGTACCCTGATGGAAGGAAATAACGAACAACAAACCCTGAACATTCAACGAACGTCGTAATTAACCAAGGTGCCTTTTGGAACAATATATAAGATAATTAAGAATAACGCAGGTGCTCGAAAGCAAAGAAGTGACAAAGGAGCACCGAGAAAAATTGATGAGTATGAAATTGATACTATTAGGCAGCAAGTATACTTCTTCTACAAAGGAAATGTTGTACCTACACTAGACTGCTTACATAAAAGAATCAGTGATGAGTCTATAAATATTCTGTGTTCTAAAGCCACTTTGTGGCGGACGCTAAAGAAAGTTGGTTTTAAGTTTTCCAAAATAGATAAACGTCGCACAATTATGGAAAGTCCGAGGCTCCAGAAACTTCGATATGAATACTTAACGGCAATTAGAAGGTATAGAGAGGAAGGACGATTCATATGTTATTTAGACGAGACGTGGTATGACACCCATGATACAATTTGCAAAGGTTGGGTGGATAGTTGAAGTATGTGTCAGTTGGACGCGCCGGTTTCGAGGAGGAAGAGAATAATTATTCTTCATGCTGGGTCAGAAAAAGGATGGATCGGACAGCCGCTATTATCTGCTAAAAATTTTAAATCCTCAAGTTTAGATTACCATGAAGATATGACCTCATCTTTATTTGAAGAATGGTTTTGTGACACTTTGCTGCCAAATTTACCTAAAGAGAGTGTGATAGTGATGGACAACGCTCCGTATCATTCTCGACAGCAAACCAAAATTCCTACAAAATGTAATAATAAGAAAGATATTAAAGAATTTTTAGAAACAAATGATTTATATTATGAGGATCATTATAGAAAAAACCAATTATTAGAGGTGATGAAGACAAAAGAATATTTAAAGGATTATTATGTGGATAATAGAGCCAAAGAAGCAGGACATACAATTTTGCGTTTACCACCATACCACTGCATTTTCAATCCCATTGAATTGATATGGGCCCAACTTAAAAATACCATAAGACGAACAAATCAAACACCGAAATTTAGTGAAAGCAGTGTAACACACATAAAAAATGCTATGGAACACATAACTGCCGTAAATTGGAAAAATGGGGAAAAAGTGACACATACTTATGTACATTAGTAGCAAATCTATTACGAGGCATTGTTTTCTTAGGTATGTAAATATTAGTTCTATATGAAACGATACACTAATTATGTACTTGGTATAATACTACAACACACAAAAAACACCAGCTATATTTTCAAAAGCGACACGTAAGTACATAACCTTGACCGTTCGACTAATCTCTGCAACAGCTCAACCGGTACTAAAACGAAATCTCTCTCAGCGCGGTTTAATATGATTTATATTCAAGGTCGACACTACATGCCTGCTTCTCTACCGGTTTAGTTTATTTATGAATTTTTCGTATTCTTATATTAACCCGTAATACCGACGCCTATGCGAGTCCGCAAGTTTAGGTTACTCTAGTAATAAATAATATATTTACCTAAGTATATATCAACTCAAGATATTTATAAAAATTTAAAATTTCATTAATGATGTATATATAAAAATGTATAAAATATATAAAAATATATATGAGACCACTACAAAACATACATCCTGTACATCAAAAGTATTCTATAACCAGATACACAGCGGAGTATCGTTGCTGAGGTATTCTTCAATGTTGTAAAAAGTGCCAGAAATTAGGTGTTTGTTTATAACCGTCTTGAAACGTGTTGCGTTTAGTTCTCTCACCTCCCTTGGTAGATAGTTGCAATTGAATACTATGCGACACCCTGTATATATTCAAAATTTAATTTTTATTGCGAGTATCAATCAATGCTATCTTTTTTTTTTCAAATTAATTAAATATCCCATATCCATCTAGAAATCTACGGCGTTCTGTTTATTTGCCGCAATTACTAATTACCAGCGGCGTTGACAATTTGAAGGCGTTAGCTACACTAGCACGGATTGACATCTATACACGTATAATATACAGGAACATTTACGTATATCTGTAGACAGCTTCTGCGTTGCTTCTCCGTATAATCCAGTCAAACACAAACAACTTAATAAAATGGAATAAATACGCGCGCACTTCGACAAAACAAATAATCAACCTTTCTTCATTGTTTATCCCTCGTGAAATGTAAACAAGGATGCTCCTCTCTCCGGTTCTTCCATGCTATCCGTATACCACCGCGTCGGGTGTATGTATTATGGTATACAAATATATCGAGCAAAAATAGCGATGATATACATAACAAAGACGCATAATGTTTATATGATTATTGCGCGAGTTCGTTGACACTTGCACACAAGTGCAACAAGACGCGCTGAACAACAACATCCTAGAAATGCTGCGAGAAAAAAGAAACACACTAACGCAGAAGAAGGCCGGCCGACACGGGACGGACGGTGAAATGAAATTCACGTGCGGTTATCATGAACAGAACAATCTTTTGTTCGTCATTATTAGCTATTAGTCATTTAATTCTGTGGAATGGCTGCGCAATGTTTAAAGTTTATTGCATGTGGAGTATGCGTTGCCGCATATGGACTTAATTATTGCGGGTTAATGGGAAATTTTTCATATGTAATATACATATATAGATTATAAATGTAACGATTTGTTGATGAAACAGTGCATATTGATCTAGAAGAATGTGCGCCTTTTATTAGCTTAGTATGCAGCACTCGTTAAAGATAAATAGTGCAAAGGATTCAAGTAAAAAGTATTATTTTCAGCTTTCGTTTTTACATACAGGATGGGGCAGTAGTTCGATACTAACTTTACTACTAGTAATAGGAAAAATGTCCTATACAAAAATTAAAGATATACATTAGTAGCATAAACTAAAGTTATTTTAGCATATAGTCCATTCGACTCCTTATATGCTACCGTTTGTCATGCTTTACTAATAACTAACGCTGGCCACGAGCGGTACCGCGCATCGGCGTAGAATCAGTTCGGACCGAGAGGAACGGTAGTATTGCTTCGTCTGCGGAGCAGTACGGACATTTTCGCTGCCGGTCATTTGCGCAATTGTTTATCTGTCCTAGAAAAATTATGATTTCGTCAGCAAAACGACCGCGGTCGGGCAAACTTCGAAAATTTATTGCAGAAATTCCAGACTTAATATATGAAGGTGCTAAAATTAAATGTGTAATCTGTAAAATCCCGTTAATGTGGTGGTCCAGACGACATTGTCTACGACACGTAAATAGTGAAAAGCATGTCTCAAAAAGAAATTGCGCACGAGACAATGAAAAATTTATATTTAATTTATGCGTTACGTTTATCGCATGTAATATACCGTTTAATTTACTAGACAAGGAACCATTTATCTGCTTTTGGAATAACTATTCGGAGTGCAAATTACCAAGTCGGACATCGTTACGAAGAATTGTGCCATCTGCGCGCGAACATATTGAACAAAAAATAAAATCGGAGTTGAAAGATCAAAAATTGTGATTGTGTCGACGAAACAACAGATCGGAAGAAACATTCTGTTCTTAATGTAATGGCACCCAAATTGGAACCTCATCAATCGGCACCTTCAATTCTATTAGTCTCCAAACGAATACAACAGTGTACTGCCGAAGTAATTTCAAAGTTAGTGTTAAATACATTGGACAAGTTTGAACTTTCAACAAACCAACACTTGAGTGAGTGATGGTGCTGCAAACATGCTTTCTGTAGGCCGGTCTCTTAAAAAGCATTCTGCTAATTTGTTACACATTACGTGTAAAATTCATGCTCTCAATCTTGTGGCGGATAGTATCAGAAAATGTTATCCTGAGGTAGACGCTTTAATAGCGCATACCAAAGCAGTATTTGTCAAATCACCGAAACGTATTCGCGAATTTCACAGACTGTGCCCCCGTATACCAGAGCCACCAGAACCTATTTTAACTCGTTGGGGAACATGGTTACAGGCCGTGTTTTATTATCATAAATATTTTGACAATATTAAGAACGTGGTTTTACAATTCGATACAAAGGAAGCTGCCGCTATCCAGAAAAGCCAGTCGAAATTTCAAGATAGTCAGGTTAAAATGGATTTAAAAATCATTCACGACAATTACTTCGGGCTAGCAGATGCAATAGAAAAATTACAAAATCCTGCGGTGCCGTTAGAAGAATCTCTACAAATAGTGCAACATGTTCACGCACAGCTATGCGCGATTGAAGACGCAAAAAATGATTCTGTTCTAGAAAAATTTGAAAGTGTTTTTGAGAAAAATTCTGATTTTGGCACATTAAGACACATTTGTGAAGGTGCGTCAACAGAATCGTTAAGTTATTTGAAAGATTATTTTACTTACGCAAATATCACGTCGCTAGATGTAGAACGTTCGTTCTCTGCATATAAACGCATTTTTTCCTCATGCCGTACTAGTTTTGCCGAAACAACAGTTGAAACATATCTAATGTTGCAGATATTTAACAGACATTATTCACTTTGTGATTTCACGGAGGACTCTTAAAATGGCAAGTGTTTGAGCACGTGTTATTTAATTTTTATTTAAAAGATGAGCGAAATTATTTGCGGCAGCAAACATCTCTATTAGCAGAATAACTCTAGTGGAACGCGAGGCCTGGTCGACTCTACGCTACTGCGCGGTACCGCTCGTGGCCAGCTTTACATAATACCGTTATCATAAAATATATAATTATGTTGGAAATCCCCAATAATTACAGTGACAATAAAGCTTTATAATAATCCCTAGGAGGGTTAGCTGATTCACTCGTGTTACCTGGAAATATTCGTTTACCCTTTATAAAGTATTATAACATTTGTAAACGAAGTAGTTCTGAAGAGATTGTTATTGTGAAAGTATCTGTGGTTGTGCAAGTGAAAAATAAAATAATTTCGGTTTGACTGCTTAAAACGCCCCGTGGAAAGCCTCTAGCTGTTTCAAAACGATCTGCTATTACCTTGCATCAGGAAGGGTACGCAGAAAGACGGATTGCAGATAAATTAGAAATAAAAAAATCTACAGTACATGACACTGTAGTTCGATTTAAGACAACCGGTGACGTGCAAGATCGTAATCGGCCAGGACCGTCAAGAAAAACGACTCCTGCGGAAGATTTACGAATAAAAGTAATTAGTAAGCGCAATAGAAAACTAACAGCATCAGAAATTGCTGCAAAATTCAATAATGAGCGAGATTCCAAAGTTTCTGTGAGTACTGTGAAACGTTGGCTGAAAGAGGCTGGGTTGCATGGGCGAGTGGCTTGTCGAAAACTGTTACTCCGAAGAGGAAACAGGCTGAAACGACTGAAATGGGCACAAGCTCATAGAGATTGGACAGTGGACGATTTTAAAAGCGTTTTGTGGATTGACGAATCCAAGTTTGAGGTTTTTGGAAATAGACGGAGAGTTTTCGTACGCAGATCAAGAGGGGAAAGAATGTTACGAGAGTGTATAGTTCCTACGGTGAAGCATGGAGGCGGATCTGTAGTTGTTTGGGGTTGTTCTTCCTTAATCGGAACAGGGGACTTGCTCAAAATTGAGGGCATAATGAGAAAAGAAGAATATCGGAAAATCCTGGAGGAAAATGCTATACCATCAGGAGTCCGATTAATTGGTTGTGGATTTGAATTTATGCAGGACAAAGACCCCAAACATATCTCTAAATTGTTAAAATGAAAGAACCCTAAAAATTATGGAACGGTCGCCACAGTCCCCCGATCTGAACCCGATAGAGTTGTTATGGGAAGAATTAGACCGATGTGTTAGAAAAAAGTGTCCAAAATCGAAGGAACATTTGTGGACCATTCTCCAGGAGGTATGAACAAGCTTGCCCAATGGAACATTAGCAAAATTAGTGAATCGGATGCCGAGAATAGTGGCAGGAGTCCTAAAGGCAAAAGGTGGATTTTTCGATGAAAATTGGATTTAAATTATTTGTATTACATTAACTTTTTCTTTTTAACAAATTTGTAAGTAAGTATTAAATACATGGGCATTTAATATTTCTCTTATTTTCTTTGACTTCCGTACATTTTTTTGCTTGCTCGAACTTCCATGAACGGTAGTGTATATTTAGTACTTACAATAATTGTAGAATCAAATCGACGTCACGAAATAAAAATAGCAAGCAAATTTTGTAAACATCTTAAAATAGGAGGCGGAAAATTTGCGTTTTGCACGTGGCGGCAAAAAGGTTAGTAACGGCCCTGCATATATTACGTTATCAGAAATCAAACATCGAAAACTGCATCGTACTACCAAAATTTGTTTTCAATTTGCATACGTTTAAGGATGTATACTCCGAGAAGAAACCAAACTAGACCTCTAATCGCAATTCCGTACTTTTCCTCTACTTCAAATTGTGAGCGTAAAATCATATTCTCTAATTATTTCACTGACGTTAATCCCTGTTTTGGACGTCAAGGAAAAAAAAAATAATTTGTTATTGTCAAATACGCGCGTACGTGATATTTGGCACAGGGCATTTAACTAAAATTACTCCAAATTGCCCCGGGGCTGTCGAAAAAATTTTATTTTCCGTACATATTTACCGGTCGCTAATATAATCATTAGTAATAATGAAGCGAGCGTTTATGTAAGAGTGCCGCAATTAACAAGCCGTTTACGTCCATGGGTACGCGAACAACCTTTTTATTGCTGTTAAACTGCTTTGTTTTCGATGCTTTTTTAATTGCTTTTGTCCAAGATTCCCCTTCTTTGTAAAACGAGCAATAAATACTATTGTTATATTATTAGCACATGACCAAGGTATCGTTTTCTTTCAAAATGCCGATGAAATTAGTTTAATTAGAAATCATTACGTATTTGGAATTTACCTAAATAAATAACAATTAACGAAGCAGTAACAATCACTTTAAACTCGTCAATTTTTAGGCTAGCATCTACCAGGTGATCCAAGATGGTGGCGAGGTACCATATATGGTACAAAAAAAATACCCAAGATTTGTTTTCGTTGTAAAAATATTATAGTTCATACATATTTCACTTATTAAAGGTAGGAGTAAAAACCAACAACGCAGTTTAACATGTGAAACTTTGAAATCAAATCCAATATTAATAAAAAAAAAATTTGGTGTCCTCATGTAAAGCGAAACACACTGTATATGTATTAACTAATAAAGTGTACGAAATATACTGCAGATGTGATATACAACTACAGTTTTTCATTTACTCAAGAAATTTATAATCTATCCACAAAATATTATTTATCATATAAAAACAACGTCATCTTAGACGTTTATAACTGACACAACATAGAAATATAGTTTTTAAAATGAACTTAGGCAAATTACAAAGCTGCTAACTTCATTGTTTTGAAAAATTATGCGGCTATTATAAAACCGAGGACGTACCAGTCCTATTCACCATCGATACCCGTTTCACCCTAGTTCACGGTACCTCTTATTTTCCACACACAGTCTTCTGAATCTGAACAACTTATTGGCATAATCATAACATAAAATATTACTTTTTTTTATGGCCTGCGGGATCAAGGCTCATTTGCCAGTAGTTAGTTAATACGATCTGTTGAGAGGAAAAAAAATAGACGTTATGTTTAAATATAAATCTGTGATTGCTTTAAGAAACTAATAAGTTCGTCGCATATCTGTTTTTTATTTAGACCCAACAAAAATGTTACATTTACCGGCTGTGGAACTGACTCTGTTACGAGAAAAGTTCCCTAATGACATTATAGCGGTTTAAGAACACATTTTGCTGTGGTTTGTACCATGTTTCGCACAAAACTACTACAACTGCATTATATTTTGTCATTATATACTCCAAATGAATACTGATTGCGCATTCCATTGAATGATGGTCAACTTATTTTTATCTATTAATAAAGTTATAAGGAAAAAAATAGACAAACAAAAAAAAAATTCAAATCTGAACGATCTGTTAGATACACTTGTGAAAAAACACTACAATCAGAAGCTTCATCCTGGGAGAGTGTGGTATCAAAATCGCATTGCATTTTCAGTTTTTTTGCTATTCTTTTTAATCTGGCCTTTAGAGAATTATTTTTTACGGTACGAATATTTTCAATTAAAAGTTTAAGTAAATCTTACAAATTTAGTCTCTTGCTACAGTGACTACATCCTGCTTTCCTTTAGTTTTTTGTAAAAAGAACAGTAAGTTCATAGCTAATTTGCTTGCCAAAAAAAAAATTTTTAAATTCCGGGAATAGTCTATCATCAGAAAGTAAGTCCTCTTGTTAACATTTTACCTTTAAATTGTTCAAATGCTAATAAATCAAAAAATATGTAAAATATTTTCACTTAATCGAAATATCCTAGCAGGATCGCCAAATTTAAAATGTTGTACGATCGAATATTAGTTAATAAAATACTTTAAAATAGCCACATCCAGAAGATTATACGGGCCATTGTTTCTACGCTCTTCTGGGAAGATTTCAGCTGATTTTAGAATAGGCATTACTTTCATCAAAAGACATGGGGGTTGGAAGTCCAGGTCGGTGGTGGAAACATGGAAGATTCTATTTAGAATGAAATTGAAGTTTAAAATAGAATATCTTCGAAAGTGGTTGAAATTTCTGATTCAGTTCATAATTGGAGGTTCAGAATAAGATATTGTTCTAAAAAATTATCTTTCTTCCATGTCTAGAGTAAACTTGATCCACTAATATTGGGAAGTTTAATTTGAAATTTTGTACAAAAATAATAATGGTACTTTATTAGTAGAGTTTGATGGCAGTAGCGTAGCGATAGCGGCGTGGGTAGCGGTAATTTTCAACTCGTAGTCGATCTCGACAGTACCGCGAGAGAGTTCAAAGCGACAGTACGTAGCACGCTGCACGCCAAATAAGTACGCGGAGATGGGACGCCCAAAGGGTGTAACGTTCCCTTCGAATGTGAATAAATATCTCAGGCATTTCCCTGGATTAGAATATAGAAGTCTGCATATTTATTGCACAATATGCAATAGCGGATAGCTAAGTCGCGATAGGTTTGAATGTAGAAAACATTGTAAAAGTAAACGTATGAAATGTATTGAATTTAAGAAACGTTATTCCATACTGGAAATTTTTATATGATTTTATTTTTATGTTAAGTGTGTGCAACATCCCACAACATCTAGTATCTAATGATCACTTTCGTCTTTTTTGGGCTAAGTACGTTTCCTCATGGAAGCTGCCAACATCTATGCAATTACGATACAATTTGCCACGTGTGCAAGGTACAATAAAGGAATGTATAAAAGTCGAGTTAAGAAATAAGAATATCTGCCTATGTATGGATGAAACAACTAATGCTCAGAAACACAGCGTCATTCATGTTGTAGCGCGTCCTTTAAAACGTGATGGTCCACCAGCTTCATTGTTGTTATCCAGTAAAAGGATTCAGAAAACTAATGCAGAAACCGTTGTTAAGATAATAAAAGACTCGCTGAGAGAATTTTGTATCACAGGAACCCAAGTCACAATATTAGTTACTAACGGAGCCGCAATAATGCTGAGAGTTGGTAGGATGTTGCAAATATGCTTTCCGACTCTTCTTCACATAACATGCCTCATACACGCATGTCACCTCGTAGCAGAGACCATTCGAAAGAAGTATCTGATGGTGGATAAGTTAATAGCATCTACCAAAAAGTGTTCATCAAATCTCCCAAACATATATGTGTATTCAAACAATTGTGTCCGAAATAACCACCACCACCTCAGCCTGTAATAACGCGATGGGGAACATGGCTCCAAGCAGTTCCAAAGGGCAGTTGATAAAAAAATACTTTTAACCTCTTCATATTGGTTCATTGAAAAGTGTAGATATTAATTTGCGTTGTGAAATTGAAACCAAATTACTCACATTCAATTGATAAACATGACAGGTGCTACAGTAAATCCCTTTTGCACTCGATTTATTTTATTTAAGGCATAAATAATGCCTTCTTTTGTCTATATGACAATGGGTATTTGTAAATATTGACCGGAAATACTGTTGCAGTCTATACGCCCCATTATCTAACAATAGCAAACACTCCATCGGGGATAAAAGGAAAAGACAGCGATAAAACGGATTTTTCCCAAAGAGCAGATTAGCATTATCGCGTTATTGTATCCCAAGTTAACCGCATTGTACAAAGCACAATTATACGAGTCAATGCAGGATATTTGCAAACGTTTATCGGTCGCATAGTTGTTGGTCAATCCCCTATCCCGTTATGGAACTTCTTTCTTCTTTGCCTTTCAGTAATGCCGTCAAGGGTGGGTTTTGGAATTCGCATGGTCGTAAAAATTCGACGGTCGAATTTTATGAGGACAAGGCTCGTAAAATTCGGATATATTTCAATGATTTTTGGTGGATCGTAAAAGTTTCAGAACGTAATAAAATCCAAAGCGAATCGTTTGGCCTACTGCTATGGCGAATGAAGTGAATCTTGTGTCCGAAAAGCGGAGGTGGTACCCACTTTTGCGGTGGTTTGAGGGATGAATTTTTTTTAAGATGTGAAATTCGTTTGGGGTTGGGTTTTTATTAGTGGTTTTGTGTAGATTTTAATAGGTTCTTTTTTAAAGCGGTTTGTAATATAAATATTCAATAGGTTTGCTAGGGGATGGAGTAGACAAAAAGCATTTTTTTATTACAGAGGCAATCTGTTACTTTAAAAATTTTAATTGAAAAAAGATTTTTAGTGTGAATCATCACTTTGAAATTGATTCATTTCATTGATTAACAACCTACAACTGCTCACGATAAAACAATCTAGTCATTAGGATAGTGATGATTAGTCTGGGCAAACAGCGGTAACAGTCAGTGTAGTAGATATGTGGTGCGGAGTCGGCGATTATTTATTTCACGCGTTCACAGCGTCAGTATTAAATCGATGCTGTATGCGAGTAGTTCTGTGTATATGTAGGCTGTCGTAACTTATTTCGTAATTGTACACTTATGTTTGCTTTAAAAATGTCGCAGTTAGGTACGTCGCGAAAACGACCAATGACAGACACAGTTAAAAACTTTATAGTGGACATGCCGGACTTACTTTTTGATGGCGCTAAAATTCAATGTCTAGTTTGTAAAATCCCTTTAATGTGTTGGTCCAGAAGCCATTGTCAACGTCAAATCGAAAGCAAACAGCATTCTTCTGCAAAAAGTGGCAAACGAGACCAAGAAAAATTTACATTTGATTTATGTGTTACTCTTATTTTATGTAATCTACCGTTTCGTTTACTAGACAAAGGAGCATTTGTCTCCTTCTGGAATAAATATGCGGACTGTAAATTACATAGTCGGACATCGATATGAAATGTAGTGCAATTTGCTCGTGAACATATAGAAAAAAGAATGAAAACGGAATTGAAAGATAAAAACTGTGGTTGTATGTGGACGAAACAACAGATCGTCAAAAACATTCTGTGGTTAATGTATTGGTACGTACAATGAAACCACATCGACCGTCATCCTCCTTCTTACTTGCTTCCAAAAGAGTTATAAATTGTACTGTGGTGTTGAACTCATTGAACAAATTTGAAGTTTCAACTAAGCCACTTTTAATGTTTATGAGTGATGGTGCCGCGTTCTTTGAACCGATCTCTTAAAGAACACAGTGGTAACTTCTTACATGTAACGTGTAAAATCCATACTCTAAATCTTGCGGCACAAACGATTCCTACATGTTTTCCACTAATAAATGCATTGATTGCTAGTACAAAGGCAGTGTTTCTAAAGTCCCCGAAACGTACTCGACTATTTCATAAACTGTGTCCTGATTTACTTGAACTACCACAGCCGATTGTTACACGTTGGGGAGCATGGTTGCAGGCTGCGTTTTACTACAACAAATATTTTGATCAAGTAAAGAAGGTAGTTTTAAAATTCAATCCGACACATTTCCGAAATATTTCAAGATAGTCAGGTTAAAAGAGATTTACAAACTATTCACAACAATTACTTCGGACCAGCGGAGTAAATAGAAAAATTACAAAATGTTTCGATGTCGCTAGTGGATTCTGTTTAAATTGTGAATGATGTTCACGCACAGTTATGCGCTGTAGAAGGCGAAACAAATTGGTGTGTAATACGAAAATTTGAAAGTGTTTTAGAGAAAAACTCCGATTTCCTTATATTAAGACAAATTTGTGAAAGTGCATGTGAAGATGCATTAAGTTGTTTCAAAGATTATATTATTATAACGGTCGTTTTCGGCGTTAAAAACATTTATTCCGCACGTCGTACTCACTTGACTGAAACACCCGTGGAAACATATCTAATGATTCAAATATTTAACAGATGTTACCCAGTTTGTGATTTCACGGAAGACTTTTAAAACAGTAAGTGGTTCAGCACGTTTCATAATTTATTTCCTACCTTCTATTTTATGTGTAAACTTTTATGCGCTCGCCACGCCCCTGGCTGTTACCGCATATTTGCCCAGGTTAGTGATGATGGACGATGGGAATACTTAATTTTCAACAAAATATCAACGAAAATTTGTTACAATAAATCGTCAAGTAAGGCAATTTGAAGGAAAATCCATGCTCAAGTCTCAATTTTTTTTGGAATGATTACACAGGCCTACGAAAAATGTGTGGTTAGACAATTAGTGATTTTCTAAGTTAGTTTTAACGTATTAATAACCAAACCAATCATCATTTAGACAGTTTTTTTCTATATACAATGATCATAGATTTATGGCTGAATTTTTTAAACCTGATAGAACTGAAAATTGTAAAAAATAATACGAAAAATTAAATTCTAATCAAATTTTTAGTATGATTCGAAAGATTTATTCGTGGCATTAATATTTGACAATGATTTCGGGAATATGGCCACCACGGCTGTACTTAACGAAGCGTATTCTGGACGTCCAATTTTAGGTCATTGCTGGCCGTATGTCATGAATAACACGAACAATGTTGGCTTCCAAGGCGTCAATTGTTGCTGGTTTATTGACATAAGCCAGAGACATCACGTAGCCTCACAGAAAATAATAGCGGGGTGTCAAATCGCAAGACCTTGGAGGTTAAGGCACGGGCCTATAACTCGAAATTAACTTATAGTCAAATTTTGATTTCAATAAGTCGATGGTTGCCATCGTCGTATGGCATGTAGCGCTATCCTGTTCAAACTACATTTCGTTCAGATCAATGTCCTCCTGGCTTGCTCAGAAGGACGATTATGCGGGCCATAAAAATTACGAAGTCTTCTGTAAGTTGCACGAATCAATGACTGATTTTCAAAATAAATTTGAATAATTTGGTAGCGTTGTTCAAACGTGAATCTATTCATGATGAATTGCCAGAGTTTACTGATCATAAATGTCGTTTAACTGTTAACTTATTCGTAAGTTCTATCTAAGCAAAAAAAAGATATCCCAGGCCATAAGACTGTTTTTTTACATTATGGCAATTTATGCTTCTGTTCTTATTGGCCATTCAACCCAATTGAAAGAGAATTACGATCATCTTCAAGAGCTTCTCATAAGAATAGGCTACAAAAACATAACTACTATACGGCGATCTAAATTTGATTTTAGGTCTACTTTTAGGTCAGCAATCTGGATTCACGAAATATCCATGTTTTGATGTGAGTGGGACAGTATAGTTAGAGAGCAACACTGAGTAAAGAGAAATTGGCCAATTGGTTCTCAAACTAGAACACTAAAAACTGATGAGTGTGAAGCGGTAGTGAATATCATCGAAAACAATGCGTAGAGAGTTTTTAAGGAAGTTCTAAAGAAATTTCTGGGAAATCATGAAGGCGCAAATTATATGAACATTGTGGAGAATATGCTGGACAAATTTAAAGCATTAGGTTGCAATATAAGTATTAAAATTCAGTTTTTACAATCACATTTCCTGCTAATCCATTTTATAAATATAATATTATAAAAGCATACCTTTTTATATGCATTATATTATTTGTGTAGATTTTTTGTTGACACAAAACCTTACGTGATACAACAAAACTAAATACAGATTTAAAATCAGGGGCATCAAATTTCCTAAGTTCAGCTAAAAACAGAATTTCACATTCAATAAGGCGTAAAAGCGCAGGCCCGTGTTATTGATAAATAACTTCTTGAAAATTGAATATTTGTGTTTTTTTAGAAGATCACTACATACTGTCACTAATATTTAAAATGGAAGAAAATAATAAGTTTTATTTTTTAAAATTTTCTTTAGTTCTAAATATTAGTGAGAGTATGGTAGTGGGTTTCTAAAAAAAAACACAAAAATTAAAATATCTCCAAAACCGTTGACATTTGTATAATGTATATTTGGCTAAATTAGTTGCAATTACGCTCTACCAACATTCCTTCCAAGATATACCAGTATTATATTCCAATCAGCCTGTATACCAAGGCACTTTGTGTAACAAATCATCTTTGTCAAGTCAAAAAATTAATCCTTTCCAACTTATTTATATATATTTATTTTCCTTATAGTGGAGAAAAGCAAAATGTTAATTTCTATATTTTAATCTAAAATATCATTTTATCAGGTAGAAATTTGGGTATTAAATTCTAAGACAAAACTGCTACAATTGGGAAAAATTGAATCAAAAACTGGAAATGGAAAGAGAATTCGGTTTTTCTTAAACAATTTTCAGACCAACTTCGCAATTTCATCAAATTTTCAGCAAATATTTTAAACACAAGATGGAAATACAAACTCTTAATGTTTGGTAAAAATCCATATTTTTCTTCATTTTCTAAAAAAAAATTAAAAACAAAAAAAAATTTACACGATGCATAATTTTGCCCAGAGTTATGCATCGTGTAAAATAGCATGTAGAGTGTATTTTTTTGTATATCTTCTTAGTTTGGTCGTTCTATATTACTATTAGATATGTAAACTTATGGCTCTGTAATAAAATGATAGAAATTTGTTTACTTGTTGACGGGGCTGAAATAGTTGATAAATTGACAAATTATTGTTAGGACAATGTATGCTTTGATATCTCTTTATTTATTAAATTTGTAGACTTATGTTTAGGAATAGTATTCAATACTCTCCCTCAAAGAAATGAGGGTGTTACATGGGATTTAAGCAGAGTGATATTTGCGTACTACTCGATGACCGTTCCCTACCTAATTCTTAGAGTTTGGATTACTATGTGATTAATATAATAATAATATGGTGAATATGGCATCGGAAACAATCAACTATCGATATCCATTACATTATTAATTGTAGAAATTTTAAAATTGAATCTAATACCATCATATTCAGCTAAAATATTCTCACGCATGAAAATCTTTTTTGATCGCAACAAAAATCGGTAGCAAATTGCTTATTTTAATTTGAACATCTTGTACACTTTAACAGTTCCGATAACATTTTAAAACATATTTATGTAATATTACTTATAGACAAGCGTTTTTGAGTTATTTAAAATGTAAAAAAAAAATTGTATGCAGCTCGGACGTGGAGAAATGTCTTTTTCTCGCAAATGTTCACTCATTTTGTGCTCTCGAAATTTGTGCATTATTTTGTGATACGAGACATACTCATAAGACAGCTAAATTTATTTGAAATACGTTGTGAAATCTAAAATTTATAATTGAATTTGACTTTAAAGCAAATTTTGAAACAAAAAGGCAAGCATCTTATTCGTTATACTTTCATTTTCTTTTTTTAATCTTTTTTTTTAAGTGTATTTTCTCAAATTTGTTGATTTCACAAATATATTTTTTTTCTTCTGGTGCGTATATGCAATTGCAGCTTTATGTTAGTAGAATTATGAAACAAAAAATAGTCAAAATCCTAATTGGGAGATATATAATGTTTTATGTGCACTTTTTCTGCTTAAGATTAGATCAACATTTTTAACGCATAAATTCATTTTGTGTCAAAAAATGAAGTATTTAAAGCCAAACGCTACTTTGATTCGTGGAATTTTTGGTTATTCTCTTTGAAATTATATTTCCAACCGAATTTTAAATCAATTTCGCCGCTTTATCGAATCTAACCGCAAATACTGAATTTTTTGGTGAATATTTCTAAGAAATTTTGACGTACTTTTTCGTTCCGTGCATTCTTTAAAAAAATGGTTTCTTGATTTTCTTTCAGTGCATTTTTAAAAGCTTATCTATGTCAGATTTATTAATACAACAAATATTTTGTTTTTCTGGTAAATATGCCAATTTCATTTTGTATTAGTAAAGTTAGGGAAAATTTATTAAAATTGTTATTAGTAGCTAAGCCGGCCTTTGTCCAATTTCATTGAAAAAACGCTGGATACGAAGCAAAATTGACATATGCAACACCTTACGTTTAACGTTTTGGGCTTGCCAAATTTTTGGAAATTGTTTTTAAAATTCAGGTATTTTTAAAAGTAAATGTTAAACTGCCTTTTAGCTAACTCTTGATATTCTTTCAGCGCATTTTTAAAAGCCTGTCTAAGATTTACTAATGCATAAATTTATTTTTTTTTCTGTTAAATTAAGCTGATTTAGTTTTGCATTGGCAAAGTTGGAAAAAAAATGTTAAAGTAATGTTGGTAGCTAATACAATATTTGCCCCAATAAGAGATTTATTTAATGTCGACTAAAGGCTTATGTTAGCTATTTTACTGCTCATTTTTAGATCAGGATGGCGGATCACAAATATATTTTGTGTCAGAAAAGAAAGTATGGATATCTAAACAATATTTAGGTTTGTCAAATTTTTATTTCTTTTTAAAATCAATTTTAGACCTGTTTAACCAATTTCAAAGCTGTATTGTTTATATTCTTTCAGTGCATTTCTTCAAAGCCTATTTAAGATTATGTTCCAGAGATTTTGATTTTCCGATTTAGTTTTGAATAGTTATAGAAAAAAAAATCATTATCAAGGTTGTTATTGGTAGCTAATACAGTATTTGCCTAATTTTTTTATGAAAAAGCTCTGGATGAAAAGTGAAATTTAAATATGTAAGTGATTTATTTAATGTAAAACTATACTCATTATTTAACGTGATTTTGTACCTTTTAGCCAGTTTGCTCTACAATTTTTATATCAAAATGTGAGCACACAAATTTATTTTGTGCCAAGGAAAGCAAGGATCTAAACGATATTTAGATCCATGGAAAAATCTGTAATTCTCTAGGTTAAATTCGCCAATTCCAGTTTTGTTTGTAGTTTTAGTACATCTTTTTGTAATTTTTTTTTAAATTCATGTTAGTAAAATTGTGGAAAAATCATCAAATTTCTGATTGAGAGTTGTCCAAATTTATTCTGGTAGTAATTTAACAAAAATCATGTCATGGAGATACTAGATGCCAAACAAAATTTAAATGCAAGCAAGCTCATATTTAATATTTGCTGGTACGTTTTAAGCATTTTTAGATCAAAATTTTGGCAAACAAATTTATTTTGTGCCAAAATATTCAACAATAATCCAAAGCAAGAGGACACTTAGATTCCATCAAGTATAAGCTCCAAAGGAAATATGCGAATGTTATCCAATTAAGCGAAGCAAGCAAAAAAAAATGGACGTCACACACATTTCACATGGAATAAAACAATAAATACACATACGCACAAATTAACCAACACAAAAATTAGACGAGAAGCAAGCATTTTTCACCACAGCACACGGATCACGCGAAGAAAACAAGATGGACGAAATTTGCGCTCATTAAAAATTAACGCGAGACACGCGCGCTAACCAATTGCGGAAAATCGCTTTTCGCGAAGTCAGGAACGCCCAAGCGGCAGCGTTATCCTGCGCTGAATGCGTGCGAAACGCCAAGGACTCCGGCTATAGGAGCAGGATTCGCCAAGCTCGGGCACAGCCTCCCTATTTTGGCGACGTAGTCCGCGGAGCCGGGCCGAAGCAGACGATTCGCGAGTCGATCCGCGAATGAGGTGCCCCAACTGGAGGCACATTGAACCAACCCATGCTGCGACCGGGTGGTGTCCTCGGACTTCGCATAAGATCGGGTTTTTGCACACGACGATGGCTGACGGCGTTTTGCGTATTCGCCCGAGATATACGCGATATGGGCGGCGAGTATGTGCGATATTCGCCTACCACAAGTTTTGCAATGTTGCGTTGGTCAGGAGCAGCAACCGCATCCGACCTGACTACACCACTGTCAATGTCCTTTGCGTAGGTCGTACCATACACAACATTATATTATTAGCGGTAGTCCTCCTTCTGAGTGTCTAGCGTTCGGATTCGCGAAATCAAGGACGTCGCGTTCGTGTACGATCTTTTCTTTCTCCTCTTTCTTCTTCCATTCTTCTCTTGTACTTGTACTTTTTGCATTAAACCTAACTTATTTTTACTTTGATCCTCAACCTTTTCTTACCCTAAATATTCTTTGGTTTTCTCACATAAACCTAATCACCCTCAATTTTTGGAAATTCCAAAGAAAATCTTTCACACTCCATCTGTCTATTTAAAACTATTTTGACCAACCCACCCCAACTTTAGTGTTGCTCAGAAAGCAAAGTTTACCTTTTCGACTTTGAGGATTTACATAGTGTTATGTGCTCTTGGTCTAGCAGTCTAAAATGGTAAGTACTTCTTAAGAAATTTTATCAAATTTTTTGACCATCTTTGTTTCTGCTGCACTCGAAAAGAATGAATACCTTTCGGATTTTGAAGGCCTTTGTGGCATGGTGATCTATGAGCAGTTAATACTTAGAACTTGAATCATTTTTGCACTATGTTAGTTGTTTTCTACATCACCTTACATTTTGTAGGAATTGGTTTTATTTGAAATTTTAGAAAATGTTTGTGACATTTATCATTCCAAGAATTTTTGTGCAAGGAACAATTATACACAACTTTGTTTGCTGCCTTATAATTTCGCTAGCCTTCATCAATCCAAACAATTAACAGGCGATTACAACTTGCATCACGCCTTTAATGATCAAATCGCTTTCACTTCCGCAACGAAAATGAAATTAAACTCTCTAATTGGTTATTCTTATTACTAAACTCATCTTTTCGCAAGAATTTCGCGTGTATGCATTTTAATTGAATGCATGATAAAATGGTAAAAACATCGCGAGTCACCGAGTTCCTTCTAAGATAAACCCCGCATACAATTCATACCGTGACGCTTTTAAAGTCAATAACATTGTCTTTCGCGCTTATCGAGAAGAATTCCTGACCTCCTACGACCCTTGATTGATCGTCAAACTCTCGAAAAGATAATGGGAGGCTGCTTTCAGGATTGTATCCGCAATAATTTCGATTTCATCTAAGGAGATTGATGGAAAATGTTAATCAGCGAGGTTGTAATGAAAGAAATTTTGCTACTCCTAAATGTTTTACTGTCTGTGATTGTTTTGGGGCGGACCATTCAAGCTAAAGTGTTGGCAATTTTTAAACTATTTAAGTGTGCTGAATGTAGATAATTTTAAGTACATAATTAGTTGTTAAAACTCGGAAAATTAAGGCATTCTAAGGAATTTGGTCCTATAATGTACTGAAATGTGAATCTATACCATTTGTAGTCCGCGGTGAATGGAGATAATTTGTATTCAATTGAAAATGTGCTTCAGCGGTTATTCAATCTTTACCTACTTTTGGCCTTTAGAAGTTTTGATCAATAACATAACCAGTTTTTACAAACTGTCGAAGACTCAATAATAAAAAAGAATGGATTGAAAAATTAGATCTTACCATGGAAATGATCCATTCATTGCACAATTTTTGTTAAACCATCACCGATTTGATCATGGATTATTTACCCTAGATAAATAGGTACATTCCAAGACAAATTTTCGCAATGTCAATGGATTTTCTTTAGTACCTTGTGGAAATGTTTGCTTATGTGTAAGAAACACCAATATTTGTCTGAATTATTTATCAAAATTTGACCAATCTTTTCAGATATCTTGCCAAGTCTAGTAGATACAATAAATAGCATCAAATATACAATAAATACATCTAAACTACTCTACAGTTCTCCCATTAAAAAAAAAATGCAATAATAGTTAGGTTTATCCTTCTATGTACAATCATTGCAGGATATTTCAACGGAAATTGATCCTAATATTTATCTAACACGTATTTTTATGTACATTTCGAAGAAATAGAAACCATCAACGATAGATAAAGATAAGAAAATTTCGCCATATCGATCTATTGCTGTTATTCACTTTCTGTTATCAACGTTTGCTAGTTTACCATATTTGAACAGTAATTTCGCAAAAGAACGAAATCAGGAAATGGGAGTAAAAAATAGATTGCCGTAATAGATATAAATTACACAATTCAACCGGATTTTGATATTGATATATTGGCACCGTTGAAATTATTTATCAGTACGTTTGATACACTTGTTTGTAGTTCAGAAAAAGAAGGTAAATCGATGAAACACTGGAATTACGTGGGCGATAGCGTGTTGCACCTAAATGTGGATTGGTGTATATGTTCCTGACTTTTTGTTCTTGCAGGAGGAGTTATAATACGTTCGATATCCTTATCAAAAGCCATGGAACATCGTTGGAATGGTATTTTTGAAATTGTTTAATGGTACATCAATTTTGTACGTTGGCTTTTACCTTTCAGCTTCGTTTTGTCTTTCGTTTCTGCACTCTCATTGCTAAGAGTGTCCACCGCTGTAATTTATGATGATAAGGCGTGAAACAAAATTCCTGTGTCCAGGTCGTTATGAATCCTTTTAACTGGTAATCCCTTATTTTTCTCTAGTCTTCTTATTATTTCTAAACTATGTATAAATGATACATCATATAAATGTTTATTTTATTTTCAAACAAAAAAAATTATTACAAAAAAAATTCTAATTATAAATACGTCTTGCCTAGATGAACATATCGTAACAACTACGGATTTTGATCAGAATAAAATTTTCATTGGAATCGAGAAGTTTACAACCAAACTACAAGGCAAACAAATTCAGTGTTGCATTTTTTGAAGAATACCTGATTGCTTATTCTCAGATGACGTTAGATTCAAGAAAACAGTGGAATTATTTCCCATTCGTACCATATTTTGTGGTTATGTTTAATAGAATTACAGCAGACGCTGCTGTCGTATTCCTGTCGTGATATTTCAAACTACATCCTGTACTTTATGCTTACGCGATTATTTCGGAATATGAATTGCTGTCTTGCGGTGATGATGGCGATGATGTTAGAGGAGATATGTATTTATTCAAATCGCCGCGACCTTGAGGCTGCGTTGAATGGAATCGTTTCGTTAGCGCAAAAAGAATCCAAGGCCGTCGGTCGCCGACAATATCAAATCATTACGGATGTATTTTGACGCAAGTTGTTAATTAATTCGCCAATGTTATTCATGGTCGATGTTACTTTTTTGTAAATACGAGGCATGTTTTAAAAGCAAAATTCGATATTTTTATAGTTGCACACGAAAGCTATGTAGATTGGAAGAAATAACCAGGAGAATATCAATGTTGAAAGAAACATCTTTATAAATGTTTTCTCAATCCACAAATTTCAGAGAAATGTTTCGCTAATACCTCATTATTACGAGAGGTGCTTGAGGAAATTGTAAAATATCAAAATTGTACGCAAAAACATCAAAGATTCCGATTGTTACACCTCTACTGATTGTACTTGTAGCGGTTTGGTTTTCTGTAAGTTTCAACAGCTACATATGTTGATTGTTCCTGTTTGGTGTCTTGGGTGAATAATTTTTACCAAAATTTTCATAATATCCTCTATGGGGTAACTCCTTTAATCAAATAACTTTGATTGGGTACTTCCGATATGCCAGAGATAAATGCAAAATTGGCAACCTTTGCCGACGATGCAGCACTATTAGCTGTTGGAAATACTGTAGAAGAAGCGACTAGGAAATTTCTACGAATGAACTAAAACATGGAGAATAACCCTGAATGAGAATAAGCCTATACACGTGAATTGCTTTCCATCCCTTCCGGTCCTTTGCACATATTTTCATCTCACCCAAGGTTTTTCCGTGTCCTGCACCTATTTCTTTTATTCCTTCAATCCATGTCTTTCTTGGTCTGCCCCGCTTTCTCTTCCCCATCCTTCCTGCCTCAATCACCCTTCGCACCAGTCTGTCTTGATCCATTCTTGTTATATGGCCAAACCAATTTAATTGCCTATTTTCTAGTTTGATTCCAATTGGTTCTTGCTTCGTCATCTGCCTTATTTGTATGTTCCTTATTCTATCGTATTTTGTTTTCCCGGCTATCCTTCTGAGGTATTTCATTTCCATAGTATTTATTTGTTGGTGGTGTTTTTCCAGGGGTACCCAAGTCTCACTTGCATATAATATTGATTGTAGAGCGATGGTATTGTATACCTTAGTTTTTATGTTTATGTCTATTTCCTTTTTACTGAGTATTGTTTTATTCAATGCACGGTATATATTTGTACTCCTCTGTTTTCTTTTTGCTATTTCCAGATCAAGTTTTCCATCATTTGAGATGATGTTATTGTTCTTTCTTCTTCTGCTAATATTGCATCATTAATTATCATTATTTTACTTTTTTCTATATTTCCTTCCATCTTCAGTTGTTCTAATTCATTTGTCCATATATCTATTATTGATTGTATTTTTTTTTTACTATCAGCAATCAGTATTATGTCATCGGCGTACATAAGACCATCCAGATTTATGGGAGTAAAGTTTCTGTATCCAATTGTGGTTTTTTCAGTTTCTCTTCTAGTGTTTTTCATTATTCTATCCATCGGTATGATAAATAATAGTGGGCTCCTACTATCCCCTTGCTTCACTCCTCTATCCATTTGGAAAGTTCCCGATCTTAGCCCTCCAGTCTGCACTTTTCTATTCACCTTCTGGTAGGTACTTCTTATTACATTTATTAATTTATTATTTACTTGCAACTCGTGTAAGCATCTCCGAACTGATTTTCTCTCTACCATATCAAAAGCTACCTTTAGATCAATGAAAGCCAGGTAAAGTCGTTTCCCACTGCCTATAGCTCTTTCAATTATATTTCTTATAATACTTATATTGTCAGCTTGCTCGTCCTCTAGTTTTCCTTCTACGCTTTTCCTTACTTTTTTCTCTAAAATTCGGGTATAAATTTTAAATCCTAAGGAGGATAGACAGATCACTCTGAAATTCTCACATTGTGTCGAATCTCCTTTTTTATGTATAGGGAGGATTAGATTATTTTCCCAATCTTTGGGGATTTTTTCCGTTTTCCACGCTTTATTGCATATTCTATGTATCCATCTTATACCTTCCTTACCCATCCATTTCATCATCTCTGGGGCGACATTATCTTCTCCATCTGCTTTTCCCACATTAATATTTCTAAGCGCGTTCTCGACTTCTTCATATGTTATTTCTTCTATTACATTCTCTTCGATTTCTTCATCCACTTCTACGCCTTCTTCATTCTGAGTTTCTTGTCTTTGTTTAAATTTGTCAGCATAGTGGCATTCCCATATCTTTAATATTTCAGGTTTTTTTATTTTTATTTCTCCTTCTTTATTTTTAATTCCTTTTATTTTTTTTCTTGTTCCTCCCTTCATATTTCTTACTCTATTCTAAAACTGCCTCAAATTATATCAATTATCTCAAAAACTGAGATAGATAGGTATAGTTGCTATGAATTGAAGAGAGCTATCTAAAATCGTAATAAAATACTGGGGGTTCCATTTAAAAAATCAAACTTGTGTCGTGCGCAGTGGAAACTGAACACGCTGTATACTTCAACATTTGTTTCCAAATATTTTTTATTTGGAACCTTTTTGTCTAAATTGCTCAGGAAAGGAATTACCTTCCGCCCACGCACTAATTGGACACGCTGTGCATGGAGAATAACAAGAAGTTAGGATGTTTAACAATGGAAAAGGTGATATCATGGTAACCAAACTTTATAAAATTTAGATATTTCCAGGATTTGTGCGTTTCATTCATAGAATAACATAATAGAAAGGCAATTCTGGCCATGGACGTGGACCGGTACCTTTCCCAAGAGTCCCTACCCTCTAATTTCATTCAAGTCTCATAGATTTTTTATGTTTGTAAATGTTGAAAATAAATTTCAACATGAAAAGAAGCGTTTTAGTTGAAGTATTTGATGCAGTCCGTAAATTAATTTTTTCTTTTTTTTTCTGTAAATAACTTCATTAATAATAACAATGTTTATTAGATTAATGCCCCTACTCTATAGCTTATAATTTTGTTTTATTTAGAATTGCATATATACAAATAATAAAATGCAATAGATTATATAACACAATGACAATGTTAATATTTTGCGTATCTAATATCCAATGTTATCTTCCAAATGTAACTTGCGCGAAAATATTGATCAATGGCAAATGATTTTTTTGTTTCTGTTTACCTTTGACAACATTGAAATTATACAATATAGAAAAGTGCATTATCTTATCAGCTGCATTTGGGTGTTATAGTTTATACTTCCCTGCATTCTGTTATGACAACAGTGCTGAAGAAATACGAATATTACATGCTTTAGACATATACGTTATGTTATTGTAAGTAGTAGTTCTTTTCGTGTCTCAGAAGAAGTACATACGTAGTTTTAAGCTCGTATGACGTATTATAACATTTCATGAAAGTGAGGTTATGTAATGAGGAAGAAAATGTCAAATGTCAACTTTGTCAAACAATGTTTCTTATTAAACGAAAATTGATCTATCTCAGCATTTTTCTATGAGAACATTATTTCGAGAGTATTTCAAGGTATTACATTTTTACACAGTGAACAATCTTGTAATCTGTGTATATTTTTATTTCAAACAAATAAGTGAACCAATTCCTTTTTATAATTATGTGTACTAAATTCAAAAGCTATAAAAACAAATCCAAATTCTCTGAACTAGCTCCCGATTTTTACAAAGCTTCAAGTCACTAGATAAGAATGAGATAACATGTTACATCATCGTCATCGTCAAATGTTTTTCTGTAATTTCTGTACCGAGTTTTGGTAATCCGTTAGACGTACACTATCGATCATTGAAGTTAGGACAACTATTAGAATGTTAAAAGATGATTTCAATATTCAATACCCTTAGTATTACCGCAAAAACTTCTACAACAGAGTATTTAAGACAGAAATCCTCATTAGAATAAATTTTATAGGGAGAAATTTCAATTTACCCTATCAGCAGATAATAAAATCATTAAAAACGATATTTAATGAATAGCCTATAAACAAGTTTACAAAAGAGGGATGGGTCTAGGGGGTCGTAACATTTTACCGATTACAATACGGAGTAATTCTTATCATACTCGCTGTGAATCAGCCCATTGATAAACCATTTCCGATACGGATGTTCGGTTGCAGTGTTTGTGGGAGTAATTTTTTAAAAATGCCGAAAAGAAAGCCTATAACTGTAGAAAAGCGATCGGTTATTCTCCCATTACACGAGGAAGGATATTCCGTGCGTGTGATTGCCGAAAAATTGTTACAAAATCAACTGGGCATTGTACTATTCACCGATACCGTACCATCGGGACATTAGAAGACCGTAATCGCAAAGGTCGGTTAAGAATGACAACGCGTCCAGAAGATTGACGCCTTACAGTGCTAAGGAAACGAAACCGGCGATTAGCGGCGCCGGAAATCGCAACAGAAATCAATAGGGGATTGGAACGACCGGTTTCTGTAACTATCACTAAACGGCGTTTAAGAAAAGCCGCTCTTTACGGACTCGTTGCTGTGTCGTGGAAGCTCCAAAAACGACTACAGTAGGCTGAAAATTATAGGAATTGGACAGAAGAAAATTGGAGAAATGTTCTTTGGACTGACTGATCCAAGTTCTTAGTGTTTGGGCAGAAGCGCAGAGTTTTCGTGAGACGTTATTGCATCGTTCCCACAGTAAAACACGATGATGGTTCAGTAATGGTTCGGGGTTGTTTTAGCAGTGCGGCGACCGAAGATCTAGTTAAAATCGCCGGTATTATGCGCAAAGAAAATTATTGACGACTACTAGAAGAGAACGCTATGACATCCGGATTGCGGTTGATTGGGGAGAACTTCGTGTTTGCACTTGATAGCAAACATACAGCACGAATCTGTAAAGATTATCTAATGTCTCAAGCAAAAGAGAATGTTTTGCAAATCATGCCTTGGCCGCCGCATAGTCCGGATTTGAACCCCATCGAATTACTGTGACGAGCTCGACAGACGAATACTAAAAGTCTGTTCAACTTCGAAAGAGCACATCCAAACTGAGTGAAACAACATTTCCGGTAAAACTCTAACCAAACTAACAGAACGTATGCTACGAGTGGCCCGGAGAGTATCACAAGTTCAAGGAGGCTATCTCAATGAGCAAAAGCCTAATATTTGAATGAGAATGTTTTGTTTTACTTTTTATGTGATTTCTTCTTCTTATTTGTTTATGTTTTTATTTCTAGCAATAAATTTTCGTTTCTTTTTGCATTATTACCGTTTTTATTCACGTTTGCAATAGTCGGTAGTGTATGTACCACGATGCACTTAAACACTTCATTCGAGAAACTTTTTGGCAGTGCCGAAAAACAAGCCACATAGCGTTTATCCGAGTACATAGACCAACTTGATATCAGTCTGGCTGGTTTGTTGACTTATAGATTATAGATTACTGAATTGGCAGTTGTGTATTCTTTTTTCTATGAATAGTTTATATACATATGTGGTGCAAGACTTGGAATATCAATATATGACATCGGAGTCTAGAAAAAAAGTTCGATTGTGACACCTCTTATCGATATAACTCGTTAGAGATAGGACTTAATGTTGCTTTGGGAGTTAATAAAATTAGAATAAAGAAGTATTTTAACTGTTGCAATTTACACTGTTGATTATTTATATTGGATCGTTTTATTTTTAATGATATTAAAAATATATTGTATTGTTTTGAAACTTTTATAATAGATATTACTGTACTAATATCCTTTCTCCCAAACAAGACGCGAGAAAGTAGTGACATTTACTCTCAAATAAGTCTGCAACTATTTTTTACTTTGGGTAATCTGTTGTATTTTTGCAAAAGGGATCAACAAATGCTATATTATTGTTACCGTTACTTTGATAAATGAGGGTAGTATGCATAATAACCGGGTATTATACATAACACGCTATACATGCTTCTGATTAATGCGATAAATATTTTATGTTTTAAAGAATTAATCACATTCACGTGTTATGATGAATAATATCCAGCATCCTCTGGTTAGTATGATAAATGTCACACTTATGCAGGTTTGAACCTGTATGTGTGCAGGTTTCCATCTGTTTTAGTTGCACGTGGCATCTGACTGCTTGCTTTCATGACAGTCGAGGTTGTGTATTCATTGAGTGCAGATGCCTTGTGTTATCTTGTTATGGATACCGGTCGTTTTAACACAATGGAGACTCGTTTTAATGAAAGTTTATTGAACGTTTTTATGAATAAGAAGGAAAATAGTCGGATGATGAGTAAAGAAGGCTACCAGAACTTAATTGAGAAAGTACGAGTGTCAAAATCCACCCAACCAGTGGGAAAAAACCTGAGGATTATCAACGATTGATGCGGTACGACATTATGAAGTTGGGCAATAGTGGAAAAATTAATATACCCGGTGAGTGACGAGTCAACATCAGTCCATTATTATGCGCATACAGAGCAGATCTTCAATATAATTCACGAGACATACTTAGCGATTGGACATGGAGGAAGAACAAGAATTTTGAAGTAGCTGCAGAACAAATACAAAACCTCAAGAACAGGTCAAAATGTACTTGACATTATGTGAAGAGAAATCAAAAGTGGCAAAAAGAGAACTTGTAGTGCTGTCCCATGATTTTTAAGGAGATTAACTCAAGATGTTAGGTTGGTTTAATTGACATGCAGAGTCAGCCTGACTATGACTTCAAATTAATCTTCGTTCACCAGGAATATGTTACGAAATTTGTTCAGTTGCGGCCTTTGAAAAGTAAAAGAGCAGAGGAAGTTGCACATAACCTGCTTGATATTTTCACAATTTTGGGCGCTCCTAGCATACTGCAAAGTGATAATGGCGAAATGTGGAGTGCGTTGAAGATAGTTCATGGAAAACCGAGACATAGCCAGTCGCAAGGCTCTGTGGAGCGCGCAAATCAGGACATTGAAAACATGCTGACGACTTGGATGGAAACAAACCAAACTCCACACTGGTCTGAGGGTCTGAGATTTGTTCAATTCATGAAGAATAGAGCCCATCATGAAGGCATAAATTGCAGTCTATATTGGGCCATGTTTGGGGTTCCAGCAAAAGTCGGTCTTACAACATCATCACTTTCTACTGATGTAATCAGAAACCTGGAATCTGAAGAAGATCTGGAAACCTTAATCGACTCTTCTTCAGGTGCTTTAGTACGAGATGAATCTGGACAAACAGAGAATGGTGGCAAAGAAGATGGGGAAGTAGCAGAGAATGGTGGCGAAGAAGATGGGAAAATAATAGAGAATGGCGAAAAGGAAGATGGACAAACAAACCGGGGGACGGAGCTAGTGCTGTAGAGAACATTTCGGGGAAAAATATGATTTCAGACAAAATCAAGAGAGGAAATTGCAGTGCCAGGCAGAAAAGATGAGGCTAATGTCCGAATCGAGGTTTCCAAAAGGCAATATTGGAGATACTGTAAAAATACGGGTTCCTGATGTCGAGAGGGGTAGAAGTGACTTCAGGAACATTCTTGGGGTCATTCTGCAGATGGATGCTGATGGCAAGATGTATGAGATTGGCACTAAGGAACGACGATTGGCTCAAAAGTATTCTAGGAACCAGTTTGCTATTACATTAAAGTGTACACATTGTTTACTGAATTGTGGATCCCTTTAATTTGAAAATTATGAAATTACCAAGATTTGAGAAGCGATTACATTTTGCACTTGACTTGGATAAAACGTCAGGGAAGGCTTTTCCGAATAACGTTTTCATTTGAAGAACTACTATGGGTAGTAAATAAATTCTTTAATTCGCCTAAATAATTTCAAAATACAGTTGTCGGTTAGGGTTTGAGTTAAGCGAATGTTAAATTTTCAAAATTATGTAAAATGGAATATAATTGTTTTTATTTAATAAAACTGTAAACTCTTTTAGTGGTAAAAATGGTTTGATTTTGATTTAACTGTATTGGAGAAACAACAAAATTTAGTTAGATTCCATTAATTTAATAAATATTTCAATTGACGTTTATACCTGAGCTTATTTCATTAATTTTCTTCTAAAAACAGTCTCAATATTGTTATACCTCTTATTAAAAAATCTTCCCGTCCTTAGAAAATGAAAGGCATAATAAAATGTATTAAAATGTATTATATTTCTCATACGTAGTGTTATCTATATTTTTTAGTGTATCTACAAACCTTTTTTCCATAAATAAAAGAAAAAAAAACATTGTTTTTTTATACAGAAACAATCCTGTCTTTAAAAAGCTAATATTTAAATTACTTTCATTGTAAAATGTTTGAATCATTTCTTTCTTTAAATTCTTCAATACGAATTACATGATATGCTCCACCCTTAAAACCATTTTGTACCGATCATTACTGCATACTGAGATACCGTCTCCAAGTTGACCATGTGAGAGTTTCTTTTAGCGCGGTCAGAAAATCATCAGCTGTCTAATACCAATTCAATATCCGCTTCAATCCCACTACAAAATGTATCAAAATAGCTGTGAAATTAATTGTGGATCGTTGGTCAGACCCTTGTTTGTTGCTCGAAAAGCGATAAAGAGAAAACCATTATAAATTGTATATAAGAACTTTTATCAGTCGCGTTATACGTGAACAATACAAATAGAAAACGCACACATACAAACTCATACATGTACAGCTTATGCGCTAATAGCAATACATGAGCAGACGGTGTGCGTGCAGTTGCCTTATCGTATTGTGCAGCGAAAAGTCTGGCCGATATAAAAGAGAACCGGGAGAGAGTAACAATATGCGGTTTGCTTTTCCGCTCGGGTTCCACGAACTTTTCGCCTTGATTACGATTACGATTACAGAACAGAAAATGCGTGCGGATTCGCAATAAAGTCATGTGAAGTGTATTATGATATTTTGAACTTATTGTATCGTACTAAATTGTTTATTTTTATGGTTTGCTGATAAGTTAGTTAAACTCTTGTGGAAAAACAATGAAATGTAAATGGAATTTTATAGAATTTGCTATTTAAACATTGTTTAAACGTATTGAATTATTAAAAGTGGATTCTAATATTCTAATATTCTAATATTTCGCATTTTTATAGACACTTTCCGAAGTATTTTCTTTTTCTGGAAATTGAAGGTATACAGCGTGTTCAAGTTGGGAAACTTCTTTATTGTGGATTTTTCGAAAAAAAAGTTATTCTTAATGAAAGTTTATGCATCCTCTAACAGAAATTATTATTATTTATTAGTCGGGCCATGGCACAAATGTATATTATCACTGCGACCTTAATAGATCTATTGTAGCAGAATGCCCTTATGTGCGTTAGAATAGTTGGAGACTTTTAATAAACCTTAGTACTACTCTAGGATTTGTTTCCTTGAGTTCAGTAAATGCAAGAAATGACCTACAGAAACGTTGGTGTCGTGTGCAACTAATGGCAACACATTCACATAGGATGTGTTCTGTCGTCTCCAGATCTTCTTGGTATAGACGGCAGACTTAATCTTCAGCTACATGGCCTGCTGAACGATAGCGCTGTTTTTGCTGTTTTTGGCGAGCTTGATATAAGTGCTTTCGTCTGTTTTTGTCCTGGAACATTATTCCAGTACGAGGCCTTTTGATTGTCCTCCCATGTTTTAATCGCTTGTTTTACGTGGTTCTTTTGGATACCACAGATGGCATTAGGACTAATGAAAGGCATGTTCGCTGCTTCTTTGGCTTATCTGCCTTTTCGTTTCATTCGATACCTTGGTGGTTTGGGACCCACCGCAAAGTAACGTGGTTACTGCGTCCCAATTGCCGTAAATTGTGTACACATTCGCGTATCAGAGCAGATTCGTATGTGTAGCCCTTAATACCCTTTAGAACTGCCTGACTATCGCTGAATATATTAATAGTTGCGCTTCGTATCCCCTTCTCGATGTTCTTTATGGCGCACAGGTTTAAAGCAGAAATCTCTGCTTGAAATATGTTGGTGTGGGGTTCTCTAGGCATTTTTAGGTGGAAGTTAGGACCACTAACGCCTATACCTGCTCTGGCACCTTCTACTCTTGAACCGTGTCCATGTACCATTCCTGGGTACGTCTTTTGCACCGGATGCCCTCTCAGTACGGCATTCAATGATCACCTTATGAGGTTGATCAAAATTGTATTGCATAGGGAGCGTGTTCTTTGCAATATACATCAGATAATTTTTGTTGGGATCTTTGAAGGATTTTGAGATGCCGTCTAAGATCCCCAAGCTGTAATACCTTCGTTCTGCCAAGAGTGAGGGCACTGGATCTAGCCTGCTTCTGATTATGGATGTGAACCGGCGTCATTCCCAGCAGGACTTCCAGAGCTGCTGTGGGATTGGTACGCATCACTCCTGTGTTGTTGAGACATGCAAGTCTCTGAATATGTTGAAGCTGCTGCTGCATAGTCTTCTGGATTATTTTGGCCACCAAACCAGGGAGGCGTACTGATAGAGGTGATCATGGGTTTGATTGTTGCTGTATAGGACCAGAAGGTTATATGAGGCTTAAGACCTCAGTCCTTACCAAGCACTCTCCAGCATACTAATGATGCCGTAATGGCTTTTTTCAGTAAGTTGGAGATGTGGACTTCCATGTTAGTTTTTTGTCAAACGTAACTCCCCAATATTTAACTTCGTCGCTAAAGCTAATGGTTTTCCCTTCGATGGAGGATGATTTAAGACAGACTTTTCTTCTCCTTGTAAAAGGGACGATTGTAATCTTTTGCGGGTTTATGCTCAGGCTGTGATTTTGACACCACTTATAGGTGTCATCAAGAGCTCTTTGCATAACTTGTGGTATGATATTCTCATATTTTCCACATCATGATTACCAGGTCGTCGGCGTACCCTTGCACCTAATATCCGTTAGAAGTTAAGTTCTGTAAGAGATTATGTGTAAACGCGTTTATGGCTGATCGTTCACCTAAGACAATATACGTCACAGCCTGCTGACGTCAGAGCTATTAGGCCTTCTTTAATATCGACGATAACGGTATAACTCGAATCGGAGACAATAAGCCACGTTTTCTAGATGCTAAGATTTTTACTGTTGAAAAATGAAGATACCAACTTCTATTACCCCGAAATCTGTTACGGGTAACGGAGTACTACGTAGTTACAAAATTGTAACACCAGTAAACAAATTCCACCTGCAAAAGTTGGATGGATACGTTGTTCTAGAGAAAGAGAGAAATTGGTTTTCTAAATAAATTAATTAATGTTTACGGTCGTTAGATCTGGGAGTGTCCCCTAGACACTCGTTCGTCCATTCACGAGAATGAAATTGAAAGAATAAAAACTGACCTCAAACTTTGACGTTACACGAACTCTCTATGGTGACGCGTCACGCACTCAAAACACCGTGTTCGTTCGAATAAAAAAAACTTGAATTTACCTTAATCTTGAAATATAATTTGGTCACTGAAACATTTGAATTTGATTGGAAAATAACACATTTAGTCAAATACGCCAAATCACTCCTTTGTTCCCGATAGCATTTGTCAAATATAGGCCAAGATAAAAATGGAGAGAAGACGAGTGATTTATCCGTTTCACTGGGATTATCGTTGAATGGAGATATCATTTGCTAATAAAACGCCAGGAATAGGGAGAGGGAAACGTGAGGCAATGCAGGCGCTCCACCCTGCTATAGACGACCGAATGGTCACCGACTCAACACCACTGTACTAAAGTATTTTCGAAAAAAAGGGTTAAAGTAACTTCCCTTCTCGGTAGATTTAATTCTTTTTGTACTCCGTAATTTTTTTCTATGTCGTTCAAGGAAGACGCCTCCCTGACATGGTTCACATATTCAGTCATCTAAATATATTTTCATCGACAAAGACAATAGGTTTTTTCTTGATTTAGGGATATATTTTTGTTTTAATGTTACACACTATTACTAATACAAACCTAAACATTATTAAAAATCGCCACAAGAATTATACATTAGCACCCTACAACGTCCAATATACGTAGATAATGTACTCTGGACATCAGAGAGTACGATTGAGAAATCTCTTCCTCGTTAAAAGCTCTAAAATTTATTCCAGTTACTTCATTAGCGAGTTCCTATACAGCCGAACGGGATCTTTGACGTACGTGGCGTCCACTACACTTTCGAGAATTTATCGGTGGTCTTGTTGAAAGTTTAAGCAGTTTCCAAATGTAAAAGCACTCGCTCGTCGTAATTATACAATGGCCGGTATGAAATATTTCATGAGGAGTGCGATTGAGAGGATTTCGGAAAGTTGAGGGTTGAAGTTCTTCGGACGTGTAACCAATATACACGTGAAACTGAAATATACATAAGGTGGAAAGTACGACACGCAATAACACGCGCTATTTTTATTCAGTTTATACGTAAAAGATGCGATCGATAGAAGTAGGTGTTTGATAGTCGATATTCGTTAAAATGTTGTTTTCCTTTACTGAGAAATTGTTTGAAGAAATAGGAACATAGAAGGTGTAATAGGGTATCAGTCACATAAGGGAGGGAGTTGTTCTTATTTCATTTCAAACTAGGTAGTTGCATATGTCCTTTGACATAAGATGACACCATAAACTTGAGTTAAGCCCCTGTGAATTTGAAGCAAGATTGAATCTTCTAGCTGTTTTGACGTTAGAACGTTTGAAAGATTGAAGATTTCATGTTATTCTAGACTACGTTTAATTTGAAATGTTCATAACTTCCGAATGATTACAGCTTGGTTTTATGCCTCATTGAAATGCGCGTCTTTTGACAATTTGTAGTGGAATTGGGTTCAAATTTTTACGACTTTTTCAGAACTCGATGATTAGAAGAGTTGTAGGGTCAAATATGGACATGTTGGAAAGACCTAGATGAGCGCTTTATAATTAAAAGAAGTGCAGCTCTAACCTTTAGGACGTTACACAGAGAAAAATAAGATTTGTTTGAATGTACGTTTCAAAGGACGCGACAACATGAATTACGCTGTGTTTCTGTGCATGAGTTGTTTCATCCGCACTTACGCAAATTTTCTTATGTTTCAACTCGTCTACTATACAGTTTTTTTACTGTACCCTGCAAATGTGGTAAATTGTATCGCAACTGTCTATTGGTTGGTAATTTCCACGAGAGAACATATTTATTAAAAAAAAGACGAAAGCGTTCATTGTCTACTAGGTGTTGTGTGACTAAACTCTCCATTGGCTTCGCATCGACCTAAATCCCCTCTCGGCGCTTCTGCCGTAGCACGTGTTTGTCGAACCTTACAGCACCCTTCTAGAACCTAACCGTACAGTTACCCCTGTCACTCGTTCGCGATTCCAGAATTCCTACGAGATTACCGAGATAGTGAGTGCACGTCTCCCCTCCCCTCTCACCCCCCGGATTTTTACATTTCGTATACGCTATCATTTTTTGCTAGTTTTGTGCCGCAAAAAGAAAATTTTGTGCTTCAATACTAAGGGAGTTATAACGTTTAGAATTTCGAACACGGCATGTAATACTTTGAGATCGTCATTGTTAAACGAGTGATTATTCGAAATACAGTGTTGTTCAAAACTTTTGTTTCATTTTTTATGTATTACACTGCGTTTATGTTCTTTAAATATAGTATTGAAGTTCCTGCCTCTTTGTCCTATATAAATTGCATCACAATCACCGCATTTGATTTGATATATTCCGGATTTATTTTGATTTTCGATGGGATCTTTATTGCCTACTAATAACGACCTCAAGTTATTCTTGTTGTTGTATAATCACTCGTTTAACAGTGACGATCTCAAGGTATTCCATCTAGGCCATAAAAACAAAGACTTAAATTTAAGGAAAATTTTGCATATTAAGAAAAGCGGAGCGGAAAGGTATGAATATTGTTAAGGACCTGTATTTCCACGCATTCGACAATGACATTTCATCCTCGACACCAAGCCCCACGCCCTTCCTTTATATACAAATAACAAATAGAGCTCTTAGGCATTCTGCAAGCGTACGTTATCAGTGTGGTGTATCGCAAGACCCAATCGTCCCTGTGCGAGATGCGTGCTCTAGACCAATACCACTGTTATGCAAACTGGACACTCTATCTATTATTTATAACGCATGACCGTGCGTTTACAAGTACACAAAGCCTGCCACCTAATATACATTTATATTAGGAAAAATTTCATTCAAGTCTACGCTTTAGACTCCACGCCCTGTACTCGCGTAGAATGAAGGGGCCGCACCCTGAACTTGACCAGAAAACTGCTATAAAACCGTATTTATGTAGATGATTGCGTAGAAGTGTGAGAGGAGGGGTGCGTTGCTATTGTCTGGTTTTAAATATAAGAGGAAAAAATGCTCATAAAAGTTAAATAGGTACACTAATTTGCTAAATGAATCTGATTTGCTTATGGCTTTTACGAAGGGTTCTGGTGTTTTTTTTCTAAATAGTGGTAAACATACGGAAGTATCACTTATTAATTTTGGGGCTGAGCTTCTGGGTGGATATAATTATAAATTTGGTACATCAAAAATATCTTAGCAAAATCAGAATTTTGCAAAGAAAAAGAAGTACGCTAATCTGCGAATAATACATCAAAATATTTGTTGTCTTGCTTACAAAAAACTGGAACTGGAAGCCGTTCTTTAAAAATCTTTCATAGATATTTTACTGCTGATCGAACATCAGCAATGTCAAGAAAAGCTGGAATGGATTAAGTAATTTTAACTTGGAAGCATTTTCCTGCAGGGAAGCGAAGAAGCGCAATGGTGTTCGCATATACTGGGTGATCCAAGATGAGTGGCGAGGTACCATACATGAGGAACTAAGAGTCGTATAGCTGTGGGAAAAAAATCTTCATAAAAATGCTGGACATTATTTTTAAGTTCCTATTTCTACCGCTAGAGGGCGTAACCACTATGGTCATAAAAAATGATTTTTTCTAGAAAATACACCGATATAAGTTGTCAAATAAATCTTATAGACGTAGAGCTAGTAGAATTTGGAATCCTTTTTGGGGGGCCTTTTTTCTGTAGAACGAAAAATAAAAGCTCGAGGGAAGGGGTAATGTTTTATAATTAAATTGGCTGTAATTTCGGTTTTGAATAAACCGAATTTGATAAACAAGATCTCATTTGAAGGAGGAAGCTTTACTGATTAAAATAAAAAAAAATAACCATGACCTATTGATTCTCAAAGCCATCGCTAGAGGGCGTCATTTGGAAAAATCACAGTTTTTATCAATTTTCTCAGAAATTTCAAATGGAACGACCTAATTATTATCCTGTATTTGGAAAGTGGATTAAATTTCTAAGAAAAAATATTAAAGAAACAATATGATATATCTATTAGTGTTTGAATTATCGCCAAAAAAATCGCCAAATTAATAACACGTTAATTGTTACATGTTCAAGTATGGAAATAAATTGAAATGTCAAATGAATGAAGCTTTGATACGTGCCACGTTGTAAAAATTTCTTTTTATCTTGATCCTTTTTGAGTTTTGTCTTTACCGTTTGTTAAATTTGTTCTGTTTTCGTCAAAATAGCTTATTCTAATGCCGAAGCTACGATATGCTTGCCGTATATTTTCAAAGTTTTGAAAGTCAACGAGGACGTTAAAAAACTAAAACAAGTATAAAGGAGGCTTAGTTAAATGTAAAAAAAAAAGTTTTAAACGATTTTCCAATTTTATGTATGTGTTATTAATTATTCTTTTGGGGATAATTCAAATACTAATAGATATATCAAATTGCTTTTTTAACATTTGTTAGGTAAAATGGTTTACATTTGGTAACAGAACAAAATGGAATAGAGATTTTTCTGTAGCTGTATTATGAATTTTCTAGATATGTGCTTACATTGTTATGGCTATTAAAAATAAAGCATATTGTTATGAAGAAATATACATGCAATATATAAAAGAAAAAGCTAAGAATGCAATAATAATTATTTATTTGACATAATAAAGAAACACTAAAAACCTTATGAATCAGTATCTTCTTCAATCGGCTGTTTTCTCATTATCTTCTGATTTCTTCGTATTAACAAGAAATTGAAATGTCTCCATTACCTCATTAATTAGATCTTCGTTGTGATTGAGTCATTAACAACTTCTACATAGTTATTTTTGAAGTAAAAGCTGTTGACGTTTTTTTAAACTAGAAATGTACGAGCCCCGTCCAGCTTCAGTTAGCCCACACACAAAATTTGTAGTGTTGTTGGCATTTATCGCTCAAGGAGCAAAACCAGCCGCTACAGTGTAATATCTAAGACAAAATATGCTATGTAGAGGACTTTAGGAGAGATCTGGGTTCAATAGAGCGTGTTGTCTCATAAAAAATCGAAAGTATTAAAAAAATTTAGTTTTCTTACATTCCATTACGCAAGTACTGTTAACGATGAGTGTTAAGGTGGCTATGGAAACAACGCTTTTTTTGACGGAAATGACAGTGACAGATGTTTCGATTGTAGAACAATTAACTGATAGTGCAATTGTTGTCAATAATGGGCAGGGGAAGGGCAATTGATGAAAAAATTCGATCAATTATCATTAATTTACACAAATCCGAAAAATCAAACGGCGAAATCGGAATATTGCTCAGCATAACCAGATACAGTGTTCGAAATATTGCAAAATTGTACAAATCAAAAGGTTCAGCTGCTCAAAAGCCCCGATACGTGAAAAAGTCCAAATTAACAGACGTGTTTGCAAGTCTACATGTCATTCAGAAGCAAGAAAACTTGACTTTGGTACTTACAAAGTCAGTTTCATGAGTTTAATCCTAAGGGACAAAAGATAATTCGTTTTTACCTTCGCGAAGGCAAAAGAAAAACCGTTATTGGCCCTAAAGCAGAAGCGAAGCAAGTTACAATGGGCTAGAGACCAACGAAATTGGGATATGGAGAGATGGAATAGTGTACATTGAAGTGACGAGTCGCGATTTGAAGTTTGTGTTGGTTATAGCTGGAGCAGAATTATTCGCCAGAAACATGAAACTTATCATGCTGACTGTCTTAAGCGCAAAGTTAAATTTTCATCTTCGGTAATGGTTTGGGATTCAATATCGGCTAGAGGAGTTGGAAAATTACATTTTATCAACGGCATTGTTAACTCAGACAAATATTTAGACATCCTAGACGAGTCTTTGTTGCCTACTTTGGAAGAGAGCAAGATTTCTGGAACTGATGACTTAATTTTTCAGCAAGACGGTGCTGCATGTCATACTTCCAAAAGATCCATGAAGTAGCTTTCAGACCATGAAATACCAGTTCCAAAATGGCTTTCTAGTAGTCCGGACCTTTCGCCCATCGAGACGGTGTGGCATATCATGAACAAGAGGTTGCGAGCCTATCCTGCCAGGACTGTGCAAGAACTCAAGCAAAAGCTCCAGAACATTTGGAATAATTTCACTGCAGAGGAGTGTCAGGATCTAGTAAATAGTTTGCCGAGGAGAATGGAAGTAGTTAAAAGAGAATTATACCTCTACTAGTTTAAATGATCTTCAATACATGCTAATAACTGAAATTTTATCGGGTGGGCCAACTGAAGCTAGATGGGCCTCGTATACCATTAAAAATATAACCAGGTTCCATATACATACCAATCAAAGAAAAATGCATTGAGATTTAGTTTTGAAAAGAGCTATAGGTACTTAATAAAGAAATCCATTATTTTCTAATTGATAGTTGTCAGTAGCAAGCGGAAATGCTGCTCGGTCTGGCAGCAAAATGCTACCCGACTTCGCAGCTTGAAGCTGTTGATAGCTGTCGCAACAAGCAGCTCGCCAACGGAAAACTGTTGCCGGCAGCGGCAGCTTGTATTCCAGCCTTAAAACTGAGCGTTAAGTGAATGAGAAAGTGTAAAAGTTCTTTGTGGAGAATACTTTGAAAAACAATGAAGCACTTTAAGCCGCTCTACTGTTTGCTGTTACGGCTATATGCAGAATTAAAAAGACAACCACCCTACGCGTCTTTTCATAATTTGTCTCAGGAATCAAATTACTGGTAAACGTAGAGAAATAATTTTAATAGAATGCATGTGCACAATGGAAAGTACGTTCAAATATACACATGTATATCTTAGATAATAAGTGCACATACACACATAGTATACATATTTAATTGCGGTTCAATGTCGTTAAAGCCTGTGACGTCTATTAATATTGATTTATCTCTCCTCTCCATACATAATATCACTTCATACGTGCATATGAAATTCAAGAAAGCGCATTGTGTCTGTCCATCGGCTATGAATCACGCGTATATTATTGACGAAAGCTGTAAAAGAAGGCCAGAAAAGAAGTGGATCAAGCAATAGGGAGAAGAACAAGAAAAAAAAAACAGATACGGAAAGAAGAGGCGGGGAACGCAGCAAGTTCAATGTACCTATATTGTGTATATCTACCAATACGTTTTGATATACTTTATCACATGTGACATTCCATTAAACAAACGGTACCTTTTAGGAAAAAAAGCGGTCCGAACTGAAAGTTTGTATATCTTGTGATATCGGAGAGCCAACGACGACGTGCCTTGTCTGTAACAGTAAAGATGATTTAAGAAACTAGAACTGTATAAAAATATCTTAAATTGATTCTTGTAGAGTGAAGTAATTTTAAAGGATTTTAATCTTGAATATATCGTTTTTTTTTTAATTGTAACTAGTTTAATAATGTCAAGTTTCAACCTCAAGATTGTTGCACAACAAATAAGTTTGAAGGGGGTATATTCCAGTTGTGTAAACTTTTCCTTGCTTTGTCTGCAGAAATTTCGGAAATTACCTAAGTTACCTAAATTTTTATTATTTATTTTTGCTTAAAATTCTCGCTAGAATTCGGCATTTCCTATCCTCCTCAGACGTAAGATGTCAGTCTTCATATTACAGTATTTAAACTTTGTAGATAAGAAGACAATCACTTAGTTTATTAGGAACAATACTACATTAAAAGTTCAGCATAGTCATGTATGAATTTATGAACTAAAAATTCTTTTACTTCTTTTTTGGAAATCTTAGAGTCTTATTGTCTTGATCACAGCTGGGAGATTGTTGAATGCAGACATCTAGCAGTAGCTTGGTGTTTTTTGGAAAGCCACAAACTTTTGTAAAGGAACACTAAGGTTACCTCTGCCTCTTATTTTAGAAGGACGAGAATTTTAAAGCAGCTGCAGAACAAATATAAAAACATCTCTCAAGAACAGGTAAAAATGTACTTGACATTATGTGAAACCTGTGAAAAGAAATTAAAAGTGGCAAAAAAAGGACTTGTAGTGCGTCCCATGATTTTTAAGGAGATGAACTCAAGATGTCAGGTTGATTTAATTGACATGCAGAGTCAGCCTGACTATGACTACAAATTCGTCCTCGTTTACCAGGATCATGTTACGAAATTTGTACAGTTGCGGCCTTTGAAAAGTAAAAGAGCAGAGGAAGTTGCACATAACCTGCTTAATATTTTCACAATTTTGGGCGCTCCTAGCATACTGCAAAGTGATAATGGCCGTGAATTCTGCAATCACATCATTCAAGAAGTATGCGAAATGTGGAGTGAATTGGAAAACCGAGACATAGCCAGCCGCAAGGCTCTGTGGAGCGCGTAAATCAAGACATTGAAAACATGCCGACGACTTGGACGGAAACAAATCAAACTTCACACTGGTCTGAAGGTCTGAGATTTGTTCAATTCAGGAAGAATAGAGCCCACCATGAATGCATAAATTGCAACCCATATGAGGCAATGTTTGGGGTTCCAGCAAAAGTCGGTCTTACAACATCATCACTTTCTACTGATGTCATCAGAAACCTGGAATCTGAAGAAGATCTGGAAACCTTAATCGACTATTCTTCAGGTGCTTTAGTACGAGATAAAAATGGACAAACAGAGAATGGTGGCGAAGAAGATGGGGAAGTAATAGAGAATGGTGAAAAGGAAGATGGACAAACAGTGGACGGAGATAGTGCCGTAGAGGACATTTCAGGGGAAAATATGATTTTAGGCAAAATTAACATTATTAAAAAGAAGAGGGAAAACGCCATAAGTGTATTGCAGTGCCAGGCAAAACAGATGAGGCTAATGTCTGAATCGAAGTTTCCAAGAGGCAAGATAGGAGATACTGTAAAAATACGGATTCCTGATGTCAACAAGGGTAGAAGTGACTCCAGGAACATTCTTGGGGTCATTCTGCAGATGGATGCTGATGGCAAGATATATGAGATTGGCACTAAGGAAGGACGATTGGCTCAAAAGTATTCTAGGACCCAGTTTGTAAGGAGAATTTCATTTCACAAGAGGAAGTTCCCGATGTAATTGTGACTCTTCGCGAGTGTGCCAGGAAATATTCAATTACAGGTGGTCAAGGTTTTAAGAGATGTAACTGCAAGGAAAAATGTCGTTTAGGAAAATGTAGCTGCAAGAAGCATGGATTACTCTGTAATTCGAAGTGCTATGACAGTTTGCCATGTTCTAACAGGTAGAAGGTTGTTTGTTTACAAATGGTAAGAATAAAACATCTTTTCATTGAATAAAACATTGTCTTTTTATTTCACAAGCATTGATGAAAATTCTGTACTTCCTAAATATTGTAATTTATCACTTCAGCCAAGAGGGTTTGGGTTGTATGTAAAATAACCGGTTGAAATAATAAATTGCTGGATGAGACATTAATTTTATCCCAGCAAAGCGAAGAAACTCTGTTGTCAACTTCGCAGAGTGTGCAGGAGCGTTGTCATGGTGTAATACAATTTGTTTTTTCTGAACTTTTGACAACAATGTTGGCAAGTAAATGATGGTATACCATTCTGCATTAACTGTTTTTCTATTCTCTAGAATGGATCATAGCAGTAGATCCATGTTTCATCACCTGTAACGATATTATAAACGGCCTTAGACGTACCTTTATGATAACGTTTAAGGTTTTCTAAGCACCAGTCGACCCTTGCTTTTTTTTGATCAGCTGTTAAGCAATGTGGTATCCAACGACAACACACTTTTTTTCACATTAAAATGTATGTGAAGAATTGTCTGAATTGCAGTCATTCCAATGCCAAGAGTTGCCCGAATTTCATTGTAGGTTACCCGACGATCTTCTTCAATCATGCGACGAACGACATCAATATGACTTGAAGTTGTTGCTGAAACAGGACGACTTTCACGATTTTCACCCTCAAGAGATGATTTTCCCCGTAGGAATTATTTGAACCAGTTAAACACGGTCGTCCGACTTGGGGCTTCTCTAGGAAACGCAAACGAGCAAATGATTCATTAAAGTTTGAACCTGAACGAAAATCATACAAAATCATTGCACGAAAATATTCTCGGGTCATCTCCATTTCACACTGACCGTTTAACTTTTCAAAGAATTCTTTTTGAAAAAAGATATCGAATTCAAATAAACTGCGACTTATTCACAAACACTTGCTACATTAAACTAAGCTTAAATTTTTTGATAATTACTGTCAGTGTTGCCATATTCACAAATATACAATGCGCTCCTCGTAAGTAGCTTCTTGAAGTTAATCAGCACTCTATCTAATCGCTGCTACCTCTTGGCGAACTGAATATCATTTTATTTTTTGCATTGTTCGGGACTTGGTTTTGTAATGGAGTGTCTTAAAGTAACTCAGAAACCAGTCACAAAAGGATAGATAAGGCAAGCTAGGAGATCATCAGGCCAAATCACAGTAGCAAAAATAGTGCGTTGGGACACAATTTTTGAAAAATAATCATCCTGATGTTAATTGCATGAACGGTATTACTTCTGAAAGCTAATGACACTCAATAGAGGTAAATCATCGCTACAATGCCATTTTTGGGATTGTGTGACGCAGTGCCTAACGCGTTTGACCATTACTTTCGGGGTACCGGGTTCGAACCCTGAGCTCGCAACACTTAAAGTAAGGTTTTTCGTGGTTTCCCATACTTCAACTTCATGGGCACAAGGGTAATAATAACTCATGGCCGACCGATACATCCTGCAATTGGCGAAAGCTGTTGTGGGTGCGGAGACATGGATTATTATTTTGACAGTGCGAGGGTCGTTGGTGTAATCTCTTAACTTTCTTGGAGAACACTGCAGATTGATGACTACTGAAATGGGATAAAATGATGAGTGGTACAATTTACCTTACTATGATGGGTATTTATAGGGTTTTTATACTTGGTGGGAAGATATTGTGACCGCTTTTTGAAAAGAATTTACGCTGGATTGTTTTATATCAAAATTACCGTGATCAGCAACCTTTAGCTAACAATCACTGACTAAACTGACAAATTTTGTATTTTTACGTCAGAAAAGGTCAATAAAACTTTCTGCCTAAATCGTTTACGACTTGAGCATTGCCCAAGAAGCAAACGCGTGTGGGTCGAACGTTTAACTAAGCTACAAGGTATACACATTATGAAACGGTGCGTTCCACGTTAAAATCGTCAAGTTGATTACGCCTACTTTGTCGAAACGTTTTAGTTCGGCGGGACATTTCATACCAACAACCATATTCACGAGGAGTAAACGCCTACGCGCTGAAACTAACGAACCATGTCAAACTCGTACAACAAGCATATTGATTGCCTGTACGTAAATTATTAATTTACGACCCCTTTCAAAAACCTTCGCCACTTCCTTCCATTAGGACATCGGCGATGCGGTCCTATACACATTGAAACGTTGTACACGATATTCGTACGCCATCGATAAAACGGGAAGTTGTGAATATTGGGGCGAAAAGAACGAAGTTGTGAATTTATGAGGCTTTTGCTCTCATACAAAGGTACATAAGGAACTCATTTACATTCCAGAAACAATGAAAAGTACTGGAAAAAGTTCTTAGCAGTCTTAAATGAACTCAACCATTCATGTAACAACAATTTTTTTTACGAAAAGCCTTTACATAATTTTCTCTTCAATTACACATCAAACCAGATACGAAGTCGTTCATTCAGTAAAAGGAAGTTAAAACTATTTTCATTTTAGCAATGTATGTATAGCAGACGATAAGCTCTCTAATACATATAAAGCTATGGCTTGCCAAGTCCCGCATTTAAAGTATTAGCCTTGATGCTGAGCGTCGTGAAAAACTAAAGACAACGAACATACTTCGACGATAATTAGTATTTAACAAAGATTTAAGATTACCACTTTTTTCATTTTGCTGAAATAGCTCGTTGGTGTAGGAGCTATCACATGTTGAAATGTGTTCTTCTTTGAGAAATAGAAGAGAACTATGTATATCGAAGAAATAGTTAATGGAGTATTAATGGAATAAAAGGAAGTTATGGTAGATGATAGAAAAGCTACAAAACAGGTTGTTCAAAGTTATCAGGCCACTATTGCCAACTTTTGTAACACCAATTTTAAATGTTTTACTTATTGGTATGTAGCGAGAAAAGATCGTAATTTTTTTACTATACAGGGGTAAACTTTAGGTATGTGAAAACTTTACATAATTACCGCAAAATGTTATCAGCAATTCAAAAATTAGAAAATATACAGGGAGTTCCATTTAAAATAACGACGAAAACGTTATTCGAAGAATGAAATCTTCACTGCGTGGTCAGAGATGGCCTATGATCAAGCAGTTGCCTTGTTCTAAGTGGAAATATCCCTAGCCCTATAGGCTACTTAACACCCGATATGCAAAGCAAAATGTAAATTATTATACAAACTAGAGTTATTTTTGCAGAGCCTTGCAAATACCATTTTTCGTAAATATTTGGAAAACAATTGAGTTTAGGTATAGGTAATTCTATACAAAGTGACCTTAGATTCCCGAGTATAAACGAAATATGTACTAATATACAGGGTGTTCCATTAAAAAAAAACAACTTTGATATGTAACTTCTTTTTGGTTCAGCCTGTATATGTAAAAATAATTTTAGCGCCTGCTACTAATGTATTGCAGTAGGATGTTCGACATGAAGAGGGTACGTTTAAATGTTAATAAATTCCCTTTAATCAATTCAAAATTCAAAATTCGTTAAATATTAGATTTTAACAGAACATTTGCGCAATTTGAATTATTTTCGATCAATATTCGAATTCTGACATTCTGATTATTTATATTATTAATCTTTTATTCTTAAAAGAAAATAAAAAAAAACTCAGTCAATGTTACGTTACAGGGAATAATAAAAATTCCGAGTTATTTTAAGTTATTTACATTTTTAAAATACTATTTCTAAAAATGACATATACACACACAAGTAGCACGCTGTATTTGTAAAACAACCATCAAAATCCCTTCCGTCACCTGTGACACCGAATTCGATCTTCAAAACATCAAAATTAAATATCAAGTTGTTAGATTGGCAATGCTAGGGAGAACCGATAAACAAGAAGTTAGTTACGTAAACATCCTGACAGTAAACAAACACTTTTCGACAGAAAAATCTAAAAATTGCATTTTAAAAAGTAAACGTTGCTGAAATTATTGAGTTTGAAGTATTGGAAAACTGTAAAAGTGAAATAGAAACAGCAAACACAATTTTAAGAAGGAATCAAGAGAAATTTCATCGAGAAGACGATCAAAGGGGTTTTAGAAGAGGATAGTGGATATTGATACTGCCGAAAAAAGAAAACCAGGACTCATTAGAAGAAGGAACACACAAACACATATAACATATAACACGCCCACATATTAACTGTAAGTAATAAATTTAATCTCTGTAAGTGAAAAACTTAAAATAAAAGGAAAGCAGATTATCTCCCTATTCAATATTTTTAATCATCATTTGAAACATCACAGCATATCTATGATTTTTGTATGGGGTGTTTTTTCCTATTGCTAATAGTAAAGGTTCTATCGAAGAATCTCGCACTATCGCCCCACACTGTATATTCAATATGCAAGTTCCATCTAAAATGATTATCAAGTAGTATACCCAAATATTTTACGAATGCGCTCTGTTAATGCTAAGGATGCTGTTGTCGCATTTAACATGTAGTGTGCCAAAATGAAGTAAATAACAATCATATGATGTAAAAGTTAGATATTTGTTTTTTTTTCAAAATTTATGGTCAATACATTCGCAGCAAACCGTGTCTGTACCACGACAAAATTGCATTCAATCAACACTTGAAGATCTTGCCAACTATTTGCTGTGTAAATTATAGCTCTGTCATCCTAATAGCTGAAGATATCACTCTTAATCTCCAAGCTAAATAAATCGTTTAAATATATATTAAACAGTATGGAATCCAAGACCGTACCCTGTGGAATTCCAGAGTCAATTGTTTTTTGTTTACGAATTTTGACACACTGTTTTCTACCCACGACATAACTTTTAATGAGTTGAAAAGCAAGTCACTGAAATTCAACTTTTTCACGTTTTTAAAAATAAAGTATAGTATTACGTTTAAAAAAAGTGCATCCAAGCAAAGCGATATACGTAAATAATCAGCAAAATTGATCTAATGCCTATTTATTTCTATTCTCCAAGAAAGATTGTTAAACTAGTAAACGATGTTATTCATAGTTTGTGGTCAGCAATTGTAAAACGTCTATAATTATACAGAAAAGACAAAAGTAATAAGAAACATAATATGATTCTATCTAGCAGCATAGCGACCAGACCGCATCAACGCCGTAAGTAGGGACGACATACACACTTACAACGACGGCCTTAACGCATGACACACAAAAGATGGTCAAATAACAGACTTCTTGCGGATGTAAACAGACGACGAAGGCGCAAGGAAGCGCTATAAAATGCGGGAGCAGCGGCAGCGTGCAACGGCTGAGACCGGTGCGTATATTCCGGTGCGTGGAGTGGTTGACCTTGGCCACCAAACCACACACATACACACGACATTTCGTGGGGTTCCTTACACTCTTCGGCGATCTCGAGCTCGGTTCCGAAGCGCTCCCATCTCTCTTTCCCCTCCGCGCGATGCTCCCCACGCTGCGCGTACGCCGTTTCGTGCGCGACCCCACCCTTCTTTTCAGACGCCGGGCGTCGTACCCGCTAGTGCTCGAATTATGCTAAAATAAGAATGCTAGGATGCGCCGGTTATTTTTAAATTCGAAGAAATTAAGAAAAAGGAATTTCTCTTTCTTTGATATCTTTTTTACTTAATGAAAAGCGAATAGGTTTCAACTAAGTTGTCGTCTTCAGATCTTAGTATTTTTTAATGTATTGCGAAATTTTCTAGATGAGCAGTGTCAAAAAGGAAAATGTATATAAATCTTTGAAATTTTGTTATTTTCAAAGAAACTATTGAGTATTTTTTTTCTTAAATTTAAAAAGGTACACCTGTTGACCTGTTTTCACATCACTTTAGTAGTGGTCTGTACTGAGACTTTCTGCATTGTGACTTGTTTTACATCGCAGTTACCTGGCATTTATATGCCTGTTCTGTGACGAGAAATGAATATATTATTATTATTGTTATTATTAAAGATACTGTTGAAAATTTCAGCCATGTTGGACGCTCATTTGCCAGAGTGAAATTTTAGGCAGCTAAATTTAAACGTGGTCCTACCAGCGTGATTGCCGAAAACATCAGAATAGTTCACCAAATGGTACGAGATGATCGTCAAATTAAGGTTAGAGAGATAACAGACGCTGTGGGTATCTCGAAAGAACGTGTAATTCAAATGTCGGGAACTTTTGGGTACCACCTTGTATCACTGTTTCTAACACTTGCATCATCCTCAACAACGCTGAGTACTATACATTTTTGCAAGTTCATGAATTGATCCTTTTTTAATAGTTTTCCATCATCGTTTGTTTACTCGAAGCGTGAATCTTTTGTAGAAAAAATTAAAGACAGCAATAAAATAGGTTATAACTAGAGACCACCACTTGGTTTCCCTAGCAGTGGCGTTAGTGCGATGGTTTTACTAAAAAAAATGCGAGCAATTTATAAAAATTATAATAGAATTTATGAAAACCTAGATATAATATAGTAAACAACTTACGCAATGTGCTTACGTATCTATAAAAAATCCGGATGGGCGTGGCTAAACACCTGCAGCATTGCATTTACCTAAGTTTGTTGGATTATTCTTTGAAATTAAATCGGTTTGTTTAGCATTCACCTAATAATGTTTTGACAATTTTCTGATTGGATTTGCGTGAGCATATTCCTTGTTCGCGTTATAGTAAATATTGTTCTCATTTATATATTGCTTATATAATAAATATGTACAGTTTCTTGTTAAGTTTATTGTTTACTAGAGTTTTATTAATTAGTATTTACAAATATTGTTTTTAGCTATTGTAAATATGATCCTAGAACAGTCACTTATTGATTTCTGTAGGCTTCATACAAAGCAGAAGGGCAAATATTCCTTTGTAAGGTTAAATTCAAGTTAAATAATTTTTTATATTTTTTCGAAAGATACTGCATGATAAGAAAATACAAGCGGATTTGACACACTCGTGATAAACACCTAACACGGTAGCAACAAACTCTCAGACTTTGTGAAATCACTCGCAGACTGCAGCAGAAACTACGTAACTTGGCAGCAAGATTCTAAAGATGGGCCTTCTAAGATCGGATATTGACTCTGCCGCACATTTCTTCTAATCGGGAAAAACAAAAATAAACAAAAAAAGCGAAAAGAAAGTACAACAAACAAAAATATAAAAAAAACTGAAAAAAGTAAAAAACAAAAAAAATGAAAAAAAAGCAAAAACACCAGAAAAGTGAACAACTGCATAATCCTACACCCATAATCTAAAAGAAAAAACAAAAATAAACAAAAAAAGCGAAAAAGAAAGTGCAAAAAACAACAAAAATTTAATTTGTGTAGAAGGATCCGATGATGCACGCAGTCAAGCGAAAAAAACACAAACGCAAAAAACAAAAAAAAACGAAAAAAAATAATTTAAAAAACGAAAAAAAGTTAAGAAAAATAAAAAGTGTACAATTGCATAATCTCATCCCTCTAATCGGGAAGAAAAAACAAAAATAAACAAAAAAAGGAAGAAAAAAGTACAGAAAACAAAAATATAAAAAAGAAACGAAAAAAGCAAAAAACAAAAATAAGAAAACGAAACAAAAGTGCAAAAACACAAGAAAAAGTGTACAACTGCATAATCCCATCCCCCTAATCGGAAAGAAAAAACAGAAATAAATAAAAAAAGCAAAAAAGAAAGTGCAAAAAACAAAAATATAAAAAAAAACAAAAAAAAACAAAAAACAAAAATAATTAAAAAAACGAAAAAAAGTGCAAAAGAAAAGAAAAAGCATGTAACTGCATAATCTCATCCCCCTAATCGGAAAGAAAAAACAAAAATAAAAAAAAGCGAAAAAAAAGTACAAAAAACGAAAATATTAAAAAAATCGAAAAAAGCAAAAAACGAAAAAAAGGTGCAAAAACAAGAAAAAGTGTATAACTGCATAATCCCATCCCTCTAAAAATGGGGGTTTGGGGTACCCGGTCCCCCGTTATTAATTTTCCCGAACATAATTCACGCCATCCTTTAGACTATGTAATATACTTTATTTGTGAACAATAAAGAAGACTATGTAATATACTTTATTTGTGGGGTCCCCGGTTCCGCGTTATAAATTTTTTCCGAAAATAATTCGCATCATTGGGGCTATGTAATTTACTTATTCTAAAAAGAAAAAGATATCTGTTATCATTTCCGAGATATTTACACAAATAAAAAAAACATAAAAATCTTTGGAGGGGGCCGTACCCCCAAATCGGCGAGATACGCCAGGTAAGAAAAAAATGGTGTTCTTATACCAAGGTACTCTTTCAGTCTGTGCAGTTTCATCGAAATCGAGAACTACGGGTTGCCGGTGTTCCCTTGTAAGTGCTGTTATCATTTCTGCTGCGATCCCATCGTGTCCTGGTGCCTTTCCATTATGTATCCTTTGAATCGCGTTTCTCAGTTCCTCCATTGTTATATCTTCTTGTTGAGTTGCCTCCTCATCCTTTCTTTCTTGTGTTGCCTCCTTCTCCTGTTGCACCATTTCCCTCGTCTCTGTGCCGTCTTCCTTTAAGAGCGTCCGAAAGTATCTCTTCCAAATATCCATAATTTTGTCCTCATCAGTAACTCTGTTGCCTACTTCATCTTTCATGTTTTTTATATTGTTCTGTTTTGTTTTTCTCATACCATTTAAAGCCCCGTAGAAAAATTTTTGATTTTCATTATAGTCCCTAGCTAATTTTTCCCCAACTCTGTCCATGTTTTTTCCTTGCTTATCTTTTACTTTTCTTTGCTTTTCTTTGTATTCTGTATATTCTCTTGTATCTCTCGTATCTAGGTATGCTCTCCAGACTAATTTCTTTTCTTTTACCGCTATTTTGATATCTGTTGTCCACCAGGCCGTTTTTTTTTCCTTGCCTGTTTCCTGTTCTAGTTACACCACAGCTCGTCTTTGCCGCATCTTTTATGTTATTATATTTAAATAAAATGATTTGATAATTTGAACACGTTATTGCAGCATTAGATGTAACATAATAAGGTGTCATCGACCACTCTCTACGACTATCAAATCACAGCCAGACCAAAATGGCGGAAAAATAAAATCGGCCTGTAACATAAAATGCACACTGTTGAACTTTTTCTATAACGTTGGCACTATTCGACACTAGTGCAACAATACAAAGGGATCATTTATTCCACATATGGTGATCTATTGCTATATCCAGCATTACAATTACTTATCGCTTTTACCAATTTAATTTCCGTCCGCTAAATCGCCTCATCAACTGGATATTCCTTCTTCAAACCCGCGCACACCTATGTTCTCATATATACATATATATGTAGTCGTTTCGTGACCGCCGGTGGTGGCTGACCCTTTCCGGTCGCGGTTGGGCGGTGTAGGGTCGCGGTACGCCGAACGCGGGGCGCTAAAGTTCCATACCCCGGTCGCACGATTCTATACTTAATAATTCAATATATGCGCGGACATATGATGGACAGCGAATTATTAGTTATTGGCGAATTATGGCGGTACCGTAGGACGGTCTGTGCGCCTGTCTGTCAAATTTCTACGCCTCCCCGCGTTGCTCGGTGCTTCTCGGCCGTCCCGGCGCGTTCCACACAAACATCTACCCCCCTTTCGCAAGGATCGTGAATATGGTCGTATGAATTTATTTTCCGATATAATGCGCCGATGCGGTGGTAGATAACAGGGGCTATCAATACCGTATTAGGATGGAATTACTAATAACCACGAATTGATTTAATATTTCATCCTTTTAAGTGCATAGATTTTAAAGAAAGGCATAAAAGTATGTATTCTCATGTATCTAGAGACTCATACAGTACGTATTTCTTTTAAAAGAAATGCATTTAAATATAAATCGTCAAATATCCTTTTTAAAAGGTTTAAGTCATTAATAGAGTAACCTAAACTTGCGGACTCGCATAGGCGTCGGTATTACGGGTTAATATAAGAATACGAAAAATTCATAAATAAACTAAACCGGTAGAGAAGCAGGCATGTAGTGTCGACCTTGAATATAAATCATGTTAAACCGCGCTGAGAGAGATTTCGTTTTAGTACCGGTTGAGCTGTTGCAGAGATTAGTCGAACGGTCAAGGTTATGTACTTACGTGTCGCTTTTGAAAATATAGCTGGTGTTTTTTGTGTGTTGTAGTATTATACCAAGTACATAATTAGTGTATCGTTTCATATAGAACTAATATTTACATACCTAAGAAAACAATGCCTCGTAATAGATTTGCTACTAATGTGCACAAGTATGTGTCACTTTTTCCCCATTTAAAATATGACGGTAGTGCAGTTTTTTGCTTAATATGCAATGTTCGTTTGGCTGCATTGGACAGAACTGATTGCCAGAGGCATGTCAATGGTATTAAGCATATGAGAAATGCAAGAACTGAAATACCTTATACACTATTCCTCATACATTTATTAATTATGTTTACCTCTTGTAATCTTCCGTTGTCGTTGGTGAGAAAAGCAGCTTTTAAAATGTTTTGGCGACAATACGTTCCAAAGTACCCATTACCCTCACAAACACAATTACAGAATCATTTGCCGCGAATGAAAGAGATGCTAGAAAATGTGTGTAAACGGGATTTGTGTTCCAAAAAAATATGGATTACCGTGGATGAGACGACCAATATAAAGAAAAACAGTATTGTGAATGTAATAGCTCGCGTTTTATCTAGCGAGAACACAGCATCTCGATATTTGTTAGCTTGCAAAGGTGTTCAACAATGTACCGCGGAAAATATTCAAAAACTGATAATGAACGCTTTGAAAAAATCTAAAATTGCCCAAGATCAAGTTGTGATGATTGTGACGATAGTGCAGCAACGATGTTAAGTGTTAGGCGATCCTTAAAACATATATTTCCTAACTTGATATATATAACCTGCGTGCTGCATGCTTTGTATTTAGTTGGTGAAGTTGTTCAACATTACGGAAACGTTGATCGGATGATTGGAAGTACTAAAGCAGTGTTTCGTAAATCTCCTAAACGTTTAAAAGAATTTCGTAAATTTTGTCCAGGTATTCCAGAACCTCCTGAACCAATTTTAACGCGATGGGGTACTTGGCTAACAGCAGCTTCTTACTATTTGGTCAATTTTCAACAAATTCAATCAGTTATAATGCTATTTAATCGGAATGAATCCAAAGCAATTAGAGAAAGTCAAAGAGAATTTCAAATTCCTCAACTTTTAGAAGATTTAACAATATGTACCAATTATACAGTATTACTAGATGCCATCAGAAAACTACAATGTACTGAATTGTCATTGCGGGAATCATTAGACATAGTGGAGAGTGTAAAAAATAAATTACACACATTAAATGATACGCCAGGATTATGCGCTAGTCAAAAGTTGGCAGATGTTTTAAGGAAAAATCCCGATTTTAATACTTTAGAGGCCGTTTATAATAAGTGTAAGAATAGTGAACTTTTAAGTGATTTTGAAAAACAGTTTCTACATGCAAATGTAACTTCCTTAGATGTGGAGAGATCGTTTTCTATGTATAAGAATATTTTTTCTTGTCGACGCACAAGGTTTAAAGAAGTAACTGTGGAAACATATGCAATGATGCAAGTTTACAGTAGTTCACATCCTGATGCCTCTAATTTGTTGAATAATTAGCAAGTAAGTTTATTTATGAATTTTTCGTATTCTTATATTAACCCGTAATACCGACGCCTATGCGAGTCCGCAAGTTTTGGTTACTCTAGTCATTAATGTGTAATCAGTAGAGTTTGTTAAGAAGGTGGTACCGGATGGCAGTAGCGTAGCGGTAGCGGCGTGGGTAGGGGTAAATTCAACTCGTACTCGATCTCGACAGTACCGCGAGAGAGTTCAAAGCGACAGTACGTTGCACGCTGCACGCCAAATAAGTACGCGGAGATGGGACGCCCAAAGGGTGTAACGTTCCCTTCGAATGTGAATAAATATCTCAGGCATTTCCCTGGATTAGAATATAGAAGTCCGCATATTTATTGCACAATATGCAGTAGCGGATTGCTAAGTCGCGATAGGTTTGAATGTAGAAAACATTGTAAAAGTAAACGTCATGTATTGAATTTAAGAAACAGCATTCCATACTGGCAATTTTTATACCAGTATTCCTGTAGTGAGTATCCGGGAATACTCCCGACCCCACAAAGAATTTAGAAATTTAGATTAATTCAGAAAATTTCAAATTTTCCCCAAAATTCCCCTGAGATATACATTTCACTAGCGTTAGCTATATGTGAATTACACGATATCACTAAGTAATTCCTTGTTTTTAAAGACAGCAGTGTACGAAAATTACCATTCCTTATTTTACTCGCAGAATGGCAATAAGAGACATAAAACCTTTTTTTTTTAAGCTTAAACACCGCTACACGAACAAACCATTAAATATTATATTAGGTTTCCTACTCCATGACACCGGATTGTACCTCAGCGAATTGCCTTCAATTAGAAAAGCGTAAAAATTTCGAATAGGCCATCCACAATAAAACAAACCGTTACGAAGAAAAAGAGAAAGGGTTGTTGCAAGGAGATTTAGGTAGCGATTTTGTTTTTTTTTCTTCGGTATGTGTGCAATTGCAGATATGCCAATAAAAGAAAAGGCTGCTTCGTATTTTACAATCGCGAACGGTGCAATAGAATTTATGATGTCAAAAAAAGGATTGCGGTTCCTTTTAGAACGGCGTATACGTAAGGATAGAGGAACGCAGAGAAAAAAAGGCAAATTGGCAAAAGGGTTAGTGAAACGTATGTATTTCTTTGGAAAGAAAAAGGATTTTATAGTAGCAATACGGTTTTAACTCTTTTGGCAATGGGGTAATAAAGTATTACACTTAGATGGATTTTTTTGTGTGAAATAAAAAAAAAGATTGAAAAAGGATTTCTCCTACCAAAACGTGTGCTCCATTTCTTAACGATAACTTTATACAATACATAGTAATGATTTATAGAAATCGTTTAGGGAAGTAATTTAACTAAACAAGGGGTACCTTTTAAGTACTAATCGTCTTATTGTTTTTCAAAATATTTACAGTTAAGACTTTATATACTTTTGCATGCATTCAAACCAATTCTAGAAACATTTTTTCCACTCTGAAGGTGATATCCCCAAAACATGGTTTTTGAAGGCTTCAACTGTCTTGAGGTGACAAACATCGTTATCCACGCATCTTTTGTTTGACATTCGGGAACAACAAGAACTCGTTAGGTGATAAATTGGGCAAATACGAGCAATAAGACATTAATTTTATGTTTCAAATGTTTTCAAATTTTACTATAAAATCTGTTACGGCAACACTTTATTCTAAATCCAACTATATTTTTTGTTAAGGCAACTACATATTTTGTTAGATTAAAGAAGCGTGTTGTAATTCTTAGTATAAATTGTTCTTATTTTAAAAATACAAGGGTTCTTGTCCCAAAAACTTTCCGTGCGAAGATATAATTCATATGCTCACTTCGAAGGACAAATATTTCCTATCTGGAGCAGTAGCAGATTTCCCATTTTCTCTGTTTTATCATCTTTTATTATTAAGTCAACATGTTCGCCAATATTAGTTGCTGCAGAAGATAATTGTATGAGTATTGAAACTAGTCGTAAAAGTCCACGGAATAATATTGCAATGTTTTCAATTTTGCAATAAAAACACTGCTTTTAAAAGCATCATAAATTAATTATCGATAATTTCATAGGAAAAAATGTAATTTGTAAAACTAAAACAGTGATGTCATAAATAAGGAAAAACCTCTTCCTATTTTAGTATATCCATGTTACTTATTCGAATTAAATATATATAAGCTTTATGCAGGCCTTTTACGTCCCCAGCTTTGTGATTTTCTTCCGCATCACTCTATCTCTTGCTTTTTCTTTCCAGTTGTATATTCGTTTTTCTCTTAAATCTTCTGCAACTGCTTTTTTCCATTGTCTTCTAGGTCTGTCCTTTTTCTTTCTGTTATTCCGGTACCCTCCATGCTATGTTCTTAACCATCTAACCATCTAACCATCTATCTCTAGCCTTTCTAGGTGACTTAGCTACTCCATTCTTCTAGCCTTAATGAAGTCGCTGATTTTAGGTTCTTTATATATTTCATATAGTTCCTTATTCGTTAATTGTTCTCAGCCTAGCTCAGTTAATTTTACCCCCCAGATCCTCCGCAAGATTTTTCTTTCGCCCAGTTCTAACTTTTGGCTTCTGGGTTTAGCGAGCACGCAAGTTTCACATGCATATGTTAATGTCGGACGTATGATTGACTTATAAATCCTCAATTTCTTCAATTTCTTTTTTTTATATTTCTTTCGACTTTAGTATCTATCCTAAACCTTCTGCACATCTATTTGCTTTAGCGACTATTAAATCAATCTCCTTTTCTTCCTCGCATTTATTACTTATTGTTAGTAAAATACCCAGATACATAAAATGTTCCACTTCTTCGATGTTTCCTTGTTCCACGAGGATTTTAAGATTTTCTCTAATTGTTTCTTTCTTTCGTTGATTCTTTAACTCCATGTATTTTATCTTTGTTATATTAATTTCCAGTCCCATCGTTTTTGCCGCTTCTACTAGCTTTGTGATTTTTTCCGGCTCCTTATTCTCTCTTGCTAACAATACTATGTTATCCGCGTACGCCAAGCATTGTTGGTTTTTGTTTAAATTACTGTTATTGAGCGCGGGCATTGTACGCGGTTGTTGCGTGTGACCGGGTCCGCGCTGGTTGAACATAGACCGGAAACTTGCCATCAAATCCAATTTATCTCTACCCGCATCTTATCTCGCAACCCTCATTAGTAGCGAAATTCGTGAATCAATAGAGATTTTCAAACATCCCAACAAATTAAATCGCGAAGATGGCTACCCCTTACATCACACGTGAAAATCCCATCTGATCAAGCCTCGTAGCAACCGCCACGCTTCATCGACCCATAACATTTCCGCTCCATTGACCCGAAACAAACCCTATATAACCTACTCAGGAATGAGTAGTCCCCAGTCAGTGTGCGGTAATCGCCCTGAAGATGTCCCATAAGTGTGTGGACGAAACGTCGGCAAAAGCTACGACAACGACGTGGTTCCAATCCGGAAACCGAGAGTATAGTGTTATTGAGACCGCGGAAGCCTACGCACTAGATTGGCCTATTATCTTGTGTAATTCTTCCTTTAAACATTCTCTTCCGTATTTCAAGTTTTCAGCCGCAATTTTATTTTCTCCTGGGCATTTGCTATTTTTCATGCAATTCAATACTTCTTCAAACTCTCCTTATGTTGGTTTTCTTATTTCTATTTCATCCACTTCTAACATCACTTCTTCATCATCACTGTAATGTTTTTCTTTTAACAGCTCCGCGAAATATTCCTTCCATCTCTCCAATTTCTTTTCTTCATTTCTTAACATCTCCGTCCTTTAGGTACAATCCTTCTTCTTTATGTCCTCTTCACACACTCCCTAAATTCAAGTCATGGATACGATCGTTTTTGCTCATCAGTCAGCGGTGAGCTCTATGGCGACTATATCTCTGTTTCTTTAATGTAGCTTTGCAGTGTGTGTGCTGTTCGTTTGCTTCGTTGCAGAATTTATATGTAGTTACTTTGCTTGGGTGCAAGAGCGACAGAACCTAGCTTTAAGTTAGTATTAGGTATGTACAGTTTGTGCGTTATAGGATGGCGAACGTTTCAGATGCGCGGTGGAAATACAAGACTTTATTTTATAGTCGTTTTCTATTATGCTAACATAATTTAAAAAATAAGTCGAGCTACGCCACTACATGTTGCATTGAAACTTGAATTTTCCCGAACGATGTCCGACAGTACCTTCGGAGAGCGCCGGAACTCGCCATCCTACAACGCGAGACCTGTACTTTCCTTTCATTCATATTCTTATTCTGTTAAGGGTTGGCTAGAAGAACAAAGCCAGTATCCACTGTGTTTTGAATTCAGCGCTTTGATTTTCTCTGCAAGCTGTACTGAAATATTACTTATTACTGCTCATCTATTCTAATTTCTGTTGCAAAAGTAAATAAATCATATTATTATTATTATTATTATTATTATTAAAATACCGATGTTTAACAATTTAACATCTAAATCTGATACATATGTATTACATTTCTTTTCCGGATTAATTTCAATATTTAATTTCTTAAATAAAACTATGTATTATATTCATCGATACACCCTGCAATAATAATAACAACACAACACACAAAGTGACCAAAATGCTATACATTCAGCAATTATCCATCGATCCTCTTCCAGTTGGACGCACGTGGGCTTAAAGCGCTATGACGTTGTTTCATATATTTTTACATCGAAAAAAAATAGAAGAAATAAATACAAACGCTAAACGCCCCATTTAAGAAATGAAAGTCTCCTTAAGTGGTCGCCCACGTTTCGTTTTATTAAACCGGGGACGAGAGGGAGACCGCAGCCCATAACTAGATCGAAAAGAACCCCTTACTTTGCTGAGGTTTAAATCGCATCCGTAATATACCTAATACGTCCAGCAACAAATACACAATTGCGACGGAATAGATAATTTCCCCCGTCCGGCATAGCAATATAATAATGATGATAATTGTGATCGATTTTGCAATTACCCCCCTTTTGCATTCGATCCCTTGCACCCGCGCATCATTGGCAAGCACGTCGGTGGTGGCTCGGCGGTCGTTTTATCATTAAGAAGGGGGTTGAAAAAAAGCGAAATATACTTCCTCCCCTTCGTACATACATACGTGAATCGCCACGGTCTAACGAAAGGCTTCTATGAGGTATTAGGGAAGACAAACTAGGAGGGAATTCTATAGGGTTGACTGCCTAAAACACATATTCGCATGTTTATATTTTGTTACATTATTAAATTATTATTCAGTCTAGAGTATGTACCTATTATACGCCAAAATAATTTAATTTTTATCGCTTAATTTTGTAATTTTCATCCCTTTCAGTAATTGAGAACAAAACAATTGCACAACATTCACAATGAGAGACAATTGTGGTTCATACAGTACTGCGTGATGCAAATTAAGTCGTTGATGTAAAAAATAAACAAAAACGGACTAAATATGCTGTTAAATGTCCGTCGATTTAAGGTAAGAGAGACAGCAGAGACTGTGGGCATCTCGAAAGACCGTGTTTATCATATATTAACTGAAGATTTGGACATGAAAAAGCTAACCGCGTGTTGGGCACCGCAGTTGCTCACTCAGGACCATAAACGCATTCGAATGAACACTTCCAAAACTCTGTTGAAGCATTGATTGAGACTTTTCTTACCAACATACACTACAAAATATAAAATTTTAATCTGTGTCTGTAATTCAAACAAAAAGCAACAGTACAAGTCGAATATTTGCTTTAGCACATTGCAAAAATTTTGTTCCTATTAGGTAGTAATACCAATTCCTCTATGTGGATGATAATATCTTATTATTTTTATCTTAATAGGTTATTTCGTAGACGTGAATCATTAGAGAACTTACAAATTTACATCTACTCAGTGAATAATCAAACATATTTGATTTGCTATCCCCAGCAATAAATCAAATTATCAATATTCCATCTTAACAACACATTTAACTTCTGATAACATTTTTCAAACAGGTTTTATGTTTGGATAATGTTCAGGATTGGCCAAATTTAATTTTGTATTACTTTTTACACGGTTTATATTGAACAGATCTCGAGATTACGTTTTGGGAATTGCACAATTCCAGTAATCAAGGAGGCGGAAAAGAGAATGGATGCAATGGTAGAACTTGCTAAGTTTCTAAGAGAGGAAGGTTTCGCGATATCATTGTCGAAGGTATCCGAGAATCTGGACGACTGGTTGAAGAAGAAACTGAAGAAGCAGATTTGGTGGAAAAGACATCTGGAATATTCCAAGATAATTCCTGGGAGGATGATACAAATGAACAGAAATACACATTTCGCCGACAGAAGCCAATATACTGGGTGACTCAGGAGGAAAATTCATATGTCTTTATCCGATTTTCATTTGTTTTCAAGTCATCTTCGCTTGTTTTCGAGTTAATACGTCTTAAATAAAATAGAAATTTCCTTGCATTGGCTACCCATGTAAAATAAGTATACACAGACATCTTGGAGAAGATTATGCTTCCAATTGCAAGGGCAAATCTTAGTCGTGGATTTATCATGCAACAAGAAAACGACCCGAAGCATGCTTCCAATGATATCAGGGACTGGTTCAACAGGAAAACGACCACCGTCATGGAGTGGCCAAGCTAGAGTGCGCATTTGAACCCGATTAAACATTTGTGGGAGGAGTTGGAGAGACGACTGGCACAGAAGAAGGCGTAAAATACGTCGGAGAAGTTCAACCAACTGAAGGAGGAGTGGATCAAGGTTTCGCAGTCCGTGCTCGATAGATTAATCGACTCGATGTCCCGTAGGTGCCAAGCAGTAAATTGATGCAAAGGGTTTCACAATTCTTTCGGAATAAAATCTTCAGTAGTTTGTTTTTTTATTACAAGTTGGTTGAATGTTTGGACGAATGGCATCACATACCTGCGAAATAGCATAGATGTTGGTAACATTATCGTGGTTGACCAATGTTACCTGCAAAATTAGGAGGCTGTTGGAGATACAAAAACAAGAAAATAGTTATTGTTATTGCATTTTATTTGTTCTTTCAACCATTGTAATTCTAAGAACACTGCATACGTATTGTATTATGCAATACAATATTTAGAATAATATTGTTGCATTTTTTTTTACAACGTAACGAAAACATGTACACTATTGTAGCAACCTTTTTTACAACAATAATGTATTTAATAGAAATACAATCTGTTAACCACAATCGGGTAGTAGGGATTTGCGCAAGTTGTAGCCAGTCGTATATGCTCAAATAAATTGTTGTAAATTGTTCTATAATTACTTGATTTTTTATAACATTTTTTCGTGTAATTGACCTCGTTATTGCAAGGCTTTATTTAATTTTGTAGTTGTCAGATTTACTGTTGTTTGTCGAAATCAATAAAAATGTCAATGTCACGAAAAGTCGTGGACGTTTTATACCCAAAGCGAGAACATCTTCCACAAATGCCTTCTGGAGGTTTTGCTTCAAAGCTGGAGTCAATTGATAAAGATTGAGAAGGTGAAATCTTTTTGTCTGTGCGTTTGATGCTTATTTTATATACAAAACCTCCTATATAAAAGTTTAATTAGGCCCCCAAATACTGCCAGCTCAGCGCCTCCTCAAAGTTAATAGTCCTCCCTTGTATGTGATCTTCTTTCCTAATAGGGAAGCGAAATGGTGAGGAAATTAAAAGGAAATTCAATAACTCGGGAGTGCAAAAATGCAGCTTTCAAATCGTTGAATTTTTAAAAAGTCTAAGCGAAATCGATGTAAGCTTAAGTATAAAATCGTCGCCGTCCTATTGGTCGATAATCGTCAATCAAACAGTCTATCCCTATACCTACATACGCCTTCCAGAACCGTTGCATTCGCCGAGAATATCGCGCATTCTCTCTCCATCGGGTTCGTCGCCGTCACCGTCTTCGTTGTTGTATTCGTCTATCGCGTTTCCTAGTTCTCCCATTCGCGATCTATGTAGACTAGACACCTTACCCTATTCTACACATACATAAGCCGTCTATCCGATGTCCTATATGCACTAGCGCGTCCTCTGCACGCACACAGGCCCACACACCGATCAAAGTGTGCGTGCTCGCGTACGTATTGGGTGTATTCTACCCCCACTATGATCATCGCGAGTAGTAGCGCTGTTGTATGTGTATTTGTGTGTGTGTGTGCTGTGCCGTGTTGTCTCTCCCTCACCCCCGCTTGTTGCGTGAGTCCACCGATATGCTACCATCAACCCCCCACTAAAATGCGGGGTTTTCGATAAACATTTTTCAGAATTGGTGAAGTCGTTTTGACGAAAAGTACTACTATACCGAAGGTACTCTCTGGTGTTGCTGCTACTACCCGCTATTTTTCGCTCGGTTTTTTTTCTCTATCTGGTTATATACAGCCGTGTTGCGTGCTATTGCGTGAGTTTGCCGTTATCTATCGCTGATGCCGTGAGTGCGCGGGTTTTTTTCTCGTTTCTGAACTCGAAAATCGCTAGAAAAGTGCGCACTTTTTCTTCCGAGGAAGTTTCTCAAATACGAAAAGAAAAGAGTCTACCCATGATCCCGTAGCTGTTTAATTCGCTGGTTGCATTTAATCAGATAATTCCATGCTTGCTGTTGGTTTCCTCCAAGATATTACTGCTGTTAGTGGTGGTAATAATAGTAGTAGCAATAGCAATAGTCGACCGACACCGGCCACGCGACTCCGACCTCATTCCTTCGAAAGATTTTCGAATGTCCTAGCATCGCGATATCGCGGGCAAATCTCGCGAAAAACCGCGAAAAAAATCCGACTTCCGGTCGTGCAAAATTAAAACCAAGGAGCAATAAATAGTGTAATGTTATCCGTGGAGAATTTGTTGCCATATCATCACCGGAAAATTGACGATTTCTAGAAAAGAAATCATCAAAGGAAAATTATACAAATCAAAAAAAAAATAACGTAAGTTTTTCATTTTAATTTAATTTAATTTTATTTTGTTTAACTAAAAAGAACCACATTCTCCGCTGAAAAAATACCGGAAATACAATATATGCAAATGTTATTTATAGATTTGTTATAGTTGCTATGTATCCGTATATTTAAAAATATACAAATCAAAAGAAAACGTAAGTTCTTTTTTTATATAATTTAATTTTATTTAACAAAAAAGAAGCATATTCATCGCTAAAAAGATACCGGAAATACAATATATGCAAATGTTATTTATAGACTTGTTATAGTTACTATATATCCGTATATTTAAAAAAGGGTATATATGCCAACCCACTTACTGGTGCATGTTATATCAACCCCCCTTTTTTTATTTAAATGAGTCCTTATCGGCTCGTGATCTCGGGGTGGAGGGTTACCAATGTTAGCAGGTGACTTTTCACAAAATATGAGAATACCACGTAAAATAGGGTGTTTTAGAGTTGATACAATTCATGAATTTATTTTCGCTTTAGATATACATATATAAAATTATTTGGGCATATAGAGAAGTTAGTCTAAAATGTCTAGAAAATTATTATTATTATAAATTTAGCAAATAATAGATAGATATTCAAATTTACACGTTTTAAAATGATTTATTTTTGAACAAGTAAAGTATCTATCAGTAAATTTTCCAATTTTTTTTTATATTTGATCCAAATTTTTACAGAAAGAGATTATGTAATATTTCCTAAAATCGTTTAAATAAAATTAAATTCCTTTGAAAACGAATCCAATATAATTATTTCAATTATTGCGCAAAAAATGTGAAAATACTTCACCCCTTTATCAATTTCATTAATATTTTTGAAGTAAAAATATTCACAATTTTCCTTGCAGTTTTTTTATAATTCCTTTCAGAATAAATAAATAGATATATAATATTTTAAATAATTTGCAAAATTAAATTCTGAAAATATTAAAATAATTTTTTTCGAGGGAACCCATTTATGTTAAAAGTAAAGACAGTTTTTATATGAATTACTTAAAATTTGTCGAAAAGACTTACCTACATATTAAACGCTAATAATTAAATAATAAATAATTTTAAAAGGTACAAATGTTATTTTCTAAAACATCAGTTTTTTCCTAAGTGGTATTTATTGCTAAATAATTGCAGCTAAAAGTTACAAAAGAGATATTTCAAGTTATATTTTGGACTGTTTTATGTAATTAAATTGTAATTATTATCTAATTAATTATTATTATTGTTTATTATTTATCAAACTAAATTGACTCCCTTTATTAATGTCATGAATAAATTAATAAATAAATAATATTTTAAACGATTTGCAAAATTATGCGAAATTAAATCCATAAAATATTAAAACAATGTTTTCAAGGGAACCCGTTTGTGCTAAAAGTAAAGACAGTTTTTATATAAATTATTATATACTTCAAATTTTGCGAAGAAGCTAGTTTACATATTAAACGCTAATAAATAAATAATAAACTAAAATTATTCTCTATCAGTTTCTTTTTAAGTGGTGTTTATTGTTAAATAATTACATCCGAAAGTTGTAAAAAAGATATTTCAAATTATAATTTGGGTTGTTTTATATAATTAAATTGTAGTTATTATTTATTATTTAATTTATTATTATTATTAATAATTAATTAATTATTATTTATCAACCCAAATTTTTCCCCTTTATTAATATCATTAATATTTTTAAAGAAAATTCATTCACAATTTTCCTTTCAGTTAGAAATTTGCATAAATAGAGTATTTTTTTAGAATATCCCTCAGAACAAACAATAAGAAATAATATTTTAAATACGTAATTTGCAAAACTATGCGAAATTAAATCCATAAAATATACTCAGTGATATAGAAATTGCAACAGCTATTTGGTATTCACCTATGTAAAAGTAATAAATAAATGATCAAAATTTGGGAGGAAAATCTTTATAAGTTAAACAAAATTTGATAATAATTGTTAATAATGTGTGGGGCCGCCTCTCTGATTTACACAATCATTTATACGCCGTGGCAGTGATTGAATAAGGTGGTTTATCTCGTCTTGGGGTATTGCCTCCCATGCAAGTTGCACCTCATGTCTCAAAGCCTCCACAGTCAAAGGAGGACGCTGCAAGTTTCGCAACCTTCTACCTATTATCTCCCATACATGTTCGATGGGAGAAAGACCGGGAGATCTTGAAGGCCAGGCCAAAAGATTAATCTGAGCCTGTTCAAAGAAGTTCAAGGAAAACCTTGCTACATGAGGACGTGCATTATCTTGCTGGAATAATGGATCTTCGAGCCCTTGTAAGTATGGCTGAAGATGTGTTCCAATCACCTCCGCAATGTACCGTTGTGCTGTCATATTGCCTCGAATGAACACCAAGGGAGACTTGTTGCCATAAGTAATCGCACACCAAATTAGAACACCCACAGTGCGGTGTACGTGCCTCTCAACGGTAAATCGATGATTCCGTCGTTTACCCCGTCTTCTTCTGACTCTCTGACGACCGTCGTGCAAGCGTAGACAAGATCTTGATTCGTCACTAAACACAACACGACGCCATTCAAGATTCCAATGAAATCTTTCATTGCACCATTGTAACCGTTGCTGATAATGTTCTGCAGCCAAAGGAAACACAAGTTGCGGACGATATGATGTTAACCCAAAACTTCGGATTCGGTGATGAACTCTTCTAAGGGTTACATGGCGACCTTTTTCACCAAACCATTGGTCACCAATTGCTCGAGTAGAGGAAAATCGGTCTCTAAATGCCAGTCTTAAGCGACGATCTTGACGCTCATTCGTTCTTCTTGAAGCCCCGGTTCCTCTTCTACGATGTTCCTGGCCGTCATTAAACCATGCACGACACACACACATCACAGTAGACCGATTTCGATTTACACGGTTAGCAATTTCCCCAAATGAAAAGCCAGCTCCGCACAAATCAATAATTCGATCTCTGTCGAATTCGCTTAATTGTCGATACACTTCTCGTCTTCTTGCTCTAGGCATAGCTAACACTTAACTGAACCGCAGTTCAATGAGAACAACAACATAAATCGAGAAAGTTATAAAAAACACCGCAAAAAAAGAAACATTCAATATCAATGCTGAGAAAGAGGTAACAGTCTCAATAACAACTTTATTGCTTCACTGAGAGGATTCAAATTTTGATCATTTATTACTATTACATACGTGAATATTCTTACCAAATTTCATCCGGAAATCCCAACCCTTTCTAGCTGTTGCAATTTCTATGTCACTGATATTTTTAAAGAAGATTCATTCATAATTTTCCTTTCAGTTAGAAATTTGCATAAATAAAGTATTTTTTTAGAATATCCCTCCGAACAAACAATAAGAAATAATATTTTAAATACGTAATTTGTAAAACTATGCGAAATTAAATCCATAAAATATTAAAATAATTCTTTCAAGGGAACCCATTTATGCTAAAATTAAAGACAGTTTTCTTTTAATTACTTCAAATTTTGTAAAAAAAATAATCTACATATTAAACATGTTTATTTTTATTCAAATATGTAATTTTAAATATTGCCAGTTTTACCTTATATCAATTTTTCCTTAAGAGATATTTATTCTTAAATAATTACAATATCTAGCAAAAAAATGGTTATTTTTCACACTGTATAAAGGTATCTAATTAGAATATTTTCATTTTCATAGGTTGGAGTTATTAGAGTTTTTTACAAAGGAAATTATTTTCATGGGTGATTTTAATATTCCTAATTTAGATGATATAAGTTGCAATAAGGCATATTCCATTAATAATTTTATGACAACTAATGATATCGCTTAGTTGAATCAGATCAAAAACCAAAACAATAGACTACTAGATTTAGTTCTCTCTTCTAAAGATGCCATTTGTAACTGTGTGAAATGCGATTTTGCATTAGATCCAGAGGATCTTCATCATCCTGCACTAGTTCTTGATTTTAAATATAACGTAGCTATTCCTAAAAAGTTCAAGTTATCAAATATCTCAAAATTTAATTTCAAGCGTGCTGATTACCTACAGTTGTACAATTTATTTTCTAGAGTAAATTGGGATTCCGTGTTAAACTGCAACAATGTCGATATTGCACGTGACGTATTATATAACGTAATCAATGATTATTTCACTCAGTGGATTCCTACGTACGTTCCGTCAAATAGTTCCTTTCTAACATGGTTTTCTTTTGAAACGCCACGGCTAATTAAAATTAAACATTATTTAAAAATGTCTAGATCTAGTGAGGTTAAGGTTTATATGGATAAATTCAAGGAATACAGGAAACTCGTTAGTTCTAGTATTGCACGTGAGTTCCAAAATTATATTACGGAAGTGGATTACGCTGTTCAAACTGATCCGAGTAAGTTATGGGCATTTATAAATGAACGCAAGAGTCAAACTCGTATCCCTGGGTGTATGCTGGATGGCGAACAATATATCGACTCTCCTCAACAGATTGCCAATGCGTTTGCTACTCACTTTTCATCGGCTTTTGTTGACACTGTTAATGTATGTCAAAATGATAACTTCTTTGGCGTAAACCTATTGACGATCCAAAATTTTATAGGAAAATGATGTACTTTGCGCAATAGACTCATTAAAATCGAATATAACAATGGGTCCCGACTCAGTTCCTGCGTTTATTATTAAAGATTGCAAATACGTCTTACAAATTCCACTTTTACACATTTTTAATTTAATATTACGTCAAAAGAAGTTCTCTGATTGCTGGAAACGCTCTAAGATAATCCCTATTTTTAAATCAGGAAACAAAAACGAAATTAAAAATTATAGACCAATATCCCTTATTTGTAATTTTGCGAAAATATTTGAAGTTATGCTCTATAAGCCCATTTATAATCACGTTGCCAATCAGCTTTCCATTCACCAGCATGGCTTCATTAAGGGTCGATCAACTGCTGCTAATTTATGCTCCTTTGTACACTTTGTATCTGATGCGTTGGACGAACAATATCAAGTTGACACAATACACACGGACTTCACCAAAGCCTTTGACACTGTTCAGCATGACTTAGTCTTACATAAATTAGATAGTTTTGGTGTTTCTTCAAATCTAATTGAAGTTTTCCGTTCATATTTATCTGAGCGTACCAATTATGTTGAGTACCGTGGCTTTACATCACAAACTGGCCTACCTCAAGGCTCCTTGTTAGGACCATTACTTTTTCTAATTTTTGTTAATTACATAACCAACTGTATTTCATCTCGCTGTTTGTTATATGCGGATGACCTTAAAATTTTTCGCAAGATCGCGTGTTGCGGATTGTGAACTGTGTTTCTTTGTTTCGATATTTTGTATAACCTCTCATATGTACGTTATCCTGTAATTGGCAGGTTGGCTGCTGTTGGATAATAAATATTATTATTATTTATTATTTTTAATCGTTTTGAAAATATATATTATCTACAAATTCTAATCCAGCATTTGAAACTTATATATTCACTATTATTTGTAAAGCTTTTGCAGAAAAGGTACCTACTTGATTTAACCATTATTTACCCATTACATTTTCAATCTAAAATAATCATCGTTACACAGACAAAAAAATGGTAAAAAATGCACTGATTTGCATACAAGGGACATTTAACATTTAACCTTTTCAATGTCTTTCTTTTATTGGGTGACTGTCTAGTGTAATATACGTTTTGAAGACAACTGCGAGGATACTACAAGTTTTTGATTTATAATTTTTACTTTGATATTTGGTATTCCTTCAAATTTGTATACAAAATATGTATCAGGGGCTATTCTATATTTTACTGATAAGTAGAGCAATGTAAACTGCGCTGAAAGCCAGTGGCTGACGCATAAAAGTTTACACAAAATAAACACGGCCAGGACAATTCGGTATAAGCGTCAGTATAACTGCGACTCGAAAGCCGATCTGTTGTGTATGCATATACGCTGTCGTATACTATATCGTAGTTCTACGTTTGTTTTGAAAATGTTTCCTACGTCGCGAAAACGACCAAAGTTGGACACAATAAGAGAATTTATTGCAGAAATGCCTGATTTAAAGTGTGATGGCTCTAAAATTCAATGTGTAGTGTGTAAAATAGATTTAATGTGTTGGTCGAAAAGTGATTGTCTACGGCACGTAAATAGTGCAGGACATGTTTCAAAAAAAAAATTCCACACGAGATTATAACAAATTTAAATTTAATTTATGTGTTTATTGCATGTAATTTACCATTTCATTTACTAAGGAAGAAAGCATACGTATCGTTTTGGAATGAATATTCGGACTTTAAGTTACCAAGTGAGAGAACATTACAGAGAGTTGTGCCGTCTGCTCGTGAGCATGTCGAGAAAAGAATTAAATCGGAGTTGCAAGATAAAAAAACTGTGGTTATGTGTGGACGAAACAACAGATCGTAAAAAACATTCTGTGGTTAATGTAATGGTACGCACAATGGAACCACATCGACCGTCACTCTCAATTTTACTAGCTTCCAGACGAATACAACAATGCACTGCCGAAGTAATTTCAATGTTGGCGTTAAATACATTGGAAAAGTTTGAACTTTCAACAAATCAACTGTTGATATTTATGAGTGATGGTGCCGCAAACATGCTTGCTGTAACTTATTGCATATTACATGTAAAATTCATATTCTCAGTCTCGTAGCAGATAGTATCAGAAAATGTTATCCCGAGGTAGACGCTCTAATAGCACATACAAAAGCTGTGTCTGTAAAATCCCCAAAACGTATTCGAGAATTTCATAGACTATGCCCCGGTATTCCTGAACCACCACAACCTATTCTTACTCGTTGGGGAACATGGTTAGAGGCTGCATTTTATTATCTTAAATATTTTAAGAATATAAAGAATGTGATTTTAGAATTCGACCCAAAGGAAGCTGCGGCTGTCAAGGTAAGCCGCTTGAAATTTCAGGATAGTCAAGTTAAAACAGATTTGGAAATTATTCAGAACAATTACGTGGGATTAGCGGATGCGATAGAAAAACTACAAGATTCTTCGGTGTCGTTAGTGGAATCTTTACAAATAGTGCAACATGTTCACGCACAGCTATGCGCGATAGAAGACGCAAGAAATGTTTGTGTTTTAGAAAGGTTTGAAAGTGTTTTAGATAAAGACCCCGATTTTGGCACATTAAGACAAATTTGTGAAGGTGCGTCAACAGAATCGTTAAGTTATTTGAAAGATTATTTTACTTATGCAAATATAACGTCACTAGATGTAGAATGTTCGTTTTCGGCATACAAAAACACTTTTTCTTCACGCCGCACTCACTTTGCCGAAACAACTTTGGAAACACATCTAATGTTACAAATATTAAATAGACGTTATCCACTTTGTGATTTCACGGAGGACTCTTAAAACGGTAAGTGTTTGAGCACGTATCACATTTAATTTATTTTGTGTAAACTTTTATGCGTCCGCCACTGGCTTTCAGCGCAGTTGCGTTGCTCTACTGATAAGGTTGTGGCTGTTGCAAATTCTGTCAAAATCTCAAGGCTTCTTAATTGTACCAATGCAAGTGTAGTTATGGATTACAACAAGCAAATCTGACAGTATTTCCTTCAAAATCTACTCAATATTAGTCGCGCTGCCCAATTTCTCAACAATGATTAACAATTTCAATTCTTTCGTTTTTTTTTTCGCTAAACATAATATTGAATTTATATCTATATTAAGTTGGAAATCATTTTCAAAGTCTTAAAATTTCCATACCATTTATTATACGTAGATAAACAAATTTTAAGTAAATAGAACCCAGCCACGTTAGTTTACGGAAATTTGTCACAGGGACAAAAAAACGCGTATTCGGCAGATTATATTAGCAAGAGGTACCAGGTAGAATTCCTCCCTTGATTTAGAATCACAATCACATTAGATAACAGGTCTGGGTCGTGGATACTATACGAGTTCGCTATAGTATACGTAGCAGCAAGGAAAAAGATGCAAATTTGGATGTGAATCGAATGCTAATTGTTGTATATATCTATTTTTAAACTTAATTTGACAGTTACTATAACAAGCTGTTATTGCCAAGAAAAGAATTCAGGAATTAGATGAAAATATTATTTTTCAACAAAAAAATTATTGTTATAATATTATTTTTTATTTAAATGTTTAAATTTAAGTAGAACACTGAAAGATTTAGTTAATTTACTTCATTCTGTTACTACTTCTAAGTTTTTTCTTCGTAAAGATAGTATAAAATTAATACGAAAGAAAATGACTCTTCCTAATAATAATCCAATAATCCAGCACACTATTATGCAGTAAAATTATGGCATCTAATTAAACAATTTAGTAAAGTATCAATTGATTTGTTACTATAATCTGGGATAATCGCTACTAACATCCTTGATATGGTTTCAAATTCATATACAGCTTTTGAACTTTAACGTCGTTGTCATTGTTTTTATGACAATCCCCATTTCTTTTGCCAATATTCGATATATCTTTCTGAAATCCCATAAGTGGGGTCTGTTCTTTAACATTTGTTATTCTTTAAAATTACTTCAAAAATAAATACCATGGAAGTATATGAATTATTCAACAATATACACCCAAATCATCCTCTCACAACGCAATCTTGTCTTCGTAAAATTCAAAGTAAATTTAGACCAACGTGGGGTGAGGTATTCCATACAACGTGGTCAACCGAAGACAATCGAGGAATTTCAATTAGATATTTTGCTTTCTGTCGAAGAGTATCCTATGGAATATCAAAACCAGGTTGGAGCAAGACTTTCAATTCAACTTTTTCTTGGTCAATTTCTCTCTTATTTTTTCTTAGTGTTCCAACCACTGTCAGGTTCTTTTCTAATAAACATTTAACCAATGGAATGCTTGTAAAGGAGTTATCCATTGTAACATTTAGTCTAGAGAAGTGGATGCTGCGTACTAAAGTTTGCACTACTTCAGAAGCAAGATTTGTATGGATAGGTTGATTGGGTCGTCGTCCGGTATATATCAATCCATCAATTACAAATCCTGATTCTGACTCACGCATCCAGAAAATCTTGATACCGTATTTTGAAAGGTTATTTGGCATATACTGAATAAATGAACATCTCCCTCTATACGAGAGTAACGGCTCGTCAGTGGTAACACTTTCGTTTGGCACCAAAGATGACCTGCATTGTTGTAAAAATAAGTTCGATATATACGATATCGGAGCTAATCTATTGGTCTGTATGCAAAAATCACGAGTTCTTTTGTCATCAAAACGCAGGTACCGTCTAATATCTTCAAAACCGATTAATTCCCATAGTAGCTTGATAAATAGGATTACATTTATCAGAAGAAAACAGTTCCCTTATCGGTACGTCCCAGTTTCCTTCCATACCAGCTTATATCAGCAAACCTAAGAAAGCATTCAGCTCCATCACATCAATATCTACCCATCCTTTGTCTTTTACTGTAGTTACTCCTCGAGCTTCAAGGTTTGACGACTTCTTCTAAGATTGTTCTTGTAATAAAACATTTGAAAGCATTTTCAGGTGTATCACAGGACACTGCTTTCGTTTTTATACCTGGTGCTAAATGCAGTACGTTACCTTTTGCAGTTTTCATAGAGCTTGGCGGAACTTTATTCCAATGGATGCCGGATGGAGAAGCGAAACAGTTGGGATTATCACTATCGGCCTCCGCTGTAGCTACATCTTTTTCAGAGAATTTAAAGAGTCTGAATTGGCTTCTAATGAATCTTGACCAGGTTCTTCAATTTCGGACGTTCACTCTCTTTTGATAAAACTTCATCACATTCCTCTGCCCACCGCATTAGAGTTTCCTCATAATTGGGATCTCCATACCTCACTATTGCACGTTGCCCGGTCGATTTTCTTGAACTTGAAGCCGCCACAACGAACATTCACAAACAAACACCTCAAGCAAATTTTAGCAACTGTAGCCTTTTTTATGCGTTCGCATATTTATATGATATGCATTTCTGCGTGTTGAAACCTGCATACGCCGTTGAAACTTGCAAACTCCGTTGAGCGCAGAGGCAGGCCTGTTCCTACATGTTACAAGATGTTGCAGCCGATTGTTAACATATTGTATTCCAAATAATATTGCAATATGCAGTACATTGACGCCAGAAGCAACAAATTATTTAAATAAAAACAGTTTTGGATGTAAATATAAACGATTATCAATCAAAAATAAACCGGGCCTACGAGGCCTGAGAAATGTAAATACGCGGTAGAATTCAAATATCTAAAATAGATTTTCTTACAAATTATGTAGATCAAACGCCAATTAGAAATAGCAACAGGAAGGTCCAGTTGAGGCACAAGGTCCAGAAGAAAAGAATTTAAAGATAAAGAAGTTATGAAGCTTATAATACCACGCTGGGCTTCAGAGGTCCGTGTTATGTATCCTAGGGTCAAGGGCCGTTCTAAGGTATTGACCATTTGGAGAGGACCATTTCAGAAGCAATCCAGGAAATAACTGTAGATGTGATAACGAATGTATTATGGAAATTTGTTGACAGGCATTACTAGAAAATCTAAGTATTTTATCTAATGCTGTGTTCGTTGTACAACTTATTTGTATGTATCTTCCAATTTGCAAAGTAAATGATTATGTTATGCATTCATTAATTATTTAACTGCAATGCCAAGTTGTTACAAAACACGTTAGGAAAGGGTATTGGGATTTACAAATTAAATGTAATTATTTCAAAAAGAATCATTATGTATAAAAGCTTTTAAAAAATAGCAAAACCTAGTTTTTACAGGATAGATGGAGGCGACTGCATATTAGAACATAGTTTTTAATTCTAATTAACTTTTCTTTATAACAATTTTCGGTAATGTCGAAAATAAAGCTGCTTTACTGTTACCCAAAATTCATATTTTTTGACAAACCTCGTATCTGACCGAAAGCATTTGATATCTGGTTGCCTTTTAGGTTTTAGACCACGCAGAACTTTTTAGAAAGAATTTTCTTTCCTAAAACTGACTTAAGTAGGTAGATTGTATAATTTACAATCCAGATAGTGTAGACTTTTTTGTAATTTAACAGTTGTATGAGGCGGTGGAAGTTCTCCTGACATCATATCCACAAGCAACGCTGCAAGTGAAATGGAATTTAAATTTCCAAAAAAACACAACACACGTAAAACATAGAAGTCATAAAATGTCGATAAATCATTGGATTTAATCTGTTCTTTATAAGATTCTTTATATTTAAGATTACATAATAATGGGTGTCAAATTAGGAGCGGGCCAATTTGAATCATTAATTACCCGTATGTGGAAACAGTTTATGTTTATACACGATCAATGAATAAATGTTTAAATTTATTGTTTTTAATCCTAATATTTAAATAACACGTCCATCAGAAGCCTTCCATTGTGATCAAAGCATATTTGAGCACGTTTCAATAATGAGCTCATTGCACGCCAACACATTTCAGCTGGAATCTCTGCAATAACTTGCTTGATGTTATTTTTGAAATCTTCCAGATTTTCCTGTCTGTTTTGATACACTTTTGACTTAATATAGCCCCACAGAAAATAATCTGGAGTCGACAAATCACAAGACTATGTGGCCCAAGACTGATCTCCACGTTGAGATACCAGACCACCTAGAAACATCTCACGCAGGACTTCCATTGATAAATTAGACACATGATGGTAACTGAAGTTGATGCAAAGCTTGCGTCAAAAATGTAACATTTCCACGTATCTTTCACTAGTAATAGAAACTGTGTTTTTCGTCTTCAAATTTCATCTTCAAATGTGGGTCGGGGATTCCACCTGAGCAAATACTGTGCCAAACAGTTACCTTTTGAGAATACCGTGGTTTTTCGAATACAGTGCGTGGATTTTCAGCGGACCAATATAGCAAATTCTATTCATTTCTTTCGCCATAGAGTGGGAAATGGGACTCGTCCCTCGTAACCATATTGTTAATTAAGTCTTGGCCTCCTTCCAAAATCCAATGGCAAAACTGTAAATGTGTGTTATGGTCATTTAAAAGGAGCTTTTGAGCCTCTTCCGACTTACAACGATGATAGTGGGAGTTTTTTTTCAATATTGTTCATACGGACTCATGAGAAGTTCCTGCTTGTTGTCATAAGGATTCACTGGAATATTCAATTGCATTTCTAATGCACAAGATGTCTTCTTCCGTTCTTGTTCGTTCTGTCCTCTCCTGTGGCTTAAAATCCTCTACTGATCCCCTCTATGAGCAATCGAACAATGCTCCATATTTATCAGAATTATAAGGTATGATATTCCAGATTTTTGTAAATAAAGATTAAAACCGGGTCGCCCCTAATTTGACATCTTTTATTTAATAGCTCCTTTTTGTAAAGGGAAAACTGTACTTGTAGCTATACACTAATTCCACTACACGATTCCATAATTCATTTTCACAGTAGAGATTTGCAAAATAGAAGGTTTTAACGACATCTGTATTACAATACTTTCTTAGCAGATACAAAGTGAATAAAAATGTCAACAAATATTGTCAATATGTGAATTGCAATTTCAAGCTTCATGAATGAATTTTGGCTGAATTTATCAAGTTAATGGTGTTATTGTTTAAAGAAATATTGCTTATATTATATTTCATGCCATTTCGATACAAGAGTTGTTTTTAATTTTGCATATATCCGCGTAAAGGGCGTCACAAATGAAACGTTCATGTCAAAATTAACTTCAATGTTTATTGAACTTAAATCCAAAGTTTTATCAAGATTCGGCAAGTGATTTAGCTACAGCTAACTTTTTAAAACTGACAATTCACTCGGAAAAAAGTTGTGTTAGTTTCCCATTGGATCCCATATCTTTTAAATGAAGAACAAAGGACGCCTTACGTTAAATGGTGTCGAAAAGCTTTGAGCCGGTTCAACAACGGAAATTCATAAAATGTTTATAGTATCGTGAGTGGTGACAAATCATGAACCCGAAAACAATCGTCAATCTTCTGTACGGGTGCTTCAAGATGAGAAAAACTCAAGTTATTCCCCTTCCTGCAGTGTGTCGAAGAAAATGGTCGCAACTTTTGTGTCATGTTGGTACAATTCTTTTAGAAGGTCGAAGATGCCGATTGATATACAGCTACTTGCTTACCAGGAGTGATTGCCATGCTTCGAAAAACCAATCCTCCACCACATTAGTCTGAGTTCACATAGAGCCCAAAGGAGTTGCGATTGAGTGCAGTAAAACAACCTCCGTACAGTCCCCAGTCTCAACGATTCTTTACAATCTCTAGATTTAATGATGGGCTGCATGGCCAACAGTTCCAGTCGCTCGAAGAAGTAGCCGATGTCTTTAAAGTGGCAATTTTGACTGTTCTAAACGATGACGGGCATAACTGCTTTAGCAGTTGTTTTGAGAGAATGAAAACGTGTATCAATCTTTGTGAAGAATACTTTAAAAAACAATAAAGCACTTAAAAGTCGATATATTGTTTGATATTTTGAAAAAAACAAGTTTAGTTTTTTTCCAAATTATCAGTTTATTTATTTCATTAAAAAATATTAAGAAAATAGCTAGAATTTTGCTCGTTTCAAAATAATTTTTGCATTTTGGCATATTTTTCTTGGATATATCTTTAATTGATTGATCTTTTTTTAATGACAATATCCTTTAATTAGCTACTTTGTAGTTTTTGTTCATTCATCTGTTAAGACAATGTTGTTCAAAATCATTACACTTCAGAACCAGTTCTTTAATGATGATCCAAATGGATTTCTTATTGCCACTATTAGCATATCTAGCTCTACAGCTCGCTCTATATGTAATATCGCTAATCCTTATCACAAGAACCTTCTCTTTCTTTCTAGGTAATAATTGCAATCACTGTTAATGGCAAAATCGTATTAGGGATTTTCCAACTTCTGTTCAAGGAACAACCAATAACGAAAACAACTAGATCACAAAACAGAATAGCGGGGAGAAGCATTTGCATTTTAGATAATTATATTGTTTGAAGTTATAGGTACAATATTTCCACTAATATGCACATATGTATGTGCAGTGTCATCCAGTAACAGACACAGCGAATAAGTTCTCATGTAAACGCCGCAAGACAATGGCTGTTTAATTAGTGATTGTCAGTTCATGTTTAATTTTACAATATTTCGGGAAGACCTTCGAGGACGTGATAACGCGACTGAATTATCGAAAAATTCTTCCAATCTAGTTAGATACATTCGGTTGGATATTAAACATTTATTTACGTTTCAAGACTTTATCATTGCTATTCCGTTTTGAAAGAAGGTTAGTGATATTTTGTGCCGAATTTATTAAGGTGGCGCCGTAGTTTGGACCGAAAGCAAAAAAAATCTGCGTCGGGTTTGTGATAAATACCTACAAAAAGTATTTTTTTTTTAGTGTTAGAGTAGCACAGTGTAAAATTTGATTAATTCGTAAGTAACACTAATTATAAATGTGTATTTTCAGTTGCAATGTGTTGCAATTTAAACAATAAATATTTAAAAGGATTTGAAGAGGTTAGTCTCTAGCCGTCGCATGTAAAATCTGTTCCATATTCATACTTGAAGATGGTAGACTTCAAGTTTTCCACTAAATTAACAATTTACATTGTAGTTTTCATGAAGGGATAAAAACCTTTAATAACTGTAAAGATATTTAAAAACTTGTAGACAATTACCAAAAGCAAATATTAAATCTAGTCATCTACCTAATATTGTTTGCTTTGAGCTGAAATTTAATCATTACTAGATTCTGAATTTGAAACTTATACAACAATTATAGATTTTGATTCTTATTTTTTTTTTAATTGAAGATTAATAATTAAAAAATATACAATGTGTCCCCGGATGGGATATACCACTCTCGTAAACATTATTATTTTTGATTTTCTTTTTTTTTATAATTCTTGATCAATAATTTTACTTATTTTAGGATGTTAAATATAGTACTCAAACTTGCGATAAAACATATAAGGCATTATAAAAAACATGAAATTATTTTTAAGCAAACTATTTTTATTATTAATTTGTATTTGTAATGTTATTAAAGAAGCTTGATCCTAATCTGATGAAAAGCTTAATTACTGATTAAAAAGCTATAGAAAACAATTCTCCAATTTTAAAATAAAAATCACGTTAAATCATATTTTTAAGTGACATTTTCGATAAAAAAAATAAATTAATGATGACACTTTGATAGGAGTTGATTTCACATTTTTTAAATTTCTTTTCAAAAAATAGGAATATTTACAAGAGTGGGGACACATGTATATACTTTTTTAGTTTAATTTGAAAAAATGTATTCATGATTTCTATATGCAATTTTCTTGATTTACACATATATTTATAGAAGCAGAAGGAAAGCTGGAAACCGTTTTGCAGCTGATCTATAAGGGAATAATAATACAACATAAGATTAATTTGAGTAATGAGGTAAAACTCTAAGGGCTTCTGCTGTCCGAACAATTGTATTGGTAGTTTTGTGCAAATTTTCTATGCACATGGGAAAAAAGTATAAAAACCAAACATAAATCATAAAATTCCGCAATTAATTTAAAACTTAAGCCAGAAATATAAGAAATAAAGCGAAAATTGTTTTCTATCATTGTTCATTGTGTCTATGATCATCATTTATTATTAACCTGGGCAAATATGCGGTAACAGCCATAGGCGTGGCAAGCGCATAATAGTTTACACATAAAATAGAAGGTAAGAAATAAATTATAAAACGTGCTCAAACACTTACCGTTTTAAAAGAGTTCCGTGAAATCACAAACTGGGTAACATCTGTTAAATATTGGAATCATTAGATATGTTTCCACAGCTGTTTCAGTCAAACGAGTACGACGTGCGGAATAAATGTTTTCTAATGCCGAAAACGACCGTTCGACATCTAGCGATGTTATATTTGCATATTTAAAATAATCTTTGAAACAACTTAACGCATCTTCACACGCACCTTCACAAATTTGTCTTAATATAAGAAAATCAGGGTCTTTCTCTAAAACACTTTCAAATTTTCGTATTACACACCAATTTGTTTCGCCTTCTACAGCGCATAACTGTGCGTGAACATCATTCACAATTTGAAAAGAATCCACTAGAAACAGCGAAACATTTTGTAATTTTTCTATTCCCTCCGCTAGTCCGAAGTAATTGTTGTGAATAGCTTGTAAATCTCTTTTAACCTGACTATCTTGAAATATTCCCTGGCTTTCCTTGATTGCTGCAGCTTCTGTCGGATGGAATTTTAAAACTACCTTCTTTACTTGATCAAAATATTTGTTGTAGTAAAACGCAGCCTGCAACCATGTTCTCCAACGTGTAACAATCGGCTGTGGTGGTTCAGGTAAATCTGGACACAGTTTGTGAAATAATCGGGTACGTTTCGGGGACTTTAGAAACACTGCCTTTGTACTAGCAATAAATACATTTACTAGTGGAAAACATGTATGAATCGTTTGTGCCGCAAGATTTAGAGTATGGATTTTACACGTTACATGTAAGAAGTTACCACTGTGTTCTTTAAGGGATCGGCCCAAAGAACGCATGTTTGCAGCACCATAACTCATAAACATTAAAAGTTCCTTAGTTGAAACTTCAAATTTGTTCAATGAGTTCAACACCACACAATAATTACTTCGGACTAGCGGAGGGAATAGAAAAATTACAAAATGTTTCCATGTCGCTAGTGGATGCTGTTCAAATTGTGAATGATGTTCACGCACAGTTATGCGCTGTAGAAGGCGAAACAAATTGGTGTGTAATACGAAAATTTGAAAGTGTTTTAGAGAAAGACTCCGATTGTCTTATATTAAGACAAATTTGTGAAGGTGCGTGTGAAGATGCATTAAGTTGTTTCAAAGATTATTTTAAGTATGCAAATATAACATCGCTAGATGTCGAACGGTCGTTTTCAGCATTAAAAAACATTTATTCCGCACGTCGTACTCACTTGACTGAAACAGCTGTGGAAACATATCTAATGATTCAAATATTTAACAGATGTTACCCAGTTTGTGATTTCACGGAAGACTTTTAAAACGGTAAGTGTTTCAGCACGTTTTATAATTTATTTCTTACCTTCTATTTTATGTGTAAACTCTTATGCGCTCGCCACGCCTCTGGCTGTTACCGCATATTTGCCCAGGTTAATAATAAATGATGATCATAGACACAATGAACAATGTCAGAAAAGCATAAAAGTTACTCCCAAGTGAAGATGTTTCTAAAAGTTATCACTTCCATCTTTCCATGCACTACAAAATATTTCGTGAAAAAAGTATAGAGTGCTTAAATCAATGATTTTATTATTATTATATTAAAGTAAAGTTGCTAAATTGGAACTGTGTGATTATAGCCCGTATTTGAAAGTTTCCCTATTCTTTTTCTGCAAGAAATTAAGTACAAAAGTTCCCGATATAAAATCTAACTCATCAACCTTCTTAATTCACGCAAAATCTCGATAACACCGTGTTACGTTTGAAAGCGACAGCCGCATGCATATAAATAAGGGTGAGTTGTGCCGATAGACGCGTTTTTTGTCCGCCAATGGCAAGGAGGGAGGGTAAGTTTCTCGTACGGGACACTGGCGGGGTTGTAAAATTGTTCTAAGCCCAAAGTTGACTAAACAACTAACGATTATAACCGCGTGAGAGAGTTCGCTTTGTAAATGGGACAAGAGCGGTTCGCACAGGACTAGACGAGAATAGTCGGGTTTTTCGGGTCGCGATATGTGGATACGGGTTCAAAATTTGTCGCAAAATTTTTGTTGAGGATGTTGGCGTTTTCTCTAAGCAAAATTAGATTAAATTGATAGCGAAGTAAATAATGTGAGAAACAAACGGAGATTTAAATGTAAGAAGAAAGGGAATTAGTGATAAAAGGATTGGGTGTCATTTGAGGAGAAGTGTTTTTGCGATTGTTTGATTTTAGCGGATTGCCAAAAAAATGGAGATGTCGATAGCAGTAAGTTATTTTTGTGAAAAAAGATTAGACAAATCAAGTTTAAATTATTGTTGTTTTAAGCAATAATATCTAAAATTTAGATCTGATCTGGTTCTTGGATAGCTTTTAAAATATTTTTTTGTATTTCGAATTTGAAAATTTCAAGACAAATTATAAAAATATTTTTTTAAATACCCTGACAAGTAATAAAATTTAGCGACATTTTATAAAATAACCACGCTGGTTTTGAAACAACATGCAAAAGATTAATAACATATTTTCAAGAGGAATTGTTGTTAATAATTACTTATAAATTGATATTTTCATGTATTTTAACCAATAGTATTACTTCCCATTATTATTAGCCCCACAAACAAGATTAAAATTACCGAAGTGTTAGTATTATTTTCTGAAGCTTTTGAATCTGCAAGGAATAAGAAATCATAAAAAATTACAACTAAAATTTCTTTTATTTTCTCACAAGAAACATAAGTGAAGATGGAAATTACTTAATTGGTAATGCAAAAGATTTGTTTTCCAAACATTTTGGAGAATTATAGACATTAATTTGGAATTATTCTTTTTAAAACAATTATTTTTATAAATTAGGTTTCATCATATTTTTTAGTAATTCTGCTTCCTTTCTAAACGAATGAAATTCAAGAAATGCGTTTTATGTTTTTTAAATAATATGAAAATAAATGATTTTTATTGAAATCATTTTATCAAATCACGTAGGTTATGAAAAGAGCAAAAATTAATTTTTGAGAGGTATTGCTTCTAGATACCTAAGTTGCATAATTCTGTAATTTAAATCCCATAGTGTTAGTATTTTCTATGCATCTTTCGAATTAGGTACCAAAACCATCCTTTCTATGATTTTATTTTATTTTAATGAAAAATATTTCTTTAATTGCTAATACTACACTGCCCAACAATTGAAGTGGATGATAATTTGTGTATGTATTTGCAATAAATTCTTCATTTTAATAAAATTGCAGACTCATTACATCTTCTAATTTATTATTTGATTGTTTTAAACACGTTTAACATACAGTACTGGTCAGTTCCAAGTTAACGATAATAAAACGGTCGTATTTATTGTTTCAGTGGATCGAATAGGCAAGATCTAAGTAAATTGTTCTTGGAACATGAAACTACAACAAATGTTATTAATACTTGTAAAAAATTTTATTAAAAATATCTTACGCTAATAATAATAAATTAAAATATACTTGATTAGATTACATTAATGTGGGAAATTTACGATAATAAAATAACTACAAAAAAAATAAATTTTAAAAATATCGTAATAAAATTAATATTTCGTATTTCCTCCTTTACTTGTGAGAACAGCACGAAGACGTTGTGGGATGCTATTGACTAAATTGTCCAAAATATTTTGTGGTATTAATTGCCACTGCTGTTGAAATTCGTTCAAGAATGTTTCCCGATTTCTTCTCGATGTTTTTGGAATTTTGTTATCAAGGATAGCCTAAATCTGTTCTATTGGGTTGAGATCGGGTGACTGGGGCGGCCAATCCAAGAGCTCAATGTTTGACTCTCGCAAATACTGCATAGCAACCCTGCTTTTATGCTTGGGGTCGTTATCCTGCATGAAGAGAAATTCTTCTAGACCCATTTTTTCAGTAGATTGTAGTAGATTAGTTTCTAGAATCTCAACATAGGACGCCCCAGTCATTCTTCCTTCAACGACAGCTAAATTCCCAACACCCGACTTCGAGAAACAGTCCCACAGCATAACATTCCCTCCACCGTGTTTAACTGCGCACTGAAGAAACCGGTCCTGTAAGCCTTCTGATATGCGACGCCACACTCTTTGTTGCTTCTTTGGGTTCAGAATCTCAAATTTAGTTTCGTCGCTCCAAACGACTTTGTCCCAGAAGTTAGTTGGTTTGTTGATAAATTCTCTAGCAAATGCCAATCGCCGAGCTTTATTTTTCTTACTGATAAATGGTTTCTTCCAACACTTTTTGTTTATCAAATTAGCTTCCTTTAATCGTCGCCTAATTGTTCTGGGTGATACCGATAAATTAAGCGCATCTCTAATGTCATGTGCTGTTACTGTAGGATTTTTCCTAGCTTCTCTCACAATACGTCCATCTTCTCGGACGGATGATTTTTTTGGATTTTGCTTTGCGAGGCAAATCTGCGAAAGTTCCGTGTTGTCGATATTTATCGCAAATTTCTTTAGCCCCTGGCTTTGTAATTTTATATTTTTTTGATATTTCCCCGTAGCTTAATCCACTTTCACGATCCGTTACCATCATTTCTCTAATTTGAATGTCCCTGCGCTGATAATTTAACATCTAATAAACAAGAATTAAATGAAAACAAATGCTCTTTAAATGTGCTTTCCTTACCTTTGTTGAAAAAAATTCACATTCTGAATTCTAGATGCGTAAAGTGAGATCGTTAACTTCGAACTGGCAACGAAACAAAACAACTGCTTTACTATGGGTTTTTTTTATTGAAAAAGCATCTTCTGTGGATGAAATATTTATGCTCGCATAGAAAGGGGAATACCCCAAGTTCTTATCGCTACATTGGGTTTTCCACCACAGTTCGAAAGTTTTAACATTTTTTACCAACTGTGATAATTTTATAGAATTTATGTATCGTTAACTTGAAAATGACCGGTACTGTACATAAACTGTAAAGGATAAAACAAGAATGCTAATGAAATACAAGTATAGAAATGTATAAAAATAAAAATGTTTATTTTGGATTTCGATTGTTTATAAAAATGGAACTTTTAGTAATATCTAAGCCGGGCATAATCGGTCTTAGTAAAATGTACTTTTTATAGGAGATACGATAAAGGAGTTATTAAAAAATAATGTACAGGGTAATGCATTATATTACTTAATGTGTAAGCATGGCCGAACCCCAAAAGATTCAACTCAATAATTTCCTGTGTGCCTTACCTATTCATGCGTTAACCCAGGGACACACTGTATGTAATGTAATATTTGTAAAAAGCAAACAAAGTAGTTTCCTCAAAAATAGGTTGTACTTAATACCGTTCTTATATTTCGAGAAAGACTTAATCTCGTATAATCGGAATTCTTTTTTTAAGCACGTCGAACTTTGGTATAACGCGATCTTTTTTTGTGTCATTTATATCGTGTAACAACATATTACTTCGTCTACGATTTGCACTGATGGAATCCAATAGTCATAGTAGTAATCGTTTATAACTGTTGCTAATACTTTTTAAATCTGTTTCAACAGAAGTAATTATAAATCCTTTCTGGCTCTCCTTAATAGCTGTAGCTTCGTCAGGATCGAATTGTAAAATCACAGATTTTACTTCTTGGAAATATTCAGGCTGTGGTGATTCGCGAATATCGGGACAAAGCCTGTAAAATGTTTGAATCCGTTTGGGAGATTTTAGAAACACTTTTTTGTATTTGCTATTAATGCATCCACCTCCGGGTAACATTTTCGAATAGTTTGTGCCGCAAGATGTAAAGCATGAACTTTACACGTAACATGTAAAAGTCCCTCGCACTTTTCTTTAAGAGAACGGCCTACACTACACATTGTTGCTGCTCCATTGCTTATAAACATCAACAGTTGTCTAATTGACACATGAAATTTTTGTAACGCATCGAGCACTATGCCCGTAATTGCTCCGCCAGTACACTTTGCAAATTTCAGTTTAACAGGATCTAGTACTCGTAATATAATATTCAAAATAGATTTTTTTTTTACAATCTGTCGTGTCATCAAGAATAGCCACAGCTGTTTAACTTTTAATTCTGCTGTGATTCTATTTTCGGTATCTTTACGTATACTTGGTAGCTCTTTCCGTAACGCTGTCCGTGATGGTAATTCCCACTCGGGATTGTATGCACGCCTAAACTGTCGAAACGCTTCTTTATCGAGTAAGCAAAGCGGTAGAGCACGAACAATAAACATCAAAAGTAAATCCAATTTAAATTGGGTTTGAGGTGGCACGCCATTTTTCTCATTTTTGTGCTGTACACTATTTATGTATTTTACAGTAGCCTTTGTTCCAGCACATTAAAGATATTTTGCAAATTCTACACAATACTTTAATTCCATTATAGTTCAAACCCGGAAATCCACTGATAAATTTAGTGAATTTATTAGTCAACGGTCGCTTATTTTCCTTGCGTACGTTAGACATACATACATATATTTACCACTATAATTACGACTAACGCTGCGAAGGGTTGAAAAGAAATTGTTGCAAAAAATCAGCCCGTGTAGATTCATCTGCATACATACGTCGCGCCGTGGGCGCGGGAACCTCAGTTCTAATCTGCCGTGAAGCTCGTTGTTCCCTGCCTACAGATGACTCACTCTGTATAAGAAAAACTTCACACATTCATTACATATGTAATTTTTTCTATTTTTCCAGTTTACAGCTTACCATATTTGTATTGAGAAAGTTGGAATGGAAATCCTCAACGCAAACAGGAAATTATAAATAAATATCTTTAGAATGAGTGTATTTGTAAAACAATTTTACAACTCTTTCGATGCCAAGAACAAGATATAAATACAAAAAGAAATCCTAACAACCTCTCATTATATCCTTGACTTACTTCTTAATATTTCCCAAAGTAATCAAGATATCTATGGATATATTAAAAAAAAATCGAGAAATATTTCATGTAAGCTCAGTTTTAAATAACACCTAAACATATTATTCTCCAGTTGGTTTGGTAATTCCCCATTGAACACTTATTACAGCTCATACAGTCTGTGTTATCTTTAAATCGAGATTGTAAAAAATATATTTATGCGACCACAAATTATTAGACGCTGGCCAACTTCGAAAAATCCATTTGGAACGTTTGCAATTCACTATATAATTCAATGTCATTGGCCGAAACAACTTTCTTCTATTTCGTAACAGAAGGAATGTATTTTAGACGCATGGGCAGATTAAAAATAAACTGGTTTTAAAACATAGGATCGTGTGGCAAACGCACGCATATTCGTACTAATATAAGGAGGAAGAAATAGCATTTAAAAAACACATTTTTTCGCCTTTCGAATTTATTACTGAAACGGTAGAATTCACGAGAAAAAAATACAGTTACAATTTGCAAAGAGAGAAATAGTATTTAATTTGTTAATTAAAGATAATTGCTCTTAAGTTTCATTTAACTTTTTATTTGCTGTGCGGCAAAATTATGGAATAAATTCATGAAATTTGAAGCAATTTGTATTTCGAAAAAATGCTCTGGCAGGTCAATTTACTTTTTTTGAAATAAACATTTTTGCATCAATTTTAACTTTCGCCCACTTCTAGCTTCCAAGTAATGATGTCATCGACAATATTTTTAAATGACAACTCCTCTATTTTGATTGATTTGATTTAATTGTCTAAATGGTGCCATCGACATTTTAATGCCTCACATAACAACATTTTCGAATAAAGGTCATTTAAAGAGTGGAAAATATACATTTTATTAACAGAAAGCAAAGACAAATGCTGTTATTCAAGAAATCAAATGATTCTTTCCATTAAATCAAATGTTCGTTCATTTTGTTCATTGCGGATGACGTCAAGAGAGAATTCGACTCATTTCATACCTAATTCTATCTTTTAAACCATCCAGATGTTGTGGTCTATCATCATACATTTTTGATTTTAAATACCCTCATAAGAAAAAATCAAGGGGTGTAAGATTTGGGGGCCACTATTTGTCTTCGCTTACCGATCCGCCGCCCATGAAAGCAGTTGTTTAAGAACTTGCGCAAAGGACGTGCAAAGTGCGGAGATGCACCACCTTGCTGAAACAAACTGGATTTTTTGAGGGATGCACTTGTACCTGCTATGGCAGAAATTTTTCCCAATGAAGAAGATCCTGACAAATGGCGATCATTTGCCAGGATCATCTTCATTTGGAAACATTTCTGCAACACCAAGTACAAGTGCATTCCTCAAAAAATCCAGATATCCCCGTGAGAGTTTCGCCAAAAAAGAAAGGACCAGTGATTCTATTGTCAACTATCCCTGCCCATTCATTTTTTTTTTCAATTTTATGAGGGTGTACTTCAGTAATCCAACGAGGATTCTCTGTACTCCACTACTTGCAATCTTGTCGATTTACTGTTCCATTTAGGCAAAATGAGGCTTCATCCAAAAAGAGAATTTGGCAAATGAAGCGTAGATTACGGTTGCATAAATCTTGTATTATATTACAAAATTACTTTCGGCGATCAGAGTCATCTTCATTAAGTTCTTGCAGTAGTTGTATTTTGTAAGGATGGTATTTTTGTGTTTTCAATACACGTAATAATTGAGGTTTTTGACTCACGCTTAACAAAATATCAAGTTTCACATCTTCATTCATTTTCTTAGAACGCCCTGAATTTGAAAAGTATTTGACATGCCCAGCTTCTCTAAATTTTCTCTCTATTTCACTCACTGTCGATTGGCTAATATTTCTGTCTGGATATTTCGCATAGAACAAATTGCACACTTCTTACTGAGTTCTGGTTTTATCGCCGCATCCAACAAAAATTCAAATTTCTATGCGCTGAGTCTCATTTAAATGATCCATACTTAGTTGATTTTCAAATTTTTCTTTTATTAAGAATAACGAGTATTTGGCATATGAAAGTGTATAAAACTGATTATTATTCTGTATTTTTGATTAATATCTACTTTTCAATTTGTAATCCTATCCTTACTTTTTGCTAAGCTTTTTGTTGGTAATAAAATTTATGAACAGGTGGATAGCATTTCGGATATTTGGTTTAAGGGAAATAAATATTTCATTTCTTGAACAACGGCATTTATCTTTGCTTTTTATTATTAATAAAACTTATGTTTTCACGTTTTAAATGACTTTTATGTAAAAATGTTGTCATGTGAGGTATTAAAATTGTGGTGGTACTATTTAGGTGATTTAGATGATTTAAATAAAATGATGTACTAAAATAAAAAAAACAGGAGAGTGATTAAAAAAAAAAAATATTGGTGACGTTATTACTTGAAAACCAGTAGTATTTTTTCGAAAAACAAATTGGTTCAAATTAATATATTTGGCTTCCGTCGGTGAATTATGAAAAGCTATAATTTTCCTTAGAATTTCCGACGTAAGATGTTATTTACCTGCAAATAAATAAAATCTGGGCATTAAAAATAGTGAACTTCCTCACATGAGAACGAATTGTTCTCGATTTTGACATCTGTCATCCATCACATGACGTCTGTCAACATTTCAAGCAAAAAACACAATTAATTTGGTTTTAACAGTCGTCGAAAGCAAGCAACTTTTGTGTTTTTTGAAAATGGAAAAAGTCGAATATCGTTCAGTGACTAAGTGCCTTCATTTGAAAGGGAAAAACAATGCAGAAATCAAAGCCGAACTGGATGCTGTTTATGGCGAGTCTGCACCGTCGTTAGCAACAGTGACATTTTGGAAAGCTGAATTTGTTCGTGGTCGTAAAAGTGTTGAACGTCCAGGTGCCTCAAAAATCGTCACTACACCAGAAACCATCAATAAAGTCCATGATATGATCATGGCAGACCGTCGAACCAAAGTGCGTGAGATAGCAGAGGCTCTAAACATGTCAACTGAACGTGTACATAACATCATACACGAACATTTGCATATGAAAAAGCTATCCGCGTGATGGGTGCCGCGTTTGCTCACTGTTGACCAAAAACGCACACGTGTGACGGATTCGAATAAGCTTTTGGCAATGATAAAACGCCGATACGTCACTGTTGATGAAGCGTGGGTCCATTACTGCACGCCAGAGACGAAGGAACAGTCAAAGCAGTGGAGAAAAAGCGGCGAAGACCCACCGAAGAAGGCCAAGACCACCCGATCGGCCGGAAAGGTGATGGGGACTATTTTTTGGGATGCGAAAGGCATTATTCACAGTGACTACTTCGAAAAGGGTAAAACAATAACTGGCGTCGCAGATTTATTGGACCGTTTCGACACCGATTTGACGAAATAACGCCCTGGTTTGGCTCGCAAAAAAGTTCCCTTCCATCAGGACAACGCACCCACTCACAGAGCGGCCGTTGCATAGGTAAAATTGCGCCATTTGGGCTACGAATTGATCGACCACCCACCGTATTCGCCAGATCTAGCCCCCTGCGACTTTTCCTGTTCCCAAACCTAAAAAAATGGCTCGGAGGACGCCGTTTTGTAACGAAAGATGAAGTCATGACACACTATTTTGGGGAACTCGAGCAAAATTACTTTTCGGAAGCGATAAAAAAGTTGGAAAACCGTGTTATCAAGTGTATTGAGGTAAAAGGAGACTGTTGAAAAATAAATGAGAAAAAGAACGAAAATCGTGCGTTTTGTTATTTAGGCTAGATTAATGTCAAACTACCCTCGTAGGTCCTCGTAGCGTAGTGTCTAACGCGCCCACCCGGAACGCGGGACATGTGACGTTCGATTCCTTGCCGGTGATAATTTTAATTTCTTTAATTAATTACGTCGGAAATTGCTTCAAATTTAATGAATTTATTTCTTAATTTTGCCGCGCACAATATACAAGGTGTTCCGACCTACAACTTTTACGTTTCCTTTTCTTAGAATTAAGTCTATTTTTCGCTCCCAAAATGTTAACATATCGATACGGGATACCTTGCATACGTAGACAATGAAAATAAGAATATTATACAACCTATACTACAACACACCGGTACGCCAATGAGAATAATTAAGTGATAGAGCGAACGTAACAAGCTAAAAATATCTGCCCCCGAATTACCAACTTGTTGTCTTCTTTAATCATATTGTATAAGGAATAGGATTAATCTATTTTCTTATTATAAAATAGAATAAAAGAAAGCGTGATACCTGTGAGAGAATAAGCTATATTTACGTAAATTAATATTGCTTTTTAATTTTTTTTCTATTGCGCCGCCATCTGGTGGCAAATGTGTACACTTCTGAAGATTAGTTGTTTTCTGATTTTTTATTCAAAAGATAAACAAGTTCCGTGATCGCTAGGGCCCGGTAACTGGAGAGCAATCGCAGCGGCGGTGTGACTGCGTTTAGGTGGGCGGGGAGGGCTGGTTGATTATGATATGACACGACAAATCATCATCACTCAGTTGAGTTTAGCATTGGATAGCGGATAGGGCGTGTTGATTTTATTGATATAGACGTAGTTATTAATTGTAGTTTTAGTGAGATGTCGAAGGCTAAAAAACGACCCTTTCAAGACACAGCAAATAAGTTTATTTCTGACTTTCCCGATTTGTTTTACAACGGGAGTAAGATAGTTTGTAAAGTGTGCAAAATACATTTGATGTCAAATAAGAAGTGGAACTGTACAAGACACGTAAATTCCGCACAGCATAGAAAACGAAAATTGGGGATACCACCGAGAAGTGCATTTTTTTATGTAATTCTTATGTTGATAAACTGTAATTTGCTACTAGGCTTTCTCGATAAACAACCGTTTAAGAACTTTTGGGACAAATACAATCCCGAGTTGCGGTTGCCAACGGAGAAAATGGCACGTAAGCATGTTGCATTTGCACGCGATGACGTGGAAAAGAAAATGAAACGCATATTGAAAAAACAGTTTCTTCGGTTATGTGTTGACGAGACAACAGACTGTAAAAAAAATTCAATTGTGAATATTATGGTACGCATACTAGACCCTAGTAAACCTACATTACCACTGTTACTCGCCAGCCGAAGACCACAAGAGTGTACTGCTGCAGCAATTACGAAGGTTGTACTTGGTACGTTGGAAAAATTTAAAATTTCAAAAGATAAAGTGTTGATGTTTATGAGCGATGGCCCAGATGCGTTCGGTAGGCCGTTCTCTTCTCGAATATGGTTGCAAGTGTTTACATGTTACGTGTAAAGTGCATGCTTTACATCTTGTGGCAGAAACCATTAGACAATGCTCTCCCGAGGTAGATGCATTAATAGCAAGCACAAAAAAAGTATTTTTGAAATCTCCCAAACGCCTACGATCATTTCACATAGAGTGTTCCGGTATTCGTCAACTACCGGAGCCAATTCTTACAGGTTGGGGAACATGGTTGCAGGCAGCTTTTTATTATGCTGAACATTTCAAAATAGTAAAAGCTGTTGTTGCACAATTCAATCCTGCCGAAGCTGCAGCTATTAAGGAGAGCCAGTCGAAATTTCAAGATATTTCCGTTGAAACAGATTTAAAAAATATTCGTAGCTACTATGAAGGATTAGCTGACGCAATAGACCAATTACAAAGTAGATCATTATCATTATTGGAGTCTCTGCAAATTATGGACGGAGTGTATACACAGCTACTGACTATACATGACGCAAAATATAATCACGTTTTAGAAAAGTTCGAGAATGTGCTACAGAAAGATCCCGATTGTAGCACATTAAAACAAATTTGTGATGGTGTATCGAATAATCCACTGACTAAGTACAAAGAGTATTTTAATCATGCATGTATAACATCGGTAGATGTTGAACGCTCTTTTTCAAAATATAAACTCATTTTCTCACCACGGCGAACATCTCTCACCGAAACAACTGTGGAAACACATCTAATGGTGTCAAGTTTTTGCCACTCTTATCCATATGATGTTAATACTGATGATAAAAGGGTGAGTGTTTCACTACTTTTCACATATTATAATTATGTATTAGTTCTGTTATTTTTTTTCTATTTTCTTACTATTGTTTTTGTGTACTAGGCAGGTACGGCTATGGCACGGCTCCCTGTTACCGGGCTCTAGTGATTGCTTTACGCTACTACATACACCCCAATTAGCCCAAAATTCTTCAATCTTTGAAGAAAATTGATATCTTATACTCCTTATACTTCAGCTACCATTTTATCTGCATCTAAGATTTTTTAACTAGTTGTTGTGTATAAAAATAATGCATCAGATTCAAGAATATTATCCAGGTCATATATTTCGAAGTACATAAACAGATTTAAATTATTTTATAGAAAGTTATTAGAAGTTAAAACACCAGCCCTGTACTTAGGGTTACAGTTTAAATTTAAAACATTTCCTATACATTTATAACGGAAATGTAGGTATAACTTGCGAAGAGTTTGCGCTGATGTGAATCGAACCGTTGTGAACGTTAATTCGTAGAGAGCAAGGTAAAAGTGCTTATTGCATGTGTTAAATTTGATTTGTTTTAATCAGTATAGTCAAGAAGAAGGTAATAACATTTATTATTATTATTAATATCATTAGCAGTTTCAAATTCAAATTAACACGTATGTATATTTATAATTTGTCTTGAATATAGTGCTCTTAGGTGCTTACTTAACCTTTCTTGACACCTCGTCATTTCTTATTAAACAAACTATTTGATAATTTAAGATTGTTTAAATATTCAAATTAGTGTTACCTATTAATATAGAATGCTTTACTATTGCTATCCACATTTGTTGTAATTATTTAACTAAAAAAATGTATGATTAAGTTAATTTAATCTGCAAATCATTTCTGGTTTCAAGTATAATGATAATTTTTAATGGAATAATTCCAAAAATGAAATCTTAAGAATATATGTTTTCAAATTCACTTGCGTTAAGTGTCGAATTTAGATAACAGAATAAGAAGGGTAGATAAGGAATTAATTGTGCTCCTTGTTTTTCGGATTTAAAACCAGTTTTTGAGACGATAAACATGGAGATTCTATTGTAAAAGTTGGAATAGAAAGGAGTGGGAGTTATAATATTAAAGTGGTGCCAAAATTACTTATAAAATAGAAAGCAGCAGGTGAAATGTTGAAACAGTATACCTATAACTAAACAGGTGATACGCGGTGTCCCTCAACGTAGTATATTAGAACTATTACTATTTATTTTGTATATAAATAACACATAGGAAATGCTTTAAAATATGTGAATGATTTGCTGATGGCATAGTGGGTAATTAGAATCTTCTAAATTTACAAAATTGATTTCAAATTGCTTTTATGTTTATTCCGCTGAGTCAATTCTATTTTTAATTATCTCAAGGGATATGAATACATAACAATTATTGCCAAACAGGGTAACGAGAGCAATTTTACAAGTAGATAGACATACAAACATGCAATGGATGCTAGATAAACTACAATTGGTGAGAGGTTAGAGTAGATATAAGTAAAGAGAGGTAATGCCTCTGCGCGGCATAGGCGTGCGCTTCTTTCAGTAAGTACAATGCCAAAAAATAAGTAATAAATCGAAAAATAACCAGAGTTTGTTAAAACGGCGGTACCGGCAGTGGCGCACCGCATAAAAGTAGATACGTAATATACAATATTAGTGAAAAATAATATTCTTACCTTTTCCTGTCGTCTTGATGTCCACTGTGGCAATTGATAACCGCCCTGGTAAGCTGTGTAGAATTGCAACATCAGCAACGCTTCCATTGTCGATTCATTCAGCCGTCGACGGTGTGGGGAATACGTTGTCGTATACTTCGAAAATGTTCGTTCGACATCCATTGAAGTAAGATTTGCAAATGCCAGATATTCCTTCTCCTCATCTGGGCACTCTTGATTTTCAGTTATAGACCGAACCTTTTGTAAATCGGAATTTTTCGTTAAAATTGCACCAAATTTTTGAGCAACATCGACTCCTATAGTGTCAAGTTTTCTAGAGCGGCTTGAAAAATTGTTTATGCAATTTAATGCGTCTCGTGCAGATAAGTGACTGTTTTCTAATTATTTCTAAAAATGAAAATCGTCAAAGAATATCTTTGATTTACTATTTGGTGCCTATTATCATCATAATTCCAATCCTCTAGTTGCTCCAGGGTGTCGAGGTTACAAATTTTTTCCATTCGCTTATGTTATTTACCAGAGTTCCAATCTTTCCCTCTTTTTCTTACAATTAGTACTTCCTCTACTCCATAGTTCTACATTCTTCTATAGTCTTCCTCTACAATTCTTTTCCACTGATTTTCCTTTCCATATATTTTCAACGTGTCTGTTCTCGGTCATTCTTGCTAGATGTCCCAACCAGTTTAATTATTTATTTTATAATACTATATTCCTTCCTCAAGAACTTAATTTCTGTGGTTTGATTCTTTTGTTGTTGTCTTTCCATAAATGCCCAATTTTCTACATAAAATTTTCCCTTGACATCAATTGTACTTCTTAGGTATCTGTAACTTAGTAGCTTGTTCTATGTCCACCGCCTTTATTATCGGTTTAATATCTCGCTCTTCATTGCTAATTAGTTGCAAATGATTGTGTTTATATCTTCTAAGACAAAATTGCGAGTACAATTAATTGCTGCCTTTGTGATTCTTTCCTTTTTTATTTAACTTTGCATGTGATTAGTCCATTTCTATTTCTAAGTCTAGTGGAAGGACAATTTCTCAAGCTCCACCAATTTCTTCAAATAATAAACCGGAATTGTAAAGTTAATCTTGTAAATTACAAAAGAAGAAATGAAGTCTATATTATTATCATTATTAATTTTTAATATTCAGTATTTCTTGTTTCAGTGTTCTGCTCAAGATACCTCATCCTCAACTCAACTCTCCAAGATGGGAAGCGCGTCCCAGCAATACTGTTTACGTTGGAACAACCACCGCTCAAATCTTCTGACAGTATTCGACGAACTGCTCCAGAACGAAGCGTTTACCGACGTGACCCTAGTCTGTGATGGCGGTAGCCCCATAAAGTGCCATAGGATGGTCCTAGCCGCGTGCTCGCCCTATTTCCAGAACCTCTTCACCGATCTACCCTGTAAACACCCGGTCGTCGTCCTCAAAGACGTAAAATACTCCGAGATCAAAGCGATCTTGGAATATATGTACAGGGGGGAGGTGAATGTCGCTCAAGATCAATTGGCAGCGTTGCTAAAGGTCGCGGAAGCGTTGAAAGTTAAAGGATTAGTCGAGGAAAACCGAAGCGGCGAGCATAGCGGGCTAAATCCACGAGAAGACGACTCCATGCAGCATTCTCCACCCGGAATCGCACCGTCCACAACGAATACGTCCGCTGCAGTCCATAGTAGTAGTAATAATAACAATAACTCCCCACCGCATTCGACGAACGGTGTGAATTTCACGAAAAACCCTTATAATTTATACGGAAAAGCTCCTAGTATAGAAAGGAATTCAAGGATCAACATGCCGATGTGGGCGGTTCCCGGTATTCCTCTGCCGCATCATCCTTCACCCGTGCCTTCGCAAAATCATCCCAACGCTGCTGCAACAGCCGCCGCGGTTATGTTGAGTAGTTGTTACGAGGCGGCTGGTTCCGATATGTCGCCTCTGAAAAGAAAGAAACTTTCCAGTCTCCTCATGAACCGGGATACTCCGATACTGAGGACGGTGCTCGGGCAAGGACAAGCGGATTCGTCCCAGCCTGTTAGTTTGGTGTGTCATCCCGATAATCATGAAAGTATGTCGAATAGCATACCCGAGGATCGTGTTGAAAGGGTATGTAGATTTTGTGATTGTATTTTAACTTTAATTGTATCATTTTCCTCCACTAAGAATGGTAGAGCTTTTAGAAGCTATAGACATTTAAAAAATCGTTAAAAGTCTAATACGTGGTGGTCGCTTGATCAATTAAGAAACATCAATAATTCTTGTATCTATTTAAGCAAGTTTAAGTTAATAGGTTCCTGCACTAGCTCCCTCTTCTTCTCGTTGTACTCTTCCCAAATTTTCAATGTTGTGAAACACTATACAGTTAAGATATATATATGTCGATAACACGCAGGTGCTTTTTTCGTTTAACAGCTTTGCGGTTTCGCTGAATCAATGTAGAAAATTCAGAATGACTTGGATGCAATAACACTAAATATTTGATTATCTGATGTTAGCATTCTGAAGATGGCAGCTGAAATCTTAAAATACACACAGACATAACTTGATCAACGAAATTAATTTCCTAAGTGTGCTTATTTCATAGGCATACTGTTGTTGTTGTTGTATTGAGTGAAGCGTCGGGTTACGGAATACACCACGCATTTCTAGGCATCGATTACTATGATCATTAGCCGACCCCGCTAGAATTTTGCAGAATCCAGAGGTGTTCCAACCTTTGGTAGGGATTTTTAATGTGCCAAACATCGTATTGATACGAGGCCTACGTTTTCACTTCCTTATCTGATTTTTATCCGTAATTAAAAAACAACCGTCTCGACCGGGATATGAATCTGCATACTGTTAAAGTTGTAATTGTTGTTATTCATATTATTTCATGGACGTCAAACTACATTTTAAAACTTGGGTTCCAATATTTTTTACGAATGTTTTGTACATATTTTCGTGAAGAAGTATATAATGCCCATACATTTTAGCAATGACATTTAACGTTGATAACCACATAAGATAAAAATCCCAAGTAGTGACTGAAATAACCAAAAGAATCACTCATAAAACAAGAAATCACCATAAATAATAAACTAAATCTACCAGAAATTCCATTACCTGCAAGATGAAGAACACTGTCGCTAAATCATGGTTTCAAACCACCAGTAGTAAATCCACTAGATTGGCAACACTGGCAAATACATAACCAAAGATTAGAAACATAAAGATACGACACTAGAAAGAGAAACTGCAGTTTGAAAGTGACATACAAAGCATTCCAAATTAAAAGGCCAATCACAATAAAAACATCAACATAACCTAGTAATAGTGGCGTTGTGTTGTTATAAGGTTATGTTATAACCATTTACGTTAGTTTATTGTAATCGAAGGCTACAAAAAACATGTTTGGCAAAAATGTGTCTAAGAGACTCTTTTAAAATTATTTGGTTACATTTTATAGGTTATGATCATTCAAATGTAATTTATAAACTAAATAGGTATTTTAGGTTAAGCCTATTGACACGATTACAGAAATATTATTATGTGTAAGTTGGGAAATACGTTTTTTCGTTCAGAACCTATTTGGCATCGAATTCAATTAAACGCTCGTTAATTACAAGCATTTTAGTGATAACAAAATCCAATTATTGCAGTCATATTAAAATATATAGCGAATGCTCTGTTCAAACTTCCCGCGTTACTGCATTCCAATTTAAAGGACAAGGTCACCAACAATTTGAACGAAACATCAAAGGTACCAATAGAAGCGTCGCATATTTATGCCTCTAATCTTTGACATAATATTAATATATTTTGAGGTTAAGTCTTTTAAAATAACTCTAAATTCCCCAAATTCAAGTTTTTTTTTTTTAAGTTTGAAAGTTAAGATGAATACGTTGTAGAATGAACACGAAATACTTTAGCCAGTGTTGCCAATCCACTACAGTTCTTGTCTTCACGTAAATGTCGCACATTTCTTCAAATTTTTGCAATGAATAATGTGAATTTGTAGATCTGCGTTTTAGTCAATGAAAATTTTAAAATAGAACGCAGTTTTATTCGTTGCAATTATTTTGCTATTTACTATCAAATCTGAGAAAATTATCTCAGCATTGATTTTAATTTATAATACAAAAGCAATCGGTATATTAATTTTAAATTCATTCTTTTTCTGCGTTCTACTTTACTGACAGAGATCAATAATGAATCGTCATTTTAGTTATAGACCTTGCTTTGATTATTGAATCTTTAAATATTATTTGTTTCAATTATATATTCGATTCTTCCGGATTCATTCTTACAACCTATTAAAAAAACATCAATTGATATGATGCCGTGATTTTATAAATAATTTACCAACAGTTTCGCCGACAATCTCTGCACTACAGTATAAATTTGACAGCTGATAAGGAACGTTTAATTTGATTAGACAGCTTCATTATTGTAACCAATCAACATATTTAACCCTAAATGTTACTACGTTTATCATACATATTTGATTAAAATTTATTTGTAATAATTTTATGTGAAAGAAAGGTTTTATTTTATTAAGTTTTAGGTAATCCTGCAGTTTACGGCTGCCATTTCATGTAGCTCATCTGCACATGCGCATAACTAGACAATGTTGCCAGATTACCATATCAGTATTAAAAGAAATATACTAAGTAGTCATATTTGTTTATTAATTTCCTCATTAAGAGCAGAAAATTGCAACACCACTCGTATATGCTTAAAATTTGATCTAGTGTCTCTTACAGTGTGATCTACGGCGTTATTGCAGTATTGATTAGATCACTTTTTCCTACAATTTTTAATAGAGAAAATTAAACCAAATTAATAAATATAAACACTTGTAAGTAGAATATTTAAATACCGCCTAACGATATTCGAATGACAACTAAAGTAATTAACGAAAATATGGCAACCTTGTAGCGTTTTCTATATACGAGGGCATTCCAGAAAATAGTACCCGTTTAGTCATACAGATGGCGCTATTGATCCAATTAAAAGCAAAGTGGCGCAGATGTCAACAGTAACATCGTAGCTTTGCGGGAAAAAAAGAGTTGAAGTTCTTCCGGTGCGTGGTGTGAATTTTATGACTGTTTACAATGACGCATAAGATCAAAATGCGAAGTGCGATCCATGATCCGTGGTCCGTTTTTTGAATGCAGAAAACGTCCGTCCAAGCGAAATTCATCGCCAGATTACTGAAGTGTATGATACGGGAACAATGGATGAGTCATCTGTAAGGCGCTGGGTTCGAAATTTCAAAGAGGGAAGAGATAATGTGCACGATGAAGAGCGGTCAGGTCGCCCGTCCGACCGACGATCCGAAGAAACGTGTCGATGATTTCATCTGCGCAGATCGACGCGTAAAACTGAAAGAAATGAGTAAGCAATTTTCTGAAATTTCACAATCACTGCTCCATGAAATCGTGATGGACCATCTGAATTGCAGAAAAATTTGTGGAAGATGGGTGCCCAAAATGCTTACCGACGAGCACAAGACCAACCGCATGGGTGCAGCGTTGACGTTTTTGACTCGTTACGAGCAATGGATTCCTTGATCAAATTGTTACTGGGGATGAAACCGGGGTGTGCCATTTCACACCTGAGACAAAACGCAAGTCCATGGAGTGGCACCATCCACGATCTCCAACAAGGCCGCACAAGTTTAAGCAGTCGTTTTCCACGAAAAAGGTTATGGCCTTAGTGTTCTTGGACCGAAAAGATTTGTTGTTGGTTGATTTCATGCCCCCAGGGACGACCACCAATGCGGACACATACTGTGAAACATTTCAGAAGCTGCGTAGGGCCATCCAAAACAAGAGACGGGGAATGCTGACAAGTGGCATTGTTCTTTTATCATTTGTTCAGTAAACTCAAGGATTTCTTGTCAGGAGAACGTTTTCAAAGTGATGATGACTTAAAAGCAGGTGTACAGCATTGGCTGGCTATTTTGGCGATAGAGGCTTACGCGGAGGGCATAAACAAACTGGTTTCAATACAACAAATGTCTCAACAACGGCGGCGACTACATTGAAAAATGAGTAAATGTATCACTTTCATTTAAATAAAATCATTATTTACTTTCCTTAATTTTTCTTTTAATTATATGTAAACGGGTACTATTTTCTGGAATGCCCTCGTATGAACAGTCACCGTATGAAATGAGAGCTGTAAAGCATAGGATTACCAATATGTAAGACCCTAACAACTCAGTAGCCCATTTTTACTATAAAATCGGGTTATAAAAAACATATAGAGGGCAATAGTTTATTAATTTTGTAGTAAGCTCAAATGTGACACCTTGTGCATGGAGCTACTCGAGGTTAGAGGAAGACAGCTGATAAACACTAGAATATTTTGGTTTTATGTTTGCTTCATTTTTGCATAAACATATTTCAATTACACAAAGTTGAGAACCTTCCTGCCTTTTAGCGTAAAGTTGCATGGAGTTAAGTTTATGCCTTCTTCCCTACTTTTCTCTATTCTTCCCTATTGCCTGTCTTCTTTCGAATATCTTCCCATTTGACAGCTCTTTGTTTTGCTGCTTTTCTCACTTCTTCGTTCTATGTCTTTCTTGGTCTTCCTCTTTCTGTTTTCCCACTTGCTTTTGCCTCATAAACTCTTCTAATCAATCTGTTTTCATTCATTCGTAGGATGTGTCCCAACCATCTAAGTTGTCCTTGTTGTATTGTGTTTGCCTCGAATATTTCAGTTGTTCTCGATAGACCTTGTTTTTTAATTTATTTTTCCTTGTTTTATTTTCTATTTTTTCGTAAGAATCTCATTTCCGTAGCGTTTATTTTTTTCTTTTTGTCTGCTGATGGTGGTCCGTGTCTCGCATCCGAAGGTTAGAATTGGTTTAATTGCCTTTATAACTTCTACTTTAGCTCCTTTTGGGACTGTTTTCTTTCCGAGAAAGTTTGTTTTTAGGGCATTGCAAAGTCTTCCAGCTTTTGATATTCGTTGGTTTATTTTGTCTTCCATATTTCCTTTGTTATTGTTGTTCTCATATATGAAAATTTTTCTACTTGTTAATTTTTTGTTCCCAATCCTTATATCAGTTTTGTAGTCCTTCCCCACTACCATGACCTTTGTTTTTTCCATAATTATTTTCATATGTATTCTTGTCACTTTCTTAGTATTCTAGCGAATTCTAAGTTATAAAATCAATTTTTTTCTTTCAATTCCAGCATCTAAAAAATGAACCTAGCGAAGACGCCCAATCCCCATATACGGACCTAACCGTCATGGACGAGGAAGAGAAACCCAAGATGGGTGTTCCCTCGTCCTCACCCCAATCATACTCCACCGACATGAGAAGCATTTCCTCCGGAATAGCCACCTACGTCCCGACGCAGAAGCCCGAATGGAAGCGTTACAAGCAGTACACGCGGAATGACATCATGTCGGCGATCGACGCGGTACGAAATGGCATGTCAGCGCTGCAAGCCGCTCGAAAATACGGCGTACCATCGCGCACCCTCTACGATAAAGTTAAAAAATTGGGTATTACGACCAGTCGACCCTTCAAAAGAGGTTCTAACGGTAGCTCGGCGTGTTTCCCGTATGGTATAAGCGGAACAAGCTCGCCTTACGACAATGACGAGCATAGCATGAACAATAATTCGGCCCTGTTGGAAGCTAGCAGTTTCCTGCAACACGCATTGGATGGTCGCGGTGGTGATGAAAGGGAGGCCTTGGCCGCGATGGCTGCTGCTGCAGCGGCGCACGCCGCTGCCACGGGTCACTCGACGAGTCCTACGAGTCATGGCATGCCGAGATCGCCGAGTCCAAACCCTAGCTTGATTAAATACATGCGCCAGAACAGCTTAACTCCGTCTCCGGCACCTGGAAGCGAACATCATCATAGCGAGACGAATGGTAGTTCGGAACGGGATCGGGAAGACGAAGACGATCACGTGGAAGACTTATCGATAAGTCGGAAGCAGGAGTCCCGCGTGATTATGCCCCCCATGAATCAAGTGTCCACGATCATCAAGAAAGAGGATCTCATGAAGGATGCTTTCAAGGATGACATGAGACGTGAGGTAAGCGTAGATGACGCTGAATAGATCGCTGTTAGAGCGTGCGAGAGTAAGTAAGAACGAAAAAATGTGGTGCGAGTATGTTTTCCGGTCTTAGTAGGTATGGGAAATTTGAAAAATAAAAAAAAAGACTGCTGACGTATAGTTTTAAAATAAAAACCAGTGTTAAGTTTTTTTTTTCAATTTTTTTTTCATAATATTATTATTATATATATATCTATATATTTTATTCTATATATTTGCCAGATTCTGACGATTTCTCTTTCTATGATGGCTATTGATGATGACTGATCAGTGCAATATGTTGTATTATTTCTGTGGTCGCCCCCACCCGTACTCACTCGTAGCTCGTAAGGACTTATAAGGTAAAAATTTGAAATCCATTGAATGATTTGATGTACGATTAGAAAGATCCTTTCTTCTTTTTTTTCTAATTTTAAGTAATGTAAACAATCTATTACTACTACTACTGCTACTGTTTACTATAATAATTATTATATACACAAATAAACAATTCAAAATGGAAAATATAGTGCCTGTCTATTAATAAACTAAGAGTAAATGTTGTAAAATGTAGTAGGTAGCGCAGGGACCAGCCAGACCGTTTGCTACAAGTTCCTTTACTACGGAATAATGTAACCGATAAGACTGATAGATTGTATATGTATAAATTTATAAATAAATAAATAAATGTTCACCGTACAATGAGACTGATTGTATAGCAAACGAAAGCAAAAAAAAAAAAAGAAATGGGGCCCGACCGTGGAAACCTGCGGTACCCCTACGATTCGGGTCCCCTTTCGTAACGTCACCGGTGTTTTGTTGGTCTAAAGAGACGTAGTGTAGAGTGGAGTATCTTTAAAGAAAGATGTAAATAGTTTTGTTAATTATTATTATTATTATTAATTATTTTTTAAAATATAAAAAAAGATGAAAATATGCTGAGGGGCATTAAGCCTTGATGTTATATGCAGTGTATTTCATGAATATAACCTAAAATGACGTTATAAAACAAAATTTCTCTTGTTTTCTTCCATTTTGTTTAAATATATGCCACCTGTCAAATTTAGAAACGTCAAAAATTGGCAGTTCCTATGGAACTAAAAAAATTCTTCATCCCAGTAAATATTTTTTAAATTTCGCGGTAAATCATATTCGTATGCATTGCTCTAAGAACTTGGCGAATATGTTTACTATTCTCGAGATTACATTACGTTTGACTTCATTGATTCATTAGAATCATTAGTAAGGTTCGACAAACGAGTGCAACGTCAGAGGCGTATCGCGCAAAAGTAGGTATGTGAGATACAGTATTGTTAAAAAATAATATATTCTTACCTTTTATTGACGTCTTGATGTCCACTGCGACAAAATACTACTACCCCAAGACATCAATAAAAGGTAAGAATATATTATTTTTTAATAATACTGTATCTCACGTAGCTACTTTTGCGCGAGACGCCTCTGACGTTGCGCTCGTTTATCGAACCTTATTCATTAAGGTTAATATCAAACTTAATATATAGACGGTGATTATTTTGAAAGTTTCCCAGGTTGGTAACAAAAACGTCCCTAGATCAGTAACATTCTGTGCTTGTGAATTTACAACACTTAATTTATTTTGTCGGATAAGAGACTCTTATTTGTTGTGTCTATTTTCTGCATTGAATAAACATAACTAATAAAATAGAAATGTAGGTTCGCCAATTGCAAAGTATTTCTACATTAAATTTGGTATTGCCAACCTCAGACACTTCTAAACAGACCGGGCACTTTTTAAATTTCGCGGATGATGGCGTATATGTCAATAAATGACATATACGTCAATTTCTTAACGTAATACCGACAAATATATCCTTTATTGCCGGAACTACCAACTCAAATTATCCGTGAAATTTAAAAAGTGTCTGTTCTACTTCTAAATGATCACTGTGTATTTATATACAATAAATAACACTCAATTCAGAACAAAATTAGTGAGGTAAAGCTTGTTTACATTGTTTATGCTTCTATGAAGATGTAGAAGTTGGTAATTATGATTTTCATGCCCATACTGTTTTTACTAACAGAACATTGATAAACGTGATTGTAAATAGACACATGTAAAATGCTTTATTAGATTATTGCAGTGATATTTTCAATTTAATCAATTTCTTGATAAATGTGAAGCTAGCTTAACAATTGATACAACTGAAGGATTTCTTACAAAAACAGCCATAGTCACAATTTTATAATTTTGCTAAATTAGAAGCCAATGTTCAGGATGATTATTTTTGTGGAAATGCCTATTGTTCCAAGTGCTATAGCTTTGAACTAAGGTTATTTACGTAGAAACCAATAGGCTTGTTTCAACACCCACCGCTCAATTTACCGTCCAGTACATGCGCAATACAAAAAAAGCTGGTTAGCATATTGCGCAGGTACTGGACGGTAAATTTACGGTTTTCTGAGGATGTTGGAACACAGCCAATATAAAAGCAGTATAAAACTGAAAATTGTCATTTCTGGACTTTGGTTATTTTTGTAAAGAACTCTTCAATTGATAATATTTGGAGTGATGGTTTATTGCAGGGGTGGGTCTTCGTGCACTATCGTACTTTTCTACAATAGTATTTTATATTAGAAATCGTCACCTTGATTGAATTAAATATTGCGAATATAGCAATAGAATCGAGTCAGCAGATTGTAGATTTTTTTCCTACCACCTAATCTACGTTCATTTATCTGTGATTGGGCGGCTTGCCCTTTAAGCTTTCTTGTGCAAAGGTATCAATTTCTAAGCAGCATATCGACTATCGCTGCACAGTTTTACAGATGATGTAGAAATCAAGCGATAAATAGAAGTCTATTGTGCATTGAGTCCCATTCCAGGTTTATTTTTAGAAATAACAAGAATATGATGCAAGACGACTCTGTGAGAATGATTCATATAAAGGAAAATAATGGTCTTAATCTCACAAATTATTAAAGAGTTTTTGTGAGATTAAAACCAATCTTACCACTTTTTCTTGAAAAAAAAAAAATGTCAAGCTAATATAATAAAGAAAACTATGACATATTTATCAAATACACTGTATGAGCATTGAAATGTGAATTAATAGAATTAAAAATTAAAAGATAAAAAAAATCACAGAGGGAGATTTGAATGACGTAATATACAAAGTGTTTTACTATTGTGAAATATTTAATTTGAATTTTAGAGAACAAAGAACGTCATTCTTTTAACATAACCTAAAAGCGTAACCCTCTTTAATGATTGCTATTATTATTATTATTATTGTATATTTAATGTGATTAAAGCGATTTGTAAATTGAAAATTATCAAAAAAAAATGAATGAATGATACGGCTTTTTATTTGTTCGTTTAAAGTTAAAAAAACGGTTTCGGGTAATTTTTTGTTTTTTCTTTGTTTAATTTTAGGCGGGAATTTTCGAAAAACAAAGAGATTTCGAAAAATCCGCCACCAGTTAGCTTGTAAGGTTATTGTATTTTGTAAGATAATAGGGCGATAAAATGAGTATTGTTAATGTTTATTGGATTCTTCTTGCGTATAATAATAACGATAACATATTAGATTATTGTACAACCTAATTGCATTTGATATGTGCATAAAAAATACGTTTTTTATAGTTTGTACTTTTGGAGTGTATTTGTCAATTTTCGCACATTTGTTGATTATGATAATATAATATGATGATTTATGTAATCGATGATATAGCGCACCTCAGAGGTAAATTTTAAGAAAATAAATAAATAAACGTGTGGTATTTGCACAATATCGTTGAGAATTTATTAACATTAAAAAAAAATTGAAATAGGTAGATGCATTTTAATGGAAATATTACAGGTAGATTTTTTTTCCTTTTTATTATTTTTTTTTAAATTTCGTTTCGACTTTTGTACAATAATAAATAATGTAATATGATTTCCATAGCTGTGATTTTTCTAGACTGAACATTACGTACACTTAACCTTTTTCGTCACATTGATAATAAATATAACCGAACGAGATAATAAAAATAATGTAATAATATAATACCTATTACAATATAATATAATATATATATATGGAAGAAAAAAAAAGCGTTTCATAGACTGATCAAGTCTAGTCACTGTGAAGATTTTCATTGCAGCTCATTGTATTACAGTATATGCCTTTTTAATTGTAATAATAAATGTAATGTTGTATATTGAAGAAAGTGCAATGCCCTATATAAAAAAAAACACCTGTTATATTATTATATAATTACTACTATTACTGCATACTACTACTATGCTATTATTACTATTATTATTATAATTATTATTATTACATTTGTATTTAGAAGACTGATTATGAATGGTAATATAATTGTTCATTTTATATTGTTATAATTTTCTTCTGTCGTTCTCTTCTTTCAATTTTTTTTGTAACGCAAAAATATTTCGTATAGGTGGACCAATTTTACCAAAAAAAAAAAAAGAAAAAAAGAATTTTATAGCAATCTATGTGGTTTTTCACTATGTGCCTTTTCAAGCGTAATATGTCTATCACGATAATTCAAGATTATACATTGTGTTTTTATGTAATCCATGCACTAAAGAAAATAAAGAAATATACAGCTGAACGCGATCGATTTAGCCGATCATGTGTCTATGATATTGAGCGGGGTATTACACTGATCAATTAATCGGTCAAGAAATTGCTCAATAAATTGATCGATTATACCATTAGAATATAGGAATACCAACATTATTTCATTATACAGTCAAGTTCGGCTATAAGGAGGGACCAAGGGACCATAAAAATTGCTCGTTATATACGATCGCTCGCTACAAAAGATTTTTTCATTTCCGTGTATATATTATACGTTAAATTGCGTGCTTTTAAGAATATATAATTAAAATCTAAGTACACATGCCAACTGAAAAGTTTATTCTGTAAAAACAAAAAGATATTAATACATATGTACATGAAAATTAAACTTTGGATCTTACGCAAGATAATCAGTTATTTTTTTCTGTGTGCTTCAGGCACACAGTTAGTTAATTAAAACTCCTTCCAATTTATCTGCGGCATTCAAAAACTGTTCTTCTTCAGGGAGAACAAACTGCACATACGATATTATGGTGTTTAAAACATCCATAGCTTCTTGTGTCGTAGGGATTTCTGTTTCCTCGTCCCCGTCTTCTGCAGTTGCGATATTTTCTTCGTCAATGTCCTCATCTGGTTGACTAATGATGGATTGGATAATTTGAATATCGTCAGGAACTTCGAATACTTCAAGGTTTTCATCTATCCTGTCGTATTCTCGTAGATCAATATGATCGAATTCCGAAATGTTGTTGCTTTGTGCCCATTTGGACAGATCATCGGCGTCCTATTCTTCATCCTTATGTATCAAGAGCCATTGGGCGACAGGAATTATGTTGTCTTCTGCGAAATCAGCATCTACATTAAGGCCAGCATGTCGAAAACAGTTGGAAATAGTTTTTGAGGAAACATTTCTCCAAGCTGTATTTAACATTGCAATCGCATCCAACAATGAAACTTTAAATTCAGTGTTGTTGTCGTGTGCGTTGATCAATTTAAATAACAGCTGTCTTCGATAATGTGTTTTTAAACATTTAATCACCCCTAAAATTACGTTGAATACAATCAAAATGCTGCTTAAAATTATTATTCCATACCTTGATCCGTTGGTTGCAACGTCGCCGTCGTATTGGGAGGAAGAAAAATCACCTCAATCCACTGCAAATTCATGATCGTGGGATGTGTTGGACAATTATCAATCAACAATAAAATGTTTCTTTTCTTTCTAGCTAGTTCCACATCCCAGTTTTGTATTAATTTAGTGAAGATATCACCTGTCATCCAGGCCTTTTTGTTCGCTTCATAAATCAGTGGCAAGTTCCCCTTGTTTTTGAAGCACCTTGGTGATTTGGATTTGTCTATTACAAGGGGCCTCTCTTTTCTGGAACCATCCATGTTCGCGCAGATCCAAGCAGTGATCCTAGCTTTTGAGAGCTTACCCCCAGAACATTTCTCCCCTTTAAAGTGTAGGGTTCTGTCGGGCGTCATTTTATAAAAAATTCCTGTTTCGTCTCCGTTAAAAATATCTTTATCAACATATCGCCGTCGCAAACCTGAAATTTCGAAAACAATAACTAATCAGAAGTACAGATATTAGACACCTACTTGGCCAAGTGGTTGTTAAGCATTCTTCTGTTATTTGTGGTGATACTACAGCAGACTCTTCGTGAATTTTACCGCTGCCTGTCGTGCCTCCTTTTGATGCGGTCAATCCATGATTTCGTGCAAGAAAAGCCTCCTCTGAGGCTTCTTCATTTGCCGATAATTGTGCAAAATGGCTTGCTTTTTGCTGCAAAACTGACCCGGAAATTGGTACATTTTCACTCGTTTTTAATGTAAACCACTTCAGCAAAGCCTGATCCACATCTCTTCTTTCGGGTTGACGAAGTTTTTTTGTTGTCGGATTTGTACACGTCTGCGCTTCCAACAGTTTTTCTCGTTTTGTCCAAATGCTAGATACTGTTAAAGTACTTAAGCCATACTCACCGCATATTTGGCTATTTGAACATCCACTTTGTAACTTTCGTATTATTTCTACTTTAACCGATAACGTAATTGATCTTCGTATATTTTTCGTTGAATTCGACACTTTTTCCGCCATCAAAACTCCACAAATAATGCCGTTTTAACTCCGGGGTAATCCCTGACTTAGGCGCGTGTTACGAATTGTGCGGAGGTTATGTGCGATGTGCAAGTGCACGGCGCACGCATCCTCGTCGCTTCGTCGCCGCCTCGTTATTGCCGGACCGAAAAGTTGCCCGGGTCCCAAAATTACCCTTGTTATATGCGAGCCCTCGTTATATCAGACCTCATTATAACAGTGTTGTTTAATTTCTAAGCAAAATAAAATTCACAGCGTATGTAGTGGACACGTTTATTGTTTTATTACAAGATGCTTCTTATAAGTTAACACTTATTATTACGACAACTTAACAACTTATGTCTAACTGTTTTTCATTCAAATACTACGCTACCAACTATAACATAATATATTCCTGATTGCTAATACCACAACAAACAGAACATGTGTTTATGTGGGATTCCGACGGGTACTTTTTAATTTGCTCGTTACAAGCAAGCGCTCGTTATATCCCCAGCTCGTTATATACGAACTTCACTGTATATAAAATCTTTTTGACGTTTGGGATTATATTATTTGATTTTGGTCATTGGTGTTGGATGTACTTCGCAAATATTTGTAAATGTTGTAAATTGAGAATATGAATACAAATAGTAGTAACATCAGATTGTTTCTCCGGTAGCCAGGAATCTTAAATTTTGATATTTTTAATGATAAATTCAATAACTTACTGATCACATCTTCACCTATTCTAAGGGTGCGTTTATAGTGGAGCTGCGATACTCGATAAAAGCAGTGAGTTAGCTAAATTGGCCAATTATCGCCCGTTTTGCTAACTCGCTGCTCTTATCGAGTATCGCAGCTCACTATAAACGTACCCTAAGATAAATCTTAAACTGACCAGGATGCGTGACAACAAACTTATTGTGAACCTATTTTAAATTGCCTTTTATACGGTCAAGCCATCGTAAAGCGTAAGTAATTTTTTAGCTTAACGGGTCTATAAGGCGCCATTTAAGAATTTCACAAAGAAACAATTTCATATTTATGTATATATACCGTAAGAGCGAGCGTACTACGATCACCCGGTTTTACACGAACTCAACGCATCTAAACGTGTACTGCGTTGAATGTAATTTGTTTGTTAAAATTGCGTAAACGCAAATTCATTTGTGCACCTTGCTCACGTTATAAACGGCATATTCGTCCACGTGTAAGACGCGACTTCGCTCTCGCATTTCCGAAAACACCTTGCTCACCTTCTACGTTCACGTACACGTGTAAGATACGATTTCGCTCTCGCATTTCCGAAAAATGCCGATTATGCCGGCTCTTACGGTAAATGCAACAGTACACACGGAAACGTTACTTTGTCAAGGTCAAATATTATAAGTTGGTACTACAACGAAATCCACAAAATCACTAGAAAGTCACTAACAAATTGATAAAAATTAGAACTGGTTCTAAATTCATCAATTCCTTCAATTTGAATCTATCAATTTATTGATCATTTAAATATATTACACGAAGGTCTCCAAATTAATCAATTTACTGTGTAAAACCGCTCTTAACAAAATGAAGACGAACTTCATCTAATTACTATTTACACTTAGATCATTAAACAAACGGAAAGCAAATAAATTAATTTCATTATACCATGTTGACAAACTATGGAATAAAATTTATAATTATTGCATATAATTTTTCTAAAAACATCGCTGATATATGTCAATTTTTATTTTTAAAATGCAGTTTATTTTCGTACCAGAAGATGGCGTTTTAAAACTGAAAAATTGACATAATACATTTTTTTCATAACTACAAATGCGGAAACAAAAACACATTGTATAATCAATATATTTTGTTACATTCCATTAGTTGTACACGACGCAGTGTTTGACGTATCCATTCACCCAAAAGACACGAAAAAAGTTTGTTAGTTCACTCTAAATCAACACCGGGATTGTTAAATGTTCACGTTGGAGTGTCTTCTCCTTTCAAAATATTCAAATGTTAACACTAATTGAGTAGCAAATTCCTTCATATATTCATTTACGTTAGAGACAATAGATGAAATATGCAAATCCTATGATTTCTAATTGAATATTATACATAGCAACATTTAAGTACGTTGTGTTTCAAACAAAATGCCATTTTATTTAAGACTGATTATAATTTGTTATCCAAAGTAATTAGGGTCAAGTATATTGTGTATAAATAAATAAACTAAATAGATGGAGCATGAAAAAAACAATATTAAACTAACGTTTATAGTTTGTATACCAATATTAACGATTAATAATAAAATGCAGATCTCTTATTATACATAAAAATAACTTACCTAATCGCAAAAAAGGAACAAGCAATTCGCTTTTGTTTTACTTATCTACCTCAAACTTAAAGAGAAAAGAAACAAATAGACATAGAAATAATAATTATTTACAATATTATAAAGATGAATATTCCTCTAAATAATGTACATATATATTTCAGATTTTTATATATTAATATTATATATATACATAATCATATATCAATAATAATACAAAATACAAGTGCTCATATTTTATTTTTTATTTTTGAATGGCGGTATGTACTGTTGAATTGTAAGTTCATATTTTTTACTATAATTTAATTAAACATTATTATTTTATAAAATGTTACTGTTAAGAGAATAGTTGTATATTGCACTGCACCTATATGTAATGCATTATTTTAAGTAAATATAAAATATATATTCTAAACTCGTTTGCCTTTTATTATTATTATTATTATATTATTATCCAAAGTGATATTAGTATAAATAGAGAGCTTTATAGATTGGTCAATGTATATGGCGTAATTGGACACACATTTTAATTAAAGCGTAAAAGATGGCGCAATCGTTAGTTTTACAATTTCTTACCGCATAATTCCGAGTTCACCTGCATAGGGGACGCCTTCGGTATCGGCGTTGTTCTGTGTGCTCCGATTTTAAAAGTGGATCCTATGGTTTAGGAATAAACGTAGTCACAGAATAGTTGATCTTACGTCCAGATTGAAACGTATTCCCTATCGAATTCACACATAATAATGCAGAAATCTAGAAATGCACACATCTAATCCCGCAGAATTCTAGAAATACTACGCTAGCGTTCCTCTCAACAGTGTCTCGTCTTCGAACTACAGCGTTTATATCACCAAAAAGGCGTGTCTAAATAATAGCACGGGATTGGCTCTCTATAAAGCTGCTTCATCATGGTATTAGGTTTGTTCGTTTGTGAATTAGTGCAATACGGAGTAGCTCGAATTTCTAAATTGTACGTTCGTTTGTATATGTTGGGCAGCTTCCGACAGTTTTGAACTGCACAAACTTATACCACTTCAGGAGGTGGAGTAAGTTTGTGCAGTTCAGTGCAGCTGTCATTCCATTATTTGCCTAACTCAACTTTATTTAATATTCATACAAAATGACATCAGTTGTAATCAATGAAAATGAAATACAACAACGAATAAATAATAAGGATTTTTTAAGGATTTTTCAATGCTATCGTGATTGCTAATTGCCACCATTCTTAATCTTTTAGGTTATGTATACTATCTAAATACCAATTTGTTCTGTTCGTTTGTACCCATTTAGAGTAGTTCTGAGCAATCAAAACGATCACGTGATCATAATCCTATCGCACTCTAGAACCAACGCGAGCAAGTCAAACGAACAAACCTATTCTAGTTCTCCCCGCCTTTATTTAAACCCTAGAATAACCACACCAAGGCAACTCTAGCCATGGACGCGGACCCTTAATATTATAGGTTTGTTTCTGCAGCGATTTAAAATCATTTGAAATTGTCAGGGGTATGCGCATTACAAAAATAGTGTTCGTATGGGTAAAACACCAAACTCTAACTACTTCGTGCAGATCTCCAAATTAATTTCTAACCGTTTCCTGATACTTGCTCCAAATTAATTTCTAACCGTTTGCTGATACTTGCTCCAGCTTGAAGTTTATCGTCCAGTGCAGTCCAGTGATCCATCAGACGCATGCGCATTGTTATATTGTGAAGTGACAAGTTGTATTATATGTTTTCTTGTATAATATGTTCACACTTCACGCATGTCTGTGGTTTTGTTAGGAATTAACAGTTCCTTCAAGGTTGTAATTCTGCCTAAATATTTCGCGTTTATTTCTGTTTTCGGTTACCTCTCGGAATATTTGAATGTAAGATAAATCTATTGCTTTCATCTGCATATTTGAGTGTATTTTCTCTTTTAAATCCATTAAATACGCTTGTAATTTATACATCGCCTGATAAATGTATAGAAATCGTTCGTGCAGTTAAATTGTTAAATCTGTTTCAAATCAGTTTTAGTTCGCGCATGCGTAGATTAATCCAAATTAACCTCTGCCAAACTAACACAAATCGGCTGCAGAAACTAACCTTATAAAAATATGCTGCAAAAAAATAATTTGCTTAACATCAATTGAACTGAAATATACAATAAAAAATACAATGTTTACATAAACAATACGGGAAATTAATTCCGTGCATTTTAAGAAAAATAAATAAACATTCAATACATTTTAACACTCCTACGTGTACATACCGCGCCATCTATCCCTGAGTTTCAGCATTTCTATGAGTAAACAATATATTATTACAGAAAACTGTTTTATAAGTTATGTAACTTCTTAATTTTTTTTGTTAAAATAAATCTATATTAAAAAAAAAACGTTAATTTTCCTATAGTTACTTTAAAGGTGTTAACAGCATATTTAAAATATGATTTTTTATTATCTGATTGTTGTACTTCTTCGATTTTCCATTTCGAAAGAGAGATGATAGATGACGCATACGTCTCGATGACGTCAAATCATCAGATCTCGAAGTCGAATCTGATTCGCTAATAGTTAGTGTGGTGATTTTAAGGAATGTTTTGATTATTGTTCCAAGTTAAATCAGGTGTTGCTATAGAAATGAGCGATTTTAGTCCCCATTTCTCCGACGGGGATGAATTTAATATAAATGGGCTGAACAGCATTGACGGTAAGCACTGCCAGTTGTTTTCTAGTTAGATTATCCTTATTTTTTTTTTATAAGCAGTCGCGCTTACGTTGCTTCACACTTTTGCTTGCAGACCTTCTATCGACATGCGAGAAGGACCTGATGCAGGGCGATTTGTTCGCGGACGAAAGCTTCTTCTCACAATTAGATAGTCAAATGCCCCTGAATGACTTGTCATTCGATTTCATGGATATGAAGAACAGTACGCTGCTCGATCCACAAACCCTATCACCCCCTATCGAACCTAGTTTGTATACTCCTGTACAGATGACACAACAGGAATATCAGCCAGCTAGTAGTCAGTTGTTTAGTCCTAGTAATGTTTCATCTCCTATCGTAACTGTTCAAAAAGTACCTACGATGAATCTTCAACAAAAACCTCATGTTAAACAAGCGAAGCCATCAAATAACCTTCCTATACAACAAGTTATAATATCTTCGCAGAATATAACTCCTAGTTCTCCACAACTGATCTATCCAAATGTACAACATATACAACCAAGTCAACAAATTATCGTACAACCATCCAATAAGACATCGCAAAAGAATCAACATGTTTTGGTGCAAAATATCAGTCAAATTCCGCAAGATCAATTGCAATTGTTATTGCAAACGAAAGTTTTAAAATCCGAACAGCCAATTAATCAACAGACAACTTTAATGTATACCACGGCTCCTCTAACAACAGTTTCTGCGAATACCCTAAGCAATTCACAATCTTCTTTGCATACGCTGGTTAATGGGGGGCAGATATTAGCTGCAGGAATCCCAGTCGTTATTGATTCCGAGAGTAAAGTAGCGATAAATAGGTTTTCATCTTCGCAACCAACAAAAGAACCGAAAGTGAAGGAAGTTAAAAGAAGTGCCCATAATGCTATCGAACGTAAATATAGGACGAGTATTAATGATAAGATTGTGGAATTGAAAAATATGATCGTTGGAGTTGAAGCAAAGGTAAACAATTTTTTTTTTTTATTAATGTATCAATACAGTCTTTTGGTGATAAGGTTTTTGCTATTGAACAGAGGTATGGTCCTAAGATAACATTATGGGGAATTCCCATGCAAAATATAATGTCAAATTAGCAATTGTCTTTGTAAAATATACAGGGTGATTCTAAACATATGCGACAAACTTTAATGACTGATTCCTTGGATTATTTTGATCATAAAAGTTTATACGAACATATGTTCAAAACGGCTTAGTTATCAAAACAAAGGGTATTTTACAATAAATTAAGAGTTTGTACATAATAATACAACCGTAGGTAATAAACAAAATAAATGCAGGCTTCAATCCTCCATTGCATTGATCAATGAGCGTGTCAATAAAAATAAATGAAAATATCTGGACATTTATTATAGCGTTTGGAAAAAAAATGAAGATGCACGGAAAGAAGAAAAAGTTGAATTTTTCACTACCCTTCAAAAAGAAATAAACTGTGCAAAAGGAGATATAATGATTATGGGAAATATGAATGGAAGAACGGAGAAAGAATAATAGAAATGTGTACAGAAAATAGTGAACACAAAATTTAAACATAAAGATCTATATGAATATAAACAAGTGATGAACAGCAGAAACGAAAAATCAATAATACATTACTTCTTAGCATGTAAAGAACAACTTAAACAAGGAAAAGATGTCAAAATTACTAGAGGAGCGGAAATTGGAATAGTGACCATTACCTACTAAAGATGAAACAAAAAACAAAAACAAGACAAACGAAGAAAACAAAGAAAAAAAAAGCTATAAACTAAAAGAATGTGACATCAGAAAGAAATACCGTAAATTAATAAGCGACAAATTAGAAGAAAACAATAAAGAACGAGAATTAGAGACTAAATGACTAAGATTCAAGAAAACGACCCTGATCGCAAAAAAAGAAAGTTGTAGCTGTAACACGGTAAAAGCAACCAATTTTAATATGGAAAGAACTGATTGGTGGACTTCAAACCTACAAACAATAATAAAGAAGACAGAAGAATTATGAAGAAAGTGTTTGAGTACTAGGAAACAAGATGACTATGAATAATATAAACAGAAGAGAACAGAAGTAACAATAACGGTTAAAGAAGCAAAAAAAATCATGAAAAAAATGTGGGGGAAGAATGAATACGAAAATATTCTACGGAAATTTAAAAAACTAAGAATGAAGAAAGAATTTACAATGCAGAACATAAAGGTCAAAGATGGAAAAATAATAACGGAAGAAGAAGATAAAATAATTTAAATTTGGAAACAACACTTTGAAGAAATACACAAAATAACGGAAGAAGAAGATAAAATAATTTAAATTTGGAAACAACACTTTGAAGAAATACACAAAGCAGATGTTAAAACAGAAGAAGAGAACGATGAAAGAAGAGACACAAACATACAGGAAATAACGCAAATTACTGAGGAAGAAGTATTAGAAGCAGTAGAGAAATTAAAGTTAGGGAAAGGCCCAGGTGATTAAACTAAGATAATCTGGACATGTATGCCAAATAGCCAATGAAAAACTTACTAGAGGAATATATGAAACAAAAATTATTAGGAAGAACACCGAGAGGAAGGCATATGAGCACATGGAAGAAAGGAGCCGAGAAAAGAGGATAAAAATGGGTAGGAATAAAGGGACACAGAAACAACAGAAGCTTCGAGAGAAAAATGCTACAGAAGAAAGGAATGAACTCAATTCAAACCGCCGTACACCCTACGGTAGAATGGCCATAGGATTAAGAAAGAAAGAAGTAGAATATTGAAATGAGAAATAAAGAATGAATACATATGTTTATACGAACTTTTATGTTCAAAATAATCCAAGAAATCATCTCTTCAAGTTTGTCGCATGTATTTAGAATCGCCCCGTATTTAAGCCTATATTTTTAAATCGTTAAGTAAATATTATTTCTATGATTTAGTTAAACAAATCGGCAATATTACGGAAAACCATAGACTACATAAAATTCCTACAAAATTCCAACACTAGACTAAAACAAGAGAACATGGCCTTGAAAATGGCTGCTCGTAAGAACACCCTCAAAGATCTCTTGTCACCAACCACCATCGATGACATGCAAACGTCTGAATTCAGAAGCGACAACACTCCACCACCTTCGGATGTTTCCAACTTATCATCTCCACCGCATTCCCTCCCTTCGAGTCCGGAATACCAGACTCAAATCAAAGAAGAGTGCGATGAAGACATCTCGGGTAGAGGGGGAATGTTGGACCAAACTAAATTCGTTATGTGCATGTTTATGTTGGCTATGATCTCGTTTAATCCATTCGGACTTGCTTTAAACAAGTTTGGCGGTTCTGGAGAGCATAACGTGGATACTATACCTGGACGGACCATTTTGCAAGGTATTTAAGTAAATCTATATACATAACTTTAATACAATCTTATTTGTAATTGTCAAAATTTGAGGTGTCAAATTCTAAGAGGTTTGACATTTGACATTTATGTGTAAACAAACGAAATACAAGTCATGGCATCCTTGTGAACATAATTGGGTTACTGTAGGTAATTTATTGGATGAACCTATGAAAATTTATTTGAAGGATTGTACAGTGCGATCTTATGGCATAAATGAGTTTAACCCAAATATATGATGCAAAATGTATAGATAGTTAGCCTGATTTCAGTTGGGCCCTTTAAATTTACAATATAGAAGGTGTCACAAAACTTGAGCAAAGTATTCCATGGAATATTTGTAATTTTTAAATAGATATCCATTTCGAAGAAGATATGCATTCAAGCTTTGTAATAATTGAGAAATTATGTGATCTTGATTTTACCTTTTTATAAAATAATGTATTACAAACCATTTTTCTAAAAATGGCTTTTGTTTGGGGTGTAATAATAATAATTATCAAGACGAATTATCGAGAAAATCGATTGTTTTAGCTGAAGAATATTCTGGAGCTTACGATTTCTCAACGTTACTACTTTGGACCGTGAATTTCTTAGTTATGGGATTCTGCATGGTTAAAATGTTCGTTTACGGCGATCCGATTCTACCCACAAAATCTAAGGAGTCCCAGAACTTTTGGAGACATCGCAGGCAAGCTGACATAAACTTGTCAAAGGTAAAAAGAAGCCTTCGTAGATGTTGACGAGATATCAACAGCTTCTAGTTATTGGACCCATCATCCTCATGTTTTTTTAATTATCATTTAGGGTGACATTAATGGCGCTAGACTTGAGCTAAGACGTTGCCTCCAAACATTTGGCATAGCATTTCCTACGAGTCGTTTTGAAATATTTGTCGCGTTCGTTTGGCAAGCAATTCGGCAATGTCTTCACCGGCTATGGATTGGAAAATGGCTCTCGAGGCATGCTGGAGGTTTTATGGCCGATGGGTAAGTTTAATTTGTGTATATTGTGGGATACAGGTTGAATACGGAATATTCATTCTTCAGGATTGTCCGTTACGAAGCATTAACATCTTGTCGTGAACTAGCATTGGTCTATCACGGCCTTCATCAGCTGCACTTGATTGATAGCACAGAAGATGGCGGGCATATCGTAGGGATGATCTTAGGTTTGACTTCTGTTAATCTAGCCGAAGCTGCTGGTAATAAAATGCCTCCCAATCAACTTACGGACATCTACGTCACTACAGCGTTGAGAATAAAGCAAAGCTGTTTCCAATTTATGCAAGGCATACAAAGGTATTTTCGCAAAGAAAATACACTACTGCTCATAAGTATTTGGACAATCTTGGATTTTAAATTTTTGTATACAAAGAATGTATTTAGGAAATACTTTCCAGCATTATTGAATAATATCCTAATATTCAATAAGATTCACTTAAATTCATTAAATGAATCGTGAAGCTACAATAAAGTCATTTGAAGTAATATTTTTAAATTTACTGGCAGTTATCGTTCCATGTTATCAGCGACAACATCTCTTAACCAATAGTGTTTATAATTTCGTTTAAAATTTTTAAACATGCCGAAAAGGAAAGAAATTAATGTTGAAATGCGTGCTGTGTACAACATAATTTAGGTATAACATCAAAAAATACAGTGAAAGTGGCAGTTTTCTAAATAAAGTACGAAGTGGTAGATTAAGGGCGACATCATTTCAAGATATTGCACTCGTGGTGTTCAGTAAGAGAAATAGAAGAAAAACAGCTCCAGAAATCGCCGCAGAAATCAATACTGTACTTCCGAAGTCGATTAGCCTGTCCATGGTTAAATGCCTTCACGGACGAATTGCGATGCGAAAGCCAAATTAATAAGAAAAAGAGGTTACAATGGGCACGTGAACATCGAAATTGGACAGTAGATGATTGGAGCAAGGTATTGTAGGCCGACGAATCCAAATCCGAGATTTTCGGTTCTCAAAGAGAAGTGTTGTAAGAAGATCTGTAGGTGAACGTGCACTAGAGCAATGCACAGTCTCTACCGGCGGTGGTTCGGTAATGATTTGGGGTTGTTTTGCTGGTACATCCGCAGGTGATCTCGTCAAAATTCAAGGCATAATGAGAAAAGAGCAATACAAATGCATCGTAGAGGAAAATGCAATACCCTCTGGTGTCATAATTTTGTTTTCCAACAAGACAATGACCCAAAACGCTTCAAAATTATGCAAGCAATATTTAGAACAGTTGGAAGAGGAAGGGACACTAACAATCATGAAATGGCCACCCCAAAGCCGGGACTTGAATCCCATCTACTTATTAGGGGAAGAAATCAATCAGGAAGTAAGAAAAACTGCTTCAACTTCAGCAGATGACGTGCGAAACAAACTACAGGCGGAATGGTCTCGAATAGCTCCGGAAACATTGTTAAAATTAATTGCAGGAATGCCCCGATTATGCCGCGCAATCATTAGAAGAAAAAAAAGGGGTCACATAGACGAATCTAAAATTTAGGTCAAATAAATAATTTTAATTGTTAAAGTTAAATACCAAATACATATTTTAATATTTCCATTTAAATGTTTAATAATTTATCGTGAAATTTGAGGTGCACAAATACTTATGAGCGGTTGTGTATATTGAATCTGAGCCACTTTTTATTTAATTTTTTTGTTAAAGATTTTACATGGGATTAGCAAAACAGGCTTCTATGAATTCATGTGATCCAGTTCCATCAAGACTTCAGTGGTTGTTCACACCTTACGGTTATAAATATTTTATGACGCAGAAGTTCAGTTACGAATGCAAAAATGATGGTTTATCCTTCACTGTTCTTGGAAATAAAGCGGATCCCTTAGCTTACGTTATGAAGGTTAGTAATCAAAAAGCTATTGAAAATAACACATGAAAAATTGGTATGTAGTAAAGTGGTGCTAGATATGTTCTTTACGGCACTCCAGATTCAAAGAACAATTTGATATATTTTTGTGTTGCGCCTTTTCAGGATTATCGCGAACATTTGTTAGAAAAAGCTTTGCATACGATTGTAGCCCCTGGTTCGAAGATACTTGAAGACGATTCAGTGAAGAAAGCCCACATCACCGATAGCTTGAGTTACATAAAGCTCCTATTCGATAATGTCGCTAAAGACGTCTCTAGCATATTTGGATCTGAAGTTTTGCATAGTATGTATTTCTTTCTCATTTTGTAATCGATATTTGTAAAGAATTTATTCACATTTCAGAATATGAAGATGAAGTCGCTTATTGGTGGACGAATGTAGTAGCGGTTGCAGCTTATTGGATTCTAGCAGAGGAAAATAACGCCGAAGAATTATATTCTAAAGTTGAACATATACCCGAAGCATTATCGAACATTAACGATCCACTCCCGAAGGCTGTGCTAGCCGCCTTTCGCGCGCAAAAATTGTATTTCAGTAAGGAGAGGAAGCCTATGCATAGGAACAGTGTTTTCCATCAGTGTAACGTTGCTTCACAGTTGATCGAAGAAAGCCTAAATTACGTGCAGTGCAAGGCGCAAAGCAGCAAATCATTGGTAATTTTTACATCTCAAAATCTACTCAAAAATAAGCATAAGTGAACAGAAAATAGTGTAGCAGCTTCTTTTTTTGGGTGAAAGTATGCAGCTGTTGTTGATTATAGTGCATTGCAGTTGCATTGCAATGAGTTTGTAAGTTGCAGTGTTTCTTCAGTGCATTCTAACTGACATATAAAATCGACAAAATGATGGGATGAAAGGTAAGATTGTTAAATTGAATTTCGGGCATTTTTTAAGCCAAACTGGAGAAATATTGTGTATAAACAGCTCGGTGGATAAGTGATAAAAGGGTCAAGTAGGAGATTTTTCATTCGCATCTTGGGAAACAGTTAGTGTGTGCGCTTTACTTTTTACGGCGAGGGGATGCTAGTAACAAAGTAGTGGAGCACTTTACACGCACCATTTACACTCTAAAAGGCTCCTGAGATTATGACAAGCTTTAAGCTTATATATCTCTAAGCGTAAAAGAATGTTTCCCAAAATTAAGGGTACGGCGTAGCCAATGAAAGAGACACACAATTAGGGAATTGAGTTGGAATAGCATCTTTTTGAAGCCTAGGATTTTTTAAACTCACAGTTATAGTTTCACTGGTCCTTGAATCTGTAGCCGTTGAATAATAAATAATATCTTCTTTTACAAAGTGTAACTTACAAACCCCAGTATACATTGTTGGAAAACAGCCGACGCCGCAGTACTATAAATAGACCGTCCGAGTCACGCTTTTATCGTCTCAGAAAAGGTTTTATCGCTTATACAACACTAGAAAAATATTACAGGTACCACCAACAAAGTACGGAAATAGCACCACGCAGTATTTTTTAAAATAAAACCAGTATAATTTGGATAAATCAATTCAAAACGCAAGAGATGGGCTGAACGTGTAAAGGTCAAGACGATAAATATGGCTGATCGTTTACCTAAACCATTATACGTTACAACTTGTTGACGTCAGAGCAGTTAAACCTTCTTATATATCGGAGGTAACGATATAAATTTGTTTGATGTTGTGAGCGCAGAAAAAATGACCAGCTGCGTGAAATTTTATAATCTGAAGTGTACACAAAACCAACCTTGTGGCAAGTGGCAATGTACTGGACCGGTTACATTTTTTGATAAAGCATTTTTTTCCTCAAAACTGACGTGCAGAGTTCTTTGGAAAAAGATTCCATAGTTTACTTGTTATGCAAACGCATAATTTTGTTTGTAAATAACAAAATTATTTAATTTCTTTTGTCAACATCTTTAATATTTGTAGCTTTATTCAATATCATTATTTCAAATGTTAAAATAAGATCTGTAGCAATTTGTTGCATTTTTTTTTTAAATAGCTGAGATTAATAGTGACAGCAAGGACTGTGAGGTGATATGGCAAACTGCACTACAAAAAATATTTAATTAATTCGGAACATATATTTCGAAAATTCACGAATTGCTATATTAACAATTAATAATAATCTTCATTTTCGAATACTTTTAGTTTGTTTAATTGCGTAAGGTAATTCAAAATAATGCGAAATTTTAGAGTCGACATTTTAATTTATAATTTTATTTGTTTATTTTTGATGACCCCTAAAATAGTTCAATATTGTCGACAGTATTTATTTTGAATTTTCTTGAATTTGGATTAAAACAAAAGCATACTATACTAAAATTAAACTCCAAAATTTGTTGAAGGATTTTCATGCTTAAACTAACATTCTCTACATCTAATTCCGAATTTATTTATGGTTTATTCGGCATTCATTCGATAAGAATGTTTAGTAATCGTTTCATACAGTGGAGACCATTTCAATAGCAAAGAATACATCTTGTCATCAAGAAATGTGCGAAGTATGACGTCAGTCACATCTGGGGAAATCTTTTTAACTTAAATTTAATACTTTGGCTAGTGTTACAACAAACAAACCGTGTATTCATACTTCAAATATCTAATTTTTTTGGTTGTGTGGAACGGTATTTGAATAAATATGGTAGAGAAATATTAACAAGTAGGTAGAGAGTACTTTAAAAGGAAAACGGAAAAGAGAATAAAAATCACCGGAGAAAAAATCTTACACAAAATGATTAAGAATGCATTCTAACACATGGGCTGAAAAGTCCCGGGCCTGACAAAGAAAACACGTTTTTTTTTTGTTCAAAATTAGCTTTATTCATCAACGTAATTTCCATCAAGAACAACGCAATCATTCCAGCGCCGCTCTAACATTTCAATACCACTTTTGTAAAACGATTTATCTTTTGCCTCAAAATGTGCTTCAGTTTCAGCGATAACCTCTTCATTCGAGCGAAATTTCTTACCGACGAGCATTTTTTTTAGGTCTGCGAACAGCCAGTAGTCGCTGGGAGCCAAATCTGGCGAATACTGTGAATGTGGGAGCAATTCGACGTTCAATTCATGTAGTTTTGCCATTGTTTTGATTGACTTGTGACACGGTGCGTTGTCTTGATGAAACAAAATTTTTTTCTTCGCCATATGCGGACGTTGCTTTGCAATTTCGGCCATCAGACGCTCCAGTAACGCTATATAATATTCACTGTTGATGGTATTTCCCTTCTCAAGATAGTCGATTAATATTACACCACGCACATCCCAAAATACCGAGGCCATAACCTTTCCAGCCGATTGTTGCGCTTTCGGGCGCTTTGGACGAGTTTCACCAGTTGCTGTCCACTCAGATGACGATCGTTTTAATTCCGGAGTGAAGTGATGGATCCATGTTTCATCCGTTGTCACATATCGACGCAAAAATTCCGGTTTGTTACGTTTAAACATGGCCAAACACTGCTCAGAAGCATCAACACGTTCTTGTTTTTGGTCAACAGTGAGCAAACGCGGCACCCATTTTGAACAGAGCTTTCTCATAGTCAAATGCTCATGCAATATAAAGCCAACACGTTCTCTTGATATCTTTAGGATGTCAGCTAACTCACGCAACTTCACTTTTCGATCATTCAAAACGATTTTGTGGATTTTTTGATGTTTTCTGGTGTTACCGCCTCATTTGGACGTCCACTGCGTTCTGCATCATCGGTGTCTCTACGACCACGTTTGAAGTCAGCAAACCAACGTTTTATTGTTGTTTCTGATGGAGCGGAGTCCCCATAACACTTTTCAAGCCATTGCTTCGCTTGAACGGTATTTTTTCCCATCAAGAAACAGTGTAAAATTAAAACACGAAATTGTTTTTGATCCATTGTTTTGGAAATAACAAAAGTAGCGTCACTCTTAGCACAATAACTCACAAACTAATAGAATATCATGAAATTTTAACAGCTGTCTTTTTAAGGTTAGTACTAACTGCAAAACAGGTGAATGCAATAAAACTAGCGCCATCTATGTGTTAGGCCCGGGACTTTTCAGCCCATGTGTTATTGTGCATTCTACAGTGAATGGAAAATGATGCTTTCCTTATCAATTTGTTTTGTTCGACTGTCTAATTATATGTTCCTTACATGCAGAATATGTTGTTTTGAGTAAATTTGAGTCATTCTAGAACATTCTGTTCGCACACATATTTATTCAAAATTTAACATATTTTCTGTACTTCATCCATCCTTTTCAAAACTATGGATATTAAAAAAAAAATCCGAAAAATGTTGGTGTTTGAAATAAAGAAAATAAAAACGATCCAATGTGACTCTGTGTGAGTAATTCATAACTGGGGAAGGCAAAATAAATGTCAACTTCTCACCATAATTCTGTTTTAATGAACGTGCTACCGGTTTCGAGAAGCTTTTCTGATCACCAGGCAAGAGTTAACGTGCTGTAGGGAAAGTTATGTCAATACATCAAAATATAGTCAACCCTCCTATAACGCGGTACTCTTATAACACGGTTTCCATATAACGCGGAGCTAAAACTGCGATAGCCCTCCTATAACGCGGTACTCTTATAACGCGGGAATTCCCCTATAAGTGAAGAAACAGACCATATGATTGGCTGTTGCATATTTGCGTGAATTTCTTTATCCAATAGCGCTGCCGAACTGCCGCTGTCACAGCTACTCTCTTTGTCGTTTGTTTTAAGTACAATCTGGTTTGTACTAGGTTAAATCTGCGTTTCTTATAGCGCGGTTTCCATATAACGCGGTACGAATTAATCGCGTTATATGTAGAGCGGGCCAAATTGCGCCATCCAACAGAATCGGAATCAAGCGCAACGGCCGCTTATTGTAAATAGCGTATATGTGAGTCACAGCAGATATGTGATATTTCGAAATTAATACACAAGAGTAAAAAAATAAAAGCTGACGCAATAATAATGTTTAGTAATTAGAGCGGATATATATATATATATATATATATATATATAATATATATATATATATATATATATACTTGTAAACAGTACGTTAATGAGCCCGATATATTGTCGGGTCGCTGTTGATCCCGGCCTTAAACGATGAGATAGAAGAGTATACCTCAGCTCCCTCTTTAATTCTATTTGATATAAGCCAGCGCACCAAGAGAGGGGTAAAAAATGCCTATAAATTAAAAAGTTAGGTATTAACATGTCCTTATGGAACCCAGATATAACAACGGTATTATTTGGAACCCGTCTGTATATTTGTTTATATCTTAGGTACGTTATGGAGCCCCGCAACGTTGCCAAACCTCCAATCTGTGTTTCTTTTTTTCTTTTAAGCTACGATCTATCTTATGCAGCGTCCGCAAGTGGAATGCGCAACTGACTTGCGCTGTAAATGTGATTTACTTGCAATGCGTTTATTATTGAATATTTATATGTATCATTGTTGTTATGTGATATAGAAAGGTGAAATAAGGAAAACCAGAAAGAAATACATATTGGCCTTGCTTCTATATGGAATGAACTAAGATAGTGAATTACTGTTACAGTTTGTTACCTAAAAAAGCGGGAGTACTTTAAAAATTTCAATTCGAAATCATTTGAAGAAAGGACATGGGAAATGTCAGATTTGATAGTTGTAATTTATGAAGTCGATTTTTCCCAAATTTCCCGCAGTACATTTTCACATAATGCCTTTGAATAATTTTGCGCCAGCTAATGTGATACAGTAGCTATTAACAGACTACCTTGCTTTTGGGAAAATGTTCAATAGCTGTTATTTTTCTTGGCTGCTGTTTTTCCTTGAATTTATCATTTGTTAAACAATTTTGCACAGTGCAAAACGAATGATTAGACCCCTCAGCACACATTGTTTCCTATCGCTATTTCGTGTCGCACATTTAGTCTCCGTCACTGTTACTCCTCGATTCAGAATAGTCTTGTAATAGTTAACATTCTCCCATGTTTTTCTGGATTTTCCTGTTTTTGTTTTCATTGGCCTCCCATATTTTTTTTTTCTGTTTGTCTATTTGTAAGAGATGATCCTACCAATCTATAATTAGTGATTACAGAATAAATTGCATTCATCGCTAACCACTTTGATATTCCATTCTTACACAAACAAGTCAATACGAGCAATTGACTAATATTACGTTTGTAGTCCATATTTTTTAGGGAAAAGACAGAAAATAAATAATAAAAATTAAAAAACTGCATTCATTAAAAAGCTGAAATTTTTTCACGCCTTTCTCCAGAGGAAGACGTTACATAACCTATACAAAAAGAGCAAGCGACACATTTCATTTTTATCACCTCAATATATGGTACATGTTTGATGTATGGTATGGTATTAAGTTATACGTCATAACAATTTAGCTTAATGTTAAATTTATATCTAGTCCTTCTACATGCGTATTTCGTTTTGTCTTTTCTTGTAATTCCTAAGAGTTGTTTCCAAAGATTCTAGTTTACTCTTCATGGTTTTTATTGGTATCCCTGTGGCTACTATAAGTTAGTATTGCCCTACAAATAGTATCAAACAGTATCATTTTAGTTGTCGCGGAAATTTTTACTTGCTTATCAACGTTCTATTCCCAACTATTTTTGGAATTTTCCTTTTTCAGTGGTTAACGTTACCTTTATCTTTCGGGTATTAACTCTCATTTCATGTGGTACCTTATCATATGTATTAAAATTTTGACTTCCTGTCATAATCATGATATCATCTGAACAGGCACATTCAGACACCTTGACACAAATTGATAAAGGCAAAATATGCTCAGTAAGGTCTTTTGCATTTCCCTAAGTTCAAATGTGTCGTCAAATATTCTAACCCTTTTTAGGACCGCTCGACTCTAGTTAACCCTTGGCAATTGGCTCCCTTTCCATGTTAATTTAGATGCTGTCACTCTATTATAGCTTGATATTTTCCCATTTTTGCTAAGTTCACCGCCTTCTTTACTTCCCCCTCTTTCATATTGTTATCCTTACTTCCTGACAACCTCCCATACTCTGGTCTGGTTTTTTGCAGTGTAGTTATTTTTGTTGGTATTGTTTTCCGCTCTGCATTGTTTCATCATGGGTTTGCGCATCATTCGTAATAATTTATCTTATCCTACTCTTCGTATACATATTCCAGCTTGTTTCCGCGTTCCAGCGTTTTTAGGCCATTTTCTATTATCCTTTCTTTACTTTCGTTTCAACTTGCTTCCTTGATTTTTCTAACCATATTTTTCAATTTCGTTTTTATTCCTTCTATATTTCCTTTCATATTTTGATATTATTCTTTCACCCAAGTATTGCTTCCATCTTATTTTGTTTATTTTGCTTTAACTATAATGTTTGTTGCTTTATGGAATTTGTTTTTAGGATCTCACATGTTTCTCTGGCAGCTTTCAAAAGATTCTCTATACTTATATTTTCCTTTTCTGGCATTTCTGCGTTGGATTCCGGTACTTCTATGAATCTATATACTCTTTTCTCCTTCCTCAATCTATATGTTCTTATCGTTTCAGAACTAATGTCACTTTCACTCGCTCTTTTGGATTCCTCTTTATCTTTACGCTTTTTAATTTTTGCCATGAGCATGTAGTGATCGGGAAATGTCTTTGGTCCTCTCTTAATCTTCACGTCACACACTTGCCTTTTTTTTTATTAAACTGTGACTTACTATGCTTCTTCTGTAATTGATGTTTGTCGAGTAATCGTATAGATTTCTTTATGATGGAAATAGGTGTTTATCACTAGGTTGTTCAGAAGGTAATATTCCATTAATTTTATACAGTTACTATTTATCTTTTCCTCCTCCTGTTGACCAATCATTCATCTGCCTTTTCATTTCTCACCTTACAATTCAAATCACCAGAAACATGAATATTAATTCTCTCAGATATCAAACTCCATCCACTTTCACATTACATACCCATTTGGTACCGTCAATAATAATTTTGTTCTAACACATCGTCACTCGTTTAAATAAATTATTCATTCCTTCCACATATAATTCTTTAGTTATCATGTTGTTTTATTTATTTTCTACCGTTCCCACTTATATTCGATATAGAGTGATGACATGTATAAAACTAAGAACTTATGGAAAAAAATATGTTGATGTGTAGGTTATCTAAATTCAAATAACACAAGAATCTTATAGACCTTGAAGAAGAAGAAGGTATAACTTTGATATAACACACAACTATTCAAACATAAATCACTGAGGAAGTTAAATTGTTGAAATCTGTACGGTCAAAGAAACTGACAAAATAAACAGTTTACATTATCTGATTCCACTTACCAGGGTAATAGAAATCAACTATTTCGGCCTAACAAGTATTTTAATTTATGATTACAGCGTCTATATGAAACAATCATTTGCTGAACTTACCAGAAAACTGTATTATAATTTTATTAGGAGGTAAGATAACGAATAGTTAGATTAATACAGATAGTAAAATATCGAGAACAATAACATTCAGGTTAATGATACTTATAGAGTAAAAAGTCCACCGCGATATATAAATCCGCTACCAACATACAGTTATATATCAATGGTATGTTATGGAACCCAACGCAGTTGTTGCCAAATTTCGGGCTCAACAACGTCATGTTGATCTATTTGTATATACCGTATATAAAATTTGATCAGGGCGCCCCCTACATGGTCCTTCCCGGAACTATTTTGTCTATTTAATTATAGGGATAGTACGCTATGGAGCCCCCCGCGAAATTTGAAGTTTTAGGGTCTACTGACTATTTCCAGCCATTTAAAGCTGAGATACGCCTCGATACGTTGTTGAGCCCGACCCCGGGCTCAACAACGTAATTTTGGGCTCCACAGCGACCGAATTATACATTCAACGGGCTCATCAATGACTGTTTATATGTCTATATATATATATATATATATACACGCTGAGGTGTTTTTATTTTCATTATGATTTTTTATTTGATTGAAAACGGTATGCGTTGTAAATGGGATGTAATAAGGAAATAACTGAGAAACTGAACGCTTTTTTTATTCTGTTGTACTTAATAATGTAACTGTAAATAAAGATATAATAAATAAATTCTATCCTTCTTCATAATGCGGATAGGCTTGTTTAAAAAGTTGCACCATCAGATAAGTTTCCACATTTGCCTCGGTGAAGGATGTTCGCCGAGACGAAAAAATGTTCTTATATTTCGAAAACGACCGTTCCACGTCTACCGAAGTAAGACAGGCGTAATTAAAATAATCTTTAGACTTAGTCAAGGAATCTGCAGATGCCCCATCGCACATTTGTCTTAATCTCGTGTAGTCCGGATTCTTTTTTAAAACACTATCGAACTTAGCTAAAACTCGTCCACTTGTTGCATCGTTTATACTGTGTAACAATGTACTAACTTCGTCCACGACTTGCACTGATTCTACCAACGACAATCCAGAATTTTGCAAATTTTCTATCGCGTCTACTAACCCTTTGTAATTGTTGCTAATATTCTTTAGATGTGTTTCAACAGAAATATCGAGAAATCCCTTCTGGCTCATCCTAATAGCTCTAGCTTCGGCAGGGACGAATTGCAAAATAACGGATTTGACTTCTTGAAAATGTTCATTATAATAAAAAGCGGCTTTTAACTACGTTCCTCAACGCGTAAGAATGGGCTGTGGTGGTTCTCGAATACCAGGGCATAACCTGTGGAATGCCCTAGTCCTCTTAGGACTTTTGAGAAACACTTTTTTTGTGTTTGCTATTAATGCATCCACCTCCGGGTAACACTCTCGAATAGTTTGTGCCACAAGATGTAAAGCATGGACTTTACACATAACATGTAAAAGTCCTTCACACTTTTCTTTAAGGGAACGGCCTACACTACACATTGTTGCTGCACCATCGCTCATGAACAACAACAGTTGACTGGTTGACACTTGAAATTTTTGTAACGTTTCGAGAACTACGGCCGTAATTGCTTTACTAGTACACTGTTTTAATCTTCTGCTGGCTAATAGAATTGCAAAATTTGGTTTAATAGGATCTAATACGCGCACTATTATATTCAAAATAGAATTTTTTTGCAATCTGTCGTCTCATCAAGACATAGCCACAGCTGTTTATCTTTTAATTCGGCTTTAATTCGATTTTCAATGTCCTCACGTATTCGTGGAATATCTCTCCGTAACGCTGTCCGGGATGGTAGTATCCACTCGGTATTGTATGTACCCCAGAATTTTCGAAATGCTTTTTTATCAAGTATACGAAGTGGTAGACCACATACCATAAACGTTAAAAGCAATTCTAATTGAAATTGACGTTGTTGTGACACACCATTTCTTTTATTTCTGTGGTGTGCGCTATTTATATGTCTTTCACAATCACGTTTGCTCCAGCACAGTAGTCTCTTTTTACAAACTTTACAGAAAATTGCACTCCCATTGTAGTGTAAATCCACAAATTCACTAAGAAATTTATTAACTTTCGTAGGTAATGGCCGTTTATTTTTAATAGTTACGTTAGACATAATCACTAAAGCGAGCACACCGACGCTTGTTTCTAGTATGCCACGAAGTGGTGCAAACGTAACATCTGCAGACTCGTCATTTGTTGATGAATAGAGCGCGTCATCCGTAAATGAATAAGCGCGCTGTTAGTTCGTAGCCGTCGATGAATGAACTTTTTTTTTGTAGTGGCCCACTGTGAACAACGCCCTATTTATCAACGAACACCCAAACTGCAGGTGTATATTTGCGCGTCTTCACGACGTAATAGACAGTGGTTTTGGTCCTCGTCCTAATAATTACATATTTAAATTACCTATGTTTACATACATATATGCGCCCGGCAGCCTGATTGCGAACCTGGCGCGTGGCGCTCTTGGCCCGCTCTAGTTATATGAGGGTTGACTGTACTACTACTTAAACTGATAAACTACACTTCAATAACAATCGCTAGTCGTATAATTAAAATCAAATATGTAAAAATACTTTAATTATGCTTTTTTTTTACTATTGTGGCTTTTTAATTGGCGCAGTCTGTTGACTAGTGTTACAATTTAGTAGTTGCGTTGTACTCCGTTACTTCTGTTTAAACTAAATTAATAAATGTCAATTTACAGTTGATCTTCTGTAGTTAGAAAACAATTGAAAATAGGACATTAGTTTATTAATAATTTTTGCTGTAATGTTTTGAGGCACATACTAAGACCTGGTTGCTATATTTTAAGACAACTTGTGTATTTGTATGTTTATATAAATTGTTCCGTTTTTGTTTTGTATGTTTTTGTTATTTAATAAATTATTGATGGTTTTCGAACGTATTACAAAAAAAATGAAATTTATTTTATTAATTTTGAGGAAAGGTTCTTTTGTTTCATGTTTTAAGAACGTAGTTTCTTAGAATCGCCCAATATTTATTGTATAATTTAACATTTCCCTTTTTCTTTTTTAGTTTGCTCAATTATTGGTTTGCGACTGGCTACTGGAAACACGCATTGCATTGTGGGAAGATACAGTGGAAAGCGATCCGAACAATAACACCCCTGTATCAAATTCGGTGCTACTAGCATTCCAAAGAGATATAACATCTTTGAGAAACTTAACCCAATATATTCCTGTAAGTTACATTAAAATCAATTCCAACGTTCTTGTTGAAATATCAATAATTTCCAGTCGGCTGTGTCAAGAGTATTTTTATACGAAGCAACCTCAAGATTGATGGCAGGAGCAGCACCTGGAAGAACGCAACAGTTATTAGATAAGAGTTTGCGTCATAGACATGCTAAATCGTCTATTATTTGCGGGAAAGGTAAGTGTGTACAAGAAGGCTTACATATATCTACTTATTTCATATCTAAATTTTTAGATAAAAATCATCAAGATCTTGGCGGAGAAAGACAGCACGCTACAGCTCTGTATTTAGCATGCAAGCACCTACCAGGTCAACTTCTTTCTTCGCCCGGTGAAAAGGCGGGTATGCTAGCGGAAGCTGCAAAAACTCTTGAAAGGATAGGCGACAAGAAAAAACTCCAAGATTGTTATCGATTGATGAAGACGCTGGGTCCAAATTCTGTTACCAATTGAATGTTATTAATGTAGAATTTGATTTTATTTTTATTGTACAGTGAATTATTTATTACGTTTGAATGTTTTTTTTTTATTTTGTAACCTTTATAAGACTATAAAAAATCTATCCTGTAGTATAAGAATTGTTGCAATATTGTACTTGTAAGTAAAAAATAAAAAATAAAATATATGTATTTATATTAGATCTAGCAATTATTACTGATATAAATTCTGTAACACCTAGGCATTCTTACGTTTAATATGCGTTTATTTCATATTTGTTCTTTTTATTTCAACGGTTTGCTAATTGTAGAGGGGTTGTTTTAATTATTTTAAGAAAATAGGAATTATTCATTTAATAATTTTTAAGTGAAGATATCTGTAGTTACAAAATATAAATACGTTGATAAAATAGATCTGGATTTATTCTAGCGTCTGTACTTATGCTATTAGACGATAGATGGCGCCAGCTATTCCCTTTTCCAATTTCAAGCTGGCTGATCGAAATTCGAAATAAAAATGTTCTTTCTGTCATCTTTCAAGTGCCAACAAACAAAAACTTAATATTTTATAATATGTGGTTGCATACTGTTCCAGAGGGCGCAGTATTCGATCATATGATATTGACATTAATCGAGTAATATCAAAAAACACGTGCAAATAAAGAAATTATTTGTATATTCTTTAACATCACATAATTAATTAAATTAAGTCAATTGTGTATTTGGTGGAGGTGTTCGTCAACGAATGTGAATAAATGAGGAAGTGAAATTACCCGAACAGAATACTGGGAGATGTAACATGTCATCACGGATACATCTCAATAAAAATTACTGTCACAGTTGTTGCGATTTAACTTTTTCGAATGTCATATGATGTACTATACTGAAATTAAAGATGCGTTAGATAAGTAATTATTCTAATATAAATAACTTGCTAAGGGTCAGGTAGAATGTGACAGTCTTTCTTCTTAATTGACTGCAATTGTTACATTGTCACCTTAACTTAATTCTAGATTAGATTTTAATTCGTGTCGGTGCAACTTATCATATTACATATATAATATAATATAATAATAATATAATATTTCTTCTCTTATGATCATTGCTACCCCCGCTCTTGCGTTATCGGTTTCGTTCACTCCGGACCAGAAGATCTAATAGTTATTTGATAATTTCTCCATTTCACTTCCTTTTCTCTTTGTTTCGGTTAGTCCTATGTAATCCATTTTCAGCTTAAACGTTTTTTCCGTAAGTTCGTCTTCTTTACCTTTCAAGCTCTTTATATTCCATGTTCCTATTCTTAGTTTATGTTTTTCCTTGTGTGTGTTGTATTCCCTTTTTTATTTGTTTATTCGTTTTTGAGCTCTCATTCGTCTTTTTCCGTGCTAAGTTCGTCATCCGGGCTCGGTCCTCTTTTCTGCATGTTAGTTTTTTGTGCGCGGGTTATTATTTCCAGCTTCTTGTATTTCGGTTAATTTTCCTTCCTGCTTGTTCCATTTCCATTCCTTTCCGTCCACATATAGTCTTTGGTATCCTGTTTTAGTCCTCTTTCCCTTGTTTATCTCTTCTTTGGCGATTTGATTTATTTGGTGCTGAATTTCCATCTCGCTTCTTGTCAGTTCGCTATTTATGAATATTCTTTCCCTCAGCTGCTTCAGCTTGCTTTTACCTTCCATGATTTTTTTGTACTTTTACTCCTATTGCCTGTTCAATGAAGTTCTGCATTTCGTTTCTTAGATTTTCTCTGTTATCTATATCTATTCTTAAAACTGTCAGCACAATATTATTTTTAATCTGGTTCTTCTCCAGTCTCTCGGTTATCTTCCTCATGTCTTTCAGGTCGTTTTGTAAACGTAGGTTTTCTTCTTTCAGGCTTTCATTCTCATTTCTGCCACTTCTTTATCTGCCCTTTCCTGATTCTGTTTTATATCTTTTATATCATTACCTCCCTCAGGATGTGCAGTAGTTCATCCACTTTACCATCTTCTCCTTTCTCCTCTCTTTTCGGTGTCCTTGTTATTTTTTTATTTCTTTTGAAGATATCTTCCATTCCTGCTCCCTGTTCTGTTTTTCTGCTTTTGCCCTCCTCTGATGTGTAATTGTTGCTGTCCATATTGACTTTTCGAAACCCCCTTGTATATGTGTCCGTTTCTTTTATGTCCGTGATCTAGCCTTGTTTTTGTATGTGGTCTGATTTTTATTTCCAGTCAAATATCTTAATATGGTAAAACAACAAAACTCACAAGAAAATTACAGCTTAATTAAAAAAAAACGGTCATGACCTCATATATTTCAGGTTGGCAATGGCGTTAAGTTAGTAAGTATGATAAACAAACATCAACATTTAATGTTTTTTGTTTAATTTCTTGATAACATGCGTAAATTATAAAATAAAGATCGATTTTTCAACTTTTTCATATTGTGAATATTAAACATCCATTTTTGCTGTTTTTTTTTTTAATTATTTTAATAAAAGCATACGCTCATCTACGCGAGGAAATGGTACACATGCTAACGAAAAATAATTTCCGCAAGCGCATATCGCCACGAATACTTTAAAATAAATAACAACCACGGCTATTTCAAAACATTCATTGCATTCAACGAACGATTTTCTGTCAGATCATTGACTGCTACAAGCGACGAAATCAGCGGAAATTGAAAAACACCAGCACGCCGATAGCGTTCGAAGTGTTTTTCCTACGAGATACGACGTATCCTCCTGTGACATCACAGCTTCTCAATCTATCGCCGCCAAAAGCACTAGTGTTTGTCCCACATTTTACCGTACAGTACAAACGAAGAACGATTGAAAACTCTTAGCTGACGAAAAGTTTTAATACTTCGAAGAAGCGATAAAAGCAGCCAAATCAAAAATTTGTTGTGAAAATATTAGTACTGAAATGTCAATAAAGTAAAAAAAAAAACAAACTAAATAAGCATTGTTTTAATTTATTCTTCGATATCGTAATATTTAAAATAATTTAAAAATGTCGACGTTTAAATTACTACTGTCAAGTATCAAATAAACGCACATTTAAAAGCTGTCAAACATCAAAATACATCCAAAAACCTAGGAAAACAAACATTTGTTTCCTGAATTGTTCAAACTCCATGAAAAATATCTTTGTGCACCAGCCACTTCAGTGCCGTCAGAGAGAATATTTTCAAAAACTGGTCTCATAACCAATTTGCGAAGAAACCGACTGGCACCTAAAAATTTAGATTATATTGTTTTTTTAAACACAAATTTGCAAATGTAATAATAACATATATTTTTATATTTCTAACCTTTCATTGTTGATTTCTAAAATGTCACTTCATACTTGCATCACAGTACCACCAACTTAACAAATGAAATTTACTAACGATTTCGATTATTTTCCACGATTATTTGACAGAATCCGAGTGACGAGTGAATTATTTCGAAACTCGAAACTTCGATGTTCCGAATACAGATCTCGAATCGTGATCCGTTTGTGTGTTCCTGCGCAGTCGAAACGAATAAAGAATGATTTCTGAACCATAATCGAATGATTATTCGGTTATAATCGATATATCTCGATTATATCATTCATCGCCCAACACTACTTTGGATAGTTGGTCGATTGGTATTGTCTTATACCTTCTAGACGCTTCAAGAGTAAAATAAAATGATTATACAATTAATTTAAAAGAAAAAGACGTCAAGTTTTCGTAGAATATCTCTAGCCCATTTTGTACGACGTTAGACAATTGAGGCTTTCGTAGCACATCCACAAGAAACGATTTTAGTTACGAATGGAAATAAAAACGGCGAGAGCACGGGAAACAGAGAGGAAATGGTAATTCGGAATCCGCATCACAGTCGATCTGAGGAAAAATTAATTCAAGAGCAAATTTCATTTGGAACGCTGAACAAATAAGAACGAACTGTGCGGATGAGACGTCTCGCCTTAACTATGCAGGTTCCTTTATCTTCTTTGAGGATGTTCGCGACAGTGACTGCGGAGTATATCTCAGGCAATTACGTGTACGACGCCGTTAAAATAATGTCCTGTATAAATGTCTCAATTCTTAATGGTAATTTCGAAATGTTACGTACCGTAATTGTGGTTCGGAGTGTATTCTATTGATTGCGAAAGAATCTGTTACTGCAATTTTAATTTTACGTAGTTGGTGAAGCTGTTTTATAACGCGATTAAATCTAAATGAAAGTATGGTGGTTAAAAGTTTTAAGATGGCAACACTGTATCGAAATATACAGTGAGATCAAAACGTACTGATTGTATGTATTGCTATATCTATACACTGGCCATAGATATTTACACAGTAAAACCTTATGTGATGTTAATGGTTTTCTTACGGGGAGTGTTTGATTTATTCTTTGTCCACACGTCATCGAAATGATTTTCATGATGTTTTGGGACATTTTATGCCTTGAGACAAAAGAGTAAAGTCGACATTAAAGAAAAAGGAAATCTCAGCGAGTCTTGTATGAATTAAAGCTACAGCTGGTGTTATTCAAACAATTCATTACAAGCAGATATGTATGTAATCCAGAATGGCTGTTATTTATTTAAATAAAAGAATACACATACACGTGGAAAGAATGCCTAATACAATAACCAAAAAATAAATGCTAATATAGCTCATGGTATTGGTGGAATCATTCCCGGCAAAAACAATGTAGCAGAGGGAATAGCGCTAACACATGGACATGTTTCTGCCTACTCGGCGTCATCAGCATGGTTCTGAGCACTATCTACTGCCGCTATCATTGATTTTGCCTCTCAGTTTATATTGCTAATCTCCAAAGCAGCACTGAATATGTCTCTCGGCGACACCTATCGCCAACAAACACAGTCACGCCGTCCCAGAGAGTAGCAAGACAAACCGGAATGTAGATGTCCACCACCTATCGGGCAGCTCTTGGGCTGCCAAACGCAAGGGGGCGTTGTGCCTAGGCACAGCGACATCTATACGTGCAAATGATTCCTCAGGCTTACCATGATGTATAGAAGGCACAACGCCCCCTTGCGTTTGGCAGCCCAAGAGCTGCCCGATAGGTGGTGGACATCTACACTCCGGTTTGTCTTGCTACCCTCTGGGACGGCGTGACTGTGTTTGTTGGCGATAGGTGTCGCCGAGAGACATATTCAGTGCTGCTTTGGAGATTAGCAATATAAACTGAGAGGCAAACTCAATGATAGCGGCAGTAGATAGTGCTCAGAACCATGCTGATGACGCCGAGTAGGCAGAAACATGTCCATGTGTTAGCGCTATTTTCTCTGCTACATTGATTTTGCCGGGAATGATTCCACCAATACCATGAGCTATATTAGCATTTATTTTTTGGATAAAAGAATACACCCTTAACACATAAAGAAAACAATCAACTATGAACAAAGTTTTATCAACAATTAATTACCTGCCTACAAGAAAACAACAAGAAATACACTTTTAGTGCAAAAAGGTAACAAAAAATAAATTATGAAAAAAAATGTATTACGAGATAAGTTAATTAAACAAATGTTCAAACTGTTGACCAAACGCTGCTAAACAGTGTTCTAATGTTTCATGAAAGTGACGTTTCATATTCTGAAGATTTCTTTCTGTTATTTCTCTAAATGCTTCCACTATTTTCTGCCTTAATTCATTGATGATAGAGAGTCTGTGTCGAATATTGTCAAAAACCTTCGTTGCAATGTAACCCCAAACAAAAAGGTTCAACGGCCTTAAGTCTTGCCGGCCACTTCACCGGCCTGTGACAACCTGTCCATCCATCTGGATATTCGTTATTCAAAAATTCTATAATTTCCCTGGTGCTATGAGTTGGTGCTTCATCGTGCTGGTAAATGGTCCTCCCGTTTACAAGAATATTGCTAGTAGATGGAAGAATTGTAAGATACATATATATGTATGTGTGTGTGGGAAAAGTTTGAGATCTAGTTATAAAGCGCTACGGTTTTAGTGGAAAACAACACGCCCGGTTAGCGAGAATCGTGTTTCTACGGAGAGTTTCCACCTATCCTGTTAATTAAAAAAGCATTTCAATGTTCAATTTACACGCGAATAGTAAGTAGTAGAGCAAAAAAGACACGGAAAAACTCTCATTCTCTGGTTCAGGAGCCCATTTACATAGATTGCGGCAAGCTAGAAATATTTAGAATCCCCGACTAGGTATATCTAATTGTCGATCGTTTACAGTTGGCAATATTCGAAAGTTTGTAAACTTGATTCTTTTGCTCTGTGCTTTGTGTTGCTATTCGTTATAAATATATAATTATTAATTTAAAATGTGTAATGTGAATAAGGCTGAAAACTATCCTTTCCGGATTTGTTCTACGATGGTGCTAAAATAGTTTGTAAAGTGTGCAAGAAACATTTGATGTGCTGCGACAAGGTGAACTGTAACAAACATGTAAATACCGAAGAACATAGAAATAGAAAAAAAGGGCGTGCCAAGGAGGACTGCCTTCATTTCATAACATGTAATTTGTCACTTCCTTTACTCGAAAAAGAATCGTTCTAGAACTTTTGGTATAAGTACAACAACAAGTCGAAGTTGCCAACTACGGAATCGGCCCGTAAGCATGTTTTATTTGTTGCTCCAGTTGTTTCAGTTGTTTTGAGTATGTGTTGACGAGACAACAGATTGTAAAAGAAATTCTATTCTAAATGTTACAGTATGTGTACTGCACTCTCATAAACCGACATTTCCACGGTCACTAGCTAGCAAAACACTGGAAAAGTGTACTGGTGCAGTAAATGCATTGATTGCTAGTGCAAAGGCAGCGTTTCTAAAGTTCACGAAACGTATCCGACTATTTCACAAACTGTGTCCTGATTTACCTGAACCACCGCAGCCGATTGTTATACGTTGGGGAACATGGTTGCAGGCTCCGTTTTACTACAACAAATATTTTGATCAAGTAAAGAAGGTAGTTTTGAAATTCAATCCGACAGAAGCTGCAGCAATAAAGAAAAGCCAGGAAATATTTCAAGATAGTCAGGTTAAAAGAGATTTACAAACTATTCACAACAATTACTTCGGACTAGCGGAGGGAATAGAAAAATTACAAAATGTTTCGATGTCGCTAGTGGATTCTGTTCAGATTGTGAATGATGTTCACGCACAGTTATGCGCTGTAGAAGGCGAAACAAATTGGTGTGTAATACGAAAATTTGAAAGTGTTTTAGAGAAAGACTCCGATTTTCTTATATTAAGACAAATTTGTGAAGGTGCGTGTGGAGATGCATTAAGTTGTTTCAAAGGTTATTTTAAATATGCAAATATAACATCGCTAGATGTCGAACGGTCGTTTTCGGCATTAAAAAACATTTATTCCGCACGTCGTACTCACTTGACTGAAACACCTGTGGAAACATATCTAATGATTCAAATATTTAACAGATGTTACCCAGTTTGTGATTTCACGGAAGGCTTTTAATACGGTAAGTGTTTGAGTACGTTTTATAATTTATTTCTTACCTTCTATTTTATGTGTAAACTTTTATGCGCTCGCCACGCCTCTGGCTGTTACAGCATATTTGCCCAGGTTATTTATAAGTTAATTGTTATACGTACTTTACAAACAACATAGTCACTTCATACATTATACAATTATATAATATTTTATATTTTTTTGTTAAAATTTTTCTTAAATTGTTTCTTTACTGTTTGTCGAATTCCTGACTATCTTGCTCTTGGTTACAGCTGGCGCTCTTACAAGTGTAGTACATACAAACGAATTACTACCCAGCTGCGGTTTATAAGCAGCACGCGTTTCTGTTCTTTGCAAACAAGTCGCGAGTACACTTTCTTAAGAGGTGCAAGTCGTAAACCTTGAATCAGGTAGTTTGTTAATTGCGGAGGTCTTTTCTTAAGTAAGCTTAAATAAATAAATGGAGACGGAAAAATCCTGTACTTTTTCTAAGGTTGGAGCAATTCTTACCATTTCCTTTGATGGTGTTTATATACGTAGCTATTGCATTTTCTCAGCCTTTAAACTCTTTGAATCAATCCCAACGTCACGCGGAAGGCCATCGAGTTTCACATTTAGAGTATGGATTGTATAATTAAAGTTTTGGGCGTTAAAGCTTCGCTTAAATTTTACGTCGCTTGGAAAATTGTCGCCAAAATCACAAGCCGTATGACCGACGTTTTGCTTGTCGCAGTTTATGTCCGACATCGCCAGAAACCGGTTTCTCAGCGCGTTCCAAACGAGCGTTTTAAGTCCGTTGTTTACTTTTAGCGACGGAGCTCATTAAACAGTCATAAAATTCAAAAGAACCGGCGCCCTCGTTCCGCTCAAATTAAATGAAGAGTTATATAGGTTTTTAACAGTCCGCTGCAATATTATTTTAGCGACGCAATTGAAAAACATTATTGCGCCGCATAAAAGTGACAAAGTCTTTTTTAAAAGCCAATTACGGCGGTCCGTTCTACTCTAAGGACTTATTGTTCAGCGAGCTGGTGGCGCCCCCGCATGTCGTATTCGCCTGTTAAAACTTGACAGAGAGATTCTTTTGATTAATGGATAATGGTCTTCGGAGTTACACAAAAGACACTTATCCCTAACTGCCACGGAAAAACATTTTATAGTTGCTAAGAAACAGAAAAATACAAAACAGAAATGAAGTGGGTTATTTCAGAAGCAAAATAAGTCGTTATGGTGAAAATAATTATTACATTTATTTCTTTAAAGTTACTGGAACAATGTAAAATTGACTTGATTTAGACCAATTAAATTCTTAGTTCTTCTACCCCCTGTTTACAGAAAGCGGATTAACCTTCCAGTAGGCGCGGGCAAAACCTTACGTACATGGGCGCGAATATCTCATAGATACTTACCAACGGATGACCACGTTTTGAGGCTATAAATTGATATTTCTTTATTATTGATTTGCTTATTTCAGCTTTCATTAACTGTTTTGAAATTTAAATTAAAAAATATACGTGAAACTGTATTTTCAAATGCAGACGAAAAACCAGTTATGTAACAATTGAAATCTTGCTGTAGTATGGGCCGTAAAGTATTTTCGACCATACCTTTTCGAACGTAAATTTTACATTTTTATAGATCATAGACCTTTGAACCAAATTTAGACTCATACTTGAAGAGTTCGATTTTAAAATAAATTGTGTAAAGCGAAAAGAGAATGTAATAGCTGACGTTTTATCAAGAATTCGAATTGAGTTCAATGAATTGAAAGAAATGACACATAACATTAACGTAGTTAATGTTAGTTTAACTATACTACAGATAGTAACAATTTGAATTATCCTAGACTAATTGAACTTTTAAAACAACCCAATGACGCCATAGAACTTAAACAAGTAGGGAAAAGTAGTATCGGGAAATATTTTCTATAGTATAAAGAAAAATATAATTTATATTGAGCAATTAAATCGATTAACGGTAGCCTTAGAAGCAGCGTTGGGATATTTGAAAAATGTATATGTTAAGAATGGAATACTATGTATTTAAAAAAATAATATTTTTAAAAATAAGGAAAATGAATTTTTAATTGCCCCATTGTTAAAAGAGTCTCGTTTACTCAATGACTATAATATAAAAGTATGCGTTGTTAGTAGAGTAACCTAAACTTGCGGATTCGCATAGGCGTCGGTATTACGGGTTAATATAAGAATACGAAAAATTCTTAAATAAACTAAACCGGTAGAGAAGCAGGCATGTAGTGTCGACCTTGAATATAAATCATGTTAAACCGCGCTGAGAGAGATTTTGTTTTAGTACCGGTTGAGCTGTTGCAGAGATTAGTCGAACGGTCAAGGTTATGTACTTACGTGTCGCTTTTGAAAATATAGCTGGTGTTTTTTTGTGTGTTGTAGTATTATACCAAGTACATGATTAGTGTATCGTTTCATATAGAACTAATATTTACATACCTAAGAAAACAATGCCTCGTAATAGATTTGCTACTAATGTGCATAAGTATGTGTCACTTTTTCCCCATTTAAAATATGACGGTAGTGCAGTTTTTTGCTTAATATGCAATGTTCGTTTGGCTGCATTGGACAGAACTGATTGCCAGAGGCATGTCAATGGTATTAAGCATATGAGAAATGCAAGAACTTAATTATGTTTACCTCTTGTAATCTTCCGTTGTCGTTGGTGAGAAAAGCAGCTTTTAAAACGTTTTGGCGACAATACGTTCCAAAGTACCCATTACCCTCGCAAACACAATTACAGAATCATTTGCCGCGAATGAAAGAGATGCTAGAAAATGTGTGTAAACGTGATTTGTGTTCCAAAAAAATATGGATTACCGTGGATGAGACGACCGATATAAAGAAAAACAGTATTGTGAATGTAATAGCTCGCGTTTTACCTAGCGAGAACACAGCATCTCGATATTTGTTAGCTTGCAAACGTGTTCAACAATGTACCGCGGAAAATATTCAAAAAGTGATAATGAACGCTTTGAAAAAATTTAAAATTGCCCAAGATCAAGTTGTGATGATTGTGGCAGATAGTGCAGCAACGATGTTAAGTGTTGGGCGATCCTTAAAACATATATTTCCTAACTTAATACATATAACCTGCGCGCTGCATGCTTTGCATTTAGTTGGTGAAGTTGTTCGACAACATTACGGAAACGTTGATCGGATGATTGGAAGTACTAAAGCAGTGTTTCGTAAATCTCCTAAACGTTTAAAAGAATTTCGTAAATTTTGTCCAGGTATTCCAGAACCTCCTGAACCAATTTTAACGCGATGGGGTACTTGGCTAACAGCAGCTTCTTACTATTTGATCCATTTTCAACAAATGCAATCAGTTATAATGCGATTTAATCGGAATGAATCCAAAGCAATTAGAGAAAGTCAAAGAGAATTTTAGAAGATTTAACAACAATATGTACCAATTATACAGTATTACTAGATGCCATCAGAAAACTACAATGTACTGAATTGTCATTGCAGGAATCATTAGACATAGTGGAGAGTGTAAAAAATAAATTACACACATTAAATGATACGCCAGGATTATGCGTTAGTCAAAAGTTTGCAGATGTTTTAAGGAAAAATCCTGATTTTAATACTTTAGAGGCCGTTTATAATAAGTGTAAGAATTGTGAACTTTTAAGTGATTTTGAAAAACAGTTTCTACATGCAAATGTAACTTCCGTAGATGTGGAGAGATCGTTTTCTATGTATAAGAATATTTTTTCTTGTCGACGCACAAGGTTTAAAGAAGTAACTGTGGAAACATATGCAATGATGCAAGTTTACAGTAGTCCACATCCTGATGCCTCTAATTTGTTGAATAATTAGCAAGTAAGTTTATTTATGAATTTTTCGTATTCTTATATTAACCCGTAATACCGACGCCTATGCGAGTCCGCAAGTTTTGGTTACTCTAGTTGTTAGGAAAGCAAAGAAAATCGACTGGGAACAAACTCGTCAATTGATTTTAAACACACCTTTTCATTGTAATTCAAATTTAATTCCAACTACTCTTATCTATAAATTATTTAATACATCTTTCCAAAGCGCAGCTCTCCGGTTCTAAAAATATGCAAACGGATTTGGAAATGCTATTCAAACTGAGTATAATTAATCCTCGATTAACAACAACCGAAACGTACAACGCTAATAGACATTCATATTCATTTACCGTTAATTTCAGTGAGCGCAAGTCGTAAAATATATGCACTAACAAATGTTCAAACAACCAATTTTACGCGTATTTAGCCGTATAAATGTTTAGGTTTAATCAGCATCATGTTTACATTGATCCTTTAATGCTCATCATATTAACAGAATTTGTGATGTTTTGTCCGTAATCAAACCCTCATTCGCCATTCAATTAAGGATTTATGCACGTAGTTAATAGTGTATTAATAACATCGTTAAATAAATGACGCTATAATGGTATACGCGGACGTGACACTTTAGAAAAAAGCGTTGAGTTATGAACGTATACAAGTAGAGAAACGTTTACTTGTGTCAAGATTGGCCGCCGCAATTCAAAACAATTACTGTTTCAATATCCACATTACAATAACTGTTTTAAATCAAAAGAAATATTTTCTTAGCCTTTCTTTCTCCGCTTAAGGGAAGTATATATGTACTTGTAATTAAATAATTGTATTTCTTTGTTTAAGACATAAACCCTGGAGAGTTTTGAAAAGAATTGGGATCACGTAAGAGCAAGTGAAATAAAGCAGCGTTACGGGTATGACGTGAAAGAGACAAAAAGAAATCAGAGAAACAAGGTTTGGATAGTCAATACTATTGTTAAGCAGTTTATGCGAGTATATGAAGTATGATAGTACTCTACACTTGTTCAAAGGAAAAATATTGAGATGCTTAGATGAGATGTAATAACTGGCCACGCGCGCCAACAGGCAGCTGCGTCGTATCTATACGGTTACATACAAGCCTCAGTGTAGCTTCGACCTTCCATTAGCGCGGTACGTGTTGTTTAGAAATGTTGCGTACGTCGCCGATCAAGTTAGAGAATTTTTAGCCGAAATTCCTGACTTAACGTATGATGGTGCTAAAATTGAATGTGTAGTATGTAATGTCCGGTTAATGAGTTGATCCAAAATGGACTGTCAACGGCACGTAAACAGTGACCGGCATGCTTCAAAAAAAACTTGCACACGAGACTATGACAAATTTATATTTAATTTATGTGTTACTTTTATTGTATGTAATATACCGTTTAATTTACTAGACAAGGAAGCGTGTGTCTTGTTTTGGAATAACTATTCGGAGTACAAATTACCAAGTCGGAAATCGTTACGAAGGATAGTGCCATCTGCTCGTGAATATGTTGAAAAAAGAATTAAATCGGAGTTGGAAGAAAACAAAATGTGGTCATGTGTGGACGAAACGACAGATCGTAAAAAACATTCGGTCGTTAATATAATGGCACGTAAAATGGAACTGCATCAATCGTCACCTGCAATTCTATTAGCTTCCAGACGAATACAACAATGTACTGCCGAAGTAATTGTAAAGTTAGTGTTAAATACATTGGAAAAGTATGAACTTTCAACAAACCAACTGTTGATGTTTATGAGTGATGGTGCCGCAAACATGGTTTCTGTAGGCCGATCTCTTAAAAAGCATTCTGTTAACTTGTTACACATTACGTGTAAAATTCATGCTCTCAATCTTGTGGCAGATGGTATCAGAAAATGTTAACCTGAGGTAGACGCTTTAATAGTGCATACAAAAGCAGTATTTGTCAAATCCCCCAAACGTATTCGCGAATTTCATAGACTGTGTCCCCGTACACCTGAGCCACCAGAACCTATTCTTACACCTTGGGGAACTTGGTTAAATGCTGCGTTTTATTATCATAAATATTATGAGAATATTAAGAACGTGGTTTTACAATTCGATCCAAAGGAAGCTGCCGCTATCAAGAAAAGCCAGTCGAAATTTCAAGATAGTCGGGTTAAAACGGAGGCAATAGAAAAGTTACAAGATGCTTCGGTGTCGTTAGTAGAATCTGTGCAAATAGTGCAACATGTTCACGCACAGCTATGCGCGATAGAAGACGCAAAAAAATGTTTGTGTTCTAGAAAAATATGAAAGTGTTTTAGAGAAAGATTCTGATTTTGGCACATTAAGACACATTTGTGAAGGTGCGTCAACAGAACCGTTAAGTTGTTTCAAAGAATATTTTAATTACGCAAATATAACGTCACTACGTGTAGAACGTTCATTCTCTGCATATAAACACATTTTTTTTCTCGCGCCGCACTCGGTCTGTCGAAACAACTGTTGAAACATATCTAATGTTGCAGATATTTAACAGACATTATTCACTTTGCGATTTCACGTAGGACTCTTAAAATGGTAAGTGTTTGAGCACGCATTATTTTATTTTTATTTAACAACTACGCGAAAGTATTTACGACTGCAAACACCTACACACAATAGCTCTAGTGGAACCCGAGGCCTAATCGAAACAACGCCGCTGCCCGTTGGCGCGCGTGGCCAATTCTAGTAATAACTATCAAAAGATTGAGCCGAATTTAAGCGATTAATTGAGGAATGTTTCCTGTCTTTTCAGTGTTTTGCATATTAGTAGGTTATTTGTTCCTCCACGTTTCAAGGAGAAGCATCACACGATAAGGCAAGACAAGTAAGGTAGTTCAGAGCTCAGACTATAATGTAACAATAGATTTCTGTGGATGAAATGCAAAAATTCATAACTTACTTGGTATTTCCGACGTTATTATGGTTTTGAAAAATATCAACTCCGGTAAGGACTCGAACATAATATCTTCCGTTTGCCGGACAGGCGTGCTAATCACTACATCACAGGGTTTTATGCCAGGAACGAATCACTTTTTAATACCTAGATGTATCTATGTATCAAACCCAGTAATCTTCATTAAAATTTATTTCGACATTTGATTTTTTAATTTCCTTGGTTTTTGATTTAGTAAACTTTGAAATAATTTTGTTGAACGTCATTTCGCAAAATTTTTTCAATATTGGATTTTCTTTTCGTCTGAAGATTGTTTTGTAGGGGGATTCTGTCAAAACTTCCGCTTTTTGGGCTTTTTTACTCTTTTGATAGGTTTTATTCCCCTTTTGGAATAGGATAAATTTCGTCGATTGACATTCAGAGGAATATAACAATTTTCGTCTCTTTTAGCCTTTTCTTTGTTTTCTTCATTCGGTAAAGATCTGCTTCAGAGAAAACTATTCTGTTTATTGGCCAAATTCCGCTCTTTGAAAAATTACAGCAGCCTGTACTAATGTGGTAGATTTTTCATAAGTTTCATCAAGTGAATAAGATACTTTACACAGCAGAACCCTTTTACTACCATTGCTTCTTAATTATTTGACAACTGCTTGCTGGTTTAATGTTTCCATGGATTTGAAAATAATATCTAGGGTTTGCAGACGATGCGTAATATTTTTTTCCAAGTTAATAACTTCAAAATTTTTGGAATGAATCGAATGACCATTCAACAATAATAAAACCTTATTTTCTGGAAATAGCTTAGCTTGGTAGCAAATGAAATGTTTCAAGAATTTTATGAGGAGCTCAGAATTTATCTGATATATCTGTAATATTTCAAGTGGTGCACCATTTGATAAAGAAGGCGACATTTTAGTTAATTTGAAAATTGTCATTGGACGTATCCGGTAAATTCACCAAAAATAATTCCTCTAAAACAGTTCACCTAAAAACAATTCACCTACGTAACAAGTCACCTACAATTCACCTACGTAACAATTCAGTTGTTCAAACAAGTTCAAACAAGGTGTGTTCTCTTGGTCATTATGTAAAGGCTGTAATTAAAGAAAGATTAAAGAAATAGAAAGCCGATAAGAGAACAATCAATTCAGGGCTATTAAGAACCGTAGGTGCAGTTCAGATGCTTATTGGTTCTTAATGATTACGTGTTCCCTATATAAAGAGTATTTTCTTACGCCTTGACAGTTTACATTGAACTTTCAAGTGAAACACTTGAAGCACAGTATGCCGTTGCAATTTGTTGAAAGTGAGAAGGGGAAGGCAAAGTTGCTGCTGAATGGGTATTTGTACTTAAAAAGCAGAGCCTCTGTCGAGAAGATATACTGGTGCTGTACAGAATATCAGAAACTGAAGTGCAAATCTCGGGTTGTAACCGCAGGTGATGAAATACTCAAACATTCCGAGGACCACAACCATGCTGGAGATGCTGCGCAAATTGAAGTTGCCCTTTTTTCCAAAAATGTGCAATCGCGGGATCCCCCTCATTATATAATATCACAGCAATGCAGTGGTATTAGCGATGCAGCTAAAGCAAATCTTCCTAGTGTGCTCGTCATGAAGCGAACAATCAGAAATATTTGCCAAAGTCAACATGCAGGAACAATTTTGCCTTCAAAAAGAGAAGATATAATTTTTCCGGGGAACTATAAGGTGACATCAACAGGGGAAGATTTCTTATTGTTTGATTCAGGTGCAGAAATGAATCACATTCTAGTGTTTTCGACCAAGAAAAATCTTCAACTGTTGGGGCAATCTAATCATTGGTATGCTGACGGAACAGTCAAGACTGTTCCATCTATATTCTGTCAGTTATATACCATTCATGGAGTGATATTTAATATCGTTGTGCCGTTAGTATACGCGTTGCTACCAAGTAAATCAGAGGACACGTACATTAGAATGTTGAAAGCTTTAAAAGAGCTGCTTCCCGCATATGTAATGCCACAAACGATCATGACTGATTTTGAAATGGGGTTTATAAATGCGATGAAAACCGAATTTCCTAACACGCGACATCAAGGGTGCTTCTTCCATTTTTGCCAAGCTATATATCGCCATATTCAGCAACACGGATTAAAGCAGCGATATGACAGTGATGCCGATTTTTCACTGCGACTTAGAATGTTAGCTGCTCTAGCGTTTGTTCCTGAGACTCACGTACAAGAAGCATTCGAAACGTTATGTGACAGCCAAGAATTACCACAAGAAGCTCAGGAAATTGTCGACTACGTTGAGGATACATGGATTGGGTGTCCACAGCGGCGAAATAGAAGAAGGGAACCACGATATTCCTTAAATGTATGGAACTGTTACACCAGAGTTGATGATAACTGGTTGAAAACCAATAATTCCGTAGAAGGATGGCATCGTGCCTGTGAACAACAACTATGTGCTGACCATCCAAGCATTTGGAAATTTGTGGATGCATTAGAGAGAGAGCAGTCAATAAATGACCTTAACATCTCGCACTACTTAAGTGGTTAAGACCCGCCTGCCAAAAAGAGAAGATATAAAGATTCCACACAGAGAATAAAAACAGTAGTGCATTCATACGATCCACAAAACATGGTATCATACTTAAGCGGGATTGCTCACAATTTAAGGTACTAAAAAATTAACAAGATGTAAAATTAAAATAAAAAAAAATTATAAAAAATAAAAAAAAATAGAAAAAAAAGGACAACTACTTCAAAAAGAAGTACGCCTATGGAAGACTACATGGCCGACCTCCTCGTGGTGTCTTCTGGGTAACGCTAACAGGCTTTGTTATGTAATTAATAAATTTTCGGTGAATTACATCTGCGGTGAATTGTTACGTAGGTGAACTGTTTTAGGTGAATTTTCCTAAAATCGTCATTGGAGGTACAAAATTTCCACTAACGCTAGTATGGACAACAAATGTTGTATTTACTCCTCGTCCTGCGGTAGCTACGGCTTCAACTTATTTCGCCATTTGTTAGTAGCTTTAGCTAAAATAAGGGTGGTGCTATTTATGAGATATTATCGGGTATTATTGAGGCTACATTTTGCTATAACAGAGTATAAAGCAAGATAAATACAGAGCTTTTGATGCATAAGAAATATTAAAAATTACTCCACCTTTTCTTTTGCAGGCAGCATACGTACCTTAGACTGCAATACGGTCTCTTCATCTAAGAACTCATATACATCCAAAGACTGTTGTATAAGATATTCATAACGTGTTTCGGTATAAGGTAGCTGGTAACGTAATCCTTCATAATTCAACTTCAAAGTGGAGCAAGTTAATACAGAACAGAAGCCGATCTCGCGCCATGGTAACCTTGAGGACATAAAGTTTGCGTTGTGCACATATATATCCATGCATATTTGAATGTCTCTCACACCAGCCCTTTGACGCGCGAAACCTTAGACGCGATGAATAGAAAGGAGGTGCGAGAGGGATTGTATTTCTCATTTCGAGATTTACCGTATGGATTGTTAGGTGGTGTCAATTTTAGTATTTATTTAATGTATATGTTGGATAAAAGAAGTCTCTGCATTTTAAAAGGTTATTTCTACTATGCAATATAGTTTTTATCTGTTTTGTCATAGAAAAAATAAAAAAAATCGAAATGTTCACCAATTTTGTTTCTCTTTGAAAACTCATTTCCTGTTGTCTCGAATGAAATTAAATTAAAATGTAAAGTTGCTAATAATAAAAAAATAGATAAAAGAAAAAAGATAAGAGAAGATGAGTAAAAGAAAGGATCTACCATGAGGAGGACAATGAAATCCTTTGTAGACCTTGTTTGATAGAGTTGGAAACATAACCAATCAAACGTCGCATTAAAATAAATCCAAAAGAAACAAAAGAAAGTTTTTCCTTTCTAACTCAGACCTAAACACCCAACAGAACAAAAATCAACTTTCAAGGAATCAATAAAGGTAAAAAGAACAAGAAATATAGAACTTAAATTTGGTGGCGCAATTCCTCTGTAGTTTTCACAAACTTTTGGATCTCCTTTTCTATACTTAGTCGGTCACCAAGTACAGCCACAACTTTTACCATTATATTAAATAAAACAGAGTAGAAAAAAAGTTTTACTGGTGATGATGATAGCTTGGAAACGTGAGTCCAATACGAGTTAAGTATTGTGGTAAGGGTTTTAGTGAACTGTTTCACATATTAAAGAATTATTCAAAATGATCCCCTCGTTTCGTAATACAGGCGCTTAATCCGCGAGTCGAGTCATCAATCGCATTACACCATTTCCATGTCTATCTCCGCCACTGGCTTCTTAGCAGATGCTTTTAGCGAGTCCAAATTTCTATTGAGTTTAGCGCAGACTTTCTCCTCCAAAGCTTGCCAGATTTTATAATCGAGAGGATTAAGATCGGGACTAGAAGATAGCTAATCTTCATGATAAAGTCGACGTTATTCGCTTGTAACCTGAGTGCTTTTGGCCTTATGAGCAGGCCCAGAGTGCTGCTGGAAGACCTAATCCCGTCTTTTGATAGACTTTGCGTTTTCACTCCCTTCTTACAGAAATGAACTTCAGTTCCTCCGAAATAAGATACTCCTAACCAAACCATTACTGAGGGTGGGATGACCCCTTTGAACACGGGGTGCGACCACACCTGCTTCTTCACTATTGAAGGCGTACATTCGATCATTTTGCCGATTAAATTGATCTTCAACAATGAAGATTTTCTCGTCAGAAAATGGGATACGGCGGTGGGCGTTGTTAGTGTACCGCTTTAATAACACTCGATATATTTGTAGTCTTAAACCTTTCAGACGTGCATTGATCAAGTGGCAGCTTTTTCTTCTGGAAGCACGAAGCTTAAGGTCTTTATTCAGGATACTATTAATTGTGCTTTTAGTCACACCCATCTGCAACGACAATAGTTTCTGTTTTCGGAGAGGATTTCGTTTGATGTGTGTCTTGAAAGCTTTAATGACAGCCGGAGTACGAACCGATCGAGGACGGTCAGATCTTTCCTTGTCATCGACACTACCAGCTTCATTGTATCTTTCAACGGTACGATAAGCAAATCTTTTCGTAATTACACTTGGCGAATGTCCGCAACGATGTAATGCAATTATAGCAACACGATCTTCTCTTTGGCTCCATTCCATGTTTATTTATTACTCGTTTGCAACAACTAACGTCAAATGACTCAGAATAAATGACATAATCTCAATTCGTCGTTTGTTTTTATCAGTCGTGTGCTATGCATTTGAATTTTTAAAAGAAGCTTTTGTGACAGAACTTAGTGACCGACTAAGTATCTCGGGACTGTTATTCCACTTTCTCTTGGCATGATTTCTTTTTTTCCGTACATCTTTTATTAACTCATACATTCATTGTTTCAATTTTCCTCCTCCGCTTTTTATTAGTTCCGAGCATATTTCATCAGCACCTGCTGCTTTTCAATTTTTTCAGATTGTGGATGGTTGTATTGAAATCTTTTCCCGTAAGTATTGTAATGTTATAATTTACAACATCGAACGTAGCTGTCAGTAGCGGCACGTATAGTGAGTTCAGTATGTTTATTCGTTCAACGTCAAAATCCCTTTGGCGGCTATGAACCCTTTCTCAGTAGCTCGAACTCCAACTTTTGGTCTCCTATCGCTGGAGCAAGGGTGTTAGGAGATTATTTTAAGTCCAGCCAACGACAAACATGGGGGAACGGATAAGAAACTTGCCTTCTGTTAATTTTATTTACATCCTAAATCTTCAATTTTAATGGAATATTTTCCTACAACAATTGATAGCATGAATTTCGAAAATTGAATATCGTACGGAAAGTAATCGTCTTATCTGTCAGCAAATTTTAATATTGTACAGTTGTTGGTGGTGTTAAATGTCACAGAGTAGCATAGATTTAGTTTTCTAGTTGCGTCCCTGGATGGCATGCATTATGTTATTTTTACAAAAATAGGAATATTCAATTGAAATTTATTATCAAATTATATTTCGAAAGGTGTAGTTATCCAAATTAGCTGTCATTAAACAATTGCTATCGCGAATGAAATAAAGGAGTGAAGGGACGCTAATCAATTTCTTACTTTTAGTCAAAATACTCATCCAGGTAACACGTGTTTGACTGTGTTCCCATTTTCTAAGTGTTCAGCGTTTAAATTCTACCATAAGTACGAAGTAAAAGTAAAGTTTGGTCCTTTAAGGTTACGCAGGGTTCCAGTACAAAACATGTAAGTATAGATTTAATATTCATAAAATTTCATTAATTGATATCTAGTTTAATTTAAATTGTCGAAAGAGTGTCTAGGGACACTCTCGGGCCTACTAACCGTACTATTAATTAGTTAATTTAAAATTGTTTTTAAAGTTTTTCCCTTGTTTAAAGCATTACAATGCATTTCGTACCTCAGTCTTAGTGTTGTTTTCATATATTCTTTCTTTTGTTTCTTTGTAGTTATTATTCAATAAATTTCCAAAGTTTTTCCCTTGCATCGTTTTCTACAACTCTAGTGCAACATGCAAAATTTAACATATCAATATATCAAGAAATTTTCCTTTCCAACCATGGATAAAAAATCACATAATGGGAATTGAAAACAAGCAAACTTAAGCACCCTGTATTAGCACAGCATGTCAAATAATTCAAAGACCAACCAACTTCCGGCTCCGCTTCCTACGCTGTCCTTTTCGTTTCCGCAGCCGGGCGCAAACAATTGACAAAAGGATCCCTCAACCGTCTATTTTTCTTTTCCATTAACTTATTGTTAAACAGAAGTTGATCCTCCCTTCACCATACGTTTCGAACTTCAGACTGGGATTAAGAATTTCGACGCTAGTCTTCCCTAGAAGAAGAAGAAAAAGGTGGAGCAGTAGGAGTGGGTGGTTGTTAGTAAATTTGTTGCTTCGAGTGAAGTGAAAAGGGAAAGAACGGGGGAACAAAAAAAAGGAGAGCTTCTCCCTATGTTTGTTTGCAGTTGCTATCGTGGCCGGAAGCACATACACAAGCAAAACACACGGACGCGCGCACAAAAACCCGGTGCACAAACGAAACAGATAACTAAGTTCCTAGTCCTAACGGATTGGATTAAGGAAATGCGGATGAAAGGTTAACTGGATAAGCGTGTGTGTATTTTTTCACGTTTTTTGGGGAAGCAAATGCGTTTATATTAGGTGTTAGAAGTAAGTTTAGCTGAAGCTGATTCGAAGTTTTGAAAGATTTGGAAATGCTACCAATTTTATTAGAACGTAAATAATACTAACTCTGTTGATTAAAATATACGAGGTGTTCTTTTGTATCCCAAAACAGAATGGTAATGTTGAAGAATCGTAGACTTCCCCTATCGGGCAGCTCCTGGGCTGCCAAACGCTGATAGGTGGTGGACATCTACACTCCGATTTGTCTTGCTACCCTCTGGGACGGCGTGACTGTGTTTCTTGGCGATAGGTGTCGTCGAAAGACATATTCAGTGCTGTTTTGGAGATTAGCAGCATAAACCGAGAGGCAAACGCAATTGTAGCAGCAGAAATTTGTGCTCAGAACCATGCTGATGACGCCAGGTAAGCAGAAACATGTTCATGTGTGAGCGCTATTTTCTCTGCTAGATTGTTTTTGCCGGGAATGATTCCACCAATACCATGAGCTATATTAGCATTAATTTTTGGTTATTGTTACTAGGCATTCTTTCTACATGTATTTTTATACATCATGGTAAGCCTGTGGAATCATTTGCACGTATAGATGTCGCTGTGCCTAGGCACAACGCCCTCTTGCGTTTGGCAACCCAGGAGCTGCCCGATAGATGGTGGACATCTACATTTCGCTTTGTCTTGCTACCCTTTGGGACGGCGTGACTATGTTTCTTGGCGATAGGTGTCGCCGAAAGACATATTCAGTCCTGTTTTGGAGATTAGCAGCATAAACCGAGAGCCAAACGCAATTGTAACAGCAGAAATTTGTGCTCAGAACCATGCTGATGGCGCCGGGTAGGCAGAAACATGTTCATGTGTTAGCGCTATTTTCTCTGGTACATTGTTTTTTGGTTATTGTTACTAGGGATTCTTTCCATGTGTAGCATAGTGGTGTTTTTAACTTATTCTCTTTTGGCTATAAAATAAAAAGCTGCATTGGCAGTATGCCAAAAAGGATTGAAAGGAAATAATAAAACACATAGGAGGAACAAGCAAATATTAGTAAACATAAGTTCAAATTATACTTGCTCGCATGTTGTATGTAATTAAAAAATATTACAACATTACCAGCTGTTTTTTTAAATTTTATCCCAAAATCATAATATTTTTAAGTGGTCCAATTCGATGACCAGAGACTATAGGTCGATAAATTCTCTTTCTGATAGCCAGGCTCTCGAAAGGAGACTTCCTTCAAAGTCGTAGCTGACTGCAGAAACAATATTAATATCCTGGGTAGAAACAACAAGATTACTTCCATCTCGAGATCAGAATACACTGACATTGATGGCAGTGAGGCGGCCGATATTCTTTATAAGAAGGGAGCTGGGCACACTCCACTGGGTCCGGAACCTTTAGCTGTTACCCAGTCATCCAGGAGTTAATGGAGTAATATAGTATCACTTGCTGTTTTCCACACAGCAGAAACTTGGTTATATCCCTGGTGTTCATGTCTTTTATTTTTAAGTCGCTTTTAAATTATTCATTTACTTTAGTCATATTGTTTTTAGAATGAGTACTATGAGCACGTATTGGCATGTTCATATCAAGAACTTAACGAAACAATTGACATGTTTTGACAAAAGCACGAATTTTGTTTTTATTTGTTACGTACAAGGTAGGTGCCATAAATTCTCGGCCTGATATAGAAAGAATAAACTTGGTAAAATATAACAGTTTTTTTTTCAGTATAATCTATATAATTTCAATAAATTTATTATAAAGCAACTAACCCCGGTTGACGACAAATGAACATCGCGTTCGATGCCGCCGCATAAACACCATCACCAAGACCGTAAACATCGTAATTAAACAACACTCACGAGTGTTAGGTTTTAAAATAATCTAAGTAATTTTGACAGTTCTTAAAATTAATACTGTTGGCGACATCTATGTCAACTAACTTATTGAGCCCGCAATTATATTCACCCATAAACGTTTGACGTTTCACAAAACATTTAAGAAGCATTTTATATTCATCCTCGTTCATAAGAATAAATTAAGATAGACAGAGAGAATTTTAAGGAGAACTGTGTATTTACAATTTGGTGAATTTTGAAGTTGCCAAAATAGTTCAGAGGGAGCACGAACGTCGCAGGATAAGGAATCTTAAGACTCGTGGAAGAATAGTCTAAGTCAGAGACAGGCCAAGCAATTTTTGATTGGACACAGGACTAAATTTACATAGGACTTACAAAGCAGGGACAGAAAGTCTGTTAGAACAATAGTAGGTTTGCTAACAGGACATTGTATGCTCAAGAAACACATGAGCAACCTAAGCTTGACAGAGGAAATAGAATGTAGGTTCTGCCAGGCGGAAGGAGAGACTGCCGTCCATGTGCTGTGCAACTGGGGATACAGCTCTCAGAAATGGGCTTGGAATATCCAAAAGCCTAAACCTACGTAGAGGGATCACTCACAAGGCTGCTAGGTTTGGTGAAAAAAGCAAAGCTAACGTAACTGATCTAACGGTAGAGGAACCTCAATAGATCTGAAAAGGTTGTAGTGGGATAGATGGGTAGATAGATGGGTAATGCTTTTCTTTTAAGATATTTTTCCATACATTATTCATTAATTAAGAGCCATAGGAATTTTCCACAAATTCGAAACGATGCAAATATTTGGAGCTATCAAAATGTCATATAAAATTTCTAAGAATTGTTAAAGGCTACAGAGAATTTAATTTAACCGCGTAACGAGAAGAAGGAGACGATGTAAGGCGGAAATAAATTGTCCTCCTACCAAGATGAAATGCGTAATCAGTACTCCGAATCTGAGGCCGTAACGTTGCATACTTGGCGAGCTCAACTCGATGCCTATTCCCAGTAGGAAATTACCTGACTTCGGCCTTGCGCTACAAGGGGGTGGTCCGCTCACAATTTACTGCATATTACGGGAGGCCCGCCACATATAACTGTTATTCGCGCGCAGTTTCCTTTCCTCAATAGATTCTAACTACCGCTGCAAATTGTGATGTTAATGTTGTTCAAATTACTCGAGTAATCACCGTGCCGAAAACGGTGTTAAATTTACCAATACACCGAACTCCGGTTGAGTTATTAGGCGACTTCCTTGCGTAGGTTATATGATTGGGAGATTGTATTCAAATGGTGCTAATCGTTCCGCTAGGGAGCGTCGGTCGTCGTCGTCGTCGCTATTGCGACGATGCGACGCGACGGTAGTGCTCTGTGGGTATGCGGTGACGGGGGCTATTATTACTACCTATTGCCTTCGTTTCGTTCCGGTCTAAGCTGTTACCGTTGCGGTTTCGAATGTCGAGGGTTTAGATGTATATGTGATCGAATCGATTTCCGATTAATGCACAAGGTACAAGAAATATTGAATGTAGTCAAACATTTTAGGTGTACAGAATCCGTTCAAAGCTTCTAGGAGTAATACTAATAAAAGTTTAAGCTTTTGAAACGGACGGAATTTTATTATTCAAAGATCCTTTCAGCTCTATTCGGTGAGGTTTTTTGAAGACGATCTCCCTGAAATATCTCAGAAACTAAAATGGAAATAAAAACTTTCAATTTACGTTCTTAGTTTATTTATCATTGTCCATATTTTGCGTTGCCCTGCTTTCTTTTGTTTTTAAGTTTTTCTACATTTACGCATTCATAGAAAATAACGTTTAATTATAAATAAATAAGCGCCATTTAATCCTTGTTTCTTAAATTTTAAAATATTCTTATCTGGTCAGACGCAGCAGCGATAAGATTTAACAACGCGTCTTTTCAGTATTCTCGTTCGACCCTGCGGCGAATTTCGAGACGGTTACCCGCGTGGGCTCTCCGCTACGTTTACCTATCTGAAACGTTTACGTATCTAGAAAATTTTTATTAGTATAGAGTAGTAATTTTGACTGAATTGTAAGTTAATTGTAGACATTTACGATAGCTTAACACATTAAAGCATTAATTTAACGTACACACTTACAGGATCGCTGTTGGCCTTGTTAGAGATTAAAGAAAATAGAACTTAGGATAACATTTGTTGCATTAAATGCTTCAGCAAATTTTGTGAATCAAAACTAGACACCTTGACAACAATCCCTCTTCAATTACAACAAAATACACCACGCACCTACGTGTTAATTATATGTTTAATTCGCCTCGTCTCAAAAAAAGAAGTTAAACGCGAATTCTACAAGCCAGACAAGAAATTTATCGCCCTCTTATGTGTGTAACTACCTTCTGGCGAAACACGCTAACTATCCGTAGTTCAAAGAGGCGAAACGTTTTTCCAAGTATTTGTAAATTACAATTTATGTGCTTCTACCCGTCACAGATGTATAAATTCGCCTCTAACATGCAATACCACCGTTTAATTAACGAGATATAACGTGTACGGTTCATTTTTACAGTCGTAAACCGGTAAAGATCGAAAAACAGAAGACTCTATTTAATTCCTGTGTGTATACATATGTACCTCGAGAATGATGGTAATCGGCAATGTAAAACAGGTTAATGCGCGTGGTTTTTGTGTTTTAAATGGATGTTTCAAGGGAATTTAATCGTAAAAAAGATATCTCGATTCTTTATAGACAACGCAGTGTGGTGTATCCTACTGACTGCGCCAAATCCTTGCAGAATTAGATAATGGTATGCAATATTGTGATTATATAACTTTGAACAGTTTGTTTGGGATTTTATTCAATTTAGCATACAAAATTACCCCGTTTTTTATGCTCTGAGATAATTTCTTCGTGAGATAACAACAAAAAATTCTCTGCTTTCTCCTTATATTGGCCATATTTTATTACTAATTACTAATTATGTCATAAATTTCCATTAAAACGCTGCATACTCTTTTCGAAGTCTTCCAAATTACGTTCAATAGTAAAATTTAATAATTCGTGAGCTCTAAAATTGCATTTTAGCAGGACGATAATTTGTCCCGGCGCATTCAAACTGCATAATTTAATCTCTGCGGTTGTTAGAACGGTTTTCGTTGCCGCTGCCGCCACCGTTAAGGCCGACTTGATATTTAATGTCGGTATTGTTTTATAGTTCGTCAAATGCCCGTCGTTACCGTTACGTCGGCGCCACTTTGGGCGCGAATTTTATTAGCGAAGGTAAGTTCTAAGTGCTTTTTGATGTAGACAGATGCGAAAATAAGCGGCAGAGGTTGGTTTATAGGAAGAATGCAAGAAATTTAGGATCGGGTACGTATAAAATTGGATATTTCAGAGGTGAAATATTAAAGAAAGATCTCTGTAAAGGTGGTTGCGTTGTAAGAGTTGTACATACGCGTCAATTTGAACTGATACTGTATTTTGTTTTCGAAATATTTGGAATCGGAAAAGTGAACTCTGGCTGTTCTATGACAGTGATAGCTGCACGATAAGATGTTTGGCTACAATACAAAAAAAATGTTCAATAAAATACCCCAAAGATTCAGAAAACCCGTAAAATAGAAATATTTTGATATCAGTTTCAAATTAAGTATTTCATGTGAATTTATAGGAGAACTGTATAACTAACAGAATCGTCTTTAATAAGGAAGACATATTTTAGATGTTCAATGGTGACTCGTTGCGAGTTGTTCATATTAGGAAGAACGGTTGATAAAAAGGTCCTTTTACTCGCAAAATTCTTTTTTAATATAACTAAATAACGACAGGTTTCGGGTCAAAGCCCATCCTCAGGTTTAGAATTTTTATTAATAATAGTTCAAAAATGTAAAGCGATGAATGGACATATCAAATTTTGTAATTAATGTAATATTAAAATTAGATTAAAATCAAATCGTAGAAAGGGAACGAACACAACAAGTTAAAATACAAGAATTGACAATTGTATTTTAACTTGTTGTGTTTAAAAAAAACTATAGTTAAATTAATACACGTGGTAGATAGTAATAAAAAGAAAAAATATTACATTAACCGATATCTTTTGAAAATGTTTATGAAAAGTTGTACCTTAAAGGTGATATCATTGTATGGGTAAGTATCTGTATTATGGTTCCATCGCTACTATTTAGGACGGCATGACTATAACTACTGGCACTAGGTGGCGCCAGGAAATATTTCAGTTGCTGTTTTTGAAGATTAGTGGCTTAAACTGAGAGACGTAAGAGCAATGTGGACAGGAGCAAGAAGCTTTAATGCTTTCTCTCTTCTCATATTGTATTTACCGGTAGTGATTCCATCAATACCAGGAGCCATTTTATTAGCATTATCTTGGGTATTGTTTCCAGGCATTTTTTTCATGTCTACTTCTACAATAAGTTCACTTTTGTTTGAACTTTATTCTGTAGATAACCTCTACTTTAGCCTTTTTAAAATCACAAGCAATGTGAATAATTTACTGCATTAAGTACGGATGTGTCGTACTGTTTTAAACAAGGTAAGCGTAATTCTAAGCAAATAAATACTTTATTTTAAGAAACTAGTGATTTATGAACAATACCTAAACGCTGTTTGGAATTGAGAAAACTATTTACTATCCTTAAGAAAATATTGTTTTGTGTTATAATGGCCATTTACGAGGGTAGTCCCAAAAATAAGGTCTCCATTTTTTTTAGAATACAAAAATCCGTTTGTTTTCTATAATATATACATAATTTGAAAGTTTGAACATTTATCTATTTTTCTACATAATCGCCATTTCGGCCGATGTATTTTTGTAGACGCTGTGACAGTTTTTGTATGCCCATGTCATACCAGCTCGCCGCCATGTCCTTGAGAAAGCGTTGAACCTCTTCTTCCATCTCGTCGTCAGAGCTGAATCGCGTTTCGTCCAATTGTTCTTTCAACTTAGGGAACAGGTGGTATTCGCTGGGTGCCAATTCAGAATCGGACAAGAGGAATGCTGAGCAAGGGCGTAAGCATTCTCCACGACAACGCTCGCCCACAAGTTGCCCGTCAAACCGTCGCTCTCCTGCAACAGTTTAAATGGAACATCATCACCCACCCACCCTATAATCTGGACTTGGTACCCAGTGACTACTACCTGTTCCCCCCGTTGAAAGAACATTTGGCCAGAACGCGATTCAGCTCTGACGACGAGGTGAAAGAAGAGGTTCAACGGGGAACATGACGGCGAGCTGGTATGACATGGGCATACAAAAACTGTCACTGCGTCTACAAAAATGCATTGGCCGAAATGGCGATTATGTAAAAAAATAGATAAATGTTAAAATTTTCAAATGACAAACAAACGGATTTTTGTATTCTAAAAAAAATTGAGGACCTTATTTTTGGTACTACCCTCGTACTTATACTAAGAATAGCTTTTTTAAAATTTTCTGCAAGATTTTCTTGAATCAATTTAACAAATGTTTTAAACAAAGAAATACAATTACTTCATTAGTATGAGAATTTTTATGACACTCTCCATAAATTAATAACATGTCGACACATTCATTTGGAGAAAAGTTAGAAGGCATTTTAAAGATTCTATAACAACACTACTTCACTCCGTTTTTGACTATACATAAACTATTTTCGCAAATCGAATAAATATCTGAATATAATTCGTTCGAACAACCTATACGATTGTATACGCACAGCCACATTTAAACTAACAATTCCTAACTTCTAGTACTTGAATCATAAAGTCAAAAAGGTGAAGGGTCCAGTTTAAAAGAAATGGTTTGGGTGAGGCTTCTTATAGGGTGGTTTTAAATATCTTTTAGGGTTTTGCTTACCATTTTCGACGATACCTTACTCGATCTTAAATCTCTACAAATAAGGAAGGCATCGCTTGTAACATTGACTCTGGGACATCTAGTATAGTGTTTAAATAATATAGCCAAATACTGCATATGGATATTTTGTGGAGCCAATGATGGCAAAAATGCATACGTTTGCTTCGAATGGTGCGCCAAAGTGAATATAACCACAACGAAAACAGACACACACACTTTTGGACATAGCAGAAAACCCCAATTTTCAAAGCCTTATTTCACCCTCGAAAATCGTTTCTCAGCCGAAACGGAAACCAGTATTTTACATGCTACTTTAAGGTCTACAAATCACTTAAATTTCATTAGGTACATTCTGAAAGTGCGGGTTGGCTATTTTTCCTTGTAAATTGACAAACTGAATGCTATTGTATCTCAGACGACAAGGAAATAAAACACATATTTGTTAATAAACCTTTATTTATTTATATATGTATACCTATATTACAATTTTGGCAATATACATGGAATATGTGCTACCATAGAAGCATACCAATTCGCAGCTGAAAATATATATTTTGTTGTATTTTATTGGGTAATATACAGAGAACACAGAAGAGGAATGAGCATCAGAGGCAGTTAATTGATATTTAATTAACTTTTTAAACATATTGACAACGTATCTGTGCAAAAGCCGGGAGATATACATTAAGAGCTCCTCCAGCTAAACAATTACAATTTATTTAATTTATTAGATAATAGTAAAAGTATGTACATATGTCTTAGTGTTAATCAAAGTGATCCTCTCGGTATGATATAATCTTACAATTAGTGGTATCTAGGTTATGTAAATTAAATTTTGGGCGTGTCGAATCTATACGAACTCCATCTGTTTTTAATAGTTTAAAACTTCAACACTGTTAAAAACATTTTTATTTTGCAATATTTTATGGACCTTATTTTGTAAAATCCAACATTTTGTTTGCTTTATCTTATAAATCAACTAAGAAACCATTTTGGAGCTACCGCTAGCGCATGTATTGGAAACGAGCGCTAGAGGGAGAAAACATTGTCATCCGTCGCTCGTTCGCTTATGCATAATATAGCGTTTATTAATCGCAGAATTTTTAGCTTCCATCTTTCTCACTTCTGTAGGGGACAGCAGCAGGAGCAATAGATACTGAAGGTGGTGTATCAAATAAATACAGTCAATAACGAGAGCGTCTGGGTAGCTGTGAGTTAGGTGGCATTTTTGTTGTAGTGATCGGCTGCTCTTATACGACTAGATGCTCAGGCTCCAATAGGGTTTGATGGTAGCCCTAGTATTACACATTTACAAACGTTGCGATACATACAGCGAGGTCCTAAGGTATTTCCCCCTAATATTAATTTTTTAACGACAGAAGCTAGCGTTTTTAGAAAAAAATAGGTCGATTTCTATTTTTTGTGAGCTAACGTTTGCCGTTATCGGCATTTCAATTGTATTTCCGGTTTCACCGGAAGTGACGTTAACTTTCTTATTTTAAATAGGATGCCCTATATATTTTTACGGGTTTAGAAGGGCTATCTAAAAGCAATTCCAACGATACCACATAAGTTATACCTTAGCTTAAGAAATACGACGATATGCATCAATAAAGGTTTTGGTAACCTAGTTTTGTTGTTATGCAAAGTTGGCTAGGAAGGAGCGCCAAATTGCCACTTGTGACGCCAGCCTGATCTAAAGAGGTCGTTGGTAAGCAAAATAATCATAACAATTACCAAACTGTCAAATCTCCATTCGAAAAGCATAAATTATTCTTCTTTATTGTTATTATATCCTGCATTTGTCATACGTTCCTTCTTTGTTCTCGTTATTATTTTCTCTCCTTTCAACATATTGTCGCGAATAAGGGCTTGTTGCCCTACAGCTACATACTTATGCTAACTTAACCTATCCCGTATGGTTTATCGTCACTTACTAGCGTCACTTTCACGTTTCACTGACACTGTCTCCTCCCATGCTGATTCGTGAAGAGGGATGACTGGTCATCCCTCTTCACGAATGACGTTTATTGCTGCATATCGTAATATTTCTTAACTTAAAGTATAACATACGTATATGGTATCGTTGGATTCGATCACCTTTCCAATAACGTAAAGATATACAAGTGTTTTATTTAAAATGAGAAAGTTGACGTCACTTCCGGTGATACCGGAAATACAATTGAACTGCCGATAACGGCAAAAAATAGAAATCGATCTTATTTTTTCTAAAAACGCTAGCTTCTGTCGTTTAAAAATTAGCATGAGTGGGGAACATTTTAGGATCTCACTGTATGCAGTATTTATGTATTTGCATTCTTTTGTATATAAAAAATAGTACGTTTTTATCTTATTATAAAAAAAAAATTATATACATCTAAACATAAGTAATTGGTCCTCCCTCTCTTCACAAGGAAGATACACCGAAGCTGACGACTAGCGGCATTGTCCTTCAAACCAGGAAAACGTAACACACACAAAAAAGAGCTTTTCTTCGGCGCTAACTTCTTCGCTTAAACGTTTTAATGGTCTCAAAGCTTTCTTTTTCAAAAGATATTACAAGTCCTTTTTCCCGGTATCATTAGTTAAATTGAAATTACATGTTGCAATGTTTCATAGTACTGCGTATAATACGTAGTTCCGTCGTTGTTTTATCTTATTTCAGCAGTGTTCTTTGTCATTTCGAATGAATTTATATTCCGTCAACGTGTATTTAAATTTATTTTACATTTGAATAAACGGTTTATTCCGGCAAACAAATTGTTCGTCCTTGTTTATTCGTTTCATCGTCGTCGTTAGTCGTTAGTTTGTAGCATTGTATGTGTGTCGCTTGGCCGGCCGTCACTGTTACCAACTAAATCGTCTCCCTACCGGCCACAATTTGTTATAAAACGCCGCCACTGCGTTGCATGCGATTGCAAATTTTATCGAAGTGCCTTTATCGAGAGAGAAACAAAGATAAAAGATAGATAAACAGGATAAGTGAGAGCGAGAAAGAGGATAAACGTTAAGTAATTGGTTCCATTAGAATGTGTCAGCGAATAATTGGAAGTTCGAGTATAAATAGGAGGGCGACGTCTTTTAGTTTTATTTCAGCTGTAATTATTCTCGAGGCAGATTTTTTTCTCCTATTTGCTGCTTTATAGCTTGGTTGACTGTTTTTCTGACTCGTTTCATTTAAATATCTTGCGCAAGGTTCGATTCGGGGCGACTATATTTTCGGTTCGAAAGAATCCAATTATTGTCGAAGAGAAGAAGGTGGATGTCTGTGTTATTTTGTACTTTTGCTTCGTTTTGTTCTGATGAAAAGACTCGTTTTCTTCTGAGGAATTAATTTTTTTTTTCTTGTGAAGGCAGCGTAGGTATATGACGATTTTCACTAATGAGGTTTCGGATACTTTTTTACAGCAAAGATTGTTTGTATTTGTTATACTTTAACGATCTTAAATCTGTAAAGGTTGTCTTAATGGAGTTGAAGCATGTTTTACATACGTAACTCGAGCTTAAATCTTGACGGAAACATTTTTAATGAATAATTTGGTCTGTAATCATTCAGTAGATTACTGCATCACAAGACGAAGGTGGCTTTTGACATTTTTTCTGCAAATTTCCCGTTAGGAACATTATATTCAATAAGCTCACGGTGATTACGTCTTAATAGTCGCTTATTCTATAATTCTTTTCAGTAGCGTACCTAGAGGGGGGCGGTATATACTTTAGGGCGGCATCTTTCTATATTTTTGTCTAAATTATATGAAAATAAATAATATAATAATGTTCTAATGTTGTAATCGACGGAATCTATGATTATAATAAGTATGCAATTGAACAAAAATGCATACTTATCCCCGGCATTTTTACGCTTAGATCTCTCAGGTCCGAATTAATTTTAAATCCTTAAAAAAATATTTCTTTTATATAGGTTACCTTATCAAAAAATTAAGATATTATAAAACGTTGTTTTTTTGCAAAAACATAATTTGTCCTTTTTAATGGATAAAGGAACTAAAATGATTCAAGCCATATTATAAAGAAGAAAGAAACAGTTCACTAAAACCCTTACCACAACACTTAATTCGTACTGGACGCACGTTTCGATAGCCAAGCTATCATCATCAGCAGCAAGACTGAACTAACAAGCTAAGTGAAAAACTAACCTTATAAGGAAAATAAATTATGCAATATGTAAATTTAAAATCGTAAAATTTAATGAGCCGCTTCATTGCACAGGACTATAAATAGCCTAAAGGTAAATGAGGTCATTGCTAGAAGACTAAAAAACAAAAATTGTTTTTATTTAAAATCCGACAAGGGTAACACTGTAGTAATCTTAGACAAAGAGGATTATTTTAGTCGAGTCAACACCACTTTGTCACAAAGTTCTTATTCAAAATTATCAAAAAATCCTTTGTCTAAAATGATTACAGAAACCAAAAAGACCATGTTAGAATGTAAGGCTGTCATTAGCGACAATTTAAGATTTAGACTAACGGTATCAAACCCAGTACTACCTAGGATGTATTGTTTACCTAAAATACACAAGCCCGGAAAAAGCATGAGACCCATTGTTTCGAATATCAACAGTCCAACTTACTTACTTTCCAGGTGGTTATCTGACAAATTGAACCAGTTACCTGTACAATTTCCGGATTTGGCTATTAAAAATTCTTACGAGTTCATTGAAAAAACTAAGGACATTGAGCTTACTGACAAAGAAATTTTAGTTTCGTTTGACGTAAGTTCATTGTTCCCTAGTGTTCCAGTTGATTTAACTTTGGAATATTTAGAAACACTTTTGTTAGATAACCAAATGGATAGAGAGGAAGTTACTAGCTTCATTTCTTTGACAAAACTTTGCATGAAACAAAACTTTTTCCAAATTAACAACACTTTTTATCAACAGCAATGGGTAACAGCTTATCTCCGTTTATGGCTAACCTCTTCATGGGTAAATTTGAAACTGACCTGAAGAAAACTTTCGCTTATTTCCCTCGGCTTTGGATCAGATACGTCGATGACATTTTTTGCATCTTTGACATCAGTAAATGTTCAATAACGGATTTCATAGAACAACTTAACTCAAAATTTCCCTCTATCAAATTTACCCACGAAGAAGAAAAAGACAACAGGATTCCTTTCCTCGACATGTTAGTAATAAGAAATAAAAATAAGTTAGAAATAGACGTATATAGGAAACCTACTAGTAATAATAGATTCATCTTACAGGATTCTAATCACTCGTATGAACACAAACTTTCGGCTATTAACTTTTTGGTGCACCGGTTACTCAATTTTCCTTTAACGAAAGATAGATATCAAAATGAACTAAAAGAAATCATCAATATTTCTAACTTTAACGGATTCTCTGAAGATGTCGTCTATAATACTATTAGGAAACATAAGAATAGATTAAGAATTAGAAATGTAAGCACATTAGAACGCATTGACGGCCGTAATAATAAGAAATATGTTAAATTACCCTTTTATCCATGTTACACCAAGGGTCTTCAAAAAATCTTTTCTAAGATTGACCGCAAGATTGTTTTCTCTTCGAGCAATAACCTTAAAAACCTTTTAGGAAATTCCAAAGACCCAGTGGATAACATGGATAAATCAGGAATTTACAAAATTTCATGTAAAGATTGTGATCAAGTGTGTATTGGGCAGACAAAAAGATCAATCAAAATTAGGTACAAAGAACATTTGGCTCATCTCAAATTCAGAAGGTTTGATAAATCTAGCGTTGCCCTACATATGCTTGAAAATAACCATAATGTTGATAATATAAAGTTAATTAAAAATGTAAGGAGTACTTCTCAATTAAATTGTTATGAAGGCATGGAAATTTACAAAAACAAAACTCACTTAATGAATTCAGATTTAGGACCACTAAATTCCAGCCTTTATCCTTTGTTGCATCATGTTTAATCATTTATAGTTGTAATTTTAACCATGTGCAATGAACCGCTTCATTGTATTCTAGGATAACTCACGTCATTCGGCTCTTTTACCTTTAGGCTATTTATAGTCCTGTGCAATGAAGCGGCTCATTAAATTTTACGATTTTAAATTTACATATTGCATAATTTATTTTCCTTATAAGGTTAGTTTTTCACTTAGCTTGTTAGTTCAGTCTTGCTGCTGATGATGATAGCTTGGCTATCGAAACGTGCGTCCAGTACGATTTAAGCGTTGTGGTAAGGGTTTTAGTGAACTGTTTCAGTGTTCCAGTGCCACAGTTATAGAGTATCCGTTTAGCAAAGAAGAAAGATCTAATCTAATACATTTTAAATTATAGCAGGAGTTCGTGTTCATTGTGATGGACACGTGACCTGAAGGGGTTAATCAGTGAAAAAGAAAACATGTGTTCCGTCACAGATGTTAATACTTTCTTTAGCCATATTGTTGTTATTACAAACAATGCCACCATCTGAAGCAGAAAATATTAAAACTAGATTAGATGCTGGAATGTTACTCAATATATTCTTTTGCATTTCTGTGCTGCCTCAATTTCTTGAATCCGTTCTTTAGGAAATTAATAATGCGCAACAATACCTGCAAGCAAAGGGATCTATCAAAAACGATTTAAAGCTGAATTCTTTACAAATGTATATCATTAAAAAGGGGCATTCTAGTGCAAAACGCAGTTACAACAGCTAAGAAAATTTGTGAAGACTGACAGAAAATAATAAGAAATGTTTTCGTCATTGGAAGGAGTTATCCAAGAAACAAAAGTGCACTTTGAGCAACTACATGTCGCTGGAGCGATGTATTCGTGCCTAATACCATCTAATCTTTCAACTTACTTCCTTACTTTTTCGTTCTTCTTCTACCGTGAGGTGTCGAGGTAGGCTTTGTTGCCTTACAGAAACTTTTCCTCTGGCTTCTGCCCACGGAAACTCTCTGTCAGTGAGGGTCCTGCCGACGGCTGCGTTCTATGCAGTTTTTGATCTGCCTCTACGTTTCCTCCTGCAGACACTTGTATTCCTAATTTTGTCGGTTTTATATACATCCTCGATACACCTAAGTATTATCATTTCCGCCGCTTGTATTTTAGACCTCAGCCTGACATTCAACACCGAGGTCTCACTACCGTATGTTATTATAGGCACTAACACAGTCTTGTAGATCCTAATTTTGGTTGCTTTGCTTACTTCCTTGTTTTTAAAGAAGGGTATTTTCAGTGCGTTGAATAATTTAGTAGCATTATTCAGCTTGTTATCTACGTCACACTCTATCTCTCCTCAAGTACTTCATCAGTCTGTTTTAGTCTTTATCCATTCAGGTATATTTCTATGTTTTCTTGGACTGTTGCTATCACCATCACCTCAGTTTTTGTCAGGTTCATCCTCATACCATACTTTTCCATAGAATTTTTCCATCTTTGAATCGCCTCTTCTAGCTCTCCAGCACTAGATGCCAATAGGAGTACATCATCTGCATATAAGAATTGTTTTACAATGGTGTGTTGTAATTTGTACACGCCAAACCGGTAGCCCTTATTTCTCTCGCTTGCTTCTTTTGCTATTTGGTTTAACACCATAATGAAAAGCAATGGGCTAAGTATTCCACCCTGTTTGACACCGCTTTTTGTAAAGAATATTTTAGTTTTTCCAGTCCCTGTTCTGACAATTTTCGCTGTTTTTTTGTATAGGTCTTTGATAGCCTCTTGTAATTCCTGAGTAACTCCATATTCTATTAGGCATTTCCATATTCATATGTATTTTCTTGGTAGCGAGTCGAATGCTTTTTCCATGACTATTGCGCATACGTACAGCTTTTCTCCCTTAAGCAGCACTTTCTCTATGGTTTGCCGCAGACTGGAAATCCAATGTTGGGTTCCCCTTCCCGGTCTGAAACCCGCTTGGTTGTTGGCTATTTTCTTTTCCACTTGCTCTCTTAGCCTCTTCTCAAGGAATCGTTCATAGATCTTTCCGGGAACACCTAGCAGGGATATACCTCTGTAGTTGTTACACATCGTTTTCCCATGATTCAATGGTTTTAGTGTTTTGTTTCTTCCTTGTAATAAAGTGTTCTTAAAACCGTTGTAGATGATTCGAAATGTTCACATTGTTTCCTATGACGGCAACTAAATAAAGGTTTTTGATTGAATTTTTATTTCAATTTTTGATTTGAACTTATGTATTTTTGACCAATCGCCATTTCAAATATTCCTATAGGTTTGTAATTGTTGCTTTCTTATCACCTTCCCACACTCACCATTTCCAGTTTAACTCTATTGTTTTTCTTTTAGTCCATCTTAATGCTTTGAAAACCTTCATTCAATAAAAAGAAAACCTTGCAGTAAGTTAAAATATCCTTACTCAGTGCATCAATCCATAATTTCAAATGGGAAATGTTCTTATTTAATATCCTTCAGAAATATTCTTCAAAAGCCATTTCCAACTAGAAATCATCTAGTTTCTCTTGTTCTAAAAAATAAAAAAAGAAACTTATCTAATAGATTAAATTAAAAGCGATAATCGGAAAGAGTTTTTCTCCTCGTCCACGTCCTTTTGATATCTCGACGTCGTGAAGTATGAATTGAAAATTCGACGAAAGTTACTCCGATGACTCGTTTGTTTTTCCCTCCCGTTATTCAACGCCTTCTACGTATAAGCGTGAGTAACTCACACACCTCTACACAGACAGACAAAAGCGAGCGAAGAGAGCGAGATAATCTTCCGCCTTTTTCAGCGCTCGCGATCCTAATAAAGAAGTTCTGCGCCTTCGGCGGTGTCGTCGGCTTTTTACTCTTCTAGCACAGTCGCCGCCGCCGCGCCGCCTTCTTCACGTTTTACTTCAGCCGTCTCCTCGAGCTTCTTCGTTATATCGGAGGTGGCGATGAGATCGCGACGAGCAGTGGCTGAACTCATCTTATTCCGAATGAAATTCTATCGGTATTAGTTTAAAGTTCGTCAGTTTGTCACGCTCGTAATAGTCGTCGACGATAGAGGGCGCTGCGTTCGCCGTGGAAAGGCGTAAAAAACGGAGGAAATGGAGGAGTGCGAGGTGAGGCGTTACTTTAATTAAGTGCCAGCTGATGCTCGATTATTCTCCCGGCTAGAGGAGTATTCTCCGATGGAATATAGAGGGAAAATACGGATAGAGTAGAAGGACGCGAATACACAAAGACAAGAGATGGGACAAGAATTGAAACACACGTACCTCTTTATATAGGGGGCGCTGGTGATTGATAAAAGAACGAAAACAATGTCGTTTTTCTTGTGCTTTTTTTTTTCTTACGGGGTTTCAGGTTTCGTTACTCAATTCTTTGTACGAAGGAAAGGAATGGAAGAGAATCCTTTTAAAATCTTTTAAAGGTTTTTTTCGTTTCTTATTTCGTTGCATTTAGTTCGGTTTGCTTTTAGAAAAATAGTGTTTGAGTTTCAATTAGGCTTTAGTAATGTTTTTGATGGAAGCAAATTTCCTTTTTCTTAAAAAAAAAACACATATCTTTTGTTGAATAAATATTTTGTTTAGGTATCAGAAACACCACAACAATTAATTAATTTGAAAACATGTATTCAGTTTGAATGGTGAAGAGTGTGTCAATGCGTACACATTTTGAAAGAATCCAGTGAATATAATTTTTGTAAAGTTGGTAGCAAGCATACTTTATGTATTGAATACTAACATTTAGGGTTATTTTTGAAGCGTCAAGATCTTTTAGGTTAAGCATGCATAATTCACAAAGATCAATTACACTTTTATTCAAAAAGGTCACTTTTTAAAAATTATGTACTAAAATATAGTTGATTTTTGACATCATGGGTTACTGGTTATCTTCACACTTTCCTATTATTTATTTTATTATTGCCATTACGAAAAGCTTTCAAACATGGGTTGCATGAGTGCACCCAACTTTATCTAAAAACGTAAAAATTTTATTGGAAGTCTTTTAACAAAATTAATAATAGGGGGTCAAAATATAATTAATAGCTCTGCACTAATCAAAGCTAAATTTCTTAGCATTGGTATAATGTTTTGCAAAATACCATGCACATGGTTCGAAAGTAAAGTTTTTCTATAATTTAAATTTATTTGGTTGAGTTAAAAATTAAGTTATCTCGAAGAGATTGGCCATAAGATAATTTATCAAATTGATAAATTGTGGTTTTGTCAATTTCTCAAGCTCTCAGGAAAAACCTATAGAATTTTGATAGTTCTAGAAAACTCTATCATGGTTATCAGTACCGCTGGATATGCTTCCATCAAATTCAAAATGGAGTGGAATTATCTAATTTTAAGCTAAACCGTATAATTGGTGGTCTTTTGGCTTTTGTAGTTCTATTTATGTTAAATTACCACAATCCAGGAATAATTTAAATCGAATCAACTTGATTTGAACAATTAATACTATTACATATCATTAAAATCAGTTTTCTTCTGGTTGTATGTACCATCACTTGCACAAAAATCTAGGACAACTCTTATGAGTTCATTTTGGCGTTTTTCCAATCGTGTGATAATGACTTGCCCATTTACGATTGACACCGACAGACAATTTGACATATTTTTTCATAGTTTACAAAAGACATGCTTAAAATGGATAATGTCGCTTGTCTCAGATTTTTATTCAAGTGATAGTAATATCGTTGCTTTCATAAAAATCTGAGACAAGCGATATTGTTATGACATTATCCATTTTAAACACGTCTTTTGCAAAATATGGCAAAATATGTCAAATTGTCTCTCAGTGTCAATCATAAATCGACAAGCTTTGGGCAGTCCTTGATAATAATGCCACGTTAATGTAATATGGCGCTGAAAGCCCAAATCCTGGCTAAAATTCAAGATGGGTTGTCTGTAGGAGCAACTGCGCAACATTTTAATCTTAATAAAAATGTAGCGTTTGCTAGAATGAAACTGTGGAATGAAGTAAGGATGTTAGCGAGAAAAGTTGGAACTTGTAGTTCCAAAATTCCCTACTGTTGCACAAGATACTGCCTTATTAAATATACATTTTCAACTGAAGTGAATACGAGAATATTTTCAAACTTTTCTGGATCTCAGTCAACAGTTTGTAGAACGATTAAGTAATCAGAATTGAAATATAGAGTCAGATCATTATTTTCATTAAATCACATCCACAAAGAGCTAGATTGTTGGAGAAAAGATTATTTTTACGGACGAGGAAATATTCTAGTCAACAAATAATTCGAAACTTGGAGTCTATAGACCAAATGACGTTAAATTTATTGAAAAATAACTAATAATTTAAAAACTTTTGGTTGTTTTGTTGTTTTGTTTTGAGGCCTTGGCGTTTGTCAGAGAATTGAGGTCAAGTTTTATTTTTAGAATTGCATTAATATTCTCGAAAATGTAATGCTGCTTTCTGTAACACACCTATACACTAGTAACTTTATGTCCAGTATACATAACCAATATAGTTGCAGAATGGTTTCAAAACCAAAATATTGAATGGTTGGTTATCAGCGCAGATTTGAATCCAATGGAAAATATTTGGGGGCTAATAGTTAAAAGGACTTTAGGTAGGTTCTGTGTCAATGTAAGTAAATCAAAAGAGAACTTTTATACTAAATATGCATTGTTTTCTGTGAACAATGTAATTTTTATTATTGAAATCCTGTTTTTCTAGCAAGATAGCTTTAATAGTAGCCGAAAAAATGGGAAGATATAGAGCGCGCCAGAAACTAGATCCTAATAAAGTAGAAGACGAAAAAAGGGAATACTATCACGAAAAGAAAAAGCAAGCTAAAGATATGACAAAAAAAGAATATGATATTCACCTTCAAGTCCAGAGACGCCACTTACTTAGGACTCTATTCAAAAGCGAAGAGGAAGAAAAATTTTGAGGAGAGATAGGTCGAAATTGTTTGGTGAAAATTTAAAATTAAAAGAAAAATCAAAAAAAATAGAAAAACGAGTCCATCTATGCAAAAAAAGATATCAAAGACTAAAGAATATAACTCAAGAGCCTTCTTCTTCGACTACAAATTTGAGAAACCTGTAACAAATACTGCATAAATGGTAGATAAACTTTGAACATCCGTTCCCCCTAATGAGAGAAAAAATGAAATTATAAGGCAGTTGTTGTAGGCTTCTATAAATTGAAGAATCAATGAGAAAAGTTTATCATAATTCTTATCAATCAACAAAAGTTCCCATCAAAAACGTTTTAAAAAAAGCAAATCCCAAATATCAAGAATCCTAATCTAAACACCATACATTTTTTCTTCAATAGTCCGAGTACCCAATATAGACAGAAAAACAATTTTGCCGCTGAGATGTACAAGTTTCAACTTACATGGGCTATAAGGTCGTTTCCTGAGGCTGGCCACAGAAAGAAGGCGGCAGATGGAATTGGATCAGCAGTAAAAAATACTGGTGACAGACTAATAGCAGATGGAGGTGATATAATAAACGCTAAGCAGTTTTTTGAGAAAGTTTCCCCCCGTGTGAATGTAAAGATGGCTTTCACCAAGGAAGATCGGTATATATTGAAATATCTTTCTCGGGGGATTTTTGGGGAAATTGTTAAGTTTTCTAATTTTAAATTGAATTAACGATTCTTGTAGGTTCGGGGGTATCATTGGATACCCTTTCGGCAATTTTAGAACGAATTTCCAACTCAGTAAAATGAAATTTACGAATTTAAAGATTTTAAAAGTAATTTACCTTGAACTTTTGAGCGATGCCAATGTATATAAACTCTCTGTTTATATAACCACCACAGGAAACTGCCTTTTCTGGAAATTTAACCCTTTTCTCTTCAATTTTTGGGGTAAGGTGTTGAACAATTGAATATTTTTTTGTGACATATTTTTCTTTTGAAGAGCCTTTCGATGAATCATATTTACCTGTGAAGAGATCGGCTCTGACTTTACCTTGGACGTTTTCACCCCACTACTTGTTTAGGAAAATCGATTCGAATTGGGAGAAATTTTGAAAAGAATTCTCAATAATACCAAACCATATCAGGGCATTGTGAACCAAAGATGACGTTATAATAACCAACAATTCAGGGAGACTCGTCTTAGCTGAAACAAGACATTTTAAGGCTTTTACAAACTGGATCGGATTGTCGTCTTTTCCGTTGAATTTCGGTAAGATCTCCTTTAACTTAAAATTGAATAATCTATCTGAAAGGTTTCTGTAAATTATCAGAGGATTTTCACGTTTAAAGCTTGTTGGTGACATTTTGGATCACAGAATCTTCGAGATCCGACCTTCGAGTTAAGTCACTGCATTCGTTCTCGTATGCTGTTTGCAGAAATAATATCATCTGATCGAAATTCATCGTAAAAGTTTCTATTTGGGTTAAATTATCAAAATTGGCTGTGAAATAAAACAATCGCCGGTCTTTCGCGATTTAAAATAAAAGAAAGATGAACGACGCTATAATTTTTCATCAATCTTTATTCAGCCTTGGTTGAATCAAAGTGTGTCTTAACTCCGATCCCCATATAAAGTGCACGATTGTGAAATCAAAGTTTTTATTGAACAGAAAAAGGTTAAATTTCCAGAACAGGCAGTTTCCTGTGGTGATTATATATACAGAGAGTTTATATACATTGGCATCGTTCAAAAGTTAAAGGTTAGTTACTTTTAAAATCTTAAAATTCGTTAATTTCATTTTACTGAGTTGGAAATTCGTTCTAAAATTGCCGATAGGGTATCCAGGGATACCTTAACTTATTTGTTTGTAATTTTTTTTTTTCAGTAAACAACATTAATTTTGAAAATAGGTCTTGATATTCCTTATTCAAACTTCAAGAAAGAAAACTTTAAATGAGTAACGTACGTGACAAAAGGTAACCCTGGTGATAGGAAATTAAAGCGTTATAAAACCTAGAATACAGGATGTTTAGCGCTGTTTACTTCTATTAGTTACGCGTCGTACGAGATTTTTATGAAAGCAATGGCACATATGACGATTTACCTTAATATTTGTTTTCATTCTTTTAACATGTTTAGCGCTGTTTACTTCTATTAGTTACGCGTTGTACGAGATTTTTATGAAAGCAATGGCACATATGACGATTTACCTTAATATTTGTTTTCATTCTTTTAACAAAGCACCTTACATCTAATGCAGAAAACAAGCCAAAAGTTCAATGCCCACATATTCACGTATTTACATACATACTTGCATTTTATATTATTAATATAATAGTATTTTTATTACTAGAATTATTAGTACACCATTATTATAATAAGTAGTTTAACAAAATATTTTCCCGTATATCTCCTTCATCTAGTTCAGTTAATTTAATCTTTTTTACATATACAATAATATATTTATACTTACATATGTATACAGAATGTTTTACTTAAAACTTACCAAGTAAGTTATGTTCCGGGATGTTTGCTTTGGAAGTTTTAAGTGAAAACCTTTGTATATAAGCAGTATGTCCCGGTTTCGGTAATTTAAAGGAAAAGAAGGAAATAGGTTAGTATTTAGAAATCGGGTACTTACATAGTTTGAGACTTAAAATTCTTCTGAACAGGTTCTCATTATCCTGAGAAGTTTCTAGAAGATATTCTTCAAACAAAATTAATAGCATAACCAACTTAATCCCATTATAGTCTATTGTTAATTATATTTAAGGACATACTGCAAAATCATTGTACCTTACAAAATAAGAACTTAACCTAATACAATTTTCGTTAACTATGTATTATCTGGACACATTTTGACATATTTTTTTATACATTTCTTGTCATTTCGAACGCTACGTTTTTTTTTTTTTCAAAATACATGTTTGTATAGGCGTATCGCGTCGCTAGATTTACTTCTTATGCATGTATTTATGAGTTCCTTATCGCTGCACGTTTGTTGTAGTGTCCTTATTTGTAATTTACATTTTTCTTACGCCCTACCCATATATGCGTGTAATTTATGTAAAATACAGGGAATTTACATTTTTATCGTTTAACAGTCCGCGTATATCATGTATATTATCTTTTCTTTATTACACAATTTATTCACAATATATACAGGATTATATATAATAATGTATTGATTTATAAAAGTATTTGTATACAGTTGGGTGTGTAGTTGTCATTTTTAACTGGAAAAATGTTATTCAATAATATAAACGTGATGTAAGAGTTTTATTTAAAATTAAATACTTCTTTGAATGTAGGCTTTCACGGACGTTGCCTACTGTAGAATAATTATCTGCGGGGTTGCCGTGTCGTTGTCAACGTTTTGCTGATCGTACTGTTAGCTTCTTTAGGAGGTTAAAAGGAGAAGTGTGTACCTTGAGGCGTCATGTAAAATCGCCACAGAAAGTGATGTCGTAACCTCGTTAAAGGGAGATTTCCCGAAGATTCCCGAGGTTATTTATTATTTGAAACGGTTTCAGCTGGTAAAGCTGTCTGATAAAGCTGGTAAAGCTGTCTATCAGAAGCTGGTAAACCTGTCTGATAGGAATAGAATAGCTACGCCGGTTCTGGCCCAAAATCCTATGTATTTTCTTATGGAGGTCCAAATTAACTTTTTATCCCCACCACTCCTACCTCTGGCGACATAGGCCCCGCCCCTTTTAAAACGCTGATAAAGCTGTTTCTCAAAAGTTTTACCAGCTTTTGACAGACAGTTTTACCAGCTTTACTAGCTTTTGACAGACAACTTTACCAGCTTAAACCTTTTCAAAAGAAATACATGGGATAAGAAAATACATGGGATTTTGGGCCAGAACCGGCATAGCTATTCTACTGATAGGAATGTAGAAGTTTTCATCAATACTCCCATCATTTTTACAAAAATTGCTTTTCGAAGAGAGTTCTTAATTTAAAAAAATAGGATAAAGTGCTACAACAGATTTATAAAAGCTTTTGCTGCTTCTAAAATTTATAAATAATACTAGAACTTTTAATTTTTTTTTAAAGCAAAAATAACATTGTGGTAATTTATTTATTTGCATTGATCATAATACTTTTCACATCCTGTAATGATGTATCAAGAAATTTTTTTCAAAAGTCTTTTGGTATTTGCGAGTTTTAGAACAAGCACAAGCTTTTATAAAGAATAATATTTTCTTAAAAATCCATAATAAAAAAGGTTTTTCTCTTTTGTGACATCTTACAACACACTGTACATAAAATTGTTTTTTTTGGATCTAGTTGTTATTTGCCAACATAAATCTATTTAATTCTTAAAGAAGTGCTTTGCTTTTTGTTGGATGTACCTTTAAGACACATTCTATTGTAAGAATCATATATTATAGATGAATGTATTAGACGTACCACAAACTGTATACAAATAGTATTACATTTACTAACATTAATGGCTAGTACACACACAATTTACGAAATCTATTCGTAAAATAGCGACACAGTTCTCATCTTTCACCGCTTGATTACAGCATAGAGATACTAGCACTTCACTCGATCCTTATTGCATTTGTTATCACAAGAGAAACAGCCTCCTTTCTGCGTTATAAAGCGCTTTACACCGATCCGACTGTTTAATCAGATGTTTTTCATGTCGATATCAATTTATATTTATACAAATCTAGATTGTATATGCATATTGCGCTATTTGTATATACCTAGGTATCTCCCACCCCGTAAATATGTACACACACGATAAGTGAGGATGCACGATAGGTCACATAGCATCGTTAATGAGATCGTAGTTAGCGCGGAGCACACTGTGAGCAACGGCGTGGCTTGCTAGATAGTCCATGCGGCTTCGTAGCGTTGAAAGGGGCGGCCTTAGTGTAGCGAATGCTGCAATGTATGGAACGGCGAATCTTTGACGTCCTGCGTCCATTTATTAGCTGTAAACAACACGGAACCGTCATTAATACGGTCTACGTGAGTCTCTGACGGTGAAGTTACCTTTGTAATACATCTCCTTGTACATGGTCGGACATTTGTTGTTCTGCAAAAAAGAGACAGAGACGGAAGGATAATTATTAAAAATCAATGGCTATTAACAAATGTTTGTCTACAATAATTAGAAACTACGATATAATAAAATATTGTTGTTCGTATAGCATTTAATTAAAAATATAGAAGGCACCACGACATCCTGATGAATTTCTATTTCGTATACAGTTGCAGATTGCCAATTTGACAGCAAATTGTCCAATGTTATATGTATAGGTTGTCAACTTAAATTGACTTAATAGCTAAGCATTTAACAGACGAAAGCAGGCGCGCACCCAGAAGTATTCTTTTTACTATATGTACTACGTATACTTCATGTGTGTATTTATTTATTTTTATTAACATTGCAAATATATGAATATAAAAGTTTTTAAATAAACATTAACTCTGTACAAAAAGGTTTACTAAATATAAAAGATATATGTATATTAATTATTAGGAATTTATTAGGAATTTATGTAATGCCTTTGCGTTACCTTTATGCCAGATTATTAATCTTGCCATCAGGACCTCCACTTTTCCGGATAGATGGAAACGTGCACGAATTGTACCTGTCTTCAAGAAGGGAGATTCTACTCAAATTCGAAATTATAGGCCCATCGCTATACTTAATAACTTTGCGAAGATTTTTGAACATATTATATATACTACGATATACACGAATACTCGCTCACATATCGCAACTTGCCAACACGGCTTTGTGAAGGGACGATCGACAGTAACAAACCTGGCCTGTTTCACACAATTTATAAGCGAAACTTTAGATGACTGCGGACAAGTTGACGTTATTTTTACCGACTTCTCACATGCATTTGATACTCTCAGTCATGAATTACTTCTATATAAACTGGACTCGTTTGGTTTAGCTCCCAACTTCTCCTTGTTAATTAAATCTTACTTGGTAAAAAGAACTAACTATGTATTTTATAATGGATTTAATTCGTTTGAATTTGTATCTAGCAGCGGTATCTCACAAGGATCCAATCTTGGTCCATTGATGTTCATTCTATACATAAACGACCTCTTAACATCCTTATCTTGCCATGTCCTCGCTTATGCCGACGATGTTAAACTGTTTTGTAATATTAACTGCCAACAAGATATCAAGAGTCTTCAGACGAGCATTAATATACTGACCGAGTGGTCAAAATCCAATACACTGACATTAAATTCTAGTAAATGTAATTTTATGTGCTTCGCGAGAAAAACAAATCCATATATCTCCACTTATCAAATCAACGATATTTCCATCGACAAGATTACCAATCTTAAAGATCTAGGTGTCACTTTTGATCCAACTTTATCGTTTAACATACATATTGAACAAATTTGTTCATCTGCCTCTAAAATGATGGGTTTTCTTATGAGAACATCCAAATACTTCAATGACGCACTAGTGCTAAAATCCCTTTATTTTGCATTTGTACTCTCGAAATTGGAGTATGCCTCTATTGTTTGGTATCCTTTCTATATGTCCCATCAAGCTCCAATTGAACGTGTTCAGCGTCGATTCTTCAAATTCTTGTCGTTCAAAGTTAATGGCGAATATCCGCCTTGGCATACTTCTTACAACACCCTTCTCGAATCGCATCAATTTCGTTCATTGTCATCCCGTCGTGATTACCATAGCGCCCGATTTTTACACAAATTATTAAATGATAGGATCGACTGTATGCAGCTGGTCTCCCACATAGGATTCAACGTACCTCGAATAGCATCTCGTTATGCTCCAACCTTTACTATGCCGACACCGAGGACCAATCTTCGTTTGCGGTCGCCAATCTATCACATGATCAGGAACGCTGAGAAGATATTTAGTGATATTTTCACCGGAGAGTTGGCGCCATGATACACGAAACATAATAGTTTTTTTGTATAGTTATGTCATGTTTTTAAATCAATATGTATTGTGTTCACAATGTGTATATTTGTCCTGTAATTGGGTTTACCTGTTGGACAATAAACATTATTATTATTATTATTATTATTATTATTATTATTATTATTATTATTATTATTATTATTATTATTATTATTAATGAAAAGGATTATATATTTATATTGATTTTTCTCTTTTTTTTTCACTAATTCATTCAAAATTTCAACACCTAATTTAATTTCGCGATGAATGTTTAAAGCTAAACTATTCAATCTGTTTTCATCCATTGTACACCTTAAATAATAAGTAGAGTTTGTTAAAAAGGTGGTACCGGCATTGGCGCACCGCATAAAAGTAGGTACGTAATATACAATATTAGTGAAAAATAATATTGTTACCTATTCCTGTCGTCTTCATGTCTACTGTGGCAATTGGCAACCGCCCTGGTAAGCTGCGTAGAATTGCAACATCAGCAACGCTTCCATTGTCGATTCACTCAGCCGTCGACGGTGTTGTGAATACATTGTCGTATACTTCGAAAATGATCGTTCGACATCCAGTGAAGTAGAAGATTTGCAAATGTCAGATATTCCTTTTCTTCATCTGGACACTCTTGATTTTCAGTTATAGACCGAACCTTTTGTAAATCGAGATTTTTTGTTAAAATTGCACCAAATTTTTGAGCAACATCGACTCCTATAGTGTTCGTCAAATTTTCTAGAGCGGCTTGTAAATTGTGTATGCAATTTAATGCGTTTCGTGCAAATAAATGCTCAATAGCTTGTGCAACTTCAGAATAGTTCATGGAAATTTCATCTATTTGTTGTTGAATGTCCGAATTGGAAAAAAGTTGCTGACTATCTCGAACTGCCGCAGAATCTTTTGAATCAAGTTTCAAGATGACATTTTTCACTTGTGAAAAATATTTCTGATAGTAAGATACTGCCCTATCGCATTATTACAAACTGAGGTGGTGGTGGTAATTTCTGGCACAATTGTTTGAATGCACGGATGTGTTGGGGAGATTTGATGAACACTTTTTTAGTAGATGCTATTAACTTATCCACCAACGGATATTTCTTTCGAATAGTTTCTGTTACGATGTGACATGCGTGTATGAGGCATGTTATGTGAAGAAGAGTCGGAAAGCATATTTTCAATATCCTACCAACTCTCAGCACTGTTGCGGCTCCGTCAGTAACGAACATTGTGCCTTGGGTTCCTGTGATACAAAATTCTCTCAACGAATCTTTTATTATCTTGACAACGGTTTCTGCATTAGTTTTCTGGGTCCTTTTACTGGATAACAACAATGAAGCTGGTGGACCATCACGTTTTAAAGGACGCGGTGCAACATGAATGACGCTGTGTTTCTGAGCATTAGTTGTTTCATCCACACATAGGCAGATTTTCTTATTTCTCAACTCGTCTTTTATACGTTCTTTTACCGTACCTTACACACGTGGCAAATTGTATCGTAATTGCATAGATGTTGGCAGTTTCCATGAGGGAACGTACCCAGCAGCCTTCGGCTTTCTTTCGTAAGTGGGTGATGCGTTAGTAGTTGACTTCTTTATAAGATCATCTACAACAATACACCAAAGTAGAGGCGATGAGGGCCCTCCTTGGGGCTTTGGGCCTCTTGTCGTTTCTGATCCTAAAGTAGCGTTTATTCGTCGACATTGAAGCGTGGCTTTAATCTATTCTATAGACGACGGGTGGAAACCTTTGGCAGAAGCCGCTCTCTCTATGCTTTCGAAGGAGGTGTTATTAAAAGCACAAAGAGTTATTTCTCTTACCAGAAGTGATTCTTTCAATTAGCTTGTGATAAATTAGAGGGCCGTTATTGTTGATTTTGCCTTCTGGTAGGAGTGTTGGTTAGGATGATGTGAGTTGCGAAAGTTATCACGGAAACTATGTCAGTTTGAAGAATTGTCTTTTGGAGTCGTCAAGTATAAATATTTCCACAAAAACGATTACAAAGCGAAATGAACTAGCATGCTTATAGATCCTTTTCCTTCAAATACACACTTTCTAGCTTTTGTTTTAAACCAACAGGTATAACAGTGTATTTTCAAGAATCAATACCACGTTTCTTGGCTTTCACAAAATTATATTTCGGTTTCCCACATTGATTCTTCGCTTTACTGTTCTATAACATATTATTTTCTTACCTAATAATCAACCTAATTGAGATAGGTGTTCTAACTATAATTTTATCGGTTGTTGAAGTTTGTGAACTTTACACGATGTCAAGTGTGTCTTTTATCTACAATTTATAGTTTCGGAATCTAATAGTGTGTCTAGCTACTCTCAAATTTAATTCCATTTGGTCCTATTTGTTTTAAGTATTTGAATGATTGAGTATTGCTAATTTATGCCCAGTCTATTTTAAAGTTTAGAATTGTAGTTTGAGTGGATGTGTCTTTCTTATTTCTAGTTAATAATTGAAGTTATCTCATTAATGGCTTTATATCGTTTATTTTTCACTTAGTAAATACAAGAACCAAACCTTCTCTGGGCTTTTAATCCTATCATATCGCTCTCGTCAAAAGAATTAAGATAGTGATCAACTTTATCGACCACATATCAAAAGCGTATTTCTTTTGACATTTATTTTCGCTATAATTTCGTCTTTTTTATAGAGACATAATATGCCCGAAGGTTAAGCTTGATACTCGACTCCACGACCTCTGTCAGCATCTATGGCATAATACTAAATTAACTTGTTTATGACCGTAACTTTAAGCGACATTCGCCGGACCTAAGAAAGTGGCCCTAGGAGTAAAGTTGGCGATTCTCGGAAAGCTTAAAACTTGCATCGTACACGTACATACATATATATGTCCGTATGTAGCATACGTGTTAGCTGCCAACTTTATCCTGTCTCGTATACTCTTTCCGAGTCGAAAATATTACAGTCGTATAGCTTCAATGGTTCAAATTGAATGTAAAACGTTTTTGTTCTTTCTGCTTTTTTATTGTTGCCATATCTCAGGCGAGAAAAATTTTAGACGTTAAAGTTTGTAGGCCAGGCATTTTGAGCTGAATGTACGCGCGAAATTGAGGAAACTGTTTTTGTATGCATGTTAGATTAAATTGTTTCGGGAATATTTGAATGTTATCCTTTGTATTTGTTTAAATATAGGATTAGATGAGGGGAGTTGCTGTGGGGAAGGGTTGGTGTAACGGCCAATGATGGTTTGAATATCTTCCCTTATTGCGGACCAGAGTTTAGGTGATGTGGTTCAGTTATTGAGGAAGCGAATTGGGTTCAGTTATGGAAATGGCCCTTTGGATAAGATAATTGATAACACCGCATTTTTGGGCTGGATGATGGTGCGAGAGGTCATTGAGGTATCTATCAAGAAAGGAAGGCAACCTGTCCGATTCGTCCTCTATGGTGCAGAGTGTAGAAACATTTTGGGAATTTAGAAACGATAGGAAATTGTTTAAAAATTCATGTCCACGAGGCCAGATGACAAAGGTGTCATGGACGTACCTATACCAACAGTTTGGTTGTAAGATAATAGGGCTTGTTGTTCGAACGCTTCCGTAAATGTGTTGGCGATGACAGGAGACAGAGGAGATCCTGTGCCAAAGACTTGCTGGTAGTATTTACCATAAAACTAGAAATAGGTAGAAGGAAGACAAGCTTCAACCAAGTCAGCCAGCTCGTCCGGTTGGTCATTGGAGATGAGGAACTCTCTAATAATGGATACTGTATCCGGTATGGGAACTTTGGTGAACAAAGATTTGGCATGAAAGCTGACAAGCAAATCACCGGGATATAAAGTCAAATCTTGATATTTTGTATATATCAAGTCAAGATATTTGTAAAAATTTAAAATTCCATTAGTGATGTATATATAAAAATGTATAAAAATGTATAAAACGTATAAAAATGTATAAAATGTATAAAAATGTATATGGGACAATTACAAAAAAAATTTTCTTGACATACATAGCTCTTCCTAGAATATGTAGGTGGTAAGTAGTATTTTAGAGCTGCATGACCTGTCACCATTACTTACCAGTACTTTGAGATCCTCTTCGATGCCACTATCTTTTCTGAGTTTGGCGAGCTTAATATGCCTGCTACTGATTTTGTCAAGGTATGTTATGCCTTTTTCTGATTTCCTTATTTTCTCCAAAAAGAAGAGAACCTTGTTTTAATTCGAAGCTTTAGTGTAATGTACAAAATGCTCCAACCATTGTACAAAAATCTCCGAACACATCCAAGCGTTTTGTTGACAATAAGCTTTGCTGCCTATTGGAGCGTTGTCCATCAGCCCATTTTTCATTTTTTTTCTTCGGAATATAAAGGCTGGTGGTACAAACGTGCCCATGGCATTCATACAGCACCACAGTTAAATGCTGTCCTCGTTCAGCAATAGACACCGCTTCAACTTGGTTTCGTCCCTTTGTAGCGAGAATTTTTTGTGGTCGTTTTTGTACTGTTCTGAGACCAGATTCGTCGACGTTGTAGATATTTTCTGGTGGAAACTTATATTTTAGATTTCAAATATAAAGCGATATTGTCTTTATTGAAGGCTTGTGCCCGAGCAGCCGAGGTGTTTTCAGGCCTTCTGAGAGATATCTGTGGATTCCGTTTTAAAAATCCCTGTATCCATTTACCATCAGCTGTTTCTTTTTCTTTGTCAAAAGGGTTTTTTTTAGATTATTTTTAGTTGGAAATTCAAAAATTAACTTCTTTTAATCTTTTAGTGTCAAACCGAAGAATCTAGTTTCCATATCCTTTATAGATTGAGCAAATTCGTCTTCCATCTCCCGACTAAATACTGGCCTTTTACTCCCCAAATCTCATTTTGTACTGTTACAATTGTTTTTGAATCTTCTGCGTAGTATTGTAGCAGGGACGTTAAAGGTTTTCGACGCTAATTGCTATCCCATCTTTTTTTCTTGGACATTTCTCAAACCCTCCGCCATGTGTTTCTTCTACCAGTCTTGCCTCTTAGCCTTAGTTGATATTGTACTTGAAGTTACAAATGACATTTATTTATCGTAAAAACAAGACTTCTTAGTTTTTAATAGAATCAAGTACTTATGCCTACGAAGGCATACTATGCCATCAAAGGAACAACTTAGGTATGCCATCATAGAGAAGTTCAAGGTTTTAATGAAACCAGTCTCTGCATTTTTTCAATTACGGCATAACACTAAACTGGCACCTGTGTTAAATGTAGCACATGTATAGAAAACATGAATTGAATGGGTGCCCCTGGGTTTACCATATTAAGAACATGATTTCAACTTTATTAATGTGTAAAACTTACTTCAAGAGTGACCGATATTTCACTTCTTTTTCTGACTTCCAAGAAACAGCCAGATACGTACGCTGGTTTCTAGGTATTCATGTACCGGTAATGGTAGTTTCTTGAATAGGTGATTTGACCGTGAAATTCAAATGGTCTAAAAAATTTGTGGGTATGCCATCATAGGCAGGTTTCCCCTGCTTCAAAATACGTCACAGCCTGCTAACCTCAAAACGCTCAGGCCTTGCGTATATGGTAGGTAACGGACAAACGTCTAAAGCATCACTATATGTATCCTGTGGGAGTTCAGAATTCTATGTAACTAATTGTAAGTAATGCTATTGCGTTGATCTCTAGAAATGCTTCTATTTCTGCATTGCATTAGCTAACCCAATTAGGAACGATAAAATAAGACCCTAAAGATATTCAAACTATTCCATAAACATTATACAATATTATTACTAAGTTTAGTAATTTAGATTTCGTTTAAGTAAAAACGGAAAACCGTTACACTACATTCCTAGATTTCATTAAGGCACCGGCTTCGGTTATACGGAGCTTAAGCGCCAAGCTTGTGTAATATGGCGAATAAAACCTTATTGCCGCGAATTAAAACGTATGTATTTTTCCCGTAGCGCACCCTACAGCTCGTAGTCTAAATACATATCTTTCCGCAAAACGTTTCGGAAGCGTCACAGTAGCGGCAGAAGTAGTAACTATGTCGCTGGAATTAATTCCATTTATTTGATCGCACTGGAGGGGGCGAAAAAGAACCGAGTTGAATGAGAAAAAAGAGGAAAGATGGAAAGAAAAAGATAGAGATAGAAAACCGGCTAGAGAGTCTCCGTAAAAGTACTTTATTCGGTCATTATCTGCGGGTACAAAAGCTGCATTTTAATGTCTATGTGCTAATGGATAAATGCAATACGTGCCTCGAATAAGAGCGTCCGTATAAGGAAGGAAGAATATTCGCTGTAGCTTTGGATATACGGTCCGCGCGCGTCCAGAGCCACGGGCGCAGTGCGTAACTGGTCGGAAATGAGAAACACATACTGGCCGGAAATTGGAAACCAGGCCATGTAGATTCTACATTCTTGCTGTTTATGTATGTACATATATGTTCGATTATGAGGTTTTGGATGCTATACCACCTCATTCGTTGTGTAAGCTTTGTAATTTTCAGACCAATATGAAGAAGAGATGTGTAAAGCAGTAGAAAAATAGATAAATATTGAAGCCAACTGCTGCTGGATTGCGAAAGATTAGAATACAGTGAGGTCTTAAAGGGACTCCCCCCCCCCCCACTAGCTTTTGAACAACTGCAGCCAGCATTTTTAGAAAAAAATTGGCCGATTTCTATTTTTTATGAACTAACTTTTGCCGTTATTGACAGTTCAATTGTATTTCCGGTATTACCGGAAGTGACGTCGACTTTCTTATTTTAAATAGAACAGCCTGTATATTTTTACATTTCTGGAAAGGTAATCGAAAGCAGAATCCAAAAATACCACATATGTTATACTTTAACTTAAGAAATATGACGATATGTAGCAATGAAGGTTTTGGTAATCTGCTTTTGTTGTTACGCAAAGTTGGCTAGCAAAGAGCGCCAAATTGTTTCTTGTGACACCAGACTGTCTCCCTGCACCTCCTTGTCCTTACCAATGGTGATGACAACAATTTGTTGAATTTTAAACTATCTTCAAACGCACAACATCAGTAATTGCCAAAAATAGAAGGGCACATACAACATCCTCTTGCGTCTGCTTGAGCAGTGCAGGATAATGTATTTCCGTTGCCAAATATCGTATTAACACGTAGCCAATGGTTTTACTTCTTTTTCCGAAAGGAAGACATTCTCCAATTTTTATTTGTAAGCATTTAAGAACCAACCGTCACGGTTGGGGTTTGATTCTGCGTCCTTGAGATCGAAACGTAAATATCCTAACTGCTCGCCCATTGAGATGGTCAGCAGTATAGCATTCACCTGGTTAGAACATTAATTATTTATAACTATAAACTATTTCAACTCAGAATTTTATTATAGAACATTGCAATTTTTCAAATAAGATTAGATATTAATTACGGAACATTATTTCCAGACAGTTTCCCATATTCACCAAGTAATTGTTAAACAAATTTAGCCCTTCAATAGGTAAAACCATAGCGTCCATTTTTCAAACGAACTACCTACGTATCCAATAACCCCCAAAGTGACAAAGAAATCGGGTAGCTATCGCGTTAATGCGCCGCATTAAAAGCGGATTTTAATAAAAAGCGGGAAAGCCTTTTAATTTGAATCGAGTCTCTACGCCATTTCAGCCGTCTGTTATCGAGCGAAAGCACTTGGCTGGCGGTTTACGTCGCGAACGCGAGTGTTTATACTCCTCCCATACGAATGCTAACTGATTCCATCCATTCATCTAAGGACCGTACGCGACTCCGACGACGACGTCGACGACAAAAGAAACATCCGAAATGCCTCGGCAACAAGTTTAATAAATGGAGAAGCCACGTGTACAGACATATATATGGGACAGAAGCTCTACGTTCTACAGCGGCACCTCTATCTGCTCGTTGCTCGTCCTCCGCTCGTTCTCATACTCCCATAGTACACCCGTTCTCCGTCCTTCTCTTTCGGCCACAAATCGCGGCTTATGTACGTCTGGCCGGAACGCTAATGTGCACTTTGCATGCCCGACGAAATTCTGCAGGTGATAGATGGCTTTCTTAGTTCCACCGTACAAAGAAAGGCTTAGTTAATGGATCTCGGCGTCATCTATCGGGGTATCGCGTTCGCGGAATGGAAAACGCGTAATTGAATGTAACGCTTTGGGCTTACACGCGAAATTTACATGGCGAATGAAAAGAGTGGAGGTTGCTTCTTCTTAAGATGAGATAGAAAGGATGACGATGATGCTTGAAGTCTTGATGTTGATCAATAGGTGTGAAGTGTTTTCAATCACCACTGCTATTGACGATGGAGGTGCTGAGTACTTGCAATGAAAGACCTCGGAGAAATAAAAAAAATAAAGGTAATCATCTTCTATCTCCAATGAGTTGATGATTTGGCGAAAATTTAATGTGATTGGGAAGGCTCTTTGACAATGGTAATAATGCATAGAAAACAAGCAACTTTTTCCTTTGTTTCCCAAGATTTTGAGAAAACAATGCTTTGCTTTATAATTTTTTGGAAGAAAAATTGCCAGTTAAGAAGATCACGTAATTATGGGTGTGCATATCACTTGATATTATTTTTTAAACAAAAGCAAGTGGCGACGTCAAAATTTGTCTGTGTAGGGTGTCTCACGAGTAACTGCATCGATCGGTATATGAAACGGTATGCATTGGAGAATTCTGAAAATTTGGCAGTGTACTAAAGCTGACATATATGAGGATGAGATGCATATGGCGCTTTGTGCCAAAATCTTCATTACCAACTATAAATATTATTCTTTAGTCGACGTTTGTCGCGGGTTGTTGAAAGTGGGCAAGTTTATGTATTTGTGGAATCAGGGAGAAGAACAATACCGGTCAGTGATTCTATTGCTCTTTTTGAAGAAGTTGGATGCAGTTTGCAAGGACCATGTACCTTCGATGACTACCATCAGATACTGGTTTAATGAAACTAAGCGTGGCCGAGCATCTGGCTTTTGTTGAGGAGCGTCCATGTTGTCCCATTGAGGTGACTACGGACGATATCATCAATAAAGTTCATGATATCATGTTACCAGACCGCAGGGTCAAAATTAGAGAGATTGCTAATATGGTAAACATTTTAACGTGAGCAAAATATCCTTTACGACAAATTGAGTATGAGAAAGCTATCGGCGTCTGCTGACGATTGATCAAAAACGGAATTGCGTGATAACTTCAAAGCAATGTTTGGACATGTTTAAGTGCAATACGTGGGAGTTTTTGCGGCGTTATGTAACTGCGAGACAGGGATTCATCACTACACGCTAAAAACCAAAGATCAGTCGGCAAAATGTTTTTTTTTTTCCGGCGAACGTGCACCAAAGAAGGCGAAGATGAGTTCATCAGCCAGAAAAATTATAGCAACGATTTTTTCAGAATTCCCAAGGCATAATCTTAATTAATTATTTGGACAAGAGGGTAGTGCTATGCTGATTTATTGGACCATTTCGACGCTAACCTAAAGAGGAAAAGGCCTCACCTAGCGCAGAAAAAATTCTTTGCAATTATGATAACGCTCCGGCTCAATTGGTATGAATTGGTGCCCCATCCATCATATTCCCCAGATTTGGCCCCCTGTGACTTTTTCCTTTCTCCAAATTTGAGACAATGACTTGGCGGAAAGCGGTTCAGGTCAAATGAAGAGGTTATTGCCGAAACAGGAACCCATTTTGCAGAGTTCGACAAATCGCACAATTTGGATGACTTAAGAAAGCTGGAACATCGCCGAACTAAGTGTATAGAGCTACAAGGAGATTATGTTAAAAAATAAATTTACTAAATTCAAAACAATTGTGTTGTTTTCCTTAATACAGGTATTTATCATGCCATCTCTGTATGTTGGGAAAAATTGTTTAGATTTGACTACATTACATAATTTTGGCAAATTTTCTTTTAGCTTCTACTTAGAAACATTATAGGGCTGAATCTAAGAGGTATTTAGGATTGGAATTGACAACAGTTGATTCAATCTGTGATTCTTTAACTAAAATCATGAGTTTCATAAGTTTAAAGTCCATAAAGAAAAAGTTAAAATTTCGAAATTAGAATCAAATTTCTACTTCAGTCAATTTTGAAGCTGGAATTCTATATCCCTCTGTTTCTTGTAAACTTCTTGTAAAGTTCTTGTAAAATTTCTGCAAAATTCATGTAAAATTCGTGTAAAATTCACGTAAAATTCGTATCAAAATCGTGTAGAATTCTTGTAAAATGCGTGTAAAATTTATTTGAAATTTTTGTGAAATTCACGTAAAATTCGTATCAAAATCGTGTAGAATTCTTGTAAAATTCGTGTAAAATTCTTGCAAAATTCTTATAAAGTTCATGTAAAATTCGTGTAAAATTTTTGTAAAATTCTTGGAAAGTTCTTGTAAAATTCGTGGAGAATTCTTGTAAAATTCGTGTAAAATTCTTGCAAAATTCTTATAAAGTTCATGTAAAATTCGTGTAAAATTTTTGTAAAATTCTTGGAAAGTTCTTGTAAAATTCGTGGAGAATTCTTGTAAAATTCGTGTAAAATTCTTGCAAAATTCTTATAAAGTTCATGTAAAATTCGTGTAAAATTTTTGTAAAATACTTGGAAAGTTCTTGTAAAATTCATATAAAATTCGTGTAAAATTCATGTAAAATTCGTGTAAGATTGTTGCAAAATTCTTGTAAAATTCATATAAAATTCGTGTAAAATTCGTATAAAATTCTTGTGAAATTCATGTAAAATTTATCTAAAATTCGTGTAAAATTCATGTAAAATTCGTATCAAAATCGTGTAGAATTCTTGTAAAATTCGTGTAGAATTTATCTAAAATTCTTGTAAAATTCATGTAAAATTTTTGCAAAATTCTTATAAAGTTCATGTAAAATTCGTGTAAAATTTTTGGAAAGTTCTTGTAAAATTAATGCAAAAATCGTGTATAATTCTTGTAAAATTCGTGTAAAATTCTTGCAAAATTCTTGTAAAGTTCATGTAAAATTCATGTAAAATCCTTGTAAAGTTCTTGTAAAATTCGTATAAAAATCGTGTAAAATTAATGTAAACATTCCTGTAAAAGTAGTGTACAATTGATGTAAAATTCACGTAAAATTCTTATAGAATTCATGTAAAATTCGTGTCAAATAAACGAAAAGTTGAAAGTTCGAATCGAATTTCTACTTCAGTCAATTTTGAAGCTGAAATTCTAAATCCCTCTGCTTCGAAAACGTTTAGACACATCAATAATGGCACCAATCAAACAGTAAGTAGAGATAGCTTTGCAAAAATTTAATTCTATAGCTTCATCCCGTATAATCGTATCTGTAATCTGGAAATCTTTTTGAAAGGATCTCACAACTACAAAATAGCGATACAAGCATCGTATAAATTCACTCTCGAACGCTGTTAAACAGTTCGTCGTGTTGGAAATTGCATACTCCGATTTGCATGCAAAAATTGCAATCTGGTTGTTACCGCATTCGGCAACCAAAGCGAATATTCGCATCCTTATCTTTCCCACGCTAGCGCGTTTTGCCGTTCACGTTACGAGCTCCCGAAAGGCATGAATAATATGTATTTAATTTAGAGAAAACTTATAAATTACTTCGGTTGTACGGTAGATTCTATTATGAAAGCGATGGCTTTGCAGGTTATTTATTGTCGACGTTAATGAAACTGACGCCGGAGGAAGCACAATTAATAAAATCTTAATAAGTTAAGTACCGAAGGAAAGTCGTAAGGTGATTTAGTAAGCTTTACGAGACTTGGTCTACTTGATATAGACTTATTAATGAATTTGTAGTTTTGACGTGACTGCGGTTATGGTGTATTATACAGGCTGTTTTTGCTTAGATAGAGCTTATGAAAATGTTAACTGTCAAACGAGCTATCACACTGTTCTATTTTGACATTTGCTTCGATCTATCGATACAAATTTGTAGTCAATAATTTCTGTTGAAAAATAATATAAAAAGGAAACTCTTATCATTGAGCGTCATCAACATTGTAAGGTTCAAGAGGAACTGGAACATGTTTAGAGATTATTAAATTAATCATTAAATAAAATAAATTAGCCCCTGAAATTAAGTTGGAAGAATATTTTTTAATCAATCGTATAAGAGCTTATCTTTGGACCGGGTCTCTATTGTAGTCTGCAGAGGAACTACCTAAATTGTAATTAAAAGATGGGGGAAAGGGAAATCAAAGAAAACAGAAGCCTTGAACTGGAAAGGCACACCAGGATAAATTTAGCGAGAGGTGTGATATAATTTTCGCCAAGAACAGCAAGGATAACCATACCAATATGCAAATGTTTCACTATTATTATTATTATTAATAATAATAATATGGTTTTTATTGATTCTATACATGAAAATAATAATTTGACTACAGAGTTACAAAGTTTCGAATCAAATAGTCAGTAATCAGCGAAAGCTGCTCTTCCTAACTGGCTAAACTTAATCTAAACTATATACTAAATTAAAGTTAAAGTAAGCCTAGTAAGAGTTCTCCTAGCAGAATTAATCTTCATAATTTCATTCAAAAATTTGTCTCGTGACTTATAAACGAGGTGACCAAGAGATTTACGCCGAAACGGATCATCTCCTTCCATTTTTAGAAATTAACTTCCTCAGTAATGCTCCCCATATGAGTGTAATTTTGTCTAACTGGACAGCTGCGAGTGTAAATCCGAGCGTTTTCGTATGTAAATCATCCTCTTAAAATTCTCCCTCCACCACTTACTCCATCGTCATTTTTACCCACATGATGTACGCCCGCACCGACGAGAGCAAAAGAAAGGAAACCATAAATTTTAAACAATTTAAACTATGTCACACGAGACAATGTAAACAGATTCAAAACATTTCCCGTCGACAAACACAAACACGCGCTTTTATCCTTTTAACGGACTCCACATTTCGGTTATATACAGCGCCCTCTACACGAGCGGTGGTGGCGTAGAAGAGAAGGCCGAAAGGTCTGATTTATGAACAAGATTTTATACGCCGGGCCTCTCTTACAACAACGGACCTGCGACCGACCTACTACACGAGAAGGAACAATAAAATTTTATACTGACAATAAAAATTACTAACGATCCACTTATTCGGCAATTTAGCACTTGATTTTTGGATTCTTTTCCTAGTTTTCGGCCCGTTCTTCTTTTGTTATTAAACAAATGACGAACGGAAACGGTGGGGAGTGAGGAAGAAGGTGGAGTACCAGATGACATCGACGAGGCGAAGGTTGTGCGAAATGTAGGGAAGTTGGCGACATTGCTCGACAGCACCTTTTTAACTAACTCCAACGCTCCATAATAAACTTTCCGTAGCGTAATAAAGCAAAAGATATTCCCTCTTTTAACTTTTCGTATAAAAAAGTTTTCATTTGGTTTCAACTCGCGCTAGTGTTGTCGATCGTAACTTGTTTTTTTCCACGTTAAATGACCTCTTTGATTTGACTCATAAGTAAGTGCTTTTAGGAAAAAAAAAGATTAATTGTTATAACTTTTACTGAAGAATATATGTCCTGCAAAAAACCTTTTTTAATTTTTAATTTTTGAAAAACAACGATTTTGCAGTTTATAGAATTGTATTTTGAATAATCAAACAACAAACCAAAGCCTCGATTTCTGTAGTAGGGTGAACGTTGGATGGTTCTTTTTAAAAGTAGCTTCTAGATGGCGTTTGGGTTTGATTCAGTGCGAATTTAAGCAAAAATAAGATAAGGAGCTATTGGACTTTGAGCAGATAACGCAAATTAACAAAATAGAACAAATAAAAAAGTTGAATTCTTGAATGAACCAAAAAAGAACACAACACAAAAGTAATCTTCCAGTTTATTTCATGAACTTCCTTCTTGGTTAGAGATGGTTCCATATGATATTAGACACAATATTAAATATCCAAAGTTCTGGGTGTTAATTGAATTATTAGATAAGAATTAAAGCGAAAGCACCTGAGTTATTTTAAGGCATTTTAGAAATACATCAACAACTGATGTTGGTTCTTAGATTATCTTAAAATGTAAATAAGATTTGCTAAAAGCGCCGAATGATGTGAGAAAATTTTTAATTCTAATATGCCTGTTTTATTCCTACTCTCGAGCAGATATTTACAAGGACCCACTTTTTCTGCCTATACACCCTAAAACTAAAACATGTAAAACATATGGAAAATATACGAAAAGTCTCTTCTTTGAGAAGCACGAAACGTAAAATACGAAGCCACTTGACGCTAATAAATCAATAAGAGTTGAGTAGACCAGTGGTCATTTGTCCTTATTCGGCAAATTTGTATTCATTTTTATAGAAATAGCTTCGTAAGCGTTTAATTCCCGCGGCGAACCTACATCCTTAATTAATTTTAGATTTTCTACTTTAATATTATGCCCGGTTTCGTTTATTCGTTGTGTTACATTTGAAGATTTAATTTTACCGTATCCGTCGTACGCGAATCCATAAACTTTCGAAACCGCTGTTCCGAATTAATCAAATAATAATTTGCTGCGGAGTGTGCCGTTATTTGCCATATTCTCAATATATTCTTGAAGCACAGTCGAAACAATGGACTGCGAGGGGTGAATCGACTCCGTAAAAAGCGAAGACTGTTCCATTGGCCGGGAAAGTGATGGCAACAGCTTTCTGCGATAGTCACGGAATTGTGCTAATCGATTATCTTGAAAAAATAATAACGAGGGTATACTACGCATCATTAACTGACAATCTGAAGGCAGAAATTGCGGAAAAACGGTCACATTTGAAGAAAAAGAAAGTGTTATTCCACCAAGACAACGCATCGTCTCACACTTCAGTAGTCGCCATGGCAAAAATTCACGAATTGGGGTTCAAATTGACTACCCACCTTATTCAGGTGAGCAGGTGAGTCAACGTCTCTGTTACATCATTATCAATAATTTCTTTTTAAAGTTTGCCAAACAAGATGCTGACTACTATTTGGATGGTTTAAAGAGATGGGAGGATGTCTGGGAAAACTGTATAGATTTACAAGGAGGCTATATTGAGAAATAAAACTGAATTTGACAATAAAAAGGCTGGAACCTTTTCAGACTACTTTCGTACAAGACTAAGCTGTTATCTTTCTCCACACGTTTAGCATGAATCCAGTCTTCCTTCTCTTTAATTAAGTGATCCCTTCCTTGCTTTATTCCAATTATTACTGTCACTGTTAGATAAGTTGAAAGAAGGAAAACCACTCAATTGCAATAAACAGAGGTCTATTATGACGTTAGTGGAGCTTGAATGTTTTGGCCGTATTAGGAAATCTACTTTGTGCTAAGTTTTAAACGACATCATATATCAAACATAAGTTGACAATAATTGTGTAACGGATGAGTGGAAAATTTATAAATATTTAATTCAGATTGTGTTCGATTGGCTTAAGTTCTCATCAATATATTTTCTAATTAATTTAATATTGTTATTTGTCATCTTTTGGATCATTATTTATTATGACTTCTTTTTAGCACAGAGAGTACATGTTTGGACGTTGAACGTACATATTCTCCTTGTCGCTGTCCATTAACGTTTCATGGCTTGGTGAATGATGCCGGGTAACGAAACGACATTAACAGAACGTTTTCGAACCGCTCCGGGCGAAAGGTCTGAGGACTTATTGCTGATTTCGCGAGGAGGGGGGCGTTTTGGTGGTCTCAGGCACGCTCGCGTTCGCTTAGTTCCAGCTCGTTGTCTCATAATTATCTTACATAAGCCGCGACTCCGCCGCTTCTTCGGAACTTTTAATAAACAGACGAGTAGTTCCCGTTCCGAAAGATGACTTGATCTCCGCTTTGCTTGCTTCCAGACTTTTCTTTTTCCTGTTGATAGTTCCTTTTTTGTCGCCTTTATAAAAATAGAGGATATTATGCCTCGCTAACTTTGGCGATTATATGCTTCTACTTTTCGTCGAGTCGACAGCATGTAGGAAACTCTCTTCTTTGGATAATTATAGTTATCGATTTTGCAGTTTACTTTAGTTCTTATAAAGTGTCCGGAGATAAAGGAAACAATCTTTGACATGCGCAAGATTGATTTTGGCGATATTAAGGCATTAGAATGGAAGGCTGGTGGTGTAGCAATACAGGGTGTTAAAAAAGATGTGAGACACTTCGCACCGTTTTGTTGAACGAAAACAATGTTTATATCAGCATTTCTCAGTTTAGGCGAAATACATTCCGCTAGCATATTCCTGTACCGCTCACTATTAACAGTAACACGATTTCCATCATCGTCTTAAAAAAATAGGGCTCGATCACGCCTTGAACCCAAGAACCGCACCACACGGTGACCTTCGAGAACAAAGTGGTGCTTCGTGAATCACACGAAGATTTTCATTGAGCCAGAAATGGGCTTCATCGGAAAACGTGGGATCGGCTTTCAACTGCTCAAGAGCACAGTTCGCGAAATTTTGACGCAAGCGATAATCATTTGGCTTCAGATCTTGAGTAATTTGAACGTTATACATAAGTCTTCGGAAGGAGATCTGCATGCAAAATTCTCCACGCAGTCGTCTGAGAAACAGAAAAATGCTGAAAAGCAGAAAATTAAGCAAGAAAACAAAAATAAAACTATACAAAGCATTAATAAGACCAGTAATTACATATGCCGCGGAAACAATAGTAATGAACAAAAAAGAAGAGGAAGGCTTGAGAAGACTAGAAAGGAAGATTACGCGAACAATACTAGGACCGGATATCACCCCAGATGGAGATAGAAGACGGAAAAGAAACAAGGAAATAGAAAAAGAATTAGAAGGCGAAAATATAGTAAGGGTTATTAAATCCCAAAGGTTAGAATGGGCAGGACATACAATATAATGGACACTAATCCAGCGAAGATATAGAGGGAAACCCAGAACACGATAGTGGAGCAATATGGAGAAAGATCTGAAGGCAACGAACGTAAAGCAATGGGAAGAGAAACGCAGAGACAGGAAGATATGGAAACAAGTAAGCAAGTACTCTCAACAAATTGTAAAAACAGAGGACAGAAGAAGGAAAAGCGGACTAATCCACCACGGAAAATGGATACAACACGCGGATTTATAGGCGTTGATGATGATGATAAGTCGTCTGAGAAAGGTCGAGTTCTTGAAAACGACGCGGAATAGAGAGGTTCGGATCATCTCTTGCACTTTGACTTACAGCAGCAATACTGACTTCAGATAGGGCACCTCGATGACGCACTAATATTGACTTATCTACAACTGAGTCAGTTTGTCCAAACTTTAGAATTGAACGATAAAGGTTCGGTTGGCCAATTATGTTGACCATAAACTTCTCGCAACGCCCGAAATGTTCGGCGAACCGAACATGCATTTCGATGGTAAATACGAATAATTTCTAAGCGTCGTTGAATCGTTAGTTTATCCACATTAACTTGACACAACGTACTGAACTCATTTGTTATCAATATTTGACATTTGTATTCCGGAGCAATCTTTTTTTTGGCATTAAAGTTCTAACGCGCTAATTGGAAAACCCAATAGAGTTCCTATGCAATAACATAGGTACTGAAAATTTTCCATTGAAATGATGTATTTAATTTGGCGCACATTTAATAATCTTATACGCATTCAATGTTCGCGTTTATTTAAATCAAACAAATCTAAAATGGCAGTTTTGCGATATATTCAATGAAATGAGTTTCGCAGTATAATGTAACGAATGCTGTCAGGTTCGACGTTCATTATTTCGACGTGTACGCCCGTAAATGAGGTACGTATTCAAACGGCCGGGCATCGGCGTGGCATATCCTCCATTACGCCATATTTAATAACTTCATTGGATACGATACATAATGTAATACGTTTTGCGTATTTCGATAAATAGATATAAATTTCCATTATCGTTACGGCGTGGCGGTGGGCCCAACAACGTCGATCGTTAATAGAGCTCCTCTCGCTAAAGAGCGAACGAAACGCTCAACTAATTTACGATTCGCGAATAGCGTCGATAATTTACTATCGGATTACGTGCCTTTTAATACGTTGAATGTCGATACGTGCGAAACGAGTTTCATATTCCTATACGAGTATTGCTCAAAGTAAGGCCGGGCACAGAGAGCTCCGCGCCAAGATAGAAGTGAGGTTGCCGCTCCCACAACGCAACGTATGTATGCAGATGAATCGGCACGGGCTATCTAGCGAATGAAATTATTGATTTATTGCAACAGTTTCTCATCAATCCTTCGCAGCGTTAGTCGTAATTATAGAGATATATGTATGTAAGTATATCTAACGTACGCAAGAAAAATAAAGTGTTAGCAACAATTATAAACGATTACTAGACGCAATAGAAGAAAAATACTGAGTTGTCGTTAGTAGAATCAGTGCAAATCGTGGATGAAGTTAATACATTACTACGCGGTATAAACGTCGCAAAACGCGGTCGTGTTATAGCAAGGTTCGACAGTGTTTAAAAAAAAAATCCGATTATACTGGATTAAGACACATGTGTGGTGGTGCAGCTCTAAGGATTATTTTAATTGTGCCTGTGTTATTTCCGTAGATGTTGAATAGTCTTTCTCGAAATACAGGGTAGGGCAGGGAAGTATCCCTACTTTCGAGGTGGCGTTGTGAATGGAAGGGACGTGTTGGAAGAGTGAGGGTAGGCTCTAATGACGATGCAGCCTTGGAAGTTTCTCTTAGCGTCGCTATTAGTTGTAGACATGGGCTGGTCGAAAGAGCAACGCGCGTTTGCCGTCGAGACGTATTTTTCCAAAAACAAGTCTATTGTTGGAGTGCAGCGTGCGCTGCGTACCCGCTATCGAATCCCCCCTCGTAATGCTGCTCCAGACCGAAAATCCATTTTGTTAAGGGTGGAGAACTTCCGTGCATGGGGTAGTGTTTTGCAAAACAGAGTTGGGGCTCAGAGGACCATCCGAACTCCAGAAAACATTCACCGTGTAAGAAGATCGATTTTGCTGTCCCCTAAGCGTTCTGCTCGCAAGCATGCATCCGCCCTGGGGCTTTCTAACCGTACTGTGCGTCGAATTCTCCACCAAGACCTTCACTTCCATCCATACAAGATGGTCATTGCGCAACAACTGTCACAGCGGGACTGGCAAAATCGAGTACAGGCATGCCATGGCCCGCGCGCTCGCCGGATTTAACTCCGTGCGATTACTTTTTATGGGGCTACCTCAAGAGTGAGGTGTTTAAACATCGACCCAGGACCCTTGAAGCCTTGAAGAATGCAGTACGCCTTGAAGTTGGCCGTATTCCGCAACAGATGCTTCGCAGAGTTGTGGAGAACTTCAGAAACCGGGTACATCAGTGTATTGATAGTGAGGGGCATCACTTGAATGATATGTTGTTTAAAACTAACAATAAGTAAAATTAACTTCTGATGCCACAATAGAGTTTTGTTCTAACATTTTTTTTTATTTACCTTAAAATTAGGGATACTTCCCTGCCCCACCCTGTATAAGAACAATTTTTCATCACAGCGAAAAACCTTCACGGAGACACATGTGGAAACATACCTGATGGTGAAAGTTTTTCAACGCTTCTATCCACACCGTTAAGAAGTTACGTTTATTTATTATATTATTATTTATTGTTACGGCATTAAATACAATAGATTTTTGAAGAAACTACTTTGTTTACTTTTTACGGTTATTACATTACCAGAGTTAGTGAAAAATATGTGGTACGTCACAAAAGTAGCCCCACCACTTTTTGATCTTCCGCCCATTCTGCGTTCAGTGAAATAGTGGGGCGCATTAGAGATTGATATGCCGCTTAGACACAACATCCAGCAAGAACGCGTTCACGTATTTAATGAATTATTTCCGTAAATAATCATTAATTTGTCGATATTCTCTTTCGTAAAACAACATAATTTGATGAAAAAAAAATCTCTAAATTGTGAAAACGTTCTTTCAACATCTGCACTACCTAGCGGAGGATGATGAAAATATTGTTTAAATTCATTTTCACCGGTATTTTTAACAAATTCTTTCAATTTATCAATATCAAGATTTTTTTGAAATGTTACTATTTTTTTTGTTTTAACTCAGTGCTAATCTCATGGGGAATATCTAACAACGTTTGAATATGGGATTCTAATTTAGGGATAGCATCACTTAAAGATAAATTTTCGTTTTCAAAATATTTTATTGCCGATGGTAAATGAAGGAAATATTTTTCGATATATTGTAGTTCTCGATATAAATTCGGATTTTCGAGAATTTGTTAAAATAAAAACGACCTTTTTTTACATCTTCAATATTTTTTTGTATAAATTAAAGCCACTTCTAACCACATAATCTAAATTATTTGTAAGCAACACTTAACGATAGCAACACTAATCTAATCAGATCAGATATAGCGCCACGCGTTACGAGCTCGGCGCAGCGGTCCCCTCTCTCAACATATAGCCTGCAGCCACGTGAGTTAGTGGGGGTATAAAACATATTTTTCACTAACACTGTACATTACATATACAACAAATGCCGTTTGCAAACAAAAAAAAAACTAATAATGGCAATAAAAACCCTTCAACGTGTGCATATATTTGCTTTATTTATTAAACATTTTTATTGCGTCAGCTTTTATTTTTTACACTGGGATATTGATATCAAAATATCACTTCTGTCGGCTGTGAGTGACACGGTCTATGCGACCGATCCGATTCTGTTGCGAAGACCGATTGTGCCCGGCTCTCTCATAATAATATTTCAATTTCATTATTGCGATCGATAATGCTTGCGTACAAAATGGAAAAGTATTTCATATAGACGACGCAGTTATATCGAAAATTAATGCTATACAATAGTGAAGCTTGAAAATGGTCTGGATATTGCTTCCGGGTAAAAAAATTGTCCATTATGTCCAGTTATGTTTACGACAATGAGTTTTAATCCAATTCTTTCTGATATTGGTTAATATATCAAGATAAATATTTGAAAACATCCATTTATTTTCAAATTGAATGCGCTATGATATCCTTAAAGCTTTAAATTGTGGAATGCTTTCATTAAACGTAGAGGTACTTCATTATAATTAAATGGAAACATCTATGACAAACAATTCCATTACGTTTTTGTTCCTTTTTGGCAGTTAGTCAATAATATTAAGCATTAATGTGTGTTCCTAGTTTCGTGCACAATACACAGAGAAAAAAAACGTTTTTGACTCAAACGAATGTGCATTCAGTCAAGGAAAGCGTAATTTTAAATGGCAGCAAATTCTTTTCTCAAGTTTGATTTGAAAATATATTTATTTGATTTAATATACGCAATACGTTCGATTCAACAATACAGTTCCTTCTTTTAAAGAAATTCGTTAGTTTGAAAGAATTATACCTTTCTTTACCGTTTATTTGACTTTACATTTTAATGGCGAACGTTCCCAAAATGGGAACACTACAAAATCTAATTTTTATTGAATTAATCGTATTATTTGCATACAATTTTTATATGTTTTAAAATATACATTGATGTAAACTTTTCTGATTGTGAATTATGTAAATTGTATGATTAATTCTATAAAAAATCGATTTTTTAGCATGTTCCCATTTTGGGAACGTTCGCCATCAAAAAAGTTAGATAAATATGTATTTGCTTAACAAAATATTTCTGTGGTTTAAGGTATGCTGTTACTTTGACAAATATATTATTCTGTTGGTATTATTACTCCACTGGTTGTACGATAGATGCTTTCTTCTTTTTAAAGAAGAAAGCATCCATTTATGAGCACATAGGGTAACAATGTGTTAAAAATACACAATTTTTTGAAAGACTTTATTAACATTGTGGATAAACTAACAAAAGTACATAAAGAGTAAGTACAATGCCGAAAAGCAATCTACATTTTGTAGTGACGTGGTGCTTTTACTCTCGGGCATCAGTCAATGTGAAATGATTTCCCACATCGTCAGTCAATGTAACGAATACCGTGCCTTCTCTCTGGACGTACGATATATTCTCTTTATAGATCGATAGTCGATGAAACAAATTGATAAGTCGTGGCTTTTCTTATTATAAATGCTTATATGATTGTGCTTATCGGCTACAGACACCCTCTGTTATTGGCTTTATAACATAGCTCCAACTTCGACCACGGGATGTCGTCACGCGTATCAAAAATACTTACTCTGAACCCTATCGGTTGTCGAGAAATAAACAAACACCACGTGTTTATTAATTCAGAATATAAAAGATGTTTGCGGTTATAGTGACTGAGAAAAAGGGTGTGATTTGTGATTTTAATCAAGCACGGTGCATATTGACGAATCTTTTCGAATGGTAAGCTCCTGTGTCCAGAGGGTCATCAAAAAAAGTCAGTGTAACCAAATTTATTTACGCAAATTCGAAAATAAAATAAAATCCTTTAACATAATAATATACATACATTCCTCGGAATCTTACTCTCTCTGGGAACTGCTATCGAAACTAGGGTCGGACTGAGTTGCCTTGAACCCTTTTGTCATCTTATGATAAAGCTGGCTCATTTCGCGCAGCTTGGAGTTTGATGTAATGAGTTTTGGGGGCGATTGGGTCATCTCTTTGTTGTTTGACAAGTGGGGTTTGTCCTGATGAGGGGTCAGAGATGGTCGACTGGGGCTGTGGGCGTTGCGCAGCCGGAGTTCGGAATCTTACGATAATCAAGAGTAAAGGTACGGTCTATTTTCCGCGTTTAGTCGCGGCGAGTAAACGCATCGAGAAAACGGGTCGAGTAGTCGCTTTGGCGTGGTCTATTTCGCAGGCGATTTGTGGACGCCACTCTTATTAGTTAATATTTCTGAAAGCAGTTGTTTCCTGATAATTGTGTGGTATTGAATGTTACAATATTTATTTAACTTTTAATACAATACAAAGTTATGAGAAAAATTGTGTTAGCTACCGTTACCTTAATGATTGAAGAAGAAGAAGAAGAAGAAGAGGACAATACTGTGTAATTATAGGGACAAGAGAAAGAAGATTTTGTAGATAGAAGGACAGAAGGATGTTTCACAACTCTGATAGAAAGGCTCTTAATGGACGATGACACTAAATTTAAAGAATACTTTAGACTTACCAAGAATCAGTTTTTGGATGTTTTTTTGTACTGGTTTTGTATATTTAAAAAAATATTTAAAATAAAAACCAAATTTTAGTATTGCCCAAAAAAGACATCCCCGATTGTAGAAAAGATCTTTCCAGTAAAGAATATGCTAATAATAATCAAATTACTTGGACGAATTTCTATGTTAAGGAAGAACTAGCATGTCTTGCATATTTTGCATGTCTGCTATATGTTATATGTACACATTAATGACATATGATAATTACTTTATAATAGTGATCGTTTTAGGTTTATTTAGATTAGTTCAGTACAACATAGTATATTGTGTTTCCTTACATTGTGCAAATTTCTTAACATTTTCTAAGTGGCTATTCTCTTCTCTGAATATAGTAGACCAAATTCACTATCGCGACTAAACGCGCGCGTTTAAATTGCTTTCCAAGCGATTCGATTAAACGACGCGTCTTCCTGCGACTTCTTGAAATTTGACACGCAAGATAGACCACTCATGCATATTTCATAAGCGCAATAGACGCGGGTTCTCGAAACGTTTACTCGCCGCGACTAAACGCGGAAGATAGACCGTACCTTAAGACGTTATATTTGTCACAATCTACAAAGAATCTAGGCGATAATGTAATATACAGAATAAACTTCGGGCATTTATTGAAAGCATTGCAAATGTACATAGATTTGAATATTTACGCGTTTTGTTTTTTGATCAAAAATAATCTAAGATCGGTTTACGGACTTTGTGCAACGATTTAAATAACTTTATATTTTCGCTAAAGTACGGAAAAGAAATTAAAAATGCGTCGCTCCTTACGGACTCGGGATATTTTACAACATCGACAATACGGATGCATAGAATTATACGCGGATAGATATCAATTACCTCGCAAAGGCCAGTGAATCCGTATGATTGCGAGATATCGACGTGGTCATCCGTACTTCGCAAAAACCAGATAAATCCGAAGATTGCGGAGCACAGTCCAGAGAAGTCGTTTTGCTCAGCTTAGGCCGGCCATAAGACATCGGACGGGTCTTTTTGTTCAGTGCAGGCCGGGCATAAGACATCTGAATAGCATTCTGGACGGTTTATATAGCAGATTTCGGGTGCGGCGCTCTGCTTTTTGTCGCTGGCGTATTTCGATCTTGTACGTGACGTGGATTAAGAGTACGCTGTTGCACAAATCCCGTAATTATTGAACTTACATAATAAGTGCTAGCGCTCTACATAAAGGAGGTACATTTGCACTCAAAATAGTCGGTTCAGGTTCTTTGAAAAATTAATTCATAAAATGAAATAAAAGTTTAATAACTCACATTTGGTTATAAAAGATGAAAATAAAATATAATTTTTATATCATTTTTTAGATTAACAGTCTTTAAAGTCTGACGAACGTTAATGGTTCGTCGCAACAGGAATTATGATATTCACCAATCTGTGACGACTATTTTTTTTTTTTATACAGAAATTTTAACATTAGTTATTCAATGGTAAAAATATATAAATCCATTATCCTACTTACCTATTATTTTCTTCATTTACATCTCACCGTTTACGAACCACCATCTCACATAACCTAGACTAGGGCTACGATCGCGATTGCCCTGCGTTCACGCAACGGAACCTGCCGACGATGCGCGAAGCGCCCTATTCTAACATATATTTGTTTGACTGAACAAAATTATGTCAAATAAAAACGTCTGTACATAGAACAAATTCAAACTGTTGTTCTTAAAAAATGTGCTTTCATTCATATAAGCCTTTGTTGAATTAAATAAATAATTTCAAAGATATATAATTGTTTGTTTCAAGAACATTTTCTCTGTGTACAGATTTCGAGGTCCTCCAGAACCTTCCAGAATCCCAAGTGTCTTTTTACTTTACACTGAACAAACCTTGGATCTCTAATACCTTCTTGCCAAACACTAGAGTATCGGCACACTCCGCACCATACAAATTATTTGATTAATTCTGAACAATTGTTTCAGGAATTCGCGGATTTCGAATGTCAACCGTACGAGCGAATGTTGTAAGAAAACGATTTTAATTTAAACACGCCTTGTTCTAGTATTCACTTTATCGCCTATATACCTTAACACTAAAACATCCACAATTCTCAAAATTAAGGAAAAAGTGCTGGTCTATAACATAAACGTCCTGTTCCTCCTCAATTAGCACTAACAAGCAAACGTAGGCTGCAGTATATCTTTTAGGATCTTGCATTTGTTCGATCTTATATCTCTACAAATAAGGAAGATATCGTTTGTAACATTGAATCTGGGATATCCGGTAATATAAATTTTTTCCGTTCTTTCACTTTTTTAAATGTTCCACTTAGTGCCCTGATTAACAGTGTACAACAAAGCGGGTGTACTACACTAGGTCACCTACTATTTGAAATTAATATCAAGAGAAACTTATTATAATGCATAAAACGGTGAGCAAAGCTTTACAAAGGTTCCAGTTCCTAAATGTACTTGCCTGGTTGGTATAAAAAAGAAACGTTGTGGGGATTGAATCCAACAGTTTTAACAAACGTTTTTAATAAATTAATAAATATACATACCTTGCAAGAAATAAAAATTATATAAAACGAAAGTATTAAGTTGTAATGCGTATGTATTTCATAAGAATTGATCTCTAACTCAAAAGTATCCTTTGTCTCACATTTAAATGTAAAGATTCCGTTCTACAAAATATTTACCACTTCTTGTTTTATTGTAGTACTTTGCAAATACATTCTATTATGTATTATACGTTATATAACGACGTTTGTACGAATTCATTGTACTCAATATCCAAAGAAGTATTCACAACTTTATGCAGGCGTAATGGAGTGTCTGCGCTATACGAACAACTTTCAAAAGCGTCTGTAGAATCAATATCTCACCTTGCTGCTTTGAAAATTGATGTTTGTACGGATGGTGCGATGGTGGAGCGGCTGGAGCGGTCTGGCGTTATTCCCGAGCGGAGCTTTCGGGGCTTCTTCGGAACCTTGCATGAGCTTTCGCAGGGCGAATAACTGTAAAAAAATAGTTTTATAAATATTTCTGTTGCGCTTCTCCCTTCCTAACAACTGTTCTCTGAACTAATTTAATTAACGAATATTAAGGAATTCATAGAAATTTTTTGTGTTGATGTTAAAGCAGGTATAACTTTTTTTTGATGATGATGAAATTAGGATTTCGTTTTCTTTACGAATGTCGAATTTGTAAAGGTTTCTTTAATTTCGTTCGAAATGATGGGAATTGGTAAGTTTATTTATGAGGTTTCTTTAAGAAAATATCGATTTAAGAAATGAGTTCTGAGTAGCAAAGTGGTTGTATGAGCTCTATCTAATTGTAGCAGGTTTTCTATTCAAAATAGATTTTTCATAAAAGAACACTGGAACATTGTAACGTGTGCTCCTCCTTTGGACTATTTACATCGGATTTAGGAAAGTTCAACATTTGCAAAATATAAAGAGACAATTTTGCCAATTACCTCCTCAATAAATATACTTTGTAATTGTAAGTCCGACGAAAATAAATTGCTTATTAATTGCTTTCTTTCCTTCTTATAAAATATTCTTATACACAGTGTTAATAGGGACTCTAGATTAGCGGTTTTAGCGATATAGAGACGAGTAGTTGCACGCATGGCAAAGAGATGTCGCCACAAATGTTTATTTATCTATGTGAGATTAATTTTGAGAAACTGTCGTAAAGTTTGGTATGACTAAATAAACAGCTTCGACGCGGGTGACAATTAATTCTTAAGTTCGTGAACTTGGTAAAAAGTACTTCACGGCGGTCTGGAGCACGGCGTTCCTCAACAATCTACTTGAGGTAGCTTTGGTTCGTCCAGAGTCTTTGGAATGAAACATGCAAGTTTTTATACATTGATTTATCTACATATTTTACAAGAGACTAAAAAAAAACAAACGACATTCAGGTTAAAGCAAAATAAAACGAAATGAAGCTCTTACTTTAGGATTGTGAATTTAAATAAAATTTAAATCAAAGTCCAAAATTTCGGCTAAGACTACGTACAAGAAACGATAAGTAATGTTAACCGCATTCGTCGCGGAAAATTGAAATTTGTTTACAACGGAAAATAAATAGTGTCTCGGAAATGAGTTCCCAAGTCGGTAAAATCAACCAATAAAATCATTACCAGTGAATTAAGGGAACTTAAGACACCGACACCGTCCGTAGGTTAACAGAATTCAGCTGGCAACAACTCTAGTCAGCGAATTAAGATAACTCACACAATAAAAAAAAATACCTTCGGAATGTTAATGACCTTCAGACAATATGAAAACCGTCTGCGAAGGGTCGTTCAGGAGAGAACTCGTCCAGAATGAAATTTTGCGCGGCTTTATATACAAAATATTTGGATGTCGTATTGTTTCTTGTACATGACGTATGGAGATAAGAACAATTTAAAAATAGAACGTTACACAAGCTCTAGAGCGGTTGATCGTTCTAAAAGATATATATGGCGATGTTCAAAAATATGTGACAAAATAGAAATTTAACAGGAGTGAAAAATAATTTAAGGAATTGAAACAAAATTACTGAAATAATAATATTAATATTTTCCTCTGTTTTAAGACCCTTTAAATTCATACGGACGGACTACGGTTTGTCACAAATTTTGTTGAGATAGTTTATACTCCTTTTAATACATTTTGAACTAGATGTAAAGCAGTAGTTTCCTAGCTAAAAGACTAAAATATAATCTTCCAGATTAAAAAGTTAATGGTTGCAGTGCTTCAGAACGCTAAAAAAACTTTATAAACTACTGATTCCGTCAATCGTTACTTTCTATAAAGTTAATCGTTTGATCGTAGGTAACTCGATCTATTATTTTAGAAATCGAACTAAGTAGAGACATGGGGACTCAAACCACATATGACGTACTGGCTGTACACTACAGTGGTAAGACCCATGATAACTTATGGCTGCCTGGTTTGGTGGCCTAAGATCACACAGAAGCATGCGATAACTAGTCTCTCGAAAATTCAGAGACTGGCATGTCTTTGTATAACAGGAGCTATTAAAAGCACTCCAACAGCTGCTATGGAAACCATGCTAAACCTACCTCCTCTTGAGATTTATATCAAGGGAGAAGCCAGAATGGGGGCATACAGACTGAAAAATACTAGCAACTGGAGATCTCACAGTGGATCTGGGCACACCAGAATAGAAGCGGTAGTAACAAACCCTATCTATGATATGGGTAGTGATACAACAATCTCTAGGATCTCCTATGACAAACCTTTCAAAGTTTTCTTGAATTGGGAAGAATGGAGAGATGGATAGGGGAGAAAACCAAGAACACTAGTCTGGTACACAGATGGGTCCAAAACGGGCACTACATCTGGCGTTGGTGTATATGAGGAAAACCAGGGATACGAAGTATGTGTATCACTTGGGCGATACACCACGGTATTTCAAACAGAAATATATGCTATACAAACCTGCGCGTGGGAGAGTCTGCGTCGGCGACCGCGGGGTGAGACGATGTGCATTCTCTCTGACAGTCAGGCAGCCTTAAAGGCACTAGCATCCTATCGCATAACCTCCAAACTAGTATGGGAGTGCCTGCAAACCCTAATGGCTCTGTCTAAACACAACAAAGTCACACTAGTGTGGGTGCCAGGGCACAGGGGCATAGCGGGCAATGAAATTGCAGACCAGCTAGCGAGGGAAGGTTCAAAAATGAATTATATAGGCCCTGAACCGGGTCTAGGTATTACCAAGAGTGCAGTGCGTGGTGCAATTAATGAGTGGATTATAACACAACACCAATTAAATTGGAAACATGCAGCTGGACAAAAGCACAGCAAACGGATGATGGGAAGACCGTCGCAACATCTGACTGCTGACCTGCTTGAATTAAACAAGATACAGCTTAGAGCAGCAACATGTCTATTAACAGGACATGGCTGTTTGAGAGGCCACTTGCATAAGATGGGGATCTACAAAGATGAGCCCTTATGTAGACTTTGCAATGAGGAGGAGGAAACAGCCTCTCACATTATTTTCGAATGTGCAGCGTTAGCTCAACGCAGATTCGCTATGCGAAGCACAATTGAACTACCAATGGAGAAAGATTTACTACATAGGCTGTTAAGCCTGATTGCGGGAACTAACCTGTTTAAGTAAAACAAAACCGAAGCAGGAATAATACAATAAGCTACTAAGCTTCAGTGTTAGGGATGTAAAGACCAGCCCTGCTCTGGTAGAAAATCAATCAATCAATCAATCAAGTAGAGATATTGATCTGTAATTTTTTAATTTTGTAGAATCTTTTATTTTAAACAACGGTACAATAACAGTAGTTTTTAAATAAGAAAGAATTCTTTCATTTTCAAATGATTTTTAGCGATAAATGTTAGTGGCCCAATTGTTTGAATACTATTTTTTTTTTTATAGAAAGTCGCTATTTCGAATTATTTTCTTCTTATTTTTATACCAAAATTTCCCCAAGCTTCATGCACAAGAAGATTAAAATTGCATTTTGAAAAATTTTGTTGCCTATTTCTTTCTGATACGTTTTGCATTGTTATGTTTCAACAAATTTCTACATGGTGTAATTCAATTTAATTAATTGGCAAGCAGAGTATATCCATGCAAGCAAAGCGAATCCGTAACATTTTTTTTAAGTTTTCTCTCGTCAATATCAATAGCGTGAGCTGAAAAAACGGCTAATGAAAAACAAAACAGCGTATTGCAATCCTCAAAATCAAATTCCATCGATCCCAGTCAGCGCATAGCGAGACTTCGTCATCGAATTTCACATGCGTCTAGCTCTCGATAGCCAGGCCGACATCCCGTCGAGAGCCGCGCCGGAATTGATTATTTAATCGTAAAAACGTTCCAACGTCCAATTGCGGCCATCGCGGGGTCGTAATGAAATTGTAATCGGTTTAACTGACACGATTAATCGCTAATTCGATTAACAGCCGATCGCTATTTCTCCGCATTCAGCCGGGTATGGCGTTTAAAACCGTGCCTCCGGGAGGAGCCTCGTGTCGGAGGTCGAACTGCTCGACATATATTGCTATTACTGAGACGCCTTGGAAATGGTTCTTCCGGTGATTACTTGCCCTCGACAACCTCCGTAAGTCTTATTCTGTTCGCGTCGGACATTAGGAGAAGGAAACGGTCGAGGTTAAGGCGATGGCAAGATGACGGATGCATTTTATTGTGATGATTTATGGTAGCTCTTCCGCGTTCATGTCCGGTTCTCAGCTTAGTTTATAGTTAGGGAAATCTCGGACTTGAATTTAGCGCATTAAGACGCGTTTTTAAGCTATTAAGATCGTGAACGCTATCTCTATCTGAACTAATAATAATGTTTCCTTTGTTATCTCTTCATGCAGCTAAATTCTTTACAAGACTTAGGCAGTAAGGTTCACACAGCAAACATCCTTCACCCAGACAAATGTGGAAACAAACTTAATGGTGCAAATTTTTCACCAATCTTATCCACATTGTTAAGAAGTTACGTTTATATTATATTATTTATTGAAGTCAAACATTTTACGTGTATTAAAATTAACATAACCTTAATTTTAAATCAATATAAATACGTATATTATTTTTGAAAAACAAAAGTGCTTTTTACTACATACCTATAGTTACTCATACATTTACGGTATTAAGTACAATAGATATTTAAAGAAATTACTTTGTTACTTAATATATTTCGACTTCATTCCGTGAATTATGAAAATTTGTAATTTTCCTCGGAATATCCGACGTTTTGCAGGCTTTTGAAACAAAATAACATCTATTCAAAATGCATTTAGTGTATGGGCTACGTCCTGCCTACTTTGGATAAGAGACTGGAATTTATTGCTTCCATGCATCTTATAATAAATGAGATCCCCGATTCATTATTGGTCAGTTGAAAATCCAAAATGTAGCTTGTAAAATGGTGGTAGTATGGACGGGTGCATTGTCGTGCAATAATCGAACATTTTCTGTCAATTTTCCTCTACGTTTTGCACGAATATCGTCCCTCAATTTATGTAACAAGGATGCATAATATGTGCTGTTGGCAGTTGTATTGCGCTCTTTAAAGTCAATGAGTAGAGTACCCTTACAATCCTAGAATAGTGTGGCCATTACCTTTTTCGTTGACGGGCGTGCTAGTCACTACACCACGGGGACCTTGATGACAGGAACCGTAATACTTTGACAGACAATTTTTAATTTTTACATGCCAAGCACACTAATTAATTAATATATTTTAGCTTCCGTGGATACATTATGAAAATCTGTGATTTCTTTGGAATTTACCGGCACGGCGACGGCAGCCAAAATATATTAATTAATTAGTGTACTTGGCATGTAAGAATAAAAAATTATCTGTCGAAATACTATGATATATTTGCAGATAAAAATAATAACTAGGTATTAAAAAGTGATCGTTCCTGGCATCACGGTCCTCGTGGTGTAGTGGTTAGCACGCCCGCCCGGGAAGTGGGAGGTGTCAGGTACGATTCCTTACCGAGACGAGGTTTTTCCAAGTATTCAATTACATTTAACTTTGTTTACTTTTTACGGTTATTACATTACATACATAACAAATGCCGTTTTCAAACAAGAAATTGCAATAAAACACTTGTATATCTTCGCTATGTTTACCAAATATTTTTGTTGGGTCAGTTTTTATTTTTCTTTATGCTTTTCTTTATACTTTTAAAGTCTTCTTGCACATTGTTTCTCAATCTTTGTCGTGGTTTCCCTTTTCTTCTTTTCTGAACTGGTTTTCTGTACAGAATTAATTTTGGCATTCTTTCATTTCCTTTTTTATGAATTGGGTATATTCTCGTCTTAGTCCAATCCTCTGGTAGTTGCACGTTTTCCCATACTTTTTAATTAACTCACATATTTGCTCTTGCAATGACTCCCCTCCTGCTTTTATCATCTCCGATGTTGTGTCTTCCATTTTGCCCACGCTTTCCTCTTCCTCATACTTCCCCATACTTCCATTGATTTTCTTGGTTTATTAATTAATTCCCCTCCCCTATTTTTTATAAATACACTTTGCGTTTGATATCCCTTTTCCATTTTTTTCATTTCTTGGTAGAAGGACCTTATTTCCTTCTTCTGGAATTTTTTTTCCACCTCTTATAGTTTATTTTCATTATAATCTCTTTTTTCTTCTACATGCTTTTTCAACATTTTTCTGAGCTCTTTATACTTTTGTACCTGGATATTTCTAGTCGCTTTCAAGTTTTGTTCTCTTATTTTACTTATTCCTTCTACCAAGTTTTCGCATTCTTCACCAAACCATTCCTTTCTGTTATTATTTTTTTTTGATGTGTCTTTCATTATTGCTCTATTTGTCTTCTTTATTGCTGTTTTTATGTCCCCCACCTTTCTTCTACCCATTTCTTGTTTTTGTAAGTTCACTCCTCCTATTCCTTTTCTATATTGTTGTTTAGTTTCCTCGTCTTTCAGGAGGTCTATACTAAATTGTTTCGTAATTCTTTTGGTTGCTTTTTGTTTATTGGATTCCTGCAGCATTTTTTTTACATTTAACTTGTACCAAATAGTGATCTATGTTGCAGTCCGCCCCTCTCCTGCTTCTAATTCCTGTTATATAGTTTTCATGTCTTCTTTCTATTACCACATGATCAATCTGGTTTATTGTCTTTCCATCAAGCGAAATCCATGTTCCTTTGTATATTCCTTTCCTACGTAGTTGGGTACTCCTTATGACCATTCCTTTCTCTATTGCATCTTTATGTTGATACCTTTATTAATTCAATTTTCTAGATAAGATTTTTTTTTACCTGAAATGTTGGTAATAAACTTTGTGCAACATTAATTTTTCTCTGGAAACTGAATTTCATAACATCTTAAATCCTCGTCCTTCTCCTCTCCATCCTTCTTCCTTTTAATGAAAAAAGAAGTCCTGTTTTGTAGTGTTTGAAATATCCACTTTACTTCGCGTGTGCACAAACACACATACCTACATGTAGCGTAGTAGAAAACTACTTCTAAGTATGGGGAATATTACTTACGACGTGCTAGACTAAAAGGAAGCAGCTCTCTCGTAATAAAGCATCAGTCGGAACGACGTCGGTGGTTCTCTTTTAACGGCAGTTCGCGTTAAAATTTTAGATGCAATATCGGCAGTAAATTTTACGTTCATCTCCAACGTCTCGCATCATGCATCGGTTGTCGCTTATGACCGCTGTAAGCTCCGGTATCTCCGGCATTTCCGGGGTACATGTGTGTATGTGTATTCCACGTATTGGCATTCAATTTAATAACCGAAATGACGTTTTTCCCGTAAGTATAACTGCTAGAAGCGCTGGTTCTACACATAGAGAAGACGTTTTAGAAAGAGTATTAGTTATTTACTTGCGGTTCACAATAGATACGCTGCTGGTATTAAATTTATTACAATAATGAACATTTCAGTATGAATTTTATCCCAATTTTAAAATGGAAAGGTTTAGTTATTTCCGTAAGTTGATCAGGTTTTAGACAAAATGGATTTGAGCATATGAGCAAGCAAATCTTGAACCATTCGGGTACGTGGATGTAAGTATTATCATCCAGAAGGAAGACCCTGGCACATAAACGGGTTAAATTGTCTACGTATTGTTCAGCACTGATGTTGACACTAGGTGCATTATGCACTCTTCAGTAAACAATAAAATAGCATCGACAATTTTTTCACCTACGGCAATTTAAGGAAATAGAAGATTCATCGAGACCAACTCCGTTTGGAATTTGAGCAAGACAAAAGTCAACTTAACCGAAAGATTACTGGAGTTATACGCATTCAAACTATCAAAACTCGAGAAATGATGATTGGAGTCAAATAATGTGGACAGATGAATCAAATATTGAAATAAGTAACAAATAGTGCTTGACAATCACTACAGCAACATTTTGATTCACTTACATAGTTTATTAGAAAAGAAAGGAAGACATGGACCACAGCAACACCCTCACCTCTCTTTTAGAGCTTTTTGAAAAATTTGTGGCCGGTACGTATGTACAGTACAGGCAAGGAGAAGAGTATCATTCCAATGGTAGGTAGCTTAATGGTTTGAGGCTCACGTCAACAACAGGCGTCAGTTAATATGCCAGAAATTTACTTCCAGCAAGACAATGCAACCAGGAAAGCAAATGCTATTGCAAGTACTATTCGCAAGTACAAACAAAAAGAATAATTGCAGTAATTACAGAGAAATTATACTTTATTGCATCGCAATGAAAATTTTCGAAAAAATCCTGCACAAGGAAATAAGGACAAGGATAGAACACACATTGGAGGAGTCACAAAGCGGATTCAGAAGTAGGTAAGATCATGTGTTCACAATCAAACAGGAAACCTTTTTAAGAGAAGAAGAAACTATATTTATAGATCTACAGATAGTGATAATAGAGATCGAGAAATATTAAACATTACAGAAGAACAAACGTAAATACAATAAGTAGATGCATTGGAACACTTAGGCGCAACAATTGAAAGCAACGGACAGCAAGAAGCAGAAGTGAGTTAAAGAATTCAGAAAACACTAATCTTCTATTATGCTGCGAACAAAAAATTCATAAACAAAGAGGAAATATCAAGAGATACCAAAATGAAGATATGAGAGAACAGTTACAAATAAAATCCACCCTAGAGTAAATAGAGAAGGGACAACTAGGTTGGCGGGCTTATTTTAAAAAAGTTTTCGCTTTTTGCCTATGTAGCCCAACAAATATAGGATGTGGCAGAAGAATAATTTTAAGTTTATTTATTTTTTTATCTTGCTAAAATCAAAAAAATACATTATTTTGTACATTTTTCAAAGAATATTCGTGGTAGTTTTGTAAAAATCTTCGCGATTCATCCTGTTTACTTAGATTACACCCTAAAAACTCCATCTCTTACACACATAGACAACCGCGCGAGATATACGGACTTAAAAAGATTCTCTATTAAATCTTAGTGGTATTAAATTTGCTGTAGCAGACAGAAGCGGGTTACTCCTGAACGTCTCGCAGTAGATCCTCCGCTCCAGTCTGCGAGCTTTCCTTTTTTCCTTCTCCTCTACTTACACTCAGTTTCTTACACCTACCTCGTGCCTCGTTATATAAATGGGCTTGTTAAGGATGATCCAGACGGTGGTCTCCCAGCAGCCTGGATGCGTGGTGGAACCCTCGTAAGTCATGAAGTGTTCTGTGTCTGGCAGTAAACTTCTTAGAGACAAATGTTTTATTGGAGTAGAGGCTCCTGAAACATACACATACAGTATAAAGACGTGCACACGTCAGATGAATTAACATTTTTATGTGATCGAGTCGAGTGGGGCATGGCATCGGTTGGGGAGGTTGTTTTCTTTTCGGGAAAGCGGGAAAAACAGGTTTAGACGTTTCGCCGTGGAGAGATTCGATAGTCGCGGAATTTATTTTCCACTTGAACAGCCACATTTTTCTTCGTTTCTTTTCCTTGAGTGGGCATATTCATTTGGGTTTATAAATATTAAATACTTTTGCTGTTGGTGACAACTAAGTTTTGTCGGTGAGAAATTAATTAGAAAACGTTTTAGTTTAACGTTTTAATCTGTAGAAGCAATTTGGACTGCAGTTTTATGAAAAAAATATTATATGTCAAGATTTGGACGACTCCATTACTTGAAATATATTGCTTTCCTCTTCTTTCCTGGGGTAAGCAGTAAAAGCAATGTGAAAAGTTTGCTTGTTGAGAACGACACATAGCAAGATAGTAGTACCTGTAGTACTTGAGTTACACTACCGAGCATAATTATTTGCCCACCCAAAGAAATACACATAAATAAAGGAACAACAAACGCCCATAACTTACGAACGGTTAGAGCAATCAAAGCAAGTAATCATATCGGTTTGATCTACGTCGAAAGCCGCGTCTTTTGGTATATAACAGAACGCGATTCGGAACATTTTTTTATTTTGCAGCTGTTTTAAGAGCTTCAAAAAATTCCTTCACTTTGAGTAGACATTTTTACGGCTCTCTTACATCTAGGAGGTTGGTTTTGGGTCCGTTGGAAAGCTCTCGGTAAGCGCTTTAAGACTAAATAAAGCTCAACTCTTTAGCTCTAGCCGTTCCGATGCTAGGACGTCTCAAAGTTTAAAAAAGGAGATTCTTCTTTTAACTTTGAAGCTTTGTAGCTCCCAAACCAAAAAAGCTAGGAGGTTCTGCTTGGTCGCAGTCGATTCAGTGCACAATTTTCTATCGGACCCCATTAAACTCGTCAACTAGAAATGCATAGCTAACGATAAATCAGACGAAAACTAGAGCGATGTCGATTTCTGGCCTCGTTTTGAGGCCGTTTTTGGTGGTTCAAAAAATCTGTTCCTGTAGAACAGCCGGAACAAATACTGTGCCATTGACAAGCCTATGCATGAATACAACCTGCGACATAACTCTCCAGTTTGCCAGGGGAATAAAATCAAATTCATTTAAAAGAATAAGCATGCTCTGTGCTTACGAAAGTACAAGGTTTTCAAAAACTGACGCTGAATCAACTCTATTAAATGTTCATATTCATGGTAGGTTGGATTTCATACAATGGAGCAGTACTCTAATTTCGAACGCACGCATGCGTTGTAAGTAGCAATAAGCGTCTTGTTATCAAACTGCTTGGTGTTACGAATTAAAAAGCGAAGGGTGTTCATAGACTGTTGACATGTGCTGACAAGATTACTATTGAATGTTAATTTTTTGTCGAAAAGAACACCAAGGTTTTTAATTTCTTCGCAGCGTACTAGTAACTCACCACTAATATTATATGGACACCTCACTGCAGCAATTCGACAGGTAAAAGTAATACATCTGCATTTAGCAACATTGAAAGGTAAGTAATTCTCCAGACACCAGCGATGAACAGATTGTAAATCCCTTTGCAGAGCATCGCATTCAGCCACAGTATTAATTCCCCGAAAAATTTTGAGATCGTCCGCGTATAACTAGCAGTCAGAAGAAAGCAATTCTGGAATATCATTAATACAAATGATGAATAATAGTGGCCCAAGAACGGAACCCTGCGCTACGCCAGATGTGGCTTCATACAATCGAGATCTAAAGCCGCGGTATTCAATATAGTTAGACCGACCATGGAGATAGGATTCTAAAATCTGCAGCAAATCGTCCGAAACGCCCTAGAGATTAAGCTTCTGTAATAAAATGCAATGTTGAATTTTGACAAAGGCCTTGGAAACGTCCCTATAAATTACATCAGTTTGCATGCGTTGATCTAATGCTGCAGAGACTTCATTCGTAAATATGCATAGGCTGGTGGCTGTTGACCTTCTAAAAATATCTAGTCTAGCAATAAGTACAAAGGTAAATAACAACCAAAGTAGTTTTGTCAATTTACATTTTAATATGTTACCTGCATCACGAAACATCAAAAAGCACATCGTGAAAATTATAACTAGAGTATTCTGTGGAATCTGATGAAATACTAATTTCCAACGCAATTGCATGATATAGGGAAATCATGGAAAACTTTAATTGGATTTTAGTAAATTGGAATTCTGGAGACAAGACTGAGAGAGAAAGTGGATGAACAATTGGAAGAAAATCAGGTAGTGTTTAGAAAAGAAAGAGGAGTTCAAGACCACATCATTATAATGAGGCAAATAAGCGAGAAGGCAATACGAACAAACAAACAGGTACACGTGTGCTTCATAGATACGGAAAAGGCATTCGATGGGATGAAGGGAGAAAACGTGTGGGAAACCTTGGAAAAAAGAGGAATAGGACATGAACTATTAAAAAATATAAAAAGCTTATATGAGGAATCGAGCAGCTACGTACGAGTTAGAAATGAATGTTCTGAAAGATTTATAAGTAGAGCGGGATTGAAACAAGGATGCATACTGAACCCAGCAATTTAATGTCACATTAGATGAAATATTGAAAAGATGTAGAAGTAGATTAAAGACATATAACATCAGAAACTGGAAAATGAAAAATATAAGAATAACAGAATGATGTTACGCAGATGGTCTGGTAATAGTCGGAAAAAACGAAGTAGATTTACAACACAATATAAATATGAATAAAGAGCTACAGAAAGGTAATACGAAAATAAACATAAAGAAAACCAAAACAATGGTAATAGGAACAGTTAAAGAAAGACACGAAATTGAAATTGGAGGAAAGGCTGTAGAACAAGTAAAAAAAAATTACTTACGTGGGAACAATCACCAATGAAATGGGAACCATGGAGGATGAAACTAACGAGATTTCTATATATAATAATGATAATAAAAACGAAATTCCTCAACGAGAAGGAAACACCGAAAGAGGTAAAGGCCGAAGTAGTTGTGAAACCAACGCTCACTTACGCCTGTGAAAGCTAGACAACAACAGAAAGGCAGAGGAGGAAGCTGACGGCTGCAGAAATAAGATATCTGAGGAAAATACTAGAAAAGACAAGGAGAGATAAAATAAGGAATGTGAAATACAGGGAGCAGTTGAACATAATACCAGTGGAAGAGACAATACAACAGGGTCAACTGAGATGGAGACAGGCCAGTGAAAAGAGTGTACGAAACAAGAGAAAGTGGAAAACGAAGGAGAGGAGGACCGCGAAGAACGAGGAAAGGGGAGGTGAGAAGACCAATGGAGAGAATAGGGATAAGGTGGGAAGACATTCCAGGATTAGCTTAGAACAGGATAAACTGGGGAGAAATATGCAGGAAACCAATGGAACTGAACAAATTAAACTAAATTAATTACGTACATACTTAAAAAAAGTCTCGTCCCGGTAAGATATATTTGCAGATAAAATAACAATTAGGTATTAAAAGGTGAACGTTCTTGGCATCAAGATCTCCGTGGTGTAGTGGTTAGCACGCCGGTCCGGCAAACGAGAGGTGCCAGGTTCGATTCTTTCAAATTAATTACGTCGGAAATTCCAAAGAAATTACAGATTTTCAAAAATATTTATTCGTTTTACATATTATAACATCTGTTAAAATACATTTTGAGTTAATAATAAATATGATATTTAATTGGCTGTATAAGGAGGAGGTGCAAGTTCATATCTTTTCCAGGCAATTGATTTTTAAGTACAATTACAGGTCACAAATAAGATATATGAAAGCTGGTTCAACGATTCTAGATTTAAAAAGGTTTGGTGCACTAGTTCTTTTGTATGGACTGTTGGAATATAACAAAATTAAAGTCTAACAAGTGTTTAAACAACAGATTGTATTGATATATCGATTAAATTGATAAGATTACATATAACTCAGTTTGAATATCCAAAATCCAAGAAGTTTTACAGGGAGTTCCTCAGGGCTCAATATTAGGATCGCTACTATTTCTATTTCAGAACGAAGATGTTTGTGAGGTCTCTTAAAAGCTTTCTTGATTTTTGTTTGTGAATCACATCAACCCTCCAAATTGAGTTACTTCATATGTAGTTACTTGGAATTTTGGCTACTAATTGTTAATTAATGTTCTTCTATAAAATAGTGTCTGGATCTAATTTTGAGTATTACTACTCAAAACATAAAGAAAACTTTTCATTTGATTTAATGATTGTTGTTACTTTGACAAATTTTGCTACACTTTACATATTAACTTCATAAAGCCCTTGTTTAATAAAAAAAAAAAATGATTAAGGTAGTTAAGATAACAGCAAATAGTATTCGTTTAGTACAGTAGAAGAACTCGACGTAAAAAATAAGAGTTCTCCCACAATTTCGAGAGTTAATATCGCCCTTTAAGGCGGCAGTAAAATGTTTACCGCTGACAGTAACGTTATCATCGTAAATATTACGGAAAGCAGTTCGGTTATTACCGCTTTAGACGGAAAATTAACAACATAATTTCTTAATTTTCCTCTCTCGGCGCCATTACAAAGATAAAATTCGGTTTTATGTGAGAAATATGCGGATAATAGTAAAAGATTTTCTCGTTTTACACTTTGGATTGTATTTGAGTGGGTTTCTAATTTCCAAATGCATATTTTTTTTTAATAGAAATTAAGTATTAATTCTATATTTGTCTCTGCCTTTGCTTATCGATATTTTTCTTAATTTTTTTTAAACTAAAATAATTCCCAGTAAAGATGGTGTACCTGCTCCAATTCTTTTGATCACTATAGAAAGTAAATCCTTTCGCTTGCAATTCTACGCAGAAGTCTTAAGGCGGTGGTGGCAGCATATATATATATATTGTTGTGACAAATTTAATGAAAAGATTTGAATTGAGAAGATAATCTGTTTTTGTATTTATTTTAAGTACTTACTTACAATAGAAAAATGAATTTAATCTAATTAAGATTACTTACAGTTATTGAGGCGTGTTTTTTTTAATGTGTGTGTGTGTAAAATCCTATTAATTGCTGGTTCCTTTTTCCCCCTTCTTCGTGAAATCTTCTTATCTTTTATTCCTTCTTCCCTCTGCTTCGTTGAGTCCCCTTGTTTGGAAGCCCTCTGATGGTTTTCGTCGGTTAAGTTTCTTCAAATGGTTTTTGAAAAATTTCGTGACTGATTAAATATCGTTAAGAATCGTTGAATATCATTTATAGTTCACTAGAAATGTTTTTTATATATTTGCACTGGATACTTTCACGATGTTTTAACTTTCTTGTCTCAAACTTCCAAAAGTCAATCGGAAAGATGTTATTATCTGTCAGAATTGTTTTTGTTGCTGACTTCTTTTTTTCTTAAAAAACTGTCAGAAGTTACGAAAACTGAGTATCGCACTGTTATCAAATTCTTATAATAATAAATCCAAAATAAAACTCTGTAGACAATAAAACAATATAGCTTTCAGTGTTTGAACAAAATTAATAAAATTCTCAAATATTAACAATTATTTTAGTTCGGGAAAGAACAAATTAGCAAGGAAACACAGGTAAGTGCATCTCACCGATTTAAATGGAACTTTTTGGGTTTATAGACCGATCTAGTGTAAGAACAACGTGTAGAAATGTTGAAAACGAAGGAAGTACTTACACCATGCACAACGAATAAACGCAGGCTTGCAAATACCTCATTGTTGTGTATTTTGTGCATCTTTCGGGAAGCAGAATCTTATAGCAGGATCATTAAAATGTGGTGGCCGTTCGGCGATGTATCCACTTTTATACCATGCGTATTTAAATATATTAGAACCTTGGATTGTAACTGAATAATACTATTTCTTTGGTGTGGAATTATGTCGCAATGCATAAGTAGTCCTCATCCGAAAATGTTCTCATAAAATGTTTCCATATTCTAAAATCCTAAACGTCTAAATGTTGTACCATTGAAGTTGTTTTCTTTGGAATTGTAAAAATATTTACTTTTTTGTTCGTTGATATTAAATTCTGCACATCATTCGAACAATGCCTACTCCAGGAATCCAATAACCAAATACCTCCAGCTCCAGTATTTAAGTGTTCGGTAAGTACACATCTGTAAACTAATCTTTAAAATGCTGAGAAGCTAGTATTCCGGACATTGAAGCGGATCAAAATTTCTAACTTTAAAGAATTATGGTTTTATTATACATATACTGAAATAAAAATGTTTCTCCAGTGATAAATGCACATTTAACTTTAAATTTTGCAGACGAAATACCCCTTGCCCAACTCTTTCCTACAGTTCGTAACGAAATTGTGGATTTAGATCAATATGCTTCTGTTGATAGTCATGTGCCTATAGAGAGCCCTAATTTCAGTATTACAGAAATTGTTGAAGAATTGTGCAATAATGATGAAGAACATAATCCGATAATAGTGATGTGGACGAATGTGAAACTCCAAAATCTACTTTTTCTAGTATGAGCGAAGTGTGTGCAAAATTAAGAGACATACAGAATTATTTATTGTGCAATAACAATGGTGAAATTTTTATGGGTGTTTCTAGAATTTTATTTACATGTGAAGCTATGGCTTTTAAATCGAAGCTAAAAAATGTAAAGCAACCATACTTTAAAATAGCTTAACAAATTATGTTTTTCGTATGAATATGTTGTAATGATATGTATAAATAATGAACATATGTATTATGTATTATATGTATACATATATGTATCTATAATATGTATATAGTTGCGTCACAGCATTAATGCACATAACAGATAACATATTTAGTTCAATTGACAATAACAAAATAACAGTACTTGTTTGCCTTGACTATTCTAAAGCGTTCGATGTTATCAACCACGAATTACTGTTTAGTATTTTACACTATATTGGCTTAGATGCGAATTCTATTTCTTTCTTCAGAAATTACTTTAGCGGGCGACAACAGCAAATACGAATTAATAATAATTTCTCGCAGTTTAAACGTTTGGATGTTGGTGTTGCCCAAGGTAGTATTTTGGGTCCGCTAATATACTCTATTTACTCTTCATTTTTGTTAAGGGAACTAAGTAAGTATCATATGTATGCTGATGATGTACAGCTTTATCATTCATTCGACGTTGACCGGGTTGATGCTAGTATTGCACAAATAAATGAGGACCTTCAAAGAGTATTTGACATTTCTCTGGCACACGGACTTACCATTAACGCTAGCAAAACAGCAGTCATTGTATTTGGTCGACCTAAAGCGCGGGAAAAGGTATTCAATAGGATTAATTTAACCCTGAATGGGAAAAATCTGGATGTTGTTAAAGTTATCAAGAACTTGGGCCTCACAATTGATTGTGATTTAAGATTTGGGCAGCATGTGGCGAAGGTTGTTGGGGCCTCCTTCGGAAAATTTAGAGTGTTGTATAGTAGTAAGGATTCTCTCTGGCTGTAGAACTGCGTAGGACCCTTTGTGAGTCCCTTATTTTATCTAGATTTAATTATTGCGATGTTATTTATGGTCGCTGTTTAGACTCGGAGGATATTTTTTTTTCTGCTTAATAAAACATATTATTATTATTATTATTATTATATGTACATATTATATATAATATGTATCTAGTCTATGTTTATTTATATAATATTTACTTTAATTAATAAAATAAAGAAAAAAAATCTTAAAAACCAATTATGTATTTCATTTGTAAGACGGAAAACCTGACAATTACGGCGACCTTTATATAACGGCAAATGCTGTTCCTTTTTTTGGTGGCCGTTATTGACAAGTTTTACTGTATATAATAATTCTAAAATTTGCAAAAAGGAATAAAAGGGTGGAGAGTTGTTTTCCTAAATGAATATTCGTTATAGCGAACATATTTACGTCATCGTTAAGAGCATGTAAAGCAGTTTAAATATTGTCTTAACTTTTTTGATATCTCTCATAGTTTCTGAGCTATTCAATCAAACAGAGAAGGGTAGTGTTGAGCTTGAGGTGCTTTACACCCCGCCAGTGGGCGATTGGGCAGCTAAGATAGTTACCGCTGTTCTGACATTAGATCGATCTATAAACCCACAAAGTTAAATTTAAATCGGTGAGATGCACTTACCTGTGTTTCCACCACTTCTTGGCTTCCACCAATAATTCCCTCTTTAATGTATTTTATGATATAAACAGTGCCTTATCGACCATTTAGTATGTCAAAATACAAGGGTGGCATCAACTAAAGATGATCTTTTCAGTTAGTGAGCGAGATTTTCTATAGGACGCTTGCTATCTTTTTTATTCATTTTGAAAAACAATTATTTCTTCGTAGCTTACATTCGGAACAATTCTAATGCAAAATTTTCATTATTTTTACATATTCAAGTATTTACTAATTTTAATCCTGGCCTGTATACACATACATTCACCAATACAATCATCTGCACTACTTTCCTGTAATGGAAACGCATACCTCGAATTAATAAAATAGTGCAAGAGATCGCGGTATGGCTAAACGTGCTCGACAATCCATGACATTCTACCCTTACATACATACATCGGCCTCTTTTTCGCTTATAAAACCGGCAGAACCAACTCGCCGAAAAAGGAAAAAAAAAAAGAACAGAAGCGGGAACGAGAGAATATGTATAATACCTTTTCCTACAGCATGTGGAAGTGGCGTGCAGCGGCACTACATTATCTAGACCGGATCTCAAACATATGCAAATACATCCGGTCGAGGGAGGCGGTAGCGTAACTCGTGGCAGAGAGAGACGAGACGTTACGGAGAGTCCGGTTTTTAAAACCGGATAAAAGAGGTCCTCGGAACGAGGCAATTTTCACTTAAAAATTACACACTCGGCACTCTTAATTTGGTATTCCGAGCGCTACCTCAAAATTAGCGCCCATTTTCGCGTCGTACCGCGTACGTCCGCGTACAGAGGGCGCTTTATGTCGTTCACAACAAAGCGGTTCATGACGTTTGGATCGTATGTGTGTGTGGCGTAGAAACATCGTAGGCGGCTGCTTCACCGCGGTAAAAATTCGATACAATTACGTTCGCGTCAGTTTTTTGGAAAGGTGAAAGCTGGTTGGTAAGTTAGAGTTCGTTACCGGGAAAACTTTTACGTGAAATTTTCCGCATTCCGGGTTTGACGTTTTGGGCTTTTGCTGGTGGTCTGCCTCTCATTTGTAAACGTTGCCTTTGTGCGAAAATTATTTACAAATTAGGAAGTGTACAGGGTGTGGGATAAGTTGTTTTGGGAAATAAGGTTTCAGTACATTATCTTTAAGAGCTTAGGGGAGAGCAGGAAGGATTCGTACACTTTTTACTCTAAGCCTTTTCAAAGAAAAACTAAGAGCTATTTCAAAATAATTTCAATGCTGTTATATAACCTAAGTATCTAGTTTTGATAATAGTATAGTTCAGTATTGATACAATGCAACATTACCAAGCTATGGTGGTCTTCCTAAAAAATGGAAAACGTACGAATGTGCCCCACACATGGGGTAGCTTTGTATATACTGTGGGGGCACATTCGTACATAGTGGGGAGCCTTCATACACAGTGATATAAAATGCCATTTATACAAAATAAAAATATTTATTGAGATCAAAATTACGAATAACACAGAATCAACCCTAAATGCAGTAAAAATTAACATAATTTCTTTTTTTAACGACTAGTTATAACATTAAACTCTTTCATAACATTTTCATCTTCCTTAAAGGAACCAATCAATCAACCTTATAATTAACCATTAGGGTAACAGGTCATAACCTTATGTAGTGCATCTACTATTGAACATTGTACATAGATAGATCTTTTGCAAAGCTAAAGGTGTTAGCTGTTCGTGATGTAGAAGCAGATTTGGATTGCGGCAGTATACACACCACGTCTGATACGTCTACTGTTCCATCATCTTTAGTATTGGGAAAAACAAATTTCCAGGTACCCGGCTTCTTTCTTAAAAATGAAACTTTGCATTCAATGGCTCACAAATATACGATGCCCTCCTCGTATACTTTCTGAGTTATTGAATTAAACAGCGAAGGGTAATGTTGTGCGTACGGAGCTTTACAGCTTCGCTAATGAGAGGTTGGGTAGCCAAGAAAGTTACCGTTGTTTTTACAATACATCGGTCTATAAACCCCCAAGTTTCATTTAAATCGGCGAGACACGTTTATCTGTGTTCCTTTATTAGTACCTTTTTTAGAGTTAGTTGTCTTACGTTACAGTTGAGCATTCATTTCATTCATTCATCATCAGTTATAAATTAATGATAAAGCTCAGAAGAAACAAATTATATCGATCATATTGATCTAAAGTGTGTTAATGTTAAGTAAGTACATGTTTTGCGATATACTATGACAAATAATCGTTAGAATAAGATATTATCAAGGTGCTTTTGGTCAAACGAGCGAGATAAATTTATTTAACAAAATCCCGGAGACAGAGAGAGAGAGAGGAACCAGGGAATAAATAACCGCTGCAGAATTGAAAAAGGCGTTACAAAGACTTAACTCTGACCGTTGTTGCTAGAGCGCAAATGGTTGAACGCCATTCCTCGTGGCGCTAACGATAGCGATTTTACAAATAGTATTTCAGCATTACAATATGATTTTTATACAGAGTGATTTAAATCAAGTACGCAGCCTCGTTTCCCTAGTTATTATTAATGTTTTAAGGTAGGTTAAATTCGCAAAACATGTAACTAATAAAAAACAATTGTATAATTCAATGTCAATAAAATTTGAATTTAGGAATTTTTATAAATGGAATATACTTTCATTGTGCTAAAACAATTGATCTGTTGCATCTCATTTACACCCTGTATACACTCTTGCTACATTTTTTTACTTTTACTGACTGCTTTGCAAATGGTTGTACCCCTTTTATTTTCACGCGCCCATCACATATCAATCCATTTCAACACGTCAAATGTATGCTACGTGAAGAAAAAATATAGAATAAAAATAAAAAAGGGGAACGTTTATGATTTTATTACTAAATTTACTGTAAAATTCCCTTGCAAACGTGAGGAATAAAAGAGGCATGACAGAATTTCCCCCAGCGATACGACGAGTGCGCGTATACTTCAGCAGTATCTGTCAATGCAAATGGGGCTCCGCCGAAGAAAGAAGAAAGCGGAAAAAAGTGCATAAATCCTTATACGAATAGGATCGTAGCAGGCACGTTACGCGCGATTCTTAACAAGTGAAGGCGGCACTTCACCTCTCAACTCATTTTATTTCATATTCGCATTTCTTTCCATCGGGACGCTTGAAGAATAGTCGCTCATGCTTCCGAAAGGCGGCTAAACAAATTGTTCCTTGTGTTTAGAGGAGAGAAAATGAATAATAAAATAAAGCGAACTTATGCCTCGCCATTATTTAAATGGCCTTTACGCCGACTACGCGAGAAGAACGTTCGTTTTTACTGCCGCAATGATATTCGCGCATCTGTCAAAAATGTCGTTGTTTTCGCCGCGTATAGAGGGCGTTTCGATTTTAGTGTTATGAAGGCTTTCCGTAGGTTGTTTGATGGCTTCTGTTTTATGTAATTGTTCAACGCTTCTTAATGGAAACGTTAGAACAGTAGATGTACAAAATTTATGGATGCGGGAATAACAGGCACGTCACTAAATTTAGTAATCGATATAATAATAAGAATACGGCAGTAATAGTAATAAGCATTCAGATACGGTTAATGGAGTTTATTTTAGCGGGTAAACCATAAAACTTAAATTATGGTCAAAGAAATGAATATAAAGCTAAATTTAGATTTTATGACGGCTTCAAGAAATCATTGTAGGTGTATAGGATGATCCAAATTAAATAAAATTTTACCAAGTGGTTTAAATTAATAACAAAGTGGTATTTTTAATATAGTTTCAATGTGCAGTTAACAAAATAATGATAATTGAATAAGGCTTTGTATAGAGAATTGGAATTTTTATATTTTCTTAAATGCACCTCGTATAGAGGAGGACCAGGGCTAGCAAAATTTTTAGTTTTATATTTTTTTATAATCTTATTATAGAGTAAAAATAAGAGAGTTTCCCAGGAATGATTAGGTGTAGTCATGACTACATTTTGAATCCTTTGTATTGTATACGTTAATTGATGAACGTGTGTACATTTTTCGTATTTAAAAAGATAGTAAACTGAAAAAATTGCCCTGTTGTGGGGTAAGTTGTTACAAGTGCGGGACAAATTCTTTCACGTGATGGTTTACTAAGATTATAGGTACAGGATTACAATAGTAGTAACCAGGCTTCGAATTTTATGAAAAATGCATATTTTTCATTTCAACATGTTCATAAATTTTCATTTTTAGGAAAATAATTCAATTTTTAAACAATTTGGATTTACTTTCATATCGTACGATATTTATTATAACGAACGGCATTATTACCTATAATACAATTAACAGATTATCCACTGCTTTTTCCTGGTAGAGAATAATGCAGGTTTACCTGCGCAGCTCCACTTCCTGTAAATAATCTGTCTAATACCCTGTTTTTAAAAGAATTGTTGCTGACTATAATGCAGATGATATAACAAACCCGTAATATTGTAAGCATTATTTTATCAATTTTTATTGTCAGATTAAGTAAACAGATTTCTAGAAATAAGTAATTATGTTGATTTAGCAGAAAAGGGGTTCAGCCTTCAAGTAGCTCCAATAAGCACATTTTTATTTATTTAGACATTAGGAGAAAATGTGTAATCCCTTTTTTGCAAAATTTGGTTGCTATATATACAATTCACGAGATCTGGACTACTAGCTTTGGCGTTTGTCGAAATATTCGTAGAAATTCTCGGTGCATTATAGGCGCCCTGTTTACCGCGTTGTCGGTTCTGCGAATTGCAGCGGCATATTGTTCGGTACCTTTGCAATTAAAGTTTTGAGATTTTAAAATACAATCGAGTAAATCTTAATCTTTATTAGAAATTTAACATTTTTACGAACGACATTTGCATCGTATGCCTGGAGTTATATATATAGAGGGATGAATTTCGATTATGCATCATTCCTTTTTCGTGACTCATTCAAGTAACATTGTTAACGCCAAATTTTGAAGAAGTGAAGCTCCTTGAGTCGAGCAGTGGCAATGGCCTAAGCTCTATTAATTATTACGTCTAATATTCCACTAGATGATGGTTGTTTGGGATATCTACAGCTGCATTAACGTCGGTGGGCATTTGGATTTGTTTATCTCCGTGGGGCTGTCTATCAGCATATAAGCAATTAAAAAATCTCGTTTAGTGTATGCATTGCTATTCAAGGACCATGTACCTGTTTTTCGAAACCAGCGACTATAGTTTTGAGTGTTGCTGCCAAAACAAGAACCTTCTTAGCAATTTCCGGAATGCCATATATAGATATTGGCGAAGCAGGATGTGAATTCATCCAATCAGAATAAGTTGCGTAATAATGCTTTTTAAAAGGGGCATAAAAATAATACCCAACGGTTGAAGGCAATGAGACGTATGAGGCGGAAAGGATAAAAGAATGGTACCGTTTTCTTGACAAAAAAAAATATTTTAAGGTGATATAGGAGAGAACTCTAGGCAACGTCTCCGGTTGGGTGAGTAGCACCAACAGGACCAAGTGGGCCAGTTTTAATGAAGTAAGGTTTAAAATGAACACCTGGGAAGAGGAACATAGGCGACATAAAGTTCCCAATGGCATTCATAGGTATTCGCATTGTGACGGTTAAACCGCTTTTCCGCGGAAGTAGCTCTTTCCATTTGTTTCTTCCTTTTTTTTCACAGTAACTTCCTGGGGCTTTTGAATTGTGGCCAGTGGGGGTTATTCAGATAAGTCGGCTGCATCCTCTAGTATCCTATTTTCAGTGGTTCCATTCTTTTCTTTGCTTCTTTGATAGATTCGTCTAATATTATTGAGGAGAATAGTGGGTTTAGCATACATCCTTGTTTCAGTCTAATCTTTGTTTCAAATTCTTCCATATATCTTCCAATCTTACACGATCAAACGCCTTTTCAAGGTATATGAAGGCGGAAAACTAACCACCAAAATTCGTTTAAATAATCCCAACAAACCGGTTATTCTCTACATTTCATCCGACTTCGTTTGGTTTATGAACCAAAAGAAACGCTCTTTATCCTCTAACATGACCATTACGGCTAACTGCTCATCTAACTACGGATTAACGAGGACGAGGCAAGTGAAATTTTAATGATGCAACAACACATACACTCGCATTATATAAAACGAGGTTAATTAATTTCCTGCGGTGATGGTATTTAAACGTGTATGTTCGTAATGTACACCGCACATTGTTTTGATTCACCGTTGTATATCTCCGGTTTATAAATTGAAATTTCTCCGTACATACCATAGCACACGGCCTAAAACGCACCACCACGCATCCTCATCAATGAGGACAGAGGGATGCCAAGCGGCCTCGGGAATAAAACTGGGATACAAGCGGGACGCGCGTAAATAGAGGGATCTATATTTACATGAGCGGGTTTATCGTACATTTAGGTTCTGTCTGCGCCCTGCTTTCTTTCATATATACACACACTTTGAATTCCAGTAGATTTATACTTAAACTGTTCATTTAAAGGTAGTTTTACATTTGTCCTACAATTGGTCAGAAGATTATAACGAACAATTTGATTCAAACTATTTGTAAACCCACCTTCAATACGTTTCAAACATAATTGAAGCGGTTGGATTAGGGCAGCGGTCGGCAACCCTTTTTTCGTAAAGAACCATTTTTAAAATTACAATATTTATCAAAATAATATTTACGTAGCCTCAAACGTGTTTTTTTTTAAATTTCATTAATATAATAATAATAATAATAATAATAATAATAATAATAATAATAATAATAATAATAATACAGTTTATTGCTTTACTACAACAGAACAAAGCAAACGTTAACAACAATAAACGAACAAAGTAAACGTATAAATGTACAATATGTTATGATAAGTATTCATTTAAGTTATAGGGCTCCATCTCAACTAACAAATTAAAAACTTGTTTACGAAACAGGTATACACTACTAATTTGTCTTAAGGTAGAAGGTAATCTATTAAATAGTTTTAAGCTTGTGTATGTGAGACCACTCTCACTTATACTTAACCGGTGTTTGGGGAAGCAGTACCGATCCTTATGTCTAGTGCCGTAAACATGGTCAAAACAGTGCTGTTCAAAAAGGTGTTTATTTTTATAACAAAAAAGAAGTACCTCGAATATATAAATACCGTATACAGTTAAGATATTATTCATTTTGAAGTAATTTCTGCAAGACTGGTCGAAATCAAGACCAAACATAGTCCGCACAATTCTTTTCTGGCACACAAAAACCCGATTCAGGCTGCCACTGCCCCCCCAAACAACAACAGCATACCTAATTCGCGAGTAACAACAACCAAAGTAAACCGAACGTAAAACGTCGCTACTAACAATATCTTTTAACTGACTAATAGCAAAACGCAGGCTACTTAATTGCTTACATATTAGATCAATATGATTCTTCCACTTAAGATATTCATCAAATGTTACACCTAATAATTTTGCGCTAGGTACTATAGAGTATTTGCGGTTATCAAATTCCACATAGTCAAGGTGATTGCTAGGTCTAGTTTTAAACAAAATTACGTTTGTCTTTTCATGATTGATTTTTAAATTGTTATTCTGTAGCCATATGTCGATATTTCTGATGTAGGGACCACCATTGACACTAAGCTCAGCGAATGTGTTAGCCTCCAGCAATATCGACGTATCATCCGCATAATTGATGGTAAGATGGTTTTGCATGGGCGAGCTATCGACTGTATAAACGTCATTAAAGTAGATCAAGAATAGAAGAGGTCCAAGGATACTGCCTTGAGGTATACCTCCCTCCAACATCCTTCCACCCGAGTATACTGTCTTACCCTAGAGCAAATACGGACAATCTGTTCCCTATTTTTCAAATAACTCTCAAACCAGGATAGTGCTGTACCTCGTATACCGTAGTGCTCCAATTTCTGAAGTAACCTACGATGATCTATACTATCGAAAGCTTTCGACAAATCCAATAAGATGCCGCAAGGAACTTTTTTTCTCTCAAATGCAGAGAAAATACCCTCGGTAAAGTCAAACAGCGCAGTCTCTATACTTCTACCTCTAAGGAAGCCATGTTGGAATCTACTGATGAGCTTATGTTTCGCGAAAAAATCAAACAAACGATTAAACACTAATTTCTCAAACAACTTAGAGAAACCAGTCAAAAGGCTAATAGGTCTGTAATTACTGGTGTCATTAGAGCAACCCTTCTTGAATAAATAATAATAATAATAATAATAATAATAATAATAATAATAATATCCAGCAATGGGCCAATTATGACCATCGGAACACATTGTAATGTTTTAAACGAGGGAGAAATTTAACAAAAATTAATTTTTCGAAATTAATTGTACAGTGTGTAGGTCCGGGAGTGTTCCTAGACACTCTTTCGGCGATTTAACTTAAACTAGATATCAATTAATGAAATTTTACGAGTATTAAAACTTGAAAAACTATATTTGTATGTTACGTACTGGAACCCTTACTTACTTACTTAACCCTGGAACTTTTCTCCTTTTTGGTGTCCAGTTATGTTGGAGTTGCGTTTTCAGGCAGTCTCTTCCACATTTCGTTTCTCTTCTTTTTTCTTACTTCTCTCGCTTCGTATATATTACTATTTTATCTCAATTCCTTCTCATTACGTGTCCCAACCATCTAAGTTGTCCTTGGTCTATAGTTGTCTCGACAGGGATTATATTTAGCTTTTCCCGGGATACTTGATTTCTGATTTTGTCTCTTCGTGAGTTTCCTTCTCAAAAATCTCATTTGTCTTTGTGTAGTTGTCCATGATTCATAGGCATACGTTAGAGTGGGTTTTACAATTCTTTTCACTATTTCTGATTTTACTTCTCTGGAGACTTCTTTTTTACTTAAAAAATTGCTCTTTATACTGTTATATAGTTTAATTCATTTTCAAATTTTTCTTTTTAATTTATTATTACTCACAGACATTTAAACTTTTCTGCTTGTTCTAGTTGGTCACCATCTATTTTTAAACTGATTTTCTTTCTGTTTTCTCATTATCATTGTTTTGGATTTTTCCTTATTTATCGACATATTTTTCGATTTCAGTGCTTCATTTCAAATGTCTATATTTTCCTGCAGTTTTTTCTCTGTTTCTCCCAGAATTAACAAGTCATCAGCGTAGCACAATTCCGTTAGACGTATGTTTTTGAGTTTCCAGTATCCAACATTATAAGTATTCATTCTGTGTCTACATTTCTTGATTACACCGTCTAATATTAGGTTAAAGAGTAGTGGGCTTAAAACACACCTCTGCTTCAGTCCGATTTTATTCTCAAGAGTCTGCAACTTCTCGCTTTTTAGCGAGTAAGTAATGGGCTTAATGGCTCGCCAAAGACAGCAAAAATAGCGCTATCGTTCAGCAAAAAGGATCTTAGATTACTGGCAGGATTTCTGACAGGCAATGTAGCCCTAAAATATCACTTATCTTAAATCTTAAATCTCGTCTATGCAAGAAAATCTGGAGGCGGCAGAACACATCCTATGTAAATGTGTTGCCATTAGTCGCATACGACACCAATATTTCAGTAGGCCATTTCTTGCACTTACTGAACTGAAGGAAGCAGATCCTAGAGTAGTAGTAAGGTTTATTAAAAGCCTCCAACTATTCTAACACACATAAGGGCATTTTGTTACAATAGATCTATTAAGGTGACAGTGATTAAAGGCACCTGTGCCATGGCCCGTATATAATAATAATAATAATAGTGGGCTTAAAACACACCCGTGCTTCAGTCCGATTTTACTCTCAAAAGTCTGTGACTTCTCCCTTCTTAGCCTTACATAACTTTTAGTTTTCTCGTAGAGACTTTGTACATTTTATATAAGGTCTTTTTCGACTTTTCTATCTTTTGAAATTTGCCTGACGTCATTCCTTCTTATTTTATTGAACGCCTTCTCCATATCGATAAAGCAAGCGTGTATCCGCCTTTCCACTTTAATTGCTTTTTCTGCTATTTGATGTAGTATGAATATCTGGTCGCTGGTTCCTCTTTTGAATCCACTTTGGCTTTCTTCCAGAGTGTTATCTAATCTTTTCCTTATTTTGAATCCACTTTGGCTTTCTTCCAGAGTATTATCTAATCTTTCCCTTAATCTGGATTCTAGTTTTCTGACAAACGCTTTTCCCACCGTGCTTTCTAAAGTTATCCCCCTAAAGCTTGAACATTCTTTGCTATCTCCATTTTATATATTGGTGTAATGATGCCCATCTGCCAGTCTATTGGTACTTTCTTTTCATTCCTAGCTTGATTCATAATATCTAATAATTCTTGTTGTTTTTCTTCATTCATCAATTTAATCATTTATGTAGTCACCCCATCATGTCCTGGTGCTTTTCCATTTTTCATTTTTTGTACTGCTTCTTTTGGTTCTTCTTCTCTTATCTCTTCTGTTTCGTCGTTGGAATTTCCAAAACATAAATGGCTTCTAAACAAAAAACTTCTAATGTAGATGCTTTAGCGTGATATTTCTTCATTAATTTTTTCCTCTTTTGTAGCCCTTTGTATCCTTTTGACTTTTTAACTAATGCCCTATCTCGAACGATAAAACAAATACATCTTGCTCTATTGAAAATAAATCATTAATGGGTTGATACGTGCGGTTTCATCAGCGCAACCTGTACCAATATCTTTTGAAGTAGTGCGGTATGGGCTAACGTGTTCCAAGCTTGATGATATGTAACTTACCAATCTTTTTTTATGATAAAACGAAGAAAATAAGAGGGTATGCGTTCAACAACTCTTTACTTTGAAAAACAAGGTACATCCTAATGCACATATTTGACCAAATTATATTAAAATAATCCCAACCAGATTTTATTTAATAAATTCGCTATTTTCTACTATATTCCCGTGTTTTCACGAGCGACAGTGTACTCTTATACATATAAACTTCTCTTACCCTCTTGTCTGCGTATTCTTCCGTGTATGATTGATTCGCTGAAAAACGTTGTTTCCTTCGAAAGCCTTCCATGTGTCTCTGTCACCTGTCTGAAATCCTATTTCGCATTCGGCGTGGAATTTCATCCTCTAACCCTTTTTTTTTCCTTTTATTTTGAAGGACGTTCCCTTTTTTCCCCATTTCCCTCTTGCATAATATATAAACGTACATGTTGGCTTAGAAATATTCTGCTGGGTAGTAGCTGAACTTCGCGTGCATGCACCGTAGGAAGGTGTACATTCGATGCATATTTAAATTGCGTTTTTCTAAATGGGGGCAATTTTTCTTTTACTTTACAGTGAAATATATACGGTGTTGAGGAAGTATAACGTTAAATTGAAAATAAGTTTAAACAAGTGTTTTTAAAGCACTGTTTCAAAGATGTTTAGTAAACTAGGTCTGCTGTAGGCGTCCATTGCTGTAGTTTGAGGGGTTCTTGCCAATTTGGAAAGTGTCTCGTGGTAAAAGAATCTCATAATGCGGTTACTTTTTTAAGGAGAAAGGCCAACTTAAAAGGCTTTTAGTACATACCAATGGTATGTACTAAAAGGATGTTGTTATAAAGAAGCTGCATAGGACAAATAAATACAAATGTTACTGCATTTAATTGGGAACGATGCTCAATTACGACAATGGAAAATTTTGATTAAAAACTATCCATTACAACCAGAAAGTAATACAGGAATCGCCGGGATCTTGGACTAAAAACCTAGCAATACGTGGAGTGCAATGTTACGGAATCACCAAACAAGGTGATGCAAGAGGAGACGACATTACTATTCAAGGAATGTCTGAAGAAAGCAGGAGAATAATTAGTGACCAGTTGAGCTTAAGAAAACTATCTACGTCCATCAAGTAGATGATACGCCATTTGTAGGTGATCAAACATCAAGTTACCGTTTGATTTCATCAAACTGGCTTGAACCTTTAAGATACTTAATATTTCGCGATGGTGAAGGTTTTAGTCAATTTTGGACTGCAAGCACATAAAGATACCGGCACACTCTGCACCACATAAACAATGAACGGTCGTTAGGTTGAACGGTTGAAAACAGAAATCCACGAGTTTATTAAACATTTTGTGTGAAGTGCGCTTAAGTGTTTGCCATGTTTCCACGGTCCTTGCTACCGTTATTTGGGCTGTAGTTGAAATTATTGAAAACATCAGGCAACCATGAAGTCTTGTCAAGGGCTTTTGGTGTGGAACGAGAAGAATGGTATTATTGGCACCTGCTGGCAAGAATACATAGAACACCTGAGAAAAAATGATCTGAATTTCTGTTATTTAGAGAAATACCAATACAGTAGAATTTGGGTAAACAAGATTTCTTAAATAAAAATCTATGTTACCTGTGTTAGACTTCAATTATCACATCACCTAAAAGGGAAATTCTCGTTTTTCCTATAGCTAAAGCAGGTTTTGTTGTTACTCTGCAAACAAGATTAGAAACACTAGAGTTAGTGGATAAAGGAAGATGGTGAAAAAGATTACAACAGGAATCCATGAAGACCAGTGGTTAACAACAATAAGACTTGGCACACTCCGCACCATACAAACTATTACACTTGGAACAGCCGTTTCGGGGACTCCTGGGTCCTGGGTCCTTCAGTCGCGTGACCAAATGATGTGAGGAAATATTTTAATTCTAACAAACAAGGAGAAATAGACGAAGAGGTCTTGTCACTACGAATTCCAAAACAGGTAGCCACCTAACAAAAATAGAGTGAGACAGCAGTTACGTTCTTTCAATCCGTCAAATTCCTTCCCGACTATGTGGAAAGGAAGTTTCACAAATTTCTTATCGCGGGTTTCTGCTGGGATTAAAGTTATGAAATTTCTTACATAATGCCTACGTTGGATTTTTTTAAGCATGCGATCGACATCTATAGAAGAGTAACCGTTGTAAACAGCTACATTTTTTATGAATTTAAGCTCTGTATTGCACCAATTTTTATTCAAAGGGAGCTTCGCCAATCTATTAATTGATAAACTAATCGCGCCCATTTTGTGTTGTCCACAGTGGTTGGAATCGGTCATAGTGTATCTATTAGTGTTTGTTTCCTTTCTATAGACCACCAGTGGTTATGTAAAGTTGGAAGAAGCACTGGATCAGTATTACAAGACAATTCCGTTGATTTTACACAAGATTTTCGATTTACATTGATTTATGCTTTGTATGAATTAACAATGGATGCCAAGGGTCTCGAAAATTTTGATCAATCATAAGTTTTTGTGGACCATTTTCGCTGGTTAACACTTCGTTGCACTTAAATGACTCTAAAATAGAATGCTGTGAGGAATATTTATATATGTAAAGAGCATAATAAGAAAGAGATAGATCACATTGTCCCAAGACGTTTTGAAAATTCAAAACATAGGTTTCCTCTGGTTATCAAGAAAGAGGCCTAAAAACCTTAGAGTTATCTGTCTCAATATTTTCTTTCATGTAGAGAAGTACGCAACAACTTCAAGAAGTATACAACAATTCCTCTTTATAGAAGACTGTTGCATTATCTGCAAAGGCTATCTTGCATACCTTAAAGAACCCTCTAAGAGGAAAAGCGAAGTAAGTTTTGTAGTGGAATATCTTGGAAACGATTTGCCGTTTTCAATGTTCCTAGTCATTACAATAAGAATTTCATTAAACTCGTCCACTTCCTCAACTCTTTCAGGCGTATCCAGTAACATCAGCACGTTTTGCTTTAGTTAATAGGGACTGTCCGAATTTAGCGCTGCCTCTAACGTCTCATATAATAAGGGACGAATTTTGATAACAGTATAAAGTTTGAGAATATGAGTCAGCTGTGTGTATGTATGTGTACGCAAACTTTATCCGTCGTTTTCCCTTTCCCCTCTCCGCACCCGTTCCTCCAGCTCGCTCAACTTCATAATATTGAAATTGGGATATTCGCTTTTATCGAAGGTTCGTGACCGGAACGGCTTTGAACGAAACCGGGCCGGCAGCGCAAAGTTTCCTTCCTCGTTTTACGATTTATACAAGTGTGAACCAAGCGAGGAAAATTAATAAGCAGACGATGAAAGGGTTTTTCTTTTATGTATGGGGAAAGGCAAAAATTATTTATTAGTAAGTCAATATTATGTATAAGAGAATAGGTGCTCATTATCTAAAGTATTGTATATATGTATGTATGTAATTTAGTTTAAGTTTGAGTATTCCAGGAAAGGATACGGAAGAATCAAGTGATTTCCAAAACTCACGGTGCAGAGATTTTCAAATCGACTTAATATATTGAGATGTTTCAAAAAATGATTAAAAGTATTGAATAGGGAGATAAACTGTTCTGTTTATTACATTGGGGAACAGCAATTTCGTTGTCTTAAATCTGTAACTTGTTTTCAACTAACTTTTGGCCTCAAAAACACCGGCCTTTATCTTTTCTTTAACGAATTGCTTCGTGAGACCCAATTTTATATGCAGAGGTGGAAATATAATGTTCTTTCTCTCGACAAGTGGCTGATCGTGGCAGTCAATTCGACTGCACCCAACGCTTCTCACGAGCTCTGCTGTCCCATATGCACAAAAAGCAGGGATACTTGGTATATCCGCGTTGCTGGCCAAGAAGGAAGCTAACCATTTTAAGGTCAACACAAATGATCCATTGGTGCATGTGGTATTGCAACAAATCAATGACTCTCTTTATGTCTTCATATTCTTCACTCAAACGAACTGAATGGCCTATCGGGACTGAACCAAATAAGTTTCCAATGTGGAGGAGAACACTCTTCAAGCTTCGTTTTGAGCTATCAATAAACAGTCGCCATTCAGTTGCGTTATAGGCTGAAATTCCCAACTCTTCCATTAAACCATGTACGTTATGGCAATACACAAATCCATCATCACTTCAGAAGTATTGTAGAAACGCACTTTCTCTTGATCGAAAATAGGATACCTTAGCTCCCTTTTCAAGCAAGTTTTTCTCGTGCAGTCTTGATGCTAAGAGCTCTGAAGCTTTTTTGGATAGTCCCAAATCCCGTACCAAATTATTCAACACATGCTGGTCAAATCCATTACGAACGGAATCATCTTTAATTTCAAAATCTTCATCGTTGGGGTCACTTTGATCTTCACCAGACTCGTATTCCCGTATTTTCAAGGAGGGTAATTCATTGAAAACTGGCACTGGGATTTCGGCTGAATGATGCACTGGGCGTATAGCTGATGGTAAACTAGGATACTCTATTTTACATTTGTTTTTCTTATTATATCCTGACGTTTTCATTATACAAAAGTGAATGATCTCTGGGCTCTCGTCAAATCATAGGTATACCAAATGCAAGTTTATCACGTGTTCCCTTGGTCCACATCCGTAAACCCTCAACACACTGCTTATACACTTTGTGAGGGGCCCATGATTTATCTTGGTCACCAATTTTCACTTTAAAATAGGCAAAATAGACTTTCCTGACAACTGTACTGATGTTTGTCCTTTGACTGGGAATGCTAAAACTGCCACATATGTAACAAAACGAATCGGGGCCGAACAAGAAGTTTTTCGAACTTGGGGTGACTCCTGAGCATCTCATGCGAGGACACCTGATGGGTTAAAGGCCTTCTTGTTAGTACAACAGAGTACTGCTCGTAAAATAGTTGAGCAATTTTCACCCACATGAATTTTCAGTAACGCATAAGACTTACATATATTGCTTTTGTGGATATAATGTAAATTTAAAAAATGGTGGGATGCTAAATTTAATCTACTTTCTGACAATGGCATTGCAGAATAATTGGTCTGGTATATTTTGAATAACAGATTTTCAATATAAAACGGCATTGTAATAATTTATCATTCAATTATATGATCAAGAACTTCGATATGAATGTTTCCAACACGATAATGTTCATACCAGACAAGCCAGTGTAGGACTTAATAATCACTAAAAATTTAGCCACTCCTCTAGAACTGTCACTTAATCTAAAACTCTAAGAATTTCTATAGAAGGGACAAACAGTACACCCCAAAACTTTTTTTTACTTATTTTACATCTAAAAGTAGTACCTATAATCCACTGTAATGAATTATGGATCATAATTCAGTCTATCCGGCCAATCACAAATACAAGTCCAAAAGTCACTACTTCGCTGATCCAATGATATTTTAAATCGCCTGCGATCAATTCTTTCTGCAGCTGACATTCGACTCATGTGACAGCCAACTGTCTCGCCATATTGCTCATTTCCGTTTTTCAGCGTATGCACTTCGTACGAGTAGACACCGACTAATTTGCCTCCATTTTATGTTAAAATTTATGAATTAACATTAAAATGGATGTTACTAGCGATGAAGAAAATTGTATTCCACCGGAAATACTCCAATTGTTTCAAATAACAACCGAGAATTTTCTGCTATTAGCTTACTTTGGGGAATTATCGGGAAAATATGAAGCGTCTTCACTATGGACGCAGTATTCAATCATTAAGAAGTACACTTAAATTCGTCACAACATTAAGTTAGATACGTATGGGAAGTTAAGAGCATTTCTCAAGTGAAATTATGACAGCTATAAAGCAAAAAAAGCAAAAACCTTCACGGTCGAACAAATAAATGGTTTCGTTAGAAAAGCTGATAATCAGAATATTTTGCTACAAAGGTTGATAAAAATTAAATTATCCGTAATGTTGATAGTTCCAACATTTTCTTTTATTTAAGGTGGCATTAATTGTTGGTATCACGGAAGCCTGTAGGTGTAATGAATTGAATGAAATGAATATTGGGAAATGTGCCCAATATAAAAACCAAAGTAATTTGCAGCTTTGCAATAAGAGAGAATTTCCATGAAAATGTGAACAAATACATCTTTCTGCATCCGCCGGATGTTAAGTGTTCCTCCTGGAAAGTGCAGCAGTCAGAGGATTGGGATCAATAAGTTTTCAACGATGGAGAAACAAATTGCCACCTTCTTAAGTCTTCCTAATTAAGAACTATGCACAGGACACCTTTTTCGTAGATCTTCGGTAATCTTGCTCGTGGATGCAGGAGATGACATTACAACCCTAAAGAGACACGGGGAGTGGAAGTCAACTGCAGTGGCAGAAGGCTACATACAGGATTCTATGAAGAATAAAATGAACACATGTCAAAAAATGTTACGATCCGTGCAAACTAATAATGTTACCACTAAAACTACCAATCAGAATTTAACAATAGACAACACCACTCCATCTTTAAATATTACTAACCGTAAAAATTTTAATACACGTTACCATCCTAATAGTTCATTTAATGTAAAGTAATAATTAATTAAATGTATTTATATAGAGTTCCATTAAAATTGTCAGAATTTGGTTCTAATTTATTTATTTAATGGGTGTAGATTGTGGCTATTCTTCACTCAGATAATCTTCGTGAGTAATGGCTGTCATAATTGTTCATAATAATGTACTATTGCACAACATAACAACAATTCTGCAAACAATTAACCACAATGCATGACATTTGCGATACTTTACAAAATTTAAAAAATCACTCAAAGAAATAAGAAATAGCATAGGTTCAAGGTCCGATCCTTGAAGAACTCCCGACTTAACGTAGTAAGATCGATATATGTATCCTTTGTACATCACATATTCTAGTCTATTTGAAAGGTAAGAAATAAAATAGAGTCCTAGCAAGCTTCTGAAGCCAAAATCCTAGAGTGAGCAAGATGCTACGATAAATATGAGTAATCTTGATGGGATATCGTGAAGCCTTTTTTGCTGCTGGAACATTTTCCCATGAAACTATTAAATTCAGTGTTAATTTTTAGCAAAATTACAAAATAGAGCAACTAGGTTGTATTTTTGCGCGTCATCTTTAAAAGAGGTTTTAAAATAAAACTGTACAGTAAGCATTCGATCAAGTATAGTAAAACTTCATTATGAAAGGATGGGATGGCATTCTGCGAACCTAAGAAATACAGTTTTCCAAGAAACTTGACAAAAATTTCAGTTTTCTCATCTCAACAAAAGCAATATAAATAACGTTCTATAATTATGCCAACTTAATCGCGAAATTACATTCAAACATCTTCCTCGACGTCGGATGGCTTCTAACTTTTCGCTAGGTATTATTTTTTCCGAGTTTGCAGTTGTCCGCTAGACTGAGCGAGAACGCCTTATCCTTCGGAAAAGGTCGGCGATATTATTTTACTACTTCAATGTTAAGAAAGATTAAAGTTAATTAAGAAAGAATTTTCCCTCGCTACGTTTCCTTTAATTACCATAACGTTTGCGTGTCAGATGTTGAAATTTTTCCTGTTCGCGGTAGACGCTGACGTCTCTCTTTGCCTTTTTTTTTTTTCATTTCCCACCGCCTTGATGTTGCGTCCGCTCGAGGGTCAGAAATGTATTACTGGAGCTCGACTAATCAGCGGCTCAGTGTTAAGGGTAATACGAAAAGAAATGTGGGAAGATGGGGGCGATTTTTTTGCTTTCTAGATCTCCCTAATGCTAATTAGTTTACTTATTAAAAGAAACAGGATATTCTTTTGATTCATTTCTATATAACTACGTCAAAACGATGTTGTTACTGTTAGCTTTGCGTTAGGAAGCTAGCTTTGTTAAGAGAACTGTTTCTTTTAACATGGAATTTAATCTGAGTAACGAAATGGGAAATTTATTTGGAATAGCTCTAGGTATAAAACCATAGTGCCAGAAACGCTTGACAAAAGAAAAACGGCTCGGTGACCCAATAATTAACTACGCTTTACCATTTATGGCAAGGGGGTAACAGAAACAAAGCCATTGAACACTTTTACACATCTTTTATAGTCTAAAAGACCAGTGAGGCTGTGAGAACTTGTGGTTTAATACATTTTGACAAATTTGCAACTTTTTGTTGGTATTCCTAATTGTCAGTTTAAAATGTGTCTTCTTCCTCTTCTAAAATATACAATTGTAATGTTGGTGATCATGACATTTCTTCCTTCTACCATACACGAGTCTAATTAGTAGAGCGAGGTAACCGTTTCTGCGATATATAAGCGTTTCACCGGAGTAGCGAGCTGTGTGTAAAAATCGATTCTCGCTTTGTCAGCGTCCGCTTGTTTATTTTTCGTTCAGTTTAGGGAACGAGAGCGTGTTTTGTGTTACGTGTTATTCGTTATAAATATATAATTATTAATTTAAAATGTATAATGTGAACAAGGCTAAAAAACGATACTTTGGTGGCACAGTAAATAAGTTTATCTGTGACTTTCCGAATTTGTTCTACGAAGGTGCTAAAATAGTTTGTAAAGTGTGCGAGAAACATTTGATGTGCCAACAAGAACTGCCTTTATTTTCGATGTACTTGTCATGACGATAACTTGTAATTTGCCACTTCGCTTACTCGAAAAAGAACCGCTTCAGAATTTTTGGTATAAGTACAACCCCCAGTTGAAGTTGCCAACTACGAAAACGGCACGTAAGCATGTTTTATTTGTGGGCGAAGACGTGGAAAAGAAAATCAATTGCTTTGGTTATGTGTTGACGAGACAACAGATTGTAAAAGAAATTCTATTCTGAATGTTATAGTACGTGTACTAGACCCTCATAAATCGACATTTCACTTTAGGATCGTACTGTATTAAGCCAAATCTCCTGTAGCAGAGCTACTCATCATTCATATAAAATTCATTTAAGTAAATGCGCGAGGAATATTTAAACTGTGTTCTGCATTACGTTGATTATTTCAGAGAAATAGGTAACACACTTTTAGTAGTATTTTGCTGTATGCATGTATGTACATCATTAAACACAAGTGTATACGTGTAACAACACTAAAATATCATTGCCCATTCAATTTGAACTAGAACTGGGATATACAATTCTTGACACAATAGCGGCGGGTGTTTACTTAGTCGTGAGTGAAGAGACAAACAGTGCAGCCGTGGTATTGCGGTCTAGGTTGCAGTTTTCATGAAATTCTGCATTAGGTAAATTAGAAATTTGAGCGGAATGCACTGCTTGTTTTCTGCGGGTTTCCACACATCGTGTGGGGTAAATGTTAAATGCATTCTATTACGTAAAATTTGGTATTTAGCATAGATCGATTCAAAATGGTAACTATTGGACGAGTATATTTAACGTAGGGGTTATCTTGGAATCTATGAAACTGTCAAATTGCCAACCGTATTGTCATGTTACATTTGATTGTTTAAAAGGAGATAAGCTGGTATTTATTTTTTCATAGTGCATTCCTAGCACAGCTCCCAACGATAGTAATAATAATAATAATAATAATAATAATAATAATAATAATAATAATAATAATAATAATAATAATAATAATAATAATAATAACAATAATAATAGTAATAATAATAATAATAATAATAATAATAATAAAATTTATTTCAAAACATATAATAAAGAAACATAAGAGAAACAAGTCCCTAACTGATGGAACTAAAATTAAACATGTGAAAATTAAAAATTATCAAAATAATCATTTATAGAATAGAATTTTATGCTTAACAAATAGTGCTTGAGACTACTACGAAAAATATTAAAATTGTTGACATCTTTTAAATTGTTGGGTAGCATAAATAGTATGATACCATGAAAAGTAAGTATTTTTCAAAACCAGCGGTTCTGTGATAAGGAGGAAGCAAATAATTTAAAATATGAGTATTGTGCTAGTGTGGAGTATTCGTAACAAATTGATCGCGATATTTAAAAACAAAGCAAATTACTTCAAAGATATATGCATCATAGAAAGTCATAATACACCAGTGCAACAGATGAAGTACGTTAGAAGACTCAGGGAAATCGAATCGCGCTTTAGAAGACGTGGTCAAGGTAGGAAACTAGTCACAAGTGCGAGAGATTTCCAACTGCAAGCTCTCAGAAATAGGCGAGTAACAAGCACAGAACTCAGCAACCAACTAGAAGCAGTCAGAAATGTCAGAGTTTCTGCTTTACCTGAAAGTTGAGAAATGTAAAATTGAATAGTAGGAGTTCTGCAGTTGAACAATTACTTACCGCAGCACCGCAGAACTTATGCAGATTGGACAGTTGAAGATGGGAAGCGAGTTTTATTTTCGGATGAGGCTAGAGTAAGTTTAAAATCTCCAGATGGTCGCAAAAGAGTATGGCGAAGAAGTGAAGAAAGGTATCTTGACTGCGCAAGCTGTCAAAGGGAGCCTTTGGTGGTGAATCAAGAATGTTCTGGAGAGGTATTTAGACGCCACCACAGAATCAGTCCCTGTACGCCAAATGCCAATGAATGCTGAATACTATATAGAGAACATTATTCAGCACAATGTAATGCCTTTTGCACCATTTTTGGGGAATAATTTCATGTTCGTGCAGGATTATGCAAGACCATACATCTCTAAACAAGGTTCGGATTACTTGCAAGAGATCAATTTTCAAGTCATGGACTGGCGGAGAGATGAATAACAACGGTGAGAAAGAATTATGCTCGGAGCGACGCTGATGACGCCACAATTAAATCAAACAGATATATTTTCAAATCAAACTTGAGGTTATTTGTTTTAAGAGATCATATGCTTGAATCAAATAATGATGTCGAAAAAATTATTTCTTTAAATTAAGAAAATATCTTTGCCGCCATTTAGTTGGCTGAATGCATATTTGTTTGGCTCAAGACCTTTTTTTTTCTCTGTATAGCACATATTTTTCTTTGGAGAATGCTCTAAGAAAACTTTTAACATAGCGTCCGATCACATGTGTCGTGAATCACATTAAAGTTTCTTGGGCAAAACAGCGTAGCTACTCTGATCACTTTTAGCCTATTTAGCCTATCGAAAATGTATGAAATTTCATTGGACGGTGTTCCTTACCCCCAAAAGATGTCAATGCCTTACGGGATTAGATCAGATTAGATTTATTCTCGAGGTGGTTCTTGACCCATCCCACTGCGACCTTTTCAGATCTATTGTGATTCCTCTATCATTGGATCAATTAGGCCTGTGTCGAATCAGAAATTCTCTTCTACCAGTCTTGAGATTTTTCATTTTTCCATTGTTTAGTAGTTGCTTTAACTACCGTATATGCTATGCCCACCGAATGTTTTGGCTTTCTGTCAGAATTTGACGAGCCAGGGTCCCCACAGATCGGCTGTCCAGCCTATTGAGGGCATTCATGCATTCCACATTAGTTGCGACTTTACCTGTGTGGAGTCTAGCGCTTTTGTCGCTGCTTGACTGTCTGAATGGATAGCAATAGATCGATAGTTTCTTTCTTGCTTGTCTAATTCGTCAATACACCCCACCACTGCTGCTAATTTAGCTTAAAATACTGTGGTGCTATGAATTAGCTTTAGCGACTTAGATTTTTTTGGTTTAATTTCGAAAATTTCGGCTCCAACAGTTTCCGTCTAATTCTGTGTACCAGATAGATTCAGCTTTGATAGGCGGGCCTTGTTTCCATTCTTTTCTATCTGGTATTACCGTTTTGTAATTCTTATCGAAGCTGTATTTGGAACTCATGACGTGACTGGGCCTGCTTGTTATCGGTCTCGCCTTAAGTTCCTTTAACAGTTTCTGATGATTTGCACCATTATGGGAGGTTGACCATTCATTAGCCTGTAGCTTGTTAGCCTGGCCTCTCTTTGAATATGTACATGTAGTGGTTCTAGGTTAAGGATGACCTCCAGAGCAGCTGTCGGCGTGGTTCTCATGGTCCCTGTGGCACACAGACATGCTAGTCTTTGTATGCCACTTAGCCGCCTAATTGCCTCCACCTGCAATGTCTTCGCCCACCATACCACCGAGCAATGTGTATAACCGCAGCATCATTTTTGGAGTTAGTCAGCACGTTTTTCCATACAACCTTCTGCATCTGCCTAAGGCAATAGTAGATTTGTTGATGGTTTTATTGATGTGAATATTCCATATGAGTCTTTGATCGAAAAGCGATGTCTTACGGTAGATACCGACAATAAATAGACTGCAGTCTTTCAAAGCTTCATCCATCTATACTTTGACACAATACCAAGAAAGGTGGAGGTAGATATAAGAACAGAAAGTGAAGCAATATACTGTTATATAGTTCTAAATCTTTATGTGAAAATATTTTGTAAATTTGTTTTGTACTATTGAGTTAATCTGTAAAAATTTCATTGATCTATTTCATGAATACTGGGAGTGGGTACGGTATACAGAACGTTTAAGGTAAGGGTCCATATAATCGCTTTAAATAAGCAATAAACAAACTTTTCCACGCATGCTACTGAGCTCTTCAATTGTTCTCTTAGGATGTGTGAATATTATTCAGTAGCGCGCAGTTTATTGTCAGAAATCGAAATATCTCTTTTGCGCTGCTATAATATGTATAATACGCAGCTGAATAACGTGAAACTTTCCATATACCGTACGGAACAGATTACAACAACACGGTACGACGTTAATCCGAATATCTTTATTTAATCAAACAACGTATAAGTAGTAAGCTCAATACAAATATAATAGTTTTGCCTACGAGACGGGACGCAAACACAAACTCTCTCGCTACCACTACCGGCGCCAGATTACAAACTCAAACAAACCCAACCGGCGGAGATACAGATTTCCTCCCTTCTCCCTTCGCTGGCGCTTCCGCATTTCGTCGTATAAATGCAAACGATATGCGGAACGTTACGGTGTTAGAGGTCTAATCACTCGATTCAAACCGCACGCCCAAACGCCAACTCCCACGGATTAACGCCACTCCGGTACCTATCCAACGTTATTCCGGCGAAAATCTGCTAGTTTCTACCGGAATAATATCGAACCTATTCGGTTTTCCGGGTATTTTCCGCGTTTCCCTTTGAAAAGTCTCCGGCGAGAGCGAGAACGAGTACGAGAAGAGACTTTTCATGCGTCATTCGCTATATTCCTTCGCTACTCACTTCGTTGTCAACTGGATAAATAAGCGACTGTCACCCTTTACAAATGGTAGCTGCATTCAGATTCAACTCTCTTAAAAATGATAGCCATTATCCGGTAGACAGGTCGCAGGCAATCTAACTAATGTAAAAGGGCCGCTACCCGCACCAGTCTTTTTATGGATGCGTCGTCGTCTTTCGGTCGGTAGGCTGGTACCGCCGCCGTCTTGAGTTTTATTGGTTCCGGTGAGGAGAGGAGTTGAATGCAAATTCCGTTTCGCCGTGAAATATGTATGGAGTAAGTGAAATAAATTTTCAGACTCTCGCCTGCCGTTTTATTAAATTTTAAGCGACTGTTTGTACTTTTCGCGTATCAAATTATTTCGATCGCGGAGGTTGTGGCTAAAGCATAAAGAGAAAGAGCAAAGTTCAGGAATTCAGTACTAAAACTTTCGTAGAGAGTCTAGAAACAACAAAATCCATTTCTATTAAATTTGATTATTAAAAATTACTTAATTCGGACCTGGCATGCATACTGCGTAGAGGTCAACATTCTTTTATTTTTATTATGATAGAGACAATAATAATAATCGTTTATTGCCCAACAGCCCAAGACAGCCCAATTATAGAATAAATTTACAGAAACAGTACACAATAAAATAAAATACCATACAAGTCGCCTATAATAATCCTTACAAAAAAAAAGGCATATTCAAGCTTAGGACGAATATAAGCAAAACGCTTGATTAAATTTAAATCTGAAAACCCTTACAAGAGCGCATGGCAAAACCTAGAGTTTTGGAAGTAGATAAACACATTGATGAAATATGTTCAGTAAATAATTTATTATCGAACAAGGTACCAAGATCTAAAGTTTTGATGTTGCGGGGTACAGCGGTGTCATTAATCTGGTAGTTGTAGTGTGAGTGTTATTATAGGAAACCACAGTGCACTTATTGATGTTCAGAGAGAGATAATTGTCTTTACTCCAAACATTAATTTGTAGGAGATTATCTTGTGTATTTACAATCGTGAAAGCTATTAATTGTATTAAGTATTTTTACGTCATCTGCGTATGCTAAAACGTGATAAGTAAATAGAGATAGCAGGTCATTTATGTACAAGTTGAAGAGAAGAGGGCCGAGATTTGAACCTTGAGGAACGCCCGATGTGAGAGAAAATGAAGGCGGGATAACCATTGTAGTAAACATGACACTATCTTCCAGCAAGACTTAATTAGCGTTAAAAGACTTATACCGAAACCAAATTTATTCATTTTTTTGTAAAAGCATAGCGTGGTGGATCACTATAAACTACGTTGAGATATTATAACATTTCCGTTTGGGTGGAGTATAAATCATCCAATGGTCTTACGACAAACTACTAATAAAGATATTTTTGAACGTAAAGCATGTGTCCGTCTTACCCTAATAAATCAAAGAGGTAAGAGTAAGCCAATGGTCCGTTCTCTTTGTTCATCAAATTTGTGTTTCTTTCTATGTAGATAGTTTCGTAAGCGTCAAAGTCCCGCGGCCAAGTTGCGTTCTTAATCAATTTTAGGTTTTCTAATTTATTATTATGCCTGGTTTCATTTATGTGTTGTGCTACTCTTGACGATTCATATGTTTTCGTAATTTGATGAATAAAGAGGACGGACCTATAATTGAACTTTCCCTGGCAGTATGTTTGAAATCCTTTTATTTGCCGCTACAAGTTTTAATGTTCCAAGCTTCTTATTTGTCTTTTTAAATTATAGGCAGTTTTAATCAACTGACCACTAATGTTACTCGATGGTTCTGCGACGGGGATCCAATGCCTTCCATGTTTTCATATTTTGATCTCTACGTTAATTGTAATTTGCTAATTAAATAAAATGCAATCGCATATAAAAGAAAAATAATTGTTTCGATGTCGATTATTAACACTAGAATAGTTAATAAAAAAACAAAAGCATTCGTCTCTGTAGTTCTGCAACCTTTTCGTACCTTCATACATTTCAAATTTTGTCTTGTAATCCGTGTTTTCATGGGCGATACTCGCTGATGTAGCGTACATAATGCTATAATGATATAGGATTTATTGCGCTAAAATGTCGCCCGTTCCGGGCTTTTTACGCGTCGTATATATGCGATATTAACGCGTTGAAAATTTATGAGCTCGTTTTGCCAGGACGTTTCACAAGTGATTATTTGCAATTTAAATTAACTGCATTAGCACTCTATTACACCGCGGAATTACTATGTTCTATCGGCGCCGAACCAAACAGAAATCTATAAATCCCGTTCGTATTTTGGAGGCCCAAACGCGGCGTGAAATAGCCGCATGTAATAACCTTTAAACGGGTCGAACTGACAGGCTGGCGGAGTTAAGACCGATTTTTACGCCCCGAATTGTTTTCTTCTGTTTTTGCTATGCGATGGGCTGTTGTAGTAGCTTCAGGAATAACTGGAAAATATATATTGGTGTCTATATCGGTAAGCTCTAATATGCCATATACTTTGTTAAACGTTTTATCCAAGGCTTTGCTGTATTATTGCCATAAAGCCAAAGAGAATTACTGTGCAAACAACATTTAAAGAACTATAAATGTTCCTAACCTTTGTGTGGTTTTAATTACAATTTTTGCAAAAAAAAAACATCAAATAACGGGTTGAAGTCGATGGTTTTCGCTGAATTTTGTTCGGTTTTGAAGTTGGGTTTAAAGCAATTGATTTCATATGATTTGCTTAAGTAATTTTTTTGGTATGGTGTGAGATGTGCTCGTATTTTCCCACACCTTAGATAAACATCAAAACTTCTAAATATTTTAATTTTAAAGCATTTTATAAGCAAACGCCTTAGGAACGATAATTCTTTTGTGCATAAAAGTAGCAAATATCGTTTCCATTCTAAACGATACATTTTTATAGATGCCACGAAAATGCCTAAAAAAAAACGGGTGACTATGGTAATCCATCATGTCAAACCCTGTGTTGACAATCAGTGAGTAGGGTTTGATATGATGCACCCCAGAAGAAGCTCCGTGCGACAGAAACGGCGGTGTACTGACGCACATTTGACATGGTTTCAATCTGGAAACCTTTCTAAAAAGAAAGTTTCTTTTTTGTTAATAAGTAAGTAAGTAAGTAAGTATATTTATTTATATAACAACTAGTGTATATAAACGTCAAAAATAAGCAGAAATTAGTATAACAACAGAGAAAAGGAAAGTGTACTATTAATCAAACAGTACAAGAGTGAAAAACAGAAAAAATAAAAATTACAAAAAGTTAAACTAAGAATAATATACGTATGTAATAACATATAGCTAATATGCGTTTTATTGCAAAATTTTGTCGCAAATGTTGCTATAATTTTTGAATATATATATTTTTTATTTATGATTGAGTGACTTCATTCCAAATCTTTCTAAAGTGAGAATTATATATTTTAATATGGGTGATTCTTTTAACCAAAAATTAAAAATATTATATTAGTAGTGCCTGACTATCAAGAGACTATGAAGTGCGGCGTCAAATTTTCTATCACCCTTCAAACAATTTCATATCGTTTCTGAATTCCATACGCTTCGCCATGGAGATCGAATCGAACGGTTGCCTTCCTTTCCTAGACGTTCTCGTACATCGGTGTCCTGACAGTGTTGGGACCGAACACCCACGCGCACCGATAGATATCTTAATTGCCTCTCACACTATCGTCCAGTCCAAGAACGCGGTATCATCAATACTCTTATTCAAAGGGCCATCTCCATACCTAAACCCAATTCGCTTCCTCAAGAAATGAACCACTTCACCGAAACTATGATCCGCAATAATTATTGTAGGAAAGATATTCAAACTACTATTAATCGCTACACCAACCCTTCTCCATAACAACTCCATACATCTACCCTACCTTCAGGGTGTCATCGATCGCATCAGCAAGATTCTCTCCAGGAACAACATAGAAACCATCTTCAAATCCAATGTCAAACTCTCAGACTACTTTCCCATTAAAGACCGCAATTATCTGGAAGCCCTTGGTGTCTGCCAGATTCCATGTTCGTCCGGTAGTGTGTACATCGGTGAAACAAAGCGATTGGCCAGCATTCGTGTTACTGAGCACGAGCGTTGTATAGATTGGAAATTGGCTACTAAACCCAATTTAACTCTACTCGCATCTTGTCTGGCAGACCTCATAATTATAGTAGAAAAATCTGCGAATCTATAGAGATCTTCAGACACCCCAACAATTTAAATTACTAAGACGGCTATCCCTTACATCACATCTGGAAATTCCAACTTATTAAACCTCATAGCAACTGCCACGATTCATTAATCCATAACTTTTCGGCTCCATTGAACCGGAACGAGCCCTATATAAACCTTCCGGAATGAACAGACCTCAGTCAGTGTACAGTAACAGCCCTGAAGATGTCCCATAAGAGTGTGGACGAAAACTCGGCATAAACTATGGCAACGACGCGATACCAACCCGGAAACCATGAGTACAGTGCTTTAGCTTAATTTAGTATTAATGTACTATCCGAACATCACGTCAAAGATAATCATTTTTAGCTGACTATTTCCCGTTTTTAGATTTAATAGATTATCACATACCCGACACCAATGTTCGCTGCCAAATCGTTCATGATAAATATAAAAATTGGTGGTCCAGGAATCGAACCTTGTGGCACACCTGAAACTATATTACCGAACTGTGAGCGCCGTTTGTAAAACTCCTATCAAAAGCTTGAGTAGGATCAATAAAAATCCCAAAGTCGTGAATTGTTCAGTTGATATAATGATAATAATATGTTTATTGTACATCAAAATTAAAATCCAAATACAGAGAAAAAAATGAAGGTATGGGTACATATGTATGTAAAAAAAATAATAGATGGCAGATAGATGAAATCAGACAGTTAGCATAAATGTGCTAGTGTCTGTTTTTCATTTCACCCACAACTGCTATAACAACGAGAAGAGGTACATTATGTCGAAAAAATACAAAAAAGAATTAACAAAATTAAGAAAAAAAGCAAAATTGAATATCAAATAACAAGACAAAATCAAAGCGGTATTCACTAAATGTCAGAGTTCGAAATCCTGTGTCGAATATGACGTGTGTCAATCGAGTGTTAAACTGAAAACCTGAACGGGGAGGTCATTATTGAATCGCGCGATGTTGAACGGGAATGATCTCTCAAAAAGAGCAGCGCGATGGGCAGGCGGTGTGATATAATAAGGAAACCTGATGTTAACGTTGTGAACATCACTCCTAAATCTTAACCTAGGATAAAGATAGGGAGGAGTCTTCATTTAAAGATTCCTCATAAACTTATTTTTGTTTACGTTAAAGGTGGGTGGAAGAAAATGATATAGTAAAGACGTTTCTGTTGTGTTCTAAAACGCGAAAATGTGTTGTTGGGTTTTTGCCCGTAATAAGTTTACTGAATTATTATATATATTAATAAGCAAGGAAATACTTAAATGTTGATTGTACTCGATAATTATAAAAGTTAAAAAGAAGTCAAAAAGCAATTTTTGATTCGATAAACACAATCTTAAACTTAGGGTTTTCTTTATTAATATGCACACACTTTAATTAAAAAAAAAAACAAGTTATGATAAAAATACTTATCAAAGAGGACGACAATAGTCTCTTAAAAGAGTATTTTGCTTCTAAAAGCAGTTAATTAAAAAATTCTAGTCTCCTAGTAATATTTTGTAGAAAATACTTTTGTTAGTCGCTGGAAATATGTAGTTTACTAAGTATGGTGAACTTTCGTTTCAACTGAGAACATTTTACCGGAAAATAAATAATTTACAGATTCTTTAGTTTTTGTGATCTTTAAGTTTGCCCCAAATGTAAAACATATAAAATATTATTATCTTTTTTTTTTTGGTTTGGTTCGGTGTATACCCTGGCCCAATTCAAATATTTTTAAAAAGGCAATGGTAATTATTTGTTTGTCTGGGTATGATATACGACACATAAAAAAATATTCTGCAGAGTATAAAGAGCAATTATTTAACCAAATTTCTTTCTTACTTGCCAGGAGCGAGTTAAAAACGATAAAAAAGCAACATTAAATAAAAAACCGTGGAGAAACGGAGAAGGAATTCAAGCCGAACACAACTCGAAGCATCTCTGAATATTTTATTTCGGCCACGATCAGTATTCAGCGAGCGTTCGCCTGTTGGCATTCAACGGAATAAAATACTTACATCAACTTGACAATTTAATTCACGATCAAGTGATATACGCTTTCCCGACGTTTATTGTAACGCAACTGTTCTTCTTCTTTATCTTTTTTTTCTTATATTCCCTCCTCTTTCATTTACTACCGTCTCCGCCTTCTCCTCAAGCAGACATTTTCAATTCTACATGGATATAATTTGATTCGACGGAACAGGTTCATGAGGAATATCAAAGATGGGTCGGTTTTGTATGTGAAAAAAACCGTTTCACGGCAAATATTGCGGTGGGACGTTGAAGTGCGTACGGGAAATTGAAGAGATATACTAGCTTTGGAAAGATTTTGATTGATATGAAGCCTACGAAAAATGTACGATGAGAATTGATATGAAATATCAATTTTTGGCGGATGCGCCGGTTATTAAATGTATAAATATAGAGTTTGTATCATTTTTCTCGAGTGGTAGATTACTTTTTTTTATCAAAATTATGTTCAGAAAGTGAAATTCTTGATAATTCTAAAGATCTGTAGCAAATTGTAGTTTATTAATAAGATTTCAACGTTCTATTTAGACTATTGCAATATTTTCTTTATATTTAAAACTGCTACTAAACTAGATCGAATGCTATGAAATTCGTTCCTTTCAATAAAAAAGGTCTTCTTAATTCACCCTGTACCAGTCTTCTGCAGAATTATTTACAAATATATGGTTCCAAGCCTGTGCCAAGTCTGGGAGGTAGTAAGCAACGGTATTCTTGGAAAGGTAAGGTGCAGGTACTTTACCATGGTCTTGTAAGAAGATGTTCCAAAAAGTAAGGTAACAAGAGCTCTAACGGGTGCAAAAATTCCCCGTGCTTGACAGCTGTGATGATCACAGCATTCGAACGCCGCCGGTAGATGGAGCTGGTTGTGAAGTAGCGCGCTGAAATGTCAGTTAGAAAATGGAGGCGTTGAAATGATAACTAATAGTAAACATGTCCGTCGCGGAAGACTAAAATTTGTTTACAAGGGGAAATAAAATCAACCAATAAAATTATTATTTTGTACAAGGTAATTAACCGTTCAGTTCCTCTATACAGTCAGAGTAGTTCTTCTCATCCTCCGTGGTTTACTACAACAATTCGACAAAACCTAAAAACTAAAACCTTCTATCATAGAAAATGGATACAAACTAAAAGTGAAGTTTTTTACATGAAGTTTAGAGATATCAGGAGATTAGTTAAGCAACAGAAGCTTACAACGCTTACATGTCAAGAATACAGAACACAATTAAGCAAAATCCGAAAGAGCTGTGGCGGTATAGTAATAGACTAAAGGGTGTTTCACGCATACCAAACACAATCACTGATGGGGATGTGGTATATCAGGATCCCCAGGAAATTCTTGACGCCTTTGCTAGAAAATTTTCTTCTGTTTATCTGCCACACTCCGACAGAGTAATCGAGCAACATACCATCTTTTGACGCCAAGCCTGTGAGTCACTGACCTGCTAACTATAATGAGTCACCTAGCAAATACGGACACAGCTGGTGATGACCTCATCCCTAGTTTTTTAGTGAAGGAAGCACGCATAGTACTTGTCAAACCACTCTTGCTTCTTGTCAACATTTCTTTGAGATCTTCTACCTTTCCTAGGCGCTGGAAACGAGCAAGAGTTACGCCAGTTCTTAAGAAGGGAAGCAGCACTGATGTGACTAATTATCGTCCTATATCTATTTTAACTAATTTCGCCAAGGTATATGAACAACTTTTATGTTTTTCTATATACAACAATGTACAGCCGTATATATCTGCGAAGCAACATGGTTTTATACTTAAAAGTTCTACAACAACTAACTTAGCGACTGTTACACAGTTTATAAGTGACACACTGGATGATGGAGGGCAAGTCGATGTTATATACACGGATTTTTCTAAGGCCTTTGACAGAATTGACCTTAATATCATGCTCTTTAAATTAAGTTCTTTTGGCGTGTCACCCCGCCTTCGAAATCTGATGGAGTCCTACTTAAAAAAGCGGTCATGTTATGTTTTCTATAATGGCTTCAGCTCACGTGAATATGCTATTACGTCAGGTGTTCCACAAGGATCCAATTTAGGACCTTTGCTCTTTGTGCTTTTCCTCGACGATCTGCTGGAAGCGTTGACCTGTGATACCCTAGCTTATGCAGATGATGTAAAGGTGTACGCAAGAATTGATTCCATTAATGATATGGTTAATCTGCAAATGAGTATTGATTACGTATTTCACTGGTGCCAAGAAAATAGTCTTATGTTAAATGAAGCAAAATGCACGTATGTTACATATACTCGCAAAATAAAAGGCTTGCCTACTACGTACAGAGGAGCGAGACCATAAAAGACCTAGGAGTTATCTTTGATAGTCAACTATCCTTTAAACAGCATGTTTCGCAGACGTGTTCCTCGGCCGCAGCCATGTTGGGATTCATCATACGATCTTCGAAATACTTCACGAATCAACATCTTCTGAAAACGCTGTATAGAGCATTTGTCTTAAGTCGGCTAGAGTATGCTTCCATTGTATGGTATCCTTACTATCAATCCTACGAGGATTCTATTGAGAGTGTACAGCGAAGGTTCCTGAAATTCCTATCTTTTAGGATCGACGGTATATATCCGGTGAGGGGTATAGACTATGCCACATTATTGGAACGACATGCGGTCCAGAGTATTTCGGAAAGAAGGCAAATTTGCAGTGCGCGGTTTCTTTACAAACTTATTGACAATCAAATCGATTGCGCATATCTGCTGTCAAAAATTAATTTGAACGTTCCTCGCTTGTCTTCGCGTAGTGTTCAATCGTTTCGGCCTTTAACTGCAAGAACTAATGTGTTGCTGAAATCGCCAGTTCAAAACATGTGTGTGAATGCAAATAAATATTATGCAGATATTTTTGTCGGTGACGCGATGCATTAATCGGTGGAGTATATATATATATTTTTTTCTATTATTTTTCAGTTATCTTTTATTAAGTATTATATTTTATTTTTCTCTTTGTATTATGTGCACATGTATTCGCATTATTATTTCGTCCTGTAATTGGGGTCTCCTGTTGGGCGAATAAAATTTATTATTATTATTATTATTATTATTATTACTAGCTGATTAAGGGAACTTAGACAATATAAAACCGTCCGCAAGTTAACAACATTCAATTGGGAACAACCCTAGTTGGAAAGCCCTTCAGACAATATGAAATCTCTCGGCGAGGGGTCGGTCAGGAGAGAACTCATTCAGAATGAAATTCTGGAAGGCTTTATATATGAAATACCTAGATGACGTATTGTTTCTTGTACATGATGTACGGGGGTAACAGCAATTTAAAAATAGACTGTTGCATAAGCTCTAGATCGATTGATCGGCAACTTATACACTATCGGCCCAAAAGTTATATACAACAAACAAACGAAAGTGAAAAATAATTTAAAGTATTGATACAAAATTACTCAAATAATAATTTTAATATTTTTCTTTGTCTTAAGAGTCTTTAAATTTATACGGACGGACTACGGTTCATCACAGCGTTAACTTCTAGGAATATAAGAATCTCCTCAGGTAGCATCCTCACACTTTTTTCTACCATAAAGCATTCGTAGTAGCTTCAGTTTATTTATGAATAGAGAACACGATGTTTCAGTGCTCCAAGCGTGAAAGCTAGAAGTGTTAAAAAAACACGAACCTTAATTAAACGATAACTTTTCCGGTCGTACGAGTTATTAATGCAATTTGTTTAATACACCGATACAAGGAGAACGCCGGAACGCCGAATATGGTAATAGGAGCGGCAAGTGCTGAATATTAAACTATAAATTGCAAAAATTAAAAGTTTATCGTGCGTTCGCCGTCTACGAGCACTTGTTCCCTAATATACTGTAGCTGGTTTTAAAAGAGAATCGATGTTGTACTATTAATAATTTCATTTTTAGTATTAATTTAGGATCAAATTTTCTTAGCGGGTCCGGTACATTCCCGAGTCAGCATTCGCAGTTGGGGTACAATTAAGTGCGCTTCACCCTTTACGGCGAGAGGGTGGTAGTAACAAAGCCATGGAACACTTTACACACACAATTTACACATTTAAGGCTCCTGAGGTTATGACAAGCTTTAAAAAGCTTATACACTCCGTTGGGTCGTACCATACCACTAACAAAAAAAAAAATCAACGTTTGATTTTTATTTAGTTGTTTAAAGTGTTTATTTCTACTTCAGAAATATATGCTGGGAATTAATTGAGCAATTTGTATGTTGCGGAGTATGCCGATACCTTCCGTCTTTATTGCTTTAGAAAATCAATATTCGCGTCGATTCTATGCTAGCGTTAGATCTGCTTTGATTGGAAGAGAATACTTTGTAGAATACTGCCAGGTGAGATCTGATACATTTTGTCCGTCTTCTGGGTTACAACTTGGTACAATTTTATTCCTATTATTTATAAATGACATCACCAACGTTATTAATAGCGAGCACTTAATATTTGCTGATGATCTGAAAATATTTCGTGAAATAAGATCTATTGAAGACTACATCAAGCTGCAAAAAGATATATCAGCGGTTAATGATTGGTGTAGGTATATCATTTGCAACTCAACATTAAGAAGTGTAAAGCAGTGTCTTATACGAGAAGCAGCAACGATGTAGATTTTACGTACAAGCTAAGAGGTGAAGATCTCCAACGGTTGCAGACTATTAAAGTTTTGGGCGTAACCTTCGATAGTATACTTACTTTTGTTAATCATATAAACGTAACAATTGCGAACGCCTACAGGACATATGGTTTCATCTGTAGAAATTGCCGTGATTTTAAAAACATCAGATGCCTAACACTGCTTTTTTACAGTTATATTAGATTGAAACTGGAATACGCATCGTTGGTCTGGTCTCCAATTTACCAATCTCATATAAATAATATTGAATCTGTTCAAAGGCGTTTTTTAAAGTACTTAGTGTTTAAAATTGATGGAGTTTACCCCGAAAGAGGTCTTGATTATAATATTATGTTATCTAGGCTAGACTTTGTCTCATTATGTAAGCGGCGTAATATGTTAAGTGTAAAGTTTTTGTATGGTTTGTTAAATAACAATATTGACTGTCCGTGGTTGTTGAGTAAAATTAATTTCAATGTTCCTAGATTAGAAGCACGTTATGAATGTATATTTAATTGTGCGAGAAGTAGAACAAACGTTTTAGTTAAGTCACCGGTGTTTATAATGTGTAACAATTATAACAAAATCTCTAAATTATGTGATGTGCATTGTAGTTCATTTAAAGCAATAGCTGAAATTATCCTTAATTTGTAAATTGCTTATATAACTTTTTTTCCAAAAGTATTAGAAACTTATTGAATTTATTGTATTTTTTTGAATGTATGTATTCGCAAAGAGAAACATTTAGTTTATACATTTCCTGTAGGAAATAAATTATTATTATTATCATTATTATTATTATTATTATTATTATTATTATTATTATTATTATTATTATTATTATTATTATTATTATTATTATTATTATTATTATTATTATTATTATTATTATTATTATTATTATTATTATTATTATTATTATTATTATTATTATTATTATTATTATTATTATTATTATTATTATTATTATTATTATTATTAAGAAACAGTCGCATTCATTTTTCTGGCTGATGGAACAGTCTCTGCCTTTATCGAAGCTGAACGCCACAGAACTCTTCCGGGATTAAGGAAACCGCTTTGGGCCCACCTCGTTGTAATAATAATAATCAAATAGTTCAGCCTTTTCTCTTGACATTGATTATGTACTTTTAACGTTTCATACATATACCCACGTGTTTTAACGAATAAACATTATCATTAATGGCCAATTTTCTTTAAGAGTTGCTCAGCAAATTTATTCAAGCCGAGTACGAAATTTGCAATTGTTTCCTTGGTGAAATCGATACAAACTTCGAGGTGGTGAGAAGATAGGCAGCAGTGCAGGAGATGCAATCGAATAACTAACATTAGATTACCCGAAAATAGCTAAATCGCATTGAATGCAATGCGACAATAACTATCCTCGCAAGTACAAAACGCCGTACCCATCCTCCCTCATCACGGCGTCTAAGGATGTACGCGAAAGCTTCTTTACTACCCCGAAATCCGCTTACCGCTTACTTTGCACCTATACACGCTTCCTCGACTCTAAACTGTGACCCGAAGAATCAATTTACAGGGCCCACTTACTGTATATATCGGCTTCTACCCCTTTCTTCTCTTTCCATAACTAAACACCACCCAATTTTACCACCCTCTTTATCGCTTCAAGGCGGTACTCCATGGTGTACCCAACGCTAGCGCACAAAGAAGAAGAAGGTCCTAAGATCTGCCGTCCGGACGGTCTACCCATTCATAATAATATTAGCCCGGGAACTTGTGTAATTATAGTTGGCACAAGGCCACAACTTGTTGAGATATTGTTGAAATGGATATTTCTGCCGGATGGCTTCCGAAAGCGTTCTCAAACGGGAGAGACGGTACAACTTGTTCGTGCTCTCTTTGTCTTTCCTTTTGCCGAGAGAAGCGGCAGATTCTGATTTCATTACGAAGTTCGGATCATTTTGCATTATTGAATTATTCCGCGTTTAGTCGGCAACACCTACGGTGCCGAATGTCGAGACCACATCACAGGAGCGTGTTGTCGAGATATTCGAATTAATTTCGATGCCGTTCGGGGCTGTTCGTTTTGATCAAGCCGTGGTTTTAAGGTCAAAGCGTGCATCCCGTCGCGTCGCCCAAAGAAATTTTTCCGCTCGGTGGAACAATGGAATAACGCGTGCTTTGCGTAGATACTGTGATATAATTTAAAATCCTTGTGAGATTTATGTGGACGTACTATTGTAGTATTACCATATTAATAAATATGTGTACATTATATTAGCTTTAAACTATATTAAATTACAATATTTGGCCAGTTTTTTAAGAGCAGCAATAAAATTTGCAATCGGCTCTTGATTCTTCTGCGTACGATGGTGTAACTTTCTGCGATTTCTGATGGTTTCGGTTGAAGATGATTGCCCATTAATTCAACTCTTCAAACTCACAGTCTTCTGGTTTACGTGGATTACATAAATCGGATAATAAATCAAATGATTCATCTCCCATTATCGTGACTAACATTGCAGTTTGAAGTTCGGGTTTAACATCAATGGCTTTGAAAAAACTGTTAAACTCGTGCAACGTATGGCAAGCATTGCAATACCGGTATAGCGGTTTACCAGTAAATTGCGAAAATTCTTTCAAAATTTTTACTGATAATTTGCGACCTTTTACATGTAATTGGACAGAATATTAAATACATACACAAACAGAATAAATATAGAAATAATTATTTTTATTGAAATTGTTGTAAACATCGTCCTGTTTTTATTGAAGGGTGCGTTACTAACTGGATATTAGTCATAATCGTACCAACAGGTACACATTATGGTACAGAGCCTTAAATAAAATTCAAGCAAGCGCTGGAAATGTCATTAATGGTACATCTTGCTAAAAGCATTCAAAGCCTACTTCCCTAATTGCCACAGGAACATTAAGATTTATACTGTAATGTTATAATTTACAACATCGAACGTAGCTGTCATTAACGGCATGTATAGCGAGTTCAGTATCTCCACTTGTTCAATGTCAAAATCCCTTTGGCGGCTATGACCTCTTCCTCAGTAGCTCCATCTCTTTTATGGCTTCCTATCGCCGGAGCGGGGGTTCTAGGAGATTGTTTTAAGTCCAGTCAACGACGATCATGGTAGAACGTCACCGTTTCAGGTTAGTTTTCTCTTTTCAAGTTTTAATACTGGTAAAATCCCATTAATTAATATCTAGTTTAATTTAAATTACCGAAAGAGCGTCTAGGTACACACCCGGACCTACGGACCGTATAATTAATTAATCAATTTCGAATTTTTCCCTTGTTTAAAACATTACCAACCATATACCTGGCGTCTCCTAACCTACTGGTTTGAAGACTGGCGATTTAGCATCGGTTACCATGATCTAACTACTATCCAATGAAATCCAATAAAACTTGGTAGAAGCCCTCGCCAATTCTGGAAGAATGCTTGCAATAGATGCTCACCCTGAAGGCCGAGACAAATAATATCCTACTTTTTGTTTAATGCGTCAAGAAACCACCAATAATGACGACAAGTTATATCTTTTCGTGGATGGATCAAAAACTAACAGAGTGATTGGGACCGGAGTTAACTTAGAGGAGTTTCACCTGAAAGACGAATCATTGTCGTTAGAGTCAGAAACCATCGCTTTTCAGGCGGAAATCTCGATGCTCGCCGTAGCTGCGCAGAATCATTAACTTATTGACCGACAGCAAGCAAGCAGTATCTGTCATGAATCGACCAATAACATCGAACTAAACGGCCACTAGAAGCTTTATTAGTCTCTGAAATAAACGTCAATCGTTCACGGCCTAGAATGCTCCATCCTTAGAGCTATCACTTATGAAAGCATATTGAAAAGCTTCGGAACAAGCGGACATTAGTAAGACATCTGCAATTGTTCAGAAGGGATCTTCGCATGGTTGTGGGGACCAGAATGGGATTAACGGGACACCTGTTATGCATGGTCTGCCAAGCCGAAGACGAGACAGAGGAACACTTCCTCTAGAACTGTTCAACACTGGCGTCAATCAGGAGAATCATGCTCGGCTTTGCCTAACCCCCATTAAGGCGATCCCCGTAGGCAACGACTTGACCTATGTATACCAAAGCAAAGGGCTGGTTAACGACCTAGAGACCTTTCTATTATGAAAAGGTTGCATAGTTGGCCTCTTGTATCCTAAATACTGTAATGTTTCACCATATACATCTTGCTGATAGTTTGGCCAAGTTCAAAATTATTTTAAATAACTCCCCAAAACATCTGCAGATGAAGACATTATTCTTAAATTTCTTCTTCTTAAATTTCGAATCTTCCAGTGATAGATCGTTAGTTTTAAACGGTATTTACGCCCAACATTTGCTGCATGTCGGCTAAAATCTCATTTATTTGAATCTTCAAAACAAATACTCGATCTCATCACAGATAGGCTTCTCCTCAGACCCGCCGTATCATATATGATACACCGGGTTTTTGTTTTTTTGGGTGTACACCAATATTAAAATTGGAGCAGAACCTATTGTAACATATAATGCTTTGCTTTTAGTTTTTATAAAAGACACTAACTGGAGTTCCGCTGGTTTGCTTTCATTGTCTATGTCTTCTGTTATGTAATCATTCTTCGATCGGCGACCAGTGACATCAAGCTGACTGAGTGTCTGGACAATTGTTGTGTAAGATTATGATCTCTCGGTCAATTCAAGGAAGTTGGACTTTGGTGCTTGAATTCTTTGTGGACCCGTAGTAGATATCTTTTTACGGGAACAGTACTGTATTGTACGTGTGTGAATAGAGATCGAGAAGTTCAGTTCAGAGTTTCCTTTTTTTGGTACCTAAACAGCACGCCCGTCTAAGAGGTAGGCGTACTACACTATAGGTCAGTGTGTAGTAGTCGCCCTGAAGATGCCCCATAAGAGTGCGTACGAAACGTCGGCAAAAACTACGATAACGACGCGGTTCCAACCCGGAAACCAAGAACATAGTGTTATTGACGACCACGGAAGCATACGTACCAGGTTTTTTGATATCTATTTTATGAACATTCCAAGTTATATATATAAGACTCGTGTTGATTCCTTGATTTGTCCATTGAAACATATTTTTAAACTTTCTTTGCAATGTTGTATCTTCCCCGATGAATGAAAATTGGCAAAGGTTATACCCATTTTAAAAAAGGTGACGACAAATTAATGAGTAATTATCGGCCAGTTTCCATTCTCCCTGCAATTGCGAAAATTTTTGAACATATCTTGCACTCTAAAATTTATAATCAAATTAGACATAGAATAACCGATTATCAGCATGGTTTCTGTAGTGGAAGGTCGATAGAGTTTAATCTATCAATATTTTCACATGAAATATCATTAGCAAGCTCTTAGCATCAAAACTGCACGAGAAAAACTTGCTTGAAAAGGGAGCTAAGGTATCCTACCTTCGATCAAGAGAAAGTGCGTCTCTATAATACTTTTGAAGTGATGATGGATTTGTGTATTGCCATAACGTACATGGTTTAATGGAAGAGTTGGGAAATTCCGCCAATAACGCAACTGAATGGCGACTGTTTATCGATAGTTCAAAGCGGAGCTTGGAGTGTGTTCTCCTCCACATTGGAAATTTATTTGGTTCAGTCCCGATAGGCCATTCAGTTCGTTTGAGTGAAGAATATAAAGACATAAAGAGAGTCATTGATTTGTTCCAATACCACATGTACCAATGGATCATTTGTGTTGACCTTAAAATGGTTAGCTTCCTTCTTGGCCAGCAACGCGGATATACCAAGTATCCCTGCTTTTTGTGTATGTGGGACAGCAGCGCTCGTGAGAAGCATTAGGTGCAGTCGAATTGGCTGCCACCATCTGACCTGATACCTGGTGATCCAAACATTGTACATCAGCCACTTGTCGACAGAAAGAACATTATATTTCCACCTCTGCATATAAAATTGGGTCTCATGAAGCAATTCGTTAAAGCTTTGCCAATAGAAGGAAACTGTTTCAAGTATCTCATTTCGGCATTTCCTAGCCTGTCATCTGAAAAGATAAAGGCCTGTGTTTTTGATGGTCCACAGATTCGGCAGCTTGTTAAAGATGAACATTTCATCGGAACAACGTCAGAAATTGAAAAGAATTGGTTGGCATTCAAAAACTTTGTTAAAGACTATCTTGGAAATATACGAGCACAGAATTACGCCAAAATTGTCCAGCAACTCTTGGAGAGCTTCAAACTGCTAGGTTCCAACATGAGCACCAAATTGCATTTTTTACATAGCCATCTTGCTAACTTCCCGGAAAATCTTGGTGCAGTCAGTGATGAGCAGGGTGAGCGATTTCACCAGGATTTGAAGGTCATGGAGGCACGGTATCAAGGTAGTTGGGATGTACATATGATGACTGACTATTGTTGGAGCATCAAGCGAGAATGTCCACAGATTAAACATTCCAGAAAAAGCTACAAGCGAAAATTTTTGCCTTAATATGTAATTACCGTTCGATAAAAAAACAACTATTTGTATTAACACAATTTAACTTGCAGTAACTATTATAGCCTTTGTATGAATAAAAATATTCTTTATAAACAGTATATTTGGTTTTTACTTTATTTTCCTTTATATGCACAATTTGTATGACTTTGGAGGGTATCCTGTAGCTTAAAAAGTTGACGTGATTGACAAAAACTGAGGGGTTATTTTTGGATCCAAAGGCCAAAACTTGAAAACAAGTCACAGATTTAAGACAACGAAATTGCTGTTCCCCAGTGTTATATATGCGTCTATATGCATACGTTATTATGTAATATATACTAGCGAATAATTATTATTTCCTGTTTGCTTTGTCTCCCCAATATATTTTTGGTTTCATGTATGTATGGTGCATCTTAATTAGGTTTATATCTGTATTTAACAATTTGAAATAAATAAATAAATATTATCATAACAAATATTCATTATTTTCCGAGACTAGTAGCAACAAAAGTCTAGTCTGCTTTCGTGTTTTAAGGACAATTAATAGCGAATTACCTTTGTTCAATTTCTGATGTTCGTTAACGATTCAATACAAAATTTCCACGGTACACTATACCCACACAATCTTTTACAAGCTCTTACCGCTAACGAACGCAGCTAAATGGATTAGTTAGTCAAGCTTAATGGATTTTCGGCGTTTAGCGTGGCGAGCTCATTTTCATAGTATCGCTTATTTACCGCGTATAGAGAGGGCGCAATTATCGAGCGATGCATCGAAGGGCGTACATTGACGCGTATAAATCAATTAGAAGAAAATAAATCAGTTCGGCGAATTATGAAAATATACTAACGTAAAACAAATATGTACATGTATCGAAACCGATGAAGTCCTCGCTAACTTTGTCGATTCGAATTCAAAATAAACGCAATAATTCATTCGTAAAGAGAGAGAGATATGCATACAGAGAGTGTACGCGATCTGCGTCGACTACATTCGAAATAATTTATTATATTTTAATAACCGCAACACGGGGTTTCGATGCAGAACGGTCCTGTGCACGTTGACCGTAAATCACTGGGCGGTTTACACATATAAACTTCTCGCATAATTTCAGCGAAAGCCGTGGATGTACGGTGTCCGTACTATAGTTACGATTTCCGCAAAAATAACCAGCATTATGATTAATTGACAAAGGCGGTTTAAACAGATGCTAACTGTAACTGTTGTTTCTCTCTGTACAACGCAACGTTTCATTATACGAGGGTCACGCTATATATTTTGAGATACAAGAAAACTACAAGTCTTTTTACGAAAATGATTTTATTCATGTTCAAAATAATCTCCTCCTGCATCAATGGACTTTTGTAACCGAAGTTTCCACAGCGTAAAAGCGTGAAGCCAGTCATCTCTCGGAATGTTCTCAAAAAATAAATGAATTGCCTCACCTGTTTCATCCTCCGTCGTGAAACGTCGACCACGTAAATGTTTCTTTAGGTTGAAGAACAACCAGAAATCACACATGGTCAAATCAGGCGAATAGGGTGGATGTTCAATGACTTTTACCTTATTTTCACGTAAAAACTCAACTGTCTGCTGTGCACTGTGTGACGATGCATTGTCGTGATGTAACATTAACCCGCGAATGTTGGCTGACTCAAGAACTGCAGGTAAACATTTTGTGGTGTACCAGTTTGCTGTGACTGTACGTTGATTTTCCAGCTTCGTTGCTTTGCTAATCCGGTACTACGGAAGAAAACTGCGTACATAACTTTCTTAACAGCCCTTTGCCGTTTGGCCGTTGTTGGTGTTGGTGCATCCTCATTCTTACTCGCTCTGCTTTTTGGAAATCGGTAAGCGTGTGTGGCACCCAACGAGTAACAATTTTTTTCATCCGAAGATGATCATGTAAAATTGAATTTACTGTTGTGGATATAACACCAAGGGTTGGCTCAATCACTTGATAGGTGCATCTTGGATCTTCGTCGATCATACGTCTCACATTCTCAATGTTTCCAGCGGTAACTGAAGAACAGGGCCTACCGGTACGTTCCTCATCACCAAGGGATATCCGTCCTCTTTTAAATTTGCTATACCAGCGAAGCACAGTTGCACGTGAAGGTCTTTCATCACCAAATGCCTAACGAAACAAGCTAGGAGGTTCTGCTTGGTTGCAATCGATTCAGCGGTTACTTTTGTATCTGAAACCGTTAACTTCGTCGACCAGAGATGCGTCCCCAAGGATAAATCAGACGAAAACTAGAGCGATGTCGATTTAAACGCTCGTTTTCACGCCGTTTTTGGAATTCCGAAAACTTCAAACGCCCATATCTCCAAAACGGTTAGAGATAGCGGGCTGAAATTTTATTCCGCAAATGTGCGACTATAGGACTACAATTCAGTACCGTCAGGTTGGCGAAATTCCGACTTTCATTTTTAGGCCATTCAAAAGTTTCATCACTTTGGGTAGAAATTTTTACGGCTCTCTTGTATCTCGACATCCGAACGAGCTAGGAGGCTGGGTTTGGGTTCTTTCGAAAGCAATCGGCGAGAGCTTTAAAACTAAAAAAGGGTCAACCCTCTAGCTCTAACCGTTCCGATGCTAGCGTGTCTCAAACTCAAGAAAAGAAGATTCCTTTTTCTAAGTTTGAGGCGCTGTAGCTGCCTAACCAAACCAGCTAGGAGGTTCTACTTGGTCGCAATCGATTCAGCGGTTAATTTTCTATCTGAAACCGTCAACTCCGTCGACCAGAGATGCATCCCTACGGAGAAATGGGACGAAAACTAGAGCGATGTCGATTTAAAGCCTCATTTTCGCGTCATTTTTGGAATTCCGAAAACTTCAAACGCCCATATCTCCAAAACGGTTAGAGATATCGGGCTGAAATTTCATTCCGCAAATGTGCGACCATAGGGCTACAAATCGGTACCGTCAGATTGAATTCCAATTTTCACATTTTGGCCATTCAAAAATTTCATCACTTTGGGTAGAAATTTTTACGGCTCTCTTGTATCTCGACATCCGAACGAGTTAGGAGGTTAGGTTTGGGTCCGTTCGAAAGCTCTCGGCGAGAGCTTTAAAACTAAAAAAAGGTCAACCTTCTAGCTATAACCGTTCCGACGCTAGAGCGTCTCAAATTCAAGAAAAGGAGATTCCTTTTTTTAAGTTTGAAGCGCTGTAGCTGCCTAACCAAACAAGCTAGAAGGTTCTGCTTGGTCGCAATCGATTCAGCGGTTAATTTTCTATCTGAAACCGTCAACTTCGTCGACCAGAGATGCATCCCTACGGAGGAATGGGACGAAAACTAGAGCGATGTCGATTTAAAGCCTCATTTTCGCGTCATTTTTGGAATTCCGAAAACTTCAAACGCCCATATCTCCAAAACGGTTAGAGATCGCGGGCTGAAATTTTATTCCGCAAATTTCCGACTATAGGACTACAATTCAGTACCGTCAGGTTGGCGAAATTCCGACTTTCATTTTTAGGCCATTTAAAAAATTTCATCACTTTTGGTAGAAATTTTTACGGCTCTCTTGTATCTCGACATCCGAACGAGCTAGGAGGCTGGGTTTGGGTCCGTTCGAAAGCTCTCGGCGAGCGCTTTAAAGCTAACAAAGGTCAACCCTCTAGCTCTAACCGTTCCGATGCTAGCGTGTCTCAAACTCAAGAAAAGAAGATTCCTTTTTCTAAGTTTGAAGCGCTGTAGCTGCCTAACCAAACCAGCTAGGAGGTTCTACTTGGTCGCAATCGATTCAGCGGTTAATTTTCTATCTGAAAACCGTCAACTTCGTCGACCAGAGATGCATCCCTACGGAGAAATGGGACGAAAACTAGAGCGATGTCGATTTAAAGCCTCATTTTCGCGTCATTTTTGGAATTCCGAAAACTTCAAACGCCTATATCTCCAAAACGGTTAGAGATATCGGGCTGAAATTTCATTCCGCAAATGTGCGACCATAGGGCTACAAATCGGTACCGTCAGATTGAATTCCAATTTTCACATGTTGGCCATTCAAAAATTTCATCACTTTGGGTAGAAATTTTTACGGCTGTCTTGTATCTCGACATCCGAACGAGTTAGGAGGTTAGGTTTGGGTCCGTTCGAAAGCTCTCGGCGAGAGCTTTATAACTAAAAAAAGGTCAACCCTCTAGCTATAACCGTTCCGACGCTAGAGCGTCTCAAATTCAAGAAAAGAAGATTCCTTTTTTCAAGTTTGAAGCGCTGTAGCTGCCTAACCAAACAAGCTAGAAGGTTCTGCTTGGTCGCAATCGATTCAGCGGTTAATTTTCTATCTGAAACCGTAAACTTCGTCGACCAGAGATGCATCCCTACGGAGAAATGGGACGAAAACTAGAGCGATGTCGATTTAAAGCCTCATTTTCGCGTCATTTTTGGAATTCCGAAAACTTCAAACGCCCATATCTCCAAAACGGTTAGAGATCGCGGGCTGAAATTTTATTCCGCAAATTTCCGACTATAGGACTACAATTCAGTACCGTCAGGTTGGCGAAATTCCGACTTTCATTTTTAGGCCATTTAAAAATTTCATCACTTTGGGTAGAAATTTTTACGGCTCTCTTGTATCTCGACATCCGAACGAGCTAGGAGGCTGGGTTTGGGTCCGTTCGAAAGCTCTCGGCGAGCGCTTTAAAGCTAACAAAGGTCAACCCTCTAGCTCTAACCGTTCCGATGCTAGCGCGTCTCAAATTCAAGAAAAGAAGATTCCTTTTTTTAAGTTTGAAGCGCTGTAGCTGCCTAACCAAACAAGCTAGAAGGTTCTACTTGGTCGCAATCGATTCAGCGGTTAATTTTCTATCTGAAACCGTCAACTTCGTCGACCAGAGATGCATCCCTACGGAGAAATGGGACGAAAACTAGAGCGATGTCGATTTAAAGCCTCATTTTCGCGTCATTTTTGGAATTCCGAAAACTTCAAACGCCCATATCTCCAAAACGGTTAGAGATATCGGGCTGAAATTTCATTCCGCAAATGTGCGACCATAGGGCTACAAATCGGTACCGTCAGATTGAATTCCAATTTTCACATGTTGGCCATTCAAAAATTTCATCACTTTGGGTAGAAATTTTTACGGCTGTCTTGTATCTCGACATCCGAACGAGTTAGGAGGTTAGGTTTGGGTCCGTTCGAAAGCTCTCGGCGAGAGCTTTATAACTAAAAAAAGGTCAACCCTCTAGCTATAACCGTTCCGACGCTAGAGCGTCTCAAATTCAAGAAAAGAAGATTCCTTTTTTCAAGTTTGAAGCGCTGTAGCTGCCTAACCAAACAAGCTAGAAGGTTCTGCTTGGTCGCAATCGATTCAGCGGTTAATTTTCTATATGAAACCGTAAACTTCGTCGACCAGAGATGCATCCCTACGGAGAAATGGGACGAAAACTAGAGCGATGTCGATTTAAAGCCTCATTTTCGCGTCATTTTTGGAATTCCGAAAACTTCAAACGCCCATATCTCCAAAACGGTTAGAGATCGCGGGCTGAAATTTTATTCCGCAAATTTCCGACTATAGGACTACAATTCAGTACCGTCAGGTTGGCGAAATTCCGACTTTCATTTTTAGGCCATTTAAAAATTTCATCACTTTGGGTAGAAATTTTTACGGCTCTCTTGTATCTCGACATCCGAACGAGCTAGGAGGCTGGGTTTGGGTCCGTTCGAAAGCTCTCGGCGAGCGCTTTAAAGCTAACAAAGGTCAACCCTCTAGCTCTAACCGTTCCGATGCTAGCGTGTCTCAAACTCAAGAAAAGAAGATTCCTTTTTCTAAGTTTGAAGCGCTGTAGCTGCCTAACCAAACCAGCTAGGAGGTTCTACTTGGTCGCAATCGATTCAGCGGTTAATTTTCTATCTGAAACCGTCAACTTCGTCGACCAGAGATGCATCCCTACGGAGAAATGGGACAAAAACTAGAGCGATGTCGATTTAAAGCCTCATTTTCGCGTCATTTTTGGAATTCCGAAAACTTCAAACGCCCATATCTCCAAAACGGTTAGAGATATCGGGCTGAAATTTCATTCCGCAAATGTGCGACCATAGGGCTACAAATCGGTACCGTCAGATTGAATTCCAATTTTCACATGTTGGCCATTCAAAAATTTCATCACTTTGGGTAGAAATTTTTACGGCTGTCTTGTATCTCGACATCCGAACGAGTTAGGAGGTTAGGTTTGGGTCCGTTCGAAAGCTCTCGGCGAGAGCTTTATAACTAAAAAAAGGTCAACCCTCTAGCTATAACCGTTCCGACGCTAGAGCGTCTCAAATTCAAGAAAAGAAGATTCCTTTTTTCAAGTTTGAAGCGCTGTAGCTGCCTAACCAAACAAGCTAGAAGGTTCTGCTTGGTCGCAATCGATTCAGCGGTTAATTTTCTATCTGAAACCGTAAACTTCGTCGACCAGAGATGCATCCCTACGGAGAAATGGGACGAAAACTAGAGCGATGTCGATTTAAAGCCTCATTTTCGCGTCATTTTTGGAATTCCGAAAACTTCAAACGCCCATATCTCCAAAACGGTTAGAGATCGCGGGCTGACATTTTATTCCGCAAATTTCCGACTATAGGACTACAATTCAGTACCGTCAGGTTGGCGAAATTCCGACTTTCATTTTTAGGCCATTTAAAAATTTCATCACTTTGGGTAGAAATTTTTACGGCTCTCTTGTATCTCGACATCCGAACGAGCTAGGAGGCTGGGTTTGGGTCCGTTCGAAAGCTCTCGGCGAGCGCTTTAAAGCTAACAAAGGTCAACCCTCTAGCTCTAACCGTTCCGATGCTAGCGTGTCTCAAACTCAAGAAAAGAAGATTCCTTTTTCTAAGTTTGAAGCGCTGTAGCTGCCTAACCAAACTAGCTAGGAGGTTATACTTGGTCGCAATCGATTCAGCGGTTAATTTTCTATCTGAAACCGTCAACTTCGTCGACCAGAGATGCATCCCTACGGAGAAATGGGACGAAAACTAGAGCGATGTCGATTTAAAGCCTCATTTTCGCGTCATTTTTGGAATTCCGAAAACTTCAAACGCCCATATCTCCAAAACGGTTAGAGATATCGGGCTGAAATTTCATTCCGCAAATGTGCGACCATAGGGCTACAAATCGGTACCGTCAGATTGAATTCCAATTTTCACATTTTGGCCATTCAAAAATTTCATCACTTTGGGTAGAAATTTTTACGGCTATCTTGTATCTCGACATCCGAACGAGTTAGGAGGTTAGGTTTGGGTCCGTTCGAAAGCTCTCGGCGAGAGCTTTAAAACTAAAAAAAGGTCAACCCTCTAGCTATAACCGTTCCGACGCTAGAGCGTCTCAAATTCAAGAAAAGAAGATTCCTTTTTTTAAGTTTGAAGCGCTACAGCTGCCTAACCAAACAAGCTAGAAGGTTCTGCTTGGTCGCAATCGATTCAGCGGTTAATTTTCTATCTGAAACCGTAAACTTCGTCGACCAGAGATGCGTCCCTAAGGATAAATCAGACGAAAACTAGAGCGATGTCGATTTAAATGCTCGTTTTCACGCCGTTTTTGGAATTCCGAAAACTTCAAACGCCCATATCTCCAAAACGGTTAGAGATAGCGGGCTGAAATTTTATTCCGCAAATGTGCGACTATAGGACTACAATTCAGTACCGTCAGGTTGGCGAAATTCCGACTTTCATTTTTAGGCCATTCAAAAATTTCATCACTTTGGGTAGAAATTTTTACGGCTCTCTTGTATCTCGACATCCGAACGAGCTAGGAGGCTGGGTTTGGGTTCTTTCGAAAGCACTCGGCGAGAGCTTTAAAACTAAAAAAGGGTCAATCCTCTAGCTCTAACCGTTCCGACGCTAGCGCGTCTCAAACTCAAGAAAAGAAGATTCCTTTTTCTAAGTTTGAAGCGCTGTAGCTGCCTAACCAAACAAGCTAGGAGGTTCTACTTGGTCGCAATCGATTCAGCGGTTACTTTTCTATCTGAAACCGTCAACTTCGTCGACCAGAGATGCATCCCTACGGAGAAATGGGACGAAAACTAGAGCGATGTCGATTTAAAGCCTCATTTTCGCGTCATTTTTGGAATTCCGAAAACTTCAAACGCCCATATCTCCAAAACGGTTAGAGATCGCGGGCTGAAATTTTATTCCGCAAATTTCCGACTATAGGACTACAATTCAGTACCGTCAGGTTGGCGAAATTCCTACTTTCATTTTTAGGCCATTTAAAAATTTCATCACTTTGGGTAGAAATTTTTACGGCTCTCTTGTATCTCGACATCCGAACGAGCTAGGAGGTTAGGTTTGGGTCCGTTCGAAAGCTCTCGGCGAGAGCTTTATAACTAAAAAAAGGTCAACCCTCTAGCTATAACCGTTCCGACGCTAGAGCGTCTCAAATTCAAGAAAAGAAGATTCCTTTTTTCAAGTTTGAAGCGCTGTAGCTGCCTAACCAAACAAGCTAGAAGGTTCTGCTTGGTCGCAATCGATTCAGCGGTTAATTTTCTATCTGAAACCGTAAACTTCGTCGACCAGAGATGCATCCCTACGGAGAAATGGGACGAAAACTAGAGCGATGTCGATTTAAAGCCTCATTTTCGCGTCATTTTTGGAATTCCGAAAACTTCAAACGCCCATATCTCCAAAACGGTTAGAGATCGCGGGCTGAAATTTTATTCCGCAAATTTCCGACTATAGGACTACAATTCAGTACCGTCAGGTTGGCGAAATTCCGACTTTCATTTTTAGGCCATTTAAAAATTTCATCACTTTGGGTAGAAATTTTTACGGCTCTCTTGTATCTCGACATCCGAACGAGCTAGGAGGCTGGGTTTGGGTCCGTTCGAAAGCTCTCGGCGAGCGCTTTAAAGCTAACAAAGGTCAACCCTCTAGCTCTAACCGTTCCGATGCTAGCGTGTCTCAAACTCAAGAAAAGAAGATTCCTTTTTCTAAGTTTGAAGCGCTGTAGCTGCCTAACCAAACTAGCTAGGAGGTTATACTTGGTCGCAATCGATTCAGCGGTTAATTTTCTATCTGAAACCGTCAACTTCGTCGACCAGAGATGCATCCCTACGGAGAAATGGGACGAAAACTAGAGCGATGTCGATTTAAAGCCTCATTTTCGCGTCATTTTTGGAATTCCGAAAACTTCAAACGCCCATATCTCCAAAACGGTTAGAGATATCGGGCTGAAATTTCATTCCGCAAATGTGCGACCATAGGGCTACAAATCTGTACCGTCAGATTGAATTCCAATTTTCACATTTTGGCCATTCAAAAATTTCATCACTTTGGGTAGAAATTTTTACGGCTATCTTGTATCTCGACATCCGAACGAGTTAGGAGGTTAGGTTTGGGTCCGTTCGAAAGCTCTCGGCGAGAGCTTTAAAACTAAAAAAAGGTCAACCCTCTAGCTATAACCGTTCCGACGCTAGAGCGTCTCAAATTCAAGAAAAGAAGATTCCTTTTTTTAAGTTTGAAGCGCTACAGCTGCCTAACCAAACAAGCTAGAAGGTTCTGCTTGGTCGCAATCGATTCAGCGGTTAATTTTCTATCTGAAACCGTAAACTTCGTCGACCAGAGATGCGTCCTAAGGATAAATCAGACGAAAACTAGAGCGATGTCGATTTAAATGCTCGTTTTCACGCCGTTTTTGGAATTCCGAAAACTTCAAACGCCCATATCTCCAAAACGGTTAGAGATAGCGGGCTGAAATTTTATTCCGCAAATGTGCGACTATAGGACTACAATTCAGTACCGTCAGGTTGGCGAAATTCCGACTTTCATTTTTAGGCCATTCAAAAATTTCATCACTTTGGGTAGAAATTTTTACGGCTCTCTTGTATCTCGACATCCGAACGAGCTAGGAGGCTGGGTTTGGGTTCTTTCGAAAGCACTCGGCGAGAGCTTTAAAACTAAAAAAGGGTCAATCCTCTAGCTCTAACCGTTCCGACGCTAGCGCGTCTCAAACTCAAGAAAAGAAGATTCCTTTTTCTAAGTTTGAAGCGCTGTAGCTGCCTAACCAAACAAGCTAGGAGGTTCTACTTGGTCGCAATCGATTCAGCGGTTACTTTTCTATCTGAAACCGTCAACTTCGTCGACCAGAGATGCATCCCTACGGAGAAATGGGACGAAAACTAGAGCGATGTCGATTTAAAGCCTCATTTTCGCGTCATTTTTGGAATTCCGAAAACTTCAAACGCCCATATCTCCAAAACGGTTAGAGATATCGGGCTGAAATTTCATTCCGCAAATGTGCGACAATAGGGCTACAAATCGGTACCGTCAGATTGAATTCCAATTTTCACATTTTGGCCATTCAAAAATTTCATCACTTTGGGTAGAAATTTTTACGGCTCTCTTGTATCTCGACATCCGAACGAGTTAGGAGGTTAGGTTTGGGTCCGTTCGAAAGCTCTCGGTGAGAGCTTTAAAACTAAAAAAAGGTCAACCCTCTAGCTATAACCGTTCCGACGCTAGAGCGTCTCAAATTCAAGAAAAGGAGATTCCTTTTTTTAAGTTTGAAGCGCTGTAGCTGCCTAACCAAACAAGCTAGAAGGTTCTGCTTGGTCGCAATCGATTCAGCGGTTAATTTTCTATCTGAAACCGTCAACTTCGTCGACCAGAGATGCATCCCTACGGAGAAATGGGACGAAAACTAGAGCGATGTCGATTTAAAGCCTCATTTGCGCGTCATTTTTGGAATTCCGAAAACTTCAAACGCCCATATCTCCAAAACGGTTAGAGATCGCGGGCTGAAATTTTATTCCGCAAATTTCAGACTATAGGACTACAATTCAGTACCGTTAGGTTGGCGAAATTCCGACTTTCATTTTTAGGCCATTTAAACATTTCATCACTTTGGGTAGAAATTTTTACGGCTCTCTTGTATCTCGACATCCGAACGAGCTAGGAGGCTGGGTTTGGGTCCCTTCGAAAGCTCTCGGCGAGCGCTTTAAAGCTAACAAAGGTCAACCCTCTAGCTCTAACCGTTCCGATGCTAGCGTGTCTCAATCTCAAGAAAAGAAGATTCCTTTTTTTAAGTTTGAAGCGCTGTAGCGCTGTGTGTGCCTAACTAAACAAGCTAGGAGGTTCTACTTGGTCGCAATCGATTCAGCGGTTAATTTTCACTGAATAGAGATGGTCCAGCTTTTCAGTATCTGCGTCAGAAATTTCTAAGGCTAAGTGAAGTAAAAATTAACGAAGGTATTTTTGTTGGGCCACAGATTCGAAATATTCTGAAAGACGAACGTTTCGACAGCACTCTAACAGATATTGGAGAAAATGCTTGGAATGACTTTCGCGCCGTGGTCACTTATTTCTTGGGAAATAAAACGGCTGAGAATTACGTTACTCCTATTGAAAATATACTGTCATCGTATCAAAAGATGGGTTGCAATATGTCTCTAAAGATCCATTTCCTACACTCACACCTGGACTTTTTTCCTGGAAACTGCGGAGCTGTAAGTGACGAGCATGGCTAACGCTTCCATCAGGATATATCAACAATGGAGAAAAGGCACCAGGGAAATTGGAATGCTTCCATGCTTGCCGACTACTGTTGGACTCAATTCACAAAAGAATAGCAAAAAGACGGCGCATTTAGTGACTCTAAAAGTGTGAAAGTGTAAAAGTACCTATTTTTTATTATGTTGTTAAAAATTAAATAAAAAAACTTATTCTTGAAAACTGCAACAAGTTTTTAATCTCATTGTTATTTTTGTATTCAGCGCCCCAAAATTAACAAAAAAATGCACTTTTCAAACAAGATACAACAAATAAACTAAAATTTGTTGTCCAGTGTAATTTATATGGGTAACAAGAACGACGTAATGGGCAAAATAAAACAAATGAAGTAGGGAATATCTTGAAAATAAAACATATAATTGTTCTTCTGTTTCTACCATTCTAATTTACTGGGAAAATTGCATTTCGTTATAGTGAACAGATAGTTTTGTTAATTAGTAATATACAGGGTGTTGCAAAAATAACTGTGCGTGTTTCCAGAGGAAAAAGACAGAATATTAAGTAATACGGAATGGATACTTAATTTTAAATTTAATCGTAATCGACGAGCATAACTTAATTTTAAAAGAGCAATGCTTAACTCTTACTTGGTTAGATTTTGTTAATTCGAACGGAAGATCACGGAAAGACACGCATCTGTCCTAAAGAAGTAATGTAAGAAGAAAAAAAAACGCCGACAGGGTAAAAGTATTTAGGAAGTTATCCCGTTAGAGATTTATTCTAATCGTATCAGAGATAATACTCCGGGCGTATCAAAGTGAAACATTATGTAAATTCAAACATAAAAGATGTTCATTAAATCCACTCGAAAGGAGTTCGGATCTTACCACCCGTCCCGAACTACGGAGAAGAGATAAATATTAAAAGAGCAGATGGAAGTTTTATTTCTTCTTCCTTTTTTTTTCGTTCGTACTTCAAAACCGTCTCCTCCCCTTCCCACGCCTCACCTTCGCGAAGGAGGCTTCGCGTTCTATCATTATCGTGTCTTGCGCGTCCTCTACTACGGACGACGTTGAAAGTCGCTTTTAATTTCGAACGTACGCGCCTCCGAGCGAAGATAAAAATCAAATTATATTGCATCTTAATGAAGACGGTTTTAAATAAAAATACGTTGACTTACATCAAAATTTCTTCCTTTACGTTGAATATGAATTTTTGAGTTTTTCGTTTTTATCGCCGGATAATCTTGCCCATCTTTGCTCTGTAAGGCTTCGGTACTCTTTCGACTTTTTCGTCTGGACTTATTAGTTGGCCTTCCCTTTTTTTTTGTTTGTTTGCAAAGTTACACGTTACATAATTCTCTTTTCAAAAGAGAACTTTGATTAAATAAGTATAAATATAGCAAATACTAATTTGAAAAGGTGATGCAGTACCAGAAGATGCTGATAGGTAATCTTTTTTGAAATTAAAGAAGTTGAACTATTTGTTGTACGCTAACAAACTTTAATATTAAATATTGAAATGTTTTAATACAGGGAAATTGTTCAAAGAAATGGAATTTTTGTGAGTTGATTAAATTTTTAAATGAACTGTGGGGTTCGGGAGTATTCTTACACACTCTTTCAGCAATTTTAAATGAACATTGATATCAGTAAACGGAAATTAACGAAATTTAAAATTTAAAAAAATTCAAAGTAACCTTACTTTTAAGAAGATGTCATATAAACTCTGTTCCTACGACATTCACAGGAAACCTGCCTATTCTAACCTCCAACCTTCTCTTCCACCTTGAATTTATTCTATGATTTCAATATTAGACACTTTAAACTGGGAGCGCAGTTAAAATACGGGTTAACTCGATGAAAGCTTGACCAGAAGTGATGAATTTAATTAGCGTCCCTTTCCTCATTTATTTTAATCGCGATAGCGATTGTTTTTACCCACAGCAAATTTTGATAAAATTTAATTTAAAGAGGAATTTTGATAAATAAAGGTATTTTTAGAAGTGGCATTAGAGAATGAATGGACTGACTCTACTAGACGACTGAAATTATGCTATTCTGTGATAAAGAGTAGCACCGACAACTGTTCAATACTAATTTCCACAGACGTTCTAGACAGACACATTACGATAGATATTTAATTTAGGAAATTAAACTCGAAATACCTTTGAATTTACGCTGTTGTTTGTTGTAGGAACAATTTTTATTAATTTTGAAGATTTACGAAATGGAGAAATTGTACAGAAGGGTAGTGTCGTCTTCGATTCACCAAGGTCGTTGTCGGTTGGAGTTAAATAAATTTTGTAGTACCCCACTCCAAGGCCAGTCGGCCTGGCGGGAAATTGCGGCTACTGAACAGAACTAATAGCCGCCAGAGGGAATTTCATATGGAACTATTGGCCATACCGAATACACTATATGTACCGGATTGACTGCTGGATTTGACGATTTAAAATTTCATCATAGCAATATATATTTGTATACACTGCATTACACACTGGCTCCCTTGAATGTTTAAACAAAATTTTGATTATCGATAAAAATAGAAAAATATTTTGAAACAGCCGTAGAAAAGAAAATAATCCGATACAAATTGAAGCGTGGGATGTAGAACAAACATGGAGTGTCTTACACCATATTAAGTACAGCCAGAAAGGTTTGTGGGATCTTAAAAGTAAATGAAAATATTAAACAAAGTACCTAGGAGATCAAAGAAGAAGTAAGGACAAAAAAAAGTGGAGAGAATATTTAAGTACAAAAACAAAAGATGCTCGTACGCGATATAAAGAACAGAGGATAAGAGTGAAACAATTGAGAAGAAATGATAAACAGAAATCTTGGGAAAACTTTGGAAAACAAATGGAATTAAACAGCCAAAAAACGAGAATCTTTTCTGCAGAGTACTTAAAGCAATTAAGGAAGGTACGAAACAAAAGACGAGCACAATAAAGGATATGGATGGAAATTTACTAATAGAGGAAAAGAAAATAATTTAAAGGTGGAAGGAGTACTTTGAGGAGTTATTACATGCAGAGGACAAGGGAAACAACAAGAATGAGTCAATGATACTAAATGGAAGCTAGAACGACAACAAAGTTAGGGAAACAATAACGAGGCATGAAATCCTTGAAGCCATTAAGAGACTAAAGATCGGTAAAGCAGCTGGATATGACAGTATTTAATCAGAAATTACAAAAATACTAGGTAAAGATGGAATACATTTATTAACTGAACTGCTCAATAAGATCTAGAACAGTAGAATAATTCCAAAGGACTGGGAAATCAGTATCATTATACCCATCTTCAAGAGAGGAAAGAAACTGCCAACATTACAGAGGCATTACATTATCGAATATAGTGGAGAATGAATGAATGAAAGGGTGTTAAGCAAAAAAACAATAGAAAAGATAGAAGGACAATTGGATAACTTTAAAAGTGGTTTTAGAAAAGGGTGTAGTACACAGGACCACATATTTTCGTTTAAACTAGTCACAGATAAGATCCTAGAACAAAACTTAGAAGCATACATGGGATTTCTCGATCTAGAAGAAGCCTTCGTTTGAACACACAGGTGTAAACTATGGGAAATATTGAACCAAATGTCGGATTCACGAAAGCTGTATAAGAAAGAAATCGGGTAAGAATAATGGATGGGAGACTGAAGAATTTATTACCCACAATGGACTTAGACAAGAGAGTGTCCTCAGCCCAATCCTATTTACCTTAATAATGGATGAAGTTATAACCAAGAAACTTTGCAAAAGGCACAAAGCTTGAGACGGGTAGAAGTATCCCTACGGAGAAATGGGACGAAAACTAGAGCGATGTCGATTTAAAGCCTCATTTTCGCGTCATTTTTGGAATTCCGAAAACTTCAAACGCCCATATCTCCAAAACGGTTAGAGATATCGGGCTGAAATTTCATTCCGCAAATGTGCGACCATAGGGCTACAAATCGGTACCGTCAGATTGAATTCCAATTTTCACATTTTGGCCATTCAAAAATTTCATCACTTTGGGTAGAAATTTTTACGGCTCTCTTGTATTTCGACATCCGAACGAGTTAGGAGGTTAGGTTTGGGTCCGTTCGAAAGCTCTCGGCGAGAGCTTTAAAACTAAAAAAAGGTCAACCCTCTAGCTATAACCCTTCCGACGCTGGAGCGTCCCAAATTCAAGAAAAGAAGATTCATTTTTTTAAGTTTGAAGCGCTGTAGCCGCCTAACCAAACAAGCTAGAAGGTTCTGCTTGGTCGCAATCGATTCAGCGGTTAATTTTCTATCTGAAACCGTCAACCTCGTCGACCAAAGATGCATCCCTACGGGGAAATGGGACGAAAACTAGAGCAATGTCGATTTAAAGCTTCATTTTCACGTCATTTTTGGAATTCCGAAAACTTCAAACGCCCATATCTCCAAAACGGTTAGAGATATGGGGCTGAAATTTCATTCCGCAAATGTGCGACCATAGGGCTACAAATCGGTACCGTCAGATTGAATTCCAATTTTCACATTTTGGCCATTCAAAAATTTCATCACTTTGGGTAGAAATTTTCACGGCTCTCTTGTATCTCGACATCCGAACGAGTTAGGAGGTTAGGTTTGGGTCCGTTCGAAAGCTCTCGGCGAGAACTTTAAAACTAAAAAAAGGTCAACCCTCTAGCTATAACCCTTCCGACGCTGGAGCGTCTCAAATTCAAGAAAAGAAGATTCCTTTTTTTAAGTTTGAAGCGCTGTAGCCGCCTAACCAAACAAGTTAGAAGGTTCTGCTTGGTCGCAATCGATTCAGCGGTTAATTTTCTATCTGAAACCGTCAACTTCGTCGACCAAAGATGCATCCCTACGGAGAAATGGGACGAAAACTAGAGCGATGTCGATTTAAAGCCTCATTTTCACGTCATTTTTGGAATTCCGAAAACTTCAAACGCCCATATCTCCAAAACGGTTAGAGATATCGGGCTGAAATTTCATTCCGCAAATGTGCGACCATAGGGCTACATGTTAGGGTTAATAAATACGAAGAAGGCAAAAGTAATGATGGTAATGAAAGAAAAACAAACATAAACATAAATAACGAAAACAAAGAGCAAGTGGAAGATTTCAAAAATTTTGGATGTGTGCTAGAGAGTAATGGACACCACGAGAAAGAAACGAAAGGGAGAATTTCTATTACGCATTAAATAAGACCTTCATAAGCAAGAAAGAGACATCTCGTGAAACGAAAATAAAAGTATTAAAGTCCATCCATCGACCAGTACTGATATGAGGTTCAGAATCGTGGGTTCTAACAAAACGATTAAAAAGCACAATCCAGGCCCTTGAGATGGAATTTGTAAGAAGCGTATTAGGAGAAGCAAAAAGAAAAACAAGGATAAGAAGCGACGATATAAGCTTGACAAGCTGAAGGTAGAAATTTCGGAAGAAGGGCCCGATTTGAAGGAAAAGAGAGTTTTGTTCCATCAAGACAACGCACTTCAGCGGTGACCATGGCAAAAATTCACGAATTAGTGTTAGAATTCTGTCCCCTAGGCTCAAAGTTTGTCTCCTCTGCTCACATTCCTAAATGCTTATTTTGCAGAACAAGTTGCCAGTCCATCAGCGATTCTCCACAAGCATCTTTCTTTATCTCTTTCTCTAAATTGCCAATGATACTCTTTCTTGATTGTTAATCAATATTCCCATGTCCGTAGGGCCTATTACACGTTTTCCATAACGAGTGAAATACTTTTAGTCTTCATCGTAGCATTTTCCATAATTTTGAATTCAGATGGATATGTAATGAAATGATTTAAAACAAGGAGTTTTTAAAAAAAAGTGGAATTTTTGTAAATTAGTATTAATAATTAGATGAAGTAGGGGCTCCGAAGTGTTCTTATACACTCTTTCGGCAATTTTAAACGAATTTTTATATCAGTAAATGGAAATTAAGGAAAAATTAAAACTGAAAAATGCAACCTGGATTCCCAAGACGATGTCATATAAACTTTATGATTATATTGAACAACACATATTACATTTAACATTCGTGAATTTTAATTCTATTTCAACAGTTGCGGTAGAATGAATAATAATACTCTTTAAACCTTAGCTTTACTCGAAAAAATTCACCTCTATTCAGAAATCTTGCACTATCCCATCTTGTAGGATCATATTTACTCCATCCAAGTACGTGCACAACAAAAATAAAACGTCTATATACCTATACATTATTGAATAGTAAATCATTCAATTCTATAAGAAAAATATCGAAAGGAGAAGAAGAAAACATCCTCCCATAGTAATGTAATAACGATGATACATATTCAATGCTAATATTATGTTGACCTCGCCAGGCTTCGATGATTTATTACCGACTGATCATGATTAATGACCGCAACGTAATTACCTGAGAGAGGGTACCTGCCGGCCACTAATCTAAGATAATATTTCTCCTTTCTGGACTTTGCGAGTGAGGACGAAAAGAAAAGGGAAAAGTGAATTAATATGGCTTGGTATTAAAGTTTTAATTAATTGATTTTTGATGGCGAAGCTAGCGAGTGGTTAGAATATAATGCGGAAAATACCAGGCGACAAGCACTTACGGTTTTCAAAGGTGTACGAAAGAATTATTGATGATTGGCTGAAGGCTTTCTTGTAAGATCCCATGCTATCATTGTTTTAATAATATGAATACGAAAAGGGTGCAGATGGTGTTGTAGAATAAAATGTTTGTTTACGCGTGGAGTATAGATTTGTTATTTTGTTGCAAGTCTGCTAAGTTCGTTGATGTTTATTAAAAATAGAAAATAGCCTTTGTAATAAAACAAAATAGTTATTTATGCAACTAATTTGTGAAAGGCAACTTCGGTAGTGGAAATATCATTCAAAGATTACTATTTTGGATTGTTGCCAAAGGATATATACAGGTTGTTTGGTTTACCGACGTATATTTAAAAGGAGGTGGTAGGTATACATAATTTCCACATTTACTCTCAACGCAACCTTGGATTCATATGTTGACCAACGTTCAACGGTCGTAAAGGCAGAGACTATAACTATGTATAGAGTCAGGCGGGAATATTTTTGAATAAAATTTATAACTTCTTTTTGGTATTGTGTTTTGTTATTGGTTTTTTGTTGTTATCGAAAAATCTCGCACTATTGTCCCATTCTGTAGATATTTTGCTACTGTCTTGGAGCCTGCAGGATCAGATTCTCTCTATTTGGCGATGTCTTTTTGATCGCCTTTATGTCCTGATGGAACCGTTCCCCCTGTTCTTCACTCACATCGCCCAAATTTTCAGTCAAGATGTTTGTGCAAGAAGTGGACAGATTTTTGAACTTGTCAATCATATTAGCTACGATAAGCTTATAGTTTGGGTCTTTCACATTGCCCAAAAACTTAATCACAACTTGCTTAAATGATGTCCAAGCCTTCTTTTGCTTTCTAGTCATTCTTGTTTCAAAGTTGGAATCGAACATCATTTTATGAATATCAGGCCCAAAGAAAACACCTTCTTTCGATTTGGCTTCTGATAAATGTGGAAATCTTTCACACAAATATTTAAAACATTCACCATCTTTAGGCAAGGCTTTTACTTAAGCCTAACTTTATGTGTAGAGGTGGTAGAGGAATCTTTTTTCGATCTACTAAAGGTTTATGCAATATGTTCTTCTCGCCAGGTGTTAAAGTTTATCTTACGCGCCATTATTTTGTGGACCAATGTCGATCCCTTGCTCTGCTGTCCCACTCATATATAACATGGTCACTTTGTAAATCCCTTTTGTTGGCCAAGGAAGCATACGTAATTCCATTGTGTAAAAGAACAGCTTTTAAACTAGTTTTTGATGAGTCTAAAAAGCCCCCAATCTGCCTTCTTGTAATCAATGCCAAATTCGTTCATTAGACTACCAATATCATGGCAGTAAACTAAATCCTTTTCCTGCTTAACTTGAAACTGAACAAACTGTTGATCTCTTGTTCTATATTGGTAAATAGATGTTCCAGATGCCAATAAATGTTTTTCTGCAATTCTGCTCTTTCCTTAGTCAAACCCAAATCTCTCACTAAATCATTTAACTCAGCTTGTGTAAACAACTGAGGTTTTAAATTTTCTGGAGAACATTGGAACTCATCATCACCCGATCGTCTTTCATCAGATTCGGGTTCACTGGACTGTAAAACGTCATCAATAGACAGAGGTGGCTCAAGGAGAGGAATTGCCGGTCCATGTCCTACCGGTCGAGTAGCTGAATTAAGGTTAGGGTAAACAATTACTTCTTATTTTTGGAGTTCTACCCAGAAACATCAACATTGCAAAAATAACAATCATTTGAATGATTTTTTTGCTCTCTCCATACCATGAGTACAGCAAATCTAAAAACCTTTTTTCTTTTTTAGACCATTTCCTAAGATCCTCGACACAAACATAACATACCTTGTGAGGAGCCCAACATTTTTCTTGATCACCGATTTTTACACCAAAATATGCAAAGTATACTTTTTTTTTACAAAGTCAGTAATGTTTCTCTGATGTTTTTTAACTACAAAATCACCATATAAATAACAAAAAGTGTTAGGACAGTTTTTACAACCACGGCTAGCCATACTTAGAACACAGATTAATAAATAAGTATTAAATCTTAGAGCACATGGGCCAAACACTGAGAAGTGAGGTTATATTGATTGGAAGAAAACAAACAACTGTCCCATTTAGTAGAACTGCCAACCTAATAACATTCGATGTTACTGCCAACGTATTACGTTATACGTTGCATTTGAATGATAAAAAATTAACTTTTCGCGTTTCGAATATTAAAATGTGAAAAATTGGTGGGTGATACAATTTTTTTATTAATATTTTCGGACTCAGAACATCCAAAAAGCATAAGAATTAGGTAAAATAAATAAAAAAGTTTTTTTATCGTTGGCCTGTGATATTAACGAAACGTGTACATATTAGTTAGTTGTGAAGTGAATTGATATCCGTTTCAGGTTGCAAGATTATTGATTATTACCTTCGAAAATAATTCCAACAGTATAGAATTTGCATTTCTAAACTATTACATTAAAATTGAAGAATGCTATTTTTGTATCAACTAAACTCAAAAACAGGTGTTCGTTTAAACATTCAGATATGCATACTTTGTTTAAAATAACGTAAATCTAACTTTTATTTTTTACAAACGTTCTCGTTCGCAGTAATTTAACAACTAATCCTAATGGTTTGCTATGACATAATGTAACCAAAAATTTATCTCATGTTTTTAATAACTTCTTGTATGTTAAGCAGAATTATACAGAAACGTTATGTTATGTTTATTAGCAGTTTTTGCAACAATCATGGCATATAAATTCATAAACAAGTGCAGAAGGTATTGACAAAGTACCGTAGTAATGTGAAATTTTGACGTATGTATAGTTTCGTACTTCGCTAATTCTTAATTCTGTACCGTACTGCTATGTGAACGGTCGTATTAATTCCCACTACACTTACACTAATTTCGCACTGCTCTACGTGAACGCCACTTCAGAGCATTCTTACCGTTTACAACATATATAAAACTGAATATATTCCATAGCAAATTATAATTATAGTAAAAATGCTCCGGGATGTTTATACTCGAAATTGAAATTGGAAATGGACCAAGATGCTTTTACGGCATTGAGGATGATTACTATAATTAGCGCATACATTGTGATACGTTCATTGGCATTCAGATAACAGCGACGTTCTTTCGATGGCAAGTGCAACGACCTATATACAGTCAATTCTCCTCTTTTTGGTCTTTTCTCTCTATTCCGGGAGTTCTATTCGGCAAATATTTCTCCAGACGATGATTCTGCAGAAATGAGAATATAACTCACCTCCATGAAATATTCCTCGGTCCTTAATTTTCAAATTCTACATAATTTAACATTCTAAATATGTTTGAAATAACTCTATCTGGTGTAACATAATGTTACCAAATTAGGTGTTCATTAGTCGTATGAGAAACATTCATGGAAAACTCCTACTAATTCATTTGCGGATTTATTTAGTCTAGCACGCAATAAATACCAAAAGCTAACCGCCGGATAGTCAATCGTAAATCATACACAATACCTTCTCTATACCACCGCCATCGCTACACCATTTCCATAATTCGCACCGAAGAGTACAAAATGATTGCGGCCAGAACGGAGATAACGGTGGCGGCTGCCCTTTAGCCGGCCAATAAACAATTTTGCGCGCCGAAATATCGCATTCCGGGCCATTTTTCATGTCGATCGCTAACGATCGTCCGACGGAAGAAAGAGCGGGCATATTTCCGGAACGGGTGGCCGATGAACGGCTACACGTTTTGTTTCGTCGATTTCACAGATTGCCACGGCCGATTAAAATTAGCGCACATACAAAAGCATGTATTTATGGACGTAAGCGCTAGAGGGTATTTTGAACGTTTGAAGTATTGAGGATGTAGTTTATTAGGTGTTACAATATCAATATATTTCGATGTTGAAGAAAATTCGATTCGATTCTTTCTAAAGACCTACAGCGCACAAATGAGTTACTATCAAAACATTAATTGATTCACTTTATTACAAGGTATTTACTAAGAATTTGTTTTAATTGAGAAATACAGGTTTTGTTGATAAAACTTGTAAAGGTTGTAGATATCAGGTGAAAAATCATTTGCTGTTTTTGAAAATTAGAAGCTGTTTAGAAGCGTAAAGTTAGCTACTGAATTCTGAAGCAAACATTTTTATTATATCAGGTAACCAAATATTGTGATGATTACTTGGCGAAATGTCAGGAGACTAAGAAGGGTGTGGCAATGTTTCCCAGCCGAGTTCAGAAATTTATTCCCAAGTCACTCTTGCAGTATAAAGTCTGGCGTTGTCCTATAAGAATAGAACTTTCTTTCAATTGATCAAAGGAGGCTCTTTCTGGATAAGTGCTGCTTGCACTCGCTGAAGCTGTTCACAATACAAGGTAGCAATGATGGTTTGACCAGTTTCCAAAAACTCATAATGGACAATTCCGATTGTTGTCCACCAAACACACAATAGAATCCTTTTTGGGTGCAAGGAAATCTTGCGAGTGTGTGGTATTGTATCAGTTGGCGACAATCAATGATACGAACGCTTAGAATTTGGCTACAATATCTATTCTTCGTCGCAAGTTAACAACCGAGCAAGAAAAGATTCATTATCGTTGCTTGAAATGTTTGCCGTGCAAATGGCAAGGCGGCTGAATTTGTTATCATCTGACGATTCATGTAGGACCCATTTGTTTAACTTTCACGTCTTTTCTAGCTGGTGAAGGTGCCAACGAATGATTTCATCGCTCACCTTTCTGCAATCTCCAAGCATGTTGTACTGGAATTTGCCTTCACAACCAATATTCTCGTTGTTAATGACCTTCAGTCTACTAGAGCGTGCTTCATCAGTTAAGCTGAAATTTCCTGAAGAAAATTCCTTGAATCATGGTTATCGAAATATACCAGTTAGGTTACATTCTCGATTTGTCGTTTTATGGGCAATGTTGATAGATTTTGAAGGATCCAAGTTTAAAAGAAGCCCTTTCACAATTGTGTATGAAAAATCTGAAAATACAAAAGGTCTTGGTACTTTAACTTGTGAGCTCGAAAATTCCCCGACAATAATTCACCAACGGAAGATTTACTGACAAAAAATTCCTCAACCGAAAAATTCCCCGACGGTAAAATTTCTCGATAAACAATTCAACGAATGGAAAATTGCTCGACAATAACAAACTCCTCTTCGCATTTTATCTCGTCTTAATAATGCTGGCGTGTTTAATTTTTGTTAGTTTCTTTATTAATTTTTGTTTTTTTTTTTAATTGTCCTTTGCATTCTTTATTTTCCCTTTTCTCCTTGATTCGTTTTTACTGTCTTTAGTAAGTTATCATAGTGGGTTTATTCATCATAATTACTTACAAGGTTTGCTATTCGTTCTAGGAAAATGTAAATTTACATACCTATAGATATATTGTAATTTATAATTATGATATTTTGTAGGATGAGATAGATTTTTTTTCTATTATCACTTAGATTTTCATTGGCGCAGGAAGACTTTCTCTGACAGTTGCCATAATATATGTATGAACGAACCCGAATGCACGTGGCTGAACAACGCTAGTCATGGCGCCAATCATAGTGATTATGTTAATGTCATTTTCAGTGACGGCTGGTGGTAACGTAAATGGGAGGTCAAGGGCAAGGCTACGATTCCCTCGTGTATTTCCGTTGCATATCGTGTGGGGAAATCGAACCGTTGTCCTTGACCTTCCATTTACGTCACTACCAGCCACAACTGGCTATTTTTAACATTATAATATATTTCAGAAAATTTATAACTTTGAAGAAAGTATAAATATGAGGATGACGCTTTGTGTCAAAATCTGCATTACCGACTGTGAGTACTATTCTTCAGTCGACATCTGTCAGAATTTCATCATGATAACGCCCCAGCCAGCAAAACTAACAGCACGAATTGGTGCCTCATCCACCATATTCGCTAGATGTGGCCCTTTGTGACGTGTTTCTTTTTCCCGACATGAAAAAATGGCTTGGCGTAAAGCGATTCACGTCAAATGAGAAGGTCATTGCCGAAACAGGGACCTATTTTGCAGAGTGCGACAAATCGTATTATTTTGATGGCTTAGAAAAGTGGGAACATCGCAGGACTAAATTAATTATTCTTAGCAAATTTGTAACTTGTTATTAAATAAAATAGCTTAATTTCTTATTTGTTTTTATTATTTTTGATAAAATTCCTGATAATAAGATATCTATCTACTCCGTGCTATTTATTCCTTGTAATTGCGCCTCCCACCACCAGATCACGCCAGCACTGAATATGATTACAGGAAGCAATATTTTCGTAACCGTTGTATGTCGTTTATGTGGTGATTGATTACGCCGCCATGATGTACATAAATTTTGTTAATTATGGAAATAGCGGGTGTAAATTTAAATAAATTTCAATCTCGCAAATAAAGAATGTCACGGTTACGGGAGTGGTTCTTGCTTAGGCAAGCACCAAATCCCGTTTGCGCTACTGGGGTGAGTTTCGCTTAGGACAGCGCTAAACACCGTCTACGTTGTGGGGGTGGGTCTTGCCTAGGACAGTGCTGGACACCGTCAGAGTTGCAAGCAGGAGAACTCCTTCCGATTAAGATTTTACAACGGCTTATATACCCTAGCGGATAGTGACGTAGCGCCTATTCTGAATGACGTACAGTACGGAAAACAAGACCAGAATGTGGATCGATAAAAGAAGCAAAAGTGTACTGTCATTCAGAAGAAGATTATAGGGTCTTCCAAAAGCTTGTTCATGGGAAAACACAACTAAATATTCGCAAACTGGTTCAAGGAATGAATAAAAAATTATTATCCTAATAATAAATTGTCTCTTTTCTCTAGTAAAACTTTTTTGAATCTGTGACGAGCAGCGGTTCGTTGTAGGAGATTATGTCGAGAAATAAATTTACTAAATGCATAATAATTACGTTGTCTTCCTTAGCACACGTATATATCATACCGTCCTCGTACATTTAGCTCTTTAGAAGTTACTCTTCATGAAATTCACTTCGAAAACGGAGTACTCATGAGGAAATGAATCAGTTTTTTTGCTATGTGTAGTTCACATCTTCTGAAGATATAATTCCATGGTTGCCAGAATGTTGGTTTTTAAAATTTAATTGAAAACTGATTTGATTATAAAACAACGTATCTTCTAGCGATTTATTTTATGACAAGTTAGTTAAGACAGTTGAAAAACAACGCAGTGGTTGACTAGCTTTACATTTAGTACTTTACTTACCACTAGCGCAAAATTCATTTGAACGCTTGTAGATGTAAAAGCTTATTTAGGACAAAGCGTCAGTATTTTATGCAATGTGCTACATTTAATTTTAATTCCGTTTGCTCCTTCCCCTCTCTCCAACTCTGCCTCTCCGTTTAAGAATTCGAGAATTCCATCGTCGCGAAAACTTGATTAACAGCTTCGAAATGAAATATTCCTCAAATTTAACCTTTTTAGAGGACGCCTTTAAATATAGAACAGCTCGTCGTGCGACTCCCGAAAGCAAACTTATCCATATTAACCGACAACGTTACTTACGGTACCGCCGCCTAGCGGCGAGTTTAATTTATTCCTCGCGAAACGAGATTAACGACTCGACTTGGACGAAATCCCTCTCACTTAGAAATAAATTAATACCTTGGCTACCCTACCTACTGTCTCTCGTTTTTACAAACGAAAATATTCACTTTATTAGGGACATCTCGACGGCTGCAAAAGTAACTAATTGGGAGAGAGCGTCGGACTCCTCCGTAAGGCTTAAAAGTCGAGGAGGCAAGAGGATATCATTCGGAATAAGAAAGCCGTTCCGCGGTGGAATCTCAACGGAGTGCTGATGATGGTTGGGTTCTTACGAGCTGCGGGAAAAAGCAAGGGTGGATGAAATTTTCTAATTCGTTCATGTCGGACGAAATTAGCGCATCACTGCGGATTCTGAGTGTTTTAACGAAGCTAAAGCGAATATGCGGATAATTTCTGGTTGGAGGAGGACAAGCGGAAATAGAAATGAAAGGGGTAGAAGGAAGACATGTAAATTGGCGTCAACAATCAACGGAGTAGAATTAGGTTCTATACAATTAATTTGACTATAATTATCGACACTTTTTTCCAAATCGTTACCTAAATCACATATTGTAACTCATTCCGTTGAAGTTTTTATCTCACGGCCAAAAAATAAGCCTGAAGGAAAAACAATTCAAAAAACATCGGAGAACATTGCAACATGAAGCTTTAGTGGAGATTTTGAAACAACGTGTACGTCTTTTGAAATTGTTTTATTTAAAAGTTTGGCTATTTAAGAATAATCTTCATTTCACGTTCGACAAAAAATAAAAAAAAGAATACAATCTTTTAGCGCTGAAAGCTTGTGGCGGACGCATAAAAGTTTACATAAAATAAATACGGCTGGGACAATTCGGTATAAGCGTCAGTATAACTGCGACTCGAAAGCCGATCTGTTGTGTATGCATCTACGCTGTCGTATACTATATCGTAGTTCTACGTTTGTTTTGAAAATGTTTCCTACGTCGCGAAAACGACCAAAGTTGGACACAATAAGATAATTTATTACAGAAATGTCTGATTTAAAGTGCGATGGCGCTAAAATTCAGTGTGTAGTGAGAGATTATGACAAATTTAAATTTAATTTATGTGTTTATTGCATGTAATTTACCATTTCATTTACTAAGGAAGAAAGCATACGTCTCGTTTTGGAATGAATATTCGGACTTTAAGTTACCAAGTGAGAGAACATTACAGAGAGTTGTGCCGTCTGCTCGTGAGCATGTCGAGAAAAGAATTAAATCTGGGTTGCAAGATAAAAAACTGTGGTTATGTGTGGACGAAACAACAGATCGTAAAAAACATTCTGTGGTTAATGTAATGGTACGTATAATGGAACCACATCGACCGTCACCCTCAATTTTACTAGCTTCCAGACGAATAGAACAATGCACTGCCGAAATAATTTCAATGTTGGTGTTAAATACATTGGAAAAGTTTGAACTTTCAACAAATCAACTGTTGATGTTTATGAGTGATGGTGCCGCAAACATGCATGCTGTAGGTCGACCTCTTAAAAACATTGTGCTAACTTGTTGCATATTACATGTAAAATTTATACTCTCAGTCTCGTAGTAGATTGTATCAGAAAATGTTATCCCGAGTTAGACGCTGTAATAGCACATACAAAAGCTATGTTTGTAAAATCCCCAAAACGTATTCGGGAATTTCATAGACAATGCCCCGGTATTCCTGAACCACCACAACCTATTCTTACTCGTTGGGGAACATGGTTAGAGGCTGCATTTTATTATCTTAAATATTTTGAGAATATAAAGAACGTGATTTTAGAATTCGACCCAAAGGAAGCTGCAGCTGTCAAGGTAAGCCGCTTGAAATTCCGGGATAGTCAAGTTAAAACAGATTAGGAAATTATTCAGAACAATTACGTCGAACTAGCGGATGCGATAGAAAAACTACAAAATTCTTCGGTGTCGTTAGTGGAATCTTTGTAAATAGCGCAACATGTTCACGCACAGCTATGCGCGATAGAAGACGCAAGGAATATTAGTGTTCTAGAAAGGTTTGAAAGTGTTTTAGATAAAGACTCTGATTTTGGCAAATTAAGAGAAATTTGTGAAGGTGCGTCAACAGAACCGATCTCCAACAAGGCCGCGCAAGTTTAACCAGTCGTTTTCCACGAAAAAGGTTATGGCCTCAGTGTTCTGCGACCGAAAAGGTCTGTTGTTGGTTGATTTCATGCCCCAAGGGACGACCATCAATGCGGACATATACTGTGAAACACTTCAGAAGCTGCGTAGGGTCATCCAAAACAAGAGGCGGGGAATGCTGACAAGTGGTATTGTTCTTCTGCATGACAATGCTCGTCCCAACACCGCTCGAAAGACCACTAACCTTCTTCAGAAGTTCAAGTGGGAGGTTTCTGACCACCTTGCGTATAGCCCCGACTTGGCTCCAAGTGTTCAGTATACTCAAGGATTTCTTGTCAGGAGAACGTTTCCAAAGTGATGATGACTTAAAAGCAGGTGTACAGCATAGGCTGGCTACTTTGGCGGTAGAGGCTTACGCCAGAAGGCACAAACAAACTAGTTTCAAGATACAACAAATGTCTCAACAACGGCGGCGACTACATTGACAAATGAGTAAATGTATTACTTCCATTTAAATAAAATCATTATTTACCTTCCTTTATTTTTCTTTTAATTATATGTAAACGGGTACTGTTTTCTGGAATGCCCTCGCATTTGCAATTGAATATATTCTCTCCGAATTACCGTTGAAGCCTAATTGAGACACGAGCAGACCCACGTTTTCAAGGAACGTAGAAATTTGAATTCCCTTTTCCTAACTCTCACGTTACAAGAAACAAAGTTTGCGCGATCTGTGATTTTAACCGTCGCGTTGCGTACCCAACGTCCAAATATTTGCTTCTTCTTGGCTTGATTTAATTAATCATAAAGCATTTGTGTGGCTTACCTTCTCCGCTACAACGCTAACGAACCCGGAACGAAACGAACGAACAAGGGTGAACAGCGAGCGTCCCTTATTCGTGTCTAAATACAGGGTTGGGATAAAGTATGAAACCAAGCAAATATCTTTTAAACGGAAACGACGATATTGATGAAACATTGCAAGCAAGTGTAATAGCGCATAATGCATCCGATTCCGAATTTGTTGTTGTTACTGTACTTCTGATTTAACCGGAAGTGCCTACAACTTTTTTATTTAAATGGGACGTCCTTTGTATATAATAATAGAACTTGATTTTTCCGGATACGTTCATACTGGTGGTTGGTTTTAGTACCATTGTCTGTAAAAAATTGAGAGATAAAACACTTTTACTGGACAATTAATTTTATTTATTGTAAATTAATGATAAAATGAGAATCATCCAATATAAACAATATCATTTTAAATCTTCAAATCGTTCGCCGTTTATCTCCTGATAATATGCAAGCCTGTTAAGAAATTCCACGACTTTTCTTCGGATTAAATCACATTCAATGACCATTCTTTGTGTCAACTCCTGTAAAGTAGTTAGTTGCCTATCGTAAACATGCGATTTGAGATGACCCTAAAAGAAAAAATCTAATGAAATAAGGTCTGGAGAACGTGTAGGCCACTCAATAAGTTCTCTACGTCCAATCATTGATATGGAAAAGTAGCAGACAAGAAATTCCTGGCTCGTCCATCATAGTGGGGAGGCCCTCCATCTTGTTGAAACCAAAAATTTTGAGGTAATTGCCCATTGTGTTGAAGTGTGGGGATAATTTGATTATTCAATAGATCCAAATATTTTTCCCCATTCAAGTTTCCGTCTATAAAATGTGGACCTATAAGCCTGTTTCCTATAATTCCCATCCTAACATTCAAGATTTGTGGATGTTGAGGAAGGGCTTCATGAATCCAGTGAGGATTCTCATTTAACCAATACCTTGAATTATGGCGATTAAATGCTTCGTTTAAACAGAAAGTTGCCTCGTCGGAAAATACCACATTAGTTACAAAATGTCGGTCAAAATCATCGTCCGAAAATTCTTGAATCAATTACACTTGATACGGATGATATTTTTCTTTTTCCAACATTTTTCCTACAGAAGGACGACTATAATACCATGGTTTAGCGCCAAAGTTGTGATAGAAGTTTAAGGTGATTCTTCTAATTCAATGCCAATGTTTTCTGTAATATTTCATTAGTTGCGGTCTGCGGTCTTCCAGTTTTTGGAAAATTTGTAACCGTCCTAGTCAAACTGAAACGTTTTAGTGTTTTAGTAACAGCTGATTTTGTTATAGGATTTCTTTCGAGATGCAAATCATCTAAAAGATGACACGCTTCTTTACGAGTTCTAACACGATCGCCAAAACCGATCATCCTGTTACACCAGAAGTAAAATTACAACAAGAAATTCGAAATCAGATGCATTATGCTTCATTACACTTACCTGCAGTTTCATAAAATACCGTCCTTTCTGTTTTAAAGATATTTGCTTGGTTCCATACTTTATCTCAACGCTGTATAAACCAAAACAGTGCGATGCGGGATGTGGTGGTTTAGGGGGAGGAAGAGACGAGGTTTCTGTCAATATTTAAGGAGCGTGCTTTATTAAGTTACTCGGTTTAATTAGAAACTATCGATTGCAATAAGTTCATCCATTTTACGAGGGCAAGCATGAAAGAAAGAGAATGATATAGAGATATGTTCTTTGTTGTTGGTCACGACTTCAACTATGAAGAAACAGGTTAACAACTAATAAGATTGCCTGGGAAAGTAATGGTGAAGTGGAAGAGGAGAAACATTCACGATATGATGTGCTACTTTACTTTGCATATAGGCTTCTGTTTTAAACTTCTTGTTGTTGGAACATGCAAAGAGAATCTTTGTCTACCTCAGCACACTTATCATGGAGCTTCATGTTGTGATTCCGTTTTTTTGAAATATTCTTCCTACTAATCAAACAAATTGCATTTGAAAAATCATTCAATAAAAGTTAGCAAATAACCCTATTAAAACTTTATTTATTCAGAAACAGCATTTTGTAACATAACTCCTTCATCCACCTGTCCCTTCAATTATGTCAGGAAACTCATGACAAGAGAAAATTTCGTCTAAATCTGGTTTCCACATGGAAGCGTTGGTTCGAATCCCACACTTGACACCATATTGTGTTTCGTAACTTTAATAAAATGACTTAAATTGGATTAAAATGTATTGAAATATTCTATATGTGGGAAATTGTTGAATAAAATTAATTTTTCGCAAACTAGTTAATTAATTATACGAACTGAGGGTTCGGAAGTGTTCTAAAACTCTATTTCCGCATTTTAAATAATCTTTAAGATCAACTAACTGAATTTAACGAAAGTGAAAACTGACAATTGAAAACTAACCCGGGTATTACTTATGACGATGTCATATAAACTGTATGCTTATGAGACATTTACAGGAAACTTGTCTATTCTTAAAACCGACCTTCACTTCTACCTTGAATTTATAGTACGATTTTAAATATTAAACACATTGAAACTTGGAACACAGCCAAACATGTGTTACCTTGATGAAAACTTGACTCAAAGTGAGAAATTTAATGGCGTCCCTCTATTTTTTATTTTAATCGCGATGGCGATTGTTCCATCCACAGCAAATTTTGATCATTCTTTTCCAAATATAATTTGATGATGAATTTCGGATGAATAAACTTATTTATAAAAGTAGCATGATAGAATACATGTAGTGACGCGACTATAAGATTCAAATTAGACTACTCTGTGATACTAAAGTTCACTAGCAACCCTACAATAATAACTTATTTTAATAAACGAAATTATGCTAGAAATACCTCCGAATTTATGCTGTTACTTGTTATAGGAACTTATTTCATTAATTTTGAGGATTTACGAACTGAAAAAAATGATCAGAAGAGTAGTTATTTGTCCGTTTCCCGATAATCGTCGTTGACTGGAGTTAAAATGCGAGGTGTGATCAAAAAATACGATGAATGAATTTTTATAGCAGCAAATGCTGATGCTATCTATATTTATTTGAAGTAATAAGTTCGATAGCTTTATCTTTTAAGATAGTCAGTGTCAAGTTTGAATAAGTTGTAACTTGTCTGTCGCGCATTATGGATTTCGAACAACGCGTTAACATTAAGTTTTGCTTTAAGTTGCAAAAAAGTTCAAAAGAAGCTCCTGAAATGTTAAAATCAGTCTATGACGATAATGTAGTGATTCTGAAGACTGTTTACAAGTGGTATGAGCGGTTTAAAAGTGGAACTGAGTCGCTTGAAGATGAGCAACGGTCGGAACGTCATTCCACCTCAAAAACAGATGAAAACGTGCAAAAAGTGGCAAAAATGGTTGGTCCAAACAGGAGATTCACTACTCGAGAGCTTACCGAAGAACTGAGTATCTCATACGGGTCCGTGCAAAGCATTTTAACCGATAATTTGGAAATGAGACGAGTGAATGCGAAATTTGTCCCCAGACTTCTGACTGGCGGACAGGGGGAAAATCGTGTATCAGTTTGCACGGAATTGGAGCATCGTGTTGAAGCAGATCCGGACTTCATGGACAATATTATAACTGGAGATAAAATTTGGGTGTGTGAATATGACCTTGAGACGAAAATGTAGAGTTTCCAGTTAAAAACGAGTGGCTCTCTTCGCCCTAAGGAAGCACGTCAGTCAGAGTCGAAAGTCAAGGTGATGCTCATTATTTTTGCGGAAGGATGTTCGGAAAAAAAAACCAGAAAAATGGGCAAATGGCTTCTTCTTTCATCACGACAACGCGCCGTGCCCCACCTCGCTTCTGATCCGCGAGATTTTGGCCGAGAAAGGGGTTGCAGTCTGTTTACATCCACCCTATCAAGAGTTAGTGTTACAATGTTATCCATGTAAGCTAAAAAACAATTTATTCAGCGTACTAAAACCTACCCTATAACGTAGTCAGATCGGTCATCTTCTAAATTGCTGTAATTTTAACATTTACGTAATGGTTTTAAATTTATGTTTCATAAGTTACTGTGACTGTAGATATCTTTAGATGTGAAAATAGGACACCAAGTTAAACAGAGTGTATGAAATTTCCTTCTCGCAACTACGAAAAGATGAGGAAGTGCTTAGTTTAAAAAGTAACAGATTACACAACTCGCGTTTGTAAATAGACCAACCATCACGACCGTTGGATGTAGCGTGAATCCCTTCCGATATTAAGTTGCAGCTGTAAATGCATCCAACATTTCGCGTCTTCTCCAACTCCGCCAGAGATCTGTGCCAGTAAAATGTTTACGAACACGTCGTAAGCGATGAAATATAACGCGCAGCGAAAAATATTGTCTTATGACGTAAGTAAATTTCGCGATATTCAATTTATAGAGGAGGAAAGAGCGTAGTCCGGATGGATGAGCATACATTTGAAAATTTTATCTTTCGTGTACGACGATGTTACGACTTCTACGGACGCACGTAGTTTCGTCTACGTTTTATTGTTACGGTAAACGTAAAGATGTACTCCATGCATACCTACCTATATTGGTACAAGCGCTTTTCACGAAAGGAAGTCGTTTCCCGAGAGATAAACATGTTCATCAGCGCTCGCAGAGCTACGGAAGGCTTGTTTATTTTAACAGCGATTCGTTATAACTCGGAAGAATTTGGGAATTTGAATACGGTAGCTAATGCTTGTCCGTTTATCGGGTTCATAAGATCGGGTTTATTCAAGGATAATGATGCTTTTCAAGATTTTATATCTAAGTGTCAATTTCTGTTGACATATACGACTTTTATTTGATCTCTTTACAAACCAGAAGATTCTGACGGAATTTTATAAATTTTGCTTTTGGATGTTGTATACACAGTCTTGCTGGATAAGTGCAACAAAAGCACATACTTTTTTTATTTATTTTTATTCATGCTTTATAAAAAAAATATTCTCTGCAGTGGTGTTTGCTTATTTTAAAACTCATAGGAAATACTAAACTTTTGTAATAATGTTCTAATACTTCGCAAAATGGCTGTTTTTGTAATGTTTGAAGCGATGGAACTACAAAGCTCTACCGTAGAAAACACAAAAAAGTAACATATAAATCAGATTCTAAATAAGATCCAATAAGCCCTACCAACAACCAAAACCAAACTACCCAGAACGAGGACGGGAGTGTTATATAGTGCAGACGGGTAGGGCCATAGAGTAGAGAACAATGGAAGAAAATATCTAGACGCAGAAGAAACACGGCCGTAAAATTGATTTTGATAACGTCTTTGTGGTTGCCAAAACAAAATACTGTAATGTTACGATTTACAACATCGAAAACACCAAATCCCCTCTGTGTTCTTTTTCGCTGTCTCCATTCCTTTTATTGCCTACTATCAAGGTGGCAGTGGTGTTAGGAGATTATTATTAAATCCAGTCAACGATGATATTGGGGGAACGGGCAAATAACTTGTCTCCTGTACATTTTAATCAGTCAATTTTAATGTAATATTTTCCTATAATAATTCCTACATAAATTCAGTCGTATATCTGTCTTAATATCGTAAATTAAATATTTCTGGTCAAGAAGTGGTCATGTCCTTTGGTAAAATTTTATATAAAGTTGCTTATAGTGTCATATAACCGCGATCACAGAGTTAGATTTCAAAATGGAGAACCTTCGTGACAGTATATCCTTAAAATTTAATCTATTTTTAGAATGGGGAAAGTTAATTGGAATATAATATCGAATTGAAAGTTGAAAGGCATATCCTATTGGCTACCGCGAACAAGGGAGTTAAGGGACGCTTATAATTTCTTCAGTTTAACCTAAATAGTTGTTGTATTTATCTAAGTGTTCTTTTACAAGTGTCTAATAATTAACATAGCGTTTATATTGAAACGTTACAATTTGATGTTGGTTCCCTCTTTTAAAACTTAATTCTTTTAAAAACGCATATAGGCGGGGTTAATTCGTATTTAAACTGCCGAAAGAGTGTTTAGAGACACTCCCGGATCTACAGACTGTACAATTAATTAATTAATTTCGATAAATCAATTTTTTAAATCTTTTATGACATTACAGTACATACTAAATTAATTGGAGAAGAAGTGGAGATAGAAAGTATAAAGCCTTCAATAGAGAAGATTAATACAGACTGGGAGATACGTGGAGCGGACTTCAAATCAATCAGACAAGACAGAATCTAAAAAAAGTTACTATGAGGAATGAAAGAGTTACTTGGAGTAATGTTTTCAGTGTTGAAAATCTGAAATGATTCTATTGATGAGTATTATCCTTGGCTAAAATGTAAATCTTTTTGAACACTTTGACTTCTCTGCAAGAGCACATAAACTATTTGCTTCTCAAAAACGCATAGTTAGCTGCATGATGAACGTTCCTTCGAGAATCTCCTGCAAAGTTTTATTTAAGGAGCTACATATTTTCCCTTACTTTTCTTTAAGGAGATATATACTTTTGTTTTGCTTATTTTATTGTCTAGTTCTCTCTTCGAAAAACGTCCCGAACTTATAATGATTTAAGTCTTTAATAAAGTCCCGTAGGAAACAAAACACCAGGGAATATGGCGGTCGTTACGAACTAACACGTGGTTTCATGTCGAGATAACGACCAAAATTTAAAAAAAGAACTCCTAAAATCTCTCTTAAAATCCAATCAATATTTCGCCTTGTTTCAAAGTTTCATCAGGATCATACAACGGCTCAAATGTTTATTGAAAATGTAATAATTAAGCGATAACTTACGATGAGTTGCAATCAGATAGATAGTTTTCTGTTAAAAATTGATACATTGAAACAAATACAATAAAATATTCAGTTCACAAAATGCAAAGAAACGGTTCTACTTATTACTCCCTTAATGAATCTTACTTTATACTTGTCTGAAAGATGGAAATAAATCGCTTTCCAGTTATTTTGCTTCAATTTGTAAAGTATTCTTGATTTATAAATGCTAACAAGAAATCTATATTAACGACCTTAACAATATAGATGAAGGTAGTTGCGCATTCTGCTCAAAATATCTAGCTTGTTTAAATAACCAATCATTAAGTGGGTGTTAATTAATTATGTTGATTGCGGACTTAGTGATTTAGTGAATTTATGGCGGTGTTGAGCATGGCGTCCATCAACAGTCTATCGGGAACAGCTATCGTATCCAGGGTTCAGTGAGGGAGCAAAAGGAGTAAGTAAAAGTAAACAATTTTATTCGAAAATTTTAGATCAAAGGTAACTATTACAATTAACGAATAAATAAACAAGTGACAGAATTCGTCAACAAAAATAAAATAAAGTAAACTCTGTTACGGTGACAAATATACGGTGTTTACAAAAGGAAAAGATATATTCTCAAAGTATTTATAAGCGGTGAAACAATATGTGTCGGGTTACGGATTTAAAGGATCTTCTAAGTTAATTATCAAATATTTACAACGGGAGAAACGGTACAAGTCAAAACGGAACGGAAGCGGTAAGAAATATTCCACAGTTGCCTGCATAATATGCCGACCTCCTATGGGATACTTCGGGGACTTCGAGAAACATTTAACAGTTGTCTGCTTCTACGCCGACTACCTGCGGGATATTTCAAGGACTCTGTTCAGCTTCTAGCCAGCTTAAAAGCGCCGACTTACCACGCAGAGGTGAACTTCTATTGCTCAACTTCTAGCCAACTTAAAGCGCCGACCTGCCACGCAGAAGTTCTTCGAAATGAAAATTTGAGGGGTTTAAATACCAACATTTTACATGACGTTGCACTTTTTTCTCATGACGTATGTCGACCTTGTTCGTGACGCGTAGCAAGCTTTTTATATACTTTTCTGGCTTAAAAGTTTTTAAATTTGTGCGGACGGTCGGTGGTTCGTCACATGTTGAAAATCTTGCAAATTAAAAAGAATCAAGTATGTATCATGTATTTAACAAAGATTCATTTTCTTGAAGAGCACATCAAAGATCATTAACAAACTTTCTAATGAAACCTAGCTGGTAAAGTTGGTATTACTAGGTTTAAAAGATGATTCGTGGCAATCTGAGCCTTGCTAAGGCTAAGGGGTGAGTCCATTGGTGCACCAAAGATTTGAACATAAAATTTGTTATCAAATGACAAATAACTCTTACCAAAAATGAACTTAGGTGATTTAATGAATCTATCCTTGTGTGAAATCACTGTGCTAGTTATTATGGGTCAATTTTCATCGATGATTTGTAAAATTGAGTTTAAAGGTACGTTAGTAAATAAAGAAACTACCTCAAAGGAAACTAAGGAACTAATGGAAGAATGCCATATTCCGTTGATGATTTTTTCATACGTGACGTGTAGGTGTTTTCGTTTTCATTTCAATACATTTTTTGATAGAGCAAAATTTTATGAATGTACATGTAAGTTATCGTTAAAATTTTGCAATATTGACATACCATTTTGTGGTCAACAACAAAAAGAACTGTAAATTGTGAAGAAAAGGTGTTATGCATTGTATTTTAGAAACCTGAAGGAATCTCATTAAAAAAATAAATACACAAAACATCTTCAACTATATTACATACATGAGATCTTCCGCAGGTATAAAGCGTTAATGTAAAACTTGATTTCTTAAGATTTTTCTTTATGATACTAACGCAGAAAATTATCTTCTTACAGAAGTATATTAGCATGTAAGCGGAATACCTATAATAATGTTTTCTGCTGTAGAATCCATAAACCTACCTGCACGTACGTATAGTTTATGCAAATGGCATAACATGACCGTCTTTAAAGCTACACCGTGACACGTATGGCGCGTTATGTAGTTGCGGTGGCGTACACGTGTGCGTGTTACGCAATTTGCATACAAACCCTGTGATAAAGGCGACCGCTTGCTTCCGCAATAACGTCCGCATACACGATCACAGTTTGCATAATATAAGTGGGAAATGGACACGACGCATACTGCTACACAAGTTCTACGGAACGGCGCGGCGTTGCAATTAGAGCAATTTTCTTTGTTTGTTGATGCTATTTATACGAAATATCCGCTTATAATGATTAGTGATAGCGAAAAATATTTTCTAAATTGCTCACAACAGCTTACAACGTTGTATTGATGTTGGAATTATGGAATGTACTTAATTTGAGACTGAAGATATAAGACCTCGAAGTTAATTTTAATTAATATTTTGTATATAAGATATAATTAAAAATATTTTTAAGGGATGCTGTTATAATCTTTTTCAAGTCGACTAAGTTGTTTTAGAAAAATTTAAAAGATCTTTTTTACTTTCGGACTTATACTATTTCGAAACTTTGTAACAGGCTAGTTTTTGTAAACTTTATGATACAACGGATATAGTGCCTGAGCTTTGAAAGCTTCCCAGGCGGCTTACATCCGAAACTAATAACTAACGCTGCCCACGAGCGGTACCACGCATCGGCGTAGAATCAGTTCGGATCGAGAGGAACGGTAGTATTACTTCGTCTGCGGAGCAGTACGGACATTTTCGCTGTCGGTCATTTGCGCAATTGTTTATCTGTCCTAGAAAAATTATGATTTCGTCAGCAAAACGACCGCGGTCGGACAAACTTCGAAAATTTATTACAGAAATTCCAGACTTAATATATGAAGGTGCTAAAATTAAATGTGTAATCTGTAAAATCCCGTTAATGTGTTGGTCAAGCCAACATTGTCTACGACACGTAAATAGTGAAAAGCATGTCTCAAAAAGAATTTGCGCACAAGACAATGAAAAACTTATATTTAATTTATGCGTTACGTTTATCGCATGTAATATACCGTTTAATTTACTAGACAAGGAACCATTTATCTGCTTTTGGAATAACTATTCGGAGTGCAAATTACCAAGTCGAACATCGTTACGAAGAATTGTGCCATCTGCGCGCGAACATATTGAACAAAAAATAATTATGCTAAGCAAAAATTGTAAAATATAAACTTTTGTTTAAAAAAAATATTCAAATTAGTTAATTAAATGACCAAATTGTGCAACAGTTTGTTGAAGACAATAATATAGCCTATTTTCAAATTCTCTTCTGACCCTTTCAAATGTTTCTGGTGATATACGCCTATATTCTTCAGTAATTCTAAGTGTAAGTTCGCCAATATTCTGCGGTTGTGTTTGGTACACAACTGTTTTCAGGTGACCCACAAGAAAAAATCAAATGGGGTCAAATGTGGAGAGCGGACAGGTCATTCAATTGATCCTCGCCGCCCTATCCAATGATTTGGAAAGTTATCATCCAACCAATTCCTAACCGGCGCGACATAATGCGGGGGCGCGCCATCTTGTTGGAAGAAAAGGTAATTTTCATTAATTAATAAAGTCTCCATTTGGTCTTGCTGGTTTTCCAAACTTTGTATTACTAAGGGATTAATTGTATTTTGTAATAGTTCGAGGTATAGTTCCTCGGTAAGGTTTCGATCAATTGAAACAGGACCGATTACCTCATTTCCAAGTATACCAGCCCAAACGATAATTTTTTCAGGCTTTTGCGTGTGAACTTCTTTGAAGAAATGAGGATTTTCACTGTTCCAGCATCTACAGTTATGGCGGTTTACAGAACCACTTAGATATGTAGAATGTTGATTAATCAGTGAAACAAATATCGGATAATCTTATCTCATTGTTATTAATTTCCTCTGTCATCGTTTCACAAAACTCCACTCTTCCATGAAAATCATCCTCATTGAGATGCTTAACAATATGCATCTTATAAGGATGGAATTTGTGTAATTTCAGAATTTTGTGCACGGAACCTATGGCGTTTTGGAAGTTATTTTCCTAATGGATGCGCGAGGATTTACGTCGAAACGACCTAAAACTTCTATTTGTCTACCTTCATCGACCACTTTATTCCCGATGCGTTTCTTGTTAAGTACAGAACCAGTTTCTAGAAATTTTGTACTTACTTAATCTTAAAAGCCAAGGTCTACCCTTCCGGGTGTATGGATATGGGTTGAGGTGAGTGGCCTGCCGGGTTTCTTTTCCATATTCTCCTCCACGCTTCTCTATTTGGTGTCAATAGGAGTGCCTCTCGCTATCTCTCACCGCGCCTCCCAAGAGCCCTTCCAACCTCTTCGTTCCATGTTCTTCTGGGTTTTCCTCTGCCCCTCTTCCGATTGGGTCGTGCTTCGTATGTTGTTCTCGTGCTCCTCCCTTCGTCCATTCTTTTAGTGTGGCCGTACCATCTCAGTTGACTTTCCTCTATCTTGTCCGCTATCGGCTGTATTTTGAGCGTTTCTCTGATCGTTTATTTTCCTCAAGAACCTCATTTCAGTAGCTTCTATTTTACTCCTGTGCTTATCAGTTATTGTACAGGACTCTGAGCTGTAAGTTAATACTGGGGCGACTACCTTTTTAAATACTTCTACCTTAATTTCTTTCGGAATCTCTTTTTTTCTCAGGAAAGCGCTCTTTAGGCTGTTGAACAGAAATTTTTTAACGAGGTCTAATACGTGTGTGTTATTTGCGTTTTCAACCAGATGTTTTTGATTAAATATCGCAATGAGTGTTTTTCTGTTATTTTGTGACTGCCAACTAACTGATAATAAACATTAACATTAATGAAAATAACTGTGTGCCTGTGGAATCGCAACATTTAGATATCCCGTACATTTACAATCCACAAGCGTAAGTAAAAATTTAAAAGAAAGTGATAGCAACCATAGAAAATCTTCCGGTAAACGAATCAATTCACAAATCACCTAAAAGCATCGCTTTATTCCGTCTATTACACGCGGTCGTATACCGTATTGTTACGTTGCAACCGCGTGTAATTAACACAGACGGGTGTTTGTTGATCGCGCGCCGCGAATATAAGCTCTTAATAATTTTATAATTAGCTAACCGGGATTGTCATCGTCGTCGGCGCGGTGCCGCGCCTCGAAAGCCCGTCCGACATCAGCCACCCTTCCCCTCCGGTCGTAAGCGGCGACTTGTACGTACTAGGTTGGTACCTAAACGGAATTCAGGAAGTTGTCAACGCGCCCTCTACAAAATACGACCATTACGATTATACGGTTGTCGCGATATCATCGGATTTCGGATCGTGTTACTTAATGACTGAGGGATTTGACTTCGCGCGCGAAACTGCGTAAACAAAGAGGAATATGGTGATAGCGGTTGGTAAATGTGTTGTAAACGTTTTGAGTTTGCATGATTATTATGTTTGAATTAATATGAATGAATTTGTATGGTATTAACATCTGTTTGTCAGTTATTCAGAGTATTTTGTTCAAGTTGAAACAATTTTGTGACTTCTGTAAGGTTTCTGAATACAAAATAATGATTTTAAAGAAATCTGAACGTGGGAGCAATTTTTGCACAAATTATACAACCTTTTCAACTCTATAATTTTTAATTAAATATTGTGCTAATTACAGAAAAGCCAACAAAACTATTGAAAACGGTGAGGATGATGACAATAATCAGTAATCGGCTGGTGGTGACGCAAATGGGAGGTCAAGGACAACGCTTTTCCTCGAATATTTTTTTTTGTCAAATCGTATATCCACTTTGTAAGCTTTCATCTTATGAAATAATTTTTCAATACCAGAACCACCGATTATTTTGAGCGAGAGCGCATCTTGCGTTTTAGCGTATATGCTATGTAAATTTAATCATTATGGAATCTGTGCATCGATGAACAAAAGGCGCTACGTCACTCAAAATACAGGTATGTAAGCCATGAAAAATTTCATAGGTTTATCTTTATTGCAGCGGCTTAAGCTGGGCATAAAGAACACTCTGAACGACGCAATTGGACGTTGGCATTAAAAGCTAACCTTTGCAGAGCTGGCGGAGATTCATTCATATTCCGCAATTGAGCGGCCTTAAAGCTGACTTTTGCGAAGTTGGAAGAAAATTTGTCAATGTTCCATAATTGGGCGGCGTATAAGCTGACTCTTATAAAACATTGATGTCCGATAACGGAAAACGTTTGAGTCCAAATATTTTTTAACGATAGCCGAAAACGTTTAAGTCCGCGATACATAGCATAACGTTTCTTTAATGCCTACAAACTGAATTTAGATTAATTTTCGAAACCGAAAATGATAGTAAAGATTTGAGAGTTTATGTCAGATTTTACGCAAACACCGACATCACACTTAGCTTGTTTTTCTGATCGGAAATGATTGTAAATATTTGAGAATTTTGATAATTTTGTGCAAACACTGCAAGCTACATTATTTTATTATTTAAAGAATTTTAGTTTGGTTTAATGTTTATAAATGAAATTAGTTATAGACATATACACTTAAAGATTAAAAAAAAAATCTTAGAGAACTTCTGATTCAAGAATGTTTGTATCACCCAATTTTCTTTTGTTTTCTTTTTCTATTTGTATTTAGCTAGTACCCATTCTTTCTGTTGACATGTTTCATACTTTTTGTATACTATGAAATAAAGGTTTGTTATTATTATTATTATTATTATTATTATTATTGTTACTTACATTTTTTTGTTTCTTTTGTTGGACTTCCGGACAAAGTGTACGACGTGCTTAATTAACACCACAAGTCATTCACTTTTTCTTGGCGGTGATTATTTGTTTCACATCTCCTAAGTTTGTTCTGACAGAAAGGAAAATTCATAGTACTCGCGACGACATCCGGCGGCAGAAGGCGCAACTATATTATAAAGCCAATAATATAGAGTTCCTGTCATCGGCAAGTGCTAGAATATTTACATTTTGGTTACAAATTCAAAAATAATAAAATATCTGATAAAGTTGTTGCTTCACATTTAATGTGTTGAAGTTTTCAAGAATCGTCCAGAGAAAGCACGATGAATTGAATTTTTTGTCCGAATGTACAATTGGCACCTTCCAAAGAATGTTGGTTCTTGGTGTAGGAACCGAAATAACATCAGTCAATTTGGAAGCAGGGATGCGGAAATTGACATTTGACATTAAGTTGAGTGAGTCAGGTTTGTCAATCAATATACTGCTTAAGAGTATAGCGCTGATAGTACGCCTTCTTTTAGCGAGTGACTCAATCCCATGTCGATTCAGCAGCAGTTCGTAATCTAGGCCGTGAATAGGATATACTCCATCCATTCTGAATGAAAGAAGTTTCAGGAATTTCCGTTAATGCGCTCTAGCAGATGGCTGTATGTGCCATATATAGGAAACCAAACAACAACGCAATACTTAAGCTTGCTTCGCACCAGAACATAAAAAAGAAATTTGAGCGATTCGATGTTAATAAAATCTTCGCATATACGCATAATAAAACCCATAGTTCGAAACGCTGTAGTGGCAGTAGCTGAGATATTTTCTGCAAAGATGATTTTCTCGTCAAATATGACACTTAGATCGTTCACGTGTTTCTTGCGTACTATGTGGGCGTTGCAAATGCGGAGGAGAATGAACTCGAACCAATCTTCGGGTAAACGAAATAAAATTTGTTATTATTTAACTTTAATCTATTTTATTCTTTTTATCTTTCTCGTAAGCTTTTGACATCCTGGGCGTCAAATACCATATGGCATATACTGAAATATTTTTGTCTCAGGGGATTTTGGGAAAATTTTTAAATTTCTAATTTAAACTAAAATTTTCAATTCTTAGCGGGTTCGGGAGTATCCCTGGATACCCTTTTGGCAACTTTCTAATGAATTTCCAAATTAATAAAACGAAATTAACGAATCTTAAAATTGTAAATATAACTAACCTTGCAATTTGAACGAAGCCAATGTTATATAAACACTCTGTTTATAATAATCTCTACAGGAAACTGCCTGTTCTGGAATTTAACCCTTTTTCTCTTCGAATAAATACTTTGATTTCACAATCGAACACTTTGAATTGGGATCGGAGTTAAAATACATTTTAATTCAACGAAGGCTGAATAAAGATTGATGAAAATTATTGGCGTCGCTCATTTTTCTTTTATTTTAAATCGCGAAAGATCGGCGATTGTTTTATTCCACAGCAAATTTTAATAATTTAACCCAAATAAAAACTTTTACGATGAATTTCGATGAAATGAAATTATTTGTAAAAGAAAGTAGCATGGAAGAACGCATGCAGGAACTCTACCAGCAGACAGTAGGCAATATCTATGACCTACAGCTGGCTGACAAATATTAAACGTGAAAATTCTTCAATGATTTACTTAAACCTTTCAGATAAAGATTTAATTGATGAAACAATGTTTAACATACCTTTCAATTTACGCTGTTGCTTATTTTAGATTAATATTCCATTAATTTTGACGAATTACAAATGGAGAAATCGACCAGAAGATGAAGTATAATTTTAATTCCCCTACGATCGTCGTTATCTGGACTTATATTATAAATATAATGTCCTCGTTCCACAGCCAGTTGGCTGGGGGGAAATGGTAATTAGGAAATTTCAATTTCTTACCGCAAGAGGGATATTTAATTACCAACGAGTGGCTAACCTGACCATCTTCGTTCAGAGACAGAACCTACTCGTTCTGAGGTTGACAGCACATGTTGCAATTGTCGTAAATATTGAACATTACAATATTTATATCATCAGCATACGCAAGAACAGAGCAATTAATGGAAGCAATTAATTCATTGATAAAAATAAAAGCGGACCAAGATTGTATCCTTGGTTTATTCTAGAGAACGATAGAAGAGCTGCTGATTGGAACCCGTTATAATATACGAAGATACTTCCATTGTGTGGATAGGAATCCATAGGCGTTAGTAGCGATCTAATAAAACCAAAAGAGCTCATGTTTCCCAGCAGCGTAAAGTGATCTTTTCAAACGCTGTTGTCAAAAATGACTGGGTTGATCTGTCCAGGTTTGTTAAACTATAAATTTCTGAGTTGATCTATGCTTTTATAGCACTGAAATGCTTTTCACACTCTTCGATGTATGGAAAATGCAAATTAATACAGAGAATTTTATTTAAGACAGCAGGACAGTGATAAAATGTAAAAATGTTCAGACATCTCCGTCTCCTTCTTCGAATACAAATTGTTGTATGTTTCATCTACCGGAAAAACATATTAATCCGCAAAGAAGAATATTCTCAAAGGTTAGTAAAATTCTCACCACCATGTAATTTTTACTACTTTATATGATATAACAACAAAATTACCAGCTTCACGGGTGTGCTCTGCATTATCAGTAATTGCAGCGCTTAATTTATATACCCATTTAGAAGACAATAACAAATTCAAAACTCATTTCATATGATTAAAACTTCGCCGGACGAAAATGGCGCAGCTCCGTTTGAGCAGCTATAATTTTGTAATGGAAGAGACACCACCAGCTGACCATTACAATCTGCTTTCTCTCTCTTTTCCTATGCAGTAATCATCACATAGGAGACCAAGCAGAGTAACCGTCTCGTTTTTCGGAAAATCGCGGCGGCGGCGAATATAGGAAGTCGTATCGAACGTGGGTGAAGGTGGTTAGATGATGCAGCGTCCGCCGGTCTCTAACGGGGAAACCATTACCGTTCGATTTAAATTTAATAGATGGTCGGCGCAACCACTAATAATGTAAATACGATTGGATACGCCATTAATTATATAACTGGTCAATCGATACGGTCACGGCGCTTTATATTTTATGCGATGGTCTTCGTACAAAAAGCTATCTTAGTTGGTTCTTGCTATAATAACCATTGTACTCCTACAGTGTTTATTCGAAACAGGATGCAAAATTATAAATTAACAGGAGAGTTATAGTTTTATCAGAGATAAATTCAAAATATAATGAATGTACGAAAGATTATTAAAATTATTCATTTGTTCTTCCTTTGGACTTTACTCCAGTATGGCCATAAAGTTGTCGTTGGAATACCAAATTCTCTACACACAGCCCTTATTTTTTACCTTCTTTTAATCTGGCGATTGCTTGCTGCATAAGTTCTGAAGTTACAGTTCCCACCATTCCCTCCGGAAATTTCATTTATGTGTTACCTTTATTGCATGTAATCTACTGTTTAATTTACTAGACAAGGAAGCATATGCCTTCTTTTGGAATAAATATTCGGACTGCAAATTACCAAGTCGGGCATCGTTACAAAGAATTGTGCCATCTGCTCGTGAACATGCTGAAAAAAGAATTAAATCGGAGTTGAAAGATAAAAAACTGTGGTTATGTGTGGACGAAACAACAGATCGTAAAAAACATTCTGTGGTTAATGTAATGGTACGTACAATGGAACCACATCAATCGTCACCTTCAATTCTATTAGCTTCCAGACGAATACAACAATGTACTGCCGAATTAATTTCAAAGTTAGTGTTAAATACATTGGAAATGTTTGAACTTTCAACATATTACGTGTAAAATTCATGCTTTCAGTCATATGGCAGATAGTATTAAAAAATGTTATCCTGGGGTAGACGCTTTAATAGCGCATACAAAAGCAGTGTTTGTCAAATCTCCAAAACGTATTCGCAAATTTCACAGACTGTGCCCCCGTATGCCTGAGCCACCAGAACTTATTCTTACACGTTGCGGAACATGGTTACAGGCCGCGATTTATTATCATAAATATGTTGAGAATATTAAGAACGTGGTTTTACAATTCGATCCAAAGGAAGCTGCGGCTCTCAATGAAAGCCAGTCGAAATTTCAAGATAGTCAGGTTAAAACGGATTTGTAAACTATTCAGAACAATTACTTCGGACTAGTGAAGGCAATAGAAAAATTACAAAATCCTTCGGTGTCGTTAGTGGAATCTCTGCAAATGGTGCAACATGTTCACGCGCAGCTATGCGCGGTAGAAGACGCAAAAAATGTTTGTGTTCCAGAAAGGTTTGAAAGTATTTTAGAGAAAGATTCTGATTTTGGCACAGTAAGACAATTTTGTGAAGGTGCGTCAACAGAACCGTTAGGTTGTTTCAAAGATTATTTTAATTACGCAAATATAACGTCACTAGATGTAGGACGTTCGTTTTCTGGATATGAACACACTTTTTTCTCACGCCGCACTCGGTTTGCCGAAGCAACTGTGGAAACATATCTAATGTTGCAAATATTTAACAGACATTATTCACTTTGTGATTTCACGGAAGACTCTTAAGACGGTAGGTGTTTGAGCACGTATTATATTTTATTTCTGACCATTTATTTTGTGTAAACTTTTATGTGCCCGCTACTGGTTGTTAGCACAAATTAAGCAACTCTGCTTATATATCTTGTTTGTATAAAGTATTCATGTGTGCAAATAAAGTTTATTATTATTATTATTACTATTATTTTGTGATGACTTTGTCATGCTGCAAGTTATACAATTTGATCGTTTGAATGTGTAATGTTTGCATGACGAAATATCTAGTAGCATTGCACATTCAGAGCTATATATATATCGAAATCTATATAATATAATAAACTTCGAGTATAAAAATATCAAATTTACAACTCAAAGAGTGTTGAAAGAAGCCAATATTTCACGTACTGGATAATTTGCTAAATGTCATGAAACATTGTTATTTATTGCACAAACAAAACTTCAACTATTCCAACAGGCATGCGTGTTATGTTACGTCCAGCATCGACCAAACAGGTACCCACATACATATCTGTTCGTTTCCCAAATCATTTATCTACGTCACACGACCGAGACAGCTATATATATATATATATATATATGAAAAACGAAGCCAATAATATAATTGTCCGCCGCGTGAACAATGATCAGAGTCAACTTAAAGCTCCATTTATCAAACGCTCAGAGATTCTGACAACCTTTGCGAACTCCTCGCGCCATAATTTCACTTCTCATTCCCGCACACGAACAACAGACGACCTATACACCCCGAACCCGGCCAACTATGTTGTTATACGATATCAAATTTCTCTCTAAGATAAAGTAGGGTGGAGAGAGAAGGAGATACAGCGCTTAATGCCGATAAACCGATAGGGTGATTAATAATAAACAATTGGACTTTCGTAGGAGGAACCGCACTGCCAGCGTAGAGCTCCTAGATCTCCAGTTTTCAAGGGGTTCCGCAAGAGGAGACATTAGGATTTCGGTCCGAAAAGCCACCACTCCCATCGTAATTTATTCGCATTATAAACAATGGCGGAAACTAGAATGATAAATACGCATTGTCATTTCACCCCCCCCTCCTTTCCATCCCGGGCTAATGCAGAAATTCTTCTGAAATATGAGACCTTCATCTTCCGAGAGTTTAAGGTGATGGTCTCTGGCCGATGGAATTTTAATTAAAGTAAACAAGAAGCTGCACGTTAGGGGTGCGTGGGGGGTGAAATAGGGCTGGGACGGACGATCGAAATGCCAACGAAGAGAGAGAAGGACAGAGGATGAAGCGCTTGTTATTAATTTTGGCCATAATTAATTGGAATTGGATTGCGATAGCGTTGTTTGCCAGCGCGAAGTATGGAACCCAACAACAACGAAGGATAATAATAAGAAGAAGAACAAGAAAGAGGAGGTGGAACAAATACATTGAGCAGAAAAATTTTTTAATGGAAGGAATGAGATTCTTATCAGAGATTTTTTTCTTAGTTAATTTTAAAGGAGGAATGTAGTAATTAAGTGACGAATAACTGACGTTGGAAATATGTAAATAAGGAAACCATACTTTGTAGAATGCAATCAATTTTAGTGACATCTAACATTAGATTTGTAAAAATCATATTTTGTAGTAATTCTTTAAATTATCTTTCATTTTGGTTAAAGTTTTACTTTGTTAAATAATTTTCGAAAATATTGTATATCATTTTTGAGCAATAGTGTCTAATTAATCAATCAAGCTAGAACTTGTGTAACGATATGTTTTAAGACTGTTTTGCTTGTACGCGTTACGTACAAGGTCGTGATACGTCATGCAACGTCAAGCAAATTGTTGGTATATTAACCCCTCAGATTTCCATTTCGGAGAACTTCTGCGTAGCAAGTCGGCGGTTTAAAGCTGACTAGAAGCTGGGTAGAGCCCGAGAAATATTTCGCGGGTAGTCGGGGTATAAACAGGCAACTGTTGAATATTTTTCGAAGTCCGCGAAGTAATTTTTATTCGTTAATTGTAAAAATGACTTTTGTTTTAAAATTTCTAAATAAAATTGTTTACGTTTATTTACTCTTTTTTTTTCCGTCGCTGGACTTTGGACAGAATAGCTATCCCCAGTAGATTGTTGATGGACGCCATGCTCGACAGCGTCCGCAATCAACATACATAGTTAATTAACACCCACGTAGTAATTGGTTGTTCAGATAAGTTAGATAATTTGATAGTTCTCAAAATTGTTTCCTCTTGGCGACATCTATGAGCAGGATGCGTAACTACCTTCATCTACATATATTGCTAAGGTCGCTAATAGAGATTCCTATTAGCATTTGGCAAAAGAAGGATATTTTATTGAAAGAAAATACAAAGCAAGATTCATTAAGAGAATAGTAAGGAGAACTGTTTCTTCGCATTTCCCGGACGTTAGTTTTCAAAAAAGTTTTGAGAGAGGGAGCACGCGTCACAAAATAATTTTATCTTCTTCTTCCCTGTATTCCTTATGCCATCGGATCCAATCGCATATTACTCGTCTTCCTTATCCATGCTTTCCATCCCTTTCGGTCCCTTGCACATAATTTTATCACACCCAGGGCTTTTCCACGTCCTGCACCTATTTCTTTTATTCCTTCAACCTATGTCTTTCTTGGCCTGCCCAGCTTTCTCCTCTCCATCCCTCCTGCCTTAATCACCCTTCGCACCAGTCTATCTTGATTCATTCTCGTTATGTGGCCAAACCAATTTAATTGTCTATTTCCTAGTTTGATTCTAATTGGTTCTTGGTTTGTCATCCGTCTTATGTATTTGTGTTTCTTAATCTGTCATATTTTGTTTTCCCGGCTATACTTCAGAGGTATTTCATTTCCATAGTATTTATTTGTTGGTGGTGACTTTCCAAGGGTGCCCAAGTCTCATTTACATATAATATTGATTGCAGAGTGATGGTATTGTATACCTTGTTTTTATATTTATGTCAATTTTTTTACTGAGTATTATTTTATTCAATGCATGGTATATATTTGTAGTCTTCTGTTTTCTTGTTGTTATTTCCAGATCAAGTTCTCCACCATTCGAGATAACGCTGCCGAAGTATTCGTAGACCATTACTACCTCTAGTTTTTGTTGATTACATGTTATTGTTCTCTCTTCTTCTGTTCTTTCTTCTTCTGTTAATGTTACATCATTCTATATTTACTTCCATATTTAGTTGTTCTAATTTAATTGTCCAAAATAATTTTATATTTTAACTATTATATTTGACATTTATAAAAATTGTTGTTTAATTAGACTGAATGATTTAAATTTCACGAAACAGAACGGTTTTAAACATTTCAAAATACTTTTTGAACACTTGCTTAAAATAATAAAAAATTACCAGCAATTTTTTTTTAATTTATGTCTTTATCAAAAATTTTTAGTAAGACGATTTGTATTTAGGAAATAAATCACATTCTAAACAACCTTTTTTGGTAAAATTGTTCTATATTTTAGGTAGTAGATACAGTTTTTGCAATTATTTAAAAAGAATGTAAAATTTTATAGGTTACATTCATGTGACAATTTGACGTGGCGATAAGCACCTCTTATGGTCAAGACTTGATTTTCCAAAAAATTGTTTTTTTTTTCAATTGATGTCGACTCTTTTGGCAGTAATAAGAAATGTGAAAAAGTGTGAAAAAAAATCATCACATTTTTATATTTCAATAAAGTTGTTTTTGCTTTTACCTAGTTCAAGATAAACTAATATACTGTCCTTTTCTCACATTTTTATAAATAACACAACTGGAATTTGCAACTTTAAATGTAATTATAAAAAAAAAATAACTTAAACCCAACACGTACTCGCCAGAGTTAAAAAAAGAAAATAGCGTAATGAAAAACGATAAAACTAGTCCACCATACTACACAATACAATAAATTGATTTCCGGCGGTCAGCAGCGACCAAAAAAAACTAACTAATGGAACAGAAAAAGTCTGGAAAGCGCTAGTTTGGAAACGATTGCAATTTCAGCGGTTGGTCGTAGATTTACTCCATTTTATTTTCTGCGCTGGCATTTCAACGCATGGTATGTGCACCGTTTCGTCGTATGTTAATCCGCCATTAAATGCAATACAGCGTGTTAAATTTTATCTCTTAGCCAACATTTGAATTTTCCGCGGAAGGTTGTAAGTGAATGTTTAAACATGGTTTAGAGTTATTGGATGATGATTTGTGTCTAGGTTGTAGGTGTGGCCGATTAATTAATTGAATGATTTCTAACCATAGCCAGGGTTATAATCTTTTAGGTCCTTAGCATTAGCCTTGTATTCTGCTTCAATTTTACTAGTTGTGCAGTAAATCGTTCTGCTGTAACATCGACATATTTGAAAATAATATGTCAGACTGCTTCTTCATCTTCATTACAAACTTTGCATACGAACTTGTCATTGTAGACCATGTTTTCTCAATAGACCCAACGTTGCGTTTTGTTTAATGCAAGTAAGTTAATGTTGAGAAGGTCTTCTTATCACTTGTTTGGTGTGTCTCTGTCCGGCTTCATGGGTCCTACGATCCACTCGTGTCCAATTGTGCCACGCACTTCAATCTCAGCTGTACCTAGACCTGATTCTGGTCATATAAAGATTATTTCAGTACATTTCCCGCTAGATGGTCTGAAATTTCATTGCCCGCTATGCTCTTATGCTCCGTTACAATACCAACGTAACTTTGTCATGTCAGATTTTTCTACACATAGATCTTCTGATTCTTCTCTTTCCGAAGCTCTCTTTATTTCAATGACTATTGTGAGTTTCACCATTAGAAACATCTCATTTTCTGCTTCTAACACGAGATCTTTGATATCTTGGTTAGTCAAAACTCTTGACCTGTTAGGAACGTAACTGTCGGACTTTAGTTTCAAAACAGCAAATAAATGTATACACTTGCTATTATCTACTTTAATATATTAAACGGAACACTCTGTATTTATTATCGTATTTAGATTCTAATTTTAACCATTTATAAAACTGTATTAAGGTTTCCTATACTTACATCTTATACTTTCTTAGTAATTTAGCAATTTCAAATATTCATTTCTTGCCAGTTATTTTAGGAATGTAGGCTTTGACGGAACCGACGTTATTATTACTCATAAACGAACATTATTTGATACTAGTCGTTAGCTAAACCATCATCATTCTTTGAGATTGTTTAAAAGACATTTTAAAATGAGTACTTACTCTCAAGAAGAAAGGATTGATACGTTTTTTGTAATTGGGGAGTATTTAGAAAATTGCTTCTTAGCATCAAGGGTTTATGTTCAAAAATATCCTAACAGACGTCATCCTGACAAGCTTTCGTTAGACTTGCTCCCAATAAACTTACATAGCTCTTAAGAAAAATATTTTGCAGTTTTTCGTATATAAACCGACGAAAATATGGTGCACCATCCTGTATAGAGGTTGTCTGATTTTGTATTTGTTCTGAATAGACTAGTATCTTTCTTTTTAAAGAAAGTCTTGATAAAATATTCAACATGGTGACAACGATTGCAGAGGTTTCGTATACGACTCATGCGATATGACTAGAGTGCATATTGTACGTTAGGTAAAGATCTGGTTGTAGCTGATGCATTATCTAGAAACTTTGCAGCAAATTATGAAGTACATCTACTGAAGATGATGAGTTAGCAGAGAATACTGAAGCTCATGTTAATTTGATAGTTAGATCCTTAGCTGTCAAACCATATTTGTTAGAAGAAATTGCCATTGAACAACCTGAAGAACCTATTTGTAACAAATTGAAGAAGTATTCATTAAGCAATTGGCCCGTCAAATGTTTCCTAGTTGAATTATTGCAGTATTATCAGTTATAAAGTGACAGACGTTGCGTTGTCTTGGTGGGACAAAATTATCTTCTTCAAATACGGCAGTTCTTCCGCAATTTTTGCCTTCAGCTTGTCAAGTAATAATGCGTGGTATGTCCCTGTTTTGGTTTTTCCTTTTTCGAGATGGTCAGTTAACACTACCACATGACTATACCAAAAAATAGTTGCTATCACTTTCCCGGCCGATGGAACAGCTTTGGCCTTTTTGGAACCGATTCACCCTTCGCAATCTATCGTTTCGACTGCGCCTTGACCTCAGAAGTATACTGGTGTATTCAAGCTTCATCTACAGTTATTAATCGACGCCAAAATTCTAACCTATTTTACTTAAACTGCTTCAACAGAGTTTTGGAAAGCTTCATTTGAATACGTTTTTGTCCCCAGTGAGCAAGCGCTGTACCCAACGGGCGGTTAGCTTTCCCCTGTCCAAATCTTTATTCAATATATGACAAAGATATTCTTTCAAGATCCCCACAGCATCTGCTATCTTTCTGGCCTTAATTGGATGGTCGTCCAACACCATTTGGTGGACTTTGCAGATGTTATCGGTAGTAGTTGCAAGTTTTTGGCCGTCCGAAAGTACATTGTCAGCCAAGCTGTTACGACCACGTTTAAATTCAGCTGCTCAAAATTTTACTGTGGCAAATTATGGTGCAAATTCCCCGTAAACAGCGTTCTTTAATTTGTGCAGGCGTATTGCCTTTCAGGTGAAGGAACTTTGTAATTTAATAACGGCTCGATATTCGATTTTTTCCATGCCTAGTCAAGGAATTTACCATAAATAACGGCGTATTTTTTCTGAAAACTTCATTATTCATTGGATTTATGAAATTTACCTAGCACCGCTTGACGTTATGCTACATCTACCAGGATTTATTGGTACGGCAATCTAAACGTAAAACGTTTTTTTTTTAATGTTTTGGTTATATATATATATATTTTTTTTGATCTAGAAAAACAACATAACGACTTTTCACTTAAATTTGCACTACAATAACCCTATAATTAAAAGAAATCATTCTTTTTCAACTACTCAAGGCAACCAACCGGTTCTAAATAATAATGTGAGAAAATCACGAAATCTAAAGCCCACATTTCGGTAGCAAAGAAACATGTCCTTGCCAGGTAGAAAAAAAATGATGAAGAACAGAGGGCGCTGTAGTGGCCTCGGCCGTTAATCGACGACGTACTAAAACATATCCCCCCTTTTAATTACTACCTTTCGCCCAGCTATACCGAAAAATTATATTTTCCATCGCGGCATCGTCAAGCCGTAAAAGTTAATCGAATGCCAAAGTAAATAAACCGCGGTGTAGGGGAGGGGGAAGACCGCAAAACTTCCAACGGCCGGAGGACTTCCACCACCGGCAATGGAAAAAAATCTACTCTGTGTTTACGTGGTTTAACGACTTACTTCATAAACATTTTTTACTACCGTTTTTTAAATAAAATCTCTCGCATTCAAATAAAACTCCATCTTGAGATTTTGGAGGTTATATTTCACCTTTCGCCCGGCGGACATAAAAAATATTAAACGTAGTAGGTACTACAACGAAAAGCTTTAATTTTTATCTGTTCGCATCGTTTTAATGGAATTAGATGAGGTTTCAAGAAAAGTTATATTCGAAAGGAAGAGTTTGCATTATTCATGATTGCTTTAAAACGTATAAATAAATGGAATGAAAAGAAAGACGATTATTTCAATTTAATTAAACGTAAATGATTTGCTGGAAGAATACAATGTGGTTATTTTGGTTATGTGAATTAATAAATTCTAAAGCTTTTCAGCTTGATATTAAAATAACTGTGGAAGCATAGAAGCTACGCCCAAAGTTTTTGGTTGTTATGTGGCTCATAATTCAACCGCCAGAAGGAGCAGCAACGCGCGCACCTAATAACGCATGCGCTTTGTATTGAGTGTTTACGGGGGGGTACCCAAAAGAAAAATATTTATTTAATTTTTAATAAAAATCTTTCAATCCTCTTCAAAGTCTTCTCTACTGGAGCTAATACACTTGTCCAATCTTTTATTTCATCGTTCAGAACACTTTTTAAATTCTTCTGTGATGCCCGACAGCGCCTCCGTTATTTTTTTCTTTATCTCAACGACGTCGGCAAAACGATTTCCTTTCATGTCTCTCTTCATTTGGGGAAATAAAAAAAAATCGTAGGAGGCAAGGTCGGGCGAAGAGGGGGGATGAGGCACAGGGGTCATGGCATTTTTGGCCCGACTGCCACAAATCAGGCCTCTTCGGCCACAAACTGTTGCGTAATCTTTTCAAAACTTCTAGGTAGAAAGCCTGGTTAACTGCCTGACCCTGTAGAACAAACTCTGAACGGACGACTCCTTTCACATCGAAAAGACAAATCAGCATTGTTTTGACGTTTGATTTTACTTGATAAGCTTTTTTGGGGCGAGGCGAACTTGAAGTCTTCCACTGGCTTGATTCTTGCTTCGTTTCGGGATCGTAACCGTTGCACCATGATTCGTCACCTGTGATCACCTTGCAAAAAAAAAGAGTTTGGATAATTTCGGAACTCTTCTTTCAAAGCACAGCATGCTTCCACTCGACCTTGTATTTGTTCAGCAGTTAGCAGTCGAGGCGCGAATTTGGCAGCCACCCTTTTCATCCCCAAATCTTTCGTTAAAATTCGCTGAACTGAACTCCAAGTCACTCCAGACAGCTCCACAACTTCTTCAATAGTCCGTCGTCGATCTTCCAGGATGATTTCGCGAATTTTTTCAACATTTTCATCGGTTCGGGCTTTGGAGGATGTCGAGGATTGTCATCAATTGACATTTCACCTCTTTTGAAACGAGAAAAACACTCAAACACTTAAGTTTTCCTAATAGCATCAACCTTGTAGGCCGTTCTTAACGTTTCAAGAGTTTCTGCGCCAGTTTTTCAGAGCAAGAACCAAAACTTTACGGCCTCACGCTGTTCACGAGAATCAGACATTGCATTGGATTTTTCCGATTGTTTCGCGTGTAGTAACCTCAATTGAGCGTCTAGAACGTTCGGCATCATTAGTGCTTCTACGACCATAATGAAATTCAGTAAACCACTTTTTTACTATTGATTTTGATGGTGCAGAGTCCCCATAGGATTTATCAAGCTTATCCACGGTTTGAATGCTTTATGAGCGCACGAAATTTACTTTTTTCCATTTCCGCTAAAATGCACGACGTTGTCTGCTTTCAATCGCTGTCAAACTTTAAATAAATGACGCAGCTTTCTTAAACTTTGACAGTAATGTTTTGATAGGTGGTGGTTGACGGGAGCAGTGTTGTTTTCAATTTGCAACGCGGGAAATACAAAAAGCCACTGATATATTGACCAAGCCTCATATATTAAAAATTTACGTGTTTAATGACACTCAAGAAAATGAATTACTTCAGTATATTTTATAAGCTCGTGATATTTATTTTGGACTGACTCTTAAGGAAATTAGGAAATTGGCTTATGAAGTCGGTCATGCAAATTCAAATGAAATTTTAGTCATGGGAAAACAAAGCAGTCGCTGGTGCAGATTGGTTTTCTTCCTTTATTAAGAAACGTCCTGTTTTATCTATCGAAAGCGCAGAAGCAACTAGTTTAGCACGTGCCACTAGTTTCAATCGTACAAATGTGATATTTTTTTCCACAAATTTGGAGAACGTTAGAAACGTTATAATCTGGAACACGGGTGAAACGGTGTTGTAGAAGCCCGATAGAGTTGTTGCCAGAAAAAGGATTAAGCAAGTTGGTGCCATTGTTTCCAGTGAACGTGGAACACCCATAACCTTAGCTACCGCTGTTTCTGCGGTGGGAAATCATATTCCACCGTTCTTTGTATTCCCAAGGGTGAATTACAGACAATATTTTGTATCAAATAATTCCCTAAGGTAGTTGGATGCAAGAAACACATTTTGTGCAATTTTTAGAATATTTCCATTCTGTTGCAAAAAGCTCCAAAGATAAACTCATCCTATTACTGCTTGAAAATCACGACTCCCATCTAAGCATTGCTTGTTTAAATTTTGCAAAATAACATGGAATTGCTACGCTATCATTCCCGCCCCACTGTTCATATCGTCTCCAGCCGCTAGATCGGAGAGTATTTGGTCCATTAAAAAAAACATAAGCTCAGCCTGTGATGCTTGAATGCTTAATCATCCAGACAGAACGATATCCATTTACGACAGCCCAACCGCGGTTAAAGAAGCCTACCCTACAGCGATCACTCCGCCAAATATAGAAGCTAGTTTTCGAAGCACTAGAATATTTTCATTTAACAAGTCAATTAAATTCTCGAATCTCCACGGCGTAACGACAAATAAATCACAGTTTGGGTAGGTTCATGAATATACAAATAATAATAGAATAAAATGAAGACTTACCCTTAAACTGGACTTTATTGAAGGTGCTCGTGATGATCCTCAATTCAGGATTGGGCGTATCTCCGATCTAGAAGCAAAAACACAACGAGACGACATTAGATAAACAGTACATTATCCCACTAATTAATCTAATCTTCTAAATCTAGTATGCGAGTAAAAAGGCGAAAAAGGACGCTCGACGTGACCAATCCCTTTGTAGAATGACATAGCGTAACAGTGCGGTATTTATACCAGTAGCTGTCAAACTTTTGGATTTTGATCATCTTGATTGGTGCGATATTCAATGTATACTTCTATTTTTTTCTTGCATTAAATATTGTAAATAGGAGATATCTACCAAAATAGATTTTCTCACATTAATAACGATAATATAGTGCATATTTGGTGACCTCTGGTGTATATATGATAGAGAGGTTGATGAATATTTCTCTTACCGCGATGTAGCGTGACTAAAATCACTTCAGGTCGGGTTTCACGTGCCATTATGCTCCCTCCCGTGATATTTTAAAGTGGGCGACTGAAATTACGGCTATTTATTACTATTTTCATTAAAAAGGAACGCCTTTTGTGGATGAACTGTTCCGCTACGTGAAAGATATAGGGGATATAAATACTGCGTTGTAACAGGAGTCTTTTTACGTAACAGGGATAACCTTACATGTTTCAAGGAAGTATGGCAAGTAGGTGCGATTACATACAGTAGCAAGGGCAATAATGAGATGAGCTTTCATATAAACTACTCTGAGTATCAAATTTGTAATTTGAAAATAAATTTCTTCGCTGGAGTTACGAGGTGGGCGCAAAAATTTCTCGGTCTGACAGGCTTATACAGGTTCTAGCGTGTTCAAACTCCCTTGCGTCATAGTTCCATATGTGTGAGGCCTCTTTTGTACCCTTGTAAAAATAAAGTTTTTCCCTCAAAATGTTTCTTTCGCTTTTCTGGGACGAGGTTCATCGGGTCGCCGCCATTCCATCTATTCATTTTTGGTTAGAGGATCATAATACAGAACCATTGTCTCAACTCATGTGACAATTGACTCCAAAATCGGTTTCGGATCGTCCCCATACATGTTTAAGAACGAGGGCGCTCATTCGAGACTACGTTCACGTTAGAGAGCAGAAATAAGATGCGATACTCATTTTGCACTAATTTTATTCATACTCAAATGGTTATGGGGAATTGGGCGACTGCTTATTTCAGAAATGTTAGACATCACTGCTAATTTCGTCGCTTTCAAACGGCGATCTGCTAATACCATTTCTTCAATAATTGAAATGTTTGCTCGATTTTCTCTCTGAATTTATTCCTAACACAGAAATTCAAATAACTCATAAACTATTAGAAAGTTAAGTAACCCTTACAGGGAATAATTACACAAATCGCATGCGGTGGTAATATACATAGTGTTCCATTTAAAATAACTGAGTTATTGCGTCTTATTTGTTAATGTAAGTCAATAACCATTTGTATCGCCCTGTATCATTCATTTTACAACTTTTTAACTTTGTACAGTAGTACAACATACTGATTACAAAACCAGAACATTTCAATCTCGTAGCTTAAACGGTTTCTCAGTGATTGACTTTTTATTTCGCTGTCAATAAATCGTCTAAATTCATTAAAATCCGTTTCTCTCAAAAACGGTCAAAGATAGGTATAGGGAAATCTTAGCAGAACTTATGTAGAATAATGTATGGTATCAAAATATGAAAAAATATACAGTATGTTCTATTTAAAATAAGCAAGTTGGCATTTGTTTCCGGCATAACCGGAAATAATTCAGTATTGCCAATATTTTTATTTGAAAGACCAGTATAAAAAATTCCCGAATATAATTTGTTAGCGTTCAGCTAGCAATAATTCCCAGTATTCGGCCGACCGACGGATTAAACGCCACAGCCTGTATATATAGTGTAGGCTACGCACATGTGCAACTATGATGCAATAGAGTTTGAACATGTTCGAATCTGTGCAAGCCTGTCAAGCTGAGAATTTATTGCGACTATCTCGTAAGAGTAAAGTAGGACGGCCATTGTCCAAATTACAATTCTTTCTTAGCTGCTGTGTTTGGTTTTTGTTTAGTTTTCGATTTATTAGAAACGAAATGTAAGGTTGCAACCAAAATAAATTGGAATTATTGTGTCCCAGAATTTGGTACAAATTCTGCTCAAAAGCCACAATATTATCCATTCTTGTCATCGTTTACTTTATAGTTGATTTTCACGAATAACTGACTATATCCGAACTACCTTCAAGCATGGTATTTTCCGAGTAATTTTTGTTACGAGCAAGGACATAAATTAAATTCATTAAAAGATTGTAGTCGCCTGAATAACATTCCCCGACTAGACAAATTAAGCTCGCAATTCTGGATAGAAACGAGCCGAAAACGACGCGAGGAAATAAAGGAAAATACCGGAAAATCTTCGTCTAGTTCTATCTTTCTTTTTCCCTCCCCATCTTCCTCTCCTTTTCCGACACACAAGTTGAAGTTAGCGGATGCAGGCTCACATGCAATCCGCTACACACTCGGTTGCCTCACAATATGCTAATCTTCTGTGACATTTACCACTGGCGCCCTCTCCAAAACGTATCCCGTCCGTTTTAGAACGGTTAACACAGGGTTTTAAACTCGGACGCCGCAAAAGGACGATTGTAAGAGCGTGTGGCCTTTACGGCGTCGGTGGTGTTCGGTGGATGCTATTTGGAAATTTTTAAGATTAATAAAGCCAAAACTAGGGTATGGACGGTGGTCAAGCGGTTTGGAGACATGGACGATCCGGTCCCCAATTATCATATCGTGTGGTATTAATTACTAATCCTCGACTGGGAAGACCGAAAGCCGATAGTATTGCTTCTGGGGTTAGCATCGGTTAAGCAATACCCTTGAGCTAACTTGTTAAATAAACTTGATCGAATTTCGCGAGAGAAATGCTTTTTAGAACACATGAAGTTATGAAGGATTTGAATCTAACTAAAGCCTCTGACGATTTTTACCACTTTCTTCTTATTTGATAAATGAAAAATGCATATTTTTAAAAGTCTGATGTAGAGATGATATTCATGAAGTGTTTCCTTATTGCCTCTAGTTATAAATTTCAAAATGAAAGGTGTAATGCAATATTGTATAGGTATTGTAGCAAGACTGAACAGTTCAGTCTTGCTGCTGATGATAGCTTGGCTATCGAAACGTGCGTCCAGTACGAATTAAGTGTTGTGGTAAGGGTTTTAGTGAACTGTTTCAGTGTTCCAGTGCCACAGTTTTAGAGTATCCGTTTAGAAAAGACATAAAAATTATACTTTATTTTCACTTTTATAACCAGTCTGTAAATCTGTTATTTCTCAAAGAACCTGACCGAATATTTTGAGTGTAAGTATACCTCATTTATGTTACCGTTTATGTTGAGTGTTATTACTTGCCATGAACTTGTGCAACAGCGTTCGTAATCCACTTCATGTGCAAGGCCGAAATACGTCAACGACAAAAAGCAGCGCGTCATACCCGAAATCTGCTATATAAGATTGCATTCAGATGTCTTGCGCCCGGCTTACGCTGAGCAGAAAAACCAGTCTTACACCCGGCCTTTAAGTTGAGTGGAAGACCTCTCGGAAGTCTTTCACCCGGCCTAAGCTGAGTGGATAGACTTCCTTGATTGTGCTACGCACTCTTCGGTTTAATCTGGGTTTTGCGAAGTACAGACGAAAACATCGATGTCTCGTAATCGTACGGTTTTCTGGGCTTTGCGAGATAAGCGATATATACCCGGGTATAATTTCCGTATATCCGTTTTGCCGAGATTGTAAAAATCACAAAATCCGTAAAGAACGTAGCGTTTTCATTCATTCCCATATTTTAGCGAAGTTATAAAGTTACTCAGATCGTTGCACAAATTCCGTAAACCAATGTTAAATGTTTCCTTATTTTGAAACTAACGTGTAAATATTCAAATTCATGTCTATTTTGCAATGCTTTCCGTATAAACACCCGAAGTTACACCACATGTTACACCATCGTGACAGCTGCTTTTTTAAGGAATTGTCATTTGGTAACAGGATGGAGCTTCACAATGTTCCATACAAGTATTTAATTTCAATCTGTCTCCGAAACCGAGAATCGATTAAGAAAATGTACGTGGTGTTGTCATTTCAATTACGAGATGCTGGTACACCGTTTACATGTTGGCAAACCTGTTTTTCCGTTAATTACACTACGAAATGGTCTGAAAAATATAACGTCGGAATTACGTCGACGAAATAAAGCAAAATCGGACTTATTTTAAGCTCACCGCCGGCGACAATTAAATTAAATCGCAAGCAATCCGTCTTCGGGCGCAAGGAGACCCGCCTGTCGTTAGACAAAATTATCACCCTAAAATATTTATTCGCAATAATTAATTTGGACGCCGCCGAATTAATTCTACACCCTCTCCTACGCCCCCTGCTCCCCGGTCCATCAACGCCGAAAGGGACATAAATCGTTTTGATTGAGAGTTTAATTTTGTTCTCCGCATTCCTTCTCCTTCTCACCGCCTCGGCTTTCTTTCTTCTATTACATCTTCTCACCAGTCGTCCTTTTTCGTCGCTATTTTACGTCCGATACAACAATAATAGCCCTCTCTGGCTTGTGCGACAAGACAAAATAAATAAATTGAATTAATTAGAATTCTTTCTTGTTGAGCGTCGTCTTGGTTATTTCTCGGTGTTTCGGGCAGAGGGCGCTCTGCCTCGTTAAACAAGGATAATTAAAATCCGTGTTTTGGAAACCAATACCGTTAATTATTTGCTTTTTTTCTTTTTTTGTTTGTTTGTATTTTACGATAGTCGGGCACTTAAATTCGAATCGACTGTTCGTAAATTAATTGATGTTTGGAGTAAAAAAAGGAAAAACAATTGACGTGATGGGTATTTTGATTCTTCTTCGTGAGGCGAGCGAGTAAACAATTCTTCTATTAGAAAACAATCAAGGAAAGGGTATTTCTAGAGAATAACGTTGCCCTGTCAAAGTTCCTCCAAAGATGTATGGACTAATAATACGTCCATTAAATAATTCGCACCAAACGTTGGAATCCCATATTACCTGAAAATGAGTCTCACGCATCCAATGAGGATTTTCTGGAGCCCAGTAATGACAGTCACGGCGATGTACCACCCCATTGTTATGAAATCGTGCCTCATCAGTCCTAAAAATGTTATTGGTAATCGTGAGATCATCGTTTAACATTATTTGCATTACAGCAATGAATCCTAGCCTGCTGACCAAAATCTGTAGGCCTTAATGCTTACATCAACTGAATTTTAAAAGTTTGTCGCTAAACTTTAGCATCTTGTATGCTGTTGATTTACTTATTCTTATATCTTCTGCCACAATTCTGACTTAAATATATGGATTCAATCCAACAGAAGCCAGTACATTTTACAATTACAAAATAGAGCGTTGTCGTTAGTGAAGTCACTGCAAATAGTGGACGAAGTACATACTCAACAGAATATATTCGCGTTTTAGTAACGTTGGGGGTGTGTTAGAGAAAGATTCAAATTTTATCACATTACAACAAATTTGTAAGGGTACTTCGACTAATCCATTAATTGAGTTCAAAGATTATTTTAATCATACACGTATTACATCGGTGGATGTCGAACGATCTTTCTTCAAATATAAACACATTTTTTCACCACTGCGTACACGGTTCCACGAGACAACTATTGAAACATATCTAATACTATCAATTTTTTACGATTCTTATCCACTGGGTTATAATACTGATGATGGTGCTTCTACTTCTCATGTTCTCATGTTCAGTAATTCCAATGCAATCTGCCAGTCTACTTGATTACGCTGCTTAAGAGGGTGGGTGTTTCACAGCCTTACAGATGCTATAATTCTTGATTAGTTTTTTTATTATTATTCGCTTTATTACTTGTTTTTCGGTATTATAAATATTGAAGAAACCGCACGCCTTTGGCGCGACCAACGATTATCTTACTCTAACCATTTGTCTATTGATATTAATCATTATATGTATCTTCATCGAAAAAGGATAAGGCTATATTTTCAGGATTTAAACACCACAAATGATTTTTCATGTTATACCTCAAATATCTGAGACGGTTCGAAATCCTTAATGACTAATAGAACAAGGGGTATTTAAATAATATTGTAGGAATAATATTTTGGGCTGCGGGCGGCATTTGTTCCTATTTTTAAAGATAAAGATTAAAAAAAAAAATTACCTCCTGTAGAGACGGACCATCCTACTGTATACATAAGCATGCAATTAGACTATTTTTATCCTACAACTCCAAACGCGTAGCGAAGCCCGGGCAATACCGCACACCAGCATCATCCACTATTCGCATCCCCAACAGCGGCAGTAATTAAATATCTAACGCTGCATAATAAATTATCGTAGACAAATGTTTATTTGGGACATTTGGTTTTTATGGTTTCGCATTTGCGACATTTAAACACCATTCGGACGGCCCTTTATTCGACTTTGTGCGATGGCCACCGGGGTTGTTCGGTATATTACAACGCCAACCCGGATGCTTCGACTCCGAACAATACCCCCACTTCCCGTGCCTAAAATTCCTTTCCTTTAATAACTTTCCGTTGTTGCCGTACTTGTTGTTCTTTCCCCTCAACTTTCCGTTCCTGCTCTTGTCGTTACCGTCGACAACGACGGGTGAAATGCGCGATGAAAGACGGAAAAACGAGGAGAAAAAGAGAAGGAATCCAAGCAGACAATGACACACGTAAACCATGAAGGACAGAAAAGAAAAAAAGGAAAAAAGGAGAAAACAATTTTATTGTGTTCGTATTTTTTCTTCGTTGTTTGTATTGTGTGTGTGTGTGTGTGTGTATTCTAGCGTCGTTATTGTGACTTTTCTCCTTTAGTTTAGCTTAGGTAGCGGCTAAATGGCGAGCCTTTTATTGCGAAAACTGCAAGTCATCGTGTTAACTCGGCAGGGTTCATTTCAGGATCGTTTGGGGCTCCATTATTGCATCGTTCGTGTTAATTTTGCTCGACATATTAGCTTCGTTAAGGATGTGACAGATTAAAGGAAGTTGACAGGTTGCCTATTCGCAAAATAACCTTTACCACGATTAGATAGGAAGTTACAAATCTTAAATTGTTATTTTTACATAATAAACAAAATTTAACATTACTCAATACTATTTGAAATAAATCAAAAATTACAAATGTCTTGAAGTAGCAATCTTCCCATCCTTTTCTTTTGGAATGTTAACACTCTCTTAGTAAATTTTCATCGATAGAAAAATATCGTATAAAGAATTTTAACAAGTATATGGTAAACTAGAAAGTCAAAGCACGAACGTATAGATTAATACTATACAAGGCATTAACTGTGTTGTCTGACACCTCTAAATCTTTTTCCAGAGCAAGCGTTATGTTTCAAAAACTTATCACATTCCTACCTTACCCCCACGATGCCCTATGTGAACGCTACTTTAAGGTAATTGACTTGATATTCCCACTTTAAGATTTTTGTGTTTTGAAAAATTAAATGATTTATTATACCCAACTATTCGATTGAATGTTGTGGTCGAAATATGAACCACATATTTATTAGCATAAACTAGGGTACACTATGTGGCCACAGTGGGTTCAGTACACACATAATTGGTGTAATGCTCAATTTCACACATAAAATCTCAGTTTAAACCTCTTTAATGCCCATGGCGTAACCGCGTGTCCCCGGATTACCTCTCTGGACTGTTATATATATATAGAATCAGCGTTACAGGCCAAGTAGGCTCATAGCTTTGTTGCATAAATTTCTCCATCTCTTCTTATCCCTCGCCATCTGTCTCCAGTCTTTTTCCACAGCTTCTAACCATCCTGTGCGTGATCGTCCTCTCCGTCTCCATCCAGTGACTCCTCCCATCAGCACTTGCTCTTCAGAATTGAGAAAAATGAAGCAATAAATTCTACTAAATATTACTAATTTACTTTGTAATTGTAAATTGTGTGTTAATAAATTGCTCAAGAATTATTTCCTTTTCCTTTTATAACTTAATTTAATCTTCGATGTTAATAGGTTCCTGTACTAGCGTACTACACTTCTCGCTAACAGGTGTTTATTTATTTTTATGAGATTAAAATTCGGAAAAATATCCTGAAGCTTAATCACTTTAATTTTGCGATTTCCTCGTAAGTTTAATTCCCTAAATTTGTGTATTCGGAGAAGATTGAGTTCTGTGGTGTCCTGGAACACGGAGTTCACTAACAAAATCCTACCTGAGGTAGCTCGAATTTGTCCAGAATCTTCGGGTAAGAAAACAAGTAAGGTTTTAACACTTCGATTCATTTACATATTTACAAAACGGTTTTAAAACAAAATAAACGGCATTCCGATCAAAGAAAGAAAGAAAAGATGAAACGGAATAACCCTCTTTTCTTAAAATATAGTTTAAGAATTAAAATTTCGTTTGAGACCATGTGCAAGGTACTTTTCGGTAAAATGGAACGTATTCATCGTGAAAGATAGATCTTATGTTACGGTGATTAACAGGCGGTGACACGGGAATAAAATTATAGAGTCCGTAGAAAGAGTAAACAAAAAAATTCGACAGAAACGTACGTCAAACTCAATCGAAAGTAACTTTATGCGGTAAAGTAATTAAATTCGGAAAGCTATACGGTTTTTGGTAATGAGTTTATAATTCAGCAATTTCAACCGATAAATTTGTCACCAGTGAATTATGAAAACGTCGTCAGAACAAGCCCAACCTCCGGTTGTCAAAATTCAACTGATTACAGCCTTATCTGGTATTATACGGGTATGAACTCTTAAATCGGGAGCATCAGCTAATGAAACTACCACCTAATGACTCAGGATAACAATGACAGAATGAGCCCGTTCTTTTGCTATCAAGACTCAGTCAGCAATAATTCCATACGGTGAGCTTAGTCCCTCCAGACAGCGAGTTGTTCCGCCATTGAAAGAGCGGTTAAGAAAAATCTCTCTATGTTCCTGAATGTAATTCTGGCCGGCTTTATATACAAAATATCGGGATGACGTATGAGGTTCTTGTACATGACGTAGACGGATAAGAACAATCTAAACATAAAATGTTACACAAGATTATAGTTATTGATCGGCGGGTTATACACTGATAGTTCAAATGTTATATATATATATATATATATATATATATATATATATATATATATATATATCGATGTTGAAAAATAACAATGACAAGAATAAAAATTAACAAAAACGCAAAAATAATCTAAAAAATTATTACAAAATTATTCAGACAATAATTTCAATATTTTCTTGTTCTTGAAATCTTTAAATTTACAGGAACGAACTACGGTTCGTCACAATGATCAAAATATGGACTAAGAGTTAAGTCATTGATTCTTATTATACTGTTTTTAAAAGCAACAGTCATAATGTATTGACCGAAATGTCATGGCAAGCTATATAAAATATATTTTTAGGACAATCAGTTTAAATCAACAATATTATTTATGTTTCGAACAAATGATATTTGCTTTCACGTATTCAAACGTAGATTTTAGTTGGAGTAACCACCTACAACTTGCTTGTCTCTAATAAACACGTCTGCAACTATATTTCCATGACATGTTTTCAGAACTTAACTTTTCATAAAAAAATACATATTCCCTACATTGACATTTCTAAATATTTTAAGTTAATGCATTCCCCATTCTCTCTCAAACCCAAAAACTGTACCGCTCTCCAATAACTGTAGAAGAAATCCCCTGACGTTGTAATGAAAGCGGCCTCTTTTTGTGCGAAAAAATCTCCGAATCTCGACACGTTTTCCCGATAACCATTAATTATCCGGGAGTGGAAATGTATGTGTAACCAATAAAAGGCACGCCAAAAGCTGTCATTTTTTAAATACCACAATTAATAATCGTCCGGACAGAAAATGCTGTTAAAAATCTCCATTACCCTCGGCCTCGATGGACACGCGGAGGTTTGACGCACGGGCGTACGCGGTTCAACCTAGATCCTGACATACATTTACAAGTGTCAGAGCGTTGGTAATATGTGTGCCATATAGAGCAATCTGAGCAGCGCCATGATTTGGTTTGAAATAATGTCGGTGTTGATTCAATAAACATAAATATCTTGTGTGATTAGAAGTTTCCCCAAATCCAAATTTCATATAATTTCCAACTTTATGGCTCCAATTGATTCATCCTTTGTAGTTCATCTATTGCTTCATTTACAATCATATACGGTTTAAAACGTATCGACGGTATCTTAATTGTACTGATGTAGTGAGTCGAATATTCGAACTGGCTAACTCGAGTTGAGCAGGAAATTCGAAAATTCAAGTGATTTTGATTCGAGTTGGACTCGTTTGAATTTATGTCCGGTTTAGTGGGACCGAGTTGGACCGTTACTATCGAAAACACAAGGCTAACCAGCTTTGACGTCAGCAGGCTGTAATCTACTTTGCAGTAGGTCATTGATAGGGCATATTTGTAGATTGGAAATTCACACGTTCAGATCGTTTCTTGCGTTTTGAATTGGTTTATCTAAATTATATTGGTCTTATTTAAAAAGATACTGTGTAGTGATATTTCCGAACTTTGTTGGTGATATCTGTAATGTTTTTCTAGTGTTGTGTAAGCGATAAAACCTTTTATGAAACGATAAAAACGGGACAACCTAAAATTTGTGACGTCGGCTGTTTTGTATATTTTGTTTAAGAAGATATTATTTATTTTTCAACAGCTACAGATTCAAGGACCGGTGAAACTATAACTATAAGTTTAAAAAATCCTAGGCTTAAAAAAAATGCTATTCCATCTCAATTCCCTAACTGCCCGTTGTATTCGATTTTATTGTTTAAATAGTTTAATATTCTTACGTTATATTTAACAAAATTATTTTTGAACACGAAGAGATGTTTTTAAATGTGTGTAATAAACGTTCTGTTTTAATGCAATATATTTCAAATTATTTCACTGAACGTAGCCACAAAAATAATGATAGATTAGGTAAAACACTACATAATAGGAAATGAAAGATCCTGGTTAAATAGCTGTCTGCAAATTTTCTCGTGAAATTGAACAAAATTTCAAATAAAATTGCAATTACTGTGTCATTTCAACCTTAGTTTTGTCTAAATACATGTACAATTACAAATAATAATAATTAGTCGATCAAATATTAACCACAAGTACATCTTTCACGAAAACGGTACTCGGTTACGTGTTTGGCTTTTGCTTTGAAACTTCGTTTTTTCAAAATAAAATCGAATGCGATGCGAAGAAGGGCTCAGTCGACGAATGACATTCTCTTTAAACCAGAAGTCCTTCAAAATTTAAAAACGAAATGCAAAAAAATGATTCCTTTTCCGCTTAGGATAATATCGTGCATGGCGATACATGGCCTATTGAGCGTAACGTCATCGAAGAGTGCTGAGGCCTTCTAGTTTCGGTGAAAACGGTTGGAGTACTTTCAAATCGAATCGGACACGCAACTCACTTCAATTTATGCCAGGTCTAATCGGGCTTAGTTGTCACGAGTCGGGCCCATTCGTTACGACGGGCTTTGGAGATTATTTGTTTTATTCACTCTTCAATGGGCAAATATTTATTCTTTCCTTCCCGTCCATACACTCGATTACCCAATAACGCAAAGAATTACTTCACACACATTTATGTAAAATAACTGATTGATAATTTTATATTATACTGCTTGTATATAACTTCTGCTTTCCAAAGAAATTAGCCTACCGTGAAGAAACCGAGATCAGATGTACAGGGTGTTAGTAAATTAAGAAAATGTAAAAATGACTCAAGACAGAAGTGCTGTTGTTTATTATTACTATCGCGTACTATTGTGACCGTTCTGATTCGATCATTCCGTGCCAAATTATTATTATTTATTACAGTGTCAATTTGACTTGAGGTTATTTCAAAATACCAGCAAAAATTGGCAAAAAGATACAAGTCGTATAAGTATCAAGTCTGTCATCTGTCATCTGTCGTCAATCATCAACATCATTTCTATCAAGAAAGCAAATCAATCAGCAAAACCCCAAAAAGTAGCATGCAAGACAGCAGCGATGCCCAGCTAAGCAAAGATCATTCCCTTAAGCTGGCAATAAAGAAGAAGACGGCTTCAACGCAAGTTACACTGGAAACGCCTAGGCGAATCGTTCCGGGCTACTTGGAGCATCTACGCAAACGGCTCGATATCAGCGCAGCTTTCTTGAGGAACGCCAGGCAGGATGTCCAATGTATGAAATACTTCTTGCAGAGGCGAGAAGATACTTTGCTAGGACGATCGTCTTTCGACGAGATGGACCAGACCAGCGAAGATATTAAGGAGCAGATGCATGGAATGAACGAGCACCTAAGCAGATTGCAAGTACGCTTACACGATTTGAAAAACAGGGCACTGCTTAGACCAAAAACGATAGCACAAGATGAGCAGGAGAAATTGGGGTTAGAGGAAGGAGACGAAGAAGATAAATCAGACTTTAAGGTTTCCATAAAAGATAATATTGTCATTCTTAATGAGGAATAAATAAGTACAGATAAGAAAAGAGTTTAGAATGCATAGAAACTTATTGTTAAAAATACTTATTAGATTCGGTGATTTTCAAAATTTTCACTAGTACCAATATAGGTTTTGATCACTATTTTTGAATTCTCCCAAAGAAAATTGAATAAATAAAGGATGGGGACTGCATATTGTACTGTAATATTAAGAATTTTGTGGCTAATCTAAAGTCAGAGGCGATTTCAAACATATTATCTTGTTAGTACGTTAAAAATTTAAATCAAAAGCCTAAAGCAGCTTCATATGACGTTTTCTAGAATGTTAGAAACAAAAGTTTAACTTATAACATCATTCTTTTACACTGGATGGATTCTTTGGTCAGCACTTGGTGAATCATAGTAAATAGAAAAATAAAACTCAAGAAAACACTTGTTTTTGTGAAATGTTTGCTTGTGTTTTATTTTTCTATTGTTTTACATGAAAAATTGTTCGGTTACACTTGGTAAGATAACTGCAGTACGCCAAAAAACGCTTATAAGTTTGTATAGATTTAAATGCGTCATCGTCAGATGGATGATGTATAATTTTCGTTTTATAAAGATCATATCTCAATAATTAACGAAAATTAACGAAAACTGGATTAAATGGTAGATAACTTGCTATGTTCTTGAATGCGCATGACGGTAAACTGTTTTTAAGAAACCACAATTAAGTGGTTGGTTGTAATAACTTCATCGCCCCCTTCAAAAGTAAGTGTTTTTTATGTTTGCTGTTTCTTGTAAACGGAATTAAATGAGGTGTTAAAAAAAATATAAGAAAGTTATGTATGGTACCTTACTGGATAAGCGGAAAATTTAAAACGATAATGAATTAAATTGTAGTAGAAAATATATCCTACGGTTGAACCAATTGTTTCCAATGAATTAATAAATTATATATTTTTGTTGTTTGTCTGGCTATATACCGACATATCTTACGTAGCCAGTTATTCATTTTGAAAACATCTCCATTATATTTCGAAACGAAAAACATAAAGAACAGACACACACAACCACATACGAACAACACAATATAACCTTATAAGAATTTTCGTTCGTATTTTCTCTTTTCCTTTTCTGCATCCCTTACAATCCTTCCTACGCGATCCGTTCGCCAAAGGAATTCTTGAAAATTACGTTTTTATATATGGCCCAGGACGAAAAGACCCGGAGAATGAACGATCCTTCAAGATAAATGCATATCGACAAATATTGCCCGAGCAACGAGATACGTCGGAGAGAGAGGGAAATAAAAATAACTCACCTGCACCATCAGCGAGATGCCGACGATTCCCTGCGATTTATGCTGCGCCTCGGACATGTTGTGGTACAGTTCTTTATTAAAACCGTAAAACTGGATCTGAAACGTAATATTACAACTTATTTATATGCATATGCCAGGGGCGGATGTAGGTATATGGGGGGAAAGGCAAAACGTTGAGATGCATATTTATTAATCTTTCGATATTAAATTCTTCATTAGGCAAGCTTTTTATGCTTTTGCTGCTGTTACGCCGTAAATCTCCGCTGATATAGGGACTGCTTGAATTTTCGACTTTATTTTTAATATCTCAATTTAGTGATACAAGGATTCTCAATTTAAGAATAAAATAATAATACTTCCTAATTTTGTTATTATATTTCAACTAAATTACCGGTTTCGGGAATACGTGGTTAAGCCTAAGATGTGATCACCTTAAATTTCAAAATATTAATCTGATTATTACTAGGCTATTGTCTTAAGTTTTTACAAACGACCACTAGATGGCGCTATTGAGATTTGACATTACTATTTTCCTAAAATTTGACATTTGTTATTGTTGAAGCAGTGACAGCGTAGAAATAAATCAAGTAATTTGTTTACAGTGAGAGTTTAAAATGAGCAATTTTGTGACAAAATGAAAATTTCACGTGAAGATTTTCGTTGGATGGCTTTTAACAATTTTAGTAAAGGTCTAACACAACAACAATGCATCGAATCGCTTGGATCAACTTGCGGTAATGAAGCACCATCAGAAAAGATTGTTTACAACTAGTTTGCAGAATTTCATCGTGGTCGTGCTTCCGTCAATGATCAATTTCGTGCAGGTCGACCAAAATCTTATCGTGAGATAGAAGCATCCTTAGATATATCGAAGGCTGCAGCACACTCGATTTTGCATGAACAATTGGGTGTGAAAAGGATCTATTCCCGATGGATCCCGCATAATTTGACGAAAGCACAAAAAGAGGCTCGTGTCAATTGGTATAAGGAAATGCTCAAAAAATTCGACATAGGAACTGAGGAAACTTGGATATATTCATACGAGTCAGAAACTAAGTAACATTCAGCTGTTTAGGTGTTCCCAGTTGAATGAATCAACAAAAGTTATTCGTTTATCGTGCATTTCCAAGAGAATAATTGCTTGTTTCTTTACTTAACATGTCGAAAGCATTTCTTTGGAAGATCGAAGAACAGTTAATGCTGAATGGTAGACAGCAATTTGTTTGTCAGAAATCATCGATGAAATCAGGTAAAACAATCGACAACGTCGCATCATCCCTTATCATGGTAATGCCAGCTCTCGCGCAGTCAAACAAACGATTATTTGAAGGAGAAAAACATCGTGTTAATGTCTCATTCACCGTATTCACCTGATTTGTCCCCTAACGACTTCTTCTGGAATATCACCTCAACAAGCTATTGAGGCTTTCAAAAACCATATTTTGGAAATACCACCTTCAGAGTGGAAAAAGTGTTTCGAGATTTGGTTCAAACGCATACAAAAGTGTATAAATCTTAACGACCAATATTTTCAAAAACAACACAACATTTCATTACGCTCCCATTGCACGAGATCGCTTAAGTAGGACATTTCATTATAGATGTATTGTAAGACGAGGTATCACAGAATGGCCAGCTCGATCACCCGACCTTACTCCACTGGACTATTGACGATGGGTTTTTTTGAATTCCAAAGTTTATTTTAACCAATCAAAGAATTTGTAAGAAATAGTCAAGAGAATAACCGAAAAGATTCAGAGAATTCAATCAGAAATAATAGCTAATGCTATAAGATAATTTACAAATAAACAAATTATTTTCTATGTTGGCTACAACTACATCTGACAGTTAAATCTTGCTTAAATCATATCAAGATTAAAACGAATTACGTTTGATATACTTGACAGTAACCAAGTAAATAACTTTCTGTTCAAAGCATAAATGGCTAATGTGGTAATCTAAGTCAATAATAATAAAGCTAGCAGATTAAAAAATATTTCCTGGTAAAGGAGAAGAAGAATTTAGCAAAGAATTATAATAAATGCCCAAAGTGACCTCCATCGGTTTCAATACAAATCCTTACTCATCGTTTCATGTTGTTAAATGCGTTGAGGAGGTGTTGAGGGGTTATTGTGTTTGAATTGCAGGATTACTTAGACCTATGGACTACAATACTGAGTATGATATATTGTGGTTGATGGTATTAAATGCTTCATTATAATCTAAGAGAATTAAAACAGTCACTTTACCATCATCGGTGGCCTTCAAGATGTCATCCATAATATAGGCGAGTGCTGCAGTACAGCTATGGCCCCAGCGAAAGCCGGATTGAAAGATTGGTAAGAGATTTTGCTCGTTAATACGAGCCACGTCCAGAAACTAACTTCCGTTTGGTAATACAGTACAGATACAGAAAAACTATTTATTGCAAAAAAATCTACAAGCCTTAAACTATCTTTCTATATAGCTCCCACCATTTTGTAGGCACTTGTCATAGCGTGGCACAAGTTTTTGTATGCCTTCCTCATAAAACGTTGCCGCTTGTGTTGTTAATCATGTGGTAACATGCTCTTTGAGCTCTTCATCGTTGTTGAATTTTTAATCACCAAGGAACGTCTTCAGGTGCAAAAAGAGATGGAAGTCGTTAGGGGCGAGGTCAGCGCTGTACGGAGGATGGTCAAACTGGGTCCAGCCAAAGTCCTGTAAGAGTTATTGTGTCTTGTTCGCAGTGTTAGATTTATCGTCATGAATCAAAAGAATACCGTTTGTGAGCATTCCTTGGCGCTTAGTCTGTATTGCGCGACGCAGTTTCCTAAGCGTCTCACAGTAAATATTTGCAGTGATTGTTTCTGCCACCAGTAAAAAATGCACCAGTAGATTGCCGTGTCTATCCCAAAAGACTGTGCACATGATTTTTGGAGGTGTCAAGATTTGCTTGGCTTCCTTGCATCCCCGGTCACTATCTTGCTTGGAAAATCATCACCACCTTTGTCGTAACGTGTCAAAAAAGCAAGTGCATTGCCCTGACGCTGTTTTGTGCTGCTTTGTAAGAGTTTTCGGTACCCAAACAGCACACAGTTTTCGAAAATTCAGTTTTTCAGAAGCAATTTCATGAAGAAGTGTTCTTGAAAATTGCGGAAATTTCGTAGAAAGATCAGATATTGTAATCTTACGGTTTTCCTTTACGAGTTCTTCAACTGCACGAACCAATTCTTCATTAACCAAACTTCGTTATCGTGCACTTGATCGTGTCCTTCATTAAACTGTCGGACCCATCTCCTAACCATTGAATCACTCATCACATTCTCTCCCTAAATATCGCAAATTTGTTGATGAATGTCGCCTGGTTTAGTGCGAACGAATTATAGATCTAATCTCATAAGCGGAGGGATTTTCAATCAAGTTCGCCATGCCAACCAAGCACTATAAATTGTAAACAACAAACAGCGATCTCCAAATGGTGTCATTTCCTTTTCCTTAATTCAGACCAACTACCGCGCATGCGCCGAACTGCGATTGCAGCGTTGCCGCAGCAATAAATACAAACGGAACCTATTTCCTGGACGTGCCTCGTATATTGACGAAATTGACCTTCAAGAATTCTTTCAAAGACCTTGCCTAGCGAAGGTAAAATACTTATAGGCCGTAGATCTTTTAGTTGCTCAACATGGGGCACTTTAGGCAATGGAATAACTAAAGAGGATCTTAAATTGTCCATACAACTTGAAGAACATCAGATGCGGCAACACTTTTAAACGAAAAACTGATATTTGACACAATAGAGGGATCATAATAGTATTCCAAAGGATTAGAGGTTTGTATACTACCAGGTGGTGATTGCATTTAAATCCTTCAAATGTTCAGGAAAGCTGTTCAATTTAGGCTTAGATATATTAAGTTTCTTTATCTCGTTACAAAGTTTCTTCTTGTCATTTGAATGAACTTGATGACAGTGATATTTAAAATTGGCTTTTTTTCCCTTCTGATTGCTCGATTTGTTTCATTATTCAACGTTTTATAGATATTATGATGTAGAGAGTTTTTAGTTTTACGATAATGTAAAACTGCTTTATCTCTTGCTTTAATCATGAGTTTGATATTGTATGTCAGCCATGGAGCAGGCGGCTTTGAAATGACTACATGCCTAAAAGGAGCGTGCTTGTCCAGTACATGTAAAACATTATTATTCAGAAATGAGACCTTCAAATCTATATCGTCTAAGTCATAGGTGTGATACCAAGATGTACCAAACATGTCACTGACGAAGCTATTCCAGTTAAAACTATTAAACGACACTCTTAAAGATCTTAAGAAGTTATTTATTGTGTTGTAGATACAACACAATAGATGCCCAAGTGATCTGCAATTTGATGTTCGAAAGTACCATGTTCCAAAATTAGAGCACTAGTGACCAGATAATCTAGAAGAGTGAAAGAATCAGTGATTATTCGTGTAGGTTCTTTGATTATCTGTGTAAGATTTAATGCATTGAAAACATCCAGAATGTCGGTGACATTTTTATCTCTAATATTTAAAAGATCAACGTTAAAATTACCCATGCAAATTGTAGTATCTACAATAATTGAATATTTAGTCAAGACTTCTTCAGTATCATTAAACTGTTTGGAGGTATATAAATTTCTACAATCATACAGTTACTATTTCCAACCAAAAATTTTATCCAAAGGCATTCAAGGTAATCTTTTACGTAATATCCATCGTAGCTTTTAAATTAGATCTGCAGTAGAAAACGATCCTTCCCCCTGTCTTAAGTCACATTGTATAAAATACAAAAAAGGCAAAATTAGATGTCACATAAAGGATATCAATGTTCAATATTTTAGTTTGCAGCTGAAATAAGGTATATAGGTTTTGGTGGCCGCGCTGGTAAGATGAACATAATTTTTAAGTTAGATGTTGGCTAGGGTAGCCAAAATCTACTCTGCATATTGTTAATGTGAGCGTACAACATTTATTATTATCGATAGGGACGCATGCATGAATATAAAACCCATTTAGTAGATCGAAAATGTTATTGCAAATATAGTTCCGTGTTAATCTGACGAAAAGGCTGATTAAGGTGTTCCGCTTGCCATTAAACGGCGCTGCAATAGCGCGCGGTCTCGCTTTTACGACTTGCTCTTTATAACGGCGAAAATTAGCTTAACCTATAAAATAACCGGTTATACCACGCACGTACAAACGAATACACATGCATACGTAGCCGAAACGACGGCATAAATAGCGTCACGGTACGGAGAGGACATATAAAGTTCATAATATATTTATGTATATTGCGTTCCTCTTCACTCTATCAGAAAAACGTTAATGCCCGGATAAATGACGTTGTTAGAGAGATAATTCAGTGCGGGAATAAAATTAAATGAAGCGTAAGATAGATATAGTATTAAATTGTCTTCCTGTCTCTCCGATACAGTTTACCCGGTCGCGAGTAGTGAGTGGAGCTCGTGTATGTGTATATAAACGTGAGTGGGAGTGAGTAAGTGCATGAGTGTGTGTAATATTGAATTTCCACTCACTCGCTGACTGGCTCTGGGAAGGTTGGCGATATAAGCGGTGACAATAAATCTTTGTATTCTTTAGCTTAGCCCTCTTGTAACTGCAGTAAGAAAGTATCTTAGTCGTAAAATTCTTCCAAGAGGATAAAATACTTATTGCTTTATACCGTGTAGTATCTGCTGTCTCTTTTTAATACAATAATTGCTGCGGTAAATTTGTTATTTATATAATGTATTTTATGTTTAAACTTAATCGTTTTGCTTTATTTTAGAAGCTTGTAGCTTTCAACTATATATCCTTTTGAAAATCTACGAATTTGCTATTATTGCTGTGATTAAATCAGAATTTGTAGGAATTTTTTTCTGCACTCAAAAATCTTTTGGAAATTTTAAATTAAAATTGAGTAGAAAGAAAAATTTCGAATATACACTCGTATTTTCAGCGTCATCAAGCCTTGCAATCCATAGAATAGGGAACCGTGGTAACAAATTCTAAAGTCTAAGGTTTCGCGCGCTTCGAAAGCATTTCAAAAGATCTCCAAGGCAGTTGTTGTTGACAGTTGTTTTGTCACATATTGTAAATGTTAAGCTTTTATTATAGAGGAAAATAGTTAAAAATACTTTAAGTACTGCCTGGCGCCACGTAGGATGGTAAAAACGCCTAATAAAATATTAATTAGACTGCCGCTTGATGAAAATCGCCGAACAAAATGGTCAAGAGATATGCGTGATATTTACTGAAGTACATTTAATTTCAAGTAGATTGTTATTGTTCTTTTAAACAATGAATATCCTTAATAAAATTATCTAAAATTAACATTAAAATGCCGAAAACAAGAGAGTTGCTTTTAGAAATCCGCATAATGATTGTTGCTTTACATAATCTTGGCCGAAGCAACAGTTATCTTAAGCAAATTGAAATTAAGTCGCCAAATTGTTAACTATAACGTTAAAAAATATCAAGAGGCTGGCACATTATTAAATAGAAAATGATCAGGACGACGGAAAGTGACAACACCAGCGGAAGATCGTCGAACAATTGTGACGAGTAAACGGAATAGATGAAAAGCTGCACCTGAAATAACGGCTGAAATAAATATTGAGCGTGAAAAACGAGTTAGTTTAATCGCCGTAAAAAGGAAGTTAAGAGAGGTTGGTTTATTTGGCGGAATAACGTTACGTAAATCACTCTTACGCAAGCAAAATAAAGTAAAACGGCTGCAGTTGGCTACAGAGCATCGACATTGAACAGTTGATGAGTGGAAATAGGTTTTGTAGACCAATGAGTCCAAATTTGTACTCTTCAAAAATCAAAGAAATGCCGACGAAAGCATGATTAAACATAGCTGTAAATGGGTCACTACATGCTTGTGTACATAAACGGATTATACTATTTGATGTCACGACCAATAGCAGCGCGTTTAGGGCCGCTTGGAATAATTTGAACTTTGCTGCATTTTCAATTCTTTATAGTGGCCGTTTAGGACAAAGAAAACTAGTTTCTTCGCTGATACATGTTTTCATACAATATATACTTTTTTCCTATTTAAAATTTTTGTCAATTTCCCTATTATGGCTAACGCTCGTGCGCTTAAAATCTGCTTATTGGGGTGGATTAGTCCTCTTATCCTTTTTTCGTTTTAAAGTTTTTTGTGGATCCTGGTTGCTTCTGCAATTTCCTTCCATTGTTGTCGCTCTCTGCACATTGTTTTCCAGTCTCTCTTTCCAATTATTTCAAAATCCTCTTCTACGTCATCGCTCCATCTCTTTCTTGGCCTTCCTCTTCTTCTGTACCATAGGGGTATCCATTGTGTTATTCTTCGTATCATTTCTGCTGGTTTCCTTCTCATTATGTGACCTTTGTGTTTTTATATGCCTCGCGATATTTTCCCCTCCCTGTTGTTCCTCTATATCTGCACTTGTTTTCAAATTTTTATTCTCTATTTTGTGTAACGGTTGATCCTAATAGCGTTCTCATCATTTTCCTTTCCATGATTGGTCTTACTAGTATCTTATATATGTGTATTTTCGCGAGGACAGTTTTCGCATGTATTTTCAGTCTGGTGTTGATTAGGTTCGCCAAAATTTTGTAAGTCGTCGTATTTAGCGTGGTTGTTGCTCTGTAATTACTGCAATTTTCCTTATTGCCTTTTTTATGTATGGGTGACGGTTGCACTTGACGAAAATAAATGTCTTTCAGAAGTTGTGGCGGATGCGATAATTGAGGAGGAAGCTGATATCACAGCTCCTGATGTATTGAGACCATCGCTATCGGTTTCCACAATAATAAGTAATCTTTGATATTGGTGATGGCTTTTCCAGCGTCGACAAACATATTGGTCGTATTTATCTGTAGAAATGACTTTCTTTAGTTTTGCTCGTCATTTTCTGTAATTCTGTAGTGTTTTAATAGGTATGTTAAATTGATATGAAGCAATTCCCAGTGCTAATTTCCCAATGACAATTTCAATTGCTGCATTTTGTGAATCTTGCCGTGAATATTGCTTTCTTCTTGTCCTTTTTTTTTATAGTTCTTCATCATACTTCCTAGGATAGAAACTTAATAGGTTGGAAAATATGGTATTACTACCAAGTGGATGTCCTATTGGTCTCGAATCATCTTTTACTAAATATGGGAAGGCATTCAACACATATTTAGCTTCAGTGTTAACAGCAAGCCAAAATTTAATGCTAAACTTATCCGATTTATTAAATCGACATCTTGCTTTCGTCTATTGTTATGTTTTCTCTGGGCACATAACAAATTTTGCAATTGTAAGCAAATTTTTGCCATATTTCAGAAACTAAAACGAACTTGTCATGTTCCAATTTTTCTTTCCTTGTAGACTTGAGATCAAATCTGAGATATCGCATGATTTCTTTAAATTTATTTCTAGACATCATCTGACTAAAAAACCATATTCCCCATTTTTTAGACCACAAGGAATCTAATTCTAAGTGACTGGAACCCTGAGCACCACGTCCGTATAGAATGGCAGTAAAGGATACTATATCTCCTAAAGATAATTGCCAGTTTTGACTGTCTAGTTGTCTTCTAGCTTCAGCCTCGGTGTATTGTTTTATGTGTCTCAGCATCGAGTCATCGATAAATAATCTCCAGAAACTACTTACATTTTCTACAGTTACTTTTTGTTTTGCATAGCCTGTTAACCCTGGATTGTCCCTGAATATATTGCGTTGGGTTTTTCTGCCTGCAGCAGGCTGACTCGCAGAAATTACTTGCCATTGGGAATTGTCCTTTGATTTGCAAAGTGCACCGAGATTGAAGGAAAATCCTTTTTCTGTTGGTTACTTTTGCTGGCGATTAGAACGAACAGATGTTTTGACTTCCTGCTTATCACTGAAACTAGCACTAGTCACTGCAACCGTTACATCACAAACTGTGTCAATCTCCTGGTGAAAGATTTTCCAGTTCGTCTAAATGCGCTAAAGCTTGTGCAGCCGAGAGGCCTTTACTGGACCACATAGTGTTCAGTCCAACTAAACAGGACGAATGCACTTTCAGAGTACTACCGATTTTTTTATATGTTCACAATAGTGCAGGTTGAATCTTGCAAAATATTTTGTACGCGTGCGCATGTGCGACACTAAAAAGAGCACGAGTAGAAACAGGTTCTTTGTCGAGGGCAAGGCTGAGCGTGTCGAAATAAGTACGAACAAGTACTGGCAAGCTCTGATCGGTTGATGCAGTTATATACCTTAATAAATGTTTGAAATTATGTATATATTTACATGCCTTCTTTCAAATGTTGCAACCAAGGAAAAGAATTGACAAATAAAGTTTGTCAACACATTTTTTTAACGTACCGGTCAATTTGACCGGGTCGGCCGTTTAAGGTAAAATTTCCCAGAACACCGCTTAGAGTTCTACAAAATATTCAAAATTTTGTGAGAGCGTTGCTAAACTAAATTTAGGAAAAGTCACATGATTTCAAGATCATAACAAAATTAATTCCGTTGAAAAAAAAACTTTAAAATTGAAAGACGGTTAAATTGATCGGTGCGGCGGTTCTAGTGTTAAGATTGTCTACCACCAATTAGCGATTCGAAAAAATCGTGAAAGGCGTGATAAAGAAATAAACAAGAGCGAAATGAAGTTTTAATAAAAAAATTGAAAAATAAAAGAAAAAGAAATAACATTGAAAAATAGTATGAGAGATAGAAAGTAGACATACAGAAACCTAAAATACCTAAATTTCGGAAATTGAAAATATTAAGCAAGAAATTCGACTACACCTGTAGCTTATTGTATTAGATACCAAAAAGCTATTAAGGAAGTGAGAATTTTTTAGTGATTAACATTTTTCATTATTTTTATCAGAACACAATCTTTTTATTACAAAGTTTTTCCGAAAGCTCTCGACTCCTGTCCAGGGTGTTTAATAAAAAAGCGAGTTATTTAACTAACCGTTGAAATTCGATGCACAACCCTTTTTTGATTACGCCATTTTATTGGACGGAATAAATTACATATTTTTCATGTTTCGAGTACCTCAACAGCTGTTCAAATGATGAAGTTATTAGAGTTTTAATCGCCCAATATAAATTTCATGGTATCTCTTTTGTTTTTCATTTAAGGGTTATAGTAGTATAAGGACATTTTACGCAGAGTTTCGTTCCCTCTCAAATAATTGAAAAATAAACAGGGTGTCCAATTAAAAGAATATAAACAATTCAAGTTAGTGATAATGATAGCAAGGATTGTGGGGACCAGATTTATTCGGTCATTCGGTTGATAATGAGGTTGCCCAGGAGCCCTCGAAATAGCTGTTCCGAATTAATTAATTAATATTTTGTTTGGTGAGGAGTGTGCCGATGCTCCGCGTTGTTTACAATTCAAGTTAGCGTTGAAATGCGATGTGCAATTGTTTCTTTTTCTCAACGCCATTGTGATCAGCGGAAACATCACTACATCTTTGGTAATTTAACAAACATCGTAGCTGCAATCATAACAAAATTCGCAATAGTGGCCCAATAATTTTGAACAACCTGTATATATTTTAAAGAAATAGTATTTATAATTTGTAAACAGTGGGATATTGTGTTTCAGATTAAATTGATAATAATTTTGTAATTGTAATTGAAATTAATCGCTGGCATATAAATAAAAAAATTAACTCATCTTAGCAATTTATTTTAAAATTTAGAATATTAAAAAACAAAGATATTAGATTTTTTCATTTACCACCCAACACAGTGGGAGCATCGTCATATTAACATTACGAAATGGAAAAATTAATAAGCACCCTTTTACAGAAATAATAACTCTTAATACAACCGCCTAATTAAGCCCTTGTTGTTCCTCTCTTCCGTCGCCGCCGTCTTTTTTCTGTTACCTCATAATGTACACTCAATTAAATTAAGGGGCGCCCAGCGTAGCGCCTACCGCTGGCTAAGGTTTGAGGGAGGCGGCGAATTGAAAATCCGAGGCGACTATTTTTGGTAAACAGGGAAGCGAAGCGGATGTTATTTTCGGGTTACGACGCGGTAACAAAGAAGAAAAGATTCGAGATCGGAGTTTCACATTAGCGGCATATAATGGTGGATGGAATGAAGAGGAAGGAGCAGGGGATAGTACCATAACTCGATAACAACACTCCAGCTGGATATGCATTGTATTATGATCTCTTTAGCTGATGGTTTTGTTTTCATTATCCCATTTTACTTTCCAGAAAACAGAAGGGATAAACATGCAGAAATTACTTGCAAACTGTAGGATTTTACCCCCTCTTTATTTGTTTTTTGGAACATGGTCTGGTGAGCAATAAAATGAAAATTTGTAAGAGACGACGAAAGTGCTCAAGAAGGAGTTTGTCTAGTAGAAAGGAAGATTTTGTCAGAATATGTGGAATTTGAACGTGAAGGAAAAGATCTTCTACTAAGGAAATATAAGGAAGAGATTTAAGAATTTGAAATTCATCATTTTAAAGAATCTAGAAAGAATAAATTTTAAAACTAGGAGTGTAAAGGAACAAAACTAGGGATGATGTAGAGCAATAGCTCGGCTGCGACATTCAGCTAACTTCTCCGGCATATTAGTGGTAGCAACACATTCTTGGCTCTTAAGTCGACAACGGAGTCCTTCCACTCAAGTCTTACGTCATTGATGGTCACTTCTTCAGGCGGAGGTCTTCTTCGGCGAGTGAATTGTATGGCTACACTTGACCGGTTCATCTTCAGGCCTCAATCCTCAATGCTGTCTAAAGCAATCTGCTGTCTCCTAACAACAAGGCCTTCTCTCTGACTGCAGCAATAAATCACTATATCCTCGGCATAGATTGAGAGGTGAACTTCGGGATGTCTATATATGAGAAATAGCACAGGATCAAGTAGAGATTCCTGTGGGACACCAGAACCAATTAGCCGTGTAGAGGATGTTATTTTACCAACCCCCACTTCGAAAGATCTGTTATCCAAGTACGACAAAATCAAACGAATAATTGCCTTGCTGAAGCCGATTTCATGCCACATAGTGTCGAAAGCTTTTGGTACGTCGAGAAAGACAGCACCAACAGTCTCCCCTCGTTTAAACACGTCTCTAATTGCAACCGGAGCAACTGAAACGTCTCCAAGTCGAGTTAGGTTCACTGATTCTTCAGCTAGTTTGGAGACCATGCAAAGAAGACTGATGGGTTCTCAACGAATTTAGAAAGATTCAACTTTAAAACTAAGAGTGTAGAAGAACGAAACTAGGTACAATAACATAAAGAAATCTTTCGTTTACATAATGTCAACGAAAAATCCCTTTTATATTTCACTCCGGCCCTGGCCAATAAAACAGAATCAATATGGACGCAATAATATACGGCGGATAGATACATGTCGCAGTCTATCACGATGACTTTTCCGAGGAATTCAATAAAACGAATCCAAATGATTTTGGAAGATAGATGTCGGCTTAGACTCTCTATATATATGGGAGATATTGGGGCGCTCACGGCGGGTGCCCGGTCGTCTGAATAGGGCGGCGAATTCGACGCAACGGTAGCCTCTTCGCTACTGAAACTGCCTTCCGGATTTCTATTTGATTTTCACGTCATTTCACGGAAATATTAGAAAGATATACTACATAGCGAGAATATATATATGGGCGAGAACAACAGATATAGGTATCTATGATACTTATGATGAAGATGCCTTTCTGGGGATTTCATGTGAATGACGATCCTCGGCTGTCGCATTGTTAAACGGGAGGCCGTCGATATTATTGAAGTGATTTGTTTGTTAGTAAACATTAATATGTAGGTTATGACTTTCTTGTGGCTTTTCTTTTTGTGTTTTTCTTCTAAAAATAGCTAATGGATATTTCTAATAACGCAACGTATTCAGCAGGGGAAATAGATGATTCGTGTTTGTACCTCAATGGATCAAAATCGCTACTCCAATCGCTTTTATACGCTTTAAAATGTAGAATCAGGTGAAGTAATAATGAATTTTATAAAAGCGGGCCAAATTTGAACCATCATCCACACTTATGGCCTTGCTACTAGTTTGTAGTTAGTTTACTGATGATAATTTGTGCTGAGTTCAACGCGCTAGTTCACAAGAACGATGTTATTTACGTCCGCGTACGCGACAAACACGTCCTTTTTCTTTGCCGACCAAAATTCAACTCAACACTGTAGTTTTTTGCTTTCATTTTAAATGCTATAACCTTCGAATTCAACGTTTGAATTCGAAGGGACTTTAGAACCTCACTGTATGTGGCACTAAAGACTACGTTAGATGGTGTAATTTGTAACATTGCAGTAGATAAAAGATCTTTTTCATATTAGACTTTTTACATGTAATTCTGATTCGCGCTTCTTTCCCTTGCACAGTATCGTCCTCGATATTACTTAATCTGAAAATTTTCAGAATTTATCGGAGTCGCGTTTCCCACTTAATAATATTTATGACGAACCAATAAAAAAACGAAGCGAAAATACCGGGTCAAGCACCATTATATATATAAGCCCGGCCGTAATGAAAATGTTTATGGCCTTACATGCTTAAAACTTTTTACGACCGATCATAAAATTGCTTACATTTATAAACGCGCATTATATACATGTATACCTATATCCACTGACGACACGGACTCGGGGATAAGATTAAGCGCGCGCTTTCCTAACACACAACGCTAATCTCACGGAATTTTTTCCCCCAGAGACCCCGATCTCGAAATAGCATTTCGCCAGATATTATTATGTTTGCGAGAGTGGCGGGTATATTCGCGACCGGGGAAAAATGTCAAAGAAAAATCGAGATCCGCTTTCAAAAGAGAATACAACGCGCGCGATCTGTTTGTCGTGAAAGGAGATTTTCCATTGCGATCCTCTTGTAGCGTTCTAAAATTAAATAATGCACATAATAAAGTGTTTAAAATGTCCTTGCTCTAACTCTAACGTCTATCGGTCTTTTAAGATCGCAGGAATTGAATTATAATCGAAGTAACGCATGGATTTCTTTGTAAAATCAAAAACAGTATGTTCCTTTATGACAAATACTTTGCATTGTACGAATGTAGAAAGGTATTCGACACTCAAAAGCGTTTTACTAGTGCACTTTAAGAAAATACAACGTAAAACAAAGTCATCCACTTTGTGGTTAACACATATTTTCTGTTAAACATTGTAAATAGTCACGACTGAACTAGAATTTTATGTTGTTTTGAATTAATTTGTGTATTACATTTCTTCTTTTTTAAAGTTATGTTGTTAGAGTTTGTTGTAAACTTTATAAATACCCATAAGCGTTTGATGTTTTACAGAACATTTAAGAAGTGTTTTATTTTCATTCTCGTTCGTAAGCATAAAGTAAGATAGAGGGAATTTTAAGGAGAACTGCTTATTCACAATTTGGTGAATTTTGAAGTTACCGAAATAGTCCAGAGGGATCACGAACGTCGCAATATTATAAATATTTTGTTGAATCAACAATTGATCTCTCTTATTCGTTATATAACAATAGATATTGATACTTATGCCTACCTATAACCTGTTCCATTAGACGATATCATCGAAAAGGAAGAAATATATACTGATTGTCAGTGTACTACCTGGGAATCAATTACTATGTGCAACCCGTGATTACATCCTGGAATCCATTGCACGTTACAAGCATAGCAAAAGTTCTCAGAATAATTGACAACGTTCCCTACTAGTTTTAAGTAATTCCCTTGAGTCTTACGTTACGTTAGTTTAGTCCTGTATGAGCGAAAGTAGCAAAAATGCCGTTCTTTTTCTCATCGTTCCGTGACGCTCAAAAGGTAATGAGTAGAAAAGGAGGTGCACAGTAACGCCGCCGTATAAAAACGAGAGGGAGAACAAACGGAATTGGCGGGTATTTTTTGAAAGGGAGGCTGACGAAAAGGGTGTATACAGAGAAGAAGGAGAGCAGTCAGCGAAACTTCGGTTCAAATAACATTTATTTATGGACGGCTCATTAGGGAATAACAAACTGAGCGACATAAATGAGAAATTCCTCTTACTACTGCTGCTGCTGCTACTGCGGACTGACGGTTGGTAGGAGTCGTCCTAGATGAGAAGCTACAAATGTAAAATTTCGACGTGGGCGAATTATTTTAAATGTCAAGGAAATAATTGGAAGTGACGCATTATAACTCAGCCCCTCTTGCCGGGCATATTATTTACCTATGCAGGCGTATATGTGGAAGTATATTTTTGGAAGCGTATTTTGCAGCAAATCTGATGGAAACGTTTGCTAATTGTACCATCGTTTAAGCATGCCTCGAAGAGCGCCGAATATTCCCTAAAGATTGCTGAGAATGAAGTGTTTAATAAAATAATGCTTTTAGAAAATGGTTCCTTTTTTAGGCGTAAACGTAAATTAAATATACCATTTCAGTTGTTAATTGACAACTTCCTTGGCTGAGTCTACTTCACCTCATAAGTTTATACTTGAGTATGAATTTTTTGTCTTTATTAGAAGAGAAAAAACCTTGTTTCTGTTTTTTTTTCTTATATTTACTTCATTGCAATTTTCGTTTTGTTGACTGTTTTGTTAACTTTTTCAAGTTTTGTCTTATCCTCTTTTTGTTTTTTGTTTTCTTCTTTTTTTTTCAAAACCTAAAGTCCAAGTAGTCATCAGTAGTCTGGGCAAACAGCGCTAACAGTCAGTGTAGTAGATATGTGGTGCAGAGTCGGCGATTATTTATTTCACGCGTTCACAGCGTCAGTACTAAATCGATGCTGTATGAGAGTATTTCTGTGTATATGTAGGCTGTCGTAACTTATTTCGTAATTGTCCTTTAAAAATGTCGCAGTTAGGTACGTCGCGGAAACGACCAGTGGCAGACACAGTTAAAAACTTTATGGTGGACATGCCGGACTTAATTTTTGATGGCGCTAAAATTCAATGTCTAATTTGTAAAATCGCTTTAATGTGTTGGTCCAGAAGCCATTGTCAACGTCACATCGAAAGCAAACAGCATTCTTCTGCAAAAAGTGGCATACGAGACCAAGAAAAATTTACAATTGATTTATGTGTTACTCTTATTTCATGTAATCTATCGTTTCGTTTACTAGACAAAGAAGCATTTGTCCCCTTCTGGAATAAATATGCGGACTGTAAATTACCTAGTCGGGCATCGATACGAAATGTAGTGCCATTTGCTCGTGAACATATAGAAAAAAGAATGAAAACGGAATTGAAAGATAAAAAACTGTGGTTGTGTGTGGACGAAACAACAGATCGTCAAAAACATTCTGTGGTTAATGTAATGGTACGTACAATGGAACTACATCGACCGTCATCCTCCTTTTTACTTGCTTCCAAAAGAGTTATAAATTGTACTGCCGATGAGATTTTAAAGGTGGTGTTGAACTCATTGAACAAATTTGTTTCAACTAAGCAACTTTTATGTTTATGGTGGTGCCGCAAACATGCGTTCTTTGGGCCGATCTCTTAAAGAACACAGTCGTAACATCTTACATGTAACGTGTAAAATCCATACTCTAAATCTTGCGGCACAAACGATTCCTACATGTTTTCTACTAGTAAATGCATTGATTGCTAGTACAAAGGCAGTGTTTCTAAAGTCCCCAAAACGTACCCGACTATTTCACAACCTGTGTGTGTGTGATTTACCTGAACAACCACAGCCGATTGTTACACGTTGGGGAACATGGTTGCAGGCTGCGTTTTACTACAACAAATATTTTGATCAAGTAAAGAAGGTAGTTTTAAAATTCAATCCGACAGAAGCTGCAGCAATCAAGAAAAGCCAGGAAATATTTCAAGATAGTCAGGTTGGAAGAGATTTACAAACTATTCACAACAATTACTTCGGACTAGCGGAGGGAATAGAAAAATTACAAATTGTTTCGATGTCGCTGGTGGATTTTGTTCAAATTGTGAATGATGTTCACGCACAGTTTCTACCCACCCGGCATCATCGGCGTGGTTTCGAGCGCTATTTTCCACTGCCTACATTGTGTTCACCTCTCAGTTTATGCCACTAATCCACAAAAACAGCACATAAATATTTCCTGGCGCCACCTGGTGCCAAGAGATATAATCAAGCCGCCTAGAGAGTCGCGACGTAAACTGTGTGGCCAGATGGCGTCAGGAAATATTTCAGTGCTGTTTTTGGAGATTAGTGGCATAAACTGAGAGGTGAACACAATGCAGGCAGCGAAAAATAGCACTTGAAGCCATGCTGATCACGCCGGGGAGGCAGAAAGAAGTCCGTGTGTTAGTGCTATTTTCTCTGCTTACATTGTTTTTGCCGGGAGTACCAATACCATGAGCTATGTTAGCATTACTTTTTGGTTATTGTTACTAGGTACTTTTTTCAGGTCAAGAAAAATAAAAACAAATTAAAGTATATCCCCTCCTCTTTCCCCGTTTTCAAGAATATTGATTTTTATTTTTTGTGGACTAACTTTTGATGTTATCGCCGCATCAATTCCAGTTACGATGCCACCAGAAGTGGTTTCTTATCTTGTCTTCGCTTTTGGAAAGGCAATAGAAAGACGAATTCAATGATACTTGGGGAAATATTGTGATACACTTTAGGGGAACTTTATTCCAAGTAAAAGGGTAAAATTCACCGAAATTAGAGGAAATGGCATTTACAGCTTGATGATATATTGTTAATCCAATTTATTATAGTGATAATCACCTTATCACTTTCGTAATGTTGATCCACAAAATGGAATATATTTTCTGTCTGTGAAGTTTATGCAATAAGACACTTAACTACTACATATATCTTCAGTTGTTGTATTGTGACACCTATTATGAAAATCTATATCAACCCATACACATACAACAAAATCAAAAACTTTCAGCAGCCTATTAATACTTGATGTTTTTCTTCTTTCATGTTATCGATTTGCTAAATCTCAGCATCGTTTTCGATGGAGTATCTTTGCGCGAAAGAAGTACACAAGTTCGCCACCTACCTACGTGGGATCTCCATTAAAGTTTCACTAGAGTTGTTAACTAAATTCCAAGTTTTGAACCACGACCAGATAAGCTGGAAATCTAAAGGTGCAAGTAAAATTGTTTTTATACATAGGCGCAAACTTTATTTATAGATCTGGTCAAGAAAAACCTTTATGGAAATACAATTCAGCTAATTTTTCCGGATAATCTAAGTCTAAAGGATGCATAACATAGTTTTCAACGTTTCCCGATCGGAAACTTACCACATACACACGCTGTCTGAGCATTAATTAATCGTCAAACATGGAATGTAATGCTTGAATGAAACTTCGCAAACTGATGAACACACTTAACGCTCACACCGTATAAGGATAGCATCAAACTATATAACGATTGCGCACACATAAAGCGACGATGAAAGCTTGAACGGAACCCAGGCGAATCCTTTGTTAATTAACAACGGATAAGTGGTATTTCTCAAACATACGAGCAGGGAATTAAGAATCGAACTTCAAGCTATGGAAGGAATTGTTCATGTAGGCGTTCGTTCAATAATTGATTGAATTGTATTGTTATGGTGGAAATATGAACATTTATTTTTGGAATCGTATCAATAATGTGATGTGAAGGCATGAATTATTATTAATAAGGGCCTATATTGGAGGTGTTTTGCTTGGTGGTGTAGTGTTGAATTATAGGCATTTTTTTGCTTGTACAATTCAAATATTCCTGGGAATATTACGAAATGAAACTCAAATATGAAAAAGAACAGGTTTCTTCAGCCTTTCAAGCGATAGCTTACAAAAAACGCTCTCTACTTCGAAGAAGTCGGTCTAAATGAAGGTTGGCATATTTGTAGACTTTCGCCTCTTCAACGATTCGCTTACAACGGGTGTGGGTTTTCTTTAACTCTTTAGTATTAGCAAATTACGTGAAACCTATAAATCTATCAAGATTCATTAAAGTCAGTTACTTTGAGTAGAGAAAATTTCATGTGCTATAATAATCACGTTTGGTCGTACGAAAATCTGCATGCTGTTCTTGAATCCAGATATCAACAGCGTTTGAGTCTGAATATCTGGCTAGGCATTTTAGGTGATTAGTTATTAGGACCGGTTGTTTTGCCACAACGTTTAACAGGTCCTGCATACCTTAACTTTCCGGTAAACACCTTGCCCGAACTTTTGGAAGATGGCCCTCTAAATCGGAGATTGAATGTTTGGTTTATGCAAGATGGGGCATTGCCGCATTTTACGCTTGTTGTTAGGGAGCACCTGAACGAAACATTTCAAAGGAGATGCATCGGTCGAAGGGGTCCCATTCCATGACCTGCTAGGTCTTCCGACCTAAATCCCTTAGGTTTTTGTATTTGGGGTTACTTGAAAAGTTTAGTGTACGAAGCACCAGTAAATAATCTTGCCGAGTGGCAACAGCGAATTGAACAGAGTTGTCAAACAATTCAAGGGAAACCGGGCTTTTTGGAAAGGGTGCGGAGTTCTTTCTTAAGAAGATGTACATCCTGAGTTGAAATGGAAGGAGGACATCTCAAACATCTGTGATTATCACGTTCTGTAATGCTAAATGCTAAAAAATGTTAAAAAAATAAAAAAAGAAACAATTGCACTTATCTCGAAAACAGTTGTTTTACGGACCCGTGCGCATTGGGGCGTTTTTACTTGTTTTTGATCGTAATATATGCCCCTTAAATATTTAAACTTTTTTTTTAACACCCTGTATATTATTTGAGTAAAATTGTATAGAATAGAAATTAGACGATTCTTCGGAAATTGCTGCTCTTCAGACTTGAAGACGAGTATTAAACGCATTTTTAAATAATTTCATACCAAGACTTAACTTTTGAGAACTGCAATATGTTTGGTATTTGATTTCTACCTGCTGTAAATTTACGATCAAAACATGACGTCCTAGCCATCTAGGAATGAATACAATATTACCACTAAATGTAATATTTTCGCCCTTATACAGCTAGAAAGCGCGTATATTTTTATTTCCAGCGTTTTGACATTCTGTCGATAACAGTCTGCCTACATGATTTGCAAAAAAAAAAACGATACATATTTATTTCGACATAGGAAATTACGAAAATTCAATTAAATTCGCGTTTATCTAAAAAGCATACCGCGCGAGATCAGCGCGGTGCATTTTAAACGATTTCATGCACTTTCACCAACCAGCCGAGTTCAAATATTCGCACAGTCGATCAAAAACACTATCGCCGTCGAAAATCGTTCTCCTATATAATAGAAATTTTAAAATTTCTCCCTCTTTTTTCAGGTTTAGTAATATCGATAGAGAATACATAGGAAGTCGATTTGGCGAAACAAAACATGCCAATGAAAATCGTTAGAGCAGCCCCATTAAACGGTACAGTTAACTGGATATATTGTCCTACCGGAGGAGTCGGCTAGGATATTTTTGTCGATTTTAAAATGAATATTTCGAAACTGTGTATAGTAGAGTAGTTTATTGTTCGCAACTTTCAATTAAATTCCATTGTGTTGCAAAAATGAATTTCGCAACCGGGGGAGAGATCATGAATATTTGACATTCATATAGGCAGGATGATACAATGACGAGACGACGTGTTGTTTGTCTCGGCTACCGATCGCACGCCTCTGGAAGGAAAAGTTTTCCGGAAAGTGACGATGCCGATGTCACGGAAACGGATCCTGCATGTACCGAAGGAATAGGCGGTGCCGTATCGGAAGGTGTTGTATCGTAAAGTTTACGAATAAATCGGGAAACAGGAAAAGTTTTGCTTTAAATATCGCGACGCTTTTTTGAATTTCATTATTGCCCGTATCTGACAAAAATATAGGTACAACCAGCAGCAAAAACGATCGTACAAAGTCTATAAGATTATTCTAAAATAAGTTAGATTTTGAAATAATAATAATATAATAATTATTTCATTTTACAAAAGTATGGAACGCGTCACAAAGAAAAGGAATACGTTGCTAGGGTAGCAAGCAAGTATGTGAACAAAGTTCATACATATGTACATACATACATATACATTATCACAAGAAGGGAGCATCAGAAAAGTCCTTAATTTCATACAAAATACATTTGATTAAATGGCATTTCATTACATGTTTAAACGCTTTTACTTGTTAATTTTTATATTTCCTTGGAATGTGATTATAGATTTTTAATATTTGTGTCACTCCTGTTTTTTGTACTTGATTTTTGACGCTCACGCATATTATAAACATGATTTGTTTCACGTTGTTTTATTAGTTTGTTATAATGTTTTTTAGCAGAACACGCACATTTTTTGATTATTTTCATGAAACCATTTATGCATTAGATTTATTGCTTGCTTCTCCAATAATGAACGAAGTACCATCTGCAAACATGTTAATAAAATGATCAGTTACTCCTGGAAGGTCATTCGTATACAGCAAAAATAAGAAATTGTTACATGCTTCTAATGAACAGAAGAGTAAGCAAAAGAGAAATAGGTTTGTGTCCTTAATCTTCAACTCCGAAAATTTGCTTAAGGTTAAAAATAATACAATCGATTAGAGTAACATAACTCTATACCTACTAGTATTGTTCGTGTGATTCTGTTAAGAAACATCTTTCTTAATCAAAAAGAAATAATTAAAAGAACCCAAATTTTGATTTTTCACTTGAACTATTTTCTTCATCGGTGTACACCCGTGGAACTTGTGTTTCATCCTCAGAGTCGCTTGAACTAGTGTAATATCTTTTCCTTTTCTTTTTGACAGATTTTTTCGATGATGCTCTAAGCTGATCTTTATTTTCAATGGTGAGACGTTTCTTGGCTTTTGATTGAGGCTATTTCTTCTAACGCTCTTCCGCTACTTGTTTCATTTTCATGGAAGCTTTTCGAGATGTCCTATCTGGACTTCTTGTTATCAAGGTTGAGGACCCAGCTCTGGAAAATGTGGAAGACTGGAGCACTAGAACATCCTGGATGTTTCTTGGACAACTCACTTGAGATGGAGCTGGAGCATTCTGATTGTCATCATTCTCTACATTGTCAGGAACCTCTGGCCTATTCAAACAGTCTAGCAAGTCATGCTCTTGAAAGACATCAGGATCAAACGGTAGGTACGCTTCAAAGAACAACCGGGATACATGTCTGTTTGGATTAGGGGTCTTTGTGTAAATAGTTTTTAGAAGAAACATAAGTGCTGCATCGGACGGCTGTAGCTTGTTTGTTGAGTGAGAAGGAAGGCAATCTATAAATAGTTCCGTCTCTCTTGCCCGGTCAATAAGCTGTTGTGGAAGTGCAGATTAGCTGGAAGAAAAAGGGAAAAACGACCTAGAGCCAGGTGGAAAGAAGAAGTACTCAGGGACATAGGAGAATGCGGAATGAACGACCTAGACCCAGGTGGAAGGAAGAAGTACTCAGGGACACAGGAGAATGCAGAATGGGCGACTGGAAGGGTAAATTCATCCCCCTCTTTAACTTCAACGGAAAGTGCTACAATGTTGCGAGAGCGGCAGAAAAATCTACATGTGATACGAATGCCAGAAAATAGATATGCAAAACGCGTATTAAAGCTGGAGAAGGTGGAAAGAAAAGAGTGGGAAGACCGATAAGAAAGTAAATGACAGGTAGTGAAGAAAGACTTGGGTGTTAAGGACTGGCAAGGGATAGCATGCGACAGGAAAAAATGGAAGAAGGTAGTGAAGAAACGTGAAGCAATGGGCGTATAAGGCCTATAGAGCTGTGTATATACTTCAGGAATTTAATAACAAGATACTTTCAGCTCCAGTATTTAGTAAGAATACACCTTGAGCCAATCTTTAAAATGTTGAAAAGTTTTCATTTTCTCCCTAACTTAATCAATATATAACATGTAACTATCGCTCCAAAAAGGTAAGAAAAAGCTGTACCGTCTTCGACTATTTATCTTAAACGGCAGGCGTGAGAGCTCCGACGTTCATGTCCGAATCGTTTAAAGGGTTGCCGTCATGTTAAAGGTAGCGTAATGTTTTTCGAACGACAAATTAATTTCGATGGTTTGCTACACAGCGAAAAAAAATCTCCATCACCATACCTAGAGGGCGATACACATCGGCTGCTTCGACAGCACAGGCAAAACGATCATTGATTTTTCAATCAAGGCTCAAAATTAATACCGTATAACCGGGTCGTACGACTTTTCCTCTTTTCCGCCAGGAGAGAGGAGGTAGTTGCTCTAAAATTACATCAGGAGGTTTTTTACTGTTTTCTCCTATCTCCTTTTTTTCATTTTAGGAACTCTAGATGATGAATAAGCAAGACGGTGGATGCCGGAGTATGTATTTAGGTTACAGAAGCTTTGCTGGTATCTTAATGAATGTCGGAAGGTAAGAACTTGTCTATGCATTAATGCTTCTAACATTTTATTGTTATTTTGTAAATTCAAAGTTTTTTTGTCGTGTTTTTTATGTGTCTCATATTTATATTCATTAAAACTTTAAGGTGTACGCATTTAACGTAAAAATGAATTTAATCTCTTACAATGTACGTAAATATTTCAATTTCGTCAATCCACAAATTAAAAATATCTTTAATAGTCATTTAAATATCTGTACGATCGAGCTACCGCGTTAGATGGAGTTCCCGCCAAGAGAGAAAACATGATACCACTATTGTCATCTGTCGCTTCTTGCCTTACGCGACATAACATAGCGTTTATTCATCGCACAATTTTTGGTTTCCACCTTTCCCACTTCTGTAAGGGACAGCAGCAGGAGCAATAGATACTAGACGTGGCGTATCAAGTAAATATATGAAATAACGACAGCATCTGGGTAGCCGTGAGTTGTATGGCGTTTTTTGTTGTTGTAATAATCAGCTAGACGCTCAGGTTCCGGTAGGGTTTTGGTGGAGGCTCTAGTATTACACATTTGGTAACGTTGTGATAAAGAAATCCAACTGCTCATTTGCAAAAACGTTCAAATACATAACATACAACACCATACTTAAGTTCTTTTTAAAAGGACCAGATTCATCTGAGTGATGTTCTTCCTTCTGGTCCACGTTAACAACGGAAGATCTTATATAAGGTGCACTCACAGGGGATGTAATTTTACAGCAAAAGTGGCGAATGTCAAAAGGTGAAACGACTGTCAATGTCGAACAGTCGGTAAAATAATGCACACATCCATAATCCTGAGCCAAAGATTAACATAGAGCGAAGGAAAGGAACTAAAAAGACAAGGTCATAATATTTTAGCTAAAATACTTTCTATAACTACTTTTAAAACCCGTAAAAGCATATACGGTGGTTAAAGCTACTAAACAATGGAAAAATGAGAAATCTCAAGACTGGTGGAAGAGTATCCCAGGTCAGAGACAGGACAAGCAATTTCTGATTGGACACAGGCCTAAATTTACAACAGACCTACTAAAGAAGAACAGAAAGTCTGTTAGAACAATAGTAGGTCTGCTAACAGGACACTGTATGCTCAAGAAACATATGAGCAACTTAGGCCTGACAGAGGAACCAGAGTGTAGATTCTGCCAGTTGGAGGAAAAGACTGTCGTCCACGTGCTGTGCGTTTGTACAGCACTAGCAGGAATACGGCTCTTAGAAGTGGGACTGCAATATCCAGTGAGGACACCTTTGCTTCTGATATTAAGGTTATGTATATCGATTCTAAACGTAAGTTTGCGATGTAAGTAAGGTGATATCTTTGAAGCCATTAAGTTAAGGCAAAAGCGAGCGAAATGTAATGTTCTTCTTGAATTAATGTTCAATCAACCTGCCCACGTTATTCATGATTAATAACATGGAAAACTTTAGAGTAGTCTAAACAAACAAGTTCAGTTATTTTATTATTATCAGTTGTCCTAAGTATGTCGTCAGTTGTATGCATTGCTGCAGTTACGCTATTATAGCCAGACCTAATGCCAGATTGCTTGGACGGAAGAATAATGTGAGCATCTAAGTATTTACGAAAAATATGGCAACTGTGTGATGCTACACGTGTCCTTTCTGCACGAAACTTAGAAACATCAACGCGTCGAATGTGAAGTAACAAAATTTATCGGACGCTTTCCTATTCTGGGGTCGTAGATAAACTGTTTGCTACAGGCATTCCTTATTTTAAATGATATATTCTAATGTTCATCGGCGATAAGAACTCTATATTATTGGCTTTATAATATAGTTACAACTTCGTCCACGGGATGTCGCCACGCGCATCATGAGCTAACTCGTAAGAATAGAATCAGCTGTCGAGAAGTAAACAATCACCACGTGTTTGTTAATTAGGGAAATAAAAGTTGTTTGCGGGCTCAGTGACTGACAAAAAAGGTGTAATTTGCGATCTTAATCAAGCACGGTGTATATCGACGAATCCTACCGATGGTACGCTCTTGTATCTAGAGATTCATCAAAGAAAAACGTAAGTAACATCAAATTTACTTACATGTTATAAATCAAAATAAAATTCTTTAAAATAATAAAACAACATATCTCATTCGGGTTCTTAAAATGAGAAAGAAAATAATATCAGAATTGCCAATATTTACAATGATTCACGTCGGAAAATGCAAGTACAGAATATAACTCTGGCGTATACATTGAAAGCATTATAAACTGGCATACACTTATTAAATATTTACACGGACTTTGTTTATAAAATCAGAAAACAAATAATCTAACATTGGTTTACGGGCTTTGTGCAAAGTTTAACTAGATTTCTATTTTTCGCTAAAATACGGAAGAGAAAACGATTCGCGCTTTACGGACTTGTGTGATTTCAAGACCCCGGTAAATGGGTACACGGATCTGTACGTAAACTGGTATCGATATCTCGCAACAGCCAGTTAAAACCGGATGATTGTGGGATACCGACGATATCGTCCGCACTTCGCAAATGCCAGAGAATACCGACGATTGCGTAGTGAGGTTGGGGAGTCCTTCTGCTCACCTAAAGGACCAGGCAGTATACGGCAAAGCTATGACATTTTGGACGGTTTATATAGCAGATTTCGGGTGTGACGCGTTACTTTTTGTCAACGACGTATTTCGACCTTGTACGTGAAGTAGTTTACGAGCACGCTGTTGCACAAACCCCGCAATTATTGAACTTACATAATAAGTATATTAACGTTCAACATAAACAAGGTACACTTGCGCTCAAAATAATCGGTTCTGGTTCTTTGAAAAATTAATTAATAGATTGAAATATAAATTTACAAATTTGTACAAAAGGCTGATTATAATCTGCCATCAACATCAAAAGCCAATGATTAAAGAATCTGGCGATAAACTATTCGTTCATAAAAGAAAGTAAAAAGGTGTACAGTTCATCTTGCAATACAAGAAACGAAAAATTTTTAAACATCTTTTAACAGAATCGGTCGATAATAGTTCTATATTTATGCAGCCATATAAATGTACGTTAGGAGGCGGATACGAAATTCCCACGGCGCATTTTTGAAACCAATTTCGAAGACAATGCGGACACGTATCGTCGGCGGCGCGTATGAAGATATATGCACAGATTATATTCGTCGTACCGCCATTATATAAAAATTTCATGCAAATTTATATGCGCATACCTAAGTGAAATAGATTCATATTTCACATTGCTCTTTCTCCTCTATCTACTACTCACATCGCTCTACAGGATCATATACTAGCAGAATAACCATTGTAAATTTTACGACCTCATCCACAGCAAAAACTACGGCGTCTAAGGCAGGCAGGTAGACCTGGTTGGACCGGATGGAAACCTAGGAAAAAAGTGGACCACGCTCGCGAAAAATGAATAACTTAAAAGCGTATGAAGTTCAACTAGAACGTGTTACATAGACAAGAGACAAATTGCACGAAAGGCGAGTGAAACTATGTAGTTCGTATTCGTGATTACCTTGCTTTTAAGATAATGACTATAGAAGCTGGGATACATTTTAGGGTGCCATTGAAGAAGGTTTTGTTTTACCAGCATTTTTGGCTTATCAGCCCTACTCAAAGGCGTGAGGCGTTTAATGAAGGGTTAAGTACAGGATTGCGGAATCCTTCAGAGATTCAATGTTCCAAGCGATATTTTCCTTATTTGTAGGGATGTAAGGTCGGGCAAGGTGTTGTCGAAAATAGTTTGCAAAATTTTAAAAGAATTACTTTTTAAATCTAGCCCCACTAAACCATCCTCTAAGGATGCTTCCTCAAACCATTTTTTTTTAAATTACACCCCTCATCTTTTTGACTTTATGATTGAAGTACAAGGAGTTAGGAATACAACGCTAAACAAAAATTCGATATGCTATTAATTTATGGAGAGTGTCATAGAAATTCTTGTGAAGCAGCGACACTTTATGGAGAGCGACTTTCTAACAGAGTGACTCCATTACATATGGCATTTCCTCGTGTTGAAGCTAAAATGCTAACGGGCTCATTTCCATCAAGAAGAAGATATGGGACTAATTGTAAGTAAATTAACAGTACTGAGGATACTAAAGTTTCACAAATATCATCCTTTTAAAATTCGGTCGCTGCAAGTATTAAGGCCTACAGATTTTGAACGAAGTGAGGAGTGGCAGTATATGGTACGACAGTACTATGGAACATGATGAGATAACATATGAAGAATTCAGAAGTGCAATTCTGAAGTTGAAAAGTGGTAAAGCCACGATAATATTAAGGCTGAACTGATTGAAATATATGGAAGGAGATGGTCTGCAGTTGTTACTCAAAATTATTAACATTTGTTGGACTCTTACGATTATTCTACCATTGCATAAGAAAGGTGATAAACATAAGTGCGTAAACTATAGAGGAATATCACTATTGATAGTTGCCAGTAAAGTTTATGAAATTTACGGTGAGGCAGTTGTCGGAAAAGCCACTCCAATATAACAGTAGTTTGTTGCCCTGCTTTCTAGATCTGGAAAAGACTTTTCATCATGTTCCGCGTAACAAAATTTGGGAAATATTAGAACATAGAAATGTAAAACCTAAACTAATACAAGCAATAAAGGGTATATACAACTGCACTCGGAACATAGTAAGAACGCAAAACCACACATCTAAGGAATTCTACACAAGGACAGGGGTAAGACAGGGAGGTGTTTTGACCCCGCTGTTATTCGTCACTTTAATGGATGAAATTGCTAGGAAATGCAAAGATCAAAAAACTAGAGTAGGAGTTTATAAGCTTCAACTAGTCTATATATCGGAGTTAATATATGCCGATGACCTTGTATTTGTGGCAAATTCTAAATAAAACATGCAGAGAAATGCTAATATTTGGAATGAAGGCTTTAAGAAATTTGGGATGAAAGCAAATAGCGGAAAAACAGAGATGTTGGTGATATCGAAAAATCAAGAAAATACAAGTGTGAACTTGAATAATGAGATCATGAAACAAGTGGAAGACTTTAGATATTTAGGATCAAATATGAATTCGTAAGGTAACATGGAATCGGAAATCAATAACAGAGTAACGAGTGCAACAAGACTATATTAGGAAGATTAAAGTATTTAGAACGGTGTACGAGCCGGTGCTTCTATACGGTAGTGAAGCGTGGACATTAAACGAGCGAAGCCGAAGCAGAATTTAAGCGTGTGATATGCGTTCTTTACGAGCGGCAATTGGAGTGACCAAACGTGATCGTATGAGAAATGAGGAAATACGCGAAAGGTGTGGTGTTGGAATGTCATTAGAAAAACTTTGAAAAAAGATAATTATTGTGGTTTGGATATATGATTAGAATGAATGACTGTAGAATGGACAATGGCAACAGACAAGAAACGGAGAAGAGGTAGACCGGCAAGACCTGGAATGATGAAGTTGGAAAGGCATTAGTAAAGAAGAATATTAACTGGAAAAATGTGTGCCGACCGAAAGGCATGGAGACGTCTGATATCTTTAAACACCGTAAGGTACAAGGGGATGGATTAAATAAGTAAGTAAGATTTTGAACGAAGACTAGGATTCATTGCTGTAATGCAAGTAATGTTAAATAAAGATAGCATGATTACCAATCACATTTTGTGGGCTGATGAGGCACGATTTCATAACAAAGGGGTGGTGCCATTACTGGGCTCCAGAAAATCCTTATTGGATGCGTGAGACTCGTTTTCAGGTTATATGGGTTGTCACCGTTTGGTGCGGATTATTTAATGGACGTATCATTGGTCCATACATCTTTGAAGGAACTTTGACAGGGCAACGTTATTTACAATTTTTGCATAATGACCTTTCCGAATTAATGGAAGATATTCCATTAGAAGAGTGCAATGATTTGTGGTGGCAACAGGATGGCGCATCCCATGCATGGCAAGAAAGCAAGACATATAATACATGAGGACGCGATCATTAAAAAGATATTGATACTTCCTATAAGGAACAGTTTTACTCCCGTATCGACGATGAGCTCTGCCTGTAGTTGAGAGTTTGGTTCTCACGTCTACCAGGTTTCAAAAACATCCTCTATTTGTAGGAAGAAACTTCCCTCCCATCGAAAAGGCTTAAAAAGCCTGGATCGCAATTTTCCTAGCGCATCTCTCGATTATAACGGCAAAAGCTCTCCGCGCTACCCTATCTGCAAAGCGCGCGTTAGAGCAGCGGATATGAATGAAAATTGATCTGACGTTAATGGAGTAAATTAATCATGGCGTGAGGTTTATTGAAGTATTATAATTTTATTAAGTGGATGTTCGCCCGCTATGAGTTATTGTCAGATAATGTATAGAATAAACGCGAGGTTAAAATATCCGATCATTTTTCTTCATCTGACAGATATCTATGGACTGACTGCGAATATGGCCGAAGTTTAATGCCCTCCCTGTTGGTTGCCTGGCGTCTGAAAAAATCAATTTGCGCGGTGGAATTTTGCACGTTCATCTTTGCATGAATAATGTTCGGGGTTAACTAAAAGACCAAGAATAAAAAAATATATTCCGTATACGTACACCTACAACAAGTGTCCTTTTGCTGTGTTTTTGATTTAAATCTGTTGCCCACAAAAATGTAATAATAATAATAATAATAATAATAATTAATTCTAATAATAATAATAATAAATGACTTTATTGTGTTAAATGCTATAAAGCAGGGGTTCCTTAAGTGTACGTCACTACGCCCCGGGCCCGTATAGAGTAAATAGCGGACTGATAGAGTGAGGTTTATACTTGTCTGGACTTGTTCGGTTACGCCTGAGATGCTGTAGTGAGACGTTGTGTGTCGCTCTGAAATGGTGCAGCCCATTCCGACGTTCTTGTTTATATACAAGGTGTTTAGTGTTTATTTATATATGAACTGAAACTTTTCCTTATGTCTACCTTTGCTAGTTCACGTCGTAAGTGCTTAAACAGCCCAGATTCGTTTTGTTACATATGCGGCAGTTTTACCATTCCCAGTCAAAGCACAAACATCAGTACATTTGTCAGGCAAGTCTATTTTGCCTATTTTAAAGTGAAAATTGGCGATCAAGATAAATCATGGGCCCCTCACAAAGTGTGAAACCAATGTGTTGAGGCTTTACGGATGTGAACCAAGGGGACACGTGATAAACTTCCATTTGGTATACCTATGATTTGGCGAGAGCCCAGAGATCATTCAAGTGATTGTTACTTTTGTATAGTGGGATTTGGGACTATCCGAAAAAGCTTCAGAGCTCTTAGCATCAAGACTGCACGAGAAAAACTTGCTTGAAAAGGGAGCTAGGGTATCCCATTTTCGATCAAGAGAAAGTGCGTTTCTACAATACTTTCGAAGTGATGATGGATTTGTGTATTGCCATAACGTATATGGTTTAATGGAAGGGTTGGGAATTTCAGCCTATAACGCAGCTGAATGTCGACTGTTTATCGATAGCTCAAAGCGGAACTTGAAGTGTGTTCTCCTCCACAATGGAAATTTTTTTGGTTCAGTCACGATAGGCCATTCAGTTCGTTTGAGTGAAGAATATGAAGACATAAAGAGAGTCATTGATTTGTTGCAATACCACATGCACCAATGGATCATTTGTGTGGACCTTAAAATGGTTAGCTTCCTTCTTGGCCAGCAACGCGGATACACCAATTATCCCTGCTTTTTGTGTATGTGGGACATCAGAGCTTGTGAGAAACATTGGGTTCAGTCGAATTGGCTGCCACGATCTGACCTGAAACCTGGTGATCCAAACATTGTACATCAGCCACTTGTCGACAGAAAGAACATTATATTTCCACCTCTGCATATAAAATTGGGTCTCATGAAGCAATTCGTTAAAGCTTCGCCAATTGAAGGAGACTATTTCAAGTATCTCATTTCGGCATTTCCTAGCCTGTTATTTGAAAAGATAAAGGCCGGTGTTTTTGATGGTCCGCAGATTCGGCAGCTTGTTAAAGATGAACATTTCATCGGAACAATGTCAGAAATTGAAAAGAATGCTTGGCATTCAAAAACATTGTTAAAGACTATCTTAGAAATACACGAGCACAGAATTACGCCAAAATTGTCCAGCAACTCTTGGAGAGCTTCAAACTGCTAGGTTCCAACATGAGCACCAAATTGCATTTTTTACATAGCCGTCTAGCTAACTTCCCGGAAAATCTTGGTGCAGTCAGTGATAAGCAGGGTGACCGATTTCACCTGCATTTGAAGGTCATGGAGGCATGGTATCAAGGTAGATGGGATGTACATATGATGGCTGACTATTGTTGGAGCATCAAGCGAGAATGTCCACAGATTAAACGTTCCAGAAAAAGCTATAAGCGAAAATTTTTGCCTTAATATATAATATTTAGTATAGCGGCTATGTTATCTTACAAGTCTGTCCTTATATTTCTTTTATTGTAGTGGAGAATAAAATATTTTGATTTTCAGCGTGATGTGTAAGAGCAGATGCCCATTCGGGTTAATCTGAACATCACCTTGAGTTATTTGTTTCCAATATTAATTCATGAAACCTGTTATATGTAAGCGAAGAAACGATGAAACAAATAAAAACACATTATTATTAAAAATATATATATATATTCAAAAAATACAAGATATACATTTTTGATAAAATCCGAAGCCTATTGATAACGCTGCTTAAAAGGGTGAGTGTTTCACAACTTTTCAGATATTATAATTCTTGATTGGTTCTGTTATTATTATTCGATCTATTACTTATTTTGTGGTATTGTACTTATTGAAGGAGGCCCACGCCTATGCCGCGCGGAGACATTACCTCGCTTTAGTGAATAATTTTTAAATAAAAGAAAAAAGAAACTTTGGAACTAGCACAAGCCACTTTCTTGCGTCTCCTTAAGCAAACAAACATGGAAAACCAAACACGTTGGTCAAAGAAAATCATCGTATCGTAATATATATAATAGCCGATATACGATAAATAGCATCCAACGTAACATTTCACCCATCGAATTGGAAATGCAACAACGGAACACCCGCTTAATCCATTCAATTTTCCACAAAACGGCTTACCTCGCCCGGGAACGAATAGCCGTGGATGCGATGCTCCGAACCCTGCTGATTCTCCGTGCCGTAGTGGATGTAAATCTCCTCAAACTGGTATCTGTACGCCAAAGGCCCGCCGGATATATTTACATGCTGTTTGGTGTCTTTATCCACCCTGAACACCAAAGATTGTCCGGTGTTGTGGAGGGTGCCGCTAACCTGTGCACACAAACAAACAGACGGGGAGAATTCAGTTTAGAGAGAAGAGGAAAAAGAAAAAAAAAGATGTATAGCGCGACAGGATGCGTATGTGTGAGGGTTTTTTCTTTGTATACGGCGTTTGTGTATATCCGGAATTTATCATTTTTATTGCTTGCGGGCTTATTTTATTGCCGCGAATGTAAAGTGGATGTAAAAGGAGCGTATTTTATTTTGTAACTTTTAACGTTTACGAGGGAGTAAATTATAGACAAACATGGGAATATTTCTACATCAGTAAACATTTTTTGCGCGTCTAACGAATAGTTATACACTGTTTGCAAATGGAAACATAATTTTTTTTGTGTAATTTCATTTGCAGATAGTGTATTACTCATCTGTCGTACAGATGGGAATAGCAACCTCTATTAGAACTCGAATTTAAATTACCATTTCAGGACATAGTTTTTATAAAAATTATCAGAAGCTTCTAGATACTTTGTTGGGGAAGTGTAGAAGTGTAAAGAAAGAATACTGATATCGATTAACTTTATTTGTACTGTGACCCACATATATATTTAAATGCTTAAAAGGTTTTGAAGGCCATGGTGAAAAAAAGTTACATTCTTACTATAATTCTACTAAATTAATACGACGCTTAATACAAAATCTTATACATTCTAATATTCTCCTTTGCAGAATTTCGTTGGCCATTCCTGCAACCCTTCTCCAGCTCTTGCATGGTCTCTCCAATTCAGAATGTTCATTTTTTGTAGGTCCTTTAAAGCGCTGTCGAACCATCTTTTCCGTGGTCTTCCTTTTCTTTCTTTTCCTATTGGTCTTATATTCAGTATCAATTTGATCATTCTATTATTCTCCAATCTATGTACATGTCCTAGCCATCATATTCGTTGTGTTTTACAATTGCTGTTATTTTGGTCCATAGTATAGTGCTTCTATTTCCTTGTTCGTTCTTCTCCTCCATCCTTCCTCCGTATTCATTCCTCCATATATTGCTCGTTGCTATCCATCGCTTTAATTTTTCTTCTTCGGCCTTATTTAGTTACCCACGTTTCGCATGCATATAAAATCGCAGCTCTCATTATCGTCTTATAAGTTCTCTCTTTCGCTTTTCTAGACACTAGTTTCGATTTCATTAGTGATCTTAGCATTCCCAATTTCCTCTTTCCTTTTGTTATTCTTGTGGCATCTTTCAAACCTGTATGTCTGTTCTTCCTCTATTTGTACTGTTAGGTACTCTTCCTTGTCCTGCTGTCTGCCTTCCATTATCATGTACTTCGTCTTTTCTTGGTTTATTTTTAAACCAAATCTTTTTGCTTCCTTTGCTATTCTTCTTTTAATTCATTTCAGTTCTTTTTTAGTTTTAGGTAATTCACTTTTAAATATTGTTTCTTCCTTCTTTACGTCACTTTTCCTGATAATTACTTCTAGTACTAAGTTAATTATCGTCGTGGATAGCGGATCGACCTGCCTGAGTCCTTCTTTTACTTCAAATTCATTTGATCTTCTTCCTTTCCAGATTATTTCGTTATTTGTTTTGTCTAACGTCATTTTAACTAGACTAACTAACTTTCATAGCTTGTCGTAAGCCCGTTTGAAATCGACAAACAGGTTATTCTTGTACTCGTAGCTGTTTAGTTGTATTTCCTTCAGCGTGAAGATTTGGTTTGTTACTGATCTATTCGCTTTGAACGCTGCTTGGTATTCTCCTAATATATTTTCCATATACTCTTTTAATCGACTTCGCAAGCAATTTGCCAGTATCTTGTAGCCCGTCTCAAGCAGTGATATACCTCTGTAATATTCACATAATTCCTTTTTTATGTATTATCAGAATATACAATGTCTCCGAAATAAATATGAACAAATAGAAGTTCTATGTGATAACTGTGGTTACGATATCCTTTGCTTTTCTGAACATAGGTTACTTTCTGGTGCAGGCACAGTCAAGTGCCTATTGTAGAACTGTTTTTACACATGTTTTTTTAGTATTGATTGAAACATTTTATGAATACTGTAATGTAAATCTTTGTAGTGAATTAACTTTTGCAATAATCTACACAAGATGTCATTGAAAATAAAGTGCAGGCTGTTCAAAGCTGTTGGCAGTTTCCATTCTTTATTAATATTTTGTACGCATACTCCTCGTTCACACATTGCTAATACTGTTCAATTCAAATGAACATTATTCCCGTCACATACCCGTCTTGTAGTACTTACCACGTACATCGACGTAACATGACAAATAGCAGCGCTACAAAAGCAAGATGGAAATACGAGAAGGCGCCTCCGGACATCGGATCATCCATCATTCAATCACAGTCGGTTGAGGCCACTGCGTTGCGGGTCACCACTAATGATCAAAACCATTATATACTGTTTAAAGGGATATCTAGGCTTTTTACTTCACGTCATACGCAGATCCCATCTTCTTCTTCTCTTCGATGCCGTTTACGTCATCGCACCTTCCACTTCATATCCATTCAAAGCGCGTGGTCTCGGGGCGCTCAGAGAGGCAAAAAAAAATAATTACCCACGACGACGAGGAAAAACAATTCGTCATAACGTTGTCTGCATTATTTCCTCTACCCTTTTGTTAGCGCGGACTTAATTTGGAATGAGTATCGTTCGTGGAAGGCGAGGAATGTTTTTGAAGTAGCAAAACGGTTTTAAATCTTGCAGTGGATCGTTTTTCCTACTGTTGCTTTCTTTTTCTTTCGAGTTCGTTTGATGTTCTTCACCTTTTGCCGAATGCTGCGGGGATAATGCGTTATTGATGAAACATTTACGTTGCTTATTTTGGACATCTTTCTTTAATGAGATTTTTTGGATATACAGCTCGTCCAAGGTATGTAAGAATGAATTTTCTTATTGAAGATTTTCTAGTCTGGCATTACATAAAGATTAACTCTGAAGTACAAGCACTAATATTTTGAATGGTTTTGAATGAATTCTTTGATTTTTGTATTTATTTAGTTTAGAACTTTGACATTTATGGTTGTCTTTGTTGAATGCTTTGCTCTCCACGTTATTACTTCTTGTGAAAGAACTATGCTTGTAGAACAGGAAATTTACTAAATTCAAAAGGATCTGTAGAAAATATCGAGATTAATAATGCGTCCACACTTGATGCTTAGAAGAACCTAACCAAAATAGAGTTTGAAGAAGGAATTTGAGAATACCAAGAACTAGAGGAAAAATGAATTAGGATATGCTATTAAAATATCGTCAAGATCAATTTACAGGAAAATCTTGAAGACATTGACATAATAGAAAATAAAACGACAGTCACATATAACAAATAGTACTTATTGATATTGGCTGAGAAAACCTGCAAGCATCTTCCATATGTTGTCGTGTCACGGAGTTTACTCTTTATGTTTCGCTGATCATATTGTCAACTTCTTCTGAAGGTTTATAAAGGCTGATATCGCTGTCTTGTATACCTCGTTGTGTATCTTATTTCTGTTCTCTTCTGTTGATCCGTAACTGTCATGGTATGATTTTTGTGTTTTTGATGGTGCTGTTGATCCTACATCCATCCTCCTGGTTGGTCATAGTTTCCAAAGATTCGCGTCCCATTTTCTGGTGGTAGTGGCTAACGCTCCCACGTTGTCATAATGCTATGGTCTCCATTTTGACAGAGGTCCTCCTGAAGAAGTTGATAGTGTGATGAGCGAAATGTCAAGAGTAAACTGAACGACACGTCAACACCTAGAAGATTATCTACAGTAGATAACGGCTGTGGAAGCCTGTACTCAATTAAAGGACCATGAGTTCTTGAAAATCTAACATAGCTTGAAATCTTTCACCTAACATAAAATAAAAGCGTTGGGGTTATGAAGCTAGTGAAGAAGTAAAGTTGGTTATAATTATAAAATCATTACATTTTTAAGAAAAATCTCAAGAATTAGAAATCGAAGGACAGCATGAAAACGCTATTTCTTTAAGCAAAATTGTCTAATATCCAAACTGTATCTGGCTCTTTGCTTCTTAATTTAGATACCCTAATTCCTTTTCTTCAATAATTTTGAATTTTAATTCAACAAGTCTAGGGTGTCGCTGAAATTTTGCTAGAAATAAATTGATAATTGAATAGAAAGTCATGACGACCACCAGGAATTCTTGACACGACAAATGAACCAATATAGGAAGGACATAAAGAAAAATGTCAGAATTTAAAAGTTAAAAGAAAAGTATAACAAACTTGTTTCTTCATTCTGGTACGTAGGCTTCCGCGGTCGTTAATAACACTGTATTCTTATTTTCCGGGCTGGAACCATCGTAGCTTTTCGTCCACATTCTTATGGGACATCTTTAGGGCTGTTACTGTATACTGATTGGGGACTATTCATTCCAGAGGGGTTTATGTATGGTTTATTTCGGCTCAATGGAGCGGAAATGTTATGCACCAATGAATCGTGGCGGTTGCTAGGAGACTTAATCAGCTAGGATTTCCACGTGTAATGTAAGGGATAGCCGTCTTCGCGATTTAAAATGTTGGGATGTCTGAGAATGAAAAAGTCGCTGTATCCAGTGTAAGGTTTTAGAAGATTACAAAGGTACTTCGATAATTTGTAGCTAGGGCTATTGATAGTGCTGGTAATAGGATGTAAAGGGATATTGAGTTTGTGAATTTTAGGGAGGCCGTATAACTTAGGGCCTGAAGAAACACTAGGGAGAAGTGACCTCTGAGTATCGGTGGGGACAGATGACATTTTATTGAAGTTAATGATGGAACGCCCAATAGGGAAAGTAGGATTACGTTTATGAAGTCGCTAGGTGCCCTCTTGCAGTAAGAAAAGAACTTTTTGCTCATACTCTTCACTGTGCAATTATACATACTACAGCAATTATAGGGTCGGATTTCAGGTTTCTTAAGGCCAGGGTTCCTGACTTAGGAAGGTTTGGGACGGGAGGAATCAGCAGTTTCAGATGGAAGACCGACAATACCAGACTCTATGCCAGTAATGATGTCTTCAGTAGGGATAGATTTAGGCGTAGGGCCAAAGTTAAGGCATTTGAAGAGTATAGCAACCTTATCAGAAGATAGAGGTCGATTGGAAAGGTTTATGGCAGTGTGTAACATGACTTTAGAATTCTGGGATGGTTTTTGGGTTTGTCGTGCGGTAGTAAGTGAATGGGTTCTTTCGGCTTGACGACAAGTGATGCGATCTAGGGTATTCCAATCAAATGGGGATAAGATGAACGATAACTCTAAGTGTTAGTGAAAAAGTTTGGTAGAAACGGTGTTCACATCACGTCTAGTTTTCCTAATTCGTTCCCAAACCAACGCAAAACTTGCGCGACGAAAAATCTGGTTGGCAGAAGGAGAACCAATATGATGTGTGACAACAAGAAATTTAGGAATAACATGATCATCTCTGCATCTGATTAAAAAGGATAAAGAACAAATAAGTTTTACCAGTCCTTTTCGTAGTTTATCAAGTTCTGTCGTCTTCTTCTCGATATCCTCCCAAGAGTGTATTATTTCATCATTCTTTCTGGAAACGATTAGGCTAGAAACCGATAGATTATTGAAGCAATTCAATGCTCGAAAACGTTATTAAGACAAAGAAACCATCTAAAAGAAACTATACACTGGAAGTGACCATTACTTCATTACTTAATTGTGAATGTTTCATTAAAACTCACCTCATGAAGTAGCAAATTTCTTTTTTGAACCAATTTAATTTGAATCCCTTGACAATAACTACCTGGCGTAATTATTTCAACAAAAGGATTTCTAAGAAGTGGTACGATGAGGAAAAGATAGAGAACGTATTCAAAACATCAATACAATGCGTTGGTGGAGAACAGTATTGTCAAAGAACTTAACAAGTCCCAGTAGGTGGAAGTACGTGGGTGTCCCATAATGACTGAAGCCTTTGTTGTATTGCTAACACCATTACGTGATCAGGTTGCTATTCCACATTTAATTGATTTCAAATATTGGAAGATATATTTACTTAAGAAAATATATCATATTTCTCATGCAACATTATTTATGAGGTTTCTTTGAATTTGTCAGTTATAGATTAATAACTGACAAATTTCTGAGAAACGAAAAAATGTTTTTCTCTTATGCTCCCCTCTATCAATCGCAGAAACTTTTATCCAATTACTTTGCAATCTGTTCTTGCACGCAGACGTTTACTAATGTTGTTTTAAAAGGAAAAAAAATCTTACCTTATGTTTGTCGAGATGAATAACCCTTAAATATGGATCAAATAATAATTTGTCAGGTTCGACGTTTATCGGCGATTGCCTGCGGCCCTTCGAACACATATTCCATTGGGGATTCATCAATCCCCAATATCCGGGACCTGTAACAAGACGAGAGGAAAGTATGAGATGGCGTCTGGGCTATAGCCGATTTTATGCCTATATACAGATATACATATGTGTATCTATTTGGTCGTGTATGCATGGTGTAGCAAAACGAGGGGCTTAGAAGGTACACATCTGCCCAATATACGAGGGAGATATATAAGACTAATATTGAATTACAGATTTTACATTTATGTTGAAAAGAGGGAATCTTTTGGAGGAAATGATAGGGTTTTTTGGGTAATATCCGACGGACAGACGTTTCCCGAAAAGGGTATACCGCGTTTTCACTTTTAACCTCAATATGTCCAGTAAAAACCAACCTAAATTTCCAAGATCTAAATATTGAAGGAATGTGTGTTATTTAATTCCAAAAATGCTAAAAAATTAAATAAAGCGTTTAAATTTTCTCTGTAACATAGCCACCAAATACGAGGATGCATCAATAAATACTCCTCTTTGAAGATAGGCGGCATTACTGAGGGATTTTGACATTACCATCCTATACGCAGAGAAATGTTTTTTTTGCATCAATAAAATATTCTCAATTCAAGAAAATATTTTTGTTTCAAGACTAAAAGTGAATAATACAAGAAAATAATGTTCTTGAAATTTCATTTGTATTAAATAAATATCTCCTTAGGATTGAGGCTCCTGGGAAAGTTGACAACAAGTGAAGGATGGTTATTCAAGTGGAAGAACCGGCAAGGAATTAGGCAGCTTCGAAAGTTATCTGTAGACCAGTTGGTTGTCGAGAACTTTAAAGTTGGAAGAAACTGTTATTCGAAAATTCTTACACTCCCGATCACCTATATACTTGTGAGGAAATTGGTGTCTATTACAAAGCAGTAACGTGTAAAATTTTAGCAAGTAAGGTCGAAGTTTCTGCGCCTGGTTATAAAAAAAGTAAAGACCGGATGACTATTCTCGCTTGCAGCAATTATTCTGGACATCATCAAATTCGCCTCATGTGTATACGAAAATCAGAAAAGCTGAGGGCATTTGAAAATCCCAGCCCTAACGCGATGCCGTTGTACTATAAACATGAAAAAAGCTCATGGATGGATTGGAAATTGTTTAGAAACTGTGTTTGGATCAAGGCGTTTTGGAAAACATGAAAAGAAACTACCGGAGAAATTATTGCAATTTGTATTGGAGAAAGAGAACGAAGGGAACGGCTTAAAGCAACAGTCGCGGAACAAAATTATTGATAAACCAAATGAACCAACGGAACTGAGTCAACATGAAAGTGAAGAATATGAAGATAATGTATATGATCTTGCGACTGAGATGCATGGCTTTAAGGACATTACTGCAGAAGATATTGATGCATGGGTTCAGTTAGAAAAGGAAAACAGTGAAGAATTGTTAAACTTAGACCTAATTAATCTAACTAGTGAAAATGAAGATTCCCATGGCGGAGAGCAAAATACTGAAGCAGAAGGAAATCCATGGCAGAATGCTTCACATCGTGAAGCACTAGGGTGTAGATACAAGGCATTAATTTATATAGAACAACAACTATTTAATTAAAAGATGGATGTGGCAAAAAGATCAATGCTTATGCAAGTCCAGGCAATTAAAAATGGATTCTTTCGTAAATCACTGCTAAATTTTTAATAATAAAGAATTGTTTTTTAATGGATAAGTACATAACTACTTTGTATCCCGTACGTTTCGGATAATCGGGAGTCTATTGTATGTGCTTCTGCATTCCTGTGTATACGTAAAGGTTTTTATATTATAATGCATGAAGCAATGTACGCTGCTTGCCGATCCCAGCCAGCAAGATGTAATATTTTTACATGAGTAGCGACATTTGTAGATAAGGCACTTGAACTCCTTATCTGGTTTAGCTAAACCTCTATGTCCTGCGAATGCTTTTTCAGAATTCCGTAGCTGCTTCACTGTTCTTTCATGTTCATCTGGAGCTCTAAATCTTTTCCTTCTCTTTTTCTGTTTCTTCCATTCTACATCCTCTACTTGCCGCACATGTTGAAAACATGATACATCTTATATGTTATTGACTGAATAATGGCCGAATATGGTCACATTGTTCTACGATTACCTCCATCATCCTGAGTTGAAAGCTATTGAGAAAATTTAGGCAGAAGTGAAGAATTATGTAGCATCTAAAAACGTATCCTTTCGAATGTCAGATGTACAACAGTTGGCATAGGAAAAATTTAACAACGCCGGGGTTGATGTATGGAAGATTTGCAATCATGTAATTAAAATGGAGGATGAGTATTTGAAAAATGAATATTTAATCGGTGATGTGACTAAATTAAAAATTAGTATGGAAGATGATTCTAACAGCATATGGACGGACAGGGATGATGAAGATGACTTGGGATGTCAACCTTTGTAAGATAATAATTGGCATTCATTCTGTCATATTATTGTAATATTTATTTATTGATTACATTATTGTTTATTGCTGGATACATACCTATTTAAGTTAGGTATGAACTCTTGTAATCTGTTCATTCTCTAATAAATAGTTTACATTAGACATAATCATGTAATACTTTTTATTTTTTGAAATATAATCTCGATTTCTAGAAGTTATTTTTTATTGATATTATCCTTAAACAATAACTTGAAACTAGAAGAAGTACAAAAGGTATTTTATTTTAACTGTTGGCTTTTTCGAAAGAATTTTTGGTAGTATGAAGTAAACCACTGTTAAATAATTTAGACCTTACAGTAGAAATGCTACACGCAACAATGTTCAAAATTCAAATTCGCGCCTATTTCAACATTTTAAGCTAGAGCAAACGTTTTTAGTTTGACTGGTATAATTCCACTTCTACCTCCACTTCCTAAATTTTAGTTCCACCTTCGCACAGCACCATGGTCATGACTGTCATGAGTCTTTATAGGATTTCTATCAATTTTACTTGAAACAAAATGAAACATTAACTATGCAGGTTTGTACTTAGACTGATTTTGATAGAAAAGTCACTTGCACTGGCCCCCTTATTTCAAATAGGCTAACCTAAACAGTCACAAGGATAAAACTCTGATAAAACCACTTCACATCGATAGCATTGCGGATAGATGCGAAAATACTGCATACGATGGTAATATAAAATCTCTTATCGATCGTCGAAATTTTCTACATCGCAGGGGAGTAGTATAAATTGACAGTTATTTTATTTAAAATGAAATATATAGTACTACTTTGAGTGAGGGAGCCCAGGAAACTCTTATTGATTGAAAAGTCCATTTCCTATCAAAGGGAAGCCGTTTGCTTTGAACTTTTGGCAAACGCCTACATACATAGGTACCAACTGTGATGTACATACGTACGTATGTGTTTGCATCCACGGCTGGTTTGGCAGGCACATAGGGACGGCAACTCTACCAAACAGTGTCGAGTAGTCATGCTGGAGCTGCCGTCATCGGGAAATAGTTTCGAAGTGAGTGGATGTACTCGTTTTCGTCGCTTCTTAAAGCTGTATCTAGAATCTATCCGTATATTTTATCTATCGAAAGCTTTTATCGTAGGTAAAAGCTAAGTCCTATCGTGTGTGGTAATGATGATTTTATTAAACGTTCAATTGCTTTCGAAAAAGCTGCGAAACGCTCATAAGAGATTGAGTTATATAGCTTGCAGAGAAGAACTATTTTGAAGTAGTGGGACATTCAAGAAAATTCGACATAACATTTTACTTATTGCTACGCTAGATGCGGAGAAATGGTTTCTTGCATCAAGAAAACAGATTTTCCTGCAAAAATCGGTCTCTATTTAAGAAAATATCCTTATTTCAAGACTATAGAAATATATAAGAAAATAATTTTCGTGGAATTTTAATTGAATTAAATAAATATTTTTTTAGGGTTAGAAAATCAAGAAAATCAAAGACAGAAAAGTATTTCTTCCAAGTAAATCATTTACTTTCAAATTAAGAAAATATTCATATTAAAGGTGGAAATGAAAAAATAATCCAGATCTCACAAAGTTCTATTGAGGAATCAGACGACTGGTTTCGTGTATAAAAAATATATCATCAGACCAGCTACAAGGAGACTCAATAAAAGAAAAATTACAATAATGGAAAAAAAACCTAAAGTTAATAATTAGAATTAGGAGCAAGTGAAATGAACTGAAGAAAAAGTGTATTTATCCTTTTTTTTATTATTATTAACTATATAGAAAAATTCGAAAGTGTGCTACAGAAAGATCTCGATTTTAGCACACTAAAACAAGTTTTTTTTTATATTAACATAAAAATGTATATAAATCGTCACCAGAAAAAAAAAACCAAATGAAATCAAAATCATGCAAATAAACATAATTTATAATATAGAAATAAATTTAAATACAATAAAAATAAAACTGAAAAAAAAAAGAACAAAAATTATACGCTACGAATTAAGAAACTCTGGAATTGAGTAAAATACGTATTGCAGGAGGTAGTCTTTTATTTTTTTCCTGACAGCTTTGTAACTTCTAACGTTTTTTAAATCGGCGAATAGTTTGTTGTAAATTCTCATACCCAGATTAAGGGGTCTCGTGCTTATTACATGCAGAGTGGCCGTAAGGATATGTAGGTGTTCTCTTATTCTAGTGTTGTAGTCGTGAACTTCATGGTTACGTAAATGAGTATGCCTATTAGCAAATATGAAAGAAGCTGCCTCGAGAATATATAAGCACGGCAAGGGAAGGATATCTAACTTCTGAAAGAGCGGTTTGTATGAGTCCCTGAAGTATGCGCCTACAACACCACGGATAACTGCTTTTTGTGCTATAAAAACGTGGTATGCTTCAGGTGATGATCCCCTTAGTAAGATTCGGTACTACAGTCGTGACTGTATCTCAGCGTAGTACAAAGAAATTAGGGTGCAAGTTGATATTTGTGGACGCAAGCAGTGGAATAAATAAGCCTTGCTTTTAAAGTCCCTGGAAACATATAAATCAACCCTTTTACCTGGAAATTCCCATCCTATTATAGTGATATTCTTTTGCTTTGAATCCGATCGTTTACAGGGGGACTAGATTATTGTGTCAATAAATAAAAATACCAGAGAAATGATATTTAGAAGAGTAAAGTACGTATACATAAATATTTCAGTTATCAACTTACATTTAGCGAGTTCACAGTTTAGAGAATGCATCGATATTTTTTAAAATATTTCGTCATAACCGTATAGAAGCTAAGTTGTGGAGTATCGTTAAGTGTTTTGTGTTGATATATCGTTATTGCAAAGGTAAAATTGTTATTCTATCTCTCTATTAATAATTAATTATTTGCAATTTGAAAAAAATTGAAATATTCGGGGTTTTTTTTTGTAGAAAATGCCCGGGAAAGGTTTAACAAGTGAACAAAAAGCCGCCATACAAGCTCTTCTACAATCAAACAAGCATTCACAACGAGAAATTGCAAAATTACAGAAAGTATCTCCTTCTTCTGTACCGCGTTTAGCTAGAAACTTAATCGAATGAGCTAGCACATCGACACAAAGACGGGCAAAGTGCGGTCGGAAAAGAAAAACTTCGAAGAGATCTGACCGTGAAATTGTTCATCAGGCTTTGAGCAATAGATTTGCTACAATTAAAATGATTCCAAAAAATTTACGTAGAGAGGAATAGAGATTTCGAGCAGAACTGTCAGGCGCCGATTGCGCGAAAATCGCCTAATTGGCCGAAGACCTGTAAAAAAGCCGCGTTTAACAGAAAAAATGAAATCTGCTCGTCTCAACTTTGCAAGAGAATATCAACATTTCACAGACGAGAATTGGAAAAAGGTGAATAAGTTAACAATATGATTTTTGCTGAATTAATGTTTGCATTATTTAATAGGTTTTCTTTAGTGACGAGTGCTCGCTCTGTGTGTTAGTGCAGCGAGCACAATTTGTTCGTAGACGACCTGGCGAACGTCTCACAGAGTCCACGGTTCTTCGAACTATAAAACACCCTCCGCAGGTAATGATTTGGGGAGTGATTAGTGGAGACGGACCCGGCTCTTTGTATTTTGTAGAAGGTACAACGCGTCAAGAGCAGTACATAAATGTGTTAAAAAACACGTTATTACCGTATTTTAAGCCAGGACGTCGCATACCGACAGAGCGTATATTTATGCAAGATAATGCTCCTTGCCATTTGGCAAAAAAGGTTAAGAAATTCTTTGAAGACAATCACATAACTCTTTTACGTTGGACCGGAAATTCACCGGACCTCAATCCCATCGAGAACGTATGGAATCGACTAAAAAGTAAGGCATATGAAAGAGAAAACCCTACAAAGGAAATATTAATCAAGAATATAAAGGATGTATGGGAGAACGATGAAGATATAAAAGAGACAATCATATCTTGCATTAAAAGTATGCCCGGAAGAATTAAGGGTGTTATTAAAAATCATGGGTTATGGACTAACTATTAGTTACTTATTTAATATTTACATATGTTACATATTTTTGCAATATATTTTATGAATAAAAAATATAATACATGTATAGTTTATATTTTATTATGAAGAAACTACAAAATATTGAGTGTTTCAAGTAATTTGGCCAGGGGCTGTATTTGCTAGGACGCTGCAATGTTCTTTCCATACAAGGGTGGATTGAAGACTTACTTCTAAGAATTTCACCGTGTCTTGCTGCTGTATCATTTCTCCGCCCATTTCTAGATCATCAGAGCTAACACTTCGCTGTCTTGTGTGAAAAGTCATAAACGTTGTTTTCTCTGCACTTAAGACTAATTTGTTTCGCGCAAACCAGTCATATAGTATTGTGATGGCGTATCGAATAATCCACTGACTAAGTACAAAGAGTATTTTAATCATGCATGTATAACATCGGTAGATGTTGAACGCTCTTTTTCGAAATATAAACTCATTTTCTCACCACGGCGAACATCGCTCACCGAAACAACTGTGGAAACACATCTAATGGTGTCAAGTTTTTGCCACTCTTATCCATATGATGTTAACACTGATAATGGTGCTTCTAGTTTTACTGTTCCGTAGCCAAGGCTGCTTAAAAGGGTGAGTGTTTCATTACTTTTCACATATTATAATTATGTATTAGTTCTGTTATTTTTTTTCTATTTTCTTACTATTGTTTTTGTATACTAGGCAGGTACGGCTATGGCACGGCTCCTTGTTACCGGGCTCTAGTAATATAACAAGCTAATATAAAAGAAAAAAGGTAATTTATATATGACAAACAATTACATATTATAAGAACAGATACAAGACAAAAAAAATAACTGTTAGTCAAAACTATAAAATAGTGCCGTGATACTCTAAGGAGTACAATGCGCGCAAAGGCAAAATATTCTTTAAGTGCTTTCTGAATAGTCTATTGTCCGAAGTTTTAATGTGGTTGGGCAATGTATTATATATTTTTACATTCACTCTCACGTAAGAATTAAATGTATTACTTTTCGTAAAATTATGACGAATAAATTACGAGTACTGTAACTATGGGCATCTGAATTGGAGAGATACAGCTCCCGGTGCTCATGAATATAGCATGCCGCTAAAAACACATACAAATCAAAGACAGTTGGAATGCGCAAATGACGGAAATAATCTCTACATGACTCACGATATGGCATACCAAGCATGATGCGGATTGCCCGCTTCTGTAATAATAATATCTCATTCATATTCGATGGAGTTCCCCAAAAGAGTAAACCATACGATATTATAGAGTGAAAATGTGCGAAGTAGATCATTCTTAGCGTGCCGGTGGGACACAACGGCTTCATTTTATATAAAACATATATAGCTTTATGTAATTTCGGTGTTACAGATTGTAGGTGCTTCACCCAAGCCAGATTTCTATCAACTGCAAGACCTAATAGTTTGCAGCTGCTAACACGTAATTACGGAAGAATTGTCAACTTGAATACTTATATCCCAACGGCAGCTAAAGAGCACAACATTAAACGTTAAAGATTATATCATGGTGTGGGTAAGTATGGCATCTGTATTCCGGTTTCTATCGCTATTATCTAGGGCGCTATGACTATATCTCTTGCAAGTAGGTGACACCAGGAAACATGTCAGTGCTGTTTTTGAAGATTAAGGGCATAAACTGAAGCAAACAATGTAGACAGGAGCAAAAAGCATTAATGCTTTTCTCTTCCCACATTGTTTTTGCCAGGAGTGATTCTATCAATACCGTGAGCTATTTATAATTAGCATTATCTTGGTTATACAAGCAATGAGAATAATTTACTGCATTATGTACGGATATGTCGTATTGTTTTCAACAAGGTAAGTGCAATTAATAATGTGGATATAAACAATATGTATTTCAATAATTCTAAGTAAATAAATGCTTTATTTTAAGAAATGAAACTATTGTTGTATGACCAATACCTAAACGATTTCTGGAATTAAGAAAACTATTTACTATCCTTAAGAAAATATTGTTTTGTGTTATACTAAGAACCGCTTTCCTCAAGTTTTCTGCGAGATTTTCTTGAATAAAGTCAACAAATGTCTTAAACAAAGACATTCAATTATTTCATTACAAGTATATGCTTCTCCTAAGCGGAGAAAAAAACGCAAAAAAAATATTTCTTTTGATTTAAAACAGTTATTGTATTGTGGATAATTGAAATAGTTAAAAATAACTGTAGGCTTTCACGGCCGGTGTATGAATTTGTACTAGCAGTACATATTTTCGGGCTGATGGGCCGTGGTCTTTGATGTGTCGAAGTCGACGTTTCGCCAAACACTCAGCGCACAGCACAGGTATATATTGCGGAGCGTTTCCAGTCTGTCGTCTCATCAGACGACCAGCGAAGAGTAATCATTGTCCTGAAGATGTCGACCGCAGTGTTTGGCGAAACGCCAACTTCGACACATCAAAGACCACTGCCCATCAGCCCGGAAATATGTACTGCTAGTACAAATTCAATTGAAATAGTAACACCTAATAGTCTTGATATAGGTAAACGTTTCTCTGCGTGTGCATTGAAATTGCAATACCAAGAAGGAGTGCGAATTTTTATAATATTTATAATATAATTCAAAGGTAATAATTAATTATAATTTTGTTGCGATAGATTATGTGGTCATGGCATATCTGACATTTCAATCAGTCTTTTCTGACATTAATGTCAGGTGTATTTCTTGTGAGCTTTGGTTCAATTTTCACCAGTTTCTACATGGTACCTTTCTTGGTCTATTATGTAAATTATGAGCTAATTTAGGATGTATTGTTTTACCGCACTTATACTAAAAATAATGTCCCAACTCCATGCAAAAGGATTCATCATAGTAGAAGATGCTCGAGCTTAGTATTCATGATCAATTATAACATTTATTGTCTGTGAAAATACAAACACCATTTGATTGAAAGTATTTTTATTCCTGTATAAAGAACTTTTCTAGACTTTCATCAACATTAGTGCCCGATTTTTAGATTTTTCCGAGCACATCCTTAAGCAAAATTCGACAGTTTGCATTTGCAAGGTGCGTACAATGAATCATCGTGTTTTTTTACGGAAGTGAAAAGATTATGACCGTGAAAACTTACGCAAACACGTAAGAAAAAATGTTACGGCTTCCTTATTGAAACAAAAAGATTTTGGGTGTATAGATAAGCCATAGCTTTCCACAATTTTTTCTTCAACGCGGTATTTTCCTTGGTGTTTACATTAGCCTATAATCTGACCTTTTCCAATAATTGTCACTATATTCTCCGTTACGCACGATATATTTGAAGCGAAGAGTTAAAAATACGAACAGGAATTCCATCATCTCGCATCTATAAGCACGCTTTCCCAATCTTCCTCGACATGCATAAATCCATCCATGCGTGTATGCAAATGTCGTGCCACTCTGCCGTCATCCCCTTCCCTTTCACCGCATCCCAGCATCTCCTCCGACCACCAAATATTCAATATATTAAGGGTGTTTTTAAAGTCGAGCGAATATCTTGCGAGACGACGACATTTTAATATGAAGGGAATGTCAATACGTATAAAGACATTTTCAGCAGGCACGCATGATGACGCCACGCTTCGTTCCTACGTTCCCCTTAAATCCCCCTCAGAAAAAAAAAAGACTTAGGTTGGAAGGGGTGCAAGTCTAAGCCCGACCTCGTCACTTAGGAATTTGTCGGAAACTTCCTTCTTCGCAGGAGAGATCCGGTATCGGCGGATCCAGCCACCTTGGTTGGTTGCTAGCGATGCGCAGTTGTTACACTTTTAAAGACAAAACTTTTACCAACCTCTACCTCCCCGTTAATACCGCGGCGTGTAAAACTTTTCATATTAATGTGTGTGTCATCTCCCTTTCGGCCGGGTCTTCTGGCTCCCTTGAGTTCTGCCGACGTTCACATGGGAGCAGAAGAAATGAAAGAGTGATAAGAAAGTTTGAGATATATTGGCGATGACAAAAAAGAAGAGAAAAATGAATTTTGTTTAAGTATGATTAAGGTTTGACTTGATATGATTTTTCTTAGCAAATAAGTGTGTTCTGGTTGTTTTGATTAGGTCTCATTGGTTAGTTTGTTTAATCCAAGAAAACGACAATCATAAATATATAAAATCAGGGTTTTAATGACGTGTTTTCATGATGTGTTGCTGATTTTGAACCTGTCTGTGCACAAGTTTCAACCTGTCTTAGATGCACGTGGCATCTGATTGCTTGCTTTCATGACAGTCGAAGTTGAATGTTCATTGAGTGCAGATGGCTTGTGTTATCTTGATATGGATACCGGTCGTTTTAACACAATGGGGGCTCGTTTTCATGAAAGTTTATTGAATGCCTTTAAGAATAAGAAGGAAAATAGTGGGATGATGAGTAAAGAAGGTTATCGGAACTTAATCGAGAAAGTGCGAGTGTCAAAATCTAAAACAAGTGGGAAAAAACCTGAGGATTATCAACGATTGTAACGTTACGACATTATGAAGTTGGGTGATAGTGAAAAATTAATATACCCGGTGAGTGAAGAGTCATCATCAGTCCGTTATTATGTGCATACAGAGCAGATCTTCAACATAATTCACGAGACACACTTGGCGATTGAACACGGAGGAAGAACAAGAATTTTGAAGCAGCCGCAGAATAAATACAAAAACATCACCCAAGAACAGGTAAACATGTACTTGATATTATATTATTATTGAAACCTGTGAAAAGAAATCAAAAGTGGAAAAAGAGGACTTGTAGTGCGTCGTATGATTTTTAAGGAGATGAACTCAAGATGTCAGGTTGATTTAATTGACATTCAGTCAGCCTGACTATGACTACAAATTCATCTTCGTTTACCAGGATCATGTTACGAAATGTGTACAGTTGCGACATTTGAAAAGAAAAAGAGCAGAGGAAGTTGCTTGATGTTATCACAATTTTGGGCGCTCCTAGCATACTACAAAGTGATAATTGAAGTGAATTCTGCAATCACATCATTCAAGAAGTATGCGAAATGCGGAGCGGATTGAAGATAGTTCATGGAAAGCCGAGACATAGCCAGTCGCAGGGCTCTGTGTAGCGCGCAAATCGGGACATTGAAAACATGCTGACGACTTGGACGGAAAGAAATCAAACTCCACACTAGTCTGGGGGTCTGAGATTTGTTCAATTCGTGAAGAATAGACTCCATCATGAAGGCATAAATTGCAGCCCATATGAAGCCATGTTTGTGGTTCCAGCAAAAGTCGGTCCTACAACATCATCACTTTCTACTGATGTCATCGGAAACCTGGAATCTGAAGAAGATCTGGATACCTTAATCGACTCTTCTTCAGGTGGTTTAGTACGAGATGTAGATGGACAAAACGAGAATGGTGGCGAAGAATATGGGGAAGTAACAGATAATGGTGGCGAAGGAGATGGGGAAGTAATAGTGAATGGTGGAAAGGAAGTTGGACAAAAAAGAGGACGGAGATAGTGCTATAGAGGACATTTCGGAGGAAAATATGATTTCGGACAAAATCAACATTATTAAAAAGAAGCCATAAGTGCCATAAGTGCATTGCAGTGCAAATCAAAAAAAATTAGGCTAATGTCTGAATCGAAGTTTCCAAGAGGCAAGATTGGAGATACGGGTTTGTGATGTCGACAGGGGTAGAAGTGACTCCAGGAACATTCATGGGTCATTCTGCAGATGGATGCTGATGGCAAAATGTATGAAATTGGAACTAAGGAAAGACGATTGGCTCAAAAGTATTCTAGGAACCAGTTTTCCATTTGTAAGGAGAATTTTATTTCACAAGAGGAAATGCCAGATGTAATTGTGACTCTTCGTGAGTGTGCCAGGAAGTCTTCAATCGCAGGTGGTCAAGGTTTCAAAAGATGTAACTTCAAGTGAAAATGTCTTTCAGGAAAATGTAGCTGCAAGAAGCAGGGGTTACTCTGTGGAAATGACATGACAGTTTGCCATGTTCCAACAAGTAGAAGATTGTTTGTTTACAAATGGTAAGAATAAAATATTTTTTCATTTAATAAAACGTTGTCTTTTTATTTCACAAGCACTGATGAAAATTTCGTACTTCCTAAATATTGTAATTTATCACTTCAGCCAAGAGGGTTTGGGTTTTGGTTTTGGTTTGGGTTGTAAATTACACACATATTATTACATTAACCACCTTTATTGAGAGGCCTTGTACTAAGTTTTTTGATTAGAGATGCTCGCTTCGCATTAAACAAGCCTATTGCCAAAATTATTAATTTGGCAATTAGTACATCTACCTTCACTGAAAGATGGAAACGAGCAAGAATTGTTCCAATCTACAAGAAATGCGACAAAGCTTTAATCACTAATTATCTGCCTATTTCTATCTTAACTAACTTTTCTAAGGTTCTTGAGCAATACTTGTACTGTACTATATTTTTCAATATAAAACAATACATATCGCCACATCAACATGGATTCATGACTGGCCGTTCTACAACGACAAATTTATGCTCCTTTACTCAGTATGTTAATGAAATCTTGGATAATCAAGGACAGGTGGATACCCTAACAAATACACTAACTTTTCCCACGCGTTTGATGGGATTAATCACAGACTTCTTTTACATAAACTACATTCTTTTGGTTTCTCTCCTAGATTGCGCTTATTATTAGGATCAAACTATGTTTTCTATAACGGATTTAGGTCATTTAATTTTGTATCCACAAATGGTGTTCCGCAAGGATCAAATCTTGGTCCTTTCCTTTTTAACTTATTTATAAACGATCTCTTGCAATCACTTACTTGTTTTGTTTTGGCATATGCGGATGATGTTAAACTGTTTTGTGCTGTGTCTGGTCGTGACGAAGCTGATCAACTGCAGCGTAACATTGATCTTCTAGTTAGATGATCAGCGAGTAATAACCTGTTGCTCAATACCGCTAAATGTTATTACATGTCATTTACAAGGAAAACTAAGCCGTATCAATTTTCTTACTCAATTGAAAACCAAAACTCTGTCTAAAATAAATGTAATCAAAGATCTAGGCGTAACTTTTGATCCAATTTTATCCTTGTCCGCTTCAAAAATGCTCGGATTTCTCATAAGAATATGATATCCGACTACTAAAAACACTGTTTGGTGCTTTTGTCGTCAGTGAAGTAGTATACGCTTGTGTAGCTGGGTTTCCTTTTTATACATCTCAACAGCTTCCAGATGAGCGGATTCAACGGCGTTTTCTGAAGCTTTTGTCATGGAAAGTTGACGGAACTTATCCAGATTGGAGTATATCTTACCATGATCTACCTTGAACATATCAAATGGACTCACTAAGTCATCGGTGCGAGCTCCATAGCGCTCGGTACCTGCAGAAGCTTCTTAACAATAAAGTTGATTGTCCTTGCTTATTTTCCGCGACTGGCATCCCGTCATGCGTCCATTTTCAGTATGCCAACACCAAGGACCCACCTATTACTCCTAGCGCCAATCTACCACATGGCACGCAATGCCAACATGCAATATGAAGATATCTTTGTCAATTCCTTTTTCACATGAATAGTTTTTTTGTACAAGGTTTTTTTCTGTAATATATTCACATTGTATATATTTTCTTTGTCCTGTAATTGGGGTTAACCTTTTGGGCAAAATATATTATTATTATTATTATCCTGAGATGAGTGCTTTCGCCGGTTTCTGTCCTGGAACACTTTCCCAGTACGAGGTCTTTTGATTATCCTTCCATGTTTTTATGTGGCTCTTTTGGAGACCACAAAAGGGTAAGGATCAATGAAAGGCTGTTTGCTGCTTCTCTGGCCAGCTTATCTACCTTTTCATTTCCTTCGATCCCTTCGTGGCTTGGAATCCACCGCAGAGAATCCAAACCAGATTCGTATGTCTTAGCAGCCTTTAGAACTACCTAATTGTCGCTGAATATCTTTATAGTTGTGCCTCGTATCCCTTTCTCGAGGTTCTTTATGGCGCACAGGTTTAAAGAAGTAATCTCTGCTTGAAAAATGTCGGTGTCCCGTAGGCATTTTTAGGTGATAACTAGGACCACTGATGCCTATACCTGACCCGACTTATGAGTCATTGTTAGAGTTTTAATTTTACAAATTTTCTCCAAAAATCAATTAGAATAACACATCGATACAACGGTTTACCCAAACTTAATCCTTCTATTTTAATTTTGGCCGTTGTCGATTTAGCAATACATCTTTAATACACACCTTCAATTATTAACGATGAGCAGCACAGTGATCACGATCTCGGGATACGAACCCACCGTCCGAATCGTGTGGATATTTCCAGCGGAACGATGGCCGAGCATTTTTAGATTAACGCTTAAACCGGTTGAAGCTCGCCTTGATTGTCAGCTAAAAATAAAACGGCTTAACAGAGCTGTCTGTACCGACCGGAGCGGTATGGTATTTTATAGTTAGCCCTATGTACTATCGGTACCTGCAGCAGTTTCGGAAACGGCTGGCGAGGTGCGCGCATATCGAATTCGGCGTGGGCTTCGGCTGAACTCTATATTTCTTGAATGAGTGTCACCTATTTATATCCTGCCAGTGCGAAATAGCTTTCAAAGTGACTGTGGAGGGATCAATACGCGGCTGCAGGTATGCAGTGCTTACTGGTTTAATTGAATTTTTAAACGAAGCGCCCGAAGGATTAGAAAAAAATTGGGGAGCTAACGGTGAAATGGAGGGAGGAGGAACCGTGTTATTACCAGATACTTTTTTTTATCATAGTCATCGTAAGTATCCAAATACCTTATGCAAGACTGAAATTTATCAACTTATTAATCAAATCAGTACCTTTGATGATCTTTTCTCGGCTTACTCGTGCTGCGTTCTGTGTTTTGATTGGTTTATTCAGTATTCTATATCAATATACAGTGTGTTCATTTGAAAACTTCCCAGGCGGCCCATATCCAAAACTAATAAAGTTATTAAAAAATGCAAAGACATGTCAATTTTTGTTTCGAATGGGAACCATTTTGATTAATATATCGTGATACTAAACTCACCCCCAAAATCTTAAATGAGGTGATACCATTTGTGACACATCGTTGGAAAGGTATTTTGTTATTAGGGAAGTATTATCGGCATATAAGCAGATTGTACTTGCTGGTATGCTGTGTTCCAGATCGTTCACGTATATTATGAATAAAAGAGGCCCAAGGATAGATCCCTGTGGTACACCACATTGTAATGTTAGCATTTAAGACTTGTAGTGTTCCATTTCTACGAATTGGCGTCTATTGGTCAAGTAAGACTTTAGCAAATCAAAACAGTTTCTACGTACTCCATAGTAAAATAATGTATCTAACAGAAGTTTATGATCCACTGTGTCGAACGCTCGCGTTAGATCACAGCAGGTTAATCGAGTATGTTATTCTTCGTCTATGGTCGTGGTTTTGTTTTCGCGATATCCGTGTTGTATCTCATTACATCAATTACATCAATCAACTAAAGAACTGATCTGATTTTGCTAAGTATATCTTTTCAATTTACTTGATTGTTTTAAACTACAATATACTATAATGAGACTCTGAATAAAATAAATTAATAACTCAGGGTTGACATTTTTATAAATTACATGTTGTGTGGGATCCACTTATTTTCTTTTGAAACGGTTCACTGAAAGTCTTACCACAATACTTTACTCGCACTGGACGCACGTTTCAATAGTCGAGCTATCGTCAACAGCAGTAAAACTGAGCAGCTCAGGATATCAGTGCTCCACAAAAGCCAGCCAAAGACCGCTCAATTGTGGAACATTGACGATTTTCTCATCCAACTTCGCAAAAGTCGGCAAAGGCTGCCCTATTGCGTAATATGGACTAATCTCCGTCAGCTGTTACAAAAGTTGGCTTTAAAATGCCGCCCAATTACGCCGTTCAGAGCGGTTTCTTTTGCCCGGTTGCCTAGGAGGTTCGTTGCAGCAAAGACAGCTATGAAATTTCGTACGGATTATATACCCGTATTTGGAGTGACGTAGCACTTTCTGTTAATGACGCGTTGCGGCCTTGTACCTGACGCGTGCAAGCAAAACCATTCAAGAAAATACATCGTTACACAAGCTCAACGTAAAACAGCAAAATACAAGATACACTCTTGCTCAAAATAATCGGTTCTGGTATTTGAAAAATTAATTAATAATATAAAAGCTCACAAAGTTGATACATGATTTAACGACTGATTACAAAAGGTAAAAAAATATATTATTTTATGTCCTTTTCCAGATAAAACAGTCTCTAAATCGGACGGACTACGATAGTTCGTCACTAGATCCACAACATTTGAAAAAACAAAACTAAAACAGAAATAAACAATATCGCTAGAAACACTTGCGTCAACCTAATTCACTTTTATTCATTCATTCAACCGTTCATCGACGATGTCAGATATTAAAAAATTTCACGCCCGAATCGCCGAAACCCATAAATATCGATTAGGTCGCCGCCTAAAAACCTAACATATCCCGCCCTGTGTAGGGGCTTATTCGGTTGGCGGTGGTTTCTGCACGACTCGACAAAAAATCTCAACGTTCTACATATACATATACATACATAAATATGAAATATGATTTGCCTTTTATGTACGTGAAAGCCTTTCGATAAAACGCGAAGCGGAATTTATTCGACGCAGAGAATTCGCGAAGACGTACCTAACATACCTAAGCAAGTTAAATAGAGAAATTGATCGGGCGCATACAACGCCCTCAAGTATTTATAAATGAATAAATAAATAAAAAGGTGTAATCATAGCAATTGCTTACAATAATCAAATTAACTATTTAAATATTTTGTTGAATTAAGTATGTTATTTACTTTATTCTTGTAAATTGTGTTTTCTTTATTAAAAGCAAACAACTATTTTTTTCTGGCGAACTATGTATTACGTTTAAATAAATAAAACTGTTGGTCAAACATATAAGGAAAAGTACATTGCTTGCACGTAGTGCAGAAAGAAACACAAAGTTATATATTCATTTTCTTCACATCTTAAATCTTTAATTTTAATGGAATATTTTCCTATAACAGTTGGCAGCATAATTTTGAAAACTAAACATCGTTCGTCAAGTAATAGTCTTGTTTGTCAGTAAATTTTAATATTGTACAGTTGTTAGTGGTGTTAAATGGCATAGAGTAGCATAGATTCAGTCTTCCAGTTACGTCCCTACATGGCATGCATTGTGCTATTTTAAAAAATAAGAATATTCGTTTGAAATTTATTGTTAAATTATATTTCGAATGGTACAGTTGTCCGAATTAGCGGTGATTAAATAATCGCTATCGCGAATGAAATGGAGGAGTGAAGAGGCGCTAATTAATTTCTCACTTTTAGTCGAAATATTTATCCAGGTAACACGTATTTGGCTATGTTTTCACTGTATAAGTGTTCAGCGTTTAAATTCTATCAAAAATGCGAAGTAAAAGTCAAGTTTTGTGGTTGAAGAATACGCACGATTCCAGCATGTAACATACAGGCATAGAGTTTTTATTGGTACGTCACAATTCCCAGTTTTCACTTTTTAAGATTTAATACTCGTAAAATTTCATTAGTTATTATCTAGTTTAATTTAAATTGGCGAAAGAGTGTCAAGGAACACTTCCGGACCTACAGACCCTACAATTAATTAATTCATTTCGAAAAATTAATTTCATCTTTTAAAAGTTGTATGTTTAACATTGTCATGGTTATCGCCTTCTAACTTATCCATCATGTTATCTATCCGCACAGAGAAAGATTTTAGGATAGCAACCCTTGCATTCTTAAAATAAGAACTATTTATACTAAGAATTACAACACAATTCTAGTTGAATTTAGGAGGTGCATTCTGATTTCTTTTTCTTCAGTAATTCTGTGCTTTCCTTTCTATATTATTAATATCTTTCATGATCTTCACAATATAGACATACACAGTGTGCCTCACATTGAACGGCACCACCGCAGTACCTTCTTTATATATTATCGATTAAAATTTTTTTTTCTGATTATACCCTTCACTAAATTGTACTTTTAGGGTATGTTACTTTCCCTTCCCAGTAAAGTGCTAGTCTAGTACGATTTAAAATAAACAACAAATTTTAAGAAGGATTTTTTTTATAAAAAAATCTTGTTAATAAAAGTTGGAATTGTTCAAATAAGCTAAATCCGAAATTTCATTAAAAACAAAAAAATCTGAAAATCTTTCTCAAAAAATGTTTGTCCAGAAAATTCGAATAATAATATTACAAGTTTGCCATGAGTTTTCATTAATACGTCAGAAATAATGTATTGCTGATCTAATCATATGTCATTTATCAAATTGTGTACAATTCATTAAAATCGTTGAAGATAATTTAACTTTCGCTGATAAAGTTGAGATAGTTAGTGGGTGATAATGTTCGTTCAACACGGGAAGCTGCCCGTGAATTTAATATTAGACATCCAGGCCGTCCTCCCTTTACACATACGACTGTGTTAAGAATTAACAATTTATTTGATCGCACTGGAAATGTGACAAAATCAATTACAAAGAATTATCATCATCCTGAAGATAACGATGTCCTTAGATTTAAATTATTCAAAAGATAAAATTTGGAGGTACCTTCGTAGACATAAGAAAATTCATTTCAAGCCGAAATTTCTGCATACTTTGGAAGGAAGGGATCTTGAAAGGCGTTTGGAATATTGCTTGCGGAGTGGTAATTTTTTAAATGATCAGTGTTTCCTAAAGAAAATTTTGTTTACTGATGAGGCTACATTTACCACCAACGGAATAGTTTCATCGCAAAATTGTACATATTGGTCTGCAGAAAATCCACACTGGATAATAAACTGTAAACGTCAGTACTCTCAAAAAATTAACGTTTGGCGTGGAACTCTAAACGACAGGATTATATGACCATTCGTTTTTAGACAAAGTTTAAATGCTCCGTGTTCTTTGGAATTTCTAAATAACGATTTATGGGATGCATTACATGATCTTCCAGTTGCGGTACAACAGGAAATGTACTATCAATTAGACGGGGCGCCTATACAAAATGCAGTTGTGGTTAGGGAATAGTTAAATGAGAATGGGAAGATGGATAGGTCGTAATAGTCCCCTAATCGAATGGCCACCTAGATCTCATCCGATTTCACACCATTAGATTTATATTTTTGGGGAACTATTAAAAATCAAGTGTATAAAACTAGACCAATAAATATTCAACAACTTTGTAACAGAATAACACAAGCCTGCCGAATTTCTTGACAAACATTTTTTGAGAAAGATTTTCAATTTTTTTCTTTTTAATGAAATTTCGGATTTAGCTTATTTAAACGATCCCGAACAACTTTCATTAACAAGATTTTTTGATAAAAAAATCCCTAATACGACTTCTTCAATTTTGCTGCCTATTATAGCAGACTAGCACTTTACTGTGATGCGAAAGTAACACACCCTAAAAGTACACTTTAGTGAGGGGTATTATCAGTAAAAAGAATCTTTTTAAATCGATAATATATGAAAAAGATACAGGGGTTGTGCCGTCTAAAGTCAGACACACTGTATATGTTGAAGTAGTGTTTATTTACATCGCCAAGCGCAGCTGTCGTTCGAACACATACAATGTATTCAGTATGGCTACTCAGTTAATGTGAAATTCCCTCTGGCGAACATTAGTTCTTTTTCGAAAGCCTCTACTCCTCCTCGAGCTTACGATTTACAGAGTGAGGGTACTAAATATCTAATTTAAGTTTAGCCAACGACAAATGTGGGGTAACGGGGACGAAACTACTCTTCTGTACAATTTCTCCATTTCGCGAATCTTGAAAGTCAATGGAATGTCTTCCTTCAATCCTTCAATAACAACAGTGTAAATTCAAGAGTATTTCGAGCATAATTGCGCAAATTAAGTATCTATCGTAATGTTTCTGTCAAGAACGTCAGTGAGTTTTAGTATTGTTTGGTTGTCGATGCTATTCTGTATAATAGAATAGCATGAATACAGTCATCCAGTCGCGCTAGTGCATATTCCATTATGCTACTTTTAAATAAATAACTTTATTTATTGGAAATTTAACATCAAATTGTATTTGGAATGGTATTATCAAACTTTGCTGCGGACAAAACAAACGCCATCGCGATTAAAATAATGGAGTGAAGGATCGCCAATTAATTTGATGACATTTGTTCAAGCTTTCATTGAGGTAACTCGTATTTTAAGTGTGTACAAATTATAGTAAACATTCAAGCTTTAAGTGAAGGTTGGAGTTTGAGAATTGGCAGTTCCCCGTGAATCCCGTGTAAACATAAAGTTGATATGACGTCTTAGAAATCCAGGTTAGTTTATATTTTTCAGTTTTATCGTTAATTTCCATTTGCCGATGTAAAAATTCGTTTAAAATTGCCGAAAGAATGTGTAAGAACACTTCCGAAGCCCCAGTTCATTTAATTTTATTTAACTAATTTACAAAAATTTTTGAACAATTTCCCTGTTTTAAAACATTTAAGTATATTAATTATGTAATAATCGATGCTTAGAAGTGCGAGGTGTATTCCATAACCTGACTCTTCGCCCAAAAAACAACACACAAAAGATTGAAATTTATCCATATTCCATGGCGTTTTGAACAATCTGTAGGCGTCTATGTAGCCAGTTCAGAAACTTCAAAGGTAAGAGAGGGCGCGTTCCCCAGCCGTCATGTGTTCTTGACGTTTATGACAAATTGAGATTGAGATGGGCGAAACAAAAGTTTAGCGCTTCCGCTTCATTATTTAATGCTTACTAGGTAATCTTTTTCGTATAAACCGCAAAGTCTGAGTAGGCAGTTCGCAAAATGCGCGATGGGAATTCGGAAAACGTTATCGGAGAGAGATATAAATAAATAGATGGATGCATGCGGTTGAGGAACTCGTATCGATGCCTATATACGTTTACCGTTCGGAAAAGGAGAGCAAAAGCAAAAGGAAACAAAAGCGTATGGTACATGCGATATAAAATGTATGTATAAGTCGGATTTATGCGTTGCTGATGTGAGATATTTTGTGTCTGTATCGCTGATACTTTGCAGCGTTTCTGATTCGATACGGGAAACGTGTAAGATGCTTAAAGCAATGTAGACTTTGAAACTAGATGCTGAAAATTTAATGCCGCTTGCTCGGAACGAAGAAGCAGAAGAAATATGAGAGTTTGGTTGGTTTTTATTTGTAACTTTTTAGGTGTGTGATATAAAAAACTATAGTGAACGAAAAGTATTTATTCCTCAAAAGAGTCTACTGGGTCCTTTGATTGCTATTCCGTGTGGACCCAAACATACGCACCAAATGGAAAACCTACTATTAATATTTGAAGAAATTGTTACTAAGATGAAAGTCCCAGCGTTTTCTAAAAGTGAATTTAGCCAATCACTTATAAAACTACACTTTCTGTTTATATGCTGTTCTTATGCTGCTGTTTCTTCTACGATATTCCATAGAGCAGATTGATTGCAATTATTTAATTACGCTGAGCAAACGAATCTGATCCACCCTGGCGGGAGTTTACACGGGGCCGTTTTACTTACGAAATAAGGATCGTTGTTGTACACGAAACGGTGGTAATAAAATGCAAACAATGAGGATATAGTTTACGACCTTCCGGGCAAAACAAACTTTGTCGAAGCGCCAGACACACACTCCTTCCTAAAACATACACTCACACAAACACGCGCACACAGACGGGTGTAAATACTTATACGCGGACGCAAATTTTAATCTAAAATTCCATCCTTGCTGAACGTCTAGCCTCCGTGTCCATGTACGTGTATTAACCCCAGAATCTGGAACGATGTATTGGTATCTGCCCGGCTATACTTATGTACATACATCCAATATGATCGCGATAGCGGGGAAAGCTTACAGATCGAACTTTTTAATTAAGAAAGGGCCTTTGCATTAGTTTTCCTATTGACTTATTTATGCAGCGGATGCAGCAGATTTTTGTTGTACCTTTCTCGATCGCTTGGGGCGGCTACACGATCATGCATAGGTCTGAAATTAGTTCCGGTTGGAATAAATGCAATCCGAGAACTAATTTGCCTTCTTTCAAAAGACGGTTTGCTTGACTAGGTAATATCGATTGTGGCTATATATGATGAAAAAGCTTTTAGAACTGTAACTGAAGAAAGTTTTCCCTTTAACTTCTTTTTGAGGTCTTATACAGCAAGTGTTCCCAATTGGCAGTCTGGATTCAGTCCTTTACACAGTTGTGCTACTGCTCTGTTATGTCACAGACGATATTATCAGTTCTTTGGATAAGGGTATGGTCAACATCTTAGTTTTATTAGATTTCAGTAAAGCGTTTGACACTATTAATCATAACTTGTTGCTATCCATACTATATTATGTTAGCTTGTCAGATGCTGCTGTTGAACTTTTTCGTAGTTACATTTCCGGTCGATCTCAGGCTGTTAAATTGGGTTAAAATATCTCGGAACTCAGAAATGTTACTTCCGGTGTCCCTCAGGGCCCTATTTTGGGTCCTCTTCTGTATACAGTGTACACCTCAACATTGTCTACTTGTCTTTTGCATTGTCGTTGCCATTGTTATGCTGATGATACACAAGTTTACATTTCTTATACTCCGCTAACTCGCTTAATATGGAACGGCGTAGATTTTTGCATAGTGCTTGTTTATTTAATAAAATAATTTCATCCAAAACTCCAACTTACCTTTATAATAGAATTGTCTTTCGTACTGATGTTAATTTGAGATTTAGAGGTTTGCTATCGTCGCCTATCCCCAGGCTAACACTTTTTAAGAGTTCTTTTTCTTATATGATTAGTAAAATATATAACTCTATTCCTCCTAATCTGAAGCCTTTATCCCCTCAATTATTTAAATTTTCTTTACGCAAGCACTTATTGCAGTTGGCTTAGTTATTTCCTTTCACTTCATGTGCGGGCAATGTTGTGCAATCTCTTTGTTTGTTTGTTTTTTTACTCTTTTTTTATACTTTAAATAGATCTTTTTATATATGAGTTAGATTTGCGCGTCAATTCTTGTCATCTATTTTTTAGGTTAAGCTTTCCTACTTTGCTTCTCTCTTCCTGGTTAAGTTAGAATAGCGTTAGCTGAACTTCGTCCTTTGATGTTTACCGGGTTCTTTAGTTTTTACAATCATTTCTTCTTTCTGTATGTGGCATCAATGAAGCTTATATTATTATTATTATTAGTATTAGTGCAAATGGAAATGAAGAAGATTTACCAATTGTTGGAGAAGTAGTTGAAGATCCAGTGCTTTATGTGAATGAGGAAGGTAATGGTGAGAACTGTAAAACAGGAAATAAGTCTTTAGATGAATCGGAAGAGAAGGAGTCGAAAGAAAAGCCGAACGATTCTGAGACATCTGAAACTCAATTGTTGCCACCGGAGAAACCCCCACCAGAAGAGATTCGCTTATGAGCTTAGAACAAACTTCTGAATCCTCCTCAGTGGATAAGAATAACACAAGTGAAACTATTTTGGACAATACGGGAGACCGGGGATGGTCTGGTCACGTGGAGACAATTGACTGGTTTAAATTTTCCGCCTCAATATGCTAGTACCGGTATATTGGTAGCAAGTACTCTAAAACCGTAACGATTACGTGAAAATTTCGCTTTTTAACACCTTCTATGTAACTTTTTAAGGCAAGAACATAAAGTTTTTCTGCAATATATTTTAATTTTTTGTATTTGTCGTTTCTTTTACAATGAACGGTGACTAATAGAAAAATATTTATGAATGTTCCAAACAAATCTAATACATTTTTCTGATCTTATGAAGAAAAATTTCGTAATGGCGCTCATGGGAATACAATGAGCAGATTGCCCATTTTATCCCCGACCTGTCCATTGTACCGCTAATATTCGTTTTACACCTTTTATTCTAGATAGCACCTGAATTTTAAAAGAAAACTGACTGAACGTTTCCCGAAGGCGGCCTAAAAGGTGCTGTTGTGTGGCGAACAATTTCTGACGGCAGTGTAGTCATTTAATGTGCTTAATGTTAAGAAACAAATATATAATACTTCTGTAGATATTAGTTTACATTCAATTTCCAGCTCATTATTTTATGTTTAATTACTCATCAATGATAAGAGTTTGAGGATTATACTACACAATGACACAGATCATTTGTGTTCAGGTAGCCTGGGTTGTCCCGTAATTAAGGCTAGGGTGACAATAAAGTTTAAACATTTTACAGTTCAATGTCGGGTTTATCTATTGTAGCACAAAATTTCCTGATATTACTTATGTACTTAAAATATCATTTAAAATCCTCGAACAATATTAGTTTATTGCTAAGCCCCAATTATAATTCGAATCTATTTGTCTTCGACCTTTAATTAGCTTTAAATTTCGGATAATTTCCCCACCCCAGTATCTATTTATCATAGGCTAAAAACCATATATATAGCAGCAAATTTGTAGAAAACACAGTTCTTTTAACGGTGCTAGCATTGCTAGTCGTCTATTAATATCAAATACGTGTGAAGATTTTTGTAAAGTAGTGTGTAGTAAAATAGTCATATTAAATTATGTTAAGTGCACAACGTCTTTTACTGAACAAATAACAAGTAACATTCTTGGTCTTCACTGGTCCTTCGAGAAAACACAGTGGGCACAGTCGCCCCACAACAGGTGCAGTGGAAGATGTGTTCCATAATCGCGGTAGCATATTGAGCAAGAAATCGGCAGAAATACGCTGCTTTTCATGCTACAATAAATTGAACATTGTATTAAAACAGCTAAGTTAGTGCTACAGCATGTTTTCTCAATTCAATTAATCGTACGATAAATTGTTCAAGAACTCGTACCGACTTTTGCTGTTTTACACGGTGAAAAACGGTGCGATAAAATCGAAGATCAACTTGTTCAATTAACTGACCAATAAATCGCGGCGTGTTAAACAGGCTTCAGCAATCTTCGCGGATTGTTTAAGAATATAGGTGGATTTCCGTATAAAACACAGGTTGGACAACGCCTCACAGATTAAAACAGTTGCAATATAACACAAAATTATTATTTTTTTAATCTATTATCATTTCTACATACACCTTGACGAATTTTGTAGTAATTTAATTACAAATAAACATATATTTTTATGATAAAACTTCTAGAATCTATAAGAGTTGTGCTGTATTCTAAGAAGCGGACAAGGATTAGTTCCAAAATCATGTTTCCAAAGCATCTGCTGTCGTTTCTATCTTCAGACCATACGAAAATAAGTTTTATATCGCTTGACAGCTTACACGTAACACGAAATATGTAATTTTCCCCACGGTGTTGACATCGGCGCCTAAAAACGTCCTACCTCGTACACGAGAGAAACACTATTAAGGCATTTAGGTCGCTAAAACTTATAAAGAAAGGCGTCCCGCTATTTCTGGCTTCCCCGAGATGCAGAAGCGAGCAGCGCGAGGAACAAGCGGGACGAGGGAATACCTACAAACTGAAAATAGCTGAAAAGTGCCCGTTACCGCAGAGCGCCTCTCTCGGTAAGGTCGCAGAGGCTGTCACGCCTGTCCCTTGTTTTCAAACTCATTACGGTGTTCGCCAACTTACTGACAAATGACGTGGATTGTGAAAAATGAAGCAGGAACAACGACAACTTGATAAAAGGCTGTTGACGCGAATAAAGTTCATATGAGGGAGAAAGAGAGAAGTGGAACGAGGAAAGGGGAATAGAGAGGCAGCGCGGATACGAGACAAATGCCTTTGGGGTGCGCGTGGCTTTGTTCACCCGATCGTCTCCTACTTTTTCACGTGTACCACCTATAATCGTCTCTCTTTTTTCACCTATCTACCCTTCTTCCTTTTCCTCTCTAGCTAGATATGTATGGAGGTAACTTCGTTCTCTCGTCAATCTCAATTCTTTTTCACCTTTTCGTCGTTTGGCAGCCGGCGTGTTGTTGCGCTGTTTGATTCGTCGTCCCTTCCATTATGGATGAAAGAGCCGAATTACTTATTAGGTGGACTCTTTTAAGATAAAAGCTTTCAATATTGCGCGTCACAGCTTACTTCTAACGCTATTTTGTCTTTCTTCTCGGATTTAGGAGCGCATGGTTGGCATTTTTAAAGCCTAATTCAATATATACACGTACGTAAGCATTTACAAGGAAATACGGCTTTCTTCTGCGGAAGCAAATTGTTTTTCAAGTAAATTTATTAGGTAGTTAGGATGTAATCGGTGCTTACCATTTTTGGTACGATGAGTTGCAATTGTGGTACATGTTTATTTTATCATAACATTTTCAAACCTTGAACAATAGTCAATGTAGTCAAAACACTAACGCCAAGATGGTATGGAGCTGTGAAAGTTAACGGAATGGAGATCAGGGGAGAATACGACATTATGTTGAAGGACCAGTGGAGGTCTTAACGGAGTAGTCCATTGTAAATAGCGTTATTCTTAAACAGTCAGATGGCGAACAACACTAAAGCATCGGCACACTCCGCACCACACAAGTTATTAATTAATTCGGAACAGCCGTTTCGAGGACTTGTGGGTCCCCATCCTCAACCGCATGACCGAATGATGTGAGAAAAAACTCTAATTCTAACATGTCTGTTCTTTCCCTACTCTCGAGAAAAATATTTACAAGTATATACCTATGCCGCATATACACCCTAAAACTAAAACATGCGAAATATAAGGGAAAATAGACGAAAGGGTCTCTTGTCATTGTAGCACGAAACGTAAACCATGTGTCTGCCTTACCCTAATAAATCAAAAAGACGAGAGTAAGACAACGGTGTAACTCCCGTGGCCAAGTTGATTAAGAATAACTCTAGGCTTTCTAATTTAATATTATGCCTGGTTTTGTTTATTTGTTGTGCAACACTTGACGATTCTATGTTGCCGTATCTATAGCACCTGATGTGCTCATTGAATCTAGCACCTATCGCTCGTTTCTTTTGAATATAGGCTTTGCCACAATCACTACATGCAATTTAATAAATTCCCGACTTTTCTTTTATGTCCGGTTTAACATTCGGATTGCCAAGAAGGTTTCTGAGTGTATTCCGAGAACTGAAACATCTATTTTGTGTTGACCACAGTGATTAGAATCGTTCATAATGTATTTATTAGTGTTTGTTTCCTTTCTACAAATGTCTGTTTCCAGTTTCTTGTTGTTTTTAGTTACTAAACTATCCAGAAACGGGAGTTTATTGCTCACCTCTGGAATAGTACTTTTCTCAGTATCAGAGAGTACAAAGATATCGTCTACATGCCTAAGCTAGATTCTAAAAAAATATACGGTGTCCTTTTTCGTACAGGTTTCAAATTTACTCGTAAACAAGTTGGCTATGAAAGGGGTCAGCGGATTGCCCATCGCCGGTCCCTCTAGTTGTTCATAATAGTTACCCCGTATTTGAAGACGATTTTGGTTCATGCAAAATAAAATTAGTCTTTTGTACACGTGAAAAGAATGCCTAGTAACAGAAACCAAAAATTAATGCTAATATAGCTCATGGTATTGGTGGAATCATTCCCGGCAAAAACAATGTAGCAGAGAAAATAGCGTTAACACACGAACATGTTTCTGTCTACCCGGCGTCATCAGCGTGGTTCTGAGCACAATTTTGTATATATTCTATGGTCATTGCTCTTCTTCTTCTTCTGTAGAGTATTCCTAAAATTTTCATTGACTATCTTAAAACATGAAAAAATACCGGAAGGTATCTCATGTATTTTCCTTTTACATACAATACACTGCTCACAACACATTTCTACTACTCCATTATTTGGACAAAGATTTAAATTGTAAGCTTCTTTTAACCTACATCCCTTAGGCGCTAAAATTTGTTTTTGTTAGACGAACACCCTTCGAATAGAATTGAAGATAAACTAGCCGCATTCAAAATGAAATAGGTACAACGTATATCTTGGGAAATAATAATTTAATTTCAACCGAAATTTAAATTAACAACGATCCCGTTGTTCCCGAAGCAAAATAGACTCTGCTAGCTTTCCTTTTGTTCGGCATCGCCTTGAATCGTTTGAATATTTCAACCGTAAGGTCCCCGTAGACCAAAAACGTAGATCCATGGATACACAGACACGACCGCCGAAGGAAAAAAGAGGGCAACCGCCGAGAAAGGTTATAGAGTGTGTACAGAATACAAAAGATTTATCATTCCTCACACAGAGCTGAATAACTTTATCATTCCATCTAAGTATGTCAAGAAAATATATTTACACCCGCAAAAAAAGAGCAAAATTTCTGAACTAAATTCCGTTGATTTAAATTCATTTATATTAATAATTCGCACCATCACGTTAGATGGCGCGACCACCAATTTCGACCGCAAAATCGTAGGAAGCTACGACAAGCTATGATGATGGAAACTGGACGGGTATCATAACATTGGGGTATGGAAGGCGAGGAGTTGATCCGCATATTTGAATGCCCTTCTAAGCCCTTTTGTGAGAAGGTAATGTAGCGAGATACGGTAGGAGAACATGGTCAAGTCGACCAACAGGCCCGAACCTTCGAATTGATCATAATGGGAAAATATGCTTGTCTAGCGTCGTTGTCTATCTTTCTCGGATCGTTTCGCTTTTATTATGTGGATCTATACGTACCCTGTTGTCGGTAAGCTTGATGGGGTCAGCTTAAACTGGATGAAGTCGAGAAACGTACACTCCAGGACCACGCGAGTGGGAGAATTGCAACGTAAAGATTAATGATTGGAATTATTTTATATTGACTTTATGATCATTGTTATTTCAATTTCCTTTCTTATTTTGTGCATAAATATGCTAATGTCTACACTGGGCAACAAAATTTCGAAAAGTTTTTGCATCCGAGATTGAAATCATTCCTTACTGAATTCAATGTGCTGAATGCGATTATGATTAAGGAGAGAGTTGTTACATTTCAATTTTGACATTAATATTTAATATTTTCTGTTAGTTATTTACCTTCTTAGTTTAGATATCTCTTTAGAGGTATGATTTTAGGTTGTATACTTTGCTAATTTATTATTTTTATCTTTTGGATAGCTAATCATCATTCGGTTTCTCTTAACATTTTTATTTGAGGTTAATTCTGTCATTAGTTGCTGTAAATTTAGTTATTTTGTGTAATTACTTCATTTTTATCCCCACTTATTCGGTCCGTTTTCTTCCCCTCGTACGGGGATTCCTAGTATTTTGGCAGCACTTTATTGTCAAATTTGTCAAGTTAAGACGTTTTCCTTGTATTGTGCGCCTATAAAGTTGCGTAACTAGACCCAAAATTTGGAATTTGATTGTTGTATATTGGAATGGCTTTTCTATTGAGCGGATTTAAGTTCACAACTTTCAAAAGCGAGGTTGTTGGATATTGTTTGGAATTTGGATCTGCTTAACCTTTCATTGGGATTTTGGAAATGGTTTACATGCACGTGGAAACGTTACCCTGAACATCTGTAATTTTCTTGCTTAGAATATCTCATCCGATCAGGAATGGTGTTGCAAATGCAGTTTATAGTATTTTTAAGTATTCTTGCTAATTCATTTGTGTCTTTTAGGATTTTTTTCTTTTCTTCTTATATTTTATATTAGAATCTTAGTTGTCCTTCTCTAATCATCTGTTGGTAACTACTTGTTGATGGTTTGATAGTTATTGCTGTAGCCTCCCTTTTGTTAGAGGCACCTACTCGATACGTCTTTGTGGAATTACCCTTTAAGCTGCTTTCTAGAGGCACTCCGTTATTACTAGAGCTCGGTAACTGGAGAGCAATCGCAGCGGCGGTGTGACTGTGTTTAAGTGGGCGGGGAGGGTTGGTCGATTATGATACGACACGACAAATCATCATCACTCAGTTCAGTTTAGCATTGGATAGTGGATAGGGCGTGTTGATTTTATTGATATAGACGTAGTTGTTAATTGTAGTTTTTAGCGAACATGTCGAAGGCTACAAAACGACCCTTTCAAGACATAGTAAATAAGTTTATTTCTAACTTTCCCGATTTATTTTACAACAGGAGTAACAGGAGAGTTTGTAAAGTGTGCAAAATACATTTGATGTCAAATAAGAAGTGGAACTGTACAAGACACGTAAATTCCGCACAGTATAGAAAACGAAAATTGGGCATGCCACCGAGAAGTGTATTTTTTTTTTGATGTAATTCTTATGTTGATAAATTGTAATTTGCCACTAGGCTTACTCGATAAACAACCGTTTAAGGACTTTTGGGACAAATACAATCCCGAGTTGCGGTTGCCAACGGAGAAAACGGCACGTAAGCATGTTGCATTTGTACGCGATGACGTGGAAAAGAAAATGAAATGCATATTGAAAACACAGTTTCTTTGGTTATGTATTGACGAGACAACAGTAAAAAAAAGTAGGGGGTGATGTCAAATATTAAAATTAACACAGTTCTAAATTTTAATTTCAATATTTAACATCGTCTCCTACTGCTTATACATAATTGTATGTAAAATTTGATTATAGGTTTTCTTCTCCCTTTCATTACCAAGGATCACGTGCACTAATTGCACCATATAATTTGCATAAATCCATACAGTAGGGTTTTGGTGATGGAAGGAACAGGAGGAGGAAGAGTTGTTTTATACATTTTGATGTCTAATAATTTAGTTACTAGACTAAAATCTAATTACATTCTATAGTACAAACGTTTTTTTTTTATATTACAACTTATACTTACAATTTTTATATAAAAAAAGAATTCTTTGATTTTTTTTTCATTGTTTCATATTGTTTGAGGGCTATTACGCTTATTATATTACGTTTTCCTTTTGTCTGGATACCCTCTTAGGTGGCCTGATGATGTGTTGGTAAAAATACGAAACCGGTTGCCTAATTATCTTTAATAGAATTTTGTGAGAAGTTGGACCATTGTATTTTATTCCTACCTTTAATAAGATTTTCAATTCCACTCCCACTTTATTAATTGAAATTGTGAAGATGTCCCTGAAGCAACATGCAGCAGAAAAGGACAATTTTCAGATTTTCCAATAATCTTTCTTGCAAGTGTTAATACGGACATTGAAATTGTACCCTCATTGTTCGAAAGCTGCGAACATCAACAAGAACAATAAAAAACTTTCCCCTTTCCCAACCAACTCGGAACTTTTATTTACTTCATCCTTTTCATCTTTTGTCGGCTGTCATAAATCATATTATTGCGGCGAACCTGTCTCCCTCCCCTCCTTATACACCGCTAATTTGATTTATTAATATTTTATGGAAATGTACTTGTCGCAAAGTTGTAAAAGAGCAGAAATTTGATTTTGTAATTTCATTATGCAAATCAGAGCAGGCTGCGAATATCGCCTTTTCATTTCCAAGCCCATGGCGTGGTCTCGTCGCACGCTTTTGAATGGAAAGAAAGGAAAAAAAGAAGAAGAGCGGGAGAGGGAGGAATTGAAGAAGGAGGATGAGGAGGCGGAAGTGGAAAGAAATGAAACGAATGGAAACTCTTATTTCCACCTTGTTGAGTTTAATTAACTTCGCGGCGTTAATGGAATCGATAACAAACTCGACCAGTTATTGTCCGGGCGATTGCGTAATTTTGCGTCTTCAAGCTTTGCCATGGGTTCTCGGGAAGAAGCTTCGTTATAAAGAAACTAGTTTTAGGGAGTTTCGCAAGTTATCGCTAATAGATTTTCATTTACAGCAGACGCTCGATAATGTGAACTAATTCATACCAAGTGTGGTTCACATTATCGAGATGTTTACATTAGCGAACGTGATTTAAATAATAAATGACTTATTAAAAGAAACGTTTAATACATACATATTTATAACAAAATAAACAAATATTCTAACAGCGATAAGTATTTCTTAATTAGAAGAAGAATAGCTAACAATTTTAGTTTGCGTAAATTTGCGCTTAACATTGTCTTCCAATGCCTGCGCCCGTAATTTACGAAGAACTAAAATATCCGTGTATGATACTTCTTTTCTTTCAGCCCAATCTAAAGCTTGGTTAAAAACCTATATAGCTTGCGCGTCAGTCACTATACTTCTGACTTCAATGGGATCGTCCTCATCGTTCTCACTGTCCATATCTTCCTCCTTATTAACATCATTCGTCTGCTTATCTTCGCCTTAATGGCCCTAATAGAGCTGCCTGACTGTCGCTGAAAATATTTATAGATGCGTCTCGTATCCCTTTCTTGAGGTTTCTTACGGCGCGGCGCACATTTTCCTTTTTTGGATACCCTTGTAGCTGGGCTTGATATGTTTTTTGAACAAGAAACAGGTCGCCTAATTTCTCAATAGAATTTTGTGGGATCTGGATCATTTTTTCATTCCTACTTTCAATATTAATATTTTCTTAACTTAAAACTATCTAATTCACTTGAAAGAAACATTTTTCTGCCTTGGATTTTCTTGATTTTCTAACCCCAAGAAAATATTTATTTAATGCAAATAAAATATCAAGAAAATTATTACCCTATATTATACATTTTTATAATCTCGAAATAAAAATATTTTCTTGAATAGAGACTGATTTTTGCAAGGAATTCTATTTTCTTGATGCAAGAAACCATTTCTCTGTGTGTACTTCTATTTACTGAAAGAATTAAGATGAATCAACATGTTTACCAATACATCTTCCTACAACCGAAATAATGCTAATATAACCCATGATATTGATCTTTCTGTTATTTCTTATTTTCGAACTTCATAACCTCAATTTTGTTTGACAGATTAAAGAAATCGCTTGAAGTCGAAAATAAACGAAGTAGCATAACTATGTGACAAGTCTTAATGACGTAAATGCAATGTTCTGTGCTTCCTACTTTATCGGCACAAACATCCACGCATCAAAATAGAAACCTTAGCAGTGTCGTCCTTGAAATCTCACGTTCGCGGTACAAAGACTTGCCGCTCAACAACAAAGACGTGTTGCTTGTGTCGTGCGTTTAGTAAATAAATCGAGGGTGGCACGCGTGGCGTCACGGCGAGGCGGTGAGGCGGCGGCAAACGAAGTTCCTAACCTCTCACACTCGACTCATTCGAGCTCATTGTCCCGTTTTAATTTATTAGTTGCCAGTGCGGGAGTGCGGGCGCCACCGTAGAGATTTATAAAACGAGGTCGATCTACCTGTGATTAACACTTAGCAAAGTAATAAACTTAAACAGTCGAGTGGATTTAATTGAAACCCCTTACGCTGCTATTCCCTGCAACGTTGCTGCTGCTTCTGCTCCTGCTGATGATGATGATGATGATGACGTAATTTCCAATTAAGAAACCGTAGCGTTGGCGGTGTTCGCTTAATTGCGCGTGCAGGTCGTAGGAGGCTTTTCGCCTGGCGTTCGTCGATGATTGTGGCCTTTTTGTCTCTGAAGTTAAGTCGGTGTATGTTAGTTACGTGCATGGATGTAAGAGAGTTTATATAATGCGTTTTGTTTTCTTGTATACAAGGTTGGGAATCCTATCAAACGTTTAAACTGTTATCGTCCATTATTTACGTAGGATATGGTTATTTGTAATACTTAATATTGTACTACACTAATTGTAAGCAACAAACTTGAAATAAAGTTATGTGAATAGTCTTTTCAAATTAATCAGAGAGGAGCCTGGTATAATAGACTATTTCATACTCAGAAAAAATAAATGGAAGCAAATTAGGGACATAAAGGTATCAAAACAAGTAGAATCTTCTAAAGATAGATGTATAGGAAATATCTACTAAGAAGGCGCAGAAAATAAAAGGAAAAATTAATGAGAAAATAAGTTATCCAAAGAGCTCTTGACGTCACCTATAAGTGGCTTCAAAATTATAGCCTGCGTATAAACCCGCAAAACATCCCTTTTATAAGGAGAAATCACCCTCCATGAAGGGAAAACCATTAGTTGCAGCGATGAAGTTAAATATTTAGGAGTTACGTTTGAAAAATGCCACTACGGCATCACTAGTCTTAAGCCTCAAATGACCTTCTGGTTCCATGCAGCAATAGTCAGACCCAAGGTCACCTACGCCTCTCCGGTTTGGTGGCCAAAAACAACTCAGAAGGCTGTACAACAGTTGCTTCAGAGACTTGCATGTCTCAACATCGCAGGAATGATGCGTCCTTGTCGCACAGCAGCTCTGGAAATCTTGCTGGGAATAACGCCGCTTCACATCCATATTCAGAAGCAGGCCTCACTCTTAGTAGAACGAAGGGATTACAGCCTGGGGATCTTAGAGGGCATCTCGAAATACTTGAAGATTCCAACATAAATTATCTGATGTATATTGCAAAGGACACGATCCCTATGCAATATAATTTTGATCAGCCTTATATATAGGGTGATCATTGAGAGCCATACTGAGTGGGTATACGGTGATCCTCAATGCAATATAGGTACCCTGGAATTGTACGTGGACGGCTCGAGAATAAACGGAGTCAGAACAGATATAGGCATCAGTGGTCCTAACTCCACCTCGAAATTTCTACAGGATCCCATACCAACGTATTTCAAGCACAGCTTTCTGCTTTGATATCAATGTCATTTCCTTTAATATCAATGTCAGTTAGAGCGTTTTTAATAATATAGTGGGTCTTGCTTAGTATAATCGGAGTTAATGTTACCAGTCACTTATTGTTACCATTTTAACTAAGAACTGGTGAACAATATACGTAGGTAATTATGAAAATAATGATAGCAAGGACTGTGGGGTAGTATGGGAAACAATACAAAGTATCGGCACACTCCTCATCACGCAAAATGTTAATTAATTCGGAACAGCTGTTTCGAGGGTACCTGGACCCACATTATCAACCGGATTACCGAAGAAATCTGGATTTATTCGGTATAAATGGCTAGGAAGTTTCAATATCGTATATCCACCAGATTTTAATACCATGTTTTGCTGGTTTTGTCACTGGTATAATTTAAAAATAAGATTTACCGCTACTAGTCATTGCAACTCACAAACCACACTAAGGATAGCTAAACCATCAGAATAGAACAATAACATAAGCGAATTGATGCATTTCAAACGACGGTACTTTTCCCTGTTTGAACCTGTTCACACAAGCGTAATGGCTATTGCATTATTTACGAGATACTGCCAAATACAGGGTATAAAAAAAAACGTTTAAATATTTAAGGGACATATATTACGATCAAAAACAAGTAAAAAAGCCCTAATGAACATGGGTCCGCAAATCAACCGTTTTCGTGATAAGTGCATTTGTCTTTTTTGGAAATCAACGAAAGCCCCAATTTTCCTTATCAGTTTAGAAACCACGTCTTTCTCTAAAGTAAAACATTTTGTTTTCATATGACATTTGCGTTATTAATCAGTTCACTGTCAATTCATAAGCTGTTTTCTGGTAGTGAATTTATTTTCGACGCAAGGGAAATTAGTTTCCGATTTGCAATGCCTTATTCAAATGCTGAAATGGCCGACATGGTTTTTATGTATGGTCGTGCCGATGGGAATGCTTTGGAAGCACGTCGCCTTTATCGCGAGACTTTTCCCAATCGTCAACGGCCTTCGCATGTGACGTTTGGAAACGTTTACCAGCGGTTGAGGGATAGTGGTTCCTTCAAAAAACGCGCTTACGAGAGCGACGTCCAGGGTCAGTGTGTATGCCTGAGGTTCAAGAACAAATCTTGGCAATAGTAGATGAAAACCCCGAAACTACTGTGAGAAAAATTTCGGCTGAAGTAGGCGCAAGTAGTCCTCTTGTTTGGAGAACTCTCCACCAACAGCTTTTATATCTGTACCATATCCAATGGGTACAAGCCCTTACTCGTCCTGACTACCGAGCAAGAAAGATATTCTGTATTTAAGGAAATCTGTTGAACACCAGAATTTTTCTTTTAACATCCTTTTCACTGATGAAGCCGGTTTTACTAAAGATGGGATTTTCAACTGCCACAATAATCACGTTTGGTCGTACGAAAAGCCGCATGCTGTTCTTGAATCCAGACATCAACAGCGTTTCAGTCTGAATATCTGGCAAGACATTTTAGGAGATTAGTTATTAGGACCGGTTGTTTTGCCACAACGTTTAACAGGTCCTGCATACCTTAACTTTTTGGTAAACACCTTGCACGAACTTTTGGAAAATGTCCCTCTAAATCGGAGATTGAATGTTTGGTTTATGCAAGATGGGGCACCGCCGCATTTTACGCTTGTTGTTAGGGAGCACCTAAACGAAACATTTCATAGGAGATGGATAGGTCGAGGGGGTCCCATTCCATGGCCTGCTAGGTCTCCCGACCTAAATTCCTTAGATTTTTGTATTTGAGGTTACTTGAAAAGTTTAATGTACGAAACACCAGTAAATAATCTTACTGAATTGCAACAGCGAATTGAACAATATTGTCAAACAATTCAAGCAAAACCGGACTTTTTGGAAAGGGTGCGGAGTTCCTTCTTAAGAAGATGTACATCCTGTGCTGAAATGAAAGGAGGACATCTCGAACATCTGTCATTATCGTGTTCTGTAACGCTAAACGCTAAAAAATGCAAAAAAAAAATAAAAAAAACAATTGCACTTATCTCGAAAACGGTTGTTTTGCGGACCCATGTTCATTAGAACTTTGTTACTTGTTTTTGATCGTAATATATGCCCCTTAAATATTAAATTTTTTTTTTAACACCCTGTATTACAGTCTGCGAGTATTAATACATGTACACGCAATTTACAGTAGAAAATCAAATATATGTGAAATATTTTGTAAGGGTACACCTGTACCTATTCGTGTAAAAGTGCGTAAATTTGTATCCGTGTACACAGAGGTTAATGCGTATAGGATTCTACAAGATTAAAATTTAGAACCATTTTCGTTTGTAGCAATAATTTATTTCCTTTTCTATCCAGTTGCAAATGCTCCACTAGACATTTACCATTAACAATTAATTCCGAAACACTGTTTGTGTAATGACTCAATCCTAAGATAATAACTTTATTTCCGAAACCTTTGAGAAATTACATCATACGACCTTTTATTTCCTCCTCTACAGTTCCTAATTTAATGAACTATTTAAATTCAATTTTGAGCAAAACTACGATACCCGGACAAATTACAAACGGCTTAGGTCCTGGCCAGCTCCAGCTATAACGAAACACAAACTAAAACAATCCGCACCGTATAACTACGGTACTACCAACATAAATAATATCCTGATGCTAGAATAATATACTAATAAGTTTCTATTCAACGCCGCCAACTTTGCGTATTAAATTCGAGTTGACGTAACCCCGAAATGACTACGATCACGACGACATTATTCACATTCAATGGCTTATAGATTAAGTTCGCAGACAATTTCGGAATACTACGTATATTATATGCGTAGGGATAAAGTTTGAAGAGATTACGGCCCATGAGCGCTTTGCCATGTGAAGGTATGAGGTATCCGGTTTTAGGTTCGACAGGTCTAGCAGACGGGGTTCTGTTAGAATGTATACTAAATCAAAAAAGGTTTTATATATCAGGAACATCATTTTCAACTTCAGTTTTGTATTATTACACGAATAACATAACTTTTTTAATTGGAAATATTTTCCTTTTTAAATACAGAAACCAGTAATATTGTTTTTTTTTTCAAGTAACTGAATATAGATATTCATAAGCAAAAAAAATAGTACAATGTTTACTACCTGCAGCAGCTAAAGCAAGTAACGTTTATACTATTTACGATGTTTTCCATATGTAAATCTTTCCCTCTGCGCCTTCAATACTAAACAAGTTTTAAAAGGTATACACTAGGTAGGTTTTAAATTCGAAAAATATCTGTTGTTCTGCCGTGCTTAGATAAATTAATAATCAGTTGAACAACGCCAAAGCTGCCTCCACCTCCACTGTTCCAGCGCCATCTCCCAACTCGCTCGCTAATTTTTTATGAAGCGACGTATTTCAGGAAGACTACATTACTTTCAGCAGTTTCGGCGAAAAGGTCCAGAATACCGAATATCTACCAAGCTTCTGTTTATAAAATTTATATTATGTTAAACAACATTGTTCTGTATAACTGTAAGTAAAGGTCGAGATACAATACCGGGCGTAGAAATAAACAAAAGCGGGAGTTTTGGTCGTTCTTTTGAATAAATAGTAAGTGGGTTAGTGTTCACAGAGTTTTGTTTTGATTTGTTGTAGTTAATTGACAAATATTTCTTTTGATTTTCATCTAGACAACTTTAGGAAGAAGTAAAAAATGGAAAAAAGTTTCTCGGACAAAATATACCCTGATAGATAACACCTAGAAGTCAACTCTACGAGACCACCATACCATCACGGAAACGGCCCATCAGACCGGAATGAAAATAAGGAGAAAATAACGGGGAACACGAGACAATGGTATCAGTTTTTAGAAACCTTCTAAAGTCAAGAATAAACTTAACGACATGGCAACATCCGGAAGATTATTCTACAGTAGACAACAGCCGTGGAGGCTTACATTTAACAATTAGACAAATATTTGCAAATATTACTTCAATTAAAGCCGGTCTAAATTCTCACAAAACTCCTTTAATAAATCGAAGCTACCGGTTTCGAGCAAGTCAGATCATCATCAGGTAGGCTGAAAGTCATCCAATGGTACAAATTGCAGTATATCAAAAATTAGGCAATAACATATGTTAAAATTATTTTTCTTAAATATTGTAACTAGTAAAAAATAAAATCTAGATTTGTAATTTTTTTATATAAATGTATAACTATTTAAAAAATTATTTCATTCATTTGCATCCTTTTTACGAATTACAATTATTAATAAACAGTGTATGGATGGTAGTTTAACTCGCCTTGCCGTTGGAATACAATCCGCTTTATTTTCAAAACGATTCTCGGCAGATTTCAATTGTTAGTCTATTCAGAAACAGATCTAATGGAAATTTTCCTCGCAATCTCAAAAGCAAGCAATTCTCGTCCACTAAATTCTGTTTTAGCTTTTAGTTGCTCCCATTGTGTCTTCCCCACCAATGTAATTAAATGCAATTTCTCACCTGGTGAGATCTAGTGACGTTTCGCGAAACGCTACAACTACGCTATCTATGTAGATTCCTCAACCGCTATATGCTACTTGACCTAGAAATGAGAGTCACTAGACGAGATTTACCCCTTTCCTCCCTCTTGGTAATTAGTATTTTAACCATCCGAAGAGAGTCGTGGAAGTGTATAGCAGAGAGGTATCAAGAGTTTAATATTCATTACCGCGCTATTTGTAAATAACCTGAGTTGAATATAAACAAATCTGATTAAGGGGTGGTAGGCAAGAACTATGTAGTCATCCTTGTCGCCCGGGGGCGTTTCGCAAGTTTGTCGCCCCTTTTATGATACATAAAGTAAATTTAAAGTAAAAGCTCCGGGTATATGTGTGTGAACTGAATTTTAAAATGCCTTGACTTCGATCCGCGGCGTCGACGAAGCAGCAGAGCCGTCCTCTTTCCCCTTCCTTGGTTTGAAATCGTCGAAAAAAGTTAAGACGTTAACAAGTAATAAGTAAACTTTCGCGAAGCTCTCGTCCTAATAAAGACGACCGTGTAGGCAAAGAAGACGAAGAACTAAGAGAAAAAAATCGCACGACGCGAGATGTTTGTTTTTGAGAGTTTCATTTCGGCGTTCTAGACAGGAAAGGAAAGGGAATATTTGGAATATTTGTAAGTCAAGTGTCGAAAATTACGTATTCAAATAAAGTTTCCGCGTGTTCCCTCCGCCAGGGGAGGGGGCGCTTTACGAGGACCAACCGGCTGGCTGTGTAGGGGACAATTTGTTTTTGAAAAGAAGTGAGTAAAGTTTGAAATCTTAACGAAGTCGTATTTGAAATTTTAAACAATGTATTTACGTAAGTTCGTCTCCGTGCCATCTCTCGCGAATAATTTAGTTTTCCTGGGAGAAATGAGGTAGAGGCGAAGCAGTGGAGTTGGAAGTGGTGGGAGAGAAGCTTGTTTTATTATTGAATTTTATCTTGCTTGGTTGTAAATTCATTAGAATAGCTCTAGTTTAGCTAAGAATAAATTTTGGCGAATGATGGTGGTTAGTTAGAAAGTCATCTTGCAAATTAAATCAAGAATTGCCACAAACCAAGTTAAAAGGGATAGAATTCCATGCTTGGTTAGAGTTCGCTTCTGTAAAGAATTCTCTCATAGATTCTGTGTTGAAAAAAAGTTATGGTTTTGGATTTAAAGGAAACAAACCCGAAAGATGTCGGCACACTCATCACCACAAAAATTATTTAATCAATTCGGAACATCCCGTTGTCGACGACAGCTTGATGTGAGAAAAAGGTTTTAATTCAACATAACATACCTCGTTCTATCCCTATTTTAAAAGATATTTAGAAGTACTTAGCTTTACCGTTTTCCCTAAACTAAAACATGTTAAATACTCGAAACTAAATGAAAAAATGCTGGCCTGTATAATGTAAAAAGACCTTCTGGGTTTAATAGATTTTTATTCTTTCTTATTATTATTCTCGCGGCGAAGTTACGTTCTTAATTAATTTGAGCTTTTCTAATTTAATATCTACGATTATGTCTTATGGTATTCTTGATGTTTCAATTCTCCCATAACAGTAAAGTGCTATTGTGATGCGTGCTCTCTTTCCGGAGTTTTCTTGAGAACTAGCGTTCCCAAAATGCGAATAAATAATTCTACTTATTACTCTCCTAATGAATCCTAATTTGTATTTGTGTAAAAGATGAAAATAAACAGCTTTTTAATTATTTTTCTTCTATTATCAAAGGCTAACAAGGAATGCATATTAGCGACTTTAGCAATATAGATGAAGGTAGTTGCGCATCTTGCTCATAGATGTCGACAAGGGGAAGCAATTTTGAGAACTGTCATAACCAATCACTACGTGTTAATTAATTATGTTGAGTGCGGACTTAGTGATTAAAAAGTGAAATCACGGCGGTGTCGAGCACGGAGTCCATCAACATCCTATCGGGAATAGCTACTGTGTCCAGAGCCTAATGAAGGAGTAAAAAAGGGTAAGTAAAAGCAATCAATTTTATTTACAAATTTGAAATCAAAGGAATTATTACAATTAACGAATTAATAAATAAGTGATAGAAATCGTTAAGAAAATAAACTAGAATAGACTTCGTTATGGTGACAAATATACGGTGTCTGCAAAAGAAAAAAATAAATTCTCAAAGTATTTAAAAGCGGTGTAACGATATGTGTCGGGATTCGGTTTTAATCGTTTTTCAATACAAATTATCAAATAATTACAACGAGAGACACGATACAAGATAAAAACGTTTTCAAACGGGGTTTTCGTTCGCGACGGCGCCTACCAAAACAGCTGAAAGCTGTTAATACGGAAACGGTAAGAAATGTTCCACAGCTTCCCGCATATGCCGACTACCTATGGGATACTTCGCGGACTCTGAAGATATATAGTTGCCTGTTTAAAGCCGACTACCTGCAGGGTACTTTTAGGACTGTGCTCAGCTTTAGGCGAGCTTCAAAGCGCCGACTTGCCACGCAGAGGTGAACTTCCATTGTTCAGCTTCTAGCTAGCTTTAAAATCCCGATTTTCCACGCAGAAGTTCTCTGAAATGAAAATCTGAGGGGTTTATATACCCAGATTTTGCGTGACGTTGCACTAATATGCAATGTTATCGAAAATTATTTACAAAATAAAAGTTTAATAAAATCCAAAGATAATTTAAAGGTGATTATATAATTCTTATACTCTTTTCTAGCTTAAAGGTCTTTAAATTTGTGCGGACGGTCGATGGTTCGACACACTATTGACCCTATTGTTTGTTTAATAGTATCTCCAAAAAAGTTTGATAAACATATAAGTTCCTAGAGAAGCTTTTTAGATTTAGGTTTCCCTTCTCTTCTTAACTTTTGTGAGTGAAGGGAATCTAAGTAGCGTTTGAATACGACAATTATGACCACCCATTTCTAAACAATTTCTATTATTTGCAAAATTAAGGATTTTAAACGAATAAACTCTTCAATAAATAGCCATCTTCAAATTTATGACTCTGGGAAGATTTAGTTCATTGCCAAAACTTTGGTGTAGCTAAATAAAGTATAGGATAAAAATAAGGCACAACTCATATCAGATTAAACACGTTCCATTTGTTTTTGGCTTCGAAGCAAAGATCTTTAGTTATCTGATGTCACGTTCCTATAGTTTGTTGAAAGTCAATTGACTGAAGTTGGCGACATGAAATTTAATTTGATATGCTTGAATAATCGGCAGCGGCGGCTTCTCCATTAGGTCAATTGCTCAATGACCTCCCAAAAATATGCTGAAACAAATTGCATCTTGTTTTAAGATTTTGCCAGTTTGGAAATATTTTTGGGAGGCCATTGTCCATTTGATGGAGAAGCTGCCGCTGGTAATCGGTAGCACCGATCTATTTCTATTGCTCCAAGCAAAGTTGCTATAACATCTGCATGACCCATAATCTGCTTTGGCACTTTGAAAGTGCTTAATAGTACTCTTGAAAGAGGTTCAAAAGACCTCAATAAGGCCAATCTTTCTTCAAGCAAAAGTCTCAACGAAACTGAGGAAGAAGCAATTGAGAACAAAACAGGAAGACGACAATTTAACGGCGCCACTAATGCAGGAGATTCCGTGAGGTTGATTTCAGACAGTTGATCCTGGTAACGCTACAATTCTGCATCTTAGAATCATATTCTCATGTAACTCGCATTGTCTTCTGAATTTTTATGTAAGTGTATGGCTATTGTTTTACGATTTTCTGTTAAGCTGGATTATTTTATATGTAAATGTCTCAAAATAAGTTTTTCTTTCATTTAGCATGCTTCAAATTACCAAATTAGTAAAATTACCTTTTATAAATAGATCTAATATGATTTCCCTGTCAGTATTTGCTATATGCATTCCTATGATTATCACAGGCTTTAATTGTCGGATCCAGTAAAACATGGCGGAGGTGCCTGCCCACGCGTAATTCAACAGCGTCGCGCGCCTAAAGTTAAAACTGGCCACGACGAAAGCCTAGGCGACGTCACCGCGGCTTCCATCGGATGATTTGTGTCGCGTAATCAACCGCATGACGGACGATCGGTCGCAGGTGCGTAATAAATCAAGAGGCATCTGGTTAATTCCAACTGACAGCGGGAGAAAAGTTGAACATCGGCTTGTCGGGTTATTCGCTCCCGATTTTTTTTCTTCTGTCACCGTGTCTCTGTATTTTAACCGCCGGATCCTTTTGTTTGTACGATTCAATCGCGCGATGATGCGTCATCGTTGTCGCCATCGTGCCGTAGGAAAATGAATATATTTGGCCGTCCAATAGAATACGATGAGGATTTTTTTCCGCTCCGTTTCGGGTTTGAATAATAATTATATATGCCGTTAGGTATTGGTGATAGATTGGAATTTAATTGGAATGTTCCAGAAGGTTCCATTTTGGAATCTACAGTAATTACACCTTTTCTCCTTTCGTTTTTAGTATGCTATAGCACAAAGGAAAGGAAATGTACTTCATCCTGATGTTTGAATATGTAATGATAGGCGTGGAAATGGACAAATTAGAGAGTATTATTATTATTATGGTTAGTAATAAAAAAGAAATGCTCTCATCTATATTATTTTATAATAATAATAAAGTAACTGGGGAAGGTAAAATAAAGATCAACTTCTCACAATAATTCTGTTTTAATAAACGTGCTACCGGTTTCGAGAAACTTCTCTCATCATCAGGCAAGAGTTAACGTACTGCAGGACAAGTTATGTCAATACAATAGAATACTACTACTTAAACTAATAAGATACACTTCAATAACAATGAGAGGATCACTTGTCGTATAGTCAAATATGTAAAAAATTATCTATAAAGGGAACAAACACAACGTATTAAAAGGTGACCCAATTGGGTCACCTTTTAATATGTTGTGTTTGACAGTTTGGCAATTGTTATGTCTGGCGCCACAAGAAACCAACCTTGCGTAACAACAAGAACAGATTACCAAAACCTTTATTGCTGCATATCGTCATATTTCTTAAGTTAAAGTATAACACATAACCCTTAAACGGGCAAAAATATTGTCACAGAAAACACATGAAATTTCGTACTGTATTTATTAAACACATATGAAATACTACAAAAAAATAAAATTTTACATTTTTTTATTTGATATAAAGGAAAAACGACCGTTCCTAAGCTATTCATACGATAAGCTCTAAACTAGTTTCTGAAACCAAGTCTTGTTGGAGAACATAATCGTAAATCGCATTTTTGGCAAAAAACTGTTGTTTGGCCACTTGAGCAAAATCTGCACCTTCCTTTTTCTACGAATGTAGGAAAATATCCAATTTGATCGCATTTGATATCATTAGTGGGTCAGGCACTTACAGGAATTTTGATCTTTTTTGCTGGCATGTCGTTTATAATATCAGGTTCTTTTACCCTTGTAGCGTTATCGACGTTGATAAGTGACAAAGCTAACTTAGACGAAACGTTTTCAGTTTGTAATGTTTTCCATTTCCAACAGCCTCCATGTTACTTTTATAAAGCAACCAAGTGTTGTTCACAGAAGTTAATAGTATCGCAAAATACCACCTTCTTGATTTGAAAGATGTTTTATACAAGACAATTAGCATATCGACCAAGTCAACTCCCCTCATATGCGTGTTGTACTGCTTTATTATTTGTGGACAATCCACTGAATCCAGAGAGCCAATTAGATGCAAGTCCATGATTAATGATAAAATAATAGGGCAAGTAATGACATTTAATTACTTGGTGACAGACACAACGAGCAATCAGGACCTATACAAAGAAACTACCAACCAAGTTAGAAAAGCCGGCGTTGCTTCAGGAGCACCGAAAGACATAATATGGCGCAACAAAAACCTTAGGACTGAAACAAAAACATGGATCTACAAAACCTGTCCAATACTATAACATATGCTATTGAAACGAGAGCAGATACTAATAAAACAAAACAGGCGTTAAAGACATCGGAAATAAGGATATTAAGGTTAATACTCGGAGAAACAAGACGTGCTTGAATAAGGAACATAGACATCAGGCAACAATGTAATATTCAAGACATTGTAAGATGGGGTCGTGAAAGAAGAGGGAATTATAACCAACACATTTCAAGAATGGATAACAACAGAGTGGTAAGAGCTGCACGAGATGGAAAACCGTCTGGACAGAGACCACCAGGAAGACCACCGAAGAGATGGCGAGACAGCTGGTCATCAATCTCGCAAGGGAACCAGCGAAACACAGGCCGTAGGCCTAACATTCGAAGAAGAAGAAGAATCCGCGGAAATTTTTCTTTTTTCTTCGTTATTGTAGCGTTTGAATTGAGCCAAAGGGATATGGGGTACACAAGAACTAGTCAACTGCAATACCTACGTAATTATCAACTTTGTAGATAAAACTTCCAGGACCTTTTTTTTTGAAGGGACTTATCTGGATCTCCCTTGTAAGTAGTTGCTTTTTATAGTTCCTAAGCTATTCCTTCCACATTCGCTTTTTAGTAACGCGATGAGTTCCAAAGATATAAACCAGTTGTTAAAATATGTCGTACTTTGTAAAGTTGAATAATAACTTTACCACCTGAACCAAGATTATTTTTCAGAAAAAACCTTATCGTCAAAAGTTGAAAATCCATTGTAAATAATAGAAACGTATACTATAACGGAGACCACAATCCTAACAAAGATCTTGAAGCCCACGTTTTCTTTGGCAGGTACTGTCGGATATTTTCCGCCTTAGTTCCTTTATATAAAACCATCATCTCATCTATGGAGCACAAATTTTAATTTTCAATTTTATTACAATTTACTCTGATCTTGTCAATTAGCGGCCTCATTTGGTATAATCGATCTCCCTTTGGGTCTGCGTTATTATCTTGGAAATGTATTTAGTCTACGAATTTTCTCGAATCTTTTCACAGACATCGCATCAGTTTTGAGAATGTCTCCTGTGTTCAAAGCTCAGTAATCATTGGTTGACGTCATCTTGACGATTTCAGAAGTGGAGGCGTTGATTGATGTGGCAGTCATAAAAATAGAGCACAAATTGGTTTGTTCAACTATATGAGGAATAACTGACTCATTCCAGAATTTCTAAAAATATTGAAGAACGCATGACGTGAGCTACCATATTCGTTCTCTATCGGAATCTGCGTGTGTTGAAAATCCTCCTTTGATCATTTGTAGTTAAGCATTTCTATCTTCTTGTGCTTTTTCTAACTTGCCTTCGAAGTTGAAGTAGTAATGAACAGTGGCACGTCATCGCTCGAAATCCAGTTGTCATTGTCATCGTCAGGTATTGCTATAAATTGTGCCACTGCTAGTATCCACTTCTTGAGTAAAGTAATATATTTTCCGTAGTTATTGAAAGACAAGAATTTTCCTTTTCTTATGGTAAATAAACTGTTCATTTGTCCCCTATTTAATAAAGTTTTTACTTGGGATTGTTAAATATGTAATTAGAATTATTATACATTTTTTTCAATGTATCATGCCCATCTTAAAAAGAACCTCATCTTGCAATCTAACTTTGACAAATACTACCGTTTCTACTTTAAGAACTAAAAGAAAAGATTCTAAAATTCGCAAATTCCCACTGCTACGAATCTCCAACGCCTATATCTTTAAATATTGCGGAAATTTAATTTAAAAATTTCATCAAAGTTCGTAACGGAACATTTAACACCGAGTTGATAATTCAGGGCGCGATTTCATCCGCCCCAATAGCAGGGACCTGACAAGAAGCCGCAACCGCGACTTCCCCCGCACGGTCACCGCTTCGCTGAGAACCGATCCCGTAGTCGCCGGCTTGCAAATCGCGTTTCGGACGTGGGATGAGGAGTTCGGACGGTTGAACGTCTGAATTTTAATTCGACCGCTAACAATGCCTACCGAATCGGCCGAATGGAAGACCACGACAGTCGATCCACGACGAATCGTAAGCAGCCCAGCAATCGAACGAATATTCTCGCCGAGATTTCAGGCAGAAATTTCTGCAACACGGACTCCGATCTGTTGTTGATTGGATGGGATTCAGTGAAATGTTCGGAATAATCAGCTTGACTTTCGTTTCAAATTAAGAAGGGATATCAAAAGTGTTACGGTGCAGGCAATTTGATAGTTTAAAGTAGCATGTGTGCAACAGTGTTACAGCCCTTACTTTTTTTTAATTAATGTTTATACAATGAGTTCCTAAAGATGTAGCGCCCTAAAAATGCAACCACAGGTAAAGAATTAAGGGTATTACATGCTAATACAGTACATAGTATTGATGGAAAGCATTAGACAACGGACAGGTATCTGCCTACCCGACGTCCTCAGCGTTGCTCCGAGTTTGTCGCTGCTTTCTAAGTAGCAGATGTGTATCTCTTGGCACTAGATGGCGCTAGAAGATGTGCTGCGTGCTATTTGGAAAGGTAGCGGTATAAAGTGAGAGACAAGTAGCGGTGTGAGTTGTGGTGATTCCATCAATACCATGAGCTATATTAGCATGATCTTTGGTTACTGTTTTTAGGCATATTTTGATGTGTTTTCTGTTCTTTAAAGGTAAGTGTGCAATCGAATGTTACTCCTAAATCCTTCACAATATCACAACGATTCAATGTAATGTTTTTATTAATGTAGATTTACGTGAAAACAGGACATTTTGAAGATGGAGAGTCTGTGAAATTCGCGAATACGCTTCGGGGATTTGACAAACACTGCTTTTGTATGCGCTATTAAAGCGTCTACCTCAGGATAACATTTTCTGATACCATCTGCCACAAGATTGAGAGCATGAATTTTACACGTAATGTGTAACAAGTTAACAGAATGCTTTTTAAGAGACCGGCCTACAGGAACCATGTTTGCGGCACCATCACTCATAAACATCAACAGTTGGTTTGTTGAAAGTTCATACTTTGCCAATGTATTTAACACTAACTTTACAATTACTTCGGCAGTACATTGTTGTATTCGTCTGTAAGCTAATAGAATTGAAGGTGACGATTGATGCGGTTCCATTTTACGTGCCATTATATTAACGACCGAATGTTTTTTACGATCTGTCGTTTCGTCCACACATAACCACATCTTTTTTCTTTCAACTCCGATTTAATTCTTTTTTCAACATATTCAGGAGCAGATGGCACTATCCTTCGTAACGATGCCGACTTGGTAATTTGTACTCCGAATAGTTATTCCAAAACAAGACAAACGCTTCCTTGTCTAGTAAATTAAACGGTATATTACATACAATAAAAGTAATACATAAATTAAATATAAATTTGTCATAGTCTCGTGTGCAAGTTTTTTTTGAAGCATGCCGTTCACTGTTTACGTGCCGTAGACGCTCCCTTTTCGACTAATTCATCAACGGGACATTACATACTACACATTCAATTTTAGCGCCATCATACGTTAAGTCAGGAATTTCGGCTAAAAATTTTCTAACTTGGTCCGCCTTGGGTCGTTTGCGTGACGTACGCAATATTTCTAAACAACACGTACCGCGCTAATGGAAGGTCGAAGCTACACTGAGGCTTGTATGTAACCGTATAGATACGACGCGGCTGCCTGTTGGCGCACGTGGCCAACTCTACTCATGATTTATTAAACGAGTTATTGTGAGAGAGTGGACTTTGTTTTCAACCACCATTAATATGTATTCCTCGCACAGAGTCACATTAGATCAATAGAAATCTTTCTTTTTGACCAAGTTGTTTCGACTAGGAACAAAAAAGGTATCCAAAAACTAATTTTCGTTACGAATATTTCGAGTATTTACTCAGCCAAGGGAGATAACTTTTTTAAATTGTAGAAGAGAAATGGAGATCGTGAAAAACAACGGTGTACTTTAATAAATAAAAACTCGGCAAAAACGTAATGTCAGCGGGTTGAATAAAGGAAAATGAATAAAATACTCCTCGGGACACGCTTGGACGTGATGCAACCAAAAGCTAGAAATTTATGGTGTCGGTAAACAAACAAAATGTGCTTATCTTCGGTAACACTCGTGTAGGTTCTTTAGAATTTATTTTTCGTCGTGTGTCCGCGGCACACAGGCACTTTTCCGAGTATACCGGACCACATGTACATTCATACATACCGGTAGTACATTCTGTACGTAAAGCTGGTCGACCGTTTATAAATCTGGAATGCATTTTCGCTCCGCTTTTAATATGATCGCTATCAGATCGTGCACAAAGGATCGTAAGTAAAATAACACTGCGGCTTTATAATTTATTCGACTGTGTTGTTGTTGTTGTTGGGTCGTTTGTGGGATTATGGCGTGTAGATGGAGGTTGTTGCATTGTGCTCCGCTTGGTGGTGGTTATATTCCGAACGAAGAACGTAATTTATGACGTTTCATGTCGAAGTGGCGTTATTTTCTTTTGGAAATCTTTTGATTTCTAATCCGTTTTGACCGTACACTTTTATTCATTTTTATAGTGGTCATTAATCGTTTTTAAGGTTTCCCTGCACTTCCACTTCATGTTACCTGTTATTAATCCCAAGATATTTCTAAAATTAAGAGTCTCAGAGTAATCGTAATTTCTTTGAACGGGTCGGCATTTACAGAAAGCACTACTTCTCCGGAAATGCTTCCAAATTGCTAATGAAGTACACGTAATATGTTTTTTTGCTAAAATATTTTTTTTAATGGAATACTGTGTATATTATTTTATTTTCCGTTTCTTGGAGCGGTAAGACTTGAATACCACTATCACACTTGCTGCACTAGCACACTTTTCCACTCTTCTGCTAGCTAGTAGCAGTGGAAATGTCGGTTTATGCGGGTCCATTACACGTACTATAACATTTAGAATAGAATTTCTTTTACAATCTGTTGTCTCGTCAACACATAACTAAAACAATTGATTTTTTAATGCAGATTTGATTTTCTTTTCCATGTCTTCGAGTACAAATAAAACATGCGTACGTGGGGTTTTCGTAATTGGCAACTTCGACTTGGGGTTGTACTTATACCAAAAGTTCTGAAACGGTTCTTTTTCTAGTAAGTCATTCCCACCGATTAATTACTAGTTTTATACGGTATTGCCAAATATATACTTCTTTAATGTAATCCGTAATTCTGAATTAGGATTGTCGACCTATAGTTAATGGTAGAATCGCCCTACCTGTCGATTTTCCGTGAATTTATAACCATCCTATATATACCTTTTCTAATGAGCTTTCGTGCTAAAATGTAATATTCAATCTTTTAAAGTCAAAATTCTAACAATAATATGCTGCTACATTATGCTTAAATCTTTTCCCCTTACTACCAAAAAGCAATTGTTCCTTAAATGATCAATTTCCCTTCAAAACCGCTTCCATTCACCAAACGAATAATGAAAAACATTCAGCGTAAATCCCCACTTTCCACTAACTTCATCATTCTAATGAAATAATTGACGAAAAACTTGGTCGGCGTCGATTCTCTTTCTGAGGAAACTTTCAGAGGAGCGAAAAACGAAACAAAGAATCGGCCCGGTAAAGTTTCGGACCGGCAGGACGGGCGGTAAATATAGAAACAATAAAAAATGCATTATTTTGGTGAGCGTTTCGGCGGGATCCAGGATTCTCTCCCATACCCAAGGGAACGAAGGAAAAAGGAACTCTGCGAGGGGGATTGCCGGACTCCACACCGAAGTCGGAGCTAGCCGAAGTTTATTGGAATCATAGAATTTATTCGGCTTAAAAGTGGAACGTCGTATTTGCCAAGTAGTTGCTTGTTTTTCAAGAATAGGAAAGATTTCAATTGTTCGGCGTCACGTAATAAAACTGTAAAATATTTAAAGCCGTCGCGTACGTTGAGAAATAATTGAAAATTTCCTTTCATACGTTTCGAGAGAACGTTTTACGAGCTCCGTCAAGAATAAAACGCATAGGTGGACGTTTTTAAGGCAGTTACAATGGCAGGCGAAATGAGATTTCCGTATGTGACGAAGGAAATTTATAAAATACAGAAACAGAGTTGCAGTGGTAGTATCGATAAGCTCTCTAGTTTAAAAAAACGAATTTGTGTTTTTATGGCACAAAACGTGGACAAAATACTAAATTATTTGAAAAAATCATAAATGTTACACTTTGTAACCGATGAAGCTGACCTACGCAAAGACACGCAGACCTTATCTTTAATTTATAAGAAAAGAGCGATTTGGTTTGAAGGATTCTTATTACTCTTAAAGAGTCTAGGAAAAGAAAAGTTAGAAATAATAATTTACTAACGTTTTATGACGTGTAAATGTCGGAAATACTGTGTTATGCTTTTAAATTTCGTAATTCTTTTGATGTAAGTTTGCCATATGTTTATAGGACAAAAATAGAAAAAAATATTCCTTTCCATCTTCACACAAGACACCAACCTTTCATAATTATGGTAATGAAATTGTTGTCAAATATGTATTTACACTGAGGAAAATCGTCCATTTAAACTACTGTTGTCAATACTAGTTCATTAAACATCACCATACGGTACTGCATTACATTTCTATAAAGACGTAAAATATTTTTGATTAGGGTACCAGAAAAGCAGAGGTTTCTTCAAAGACAAGGAAGGACATATGATAGGGAATGACGGTGGTATCCTTAGAAGATGGAAAGAACACTTCAAAGGATTATTAGGAGAAGAAAACAAAGAGCAATTATTAATCAAAGTAGAAAGAAGGGAAGAAACGATAGATATCACGGGTCCAGAAATAGCAGAGGTGTTGGAAATTATAGATGCTCAAAAAGATAATATAAATCCTGGCGGAAACGGAGTGATGGCGGAAAATATAGTAAGGGAGAAAAGTTCTGTCCAATAAACTGTACAAACTCTTTCAGGAAATATGGAATTTAGAAACTGTGCCGCATCAATAGAGCAAAGCATTAATAATATCAATATTTAAAAAAAGACAGCAGATCTGAATGTAGTACCTTCCTGCCATACCTTCCCTATATATTTCTGCAGCTGGAAGAAAACAATGTTGTACCAATGTTTAAAGGATAAAATACGAATAATAGGGCCGAATATCGAACCTTGAGGAACCTCAAGGGAAACCTTTTTCGATTCAGACACTTTGTTTCCGAATTTGGCTGGGCACTACAGAAAAACGTTTAAGCAAAGACAAATGCGGTGGAGGTGAAACACCTGAGAAGAAAGCAGAGAAAACAAAACGGGATAGGATTGGGAATAAAGACATCAGACAATTAACAAAGCAGGAACCAATAATAAAAAATAAGTCGAGAACTAAATCGGTACGGACATATAGCAAAGATAGGACAGATAGAATGATAAGAAAAATAATGGAGACAAGATATCCAAATAAGAAACGAAGAGGAAGACCAATAAGATAATAGGTAGACCAGATAAGGAAAATGGGAAAAGAAGAGAAAGACTTTCGAAGGAATGAAAATAATGGCAAGAAATAGAAGACAATGGAAAAATGGGTACATCTCATCTTACACCTGGAAATGTACAAGGAGTCGAGAAGAAGAAAAATAATAGAGACAAGATATCAAAATAAGAAACGAAGAGGAAGACCAAGAAGAGAATAGGTAGACCAGATAAGGAAAATGGGAAAAAGGGAAACACTTTCGAAGGAATGAAAATAATGACAAGAAATAGAAGACAGTGGAGAAAATGAGAGGAAATGTACATGTAGTGGAGAAGAAGAAAGAGAAGAAATTTTTCAGCCAAGTAATCCTTTATGCGTTCAACTGTAGTGTCTTTCATTCTATAATTATGGATATTTTTAGTAATCAGTAGGGTTAGATGAGGGGAGTTGCTCATCTAACCTTACTTTCCGTAAGCAAGTATATCTACCCTACATTCATGGTGTCACCGATCGCATCAGTAAGATTCTCTTCAGGAACGACATAAAAACCATCTTCAAACCCAACTTCAAACTCTCAGACTACTTCCCCATCAAAGACTGCTATCATCTGGAAGCCCCTGGAAACCGACCAGTCAGCACTGGTGTTACTGAGCACGAACGTTGTACGCGGTTGTTGCGTGTAGCCGGGACCGCACTGGCTGAGCATAGACTGGAAACTGGCCACCAAATCACAGTAGAAAAATCCGTGAATCAATAGAGATTTTCAAACATCCCAACAATTTAAATCGCGAAGATGGCTACCCCTTACATCACAGGTGGAAATCCAAACTGGTTAAACCTCCTAGCAACCGCCAGGCTTCATCGATGCATAAGAATTTCGTTTCTTTGATGCATAAAATTTCTGCTTCCTCGACGCATAACATTTCCACTTCATGGACGCATAACATTTCCGTTTCATTAACGCATAACTTTCCCTCTTCATCGACGCGTAATATTTCCGCTTCATTAATGCATAACTTTCCCTCTTCATCGACGCATAACATTCCCGCTTCATTGACCCAAAACAAGCCCTATGTAAACCCCTCCTGAATGAATAAGCCTCCAGTCAGTGTGCAGTTACAGCCCTGAAGATGTCGCATATTAGTGTGGACGAAGCGTCGGCTAAAGCTACGACAATAACGCGGTTCCAACTCGGAAACCAAGAGTATAGTATTATTGACGACCGCGGAAACCTACGGACCAAACTTGGAAACACTAAGTTCTAAGGACACGACAATGATCTCTTCTGAAACCTGGTTGAACGTCTGCAAGTATTGTACTAAATTGCTGTAATTATTCTTTGGTGATCTATCAATGCAATATCATATTAATCCTTTTCAGCTGAAATTATTTTGTCACTGAATACTTGTTGGTATTCTTTTTCTATAATTAGCAGAGTAAAAATAATTATTGTAAACGTTTATTTTAAGAATATAATATAAAATTATTACAATAGATACATTTAAAATTTAGCTCCAATTATAATCATTATGGAGAAAAGATCCAGAAGTCTATATAGTGATTCCAAATGGAATTATTTGACTGGAAATGGTTATATGGCCTCAATTGAGATCAAATCTTAGTCTAGTTAGAATAGTGAAAATAGAAGATCCAAAAAAGCACTATTAAAGTATCGTATAGCATGCTTTCCCATTTTTATTCAATTATAAGTAGCTACTTGGAATAGCGGCTCCTTTATATCTAACTTACACGTTTTACTTTCTTTATTTGACATGGTAGTATATCAAAATTACATATCGAAGGTGAACAGCCTTTCGTCTCATGCTACCTCTTTTTTTTTTCTTTTTTAGATCTTCGGTGGCGTGCCAAGTTATCGATCAACCTATTTGGATGACGGGCTTCAAGTTCATGTGAACATATTTCCATAGATACGATAGGATGGTCGCATGTTTACGGCAATCTAAATCTAAATATAGGTAATCAAAACAGCGTGAATAGATTGAGTGGAACCGAAATAAGATATAGCTACGTAGAGGAAGAGTCTAGCGTGTTCGTCCTTATATTATATGGATTCTTCAATAAATTCAATGATGTACAACATTGAATATTTTCTATTTTACATTCAAAATAAATCGATATTTAATAGTGAGTTTGCAGGACTTTGAGAAGTTGTACAAATGGCTGTCGTTTGCTGGACAGGCGCGCTAACCAATCACTCTACTAAGTCTGTAGGAACGAATTAATTTTCAATACTTAGAAGGTAATACTCTGTGGTGTAGCCGGTTAATGCGTCTACCCGGTAAACGGGAGCCATACACTGAAAAAATGAGTTCAATAAATCATGTTCGTTGACTTCGTTTTGTTAAAGCAACGAAAAAATTATTATATTAACTAAAAAATTTCTTTTTTAGTTTATCAAATTGAAACCTTTTTATGAATGTTATTAGCTAGCAAAAAACTGGGAAAGTGTACTGGTGTACAGATAATGGTGCTTTTACTTTTAACGTTCGGTAATTCCGATGCAGCCTCCAACTTACTTGATAACGCTGCTAAGAGGGTGAGTATAATGTAAGGACCATCATAGGTCTTTTTGTTTTCAATAGCAACAGCTAAATATGTGAATAAAATAGAAAACAACAGGGATTTTTCATTAAACATTAACAAACGATGTGTTCTTTATATCGATAAACCCATCTACTGTACACAGTGTAAATACGAAAGTATGTGTTTATCGATACAATAAACAGCCATTTATTAAAATGATAAACTCGTTCGTTGGATCAATGTTGATAAAAAATTGCATTAACGTACTTTTCTCGACCAGTGTAGGTTCGAACCCAATCGGAGTCAAGGAAAACAAAAACTATTTCATTTTTCATCAATTAAATTTAATTACGTTGGAAAACCCAAGGAAAAAGCAATATCTTTTAGTATTAACAAAGTCCAAAACTTAGAATCATGAAAATCCCACAGTAAATTTCATATTTTACTTGCCAAATCTTTTTATTTACCACGTATACCTTAAAACATATGTAGGTATTGCCGTTACACTATGCGTGACCATCCTTCAAAATGTCATGTCGTCGTGTATTTTATTTGTATAAACGTCATATTCAAATTAATTGATATTTTATATCATGCTATTAAAAATGCAACGTTGCACATTTTCCTCCTCTCGCAGTTTATACCTCCTGCTTTTTTTCCAGTGCCGCCGCCGGTCCGCTGACACAGATATGCAAATCGGAGTTAATTATATCCGTATATGGAAATGTCCGCATTGGTCGCACTTGTGGTAAGCTGATCCAGCATGTTTATTCAAAAATGCAATAAATTGTGAACGTCTGCGTTGAATATTGGATACTAGGTCCTTTCTTTTTAACCACTTTTTACTTAACTTTCTGAGAATGTTGGTGGCGATTAAAAAGTCACTGTATCAATAGGAAACTTGACAAAAATTTTAAATTGGAAAAAGTTACTACAAAATATAAGTATATATTTTATGAAAACATGTATTATCAAAGAAATTATCTTTTTTTGTTCCAAACAGCCATTATAAAGGATTGAAAATGCAGTAAAATTCAATTATCCAAGCGGACTTAAACGCGCTGCTGTTGGTCGTGACGTCAAATAGTATGATCTGTCTATGTGACAAGCTTGACTTGTGGTTAACTTATCTGTTTATTAAACGGGTACTCTAAAACTGTGGCACTGGAACACTGAAACAATTCACTAAAACCCTTACCACAACACTTAATTCATACTGGACGCATGTTTCGACAGCCAAGCTAGCTTAGCTTGGCTAGGAGTTGAAACAAAAGCAAGAAGAGTACTCAGGAAGGCAACAAGAAAAGTCTAATGCATTGTACTGCCCGAAGAGTTCGAATTAAAAAAAAATCTTTATAAACGTGGGTCCAAAGGTCAACAGTTTATGTGTTATTCTGCTGTGAAGTTCATTGAAACTTATGTTTGCATATTGGAATGTGAATAAGAACCCTTAATCCAAAAACAAACATAGATTATATAGAATTTTCTTTCCGGCGCATCTACCATTTATTTGTATTTCTTGTAAAACGTAGAAGATATTCACAAGAGCTAATCGAAAGCTAATAAATCGACATCAAATCGGAGACATTATCAACGAATTTCGCAAGATGTAATGCTTAAGCCTGTAACCTCGCTACACCTTCATCCTATTCCATTTACACGAATTCGGTTCTTGCGATCGGTAGTTTCCGGTAATAATAATAATAATAATAACGGTTGGAGCCAGCAATGGTACGGCAAGTACCTGCACGTACTATCGGGCGAAAATCCCGTCCGACTTAGGACGATCCCATCCTCTAATCCCATTAGAGCGGGAGGTCTGAGACTACGTAGTCGAGGTGTTCCCGGCCCGGACATCTTAAATTAGTCGAAATTGGACGGCGGGGCGCATTGAAAGTAGATCGAATTAACTATTATTTACGGGGCTCGGTTAGAAGGCGAAGCACGCGCCACTGCGACGATGGAAGGCAGTGCTGCTACCATGCCAAGGTACGGTTATCTTTGTCGCGGACTGGCCCCGACTTTACGGTCGACTGTTCGCCTTTCGTAAGAAAACCGGGCGAACGACCGGTTCGAAATGGCGGTACGGCGACGCTCGCACGCCATATAGATGATCGTATAGCCTTCGAGAACATTACCCAAATAATGTCCTTACGGGTTATCGGGCGCAAACTCGGAACGAGAGCCGTTACGTAGCGTAGCCAAGTCGTACATATGTTCCCGAGATGGAATCACAGGACATAATTTTCGAAATGCGGAATCTATTGCAAGTAATGCCGGTGCATAGCGTCTTTAAAGTCATTTGAAGGGAAGAAGCGTGGTGGTAGAGAAAGCTATAACCAAAGCTAAAGTAATAATACTTATAGGAAGACATACATTTTGGTGATGCAAAAAATAATAATAATAAAGTAACTTTCTCAATATTCATTCTAGAACAATATTTTATATTAGAAATCTTTTAATGTACTTGAAAATACACAAAAATGCAAAATTTTGGTTTTCGTCGTAAAAATGCGTTATTCAATTGCTTTTCTACTAACTACATATTAATCAGCGGTAACAACACTACTACTTTGGCAATTTAACCGATTTCGTAGGACCAATAACGAAAATAGTAATAGTGGCCCGTTAATTTGAATCACCCAGTATATACTACTTCAACAAGTTATCTTTCGGGGTTTTCAGGATGTGTGTTGCTTGAAACGATTATTAAAGATCATGTCAGATAGCCTTGTTATGTGCACAGCTGTATCTTCTTTATCTATTCTTCCGTGTTACTCACCCTTTATATAAGCGATAATGGGACGAATCAGCTCTTGTGCGGTATGTAGATTTTTTATTACGAGCTGCCGAAATATGATAAGTGTTTATCTCGGCGCATAATGTATTGCAAACAACTAAATCGGCTCCGACGAAATACTATAAACTTGTACTCACCCCCATATTTCCGAGAAAGTATCGTTTAATTAATCTTTCCTTTATATATTATTGTAATATTAGGCAAAAAAAATTATGCATCGTATTTCAGCACCAAGTTGAATTGTTTATATCTTCCAAATTGAACACTCTGTATATTTTTCAGTTATTCGATAGGAAACTCTGCGTAAATCTTACAGTATATCTTATAGCATTATAGCCCTAGAGTGGAAAACAGAAGAGATACGATGAAACATACATTTATTAAATTTATGAAATGTTGTAACTATTGTTATAAATCGGGAGGGAAATTTTATTTAACGAAATTAATTAATTACATTTACGGTCTGCAGGCCCGGGAGTGTCCCTAGACACTCTTTCGGTAGTTTCTTTTTTTAAACGTGTGGAAAAGGACATATTTACTTTTTTCTAAATTCAAAGATAGGACATTTACACAGCAGCAACAGTAAATTTTATCACTTCGGGTATTAGAATAGCGGTCGATATCTTTTTCATCAGTAGCGCAAAGCACTGTCATGTCATCAGCCCCGGGGCACACCTATATTAATTGGCGTGAGAGCAGATCTCACTTTGTGTTTGGTATTTAAATTTGAAACTTTTGTTTCAATGAATTGAAATTCATTTGAGAGGTAAGAGAGGATCCAGTCACTAACTCGCTTCTAAGTCTAAGCTAACACAGGGTCTCTAAAGCTCTTAGGTTAGCTGCTGCGATTGTCTCAGATATGTTTTGTAGATCAAGATTTTGGCCTGTATTGCCAGCGGGCTCGTCCTGCATAGCAGTGTCATAAGAAAGCTTTTTACTTGTATGCATTTCTCTCTGATTTGTGAAATACGGACCTTCTAGCTCAGACTAGGTCAACTGACCCTCTCCCCGTTAATAAAGACGTTATCAGCCGGGAATGTCCTTTTACGTGTGAATCGTATTGCCACACATTTGGATTCGTTTATCTCGGCGCAATTCGTGAGCGAATCTATCGCTTCCTTTTCTTCTATCTTTTAATAATTGATAGATTGATCGTATTCAAATGGCACCTTACAATATTGTACATATTGTTATTAGTAACGTATAAAGCGTGACAAACGGTTGCACCCGCAGAGACGCCTGTACGGGGGGGTGTATGTACGTATGTGGATGCAGAGTTCCGCAATGCGCTAGACATTGAGGAGTTCGCTAGTTCGGTTATTTGTCGGACTCTCATTGTATGTGGGGACGTAAGCCTGGTGTACCTTTTGCATCGCATGTGAAGAAATACATTTGGCCTCTAAAACCTAAGAAATTGTTTGAATTATAAAATTGTGAATATACAGTAGAGCACTGATAGTTGATTCGCCCGCTCGAAACCCATGTTGTGACTGCCTTAATAAATTATTTTTTTATGAAACCGTTTAAACGGCAAACAACAATGAGTCTCGGCACACTCCGCACCACACAAATTATTAATTAACTTGGAACAGCCGCTTCGAAGACTTGTGGGTCTTCATCTTCAGCCACGTGACCGAAATGATGTGAGAAAATATTTTAAATCTAACAAACCCGCTCTATCCCTACTCTTTAAGAAAAATATATACAGGTACCTACTTTTGCCGCCTAGGACTAAACCATGCGAAAATAAAGAGAAATAGATGGAAAGGTCTTGTCACCACGAAGCACAAGACGTGTGGTTTTCCCACCTTAATAAAAATAAAGTGAGACAGCGGTGATGTCCTTTCAATCCCTCAAATTTGTGTTCTTTCCGCCTATACACCCTAAACTAAGAACTAAACACATGCGAAATATACGGAAAGGTAGACCAGAAGGCCTCTTGTCATTCTAGCACGTACCGTGAACCAAATGATCGCTTTACCGTAATAAATCGAAAAAACAGGAATAATGTAAAGGTCCGTTCTCTTTATTGATTAAGTTTGTGTTCCTTTTTATGTAAATAGTTTCATAAGCATCTATGGTAATTTCTGCGACGAAGTTTCGTTCCTAAGCAATTTCAGGTTTTCTAATTTAATATTATGCCCGGTTTCGATCATGTGTTGTGCTACACTTGACGCTTCTATCTTCCCGTACCTGTAGCACCTGATGTGTTCATTGAATCTAGTACCAATCGCTCGTTTCGTTTCACCATTATAGGCTTTATCACAATCGTTACGTGCATCATTAGATATATGTTTAAACGATTCAGCATCGCATACTCAAAGATTTTAGCAAAAGATGACAATATTGAAAAGGGCCTGTAGTTTGAAACACTAACTAAAGTTCCTTTTTATACACAGGCTTAATAGAGGTAACTTTAAGTACTTCAGGAAAAATACCTGTGTCAAAGGAGTGATTAATCAAATGTCTTATTAGTTCATATTTAAATTCCTTAAGAATGCATGTAGAGTTTCCAACCTCTGTAGGAAACTGAACAATCTTATTATTGGCAGTAACTTTTAAATTGTTGTAATGCTGGTGTAAACAACTTTTGTTCTTGAAATTATTTTCAACGTAACATTCATACGTTTCCTTTTCTTTTTATTTAAACACGGCCTACCATTTAAAATATGCTACATTGTGTTGTCCTATCTTAGACGAAGCGAATATTTCGTTCTATTCCATCAACTACGACCTCATCCAATCTCTTTTTCCTCGCTCTTCCATATCTTTAAAAACGCGACTTCTCCGATGCGGTCCAGAAAAGTTGACGACACGCTCGAATTACCGGAAGAAACGTCCGGAAGAAGCGCTCGCATCAGCCGACACGACCGCGTTTCATAATCTGGAATCAGCCGGAATCGATAGTCCGACGGCGGTGGCGGCGCGAACGTCAGCATATCTCAGAGAGGGTGTTTATTTGTAAATGCGCCCGATAAGAGTCGCCTAGCTTTCGCCCGCGGCGGCCGGCCGATCTTTCTTCTTCCATTTACCTCGGACCGACGCCACCGGCTACTACGACGCGCCGGAACGAAAGGTTTTTCTCCGGGTTCGACCGTTAAGATAACGGAGCGAAGCGGTCCCCGGATGCAAAACGGGCCCCGAACAGCGTATCGCCTTGCGCTTACACGCTAGCGTCGATCTGGGAAAATAGAGCGAAAAAGGCTATCATCAAATCGTGCGCGGCCCGAGGAATAAGCGTTAAAACGTATGGAAAATGTGGAAAAGGCGTCAAAGAGCTATTGAGGTAAATCTATTGTAGCAACTTGCGAAGGAAAAGAAGATTAAGAAGATGAGATAGTCGGTGGAACCATAAAATGATTATTGTTAGGATTTGTTGCGAAAACTATTTTTTGCTTGAAGGTAAAATGTATTACACACCAATTTGCGTTACCCAGCGGAAATGCATTTGAGTTACTTTAAATAGCGTTATTTTGGCGCGTAACAATAATTTTAACGAACTTCTATATCCCTAACCGTTTTTGGTAACGCGTAGTCGTTCCTGCCCATGGATCATCGTATTAACGTCTGAGATGTATTTCATTGCAATGTTTATTTCTAAATAAAATACCTAATATTTGATATTTCAAAATTCTATCCGGCTAAATACCTCCGTTATACCCTATTTTTACAAATGGCAGCAGTTAATATGCATTACGTTCATAATTCATTAATATATTCATTAATTAATTGTTTCATTCAGTAACTGAACGTCGCGTCATACACATAGTTTCTAGGCACCTGGAAATCTTTATTCGCTTACTTTTAAAACAATGCTTACTCTAATAATAGTACTCGTCTTGCTCTACAATATGCTCATATTTAAATTGAATTTTATCCGTAGCTAATCGCAATAATTAAGCACATCTCGCTTACGTCATAGCTAATGTATCTATTTCTGCATTATTACTGGTGTACGGAATATCGCGATGGGAGGGAGCCTACGCGATTCATAAAACACATAAGAGAGGATACCTTCCCGCTAAGATTATATTTTAGCCGATAGCAGTCGAACTGTTGGCCGGTTATCTTTATTTTCCGCTACATGCAATTGACTCTTTGTTGCGATACCTGCAGCGACACAAAAAGCTCGATCGTGGCCGCTCTTATTGTTGCAAAGGGTACAAGTTTGATAAGTCATTTTACTTTCTAATTTCCATTTCAAAAGCAGCTGCTCACGCTTAAAGTGTTAAAACTGTTAAGAACAATGTCAATATGTTTTGTTTACCGTTGTCATGGTAGCCAAACAATATTAACACCAAAAACCATTTGGATGCAATATCCAAATGCAGTACTCTCGTTTAACTGTAAATACCTATTTTACTTTCAATGTTAGACGTATGCATCATTATACAAAAACGTCAGAGGCATAAATTTTTTACACACAGGATACAGAAAAAATATATGGTGGTGTTTAAAAGATTACCTTTTTCGTGTTTGAATTTGGGAAAGTTTGGTGTTCAATTTTGAACATCCTGTATATTTCGAAGGTGTTCCAATACAATTTTTAGATAGAACCAAGTATGCAATTTATTCTTGTAAAAATTTACGCCGAAATGTATTCATATTTTGGATTTCTTTAAAGAAATACCGCTAAATTTTTGCGACTGATTTTAACGTCTTACCATTTATATAATAGGCACAATTCTACAATTTCACAAGATTGGGACACCCTGTATATCGTAATGCTCGCGCCTTTACGCAGATACTGAAAAGGAAGAATATAACCGAGGTGTGCGTGAGGCATACTCTCATCCGTATTGTCCATTTCATATGTTTACGTAGCAGCTTGAGCAGTACTGTATACAGTTGTGCTTTTTCTTGTTCCGCGGTAGTTCCCCGTCTAAGAATTACAAGTTTAAGTTTTTGTATTAAATAGATTCTCATTCATATTTGCATAAATATAAACTTGGGATATATGAATCTACAAACAAAACAACAAAATGATGAAGTAATCTATAGTGATTCTACGTGAGAGGAAGTTATGAAAGGTATAGAAATGAAAAAGGGGTCCAGGTCTCACAAAATTCTGTATTAAAAAATTAGGCGACCTGCTTCGTGTTTAAGAATATATCCTCAGACCAGAATCAAATGTAATAATAGCAGATTGTGTCACTGTTATTCTAGTCCGAGGATGTGTTCTTAAACTCGAAATCGGTCGCTCAATTTTTTAATACAAAATTTTGTGAGATCTGGACCCCTTTTTTATTTCTACCTTTCAATAAAATGATTTATTAATGCAAATAATATGTTAAGTCTGTAACAACCACTATAATATTGTTCAAAGTCCTATTGAAGCAGTTTAAGCGAAACAAGTCGGAGTTTTGGCTGTAGATGAAATTTGGACCATCATTACGCAAAAAGTGCGGAAAAACAGCCGCATTTGGAGAAAAAGAAGGTTTTGTTCCACCTAGACAACGTGCCGTCTCGCGCTTTAGTGGTCGCCATGGCAAAAATTCACGAACAGGGGTTCGAATTGATAAACCACCGTATTCACCATAATTGGTCCTCAACGACCTTTTTCTGTTTCCTAGGATCAACATTTCGCTCGAAGGACGGAGATTTTCATAGAACGAGGAGGCCATCGCATTCGTAAATAGCTGTTTTGCAGAATAAGATGCCTGTTACTGTTTGGACGGATTAATGAGATGAGGGCATCGCTGGGAAAAGTGTACAATCTTACATGCGGGCTATGTTGAGAAATAAAACAGAATTTACCAAACAAAATACTTGCTTCTGTGTTAGACAGGAAACTTTTCAGACTACCCTCGTACAACGCAATAAGCGACCAGTAAATTAGTCGAAGTCGAATTCACACTATCAAAAAGCAAATTTTGCCCATCCGAAGAACCCAACTCCATCCATATATATGTACTGTTCCAACTTTTTCATCCCCGATATAAACTTCTTGAGGTATCACGACCTTTTCCCAAAAACCCGGTTCATGTTAGTCAAAAACCATCCATATGTATAGAGGGCGTGTTGTGCAAAACAATGATTTCAAGTTGAATTAGTTGCGTTCGAAGGAAGAATTCTGAACGAGCGCCATCCTTTACCGTTGCAACCTTCCCCCTTCCTTTCCACGGCATTCGCATTTCGAACTGAAGAAGTTAAAACGGCTGCGAAACAGAGAGAAATGGAGTACGTGGAACCAGATAAAGACGGAGTAGACAAACACGGTCGAAACGGCACCCCAAAAACGGTACGTGAATACTAATAGTCCAAGGGTGAGCTACGGCTCGCCAGAAGAAAACTTTTTTAATGAAAGGTTAGCTTTTCATACGTCTCCGGAATTCCAGACTAGAGGTAATGGCCGCGAACGTTTGTCTCTGGCGTACGACGGAGAAAAACGCCAACGAATAATGTACATACAAGAACAAGAAAAAGGAAGTTACTGTATGCGTGAGAGAAACAGCAGAAAAGGAACATCTCTTACGAACTCGGTGACCTGGGAAAGGGCTAAACGGCGACCGCAGGTCCCTTCTCCGTAATGCATTGTTACCCTAAACCGCTTTATTTAAGTGTGTACGACCTACTTTAACAATGCCCTACTTTGGTGCCAGGAAGTGGCCAAGGTTTCGTGCGTAGTGCGGACCGTATATAATTCATAAAACAAGCAGATACTACATCACACGCACTTTAATAGTGACCTATATTTAGGAGGTTAGGAATGATCTGCATGCGTTTTCTTCCGGTCAACAAAATTCAATTGATAACATTTCTATTGGGTGAGATAATTGTTATCACAGTAGGGAGGAGTAAAGAAACAATGATGGAGCTAAAGGTAACAACTCAATTAGGAGAATTTAGGCTTGAAGCACTAGACGAATTTGCCTACCCAGGAGTAAGGATAACCAGCAAGTGCAAGGAAAGCAAGGAAATTGATGCAAGGCTAAGTAGAGCTAATCGATCTGTAGGAGCTATGAACTATTTACTAAGATCAAAGCAATTGTCGCAGAATACGAAGTTCAGAATCTACAAGAACATAAGACCAACTTGCGCTGTACGGATGCGAAACATGGGTCCTAAACTAAACTAGAAAAGAAACAGTAAGGAGATGGGAAAGGAAAATTCTTAGAAGAATATTAGGTGGAAAAAAACAGAAAATGGATATGTAAGGAGGACCAAAAAAAAATTTTACAAAATCTATCAAGAACCACATATAGATAAGATAATTAAGGCAAGGAGGCTGCAGTGGCTGGGCCGTATGAAAAGCATACAGGAAAACAGAACGATTAAGAGAATAGCATGGGAGAGACAGGACAAGAGGAAAAGAGAAATACCGAGAAAACGATGGAAAAAGGGCAGTATTGGAGGACTTAGAAGAGAAAGGCATTACAGACTGGAAAATAAAACAAAAAACGGGAAACACTGGAGAAGAATAACAAAGTTCTGGGCCTAAACGGATTGTAAAAAAGCTGTATATATCTATATATAAAATTCTGTATATGTCTATATATAAAAATCTTTCTCTTACGTATACATTACTAATACAGATGAGCAAACTATTTATATAAGACTTCAACGCCGACGTTCTCTACTTATTAACCACACTTTGATATAACGCAAATAAGACCATCAAGTCTTGAAATTGAATTGAACTAGTAATAGACCGCGAGAACTATTATTGCAGCGAGCACTTGGAAGGAAAGTCAAATTAAGTGTAAAATTCTGAAGAGAATTAATTAGAAATGGGAAATTCGTAGAGAGAGCGAAGAACTGGCTCGGTGTCGAACTGAAAAGTAAATTTCGGTTTTCAATAATTCCCAGACGCGCGCCGGGAATCATAATGCGGCCCGGATGAGGGAACGGTAGCACGAGATAGATGGATAAGTCGACGGCGAAGTCGAAGTATAAGAACGTGTTCGTTAAGATGCGAGAACTTTGTATATTGAACCTCGATTTGAATTCGAGCATTTCCACGACGTAGCAAAGAAGGTCGACGAGAAGCCAGCAAAAGCTAACAGCAGCTTGTAAAGCCATTAAATACACTATTGCAATGGTGAGATTGATATTGCAGATTAGGATAATATATAGGGTGTATTTGAAATATTTTAGAATAATACGTTAGTCAGTAAAGCGGCGTTGTTACTATGCCAGTTTACTTGTGCCAGACAAGTAACGCTAGTCGAGTGGCGGAATATAGACAGTTACTAGCGCTATAGATAAACAACGAGGGAGTGGGACAGTTCCTACAGCATTTAGGTCATAATAAGCCCATTATGCATTTCCTTTATTCCGAGGAGCCCTTTAGACCGTCAACCAACTCACTGCCTTGGCATAGATTAAGACGTTGCCCAGAAGAATCGCCTGAATGGCGGCAAGACCTAACCGCTCGTCACCGAGCATGGTCCTTCTAATCTGTTCTGGATAGTCTCAGGCACCCTAGTGGTGTCCTTTTGTTCGAATACGTCAAAGTGACTTTAGCGCTGTAGCAGGAACTAATTTCATCCCATCTTTTCAAGAATATTTCATGGATACCAGCCCATTCATGGCCAGCGTGTCCGCGTCTTCATTGCCAGGATTACCATTGTGGCCCTTCAGCTATATTACATTGATGCTTTTTGTTTCAGAGACCAAGGATAGAGGTCTGCCGCAGTCCAGTAGCAGATTCGGCGTTATTGGTCGGCTCAATGCTGATATTATTTGCTTGCCGTTGTCAAATTGATGTTTCTGTCTAAAATCTTAAGATAAGTTAAGTAGTACGCTGCTAGGGCCAGCACCGAGATTTCCGCCCTAGCGGCCATGTTTTTCTTTAAATGGAGCTGCTCAGCTTCCTGCTCCAGTTCCTTTGTTGATTTTTAATCCATCTACGAAGGAACGTAAGCTGTCTTCCTGGTTGTCGGTCTGTTTGTCAAAAGTTTGTGGCGTTTGTCGTAGACAAAAAGGGGTGAAATGTTATCTGTTACAGCCTTCAGTATCGGTAAAGCGTGATCTCCATAGCCGTAGTTGGCGTAGATCTTAATGCGCCCGTAATACTTAGGCAAGCTGCTCTTTGTATTTGCATTAGTCTCTTGGTTGGTACCGCCTTTCCTGTTTCCCGCACTAGGCCACCAAGCACCGTATGTTAGCATCGCCGAGACCGAGAGTTGTAGCGCAATAGAAATAGCGGGAGGGCGGGGGCAATCAAAGAAATTACAAACCTACCTGAACGTAGTTCTCCTGCTGTGCCCGCTAGCATGAACTGGGGCGACTAACTAAAAAACTATGCACCACCCGCTTCAAAAAACGGGAACGACCCTACATTAAAACGCAATTTGTTAAAATTACTCACATAAAATACACAAATAAAAAAAAAGAAAATAATATTCGTTAGAATAAGTTGCGGTAGTGTTCGTTAGTAAAAAAAAAAACGTGAATTGAAAAATGTTCAAAAAACGCAAATTATCAAAAATTTAGTAAATTTCCAATAAGGGCTATAGTAATAATAAAAGATTCCTAGAGTATATCCATACGTTAATAAGAATTACTTAAATAAAATAAAGTTAAAAGAAAAAGAAGTTTAAAATTTATAAAAAAATGTTTATAAACAGAAAACAAGAGAAAACGATAAGCCCACTTATCTGGGTTATGCTCAACTGGAGTTTTCGAGTAATCTTGTGCTGTCGTGGTCGAGTGGCGGTAAATCGGAGCTAGTCCTGTCCCCGGGTTGAATAGGACGCAATCTTATATGTGGATATATACACGCAGCAAGACTCTACCCTTCAGTGGATTTCGTCAAAATATGCTTTAACGAAAGCACAACAAAAAAAATCCGTAAAATGTGGAAAATAACGATCTATAAGCATAAATCTAATGAAATATGGTTTCTGTGCCGATGATTGTTCAATGAATGACATGTGCCGTCGCGAAAATCATTATACCCGACAATATCGATAATGATTATATAAAAAACTGAATGCAGAACCATTCACAGTACTTAATACTGTAATATTTTGAAAATCTTTAAATGCTACATCAAGTGAAGACATACAGTCACAAGCAGATTTCCGATAAGCGGCCCTTCTCGGTTGACGGTCGCCACCAGAATGGGCGGGGTTAATTACCAATCAACGAATATCGTGCATTCTATTGCGATCAATTTAGATAAATTTAGTTACAATAAAAGGAACCAAAACAAAAATAAAGAGAAAGCAAAACGTGATAAAAATTATACAATAACCAATCTTCATAATTGAAATTATTAAAAGTAAATTAAATGTGTCATTAATATAAATTATAAATTTTGAAGCATATTGGAAAAGATAACGTAGCGACATCTATTATAAACATAAAATAACCCTTGACAGTAAGAAATTCAATTATGTTGGTAAAATAGAATTTGACACGTTACAGAGTCTCGATAAACTAGTCTCGATACCGCAGAGTTGGTCTCGCCTCGTTCTCGAAAATCGAACCGAGATCAAAACGGGACCGAGACTAGTCTCATCGAGACCGAAGCACTAATTCGTTGGTTCCAATGCCTTGGAATTTGTGCAACACTTATTTCATCAGTAACCTGAATAGAAATATTACCTTATTTACAAAATTTAATTAACGCAAATTACTTGCTTTTCCCTTTTATTTAAAGATTATTTGTGTGGCGTATCATAAACGGCTACCTAGAAAAGGGGTTGTTCGGAAAAACCATACTTTATGATCCGAAAGTATTTTCAGGAGAAGGGACGGTCGGAAGGACAGTCGCTTGAGATCCTCTGCACAGGCGGACGCATTTGTTAAAAGATATTTACTAAATTATATGTTTTCTTGTTAATCTTGCGTATTATTTACCAACCCTCCGCATTTGAATGCACAGAAAAAAAGAAGCTTTAGACTTTACAACTTGATTAATGAAGTCTAAACGTTTCGACTCTTATCAAATTCCTTCACAGGAAAATGCTTGACAAATAAAGTAGTCTGGAGTATCAAAGCAATATCCCTCTGCAAAACTAGAAAGAGAAATGAAGCGAAGCTCTTGGAAACGTTCTTTAAAACGTGCTATTATAGGAAACCATGTCTTGCACGCTGGCAACGCTATTTGCTCACGAAAAACAAAGAATTTTCGACAATCGAAATTAAATTTTCGTCTCGCTGAAAACTCTCTTAAATAAACGTTACACTTATCACATTTTCTCTCCCGTAATAATTTCACGGAACCGTTGTTTCGTATCCTCCTTACTGAGTGAAGAGGTAAATAAAATTCGCGGCTCAAATCTGGATTTTACGCGACTTACACCCCCGGTAGATATAAGTATGTAAAGAATTTACAAGCACTAGTTGACAGCAGTACCTCCCAGGAGCGGCTAAGTACATCGTTAATAGTTCACGAGGGACAGAAACCGAGCAGGCAATGAAGATCTTCTATCTTTGCTTTTACGCTGTCGACCTCGTTTGTGTGCGCTGTTCCGTTTCTCGCGTTAAGATGAAGTCGGATGCCAGCAACCCCCACATTCTCTGACTTCTTGCCGTTTCCCGTCTTCTTATTGAACAAGTGTACATTCGGAGTTGTTCCTTTATTAAGTAATGCTTTCTTGGTGGTGGTGAAAAATAAGAGATCTTTCGCATGGTTGTTTGTTTGTAGAAGATGGAAAAATTTGGAATGGGTAAAACATTACGTATACCCTTATAAAATCAGAATTGCCTCTAATAAAAATATTGTAATGTTACAAAATTGGAACTATGTTTATCGAATTAAAAGATAATTTTCAGTCCTAGATTTGGGAGTATCATTTACGATAACAAATTGATGCTATAAAAAAATTAACCTGAAAATTTGATGTTTACACGCCCCCTCTATGTTGGCGCGTCATGCAACAAACTCAGATTGAAATTTAATACGAATGGATATCTCGTATTTTACAGACAGATGAAGCCCATTTTTCTCTTAATTGTAGAGTTAATACTCAAAACTGTCGAATATAGTCAACTGAAAGTCCACGGGTAGTCATAGAAGAAGGTCTTTATGAAAATAATGTCACTGTTTGATGCAGTTTCACGGCTAATTTCATAATTAATCAGTATTTTTTTCGAGGAGATACAGAATGACGAGGTTGTAACTGTTACAGGCGAACGATACCTGCAAAATGTTAAGAGATTATACAGGATGACCACGAGGAGCATTTACATTTTGGATGGGACGGTTACCCAGCCTGGGTTGCCGTGTCAGGGTGGGGGAGAGAGCATTGAACTCCCGAGAGGTGGTCATTTAGGTATCTCCGTCGCAATGGAACAGTGGTCGGTCGAGGATATCGATGAACCTGCTGCGGAACTTGTTTCCAGGTCGCGTGATTTCCAGGTTTGAAGATGTGCCCTGGTCTCCTTGATCTCCTGACCTTAACATATGTGATTTTTTTTGTGGGGATATTTGATTGACTTGAAGGCGGCAATTCGTAGAGAGATGGAATTGATCACAGAGGAGACATTGGAACGAGTATGGAGGAGCTTCAAGGACAGAATTGAAAATTGCATCAGGGAAGCCGGACGTCACCTTCCTGACCTCATTTTCGCTACATAAAGTAAATGGCGCATCCCAACAAACATGTTAGATAGATTCAATAATTTTTTTTTTGTTTAAAATGAAGTTCTATATGAATAAATCTTATCACACACTCCAAAAGAAATTAATTCAGATTGTAGAACATCCTTAGATAATTTTATTTAAAATTAACTTAAACCGATTGAATAAAAAATAATTAATTGCCTTTAGATTAAATATTTCAATTCTCCAAATTACCTCAAGAGGGAGCTAAAGTAGTAAATACTACCTCCGGATACCGCTTAGGTATAATTAACAATCGACTGTCGCTGGTAGTCCATTCTTCTGTGAATATCTTAAAAAGCAAAACGTTACTTACGCTAATGAGATCGGGGAATTCGAGGCGGCGCAGTTGTAAGAAGATAATAGAAAATCGCGGACCGCCAACGTAACGCAGAAAACCACCACCACCGCCGAGACGAGCACCGCAACATTCCCGAAGGGATGGGAATTTATGAACTAAAAATAGCTAGATGTAGCTATGTTGCCGGTATATGCGGTTTTGTTGGCGATTTCCTAGTAGTACTATTGTCTGGTAATGGAATGGATAATGAATATAATAATAGTGACTTCATAAAATACACTATTTAGAAATATTAGCTGTATTAGTTATTTGAAGAAATGAATGGTCTAAATGGCAATTTGGAAAATATTGCATTTTGTGTAGTATGGCGTATGGTTGGTGTAAATGAGAAACATGTTAATGTTTATCAAATTTTTAGTGTCCAATATATATGTTAATGATTACACTAGAGTCACGGCCTTATCGCAAACGAGAATTGATAATATATTCACCAATCATATGCTTGAAGTTAAAACTACAGTGCGCGACACGTATCTTTCGGATCATAGAATAGTTCTAGTTGATTTCGATAGGGATTTCACTACCAGTGAAAAACAAATACGTATTGAAAAACGTAATTATACGTCTAGGAACGTAGCACACTTTCATGCTTTGTTACAAAAAGAATCTTGGGTTGATCTATTGCCTTCTTCAGACCTCAACAGTAAAGTTTATACTTTTATGAACATACTACAATATAACTATAACTTAGCATTCCCTCTTAAAGTGTGCAGAGTTAGTAATAATTTATACCGGAAGAACTGGGTAAATAATGAGATCTTGCAGTCCAGCAGCAGTCTAAAAGATCTATACATAATGCAGAAACACTACCCTCAGCTAAAAGATGTGTATAAAATGAGATATAAAAATCATAAACTTCTGGTTAATCAAACGAAAAAACAGTATTATAGTTTACGCATAAGCAATTCCCAGAATAAATCTAGGGAGATGTGGAAAGTAGTCAACGAACTCACATCTGGGGGGTATCTCGTAATAACGTTGAAATTATTCAAAATGGTAAAAAGATCAACGACCCTCAGGAACTTTCTACCGCATTTAATTTACACTTCCAACAATCAGTTGAACACATACTTAACTCTATCCCCGCTGTTACAATAAACACTGTCATTAACCCCAACTTAAACACGATGTTTTTATTTCCTTTTACTGAACCTGAACTGAGCGTAATACTGTACAAACTCAAGCGAAAACACACTTCTGGCCCAGATGACATATCTGCAAAAATTCTTATTGATTCTTTTCATTTATTAGTTGCGCCCTTAACTTATCTCATTAATTTTTCTTTTGCTTATGGAATTTTTCCTAGCGATTTTAAAACATCTGCAGTTGTGCCAATTTTTAAGAAGAATTCTAGAACTGACATATCAAATTATCGACTCATTTCCTTAATATCTAATGTCGGTAAAATTTTTGAATATTGCATGCTGGATAGATTGAATTTGTTTCTTAAAAAACACAAAATACTTAATGATAATTTACATGGTTTTAGAGAAAATAAGTCGACAACTACCGCATTAATAGCTTTTTATGACGTTATTTTAGAAAATATTAACAAACGAAATACTCCACTTTCCATTTTGTGTGATCTTAGCAAAGCTTTTGATTGCGTTCAACATTCCTTATTATTACAGAAACTATACGAATACGGTATACGAGGCAATGCTGCTGAATGGATACACTCATACTTGGAGGGACGTATGCAATTTGTCTTCATTACGCACATTTCAAACAATAGACTCAAAAAATACAAGTCCAGCTGTGTGCCCGTTCCCCATGGGGTTCCTCAGGGATCTGTTTTGGGCCCCCTGCTTTTCAATTTATATATGAATGACATATATAACTTTGTAAATGATTTTCTACTTTATATGTACGCGGATGACACCACTATACTTATTTCTGGTAACGATTCTAATCAAGTTGAAATTGCAGGTAACGCCGCAATAGATCGTATAAATCAGTGGTTTTGTGCTAATAAATTATGTTTGAATGACAATAAAACTAATTTTATATTATTTCACACTCCTCAACGTACCCAAAACATTACTTGTGACATCCATGTTGGTGCTAAACCTTTGCAGCAACTACACTCTGCAAAATTCCTAGGGGTTGTAGTGCAGGATAATCTGTTGTGGAATGAACACTGCGATTATCTTACGAATCTCTTGCATCAAAAAGCTTATCTTTTCCGTTTCTTAAAATCTAGCTTGTCTCTGGAAACCCTTATTTCTGTATACTATTCTGAAATTCAAGCTCGGCTTCATTATGGAGTTCTTCTTTGGGGAACTTCTTCTGCAGCCAAAAGTGTTTTTATAGCTCAAAAGCAAATTATTAGAGCTATTAGTGGCATAAAACTGAGAGATTCATGTAGACCTGTTTTTGTTTCGCATAATTTCTTAACTCTACCATCCCTTTATATTTTGGAAGCTCTCTGCTACATACATGAAAATAAAGAACAATACCCAAAAAACAAAAATGTTCACGCATACGAGACCCGTCACTTCAACAATTTCTATTTACCAACTCCTCAATTACATGTTTATGCTAAGGGTTTCCAATATTTAGGCAGAAAACTTTACAACAAATTGCCATCTCATCTTAAGGAAAGCAATAATTTTAAACAATCGGTTAAGATATTTCTAATTAGCAAATGTTATTACACCATCGATGAATTTTTCCTTTAGTTCAGCATATTATGTTTGTCGTTCCTACTTCTGCACTTCTGTTGTTCATTCTTATATTATTATTTAAGTTTTCCTTAGTTCATTTTAGTTTGACTGATTCTATTGTCATTTGACACTTTGAATTAATAAACGTTATTATTATTATTATTATTATTATATACAGCTATATCCAAGGGGCGTCATTGTAGATAGAAATGCTCGTCAACATGACTTCCGAATGCATTTCTTTCCTGGCAAGGAGCTACTTTGAACGTGAACAAACTGTTGAGTACCATTTCGTATGTGAATTTCCAACACAACTAAGAGAAGCTGGTGTTAAGTCTTTAAAGTTACTCGTTTGCTAAATACCAAATCATTCAGCTTTTATCGTGATTGCTCACGCTATCACCGATGCCAAAGTTCGAGGATAGTCTGAAAAGCTTCCAGACTAACATAGACACAAGAATTTTCTTTATCAAATTCAGTTTCATTTCTTAAATTAGTCCCCTTGTAAGTCTGTACACTTCCCCGGTGATGCTCCCATCCCGCGTTTACGAACGGGATGGCCTCCTCATTCGATGAAAATCTATCTTCTTCGAGCGAAAAATTGCGCCTAGGAAAGTCGCTGGAAGCCAGATTTGCAGAATAAGTTTGATGGTCTATTACATTGAACCACAATGGCAACCCCTGAAGTGTGAGACTTTTTCTTCAAATGCGGCCGCCTTTCAGCTTGCCAAGTAATGATGCGCCGTATGCAACCGTCATTGTTTTTCTTTTTTCAAAATATTCGATTAACACAACTCCGTAACTATCCCAGAAAACAGTTGCCATCACATTCCCGGCCGATGGAACAGTCCTCGCTTTCTTCGAAGCCAATTCACCCTTCGCAATCCACTGTTTCGACTGCGCCTTGGCTTCGGGAGTGTCCTGGTGTATTCAAGATTCATCTACAGTTATTAATTAATGTCAAAACTCCGACTTATTTCGCTTAAATTGCTTAAACAGGGCTTTGGAAATGTTAATTTGAATACGTTTTTGGTTCTCAGTGGGCAAGCGCGGCATCCAACGCGCGGTTAGCTTTTTCATGCCCAAATTTTCAGTGAATATATGAAGGGTCTGGTATCAAAGCAAGCAGCATCCACTTCTGTAATTTTTCAGAAAGATCAAAAAACGATTACTTGATTTCAGGAATAGGTATCAAACTGATCCATTCACCAAAATGTTACAAAATATCTGCTATCAATTATATTGAGAAATCACCGAGATCCCTCAAAAGTGCCAATTAAATTTGGATGTTGCCGCAATTGATCCTATACGAAGGACGTTGACGTTTTGGATACTAGAATATAAAAGCCTCAGATACATATAATAAGAAGAAAATAATTTGGAAAACAACATAGAATAAGTTTATTTCCGTACATTAACATAAACGCAAACTTAAGGATAATAACAAGTAAAGTTAAACAATATGTTAATATAATTTAACTTACAATGGAACATTTATTTCAGGTAACGCCATACAAGATTTGTTTGCAAACTCATTGACTTTTAAGATATAGATATGGTTATACCATGACACCAGATAACTCTTCCGCATATTCACATGTGGCAACTTCTTCGGCTACATCTTCGCTAGCTTCTACATTGGGAACTTCCTCAGGAAGAAGTACTCAATAGTACTTGAGGTTTTCTATGGGTCTCCAATCTTTTCCATAGTGCTTACAAAGCAATGCATCTACATCTCTTAATTTTAGTGGATTCAGTGCAATTTGGTCCTTTTCTGTTAGTTTGGGCTTTAGATATCTAATTGTATAGCCTCGCTTGGTAATCGATTTAAAGGCATCAAGACTGTGCTTATAGTACACGTCTTCCCTGACGAAAATGTTTCCACTGCTACTACGTTTCACATAAAACCTTTTGCATTGCTTGAAATGGAGATGCAAAAATTCTGGAGCCTCTAACACCTCTCTAACTTCGGTTCACCGGTAGAAAACGTTATTGATCTCTACTAGATGGATAACATGGTAGCAAACTTCGATATTATGTCATTATACAGGACTTTCAATAACTTCAAGCTGTTTAACTTTCCTTTCAATATTACCACACTCTATTGGACGGCAAGAATGAGTGAATTATTGGAAACACTAATTCTAAAATGTCTACAGATATTGGTGCTTCTTCAAACAATCACTTCAGGCACATTCCCAGTTTACTTGTATTTTTGTTTTGGCCACTACAGCCATCGACAATGAGCCTTACAGTAACAACGTCTGGGTGATTTTCATAATCTATGCTTTGCAAACGATGATAAACGATCGAACTAAGTTCATTTGATCCCTTTCCATGCTCATTTTCTGTCCAGCGATATGGAAATACATTGTCTGTTGTATTTTTGCACTTTAAATCGCCTTGTACCACAACACAGTTGTAAACATACAGTTGACTATTTTTTTTGGCAGTCAAACGAAGGTATCAACAAATCATTTCTTCTTTCTTGAAGCAATTGAAAAAAGGCGGATGCTCTTGCTTTGTGGACTTTATATTCAGTATGGAGTTGCTTTTTTCTTTGTCATCTTTACTACGTTTAATTTTTCCTGAGAATTCCAAACATGTAGAACAAACGTCAGTACGGGACGAATTAAAGCTGAAATTAAACTTTGTATTAAAAATAATATTCTTTAACCATCTCTTCACATATCGCTTGCTCAGAATACATTTTATATAGCTTTTTGATATTCAAATCAGAGGATAAATACATTCTAGCAGACTAAGAGCGACAAGACGCTACTGCATGAACTCCTACGACCACTACCTCAACGCTAATTGGCTGAAGTGGATGTTGCTGTCTTTGAAACCTAATGCACCAGATGTTGCTTATTTTTATCCCAAACTGAACTTTACCTTAAAAAATGAATAGGATGTAGATGGTTTTGCTCCGAATGGTCATGCCAGTTCAAAAGAACGCCAAAAATTGCACTGGGTATCATGCCTATCTCATTTTCGGCAAAAATGGATGTTGCTTGCTTTGATGCATACCACAAAAACGATCTTTCGAGATGCCCGCGGCCCCTGCTATCTCTCTAACCTTAATCAAACGGTCGTCTAGCTCCCTTTGGTGAATTTTTCCGATGTTATCAGTAGTGGTTGCACTTTTTGACCATCCCGAACGCTCATCGTCAACCAAGTTAGAACGACCACCTTTAAATTCAGCTCCAAAATTTCACTGTGACAAATGATGATATAGAATCCCCGTAAACAACATTTATCTGGGCTTTAATTTGCGTAAGCGTATCGTTTTTTAAACGTAAGGATTTAATGACTACTCGATATTCGATTTTCGAAACACTGACACAAACGACTGTTAAAGAACAACGGAATGTTCAACATGGCTAAAATTTTTCAAAAGTACCTTTCAACGCATGTGCAATTATATTACCAGAATATTTTAACGAGCAGCGCCATCTTTATAATGAAGCTTGAAACATGTTAACGCATTTAACTAAATAATCCATTGATTTTTTACGTAATAATTGTAGTATATAAAGCAATTTATGCACATCTCAGAAGCGTATTTTCAAAACCCATAAAATCCTAGATGTAACCCTTAGTGTGAAATAGAAATAGGGTCTTTAACTTCCACAATTAATCAAGAACAATTATCTTTGAAGAGCCTTTTATCGAACCTGAATCATTTCAGATCTGTGTTTCTGATGTAACTAAATCCTTTAATACGGCACCAGAGCAAATAGCGATAGAGCAAGAAGAACAAGCCTTTCCCAAAGCGCAGCGGGCAACGTACACTGCCGAAACTTAATAGACCGCGCACGTACACACATCCATATGTGTGTATATCCGACGAATACGTTTGATTTACGAGGTTTAGCGGGCTTATGCATTCATGCTCGATAAATTTAAGCCCTCTATCGCTGGAGTTGCAATTTTGGCTCGGCGTTGCTTGGCTGCGCAGCCAAATATACTTACTTACGTTGAGCGTCGTCGCATTTTGCCTGTCAGGACGTTTTTAGCTGGCATACTTATACCACACTACATATATGCATAGGTGCGATACGGTTTTCGCGAACTAAATAAGAATTTTTACATTAGGCAATATTGGGGTATTTTAGGGTATGTCTTCATCGATTTAAATTTGCCCCCTTTTCTTATGCTATTATTATATATATTATATATTCGGCCATGGTACATACGCTTTTAATCACCGCGACCTTAATAGATATATTGTAACAAAAAGCCCTTATGTGTGTTAGAATAGTTGGAGGCTTTTAATAAACCATAGTGCTACTCGAGGATCTGCTTCCTTCAGTTCAGTAGGTGCAAGAAATGGCCTACTGAAATGTTGATGTCGTATGCGACTAATGGCAACACATTTACATAGGATGTGTTCTGCCGAAGATTTGATCTTTAGCTTTTCCTAGTTTAAATAAGTGATATTTTAGGGCTCCACGACCTGTTAGAAATCCTGCCAGTAATCTAAGATCCCCTTTGTTGAACGATAGCGCAATTTTTTATGTCTTTGGCGAGCCGGAAATGAGTGCTTGCGCCTGTCTTTGTCCTTAAACGCTTTCCCAGTACGAGGCCTTTTGATTGTTCTCCCATCGCCCTTTTCTTATGCTAACATTTTCGAAACGATAATCAAAATTATTAATCACCATCATAATGTTTTGCACTATTTACAAACAGATCTGACTCTAACGATTGAGACAAAAAATGGTGATAATTATTTGGACAAATGTCAAGAGAATAAGAAGAATGTGGTAACGTTTCCCAGCCAAGTTAGCAGTGATGGCTTGACCCGTTTCCAAAAACTCATAATGGACAATTCCGGCTACTGTCCACCAAACACACAATCAAATCTTTTGTGTGTGCAAGGAATCATTGGGAGTGTGTGGTACTTGATATGAACGCTTAGAATTTGAGTACAATATCCACCTTTCGTCGCAACAAACGATCAAGGAAAGGTTCATTATCGTCGCGTGAAATGTATGACGAACAAAGGGTAAGAAGGTCTGAATTTGTTATCATCTGACAATTCATGTAGCAACCATTTGCTTAACTTCCATGTGCTTCCTAGCCGGTGAAGGTGCAAACGGATAATTTAATCGCTCACAATGAACCTTTCTGTAATCTCTAAGCACGTTGTACTGGAATTTGCCTCCACAACCTGTTCAATATCCTCGTTGTTAATAATCTTCGGTCTCCCAGAGCCTGCTTCATCTGTCAAGCTGAAATCTCCTGAACAACCACGAATTAAAGTTTTATGCCTTGCCATTTTAAATTATTTTAAAATATGAATTGAACAATTGTCACCAAAAGTATATGTATCTAATGAAGGAAGGATTAATACTAAAGTAGATGACGGGTAACAAATATGTGCTATCGATCAATAACTTAAAAAATATTCACGACAATCTGATGTATGTAAGAATCGCACGAACCTATTTAGTCACCTGATACTTGATATCTTAATGCTTCAATCTAAATCGCGGCGTTAATCTCTCTCTCTTTTTTTGCAAAGTTATCCCCTTTGACTCTGCTTCCTTCCCCTCTTAATAATCCAGAATTTCTACAGATGTCAAGAACACAAGAGCGTCACGGCATGAACAAGTGTAGCTCATACAATATGCATAAACACTAAACCGGTGTCGACCAGGCGGTGTGCGCCCACCACTATCCTACTACCACGGTCGTTTTCATGCATTTATTCCGATGGAAACACCGGCGGCCACGTTGATGGTACGGACTACGTGCGCGATCCTCGTCCCGACATCTGTTGAGAGATCTTCTGTCATGGAAATTAGCGGAATTTCGGAATTGCAGCGGCGGAATAACGTCCGTCGACTTCCCGTCACTTCCGCCAGCTTGCGCGTCGCGGATCCTCGATAAGTGATTGCAAATCCATGCGGACAACCCTCTCCCTCTCGACAAGATTGCGAGATCCGTGAAGTGGGGGACGGCAGCGGTGTCGCTTTCTATGGAAATCGTCGGACGATACCGGCGGATGAATCTGAGAGCGAACGGCTTGAAATTTTAATGCGATATCGGGCCAGAAGTAATCGCTTGAATCTATTACAATGGAAGAGTGCGACAAAGACTACATGTTCGCTTCAATCAAAAGCGATTCTAGAGTGTATTTGGGTTGTTCTAACAACTTCACTTATGAAATCTTTTTGTGTATTAAGCCGTCATAAAATTGCAAATAATGTGCGTCAAATTTTGTTTTAATTTGTTGGAAGTGGATAAATTTCTGTTTTGTAAATGGCAATTTTCCTTGAAGTGATCTTATGAACTCGTTAATTCCCCGTGTGCTAGTTGTTGGACATTGCGGCAAAACAGCAAAATCATCGTCAAAATTTGTTTTGTAGATTATCAAATTCCAAAGCTCGAATATCGGTTACAGTTGGATTGTCAAGTTTCTTACCACGTCGAATTGATTTAGAAAAGGATACTCAAATTCAACAGCGCTTCACGCTTTATATAAGAGCATTATCACTTCCATTGAAAATGGTATTTAACCTGTAGCAATTTATTTAAACTTAAGCAAGGCTTTTGATTGTGTTAATCATAGTATTTTGATGCATAAATTAGCTGCCTACGGTATTAGAGGTCTCGCTCTGGAGTGGAAAGAATCGTTTTTGAAGAATAGAAAACAATATGTTAGCATTTCCGACTGTAGCAGTAGCAGAGTTACAAACCATAATACATCTAGCAAACCACTAATATCGGTGTACCCCAAGGCTCAATATTAGGTCCTGTTCTTTTTCTACTTTTTATCAATGATCTTCCTCTTAACATAACAGATAACTTTATCACTCTTTACGCTGATGATATTACCTTGGTGGGATCTGATAAGAACGACCATAATCTATCCATTAAATGTAACTCTATGTTGTATCTGGTTTATAGGTAACCAGCTCGTTGTCAACAACTATAAGAGCGCGTATATTAGATTTCGCCCTTATCGGTTACATCCGACTCACGAATTTTTCTTAGACTTAAAGCTAAATGATGAACAATTAGCAAGGGCAAGTCAATATAAAGTTTTAGGGGTATGGTTTGATGAGCTACTTAACTGGAAAGTTCACTGCGAAAACCTTCTGTCAAAGATTAATTTTCTTTGCTACTCCTTTCGAAGCCTGAAGAATATTCTAACAACTCAACAGCTGCTAAGCATTTATCATGCTTATGTAGTAGGTAGACTGACCTATGGTATTAGCTTTTGGGGAAACTCAACACCGGCAAATAATATTTTTATAAGCTAAAAGAAGATTATCCGTTGTATTGCTGGGATTAAACCCACAGATTCTTGTAGGAATTCTTTTGTACTCTATGATACTCTGACATTACCTTGTATATTCATTCAAGAATTAGCAATGTATGTTCATATAAATAGGCAGAATTATCGATCACATCGAGATTTTCACGACTATCTAACTAGATTCGGGGAGGATCTCCTCACTCCAAAATCCAGGTTGACTATGTATCAGCAGTCGCTCGAAATTCTATTAAGATCTACAACAAGCTTCCTTCACACTGTTTTGGTTTTCGTACCATCCTCTTTCAAGATAGTTATTTCTTGGTCATCGTGTTTTGGTTTGCGTATTTGTTGGTTTACAATGTTCCATGTTTTGGTTGAGTCGTTTTTGTGTTTTCTGAATTTCTTTTGGTAATATTGTCTTTTTGTGTCTTTGATTAGTTTAGATGCGTATGTTTTTTGTTGTTTGTATTCATCTTGTACTTTATCGTTTTGTGGGTGTTTTCTGTGCTTTTTATAGAGTTTGTTTCTTTGTTTAATCTGCTGAATTAGGTGTTCGTCTATCTATGTACAGCCTTCTCTTCTTTTGATTTGAAGAGCGACTTGATTTTCTGTTATGATGTTTTGCAGGTTTATTGAAAGTTCTTCTATGGTTGTTATTTTTTCGTAATCTTGCTGGTTTATTCTTTCTTTAAACATCTGATTCTTTGTCTGCACGATTTGTTGCGTTCTTCTTTGTAGTGTGGGATTGTGTAAAGATGTTCTTCTGTAGGTTGTAGCCAAGTTTCTGTGTTATTACTGTTGTATTTGTCTGTGTATTGTGTGTGTCTTTGGACCATTTCGTATACTTTTGTAAATCGTTGGAAATCAATTCTTATTATTCTTATTATTTATAAACGAGATCTATATTGTAGTTACGGAAAAATTCGTAGCTTGGACAAACTATTTCATACTGCTTGGGTTTAATTCTAGCTTCTTTTGTTAATCGGTGGTAGTCATTTGGAATGGATATTCTCTGATTTTTTGATTTCTTTTCAACAGTGGGGTGAACGCTGCCACATTCCATGTTGGTATGACCCTTAACCAAAAAATTTTGGATAACTGTAACTTTGTAATGATTTAAAAGAGACAGTAAAGTGTTTCCTAATGTTACATTTCGATTCTGGTACGTATGTACATCCATCAGAAAAAAATATAATGGGCTTACGTTCATCTAAATCGTAGAGATATTTTCTGCATAAAAGATCTATCAGGAAGGATGTAACTGAAGATTGCATATCGGCATCGATTTCATCAAACCAATGTTGCATGTTACATCTTTCGTCTTTAAATCAAAAAGCATAAAATTGGAACAGCACAACTTTGTTTTAAAATATAAAGAGCTAGCTTGTAACGAAGAACAATTTTTAACGACTTGAAGATCCATACATATTACGTGACATTTTTCTTGTGTCTAAATTTCCAGCGTGGTGTTCAACGCACAAATCACATAGATCTTTTCTGGGATTAAATATTCCAATATTTTTCTCTTTCACATATTCCATTAATATATTTCTATAAAGTGGCCCTTCATTTGAAATATGGCAGTGATTTTGCTACAGTTTATACAAATCTGCAAGAGATAGAAAGGATTGTTCTAGGTATAGTTGTCGGCAGTAGTGACTAGGTAATTTCGTAAGATTATCCAAAAATGTTGTATGCTATTCTCCTTCTAAATTCTCTTGGGACCAAATTAACCTTAGAGAACTTTCGGGTACCGCATATGGGGCTGTCAACCTTTTTTTTACCATCCACTTGTTAAGTTGTTCAAAAAAGTTTGAAAAATTACATTTCTATCGATTTCATTTATTTCGTTGCACGATCTTTTTTGTGACTTGATTACTTGCATATGTACAAGCTGGTCCTATTTTGCTAGCAATTCCTTCACTATCATGTTGTGTAAGATTTTGGTTTTTTGATCGTCGATACAACAAGTACTTTTCCCTGTCGGACGTAATGTCTGATTTAATTTTCGTTTTGTTTCGCGACAACTTAATTACACATTCAAACCATCCTCTTGAGTTTCTGTACTCCTCTAAAAAGAAAGCGCTATAACTTCGTTAATATTAAAACAGAACATTTTCTTTTCGTCACAAAATGGCGCACTACAAGCAAGAAAGGCAGCGTATGAGAAACTTAAAAATCTACACCCTACAAATATGTGAGCAAGACTTAAACACAAACAACCTTCGTATTGAAATGGGAATGGCAAAGTAAGTGATTCCATGTTACCATTAGTTTCCACATTAATCTGTCTCTGTGCGTTACAAAAACCATTATTAAATTACTCCTTAATTACTAATTCATTAAAAGTTCGTAATAAAAAAAGATCCATATCAGAACGTATTAACGCATTCCTCTAAAGAGAATTATTTTACATACAAATTTACTCTCTGATTTCTTCGTAACGATTAACGCTGACTCCACTAAATTACAACAAAGCAAGGACGTAAATTATCCCCCTTTAGTAATTAATGAACACTGGGCGAATTTATTATATCATTTCCCGTGCGGGCAAAAACCAGCACTCCCCGACTGATATACTATCTTCGGCAGCGGCGGCGGTCCCCGTTCCGCTCCTCTATATAAATTGGATTTCGATTCTCGGATCTGATTTGATTAAGGGAAAAAATCGCTTAATTAAGATTAATTGCTAGACGTCCTGGGTCGGATGATCGATTCTAACAACGGTGTAACGAGTATTTATTGAAATGTTGCTAACTTCTAACGCCTACGCTACACTTAAAACATTTCGCTATATTCCAAGTATTTGTTTAGTTTTGAAACAGGGAGGATACAAATCAAAACCCAACAAATGTTTAAAGTATGTTTCTATATTAGCGACCAACTTTGCAAGAGTGAATTGTGGAAATATTGCTTGTAATAAGTAAGGTTCGACAAACGAGTGCAACGTCAGAGGCGTATACAGTGATTTGTCATGAAGAAGATTTGCCATCAACATCAAGAGATCCTGATTTCACACCAAGCACGTCACACCGCCAACCGCACAAAATAATCCAGTCAGTATTAAACGATCTCGTGAGAGATCTAAAACTTTCAAAAAGTAAGGCAGAGTTACTAGGATCAAGACTGCGGCAGTGGAACCTATTAGAAGACGATATTTCGGTATGTGCTTTTCGTAATCGCCATAAAGGCCTAGTACCATTTTTTGACATGGAAAATAACTTGGTTTTCTGCAGTAACATTAGCGTTTCATTGGCGAATTTAAATATAAACTACAAACCAGAGGAATGGAGATTGTTTATAGACAGTTCAACATTCAGTTTAAAGGCAGTACTATTGCATATTTGAAATATTCTACCGTCTATTCCTGTTGGATATGCCGAGAGAATCATACGACAATATGAAGTACCTATTGACAAGCATAAAATACGATGAGCACCAATGGCAGATCTGTGGCGACTTAAAGGTTGTTGCACTTTTACTTGGGTTGTAGCTAGGCTATACCAAGTTTTGCTGTTTGTTGTGTATATAGGACAGTCGGGCAAAGGCACTTCATTACAATAGGCAAGACTGGCCTGTTCGACAATCATTAGAGCCAGGTCAAAGAATGTACAACATATGCCATCGGTAGACTCCAAAAAGATTTTGTTGTCACCACCGCACATCAAATTGTGCCTAATGAAAAACTTTGTTAAGGCACTGAATAGATATGGGCCAGCTTTTCAGTACCTGCGTCAGAAATTCCCAAGGCTAAATGAAGTAAAAAATAAAGAAGGTATTTTTGTTGGGCCACAGATTCGAAATATTCTAAAAGGCGAACATTTTTACAGCACCTAACAGATATTGAAAAAAAAATGCTTGGAATGACTTTCGCCTCCTGGTCACTTATTTCTTGGGAAATAAAAAAGCTGACACTTACGTTACTCTTATTGAAAATATACTGTCATCGTATCAAAAAATGTGTTGCAATATGTCTCTAAAGATCCATTTCCTATACTCACACCTGGACTTTTTTCCTGGAAACTGCGGAGCTGTAAGTGATGTGCATGGCGAACGTTTCCATCAGGATATATCAACAATAGAGAAAAGGTACCAGGGGAATTGGAATGCTTCCATGCTTGCCGACTACTGTTATACTCTTGTTAGAGATGCTCCAGAAACAATTCACAAAGGAATAGCAAAAAGGCGGCGCATTTAGTGACTCTAAAAGTGTAAAGGTATTTATTTTTTATTTTGTTAAAAATAAAAAAAAACTTGTTCTCCAAAAATTGCAACTCAGTTTTTAATTTCATTGTCATTTTTGTATTCAGCGCCCCAAAATTAACAAAAAAAATGCACTTTCCAAACAAGATACAACAAATAATCGAAAATTTTTTGTCCAGTGTAATCAGAAAGGTTTACATTTATGTATATTTTAATATGTACAAATATTTTATGCAAATAATATGATTAATTTAGTAAAAATTAAATTTTCTATGTTTCCGTCTTGGGAACGTTCGCTATTGGATGGTGAAGTCAAATAAATGACGAAGACAGTTATATTTGTTTCAAACTGACGAAGTTATTCACAAGAAACAACTATATTGTTAAAACATATTACGTATATTAAATCAAACAGATGTATTTCCAAATCAAACTTGAGGTTATTTGTTTCAAGAGATCATATGTTTGAATCAAATAATTCAAAAAATATTTCTTTAAATTAAAAAATATGTCTTTGCCGCCATTTAAAATTACGACTTAGTTGACTGAATGCGTATTTCTATAATCTTAACGACTAATTTCTTATAAGATGAATACAACGTCTCCTCTGCTAATTCTTTTGGATCAACACCAGTTTTCCCGCTACCAGCCATCATACCATTTAATCCCGTTAATGGTGTTAACAGTTAACACGACGTTTTCGGTGCTTGTGTGCTATTCTGCGCGTTACATTCAGTACCGTGCAATGCATACGTAGGCTGTGGCTGATGACGGTTTTGTATTTAATTCAGCCAACAACACTAGCCTGTATGGTCCTCCCTGCTGTTTGCGTGTGCAAATCAGATTAAAATCATTTACTGTAATTAATTTTACACAATTTAACACACAAGTTAAATGTGTATGTTGGAAGGTATTATCCGGGGCCGCCGTCGCTGTTCCGAAAGAACAATGGATTTCGCATTACATTGTGCCCGATGCGGTGCGGTTACCGCGCGCCATTCGCCACATTGCAGACTATGCCGGAAATTGATTTTCCCCACACACAAGAGGTGCAGTCATACGCTACTAAGGGCGATGGGAAACGGGACGAAAGACGCGAGAGGTGCCCGGTGGCAGAAAAGTGGGTTGGGGACCGCATGTGCGCCTTCCCAATCCATGCTGCACACACGTACACAACGATTCGAACTCAATAAACAAGTGTGCGGGAGGTCCGAGTGTGTCGTCAGCTTTCGACGACTTGGCCAGCTTGCTGCCATACGATCGGAGTCAGGAAAACTTCCTTTTTGGAATGACAGTTCTTTTTTATTGCATTAGGAAAACAATAATGTACCGTCGTCGGAGCAAATATTCGCCACACTATGGGGTTTTGTGCCAATATCCAATAGGTTTCGTACTTCATTAAAATCCTCTTCATTAGGCTTCGGATTTTATGAAAAATACATATCTTGTATTTTTTGCAAATATGCCGATCCTTTTTCATTTCAAAAATTTTTACAATTAAAATATGGGTAAGAAATAATAGTAATAATAATAATAATAACAATAATAATAATGACTTTATTGCGGTATCATAAAACATCAAAATACACATACGGTTTACAAACAGTAATAATAGAGAAGAAGAAATACTGCAATCACAGTGCGAAGTTCAGTGAACCTGCTCTAACAGTTAACTCTGAAAAGATCGATATTCTTTTAAAATATTTAGAACATACGCCCAAAAATGTATCCCAAAATTTAATTTTTACGAAAGTAAAAACTATAGTCAAATGCTATTCATGTGCAAAAACAGGAAAGAACTGCAAATAACGAAAGCTGCAGCAAGTGAAGAGTATAAGCTTACAAGACAGTGCTTTCCTCACTGTACTGTGGTTGCCCAGTTAACCCGCCTGCAGACCAAACAAAGTTGAAGTCATATACTTTTTGAAATCTAAAGGTGTATAAAGTAAAACGGTTGAAGACACGTTGTTCAAATTACATTGGTTAACAAAATTGAAACTTTTTCTTGTCCCGCAAATTAGTATATGTGAACCTTGCAGCATTGTTTATGCTGAATTAAAATCTTTTTTCAGAAATATTCTATCAGGCAGGGTTTCTAAGTGACAGCGTAATAAATAGTAGAACAACGTGTATAATGTGTTTATTTATAAAACAACTGAAAATGTTTCTAAAATGTACAAATGTATGATTTTCTGCTATATTTAGCGTCAGGAACGTCTCTCATCCGTATCCAGCAATAGTCTGTCAGCATAGAGGGGCTCCACTTGCCTTGGTAGGACTTTTCGATGTCCAAAATATCATGGTGAAATCTTTCGTCATGTTCGTCACTAAATGTTAGTCTAAAAAATAATTTTTTAGACTCATATGCCCCCCAATGTTTCATACGAGGTCAAAAGGTCTTTTACAATGTTCTTGTAGTCTTCGGATTTGTGAATCGGCGAATCGGCGACGGTGAAACGTTCAATCTCCTTCTTTGTATCATCTCTAGTTCAAATGTGTTCTGAATGAGGTGGATTATGTTGAGGAATAAATGTAATTCCAAACGTGACCGTTGTTTTCTTTGCTTTTGTTTCATAGATCCTGCAGTTGATAATACATGGTACAGCAACCCCATGTCCATCAACAAAATATTCGCAGAAGTCGTAGAAATCCTACCCAAGGTGTACAGAGAAAAAAAAAACAGTCCGAGAGAGAAAAAGGGAGAACGGCAAAAAACAGAAAAAGTAAATTAGTGTAATCCGTTTTAAAGGTTCGCTGTTGCTACCGCTGCTTTTATGAATTGTAAATTAGACTTATTATGGACTCGGGAGGGCGGTCTATTTCCGCTCGAGTTCGTTCTAATTATTAATGAGATTGGCACTGTTCTAAATGAAATATTCCCTTTTACGTTCGCTCCTATTTTTTTTCGCTCGGCTTTCTTTCCTGGATCCGGTGTCGGTGGCGGGACAACAACGCCATCTGAATAAAATTAGCGGTTCTTATAGTGCGCGCAGGGAGGCGGTAATGCCGTTTCGTGATTAAAAGAACGGTCAGAACGGGCGGTGTCGTATTGTAACATGACAAATTAGCTTTTGTAAAACGTTTTTAGTTAATTAAACGGTGTACGTTTACCATGCAATCGAGTATGGCTGCAATTCACGTGATCGCGTAATGGCGGTTGCCTATTATTAGTTTTAACTAATCATTTCGCTTCACTCTTTAAACAAACGCTGATCAAAACAATTATATTTCGTGGCGTTCTACGTTCAATTTATGGTAATTGTTTAAAGGATACAAGAATGGTTTTCAATAAATAATGGAGATTTTTGAAATATCAAAGAAATGCTTCACATTACAGTTAGTAATATATTTTGGCTTCTCTTGATGAAGTATTAAAATCTATAATTTCCTTGGAATTTCCGACGTAATTAAATACTTGAAGAAATCTCGTTCCGGTAGGGAATCGAACCGCTTACCGGACGGGCGTGCTAACCACTACACCACGGGAACCTTGGTGCCAGGAACGTTCACTTTTGAATAGCTAGTTGTTATTTTATCTGCAAATATATCATAATGTTTTGACAAATAATTTTCATAGTTGGTGAATTATGAAAACTGTTTGTCAAAATATTATGATATATTTGCAGATATAAGCCAAAATACATTAGTTAATTAGCGTACTTGGCATGTAAGAATTAAAAATTGTCTGCCCTCCAACTGGAAGACGTTGTTTCATATTACTTTTACATTGAATGAGTCGATTATGTTGATAACAGAAAAATGTTTCCTGTTTTGTGGTTTGATGTTCGTCGCTCTTGCTATGCCAACATTTTTTTCCTTATAAAGCGAATGGTATGATTTTAATACTTATAAACAGCGGCGAAGATCCAATTAGAAATGTCAGTATTCATATACAACCCCTAGCCATCGAATTAGGACCAATTAAAAATATTTTGTGGTGAAATTGAAAAAAAAAAACAGTTGGTAATGTTAGCAATATTATTATTTAAGTACATATAACATGCAAGTAAGTATAATTTGAATATATATTTACTAATATTTGCTTGTTCTTCATCTGTGTTTTATTATTTCCTCAATCCTTTTTGGCATACTGCCAACGCAACTTTTTATTGTTTTTCTAATTTCGTCGCTGTTACGTTATACATCTTCAATGTGTTGTTATAATTCATCCTTTGTAGTTGAGTTTCGTATACTTACGATGTTTTTCAAGACATTCCACACATTTTCAATTGGGTTTATGTCTGGTGAATTGCCTGACCAAGGTAGTACACGCAAATTTTTTGATTCAAGGTCTTGCATATGGTCCTTGAGTCGTATCCAACGAACCAATCAATATAAGGTATTAAATAGTTTTGTAATTTTTTTTTATATTTTAGGAAGAAGGGTTGATAAAAAGATCCTTTTACTCGCAAAATTATTTTTTAATCCATGTAATACTCTTTTTCTTGAAAATTCCCACCACTTCGTCGTTCCATGTCTTCTTCGATCTTCTTCGTCCTCTTTTATTTAATACCTTTGCTTCCCATATGCGTTTTGGCTGTCTGTTGTCGTTCATTCTACATACATGGCCAAATCACTTCAGTTTATTCTTCTCTAGGATATCATTCATTGGCTCTATTTGAAGTTCTTTTCTTACTATGCTATTCCTTATCCTGTATTGCCTTGTGATTCCTTTAACTTTTCTTAAATATTTCATGTCCATGGCGTTTACTTTGCTTTTAGTTGATTAGTTCAACACCTAGCTTTCGCTGCCATAAGTTAGGATTGGTCTAAAAATAGTTTCATAAACCAACTTCTTTTTCTGTTACTTACTTCCTTTTTAATAAAGGGAAATAAAACGCAGGTCCACTCTTCTCACAAAATTCTATGTGTTGACCAGTTTCGTGACTAAAATCGACACATCAGGCCAGAATTCGGTTAGTCATTGGGAGGAAGCCAATTGTTTAAAACGAAATATACTACTGATGTGTCGATTTTAGACACGAAACCGGTCGCCTTATATTAATTGGAATTTTGTGAGAAGAGTGGACCTGCATTTAATTTCCCTTTATTAACCCAAAACTCACACTTGAGTCGTGATGGAATATTTACTTCTTTTTTTTGCCAATAAAAGGTCTCTTTGGGCTATTGTACATTCGTTGCCCATTCATTATTCTTTCATTGACCCCTTCTTCTGAGCTTTCTTGTCTGTCTAATTTCTCACAATTGCTTTATTTATATAAATTTTCAATTTTCGTTTTTCCAGTTCTTCTTTCCCTATTGTTAGATATTTTTGGAGGTCGCTTTCTTTGTCTGCTAATATCATCAGGTCGACCGCAAATGCGCATTCCGATATTGCAATAGGTTCAAGCTTACTGTAGCTCACATAGAGTTTACGGCTCTTCTTCTTTACTATTTTGATGATATCATCCATGATTAAAATAAATAATGTGTAGTACTCCTCCTTGTTCTAGCCCATCTTTTATTAGGGACATTTCCGACTGTGTGTTGTCCTTCCTGATGTAGTATCTGTTATGTTTGTATAGGCTTTGCATTTCTTAACTTTACGTCAATATTTCTTTGATCAGGACTTTTCCACGCATCTTTTTGTGAAACTTTGTCAAAGGCTTTTTCTAGGTCGACAAATTTTTTGTATATTCCTGTTTTCTTGATCGTAGTTTTTTCTGTCGGCTGCTTGATGGTAAATAAGTGGTCTTGGGTGCTTCTACCTTTTCTAAAACCGCTTTGAGGTTCTGCTAGGTTATGTTTGACCATTGCCCTCAGTTTCTTGTTTAGTATGTATTCGTATATTTTTGACAAACACCTAACAAAATAATTCCTCTATAATTGTCACAACTCATTGTATCACCTTTTTAAATATAGGCAATATAATTCCCATTCCCCAATCGTTTGGCATCATTCCAATGATCCAAGCATTGTTGAAAATGCTTGTCACGGTTTCTATACCAAACTTGCCCAAATTGTTTAGCTTCTCTGGGGTAACCTTATCGTGATCTGCCGATTTTCCTATCTTCTGATGCATGATCGCTTCTTTTACATCGTTTGTACTGATGCTGTCATCTTCCCTTCCTCTGTTAAATTGGGAGTTACTGCCTCTTTAGAAATATGAGTATTGAAAGGTATTTAATAGGTCTTGTTGGACATTGGGTTATATGTATATCTTTGATAAAAATGTTAAATGTCAATCGGGAAAACTCTAAATATTTTATTGTATCTTTAACGTTTTTACGCAAATTAAATAAAAATATCTTTCAGAAAACGTACAACTAGCTGATACCTTGATCAAAAGACTCTGAATTTCGATGATTTCTAATTTTCTCAATTACTTTTATACTTTACACGAGCTCATGTAGAAATTAGAGCTGCTAAACTTTCACTTACCGACTAACTATAATAACTCACCTTAGCTGGGATTATACGAAGCAGCGTCTCTTCCATTACTATTCCGCAATTTACATGCAAAACTTGCGCATTTAAAACGTTGCATATACGCGATGGTATACTGCAGAAGACAACCGTAATCTAATTAGTCGCTGCCGAGAAAGGAACGCATCTGTCATTAACTAGCTACCGGATGAGTTTACAGGTAAACCCGATTAGGTTTAGATGCTAATAAGATTGCAGCGGTGTTGTTTTAACGTCGTCCTGCCGCGCCGTTGGGTTGTCAACTGTCAAATGTCTGGATTTTCTCCGGTATCATTTGAAAATATCTCTTCGGAATAACAAGGAGAAATACGTCTTAGTGCTAAATTAAAAGATATTTACCTTTTAAATGAACAATTGGGAGATTGCTGCAGTTTTTATACTGCAATTATTTCACAAAGAATTTGGTCTTCCTAAATTCTTTCAAGTAAAAATTATTGGCAAAAGCAATGTTGTTTTAGTAAATTCATATCATGGGAATAGAAATCAAGCATGTATTACACAGGCTAGTAGATGCCTTTTATGAGTAGTACGAAATGAATTTGATTATTTTAGTTAGGAATAAGTTTCTAACAATAAATAATACGAGGGTAAGTCAAAAATTACTTACACTTTTAATTCTACAACTGTATTAAACAAAGATAGGTGTACAACATATACATTATTTTTCGATATAGTCTCCACCTTTAACAATACACTTGGTCCAGCGAGCCACACGCTTCCGTATGCCTTCCTGGTGGAAGATTTTCGGTTGGTTGTGAAGCCACTTTTGCACCGCATCCCGAACGTCTGTCTGAGGCAAATCGACGACCTCTCAAAGCTTCCTTGAGCGGTCCAAAGAGGTGAAAGTCTGAGGGAGCGAGATCAGAGCTGTAGGGAGGGCGTTCTAGGGTCTCAAAGCCAAACCTGTTGATAGTTTCTATGGTGCTATGGGCCGTGTGCGGACGGGCATTGTCTTGCAACAACAAAACTTTAGACCACGTCGTTTGTTTCGAATTGCTGGTTTCAGCTTATTCGCGAACAAATCACTGTACCTCGCACTATTTATGGTAGTCTCCCTGTCCAAGTAGTCGTTCAGTATAGGGCCTTTTTCCAGAGGATCCTGGGTGTTTCCATTCCATACTCTGGCGTTTCGATTCGGGCTCATAGTGATGAACCCACGTTTCATAAGAGGTCACTATTCTGCTTAAAAATGCGTCGCCTTCCGTGTTGAAGCGATCCAGTAAGCGTTGACGGATGTCCAAACGTTTGCTCTCGGTACTATTCTCCCCATCTTTATTATTTTCCACCTGTTTTTTAATTCAATTGCAAAAGTTCTGAAAAGGGATGAATTGTAACATTTATAATGAACGGAAATAAAAGGTAATGGAATGCATGTAACGTCATAAATGGCTTGACCTCAAGCAGACAGATCGATCGCATTGAGCAATTCTTGTAACGTTTACTATCTTTGACACCAAAATTGACAAATTACAATGTTTCCCTTCATGAAACCCAATACTAATCTATACTTCTATACAATTTGAATTAATTTCATCTCCCCAAGAATTGTAACCGAAACCATAGAACAAAGGAGACATCGTTTTAGCAGCGCCTACTACAAACAGGCCTTTATAATTCCTCAGAACGCGTTAGTTTTGCGGGGGAAGTTGGCTGGAATCGCGTTTACATGTGTCGCACGAGTTAGGTAGAAGGGCAAATACTCAAACCGACAAGCGCATAGGCGGCTCACAAGTGGTTTCGCTACGTGTTTGCGTATCAAATGCGTTTGCCCGCTTCGAGTGCCATCTAGAATGTGTGCAAAGAGCAACGGAATACGGATATTATTTGAGTGGCGTAGTATTTCGGGCGAGAATCATTATTAAATCTTGAACTTTGGTTTATTTGATTCCAGTTCTCGACTCGAACTTATTTTCCTTGTTGGAACTTGAAAAGAGAATTGTATCTCGATTTCTTAGGTGTAATATTAAAAAATCGAACCGTATAGTGTGATTCTTTTAATAATAACAATTTTAAGGCAATAAGAAAAGTAAACAGGAAATATAGAAAACAATACTTTCTCTTGCCCTTGAATTTTTATTTTGTAAATTTCCCAATTTGTACATGTGGGTTTTCATGACTACCAATATATCTTTCCAAGCCTAATATAAAATATAAAGTATGAAATGTAAACAATTAACTAGAAGACATTGCCAAATTTGAAAATTCATTACTCTGTCAAACGCATAAGTTAATATTCTGAAGATCTTTTGGAAATCAGTACATTCTCCAACTTATGTTAGAAGGCAGCGGCGACTAGCGCACTGTGGCTGGGGATTTGTATCACAACCTTTCGATTTCCTCGTGTATTTCCCTTAAATATCGTGTACAATGTACTACGCAACGGAAATACACGAGGAAATTGAAGTCAATGGCTACATGTATGGATGAGAAAATCTAACGAGAGATACTCTAATTACTGAAAATTTCGAAATTAATTGCTGTATCGACCTCTACAGAAGAGAGCAATACACCAAGGGAAATAAATAATGATAATAATAATTTATAATGCAATAAACGCTGATCAACGACTACACATCAGCTGTCTTACATCCTTGTTTATAGAGCGATCGTCCGTAGGTGGGAGAGGGACGGGAGAGCGGGTAATTTTCGTTTTCTCTCGATTTGAACCTATTATAATGCGCTAACCTTTCATAGGTAGAAGCTATAAATTGGAATAATAATTAAAGTAGACGTTATTTAAGTTTCTCCGCATTATTAAATTAATATTGCTGGGGTGGGAGTACTATTGCTGGAGTGGGGGTACCATTGTTGGAGTGGGGGTACCATTGCTGGAGTGGGGGTACCATTGCTGGAGTTGATTCAAACTGCGCTAATCTCTCTCCCGAATTTTCAAAATTCGGGGGTCCAGCTAGTTTATAATGCAATAAACGCTGATCGACGACTACACGTCAGCTCTCTTGCATCCTTGTTTATAGAGCGATCGTCTGTAGGTGGGAGAGGGACGGGAGAGCGGGTCGAAACAAAGTAAACTATGGGCGAATTGGGAGAGTTAGCGAGATCGACGAGGATCGAAGGGGCGTTCCTTCGGCCATCGAATAGGCGTATAATAATAATTATTATTAAACGAAACAATCATTAGCGAAGACGAGACCAAACTATTCTTCATTGTATTCGAAATAGGTCAATAATTTATTCTACACTCCAATAGGAAATTTCATTACAGTCGAATTAACCGTTCAAGAGGTGCTCTGAATGTATCCAATGTTATGGAATATAGTCAGGCACCTATAGCAGTTTGCGTGGCGGTAAATGAAAAGTTTTCCACGTCTCTATAACGGTAGGAAAGAGAGCGATTTATGGGAGAAGGATGGGACGTTCGGCGTTTCGTGCCTCAAGTTCCATCTGCATTCCCGCCGATCTAAACTATGTATTTCATAAACGAGACGAAATACAGACGCATACGGGCGAATATATGAACACCGCGAAAGGAGGCACGTGCATCGAACTTGCCGAATAGCTGAGCGCAGTATCGCATAAAGTTTGCCTCTCCCGTTAAGCCGGGGATGATAGGGCGGTCGGCGGTAATATTTACCGAGAAGATACGGCGTTTATATAGACGATATAAAAATGTTTCGGGCGTGTTATGGTTACGGCGTGAGACGCACTCAAATTAGGCGATATATTCGAGGGGTTATATCGCTGACGGTGAGAGTAGTATCGCGTAGTTGATGAGGCGCCTTGATCTTGAAATAGTCCGGGGTGGGATTCCGCTATGTTAGGGATGATAGGTAGAACACATGTTTGAGATTCTTGCTCATTAGATCACAATGCGGAAATTACACATATGTGTACAACAATCTTTTTAGGGCTTCTACTAATTTTAAAATCTTGAATATTTCACACAATACTTAAATGACTTTGCTAATTCCCTGTGTTTCGGTAAGGGAAACTTTCGGCAATATCTTAAAGACCATTATACCTAAACTAATAGGGGAAAATGTTTATAAGTAGTCTCTTCATTTTGTTATACACTAGGGGGAGTTGCTAAAATTATGTTTAAGACATTGTAGTACATTGTGCTACAATTACCATCGCATTTTAGAATTTTTTACATATTTTTATCGTATTCTTTTTGTAGTTGTGCTTCTAGTTGTACAACTGCTTGTAACTTACTCTTGTCCCTAAAACGACGTTCCCTGAGGTCTTTCTTTAAAAGATAAATTAAATAAGAACCGCTGTTTCATTTCCTGGACTCCAAAATTTAAAAACGAGCGTGGACATTCGACCCGACGTTCACGTTGGAGAGCAGAAAGAAGATGAGGTACCCATCTTGCACTAATCTTATTCGTACCCAAATGGTCAGGGAGAATTCGGCGAATACTTGTTTCACAAATGTCACTGCCAATTCCTTCACTCTCAAACGGCGATATCTGCTTAGCTATTGTGAGTTAATCTTTACTTCCCATTACTTCCCATTATTTTAGAAATTGCGGTTTCCAGGATATAACAGATCGCCATCCTTACTGAGATACTCAACATAAAAAAATTGCATCATTCATGAAATATAATCCCAATAATACTTTCTGTTAGGTAGGCTTCCGCGAAAGTCAATAACATTATACTCTTGGTTTCCGGGTTGGAACCGCGTCGTTGTAGCTTTTGCCGACGTTTCGTCCACACTCTTATGGAACACCTTCAGGACTGTTACTGCACACTGACCCTCAGATGCGGTTCCACCCCGGAAACCAGGAGTATAATCCTATTTTGTTCCCTCATTAGAAAGAGTAATTACAAGGAATGGCTCCCAGTGGTCATCTTAAAGCTCTCTGGTGCAAGGTACTTACTTATTCATTTAAAATTAGCTTTATTTAAGCTATTCTAAAAGTAATGATGCAATTTTATAACAATAAATTAAGTTTTCTTCTTCTTCCATCTGTCGCCCTTACCGGGCATAGGGCACCTTTTAAAGGTATCTCTATAGCAGATTCTCTATTGCGCTGACAGGCCTCCTATTCCTACGCAGTGTTCTTCCTTACGAATCTTTCTACTTGGTCCCTCCTCTTCTTTCTGTTTTGCGCCTACCTTTTTATCTCGTTCCATGTTAGTTTCTCGCTTTTCGTCTGCAACTGTATAGGTAGTTCCTTTCCATGTATTTGAGTATCTTCCTACTTTTCTTTTACCAAAATTAAGTTTTAATATAAATAAAATAAAGTAGAATAGCCACAAGCCATTATAGATTTTGAGCTTTTCAAATCCCATCCAATACCCTTTCAAATTCGCCACCTTTATCTCTAATTTTATTTCACCAATCAGCATACAAAACACTCACTCTAAAGCGATTGTGTAAGTCGACTCAAAGCGAAATTTACAATAAAACCACTTTCAGTAGTATTTATTTATTACATGCAGCCATGTTCTAATATCAAATAAATAGGCAGCCTCACGTAAGGCAAAGCACAAAATGCGACATTGTTTTCGCTAGATTAAAGCAGCGGTAATGTAATAATGACTTCGAGGCTCCTCTTAGAGCGCCATTGCCGCGTTGGTTTATTAAGCGCGACAAAAAGTGCATTTTATCCTGGAGTGCTACATTTTAATAGCGTCGACGTATAGAAAGAATAAGTATGGAATATAAAACATGCATTCGCACAACAATGCTGAAAGATGGCAGGTTTGGGTCGGTGTGTATGTATGTAAGTATATTAGGGAAATAATCCAGAGGGTTGTTGCTGAAATAAAAGAAGAGTGTAGAGGAGGATTTTGCAATTTAGCTTATTAGTCGTAGCGGTACGTACTCTGTCGGCAAGTTTGCTCTCGCCGTAATCCTTCAATGGATATAATGCTTTAAGGGCACCATTACATTCGCCGTAGTAATTGCGAAACTTCGTTTTATAAAAGGATCAAAGAATACGAGAAATTTTGCAAGTTAACGTCAAACTGGATCAAAAACAAATGCTCATATACGTTTGGAAGTATTTAAATCTCAGGGGTATCCATAAGTAATCAATTACGTATTTTCTGACGCTACGTTGTGTTTAATTTTGTTTCAACAGTGGAAGTGTTAAAACGCTTTTTGTGAATTTCTTACCTGGCCTAGACTATAATCGTAATATTGCGCAATTAAAAACATTTTTTATTGCTGTGGATTAAAATGGCGGATTTTCAACAATCCGAAGAGTATATTTGTCATTGTATGACGTTTAATTTTCATGCCGGAATTAATGCAACAGTTGCAACTAAGAATGTTTGCGATATTTATGGTTATGTCTTAAAAGTAAACAAATGTCAACGTTGGTCCAGACAATTTGCACATGGTGATCTCTCCGGTAGATTTCGTAGTGGAAGACCTGTGGAATTTGATAATGAGGCTTTAAAAGCACTAATCGAGACTGATTCAAAATTAGAAGGAATTAGCAGATACACTAGGCTCTACATGCTCGATAGTGCAAAGACATCTCCATGAAATTGGTAAAGTCTCCAGACAAGGTAAATGGGTTCCACACTAACTATCGGATGCGAATAAAGATCAACGTCGTACAATTTGCAGTTCACTGTTAACTAGACTAAGAAATGATCCATTTCCTAGAAGCATTGTAACTGGGGATGAAAAGTGGATTCTTTATTTCAATCCACATCACTCCAGACAGTGGCGCTCTGTAAATTAACCACCAGTTCCAACCCCTAAACCCACGATAACGCTGAAAAGGGTCCTATTATGCGTTTGGTGGGATTCCAGTGGCGTACTTTTAACTTTTACAACTAGGCGAAACGATTACTGCTGATATTTATTGTCAACAACTGCAAAGATTAAATGTTGAATTGTTGAAAAAGTGACCAACATGACAGTACAAGACCTCACGCAGCAAGAATGACTCAAGAAAAAGTCACGCAGTTGGATTAGGAAGTCTTATTTCACTCCCCTTACTCACCAAATATCGCCCCATCCGATTATATCATTTATTCAGATATCATACACTAAGAAATAAAAATTTTCGATCAAATGATGATGTTCGATGCCACTTTGAACTATTTTTCATCCCAGCCAGCGCATTTCTACAAAAGCGGAATTGAATATTTGCAGAAAAGATGGCAAAGTGTCTTAGATAATGATGGCGATTATATTTTAGATTGATAAATAAAACATTTTTTGAAAACTTAAAATGTGTAAAGGATGTTAAGAGATCGTGGTTTATTTGGTTGAATAGCGTTGCGTAAACCACTCTTACAAAAGCAAAGTAAAATAAAACGGCTGTAGTGGGCTAGAAAGCATCAACATTGGGAGTTGATAAGTGGAAAAATGTTTTGTAGGCTAATGAGTACAAATTTTAACTCGTTCGTTCCAAGAGAAGAACGTTCGTTCGAAGCTCGAAATGAGAACGAGCAGGGAAATCATGTGTAGTACCTATAGCCAAGCATGGGCGCGGATCAATAATGGTTTGGGGTTGTTTTGGCACCCTACCCGTAGGAGACTTGGTTAAAATAGATAGAATTTGATGAAAAGAGCGCTACCGGGAAATTTTTGCCACAAATGCTATACCATCTGCAATGAGAATAATCAGTGACTATTTTATATTTCAACGTGATAATGATCCGAAACACACCTCTAAACTGTGCCGCGAATATTTAAAATCGGTGGAACACGAAACCAATATCAAAATAATGAAATGGCCTCCTCAAAGCCCAGATGCTAATCCCATAGAGCTTTTATGGGAGGAACTCGATAGGCAGGTACAAATAAACCCTCCAACTTCCGAGATCGTTGTGGAAACAACTACAAGAAGCCTGGCTTAAAATAGAACCCGCTACTCTGACGAAATTGATAGAGAGAATGTCGCAAGTGTGTGCCGCAATTATTAATAATCGAGGTGGACATATTTTTGTGGCAAATAAATTTTATAATTGAATAAAGATTATCAATTTATTTGTTTTAAGAGTATTTTATTATTATGCGTATGTATTTATGTATTATGCGTATTTCTGTTTGTGGGCAAATAATTATGCCCGGTAGTGTAGCTACTCATAAAGCAGCAAAGACAGCATATTTTTCTATCTTCCACTCTCTTCTGAGTTACGGTATACTCTTCTAGAGAATGACGGCAGAAGCCCAGAGAATCTTCGTACTCCGAATGGAGCTATCAGATTCCTATGTAATCTAAGAAATGGAGAAAGCTGTAAAACATATTTTAAGAGCGAAAGAATACTTACGTTTGCAGGAGTATTCAATGTCAGCGGTAAACTTGGTACGCTGCAATCAGGAAGAACATGCCTAAAACGGAGTGAGATCGAGAAATGAATTAAGAACATCGTATCATCGATTAACAACGTCGCAAAACGCAATTCACTATTTTGGAATTCATTATAGAGTTTATAATGAATTGACAAACGAATTTAAAGATCTTTCGTTTCATAATTTTAAGAAAAAAAGAAAAGGAGCTATTGATCGACATAAAGTGCTATGATATTTCAGACTTCGTTACTAAATAGCATCTAGTTGGTCTCTTCTTGTTTATTTGTTTGTTCTACATGTTTGATTTTTTTATTTTATTTTATCTAGCTTTTATCTATTTACACTTGTATATACATCCATTTCTTATATACTTTTGTTTATATTATATTTATTTTGTTACCTCTTTTATTTATATATTAACTATTGTATTATTGTTCTGTAATGGTATTATTACGAATAAATTTAACATTATTATCATTAAATTGTTAAAATACTAATAAAGGTGTACCCTAATTTAGAACCTTGGGATACACTATTCTTGATGTGTTCTAATGCTGACTGAATGCTTGCGATCTCTGCAATCTGCCTCCTCCTCGGCATCAAATTGGAAATCATAAATACGTTACCCAAGCTCTTCATCGACTTCACATCGCTTTAAAAAAATTGTTGATCGATTTCATCCCGGCTGACGGTACCTTGTCACAATAACTCTTTTCACTACTAACTAAAGTTAAGATGTTATGAAATATCATCAACTCAATGATATTAATAACAGTATGCTAGTTGCAAAATGCAACAAGCTCGGCACCCGGGGGGTAAACCTAATTCGAGTTCGTTGAATCCAATACTGCCAACCGTTTTTAAAAGCTAGCTCGTTTTCAAGTAAATTTAAAAATGTTGGGCCCAAAGAACCTTCTGGAACATTCTGGAATCTTCTGGAAAATCTGATCAATAGCCGAAGAACTTTCTGGAACCTTCGGGAACCTTTCATGGATCGTTCATGGACCATTCGTGAACCTTCTAGAAATTTCCATCCACGCTACTGCCAAATGGGTATGTAAGAGGCGCTGTTAACCACTGAGAACTCTGTTTCCAGAAGTCAAAGTGTTAACATCTAAATATTAAAGCAAATAACCCAAACCGAAGTGAATAGTGAAAAGTTCGAGATTGCTCATTGTATTGGCTTGTAAAATCAATTAATTTGAAATATCAAGAATGGATAAATGTTATAAATTGAACATCTTTTGTTACCTGCGTGGAAAATTTGTAATTAAGACCACTCGACGTAAAATAAGTGCTGAAACCGCTGATTTGTATCAACAATATTTCTCTCAAAATGTTTTAACTCATGTGTATTGGACGCCGTGTATTGTTTGTACAACATGCGTTTTAAATTTGAATAAATGGACAAAAACCGGTGCCGCTATGCCATTTGATGCTCCGATGATTTGGATAGATCCAAGAGAACATGATCCAGCTGAATGTTATGAATTATACTGACGGTATGAACAGAAGAAAAAGTGGTTCTTCGAAATACATTCCAACAACATATACTCAATTGCCGCTGCCGCATTGAAATACAATTCCTGTTCCAAGACGTATCAATGTATGAACTATCAAATCTCACGGTGCCATGCTATCAAGCAAAATGTATTTTTTGCAAAAAAATTATGAAAAATCGACTGAATCGATTAATTTTTTTTCTATTCGATCGATTTCCATCGATTTAAATTCAATAAATGGTCAAAAAATGATAAAAATTAATTTTTTGGGGGTTTTTGGGCCTACAATTTTTAAGTTGTAGTTGCTCGAAAATTGGAGTTAACTTTTAAAAACGGTTAGGACCATTGGATTCAGCATATTCGAATTAGGTTCACTTCCCGGGTGCCCAGCTTGTTGCAAAAAAAGTCTCCAATTAGAGCACAGTCAATATTCAATATGAAGTTATACTTTGCACGTAATTCATTCAGTAGAAACACTTCACAAGTTACATTCACTATCGCTTTATTCATATTAGCAGTTTCCACTAAATATATTAATACCGCAACATTCTTAGCGAACATTAACAAATTAACCCCATATTATCAATCTTCCCCGATGTCTAACATCGTCTAACTCGGGTAAAGGGCCACAGAGGGCTTTACCGACCGCGCTCTTGTTTGATCCTTTAACGCTGTACCGCGTCGTTACGTATAGATATTATTAATCACGCGGGGACCATTCACGCGGCTCCTTCCTTATAATCTGATCCACCTATACGGCAATTCACGTCCATTGTCAGCGGTCCGGCTCTCTATATATCTATGTAGTTCACCCTTCTGAGACACGTCACCATAATACGAATACACCGCACGATTACGACGAGGATGACAATTATGCGATGTACGGCGTCATTGTCGAAGAACGTGCATTCGCACCTGATTGACACGACGTAGGTCCCACGGAACCATTGTCTTCGCTGTCTACCATTAAGGAGGAAGTGATTTAAGGATCCTTTGTCTACTGCGCGAGATGTCGGTCGTCAATAAGTCGCTTGTAATCGTTCCGTATGACATTCACATTTAATTGGAAGCTATCAAAGTGAGAGGATTCGTCTGTATTTGTAAATACGGTGACGATAGATGAAAAGGAACATGAGAGGCTAACGAATCAAATAAGAATTCATGTCGTAATCTTGTTGCGAAAGCTTTGAAATCGTCTGCGTGGTGTTCTAAGATATTTGGAAAATCGAGAGGAGACCGTGTTGCTTAGCTGTACAAGTGGGGATACCGCCGGGGAGCATTCTCAGTCCTTTGCTTTTCATAAAATTTATTAACGACATCTTTAGTAATGCTACCTCCGAAAACCAAAAGATCGTCAATTTTGCGGACGATACAAATTTACTATTTTGCGGTGAAGATTTCCTTGCCCTGATTGATTCTGGAGAAGAATTGCTTCCTAGTACTGAAGGACATAAACTATTCTTTTTAAAAATAATGAGGCAATGGAAACTCCCCGAAGTATTACTTTAAGTAGTAGCAAATTTAATTTAACCAATGGTGGTACAATACATCCGAGCGTCATATTTTTCCTACTACCGCCCAAAAATTTCGAAAAATCAGCATTTTACGCCAATGTACTTTGGAGTGATGCTTTTAGCTTTTAATAACTGTTGGAAAAGCTCGTCACAATATTCACTATTGCAACTGCATTTCGGCTTGAAAACATGCCAACGATCAAAGTTCAAACGATTTAATATACAAAGTCAAAACAAAGAAAAAAGGCAATAAATACATTTTTCTATCAACTGAAAAATGTTATTCGCGTAAAAGAATGACAAAAACAAGTTAGCCATTCCCATGTATCGCTAAATCATTGTTTGCTACAACACACATACACATACACAGGAACTAAACAAAAAAAAAACTATTTTAACCCTCTTTTTATTCGTATTACGAGATATAGCAGAATATTTCATTCACCGTTTTGCACAGAACTTCATTTCCATTTATTAATATGCACGTAGTATAAAACGACGCGGATACTGCTATCGCTTTCCGAGCAGCGGTATCACGCGACTCGTAAAAAAATTAATCAAATGGGTATTTTTCGCTTTTAAATGCTCCAAGTGACTTTATTCACGTTATTCCCCAAATCCTTTCCTATACAGATACATTTAGGGAAAGGTTAAGGTAGTTTTAATATTAAAAATTAAAAAGCTCAATATCGATATTTTGACTCTTCTTTTTTGAAAACTGTAACGTTCGCAAAAATGCGAAAAAACAGTTCTGCTTATTATTTTCTTACTAAACCTTACATTGTATTCGTGTAGAAGATGAAAATAAATTGCTCTTCGAATACTTTCTTTCACTTTGTAAAGTATTCTTCTTGATGAAGGTAATGGCACATACAACTCATATATATCGCCAAAGGGAAACCATTTTTAGAATTGTCAACATGTTTAGATTATTTAAATAACCAATCCTATCGTGGGTGTTAATTAGTTACGTTGATTGCGGACTGGGTGATTTAAAAGGGATTTTATGGCGGCGTCGAGCACGGCGTCCATCAACAATCTACCGAGATTAACCATTGTGTCCAGAGTCCAGTGACGGAATAAAAAGAGTAAGTAAAGGTACACCATTTTATTTACAAATTTTAAATCAAAGGTAATTACTACAATTAACAATGAAGTAAGCATGTGACAGAAATTGTCAAGAAAATTACAATATAATAAATACAGGGTGGGGCACCACTTTCACGTTGTTAGATGTAGGTTCATTAGGAGCAAGTTTTAAAATTGTTTTGAAATATACAGGGTGACTCAAAAATAAGTTACACACCAAAGTTGGGAAAATTTAAATTTAATATACTCTATATTATTACATATTTTGATTGTGTGGTGTAGTCCTGTTACAGCAAACTACACAGAGCATCGGCACACTCCTCACCACACAAAATATTAATTAATTATTATTATAGCCGGGCCATGGCACAGATGCCTTTACCGCGACCTTGATAGATCTACTGTAACAAAATCTCCTTGTGTGTGCTAGAATAGTTGTAGGCTTTTAATAAACCTTAATACTATTCTGGGATTTGTTTCCTTCAGTCCAGTAAGTGCAAGAAGTGGCCTACTGAAATGTTGGTGTCGTGTGCGACTAATGGCAACACATTTCCATAGGATGTGTTCTGCTGTCTCCAGATCTTCTTAGCATAGACGACAGATTTGATCTTCGGCTTTGCCTAATTTAAATAAGCGATATTTTAGGGCTACATGGCCTGTCAGAAATTCTTCCAGTAATTTAAGATCCCCTTTGCTCAACGATAGCGATATTTTTGCTATCTTTGGCGAGCCTGATATGAGTACTTTCGCCTGTTTTTGTCCTGAAACATTTTCCCAGTACGAGGCCTTTTGATTGTCCTCCCATGTTTTGACTGCTTGTTTTATGTGGCTCCTTTTGAGACCACAGAAGTGGTTAGGACCAATGAAAACCCTGTTTGCCGCTTCTTTGGCCAGCTTTTCTGCCTTTTAATTTCCTTCGATCCCTTGGTGGCTTAGGCCCCATCGCAAAGTAACGTGGTTATTGCGTCCCAATTGCCTCAGATTGTGTACACATTCGTGTATCAGGGCAGATTCGTATGTGTAGGCTTTAGTAGTCTTTAGAACTGCCTGTCTGTCCCTGAATATATTTATAATTGCGCCTCGTATCCCTTTCCCGAGGTTGTTTATGGCGCACATGTTGAAAGCAGAAATCTCTGCTTGAAATATGTTGGTATGGAGTCCTGTGGGCATTCTTAGGTGGTAGTTAGGACCACTAATGCCTATAGCTGTTCCGACACCTTCTATTCTCGAGCCGTCCGTGTACCATTCCCGGGTACCTCTTTTGCATTGAGGCTCACCGGATCAGTACGGATTTCAATGATCACCTTATAAGGCTGATCTTCAAGGATTTTGAGATGCTCTCTAAGATCCCCATCGTTTTACCTTAGTAAATCAAAAAGATAGGAGTAATAAAGAGATGGGTGCACTATAGGTGGTTTCAAATTCGTCTAGATCACGTTCTTAGTCATGATTTTTATCAACCCTAGTCTGAATTCTGCATGAATGCTCTGTATATCTGGAATTTATTCTAAGGAATACTTTCCAGCGGCTTTTTTACTTTCTTTACAATAGAATGTTAGAAAACCTTCAAACCTTTAGCGCATTTTAAGTTTTGAAAATAATCATAACTCACAGAAAATTGTATTATTGAAATAAGAGCAGAACAGGTTAAATAACCAAGTTGCCAAAATTCTGAATTCAGAATCTCCCACTCCTATTGCAAGTCTACTACTATAGATACCACTCCGGGAATAATATCGTTTTATAATATATCCATTACGACAATGTAACATTCAAGATTGCTCCTACATAAGACGCATTCAGTAAACTTTCCATGACTCTGCAACTGAAGAACGTTTCCAGCAGCAATTGATTATGAAAATGGAGTACCTACCCTATTCGATAGCCATTAAATCTAAGTTATTGCAGACACTTTGAATTTGAATCCGCAAAGGGAATGGGAAAGTAGATAAGATCCCCGAATGACCTACACTAATACTCGTCGATTGTGACGATCTCCAACTTTCGACTTCTAACTTCCTAGTTGTTACCTGAGTGCACGCATTAAAGGCACAGCCTCCTCGTTTGGCCGTCAAGTATTAAGACGGGAGGATTCTTAAATATTGAATGCTGACGGTAGGGCACGTCGGATATGGTTACTTTATGTGCGTCTAAGCGGTCTGCAGGCTATTTCCTACTCCTGCCTCATACTCGCACATGCCTTTAATTTAGCAGAGAGCCCAGCGGCATCCCGCCAGTTGCTACGCGGCCGACAACTTATCCGAAAAGTATAAATTAGCCCTACTTCTGCCGCTCACACCACCTCTCACGCTGCTGGCTCCTCCACGGCTTGTAACTGTTAACCTAAATTCATGATTTATGTCGCCTTCTCGGAGATATATTTTATGTAGAACGGAGAAGGCGCGGTGTGGATTTGGCGTGTCTTACATCCGCTACTACGACTGACGATTTCTTCTTATACTTCTCTTCTTTCCGTCTTTTTTATTTCTACCGATTTCGTTCTGTCATTGCACGAAGGGTTTACGAGCGACTCGACGTTCCTTCTTTATCTATTAGCGATGCCGGAAGGTCTCAAAATTTTATAGCCCTTCTTTTGTACCCACACCTCACACTGTACACCCTTTGTATACATGAAGTGTAATAACTTTTATCGAGAACGTTTGCAAGTAATGATTTTTTTCTTTTTAGTAAATCGGGATATTTTCGAAAGTCAAATAGCTGTTGATGAGAATTGTTAAAGATAAGAAAATTATGGAAAAGCATTAGACACAAATTGGAGTCTAAAGCAAAGCACAAGAGGGACATACATAATGAAGAATACTAACAATTGTTATAAGAGCCTAAGCAACACGTGGAGGTTGGCAATATTATGTGGTAGCAAACCACGAAGAGCAGTAGGTACGGTCCAGCAGAAAGGAACAAACACGTTCAACGGAGTAAGACGATCCAAAGTCAAGTATATTTGTGCGGCAAACACCAAAAGACGCTATTTCAACTATAGCCAACGCTCTATTTAAATAAACACTCGAAAACCGGCGGAAAAACGATAACAACAGGAAAAAGCAAACGAAATACATTCCCGACATCCCGTTGGTAATTGTAAAATTGCAGTGCATTTCGCACATATTCAACGAAACGATTTTCCCCCGATAACAAATGCCTTAGCCCATCGTTTCTCGTATATCGGCGCTAGTAGCAAGAAGCTATCTTTTCCCCCGAAATTGCCGTTTCGTGAATATCGCATGACCAATCCGTCGGCGCATTTTTCCCAAGCTATTGAATTCAATCCACCTCCGACTGTTTAACGGGCCCGCGCGCCGTTTAAGCTTGCGAAATTTCTCGGGAGCATTCCGACCGAGACCGGCCTTCTCTGCATATACGCCGGGAAAGATTCGAGCCAGTGAGCGCAGAGCGAGATTGTTTTACATATTTCCGCTTTAAAAATGTACGGCGCCGATATGCTCGCCGCTACTGCGTTCGCAATCTAAGTGAGAAGCAATCATATTACAGGATTTTAAATATTTTATACGTTTTGTATACGTAGCCTGCCGGTTTCCGGACTATGCGAGGCCCTCTGGCGGCGATAGCAGAAAATACGCGAAATAGGTGAAATATTAACTTATACCCAGAAATTATTAAAGCGATTGTACATGTGTAATACGGAGAAGAACCAGTTGGATGTTTGTGCATATACATATGTTTATACAGCGTGTTTGAATTGTATGAAATTATGTTTCTATAGCCGCTGTAACACGTTACATGAAAAATGTTCTTAAACAAACCTGCTGTTCTTAAATCAATTTTTTCTAACATGCCGAATCAACTTTTAGCACTTATTAACTCTAGACTCTTTTTCCTAGCTACCAATATTTCCTGAATATAGTCTACGGTATCTTCCAGTAATGTTTATCTTTCAATTCGGAATATTTTAACTCTAACCTTCATAATTAATTGTCCTTCAAATTCATAATGTATGTTAATGTGAAAAGAGAAAAGCGAGCACAATCCCTTCTCACTGTTGTTACTTGCCTCTCGAGTTTATGCCACTAAGCCTGAGGAATCATTTACATGTGTAGATACCGTAGCACTTAGGGGTTATGTCATCTTGTGTTAAGCAACCCATGTGTTGCTCGAGAGATGGTTTGGCATCTGCATTCCCGTTTCTGTCCCTACTTTCTTCTTGTTAAGGTCTTACCCCGAGATAACCATCTAACCTCAGTATGGAGCAGTAGTGTTTTATGTCTGCTCCCATAATCTTCACACATTATTGAAAACAATCGGGACTGAAGAGGGCATGATTTGACGAAATTGATTATTGTTACTGCTTCATCAAGAAGCAATTTCAGATTTGGCGGCATCTTCTTTATCGCAAGTGCTTGTCTATGCAAGATACAATGGCTGGAAGTACAATTTGGCGCTTTACTTTTTATTAGTGCTCCCGCTCCTACTGTTTTACCAGTAATTGCCTTGACCCTATCTATACAAATATCGATACAATTGTTCCAATCAATGGTTTACTTCAAAAAAATTGTTAATCGTGTTAAAAATTTCTACTCTGGTAACACTACCAGAGTAGTAGAGTAGTAGAGTAGAGTAGCAGAGTTGGCAGCGATGCACTTATAAAAGTCTTCTTCGAGTGAATGTTTATATGGATATCGTACAATTATCAGCAAGATGGTCAGTCCAGCAACATCAGCGAATTTGTTGTGTTGAAGACGACCAACAAGTTCTTGTTTGATGTAACCTGCGAGATCGTTAATTCGACGCGAAACTGTGTATCGAGCATACATTGTGTTTTGTCACACATGGTTTTATTAAATTCTCAGCGATAGTGTGCGCTTCGCCCGGTTGTGCAATGCGATAGCTGACCAAATTCCTCCATGGCTTCTTCATTCACAGTTTGGGTCGCATATGTCATAGTTTTTTGACTTTTTAATAATTATTCTTTCTTATGTATAAAGAATTCTTCATTCTTGTTAAGATTCGTCATACTTCCTTTTTTCAACCTTTGGTAAGTCGTTAGATATTTGACTGCTTGAAACCATGTAGCTTGAAGTCGTCATATCACCTCCTTGATTCTCATTGTCTTGATCGGAAATATTTGAGGTTGATGCCGCATCTTCCGGGCGAACCACCTTTGAACTTTCGAACCTACATTTTATTGCAACACCTTTAAGCCAACGCTCCATTCTATCTTTTAAAATCAACGGTGGACTGCGCGTTGCAATCACGTCACAGAGTGGAACTGAACTCTGTGCCTGGGAACTGCAATCGAAACTAGGGTCGGTCTGAAGAACCTTAAACCCTTTTGTCCTCTTATGCTAAAGCTGGCTCATTTCGCGCAGCTTGCGATTGCGTGAGGTGAAAAGAAGGATGTACACATATTGGGCATCTCTTTATTTTAGAAGGGAAACTAGGGCATATCCCGGGGTCATCTGCGGTCGTCGGGAGCCGTAGCGCGGCCAGCGTTGAAGAAGTCCTCTGGGCGACGCACTCTCACTAGAGGAGGGAGCCTGTCTTGGGGGTCGACCACCATCTGAACGCATGGGTTTTCGTTTTCACGGGCCCTTGCCAACGCCGAGTTGAGTGTCTTCTCCAGATGCTCGTGAATCGTAGGAATGCCCCTGATGACCAGGCCATGGCGCCGTAGGTCAGCAACGGCCGAAGTGTCGTTTTGTAGGAACTCTGTGCTGCGCAGCGCTGGGGTGGTGAAACATAGATAGCGAAGCGACGAGACCCTTCGAGGCGGTTCGAGGTTTTTGTGGATGAGAGAGATGAAGAGTGCACTGGAATATCCGCGACGTATGTAGATGAGACAGCGCGCAGCGAGAGAGAGGGGGAGAAAGCCTCAGCACGTCGCTGCGTGGGTGTGTAGTGACGAGAACGAGATCGTATCATTATTGTTGATTTATTACGCTGCTTGTTGCCTCATTTTCGGCTATTATGCACTGAGAGAAAAATAACTTTTATAAAACCAAAATTGATATGATATTTATAAGAGTCCTTTTCCTCAATGTCAGAATTGATGTGCTTTGTTCTTTAGGTTGATATTATTTTGGTGAAGCCCTCGCAAAGGCCTTGCGGAACTCCAGGGCTCCGCGGAGCACACTGGTCTAGAGTATAGAACCTTACCCCCAAATAACCTTTCAGTTCCACAGTCTTGTCAAATTTCTTGCTTCTCTAGAGCACAGTACTCTCCTTGGCTAAACTATAGCCTAATATATAAAACCACGTCCATAAACAATTTCCTCTTGTCAGCCATCAAATGAGACACTCTCCAAAATTTCTGGCTTCCTTCTCCAAACCAAGATGAAAGCTCCACACCAGTCAGAACCTTATCCCCCAAATAACCTTTCAGTACTGCCAAATTTTTTACTTCTCTAAAGCACAAAATCTAGTACTCACTGTGGTAATACCCAAAAAAATAATTCGGTTATTAATATCGGTTTCCAATGTGAATTTAATCGAATTATGTAATGTATTGATATAGAACATGAAATCATTTAAATCTAAATAGCATCCTTAGGCTATTACTACACCTCGAATATATGCATGCAAGGTATATGATTTACTGAGTATTGCAAAAAGTCCGTATTACATCCGTATTCATCAATTTGTGAGGGCAAGTATCTTTATTGCATTCCAGTACGACCTCCATCCTTCGGTTGTTTATCAAATTGCAGCTGCCATTCGATGTTGCATGCGCGCGCTGCTTACATACCGCCCTGTGCATAGCTTGAATAACTCGCTTCCGAATGCTAGACGATGGATGTGCCCGTGATACGGCCGGCGCTTGCAACCTACTAAATCAAAATTAGTCGCATTACCATACGTTCAGCGTGAACTCGAAGAGAATGTTGAGAAGTTTGCTTGACTTTTTTGAAATAAATGATTCCCAGATCCGAGATTAATTTGAATTATGCCATAATTAGAATGCACAAATGGGTTTCATAAGTTATACGGTACGTAAATTTATGGTAAGGAAAGTTATTAAGGGGTAAATACAAGGTGTGCTAAATGTAATTTCATATTAGAAATTAATGCTATAATGACATATTTCAAAAGCAAATCAAAAGTGAGATATCTAGGCGTAAATTTTTTTCTAAATAACTTCGGGCTTTTATTAATTGCCTCTTTTCAAGGGAAGATGCATTAAACTTCCATAAAAAAACAACTTTTAGCGTGATCCCACAAAATAAAAAGAAATTTTTTGCCGGAAAATCAAAATTTACTAAAAGTTCAAATATCTTAAAATCCATTAGATTTTGGACTAAGGTAAATGTGGTTAATAGGGTTCCTGAAGACCTCCCCTATCGGCTGTTCAAAACTTTACATCGTTATGCCAAACACCCTGTATGTTACACCAAATATAATTTCGTGAAATAAAGATGCCATCTTTAACGCGAAAGTACCTATACTAATTTGGATTCCGGTAATATTATACCGGGTGTCCCAGATTCAGTGTTACAAGCGACATGTTCCTTATTTGTAGAGATATAAGATCGAGCAAGGTGCTATCGAAAGTGGTTTGCAGAATCCAGTCAGCACAACGTCAGTTGTTGCTATCCCTTCGTTTTCAATCATTTAGTTATTAAGATTAAGTTACAACGTTCGAGAGTTTTATTAAATCATACTAACAGTAGAACTTGCATTTCACCAGGAATATTTATTTATCCATACACCATCCATCTATGTAGGTAGCGCTGCCTATAGATATACCGTTTCGTTTCGCAAGCCCTGCGAGAGAGCGTCGATGACTGCAGATGGCACACAAAACACAACGCTAATGGATGCGGTTAACAATCGACTCAACTTGACAACAATCGGCACGACGGCACTAATGCACACGCTTTTGTCGGCTCGGTCGGTCGGACGGGTTGGTTGGCTCGGTTAACTGGAGGGCTGGCTGCCTGGCGGACGGTTCAGTACGACGAAACCGCGCTGCCGCCCGTTTTCTCGTCGCTCTCCAACCTGTACGGCGTGACATCCATTTAATCGCCGACAGCGCAGCGGGTTTGAAAACATTATGAGTGGCTCATTTTAAAGCTAAGGCCCGCGTTACCGTCACCGCAACTGGATTTTCCACGATATACTGAAGTTCCAGCTGTTAGGGACGCGGAATGAGATTGCGGTTTTCTATCAGTTAACAGGTCTAACTAAGGCGTTCTTTTGTTTAAAAAAAAATACCGCGAATTGAGATATAAGCTGTATTAATCAAGACGCCGCACCGTTGGAGATATAATTGAATATCCTACCTGATATCATATAATAATGAAGTACTATTACGTTAAAAATACAATATGAAAGCTCGTCATTAGCGCCATGTGGAGCGACGTTCAGCAGCATCTGTAAAGGTTAAGCCGTTCCACCTTCTTTTTTGATTTCTACCCCCTCTTTGTCCGCGGCACTTTATTAAGGTAAATCCATCTCCGGTCAACGATATTCTCGGGGAAACGACAATATTATTCGTTTTCGCTCCATTTACTTCAGGTTCTAATTGTTCGTTTTTAATGTAATCTCTTTTTACAAACAAGTACACGACAAATTCTATTTTGACTTTATCATAATTTCGCGCATTAGATATCCCTTTGCAAAAAGTCATCAAATCCAGTAGCAAATGTCCATATTTTACGGTTGCCGATACCTGCTAACATCAGTTCCTTAGACGTTAAATCGCGAACTCCCATGGCATATTACAGACTGTAATATAATATTGTTAAAGAAAAGAAATTTATTTTATTAAAAATTTAAATTGTAAGAAAATAGAATGTTGTCTATATGAAACGTGTATCGTAATTGGCCGTGATTTGTACTTGACAAATACTATCGGTAACAGAGGAGCGAAGAGACGCCATGAAAATCTTGCTTTTTTAGCTTAAATCGCCTTTGAGGAAAGACGTACAGGTACGGTGTTGTAGTATTAGAAATGAATTTCAAGCACAAGATCAATTCAAATTGGTTATTCAAACGAACGCATGGTTTTGTTACGTGCACAGACATAGAGAGGGCGCGTGAACGTCAAATTTTGAGGTTAGTCCTTCTACTCCATCAATTTACCATTTATAAAACGTTGCTACGTTCTAGCGCCTTGGAATTGAAAAAGGAATTAATTAAACACAAAAAAAAGAATCCAAAATAACAAAAGGATACAACAACTTTCCCTCCGAATATTTAATGATCTAATGATTAGTGGATCCTTCATTCAGGGTGCCAGCCTGCTCGTCGGCGAGGGAGTGGTACGGAACTTCTCACGAATACAAATAACAGATAATTTACAAGGCGCCACCTGCTTGAATTAACCCTGTCAGGTGATTGGGGTAAACAGAAATCCACAAGGATAGTAATAAAAATAAATTATCTCTTCTGATGTATTTTTCACAAAAGAAAAAATCAATTATAGTCGCCTTAAATAGGCTTCCCTGCATAATTAGGCCCAAGCTTATATAATCCTAACACACGTACAAGAAAAATGAATTCTACAACATAAAAATCTTCTAGTAACTTGACAGATGTAAGGACAATGAAATGAACGAGCTTGTTTAAATTCTTTTTGTGTGCGCGAGAGAGCATTAAATTTATAGGTACGCCATATCTTCGCGATCTAAAATCGTCGAAATGCCGCGTGTTCTAGCCTCCAGTTACAAACGCTAGAGGAGGCGACAGTGCGTTGTTAATAATGATGCATCGCACGTCGAATAGAGTTTAACGAGCGTCCTTAGGTTTTCCTGCTATATCGCGCGCGATCTCGTTTCGAAACCTTTCTTCTCAGTTGTAAAACTTTAGAACGAAAGCGTATTGAATCTAAAGATTGGGGCCAGTGTGTTTGTGAAAATGGATATCACATTATTCGGTCCTCTTGGAAATATGATAAAACTTGAAAGAAAAACTTTTACGTATCCTTAGCACTTGGTATGGTAGAGAAAAAGATAAATATCCAGCATTACAGCAAAGAGAGGTAGTAAATGCTGTAAACATGTTAAAGAACATACATAGCTAGTAAAATACTGAAATATATGGGAGAATATAGCATACAATTCGTAAAAGTGGAATAGACGCAGCTAGAGCGGCATATTCCAGTTTACTCAGTGCATAGGCAAAGTGTAGCGACTTTTAAGAAGGAAGGATTATTGAAGTATTTAGAGCCACGCAAAACAAAACCCAGAGATGTCATGGCTTGAGAACAGATATTGTTAATGTGGGATTTAAATGAGAGTGGTGTCGAAATGTACTCCCAAATCCTCAAGGTTATATTACAAATCGGTACCTCTGATTTGGTAGGGAAATAAGTAACTTTGCAGTTTCCTTGTGTCATTAAATGAAGATATTTCAGAGAAAATTTTAATAATATCTGCATCAGCAAGGGTGAGAACGTCGATTTTCAAAAGCAAGTCATTAATGTATCGCACAAACAGTAACGGTCCCAGACTTGTTCCCTGGGGGATGCCAGAGGTGAGAACAAAGTCATGAGAGCAATATCTGTTATAAGTAACATAATACTTGATCGCCGAAGGAACAAAACCGAAGGAGCTCAGGTTCAGTAACAACATTTCATGATTGATCATGTCAAAAGCCTTGGATAGGTCAACATCTACTTTGCAAGCAATAAAAGAGCGAGTGCTATTATAAATTCCAACATATAATACCTTCTCACAAAATTTAGCAATATTGGATATTATGAAAATGGGCCTGTGATTAGATAGAAGTTCACGATTACCCCTTTTATGCACTGGGACAATTTTGGCCATTTTCCAACGTCCAGGATTATATTAATAATTCAAGGAAACAATAGAATGATGCGCGTTGAAAAGCTCTTTTGGACTTTTAGCACATCAACCAGCTCAACAAAGCTAGTATTGCGTTTGAAAAGTATTGCAGAATCCTAGGAATAACGTACTAACATATGCGGTGATTTTTTGAAGTCTTCCCATGGGGAAACAATCTTAGTAAAAAAACTCATGCAAATACAAAGAGCTACAAGTGTTATGAACGTATGAAAATCTGCACTATTAAGTGCACTAGAAGTCGGTGGCCTTTTTCTACCATAATCCCACCACTATTTAGTTGCCAACTCTGGAGCTCATGATGGACAACATTCCACCTCTTTTTACCTTTGATAAACCTTGCAAATCATTAATAAATTAAGAAGCCTCTCGCGATGAAGACAGCGTATGTCTCTTTGGGAATAAATCAAAAATTAACGAAGGGGCTGGGCAGTAGTATACTTGAAGAAATGCCACCTGAAGCAATGCTGGCCATTAAGGAAATGTTGACACTCGCCCTATTGCACTCCCCAATTAACTTGATGTTTGCAGACAAGTATATCAAACTGTTTGATCAATATATCTGCTACTTGATTGTCACATAGCTCTATTTTAATCTCTCAAACAAACAACATCAACGTAATAAATTCAGTTGCTCATGATCCAGAGTCCTATAAAAAGTTCAGAACCCTCAACTATAGAATTATCTTGAAGAAGTGGGATCAAACCAATTCCTGCATTGTTGGAATTACTCTAACTTATCCGAAGATGCTTGAAATTTCTAAGAGAGGGCCTTGCATGATCGTGGGGTCTTTCCAGTGTTCCAGTATCTATAAGAAGGACCATGCTGATTGAGGAACGGGTTCCTTTAGTTACCATTATGATGATCCCTTTAGGTAACGTCCAGACCAACACCAAGACAATGGGTTGGTTGGTAGCTTGGAGGGTTCTTTAGTGGCGCCTATCGTGGCCTAAATGCTGAGATGAAGCAATATTTAAGTGTTTTTTCACCAATAAAACATCTGGATTCTGGATTTTTTCATATATGTAAATATCTGGCTATAAAAATCAGTTTGTGAAAAAGCATAAATCCATATTCCTCCAATAGACTAAATAATATCCACATCTCTTGTATTAATCAATCGCTAAATTATTATCGAACCAATACTGTATTCATTACTAAAGCACTAATCGATAAAGAACCCTCATAATACACGCAAAAAATATTTCTTTTTTCGGTTGGTGTTGTTTTTTATTATCGACGGGAAAACCGGAAACAATTCCACAATACGGCTTCCGCTATTTATTACTGTTATTGGTTTTTAGCGAACTATAGTTTTGTATTTGATTTAGTGAAATGTTAAACCTGGATGGCAGCGCTCCATATAAAAAATATTACGTTTCTCCCCGTTTAACACCAGCGGATTAACAATTTTGTGAACAATGAAAGGATACTTTTTATTTATATGCTGGAATTTTATTATTTGCTTGGAATATTGACGCCAGTAAGTCATATAGGTTGCACATTATTATACATAAATATGCAATATCGTTACATCTTAATAAACACACACTAGTTAGAGTAGATATTAACAGTGATATATGCAAAATGCATATTAGAATGTAATTAATTTTCATCTGGACTGTGTTGCTGAAACAAAATTACGATGACATTCTCAATGAAAACAATAAGGTAGTGAAATAAAAAACTAAATACGGTAAAGTGCTTGCATTGTCAAAAATGTAAATGTGTTTTACGAAAAAGCATTTTAGGTGTAACTTGTTGGGCGCTCGGGACGGCCAAAAACTGCAGCTACTACCGATAACATCGGAAAAGTTCACCAAATGGTGCTAGACGATCTTCGACCGGTTAGAGAGATAGTAAAGGCTGTGGGTATCTCGAAAGAATGTATCTATCATATATTGACTGAAGGTTTGGGCATGAAAAAGTCAACCGTGCATTCGGTGCCGCACTTGTTCACACAGGATAAAACACGCATTCGAATGAATGTTTCTAAAGCCCTGCTGAAGCAGTTTATCGAAATAAGTCGGAGTTTTAGCGTTGATTAATAACTGTAGATGAAATTTGCTGGACTGCGAATCTGCCCCGAAAAAGATGAAGACCGTTCCATCGGCTGGGAAAGTTATGGCGACTAGTTTTTGAAAATTTCTGTAGCATAGATTAAAGGGAAACTAATAATAATCTAAATAATTATAAAGACAACCAAGTCAAGGTGTGACAAATTGAACAAAGGCTACTTAAATGGGGGAGGTTAAAATTAACAGTATGTGTCAAATTGGTTTGGGTGAAAAAAAACATTGATGCATTATTCAATTTTAACGATAACAACTTTAAACAACATAACACATAATACATACGATTTATACTTCATGTTTAATCACTATTTTTGCAAACTCTGCCAACGTGGCAAGCCGAATTGCATTTGTAATCGCTTTTAAAACATTTAAATTTTTTATTTTTACATCCTGCAATACACATACATCTTTTATATCCCTGCTCACTACCAATGAAAGGTAAACTAACTAGCGTTGTTATTGTCGCCTCGTTATCTAGAATACCTTTGATCTTAAGTAGTTCGAATTTCGATAACTGTACGCTACTTCTTTCAAGCCAAGTATTTACAATCCCTTTTCTAGTACCAACTCTAAATTTATCGCCATTTTCTTAATAACACGACTTAAATTTGCAGGATCACCTCTGCCTCTATCGAATTGACTAATTTCCACCAATACGTTGTCTCCAACTTTCAACTAACAATCTCTTATTAGATCTTTCAACCATTTTCTATGCCTGAAGTAGCATGTTTTCAGATGCTATATTTCTACATAAAACAGCTGGATGGACTTTGTCAGTTGCAGAGATGCTAGGAGACTGGCAAGGGTTCACTTTCAACAGCTAGATGAACTTTTTCAATTATAGAGATGCCAGGTGCACTTCCAAAGTGGCTGTTCCTGGCAAAGGTTCATTTTCATGAAATTCTACGTCTTCCGATATTGTACCAATTCCATTATCTTGCAGTGCTATCAAACCTAAAGCTATTTCTTTTGCAATATTAGGATCACAAGAAAGTATCCCTGTATTCTCATTCGGTTCAGCAATATCGTCACTGGCTATGTTTCCAACGTTATTAGAATTTATAAAGTTTGTCATTTCTCCTTTCAAAATTTCCCTTGAAATATGCTCTAAAAGTTCTCGTGGAACCTTGGAGCTTGATTTAATTTTTGGCTTTTGGGAAAACAAAACCTTATATGGTTCCCTTTTAATAGCTTCATGGTAAGTTGTATTAATTCCCCACTGTAGAAAACCCCAGTCTTGTAGTCCACGATGATGTATTATTATCGCGCAACCAAGCAACTAAGGAATCTTTTAATGTTTGATTGCTTCGTTTTACTGAGTCTTGGCTCTGTCTAGGTCTACCGTTCCGGCCACAAACTTGCTAATTCGCAACGTAAATTCACGTCCGTTATCTATCTGAAGAACATGTGGAAGTCCAAAAAAATTTTAAGCAAATCCTTGGCAACTTCTACAGTTTTCCTACAAGTAAGCGATCTTAAAACATTTGTGTTTGGTTAGATATTCTTTATAATGCGAAATGAATTTATATGACCCATCAGGCGAACTTTGGAAATCAATCAGGTCGTTAACTGTTATTGTACGAAGTTGCAGTCGACATTTTCTTTGTTTTCCCCGTGCATTTTTCACATTGTTCTATAAACTGTTTTATAAGGCTCATTGGTTTCTAAACGCCAGATGTCCATTGAAATTTCCAGGTCATCAAGAAACCGAGCAGAAATAATAATAATCCTTTGTGACATAGCAACATACCTACAAAAGTTGTATTATTTAGTGCTGCTGTGACTTATTTAAGGTCACTATTATCACTGATTTGGTATTTTGAAGGCTGACTTTTACACTGTAACGATGTTTGACAAGATCAATGTAACCTCAATTACACATGAAAAATTGCCTGGTAACAAAACCAAAAATAATGGTAATATAGCTCATGGTATTGGTGGAATTATTCCCGGCAAACATAATGCGAGCAGAGAGAGCAAAGCACTACCACACGGACATATTTCTGCCTACCCGACGTCATCAGCGCGACTACGAACACTCTCCTTCTACTGCCTGCATTATGTTTACCTCTCGGTTTATGCGTCCAATGCCCACAACAGCAGTGACAATATCTCCCGGTGCCCTCTAGTGCCAAGAAACACAGAAGGATAGTAATAATAAATAGGTATTTATTACCACTTTTACTTAATAACCCATGGCGTTGTGTTAATCGACTATCTTGAAAAAGGAGAAAAAATAACGGGGATGTACCACGCATCGTTACTTGACAAGCTGAAGGCAGAAATTGCGGAAAGCGGCCGTATTTAAAGAAAAAGAAGGCTTTGTTCCACTAAGATAATGCACTATCTCACACTTTAGTGGTCGCCATGGCAAAAATTCACAGATTGGGATTCGAATTGATAGCCCACCCACCCTACTCACCAGATCTGGCTCCCAGCGACATTTTCTAGGTTTCCTAGGCTCAACGTTTCGCTCAGGGGATAGACACTTTCATCGAATGAGGAAGTCATCACATTCGTAAACATCTACTTTTGCAGAACAAGATGCCAACTACTATTTGGAGGGATTAAAACGGTAGCATCGCACTATGTCGAGAAATAAAACCGAAAAATTTGACAGAAAAAATTATTTCTGTGTTAGGCTGAAAACTTATCAGTTGTATTAAATCAAATTCGATTGAGAACCCGTATATAATGTTGTCGGTGTTTTCTACAACAATGCAGGGGCATTCTACATTTCCACAGGAGACAATCCACAAGCAACTAAGTCCATTTAATATCAACAACTCCTTGACCAGTGTTGTAGAGTTACTTCAACGAGATTTCAAGACAACATATTTCTAGGATTCACTTATTCTATGGGGAAGCAATAATCTACTCTACCGTTTCTAATCTATTTGATCTAACACCAGCTGATTCTCATTTATTCTTCTTTGAAGCAACACGGCAAAGCTTCTCTCGGTGGATGTTCGCTACATCTGAGCGTGATTAAAATACATAAATTTATATCGGAAAATGAATGATAAAAATCCCTCCCGGCAATAACAGTAGCAGCGATATGACGCACCCATCGTTTCAACGCTACAAAGACTTATGATGCAACGGACTAAAAGAGAACAGTTAGAATCGCGTAAGTCGGCACTGGCAATATAACAACGCATTGCTACTACCCGCTTTCCAACTACAAAGGCTCACGATATAGGAAGAAAATTCCCCGGGGAGATGATAGCATAACTTATTGAAGATTGTATGTACGTACGTAACTAAGATATAATGTATTCTCTATCGGCGAAAGCGGATTTGATAATATAAGGTTTCGGAATACGATTTTTATGTCTACTGTTACATAACAGATCAATACTTTTAGGAACTATAAATATATACGTTTATGATACGTAATAACTTTGATTGGATGTTATTTCTTATTTGTGTTCTCCAGTTAGTTTAACGTTTTATATACTTACACAATGTACTTCGAACATTTTTTTTATATAATGGTCCCGTCTATCTTAAGGAAGTCTTTTCATATGTCATTGTTTTACATCAAGCACCTTCAATATATCTTCTGGTGTGCCACATAGTTCAAATCTTGGGCCATTGCTTTTTAATTTATCTGTAAATGACCTGCTCAACAAACTGCATTGTGAGTCTCATTGATGAACGATGTACACTAAATAAAATATCTTTGAATGTAGATAATGTCGCGTATTCTGCTTGTCAGACCCTGGTTTCAGATACCGATGTGATAACTTCGCCAACGCTCGGCCATCTTTAGCAAGTAACGGGAAAATCATTCGTACCGACCTTTGATCGGAAGAACCGGTCGGATGTAACATAGGTGTTCCCTTTATGCTTTATCTTACGCCTATGATCCAGAGCAAAAAGGCAAAACGCTCTTTTAAATTATCTTATACGTCGTCGATTACTTACGGGGAAAATATGCTTGCGGGCTTAGCAAGTTAAGAGACGCATCCGTTTATAAATGTCGCCTTATGGTATCAATGTCGAAACATCTAATATTTGCTTGAAGATTTTGAAGTTTGGAAAAACAATGTCGGTTTTAAAAATCTTACAAGTGAAAAATTTAAGCGTCTGCAACGTTACTTTATTTGTGCATCGACCAGCATAGCTTTTTTCGGAGACCAAGGTACGTTCTAACCATAGAAATATATAAATAATATGTACAGTTCCTTTATTATCCGAAGTTTCTGAACGACATATTCAAGACAAAATTGATTTCTGTTAGCTACATAATTAAAACGTGCTGGAGGCAAAATACTCTGCAATTGTCTGCTGACGCCGACTATTTCCGGGATACTTTCGGACATAGAAAAATAAACCCCGGTTATCGGTACAAATCCGACAGCCCGAGGAATATTTCCCGAGACTCGACTTACCCGTGATCTGCCGAAAACGCCGACCACAACCTCGCAGAGCCGAAGCTGTTGTAGCTTATGATCACTAGCCGGCGACCTGGCATACCTCAGTTCCTTGGAGTCACGATAAGAGCGACTGGCTTAAAAGGCGAATTCGAGGTCTTTATATACTGTTTGAGGACATTACGTCACACGTCCTTGTTCTATGGCATTCGTTGGCCTTGTACGTGACGCGTACAAGCTACCATACATCATATCACAATTCCAATCGATGAAAAATATACACCGGTTTTCCAAAAGTATGAATTTATGAAGATAAAAATTAAAATTACTTATTAGAAATTAATTTGATCACACTAGAATTGAATAAAATAGTGAAATAATTTAAATACTCTACAGAAAAGTTGGGTATATTGACTTTAACCCTCTTTTTCTTAACCTAGAGGCCTTTAAATTAGTGCGGACGGTTAACGGTTCGTCACAATAAGTGCTTCGTTGTGTCATGCACTAAATTTGCTAACCCTATGGAGTTCCAATACAAGTTGTTCAAAGTCATTGAGCCGCTTTTGTTAGCTTTGTTATTATTGTAGCAACGATGTTGGTTAACCCTTAACTAGTGAGGCGTTTAACTTTTAACGTGAGTGACCACTTGGTGTCAAGCATACCCCGATAAGTGTTATTAAAAAAAAAACTTTAACAAACATAAATAATGACATTATACTTACGTCTTTAGGAATTCATTTTGAAATATCCTATGTATTTTTTTCTTCAATTACAGCGTTAGAAGCTACATTTTGATGCAACTACTTTAACCACGACTCAAGAATGTAGGTAACCAAACTTATGATTTATTTACATTTTAAACAATAGAATTGTAAGCAAACAAGATTTACGATTTACATTAATAGGTAACTAAAGAAACGTATTCTAATACAAAAAACGGAAAACAGTCGCTCTAACTAATCTTGGTCACGGTCCTTGCAAACGCAAGCAGTACATTCTATACAAATAGGCTTCTCGTAACGTTCATACTGTTTATTGATTTTCTATCTTTGGATCTTGGACAGAAAGCACACCGCCTTCTCTTACCCTCAGTACGGTCTTTGACTGGCATTGGCAATTTTGTCACTCTTGTTATATCTGCTCGAACTTATCATGGTATTTTAATATCGGAGAGCAATTAAACAGGATATAAAAATTTACACAAGCTATGTTTTTTCCGTGACCTTTCAACGATGGAAGATGACTTCTGATAATATTATGACGGGGCGATTTATTGGCACCAGAAGCTTGTTCAATTCTTCCTTCACCTGTTACATAAACACTTTGTAGGATACCTGCGTCGACATTTGAAGTACACTTTTTAAACTCTGGTTCAGGTTCTCCACCTTCACTAACAGTTCTGTGTTCACTTCTTTCGTTAAAGTTGTTTTCTTCTCCATCACTTTCTATCGATTCATACCACTGCAATAAAGTACTTTCAAAGTCTGGACTGTCGTGTTTTACACTTTTCTTTGAACAAGCCATAACAAAATTTATATTGGACAATTGAAACTGTAATAATGTCATTATTAGATCAGCTATTGAGATAGTCGCAACATGAAAAATATGTAATTTATTCCGCCCAATAAAATGATGTAATCAGAAAAAAGCGCATCGTGTTTCAGCGTTTGGTTAAATAACTCGCTTTTTCCTTAAACAGCCTGTATGTTTTTTCACGCTAGAGAGTAACATTAATTGCTATTATAACGTTAGGGCCCCCAAATGAGAGACCAAAAGATTTGATAAATTTTAAGATGAAGAATTTAAAGTATGGATCGAAGCAAGCAAGCATTGCTTTTTTAAACCTTTATAAATCTTGTTCGGCATTGCGATCAATTGGAAAATTCATTAGAACAATTTTTATTTTTTGTTTACTTTTGTGTTAGTTATATGTTTTATAGTTGTTATTAAGTGTCGTGACATGCTTAAAGTGACATCAGCTAAGTGACAGGCTTGAAGCAGATTTTGCATGCAGTTGGAACCGCGAAAGAGCCCTGTGGTGTTACAACGAAACATTTCCGTTAGGGTGCTAGCTAATAGAAGATACTTTCTACGTCTCTTCCGAAGATTTCATGAGCACTACTATGAAGCAGATAAAAATCCCATCTGCAATGTGGATGTGTTGAAACTGCTGCACCAGTCTTCTGCTTGTATTTGACCACCAAACCAATCAGGCTTAGGTGACCATGCGTTTGATTATTGTTGTATAAGACCAAAAGTTATTTGGGGTCCTCGAGCTCCAAATAACTTCCTTCCTTGGCCAAACCAATGATGCTGTGGTTTTTTTCCGTAAGTAGGAGTTCCACGTTAGCTTATTGACTAATTGGTCGCATAAATATGTATTTAGCTTTATCGCTGAAGCTAATTGTTTTTCTTCCTATCGAAGTTGATTTAAGGAAGACTATTCTTCTCCTAGTAAAAGGGACGATCATTATCTTTTAAGGATTTATGCACAGATTGCTTGACACCACCTATATGAGTTGTCAAGCGGTTTTTACATAAATTGCGGTGTGATATTCCCATATTTTCCACGAAACATGATTACCATGTTTTATCTTAAATCAATACGCTAAAATTTGAAAGCCTGAAAACTATTAACTCAACATTGTTCTTTTTCTCTGTGTAGCTTTACACAAGTGCATGTTACGCATTAATTGGCTGAATTTAATGTAACCCTCGCACATTCCCCAACCAACGTAATAGTTCAATGTATAAAGCGTTAGTAACCGGCGGCACTACATAATGACTACCCCAATCATTGTTATCAATGATTAATTTCTAGTTAATGGCGCCGTAACCTCCGGTCGTTGTCGGAGCCTACCTAGCCTACGCACCGCAGCACCATAATGCACGCCTTTTTAAACATTCAAAGTAAACGAAATTTTCGGGCGGACAGAAATTAATTTGTGCATAAAAGATAGGACGATTAATGGAGAATAATAGGACCTTAATTAAATCGGACCGGGGTAACCGCGTTGAAAGAACTCACCGGGCCGCTAACGCCGCTCCATGTAAAAATAATTATGATTTATTACTCGCAGTTCGATGGATTAGGCTTGGAACTGCAGGTCGGCTTGTGGATGAATTTTATCTGATGGATGCGATGTAATCATTGAACTCTATACTTCGTAACTGGAACGATTATTACCTGCTCTTTGCGTAAAAGAATTTGAGGCAAGCGCAATAGAAAGAGAAGGCACGTTCGTGAGGGATTTCTATTTCTCTCTATCTCGTTGTAATGCACGGTGTTCTGTGTTGTAGCCGCGTAGCTATTGTGTTTAGACAGGTGTTATAACACGCACTGATATTGCGCCAGACATGGTTTTATTCAGTGATTTTCAAACTCTCAAAATGGTAGCAAATTGTGTTGCATATGGATGTAAAAACGTATATTCGAAGGATTTAAAAGTATAGTAGAGTACGATGAATATCTGATGGTACCTAAGATGCACGAGGCGGGGCTTAAGCACCATACGTACTAAAAATGTCGTTCTCAAAAAGAACGTATAGGCAATATACTTACAGTATACTTACTAGTACATTTAATATACATTTGAATAATATAACCTAAAAATTAACATAGATGCGCTTTCGAATTAAAATATAAACTAGAATCGTTATTTGTAATATTTTTTATAAAAGTAAATGTTGAAAGTGTCGGTCGCTCCCTTCAAGACATTTTTAAACTCTCCTTTTTTTGTCATTAAACATTTTCTAGAATTGGTGAAGAAATATTTAATCGATCAGCAACGTAATTCATTGTTTTAACTCCTCTAAATGAGTAGTCTGGATAAACAGCGGTAATAGTCAATGTAGTAGATATGTGGTGCGGAGTCGGCGATTATTTATTTCACGCGTTCACAGCGTCAGTACTAAATCGATGTTGTATGCGAGTAGTTCTGTGTATATGTAGGCTGTCGTAACTTATTTCGTAATTGTACGCTTATGTTTGTTTTAAAAATGTCGCAGTTAGGTACGTCGCGAAAACGACCAATGGCAGACACAGTTAAAAACTTTATAGTGGACATGCCGGACTTAATTTTTGATGGTGCTAAGAGTCAATGTCCAGTTTGTAAAATCCCTTTAATGTGTTGGTCCAGAAGCCATTGTCAACGTCACGTCGAAAGCAAACAGCATTCTTCTGCAAAAAGTGGCATACGAGACCAAGAAAAATTTACATTTGATTTATGTGTTACTCTTATTTTATGTAATCTATCGTTTCGTTTACTAGACAAAGAAGGATTTGTCTCCTTCTGGCATAAATATGCAAACCGTAAATTACCTAGTCGGACATCGATACGAAATGTAGTGCTATTTGCTCGTGAACATATAAAAAACAGAATGAAAACGGAATTGAAAGATAAAAAACTGCGGTCGTGTGTGGACGAAACAACAGGTCGTCAAAAACATTCGGTGGTTAGTGTAATGGTACGTACAATGAAATCACATCGACCGTCATCCTACTTCTTACTTGCTTCCAAAAGAGTTATAAATTGTACTGCCAATGAGATTTTAAAGGTGGTGTTGAACTCATTGAACAAATTTGAAGTGTCAACTAAACAAATTTTAATGTTTATGAGAGATGGTGCCGCAAACATGCGTTCTTTGGGCCGATCTCTTAAAGAACACAGTGGTAACTACTTACATGTAACGTGTAAAATCCATACTCTAAATATTGCGGCACAAACGATTCCTACATATTTTCCACTAGTAAATGCATTGATTGCTAGTAGAAAGGCAGGGTTTCTAAAGTCCCCGAAACGTACCCGACTATTTCACAAACTGTGTCCTGATTTACCTGAACCACCACAGCCGATTGTTACACGTTGGGGAACATGGTTACAGGCTGTGTTTTACTACAACAAATATTTTAATCAAGTAAAGAAGGTAGTTTTAAAATTCAATCCGACAGAAGCTGCACCAATCAAGAAAAGCCAGGAAATACTTCAAGATAGTCAGGTTAAAAGAGATTTACAAACTATTAGCGGAGGGAATAGAAAAATTACGAAATGTTTCGATGTCTCTAGTGGATTCTGTTCAAATTGTGAATGATGTTCACGCACAGTTATGCGCTGTAGAAGGCAAAACAAATTGGTGTGTAATACGAAAATTTGAAAGTGTTTTAGAGAAAGACTCCGATTTTCTTATATTGAGACAAATTTGTGAAGGTGCGTGTGAAGATGCATTAAGTTGTTTCAAAGATTATTTTAAATATGCAAATATAACATCGCTAGATGTCGAACGGTCGTTTTCGGCATTAAAAAACACTTATTCCGCACGTCGTACTCGCTTGACTGAAACAGCTGTGGAAACATATCTAATGATTCGAGTATTTAATAGATGTTACCCAGTTTGTGATTTCACGGAAGACTTTTAAAACGGTAAGTGTTTCAGCACGTTTTATAATTTATTTCTTACCTTCTATTTTATGTGTAAACTTTTATGCACTCGCCACGCCTCTGGCTGTTATCGCATATTTGCCCAGGTTACTCATTACATTTGTCTTAAATATTTTTATCTTTCCTTTCCTATTAAACTGGAAGTATAACCAAATTTTCCTTAGTGAGTTAAAAACTACTCTAGCTTTGTTGGTCCTTCTTTCTGCGTTTATTTTATTGTCTCCTGTGGCGGTTACTGTGCACCAGGTCTGCATGTATGGCGGTGATGTGCCATGTGGATGTGGAGTTTCAAATTAATTATGTTGTTTTCTATGCGTGTTGTTCTGAAATACTATGTCTGGATCAATAGATTTCAGTTGGGCTAAAATTGGTGTAGCAGATCTGCATCATCTATTCACCAAAATAAAGAAGCACGAAAAATCTCACATTAATGTCTTTACTTGGTAAAACAAACATTCAGTTCTGCTTGTCGATAACATTCGAAGTAGGTGCCATAAATTCTCGGTCCGATATAGAAAAAATGAACTTGGAATCTCCCCTAATTTCAATACATTTATTACAACGATCAATTAATAATTCTATACCCTTGTAAAAATAAGTTCTTCCCTCAAAATGTTGTGTTACAGCTGCTTATAACTCACTATCTTCTTTAAAACGTGCGTTAGTATTCTAGGGTTAATATAATAAGCAAAATAAAACATAACATTTCTTTTACAGTGCAATAAAGATATTTCAAGTCAAACAATATCTAAAGCCCTAAGAACTCACATAAAACATACGCGTACAACCGATAATATCAAACGACCCTTAATAACAAACTCAAAAACGTTTTTAAAGGGTGGTACAACGCTCTTCAGCACGAATAATAAATGTCAGGATGTGTAATTTCTTGATTTCCTTCCGGCAGAACTGTAGTGGGTAGAGGGGCGGGGAAGAGTGTAAAAAACTGTAGTGGGTAGAGGGGCGGGGAAGAGAGTAAAAAGGGAACGCTTTTCACGGCACGGTGATTACTTACACGCCCGTCCATAAAGCACCGAACATTAATTCATGAAATCGAACATCGGTAATAAGCAAACCGGATACATAAGTTACGTTTCCGTTTCTGGCGCCGTACGCTGTAGGAGAGCGTAAGAGGAATTTTTATATTGCGATATTTTACGAGATGAGCAATCGTAGGGAGAAAGCGGGCCGATGCTTCACGTTAAGCTACTCCAAATGTAGCAATTTATTTCCGCACCCTCGACTTCGTCCTTCCTCGTTTTCCTTGCGAGGTGTTTGTACCTTCATATGTATGTATGCGTTGGATAGATGCCATTTGGAAGGCTCGTCTCGGCAAAGCACCATCATAATTCTACTGATAGGAGACAAATTATCGCATTAGGTAGATCGGTTTTTATGTGGATTCACGCAGCGGTTCGTGCTACAACCGTTTCTTCTTAGGGTAATTTACTAGACTCCTAGGGGCTCTCCGAAGATGATCAATAACTCACTAGAGATTTTTTCTTTTTTATAAAATCGACGAAGAAGTTATTGGCAAAAACATTGGCGAGTATGTTAATTTGATTAAATGATATCGAGTATAGATGATTCGAATCTTAATGCTGTTAATGATTTTTTCCAACGGAGTTAGAAATAATAATAATAATAATAATAATAATAATAATAATAATAATAATAAAGAGCTATTTACTTTAGTAAAATTCTACACAGTTTTGTGTGACTTATCTACAGGGTGAATCGGGAGAAACGGGTCAAACTCCAGGAATCTATTCTACACGTGAAAATAGAGCAAAAATACTCATATGTTTTTATGCGATTTTTATTTATTTGATTAAAGATACAAAAAAATTTTTAATGCTTTATGACAACGGTCAAATATATAATCACTGTATTCGATAAATACTCAATAAATAAAAATAAAAACATTTGTTGACTTACTACCATGTAAAACAAAGAATTAGTTAACGTTAGACATAAAAATGTTTTTCGCTTATTATGACATCCGGTGACCATTAACGGTATCTGAACGATCAAACTTGTTTATAATACGCATTTTGAAAATCTGTATTATACCGTAACGTTTTCTTCGACATTTTTTTCCATCATCACGTGGTAAAGCTATTGCAACGATCATAACTTTTAAGAGCATTTGGCAATTTAATAAGGACTTTTTTTACAGTTCGTCCAACACAGTGGAATTGGGCCAGCAGGACGGTTGAATATTCGACTGGTGTACTATCCCCTACACCGATCCGATGGGCAGCGGTTGTTACGTAGAGACCATACCTGACTGAGCATTACGTCCTTATCGCTAAGATGCTCCAGCGTCGGAAAACTGTTCCGATCGAGTAACTAGTTAACCCCAAGTTTCTTGTGAAACTGGGAAAAACTGGGGTTCTAACTACCCTTCGTGAACGAGTGAGAAGACGAAGATCCGACTTGTGGAAGAGCAAATCCTGGATGCTCTATCAAGACAATGCGCCAGCCCATTCCGCCTTGTCTGTGAAGGCGTTCTTTGCGAAATCCGGCATCACTGCGTTGGACCACCCACCGTACTCGCCCGACCTGGCCCCTTGTGACTTTTTTTTATTCCCTAAGGTAAAATCGGAGCTTAAGGGGACAAGATTTGACAGTGTGGAAGTGGTGAAAGCGAAAGCGGCGGAGGTTCTCAACAAGCTGACAAAAACGGACTTCCAGCATTGCTTTCGACAGTGGAAAATTCGTATGGAGCGTTGTAGGGATCAACAAGGAGAGTACAATGAAGGGGATAAACTTTGTATTGCAATTGGTGATCAATAAAATGTTTTGTAGCACCAGTCCGGTTATTTAATTGCCACACCTCGTATATCAGAGCTTCAAACGTAATCTTTTGAAAAGAATTGTACAGAAAAAAGCTTGCAGAGATCAAGAGGATGTGGGATGCAAATGACATGCGAAAATGCACCACCCACTAACAATTTCTTCATTATTTCTGACCCTTTTCTGGCTGCTCTGGTAAACAAACCACCTTACTCCAACATTCTCTTTAACAATAGCTTTAAATTCTCTCCTGTATGTACAATAACTATTATACATGAGCTAATGCAAGCAATGCTAAAAATGTGCTGTCCTGTTTCAGAAGTGCACATGTGCTCGTCTACCTGTCACAAATTTTCAAAAAATGCAAATATTTCAAAGCTGGTTAGAAATAGCAACATAGTTGTTGTATCAAACGAACCTTAAAATTGAACTAGGAATTCAAAAATGTAATAATATACAGGGTGTTCTATTTAAAACAACAAAGTTGACAGTTTCTTCCGGTATGACCGGAAATCTTAGATAATTAATAAAAGACAAGTTTTCAGAATTATCCAAATTCTCCTCGTGGGAGACCTGTATATGCCAATGGACCTCAAACTTAGATCTACGCTAAGAGTGTAGCCACATTACAAATACATACAAAGTTGTATTATATATAAGTTAAATATGAAAATGTTAGTACACCTTGTTTAAAAAAAATATATTTCTGAAAATTATATATATTAATAGCAAGGGAGTCCAGCAGTTATAGTTATTGATAACAACTTTTGTTGATTTATTTTTATTAATAACGTTTGCTCAATTGTACAGTTTTTCGATGCTACTAAATACAATTAACTTTCTCTTCTTGCTTCCTTTCGTTTCTACGGAGCTTAGATTTAAAGTAGGCCGGTTCTAATTGCTCTAGAACCAATAAAGGTGTTTAATTAAGATCCATGTATATTTAGTTACCTTACACAACTAACCGCACCAACCTCGATAAAGTACGTACCGAAGTTAACTGCGGGGCCCCGGGGCCTGGTAATTGTTGTAGAACGTTAGGATAATCTACTTCATTATTCAAGACGAAACTTTCAGTAAGCGGCGCTACTCTTTTGCTTGTATTCTCTGGTCGACATATTCTGTACGGTTAAACATTTAACAGCTAGGTGCGATTGCTTGAAATACTCCCGAATGAGAAGTTTCTAGTAACGGAATTATATCTTGCAATGTTCTTTATTACAGTTTCGATTGTATAAGTAGTTTTGATTGGCAAAAAGGATAAGAAATAAGGGAAGCTGAGTTGGGAAAAGTAAATAAGCTCAATTAATTGAGAAGTGACATGGTTGGAAAAACATGTGATAGAAGTTAGAAAATGTTGAATGAGTATCCCAGCCTCGATTAGTGTCTCAGTCTTTAAACGTAATTTAAAGAAATATTACATATTTCTTTAAATTACGAACACAATGAAAAAAAATAACAAAAAATAAAAAAGGTAAAAAAAATAAAAAGATGTAAACCAATCTGCAAACGGTAGCCTTGTAAGTAATGAAATACAATGTATTTAGATAATTTAGCTCTGTTAAAGGAAAAGATGATAGTGTGAATGTTTGAAACATCTTATTACTATTAAAGAAAATAACAACTAAGGACTACGTATAAAGAATTTGTTTACACTTACCAGATATCCCGTCGTAAGTCCACCATTCTTGCCAGTTGTCACAACCAGCTGAAACAATAAAGAGATACCACAATTAGAGTCAATACTTTCAATGTTAAAAACTTAAAAGACCAGTAAAGACAAAACCATGAAATTTTTCACGGCTTATATACCCGTATTTTGAGTGACGTAGCGGATTTTATTCATGACACACCGTGACCTTGGTTGCACAAATTCCGTAATGGTTGGACTTACATAACATATACACTAAAGCTCAACATAAAATAATACGATACGTAAGATACACTCTTGCTCAAAATAATCGGTTCGGGTATTGAAAAATTTATTCATAAAATAAAAGCTTACAAAGTTGATACATGATTTAAAGATTGACTACAAAAGATAAATACATAATTTTACGTCCTCTTCTGATTCTAGATTAAACAGTCTTTAAACCGGATTAACTTTGATGGTTCGTCACAATACAATTGAGTCAAAAAAGATTCTGATTTAAGTATTATTCACTGCATTAAAGGGTCTTACAAACTACGTAACTTGAAAGAATTGCTCATGTTCTCTATTGTTTTTTTCCATGATATTATTGTAACCTATAAATAATCACCCAATAATCTCTTGTGATTTAAAATAAAACAAAGGAACATAACGACAAAACTCATTTATTGTAAACTCTGATTAGCAATTTGTTTATGTAACTTGTACACATTACTTTCCTGCCAACAAATTTGAAACTGTTGAGTTTTCATTCGAAGATAGTGAGTGCACTGATTATAAGTCGTATACACATAATATAAAGCCCGAAATAAGTCAAGATGCCACTCGACAGCAGTAGTAGTAGTAATTTATACGATGTATAAGAATCACTTTCACGCGGTGACGTTATTCGCAATAAGAACGCTTGACGACGACGACGGGAAAGCAGCTTCCCTCACATAGCTCATTCATCTCGTTCAGGCGCTGGGCCGGGTAATTACGAAGCGTACGGATTGGATGGAGGAGCTTTAACGCACAGTTTTCGCTTGTTTTGCTTCCGCTCGTCAACTCGCATTGTCACCTACTTTGGAAAGGGCGGCGAAGATTAGTGGGGAATAATGAAGCGATTGCGGTGTTACGGGAGCGCGTAATGAAGTGGTTGTTTTGGAAATTGCCGTAGCTTTTAAAAGCATCGCGTGTAAAAGGTGGTATTATGTGTATGTGTGTAGATGGGATTAATTCATATATGTAAAGGATGTATAGATTATATAATGTTTAATTCCGTTTAAAGTTGGTTCTTTTAAGGCACTAAATATTGATGTGGGAAATCATGGCTTCATTCTTAGGTAGGAAAGTGATGTTAGATAAACACAATATTCACGGCATACTCTGCACCACACAAATTATTAATTAACTCGTTATTGGGTGCCTTAATGGTATAGTAAATCTAAATATCATCGGCGTAGGCTAATACGGGGCAGTTAATGGATTTGAGAAGGTCATCGATGTATAAATCAAAGAAGAGAGGGCCAAGGTTCGAACCCTGTAGTACCCCAGAGGTTGAGTAAAAAAGTCGGGACTTAAAGCCATTAAAATAAACATAATTAATTCTGCGCAGAAGATATGATCGAATTAATTCCAGAAAGTCTTTGCCGATGCCGAAAAAATACGATGGTCTATGAGACCGAACGCACGTGAAAGGTCGGTGTAGACAACATCCAACTGACCACCCCCATCGTCAGTTTCAGTTATTGTTTGTGAAATTTGTGCAAATTGGTTGCAGTAGATATGTGCGACATAAATCCATCCTGAGATGTAGAAAGGTGGGATCTCGTGCTATAGGAGATGCGCTTATAGATTAATAATTCAAAGACTTTAGCATGTTGGAATTATCACCCTTTTTAAAAATTGGCGAGATTCTACTTTCCACATATCAGGACAAACAGACGTGCGTAGGGCTGGGGTGAAGATTATAGCTAAAGGAGTAGCAAAGATAGAAGCACAGTCCTTAACAAGGAAACAGGGAATGTTATCGTCACCAGCTGATAATTTGTTTCTTTAACCTTTTGTACACTAAATGACTTCATCCTCAGAAACAAACTGTAAACATAATAGCGGTAAGTTAGAGGCTATGTCTGGTAGATCACAGACCAAAGACTCGGGCAAGCAAACACTAGAGAAAGATGAGGCGAAAGCATTGACTATCAGTTCCGGGTTAGTATATTCATTAGCAGTATCGTAAACCTTTCTGGGAATTCTGGTAGTACCCCATTTGGAAAGCGCAAATTGCCAACAGGTACGTGGATCGATCATGAGGCTAAGTTCACTACGATGAATATATGAAGTGTAAGCTAGATTAATCTCCGTCTTAACCAACTTGCGAAGTCTCTGAAACTCCATTTTGTAATGTTTATTTCGTGTTGTTTTCCATTTTTTGTGATAATAGGCTTTCAGTTTTAGGCTTTTCTTAATCGCAGGTGAGAACCAAGGAGGAAAGTAGCTATTATGATATGAGCTCAGCAAAGGAACAGATAGATTTAAAATATCGTATAACTTGCGGTAAAAAAGATCAATTGTAATTTGAATTATCAAATCTATTAATGAATGTCAAACGTAATTTGGATTTTCAGTCTCGGATTTAACTGTCAGATGTAGTTGTACATAAAAAATAACTAAAGAAAAGCAAGGCCTTCTCAATTACATTGATTTTTATGACCATAATGTTTTATGATGAAAACTGCTATCAAATTTGCATCAAAAAATATACATGATTCTGGATGGCAGCAAAAATAACGCACCTGTGACTAAATAAAAAATGCTACTCTATTTTCCTCGCAAAAAAAAAACATCGCTCACAGCCAATTATTGCGGAATTGACGGTAACGTTTCGTATATGTGAGACTTTGTGCAGTCATCGGTCTGTTTAAATTTTCATTTCCAACGTCGACGACGAAATTCGCAATATTTAAATTGAATCAATCACTGTTACGTGATACGGAGCGGAATCAGAGCGAACGCTAACGCAGAATTTAACGCGAGTAACAAAGGTCGTTTAGGTGTATTGGATTGGAATATAGAGTGACTCCAAAATAATATGATTAAAGATAAAATAATTATAGTAACGGTTCTACAGTTTGGAACATTAAATTTGATGCACATACAATACAATATTAAATTTAGAGAAATAGGAATACAGGCTTGTAATGGTATTGTATAAACATAAGGGAATTATTGCTTTGATCATAACTAGAGTAACGCAAACTGCGCTGAAAGCCAGTGGCTGACACATAAAAGTTTACACAAAATAAACACGGCCGGGACAATTCGGTATAAGCGTCAGTATAACTGCGACTCGAAAGCCGATCTGTTGTGTATGCATCTACGCTGTCGTATACTGTATCGTAGTTCTACGTTTGTTTTGAAAATGTTTCCTACGTAGCGAAAACGGCCAAAGTTAGACACAATAAGAGAATTTATTGCAGAAATGCCTGATTTAAAGTGTGATGGCTCTAAAATTCAATGTGTAGTGTGTAAAATAGATTAAATGTGTTGGTCGAAAAGTGATTGTCTACGGCACGTAAATAGTGCAGGGCATGTTTCAAAAAAAAATTCCACACGAGATTATGACAAATTTAAATTTAATTTATGTGTTACCTTTATTGCATGTAATTTACAATTTCATTTACTAAGGAAGAAAGCATACGTCTCGTTTTGGAATGAATATTCGGACTTTAAGTTACCAAGTGAGAGAACATTACATAGAGTTGTACCGTCTGCTCGTGAGCATGTCGAGAAAAGAATTAAATCGGAGTTGCAAGATAAAAGACTGTGGTTATGTGTGGACGAAACAAGAGATCGTAAAAAACATTCTGTGGTTAATGTGATGGTACGCACAATGGAACCACATCGACCGTCACCCTCAATTTTACTAGCTTCCAGAGGAATATAACAATGCACTGTCGAAGTAATTTCAATGTTGGTGTTAAATACATTGGAAAAGTTTGAACTTTCAACAAATCAACTGTTGATGTTGATGAGTGATGGTGCCGCAAACATGCTTGCTGTAGGTCGATCTCTTAAAAAACATTGTGCTAACTTGTTGCATATTACATGTAAAATTCATACTCTCAGTCTCTTCGCAGATAGTATCAGAAAATATTATCCCGAGGTAGACGCTCTAATAGCACATACAAAAGCTGTGTTGGTAAAATCCCCAAAACGTATTCGGGAATTGCATAGACTATGCCCCGGTATTCCTGAACCACCACAACCTATTCTTACTCGTTGGGGAACATGGTTAGAGGCTGCATTTTATTATCTTAAATATTTTGAGGATATAAAGAACGTGATTTTAGAATTCGACCCAAAGGAAGCTGCGGCTGTCAAGGTAAGCCGCTTGAAATTTCAGGATAGTCAAGTTAAAACAGATTTGGAAATTATTCAGAACAATTACGTGGGATTAGCGGGTGCGATAGAAAAACTACAAAATTCTTCGGTGTCGTTAGTGGAATCTTTGCAAATAGTGCAACATGTTCACGCACAGCTATGCGCGATAGAAGACGCAAGAAATGTTTGTGTTTTAGAAAGGTTTGAAAGTGTTTTAGATAAAGACTCTGATTTTGGCGCATTAAGACAAATTTGTGAAGGTGCATCAACAGAACCGTTAAGTTATTTGAAAGATTATTTTACTTACGCAAATATAACGTCACTAGATGTAGAACGTTCGTTTTCGGCATACAAAAACACTTTTTTTTTACGCCGCGCTCACTTTGCCGAAACAACTTTGGAAACATATCTAATGTTACAAATATTCAATAGACATTATCCACTTTGTGATTTTACGGAGGACTCTTAAAACGGTAAGTATTTGAGCACGTATCACATTTAATTTATTTTGTGTAAACTTTTATGCGTCCGCCACTGGCTTTCAGCGCAGTTGCGTTGCTCTAATCATAACCCAGAGAAAGAAGCACATTTTTCTCTCTTAGCGCCAATGGTATCAGACGTTGTATTTATATGTTGAAGATTTTTATTCGACTAATGCAAAAAAGCGTTGAATACGTCACAAATAAAATCAAAATTAATAAGGAAATAGTTTACACATGAACATGCACATTTTAACAATATGTAAAAGTATACAGGGTGCGATAAAAAAGTAGAGCAACCAAAAGTTTTAATTTTTTTTTAAACGGGACACCCTATATATGAATTAATTTTTTAAATCCACGCCTAATTCTAAAACTTTTTTGTTATGTATTTGTTATGTTGAAACCCTGCAGTTTTCGAGATATTCAGCTTTAAAGGTAAAAGCTCACTTTTGCAAGCATCTGTTTAATTGAAAATTTTATCGTCGTTTTTGTAAGAAAAGCGTTCATATTTAGTAAGTGGAAATACAAATGTTAAGTTAATAGGTACTATATAAAACATTTGAGATATGGGCTACAGGATGTTGAATATAATTGTCCTAACATGAAGAAAATGAAATTTAAAAAAATCACTTTTTTCAAATGGCACATCCTGTGTATTTTTATTTTATCTTATAAAGGAGTAAGAACCCTCTAATTTTTGTTGAATATGCCCTATACCTATCTTCAATTCTTTTTGAGATATTTTTTTTCATTTTCTTGTATTAATCAAATACAATAGGCCATGAAAAAAATATATTGTCAAAAACAATCAAAATGCATTACAAAGCAATTTTGCTACTATCTAGAACAAAATAAATAAATTATACTAAGGCAAAATAACATACTAGGTATATAGATAACATATTTAACAAAGGAAGCTTAATGGTTACAATAATTAATTTCTTCTTAATAAATGTTCAAATGAATGACATTCTTGTTGAACGCACATATTTATTCTTTTCCTTATTTTGTCTCTGACCCTTGACAACATTAGTGGTGTTACGCTCCGGCAGACATCTCTTATTCTATTCTGCATGTCTTTTATATAACCCCTTAAGAAAAAATCTAATGGGGTAATATCGCAGGGTTTTGGTGGCCATTCAATATAACCTCCACGCCCAATCCATTTTTGTTGAAATTGTTAATTCAAAAATTCTCGAACTTCACGATGGTAGTGCGGAGGAGTACCGTCCTGTTGAAGCCACATATTTTCCTGCTGATTTACCTCAAGTGTTTCAAGTAATGGGGTAATTCTATTCAACATCCTGTAGCCGATATCTCAAACGTTTTATAGAGTACCTATTAACTTAACACTTGTCTTTCCACTTTCCAAATATGAACGATTTTCTTATAGAAACTACGATATCATTTCTAATTAAATAAATGTTAAATGAGTTTTTACCTTTAAAGCTGAATATCTCGAAAACTGCAAGGTTTCATCATAACAAATACGTAACAAAAAAGTCTTAGAATTAGGCGTAGAACTGAAAAAATAATTCATATATAGGGGGCTACACTTACCTTCATACGAACTGTAATGCGCTTCCCTGTATTTTGTTAAACTTTTAGTAACATTTCGGGAGTAACATTTTATGTTATGTTCACGTTACGCATTGCTTTAAGAAATCCAGAAACTTTTTTCATATACATCTTCGATCAGCCAATGTGCGAAATCTTCTTAACAACTTTAAATATGTTCTTATTATATTTTTTACTACTGAAAAAACTGTGTGATGCCTTAAATAAAATGTTGAACTTTTGATCATTTTGCCGGCGCACAGTAGAAGTTCCGTCGGCGGGCGGCGTTATTACACCGGGTGTCCCAGATTCAGCGTTACAAGTGATATCTTCCTTATTTGTAGAAATATAAGATTGAACAAGGTATCGTTGAAAATGGTTTGCAGAATCCTAGAAGATATACTTTTCAAATCCACCCCTACTAAACCCCTTCCCTAAGAAACCTCCGCCAAACCATTTTTTTTTAATTGAACCCCTCATCTTTTTGACTTTATAACTGAAGTACGAAAAGTTTTGAATACAACGGCATAAACCAAAATTGCATTCAAGAATTATTTAACAGAAAATGATCATATTAATAATAAATAACAAAAATATTCTTACAAAAAGTTAAACATTAAATGCATTAATAATTCATAAAATTAATCGCTTACGGACTTTACTCAAATGACCACCATTCCACGAAACAAACACAAATCGAGGAATTAATTCTCTGGAAGTTCCTGCTGTGATCGCATTCGTTGTAACGGAAGTATATGCACACCCTACCTTAAGTTTCAAACCGTCTAAGTTCGTAGTAGTATAGTAAGTAGTTTTTTTAGGAGACAAAGCCAGTTTATCACGATATAAAAATGATAGCTTTCTATTTTCAATAATAGTATTGGTCCATTCGAATCATCCCATATTCATTCCAAATTTTATTAACTTTTAATTTCTTTTCGGCTTTCCATTTGGAGTATTATCATGAAATAAAATAATAGACAAAGAAATGTAATAAATATATTTTCCTACAGGCCCTCACGTAATAATTAACAATTCATTACCTTCACTTTGATTATTTCGAATAGAAACGAAAATCACAGATTTATTTGACAGACAAAAGACTTTTTTTCGATTTTGAAACATTGCATCAGCGTTTTTTAACCGGTTAAACATCAAGGGAAACAATTGCCTAATGATAATTCGTCCCTCCTCAATACGCTTCTATTATTTTCAGTTTGGTCGTGAAGCGTACGAATAACACGCCATAAAAAATGAACAAAAACGAGGAACCACCATCAACACTAACGCTAACGATTACCTACCCTGGAACCCTGTCCGATTGTATAGTAATAAAAAAAAAATTCGAAGCTCGCCGCTAGAGGGCTTCTCGCGATGACGGAACAATGACAGCCCGCCAATTACAATCACGAACATTGACTGACACCTGCGAGTATGGAATTCCTATTATTTATCAAAGCGTGCCATACCGGGTGACGTCGTCATGGACGCTATCGCTAGTTTTCAACGACCAACAAGCTACCCCACCCCGCCCTCCATATCTCTCACATATATCGCGCGACTCTCATCAACAATAATAAACAAATCATATAGGGAGGATTTAGGAAACGCCGCTTTTCAATGGAACCGCATTCATCTCACTCTATTGTCTCACCTGTCCGCGGCAAACCGCCGCCAATTAATCACACCTAACCCATCCGACGTCGTTTATCGGCCACCCCTTGACAGCGCGCTTGATTTCGTGCGCCGCCTCCAAGCTCTCGCGACCTGGTAGAATAGGCCGTTGATAGGTGAAATTATTTATCCCGTACTTCATCAGATTAGCTGGTGCATATGATTCCCGGAACGACGTTCCGTATAGAATGGGGCGATTTACTATTTCTGTATTGTTTATGGCAATTCGACGAATATTTTCCTGCGAATGACTTTGAGTCCTGCATTGTTATAAATACTAAACGTTGATCGACGGCCTTACCTAAGCGCTTTTTATCCTCGCTTATAGTGCGGTCGTCCGTAGGCGCGAGAAGGATGGGAAAGCGACTGAAAACAATTATATATTAATAATAGCTGATAGCGCTATTTTGTCGGGACCGTTACAGACCAGTAAGGATAGAAACGATAGCGAGCGGGTTATTATTCGTATAACTGAAATAGAATCAACACCTTACCGTTTATTGAAATTGCAAATTCAACAGGGTGCATTGTAACAATACTTGGCTAAAAGTACTTAATGCCCAACTTTTCCGTATCGGTTTAAATCAAAATCTAGATTCAAGTTCAGGCTTAAGCTGTAAAGTGCATTTCTTTATTAGTTAAACTCAAAACTGAACCGAAGATTTAGTTCAACTTAAAGCTCAAGGTTTAACTTACCGCTTAATGTAAAACATAACCTATAAATAATGTAAACATTATTTGTTATCAAATATTCAATTTATCTAGAAAGTATAGATTTGTTAAATCTAAGGCAACTGGGAGGTAATAACTACGTTACTTTGCGGCGAATCCCAAGTCACCAAGGGATCGAAGGAAATGAAAAGGCAGATAAGCTGGCCAAAGAAGCAGCGTGTGTGCCTTTCGTTGGTCCTCATCCCCTTTTTGGTCTCCAAAAGAGTCACATAAAACAAGCAATTAAGGCATGGGAGGACAATCAAAAGGTCTCGTACTGGGAAAGTGTTAACATGTAGCCCTAAAATGTCACTTATTTAAACTAGGGAAAGCTGAAAATCAAGTCTGTTGGCTATTTCTCACACCAACTGAACTGAAGGAAGAAGATCCTAGAGTAGTACTATGGTTTATTAAAAGCCTCCAACTATTCGAACACACGCAAGGGCTTTCTGTGACAATAGATCTATTGGGATCGGAGTGATTAAAGACATTTGTGCCATGGCCCGACTGTAATAAAAATAATAGTAAAAATATATTTGTTTTTATTTTTGATTTATTTACCCATCCACTTGGGCTTTCCGCCACTCAACCTGTCTTATATACAAAATCCGCATACGAAACAGGCCTCCTTACTTCATTATAAATAAGCAAACAAACGAAAGCCAAATAATGTTTTCTCTAGCAGCTTAGCAAATAATAGAAGAAAATCTTGAAGTGTCTTGCAATATTTACAATAAAATTAGGTGATGTAATCTGTGAAATAATTATTCATGATGCTCAAAAATAGTAGCAAAAAATCTATTTAATTCTAATCAATTCTGTGCTGGCTAATGGCATACGTCTTCAATTGCAATCAACTCAAAGCATTATACGTAGTAGTTACCGCATATTACACAATATTTGAATTGTAGAGAATTAACCGGGTCGTTTATATTTTCGGTAATACCAACTTCCCCGTTAATACATTGTTTCAGTTCAACCGATCTAGTTTTACAAACGCATATAAAAACGCGTATGCAGGGTTCATGATTTAAGTTCAGGTTTAGAATGTAATAGAAATTCATAACGAGCTCGGGGTGATTCCGATCACCTTTTAACCAAAAATTTCCAAAATGTTCACCCCACAGCCTTGATCCAGTGACCAATCGACAGCCTACACATCAACGAAGTTACATTTTTAATTGCATTAAAATATAATAATTTGTTTTTCGGTTACCTGAAAAAATCGTTGTTTGTTTTGTTATTCGGCGATATCAGGATTCCCCACACAGTTTTATTTTGATTTTCTGAGTTAATTTTATCATCGAAATGAACTATTTTGGAATATTTTTTTATTAATTTAACATGAAATATTTTGTCATTTTTATAATACCCAGCTAGACAAGGTTTGGTGAAGTCAATATGTATAATGTAGATCTTGTAGACAATATGGCCTCGCCACCACCACTCAGTAGTAGGGTTAAAAAGAAACACCAACACAGAGCAATAATTTAATGAAAATAAACATAAATATAAGAAAATTGCTCTTTTATATTATTTCACCATTTTTATACTTTTGGTGTGATCGAGGTTAGAAGTTTTAAATCTTTGTAAAAATAATTTTATTAATGACTTCCTATTATATTGATTCATCCAGCACTGTATAACCTGTATTAGCTCATATCTTCCGCAGATATAAGCTAGCATCTAAAGCAGACTCGTAAAAACTATCATGAGACATAACATTTTCCAATAACAGAAACTTTCCCCATTACGAGAACCGATCCCCTATTTCATATCCAGAAAAACTACCCCCGCAAGACTACCAGTATATATCAGTAGCAGAGTGCATAGACCATCCAGCGACAAGAGACCGTAATCCATTTGCGATATCAGCGCCACCTAGTCTATCCGCGGAGCCAAGGAACACTATCAGACCAAATTTCGTACAGAGACTAGGGAACAGCGAACCGCCAAGCCGGCGCCGCTACTATTTTGATAGCGGCACTAGCACACATAAACGCACAGATTTAACATGATGGAACGGAAGCCCTTCCAGTCTTCCCATTTCTCATCCGGAAGATTTGGCGCCGTTGTAGACCGACAAAAACCCACTCCCTCTATACATATATCTCTGTATGTATATATTGGGATGCGGCGCGCTCCGGATTCGCTCCGGAGCCAGACGGTCTGACTCCGAGGCGTTCGCTATCTGCCGCCGAATTGTCTATCGGTGGTGGCGACGAAGACGCAAATAGCCCGGGATCCGGGGCCGGATGCGAACGAAGATGATGCGAGGGATTTTTATTATTGCATTTGGGTCAATTGACGCACGACGATCGGATAAAATAGATAAAGGTTGATGCTCCTTCGACTCTGCGCGATTTCGAGGGTTCGATATGACGGCCGCAGAACGCAAATACGGTCGTATGCGAATGCGAATGGTACGGATGACGACCGTTGCTGTTCGAGGCCTTCTCTGAACGGCTTCTGAATATTTGATTTTCGGTGGGAAGATGGATACCCAACATATTGACGTCAATGTCAGATTATACGTTGTAGCTTGGAACGCTTGATCTGCAATGACATCTGCTTTCATTATTATCGTTTTCCCAAAAAACTCAAAAGTCAATAATTACTGCCCTAATTGGAGAGACGTAAGTGCTATTTACTGGTTATGTACGCTTTACATAGGATGTAATTGATTTTGAATTTAACCGCTGTATATAACGAACGCCCTATGTAACGAATAATAAACGGCGTTTGTTGCCGCAAGAAACGACGTTTGTTACCTCAAGAAACGGCGTTTTTTGCCTCAATAAAGGGTGTTTATTGCCTCAATAAACGGCGTTCGTTGTCCCAATAAACGGGGCTTATTGCGTCAATAGACGGCGCTTATTGCCTGAATAAACGGCGTTTGTTGCCTAAATAAATGTTGTTTGTTGCCTCAATCAACAGTATTTACCGCACCAACGAACGGTGTTTATTGCACTACTGAACGGTGTTTATTGCCCCAATGACCCTATGTAACTGTAGATGAAACATGGATACATCACCACACGCCAGAAGCCAAAGGTCAGTGGGCAAAATGAGTTCTTCCCGGTGAACGTGCACCAAAGAAAGCGAACGCGATTCCATCAGCAGGAAAAGTGGTGGCGACGATTTTTTAGGATTCGCAAGGCATAATCTTAATTGATTACTGGGAGAAGGGAAGGATACTCACGGGATAGTACTATGCTGCTTTATTGGATCGATTCGACGATAAGCTAAATATAAAAAGGCCACACCTGGCGAAGAATAAAATTCTGTACCATCGTGATAAAGACCTGGCCCACCATCGGCAATTGCGACGGCAAAACTAGTCCAGTTACGGTACGAACTGGTGTCTTCTGGAACTTCTTTCTTTTTCCAAATTTGAAAGGACGGCTTGGTGGAAAATGGTTCATTGGAGAAGTAATTGCCGAAATAGAGGCCTACTTTGCTAAGTTCGACCAATCCTATTGTTTGGATGGCTTCAAAAAGTTAGAAGATCGTGGTACTAAGTGTATAAAGCTATAAGGAGACAAGTAATAAATTTGCGAAATTTTATACGATATTTGTTATACCATTCTCGTACATAGCATGTTCCATTGAAAGAAATCAACATTGGGTAGCTATGAAGTTATGAGACCCTTTGTAGGTTTCAGTATAATTTATATGATACCTATAATCAGGCCTCATGACAAGAACAATCCCGTTTTGAAAAATCTCCATTCACAAAGACACAACCTCCCGAGCTGACAGAGATGACTCACTCAGTATACCGTTCATTAATGTTTGCTACAAGAAGACCTTTTAATAACCCCTCTCGAATGTACATTTTAATAATTTTTGGAGCAGGTAGCTTAACAATAATTCCAGAAGTACTTAAAATACCCCAATATGTCAAAAATACATTTTACCACATTTCATCATTTTAAATGCGTTTTAGCCATTTTAAAAATTAAGACAAATATCCATTATTCCGCCCCAAAAACTCGTAAAATATTCAAATAAAGTAGATACATGCATATTTAATCGCAAAGAATAACTTAAAGTGACGTTCAGGTTAATAGAGTTAATTTCTCGGGAGGAACTTTAATAGAATCGCCGTCCTATTTTACCAACATTCCAAGAAAAACAATTCCGACGTATGCATATATATATATACATTGAATTTCGTCTATTTCCAATGGCACAGTTGCAATATTTATTACGATAATGGAAGCACGACATAGTTCCGTAATTATTTCCGTTCACGGCCTTTAAAGCAACGGACATCCAACACATTTTATATTTAGCGTTAATCGGGCCTGAAATCCGATCATAATGGGACCACGCGTCGTGTCGATGATTGTTATCGGAAGCTATAGGGAAGCTATGTGACAACTGAAACAATTAACGTGCAATCGGAATGATGTCGGACGACATGCAAATTATGAACCGTTTGTGTAAAAATGCAGTTTACCATTTGACGTAAACATATGTGATATGTATGTAGATATACGAGTTTTAAACAGGAGAGATCAGAAAGCTTGGTGTGAGGTAGAATCCAGCAGCTTCAATTTAGCACTTTACAATAATTGATGGAAACTCTGTCTGATGTTGTGTTTGTCAATACCATTAAAGTTGATTGCTTAGCATATTTACTAGAATTCGGTGCATATGATTCCAGCTTCAAAATGTATCGTTACAGAACAGGTACATACGAGGGTTGTTTGAAAAACTTCCAGACTATCGCAGAAACAACTACTTATTTTGTCACATTCAATTTTACTTCTCAACATAGTCCCTTTGTAAGTCTACACATTTCACCCAGCGATGTCCAAATAGTGCTTGGCATCTTGTTCAGCAAAATACACGTTTACGAATGTGATAGTCTCCTAATTCGATCAAAATTTCTGTCCTCCGAGCAAAACTTTGAATCTAGGAAACAGAAAAAAATCGCAGGGGTTCAGATCTGGTGAGTAGGGTGAGTGGTCTAGCAATTCGAACCCCAATTCATCAGCTTTTACCATGGCGACCATTAAAGTGCGAGACGGTGCGTATTTGATAGGTTTATATACCTTATAAAAATAATAAAATACATATCTCGGCGCTAGGTGGCGCCAAGAAATATATTTTGATGCTGTTTATGGAGAGTAGTGACAAAAACCAAAAGGCGAAAAACAACGGCGAGGAAGGGATCGTGTTCGGAGCCACGCTGATGACGCCTGGTAGGCAGAAACATGTCTGTGGGCTAACACTTTCCCTTTTCTCGCTTTGCTTTCTGCCGGGAATGATTCCGCCAATACCATGAGCTACATTAGCATTAATTTGTTGTTATTGTTACTAGGCATTTATTTCATGTGTACAATGTTTACTGTTTATAAATTCTCTCAGACGTTCTGTATCTAGTTTTTAGTAAATTTCAACATTGGCAGTTTCCAGAAAAGCAGGATCGATTAGCTGCAATCTCGACTAACAAACATTTTTTAAAATATTGGTCTTATCGCACGGACTATACTTTCAAATTGTTCAGTTGTAATTATTATCCTTAAAACAATAGATATCTTGTAAAACATACTTGGAATACCATGATAGACAACGACAATGAAATATAGAAATACATAAAATGAAGATATCCTTCGTAGACGACTTCAATTGTCAACGTCTTTCTTGTACACACTGTGGCAGACAAAGCAAAGACTTCTAAAGATATGTATCATCTTTGCTTTCATTTGTTTTACTTCAGTTTGTTTGATTTTAGCCTGGAATCTAATCTAGCCTAACTAGACAGTTGTTTTATTTAATTATACCCTTGTTATACATTTACTTGTGTACCTAATTCGTTTCCAAATAATTACAGGATTAATTATTGTCTTGTAAAGTACCTATTACATAAAACTACCCGTAAATAGTACGTTTTCAATTTAAACCCTTAATTACGAGTAAATTATATCTTACGACCCAACCAACACGTTCAATATATTCACATTAAGTATAAACGAAAGGTACTAGCGGCCCGCATAGCTCGTTAACGAGAAAGAATGCGCCGTCCTCCAGCTATGCAGGCCACCGCCACATGTATAGGAATATATCCTACAATACGCGGCCAAATACAAAGGTATTCGGATTTTCAGGACATGCATCATATTGCGTGCGATTTCACTATCAATCCCGCGGGAGGGAGTCGCTATTAACGTAGGAAACGGACTTACCTCTCTGTCTGCTCTTCAACATTCACTTTCACGAAGTGAACTAATTTCAGAAACCCGCCGATGAAATATGGCGTCGAACCACGGAAAATATACGCCTTAGAATCAACGACCTGCATCGTTGGTTTTTCCATTCGAGTGGAAGATGTGAACTTAGTATCTATGTTATAGCTTTTAAGGTGGTTTTTTGTATATCGCTATTTTGACGTGACTTACTTTCAAGTATATGTTGTACGTTTAATTGGCAAACAACAATAAGTATCGGCGTTATCTTCATAATGAGCCTAAATTAATAAAAAATGCAGCTATTGATCGAATGCTTAAGAAAGTCTAACATAGGCATTATATAAGAAATTCCATGACCTTAATCCCAGCAGAAACTCGCGATAAGAAATTTGTGAAGCTTCCCTTACACAGAATATCGAAAGTTTTTAGGGGCATGAACGTATGTTTCAGTTCGCGAAAGACACTCAAAAACCTTCTTGGCAATTCGAAAAATAAAGCGGATATGAAAGAAAGGTAATAAAGCCTATATTGGTCAAACGAAACGAGCGATAGGTACTAGATTCAAGTAACACATCAGGTGCTATAAGTATGGGAAGATAGAAGCGTCAAGTGTAGCACAACACATACACGAAACTGGGCATAATATTAAATTAGAAAACTTGAAATTGATTTAGAACGTAACTTCACCGCGGGAATTAGACGATTACGAAGCTATTCACAATTGCTCCTGTCTTTTCGATTTATTACGGTAAGGCGGTCATTTGGATTATGGTACGTGCCACAATAACAAGAGACACTTTCGTCTATCTTTCCGTATATTCTGCATGTTTTTAGTTTTTAGTTTTAGGGTGTATAGGCGAGAAGAATACAAATTTGACGGATAGAAAGAACATAACCACTATCTCACTCTATTTTTATTAGGGTGGGAAAGCCACATGCTTTGCGCTTCGTGGTGACAAGACCTTTCCTTCTCTCCTTATTTTCGCAGTCCTCGAAACGGTTGTTCGTAGTTAATTAATAACTCCTCCTATAAACTTCTGAATTACACCCAATGCTACTGCATGAATAACGGCTAGCTGATGACCAATTCCTTGGCGGGGTATATCTACTCATGTAGCTCTGTAATTCTCATTCTGCTTAATCGGCAAATCCATGGCCAAGACGCTTTACTCAACTACTAACGTTTTACTAATAAATATAAGAAGGTTTTAGTTTTGCGGAGGTATTGACTGTACCTGCCAATAGGTTTATTCGTAAATCTTTCTTCAAAAGAAAGAGGGTACAAAACTTTAACAAGACAGTGTATTTGTCCTTTTCCCTCTTTTAATTGCAGGGTCTAAATTCGTCTTCTAAGCCATTACCTTATCCATAACGATGAGTTCACGTTAGATGGTAGGGACATTCAGATGTGGAATCTTTCAGAAAAAAAGTGTGTAAGTGAAGTAAAAGAAATGTTTTAAAACTGTATTTGGTTGAGATTGCAGCTGAAGTTCATTAATGTTCAAATATACTAGAAATTAGAAACAATACATTCTATAGTGTTGAAGAAAATGTAAAAGCAATGAATATTGCGATATTTAAAATAAATTCTCTTGTTTCTCATGTTACTCCTTCGAACTGTTAAAAATCTTGGAACTGGAAAACTATTTTATTAACTTTGGTGTGCATTCTGAATCCGATTCTTTTGTGGCCAAAGATATGGAAAGTTTTTGAGGTTATTTTCTGAATAAAAGTAGTATCACAGTCTTACAAGTGTCTTGCACCCTCTAACAAAAACTGACAAGTTAAGATTTCTCCGCAATGATCATACAATATAACGATTATCATGAACACTTGTAATCTAGGTTGCCCATAAATCCATTGCCGAGATATTTTATTCAATTATTGATGCATGTGAATAAATATTAGATGGATAAAATATAATAGGTGTTTTGCATAGATCTCCCTACAAGATAGACGAAAAATCGGTTATTCGGTATAAGTAGCTTCAATTGAAAATAAATATGGAAGGAACAAACATGGTAATGGGAAAAGACCACAAAACGAACATAAGGATCGGAGGACAAAAAATGAAACAAGTAGAAAAATGTACATATTTAGGAGCAACAATAAATAACAAAGGAAAAAGGAAGACGGAATACATCAAGGAAACAAAACTGAAAGACTCCATAATGCCCTAAAAACAAACTTTCTCAGAAGAAAAGAAACCCCAAAAATATCTAAAATAGAAGTTGTAAAGAAGAGAGTTAAACCAATTCTGATCTTCGGGTGTAAGACATAGACCACCACCAGCTTACAAAAAGATAAAATAAATGCTACGGAAATGAGATTCTTACGAAAAACAGAAAATAAAACGAGGAAAATAATCGAGGCATCAAACACGATACAACAAGGACAATTTGGATGGTTGGGGCACATTCAACGAGTGAATGAAAACAGATTGGATAAAAGAGTTTATGAGGCAAGAGCAAACGGAAAACAGAAAGAGAAAGGCCAAGAAATACACGGAACGAAAAAGTAAGAAAAGCAGCAGAACAAAGAGGTGTCAAATGGGAAGATATTCGAAAGAAGACAGAAAATAGGGAAGAATGGAGGAAAATATGGAAGAATGCATGAACTCAACTCAATACAACCTTAACCTGAAGGGCAGGAAGGTTCTTAGGATTAAGTACGTAAGCATCAACTGCTCATAAACCTTTTTCTATCATTTTGGTGTTTGGCCTAAGTTCGGCTTATCACTAACGCTGGCCACGAGTGGTACCGCGCATCGGCGTAGAATCAGTTCGGACCGAGAGGAACGGTAGTATTACATTTTCGCTGCCGGTCATTTGCGCAATTGTTTATCTGTCCTAGAAAAATTATGATTTCGTCAGCAAAACGACCGCGGTCGGACAAACTTCGAAAATTTATTGCAGAAATTCCAGACTTAATATATGAAGGTGCTAAAATTAAATGTGTAATCTGTAAAATCCCGTTAATGTGTTGGTCCAGACAACATTGTCTACGACACGTAAATAGTGAAAAGCATGTCTCAAAAAGAAATTGCGCACGAGACAATGAAAAATTTATATTTAATTTATGCGTTACGTTTATCGCATGTAATATACCGTTTAATTTACTAGACAAGGAACCATTTATCTGCTTTTGGAATAACTATTCGGAGTGCAAATTACCAAGTCGAACATCGTTACGAAGAATTGTGCCATCTGCGCGCGAACATATTGAACAAAAAATAAAATCGGAGTTGAAAGATCAAAAATTGTGGTTATGTGTCGACGAAACAACAGATCGGAAGAAACATTCTGTTCTTAATGTAATGACACGCAAATTGGAACCAACTCTTGATGTTAGTGAGTGATGGTGCTGCAAACATGCTTTCTGTAGGCCGGTCTCTTAAAAAGCATTCTGCTAATTTGTTACACATTACGTGTAAAATTCATGCTCTCAATCTTGTGGCGGATAGTATCAGAAAATGTTATCCTGAGGTAGACGCTTTAATAGCGCATACCAAAGCAGTATTTGTCAAATCACCGAAACGTATTCGCGAATTTCACAGACTGTGCCCCCGTATACCAGAGCCACCAGAACCTATTCTAACTCGTTGGGGAACATGGTTGCAGGCCGCGTTTTATTATCATAAATATTTTGACAATATTAAGAACGTGGTTTTACAATCCGATACAAAGGAAGCTGCCGCTATCCAGAAAACCCAGTCGAAATTTCAAGATAGTCAGGTTAAAATGGATTTAAAAATCATTCACGACAATTACTTCGGGCTAGCAGATGCAATGGAAAAATTACAAAATCCTGCGGTGCCGTTAGAAGAATCTCTACAAATAGTGCAACATGTTCACGCACAGCTATGCGCGATTGAAGACGCAAAAAATGTTTCTGTTCTAGAAAAATTTGAAAGTGTTTTTGAGAAAAATTCTGATTTTGGCACATTAAGACACATTTGTGAAGGTGCGTCAACAGAATCGTTAAGTTATTTGAAAGATTATTTTACTTACGCAAATATTACGTCACTAGATGTAGAACGTTCGTTCTCTGCATGTAAACGCATTTTTTCCTCATACCGTACTAGTTTTGCCGAAACAGCAGTTGAAACATATCTAATGTTGCAGATATTTAACAGACATTATTCACTTTGTGATTTCACGGAGGACTCTTAAAATGGTAAGTGTTTGAGCACGTGTTATTTAGTTATTATTTGAAAGATGAGCGAAATTATTTGCGGCAGCAAACATCTCTATTAGCAGAATAAATCTAGTGGAACGCGAGGCCTGGTCGACTCTACGCTACTGCGCGGTACCGCTCGTGGCCAGCTTTACTTATCACTGATGTTTTGATACTCGTATTTTTCGTTAGTCTTTTGCTACATTTATGGTGTTTCCACAAATTTTTTATTGTTTTTGGTTTGGAAGTTTACTTATCCTCCTTGGCATTGTACTTTAAAAATTGTTTTCTTTCAACTAACAACAGAACAGAATAAAGTCATTATTAAAGTGCAGCAACGATAAATTTGAGATTATGTTCAAAATTCGATAGTATTACAAAAGATAAATGTCGTAAGTTACCATAGCGTTTTCTACGGTACTTAATATGTCGCGGACAAACCACACACTTCCAGTTCACATCTGACATTTCCCAAAGGGAGGAGGTCTTACTAAAGCAAGTTTCGAAACTAAATTTTGTATCAACTGATTTTCATCCTCGGGCGATAAATTGAAAGAACTAATTTCCTGGATCCGTCAATCTCGTTACATATCCCTTCCGACGAAATAAAAATGAAACCGAAGAGGCGAAAAAGAAGCCGAAAACTCTCGCAGCTACGAGAGGCAAAACGAAAAGAAGTCCACACACACAAATACACTCACACGTACACAGAGACAGAGAGAACGACAAGGCCGAATTCAAAGTTTTCCTGTGTTACCGCCATACATCCAAGAGACGACAACGTCTCGGTTCGGTTTTATTTTTCTTTTGTTAATGGACAGCGCGGAGGTCCGAATGTGGACACACACACATCAATGTTGCAAGAGAGCCCGGTAAAGTTGTGTCGACCCATTCCTTCGATACTTACCGTCCCACACTGCTGATGTTGTCCCAAGGAAGCAACGTTGCCTCCTCTCTATCCACCCCTTCTCTGTTCGGCGCTAACCTACATCCAGTGACGACTCGTCGGGGTGGCAGGTTAGATAATGCCAAGGGAAATATATTTTTTTTTAATTCAAAATAACATACTGTGTCTCTTAAACACTAAAAATTGTTTTAATTCTCTATTCGTTTCAATTGACAAAAGAAAATAAGCAGATCCCACACATCAAGTAAATTGTCAAAATGATTTACTATCTGTTTTTTTTAGAGTTTCATTGCAATATACAGGCTGTTTATTAAACATACGGCAAAAATTCAAGGGGTTATTCCATGAACTATTCTAAGAATACTTTGTACTTTTATGATTTTTGAAAAGCCCCTTTGTTTCGAAGATACAGGGCGAGAAAAATTTTCGACAAAACCAATTTTGATACTTTTGAAATTATTAATGTAGCCGAAATAAAAATATGGCGTACATCACTGGACTTACCGAGTATAAAAAAATTGTAAAAACGCATTGCTATCTTTTAACAACATTCCGAATACAAAGAGCGGCTGTTTTACCCCCTAACAATAGGCAAGTGCAGACATAGAAAAGTAAATCAGTTAAAACGTGGATTTCATTTGAATACGTTTCGTGATTGATCATTTTGTGTGTGTCAAATTTGCTGAGACTGATTGACGTGTATTTTCTTGTCTTTTAATACTTTTGTTAATGAAGTCCTCTATCTTGAATACGAACGCCGAGATGACTGACATGCATTTCATTTATGGACTTGCTGATGGCAGTTCATTAGAAGCTAGACGGTTGTACATTGAACGATTTTCTGACCGTAATGTTCATGATAGAAAAACCTTCCAAAGTATTTATCAACGTCTTCATGAAACAGGCACATTGAAACGAAATGGAAGACCAGGAAGGCCAGTGAAAGTAAGAACGGTAGAATTAGAAGAGAATGTGCTGGACATGTTAGAGGAAGATCCAGGTACTTCTACTCGAAAAATCGCAAATGCTTTGAATGTATGTAAGTAATGGGACTGTTTGGAAATTTTTTAGGGAGTATTTGTTGTACCCATACCACATACAATACGTTCAGGCACTTCTTCCTGCTGATTTTCCTCCACGGATTGCATTCTGTCAGTGGCTTTTGCACACATTGGTTCAAATCCCTCAACTACTGACATTGATTCTTTTTACCGATGAAGTGAATTTCTCAAGAAATGCAATAAGGAATTTTCACAATAACCATGTGTGGGCTAAAGAAAATCCACATGAGGTACTTGAAGATCGTTTTCAACATCAGTTCTCGCTGAACGTTTGGTTAGGAATTGTGGGGAAACATTTTGGAACAAACGCTACCTCTGTTTCTGGAGGATGTACCATTGGCAACAATAAATGCAATGTGGTTTATGCACGATGGTTGCATTTTAGTGTGGTTGCTGAGTTTTTAACAGCAACATACGGAGATCGTTGGATTGGTCGAGGTGGACCTCACTTATGGCCTGCTCGATCCCCGGACTTAAACCCCCTGGATTATTTCCTATGGGGCCATCTAAAGTCATTAGTTTATTCTACTACAGTGGAAAATGTGGAAGATTTAAGAAATCGGATAATTGCTGGGTGTAACTTTATAAGAAACGACTCTGGTGTTTTTGAAAGAGTTCGGCCATTGACTGCCGATCCAATCTTCTCCTCATTGACTAGGAGAAGATTGAATTCTTGCATCCTAGCTGGAGGTAGTCATTTTCAACAGTTCTTGTAGATTAAGAAATTTTAAATGTAATTTTTGGTAATAAAATGTTGGTTTTGTCGAAAATTTTTCTCGCCCTGTATCTTCGAAACAAAGGGGCTTTTCAAAAACCATCAAAGGACAAAATATTTTTAGAATACTTCATGGAATAATGCCTTGAATTTTTGCCGTATGTTTAATAAACAGCCTGTATAAACGAAAACATTAAAAATTTGCATTTGTTTATGTATTCGTAGCATTGACGTAAAGAAGTCATCTAGCAATTGATCTGAAGCAGCACTCTTTTGACTGGCATCTTAAATTCGTTCTGGTACAACTTAGATAATATACACTTTTTTAAAATACAGCTGTTTTACGCTGTGGTGGTAGCAGCTAGTCAGTTCTCCCGACATCATAGTCATGAATAACGCTACATGTGAAATTGGCTCAAAATTTCCAAACAAAACACAACACATATAGAGTTCAGAAAGTGTTAGCAGACTGTTGGATTTAAAATGTTCTTTCCAATATTTTTTACATTTCATATTACATAATATTGTGAGAGCTCTTTTTTCTAAAACAAGAACCCTACCTGCAGCGATACCTAAACCCTACTACAGGATTCCATAGTTCATTCTAGAGTAGACATCTGGATTACAACACCTTCTTAACTGATACAGGGCGAAACATGTTTTTGAGAGCTCTTTGTAAACATTATCAATTTAAGGCGCCATGAATATTTATACCAAGAATTTTGGCCGTTTGTTTGATTGATGATGTTACTGCTTAAAAATATATCGACTATATTATATTTTAGGCTACTTCGACATTTAGTTTTTCAAAACTCAATATTAATTTGTTACCCTTTATCCGGCCTTGTTTATCGACAAATACATTATTACTAATTTGAAGCAGCTCATGTAAATTTTTACTAGTCATTATGAAACTTATGTCATTCGCATACAAAATTATGTCCCTACAGAGGCAATTCGGAAAATCACTGATAAAGAATAAGAAAAGGGTAGGTCCAAGAACAGAACCCTGTGGAACACCGACCCGTATACATCTGCTCTCGAACTTTCCCCTATCTATTGTGACAGACCCGCTGCGGTAAGTATGATTTGAACCATGCACCAGCAACACCACCAATCTCGTACCGCTCCAATTTAAGGTAAAGAAGAATCGAATAGTTAATCGTATTAAAAACCTTCGTCAGATCTATAAAAAGACTTGGACAACGGTAGTTAGAGTCAAGAGCTTGACATATCTGTCTAAAGAAAAAAAAACAATGCGGTATCCATAGATTCATTGGGACAAAACCAATGTTGGTTGTGGAACAATATTTGAAATTTGCTGAAATATTCAATCTGGTTTTGATTCATAACAATTTCATTAATTTTGAAGAAGGATGACAGGATGACAGGATGCTGATTGATCGGTAATTATCATAATTACTACATACAATCGCCATTTTTATAAACAGGTGTATTCCGTGCATGTTTGGGCCTATATGGAAAAATTATTTTGTGCTCATCTGACGAACCACCACTGCCTACTTCGACAAAGTCTCGCAGGGCGCAGCGCTAACCGACGGACCAACACGGCGGCACACGTACACACAATCAGTCTCATCTCAAGAGAGGCAAGTGCCCGCACAGATAAACCCACACCGGGAAAACTTTTAATTGGATTAGAATCTAATTTGGCCGTAGTGACCGCATCAGCCCAAACGAGAGAGCCGTCGTTCGCCCGTTCGCCAACTCGATTATTTCTCGACGCACACACGTAACCGCCGCCAAACACGACGCGCGACACGCCTACTTTGCCCGATTGCTCGGCTTGCTTGCGATCGCGTTTCTTCTTTGTCATCGTATGTATTGGGGCCGTAAATTAAATTTCCACGATCCTGATTTCGGAATTATTGTTTTCTGGCGAGTTTAATATTTCTGGTTGCCGCCGTTCCGAAAGGACGCGGCGCTTGTAGGTTGTCGTACATACAAGGGTAAAGTTTTAAGTTTTTACAAATGACCACTAGATGGCATGGTTGAGATTTGAGTCTTAGTCTAGGCATAAAATTTAATATTTGTTATTATTGAAGTACTTATAAGGGTTAGAATGCAAATTGCAGGGCAAAAATCTAAACAATTTAATATGAAAGAAGAAATAAAACAAGGAGACAGCTTAAGCCCACTATTATTTGTATTAGTTGTCAATAAGAGTGAGTAGCCTGTTATACGCAGATGATGTGGTCCTGATAGCAAACTCCAAAAACAAAGCACAAAATCTAATTAACTTTGACTTCCTCCCACTAATTAATATGTTTATTTTATGAGATCACAATAGGAGGAGACAATTTCAAATTTTTTTAAATATAAAAAAAAAAATTTTCTTTTATTATATTTTAGAATAGTTTAAAATTGATTAGTTTTTTATAATATACTACATAACGTATTTTAATTGGTTTACATGTCACTATGGTGCAATTTTACAATTATCTTTACAATTTTCTGGTCACTTATGTATATTTGTTTCTTTTCTTTCATGGTGGTCCCCGTAGCTGGCCTGATGATGTGTTTGTGAACACGAAACCGGTCGCCTGATAGTTGATAGAATTTGTGAGAAAATTGGACCTGCTTTTTATTTCCCTTTATTAACTAAATACTCACACGTGAGTCACGATGGAATATTTATATTTAGAACGTATACAGATTTATTTGTCAATTATAGTAATTCTACAAAGCTTCATAATACCACATACAAATTCTGTAGGTTACCGAAATTTTCTGCCAATAAAAAATGAGAAATATAAAAACTATAAAAAAATTATATTGAAGCTAGAATTTAAAAGAAACATTTTCTTAAATTTTTATTTCCAATTGATCAACTTATACATAGATAAATGTAAAACTGCAACGAATTCAATCTTTCAGCAATCAATAAAAGGAGGTTAACAAAGGATGAGTTACTCTATGACTAGTGGATAACCTTGTCTTGTACATAAATCCGCTGAAAAATCGATGTAATTCTATTAACAACACATGATTAAAATAATTAAGATCCAGAGGCAATAAATGCATTTTCTTCTTAACTGCCTCTCGTATATAAATAATTTAAAGAATAGAAATTTCGAACAAAGTCATCAGCTGAAACAGTTCACTAAAACCCTTACCACAACACTTAATTCGTACTGGACGCACGTTTCGATAGCCAAGCTATCATCATCAGCAGCAAGACTGATTTTAATGTTTTTCCGAATTTCATTCAAATTAACAGCAAGAGTAAATCAAGTTCGGCAAATAGAGCTATTTCTTCGGCCAAAAAATTCAGGGTATTCTTTAGATTTGCACTTTAGGCTAATTATAGTCCTGTGCAATGAAGCGTCTCATTAAGTTACACTTAAAGTGAAAGTTTTAATTTTACGATTCACATTTACATATTGCATAATTTTATTTTGCTATATAAGGTTAGTGTTTCACTTAGATTGTTAGTTCAGTCTTGCTGCTGATGATGATAGCTTGGCTATCGAAACGTGCGTCCAGTACGAATTAAGTGTTGTGGTAAGGGTTTTAGTGAACTGTTCAGTGTTCCAGTGCCACAGATTTAGAGTACCCGTTTCAAGTCATCAGCGTTTTTGTCAAATTAATCTTAAGACCACTACGCCAAAATATAGTAAAACGTAACTTAATTCTTACTTTCAAAATCATTCACTTTGTTTCTCTCTTAACTAGTAAAGCTACTTACACTTATCAAAAAGTTTAGACGCCTTGATTAGAAAAGCAAAGCGGTTTTAAATGAACATCCGTATTATTTCAACCAAATTACTGGATAAGATTACATACTTCACTGATCTTACCATTTTACACTGTAATAGCAACTCGAAAGAGACTTATTATATTAGCATTCAAAATTACGGAATAAGTAATTTTTTTAGGTAAACTGACTTAAGAACACACAGTATAACATTACATTTCACATTGTATAACAAGAAGCTTCTAAAATTTAGAAACAAGGAAAATATGTGTTTATTGTCTTCTAAACTGTCCAACTCAACCAGCTCCAAAGGTTATGACAAGCTTCATAGTCTATATACCCCGTTGGGTCATCACCATACGTAAATCAAATTGAATTTGAAATAACATTTTGTAAATACTTTCCAAGAACCAGCAAAACCATTTATTTTCTAAAGTATATCCATACGTTATTGAAATTGCTTAAAATAAAGTTAAAGGGAAAAAAAAATAAACAAGTTAGAATTGAATAATGATAGCAAGAACTGTGGGGTAGTATGGCAAACAAAATATTCACTGCACACTCCGCACCACACAAATTATTAATTAATTCAGGAAGGCCGTCTCGAAGACACATGGGTCAACATCAATCGGTACGCGGATGAGGGTGTTGACCCATGTGTCTTCGAAATGGCCTTCCCAAGTTAATTAATAATTTGTGTGGTGCGGAGTGTGCCGTGAATATTTTGTTTGCCAAGTTAGAATTTAGAGAAAATAAAAAAAAACAAATGGTTGTGAACTGAAACAAACAAAGAAACGGTAAGTCAACTTATTTGGGTTATGCTCAACTGGAGCTGTTGTGGTCGAACGGCGGTAAATCGGCGCTAGTCCTGTCCCTGGGTTGAATAGGACATGTGAACACACCCACGCAGCAAAAACTCTATCCTTCAGTGGATTTCGACAAATGAGCTTAACGATAACCCAACAAAAAGAACCTAAATGTGGAAAATAACGATCTATAAGTATAGACCTAATGAAATATGAATAAAATAATTAATTACTTCGGTTGGGTGGAGGGTTTGCTAGCCGATGATTGAAGGTTACTATGGGCGTGCCGACAATGTCGGTGATGGCTATTAAAAACAAACGAATTAGAACCACTCACAGTACTTAATTATGGTAACCGTGATAATCCTTTAAATCCTACTTTGCGTAGAGGCTAACTGCCACAGCAGGTTTTGGTAAGCGTACCTCTTAGTTCACAGTCGACACGAGAAAGAGAGCGGGAGTAATTACCAATCAACGAACATGCATTCTATTGCAATGAACTTAGGGGAATTTAGTTACAAAAAAAAAGAATCAAAACAAAAAAAAAATAAAGAGAAAGAGACGTAATTAAAATTGTTCAATAACCAACCTTTATCGTTGAAATTGCCAACAGTAAATAAACCAAACATGAAATATGTCAATAACAGAAATTATAAATTTTGAAGCGTACTAGAAAAGATAATGTAACGACATTTATTGTAAACATAAAACAACGCTTCACAATATGAAATACAATTATTTTGGTAAAATAGAATTTGACACGTTACAATATGACGTGAATAGAAATTATAAATTTTGAAGCATATTAGGAAAGATAACGTAGCGACATCTATTAGTACAATTTGAGTGGTTATTGCGCTGGACTCTGTAGTTGCTATAGCTTTTTATTAAAATATTAGGAAGGAATATTAGAACAAAATGTATCATTTGCCATGCAAACGCCTAGTAAACATTTCGCAATCTAATTAAAGAAGGATGTAATTACTGTTTTCATTTGTATACCTAAAATTAAATATTTGATATGAAACGGTGTTGTTCCAGTTTCGGTGTTTCATTTCTAAAAATAAAATACGCTCTATTTTTAATGTACTTGTGTACGAGACTTCATTTTCCAGTTATAGTTATTATTGTATAACCACTTTGAAACGCTACAATTCCATTACATTCCCAATTCAGCGTCTTCCTTAAACATGCATTCACGTACACACCACACACGCTCGTAACTGTACGGAGAAGCAATTCCTACACCATCTATTCGTATTATAGAAAGTTCAACATTAGGTCAGTCCACTTCTCTGTTGATTGTACCCGACACGTTTACATACATATACGTCCTATTTCTGTCCCTTTTCATCGTTTATGAGGCGGCATTCTCATCTGCCTCTCGCCTGCCCGGGCAGTATATGTCAACTGTAGATGGGAAAACTTTTACCGGTCGTTTTCAAAGCAAATTGCGGCGGCTATTGTATTCCGCGGTCTCGTTTGCGTTGCATTAATGGCTTTAATTTGTTCTTCCTGCCGCCTTATACCCGCAATGTTACGACCAATTCACTATCCTTTCGCTACCCCTCCTTTTACCACTATTATTATTACTCTAACTGGTTTTCTTTTATTTTTTCCGGCGTTGAGATCAAGGAAAATTACACGAACTTTGCTGATGTTGTCGTCATCGTCGTTGACGATTGAAAATAGATTTTTTTCTCGGACACCAGTTCACTCTGAAGTTAGATGAGGAAACTCTAAAATTTACATTTGAAAATTTTAATGAAATTGTAAAATTTAGCTGAATTATTGTTCTAGTTAGACTTAAACCAATCTCTCAATTCATATGAATTCTTCAACACCTTCTTTCTCATGAGGTTTTGTACCTATAAAATATTGTGTCTCTAAACCACGCTTACAATGGAATATTGCTGAAAACATTTATCCGACAAACAAATGTGCTTTAGACTTCTTTCCTCTAAAACAGTTCACTAAAACCCTTACCACAACACTTAATTCGTACTGGACGCACGTTTCGATAGCCAAGCTATCATCATCAGCAGCAAGACTGAACTATGCTGCTGATGATGATAGCTTGGCTATCGAAACGTGCGTCCAGTACGAATTAAGTGTTGTGGTAAGGGTTTTAGTGAACTGTTTCAGTGTTCCAGTGCCACAGTTTTAGAGTATCCGTTTAGTGTGATGGCTTCTTTTCTCTACCTGGATGTGTTATCCAAGTCAGTCTAAAAATGTTGTACTACAGCTGCTTGCTACTCGCTATCGTTTAAAACGACGTCACCTAAGGTCTTTCTTTAAATGAGAAAATAAATAATAATCACTTGGAGCCATATAGGAACTTTACGGTAGATGTTCCAATTTTTGAAAGCCGCATTCGCGGATGGCAGCTTGTAAAATGGCGGCAGTATGGACGGTTGCATTGTCGTGCTATAATCAAAATATGTGCTGTTGACAGTTGTATTACACTCTTTAAAGTCAGTAAGTAAAATACCCTCATAATCCCAGAATATTGTGGCCATCACGTTTCTCGTTGATTGAATGGCTTTCGCCTCTCTGGGACGAGGTTAAAAGTTTATATTTGGGTTAAATCAACATTTGCTGTGGAATAAAACAATCGACATCTTTCGCGATTACAAATAAAAGAAAGATAAGCGACGTCAAGAATTTCATCAATTCTGATACAGCATTCGTCAAATCAACTTGTGTTTATCTGACCGCGATCCCAATTTAAAGTGTTCGACAGTGAAATTAAAGTATGATTTTAAAGAAGGAAAGGTTAGATCAGGCAGATTCCTGTAGGAATTATTATAAATAGAGCGTTTATATGACAGAAGCTCCATTCCAATTCAAGGTTAGCTTGTATTTTAATTCTAAAATTCGTTAAATTCAATTTATTCAATTCGAAATTCACAATAAAATTGTTCAAAGGGTATCTAGGAATACTACCGACCTCACAAAGAATTGAGGAATTTAAATTAATTTAGAAAATTTCAAATTTTTCCCAAAATTCCCCAGAGATACATATGTCAGTAGTTAATGGAAAAGTTATTGGCAATATGTCATAAGAACAATAATAAGAACAGAAACATATGTATTAGATTGAGTAAAATTTGATGTACTGTCCATACAAAATAAATTTATTTAATTTCGGAATTCTAGGTTTTTGTGAAAGGATTTCAATAACCACCGTACAATATTTACATTGGATCGATTTTCTTTCTGTTTATTTCGGTGTTATTGTCTAGAGTGCAATTATTTAATCTCAATATTGCACATATTATACAAAATCCAGCGTCTATTTGACATTTTGATAGCATTAAAACTACCGTATCACCGCACAAACTCCAACTAAAACAGAAATGCTCATAGCGATATGTTTCCCTAACTTTTAGCAACTAAAACTTCACTTCTACAACATCACATACGTATACACATACATACATATGTGCACTCAAGTATACGTGTGTCTGCATGGCAGAAAGAGTAGATATAATTACGCAGGAACGTGTTCGAACACGCTACGTCGTTCTGCTATCCTCGAAACGGCCCAAGTTTAGTTGACTAGAACTTTTATTGGCCTTTAGTTAATAGTTCTTTATTTCGTTTCGGGCTTTGCAGTGAGTTAGGTAACCCGACTCCGGCAGATTGATCTTATATATAAAGTTTTAACAGTATTCCGTGTGTTCGTTTTCACCGCGTCACGACCGTATTACGATTTTCTTACGGTGTAAACGCTGGACGTAATTACAGGGTAAAATGGGGCTGTGGTTATTCGCAGTGTAGCTATATTACTGCGGCAATATATTTAGAAGAAAAGAAATATTGTGGTTGTAAGGTGTGACGTAAATATTCACAGAATGAATGCAAAATTATTACCCTACTAATAAATTGTCTCTTTCCTTTAGTAAAAGTTCTTTGAATCTGTGACGATCAGCGGTCCGTCACACCCTAAAAAGTCGCTTAATCTAGGGAGAAGAAACTGGAATGAATATATTACCATGTTGCTTAAAGTTACGAGATCAGTTAGACATAAGAAAAAAGTGTCTAAATATTGTCAGAAACTTGTTCAAATTGGAAAAGGAAAATTAGCTTTCCATTAGCCAAAAAATTTTGAATGACATTAAAATTGAATCAAATCTGTACAAAATAGTAATTTATGGGTATTTACAAAAATATAAGACGTAAAGTAGTTCCGAAAACAACTCTCTCATGAGCAAATCCGAAATCAAATGCTTTATCAATATGTTCCTGGTAGTTTTCTCTATCACTTTAAAAAATTGTGTTATAGTAAGTGGGGACAGGAAAATATTTTCCACTTAAACACAAAATTCCTTTTATCATTGGTACTGTTACCCAAAAAAATCTTTTCGGTATTCCTAGGGATCAAGAAGGCATATTCCTTTAACACGTAGAACCATAGAAGCTCAAAATCTTCATCATCGCCATCAATATTACTAAGAAAGACATCCATCTATCCATCCACCAATCCATCATACCCTTATTATGCCGACAGAGAAGAGGCATCGCTATCGATGATGCGATTCCTCACCCTTACCAGTTCTGACACTTCTTATTATATGGCCGGTTGGGCCGGTGTCCGCCGCCTCTCCGCCGCATAGTTGTATATGAGGAGGAGATGTGCTAATCAAGTTCTCGTTAACTCCACGGTCTAATTTGAATTGCATACTGTGAGGAGATATTAGCATTCCGTCGGTCTCGGGTCGTCATCGATCTGTAAGTAATCTCCTCTACGGTTGATGCCTGTCACTTATTACCACCCGCCGCGACGATAGAATTGCATCTATGCTGATCTAATTTCACTTCGTAGGAGGTGAAAAAATAAGTTAGATTTGGAGAAAATAGTCTGACCTATAGATTTGCTTGTTAAAAGACGGAATAGACAGTTCTTTAATTACTTATATTGTATTCCAATGCAATAGTTCTTTTCGTAAAATATGTTCTTTCATCTCGATTCAATTTTGAAACTAAAAACAACTTATATTTATTTCCGAAGGACGTTCTTGACAAATCCTAAGGAATTAACCGGATTGAAGCGTATAAACATATCAATAACGGATAAGTACGAGATAAATTATTCCTTGTATGCTTGTGTATACGAACCGAGATAATATATTTCAATGTTAATCAGAACTTTAGACGAAATATACGCCTCTCGTCGGCAATAATAATTAGTTAAAACGGCGCAATTCGACGTTGTTTAGTCGACGGTTTACGGACTTAACTACAAGCCTCAATAATAACTTGGCCGCGTCCTTACAAGGTTCGTCAAGGTGTCCACGACATGTATCCTGCCGTATGCATGTACTAAATATGATTATGCCGACATAAACTAGGTCATACCGTGTTAATATTCATGCGCCAGGTGGACAGGAAGGCGCAATAAAACACGCCACGGGGTTCCCGTCTGGATGTATATATATATATATATATATATATATATATATATATATATATATATGTACTTACGTACGACATAGAGACACCGGGTTGTCTGGCGCATTATACTACGTATTAATTAATGTATTTCAGAAGTGAAATGATAACAAAAATGGCTTCGGTGCCTTAAATAAACCCGATTTGCATGATTCTTGAAAATTCGTGAAATCATACCCTCTAGATGTAGTTGGCAGGTCGCATAAGCCAACGGTTCCCCAAGTGCGCACCGCGGTTTTAAGACGCCTGCTTTGTTTTAGTGTGTCGCTTTGTGTTTCTGTAAAGTCGTAGGAAAATGGAAAGAATTTTATTAAACAAGCAAGTCAACAGTTCAAGTGAGAGTGATCAAGAAACGACAAGTGGTGGGGTAGCAAAGAAAGGGAAATATCGTAAATACGATAATAACTATTTGAATTTTGGCTTGACTTCAGCAAAAGTAAACAACGAAGAGAGACCGCAGTATGTACTCTGTTTAAAAGTTCTAGCGAAGTTTAAAAGTTCTAGCAAAAGAGTGTATTTACTAAACAAGCCTTAGTACTAAGCAACTTACTACTAACACCTTTTAAGGTCGCACACAGAGTAGCGAAGTGGAAAAAATCTCACACCATCGCAGAAGAGCTTATTCTACCGGCTGTTCTTGACATGGTTAATATTATGCTGGGAGAATCGGCGGGAAAATTAATTTCAAATGTACATTTGTCCAACAACGCTATTAGTCGAAGAATCCATCATATAGCTCTGGATGTCAATGATCTATTAATAGAGCGAATGAAAGGCACAGAATTTGGTCTGCAAGTTGACGAAGCTACTGACAGTAATAAAGACACACACATTATTGTTATGTACGCTTCCTAGATGATAATATTATCGTTGAAGACCTTCTGTTCTGCAAAAGCATCATTGGAAGCGCAAAGGCTCGAGACTTATTTGAGATGGTTGACAAGTTCGTAACCGAAAATGATTTGGATTGGAAAAAGTGAATCAGTATGTACACTGATGGAGCTCGAGCAATGTCTGGTCGCTATGAAGGATTGCAGGCGCTTATTCGCAGCAAAGCACCTCATGCTATACGGCCCCATTGCATCATCCATAGGAAAGCACTTGCATCAAAAGCGATGAACTCAATTGAATTTCGTATTAGAACGTGCAGTAGACGTAGTATACTATATCAAAACTATACCATACTATAACAATAAATGTGAGCTTCACATTGTGAGGTTTATCTTAAGAGTACGACTGAATTCGTAATGAAAGTACCTTTCCAACGAAGTGTCACAAATGGTATCACCCCATTTAAGATTTTTAGGTGGGGGGGGGGCTAAGGGGGTAAGTTTGCTATCATGGTACATTAATCAAAATGGATTTCCCTCGAAACAAAAATTTACCTGTCTTTGCATTTTTTAATAATTTCATTAGTTTCGGATGTAGGCCGCCTGGGAAGTTTTCAAATTAACACACTGTATACTTAAACGAAATACTTAGTACATCCGCGGGAAAGCGCGAAGCCCACTTGACAGCTTCATCGTACGACACGCCGAATCGACCCTGCGACCTGTTCCAACCTTCCGCCGTTTCCTCTCCCGCACCGTCCCCATCTCTTTCCACTTCTTCCTCCGCATTTCCAGTACAAGTCTGTGACGCGAGTATCATCTCGAACGGGCCACGACGAGCGGGATCTCGACGCTGCGCGCGGGATAAAAAAGACGACACGATAAATCCCTCATAATATAAATCGTAGCGAGCGAGCCAATCATCCTGTCTTTGCTAGATCCCCGTAGTTCTTCTTCTCCCTTCCACTGGCGCCAGCGTCGGTCGTGATTTTACTTACTCGGCGAAGAAGAATAAACATTTATTGTCGGAAGAGAGGCTATATTTCCGACATCGGCATGCCGCAAACTACGTTGGGAAGAGTGGAGATGCTGCAGAATTGAATCTAGATAGGGCTATTCTTTTTACCAAGCAACCGGAGACAGTTGGAATTGGTGACGAAGCTGGGAAATTATATTTATTTAGAGATAGTTTCGGTTGGTTTTTATTTAGCTTGGAATGAAGAATTCACACTTGAAAATGTTTTATTCCCCAAAGCTTCTAAATTATGAGTAATCTCTGGATTGTTATTACCAGAGAGGAGCACATTTTAGGTGATCTTGCATCAGGTAGCGATGAATAATCGATATCAATGAAATGTATTATGCGTGGGCCAACTTTAAAGTTATTTTATTTATTGTTTGGGATTTTATTAATTTTACTTTAATACTATTTAAAATAATTAATTATTTGTGTTTGTATTTTCTAATTCATTATTATTCAATTGCTATGGTTCATTTGAATATCTATCTATTTATTTGGGAGCGTCCGAATTGACCAAATCAGTTTAAGGAGGCTGGAGAGGGTGGTTAGAAGAAAAGCTAAAAAGTGGACAATGTCGATGGAGGTGCGTAAATAAAAAATCTGAGTGTTGTGCTAAAGTGTACACATCGGAATCTGATATCCAGGTTGTTATAAAAAATGATCTCACTCACAACCATTTAGAGGAAGCAAACATTCAAAGGGAGACTCTAAGTAACAGTGAAGAAAAGCTGTGGACAATTTGATGGCAAGAGCATCGAAAATAATTTGTGACGAGAAGAAACAATTTTGACGAAGTAGTATCTCACGATTTGGAACGAGTGAGAAAAAATATGTGGAATGCAAGAAGACGTGTTGTGCCACAACTTCCAAAAACGCAATGTGAAGTGTTTGATGGACTGGACGAACTTAACCCTAAAACAAAGAAAGATGAGTCTTTTTTGCTAATTCATGATAAGCATGAACGAATAATAGTGTTGTCTTGCGAGCCAAATTTAAAATGTCTATGTTCCACCGATTCGTTTTATATGGATGGGACATTTGAATTTTGTACAAAATTTTTTCATCAAATGTTCACAATACATAGCTATAAAAATGGACATTATGTTTTTTGTTTGTTAGAAGATAAAACAAGTAGCACTTACTTCAAATTATATCAGTTATTAGCAAAAAAAAAATGTGAGGAGTTGAATTTGTCATTGCGACCTAAAACAGTGGTAATTGATTATGAAATGGCGATACATAATGCTGTAACAAAAATGTGGCCAAATATTCATATTGTTAGTTGACGATTCCATTTAGGTCAAGCATGGTTTCGCAAAATACAATCTCGAGGTTTAGTGAATGGTTTCATTCGATTACATTGTATGTAATATTTTTTGAGCAGCGCACTATAGTTTTTCTATGTATTTTTCGATCATGGCGTCGAATTACCGAACACCAGTTAATATAGTTGCCGGCCCCCGTTTCGAATCCTGAGAATCGTGAACGAGTAGGTATTATGACAAAAAGGGTAGGAGAACAGCAGATATCTCAATGACTTCTGCATACAAGCATGTCTTATCACTTCCCTTTGTTGAAATACCTGTTATATCAAAAAAGGAGGACATATACTAATAATTAGTTACAAAATATGAAAACGAAAAGATGAAAGCATTGTTAGATGTGTGGTTAATTTAATCGCAATTTCTTTAAACTGCTAACACTGGTGTTACTGGCATTGAAAGCGATATCGGCGAGATTTTTGTAATTTTCGCTAATCCCTAACACAAATAGGAAGTCTGATATTCACCAATCTGTGGCAACAATTTTTTTATTTTTTTTTTATACAGAAATTTGTTAGTTATCCAATGGTAAAAATATATAAATCCATTATCCTACTTACCTATTATTTTTTTTCATTTACATCTCACCGCTTACGAACCACCATCTCACATAACCTAAACTACGTCAATGATAGTGATTGCCCCGCGTTCACGCAACGGAAACTGCCAAAGATACGCGATGCGCACGATCCTAACATATACTTGTTTGATTCAACAAAATTATGTCAAGTAAAAATGTTTGTATAAGATATATATTTGTTTGATTCAAGAATCTTTTCTCTCTGTGTACCAGTCACCTACAATATGAGCCTCTCTAGTAATAAGCAATCTCTAGACAGCAAGCCCTTATAATAAGTCCTGATTAATTCAAAAAAAACACCGTGAGGATAAAAAGTAAACTACCCATATACTTAGCAATCATTCCTTCATTACGACCCACACATTTGAAGGAATTTTATTTGCAAAACCTCCAAATATCAACATTTATTTTACGTTTACCGCTTTACGTAAAATTTCCTCTTTTCGAAATTTTCGCTAAATAAACAATAACAAACAATCAGTTTCGCTTTTGTTTCAATCTACCCTCACTTGCCTCGATTTATTTTCGTTTATTTCGGCCTTTCAACGTTTTTATTGTTTCAATTTAGTTTTCCGCTTCTTTTCACTTCGCAGGAAACGCGAATCAAATGTATATTTATGATACTGACAATGAGAAATTCGCATACCGTTGTTGCTTTCCGTTTTACGGCCAGAGGGCGCGCGCGGTAGTAAAATTCGAGAGAAATTCGCGTTGATAATGCTAACAATTCCATTCCGTATTTCTTCAAACTCGCTTTGGCTTTAATTTAATAATATTCCGCGAAATGCAAGGAATGAATACTGTTTTAACCGGGTTTTAATTTATCTCTAAAGTGTTGCTGCGCAACGTTTTTTATTTGGACGAAGAAATGTTTTGAATTTCGTAGTTGGAAGCACGTCTGTTTGATTTGTTTTTATTTTTCTAACCTACATACGTAAACGTAACGCTTTTTACATTAATTGCGGTTATGCACCCGTGAATAAAAATTAATTAATGAAAGATCTTTTGTAAACACAAAGGAGTGTTTACGAAAGCATATTTCAAGCATTTGGGAGATATGCTTTAGGGCTACGTCCATCTGCTGGTGTTTCCTTTTTGGTAATTTAAAATTCTTCGTGAATTATCATTTAGATTTGCGGAAAAATCTAGAATAATGTGCTTCTAAATTATTAATTTGATTGCTAACATTTTCTAGGGTTTGCGGGGAAATGTTTGATTGTTAAATAAAATGCTATTTCTATTTTTGGGTATAAATCCTATTAAATTTAGCTTCCTTAGCAAAGTGAATAAGACTTCATTCTCTAAAATTGGCAACTCAAAAAATTATCTTGACATATAATTAATAATAATACATACTTATTGTCCAACAAATATAGTAGGTACATTTGAATTTTCAAAAGTACAGCGCGGATTCAATAAATATTTTCTTAGGGTTAGAAAATCAAGAAAATCCAAGACAGAAAAAAATTATAAAGTATATAAAGTAAATCAGCCTGAGTGGGCCAGCTTATACACCAGACCGTCATGCCACACCGAGTCAAAAGCTCGTTTTATGTCAAAGAAGACCGCGAGGGTCACCCGCAGGGCTTGGAAATCCGTTGATAGGCCTGGTCTAAATCCGAATTGTGTGCCGGGTATTACGTTAGTTTCATCTATGTCGAATTTCAACCTCGACAGGAGAACCGCCTCTGCCACCTTTGAAAGACCGGACAGCAGGCTGATAGGCCTGTAACCCTGGTTATTAGCGTCCGCTCCAGGCTTCAGGATTATCACCACCATGGATCTTTTCCAGATGCTCGGAAAATACTGTAACCGAAGTATAGCGTTGATCACCTGCAGCAAATGCAGCAGGCAATTCTCTGGCATCGATTTGATGGCCTCGTTGGTGTCATCGAAGCCCAGAGCTTTCTTATTCTTGAGCTGTCTGATGATCAGACGCAGTTCCTGCATCGAGGAGAGATCTAAGTCCTCCGCTCCACTACCAATATCCAACCCCGCAATCGTGGCTCTCACGGCGGGTTCCACAGCATTATCTCCGGGAATTCCTGCAGCGATCGATACCTCCCGGAGCGTCTTTGAAAAGATGTCCGCCTTCTCGGCACTAGTGTAAACCGGACCCTGATCGCCCAATAGGGGACGAAGAGAGCCGTAATCCTTGCCCTTACGCATTTTAATAAAAAATTATTCTTCTTATTAGAAAATGCTACTTTTGTTGTAAAATTACTTCCACCATAGTTGGAACAATCAATTCCTATGAAAAAAAATCTAAATTCAAGCACCAGTAAAACGTTAATCACGACGTTTATCCGAAAATCCAAACCTATCTTGCTGCTTCTACATTTAAAGCGGCCTGGAAAGACGACTATAAATATATGTAGGTAATAGAAACTCGGATAGAGATAGTTCGTAACGGATCGAAGCAGGAAATACTACACCCTACTACTACTTCTAGGTTAATGCCTGTACGGGAGCGTGCGATCGCGCTAGGATGGTTGGAAAACGTTCGCGATATCGGTCCTTTTCCGGAAGACTCCGGTGATATATATAATCAAAGGCCTTCGGTAGTCCAGACCCGGTAATAATTTATTCGCGGCGCTTTGGTAGCCGATTCAATTAAATTGGCTTGTTTGCTGTCGAGAATTGTATTCCATTACTCGAAAATTATAGATATACATACGTATGGATCTATATATGTATATCTGTGCATATAATATATGTATATACATAGATACATGTAAATAGGCAAGCATTCATGTGCTCACTTGATCCAACGGAGTATTGTGCGAAAAGCATTGTAATTGGGCTATATATTGAGTTTAGAGTGGTATATCTAAGTGGGTGACTTGAGTATTATATTGGATAGCGTGTCTCTGTGGTCAATAGTGTATGGCAAACAATTGTTGTCAGGATATTTTCATGTTTAACAATAGTATTACTGTGGAATGTGATAACGATTGGATTTTATAATGGGAACGTTGGTTGCTCTATTAGAATGTAAAAGAAAAAGCAGTACTTTCAACTATTGAAGGAATATATTAAGGGTTCTTAACATTTTAGTTTATGTTATTATGCTAAGAAATTCTTTATTACTGCGTTTTGCAAAGCTTGTGATTCTATTGTTTTATTTTGTAAATTTAATATTTCATATGTATTACTTGTAAATTCATCATTTCTTTCATTTTAACATCTTATAAAATCACATATATTGCATTTATATTCATTTAAAATATTATATGTGTACGTAAAAACTACCTTAAATTCATTTAATACACACATATGTAACAGAACCATTTGCATACAAAGTAAAAATTGACGTCAAATGCCTATTTAATAAATTAATCGCAACTTCGGCAAGCTTCTATATTAGAAATCTCGAGATAAGACGCACGGCAGAGAACCACTACGGTCGAGCATCAAACAGACAACCACCATTGAGAGAGCAAGCATAACACACATATACATGTCTTTATTGGAGTACCAGAACTTCGTCGGAGAACGGGCGTCACGAAATACCACGACTACCATTCGTCGCTCCTTTGGCTATGAAGCACGATATTTGGTCTTCAACTTTTCCGCCACTATAAGAGGCAGTAGCTGGAGCATACATACAAGGCACATAGCGTATAGATTCTAAAACTAGAACGTCTGGGTCGTCGTCTTCGGCTATATTTTGCTACTGTCTACGTGACCAGACCCCCCAATAATTAGAGTTACTCACTAGCGCCAACGGGTAGTGGCGGAGGTTCGATACAACCCTCAGTATAACTGCGAGTCTCAACTAGATCTGTTGTGTATACATGTACGCTGCCGTAAATACTATTTCGTAGTTCTACGTTTCTTTTAAAAATGTTGCCTACGTCGCGAAAACGACCAATGTTGGACAAAGTTACAGAATTTATAGCAGAAATGCCTAACCTAAATTATGATGGCGTTAAAATTCAATGTGTAGTTTGTAATGTCCCTTTAATGTGTTGGTCCAAAAGGGATTGTCTACGTCACGTAAATAGTAAACAGCATTATTAAAAAAAAAGTTACACATGACACTATGACAAATTTAAATTTAATTTACGTGTTACCTTTATTGCATGTTATCTACCGTTTAATTTACTAGACAAGGAAGCATATGTCTTCTTTTGGAATAAATATTCGCACTGCAAATTACCAAATCGGGTATCGTTACAAAGAATTGTGCCATCTGCTCGTGAACATGTTGAAAAAAGAATTAAATCGGAGTTGAAAGATAAAAAACTGTGGTTATGTGTGGACGAAACAACAGATTGTAAAAAACATTCTGTGGTTAGTGGACTGGTACGTTCAATGGAACCACATCAATCGTCACCTTCAATTCCATTAGCTTCCAGACGCATACAGCAATGTACTGCCGAAGTAATTTCAAAGTTAGTGTTAAATACATTGGAAAACTTTGAACTTTCAACAAACCAACTGTTGATGTTTATGAGTAATAGTGCCGCGAAACCGACTAAACGCAGCTGATCTATGCAGAACAGATGGCTCAGGAGTAGAAATAGAAAATAGAAAATCAGATTTGACGATAAAAATACAAGAGATGAACGGAAAAAAGTGTATAAACTTGCATCTATTCGAGACATTTTTAGTATGTTTGTCAGTAAATGCAAATCTGGTTTTGGTTTGTCTGAATATGTAACAATAGACGAGAAACTTGAAGCTTTCCGGGGAAGATGCAGCTTTAAGCAATATATTCCGTCTAAACCCAACAAGTACGGCATCAACATTTTTGCATTGTCAGATGCAAAAATGTATTATACAAGTAACCTGGAAGTGTATGTTGGCCAGCAACAAGGAGGCCCTTTCCAAGTAAGCAACTCTCCAGATACCATTGTTGAACGACTTTGTGAACCAATAAATAATTCGGGAAGAAACTTGACGGTAAATAATTGGTTTACAAGTTTTACTTCAATTGAAAAATTTATAAAGAAAAAAATAACTTTGGTAGGAACAGCTAGGAAAAACAAAAGAGAGCTGCCCTTAAAATTTTCTAATCCTGCAAACCGACCAGTACGTTCCAGCATGTTTGGATTTCAAAAAAGTAGTACCTTAGTTTCGTATATTCCAAAAAAGAAAAAGAATGTTTGGCTTGTTTCTATTATGCATCACGATGATGCTATTGATCCAGAGAGTGGAGAAAGAAATAAATCAGAAATAATGACTTTGTATGACCATACAAAAGGTAGTTGATGTCGTAGATAAATTGTGCTCCTGCTACAATTGTGCCAGAAATACTCGCCGGTGGCCATTGGTAGTATTTTTTTCACTACTAAATGTTGGGGCTATCAATGCTTTTGTCTTATTTTGTGTAAACAATCCGGAAAGTAAAATTGTAAGACGGGAATTTTTGAGAAATCTGTCAATGGCAACGATTGATCTACATTTACGAAGAACGGCTACACTACAAAATCTGCCAGAAGTAATAAAACTACGCATACAAGAAATACGCAAAATAAAAATTGAAGCAAGTGTCAGCCAGACAACAACAGGCAGATGCTTCTATTGGACAACAAAAGCTAACCGAAAAACGAGATTCAAGTGCAAAAAGTGCGAAAAGTACTTGTGTCTAAGGCATATAAGTGTGATATGCGATGACTAATTTGATGAAAATTTTTGAGAATATATGTATTTCTTTATTTTTTTTTTCTTTAATATTTATGTTTTGCATTTTTTAAATAAAAAGTATAACCAAAACAGTTAATTTGGTCAAATTAGAGCATTAAGTATGTAAAAAAAAACATTTTTATATGCTGGTCTGTGAGACCGAAGCGGGTAACGATGTTCCAGAAGTTCTAACGGGTACTGTAGAATTAAATCTGGTAATATTGCTACCTATTTCAGAATCACCCTGTATACCTCGAATTCAACCGTAGTTTTTTAAATATTTATATCGTAAATGGATGCGATATAATTTCGAAATCATTTCCATTCGCAAATCGTGAAAACAACAGATTACTGGCTGCTCATCCTATATTTAACAGTAATTCCGTAAAATGCGACCAAAATGGTCCAGCGACGTGTCGATGGTTATCAAAAACAATCGGAATACTCTAACGGGAAAGCAGTTATCCGAATTTCACCCGCCGGCGAAAATCGCAAAATATGTAGGCATTAAAAAAAACTCCCGTTAAAATGCGGCGAGTTCGCTTAGTTTCGGTTCGATGACCTTTCCCCGATTGAAATAGTAAATTGTGCGAAATAAATAAAACTAGATTAATAAAATATCCGGATTTATCTACACGCAAATGCAAGTGGGTACTTATTACTTAACCAACGGTGGTTGTTGGTTTCGGAAATCCGAGCTAAATAACGAAATTTTGTTGATTTATCGAGGGGATTACCAGAGCTCTTTATAATACGTTCACCGGAGCAAAAGTACATGTTAATTACCTTGTGCATAAACGAGTCCGATGATGTGTTAACGCTTCGTTCTATGGAGCGGTAGAGCGGGTTTAGGTTTTAGTCGAGTACGTGGTAATTCTGTGTGCACGCGACTATTATCTGAGCAATCAAAAGCGTATATATTCATTCGTGGATCGGACGCGCAAAACTCGCGATATCCTAAAAGTGGAAAATTCGATCGCATGGGCCGCAATATCTACGCTACCATCATAGCTTGCGCGATCGTAGAACAGCAAATGAAACATTTAGATAATCTAGTTAACTAGGCCGAGTAGTTAGAAGCATTTTATTTTAGTAATGTAATAGGAACAAGTGATGTTTATTATTGCCACTTTTGATGGCACAAAATTGATTAAATCGAAGAAAATTGGTGGATTCGTTTCTAACGTATCTAATATAACGTTTCTGCGCAATTTCGTGCGCACAAAAGCAATTGCTATTACCAACAGATAAATTTAGATTAGCAAAGCAAATCATTGGTCTCGGTTACCAATTTTCTATGTGAACGCAGCCTTATTCGTCTTTAGTAGAGACGCCGGATTTCTCCTTCCCATCAGAGGCGCCGAATATGTATAATATTTACCTCCCTCTGAACAAACTTCCCCGATACAACTGTAAAAACATATTTAATGTTGCAAATAACGATGACGACTGTGGTGTAAAGGAGAAACCGGCGTCTCTAGTCTTTAGCAACAAATATGGAAAAAAATAGAACAAGACAAATAAATATATATTATTTGTAGAGTTTGTTAAAAAGGTGGCACCGGCAGTGGCGCACCGCATAAAAGTAGGTACGTAATATACAATATTAGTAAAAAATAATATTGTTACCTTTTCCTGTCGTCTTGATGTCCACTGTGGCAATTGGCAACCGCCCTTGTAAGCTGCGTAGAATTGCAACATCAGCAACGCTTCCATTGTCGATTCATTCAGCCGTCGACGGTATTGTGAATACAATGTCGTATATTTCGAAAATGATCGTTCGACATCCAGTGAAGTAAGATTTGCAAATGTCAGATATTCCTTTTCCTCATCTGGGCACTCTTGATTTTCAGTTATAGACCGAACCTTTTGTAAATCGGGATTTTTCGTTAAAATTGTACCAAATTTTTGAGCAACATCGACTCCTGTGGTGTTCGTCAAGTTTTCTAGAGCGGTTTGTAAATTGTTTATGCAATTTAATGCGTCTCGTGCAGATAAGTGACTGTTTTATAATTGCTCAACAGCTTGCACAACTTCAGAATAGTTCATGGAAATTTCATCTATTTGTTGTTAAACGTTCGAATTGGAAAAAAGTTGCTGACTATCTCGAACTGCTGCCGAATCATTTGAATCAAGTTTCAAGATGACATTTTTCACTTGTGAAAAATATTTCTGATAGTAAGATACTGGAGCCATGTTCCCCATCGCGTTATTACAGGCTGAGGTGCTGGTGGTAATTTCGGACACAATTGTTTGAATACACGAATGTATTTGGGAGATTTGATGAACACTTTTTTGGTAGATGCTGATAGATGATCTAATATGATCGTCACCCCGACAGTTTTAACCACGTGCTAGTTTCCAACGACCACCTTGATTCGTGGTGTTTTATTCAACAAATAGTCCGCCAAATAGTTTGGAAATACCATTCGTCATGTAGCAAATATCGCATGTGTGGCGCCGCCTTGAGGGAATGCACGAAAATGAGGCTTTTTGGCGTTCACATAAACGTTAACGTCTGCGTTGACGTTCACACGATGAGTCGTACCCAACTTCATTTGATAGCGACTATAGCAAGATATACCATAATTTGAAAATTATTTCTTGATTTGAATAATGAGCAGTTGCACTGACACGAACTAAAATTTAATCTAGAATTAAGTTGGATTAGCAGGTAGAATGTAACAATTACAATCAGTTAAGTAGAAATACTGTCACATTCTATCTGACATTTTGATTTAATCCAAGGATTAAACGTTAATTTATGTTGGTGGCCATTAGTGAATTAAAAGATTCCTTTGTTCTATACCTCCATGTATTCGAATATCATCTTCTAGTAAAACCACTGCGTCAAAAATAAAAATACCCTTGTTGAAGATTCTATAATCCACGAAAAACAAAAAAAAAACATCTACGTTGAATTTTCTTGCTTACAAGCAAAACCCGAAGTCCTCGCATGATGATATTCGGTCTAGGATATGGGATGCGGGGACAACGGGGGACGAAACACGAATTCCCATTCTCGAAAATTATGTGCGAGCACGTACGCACAATGAAACGGGCAAATAAAAAGGGGTTGGCCGCGAAAAAAAATTATAACCTCGCACGCGATGATGATACGGCGTGTGTTGCTATTCGGAGGATATTCGATAAATCCAGGGAGGCCATTTTCGCGTTGTCGTTCAGAGATTTCTGGACGTTACGTGCGAATTTTAACGATGAATTAATGTTCGGATGTTGTGTAATGATTTTTTTCGTTATTTGCATTAATTGTTACGAAAAACATAGGGATAAAGTACAGCATTATACCGTACTCTTACAATTCATATTCGTATAACCATAAAATTAAAATATTTACATCCACTCCTACAAGAATAGTGGTAAAGCAGGATTGAACTGTGTCGTTTCAATCACAACTCGCCGTAGCTTTAATCTTGACCTGGTGGTTACTGGGTTGGCGACTTCTAACCTCGTTTACCTCGTTATGCCACAATTCAATTCTCCCATAGCGGTATTGTGCTATGTATGATGATAAAAATGATAAAAAGATTCTACTTCTAGAGGATTTTAACATTCCCAACTTTTGCTCAAACGCCCACTGAAAATTAGTGTTGACATTATAAAATTTTATTGATTTACTAAATCTGTCACTGTACAATAATGTTCACAATTCAGGTAATAGATTATTGGACCTTATTTTTTCAAATTTTGAGAGTGATGTTGAGAGAGACGAATTACCCTTGACTTATGAAGACATATACCATCCCGCGTTGAGAATTATATTTGTTACGTTTTCTTTTGAAGCGCAGTGTATGTGCGCACTCATCTTCCTCAGATCGTATAAGTTGGCGTCTTATTTTGAAAATTTTACATTTTATTTATTTCTTAACCTATGTGACAAGCTCTTAAATTCCAGTCACACTGTGCAGCTCCGCTTACCTTAATTTGTTAAATCTTTCGTTTATGTTTTCCTTAAAAGTATATCGGTTTAACCTTCTTTCGCAGCCCTCGTAGGTTTTTGACATTTTAATTTATTACGATACTCATGTATGGTACAATAAAATCTCCGACAACAGATTTTATTTACTTGTAGCATTTCCTTTTAGTTATTTACCTTTTTATTATTCTTTCTGCTACTTTGGGTATCCCATACTTCATTGGATCTGCTCTTTGTATTAATGTTAATTTTCTTATAACTTTCGGTTAAAATTGGTCATTTATTTTCCTGAGGGTCTTTCCTTATCCTGATAACTCTTTGTGTCTTCCTCGTTTATTATTTGCTACTTCAATCGGAAGTGTTTCTGTTTACATCTAGTAAGGTTATGCGTCGATCAACTCTCGGTTGTTTTCAGTAATTTCACTGCTACTAGCTCTTTTGTTATGCTCGATTTTTCTTCAATTGTTGATCTATATTCATTCAATTTTATTTACGTATTGTTCCATTTTAAATTCTCAGTTTAGCATCATAACTTAGTGCTTGTTCCAAGTAGCTCTATGACGTATTTTCGAATGTGGCAAAATTGTATTTCCCACTGTATTTCCGGCCTCTTGGTCGTTGAATTCCATCACTTGTGGCCTGATTGTTGAGGCGTTCCTATACCACAGTGCTTTCTATTTTGTAATATTTGGAATTAATCACGTTGAGTGGATATTTTGGAAACCTACCTGTATTTTCCGTTGCCTTCATTTGGTCCCGATTATTGGATTGGAAATATTTGAGAGGATGGTTACGGATTTCTGCAAGATTTTTATTTATCCCCGTCGTTTTCTCCGTTTTAACGGTAAGCTCGTAATTTATTTATATTTCATATTGTTTGTGGGTTTCGTTTATTTTATTTTTTTATTCCTTTTGCAATTTCAAGGAGCTAGGACGCAGCATATTTCATATCCTGTCAGGTAGAAATCATACGAATTTTACTTCGGCAGAAGTTATAATTTTCTTAAGGCCAATTTTCTCGGCCTCTACAGATTGGTCTGTGATTGACAGATATGGGGATGTTAACGATGCTTGTACATGCTTATACAATTTTTTTGATCAACAATAGTTCATTTTGTGCTTTTATATTCACAATTGTTGATCGGGTGAAACTCCTTCGCACTCCAACTATTCTACGTTTTACAAATGAAATATAAAATGAACCCCCCCACTAAAACGGAACGTAAGGATATTTATCATGCCTCTAAAATCGTGGAAAGTAGCTGAATTTCATGTTTTTCTAACAGAATATACACCTACAACACGTATACCTACCTTTGAAGTGATAAAATAATCATTTCTAAATATTTGTTCGGAAAAGTTTGTTTTGATATATAAATTATTCATGAAACAAATGCAAGTGCATCCAATCCATTAGCTAAAACTAATGTTGTTTCTGTCAACAACCCTAACCGTGCACCTATCCATATAACATGCATATTTAACAATACGGCTGTATGTAAAACAATACACATTATACAAGTATTACGTGGAAATCGATAGGATTTTGATGGATGAGTTTTAAATTATAGAGAAGATTCAATTGGACATTAACATTTGCATGTTCACGAATGACACCACGGCGCATTAAAGTGTGTACTACGATCTGTATATCCGGATAGTGTTTCCAGTGGACGATTTGACACTAATTTGATATCTCTTTTTCGACACGATTCTAAATTGGATTTTAATGGACTGCACGTCGAAACAATGACATCACTACCACTACTACTACTACATAAGTGAAAGCTTTATATCGTTAAACATATTAGCATTTTTCACTATTATGGGTCAAGTACCATGAGAGGCTCTAAATCAAACATAAAACGTATATTTCTTCTAGTTATAGAGATCCTATCATATCATATACGTATTTATATAATATGTACAGGTATAGGTTCAGGCGTTTTTTTCAATTTCGGTTATTAGTAAGCCGGGCACAATCGCTCTCCGCAACAGAATCGGATCAGTCCCATGAACAGCCGATTATAGTATATGTGTGACAGCCGATAGAAGTGATATTTTGAAATTAATACCCTTGTGTAAAAAATAAAAGCTGACGGAATAAAAATGTTTGGTAAATAAAGCGAATATATGAACACGTTGAAGTATTTTTATTGCCATTATTAGTTTTTTTCTTTTGGTGAAAACGGCATTTGCTGTATATGTAATGTAATAACCGTAAAAAGTAAACAAAGCAGTTTCTTCAAAAATCTGTTGCACTTAATACTGTAACAATAAATAATAATATAATAAATAAACATAACTTCTTAACAGTGTGGATAGGATTGTTGAAAAACTTGAGGTTCCACATTTGTCTCGGTGAAGGTTGTTCGCTGTGATGAAAAAATTTTCTTATATTTCGGGAAAGATCGTTTAACATTTACGGAAGTTCATAAATCTACAGATCCACCACCACGCATTTGTCTCAATCTCGTATAATCGGATTTTTTTTTAAACACTGTCGAACATTGCTAGCCACCGTTTTCTGCGTCGTTTATATCGTGTAGCAATGTATTAACATCGTCCACGATTTGCATTGATTCTACTAACGACAAGCCAATATTTTGCAATTTTCTTATTACGTTTAGTAATCGTTTATAATTGTTGCTAATACTTTTAAATCTGTTTTAACAGAAGTATCTAGAAAACCTTTCTGGCTCTCCTTAATAGCTGTAGCTTCGTCAGGGTCGAATTGGAAAATCGCAGATTTTGCTTCTTGGAAATGTTCAGAATAATAAAAAACCGCTTGCAACCATGTTTCCCAACGCGTAAGAATCGGCTGTGGTGGTTTGCGAATACCAGGACAAAGCCTGTGAAATGCTCAACATATTGAGGTGTTCAAGCTTTTACGTGAATATTGCAGGAAAGCGAAAATTGCGCAAATACTGCACTTCTATAGTAGAACTATTTTCTTCTAAAGATGTCTTTGCAAAAGATTCCCTTTTACAAATTAATAAAATATTTTATATATTGACAAATCAACCTTGTCATTAAATGATAGATTTTTGGATATTAATTGTTGGACAGTGAATGTTCTTCAAAACGAAATGCTTTACATCATAACCTCAACGACGATCTTACTAACACATTAAAAGCGACAGTCAGCTTCAGAAATAGCATTATCAATAACAAATTTATGAATGTTCTATATATGTGAGTTTGCATAACCAGCGAACGTATTCTGGACATAAATTGCAAAATTCCAGAAGTGTACTCTTAGTTTCCGCTGGACACAACAACTCTTTCATCCAAAATTCTCAATATTTCGTCAAACGACTGAAAGAGTCGACGGCAGATCCTGGTGATTTACGTGTCAGCTTAGATGTCGAACACTTATTTAGCAAATTTCCCATACCGGACACCGTAGCCATCATTAGAGAGTCCCTCATCTCCATGATCAACCGGATCATCTACCTGACTTGGTTGAGGCTTGTCTTTCTTCTACCGATTTCCATTTTCATGGTAAATACTACGAGCAAGTCTCAGGCGCAGCTATGGGATCTCCCGTGTCTCCTGCCATCGCCAACATCTTTATGGAAGCGTTCGAACAACAAACCCATGTTGTCTTACAACCTTAAGTGTTGGTGCAGGCACATTGATGACACTTTTGCCATCTGCCCTCATGAATCTTTAAACAATTTCCTATCGTTTCTGAATTCCTAACATGATTCCATACGCTTTACCATGAAGATCGAATCAGACGGTTGCCTTGTTCTCTTAGATGTTCTCGAAAACTGGAACATTCCATTTTAGCGAAAACTCAAGCACACGGATAGATATCTCAATGATCACACCATCATCCAGCCCCAAAACATGGTGTTATCAATTCTCTTATCCAAAGGGCCATTTCCATATCTGAACCCAATTCGCTTCCTCAAGAACTGAAGTATATCGTCGAAACTCTAATCCGCAATAATTATTCTAGGAAAGATATTCAAACTAAAATAACCGCTACACCAACCCTTCTCCATAGCAACTTCCCACGTCTAACCCTAATTTCTATAAACAAGCCTATCTATCCTACATTCAAGGCGTCACCGATCGCATCAACAAGATTCTCTTCAGGAAAAGATAAAAAACCATCCTCAAACCCAATTTCAAACTCTCAGACTACTATCCTATCAAAGACGATAATCATCAGAATTAAAGTTTTATGTAGTATTCAAAAATGTAATTAATAATATACAAGCTGTTCCATTTAAAGGGAGCAAGTAGGTATCTACTTTCGATATAAACTAATATTACAGTGCTTACCCTTATATTCAATATACTTCTACAAAATATTCCCTACACTTCTAAACATAAATTCCCAGAACTTTAAACTACCGATATTAAAACCCTCCACCCATTGCGTCCTTTTCATTTAATTCCTGGTAAGTACTTTTAATACCCGGTAGTAGTACGAGTCTCTTTATTTATATTTTACAGCTTCTCACAAAATAATTCCAAGAGTGGTAGTAACTCTGCAGACGAAATACAATCCATAATACCAGAAACTTTTCTTTTCAATTCGTCGCAATAGACTTCTCAGAACTTGAAGTTGTACTTTATTTTATTGATCGGATCTTTTGTACTGAATGTCGCTTTCAAGTTGAAAGCAATCCGATAATTGCGAATACTTCCAATGGTTTTGGCAATATTTAGGCATCTAACAAAGATTTGAGTGCCTATTTACAGATATTAAAAGCAAATATTACGGACTTGTTTATTAAGACAGGTGATAGAAACAACATCTCTTCCTTTAAAATTTGTTGTGATATTATACCTTAAAAAAATAGTAGTATTAGTAGCGCCATCTATTAAATAGCAAGCCAGTGTCGTCGCTGATTTATCCAAATGTAGCAAACGACATTTTTCCAAAAAAAAAGGGACCCAGAAACGTTTCAAATTACGCGAACGAACGAAGCAGGCAGAGATATTTAAGCAAAAAGAGGAAAACGGCTAAAGTAAATACATACACGCGAAACGTTGAATAAATTTGTTCCTTTCTGTTGCCTGTGTATCAACAGTGCGCACATATATGTATAACGTGTGTATATTTGCCGAATTTCCTCGTTTCCGTTTTAGCATATCTCTGCATGCATAGACGAAGATATAATATCTGTTATAAAATTCGAAAATGCTGGAAAAGTAATTGAAAAATCTTTTTCTAAGTATCCTGAATGCCTTCAGATTCAAACACGCCGTCGTTCTTGTAGGAGTTATGTCAGGATATGTAGTGAGAAAAGAATAACTACAATGCTGAAATTAATATATTTATTATTTATTTAAGGTAACAAACATGACGATGTTGCTCTCGCAATAGACAAATGAGATCTCTCTTCATTTTCATAAGTTCTCGAAAGTATCTGTTACGTTTCCTTTTGAAGCACAGTGTATGTGCGGACTCGTATTTCTGAGTTTGCACGAGCTGTCGTTTTACTTTGGAAAGTATCGATTCAATCTTCTTTCGCAGCCCTCATTAGGTTTTTGACATTTTAGTTTATTGCGATACTCATGTATACTCCAACAAAATCTCCGACAACAGATTTTATTTAGTTATGGCATTCCCTTTTAGTTATTTACCCTTTTGTTATTCTTTCTGCTACTTTGGGTATCGCATACTTCATTGGATCTACTGTTCGCATTAATGATAATTTCTTATAGCTAGAACTTACAGTTAAAATTGGTCATTTATTTTCTTGAGGGTCTATACATCCCTTTTTCCTTGTCTTGGTAACTCTTTGTGTCTTTCTCGATTATTATTTGCTACTTCAATTCGAAGTGTTTACAACTGTTTACACATTACATCGAGGAAGGGGTTATATGTCAATCAGCTGATTGCGAGGCCGCCAAGTCTAAGTTGGTTGTTTTCAGTCATTTCACTGCTACTAGCTCTTTTGTTATGCTCGATTTTTCTGTAATTGTTGATCTATATTCATTCAATCTTATTTACGTATTGTCCCATTTTAAATTATTATTATTATATTAAAGAAAGCACTTAGGGACGACGCGTCGGGTCAAGCACGAACTTATGATCGTTTAAAGATTTCAAAAATGGCGCAACATCAATTAATGAACGTTCCAGACGACCACCAACCGCTATTACACCAGGACAGGGTGTTTTGGTCGCTGTAGCAGGTAGTATTTGCTTTAAGAGAAATATTGTTTCACCAGTAGTAGAAATTGATATTTTAGCAGTTTTGATTAGAATTGGCTATTATTATTATTATTATTATTATTATTATTATTATTATTACTATTATTATTATTATTATTATTGTTATTATTATTATTATTATTATTATTATTATTGTTATCATTATTATTATTATTATTATTACTATTATTATTGTTATTATTATTATTATTATTATTATTATTAGAAAAGGAGATTAATGGGCACAACCCGCATAGTAGCCGTATACACGTGTTTCGGACTTGTTAGTCCTCATTCCGTACTGATGAGGACTAACAAGTTCGAAACACGTGTATACGGCTACTATGCGGGTTGTGCTCATTAATTGCATGAATTATTATTATTATCATTATTATTATTATTATTATTATTATTATTGTTATTATTATTATTATTATTATTATTATTATTACCATTATTATTATTATTATTATTATTATTACTATTATTATTATTAACAATCTACGCAGATGATGCAGGCCTTTATTTAGAAAGTTCAATCTGCTGCCATCACCTGGCATCTACATATTAGAGGCGTCATCAGGTTTCCTGTCAAAAATTCTTGACTATAGAACTAGCTTGAACGCATGAATACGAAATTTGTTTGTACACTCACAATTCTACCGATTGTATAGCAAAAGAACATTCTACTGAATGGACCTTTGCACAAATCTTTTGCAGCGGTAATTAAACGGATAGACTACCACAAAGAAAGGTTTTACGTTAACGAAAACGAAATACCTACGTTTATACGGATTCTACTCTCAACTCTTCTAACTCCCTCACATATATAAAATAAAACAACTGAATCGGAAAACTAAACCGACGAGGCAATGGAGCAGATATTGCCGTTTCAGAATTTACACTTTCCCCCTTTTAGAATTGCCGGATGAGGGTCTTAATTTAACCAGTGATTTTCGCCCGTCGAGGTTTTCATCTTCGCCGCATTTACTTACCTTCTTTCCCGTATTCCTCGACTTTACGCCCGCCGTGAGCGACACTCGCGGTGGAGGTGGGGGTAACTAGAAGGAGGGAGAGCTCGTAGAGGTTCAAAAAGGTCGGTATGAACACGAGATAAAGAGAGACCCTTTTCGGAACGAGTCGGTCCGCCGCAAATAGCGAGGAAAACAAGGGTGCGGATTACCAACACCCTCTTCTGCTTATTGCACGGCGGCGGTGGTAGCGGGGCTCTTAGTGCAAAAGTAATTATTTAGAAATTTGATTTGTTTCGTAATTACTTTCGTTTTTCACCCGCAGTAAGTAAGTAACTAGGGGCGGAATTAATTAAAATCTCGCCTGGGATCTGTAGATCTTTGGAAAGGAAAGGGTAGAAATTCTTTAAAGGTGTAATTTGGTTCGTCGAGTTGAAGGTCGCGAAATGAATAAGTGAATGAACAAGTTGTTTCAAAGATTAATTCTACAATTCAGACATATTGTCTAGATGTTCCAGACAAACGTATTCTCTGCAGTTTTTAGATGTTGAAATTGTATAGATTCAAGTAAATGAATATATTTCTATCAAAGAGTTATACAGCAATACAACAGTGTTTATGTTTTCAAAATCATTACATGATCGAATAACGAAATCTAGGATCAAACAGAACGCCTAGATCTTTATATGTTATTTTTGTTCCCAATTTGGGGCCTGCGGTACTCCACAATTTATATTTTGTTGTTGCTGCTTAACCATGACAATTTGGCGCCTATCTGATCGATAAGATTTTAAAGTGGTATGTGGTGATAAACACAATTGAATACCTAATATCGCAGACGAATATATGTTGGAGTTTGTCAAATCCATCAATAATGGCATCCATCAGTTTACAAATGGTATTTATTATCGACATATTTTTACGGTACCCCTATTGCTAGTCGTAGATAATAGATATGGCACCTAGATACATTATTTGCTATTGAGTGCTATTCAGGCTGCCGAAAGAGGGTGTAGGTGACACTCCCGGACCCACTGACCGTGAAAAATGTTATGAACCATTGTTAAACATTACAAATAATCTGGAATCATCGAAATTAAAGGAAAATGTAACATCACGAGTCGCTAGAGTTATCAGTTTTAATTAAGTTTTATTAGCCAACCTCTAGTTGTCAAAATTTTTCGTTCTTTTTTTATTTAATTATTTATTTCAGTTTAAAATGTTTTGTTTTATCCTTATTCTTGTTGTATGTACATGTTTCTTTCAGAGTATGAGTAAATTCTCTTTTAAACAATCATGTATTAAGAATATTAACAAAATATGTAGAATTATTACACAGCGCCCCAACACATAGTTGTTAAGACTCATACTCTGCATGTACCGGGTGGCCAAATAAGAATGGCAGCCGCCTATATCTCAGAAACTAGTAATTACAGAGCTTTCGGGTAAAATATTTTTTAATAAACGTGGCCAAAAGAAAACACTGGAAATGATTTTGAAGTTTGTAAGATGACCAGAAGATGGCGTAAGGGTCACGACTATGCATAAAATTAAAGTTTTCATCGTGTTTTGTCTAATTAAGAGTTATCGAAAATATATGCATTTTATTTTCAATCCAATTCCCTTTCGTTTGCGTTTAACACATTTTGTCGTATCTTCTAAGGTAAAGTGGTGGGGAGACGTCAATTGCTTTTCTAAATAAACGTTGGTTACACCACTTAGGCTTAACCGATTTTAACCATCTTGGCCTTGTTTTAAAAGAGCATTATTTGACCTATCAAATGCAGTTTTGGTCTACTTCCTATGAATTGTACCCTCACCACTAGAGGGCGTTATCTGACTTTATAACAAATAAAGCGGCTTTTCGCAAAAATTTTAAATAGAACGATATGTTTCTTTTCAGGCGGGAAAGTAGCGAATTAAAAACTCAAGACGTCAGTAGAAACCGCATCTTGATGTCTTTTCTCTAACCGGAGATATTAATGAGAAAATATAAATATTTGTTGCACGTGGACGACCCGGTTTTGCCGACTGTCTACTATTTTTTTAAATTTCTAAATATAATCATATTAGTAAAAATAAAAAAATATACGCTATTTCAAAGATAATTATTTGTTTGAATGCCTCATCAATAAACTCGATCTCATTCTTCTAACGATTTCAACTTGAAATAAACAACAAAAAATTGATTAGCCAACTATATGATTCTCGAAAAACAGTATTATTATTTAATTAACACTGTGATGCCCCTTTGTAGAATATAACATAAATGAATTGTCAATAGGTTCCTAGATGTTCGAACTGTCTCCCATTATTTTCTATGCATGATTCTATTCTCTGGCAAGTGGACAAAACAGCTACCTCGACTTCTGCCTATGAAATGCTTCGAATTGCATTTTTTATTTGGAGAATCATGTCTTTTCTTGTAACGGGCCTGGTAGCAAAGATGAGGTTCTGTATTCTTCCCCACAAACAAAAATCTAAGCAAGTTAAGTCCGAAGACCTAGCTGGCTATGGAAATACACTTCTTCGTCTTACCCACCTACTAGTTTAAGGATTATCTAAAAAGTCCCGAACTTTTGCCGCAAAATGCGGTGGGCACCCGTCATGCTGAAAAAAAAAACATCTGACAGCGAATTGCCAGCGGTACATCCTCTAAGAGAAATGGCACTTAGAAAATTTTGGTAAACGTATCCGTATCATTAAATACAAAACATCCAATAATTTGTTCACCTAGAATTCCACACCATACGTACATACATATATGGACCAGTGACCTTGGTACTGGACTCCCTGCAGAAATTTGCTTATGACCAGTAATACATTTTATGGAGATTTGCACATCTATTACTATTGAAGGTGGTTTCGTTTGTCCACAAAATCCGCGATAGTATTTCTCGATCCTATGGTGTCGTCTGTCAAGAAGCTGTATTGCATATACCCTAGCGACGACGAGTTGAATTCCTTATGCATTCAAAATAAGCCCCTATCATATCAAATGCTTCGTTTGTAAGACGCATATTTCAGTCATTGAAATGGCGAAAAAAGAAAGTTAAAAGCATTAACAGAACGATGTAATTCAGAATTCCCTCACTAGGTTAGTCAAATTTTTACCGACATCTTGAGTTTTTAATTCCCTACTTTTCCGTGTGAAAAGATACATATCGTTCTATTTAAAATTTTTGCGAAAAATCGCTTTATTTGTTATAAAGTCAAATAACGCCCTATAGTGGTAAGGAGTGGTATTCATAAAAAGTAGACTAAAACTGCATTTCATAAATCAAATAAAGCTCTTTTAAACGAAGCCAAGATTATTAAAATCGGTTAAGCCTAACAGGAGTAACCAACATTTTTGGTGTCTCCCCACCACTTCACTTTAGAAGGTACGATAAAATGTGTTCAACGCAAAAGAAAAGGAATTGGATTGGGAATAAAATGCATATACTTTCGATAACTCTTAATTAGACAAAACACGATGAAAATTTTAATTTTATACATAGTCGTGACCGTTACGCCATCTTCTGGTCATCTTACAAACTTCAAAATTATTTCCAGTGTTTTCTTTTGGCCACGTTTATTAAAAAGGATTTTTCCCGAAAGCTCTGCGATTACTAGTTTCTAAGGTATAGCCGGCTGCCATTCTTATTTGGCCACCCGGTACATAATTGGATATAAGTTGCTTTGTAAATTAGTATTACTCAATATTGATGTAGATTTTAGCCGAATATATCGTCTTTAAACAATTATTGAGGTTGGAATAACTACAGAATACGTTAAACGCTTCACATCACGACCATCTAGATTACTTCCTCATATTCCCTTGTATCTGTCCCGAATAGAGTTCGTTGAGTTGCGATTTCGGAACGGCAGCATCAAATTTGAGTTAGCCTGGATTTAAATTATGCGTCGCGGTTTTAGGGTTGCCGACGTTCGGGGACCCCTTTCCCGAAAGCCGGCGGGTGGAAGCGAGATCTCATCTCACCAGTCCCTTGTTTATATACGTATAAATTACTTAAGCTAAGCTTCTTAAGGAAATTTATGTGTGATGTTTAATTAACGAGAACAAAATAACACACGGTAGGACGCCCATTTGGCGAGGAATGGACTCCCTTGCCTCTGATGATTTATGTTCTAGTTGGAAAGACCGCCGACCGAATGAGAAATTCCCGTTGACGTTGAATTTCGGGCGGGTAATTACGAGAAATCTAGTTTCGGCGTTTTTTAACTACTTCCTTCTTGCTTGCAATTCATTGAAATGCGACCGTCTAGCTAGTATTATATAGCGAAGTCGGGAGAAAATTGAATGAAAATATGAAACGCGTATCGCCTGTATAACTTGTATGGTTCTCGCTCAAACACGGTTGACGTATTTTCAAAAGCGACCGTTAAGCTAGGTTCGCGTGGAATGAATTAGATTTGAAAACACGTCATATGCGGAATAGACGCGGAAAGTTGTAAACTGGATGTAAAGAGGTAAACGCTATTAATTCAAAATGTCCCTTAATACAAAAGTGCTGTGTATATTTGAGAATGTGGTTGTATATTTACTTTTACATGTGGCTTTCAATTTTTCAGGAATAAAACAAAAAATTATTATTTCAACGGAGAAAATATATACAGAATGATTTACAATTGGTGTAAAGTACTTTGACATCTTGTTCGAGTAGTCATTTAAAACAAAAAATGTTAAATAAACATTGGTCCTACTTTTTTTATTTGCAGAGCTAAAACAAATTTTAATTTTAATAAGCCAGAGAGGTGATGATACGGGCGCACTCGAACTGTACAAATTTTAATCCCAGGAAGATAAGTAGAGCGGGCCAAGAGAGCCCCGCGCCGGGTTAGAAATGAGTTTGCCGGGCCCATGACGCCACATATGTATGTATACAGATGAGTCGGCACGGCCTTCAATTTATTGATTTATTGCAACAGTCTCCCGTCAACCCTTCGCAGCGTTACTCGTACTTATTATAGATTAATATAATTTATATAAGTAACTATGTCTAACGTATGCAAAGAAAATAATCGGCCGTTAGCTAGTAAAGTGACTAAATTTATCAGTGAATTTCCGGATTTAAACTACAATGGAATCAAAATATTGTGTAGAGTTTGTAAAATACCGTTAATGTGCTGGAACAAACGCGACTATAAAAGACATATTAATAGTGTACAGCACAAAAATAAGAAAAATGGCGTACCACCTCAAATCCAATTTCAGTTGGATTTACTTTTAATGTTTATTGTATGTGGTCTACCGCTTCGCGTACTCGATAAAGTAGCGTTTCGACAGTTTTGGCGTACATACAATCCCGAGCGGAACTTACCATCACGGACAGTGTTACAGAGAGATCTACCACGTATACGTAAGGATATCGAAAATAGGATCAAAGCAGAATTAAAAGATAAACAGCTGTGGCTATGTCTTGATGAGACGACAGATTGCAAAAAAAATTCTATTTTGAATATTATAGTACGAGTACTAGATCCTGTTAAACCGAAATTTGTAACTACATAAGCTAGCAAAAGACTAAAAGAGTGGTGAAGCAATTACGCCCGTAGTGCTCGATACGTTACAACAATTCCAAGTGTCAACTAGTCAACTGTTGATGTTCATGAGCGATGGTGCAGTGACAATGTGTAGTGTAGGCCGTTCTCTTAAAGAAAAGTGTGTGCGATTTTTACATGTTACGTGTAAAGTTCATGCTTTACATCTTGTGGCACAAACATGCATTAATAGCAAATACAAAAAAAGCGTTTCTCAAAAGTCCTAAACGGATTGGAGCATTCCACAGGTTTTGTCCTGGTATTGGCGAACCACCACAGCCTATTCTTACGCGTTGGAGAACGTGGTTGCAAGCCGCTTTTTATTATTCTCAACATTTCCAAGAAGTCAAATCTATGATTTTGCAATTTGACCCTGCCGAAGTTACAGCTATTAAGGAGAGCCAGAAAGGATTTCTAGATCCTTCTGTTGAAACAGATTTAAAAAGTATTAGAAACAATTATAAAGGGTTAACAGACGCAATAGAAAAATTATAAAATACTGGATTGTCGCTGGTAGAGTCAGTGCAAATCGTAGACGAAGTTAATATATTGCTACACGGTATAAACGACGCAATAAGTGGTCGCGTTTTAGCTAAATTCGACAGTGTTTTAAAAAAGAATTCCGATTACACGAGATTAAGACAAATGTGTGGTGGGGCATCTGCAGATTCCTTAAATAACACTAAAGATCATTTTTATTATGCCTGTCTTACTTCGGTAGATGTGGAACGGTCTTTCTCGAAATATAAGTACATTTTTTCATCGCGGTGAACATCCTTCACCGAGGCAAATGTGGAAACATACCTGATGGTGCAATTTTTTCAACAAGCCTATCCGCTTTATTAAGAAGCTCCGTTTATTTTTTATATTATTATTTATTGTTACGTTATTAAATACAGATTTTTGAATAACTACTTTGATTACTTTTTACGGTTATTACCTTATTAATAGAGACGGGATTTTAGGACGTAAAAAACAGCTAAAAAGGCTCTTTTTTAGGCCTTAAAAACTATGTATTTAGGACGAAAAACTGTGATTTAGGCATGTTAGGCAAATACTTAAAAAAAACGGTAAACACAAAAATCATTTTATTTTTAAAAAAACATGAATAAGAAGACGATATTTAATGTAATTTTAGGTACATTTCAGCCATAAAAAGAAATAAAACATACAAATTTTAACTAATAACTAAAATATGTAGATCCATTTGGTTTAAAATAATAAATAAATTAATTAATCGCCGTGTAACATGTCCTCAAATTTCGCGTTTGCGTAGCACACAAGATGTTTTTCCAGGTTGTCGTTAGTAAAATTTGTTCTTCGGTCGGAAAACAGCAGTTTGTACGAAGAAAATGAACGTTCTACGTCACACGAGGTTGTAGGACAAAACTTAAATATGGACCAGTCAGCTGTGGTATGAGCGGTAGCTTCAACTGCTTCGCCACTGAGCAGCTCAGCAAACTCTTTAACCGTTTTGAAACCTGGATTTTTCGAAATCACTTGGTTAAACTTTGACAAAATTGTTTTGCCAACTTTTCCTGGGGCATTCTTGAGAGTTGCTTCGGCATTATTAATTACTGACTCTGTAAGAGGAAGGCCGAATGTTTCTAATCTTTTGATGTTATCAATGAGAAATTTATAATGCGACTTGATGTATAAAAGATCGTTTTTGACATTTTGATTGGAAAAGTATTCTTGCGCTTGCTCAATACAGTTAGCTGAATCTTTGTCAAACGATATTACAACCTAAAACATAAAGCGTTAAATAAAAACAATCTTATTTAAAAATTTTGCTAAAAAAGTACTTACTGATTTTATTGCTTCGAAATTATTAGCATAAAAAATTACCGCCTCTAACCAAGTTCCCCAACGCGTTAAGACGGGTTCGGGAGGCAAAGGGAGATCTGGCAGATTTTCTTTATACACTGCCACACGCAGTGGAGCTTTTAAAAAGACTCTCTTGGTATTTGAAATTAAACCATTAACATTAGCATATTGATTTCTTAGACATTCACACACCAAATTGAGTCCATGTGCAAAACATGTTAAATGATTAAGATTTTTATAAAAAATCTTCAAATTTGCACCACATTTGAGCATGTAAGAAGCACCATCCGTGACTAAAAGCTTGACTTTTTCGTACTTAATTCCATCTGTTGGCTACAAAATACCTAAAATACGAGAGTTGCTTTTAACTTAAATATCTAGCATTAAATTTACAATATTATTAAAGTAAGTTTTTTGCATAATATATCTTATCTTGCCATTGTATTGCAATTTGTTCTTTCAAGTTGCTTTGTAGCCAGTAAATACGGTTTTCCTGGTGTTTCAGAACAAAGCTTACCCACAATCATATTTGCCATAATACGACCTTTAGAGTCAGTCGTCTCATCTATAGATATCCAAATATCGTTGTTACCAACTTCTTCGCGAATAGTATTAATAGTCTTAAAAAATTAATAAAAATATTATAGGTGTAAACAAAATCTTAATGACACTCAAGTATGAAAATACATTTTTAAATTCTTATTTATTATATTAATTACCTCATTGTAACATTTTGTTACATATGTTGTTCTTAAGGTTTTCACGCTTGCCACATTCATGTTGCAGTATTTAGTGAGAAAATTTCGCAGTTTTGAATAGTTTAATCTGTCCAGAGGAATATTTGCAGACATAAAAGCGTCGCATAAATCTCGATTAAAAACGTCAATTTCTCTTGAATTTTTGGTGTCTATTAACATTTGGTTCCTCAACGGTTTCCTAAGATTTGCCTGATGTTCAGGAGCAGTAGCATGTTGCTCTAAATGATTTTTCTTTTTGCAAGTTAACTACAATAATATTTTTGAAGCAAGTTAGGAAAGAAAAACAAAAACGTCCTTTACCATTTTTCCGCACGCTTTACAAAACAACTCTTCATTGTTGCTTGGATTCAGCTGAAAGACAGTAGTGCCTCCAATTGCCTTCAGCCACTTTTGAACTTTATCGCTATGTGATTCCTTGGATTTTGGCATTGTTGTAGATGGAAATACACAATACACTGAGTAGATAAACAAGCACAAACCGACAGAAAACTACCGAAAAATATTCGTTGCAAGCTACGATATAAATGAAAATTCAAAGTACGTCTTTCACTATATACTGATTCGTCAATAGTCCACCTCGCTATAGGAACACACACATATACGCTCCAGAGAAACATTAAGAGAATAAATATAAAATCTAAACTGCAATATCAAGATGTCCATTGTATAAACTATGAATGGGCATCGTGTATTCATTAATCACGTTAACAGGGAGAAGAAATTTGCTTATATGGTTTAAATTACAGGGCGTAAACAAGCCGATAGGGATTCCCGTAAAATAAAAACGTGGGTGCAGGTAAATGAACCCGAGAGCGATAAGCCGATAATTGAGGATATATCTTCAATAGGGTAGTAATATAAATTTTACGGCAGGCAAATCCAAACTTTGCCCCTCGCACAATAGACGGGAAAACCCATCGTTGTATTAGTTTATAGCATTTTAGCTGTAAAACTAAAATTTACATTTAAGAAAGATGCAGCTGTGTAAAAACCATATTTATTTAAAATTAAAAAAAAAAAAACGTTTAGATCAAATAAATATGATTTTAGGACAAAATAGGCGAAAAACCACGATTTAGGCTGTTAAAAGTCCAAATAGGCAACTAGGCAAAATAAAACATAGCTAGATCGCTTTGATTTGTCGAGAAACATAGATTTTGTATTATTTTTAATTTGCCTTGAATCTAAACAAAGAGGCATTTTGCCTAAAATCCCGTCTCTACTTATTACTCATGAATAACTTGAGCAAATATGCGGTAACAGCCAGAGGCGTGGCGTAAGAACTTTAGCAAATTTCAGATTATTCTTTGATTTTAGCAAAACGGGATATGGAAGGTATTAACTTATTCAAGCTATTTGACAAAACAAAACGTCAATTTTATGATAAATGATAAATGAGAAAGTTGAAAAATTCATTCGAATAAAGTGAAAAATTTCCATAACCCTGTTGGAGCAATTTAAATGAAATAAGTCAGAGTTTTGGCGTCGACTAATAACTGTAGATGAATCTTGCATCCACCAGTATACTTCTGAAGCCAAGGCATGGTCGATACAGTGGATTGCGAAAGGTGAATCATCAAGATGCCAACTGCTACCTAGACAGGAGCATCGCTGGGAAAAGTGTTTAGGCTTACAACGAGACTATGTTGAGAAATAAAACAGAATTTGACGACAAAATGCTTGTTTCTGTGTTAGACTGGAAATTTTTCCGGCTACCCTCGTAAAGCCGTACATGCCACTATCGAGCGCTTGATTCGTACATCTCTTTTTTTCCCTTTAATCATCAGGGGAATATTTTAGCTGACGCGGAAACTAGCTCTCCGAAAAGTGCCAAAAGTCGCCCGGCATCTCGTCGCGTTTAATTTAGTCCAATTCTTCGCCGACCGCTTCATTTTCGAATAAATTATTCCGCTCTCGCCATCAGTTACCGCTTGGGTGTCAAAAAAAATGCATACAGTGCAAAATGAAAAGGTTGGCGGGTGTGACAGCGGTCGGAGGTTCGTGTAATATGTGTACTCTGTACATATACGGCACTTGCCGAGATTTACCTAGCTTGGCGGAAAGGTAAGTGGCTGTAAGTGCGAATCGATTCCGTGATAATTCATGTGTAACGCTTGATAAGGACGAAGTGGCGCTGTGGTGTACCACGGTACAGCGCTCGTGTCCTTTTAGCGCTAGATTCCAACCTCTAAGCACTCCTGGGATATAATAAACGTATTTGTGGAGGTATTATTTATTGAGTTATACGTGCTGTGGTCTACATGAGTTGTTTGAAGTTCTATTATTTTCTTCTTCTATTATGTTTAAACTTTTAAATAATTACACTGTGCTCGAATTGGAGACTTTTTTGCAACAAGCTGGGCACCCGGGGGATGAACCTAGTTCGAGTATGCCGAATCCAATGGTGCTAACCGTTTTTAAAAGCTAGCTCGCGTTCTCGAGCAATTTAAATTTTAAAATTTTAGGCTCAAAGACCCCAAAAAACGTAATTTTTATCATCGGTGAATACACATCGAATAGAAACGATTTGAAAAAAATTGAATCGATTAAGTCGATTTTTCATAATTTTTTCGCAAAAAAAAACATTTTTCTTGAATTTTTTTAATTTTTCGTCGCTCTGATTCTTCTAAATTCCAAGAAATGTCATCCAAAAGAGCATGTAGTCTTTTGCCGCTGTACCAATGTTCGAGCCTCGCCATCACTCGATGAAAACGCTCGTCATGCTGGTCGACTTCGTTTGGTTATTGTTCGGCGAATTTTAATGACATTCGAACATTTAAACGGTGAAAAGCAGTGAGCATGTCTTCAATTAGCATGCTCCAATTTTCGAATCGATGAATTCTGAGAACATTGTCAATAACCGCTTTCACACAATCCCATGCCACAAGCTCCATGTCAATTGGTGCATTTTAAAATCGTTTGTCCCTTATCAAACGACAAATGTCCGGTCAATTAAATATTCTTTAATACAAAATGAAATCTCAGTAGACCAACATTCAGATTCATACATCTACCTTCTTTTATTTTCATCTCACTTAACCGTGAAAAAATACAACGCAATTTGTTGAATGCATTTCCTTCTGGGTTCAATGCTTTTATGACATTTTTAACAATTGCTAGTTTGATGTGGAGCGGTGGTAACAAAACCTTTTCGATCAGCACATGTAAAAGCTAGTTACGTCCGTTATATTGGTCGCCGACAAAACGGGTATTCCACAACCACATGTCCCACATATTTTTGGTATAGCCCGTTTGCATACCTCTTACAAGAGCCACCACTTTTAAGTCGGCACAAATTTTCCACTATTGCACTAAATCGCTGATTTTGCTACATGCTCTTTTGGGTGGCATTTGTTGGAATTTACAAGAAGAAGGCGACGATACAGAAGAATCAGAGAATGAAAAATGAAAAGAAATCAAGAAAAACGTTCCTTTTGCAAAGAAATGATGAAAAATCGACCGAATCGATTCAATTTTCTTCAAATAGTTTCTATTCGATGAGTATTCGTCGATATGATGACTATTAGATCGATTTCTATCGATCTAAATTCAATGGTCAAAAAATGAAAAAAATACGATTTTTTTGGGTCTAAAATTTTTGAATTGAAATTGTTTGAAAACGCGAGCAAACTTTTAAAAACGGTTGGCACCATTGGATTCGGCGTACTCGAATTAGGTTTACCCCTCCCGGATGCCCAGCAACTAACACAGTGTTATTAATGCGCTTCCAATGCCATGTAACACCAGCCAACAAAATTCAATTGGCGACAACTTCATTGATCCAGCTAAGGCTCTTCAAACAACAGGTAAACCGTCAACGAAGGGTCGAACAGGAGAGAACTTCTCTTGAATGCAATTCTGGTCGGCTTTATATACAAAATACTTTGATGACGTATTGTTTCTTGTACATGACGTGGTGATGGTGATAAGAACAATTTAAAAATAGAGTGTTACACACGCTGTAGCGCGATTGATCGGCAATTCATATACTGTCGGTTCAAAAGTTATATACAGGGTTGTTGAAAATATGTGACAAAATAAAAATTGAACAAAAGTGAAAACATTATTTAAAGAATCATTCAAACAACGATGTTAACATTTTTCTTTGTCTTAAGAGTTTTTAAATTAATAAAAACGGACTATGGTTCGTCACAATTTTTTCTCACTAAATGTAAACATATGAATCAGCTGATAAAACATATCACCGTCTATGACACGCTTAATTTTTACTTACAGCTCTACGTAAGTATTAAATGATAGCAAAGAAAAGTTAATTAACAGAAACTAAATTGACTTCATTGAATTGTTTCCATATTCCGTGTTTATATTTTTAGTTTTTTCGAACGATTTTCACCGTTTTTTGTACATATTCACCTATAAATAATGATGGTCTCCCCATTGTAAAAATTGGCAACCCGTGGCAAATTTAAAAGCAAACAATTTGTTTGTCATTTAAACGACCATAACTCATTTTAATCGAATTAAAACAAAAACACAACAGACCGCTCAGGCGCTGGCGTTTTTAAAGTATAATAATTCTCCGGAGGCGGGTTTTATTAAATTTTGCGCATCGGTGATATACGCGCAAAATCTATTTCCATATTTCATTAAAAAATAAACTTCCAATTCCCCGCTTTAGCGATAAATTATCCGGAGATATATGATCGGAATGAGAGTTTGTTACGCTAGATATTATATATAAAATATTCAATTATATCCTAATTGATGAAATGTAGACTGCTCTTGCATAATTTATTAACGTTCTGCGTCATGCTGCAGAGAGAGTTGTTGACCAGATGTAGGTAAATAAATAGTTTGAATTCTGTGAAGGATACTTGGGTATATACGAGCGATGATCGTAAAATAAGGTTCCCAAAGCCCTACAGCAGCAATAAGATGCGTTAGGCGAAATCCGACAACATTGGCGTGTGCAGTAGCTCCCCCACTCTATATACGTACCACTCCCGTCTCGCTACGCCGCTCAGTGTTGGCTAAGCAGCCGTCCGAGATGGAGCTCCCGGTCGCCGCTACCGCCAGGTGCGAAATTCACGCTGAGATAGGTTTTTTATACGCGAAAGGGGTTTCACCTATAGACATTCATCGTCATGGGATTTTGCGGGCTGCGCACCAAATTAACGCCCCGTAGATGAGAAAAGCCCTCCATACTTGTAAAGTAACAGTTTGGTCTCCACATGATTTCAAAGGGCTAAATAATATAAAAAATATACAATTCAATCTTCAACTGTATATTTTTTATATTCTTTAGCCCATTGAAATCATGTCACTTTCATTTTAGATGTTAGTCTTGGCTTCTGGAGAAGTCTTGGGAAAGATAAGTTTCATTTATCATCTCTATTTTTGATCAAATTCATCGTTATAGTTCGTTTAATGGTTCTCTACATTTTTTACTTTTTCCTAGATTATTTACGATGAACCACGGAGAGAAGCCAATTTACTCGTCGACGTCATCTATGGTCAGAGTTATGCCCGGTCTGTTGTGTGCTACTGTCTGTTTGTATTGTTCGATTCTAGAATCGTTTGATGCCGATGGTGTTACAAATAACACTAAAGCATCGGCACAGAGGATGGGAACCCACGAGTCCTTGAAACGGCTGTTCTGAATTAATTAATAACTTGTGTGGTTCGGAATGTGCCGATACTTTAGTGTTATTTGCCGTACTACCCCAAAATCCTTGCTATCATTACCGTTGGTGTTAATTACATTGTCCGGCTTATATTGATAGTAGGGTACTCTCGGTCTTATTAGGTTATATTTCTGGCATAGAGTTTGGTGGATAATCTTTGCAATGTCACCGTGGCGGTTGGTGTATGGTCTGGGTACCAATGAAGTATATCCGCTTAAAACATGCTCGACTATCTCTTGTTGTTGACCGCACATACGGCATAGACTCGATGTGATTGTCTCGTCTTCTATTTTGTATCGCCTGTAATTCAGTGTTGGCACAGCGTGGTCTTGAATAGCTACCATGAACACCTCTGTTTCGGGAAAGATGTTATTATTATTATTTCACTTTTCTTTTATTGACTTTACCAAAGTCATGTTTGTAGCTGTTCCATAGGTTAAATAAAAAGTTATTATACAAAATTTAGTGAATCAAAATAAACAATAAATTGATAAATATTGATTATTAGCAATCTTATTCAACGCAATGGCAACCGTTATATATTAAAGACTATACCAATCTGTTTTTAAACCCATATAATACATTCATTAGATGTTCCATCTTACAAATTTGAAATCCTTTTGGGTGAAAAATTCGTTCAAAGCGGATTTCAACCTACAGCACTGCTATTATAAACGAATACCTTCTGCTGCATGCACGTCTACAGCTATTTCGTGCAAGCCGTATCAATCAATTACAAACACTCGAAAGCGGTAATTACGTCTTCTACGTTATCCGCCGCTATCGCAATCGGACACCTCAATCTCCATTTCGCAATTGAACAAGTTACAATGGTAAATATACCTACACCTACATCCATAGCTGCACTTACATCTACAGAAAACTAATACATACATTGCAACGTACAAAATAGGTCCATCGCTTCGTATGCGGTACTGAACACACGTTACACCGAATCAGATACGATTTATGAGTAGCTGTAAGTAGCAAACAACTCTAGCTAGCTTGCTGGCGCTTATTAGGAGTTGCGAATGGTAACGTTTTAATGCACTTCGTCGAGTGGCGATCAATTTTCTGTTACGTTTCGAGCGAATACGCATTTATTCAAACGTCACGAAAGCCGGTGATTAAAACATCTTTTGTCGAGTTCTAACCGTTGATAAAAGCGTTGATATCCGTGCGATGAGCACGCGTGCTCAAAAGGTAATGGCTAATATGTTTATGATGTTGCAATTCAACATGGAAGCTACGTAAGACGTATAGCACACATTTTTTATAGCGAAAAACATCAGAATCATTATATTAACTCATATCGAAAGCTCTTTTTATAGCAATAAGCACCAATTTAACACATCATAGTTTTCCCGTGCATTGAACTTTACCAAAATATCGTGTTCGCATCAGTGACAAGCAAAAGGCAAGTTGCTATTAGTGTGTAGACTGAGACAACCAATTTCGTTGAGACAACCAAATTATAATTATTTCAACTAACATCTTTGAACACAGGAAAACAAATAGCATGTTATTTGAAACAAATAATTTTATTGACATAGTTTGATTGTCCCAAAAACATACTTTACTAAATTAAACAAACTTAGACCCAGTCTTTTAACTTATTTTTCAAGTCCCTTTTACCAAAAAGTAACATTAAATGAAAGGTTAATCTGACTTTTAAAGAAATGCGTCTTTTATGTGGTATAAAACTTATTTTTAGTTAAAAGGCATCTAATATCAATTTAAAGTAGGTTGGCAACTATAAATTGTCAAACGCATACCCCCATAGAAAAGAGATGGACGGTATAAGTGTTAAATCTGAGAGCAATAACTGCGGAGTGTGATTGTTTTGTTCTTGTAATTTGTGCTATAATTACAGAGAGGTAGTCACTACAACCCTGGTACAACCCCAGTTGAAGTTGCCAACTACGAAAAGGTTTTTTCGATTTACTTGTCATGAATATAATCTGTAATCTGTCACTTCGCTTACTCGAAAAAGAACCGTTTCAGAACATTTGGTATAAGTACAATCCCGAGTTGAAGTTACCAACTACGAAAACGGCACGTAAGCATGTTTTATTTGTACGCGAAAACGTGGAAAAGCAAATCAAATCTACATCAACAAATCAGTTGCTTTGGTTATGTGTTGACGAGACAACAGATTGTAAAAAAATTTATATTCTAAATGTTATAGTACGTGTATTGGACCTTGATAAACCGACGTTTCCACTGCTACTAGCTAGCAAAAGACTGGAAAAGTGGACTGGTGCAGCAATTGTGAGGGTAACAATACGTTAGAAAACTTTCAAGCCTCACCACATCAAATATCGATGTTTATGAGCGATGGTGCCGGGACAATGCGTTCAGTAGGCCGTTCACTTCCTGAACACCGTTGCATGTGTTACGTGTAAAGTGCATACTTTACGTCTTGTGGCAGAAACTATTCGACAATATTCACCCGAGGTAGATTAATAGCAAGTACAAAAAAAGGGTTCCTCAAATTTCCAAAACGTCAAACATTTCGGGCATTATGTCATGGTATTCGTGAGCCACTACAGCCGATTCTTACACGTTGGGGAACATGGTTGCAGGCAGCTCCTTATTATGCTGAATATTTTAAGCAAGTAAAAGCTGTTATTCTACAATTCAATCCTGCGGAGGCTGCAGCTATTAAGGAGAGCCAGACAAAATTGCAAGGTATTCCCGTTGAAACAGAGTTACAAACTATTCGTAACAACTGTAAAGGATTATATGACGCAATAAAACAATTACAAAATAGAGCGTTGTCGTTGGTGGAGTCACTGCAAATAGTGGACGAAGTACATACACTTCTACGCGCTATACCTGACGCAAAATATAATCGCGTTTTAGACAAGTTTGAGAGTGTGTTAAAGAAAGATTGCGATTTTATCACATTAAAACAAATTTGTGCATCGACTAATCCATTAACTAAATTGAAATCGTATTTTGATCATGCATGTATTGCATCCATAGATGGCGAACGATCTTTTTCAAAATATAAACACATTTTTTCACCATGGTGAAGATCGTTTAACGAGACAACTGTGGAAGCATATCTAATGCTGTCAACTTTTTACGACTCTTATCCAGTGATTGTCGTTGACTGGAATTATGTATATTAATCTACCAACACCCCCGCTCCAAAGGTAGGAGATAAATTTGAATATTGTCTGTTTCCTATGTAGAAATGCAGTCCTCCTCCAATTTGGTGAGAGTAAAACAATTCCGGAATTGACAAGATTCTGCACCTGTTGCAAATGGAAACATAATGAACCATTTTGAATTCTCTCTTACTTTATAGACGTTCAAATTTCAAATCAGTTATTTTGTTTTCAGACTGAATTCCCTTCCTAATTTGACATTTAAGTCACTCGCAGAAGCTACAGATTCGAATATTTTGCGAAAAAACTGTACTTTATTTTCAAATTATTATCCCCAACATTATTATACATTTTCCACATTTTAGAAATTGATGGTGTTGAAGGAAGATAAAGGCGTTGAGTCTAATTTTTATTACAGTGACTTTCCCCAGGTTTTAATTTACCAATAAATTCTTTTGTATCTTTTGTTCTGTGGACAGCAGCTCTATCTCCATCTCGTTTAACAAATATCACTTTTCATATGTTTACAACACGTCGCGTCGTATAAAAATTTCGAATAACTTTAGAAAAAACTTTGCACACCAAACAAACATTTCTGTTTTGATGCAGCTGATATCTGATTTGTAAATGTTTACTGGAATGCTTATTGACACTTTTACAATTATTAAATAAGTTGGATAAAAGTTTTTCGTGTTCGTATTTCTGAATAATTTATATTACTATCTATCTTTCTTGGGTATTGCAATATCCTTTTCATAAACCTACTTCTGTATTTCCTTTCCATTTTTCAAATAATTTCCAGAATCATATTAATAATAATAATAATAATATAACAAACTATAACAAAATTAACAAATATTAGTACTTGCAAAATAACTGAAGTAATCATTCAACGAATAACAATTGATATTTAACAATAACTTTTTCACGTTTCCTTGAAAAGTCTTAAAATTGAAAATATTCCTGTAGTCTATAGGCAACGAATTAAACAGTCTACATCCCATGAAACTTAAATATTTTTGGAAGCCTGCAGTACGATGACAGGCTGCTAGCAAGTAAAGTTCATTTCTTGTAAAATAAGAATGTGAGACATTAGATTGAAATAGATGTCGATACCTATACACAAAGCAAAGAACTTCATATATATATATGTCATAAAATGTCAGTATTCTACAAGATTTGAACGTGCTTTTACAAGAACTGCGCCAACTTAGATTAGTCATTAATCTCACCGCGCGCTTTTACTAGTATAGCTCTTCTTTCTGTTCCATTTCAACAAAAACGATAGAAAAGGAAATGTTATTCTCGACGGCAGACGACATAATGACACATTTCACTTGATTTTATATACGAAAAGATAAGGAATTCGCCATGGTTTGAAAATCAGCACGTCATAATTAAATTTACCCACCTTTTCAAGGCGTAAATAAACTTTTATCTCTCGCAGTGTACATTAGCGCGCTTTTCGGTTAATTTTTAGTTCTACTTTAATTAACAGTTAATTAAGTCTCGCGCAACCTCAACACGCTCTCAAATTAATTTAATTTCCGTAACATTAACATTTATTATCTTTCGTCCGCAGGACGGTAATAGTTTCGTACGTGTGGCGGTGATGAAGTTTTGAATAAGAGCGCTCTGACACGACATACATCTACTCTGGGTCGTCCGACAACGATTACACGACCCCACCGCGTGGTCTGCATACAGAAGGTCGTCCAAATGAACTAATGATAAACTGTGATAATCAAATGATCCTCAAACGACCTCCGCATAACGTACTAAGGCTATGAATCAGAAAAGGGAGTGTGTAGAATTTTATACGACAATGTAATTCGCTAATGAAATGCTATCACAACCAAAATAATGCTAATATACTATTGATGGAATCACTCCCGGCAAAAACAATATGAGAAGATAAAAACACTAGACAATGGGTATGTTTCTGCCTATCCGGCGTCATCAGCGTTGCTCCGAGCGCTTTCCCTCATTCGCCATTCCTATTCGCCTCTCAGTTTATACCATTAATCTCCTCAAACAGCACTAAAATATTTCTTGACGTCACCTAGTGCCAAGCGATATAGTCATGACATCTAGAAAGTAACGACAGAAACCCGAGTACGGATGCCCAACCACCTCTCGAGCACGTAAATGATTCCTCAAGCTTACTATGATGTATGAAAAATACACATGATGGCATCTGTACTTTAGTTACTCCGGTACCTATATTAGCAATATTTTGGTTATTGTTACTAAGAGCTTTTTTCATGTGTATTTGAAATATTGTCATACCTTACAAACAATATTGCAAAACAAACTTTAATGTGATTATATTTAATATGTTTTCCTACTAACGAAACTTGGTGGAAATGTGAACTGAGAGGAAGCACCCGTTCCTAATTTCCGTAAAGCAAAGAAGATAAGAAGAAGAGATAAATGCAAAAACGTACCGTCTTTAAGGGTCGTTTAGAGTATGTGACTAATCCATATACAAAGTGTTACTATTAATCCTAACTTTTATACGTTCCATCCTTTTTTTAACAATAAGATAAAATGTTTACGCGCGTCCATAGATGGTGGATAGGTGATGGCATTACGTTTCAATTAATTAATAAGATAAAATGTCTAAATAAAGCAAACACTAAAGTATTGGTACACTCCACACCACGCAAGAGGAAGAAATGAATAGCCAACTCCTTGTTCCTATATAGTTTAGTAAGTAGAAACAACAAAACCGGAAATGAATATCTGTAGAAAAATAAAAACGGACAGAACAAAGACGTCGATCGCATCCTTAAGAAAGTCCAACATAGACATTATGTAAGAAATTCCGCGACCTTAATTCCCACAGAAACCCGAGATAAGAAGTTTGACGGAATATCGAAAGGTATTAGCGATGTTTTTAATGAGGAAGGAGGAATATCCGGCGAATACGGCGGGTGAAGTAGTACATCCCAACTCAATTCTTTTGACGTTTCCTTGATAACTTTTGTGGTGTGGACCGGCGCATTGTCATGTAGCAAAATCACTTTTCCATGTCTTTGAGTCCATTCCGGACGTTTTGTGATCAATGCATGGTTCAAATTGATCATTTGTTGTCGGTATCGAGCAGCATTAACCGTTTCACCAGATTTGAGAAGTTCATAATAAACAACACCCTCTTAATCCCACCAAACACAGAGAATTGTCTTCTTTCCGAAGCGATTTGGTCTTGCAGTCGATGTTGATGGTTGGCCTGGATCAACCCATGATTTTCTTCGTTTGGGACTCTCGAAAGATATCCATTTCTCATCATCTGCGACGATTCGATGCAGAAAACTCTTCCGTTAATGTCTTTTCAGCAAGAATTCGCTGGTGATCTTTCGATTCTCCGTCTGTCCCCCAAATGGTCTTTTTTTGGTACGAAGTTCAACATTTTCAAAGCAGGAAAAGATTATGATATTTGCACTCTAACAATTTTCCACTTGTATGGTTTTCTAGGTTAGGAATAGCCAAACAAACGCCACGCGCCAGAACGTTTGTGTGGCACCATCTGTCAGGAAAATCCGCATACTAGTTACTCAGCTTTGATGGATTTATTAGAGTAAAATGAATACATGTTTACGTTTTGTGTTACAGGCAATAACCTTGTCTTTAGTTTCGAATATTTCGCATGTTTTCGCTTTAGGTATTATCTTCTAGAAAGGATAAAACAAGGTGTGTTGGATTTAAAATCCTTTTTTTTCACATCATTCGGCCGTACGGTTGACAATAGGGATTCCCGAAACAATTGTTCCGAATTAATTAAAGAACATGTGTAACGTGGAGTATGCCGATACTTTAGTGTTAGTCTACTGATAGATAGATATTTCAGAATACTAGCGCATTTTGCGATATTTAGTTAATATTAACGACACCCATTTTATTCGGGCATCTTTTAAGCTGCCATGTCTAGTTACTAAACATCAGTAAGGAATCTTCTTTTCATCTGCACGATTGCACTGCTGTGGGTGTTGTAGCTATTATATCAAAAATAAAAAGGAAAGATATATGAAACATTAAGAATAATTTTAACTCTACAACGTTGAAAACAGAAATCGCAGGAAACATTTCTCCAAACATTGCAAGAGCAAAAATTGGTTAAACAAAATAAAAAGTAATTATGTAAACGTTATTTATTTCTATTATTATTTAAAAATGCTTATTTTAACTGCTGAATTGTTAAAAGAACATAAAAGAAACGCCTGAAAAGGCTAAACACCAGTTATAATCTAAACACAAGTTCTTACATTTTTCTCAAACGAATGGCCGATCGTATTGTTTTACATAGTGCCTATAAATAACTAAGACGGTTATTATACAACGATATAATCGTTAAACTAAAGGTTGCTACTTCTAATTCCAACAGAAACACAAGCGAACGATAACCTTCATAAGCAAATGTACCGGAAGACGGATATCTTTGTGCATGTTTAATTGTTGTTCCTCATCCCCATACTCGTAATATTGGCGCTTACGACACGGAACACCCTGAACAACCCCCTTCACCGAACGCAAGGAAGTCGTAGATATCTACGCCTACCGGGATAGGAAGCAGTGACTAATGCCTTTGCTCCAAGTCGATTCGATACACGACTATTTTGATTCTAAGAATATACAGGGTGTCATTTCCGCAATCGAAAATTTGTCTCTTTGTGAATGGAGTTTTTTCAAAACGAGTTTTTTTTTGTAATGGGGTCTGATTGTAATCATTAAAGCAACGCAAACTGCGCTGAAAGCCAATGGCTGACGTATAAAAGTTTACACAAAATAAACACTGCCAGGACAATTCGACCCGTCGGTCTTCTTTCATTCTTCGTAGATGTCCAAACTACAACAATTTCTTCTGTTCCAATTGTTCCCTGACCGATACAACTTTTAAGTCTTTTCTAATATCGTCATTTCTTCCTCTGTCAATTCTTCTTTCTCCTAGTATTCCTTTAACAAATTTCGTCTTTGTCGTCTGTAATCTTTTTTGTTGTTTTTCTATTAGGAGCCAATTCTCTCCTGCATACAACAGCATTGGCAAGTACATTGTTTTATATATTCATATCTTGATCTTTGTGGTTATATCTTTATACTTTAAGAATTTATTCTGTAGGGCATAATATATATACAGTTTGCCCATCTTATTCTCGCATTTGCTTCCCAAGTATTTGTAGTTATCTACTTGTTCAATTTCGTTTTCATTTACCGTGATAGCTGTTTCCACTGCATTATTGCTTATTGTCATAACCTTTATTTTCTCTATGTTCAATATCAAGTTCTGTATCAAAAGTACTTCATTCCAAATCTTTATAGTCTTTTGCAGCTTTTTTCCCGAATTAGTAAATAGTACGATATCATCTGCAAAAGCGCAACTCTCCAGGCAACTTTTTTCTATTTCTCATTTACTTGCTGTACATTTTTTACGATACTAATAACTAGTAATTTCAAATTATGTATTTCTATCCATTATATTCCTTCAATTACATAGTTTATAGTTTCAATAAATATATTTGGAATATTTCCAAATGATTGCTTCTAATAATCAAATATATCTGAAGAAAATATGATATAGAGAGTATTTGTAAGTACCTGGAGATTGTGACGTTCTGAAAAAAATGTTGATGATGACGAAGAGAGTTTATTAGAATATGTTCAAGAGGAATAGCTAACGAAGAGTATTGTGTTTCACGTGACCAAGAGAATATTGCGTGGAATTATTCAAATGTCTTCCTGGCCAAACGAAACCAGCTCTACAGCAGTTGCAGATATCCCCCTACTACTGTCTTTATAAGATTCTTACGGGTATATGGGTAGGTTTTAGAGTTCCTAGCCCTGACAAGCATTGTGTTGACGTTCTGCATTCCAGCTACCTTCTTCTTGAATTACGTGAGTAAAACATCGTTACATGTAAATCAAAAAGAAGAATAGCTGTGACCTCACCGAAACACATCCTTGCCAGTAGAAAGGCCCAACGCAGAGAATCAGAGAAACCTATTGGCACATAATATGTTTAGAAACAATTATATATACATATATATATATATATATATAAGTAAATGGTCCTAAACAGTTTAACTTAAACACACACCAATTGTTTTTCAACATATAGTGTTGGTTCAATTGTTCTCATTGCAATCCTCGCAACCCTAAAATTCCACAAAAGAACTTTTTTATCAATTAAAAATAATTTGGACTGGAAAGAGTTAATTAACGGCAAAATGTAGACATAGACAATAACATTATTCAATTGAATTAACTGCACGTTTTCCCTCAGTACTGAATTAATGCGCTTTTCACATTTCTCACGATACGCGTCACCAGCACAAGATCGACTGTCCAGCAAAACATAAGATCAGAATCCTTTTTTAGAACAGGGCGAAGTTCGAAGGATTGAACAAAAAATTTACTCTACAGAGAACATCGAGAAAGGAAAAAAACTCTTCCCATAAATATAATGAATAACGCTTCCACCTTCGTTAGGCACACGCTCTCCCCTCAGTTTCTCTAAACAACCTCACACATTTACCAATTACGATCAATCGACTATTGTACGTGCTCGATATCAGTGCAGATTTCAAAAAATATATCTTGTTTGATAATCTGTATCCTATTTTTTTTCCAAATAAATATTTAAATGTAATGTTATATATGAAGCAAGGAAATCGTCCCGAATTAAAAAAAAAAGTGATAAATTCCCAACTAAATTATGTTCCTTTTCATTTCCATCAATTACGTATACAAATAATAGTAAGCGCACAACAAATACTAAAATGTTTTGAAAAGTGAGAAATTGTTTAAAAAAAAAGTCAATTTTCGAAAATTTCATTTTTTATTTATATGAATTGAGAGTTCGGAAGTGTTCTTAAACACTTTTTCGGCAATTTAAACTAATTTTAAGATCAACAAGTGAGATTTTAAAGGAAACGAAAACTAAAAATTGAAACCAACCTGAATTTTAAAACGATGTCAATATAGACTCTATGTTTATATTACATTTACAGGAAAATTGCCTGGTCTTAGCCACCAACCTTCATTTCTACCTTGTATTTATATTACAATTCGAAATACTAACACTTGAAACTAGGAGCGCAGTCAAAATACGAGTTACCACGATGAAAATTTGATTCAAAGTGAGAAAATCAATTGACGTCCCTCTTCTGCTTTATTTTAATGGCGATGGCGATTGTTTCTTCACGTAAATGTTGATAATTCCTTTACAAATACAAATTTACGATGAATTTTCGATTAATAAAGTTATTTTTAAAAGTAGCATGATGAAATGAATGCAGTGATGCGATTAGATGACCCAAAATATACTATTCCGTGATACAGAAAATTATCGACAACCCAACAATATTAAATGTTAGTGACGAAACCGTTAATTAATTGAAAAACGATATTTCATTTATGACATCATACTAGAAATATCTCTGAATGTATGCAGTTGTTTGTTGTAGGAACGTTTTTCATTAATTTTGAAGAGTTACGAAAATAGGAAAATTAACTGAAGCGGAATAACTTGACCGTTACCCCACGTTTGTTGTTAGCTGGAGTTAAATAAACTTCCTAATACCCCCGCTCCAAAGGCCGAAGGCTCGGGGAGGAGTAGGTACTACCGAAGAGAGCTAATATCCGTCAGAGGGAATTTCACATTGACGGAATGGCCATACGCCATACGGAATAACAGCTGCGTTCGACAATATAAATTTTACAACACCTCAATAAATACATTTTAAAAGTAAATTTGATGCCAAAACAAAAAAAAAATGTTTTTTAAATCTAATTAATGAAACTTTTCGTCAAATTCAATAGCATTTGTATGTGTAAAAATTCAACGATTCCTATTATCATTATAAATGACCAAATAAGCAAGAATTTGCAGTAGTGTCACTAACGTAATACCCTTTAATGACTTCTTAGTTTATAAGTGCATCATTGAAAATACAATTATTTCATGACTAATTGAACGATGCAATTTTCTGAACACTACTGCATATAATTCGTATCGTACCCAAGCCTGTAGTTTTGCAATGAACTTGGGCACGCGAAAATGGACAAGATGTTATCGCAATTGAAACGCTCCGCGGCAAATTATAGCTTTCGCCGCGTATTTCACGCGCATCAATTTTATTTAAGATCGTGTATTTGTTTCTTTTCCCGACCAAATTACCCAGTTATCCTGAGTAAGAGAAGAAATTCCGCAGCGTCGACGTCAGCGGCTGTTGGAAAACAAAAGGCGACTTGATTATATGCGCGATGCTCGCGCAATAAAAGCAAATTCCCCTAGCACTGCACGGGGTTAAAGACTAAAGACGCTGCTGTATGTACGACGTATTTTGTACGAAAGAGTCATATCGTCGCGTGATTTAGGCGAAATCGCAATAAAAGTAAAAGATTGTTCTTTTGGGGCTTTTAAATTGTTGTTAAATTACGGTTTCCCTTTGTTCTTGTAAGTTACGTGACTTTAAATTGTTTAAATGTAGACGAAGAACACGGAAAGTAAGGGTATTTGAAACAGCAGTAAAGGAATTAAGTATCGCAAGTAGCTGGATTACCAACAAAAGTGAAAATCGCATTTCCTTGTACAAAAGAGTTTATTTAAATGTTCGTGCATTTATCCAAATAAATCAGGGCTTACAAGTAGATAACCGAAAAATACAAAGACTAAAAATGTAAATCACAGAAGGAAAAGGTGAACCATGTATAACTACGCTCGGATTAGTATGCCAATTTCTGTCTCAAAGTCGAATATTATTTGTATTCTATAGGGGGCCGATATCGTGTGATTCATAGTCGATAGTCGTCGGTCCGTAGTCTATTAATAGCTCAACTATGCAACTTTATTACCCAATGTAATTACTTTAGGTGGTAAAGTTCAATGCATATACATATAACTAGTATGGGCAAACAGCGATAAAAGTCAGTGTAGTAGATATGTGGTGCGGAGTCGGCGATTATTTATTTCACGCGTTCACAGCGTCAGTACTAAATCGATGCGAGTAGTTCTGTGTATATGTTGGCTGTCGTAACTTATTTCGTAATTGTACGCCTATGTTTGCTTTAAAAATGTTGCAGTTAGGTACGTCGCGAAAACGACCAATGGCAAACACTGTTAAAAACTTTATAGTGGATATGCCGGACTTAATTTTTGATGGCGCCAAAATTCAACGTCTAGTTTGTAAAATCCCTTTAATGTGTTGGTCCAGAAGCTATTGTCAACGTCACATCGAAAGCAAACAGCATTCTTCTGCAAAAAATGGCATACGAGACCAAGAAAAATTTACATTTGATTTATCTGTTACTCTTATTTCATTTTAAAGGTGGTGTTAAACTCATTGAACAAATTTGAAGTTTCGACTAAGTAACTCTTAATGTTTATGAGTGATGGTCCCGCAAACATGCGTTCCTTCGGCCGATCTCTTAAAGAACACAGTGGTAACTTCTTACATGTAACGTGTAAAATCCATACCCTAAATCTTGCGGCACAAACGATTCCTACATGTTTTCCACTAGTAAATGCATTGATTGCTAGTACAAAGGCAGTGTTTCTAAAGTCCCCGAAACCTACCCGACTATTTCACAAACTGTATCCTGATTTACCTGAACCACCACAGCTGATTGTTACACGTTGGGGAACATGGTTGCAGGCTGCGTTTTACTGCAACAAATATTTTGATCAAGTAAAGAAGGTAGTTTTAAAATTCAATCCGACAGAAGCTGCAACAATCAAGAAAAGCCAGGAAATATTTCAAGATAGTCAGGTTAAAAAAGATTTACAAACTATTCACAACAATTACTTCGGACTAGCGGAGGGAATAGAAAAATTACAAAATGTTTCGATGTCGCTAGTGGATTCTGTTCAAATTGTGAATGATGTTCACGCACAGTTATCCGCTGTAGAAGGCGAAACAAATTGGTGTGTAATACGAAAATTTCAAAGTGTTTTAGAGAAAGACTCCGATTTTCTTATATTAAGACAAATTTGTGAAGGTGCGTGTGAAGATGCATTAAGTTGTTTCAAAGATTATTTTAAATATGCAAATATAACATCGCTAGATGTCGAACGGTCGTTTTCGGCATTAGAAAACATTTATTCCGCACGTTGTACTCACTTGACTGAAACAGCTGTGGAAACATATCTAATGATTCAAATATTTGTCAGATGTTACCCAGTTTGTGATTTCACGGAAGACTTTTAAAACGGTAAGTGTTTCATCACGTTTTATAATTTATTTCTTACCTTCTATTTTATGTGTAAACTTTTATGTGCTCGCCACGCCTCTAGCTGTTACCGCATATTTGCCCAGGTTACATATAACTCTTCAGCACCACCTACCTCTGATTAGAGATAGTATTAGAAGAAACATTACTAAGTAAATTTGTTGATTCTATATTGCTCTGCCATCTCTAAAAATTTTGCAGAGATCTTAAACAGATTCTGTATGTTGCTTTTGGCACTTTGGAAAAAATAATGTAGCACAATAAAAATTGTGTAAGTGGAGAACTGCTCCATGAGACGTGTGTATAAAATCGGTGTTCTGTTGCAGGATAAACAGGATAAAGTCCTTTGCATTCTTAACACTGCGACCCAGAGGGTTCCGTCTTAATACTACTACATAGAGATAGCCTGAAAAGTTTCCAGCCTAACACGGAAATCGCTTTCGACGAACTTTATACCGGCCAGCAATATCCTTATGGATTGTGTCATGGAATTTCCAAAAGTCAAATTCCATTACGTTTGTCTCAAAAGAAGCTAGGAAGAATGATGCATTCCAGACGGTTAACAATGGCTAACAGAATACTGTGGCTACATGTGTTAACAGAGAATTCCTCAATAAATCTTCAAAATTTAACGGAATTTCAAGGCTTATGCTACAACACGGTTTAAAATTAAAGTGCAGCCCCGTCAACATGGCAGTTATCATCTATTTGGCGTTTAAAAAAAATCTCATTCTTATCAGAATATGTGAAGAAAATAATAGATCGAGTACTTCAAAACAACGACTATTTTGTGCACTCAGCAAACACACTACGTTAGCTGATCCTAGAAAACCAGTACAAGAACTAGGTCTAAGAAGGTTATTAAAATGTAGGCAAATACGCGTGACAACTTCAAAAATTCAAGAGTTTAAAGTTCCTACCATATATTTCAATGCTGAAGATTATATAAACTTAATCAACTGGCAGTCACTAAAAGTCGCTGAACCACCATTAACAGCATCTATTTCTGATGAAGAGCTTCAGCTAATGATCCAAGATGTTCCTACAAAAATTGATAGTTTGCGTTAAGTTAGTTACGGAAGCATCAGCAGCAGTATGTGGTTATGAGGCAAGGGATGACTTCATAAGGTCATGAATCGCTCCTAGAAATACCTTCTCAAAATTTGAAACCAAAAGTCAATATCTTTAAGTTTTCCAAGAGAAGTAAAGATGATGTTCCTTGAAGATGAGAAAGGGAAGGTGGTGAAACTCGAGATGCACCACCTCCACGTGGTGAGTTCTGTGTTGTTTCCACAAAGAAAAACATTTTTCGAACCGTTTTCTCTCCACCCTACTCCTCATTCGATTAAAATCTTTGCCTTCCGAGCAAAACTGTAAGCCTGGGAACCAGAAAAAGTCTCTGGAGGCCCAACTCTGATGAATAGAGCGCGTGGCCTATCAATTCGAATCTCAATTCCTGATTTCTTGCCATGGCGACCATTGAAGTATGAGACGATGAGCTGTCTTCGTGGAACAAAGTCTTCTTTTTCTTCAAGTGCGGCCATCTTCCGCAATTTCTGCCTTCAACTTGTCAAGTAGTAATGCGCGGTATACCCCTGTTACTGTTTTTCCTTTTTCAAGATAGTCGACTATTCCAAAAGAATCCGTCCTCATCACTTTCCCAGCAGATGGAACAGGTTTCGCCTTTTTCGGAACCGATTAATGCCTTCGCAGTCCACTATTTCGACTGTGCATTGGTTTCAGGAGTGCATTGATGCATCCAGTTATTAATCAACGTCAAAACTCCAACCTATTTTGCTGAATCGGCTTCAACAGCGCTTTGGAAATGTTCATTACAAAGCGTTTTTGGTTATGACTCGCAGTTAGCTCTTTCATGCCCAAATTTTCTGTCGATATACGTTCTTCCGAGATGCCCACAGTCTCTGCCAAGTCTTTAACCTTAATTCGACAGCTGTCTAGCCATTTGGTGAACTTTTGCGGTGTTATCGGCAGTGGTTGCGCTGGTACGACCACTTCAAATTCGGCTGCCAAAAATTTCACTGTGGCAAATGATGGTACAGAGTCCCCGTAGGTTTGTGTTTTTGTTGAGTTAAGGAAATGATTTACTTTCTAATTCTAAACAACTAACGCATCAGCCAAAACTGCTATCTTCTTTTCAAAATCATAGAGATCCTTTTAGGTGTTCAGAATTATTGAAGAAACAACTATATCTTCATTTATAAGACACGTCCATTTGAAAACTTGGCCGTATAAAACTCATTTTGTGAAGGAGAATTTGGATAGGTCATCTGTGGGATGCTGTATTGCTTTAGGAGGAGAAATAACGAATATGACTCTAACGCTATTAACAAAGTATAGCAAAGAGCTTATTAAAAAGATCTAAAAGAAGTAATTTATTATGTGCTAAACGAGGTCTTCCTCCTTCGTAAAAATATTTCGTATGACCTTAAAAGTCGAATTTTTCTACCTCTTCTTTACGTTTCCACCAAAAAAAATCTCTTTAAAGCAAGGCACCAGATGGGAAACCATCGTGCTCATTCTGTGAATGGGAAATTAACTCGGTAAACAAATTAGCCCGGCAGATAGCAGTTTTCACATCAGCCCCTACTTCTGCGAACCGACGGAGTTCAGTTGCTAACCCTCTGCGATCCCTCGGCTCCTCCCTTTGATGAGAAATCACGAAATTAATCCGTAGGTTAAATTAGAACGAAAATTATTTTGACGTAGGTCAAAATATTATGATAAGGCAAGAGATACCTGTCTATTGAGAGTTGGGGAATTTGCGAATCGTGGAGCTATTCTCTCTGTTTGTCAGTGAATCCGGTGATGATATTCGTTAAAGGTTATACCGCCTAAAATGCCTGCCATTCATTTCAAATCCAAGTTACAGACTGAAGCTTTTACTAAGGTCATTGTGCAAATTAGAAAGTCACTGATATTGCTATTAATTAGCTTCTTATTATTTATAATAGTCCAACATTAGAAAAGCATTTTTTATGCAGGATATTCAGAAAAGATGTAATCAAATATATTACTATTGGGTTCGGCAAAAGTAACGCATTAGTCTAATGTCTCAGTAAATATAAGCTTTAGAAAGAATGCTATTAACAAAATTTGTTTGAGAAGTTATTTCTATTGTTTTCCACCATTTGTGATTTTTTTTCAAAAATGACTTCTTATGTAGCGTGTTTTTTAATTCCACGGACAGTGACTCGAGTACTCAAACAGCGCACATATCTATTACACTGACTGTTACCGCTGTTTCCCCAGACTAGTCATAACCGTAAAAAGTAAACAAATTAGTTTCTTCAAAAATCTGTTGTACTTAATACAAATTAACGTAACAATAAATAATAATATAATAAATAAATGTAACTTCTTAACAGTGTGGATAGGATTGTTGAAAAACTTGCACCATAAGATATATTTCCACATTTGTCTCGGTGAAAGTTGTTCGCTGTGATGAAAAAATGTTCCTATTTCGAGAAAGACCGTTTAACATCTACGGAAGTAACACAGGCATTATTAAAATAATCCTCAAAGTTAGTTAATAAATCTGCAGATGCACCACCTCACATTTGTCTTAATCTCGTATAATTGGATTTTTTTTTAAACACTGTCGAACTTTTCTATAACGCGACCGTTTTTTGCGTCGTTTATATCGTGTAGCAATGTATTAGCTTCGACCACGATTTGCGCTGATTCTACTAACGACAACCTAGTTTTATGCAATTTTTCTATTGCGTCTAGTAATCGTTTATAATTCTTGCTAATACTTTTTAAATCTGTTTCAACAGAAGTATCTGGAAATCCTTTCTGGCTTTCCTTAATAGCTATAGCTTCGTCAAGGTTGAATTGTAAAATGACAGATTGTAGTTCTTGGTAATGTTCATAATAATAAAAAGCCGCTTACAACCATGTTCCCTAACGCGTAAGAATCGGCTGTGGTGGCTCGCGAATACCGGGACAAAGCCTGTGAAATGTTCGGATCCGTTTGGAAGATTTGAGAAACACTTTTTTTGTATTTGTTATTAATGCATTCACCTCCGGGTAAATCCCTCACAGTTTTCACGCAGTGCAAAGAATATGATTTGAACCAATAATTGTAAAATCCTTTTTATTTGCGATTCACTTCTTCAACAGAGTACCTTCACTTAAAACTTGTCTAGGCATTTTAAATTCAAAAATTTTACACATCCCTTGAGAATGAGAAATTTACTTTATTTATAGTTACTTTCCCCCCTGTTGTTAATTAACAATCGTTAACGAAAGAAAATTATATTTACAGCAGATTTGTTGTCAGTAAATTGTTATTCATCAAAAAGCAATTCGTGAAACAGCTTGTAAGTATCCAATTAAGAGATAAGCGCGCTTTACGAATAAGCCTGCAGATAAGGAGATAAGTTATCTGTAGTATAACGGTTGAACAACAATATTATAGTTACCTTTTGTTCTATTACGCTATTAAATGTAAATTTGATTCTACATATACTTGTTTTTTTTTTGTTTATGGCTGTATACCTACCATAAAATGTATAAGATTATGTTGGTCGTACAGTCTTTTCCTTGAAAATTATCTCAAAACACAGATCCATCCTGTCTCCACTGAGTTGCCGGTCCCTTGTGTTGGATGTAGCACGGTATAAATCTGTATATCACAGTTAATCCTTTTATTAAATTTAAACAAGTTTTCTTCTTCAGTTCATTTGGATTTATTGAATCCGTAGTGTTAAAAAAATTTTTCACACAACACTACACCAGAAAGTCCTATCCATCTGTTGTGGACTTTAAAGAATTCTAGTAGTACATGAAGGGATGTCAGCGTACCTTTACCACACTACAACTCGCTCTGTGAGAATGATTTTTCCCCAAAGTCTACATATATGGTTTTGGAGAAAGTCTAAATAACATTAACTGGCTGACCACCCTCTATACTTTTTGTTTGACAGTAAGTTTCATTACTGTTTTGAAGAATGTCAAATTTTAAAAGCAATAAAATAGTTCCATGTCATAAATACCATTTCCCTTGAGGATTTGTAATCCATCCCAAACTATCATATAAGCGTAAACTTACCAAATCGATTAACTACACACTCATTTCCAAACATAGCTCGTTATATTGTCCATCTCGGCTATAACGTTAGATTCTCCACATATTACACTTCAAGCGGCACAAGATACAGGAGACAAACCCAATTTGTAAAGGGGAATCCTACTAGATTCGGACGGCAGCGTCCGTAAAAAGAAAGCACCCGTTTATAATCCCTTGATATTCGGCGGAGAATTACCAGAGTGTAATCCGTTTTCGCCCCGGAAATAAATTCACAATCATACAAATTAAATCTGGGATTAAGGCCTCGGAATGGACGCCGCGGAGTAAATGTCGTCTGACACATATCGAGGCTTTCGGTTCTCGCAGTTGGTAACGCGTCCATGATACGTTCGTTCGACGGGATTTTAATATCCGACGTCAGATGGTATGAAATGCTCTCTCATCTCTAAAGTGAGAGAAAAAAGCTTCGGAAATGTTTGAAATGAAATGGGAATTCTGAAAAAAACAAAGACGAGGAACCAGAAAAAAAAGGGTGGGGATTGACACTGTGCTGTGTTTCGAGTGGCTCTTGAAAAATATTTTTCTGTAAGTTTATCAAAACATTTAATTTTGAAATCTACAACAAGCGATTCGATAGATTGTTTCCAATCATTCAAATGATTTATATAATAAAAATTTCCAATTCGATGTCTACACACAGCAGATTATCTCTGGGAATCTCCGTCGTACGTGTTATTTATATGACTTTTTTGTGTAAAAACTTGTTATCTATATCTTGACAGCTCTACAGGCCAAGAATGTTGTAAGAAGCGGATTTATGAAATAATTCACTGGAGAAGATAAAAGTAAAGAACTGGAGTACAACGGCGAGCGATAGGAGAAAATGGAAGAAAATTTGTATCAAGCCATGGGTGATTACAAATTTTCTTCCATTTTCTCCTACAAAAGAGGAGAAAAATGAAGAGAGTAATTACCAGAAAGAAACGAGAGATGATGGATAAAAAGAATAAGAAACTTAGAATTTTCTATCAAGGCATAAAAAAAGTACTAGGAGTCGACAAGGGAGCTTATATTATCACGATGAACAAGAGTTACTTCTAGGTGGTTTAGATGACAAACTGGATAGGCGGAAAGGTTATTTCGAAAAAAATGCTGAATGAGGAGTACGGGATGGAAGAAGCGGACCTTATGAATGGGGAAGGAATCTTGATGCAGCCAATAGCAGCAGAAGCACAGAATCCATCTGTTGAGGAAATCTCACTTCCTTGATTTCCTCAATGAGAATGAAGAATAACAGGAGTGCCGGGGAAAATGGAATTACGGCGAAATTCTTAAAATAAGGAGGTGAAACAGTTCAAGGGATCGTAAGCGCCTTTATCCAAGAAAATTGGGATAAAGAAGTAATGTCGACAGCTTGGTCTAACGCTGTGTTAGTTCCAATATACAAAAGTGGGGATAAAACTGAGTGTAATGACTATAAGGGGACAGTGATATTGGATGTGGTATATAAGGTCTTAGCTGCATTGATTAAGAAACGATTAGTTAGCATAAGTGAAGTAATTTTAGGCGATTATCAATGTGGTTTTAGATCTAATAGATCTGTCGTGGATCAGATTTTTCTGGTAAAACAGATAATTAGCAACGCGGGAGAGTTCAGCTTACCCTTGCATCTTCTCCTTATAGATTATAAACAAGCGTACGATACTATAATAAGAGAAAAGCTATATCGAGCATTAAGCGAGATGGAAATAAATGATAAACTTGTGCGGCTAATAAAAGTGACGCTTATTCAAACGACGTGTAGAGCGACAATTGAAGAGAAACTGTCAGACAAGTTTAATGTAAACAGGGGATTGAGAGAGGGCAATCCATTGCCACCAACACTTTTTAATCTGGTACTGGAAGCAATCTTAAGAAAAAGTGATACATTCACCAAATAAATTTTTTTCCATTTACCATCAAAACTACAGGTTATTTATTATACATCTTACTATCTTTAATATGCTTCACCTATAATAGCAACATCACAAAAAAGATTCTTAAAAAAAGCCTCTTCAAATATGCTTCTGTGTAATCCACCTATCAATAAGTGAATATAAGAAGTTTATAGTTCTTGTATGACCCCTTCATTCCAATTAACTAATTTTAAGCATTTCCGTGATATTATTTATAATACAAATTTTACCTCAAAAGATGCATATATACATTGACGAATTTTCTTAGGGGAAACTTTATACGATACAAATTACTTGTACAGTACTTTGCGTACAAAATCGGAGATTCCGGAACACCTAATGAACTTTGAACTTTAATTATAAGTGTATTGCGTAACCCGTATTATATTACGGGGTGGTGTTTCTTAAAGTTTTCAAGCTCTCTTCAATTAAACTCGCGCAGTTACTGCGAAGCGAGAGATATTATATACACTTCGCAACCTGCCGTTAAAACATATTGGGTTGCAGCTAGAAAAAACTTGCAGGTTCGAAAGATGGCGCTAATTAAAAAAGGTTGTAAGAAATAAAGCCACTCTCGAGACAATAGAAGAACGTAAGTTCTGATTCAAAGTTCCCCTTTCTCCTGAAATATCAACGAGTACCACAAAGTACCGAGCGTTTTATAAAATATTCGCTAACAAACCATTATTAATGAAACAAATTATGCCCTTGTTATTTTATTTACTAATTGCTTCAGAAATTTGTAATATTAAAGAAGTTTGGAAAAAAATAATTACATCTAGGTAATTCGTTCGTTGTAAACGTATAATTTCGATAGAATAACTTTTAAGGTAAGTTAGAGAAGAAGAATTAGAGAAAGTATGCCTATAATTAACCTTTTATAAACTGACATAGTTCTATGAAATACTTTCAGTTTGCTTCCCTTAATTGGCATAATCATCATGACAGTTACAAGAGCAAATTGTTTGGGCGAACATTATTTCCTCATTATCTGGAAGGAATTGAGGAATATTGGAATAAATCATGGACTAATTTAAGAAGGTTGACGATGTGCTTTAATAAAATTACGTTGGGAAGGCTTCAGTGATTTTAGGAAGTGAATCTTTAACAAATTAAACAAATCGTTTCTATAAATTTCTTAAAGTAATCTTATTTCTTGAACTACATGTTGTTATGATATTTATTTACCACGTTTAAAAATGTATTTAGTTACATATGTTGCAAGGCGAAGCAGTGCTAGTGACCCCTTCTCTTCAAATTTCCTCAAAAAAAGTAAACAACTTTCAGTTCGAGATACTAAATGCACCAATGGACAGTTCAATTATATTTTTCTTATTTCAAAATTGCATTGCGTATGGATGAATATATAGCCACTCAGATGCATTCAATAAATTATAATTAGAGAGCGGAATTTATGCAATTTGCATATCCCATATTTTTTATATGACAAGCAAATGCTTCAGTATATATGCGAATAAGTTTTCGAATTGATTGACGTAGATTAATTATTGCATATTTCACATATTTTAGTAATTTTTTCATATTTCAACGATTATTGCCTGAACCCGTCATTACCCCATGGGGTACTTGGTTAAATGCCGCAATATTTTATGCAAACCATTATCTAGAGATCAAAAACATTACTTCAGAATTCTCTACTGACAACTGCAATTCTATTGCAAAATGTCAAGAAATTTTGAAAAACTCTTCTTTGCCTAATGAATTGATATTTAAAGCCAATTATGAATTTGTTTCTTTGATAATAACAAAACTTAAAAGAATTGCTGCCACTAACTGAATCAGTTAAATTAATCAATGATTTAGAAAATAATGTTAGTCAAAAGTTTAAAGAAATAATTAATAAAAATGTAGGATGCTTTAGTTTCTGAGTTATGGCAAAAATTTGCTTACAATTGCAAAATTTGTTATGTGCCCGGAGAAAAAATTACAATAGATGAACAACTTTTTCCTATAAAAGCAAGATGTCGATTTACGCAATATATGTCCAATAAACCGGATAGATTTGGCATTAAATTTTGGCTTGCTGTTGACACCGAAGCTAAATATGTGTTGAATGCCTTCCCATATTTAGGAAAAGATGATTCAGGACCAATAGGACAACCACTTGGTGAATACGTCGTTCTAAAATTATTGGAGCCTTACATCAAGAAAGGAAGAAATGTGACAACAGACAATTTTTTTACTAGTTTGGAACTTGCAAAGAAATTAGCAAAACTAAACACCACAATTGTTGGAACTATGAACAGGCCGAGAAAAGAAATTCCCGAAGTAATCAAAAAAAAGCAAAGGTTTTTTATATGAAACTGTTTTATTCACAAGTAAAGAAAATGTTTGCACTTTGACAGTGTATCAAGCAAAAATAAACAAAAATGTTCTCTTTCTAAGTACTCAACATCCAACAGTTTCGATTGATGCTGGTACAAAGAAAAAGCCAACAGTTTTATACTATAATAGCACAAAATATGGCGTTGACGAAGTAGATCAAATGGCCCGAAAATACAGCGTGAAGGCACCCTCAAGAAGATGGCCAGTCCATGTTTTTTGTAATATATTGGATCTTGCTGCAATCAATGCCTTTGCTGTATACAAAGACATCACTGGCCAAAAAAACAAAACGATAGAAGATAATGACAACGAAGAAGACCCTCAGGAGGGAACATCGAATCAAAAATGCAACAAGAACTTATAGGCTGGATTAAAGACAGATAAGCAATCTCGCAAAAGACGTACTTCTCAAAAAAAGAAATGTGAAAATAAGACTTACGATATAACGCATGTACGTGGAAAATGTGGATTTAAAGTAACATATTGCAAAAATTGTAACGATATTTAAGATACCAAAGTTAAGTGAGAAGTTATTTTTATATTTTGTGAATAAATATACACTTTTATGCAAACAAATTATGTTAATTAATAAAAACAGTCGAAACAAAATTGAATTTTAATCACCTGTCAATTTGACCGGGGTGGCAGTTCGAGACATGAAGAATTCTCAGCGGTTCTAGTGTTAATAACAAGTATTAAAAAAATATTTATCATAGCTCCTTTGAGGGTACAACATTATAAAGAAAATTTTGCCTTGAATTCCATTACCACCAAAGCCTGTTTTAACTAATGATTTTTAATTTGATTGTTTAAAGTGAAACTATGAAATGCACACAAAGTACTCTCTTCTTTCGTAGATAATTAAATTGCTATATATGTACGTAATTACAGCTACATACCTGCCTTGCATTCTAATCTGTAACTATCAGATGATCCGCAATTGAAACCAGAGAAAAAAGCCTACAAAAAAGTAGCAAGTTCCACCTAACGTACACGTAGGCATAAATAAAAGATCTAATTACTTAACGCCCACGATTTCGAATGAAATATACATCGTCGTATACAAAGGGCATTAAAAATTCACGTTGCGAAATTACAGCGCATGAAAAACAAACAAGGAAAGAAAGATGGACGCAGAGGAAGAGAGTGGAAACAGATATGGACCGCCGTTGGATGTTGGTCGAAGGCCGGTATTCCATCGAGCGAACACGGACGAAGAGTTTCATTTACAGTCGGCCACCTCTATTACGCAGCATTAGGTAAACACTAAACGGCTATTTTTCATAATGTTTCATGGACCGCTAATGGCCGCCGCTAAAATTTATGTTTGCGACTTTGCGATGTATCAGCGCTTTTGACTTTTTTCGTGTGGAGTTGGCGGTTCTTGCCAGTGTTTTTTTACGGGGGTGGGATGATAATTAACAAGCGAGATTTTTACCACCACAGAAAGTTCCATTACAGAATATGGTCTGGTAAAATAAGTGTAGGTCAGAGCCGATCTTCCTTGTTGCTGTAAGACGGATGCTAAATTTCTGTGTACTGCCTCAAATTCTCGAAATACTTTCAAAGCTTTTAAATATAAACGGGTGGCTTCTCCGATGTAACCCTGTTCTCGTTCTACGTTGGCCAAATTACAATAAGCATCTGGGAAATTTACACATGAAAAAAGTGCTTAGAAACAAGAACCAAAAAAATTGCTAATATAACTGATGGTGAGATGGGAACAAGCACTAAACAACAAACATGTTTCTGCCTACCCCGGCGTCATAAGCATTGCTCCGAACGCTTTCCTTCTCCTGCTCACATCGCCGTTTGCCTCTCAGTATTTTAATACGCCACGGTAAGCTTGACGAATCATTTACATGTGTAGATATCGTAGCGCCCAGGCGCAACGCCACCTTGCGTTAAACAGTTCAAGAACTGCTCGAGATGTTGTTTGGCATCTATATTCCGGCTTTTCCCGCTACTTTCTAGACAGCATGACTAATATCTCTTCGCACCAGGTGGCGCCAGCAAATATTTCAGTGCTGTTGACACCGGATAGGTGGAAACATGCCCACTGGTTAATGCTTTTTTTCTTCCCACATTGTTTTTGTCAGGAGTGATTCCATCAATACCATAAGCTATATTGGACATTTTTTGTTTTGGCAAATTTGGCCGTAACCTGATTGCACGTCGATAGGTGTCAATAGCCAGGTCGTCAAGACCTTGGTTACAACACACGCACGCAAGATTGCTGCACGCCATTGCATTGTTTGGTGAAAGGTTTGAAGCACGTAAATACGCTGCTAACTCCCAATCAAATATCTTAGCTTCTTCGAGTACATTGCCCAGATTAACGTAAGCATTTGAGAAGTTGGGATCAAGGTCAACTGCAACTAAATTTTCATGGTTCAAAGACTTTTTGAAGACATTTATACTTAGTAAGTACAATACAAGGGTGCAGTCTGAAAAGTTTTAAGTTTCAACATGAAAATGGCGATACTCGTTAAAGATATTCTGGTAAGATAATTGCGCATGCGTTGAAAGATACTTTTGAAATTTCTGCCATGTTGGACAATCAGCTGTTGTTGCATTTGAAAAGCAATACGCCTATACAAATTATAACCATGATGCGCGCTGTTAACTTCGCACCATCATTTGACACAATGAAATTTTGGGTAGCTGATTTTAAACATGGTCGTACCAGCCTGGTTGACGATGAACGTTTGAGGCGGTCAAAAACTGCAGCCACTACCGATAACCTCGGAACAGTTCCCAAAATAATGCTAGACAACGGTTGAATTAAGGTTAGAAAGATAGTAGAGGCTGTGGGTATCTCTAAAAAAAGCTTTTGTCATATATTGATTGAAGATTTAGGCATGAAAACACTAACTGCGCGTTGGGTGCCGCTGGGTGCTCACTCAGTACCAAAAAAGCATGAATGAACATTTCCAAAATTCTATTGAAGCAATTTAAGTGAAATAAGTGAGAGTTTCGGCGTCGATTAATAACTATGGACGAAGCTCGGATACACCAGTACACTCCTGATGTCGAGGCACAGCTGAAACAGTGGACTGCTACGGGTGAATCGGCTCCCAAAACGGTGAAGACTATTTCATCGGCGAGGAAAGAGATGCCAATAACTGTTTGGACAAATTAGAGAGATGAGAGCATCGCTGGGAAAAGTTTATAGACTTACAAGGAAGTTTAAAACAGAACTTGATACAGATATGCTCTTCTCGCTAATCGACAATTAAAAAATTTAAAAAACAAGCGGATACACGCCACCAGATATTTTAATATGTTTTGTAAATTCTCAGGTGTACTCGTATAACTTTTATCTGAAATTTTTTTTATCGGTAAGAACGGATTCTGTGAGTTGCAAAAAGATTTACTTGACTACTTACCCTCGTATACGGAATTCTACCGCAATTTTATCTCCTCTCATATATACTGCTTAAAAAAATACGCTCACCATTTCGGTAGAGCGTTGAACGGTGACATCTGGTGACGTCCTGCAAATTTATTTGTGCGTATTTCCAGGTCGTGCATCACTCGGCGAGCTGGCCGGCGTTTAAATGAAACAAAAATGGTTTTTGGGAGGGCGCGTGCGAATCATCAAGGATGATAACGGCGCCCCGTTCGCCATCGTGCATTTATGGTTGTCGTCGAAATACTAAATCGTTTTTAATTTAGTCCGAGTGTTTCGCAGATGATATATAGCCGCGTAGATACGGACGCGTTGTTTCCGGTTTTACGGATAGCTGGATGCGATACTACTGCGCATCTGCGGTGGCTCGAATGTGTCGTTTGTTGATGAAATTATTCAGTTGATACTGAATGTTGTTAAAATTAAAACGCATAATGAAATTTCATGTGGAATTATAGTTGTGTACAAATAATTAGAAAAGTTTACAGTTGATAGAGCTCGTCGCGATGAGTGGGATTAAGTCACGGTTAACAGGGGAGTACCCCATAGGTAGTCGGCGTATTATGAAGACAACTGTGGAATATTTCTTATCGTTTCCATCCTAACAGTTTTTAGCTGTTTTAGTAGGTACCATCGGAAACAACACCTTCGTTTCTCCTGATGTAAATATTTGATAATATAACCTAGAAAACGTAAATTCGTACTTTCACTTGTATCGTAGGATTCATTAAAAGAATAATAACCAGTTTCTTCGCATTTTACGAACGTTTCACAAACGGTCCGAATTAACTCAGCTTGATTTCTTTCTTTGAGTTACATTAAAGACCTTGCTTTCGTTACCCCAGTTTTTACACTGCTAGAGCTAGAACATGGGATTTTGCGTGTGTTTGGAATGATAACTCCAGAGATGTTAGACAGAGTAGCAGAGACAAATATAAAAAGAGCAAGAGAATGTTTTTTGTATAACGGCAGTCATTTTGAGTAGATGCTTTGGATAGGCTTAGGGATAATTAGATATTTGATAGTATGTCTGGTGTTAGTTACTTTAAAGGCGATGTGAATTAAAAAAAAAAATTAACATTGTGCCTTTATTTCTTAATAGATTTTAAAAATGTTGGTACCAAACATTTATCAAAAAAGAATATCTTTGAAAAACTCACCTTGGTTATAATTGAAAAAAAATTAGTTTTTATGAAAAAAGCGATGTTTTGAAATTTATTATTTCTCATAATGAGCAATTTATAAGAGTCACAGCAACCTGGTTTCGCTGTTAAAATTTACATGAGAAATACTACTCAAAAAAATCTGGAGATAGTCTTATCATGCGTAGAATAACCCGCTGATTCGAAGAATGTAAAAAAAAACAGTATGTTCCGTTTAAAAATGAATAGTGAGGGATACTTCCGATCAAACCGGAAAAAACTGGACATTCAAAATTATTTTAAACACTCACTTTGCGATCTAGTACAAGACCCCCAAAATTCAAATTTTTATCTAAAGTAATAAACAAGTTACAGGGTACAGCACGGCAGGAGATAAATAAGTAAATACTATTCAGAACGGAAATCGGATAACAAGAACGCAAAATCAATTAAATCCCTTCATCCGAATATAACGCAACTACAATGCCTCAATTTCCCTCTTCCATGGAAACGAACGATCGGGAAAACAAAATAATTTCCTAATCGTCTCGTCCGATGTCGATGTAATTAAGATCACGGCTTGGGAATATTCTCCGCTTCCTCTTTCTTCTTCTTTTTTTTTTCTTTTTTTTCCTATCTAATCTCTTTTTTTCTTCTTTTCCCCGGTATTTTCTCTTCGCACCGTGTCGTACGGAAAGATTCTGGCGTACTGCCGTAGTAAATGCAGCTTGCAATACGATTTAATAATTAACAGTCTTTCCAAGATTCCGTCTCTCAAAAACGCGATCCCTTTATTAAATTGCTTGCACTTAATATTTAACGAAGTCGACGGCCGTAAATTGAAATCGGTTACCGGTACTGGCGGATCGCAAAATACAGCGCATGCTATGACCTGGAATCGAACGCAGAGCTCGGCGAGATTTAATTATTCAGCTATTTAGTTTGGGAGGGTTGGAGTGTATGGACTAGTCATTCTACGTGGGTTCTTTTTTTGTGTCTGAATTAGTTATTATACACTCAACGGTTTTTAAATTTGGCGAACATGTTTTTTTTTTTAAGTTATCTATGCAGTTGTGTCAATTATATTCGTTCGTCAATATATGTATATATAAATGGTCCGTTGAGCCCAAATCTCTCTATATCTTAGCATATCAGAGTTTTAATCACCTCCGATATGCTCAATTCATACGATAGAAAGAAGCTTGTGTAGTAGAAGGCTATATGTTTGTTGCAATGGATTTCGTTTTAAGCCTGTTATGGTTACATCTGGGATTCTGTAGGGGAAACCCACTACCTTTTCTCCTATTTGTAAATGATTTGTGTGACGTTTGCAAGGGCTCGCAATGTATGCTTTATTTTATCATCAGCTCATGATGGTAAAATTTATAAAAAATTGCATTTTAGAATTGCGGCAGTTGCAGAACCATCTAAATAATTTTTATCTGTGGATTCTAACTAAGAAACTTTACTTAAACATTAATAATATATTAATTAATAACTGTAGTATCAATAATGATAGCAAGGACTGTGGGATAGTATAGCAAACAACACAACAAAAATGGCAGACAAACACAGAGTATCGGCACACTCCTCACCACACAAAATATTAATTAATTCGGAACAGCTGTTTCAAAGGCTCACTGGACCCTCATTTTCAACCAAGTTACCGAATGAATCTGGACGAAATACTAAAAACTTTTTCTTAATTCTACCATGCTTGTCTATCCCTCCTCTCGAGGAGAAAAGGAGGGTATATATGTACACTAGTTATCTCTAAACGTGTATGCATCTGTGTATATCGATTTACCGAACACCTACTTTTCTATCGTTTAACTCTAACATGCTGAGTATATGTGAAATGGAGAAGGGTCTCTTGCCTTGTCTCGCCTTCGTAAAGTAGTGCGAGACGAAAGAAAGGTTACTTCCCGCTAATTCTCTATCTACGCATTCTAAGGAAATTAAACAAATCAATACATATATTGCAAAACACAGCGACTCGGTCTTTGTCAAGTGTGGACTGAAAAGTTCTTTTACCCTAATAAATCAAACAAGCAAGAAAAATGGAGTGGCGGATTATCTTTGTTTAAAAGATTCGAGTATGTCTTTATATACATGGTCTCAAATACGTTTAATTCACGAGGCGAGGTTACGCTTTTAATTAATTTCAGGTTTTTTGTCCCGTATCATTCATGTGGTCAGTTATACTTGACGCTCCTGTTCGACCGAACCTATAGCATCTCATGTGTTCATTAAATCTAGTACCTATCGCTCGTTTTGTTTGTCCAATATATTCCCGACCGTTCGTTCATGTCCGGTTTGTCTTTTGGATTACCAAGAAGGTTCTTAAGTGTGTTCCATGAACTGAAACATACCTTCATGTATTGTCCCTTAAAAACTTTACTGGTACCCTTCGATATTCTATGGACAGGAAGTTTTACAAATTTCTTGTCGCGAGTTTCTACCGGGATCAAGGTCGTGGAATTTCTTACATAATGCCTATGTTGAACTTTCCTAAGGATGCGGTCGACATCTATAGAAGAGTAACCATTGTAAATAGCCACATATTTTATGAACTTAAGCTCTTTGTTGTACTTATTTTGGTTCAAGGGAAATTTAATTAGTCTATTAATTAAGAAATTAATCGCAGCCATTTTATATTGTTCACAGTACTTCGAATCGGTCATAATGAATCTATTAATGCTTATTTCTTTTCTATATATATCTATTTCTAGTTTTTTATTGTTTCTAATTACTAGGCTATCTAGGAATGGGATTGTTCACTTCTTCTTCTACTGTAAAATTAATGGACCCGAATTTTGAGTTAAGTGTCGCGAGGAAATCCAGGATGTTACTGTAGTATGATCAGTCTTACTAGAAAGAAGTAATCCGATGGTATGTGATTATCAGTTACTCAATCGGAGATTTAGATTATGTTTTCCAATCATCGTTTCACTTTATTGTATTGCGTTGGTAGGCTCAAAGTTAGAATTTGCTTCTCGGTTTGGTGCCCCAACCCAAAAAAAGACATCGAGTTCATTGAGAGGGTTCAGAATAGATTCTTAAAATATTTATGCTTAAAAAATATAAACAAAATAAACAATTTTGTGAATACTGGCGCAAAGTTGTCGCCCTGTATATTTTATACAAGGCTTTCAAAATAAACGAATGCGACGCTTACACAACCGAGTCCCCTCTTTTTGCTCCCCTCCCTCTATCCTGCGAGATTCATTCAATAAATATATCTCCTGTAGACGATCATCCGAGGAATACGAAGAATAACTCGTCTCCACGGTATACTCTCTCAGTCTTTAAGATTCAAATTTAATGTAATTTAAAGTGATAAACACAGAGAGGATAACTGAGGGCATTGCTGCAAGAAAGATGTAGCTTCATTTTTGTTGTAAAGATGTAGCCCCAATAGAAATCAACTTCCTGCTACCCCTTCTCATTGTTAAAAGTAATGAATATATGGTGTTTACAATTCCTAAAAGATACTCTTTTGTCTGGAAACGCAAAATTAACATCTATACAAATTACCTTTAAAAGTGATTACTTGGATTAACTGCGTCCTTCTTGTTGCATTGTCTTAAATTCTATTTGGTCTCAAATTAAGCACCGCTATCTAGTTAGTGGGCTAGTTCGCTAGAGAGCGTGCTCATTTCAAGATCACAGATATGCGGCGATGACGCTTCACAGCGACGCAAGACGGTAAACCTTAGTATAATATTTCATTTATATAAACTAAATTACATGCTATTTTATTTTAAGAATAATAAGTATCTTTAAATCTTTCATCATTAATAAAATTCCAATTACAACATATGAAGAATGAGTTTTTTCTGATGTTTACGAGTATGAGAATCTCGGAAACTAGCGAACATAGAGAGACGATCAAATAGTGAAAGAATTGAAGTTTTACAAACTCAATTGGATGAGCCTTTTGTTTTTTGCAAAAAAGTCACGGCTAACTAGATATCTCAAAAAAACTATTTTTTTGTTATTTCGTATAGCTCTGCTATTATTAACTTTAGAGAAAAAATGTAAAAGAGAAAGTTGTAGGTAATTACGTGCTTAGTAAGACGGTCTAACCAATCTTTTTATTTAGGCTATAATTTTTGAGGTATGACAAAAGAAATGTGTTTTTTAATGGAAACCATAATAAGCCATGACTTCATGAAAAAAATCCTCTTTAGCGATTCCAACGATATAATACTTGACATACTTACTTTTACAAATAAATAAATTACGGCTATTTTCTCCTTTTAATTTCCGAACTGTTCACATAGTAAACTACGGAAATAATTGATAGATGCAGACGACAATTATTGACAGGTACAAATAGCCTTAGTGTCCAATCAATGATGAGATTTCTAATCAAGAGAAGCCCGATATGAGTATTACATCTTGTGCCGTAAAAATGCTATACAAGCTGCACAGCAGCATTTCAGGCGGTTTTTCGATCATCGCCAGCCTTCTCTAACTCCTTAAAGAAACTGTATGATAGGTTTACTAACATGTGTGAAGCTGACCCACAGTTCAATTTTAAAATTTTGTGAAGGGATGAAACAAGTTCATATATGCATTATATTTCGATCCGTCTTGGTATTGGTATCAAACAATCCTCGAATCGCACTTATCTCTTTGTTTCTCGCCAAATACTTCCCGCTAAATCAGAAACTCCTCTTTTCTAAGTATAGACATCCCTTTTTAACAACACGGACAATACGCGGACCAATTACTTAAGATTTATTTCCGACTTTATGACCCACGGATATAGCGACCAAATTAAATTAAAGAAAGTGCTGCTGCGGATCGTATAAGGCGCGCGCACAGAGATAACAGCGTATATGTACATACATACATACACTATTTACTCACTTGACTGCGTCGTTCCGGTATTTATACGAAAGCGGTTAACAGCGTTGCCGCTGCCGTGATTCGAAGGAAGTAGGTAAACAGCATTGTTTACGCGGAACGTATCGTTGCGCGTCGCTCCTGTAAATAGTAAGCGGGGCACCGGAGGGCTGCGAGGGGAGAGAAGTGGGGTTACTAAAAGGGTGGAAATTACAGGAGATAGCCTGGGGAACGTGGTTAGATAATATGTATAAATGCGCAAACATTCCCGTAGGACGTACGGCGAGAGGTCTTTCATTAGGTTGCATTATATTGCATATTTCGAGCTTGCCAGGTTGCATCGCAACTGGTATTGCAGGGTGCGGGCGGCGTGCAGTATTTGGACAATGCGCGCAATACGTTCGCCGGTAATAATAATTATACAAACACGTTTAATTAATTACATTTAACAACGAGTATGCGTTGTAGTGTTAATTCTTTTTAACTTTTGTCGAATGTTTAATTAAACGAAGCTAGATGATTGTACTGTACATTTGTTTACATTTAAAAATGAAGCCAACATAAAAGTCCTATAAGGATGTTGGAATGTTCCAACTTTAGGTCATCTAAACCATACGATTTGTCAAACTCTGTAAAATAGGCATCTGTTTGCGCCAAGCCATTTTTTCAAGTTTGGAAAAAGTCATACGGAGCCAAATCTGGCGAATATGGTGGATGAGGCACCGATTTGTACCGTTATTGAACTAGTTTTGCTGTTGGGCCAGGCCGTTATCATGATGGTAGATAATTTTTTTCTTCACTAGGTGGGGCCTTTTTCTCTTTACTTCAGCGCCGAATCGGTCCACTAAGTCAACATAGTACTGTCCAATGATTGTCCTTCCCTTCTTCAAATAATCAAGATTATGCCTTGCGAATCCCAAAAAGCCGCCCCGTTTTCCAGCTGATGGAATTGTCTTCGCCTTCTTTTGTGCACGTTCGCCGGAAAAAAACCATTTTGCCGACTGACCGTAGTGATGTACCTATGTCTCACTAAAAAAACGTATCGTGCTTGAAATTCATGGAAGAATTGATTGATGATGTAACTTGGCTGATAATTCCTATACCTCTGGTTCAACCAAGATTTTGTCCATTTGGTCTCTTTCCACCCTTTTCCGATCTATCATGGCTCCCCAATTACTAGATCGTCTACACAAACTTTGTCTTTTTCGCCAGACCTTTGAATATTCTTAACCCACTTCTGCTAGTCTCTTCCTCCGCTTGACAGAATCCACATATTGTCTTCCCTTTCAACTTCCAGTTACTCACATGCTTCTCAAGTATACGGTGTCCTGCTAGAAAGCTTGGTTTCATTGACTTCTTATCTCTACTTCGCAGGTCGGCTACATCTATTTTGGGAATTGCTTGGTCTGTTTCTGACTTGGGATATTTTTTCAGCTTGGGACTTCTTTTCCTCCCACTGTTTAGTAGCTACTTTAACTACAGCATACACAATACCTACAGAGACCATCAGAAACTATTCGGGGTTGTTCGTTGACGTTTGGTCGGTGATCCTCACAGGTCAGGGTCACCTTTGCACGGCTGTCCAGTTTATTCAGAGCGGCCCTGCAGTTCCACACCACCAAGATCCTTTCCTCTTATTGAAGCTAGGCCTATGGTCTCTTAGCTTTTTAATCACTATTAGCCAATGCACTCCTCTCTACCAGAAGTTTTTGCAGCGTCTTCCAGATGGCCCTTAACATATTTGGTAAACCACTTTTGGTGGCCCAGACGCTCGGGATGATCTCTTATTATGGTATTATATCCTTTAGACGAATCACACTACAACGAGGAGGTGATTGATCCTGTGGCTCCACCAATACACGGGCCAACAAGGCATTTGTTAAACTTTCCGCTTTTTCCCAGGTTCCCATCGACAGCTCGCGTAAATGCTGGGTTACTGTTGCAATTTGAAGATCTTTTGCTTCACCATGGAGCTCAGCTTGGCATTCTCAGCATCTTGCTCTGTATGATCTTCAGTTTCTTCAGATGTGTTTTCGCAGTTCCACACCAGTTTATTGAGTTTATTTAAGTGGATCCCATTGCATTTGAAACTACTTGACTATATTGTTTGTCTATTGCTTCAATGCATTCAAACACTGTCCCTATTTCAGCTTAGTGATTACATATTGCCAATAAAGTATTAAAACGAAAATTTATCCAGTTAAACTTAATTTAATTTTCAAATAACATTTTTTTTTTAGTATCAAGCTTTCACCCTACACAATATTATTGGCATTGTAATACGAAAGTAAATAAATAACAAAATTAGCGGGTATTTTCATTTAAACACTACATACTGTATTATTACGCGTTCCCTATTAACATATTAAGCGTATTTACGCTTAAAATGGATAAACAATGCCTTTGTTAGGCTTGGGAATTAAACCAAGCGGGCAACTAGCGGTAATTATTTAAAACTATTATTAACCCTCCGCAGGCGTCAAATATAATGCAATATACGTATATAGTTTGGAAACCTGAATCGCCCAAATTAATGAAAAACTGACTGTATACATGCATGTTTGATATAATTACGATTATTGTCATTACTATTATTTAAACCTATTCATGCATTCAATTGAATGTGTGCGTATGATAATATATCTGTATAAATACTTATTTAATTGTACATGTAATCTGCTGGGAATATATTTTTCTAATAACAGCAAATCAAAAGTCGATAATTTTTTATATCTTCTTATAGGTTCGTTCCAACACACTAGTTTGTGAATCGCCGGGTACATGCGCAAAGCAAATTTGGCGTTCCTACATAACTTCTGACTGAAATGTGTACGAACAGTCGGACGCTTCAACATAAAATTTGACGATGACCGAATCATTCACTGAACGGTCGAATCGATCCGCAGATTTTTGTGGAATCGCTAGTCAGAGGCATGCGTAGAACGTAATTAATTTATTTGATTTTCGTACGTGCAATAAATGACTGCAGTTTATAACCTGCAAATAAAGTAATTGTTTACTATTAGTATTTATTTAAAAAATCTGTTAAAATGAGGGATTTGGAAGGATTCTTCGATTTCTTAAATAGTAATAGAACTTTTAGAAGATGTCCCTCTAAATCGGAGATTGAATGTTTGATTTATGCAAGATGGGGCACCGCCGCATTTTACGCTTGTTAGGGAGCACCTGAACGAAACATTTCATAGGAGGTGGATAGGTCGAGGGAGTCCCATTCCTGACCTAAATCCCTTAGATTTTTGTATTTGGGGTTACTTGAGAAGTTTAGAGTACGAAACACCAGCAAATACTCTTGCCGAGTTGCAACAGCGAATTGAACAATGTTGTCAAACAGTTCAACCGGGCTTTTTGGAAAGGGTGCGGAGTTCCTTCTTAAGAAGATGTACATCCTGTATTGAAGTGGAAGGAGGACATCTCGAACATCTGTGATTATCGTGTTCTATAACGCTAAACGCTAAAAAATGCAACAAACAAAATAAAAGAAAACAATTGCACTTATCTCGAAAACGGTTGTTTTGCAGACCCATGTTCATTAGGGCTTTTTTACTTGTTTTTGATCGCAATATATGCCCCTTAAATATTTAAACGTTCTTTTTTAACACCCTGTATATGCATCTTTTTTATAGCAAGTAGGTACTGTGTTTCATTTTGAGAGCAACTGACAAACGAGCAAATAAGCAAATATTTTATACAACTAAGGAGAGCAATTAGTCTTCCGTCTTCACAAAGAGGATAGACGGAAGCAGACGAGTAGCGCCATTTATTCTTAAAATCAGGAGGAGGAAATAAATTTAAAAAACTAAACAAAAATACGGAAATAATTGCAGAACCAATCCATTGCGTGAATCAAAAACTCTTCTAAATAAATACAAATATCCATTAATACATCGAAAACAAATACTCAAGCAGGAAGTATATAGTTTTAAGGACAAACATACGCTCTTCAATAGAATAATTACACAGTAAACTGAATCGATAGTAATCCTAACTGTATACAGGCCAAATAAGCAAATGGTTATCGATTAGTCGATTCAGCGATGTTTTAGAAAGCTAAATACATACTGTTTACCCTCAATAAAATATTCATGATGTAGAAAAACCATCCATAATACGAAAAATATTGGAAACACGATCTTATCTTCGTCTACTTGGGTAATAACCATCGAAATCAATCGACAATAATTATTAAACTCTTCATTATAGGTAAGGGAATTTATTTGAACAATATTCTTTTCGGTTACTTCAAAACTTATAACTCGATATCATCAATTCTTGTAGTTTACCCTCTTCTAACTTTTCCTTTTGTTTCCGAACAATAAACGCTGTTGTGTGCAGCAAAAGTATGACTAATTATAAGAAAATTAGGCTGTTCCCGAAACATGGTACGCGGCGCACAAAAGCGGTCCATTACGTCGAGAAAAAAAAAGTACCCAACGACAGTGTCGGACTGTCTCCTTTGGAGGCCCGGGGCGGCCTCAATAGCCGACCCCCTCATATTGGGTAGGATAATGATGGAATAAAAAAATAAAGTGCAATAGAATCTATTTTATGTGTTGCATATCTCTTCGGCCCTTCATTTTACAGAACTTATCTATAACATCGAGATTTGGATGTTATAGATGCCCTCACAACTATTCTTTTTATGGATAAAATTGCTAAATTTTCTATCCTTTTTTTTATTTTTAATGTTAATTTTATTGGAATACGTTTTCAATGTACTTATGAGCATACGACGTCTGTCTAAAATGTATCCTATCTTGAATTTTCCCACCCACAGTAGTGATGCTAGGTCAACGCCACTGTGCGCAGTGGAAGGAGATAGCTTAATGTGCATGCTTGCATTTTTTCTCCACGTTCGAGTGTGTTAGTCGTTGCCTAGAGGCCGCCGAGTGAGGTACTGTTACAAATGATAGTCGGATTTTTGATTTCTCTCAAGATGACTAAACGAGTTAAGCAGGTACTGCATCAAATTTTGCCAAAAACCTAGTGACTCTCAAAGCGAAACAATTCGTAAGATTCAGCAAGTGCTTGGAGACGATGCTATGGGGCTAACACAAATCAAGGAGTGATTCAACCGAACTTTGAAAAGAACCCGTTTTGAGAGTAGAAAAGAGATAATGCAGAACGCGACGCGGGAGATGAACACCATTTCAAAAGAAGCCTTCCAGAAGTATTATCGACAGTGGAAGGATCGGTGGGCTAAGTGTGTGGAGGCGCAGGGGGGCTACTTTGAAAGGGGTTAGGGTCCCAATACCGTCACGTAAGTAATATATTTTTCCCGGCCAAAGATCGGATGCCTTTTAGGCAGCCCTCGTATATATAGTGCGGTCCTAAGGTGCCCCCCCCCCCCTATGCTAACAAGAATAATTTACGCCTTTGGAAATGAGACTTGACAGTTTGGCAATCGTTACGATTACATTGCTTAGCTTACTAAAACCTATATTGCTGCATTTGCCTGCTATTGTTAAAGTATAACATATGTGGTATCGTAAAAATATACAGGGTGTTCTATTTAAAAAGGGAAAGTTGACGTAACTTCCCAAGAAATCGAAAATACAATTGAAATGCTGATAACGGTAGAAGTTAGTCTACAAAAAATAGAAAGCAACCTATTTTTTCAAAAAACGCTAGCTTCTGTTGTTGAAAAGTTAGCATGGATGGGGTCATTTTAGCACTGCAGATATTAATGTTGATATTAAGTATTGCGAAATTAAAAAAAAAAAATTCAAAAGAAATCGATTTATAACAGACCGCCCCTATCGCTCCCCTTCCTTCACTTCTTAGTCCGTCACTGCCAAGCGAACAATACAGCTCGTAAACAAACGCCGACGACGAGATTAACTGTATAATTAGCATATCGATTGTTTTGTAATAACTAATAATAATACACTCAGTATTTTCCTACGGACGTTATACAGGGTGACACACGGGAGAAGGACGTTTTTTTGATAAAAGAATACTCACAAATTAATGTATGTTTATTGACATGTGATTAAAGCTCACTAGTTGCCATTTTTATGTAGGACAGACTTATGTGTGAAAAATAATATCGTCCTCTCAAAATCCTGCATCACACGGTTCAACATCTCTGGAGGGATGGCAGCAATTTCTTCAGTGATTGCATTCTTCAATTGGTCCAAATTTTGCGGTTTGTGGACATAGACACGGCGCATGAGGTACCCCCACAAAAAAATGACACACTGATAAGTCGTTTTCTGGTGTCATTACACTGCGTCTCGGACCTATATGCTTCATATTCATTATGTTCCCAGTTGATCTGAAGCGTTCGACCCATCTGAGTATTGTGTTATGACTCGGAACAGCTCCGTGTAGACCGACATTGGTAAACGAAACATTCGCTGCGTAGCTGTCATAGATTCACCACTTTTAACGAAACTGTCATAGACGAACAAACGATGCTGCAGGTCCCACTGCTCCATTGTTATTAAAATGGCGTCTTGTGTGGAGAAGAACTGCCATACGACCTTCTCCCACCACCGCGCTCTCAGCACTGCGCAGTTCAGAAACGTCCGTCTCCCGTGTGTCACCCTGCATATTGTTAAACTGGTATATTTTCACTAGACATGCAATACACTCAATGGAATGTTTCTTGTTTGAGTTAAAAAAAAATCGTTTTTTAGGGTGAATAATCTAAATTCTAAACCATTTGACATTTATATAGGTATACCTCAAGGTAATACATCTAGACCATTGATTTTCGTTATTATCTTTCAAGGATCTTCCGCAATACAAAACCTAACTATTGACACTTCTGTTGCTGTTTTGGAGAATAATAATAAGGAATAATTGTTATTTACCGTTTGTATTTAAATAAGTTAAAAGGTAAATTGACCATATTCTGAATATTTTGGAAGAACCATGATTTAGAACAAAAAAACAATATATAAGTCATTGAAACACACAAAATTAATAAAAGTAAATACAATTAAGTTTTTTGCAATGTGTTTTATGTTTAAATTGTTAGCCCCATCGCGATCGCAGAAATTTAATAGTATTTTCTAAAGGTCGAATAACACAATACATATGTCTATTGCTTTAACACTAGAACGGCCGAGAATTCCTCACACCTCGAACCGCCGCCCCGGTCAAATTGACCGGTGTTTAAAACTCAATTTTGTTTCGACTGTTTTTATTAGTTAACATAATTTGTTTGCATAAAAGTGTATATTTATTCACAAAATATAGAAATAACTTCTAACTTAACTTTGGTATTTCAAATATCGTTACAATTTTTGCAATAAGTTACTTTAAATCCACATTTTCCACATATGTTCTTGTTACAGTTCTTACATCTATCCTAAGTCTTATTTTCACATTTGTCTTTGATCCAGTCTGTAAGTTCTTGTTGCATTTTTGATTCGATGTTCCCTCCTGAGGATCTTCTTCGGTGTTATTGGATTGTTGCGAGCTCTGCGGTAAGTTGTATTCTTTAGCATACACAGTCTGTAGATTGGCGTATAGCGTTGACTCTGAAAGCTTACTAATCTTTTACTATGCACACGTTGCGTCTAAGTTGAGATACGGTGTAATTTTCTGGGGTCAATCCTCTCACTTTTCGCGCTATTTTGTGCTGCAGAAAAGCATTATAAGGGCAATGTTTTCATTACATAGAATCGATTCAAGTCGTTCAATATTTAAACGTTATGGCATTATGACGTTACTGTCTCTTTTCACATGAATGTGCTGTATTTACTCATATGTAGGGAGAAGGAACTGTTTGTACGTAACAGCGACATAAAAAGCATCGTTATAAAACACGAAATGCAAATGAATTAGTAATTCCGAATCATAGAATAGCAATGTATGAAGAAAGCTCGAGGTACATGTGCAAAAAAGTTTATGACAATTTACCTCAACATATCAAGGCTCAAAATATGTATACTTTCAAAAACCTTTTAAAGAAACATCTTTTGGAGAATTGCTACCATAGTGTCTCTGAATTGCTTGTCAATATAACTGTGATTGCTGGACACCAATTTTTCATGGATTTGTTTATTTATTGTGATTGTATTTGCGTTTTATTTTATTTTCATTTAATATATTTGTAAATTGTTCGACGAAGCCTATATCCTATTGGATCAATTAGCAAATAAAATTATTACTACCATTATTATTATTATTATTATTGTTTTGGTATACGAAGTGACCGTACAACAATGTATCCTTATTTTTTTCTATAGAGTCCAATGTTGTCACATTATTTGTAAGAAGTTGCTTAGATCAGCAAACTTTCTTGGTCATGGAACCTTTTGATTGACTTTTTCTTTTAAAGAGAAACCCTAACCCCAATTTTTTACTTTTACTACAACTTACAAACTAACAACGTTCTTCTTTCTATCCTGCGCCTGTAACATTTATTTTGAAACAAAATGTACTAGAGTGACTTAGAACAAGAAGAACCAACTGAATCAAAGTAAACTATCAATTTAACCCAATTTTAGCGAATTCCAGAATTTAAACTTTTCTGTTTTGATGGGGGCGCTGTAGTAGGCCGTAGAGGCATGTAGTTTCATTTTCGAGAAAAATGAGGTTTTCAAATGTTTCTAGTTCGAGTTTAAAATCCATGGGAAGCAAATTTGTTATCCATTTTTTCGGTTAACTCTTCAAATACGGGTTACATACTTCAGTCATAAGCCGAAAAATTGTTTTCTTTACCAATAGTAGCACCAAGATTTTCCAAGATGTCATGGTTCGCTCCTGTTATGTAAATACCTTAGCTTTACGGTTAATTTTTATGTTTGTCCGTTCAACTGCATTATCTAAAAGTTTCATACGTGATTTCAGCATATGAGGTCTAAAGTGACAAAACCCTTTAAGATATCTTTGACCCCTGATTGGACAAGTGATGTTAAATGCGATGGAAAAAATGTTATTGTTATATTCCCGTTAGGGAGTTAATATTCATTGGGATATAATAACGACAATTTAATTTTTTTCAAATGTTTTTCCTCTTTAGGTATGATAACTTCTCAAAGAACCATGTTTTAAAAGCTATTGCACCTATAAAAAAATTCATGGATGTTGGTGACAAATTTTTGCAAGGTCTTAGCAAGCTAGATTTACCAATTACCACCAGATGTAATTTGTTAAGATTGATTTTTTTTTTTCACGGAAACTTTGTCAGACTTCAGAGGAACCCTAGGGTTCCACAAAACATACTTTGAGAACTTTAAACTATACTATATACAAACATATTTAAGAAAATCTACAGGTACGATTAGGTTAACGACTAAGACACCAAAACTATACTAATTGGATCAAAACTGTCAAATGCACTGGGTGCACTACTCATATAAATATTGCAAATAATAATTCACATTTAATTGAACTTTACACCTTTTTTTTTTCATTTTTCGATTAATTTTAAGGACGTTTTATAATTTGCATCTTAGTACGTGAAATATCTGATGACTATTTGAAGCGATGGAATTATCTGGTACATCATTTGTTAACTTGTTGTCCTTTTTGATATGCTGAAGATGTCAGCAAAGTTCTAGATGAAACGTGCGACGATAAAATCACCAATTTGAAATGTATTGGAGATAACATCAACATCTTTCGAGACAAAATATAAGAGAATAACTTACGTACCAAATAAGAAGAGGGTAGCCAATGACAGGGAACATGTTACGGCACGCATACTGCCTTTCCTGAAGCAGTCAGCACGTCATAGTTCTTCTTCGTTCAATCGGGTTGAAGCCGTTAACTTTTGGTGGAGGCGCACGTGATGTTGAAACTCTCTATTACTTACTCTTTGAACAGTTCCTTGTTTTAGATCCGATTTTAAAGACTTTAATCTCGCCTTAAACGTCTGTCGTATTTTATTTATTTTATTTATATCTTATTTACAATTTTTTTTTTCTTTATTTTATTTTGTCAAACTTGTTTTAACTAGAAATTAAACTTAAAGTAAATTATCGCCTCAAGAACTGAATTTAGACGATGTTATCAAGTATTTTTATGAGGCAAAAAGTCTTTTTTAGCCGCGAACTTAACCATTAAACGATCGAAATTTCGTCTTCAATCTTACGCCGCTACGCTGACGATCGTCAGAGTTGGGCTGCTGCATGTGGTTTTCACGACGTTCGCACGCGAACTAGGGCCGAATTCCGAACGTAGCGTCGAACACTCCGATGGGACCCTGCCGGCCGTGCCGGTGTCCTGCAATGTGCGCGCGGCAAGATAAACCGCGTCGCAGGATTGGCGGAGATATTCCCGAGTAACCAATGAGGCTGTGTGCATTGGTACGCGAAAACGGTATAGATACTATCTGTGTATCTGTGTCCCACTACGCGCCCGGTAATGAGCGGACGAGAGAAAAAGACAATATTCAGAACGATGGTTTATTAATTCTATCCCATGGTGATTGAAAAGTTGTAAAAAAATGTAGGACTTAACAAATGTAACTAGACTATTTTTCTCGGGACAAAGCTGATTTATCCGTGGCAAACAACACGAAATATCGGCACACTCCTCACCATACAAAATATTAATTAATTAATTTGGAACAGTCGTTTCGAGGGCTCCTGGGCAACCTCATTATCAACCGAATAACCGAATAAATCTGATTTATTCGGTCATTCATTAATTAATATTTTGTGTGGCGATACTTCGTGTTGTTTTCCGTACTACCCCACAGTCCTTGCTACCATTATTGATTTATGCGTTCAGTTACTAGTTTATCTACTTGTGCATGAAAAAAAAACAAATAGACGAGATATGCGTATGTAATATGCGCCATTGCGTTCATAAAAGGCGGTTTCCACCCTAGTTCTCTAATTCCACCATATGTGTGATCAAAGAAAAATAGAAAGTGCGTAAAAAGTGGAAATACTTTCAAAATAATATTGATTTTTTATCTTTTAAAGTTCTCAGAGCTCGATCTAGACAACTTATTACTAGAGTTTGTTAAAAAGGTGGTACCGGCAGTGGCGCACCGCATAAAAGTAGGTACGTAATATACAATCGTAGTGAAAAATAATATTGTTACCTTTTCCTGTCGTCTTGATGTCCACAGTGGCAATTGACAACCGCCCTGGTAAGCTGCGTAGAATTGCAACATCAACAACGCTTCCATTATCGATTCATTCAGCCGTCGACGGTGTTGTGAATACGTTGTCGTATACTTTGAAAATGATCGTTCGACATCCAGTGAAATAAGATTTGCAAATGTCAGATATTCCTTTTCCTCATCTAGGCACTCTTGATTTTCAGTTATAGACCGAACCTTTTGTAAATCGGGATTTTTCGTTAAAATTGCACCAAATTTTTGAGCAATATCGCGTCCTATAGTGTTCGTCAAGTTTTCTAGAGCGGCTTGTAAATTGTTTATGCAATTTAATGCGTCTCGTGCAGATAAGTGACTGTTTTCTAATTACTCAATAGCTTGTGCAACTTCAGAATAGTTCATGGAAATTTCATGTATTTGTTGTTGAACGTCCGAATTGGAAAAAAGGTGCTGACTATCTCGAACTGCTGCAAAATCATTTGAATCAAATTTCAAGATGACATTTTTCACTTGTGAAAAATATTTCTGATAGTAAGATACTGCCTGGCGCCATGTTCCCCATCGCGTTATTACAGGCTGAGGTGGTGGTGGTAATTTCGGGCACAATTGTTTGAATACACGGATGTGTTTGGGAGATTTGATGAACACTTTTTTGGTAGATGCTATTAACTTATCCACCATCGGATACTTCTTTCGAATGGTTTCTGCTACGAGGTGACGTGCGTGTATGAGGCATGTTATGTGAAGAAGAGCCGGAAAGCATATTTTCAACATCCTACCAACTCTCAGCATTGTTGCAGCTCCGTCAGTAACGAACATTGTGACTTGGGTTCCTGTGATACAAAATTCTCTCAACGAATCTTTTATTATCTTGACAACGGTTTCTGCATTAGTTTTCTGAATCCTTTTAGCGGATAACAACAATGAAGCTGGTGGACCATCACGTTTTGACGCGCTACAACATGAATGACGCTGTGTTTCTAAGCATCAGTTGTTTCATCCACACAGAGGCAGATTTTCTTATTTCTCAACTCGTCTTTTATACATTCCTTTACTGTACCTTGCACACGTGGCAAATTGTATCGTAATTGCATAGATGTTGGCAGCTTCCATGAGGGCACGTACTTAGCCCAAAAAAGACGAAAGTGTTCATTAGATACTAGATGTTGTGGGATGTTGCACGCACTTAACATAAAAATAAAATCATATAAAAATTGCCAGTATGGAATACTGTTTCTTAAATTCAATACATGACGTTTATTTTTTCAATGTTTTCTACATTCAAACCTATCGCGACTTAGCAATCCGCTATTGTATATTGTGCAATAAATATGCAGACTTCTATATTCTAATCCAGGAAAATGCCTGAGATATTTATTCACATTCGAAGGGATCTGTGGATAAAATGTAAACTTGAGTGGTACATTCGTCATTCATCAGACTAAATACATCTCTAGTCGATTGTCAAATCAATCGCATAGGAATTGATTGCGGTTGCTTCTAGTTCAGTGTAGTTGATTGCCTATCACGCAATGGAAATTAGCTTCTGTTCTGGGTATGAGAGGTTAGAATTTCCATACTATAATCACGAAAAAGGTGATCTTAGTATGAAATGCACTATCCCCCTTGACCAGGCACTCAAAAAGAAACGGTAATATAAACATATAATAAAACTGATTTTAATACGCTTTATTACGATATCAACAAGCTTTGTTACTATTATGTTACCTTTTAATATTTGATACATGTTCTTTGCATGCCTCTTATTAAAAGATCTGGTGGAGCACACTTCATCTGGGCCTTTATTAGCCTCACCTTCATGATAAATACAATAACATTTGCCAGACCCGAGGTCGCGTATGCAAAAGACATTAATTGAGTTGTACTGCAAAAAAGACGTCTTGAACAGGTACTTCCGGCAAATGCAGATTCTGCATAAAATCGAGGGCAACACGGGTAATGGCAGTATACTTTTTTTTGCATTCTTCGGCGGTTTTGCTTAAAATATGATAAAATTTTTTAGCTCTTCTCCTGAGGCCAGGACAAAAGGTTACTCTGGGCCTGTTCAAAGGAGTTCAAGGAAAACCTTGCTACATGAGGACGTGAATTATCTTGCTAGAATAATGGATCTTCGAGCCCTTGTAAGTATGGTAAAAGATGTGTTCCAACCATCTCCGCAATGTACCGTTGTGCTGTCATATTGCCTCGAATGAACACCAAGGGAGATCTGCTACCATAAGTAATCGCACCCCAACCAGAACACCCACAGTGCGGTGTGCATGCCTCTCAACGGTAAATCGAAGATTCCGTCGTTCACCCCGTCTTCTTCTGACTCTCTGACGACCGTCGTGTATGCCTAAACAAAATCTTGATTCGTCACTAAACACAACACGCCATTCAAGATTGCAATAAGATCTTTCATTGCACCATTGTAACCGTTGCTGATAATGTTCCACAGTCAAAGGAAGCACAAGTTGTTAACACAAAACTTCGGATTCGGCGATGAACTGTTCTAAAGGTTACATGGCGACCTTCTTCATCAAACGATTGGTCACCAATTGCCAGTTGTCTTAAGCGACGATTTTGACGCTCATTCGTTCTTCTTGAAGCCCCGGTTCCTCTTCTACGACGGCCATCTTCAAACCATGCACGACACACTCGCATTACAGTAGACCGATTTCGATTTACACGGTTAGCAATTTCCCTAAATGAAAAACCAGCTTCGCGCAAACCAATAATTCGACCTCTGTCGAATTCGTTTAATCGTCGATACACTGCTCGTCTTCTTACTCTAGGCATAGCTAACACTTAACTGAACCGCAATTCAATGACAACAATACAAATCGAGAAAGTTATAAAAAACACCGCAAAAAAATACATTTAATATTAGTGCTGAGAGAGAGGTAAAAACCTCAATAACAACTTTATTGCTTCACTGAGAGGATTCAAATTTTGATCATTTATTACTATTACATAGGTGAATATTCCTACCAAATTTCATTCGGAAATTCCAACACCTTCTAACTGTTGCAATTTCTATGTCACTGAGTATATTACCAACTGTTTTATTCCTTTGTATGCTTTCATGTATTAAAGTGATTGCATACTTTGATGCCCTTGTTTTTGCTGTTATGGTGTTCGTTGTTCCAGCGTTGTTGTGCAAAAATATTTTTGTCTGTATGGTCTTATAATTGCATTGCAGGGCCACAGTTCGCCGCTAAACATTGAATATACGGAGATTCTTAATTCTTACCTTATGTGAACGCTACTTTGTAACGCTTGTCGCTGTTCAGGAGCCAAATGTAACGTGCGTCGCTGTTCAGACGTCAAAATGTAACGTACTGTCTCTATTTGTTTGACGTCTTGCTAGACGCTCGACTACCTCTAACAATAACGGGAAAATTATTCATGCCAACCTCTAATTGAAAGAATCTATTAAGAATGTATTCCCTTTCTGGAGAGATTCGTCAACTACGGTAGCTCATAGAACGCGAACAAATGATTTACCTTAAAATTCCCTTTGTGCTTTATCTTGTGCTTATAATTCAGAACAAAAGGAATAAGACACTCTTTTAAATTAACTTATACGTCGTCGATTTCTTACGAGATAAATATGCTTTGCGGGCTTAGCAAGTTAACTGATGCATCCGCTTATAGATGTCGCCTTACGGTATCAATGTCAAAACAGCTGACATATGTTTGAAAGTTTGTAGTTCAGGATTTTATATCGTTCTTGTCCTATGACGTTCGTTAGCCTTGTACGTGATGCGTACAAGCAAAACACTCGTTACCATACATCATTTCACAATTCCAATCGACTCTAATGAAAAATATACACAGGTTTTCAAAAGTAGTATACAGGGTTTTCTCAAAAAAATTAATTTAAAAAAATTAAAATTAAAATTATTAATTAGAAATTAGTTTTTCCACATTAGAACTAAATAAAATAGTAAAATAATTTAAAGATTCTACAGAAAAGTTGGTTATACTAATTTGAACGCTCTTTTCCTTAATCTAGAGGCCTTTAAATCAGTGTGGGCGTTTAACGGTTCGTCACAACTTAAGTCACGGACTTGATCCCTTTTAGAAAGACGTACCGATTACTATTGCTTGAAATATTACTGAAGCAGTATAGGCAGATGGTTCCTACTTACACCAAACGACGAGTATATCCACCAATTATGATTTCAAGCATTAAAGTTAAAAGCGTCAAAATGTATCTTAGTACCTTTTAACAATAAGCGATTCAAATACTGTTCTAGCCAAATGGTTAGCTAAATCCCAGAATTTGATCTAAAATAATTACATACAGCAGATTTATACATATGTACATCATTTGCGTCATAGTTGACAACACTCCAAACCACTAAAATCGGAACATAATACTTTTATCCGAGGAGACGTTGCGAACTTTACAAACTCGATATTAATATTTAAAACGGCGTGTAAAACTGGAAACTAATTAAGAAAAGTATTCACTGTAATTGCGATCCCTTTGCCGCAGTCGCAATAATATCCTACCGGAGCGTCGGTTTGGGAGGCGAGGGCGAAAGAAAGGAACAGAATGAAGTAGGAACGATTCCATCCGCTTCGGCACCAAGAAAAGAAGCGAGACGAGTACAATAGCCGATAAACCGGATCGAGAAAGAAAAAGCGACATCTTCGAAACGGCGAGCATCGAGGAAAAAGGGCGGGTGGTGGTATCTTCTTGCCTTCGCGCGCTACAGAGGGTCGCTGGTGCGAAGAGGCCGTTAAATTAATGGAATTGTCGACGGGCTGCGCTGCGAAATCTCTCGCGGACGGCTTATCGGCCGCCAGAGGGCCGGATGAGCCGATAATATTATGGTCGGGACTCATTATGCCTTCTCCGAGGGCGCATAGCTCGGCTTCTCCGCTGGTCGCTTACCCCCGCCTTATCAAACGATAAATAATACACAGACGTGCACACAAATACATGTTGGAAGTGTATACAGCTTACATGTACACCGATGTCCAACTCTGATGTCCACAGTCTCAATCTTAACAATAGGACCTTTGATGGAAAAGGTATAAATCATACAGCTTATCCTTGTAGTCCTTCCAGTTTAACTCTACATACGTATTTAAACTAAAAACCTATCTGCACAGCTTCATTTTTAATTTACTAAAGAACGAAATATACAGAGTTTCCCTTTTAAACCATTTCTATTGTCAACTTGTAGACGTTAGTTGAAATTTAAAAAAAAATCATATTTCCCAAAACTCCAAGAAATACTGAATCCAACAAAATTTGAATCATCGCTCGGGCATGTAAGACTTTGAAGATATTGGCCTTTAAAGAAACGTAATTTTGTAAAAATCTCAAATTATCTTAAAGCCAAGATAGATTGGTATAGGGAGTATTGAAGAAAGATGACATGAGTTGAAGAGAGACATCCAAAAACGTAATAATATACGGGATGTTTTACTTAAAAAAACAAACGTGTATCATTGGTAGCGGAAACTGAACATCCTGTGTACTTGGACATAACCTTATGTTACGCAGAACTTGTATCTGAATATTTTTTAGTTGAAAAGTTTTTGTCTAAATTGTTCGGGAAAGGAATTAACTTCCGTCTACGCACTCGGTGGACACACTACACTGGGGAACAATTTGTAACACAATTTCTGTTGAGTTTGGTTTTTCTATAGTTAATTAGGCATGCTGGTTTCAAAACTGTAGTTAGTTTTCTTCTACCACGTCAAGTTTTATCTCTACACCTTATGAGAATGTGACCACTCTCCGCGAAATCGAGCATGGATCATAGGAAGCACTATTGCTCTCCTATTGGCTGACACAAACCTTCTCCGATGGGCGCCGGGTGAATGACGCATAGGAGAACAGCGAGAGGTTTATACTTGTCTGGACTTGTTCAGTTACGAATTTTTTACATAGCCATCTTGCTAACTTCCCGGAAAATCTTGGTGTAGTCAGCGATGAGCAGGGTGAGCGATTTCACCAGGATTTGAAGGTCAAGAAGGCACGGTATCAAGGTAGATGGGATGTACATATGATGGCTGACTGTTGTTGCAGCATCAAGCGAGAATGTCCACAGATTAAACATTCCAGAAAATGCCATAAGCGAAAATTTTTGCCTTAATAAGTAATTACCATTCGATAAAAAAGCAACTATTTGTATGAACACAATTTAACTTGCAGTACAATTTGTATAACTTTTGAGGGTATCATGTAGCTTAAAAGCTTGACGTGATTGACAAAAACTGCGGTTATTTTTAGAACCAGAGGCCAAAAGTTAGTTGAAAACAAGTCACAGATTTAAGACAACGAAATTGCTGTTCCCCAGTGCTATATACAACTTTTAAAATCTTTCTTTATTTCGTGTTATAAGGTCTGATTTGGGTTTAAAATTATATTGAAGCCTACGAGGTGCCTCATAAGTTCGTAGCTACCCCAAGTACATGGTATACACAAGCCCCTTCCTATTTAAATTGGCCCTCTGTAGGATTTTTCAGAAGTCGGTATTTAGAGAACAAAAACACAAGTAATATTACATAAACCTAAAATAATCTTATTTATTTAATATCTTTGGCATCTTTTAATCAAAATAAATACTTAGTAAATGATTAAAATCTACATGGAAAAAATTTTATAAAGAATCAAACAATTGTACAACAATTTACTGCAATTTATTTAAGAATGTGAGACTGGCTGCAACTTGCGCAAATCCCTACTACTCGATTGAGGTTAACAGATTGCATTTCTATTAAATATATTATTGTTATAAAAATTTAGTTAATGATTTGTTACAAAGGTTGCTATAATAGTGTATAAGCTTTAGTTATACACGATATAAAACAATGCAACGATATTGTTTTAAAGTACAATATGTATTCAAAGTTCTTATAATTATAATGGTTGAAATAACAACTAAAACTCAATAACAGTAACTATTCTTATGTTTTCATATCTCCAACAGCTTCCCAATTTACAGGTAGCATTGGTCAGCCACGAGAATATTACCAACACCTGCGGTGTTTCGCAAGTATGTAATGTATCATTCCTCCAAACGCCTGACAAATTTGGAGTAAGATAAACTACGGAAGATTTTATTCCGAAAGAATCCGATGAAAATGATTTGACTGTTGTAAACCAGATGATTTATTAGGAAAAAATTTCGATGCGACATCTATTGGTGAATAACCACTACCACCTGAGTCTAACGCTAAGACAGGGAACATTTGGTTCATGCAATTAGGTAGGCTTCGGTAATAAAATTGTCTGTAGAGGTAGGTGATGATTTGTTCATAAACACACTCATTTCCTATTATTAGTTAGAAAGTTTTACGTAAAAAATTACCACAATCTTGTCCTGAACGTCTCGACACGAAGATTTCTGGAAAAAATTATACATTTATGTGAAACAATACAATAGAAGCTTGACCATTACTTTGAAGTATTATATTTGACAACAACATGTAATGATTAACAGGATACATAATTGTATTAATGACTGCTACAATATTTTTCCTGCAATATTGTAGTACATTCTATCAAGTGATTTTTTTTCCGTGTATAACTAACACAACATGAGAACAAATAGAAAAAGTCTGAAAAGGTGTAAAATTAACAAAAAAACGCCATTGTAATATTTAGGTTCTAAGCATTCTTTTTTCAAAGTCACCTGCAGATGCAAGCTTACTTTGTGACAAAATGAAGATGAGTTGATATATTAAAATGGTGCTGCTTTGGACAATTTTTGATTTTTTACTGAGAATTTTAAAGGCTAAGCGATGAATTTAATGTTTCTTTATTGCATATTATTAACTGTGCCTACTTAAACAACTTAGGATTTAAAAGAATAAAGTAGCATTTATTGTTTTTAACGGTGTCGAAAAAGTCAAGATTTAATTAGGTGGGCCAACGACTTCAACAACGAAAATCGTCGTTAAATTCTGAGGGGTTTTAGAGTTCTTAGGTTTCTTTTTCAAACTTGAACTTCGCTTCACCCAGCCTTCAGCATCACAGTCTACAACACTAATTCGCCTGGTTTGCACTAATAAGTTATGTGGACTATAACTTTAATTTGTTGATATACTTATTAGTGCCACAGTTGTTTTTGCCGACATTCCGCCATTATTATATTATAGAATACTGTTATTTTTGGGTAGTCTTAGTCTCAAGGTCTCCTCTGATGCTTCACCACTGGTATTTCAAAACGGAAAATCGAGATATGTACAAAATCATTATCAACTAATTAATATCGTAAAGTGTCTGGTTATACTTGACCAGCTAGCACTGCGCAGAAACGCATCCAAAATGAATGGGAGGTCTACGATATTCCCGACATCAGGCTTGGCCATTAGTGTACATACATGGTGTACTCTGCGAAGATATGATGCCGCTGTATTTGCGTGATACGGTAACAGCAATCGGGCCTAGCGTGTCACATCCGAACGCATAAATCATGTTCGATAACGTTTTATCGTAAAAAAGCCGAAAAAAGAGCCAAAGAAAGGAAAAAAAACCGTTATGACGCAATGATTACATGCGAAATCGTAACTATATATCGCGGTTGTAAAACGCAATATCCACAAAAGACATAAAGATGGCGTAAAGCGGTATGTACTATACACGCTGTTTCAAATTAACGGGCCACTATTACTGTCTCTGGTCCTACGAAGTAGGTTAAATTAGTAAACTAGCAGTGTTCTTACTGCAACAATACAGTTCTTGCAAACAACAAAATTTACTATTTTTTTAAATGGAATAATGTATTTATTTTTTCAAAATTTTGAAAGCTAATTCAATTCCTGACGTCAAATATTTATATACTATTAAGTAAAAATACGTAGTATTGTCACGGAGCACCGTGATAAGGGTAGCTTGGGGTAGATACTCGCACAAATTCTACGCACAGAAATTCACCTACCTGTTAGAAAGAGGAACTGGAGAGGTACGTATATTCCAGAAGAAAACAGGCACTCCACTTTCCACTCTTTATTTACAAAAAAAAAAAAAACAAGGAGTTACTGCAGAGCTCTTTTCAAAGACTCTGCCCCCAATCCCTTCTACTAACTATCCTTCCGGTGCTTGATCGGCAGTATCAAAGTTCGATGTCTTCGAATTGACCGAGAGATCATAATCTTACACAGCAATTGTCCAGCCGCTCAGTCAGCTCGACGACACCGGTCACCGATCGAAAAATGATTACAATGCAGAAAACATGGACGATGAACGCAAAGCAGCGGAAGTCCAATTAGCGTCTTTTCTAAAAGTGAAAGCAAAGCGTTTATTCGCGACAGTATGTCCCCGTTACTGTGTTTCCTTTTTCAAGAGAGTTGATTAACACAACTCCAAGACTATCCCAGAAAACAGTCGTCATCACTTTCCCAACCGATGGAACAGTCTTCGCCTTTTTCAGAGCCGATTCACCCTTCGTAATCCACTGTTCCGACTGTGCCTTGGGATCAGGGATGTACTGTTGAATCCAAGTTTTATCTACAGTTAATAATCGACGTCAAAACTGTGACTTACTTCACTTAAACTGCTTCAACGGGGCTTCGGAAATGTTCATTCGAATACGTTTTAAGTCCTGAGTGAGCAAGCTGGGCACCCAACGCTAGCTTTGCATTTTCATTCCCAAATCTTCAGTCAATATATGACAAACATATTCTTTCGAGATGTGCACATCCTTTGCTATTTCTCTAATCTTAATTCCACAATCGTCCAGCACCATTTGGTGAACTGTTCCGATGTTATCGATAGTAGTTGTAGTTTTGGCTATCCCCAACGTTCATTGCCAACCACGCTGGTACGACTACGTTTAAATTCAACTGCCAAAAATTTCATAATTTCGTGGCAAATGATGGTGCAAAGCCCCATAAACACCGTCCATATTTGAGTAAAATACCATGGCAAAATTAGTTACATTTACCGAAAAAACCATTCCGACTCACCGGTCTAATTAACTCTTCTAAATCGGCACAAATTTCCTCTAAACATAATTCTACTCCGACTTCGTTGTCCAAATGGCGATACCGCACTTTATCTACAAGTGAAGATGGTGAACTAATGAAGGGGTGGTGGCGGCGTGGTCGGCACGGTACGTCGACTCCAATCGCCGGTCCCAGATCGCCCGTACGACATCGCCGCTTGACGTCGCTCAGTCATCCGAGAAAGTTGCAAACAGCACTATTCCATTACCCCATTTGCGGTCTTCGACAATTATTGCTTTGCTCCGTTGTTTCATTTACGATTCGACTGCGAATCGATTGCAAAAAGGCGAGTTATCGTTAACAGATTCGGCATGCTGATAGAACCTTCGTAAATCTAGTTCTCGCTGCTTGGAGTGTATTACTTTGTATTTTCGTCGATGTTTTGTGATAGGAGAAGTACGTTTTTGATTGGGAAAATAACTAGTTATATAATATTATGTTCCACCTAATAAGTACGAGGATGGTATGATAAATATTTGTGTTAAAAGAGGCAGCGTTTTGTATTTAGTGAATTTATTTCTCGACATAATCTCCTTGTAGCTCTATACACTTAGTCCAGCGATGTTCCTTCTCCCAAAATAGACCTCTGTTTCGGCAGTGGCCTTTCCATTTGAACCGCTTTCCTCCAAGTTTAGAAAAAGAAAGAAATCACAGGGGGCCAAATTCGGCGAATATACCATAACTGGAGTAATTTTACTGTTGCAATTTCTTCTTCGCTATATGAAGCCTTTTTCTCTTTAGTTTGTAACGAACCGTTATCCGTCCGCACAAATTTAAGGACTTCTAGGCTAACAGAAAAGAGTATAAAATTATAACACTCATCTTTTCTAACAAATCTTTAAATTATTTTGCGATTATTTTGTAAGTTCAACTTTCATCTTGTAAATGAATTTTGAAAAACCCTGTACATTATTTTTGAATACCAGTGTATATTTTTCATTAATCAAACCGATTGAAGTTATATAACGATATGTCTTAACATATATTTTACTTGTACGCGTCACGTACAAGGCCACAGTACGTCATAAGCAAAAAGTGCAACGTCACGGTCAAGAATTGTATATAAATCCTCCAGATTCCCACTTCGGGAGATTCTTGCGTGGCAAGTCAGCGATTACGCAGACTACAATAGGCCAAGCAATAGTCTCACCTCTACGTGGCAAGTCGGCGTACACGTAGACTGCAACAGGCTGAGTAGAGTCCGGGAAATATTCCTCGTGTGTTAGGTTTCAAAATAATCTAAGTAATTTTGACAGTTTTTAAAATTACATTAATAAATAAATCAGCATAGTATTGTCCCGTGGTTGTCCTTTCCTTCTCCAAATAATCAATTAAGATTATATCTTGTGAATCCCAAAAAATCCCATAACCTTTCCGGCTGATGCAATCGCCTTCGCCCTCTTTGATGCACGTTCGCCAGGAGAAACTTATTTTGCCGACTGAGCTTTGGTTTCTGGCGTGTAGTGATGTATCCATGTCTCATCTACAGTCACATATTTACCGAAAAACTGACCATTCAGTCTTACGGTAGATGATCCATGAATTCTCGAAACAGCTGTTCCGGGCCAATTAATTAATAACAGGGTGAATCTTAGTGTTTTCTCGTCCATGTCCAAATAAAAATCCCATCATAACTTCGATGGATTCAATTCTCTCTTAGTTTTGTATTTTTTTTAAATTAAGTGTTTCTTTTGACGTATGAATTTCTTTTAGCCCAGAAACATGTAAAATCAAACTCAGTCTTAATAGCTGGTGATCTCGACAAAGAAACTCAATAGAAGTATTTAATTTGCAACTGTTTTGTAAGTACCAGAGAATCCCCAATGCTTTTTTGAACTGCCATTATTCTGGAAAGTTAGTGGCGCTGTGTGGCAGCAAGCAACTAGAATTACAGTTTGTGATATCGAATACTACAACAGACACCACAAAGCATCACCTTATTGTGAAGGCAGTAGACAATGCAATACTCTTTCAGTCACTTCGTAACTCGAAAAAGCTAGAATCGATAAATTATGACGTGGCTTAGAGTTAAAAGATCAACGGCCATCTTTCTGACTTAAAAAATCGCTAACTTTCGAAGACTTGAATTAATGGAATGTACAAACCGAATACACACCTTAAACAACCAAATATGTAGCCCTCGAATTCGCTGACGGCTATTTTCTGAATTGTCTATTAATATTCCAATCCCACTGGGTCAGCATTTACTAAAATTATCGCTTACGAATATATACATACAGACACACGTTCATACATACAACGACGCCTCTACCTCTTTCACTAATGACGTAAATGACTGTCTCCCGTACGGCACTTACCCGACGTGCCGATACACCCAGTCTAAGAAACAGAAACAGCGAATGATCCGATATGCAAATCGATATAATAAGTATGTTTGCCTTATTCGGCTCGTGTAACAGCCTCTTCGTATATGACCGTCGAACGGGTTGTGCCTTCTTTGCACACACTCGTTGCCCTCGGGAAGTTGCATCAGAATACGCTGAGCTTGTCAATTTTGCCGACTACTGCAGACCTACCGTCGACTAGATGTAACGAGCTCTACGAAGCTCTCCTTTCTCTAATGAAAAATCGAAATCGTAATAGAGTACCTTCGAGATATCGAAAAGTGGTAGCGATGGATGTTCCCAAAGGAGCTAAGTGTATCAAGGGAAAAAGTGGGAATAGGAAGACTGCTGTAGCAGACAAAGACGTTGCGATAGACACCAGAGTAGTTTTATACATATAGAAACACTTTTTGAACCGAAATCCAATACATCAATGTAATCTTGGTATGATGCTTACCATTGGTGGGGTAGGAGTTTGATAACTCAGATGAAAAATGACAAAAACCTATTTTACTGGGCGTAATAGTTCCGTTTTAACTGACTACACTTGTCCAACCCTAGAAAACTTGGCCACTTATTTGAATTTGCTTAATGCAAAATCTGGAAAATATGTTAGAATGAATGTAGGAGACTGTGGATTATTCTAATTTAAAAGGCTATTTGCAGTATATAGAAATTTCCTTCTAATTTCGTCACGCAAAACCTGCAATATCGTTGCATAATATATTCCCGTTATAGTTATTTTTGTCTTCTTCGAAACACTTTTACCTATCCCTATCCATTGCTTTGACTATTCTCTCGATTCCTGGACATAATATTCTATCCATTTTCCAAGCATGCGTACACTTACAAACCCACGCAAAAAATTCTTTATGTTCCACTAAGGCATTGCCAAAAACTATTCTGAAATAACTTTTGGCCAACTCTTCATAAGGAAATGATCCTGTTACATATTGAAGTCTCCAGGGCTTCAACAACCTCATGTCTTTTGCTCCCCCATTTTCGAACACAATACCATGGACCCTCTCGATCATTTCTGCCAAGTACATGAAATGTAATTAATATATTTGGTAATTACCGACATAATTCATAATTACCGACGGAAGCCAGTTATACTAGAAACAAGTGTATTTTTAACATTTTAATACCCATATGAAATGTAGTGCCCTTTGATGTTATTTATAAACCTTCTACATGGGACACATTTTTATTAGCAATGCTTTAACTTGAGGTCACTAAAATCTTAATCCAGCCCTGTATCCTAAAAGACGTTCCAACAACTCGTTAATTAAAGAAGACGATGAATCAACCCCTAGCGCTCGATTCCCCGTAGATGCGGACATTTTTCCAAAGAAATATCGCTGTAGGCGCGGCTTCCGTCTATTACTATCTCAGCGATTATAATCTACGATAGCATGCATACAGATGCCTATTTTCTCAATTTATTTAGAGCGTTGATGTTATAGAATGAAGCTAGCATGTCGCAGTTATACGAAGGAGAAATTGAATCGAAACTCAATTATAGAAGATTCGGTATACGCAGGAAAGGAATGTGTGTTACGAAGATCGATGAATGATTGACAATTTGTTTTCTTTCAAAGATGAAGGGAGAATATCTTGGCTTTTATCAAGGGAGATATTTAAAATATGCGAAGGTTTTCCTTTCCTCTTAATAGGTGATAAGAAATCTGCGATCTTGTTCTTGAAATATGAAAAAAAAAAATGGGATACACTCAATTCTATAGGGTAAATCAACGGTTCGAAAGAAAAATCCCCACCAAGATAACAGACACATCTTTTGATATTTCATTTTCTTTCCTAAATAACGAGCTATGCACTTCCTTAAATCAAACGTTAAAATTCCTTTTTTTTAAGTACGCGCAAAAAGTGGACGTCTTCAAGTCCTGCTATCCGAAATGTAAGCAAATGTCAAAGGATTCCCTCTTGGTTCCTCCTCTTTTTCTTCTTGCTCGACGATGTATTTGTTCGAAAATTTAAAATCGGATTTCCTTACGCGAAATTCTTTTTAATAATGCATGACCTTCCTCTTCCTCTTATCGAAATGTAACTTCTTCACTTCGTTCTCGAAACAGATACGCTCGGCGTGCCTTCTCTGTGTTCTCTTTTGATGTCGAATAAAAGGAGGATGGTTGGTAGGAGGAAGTGGGGTTGGAAGTTGATCCATTTCTTCTTCTTCTTCGCCGTCGTCGTAGTTGTCGACTTCTTATTTTTACGGAGCATTCCGAATTATGGACTGTATACGTAATTAGATAACATTATGAATACTGCATAAACAACAATTTGTGTCGAAACGAGAGACGCCATCTTTCGGATGAAATAAGATCTACGGATGCGAATGTTACCCACTTCAAGGAAATAAAATGGTCGGAAATATCAACAGAGCAAGATCTTCTTTAAATAAATATATCTCAAAGAATTTCTGAATATACTATCTGCAAAATGAAGTTATTAACAAATACAAACAAGCTTATGATAAATTCATTATAAAGGCAGGGCAGCCTAACTATCAATGCACGTCATTTTCTATGACCTCACAGTATCTACTACTAAAATACGAATTCGTCATTTTCCAAGATACATGTCAATTGAGCTATAATCAATAGTTTAATATATAAATAGTATAAATAGTAGGTTAGATGGATAATCTAACGTAAAAAATTTAATTAAAATACCAACATTATTTAACAATTTATCAAAAACTGAAGAAAAGAATTATAACGTCATTACACAAACAATAACAATATATGCCGTTTTATTTTGACGTCAGAAGATGGCATTTCAAAATTAAAAATTGACCTGTAAAAAGATTATATACAGCAATTACAGATTTTGTTCTGCACCGTTTCTTTACGCTGTATGCGAGGAACAAGCATAAGAAGCATTTTTTAGCATACTTCAAAATTCTGTAAACTTAGGATAAGAATCAAAACAAAACCACAAATATTACACAATTCTATTGTATTGATAATTCCTGTTCAAGATGCATAGATCCTAGATTTGAAAATTGAACCTAAAATATAAAACAGCTTCTAGATAAACTATAAATGGAGCCTTATTTAAAAAACTTTTTTTTGCTTGAGTTTCTTGAGTTAATTAAAATGCAACATTTACGTTTCGACAAATTTTATTGTCTTCTTCAGAATGTATAATAAGTCCATAACTGTAACAAATCAAATAATTCGTTTGTAGTAATACGGTTCTTTGTTTGCTTTTTTGTTTTTTGAACTTACAATAGAACATTGTCAACTAACACAATACTTTAAGAAAAAAAAATTTGGTTTTGTTTTATCACACAAAACATTAAGAACTATTCTACGTTACAATCTTTCGGTTATTTTAACTTATTTTTAAAATGATTCTAGTCATCTTTGTTGGCTGAAGGAAAGGCGAATGCGAATATTCCGATTCCATCGAAGCGGCACACATTCAGAAATTTGTTATTTGTATAAGTGTAAAAAATCTTTTATAACATATTTTACTAGCGTCAAATATTCTCAAGGCCAAAAACTGAATGTAATAAAATTAATAGTTTAAGTAATTAATCATTAGAAAATAGGATAATAAATCTTAGATAGTTCTTCGATTTCAGTTTTGTCGTTAATTGAATTTTTATGTTTTTTGATTTGTATCATTTCCAGTATGCATCTTGCTTTATAATTAACTTCTTTATTAAGGATAGAGACATTGTCGAAATTGAAAGTGTGCCCAGTATTTATTGTGTGCTTTTTTTAAGGCAGTGATGTGGTTTTGATATTTGTGACCTTTTAATCTATCATTGAAACGTTGTTAATAAATATATATTTATAACGACAATCAATGGCAAGTAAAGTTTTATTATCTCTTTTAATATCTTTATTATTAACTGTCTCAATTTGACCACATACATATTCTACACAAAACCGACTCTATTTGTGAAAAAATTAAATAAAAATGTAAAAAAATGGGGGTATGGGGTACCCGGTCCCCCGTTATTAATTTTTCCCGAAAATAATTCACACCATCCTTTAGACTATGTAATATACTTTATTTGTGAACAATAAAGAAAAAATAATTAAAAAAAAGGAGGGGGGGCCCCGGTCCCGCGTTATAAATTTTTTCCGAAAATAATTCGCGTCATCCTTTAGACTATCTAATATACTTTATTTGTGAAAAATCAAGAAAAAAAAATTAAAAGAAAAAGAGGGAGGTACGGGGTACCCGGTCCTCCGTTTTTAATTTTTCCCGAAAATAATTCGCGCCATCCTTTAGACTATGTACTATATTTTATTTGTCAAAAATAAAGAAAAAAAAATTAAAAAAGGGGGGATGGGGTCCCCGGTCCCGCGTTATAAATTTTTTCCGAAAGTAATTCGCGTCTTCCTTTAGACTATGTAATATACTTTATTTGTGAAAAAAAAAAAAAATTAAATGAAAAAAAGGGGGTACGGGGTATCCGTTCCCCCGTTTTTAATTTTTCCCGAAAATAATTCGCACCATCCTTTAGACTATGTACTATACACTATTTGTGAAAAATAAAGGAAAAAAAATAAAATAAAAAGGGGGGCGGCCCCGGTCCCGCGGTATAAATTTTTTCGGAAAATAATTCGCGTCATCCTTGGGACTATGTAATTTACTTCAAATTATATTCTAAAAAGAAAAAGATATCTGTTATAATTTCCGAGATGTTTACACAAATAAAAAAAACAAAAATCTTTGGAGGGGACTGTACCCCCAAATCGGCAAATGGTGTTCTTATGCCAAGGTACTCTTTCAGTCTGTGCAGTTTCATCGAAATCGAGAAGTGCGGGTTGCCGGTGTTCCCTTGTAAGAAACGAAATATACTTTTGCAATGGAGCCTTAATTTATATATCGCAATGTCTAGTTACTACGTGTGGAAAATCTAATCACAAAACTTCAAAATTAGCCGCTTAGATGAGCAGCCATATTGAATTTTATAAATTTAGAGCAAAATAAATTGCCTCTACGTCAGAAATGTCTTTGTTTCCTAAGACTTATCATATATGATATTAAGTAAACTAATGCCTTATTACTTTAAAACGTACAGTAATAGTTTGGAAAACCATCACATGTTTTTGACGACTAATCTTCTCCCAGCAATGGCGGTTTACTCATGTGCTATGCACTTAACCCAAGAATTTCGTAGAAAATTGTACGGTTTGGTAATTCACTAATACCTTAAATAAGCTCGCGCGATACAATCATCCATTCTCTACCTTGTTCCGCCGATCTCTAATACTCTTCACTAACTTAGATTCACTCAGTTAAAACAAAAATACAACCCTATACCTTCCATTCTATTCTTCTTTCTTTTTTTTTGGCAAATTGCATTACCCAAGCTCAAATTACTGGTATAGCAGCGAATAAACTAAACTAAGTTAACGTGTGCGAGGGTCCTCCAGTTCCTTCATCCGCCTAACGGTCTAGCGTACGACTAAAAGAAGCGAGAGCTTCGGTTAACTAATACAGCCGACTCGGCTTGGTCCCTAGACTTGCTTAATCCCCTCAGGAGATATTAGTGCGTCTTGTTACAGACACCAAAACAAGCTCGACTTCATTGCCGGATTTCTAGATTGAGTCAACGCTAGAAAAATCGATCCCGCGTCCTCTCCCAACGGCACGTTTGCATTGGCCCGAAGGCGTTCTTGATTTCTCTCGCCAGTTTGGCGCTGCTCTTCGTCTTCCTCTACGATGTTCGCCCTCGTTTTTCGATTCTTGAACTCGTTTCGCCGTGCGATCAAACGGTGTTATATAGCTTTAGTGTACGGATTCGTTGAATTAATGCTCGAGATAAACAATCCAGTTGCTAGTTAACGTAAGACGAAAAGACGTTTTATGCTCGTAGCAAGAGATAATTGTATTTGTAGAAAACACTTGTACGTAGATAGCCTTTTATCTATTATTATACCTGGATGTAACAGAACAAACTAGACCGAGGTTTCAGGCAATAAAAGTTATGTAAGCATACCAAAATCAGGATCCTAAAGTTTACTTACAGAAAATAATATGACACCACTTTGTTGGAATAGTATACTGTACTCATATTATCTGCTTTCGAGTTTTGTTGTGTAATGAATGCAGTCATTCGTTTGAATTGATTCTTCGCTGGTCATATTGCCAACTACCAACATCATATAACCTATGAGTACTATATTACAATTTGAATTTTAGTATGATACATATTTTTTCTTCCTATTATAACGCAAATTTGTCATGAATTCGGAAGTATCAACTTGATATTCTTTCAGTAGTTGAATAATTGAAATGCCAATGAAAGTGGAATGATATTATGCTAGGGTTTGCTGATCAATGTTACTGCAAAGTGTCATCGCTGCATATGTGAAACCCTGAAATATGTATACTCTCTAGCGAATCTGACGACCTGTTAACAGCTGTATTCAATTTGGAAATTGGAAAGGCTGAAAGAATATAGGACGAAGATGTGTTACTACGTTTTAGCGCCTTGAAATTGCAAAAAAATAACAAATAAATAAAAGCAACCAAAATAACGAAAGGATACACAAACAACTTTTCCCCGTAGTTTAATAATTTAATAAATAGCGAATCCTATATTCAGGGTGCCAACCTGCTCGTCGCCGAGGGAGTGGGTCAATGCACTCATCAAGACAATTTAATTTTATGTAGGCGCCACCTGTTTGAAATAACCCTGTCAGCCGATCAGGTTAAACAGGAACCCACGAGATGGTGATCAAAAATTATATGGGGAAAGGGAAAATTTGAATCAAGTTAAAAAAAATAAAACCCACAAATTTTACGTTAAAATATTCATCCTGGTAACATGTGTTAGGCTGCGTTCCCATTTTCTAAGTGTTCGGCGTTTAAATTCTATCAAAAATACGAAGTAAAAGTCAAGTTTGGTGATTTAGGAATACGCCGGGTTTCAGTACGTAACATATAACACAGAGTTTATATTGGAATGTCACAATTCCAGGTTAGTTTTCTCTTTTCCAGTTTTAATACTCATATCTACATATCTAAACAAATTTTAGACAACGAATGTTTATTTTGCTTTCACGTCATTAGCTAGCTGCTACAGCAAATACCATTGCACAGTGCAGATATATCTTTTAGTTTTAAAAGATATAGAGAGTAGATTAATGCATTGATTTTAAAAGTGGGAACTCTCTGAATGGAACAAAGAAACAGTGTTTGGGTCCTCTAATGAACATACCACGACCAAACCTGAAGTTTGTTTTAACTGCGTTTAAAGATATCATTTGTTTAGATAAAAGTAAATTTGTAAAGCATTTTGATTATAACTTTTTATTTGGTTATAATTTTTTTTTACTGTTATTTACCTATGAAAACAAAATTAAAATTCTTACATTATTCAATTTTTAGGCTACAAACGGTAACAGCACTCTCTTTATATTAATTTAATGTTATACATATTGCATTTTTACGATTACGAAAACATCATAACACAAAAAAACAATCTATGCGCACTACATGCGCCACCTAGCGTTACTTTTACACGAATATCCATACATATTGTCAAGGAAACAGCTCCGAGCGAAAAACGAATTCACCGATTCTCTCATTTTCATTTAGCTAGCCTCTGATCCTAGCCAGCGCGGCGAAAATAACGAAACTGCTTGAAGAACTATGTAAAACGACAACACGGCATCTTTGTCGGAGGTCCGTGATTACCATAGAAATAGCATGTTTTGCGACGTCGGCCATCGTCGACGCGTCTTCGTCGCTCTTTGTACATGTCCGGTATTTGTGTGTGGACACAAAGCGAAAACGGTCGTTTGAATTTGTTGCTGTTGTCGAAAGTTTGTTGTCGCGCTAGCCTTTGAAAAACGAAATGGAATTATCTTCGTACGCTAGAGGCATAAGAACCTTACCGCAATCGATAGTTCCCATTCAATATACATATATGAGATTGTACGACATTCGATTGTTATTCAAAAGGTGTTTTGTCATCTATTTAAGTAGGAGGGAGACGTTGCTGATTAATAAGGTTTTACCTTTTAAATGAATTTGGTCTTGAAAAAAGCAATTTTTGAGAAATTCAAGCAAACGCAAACAATAACTTGAGATATGTGTAACACGAACGTAATCGACAATGCGGATGACGTGCGAACCGGTTGATGTTTGAGTTGGCGAATGGCGGAAGGAGTAAAGGAACGAATTTTTGTCTTCTGCGCCGTGATCATAAGTCTTTACAGGATCTCTATACATTCTCACAGTCCAGTACGAGCTCGGTAAATTCGTAGAGGGGTATCCTATTGAATATAAAGGAGCTGGTACAGTAACTAGATGTTCTGTTAATTACTTTTGGAACTCCCAAAGGAAATTGTTACTGATCAAGGAACTGAACTTGTAGCAAAAATTTTAAGAATCCAACAGCTTACTTCTATCACTTATCAAATTCTAGAATTTTTAGAAAATACACATATGAATTTAAGAGATCTTCTACGTATACAAATAACCAAACTTTCCTAAACTTGGAATGCGTTGGTGCCGTTTTGGAGCTTTTCCTTTAATAACACAGTACGTACTATCACAAAATGTACACCCTATGAGCAACTATTGACAAGAAATGAATATGCAGTACATGCAACATTCGCATATTACAAAACAACTGAAAATATTTTAACATGTACCATTTGCATGATATTCATACGAATTTTATCTCCCACTAATATACATGTATATGTATTATCAATGCTATTATGCTCCATTTCGAGGCGATCAAATTCAATCGGACAGTGTTTTAAAATACCGTCAATCTCGTCGATTTTTGAGGACGAAGTGAGGGAGAAAATAATATTTAGAGAGGTAGCTGTCACGGTTCCACCGCAAGTTACGCGTCAACCGCGTCAGAATTAAAATGAAAACGCTAAAAGCCCATCATTGTCCATCATCGAAGTTTAGCCAACAGGACAGGGCTGCGATGGTGCGATATTTTAAAATACGATATAAAACATTGGCGATTGATATCGACGCAGTTAAATCATGCAGAATTGTGCGAAATTCAATAATAACTCTTAACGCTCCCGCGCCAGTGATGGGCGCGTGACTGCTCATCAGCTTTTATAAAGTTATGGATAATATCCACACTTTTATCTCTAGCTACATATTTACTTTGTGTCTATAAAATTTCGATTTTTTTTCGAACAAACTGATTCTAATTCCGATGTTGTACAATTCTTCGGTTCATCGAGTTCCACAAAAAAAGTCACGGCATAAATATTTAAAGGTTATGAATGAAAATGTTGGAATTCTTGCAATCGATGTGTTTGTATCATCGGAAATGAATAAAAAACGTTTTATACCGTGAAAACGATCGGCAATTCAAATATGTAGCCGTAGGTGTTTATGCTGATGCCCCATAATAATTCAGAGGATCATTTTGAAAGCTGACGTACATGAGTAAAGTCTAATTTTGTGAAATACCGAGTAACAAAGTGGTTTTTGGAAATCAGTCTAAAAACTATTGAAAAAAAAACCGTTGAAAGGTGAGTGGCTCTTTTACATGATGCAGTTGCCCCCTTCCCCATGTTAAAATATAATCGATGTCATATTGTGAGAGAACTGTGGGTGATACAAAGAAACTGATACCAGATACGGTTTCAGCACCCAAAAATACATAAGATTTGGATGTATTTGTTTAAAAAGTTTTTACAAGTATTTTTTTTGTTGACCTGTGTTATAAACTCCTTTCATCTGCAGCAAATATCTCCATAAGAAAACACTTCTAAAGCTGATTTCTTCTTTTCGAAGAGTGTACTCAATCTATTCGCGCGAAACGGCTAAACGCAAAAGCGAAGCAAGCGCGTTTCATTAAGACGCTTCAACGAACGAGCGTCGCGCGTTCCGCCCCATAGCAGCTACTAGCAACGGAATTAGAAGATCTTTACGACAAGGTGGTGCGCCCGAATGAGTTGTAAATCAGATAGCTTTTTCCGGGTAACGAAATCAAGAGGAAAATGAGGTCGCAAAAACAAAAGGAACCGACGCGGTGGGGGAATCAGTTTTGTTTTGGTTTTCATTTACGGTTTAACGGGCCGTCGGTGCCCCTTTCCTCCTTCGTAGTCGTTGTCCTCCCCATCCTTCGGCTAACCTTCTCAGTAATGTGCGGTAATTAAGATTCAGCGCTCGAACGTATTCGTTCATACTAAACCGTGCAATATAAAACGAGGCGAGTAAATTTGCGCTGTCTGGTGGTTAATTGTAAGCGAAAGAGGTGGGACAGAAACAAGAACAGAACGTCGGTAAGTTTGAATCTAATAGTGTGGCATTAAATATATTGGTGAAGCAGGTATTTCCAATTTAGTTGAAGAGGTTAATTGAATTTCAACAAATTCTTTGTTATAAAAAAGCGTATATTGAGTGAAAATGTTGAAACAAAAAATAAATTTTCGAAAATGAATCAAAGTATATGAATTGAGAGTTCGGAAATATTGTTAAACACTTTTAAACAATGGAATTTAATGAAATTTGAAACTTAAAATTACAAAATTAACCTGAATTTTATGACGATGTCAATAAACTCTCCGTTTATATGATATTTACAGGAAACCTGCCTATTCTTAACCACCAACCTTCACTTCCACCTTGAATTTTAAGTACGATTTTAAATATTAAACACTTTGTAACTTGAAACACAGCCAGAGACGTGTTACCGCGATGGAAACTAGACTCAAAGTCAGAAAATTAACTGGCGTCCTACTGCTCCTTTCTTTAATCGATAGCGATTGTTTCATACACAGCAAATCTTGATGATTCCTTTCCAAATACAATTTGATGATTAATTTTTGATGAATAAACCTACTTATAAAGATAGCACAATGGGATAGATGCAATGACGCAACTAGACGAGTGAAATGATACTACTACATATATGATGTAAATTACCGCTGACAACATTTAAATGATAAATTTTACTGACTATTATGACAACAACTTTACGAAAGATATCTAATTTACGAAAATATGCTAGAAATACCTCCGAATTTATACTGTTATTTGTTGTAGGAAGATATTCCATTAATTTTGAGGATGTATGAATTTTGAGGAGAAATGAATACCCCACGTTTGTCGTTGGTTAGACTTAAAATAACTGCCTAGTACTCCCGCTCCAAAACTCGTAGGCCTAGAAAAGAGTATGAGCTATCAAAAATGAGCTAATAACCGCTAGAGGGAATTTCACATTGGACGAGTGGCATATTGAATACATTCTACAGTGTGCCCCCGGTTTAACGCATGGTTAGATAAAGCAAAAGGAAAATTATTGAGTTGAAATTTCATCTTTTGAGGTTCAGCCATGCTTGAATAGTAAATAACTTACGCCATAATTTTATTGCCAATAAATCAAGTATATCTTGAAAATTTACAAAGAAGGAATTTTTTCAGTTAGTAAAATGCATTCTCTGTAGGTGGTACGATAAATGAGTTATCAAAAAACAATGTTCAGGGAAATAAATTATGCTAGTACTTAGTGTGTAAGCATGGCCGAACCGCAAAGGATGAAAATTCAACTCAATAGCTTCCTGTCTGCTTTACCTATCCATGCGTTAATCGGGGGACATACTGTATGTGCCGCCAGATAACAGTTACGTTCGAAGATGTAAACTACAATGCTACAATAGTTTTATAATATAAATAAAAATGTTATAAGATGAAATAGTTTTTGCTATTAGTTTTACGAACGAATATAGAGTGTTACGAACGGCTGATACAATTAAAGAAACCTAGTCTTGCCATTTGACGTTCATCTAAAATTACTTTCAACGAGAAATCACTTCTTAACACGTCTATCTTCATTTTCGACAGTTATCGTATGCTAATGTACCTGAATGCACGTGGCTGAACACCGCTAATCGCGGCACATAGCGATTCTTTTTAAGATTGGCAACAGATCTCTATATCTCAATATTTCGACGCTATGCCAACTTTTTCGCTACATTTTACTGGAAATACAAATTTGTGAATCCAAAGCAAGGTTTTCACTAAATCTTTGCCTTCTAAATTCCGATTAACAATGGTTTTCCAGTGGAATGTCGAAAGGAAAGTTAACATGCAAAAAGCATAAATAGCCAATCCTTAAAGGAGAAATTTATGAATTGCAATTTTTGTAGCTTTGATGACATCTTTGACTACTGGAAATGTTTCATTTGATATCATTTTATTACTTCCTGAAGAAGCTGTAAATTTTGCAAGAAAAAATAACTGAATCGAGTGTTCTTCCATCAACAAGCTAAAGTTATTGGAGGCAATTTTACTGAATATATGGAAGTTCTGTAGATCGTGGAAACCGTTGGCTATGTTTAGAATATGTTTCCGTTACATTTGGCTTTTTGACTTTCATTTTCCATTTACCACTCCCAATTTAATTGGATTTTCTTCTATCTCTTGTAGCCATTTTCATTCGGGCTTTCCTTTTTAAATTTTCTCCTCCGTTTGTTTCCCGCCACGATACCTTATTATTTTGCTTCCTGGCAGTCTTTATGCAAGTCGCAACTAGCGTATTCTGTTAACCTGAGTTATTATAGGTTCTCCAAAGACAGTTCTTTTCTCTTCAGTTGTTCTGCGACTCAATTTATCTTCCCCTATTATACCCCCATAAATTTTCAATATTTTTTTACTATTTCTGTTTAAACTCCGCGTTTCTATATCGCATAAAACGGCTGGTCTCGTTATAGCTTTATACAGGGTGCGGCAAAGGAACCTGACGTTTTTATAATGAATAGTACAAAGCCGTTATAGTACGTAGAACAGCGATTACAGTGAGAATGACATCGGTAGTAGATGCCATTTTAGTAGTCATGGAGCTGTGGACGAGTGAACATCGCGCATTCGTTCTCGAGGCGTATTTTAAAAATCACGACTCGGTTGTCAGTACACAACGTTTATTTCGTGCGCGCTTCAATATTGGACGTCACGGTTCTGTTCCATGCCGTAACACAATTAAGTTATGGGTTGAAAATTTTCGTCGATCTGCATCAGCAATGAAAGATAAGCCACCAGGAATGCGTCGAACAGTTCGGACTCCAGCAAATATTGAGAGGGTGCGAACAGCGGTTCAGCGAAGTCCACGTCGTTCAGCAAGGCGACAAGCAATAACTCTAGGACTTTCCGAAAGTACAGTACGGCGTATTTTGCATAAGGATTTACATTATCACCCTTACAAATTAGTAATTGTTCAAGAACTGACAGCTGAAGACTTTTTAAACCGTTTGAATCGTTGCAATCAACTTCTGGAACTTTTTGGTGAAAATGATTTAGGTGGCTTAATTATGTCTGATGAGGCGCATTTCGAGTTATCAGGCTACGTAAATAAGCAGAATTTTCGCTACTGGTGTTCAGAAAATCCCAGAGAACTCCATCAACGACCGCTTCATAGTCGCAAGGTTACTGTTTGGTGCGGAGTGGGGCGATTCGGTATAATTGGCCCCTATTTTTTTGAGGACGATGCAGGAAATCATGTCACAGTCAATTCGCAACGTTATGTGGAAATGTTAAACACATTTTTAGAACCAGAGCTTCGTCGACGGAACATCGATTTAAATACTGTATGGTTCCAACAAGATGGCGCCACAGCGCATACAGCACGAGCGTCAATGGCTCGACTGCGAGAAATGTTTCCGAGAAAAGTCATTTCGCGGAATGGAGATGTTCCTTGGCCGGCAAGGTCTCCCGACCTCACGGCTTGTGACTATTGGTTATGGGGTTATCTTAAGAGTAAGGTGTATTTAACGAGACCAAGGACCATTGAAGAATTGAAAGAAAACATTCGCAATGAAATTACCGCAATTCCGATGGGTACGCTACAACGCGTAATGGGGAATTTGCGAAACCGTTTGGAACAGTGTGTCCGCAGTGAAGGACGTCATTTGAGCGAAATTATTTTCCATAAATAAAATGGCATGTTATATACTTTCGAATACTTGTATGTGAAAATAAACATATTGGAAAATACATTTGTAGTTACACATTAAAACTCGTCAGGTTCCTTTGACGCACCCTGTATATTGTATGATAATAGCCAAGCTACTGAAATAAAATACTTGACGTAGGTTAAATTCAATGACCTGCAGAGAAGAAACTAGGAAGCAAGACTTATTAAAAAAACTTATAACTTAGGTAAGGCAGAAAGAAATGGCATGTTTAATACAGAGGAGGGGGGAAACAAGCAGAAAGCCAGAACAGAAATACATGGACGTAGAACATCAGTAGAAGATTGTTGCAGCGTAGTGATCAAGGAAAGTATGAAAGACGTAAGAGAACGTACGAAAAGGCAATAAAGAATTCGAAGATAGGTAGAACTTGAAAGAAAACGCTGATATTATGTTGGAAGAGAATCGCAATCGAAATTTCGACAATGAAGAAGCACACAGGTCGATTAGGAAAGTTTCGGGCATAACGGTTTACGACTTAAAACGCTCCATTCGACCGCATGTTCCTGCGCTTTATGAAATGATCAGAAGTACTAATGATAACTTCTGGAAGAGATTAGATGAGTTGCTGTCGTACCAATGAAGCCATTTTGACAGAAGGGACATTTGCATCCTTGTTGGGATTCTGACTGGACATTGCCAGGTAAAGAAGCACTTCCTTAGGATGAGATTAACAGGAAACCTGTCAGTGACTTTGAAGCTGAAGAGGAGACAATGGTGCTAGCGTAATTTGGATGAACCATGCTAGGCGTCTCAATCTATGCCAAAGTAGTGGGTTGGGTAATGGCCTAAAGAGCTTTCCAGTATAGAAAGGATGCGTATCAAGCCTATTGTGGCCTAAATGCTGCGAGATCCATCTCACCCTCTCTAGTAGATTAATTCTAACGTTATTCTATTTAAACCCATTTAAAGCTATAATAATAATACTTTTTTGGCATATATATCTAAGATCTGTAGCTTTGCACCAGTAAGCTCTTGGATAACATTCTTCAAAAATTAATTATTACACCACGTACATGGTAAACAACTGCATTTGGACAAACTCAAACTATCTAAATACCTATCCAACATTTAAACTCTAATTACGACATAGCGTATGTAGTTAGGAGTTTGGTGTTGTTTTAAACTAACAGATAACTCAATTTACTAAATGTTTCAGTTACATAGGTTACTATCGATTCGCTTTTAAACGAAGCAAATAGAATCCATTGAAAACAAATCATCATTAAACACTACATACGAAGGATTTCAGCTTACGACTGTAGGTATAGATTTTGCGGTCGATAGTCGAGTACAGGCAACGCAAACGAGCAATGCAAATTTCAACACATTCGGGCAGACATACGTCCGTACTCTTCATTTGTTATTCAAGAAGATACGTTGTCGATGGGCAGGCCAGCGATTAGTCAAAATTAGAGGTGTCAAAGGAATTTTGGTCCGACATGGAGAAATCAATACTCGACCACTGCGAGGAACGGTGGTAAGAGGTGCTAACTGTTTTAGGATTTATGTATGCACAAGTGATGTTCTAGTTCTTTTCACGTGTGGACGTTTATGACCGAAGCTCTAGATAGTTAGCGTTGATTTTTAACATCCGAATGAAATGCTTTAAATAGCATGAAATAATGGTTCATTTCATTTTGTTTGTTTATTTTTTATTTCACTTTATTGGTCCAATAGCGACAGTTTCAAATAAAATTTTTTAATCACTACGTTCTTTTAATAAATGTTCACTAAACATTTTATGCTTCGCCTACGAAGGGCGCCTGTTGCTCTTCTGATTGCTTCATGCCTTTCTTTATTATCGGCTGTATCGAATTAATGCATCCCTAGTGTCGACTTTTACCTTGCAAACTTTATTTTTGTACCAGCCCCATAAATAGTGTGAGGTCTGAAGATCTTGGAGGCCAACTAGTAAGACCATCACGACCAACCCAAAGCCCTGGACACCTATCGTCCAAATATTGCTTGACCTGACGAGCGAAATGTGCAGGAACTCCATCATGCTCATCATCCTCTAGTAGTCCTTGTAATGAATTTTGTAAAAATAATTAAGTAGTGCTCTCCTATGACCCAATTCTCCAAAATGAAAGGGCCAATTAGATAACTATGGACCATACCGCACCACACGTTTACTGAAAAGTTGTGCTGGAGATTACTTTATTGCGTAGGAATTTTCGTCTGATCAAACATGGGAGCTACGAGTATTATCAAAATGGATACGTAAAAGGCAGATCAACAACATGTGCTAACTTTTAACTAATGGAAGAAATTATCTGTGGACTAAATGAAGGACACGCGTCAGTAAGGGTTTTTATGGATTTATCCCAGGCTTTCGATTGTGTCTACTACGAGGTTTTGCTGGCTAAATTGGAAAGGATGGGTTTTCCTGGAATTATCAATGATTGGATTAGATCCTTCCTGAGTGGTTTATGCTGTGCTCTGAGGGTTGTTGCGAACAGTGTCGGACCAAGTGTTCATTCGCTACTGTAATATGGAATAGTGTTCTGATAGCAATCTATAAATGTGGGTAGTGCCTTCGTAGCTCAAAAAAACTTTCTTAAGAGCAGTGTTTCACCTGATTCATGGAAGAACATATTTAGGAACTATAAAATACTTACCTTGGCATCTATATACATTCCGCAATGTGCAACATTTGTAAAAAATAATTATGAAGATCTTTTTAGAAATTATGAATTGACACATAATTATTATACAAGAGGTACAGTATTGTCTTACCTTCTTCCACTAGAAACTCTTAACTAAAATACAACAGTTGCGTTTATTTCAGTGTTTAAAAATGTATAACCACTTGCCACAAGATATAAAAGCCTTGCCTAAAGTTAAATTCAAATACCATTTGAAAGATTACTTATATGAACAAGTTTTTCTAATGTTAACGATTTCTTTTCGAAAAGAATAATGATTTAATCCAAGTGACCCATTATATGTTGTTTGTTACTGTGTTAGATTGTTGAATGTATATAATACTCACCTTTTTATGTGTCCTGTTATGTGCTCTGTTTGTCTTTTGTATGTACAATTTTATACATTATATATTTTGACGAGTTTTACGGTATATCTATTAGGAAACGATTATTGTTATTATTATTATTATTATTATTATTATTATTATTATTATTATTATTATTATTACTATTATTATTATTATTATTATTATTATTATTATTATTATTATTAATGCCGTTACGAGTGAATGTTGCTCCATCCTTAAAAATTCTACTCTTCTATCTTTTATTACTATATTATTTATCATAATATTCCGGTTATAGGTATGGACATAAGCCTTGCTCGTGGAGTGTGTTTATTACTTTTTTTTTAGTACTAATTCTTCGTGAGCTGGTCGCTGCGTCTTCTTCTACCAAATCTAGAATATTTTCTACTTCTTCTAAACTTTGTCGAGTGGCTCGTTCAGATGTTATGTTAGCATCGGGAAGCATTTCGATCTCACACAGGCTATCACAGATAAATAAGTTTTTACCAGGATTTATTTTTGATGAGTTCTTTTACTTTATTTTGACGTGTACAATGCACTTCTGGAGTTTGGTCCGTTCCTCCCGGTTCACCTTGTATTTTTAAATTATATATATCTACTTGGGACTCACATTTTAATATTAGAAATAGTTCATTTAGAAAAACGTTGAATAGTAAAGTGCCAATGTTCGATGCTTGCGGCACCCCAAAGAGTATAGAGAAGTGCTCAGATGACAACCCATTATAAAATACGAGACCGGTTTAGTCTAAGATGAAAAATAAATGACATGTTTAAGCATCATTGGCAAATGAGGTCAAACTATGGTATATTTAGATGCACTTTATAAAAGTCTCCATACATTTAAACATCATTCTTTTCGTCTTTAACAAAATATTATTTTCATACATTTTTTTATATGCATATCATGAACATAAACTATTCCTTACTATTCCGTTCACTACTCCATCTTCTATTTCGCAAGTACGTTTCGCCAGCGCTAATTAACGATAGTGGCGCATATTGATCTGTTTCTACCACGCGCAAAATTCCTTTGTCACCTCTAATTTTGACTGATCACTTTGTCGACCAATCGACAGCGCTCCTCCTTGAATAACAGATGGATTACTGTGCGGCAATGTGTTGGCTGCAGTGTGCACTATTCATTTATATGGTGTAGGTGTAGCGCCTCGTTCCCTTGACAAATGTATGTCAATACAAGGTGATCGTAAAGTGGTGTATTACATATGCATAATTCTTTATGAAATTTATAAGAAGTAAACGATACTATTGCAAAATCTTAAAAAATATGTTGTTAACTTCGTTTGCAATGACGTAAATTACACTTGCCAAGTAAAAAAATTAATATGAAGTTGATTGTGGACAAAACTCAACAATAATAAGATCAGAAAGCACATGATAAGTACTGACATTACAAGAATTGCCTAGATGTTTCCATCATAATCTGTACTATATGGTGTAGAAATCTAGCGCAGTTCGCTGAGGTTAATAACATTCCGCTAGGTTTTCTCGTGCTATGTGGTTTTTGAGCAAGGAATCCTGGTATAAGCTTGAGAATTCCTGAAGCAATATCAATGCCAAGAGCGTAAGAGTTTAATAGACCACAGGTTTCAAAGTTTTTTGCAGTTTTACAGCAAATGCCTAAAGAACACAAGTTTGAACCAAATAATATTTGTAACACGGATGAGTCTGCCTTGTCAACCGTCTGGAAACCATAGAAGGTTTTTGCAACTAGAGGAAAAAAGCTGGTAATTCACTCCAGACCGTACACCTAACGACCACCAACATCTGAACATCTGAAGACATTCCTGGAGGACGAGCGTTTCGATACAGACGATGAAGTAAAAACCGCTATTATCAGAAGAGGCAGACTTCTATGAGGAGGGTATTAAAAAACGCATTGTTAGTTACGATAAATATCAAAATTGGCACGGAAGATATGTAGAAGATTAGATGTATGTATGTATATTCAGAAAATAAATATATTTTTGGAACATTTTTACGGACACTACTTAAAAAAATAACCCTCGTATGTATGCATTCGCGCAAAAGACATCAACATACCTGAAATACGCTCATAACAACGATTCATCACGCAATTTCCGAACTTTAGCTGGTCGGATAGGATTTGAACGACTACGACAACATCCAAACGCGAAGCCGAACAGAGACGTCGCGCAATCATTCCCAGGCGGGTGTAAACTCTTCGCCCGAAGTCAATTAGACGTAAATGATAGATCAGCTGTCCGGACGGTATTAACGGATCGGTTTTGATGCGGGAACGATTTGCGGTTAGGGGCATAAATTAATTAGCGGGCGAGAACGGGGCCGTCCAACTATGTACGGCCGTCAAGGTAGCGGCGGAAGCGGTGGTCGCAAATTAGTCTCCGACGAAAGCAAAGCGACACGGACGAAATCCGTACAGTATGGTACATTATGGAGTATCACCGCGAGAATATATTCTGATTAAAAAAAAATATATATATATATAATATATTCTCATTAAAGATATTCCTACATAAACAATGGGAGAACTGGCACAATATTATTATGGAATTACAGTTCTAGAAGTGTATAGTTGATTTGGATTTCTCGAAAAATTATATCTGTTTTTACAATTTCATTCTAGTCGAATGTTAATTTCCACACTGACGAAATACTTATCTTTTTTAGCACTAAGTTAGCTCTAAATTGGACATTTCTCTAAATTTGCAAACATCCCCTTATCGAGTGAGGTTCAGCCCTCAAGAAAACACCGGCAACCCGAACATTTAAATTTCGATGAAACTCTAGAGCGGTGATTCTCAACAGCTGTTTCGCAGAACAATGATGTTCCACGAATCTTCTGGTAATAGGACCGCATAATCATAAGCCATCTCTAGTTATCAATGTAGGGTGCACGTTAGGGTGCAAGATAATCGGATTGTCTTCCAAAAATTCCTTCACTTTGGGTAGAAATTTTTACAGCTCTCTTATATCTCGGCATCCGAATGAGATAGGAGATTGGGTTTGAGTCCGTTGGACAACTCTCGTTGAGCGCTTTAAGAATAAAGAAAGCTCAACTCTTTAGCTCTAGCCGTTCCGATACTAGGACGTCTCAATGTTTAAAAACGAAGACTCCTTTTTTTTAACTTTGAATCTCTGTAGCTCCAAAACCAAAAATGCTAGGAGGTTCTGCGTGGTCGCAGTCGATTCAGCGGACAATTTTCTATCTGAAGAATGCTTCAGCGATGCCGATTTCGGGTCTCGTTTTGGTGAAAACAACAAACGCCCATAACTTGCGAACGCTTGGAGCAATCAAAGCAAGTAATCATATCGTTTTGATCTACGTCGAAAGCCGCGTTTCTTTGGTATATAACAGAACGCGATTCGGAGCATTTTTTTTTATTTTGCTGTTTTAAGGAAGCTAGGATGTTATCGTATTCAAAAAAAATGTGATAAATATAACGTAAGAATATAAAACTAAAAATCTCCACGTTTTTAGTCAAATACAATGAACAGTTGAAACGCAAGAAACTATAGATATGGCTGATGATATACGTAACAGCCTGCTGACGTCAGAGCTGTTAGGCCTTCTTGTCTCGGTGGTAACGCTAGAGTGCCAAGATAGCATTCAAAAACTCCACGTCACTTTTTCAAAATTGTTACATAACGTAACATTACAAAACAATATGTCTAATCGATTTATGTATGATATTCCTAATGGCTAAGTTTGCAATGAACAATCTGTATACATGTACATACAACGTAATAGGGAATTTACGACGATGAAACGTAATTCCCTTGTTTTGTAAACGGCCAGATTTATACGTGTATATATACGCCTACCTACCGCTCTATATAAGGTATTAACGCATGTAAATGTCAGGGATTAAAACCGGATAAACGTGGCGCACTAAACCGGAAACGAATGAAATTTTTAGGACACTGCTTGTTAACTAGTTATTAAATCGGTATTAGAGACGCTTCTTTGGTTTATTTGCAAGCGGACAAATTTGATTAATATGCTCGGGTCGTTACGCCAATTACATTTCCGGGACAATATTTACATACAAGGTGTGCTTGATACCATTATACACCGTGTCCTCCTAGTGCGATGGTGGAAGATCTCCTTTCCTTAGTAATTTATTTGTATTAGTAGTTTACTCTCTTTTAATATCGTATCTATCTGTTTTCGCTTATTTGTAAATATTTGTTCCTCTCATTGCAAATACAATGACTTTTGGAACGTATTTTTGGTAAATTTTTAAATATTTTGTCACTATGTATGCTCTAAGCTTATTGTATTGAATTGTGTTTTACAGAAGATGCCTGGAAAACGTGTAGATTCGCAGGCCCAATTACTTATACCCAATCTGTTAGGCTCTTTCTAAGCTGAAATGGAGAATGGAAACCTTGGTGGTACTTTTACACCCTGTTAATGAGGTGATTAAATGGAAATATGTAATGTACGGTGATTTATAAAAAAAAAATCAGAGAGCGATAGTTGCACACAGTATATACAATTCAGGAACGCGCAAAACAGAATCCAGTTTTATCTTCGCCTGGTAAAAAACGACCCCATAACAAATCGAAAACGACCGACTTACCTGAAGCCGCTAAAATTGAGGTTCAAAATACAATTTATGACATGTCTAATCAAAATAATTTTGAATACATATGCACTGTATATATAGTAATGTTATAAACGAAGAGAAAAAATGGTTTATCGAAATTAGTTAATTAATTGTACGGTCTGTAGATCCGGGAGTGTCTCCTGGACACTCCTTCGGCAGTTTAAATACGAATTAACCCCGGCTATTTACGTTTTGAAAGAACTAAATTTGAAAAGAAGAAACTAACCTTAACTTGTGACGTTTCAATATAAACGCTCTGCTTATATTTTACATACATGAACCCCGCGTATTTTGAAATTGCCGAGCTTGATTCTCACTTCATGATTAACGTTGAATTTTAACACTAGAAACTTGTAGAAGAACACTTTACAGCAAATCTCATCGAGATAACTTAATTTTTAACTTAACTAAGCAACATTTAAATGCGCCCTGGGAAAATTCACTTATTTAAGTGATAGTGCTTAGAAATTACTTATAATTTAAGACATGTCGGTGAGATTTGCTATTAGACAAATATGTGCAGATACAACGGCTATTTGACATAAACTAAGAAAATTATAAGCGATAGGGATTGTTCTGATGATCTCTGATATACGACACTACGAGCAACCTTCGAATATTAAATTTTACCAACGGACACGACCACTTCTTGAGCAAAAATATTTAATTTACGATATTAAGTCAGAGATACGACTGAATTTATTCATTAAATTGTTATAAGAATATATTTCATTAAATTGGAAGATTTAGGATATGAAGAAAATGGACAGAGGACAAGTTATTTAGCCGTTCCACCATGATCGTCGTTGACTGGACTTATAATTATCTATATTACAAATTCTTATTTTTTCAAAATACACGTTACCTTGGAAAATAATTTGCAGGCGAAAGAGGTTGTTAATATCTTTAGCGATATTGTTAAAGCTCATCGGTTCTAAATTTAAGGAAGATGATAACGGACGAGTGTTACTAGAGTCTAAAAATCGTTTCTGTTAGAAATGATTTTCACGAAATTAAATGACAAATTATTCGACAAATAGTGTTTTCAGATGAAACGTCGATATTTTCTAGAAGTAGTAGGACTAAACGTAAATCAGAGGTTTATAATGGTAAAAGATTTATTATTGTACACGCTGGCATAAATCGAAGTTTCATTGAAGGAAGTACTTCGGTATTTCCTTCGAAAACCACAGTAGGCGATTACCATGGTGAAATAAACAACGATTTATTCTTGCAATAGGTAACGGATAAATTCTTATCTAATCTAGAAGATCCTTCGTTAATCGTCTTGGATAATGAACCATATCATAGTGTTATAGTTAACAAAATACCAAATGCTTCTTCGAAAAGGACAGACATATTAGAATGGTTGCAAGCGAACAATGTATTATGTACATCAGAGATGACAAAATATCAGTTATGTACATACTTCAGTTATTGGAACGAAACAAAACTGAAAAGATATATGGAACTGATGAATTATTGAGACAGCATGATCATGATGTTCTAAGCTTATGCCCATAATATTGTCAGTTTAATGCAATTGAATCGAAATCATTCTTCTATACCAAATTACATGAGGAGTATTATCGAAATCATAAAATTTCACCTTTCATTTCGTAAAAATCTCTACTCTCGCTAAGATCTATCCAAAATACCCAGCTTTCCTTATATAGGATTTTATCGTGAACCATCGTCTCCCGAGCAATATCTTTCACCGCCAAAGTATAAGAACTGCGCTAGGCACGGCTTAAGGTGTAATGTTTGGGATCGTTTCCTGCAAGTGCGCCGGCAGATCTCCGACAGCGATTAGAAAAGTTTCCGCGCCATCAGATGCAAATATTAAACGCGTCCCACTTTCGACGATGTCGGCATCGCGCTAGCCAAGTTCCTTATTTCGCCCGGCGTGCTTTTGCTGACGATTCTCCGCCCATCGATGATCAGATAGTGGCGTAATGACTTCTTTCTTTAATTTCTTCAGCTACGTCGGATGATATTAAGACTAGATATAATTTTGTATGTTGAAGAAGTTTAGGTTCCAGTAAAACGAACACTTTTACGCGGTTTGTCGAACGCAGCATTTTACGGTTTCAAATGGAATATACTTTTATTTTCTGTTGATGATGTTTGTTCGTTAGAAGCAAATCGTCGGGTGTGATAAGCATTGAAAGAGAACGCATTAGTTAATACTGCTCGGACGACACACCGCACCAGAAACATTCGTTTAACTGGGGCTCTGGTCTGACTCTTGAGCCGGGAATAAAATGAACACCGTATAATAATATCAAACTAGTGATAAATCACAAAGTACATTAATATGGGTGCAAATGAGTATGCAACAAATTACTTCAACGTCTTGAAATAGAAATGTTTCAATTGAAAATTAACTGCCCTTCTAAACCATAGCGTTTTCTGTGTTAATAGGTAGGTACTTAGCTACCAATATCTTGTGATGAACTATCGACCGTCCGCACAAATTTAAAGACTTTTAAGCTAGAAAAAAAATCTTTAAATTATTTTTTAGTTTCGTTAAACTTTTATTCGGTTAAATAATTTTCGAAAATAATACATATGACTTTTGAGCAATATTGTATATGTCTCATTAATCAATCGAACTGGAGTAACGATATGTTTTAAGATTGTTTTGCTTGTATGCGTCGCGTACAAGGTCACGATACGTCACGAGCAAAAAGTATAACGTCATGCAAAATTTTAGTATATAAATCCCTCAGATTTTCATTTCGGAGAACTTCTACGTGGCAAGTCGGCGCTTTAAGTTGGCTAGAAGGTAAGCAATAGAAGTTCACCTCTACGTGGCAAGCCGGCACTTTAAAGCTGGCTAAAAGCTGAGCAGAGTCTAAAAAGTATTCCGTAGGTGGCAGATAACTGTAGAATATTTCTCAGAGACCGTGAAGTATCCCATGGAAAGTCGGCATATGCAGGCTACTGCGGAGTATTTCTTACCGTTTCCGTACTCACGGCTTTCAGCTGTTTTAGTAGGCGCCGCCGCGAACGATTCAGCCATTAAAAATCGTTTAAGTCCGTATTTTGACTTGTACCGCTTCTCCCTTTGTAAATATTTGATAATTTAACTTAGAAATCTTTCAAGACCGTTTAACGTTTAACCCGACACATATCGTTACACCACTTGTAAATACCTTGAGAATTTATCTTTTCTTTTTGTAAATATCCTATATTTGTCACCGCAACAGAGTTTATTTTATTTTATTTTTTCTTGGCGATCTCTGTTACTTGTTTAATATTCGCCAATTGAAATTACTGCTTTTGATTTAAAATTTGTAAATAAAAATGCTTACTTTTACTTATTCTTTTTATTCCGTCATTGGGCACTGGACACAATAGCTATCCCAGGTAGATTGGTGATGGACGCCATGCTCGACATCGCCTCAAATTCACCTTTAAATCGCTAAGTCCGCAATCAACACAATTGTACATGTAGTGATTGGTTATTTAGGTAATCTAAATATTTTGACGGTTCACAAAATTGTTCCCCATTGGCGACATCTATGAGCAAGTTGCGCAACTACCTTCACCTATATTGCTAGGGTCATTGATAAGGATTCCCTCTTAGCATTTGACAAAAGAAGAATACAAATTAAAAAGTATTTTTTCTCCAGTATAAAGTAACATTCATTAAGTGAATAATAAATGACAAACTGTTTCTTCGCATTTTGCGAACGTTAAAGTTTCTTAAGTATTAGCTACACACTTCTTAGAAACTTGAGACAAGTTCGTTAACGTAACACACCATCTCCGAAACAAAGTAACTTTCTTTCGTTATATAAATTCTTGTAAGGTTAAGGATTCAAGAGCTAAGTCGAAAAACTAGATTATTATCGACACCGTAATCTGATGCGCTCTCCTCTTCAACCGAAACTTGCCAGAGACATTGTCGAACTTGCCAGAATCTAATAAGCGTCCCTTAATCCTACTTCAGTTTCATTTAATTAAGTTTAAGAAAAATTGCGATTACCCAATCCAACTACGAAGGGAGAAATAGAAGAAAACGCTAACTGCGTAATTCATTTCCCTTCGTAAGCGTATACAGTGAGATCCTAAGGTATCCCCTCTCCCCAGTATTAAATTATGAACAACAGAAGCTAGCGTTTTAAAAAAGACTACTTTTTAGTGTTATTAGCATTTTCATCAGAAAAGGTGCCAACTTGTGCTTTTAGAATTGAGATTTAACAAATTGATAGTTGTTGTGATTACGTTGCCTAACAGCGAGTTCATTGAATGAACATACACGGGATACTAGGTGTTACTGGCACTAAGAAGTATTAAATCCTTGTGTAAGGACCACGCATTAACCGTCAATCCAACCAAGACGAAGATGGTCCTATTCACAAGGAAAAAAAATATAAGCAAGGCGAAACAATCTTTACTTATAAATATATCACTTAATTTTATTTCGGAGGTCAAAGATCTCGGTATCATATTCGACCAGAAGCTATCGTGGATCCCGCATATTGGTCATGAGGTCAACAAAGCAAGTATTGCATTTGGACGGCGCTGCAGAATGCTGGGAAAGACCTGGAGCATCTCTCCAACAGTAACGATGTGGATTTACACTGCAATCTTCAGACAAATGTTAACATACCTAGTGGCCTAATGGCCTAGTGTGGGCAACGCAAACAAAAAAGCAATGCAAATACAAAGTATAGCTGCCTAAGTATCACGGGTGCATTGAGATCCAAAGACGGCTATGGAGGTTATGCTTTGCCTGCCGCCTCTTGACTTAGTTATCAAAGAGGTGGAATTGTCTACCATTATACAACGACATAAAGCAGTACGACATTGTAAGACATGGTGAAATGAATCGTAAGCTCTGGGAGAACGCTTGCAACAAATTGCCGATCCTGGAGACTGGAACGGATCACATTTCACCTCTATAAATTTTTGACACACCAACAGGCCGACAACGATGAGGACAGTTTAAATTTCTTCTTAAACGTATCAAAAACCACGCATAGCTATTGGGATTATGACTGGACATTAGAAGCACTTCCACGGGATGGGATTAGCCGAAGACCTATCATTTAGGAGCTGCCAAGCTGAGAACGAAACACTGGAACACTTCCTTCGCGAGTGCTCTATACTGACGTCAATTAGGAGGACCATGGTGAGTAACGAGCGACTACGCCTTGCCGCCATTAGGGCGATTCCTCTGGACAACGTTCTAATCTGCGCCAAGGCTGTGGGTTGTTGGCGGCCTAAAGGACTCTGCGGCATGGAGAAAACGCATAATAGGCCCATTGTGGCTTAAATGCTGTGGAATCTACCTCATTCTCTCTTCGTCCATAACCATAATGATAAGAAAACAATAAATAAGGAACAATTATATTGTTGAAATTAGATTAACTGAGAAATAAATGTAGACCTGGTTAAAAAAAATCAATTCCAATGGTAATTACCACCGCAAAACTCCAAAACTAGCGTTTTGTGTGTGTAGATATACTCTCAAATTTAAAGAACAAGGGAAGTAAAACACCCTATCGAATTAACTAAAGAACAAACCAGCAACCTCTTGTTGCTGACAGAGATTTTACTTTTTCCTCTAACAACGAATGCAGCGCCTTAGTTCAAAGTGACATACATGTTTTTTAAAAGTCGAAGCAATGAATATTTAATTTATTTATGCAGCAACCCAAAGCACCATCTCGGAGCAGTTCCAGCTTGTATTCTTCTACCCCGGCTTCATTAAGGGATGCATTTATGCGCGAACTGCTAGCAACACATAGCAGGGTTAGTCGGGCAAAAAAAGCTGCCTCTGAAGCGGGCAGCGTTACCGTGCGGTTTCGCGTTACACAATATCTCATTATTCAAATTATATTTAGGTAGTAACACGCGAGAGAGTCGCGAAAGTCGTGTACTGTTCGTCTGTGTGAGATGAATTGAATTATTCTCTGCATAATGAAAATATAAATTACGCGATTGTGTGCATTTGGTATACGTACGGAGACGAAGCGGAGGCGAATTAGGATCTTGTTTTCGCGTCCTTTTTACGATGTAAATTATGTACGATGACGTAGGTTGTTGTATGAGTAGGCCCGATGAATTCTTAGTGTTATATTTCGTTGTAGCTTATTTCATTTTTCTTGGGGCTGTTAATACAGAATGTCTATTATAGCAACGTTTAAATTTTTCATTCGTTTGTAGTGCATTGCTTCTATAAAGGAACTGGTAATAGCTTTATGGTGCTTCAACAGGACGTTCCCCACGTTTTCGTCTGACCCTCATGTATCCCAACACAAAATCTAAATTCATCATTGAACACCAGTGCATTCGCAATCTACACCACTCCAAACGTTGCTGCCGGTGTTGAGCCGTAGTCCTAGTTCGGCGATAAACGCTTCGAAGGGTGATAGGACGATTTTCATTACCTAACTTTAGATCAGCAATTTACCTGGTACTGGAGAATCAGTCTCTTACTGCCATTAGGCGAAGGTGGCAGCCTTGCACCTCATTAATTTTTCTTCGGCTCCCGGTACCTTTTCGGCGACTTTCCTGGCCCTCCCTAATCCATGACTGTTAACAGCGCATGGTGGTGGATTGGTTCAAGTTAAGGCGATTTAATTTCCCTGAACGAAGAACCACCTTCACGTAAGCCAACAATTCGACCCCAGTCGAGTTCGCTTAACTGGCGGTAATTTCCACGTTGCCACACTCTAGGCATAATCAAAACCTCAAAACACGTTAAATAAAAGTATGACAAGAGAAAACGGTGAAAATTGAATCAAAATTCGCAAGAAGAATGTCAGAAAACAATGCCTGAAGAGTCAGATATGCCATGATCACTTGATCCATTGCAACAAAATTATAATCAATTATTATGTTTGAATAGTTTTACGTTTCTGCCAAGTTTAGTCAAAAAATTCGCACCCTTTTTGATTCGTCCATAAAGGGACATAAACTGTGTAGCGCAGCAGAAAAAGTGGGGAAAAAAACAATCAATCAAAGAAATTGCAGACCTACCTGAACGTAGTTCTCCTGGTGTGCTCGCTAGTATGAACAGGGGTGAGTTCACGACTAACTAAAACAATATGCGTCACCCGTTTGAATTAGGGAGAACTACCCACGAAGAACGGGAACGCGAAGTGGAAGAGGGGTAAGGATAAGAATATTATTACTACAACTTCTTTAATTCAAGTAAAAGAGCACAGTAATGAACAAAATGTAACTAAGGGATTGACGTTAATGGCCACTACGTTCGATTTAATATCGATCACACATGGAAACGCAATTTCTTAAAATTATCCACATAAAATATACAAATAAAAAGAAAATAAAATAATATTCGTTAGAATAACTTGCGGTAAAATGTTCGCTAACAAAAAAATAAAATGAATTGAAAAATATTCGAAAAACGCAGATTACCAAAAATTTAGTCACTTTCTAATAACAATTATAATAATAATAAAAGATTCCTAGAATACATCCATACGTCAATGAGAATTACTTAAATAAGTTAAAGTTAAAAGAAAAAGAAGTTTAAAATTTAGAAAAAATATTTGTAAACAGAAAACAAAAGAAAACCACTTATCTGGATTATGCTCAACTGGAGCTTTCGGGTAACCCTGCGCTGCTGCGGTCGAGCGGCGATAGATCGGAGCTAGTCCTGTCCCTGGGTTGAATAGGGCGCAGTCTTACATGTGGACATACACACGCAGCAAAACTCTATCCTTGTGCTTTAACGAAAACCCACAGTAAAATGTGGAAAATAACCATCTATAAAAGAAATCTAATGAAATGTGATTAGTATAATTGATTACCTCAGAAGAATGAAGGGTTTGCGTGCCGATGATCGATGTTTATTCAATGAACGACTGGCGTGCCGTCGTGAAAATTTGCACACCCGACAATGTCGATAATGATGATATAAAAAAACTGAATATAGAATCATTCGCAGTAGTTAATACTGTAATACATTGAAAATCTTTAAATTCTACATTAAGTGGAGGCATACAGCCACAAGCAGATAGGAGGTCCTTCTCGGTTGACGGCCGCCACCAAGAAAGAGCGGAGTTAATTACCAATCAGCGAACATCGTGCATTCTATTACAATGAACTTAGGTAAATTTAGTAACAATAAAAAGAATCAACACAAAAATAAAGAGAAGGAAAAACATGATGAAAATTGTTCAATGTCCAACCTTGACAGTAAGAAATTTGACACGTTACAACTGCCTTCACGGCTGTTCTCTTGATATTTCAATTAGTTGTAGGATTTGTCGATAACGAAATGAGGTGGGATATTGTTCGTTCCGTAAATTTTTGCGTTTCTGAAAACTTTCTGTGCGATCCTCGTATGATACTTTCGAACACGCAGACACAAAGCAATGAAATTAATATTCACACCGCAATTTGCAACGTACTCATCTCGTGTTTACCGTTCGCTCCCGTCCCCTATCCGGCCGACCGGCCCGTTTTAATCGCCGACCTTAAAACTCCACCACCAGCAACGCCACCATCGCTGGGCACCCTCCCCGCCACCCAATTACCATAAAGGCGACGTGCAGAGCTATGCATCACCGTGCGAAGCGAAACTACACGTTCATCGGACAGCGTTTCGACACTACGGATTTATTGTAATTGGTTTATCACCTGTAAATATGAGACCGACTCCCGATCATATCTTTCCCTCTCCTCGTATTCGTAGCACGAGTATTCTATACGGATAAACATATTCGAATATCTACGATTCCGATCTATACGCCACTACACCTGTAATTTGTAGACGAATTTGCATATAGATGGGCGCTAGATGGCGTACACAGAACGCTGATTCACGATAACTAAACACGGATGGACTGGATTTCGAATAGATTAGGACGAGGAGAAGTTGCAAGCCTGTAACTATGAGAGGCGAGCGCAAGATTCCGCTATCGGGCAACGGATGAGGTGGTGGTGGTGATGGAGGAAAGGGTGAAGGCGGTTAGTTTGTGGTAACAAGCTATTTTTCGTTTAAGCAGATGAGGTTAAGCGGTCGGCGGTCTTCTTGATTTTGCCGTCCGAACCAAGGCACTAGATTTATTACCTCCCATCCACTAGTGTTATATTTCAAGTTATACGTATGTACTTGTTTCTTATATCTAGTAACAAGGTATTAACGAAATGTTTTCATTTAAAAACATTAGGGGAGGTAGGACCTATTAAACAAGACGTACTTATATCTTTCATTTATGTCAGACAAATTAACAAACTTCTCTGCCGAACTATAGCCTGATTGTGATATGTGCGCGACAGTAAATCTTCAAAGAGGAAACCATTAGAACAGATAGAGACCGTTTGGTCCGAGGGAAGCGGGGATTTTAAGAGTCGGCGGGGGAACAATTTTTAGTTTATGACAGCAGTGATGTGCTTCAGAGGAACAAGGAATCGGCTAGGATTTTAGAGCTGAAAGGAGTAACGTTTCCACTTCTGGCTCAGGCTAATTTTCTGTGGACCAAAAGGTAGGATTGGAACAGACAGAGCTTATGTGGGGGGTAAAGTTTTGGTTTGTGTACAGTTTTCATTTTGGTCCGAGGGATGCCAGGATTTTGTTGAGAGGCAACGAAAGGAGACAGCGTTCTGGGCATGGATAGAGTATTAGGCCGCAATTTAATTAGTAATACTGGCGTGCTTCAGAGGAACAACGAATCTGCTAGAATTGTAGACCTGAAAGGTTATTTGGGGGGTAAGCGATAATTTAATTAAGTCCAGACAACGACAATTGTGGGGTAATGGGGACGTACAATTTCTCCATTTCGTAAATCCTGAAAATCAATGAAAAACGTTCCTACAACAAACAAGAGAGTAAATTCAAAGGCATTTCGAGCATGATTTCATTAATTAAATATATTTCGTAACGTTTTTGTCAAGTACGTCAGTGAAATTTATTATTGGACAGTTGCCATTGAAATCCCAGATCATAGAATATCATATCTGAGTCATCCGGTCGCATCACCGCATTCATTACATTATGCCAGATTAATAAATATATTTATTTAACGGAAATTCAGGATCAAATTATATATGGAAGGGAATTATCAAAATTTCCTGTGGACAAAACAATCGCCATAAAAATAATGGAGTGAAGAGACCCCAATTAATTTGATTATTTTTAGTAAAGTTTTCATCGAGGTAACTCGTATTTTGACTGTGTTCCAAATTTCAAAGTGTGTAATATTCAAACCGTAGTAAAAATTCAAGGTAGAAGTAAAAGTTGAAGTTTGAGAATTGGCAGCCCCCCGTAAATCCCATATAAACATAAAGTTTATATGACACCGTTTTAGAAATCAAAGTCTGCATTTACCAGTTTCAATTTTTCGTTAATTTCCTTTTACTGATATAAAAATTCGTTTAAAATTGCCGAAAGAGTGTGTAAGAACACTCCCGAAACCCAATTTCATCTAATTATTCAACTAATTTACAGAAATTATTTTTTTTAACAATTTCCTTGTTCTAAAACATTTCACTATTCATGTTTTGTGACAAAATGCATAGTGTTTCTGCTTAAATGAAAACTGAAACCATATCAATACATAGACAGAAATAAAATAAAATCGATAACTTTTCAGAGATACCTCATCAGTCTGGCCTTCCCACAGCAACTATTGCTATAAGATTGAAGCTCCTTCTCCACTGTAGCTAGAAAGGCGATAAACAAAACGGCCAATCCTAGATGATTGCACAGATAATAGCCGGAGATAAGCTCTGCGAACACACTGACACGAATCGGTCCGAAGCCCACCGAAGAGAAGAAGGAAAACAAGAATGACATATACAAGATTGTTCGAAAAATAGTCGGCGAACATGGTAGCCGAGCCATTACAGGAAGGGAAGCATCAGCTTACTACATATAGCTCGATCGCCGTTTGAGCAGCGAATTATTGCCGGATTACTGGCACACACACACACTGAAGCACATAGAGGAACACAGGCATACCGGGTAAAGCTCTCCTCAATGCCGAACCGCTACGGATTACAGATACGGCGGGACATGAAGATCAAACGGACGACTTGTGCTCTATGACCATAGCACCATCTAGTAGGCGGACGTGCGGGGAAATATAAAAAGGAAACGACGACTACGACGCAGCAGATATCGCGATGGACATCGAGCGGAACGGTATCAAAGGAGAGGATTTAAATCAAATCCGTGAAATGATGATACTTTACTAAAATCTGTGGAAAGGAAAAAAAATACACTCGGCAAATTGACGTGGCTGTTACGTCAGCATATATTGTAAGTTGGCAATTCGTTCAATTCGAGGAATGTAAGATATTAGCAATAATAATAATGATAGACTTTAATTGCATGACAGAAATTCCAGAAATAGTTTAATAACAAAACAAAATGGAATAAATGTCACAAAATTTAAAGGACAGGTATTTAAGAAATCTCTTTTTGATTCGCTCAACTGATAGCTGATGGTAGTGATATTATGGGTACCAAACAATTGATATATATTCCAGTTTGAAGCGGAGGAATGATTAGTAGATAGAACTGCTGTAAAAATGGTTGCAGGTTCTAAACAAAAACTCAAGTGATTTAAATGCGGCAAAAGTCAAAGCATCAATATGAGAAGAACTGGAAATCAAATAAAACTCCAAATACACTAAAAAACAAAAACGTTCACTTTTGGGATAGAAATGTTAGAGATGTTGTAATACAGACCATTGAAATGTGAAACAGTGCCTTGTCTTGGTGGAACTTTCTTTTTCTTCACATGCGGCCGTTTTTCCGCAATGTCTGCCTTCAACTTGTCAAATAATGATGCGTAGTATACCCCCGTTATTGTTTTTCGCTTTCCAAAATAGTCGATTAACACAACCTCAGGCCTATCCCCAAAAAAAAACAATGGTCATCACTATCCTAGCGGATGGAACGGTCTTCGTCTTTTTGGGAGCCGATTGATCTTCCACAATCCACTGTTGTTCAGTTTCAGCTTGTCAAGTAATGATGCATATTATAGCCCCGTTATTGTTTTTCCATTCCTCCTTTATCTTGTATTATTATTCGTAGATATTTGTAGATTTCCACCTACTCAATTTCTTTTATGTTTTACCTTCTCCAGAAATTATCATTGTTTTGGCCTTGTCTTCGTATTTATTTTTGTTATCTCTGTATCTAATACTTCCAAATTCCTTTGTAGATCTTCTGCTGTTTCAGCTAATATAGCTGTATCATCCGCAAATATCATTCATATAAGTCGGTTGCATCCTCCAGTATCCTATTTTCACTGGTTTCATTTTTTTTTTCTTAGCTTCTTTGATAGCTTCGTCTAATAATATTGAGAATAATAGTGGGCTTATCACACATCCTTGTCTCAATCCAATCTTTGCTTCAAATTCTTTAGACTCCTTGTTGTTTATTCTTACTATGTTTGTATTGTTCCTATATAACCCTTCAACTACTTCTATTGTTCTCTTATCTACTTGCCTTTCTTCTAGAATTTTCCATATATCTTCGCTTTCTTCTTGGCTATAAACTTTTCGCTGGTTTATCTTATCGCAAATATTAGGTCTTCTGTGCTTCTTCCTCTCTTAAACCCACACTGAGTGTCTTCTATGCAATCCTCGATCTTTTCTCTTATTCTTCGTTTCATGATTCTTGCCAATATTTCTCCTGGAAGATTGATTTTGTGATTTCCATGTAGTTATTACATTCTCTCTTGTCTCCTTTTTTATATATCGACAATATTATTCCTGAATTCCACTCTTTCGGTACCCTCATTTCTTGTATCATCCCATTCATTAGTTGCTTAGCTATTTTATTCCTTTTTTTTCCCATATATTTTGTTATTTTGTTATCTCCTCCGGGTACCTTTCCCAATACTATTTTCCTATTGCCTCCATTAATTCATCTTTTTGTATTGGTTCTATACCTGCATCTCATTCACTTCATCCGCCTCTTCCGCTTCCTTTACGCTCACGTCGGTCAGTTCCTGAAAGTGTTGCCGCCATCTGTCCATTATTCTATCTTCCTCGGTGATTACATTTCCATTCTTGTCTTTTATGTTAATTATATTACACTCTTTCTTATGTCTTAACTGTTTTAGGGAGGAATAGAATAATTTTTGGTTCTCTCTATAGTTTCTCATTATCTTTTCCCTAAATTTTATCCACGATTCCTGTTTTGCCTTCTTCATTTCCCCCTTTACCTTTCCGCGTCTTTCTTTGTGTTCATCATAATTTTCGGATCTTTTTGTATTTATATACCTCTTCCAGCTATCTTTCTTCTCTTTAACTACTTGTTCTATTTCTGTGGTCCGCCATTATGTTCTTTCTACATTTTTATTTGTTACTGTTGTGCTTCCACAGCTCTCCTTTACTGCATCTAGCAGGCAGTTTTTCAAGTTTTCCCAATGCCCGTCTATTCCATGTTCTTCTGATTCCTCCAATTTTTTGCTTAATATCTGTTGGTATTTCTCCCGATACTTTGTTTCTATATGTGTGTGGCTTTTTATTTTATAGTTAATTTTCTGTCTTCTTTTTTTCCTTTTCCTCTGTCTTCCACTTCATCATATTCATTTTCACCAAATAATTGTCGTCAGCGTAGAGTTGGAAGTGAAATTCTGGAAAAAAACCTGCGTAGTGTAAATCGAAAACAGTAGCGGACCCAGTATGGAACCTTGTGGAACTCCTGCACATGTTACTGCCCGACCCGACATGCCAGCAACCACCACCTGTCTTCTGCCAAGCAAATAGGTATAGAAAAACGAAGAGCAGCCTCTCCTAAACCGATGTAGCGAAGAATAGCTAGCAGGAGGTTATGATCGATTCTGTCAAAAACCTTGGAGAAATTTGACAGCATCAATACTGTTAACTCATCGATATCACTGACAGACGTGATGTCATCAACAATGCAAGTAAGAGCAGATGTACAACTACATTCTGGACGGAAACCAGACTGGAATGTAGTTAATGGACGAAATTTTGACAGATGCTTACGCAATTGCTTATCGACAATCTTCTCCAAAACCTTCGATAGAGCGGGCAAAATTGGCCGTAGATCGGTACTGCTGACAGGGTTGTTATTTTTTGGAATAGAAATAAATTCTCTTCCAGTCAGATGGGAAAACATCGGTTTGAAGACAAAAGTTAGAAATGTCTGTTAAGATTGGTAGAATAGCAGAGCGACACAATGATAACATTTTTGATCTTTTAAAAACACATACCTTCAAGCTGAATAAAATTTGAGGTGCGAGCAGTTCCTCGTCATAATAAGTACAACAAAATAAAACATGGACCCGGCAAATTGAAGAAGACGTACGTGTTGTTCGAAAAAATGCTCTTGCATCCGCTTCGAACCTACATGCATACTGACGGACATACATACATACATTCGTAGTTCCGTACGCGGCGAATGTAGTCGGACAAACAAAAGGCAGCGAGTTGGCGGAGGCCAGAGCGCAGCGAAACAAAGACAAGCGTCGACCGCGTATTGAATAAAGAATAAAGCGAACGGAACAAAACAAACGTCGGAAAGAAAGGGCGCGCGCGAGAGAGGAACGCCGGCAAACTTCATGTGCCCAGAATATTTTGCAGTTTATTAAAGAGAGGAAGGTCGCGTTTGACGTCTTCCCTAACCTCTCTGCGTCCATTGATGCATACATAGGAAGGTATGTATTTAGGTACAACATCTCCGTACGCGTAGACTCGTACATTGACGTGTTAACATACAGGATGTTCTGTGTAAGATTGACTATTATAGCTTTGCTATCAGTACACAACTGGAAAACCTGAAGATACCGCATCATTGCCAGTTAAAAGTAGGCTGATTGTTTTCTATGAAAATGATCTAGTTGAACGAAAGCGAGATACCTTATTTACTGTTTTCATTGCCTTGAAATTAATAATAACATATTACAGATTAAGATGGCATTTTGTCGCACGTTCCCCCAACTGTAACCTTTTAGGCAAAGTATTTTCGCTCATCAAATGATTCCGTAATTTCTTAGCAATTATTTTTTCAAAAATCTTTGGCAAAGTTGGTAAGATACTTATCGGACGTAAATCTTTACATTATTTAAGATTATTTATTGCACACGTACAGAAACGTTTACTTGTATCAAATCTGTCCGCCTTAATTCAAGGCAGTTACTGTTTCAATTAACCGCAATACGATAACTGTTTTAAATCAAAAGAAATATTTTCTTAGCGATCTTTTCTCCGCTTAAAAGAAGTATACTAGGTGTTGCAACTAAATAACGAGAATTTGTTTATTAAGGCTTTATTATAAAAAACTTAACATAATCACGCATACATTCCTTCACAGTAACCCCCCATGGAGTGCTACACACTTATTCCATCTCCCCTCCCACTTCTGGAAACACCTTTGAAAGTCGCCCGAAGTTAGACCTTGCAAAGACGTCGTCGTCTCCGTTTGGATATTTTCTATGGAGTCGAACCGTTGTCCTTTCATCGGACTTTTCAGTTTTAGGAACAGCCAGAAGTCTATTGGTGCCAAATCTGGGCTATACGAGAGGTGAGGCAGCGTTGGAATTATTTTCTTCGCTAAAAACTGTCTGACAAGAAGCGACGAATTGGCGGGCGCGTTGTCGTGATGAAGGACCCATCCAGATTTCTTCAGTTTAAGCTTTACCCGCGCAACCTTGGCACACAGCCGCTTCAAAAATTTCAACATAGAAGGCCGAATTAACAGTTTGGCCTTGCGGAACGAATTCTTTGTGGTCAATGCCATTGATGTTGAAAAAACAAATGAGTATGGTCTTCATTTGTGACCGCGACATTCTTGCTTTTTGAGGACGCTCTCCTCCAATCTCAACCCACTGTTTACTTTGCCGACGAATCTCAGGGTCATACTGGAAGACCTAGCTTTCATCCCCTGTAATCACACTTTTCAACCAATCTCGTACGACGTTTTTAATGCGCTCGAGAAACTCCTGGCAAATTTTTATCGCACGTTTTTTCGACATACAACGCTTCAACACCAACCTTTCAAACCTACTACTTCACACCCAAAGCACTCGACCGAGTTAAAAATTATTACGCATTTAGTAAAACTGTGGAAGTTACGTCGTTGGATACCCGCCAGTGTTGTCAATTCGAGTGTTCGAGTGTATTCGACCACACTTTCCAACACGATTCGCTGTATTACTTTAATTTTTTCCAACTTTTGTTCGTATTCTGTTGACAGCAGCTACAGAAACATCAGCAATGTTAGATATTTTCCTCTGGGAGTATTCAGTATTCTTCAGAAGGGTAGAAACTTCTGAAAATTTTGTTGGGACGATATCCTTTGCTTTTCCCATCTTGGGAAAAAATTATAAGCGTAAATTTAATTGGACTATTAAAAATTAATTTTCTCATAAAAATACTTGACATTATTTGACAATTTTGTTGCAAATAACCAAATTTTCTCTCTTAAAATGCATAAGTATCTCAGGCAACCCCTTATACAGAAAGTGTAACTACAGTTCCCTATAACTGAGCTCTAAAATAAATATTATCTTAAAAAGTCAAGTAAAATTTCAAGTGTTTCTAATAATTTAGCCATCCACTGCATCTTTTTCTTTGGTTTAATACTTCAGAGCCACACCCGGAAAGATTCTTTCTAAATTCATTCGCAATCAAAAAGACAACGATCATCAAAAACAAGAATTCCCTAGCTTTAATAATTTTCCATAATAACAAAAATTACATGGTTACTACTAATTCCTTGATAAATCTGAACTTTCAGCTATATGGAATTCTTGACTCTTTTACTTTGTATGTACGTATTTCCAACGTACACCCCAGTAATGTAAGAAAAAAGTAACGAACAGTGTACGAGGAGAAAAAGAAAAGTCAACCAGCCACCGAATGGTGATCGTAAGAACGAATGTCATCGCCGTAGTCTTCATTGGCGTATTTCTGGCTCAATGTTTGCAAGGTATTCGGTTCGTTAGACAGGTCGAAAAGATAGAAGAGGACGAGGCAGCCGTGGAGAGGCGATGGAAGAGGAGGAAAGCAGAAGAAAGGGAAGCGAAGCAAAGAGCGCCGCTAGATTCCGAAACTCGTTAGGCGCGTCATCATACTGCCGCTCTTCCGTGTTATGGTAAAGGAGTGCAAACACGAGAAATAATTCCGTGAAATTTACGTCCCTGGTAGTTTCTACGTTTGATAGATGCGACGGCAGGGAAAAGGAGTAACTTTTCTGTGTATAATAGTTAAATTTCAGCATTTCAAAATAAGATAGCGACAAGAAAATTGTACTGAAATTTATTAATGATGAAATTATTAAGTTCTCTGTATTTATTTTAAAAGGAACCTAATTAAAAAAGTCTTATTGGAGTTTTCCTGGACTACTAGTTTTCATAACTAGAATCAAACAGTTCAATTTTGTATATCCTGGGAGACTAGCTAGCTAAATATCGATATATCCAATAACGAATTTGATTCTAAAGAAGACGCCACATTTCACAATCCTTTAAACTTATACCATACTATATTCTCCAATCCACGATCTTCTCCTCTTTCCAGAGGTGAGCAGTTAGCCCTTAAGCTCCCCAATCACTTAGAGGCAGGGTAATTCTCTCTGCCCGAAATCCTGAGTATTATCTTCCAAGTAGCGTTCTCAGTTTAAGTTGAAAATGTCGTTACTCTAGTAGATCACGTCTCGAATTCTGACCACTCTACATTGGGGTAAAGGCTGCTCTACTGTGCAGGCCAGAGGTCGATTGGAGGAGTTCACTGCTCTTTCCAGGACTCTCCTAGACAGCTCGAGGATATGTTCTAGTAATTGTGTGTTTCTAACAAAGCAAGGTGCGTTTGCGATAAGCCTTACGATCTTGTTTTGAAGGATCTCTAGTTTGTGTAAATTACTTGCCGCGACTGTTACCTATGAGAATGCGCCATATGTAATAATGGGCCTTAAACAAGATTTATAAATGAGCAGTTTAGTTTTTAGGCCGAGCGGGGAACTTCCGGCTAGAAGAACAATCAGAGCGTTTCTGGCCCGGAAAGGCTTCCCCTTGATATGTTCTTTATGAAACTGCCACCTCAGACGTTGGTCAAACATTACACCTAGGTAACGAACCGAAGAATTCCAGGGAGTGTCCGCCTCAACCGTCTCTTTGCAATCAAAATCGTTTCTGATAAGTTCAGACAATCGAAACAGTTGGAGATCGGGCGAAAATCCGGTACGAAAACCAAGCTGCTCGTCCGGATACGGCTCTATCGTACACAATGCCTCTCTAAAGCGACTTAGGATGACTGCCTCCGGCAGTTTTGAGAGGGAAGATAGAAGACTGCATGGCATAGCTTGCCATAGTTTCTTGTGTTTTTGTATAAACTTTTTACTTCTGCTATTAATGTTTCAGACGTTCTTCGGCTTCTTAATATCCTCCATATATCCTCTCTTCTAATCCTGTCGAAGGCTTTCTCTAGGTTTGAGGAGGAGATGTACCTCCTTGCCCTCACTTATTGCCTTTTCTCCTAATTGTCTCATGACAAATAGTATATCATTTAGCCCATTACTTGGGCAAAAAACCAAGTCGGGTATTTTCTAGAGTCTTTCCTAGATTTTCCTTTAACCGTTTTTCTAGTATTCTGGCATAAGTTTTCGCTACTCTGCTAATTAGTGTTATCCCTCTGTAGTTACGGCACACTTTACTATCTCCTTTTTTATGTATTGATGCCTCTTCAATGCAAACGCGTACATTCTAGAAGCTATGAATGGTCCAGTAAACTGATACTATTATTTATTAATAGCAGCCTTACTTTGTAGCTATTTTAAAACACACCTCCTGGTTGTCCTTTACACCTATTAGTATTCTACAAATGACTCACAATTAACTTCATCAATGAAAATTGTTTTTTATACATACTTGCCTACATTTCTTATATTTTTAGTCGGCAATCCTATCCTCAAGTTCTAGTAATATTCAAATTCGAATTCCAGTGAGAATTTCTCAGGTGCGAAATAAAACGTTCGATTGACGACTTCCAACGACGACGTAATAATTAAAACTTCACGCATAAATCAGCGTGAGGGCTTTCCTCGTATATAAACGTAGACGTAACCATCGAACCGCCGCGAATAAACAACCTTCATCATCATCACCCCGAGCCTGTCTGTGTGGTGTCGACGTCGCGTCGGTCGTCGTCAGCGTTAGAGCGAAGGGAAATGAAGGTGTGAGAATGTGAGACGGAGAAATAGCTACCGTTGAGAAAGAAGCACCTCAAAGGAAGAGGATAGAGGAAGTGGAGACGTAGAAGACGACGATAACTAGAAGTCTACAGGAGAGTATCGTTCATACATTTTAATGACGAGCAAATAGACGTGCAAAGAGATATACAGTGTGTACTGAATTGAGTAAAATAATATGGGTATCTTTCTTATTATTAAATATCAAGATTTGATTTAGAAATGATTTAATGGCTACATAATTTGGAATTAAGGCACGTAATATCCTTGGTATTCCTTTATTGGAACATAGGATGTGATATATATTTAAAAAAAGAAAAAAAATACTACTTAACCATCTAGAGATCCATTATGGGCGATCATCTAAAACGAAATAGTTCCTACCAATATCTCGAAAATTATCATCTTGAATTTCATTTTGTTATAAGCTGTATATTTACCTAGTTAAACTTTCACTTGAAAAAATGTTTGCATCTTTTACAGCTACGAACCTATTTCACTTTAGAGAAAATAGCAATTTCAAAATTTTTTAATTTACATCAACAGAATCTCACTTAGCATATAAAACTTTTCCAATTTAAACAAATCTCTAATATTTGATACCAAAAAGATATCCATGCTATCCCACTCTATTTAGGACACCTATGTATATAGCGACGGGAACGACACCCGGCATTCTGTGCTCTCCTGTTTCCACGCCGAATAAGTCGATGCGACGGTGTCGACGAAGGTTATGAAAATGCGGTATAAACTTCAAAGCGAAAACGACGCTCGAGTGATCTAGGAATCAAGCCCGAACAAGTCAAGAGAAAACCGTCCGAGGCGCGTGGAAGGGGTCGTAGTTTCGGCGACAGCAATTTGTGCATGCAGATTTACTGTCTGCTCTTCTTCTCGCCTGCTATCTCCGATATAGCCCCCATATACGAGCACCTCAAACGGCTTCACCAGACCATAACCCGGCTGGAAATAGCGCCATGTGACAGCAGATTTACGTTCAAGTCCTGCAAGTTGAATATCTCTGACACTTATGGATACAAACATCTGTTACAGGATGTAAGGATTTAATCCTTGGAATGGGCGTGTAGACGTGAGATTATTTTATCAAAATAAAGTAAATCGACTATTATTTTTTCAATCGAAAAATTGACCATTTAGAATTTAGACCTTTTACTAATGAGTATTAAGATGGGCTAACCTCCATTAATGGCCAAATTCGAAACTAACCTTAAGAACACTTATACAGAGTGCGTTTTATGTTGCAGGCTGATATTATATGGTCTTTAACATCATTTATGAAAAATGGGTCAAGGTTATTTATGTATGTACATAGAAAACCTGCTAGTAATAATAGATTCATCTTACAGGATTCTAATGGCTCGTGGGAACATAACTTTCGGCGATTAGCGGTTTGATACATCGTTTGCTTAACTCTTCCTTGACTACAGACTGGTATCAAAATAAACTTAAATAAATCAACAAAATTACTACCTTTAACGGATATCCTGAAGATGAAGTCTGCGGCACTTAGGAATAGGATGAATATTATAAATGTAAGCAGACTAGAAAGTATTGACAATACCAATAAGAAATATATTAAGTCACTTTTTATCCAAGTTACATGAAAATTCTTCAAAATATCCTTTCTAAAATTGGTACCATCCTTGTTTTGTTGTTAAATAATAATCCCAAAAACCCATAAAGTCCAGAGGAATTTATAAAATATCACTTAAGGATTGTGGTCAAGAATATGCTGGACAAACCAAAAGATCAATGAAAGTTCGGTGCTGAATACGATTATGACTAAGAAAAAGATGAATGAGCCATACCCAATGGTTTCATTGCAATGAGTCCAAATTTTTGAAAAAAAATGTATATTGAAAATATATGTTAAGAATACATCAATCTGCTTGGGAATTTTGTTCCCTTTAAGCCTCGTTTGTAATTGACGAGGGGAGTATCTCTGATGTGCGTCTAACAATAATCAGCCAGTATTGACGTGGACCATTTATTCTGGTATCGTCCATATCCATCTCGCCAATCTCCTGATGAAGACGTTCGTCATGCTCATCACTGACTTGTCCGCAGTTATTATGGAAGAAATTTAAGGGGGGGTGAAGTAAATGGATCTTTAAGCACATATTGCAACGGAATTCATGAAACAAAGCCAACAAGTCCTCGATCAGTTCCTTGCAGTTTTCGCCCTTCTCACTCTCAAGGAAGTTTTCTGCCACGTAATAGAATGCATCCTAAGCCAATCTTTCTTTACTTTGAAGAGGTTTCTCAAAGTTGGGATCCCTGAAGTCCAACAAAAACGCCCTCTTTAATTTTAACTTCGCTGGACCGAGGGAATTTTTCATACAGGTACTTGAATGCTGATCTATTCTTATCTATGGTTTTTACCAACTTTTTGGTGAGACCGAGCTTGATACGTAAAGGAGAAACGATGATTTTGTGGGGTTCTGCTAATAGTGGGTGCTGTACATTCACTTCTCCAGGCTTAAAAGATACCGTGTTTTTGCATTCTATTACGCGATAGTATCTATAAAACGGACAAAACGCGAATATCTTTTTTCAAAGTGATATTCGTTTTCGGTACGTTAAATTCAATTTTAATGAATTCATGCTTAGTATCCTTAAAGACAAAGCTTTTGCCCTTTGGTAAATCAGACGTGATAACAATCGGTCCACTATGACTTTAAGAATACATGTTAAGCTTAATATTTTAGTTCAAAGTTATCACTAAAGATGATAGCTTAACTATTGAAACGTGGGTCCAATTTTAACCAAGTGCTTCGGTGTTCCAGTGGTGTGGTGTTTGAATATTGAATTCAGTTCATCAAGCATTTATTCAAGAGCAAGAAATCGACTTGCGTTGAAATTTGAAGGTGTCCGTGTGATTACTTGGTCAGTTTCAGGGAAAAAAAAACCTAAATTATGGAGTGACTCATCGATAATTCATTATAACAACGCCGCAAGTCGCTGTGTGTTTGCCGTGAAAAAGTTTCTAGTCGAAATATTGATTACTTCATTGAATTATTCTGCCGGTAAATCTTGTCACGTGCTTTCCTCAAAATACAGCACTTCTCTTTTGGGAACGGGTATCTCGATTACAGTAAAAAAAAGAATCTGTGACTTATTTTTAACCTCAGATTGCTCTTGGTTGTGTGAATATCTTTTATCAATACGTTTAATTACATTTATTTTAATAAAATAAATAAGAGCAGTTATTCATAAATAAAGGAAATCAGATATCACAAATGAAAATATATACAATACCTCGACAAATGAAAATAAATAAATATATATACCGGGCAAGTAAAATATACACATGAACGTTATAAACAGGATCTGGCAATATTCTTCCTTTTCGGGGAATTAATTGACAGTTCAATTATGAACGGCTAATGGCATGTCAACGGTAATGACGACTATACCAAAGCGGAAAACTGATCTCCCAATTAATTAGCGAGACAAAAACATGCAAATGACCAACGGTAATGCCGGTACACTCTACTTGTATCGGTGTCCGTAGTGGGCTTATATCCCTGCCGGTGGTGACTTCGTGCATGATCTTAAGATGAGTCGGGTGGGAGAAGCACATGACAACTTTATTCGCTCGATGATTTTGAATTTGTACGTACATGAATTCGAAATTTTACTTGCAAACGCATATACAACTTAAATGTAACAAATGAGTTCGTTACAATCTTAGTTATTTAAGGTCGACATCCTTCATTACTAGAGTTCCTTAAAACAAACTATGAAAACTATAACCAAAAACCTAATCTTTTCCTACAAAAATGTGTCCAAAATTAACTAACAGCGTCTTTTTGTAATTGGGAAGCTGGTGTTGTACCAATCTCATTTGCGTGTTTCAATGTAAACTTTTGCTTCAGTTTTACGTTCCAGCGACAAAGCTGATGCAACAGTAATTGCCCGTGCAGCTTTTCCAACACTGTCTGATTTCGGTCGTCCCAGTGAACTGAAGGCTGCTAATGTTTTTAGAATTACTAGGTCAAAAATTTTGACTTATGACAAAATAGCGGCTTTTTTTGCTTTAAACATTCAAACCGAATTAGAAATACTACTAGAATTAACTTCTTCTTCTGCTGACAATGGCGATTACTTTATTGAAATTCTTTTTTCAATTTGAACGAAACGTCTGGGTATTTTTCCAATGTTTTCTTGAAATTTGTAATTTCTTCCTGACAATCTAAATGATTGACAAAAAAAACCATCTCTACTTAATTTTGATGCCCTACGAAATATATTCTTTCGAAAATCTAGAGTTAATCCTCCTATGTCACCCTGGTACTCCTAAATCTGCCCAAAAAGAAAAAATTAGACGACCGTAAACGGAGGTCAACAGCGCAGATCACTTTGTAGCTTGGCGAAACCGAAGAGGGTAAAGAACGACGAGACCAGATAACAAAGACAGATTGAAATATCTAATGAAATTAAATGAAATCGGGTGAAATAATGATCCTCCTCGTTCAGCCACCGCCGTGTGATCTACGCAAAAGGCCGCCAGCAGAGCTATCCACCGTCGGACCGCAGCCGGAGTGGAGTAGAGTGAAGAGATAAGATGATTGTGCTGGTGTATGTGTGTGTGTCGGCAGGCGAGTTGATTATAGATTTGCTCTCTCAGTCGACGAAGGTGTAATCTCGTTGCCGGACTGCAACCCTGTAAATAAATCAAGAGTGTCGTGTGCTCTCCACCTAAAGCCGGATGTAAGAAGGGGATAACAGGAGGATGTGAAGAGGGGAGTGCTGAGGTAACAAGCAGAGTTTGGAGGGTTTATTGTGAAAAAAAAGATACTGCCATCGATGGTGACAGAAGAAACATTCATTGTGATTGAACTTGATACTATCCTGTATACGCGATAAGTACGATTGTTGTCTGGTGAGAGCAATTACAATTAGGAATACTAAAGATTATGCAGTCAAAATTTATTACATTTTTAAAAAGGAACTAATGTCATTTAGCTAGTTGCTAATCGTATTATTATCTCTTGAAATAAAAGAAATGAAGGAGGTTTTACTGCAAATTGAGGATCTCTTCAATATACCCAATAACAATCAATGGGACACATTTTCTAGCACACTTCATGTACCAAGATATTGGGACACTATTATAGCCCTTCATTAATGCCGATGATGTAACTTAAATGAAATTACTATAGCAGTCGTGTTTTTAATACTAATTATCGTGCAACCAACAAAAAAGAAACAACTACGTGCTGTATTTTGGAGGAAAAATATGTTGTAATATTTAAAATGGGTCTAATATTAGTGCCATGGCTAACGCTGTTCAACCACGTGCATTTAGGTACGTTCGCAACTATGAATTGCAACTATAAGAGTGATGCCTTTTTTACGCCAAATGAGATGGCTCTTGTCAGCATAACTTTCCCTGGCAATACCCTCCCTTTTGTAAAATATGCTCCAAAGTATTGATCTATTTAAAACCAGAAAGAAGATATGACCACAAAGATTGGAAGGTTGGATTTAAAAAGAAGGTGCATCCTGACCTATACAACTGCGACCTTTTCAGATCTATTGTGGTTCCCCTGTTGCTGGATCATTTATGTTAGCTTTGCCGTTTTCAACAGGTTTAGAGCCCTTGTGAATGGTCTTCTTGCGTAGATTTCGGCCTTTGGAAATTTCGATCCCAGTTCTGCTAGTATATATCATTGGACCGATAATGTATAACTTATCGATGAAACGTTCTAGAGCTTGTGCAACATTCTATTTTTAATTGTTTTTATCTCCATACGACATGTACAAGAATCGGTACGTCATCCATATATTTTGTATATAAAGTCGTGCAAAATTTCATTCTGCAGGAGTTCTCTCCTGAGCGACCCTCCGCGGACGGTTTTTTTATTGTCTGAAGGGTATTAATTCGCCAACTAAAATTGTTACCAACTGAATTCTGTTTATTTGCAGTTTGTATTTTCCAAGTTCTCTTAATTCACTAGTAATAATTTTATTGTTTGATCTTACCGATTTGAGAACTCATTTCCGAGACATCGTTTACTTCCCTTTGTAATTTTAGTCTTCCACGACGAATGTGTTCAACATGACTTATCGTTTCTTGTACATGGGCTTAGCCGAAATTTTGGACTTTGTTCTATTTAAATTATATTCAAATTTGCAATCTTAAGATTTTCATAAAAACTTGCTGTTTTTAGTCCAAAGACTCTGGACGAACCAAAGCTACCTCAGGTAGATTGTTGATGAACGCCGTAAAGCACTTTTCACTAAGCCCACAAACTTAAGAATCAATTATCCCGTGTGGAAACTGTTTATTTAGTCATACCAAACTTGCGACGTTTTCTCAAAATTAGTCTCATACAAGATAAATAAACATTTGTGGCGACATCTCATAGCCAGACGCGTAACTACATATCTTTCTAATGTTAAGGCCGCTAATATTGAGTCCCTGCTAATACTGTGTATAGAAATATTTTATAGGAAGGAAAGAAAGCAATTAATAAGCGTTTTACCTTCATCCGACTTCCAGTCACAAAGTAAATTTATTGAGAAAGGAATTAGCAAAATTGTTTCTTCATATTCTGCAAATGTTGAAATTTCCTAAGTACGATATAAATAGTCCAGAGAGGCAGCACGCCTTACAGCACAAAGTGATCTGATTATGAGAGTTCATTAGTTCATTAGACTGTTTATTCCAGCCTCCCCCTGAATTTGGACATGTAGTGATTCTAGATTAAAGATGACGTCCAGGACAGTTGTTTCGACGTGATTATTTATTTATTTAAAAAATATGGTTTGTTACAACTACACAATATGTATTAACCCTTTCAAACCATTCAACTGAAGCTTAGAGGCTTCTTCATCACCTAATCAGTTCAGATCGAGCTCCTGAGCTAGAAAAACCTCTTCCTTAGTCGATGTGAACCTTTTGCTTGGTTCGATTCAAGCTCAAAGAAGTGTGCGACACATTTCCCCCTTACTCAATTCGAACCGAGTTCCTGAACCAGCAGTAAATAAGGTCTCTTCGTTAGTACATACACTACCGGCCATAAGTATTTGTCCATCCAAAGAAATGCGCATAAATAAAGGAAGTGTTAACTGAAAAAGAAAATGTATTGTGGGTTATGGGGAGGCCATTTCATTATCTTGATATTGCTTCCGCGTTCCATCGATTCTAAATATTCACGGCACAGTTCAGAGGTATGCTTCGGGTAATTATCATATCGAAATATAAAATAGTCTTCGATTATCCTCTTTCCAGACGGTATACCATTTGTTTCCAAAATTTCAGGAAAGCGCTCTTTTCTTAAAATTCCATCTATTTTAACCATGTCTTCTACGAATGCGGCGCCAAAACAACCCCAAACCATTACCGATCCGCGCCCATGCGTTGACTGTAGGTACTACACATGATTCTGCTGCTCGTTCTCCTTTCGACCTTCGAACGAACGTTCTTCTCTTGGAACCGAAAATGTCAAATTTGGACTCATCGGTCTACAAAACATTTTCCACTCAACAACTGTCCAATGTTGATACTCTCTATACCAATGCAGCCGTTTTATTTTATTTTGCTTGTGTACGAGTGGTTTACGCAACGCTATTCGGCCAAATAAACCACCCTCTCGAAACCTCCTTTTCACGGTGATTACACTAACACTACATTTTTCACGCTCAATATTTATTTCAGGTACAATTTTTCGTCTATTCTGTTTATTCATCGTAATTATTCGACAATCTTCCGCTGGTGTTGTCACTTTCATAATAACATAACATAATAACATGCCGGCCTCTGGATATTTTTTAACGTTATCGTCAACAGTATGGCAACTTAATTTAAATTTTCTTGCGATATCTCTGTTACTTCGACGAGGATTATGAAATGCAATAATCACTGTGCGGACTCCTAAAAGCAACTCTCTTGTTTTCGGCATTTTGTTAACGATATTCACGTTTTAAAAGAAGAACAACCACTAAATCTAAATTCATAATTCTAATTCGGGTAAATAGGGAGTTGTCATCTTTACCTGCACTACATTAATTATTTACTGGTGAAGATAATTGTATCACATTGGGCTTCTTTTTGTGGCCCTCTCTGGACCCCTAATTATCGAATTAAGGAGATTCAATCGATAACTAAGTATCAGAGGAGTCTTTTCCAGAATTATTTAATGCGATATCTTTATTTTACTTGTAGGTAAACAATTACACCCCCAAATAATAATAAATAAATAATTTTCTAAAATCCAAGCAAAAAATGTAGGAGGGCAAATAATTATGGCTGGTAGTGTATGTATTCTCTAATAACTACAGACTATATTTTATGATAACCAAATACTTATAGCTAGTTGTAAGTACAAACGTGGAAAGAAAACGCCACGCAACACCGTCGTATCCTCGATTCGGTATGTGTGAATCAAGTTTTATCCATAAATGCAAGAACTGTTTAGTATCATAAATAACTACCAGCACCAACAAAAAAATGTTTGCTTATTCTTGCAATTTTCACGAAAGAATAGCTTTTAATGTCATGTTTATGCAACGCAGAAGGAAATTACAGCTTTCTTACTACGCGCAGCTTTGAATTTTCGTCGGCGGAAGCTTGCGAGGAACACAAAAAAAAAACGAAAAAAAAAAGAACGCGAAAAATAAAATATATATCTAAAGCGTGATGATTCAACAAATTACAGTCATTTAGTACTGAATTAATACTCCCACTGGTCGCGAGGAAGGGCCAAACGAGCTGGTAAGCGAAGGAATAGCTGGAAGAAGAGGTGGTTGGGAAAATAACGGAAGACAAAGACAAAGACGTAAAACTGGGTAGTAATTGCTTGCGCGCCCTCGAAAAGAAAAGAAAAGAATAACGACTCGGTGGAGGGCGGGGATTTGTAGAGGAGGAAAAGGAGACTAAACGAAAAAAAAAGCGCAGAATAAGATTGCATTTTGTTTTAGAGTCGTTAGTAAAAGCGGGCGTCGACGGTTACCACAGCCTTCTCGACTCCACTCCGACTACAATCCGTGGAACATAATTACGCGTAACGCTTACCAGGCGGAGCCGTATATCATTCTTAAAAGCACTCCGCATAATCCGTAAATTGTATAAAACACGTATTATAATATCCTATAGCGTGATGAGTTTTCCTTTAATCTAGCACAATAATAAATTTTAGGTTGTGTTAGGAAGAAAATTAAATTTTTCGCCAAGCCGCGCGCTATGATCGCGTGGCTTTGAAACCCCGTCGGAAAGCCGAGCGAGTTCAAGGTTGTAAAATAGAGGCGAGCTTTTTCGTAAGGTTATTGCTATCGCTCAGAAGCGAGACTCGTGAAAGACAACGTTTACTATACCTAAGTCAAGATAAATATCTCAATCTTCGAGTTGAAAACGTTGGGCAAGTGTAAAAAGGATATACCGTGGTTAAATCACACGAAAGGAAAGTGAAATTATTATCTAGTGATTCTTTAATCAAGGTTCACATCAATGCATATTAATGAGCATTTTAGTGATGCATCTTCTTAAAATTGCGAAAATGTTAGCATTTGTTAATGCTTAAGACCAATAGTGAATTTGTTTCTAAAATTTAGCTAATGAATGTAACTAGTAAAAAAAAAATTTAACTTTATATTGATGTCTGCATAGCTTGAGACTTTCCTCGTTATGCAAAAGTTATATAGTTTCTTTTCTATTATTAATTCATATTTCGTGAAGGATATCTTCTTATCAATTTAAACTGCCGAAGAAATGTTCAGGAATCTAATCTTTTATAATAGATAAAAACAAATTTAAATTTTAATATTACTAATAAGGATATCTTTAAAAAAATCACAAAAAATGTAAGAAATAATGCAAGAAAAATAGAACGGGTTCTAAAAGCAGATAAGGGAAACAAAATAGTAATTTTTAACAAGTCCAATTATTTCAACCGCGTCAAAAATTTGCTATCATCAGGATCTGATAAAGAATTAAGAAAAAATCATTTACCATCCACGATTAGAGACACAAAAGGGGTTCTAAAAAAATGCCCAAAACCAATTAACGCGAACCTTAAGTTAAAACTGTCAATCCCAACCCCGACAATTCCAAAAATGTATTCTCCAACAAAAATCCACAAACCGAGAGAATCTATGCTAATGTTTTGCGAAGTGTATTAATGCAAAAATTCAATTTTTGAAATCTCCCCTTATTCTTTCTGTTTGGCATTATTTCCTTCCTTCTTTTTTGTTAATCCACTGTACCAATTACAAATGGATCTCTTGTTCCTTTTCTTTACTCCTCACCATCCATTATTTACCCTCCCCTGTCAATCTAATTGAATTTAATAAATAAGAAAGGCGACCGTTAAGGCTCGCTAGAGCCGGAAAGCTTGGAATCTCTTCCATTCCCCCTCCTTCCCCCCTCGCTCATCCAATAACAACGGCGAGCTCCATCTAACTGATTACTACCTTGAAAGGGCGGCTCCGAACTTCGTCCCCGATGATGACCTAATGACATAGAGAAAGAAGAGAGAGTTCTTTCGACGTCGTCGACGACAACTAGCCCACCGCCAATATAAATTGTTTTACTACCGTCGAATTACTTTGCCAGACAGTCTGAGAGGTATAAAGCGTCGAAGTCGGCTAGGTACGTTTCGCCCTGCGCGCCATCTCGACGTGTTTCGGGGAACGAATCCAATATAGAGGATTGGATATAACGAAATAAAAAAGTTATAAAACGGCCCGACACGGTGTATCTCTGCGTTTGCTTCATCCCCGTGCAATTCCGAATAAAAAATATATTTTCGTAAGACGGTAAATGCAGGTAATTGAAGACAAAGGTACGGGATAACTGTCTCGGAAGGAACGGAAAGTGCTCTTTCGCGTTCGTAAAATATATAATAGCGAAAATATTTCGAGAAGGGAGAAGCAATCGACTAAGCCAATCCCGGCTCCAGCTTAACGTTTTCTCTGGCTGGAGTCATTTGGGAATTCCCAGATTTGTTTCTAATTTGCTTCAAATTTCTTTAAAACATACAGATGTAGTGGCAGCGAACAAAATTTCAAAGAAAGTAAAAGTAAACATACAAACATTGTAATTAAATTATAAATAATGGAGGCAGAGAAAAACAGAAAATTAAAGTCAGGGAGAAAAGATATCGTTGACAGTAACCACTCCTTACATTTAAAATATTACAATGATAGTGAGTACAGGGTGTAGCAGAATTGACTACAGGGAGGGAGATTTTTCTTAACCGCTTCTTCAATGACGGAACAACTTACTGTCTGGAGAGACTAAGCTCGCCAAATGGAATTATTACTGATCGACTCTTGATAGCAAAAGGACGGGCTCGTTCTGTCATTGTTATCCTGAATCATTGGGTGATTGGGTGTTGGTTTCACTAGCTGATGCCCCCTATATAAAGACTTCATACCCGTACAATACCACATAGGTCAGTTGAATTCTGACAACTGAATGTCGGACGTGTCTTCATTCGCTGGTGTTAGTTGTATTGGCCGAAGTTGTCGATGTAGGAACTCATTACCGTGAATTGCCGATTACCGTGTTTTACCGAGTCAACTATCTCGCCGAAGAGAGATGTTATCAATTGAATTTTGTTGACCGGAAGTCGGGCCTGTTCTGACGACGTTTTCATGATTCACTGGTGACAGATTTATCGGCTGAAGTTGCCGAATTATAAACTCAATACCGAAAGCCGTATAGCTTGAGTTTAACGAACCGTGGGCGGACATTGTTCTGTCGAAATTCTTGTAACTCACCGGTAGTAATTTTATTGTTCATTCTCTTTGCTGACTTTAGAAATTTTATCCCCGCAACACCGCCCGTTAATCATAGTAATATAAGATTTATCTTCCGCGCCGAATACGTTTCATTTTACCGAAAAGTTCCTTGTCACACATAGTCTCAAACGAAATTTTAATTCTTAATCTTTATTCTAAGAGAAGAGGATTATTCCGTTTTATTTCATTTTCTTTCCTGAATCTGAATGTTTATTTTGTTTTAAATCCGTTTTGTAAATATATAAATAAATCGAAATGTTTCCTTATCCGAAGACTCTGGGCAAATACGAGCTATCTCTGATAGAATATTGTTGATGAACTTCGTGATCCAGGACACCACAGAATTTACTTTTCTCCGATTACACAAATTTAAGGCTACCTACCTAATTCTTTTTCGGAAACAACAAGATGCATTGGGCTCTTATTACAGGAATATCAACAATTTATTATGTGGGTATAATGGTCAAACACAAAACAGAAAGTAGAAGCACAAATTCTTTTGTAGCTTTCCAAAAATGTTGTAATAAATAAAAAAATACAGTGCAAAATTACATTCCTTTTTGTGGAATCGCATACATTTTGCTTTCTTCCGGTATTAAAGTTTAAGCGGGTTTTTGTTCTTAGTTGAGGTAGGTTTTATAGCGGCTTTTGAATAAATTTGTAATCAATTTCTGTATTGAAATTACAAGTTTTGCTTCCTTATTCTAAAATTTGCTGTTGTTAATGTCCAGAGCTGTTAACATTCCATCAATTTGCGCTTTATTGACAAAAACACAAATAACACTGGAAAATTTATAAAATTATAACGAAAATGCTAAAAAGCTTTATGCAGTACCTCTTCTACTTCTAAATACGCTCCAAGACTTTGAGTAAATGCATGCAAATTAGATGGTATCCTCTTCCTTTGACGGTGCGCTCACCTTCCCCTTGACTTGCCAACGTGCTTCGTTTGTCTCGCACCTTTTCCACCTTTTTGAATTCTGCCCCCGTAACCACCGCGCCACCTCGTACTCTCGTCTGGACGTTCAGCATGCCCGTCACATTTTAACCCTATTATATGTGAATTGTTTCTCTAAAGTCCAGTTTTCATTATGCACATCTAATTAAGAGCCGGTCTGTATAATGACAGCGGCGAGGACGACGACGAGGAAAGAGAAACGCCAGCGCTCTCTCGCGCGTCGTTTCCATTTCGTATGCTACAAGCTATTAACATTTTAACGTCGTCCGCCCGCTCGGTTTTCGTGATGACAACGACGACAGGAGGGGGTCTTACTTAGTTAGGTGGTAACGTTAGGTAAAAAGGAATGGTACGACGTGGCCAATATTACGTTAAAAATTTGCATTTCTTTGAAGTTCGACCGCGAGTTGAACTGACAATACCTCGTGCCCGTGTAGGTTGTCGACGTAGGCCAGGTGAAGGGCTGAATATGAATCAGCATTGAAAAAGAGCTGACGCAGAACTAAAATGCTGTTTTACTTCAAGTTCAGAAAGAATTTGATGTAAGAACCCTAATAACTATATATTGGAACAAGCTAAAACTTTTTTTTTTTTCTAAATAAAACATTATTTTTTCTAAATACTTCCTAAAATGGAAGGGGGAAAAGCAACTGATAAAAGAATAATTGCGCGTAAATGTTATGAAGGAAAAACAATTCGTAAAATTGCTGATGAATTGGTTTTAGCGAAGAGTGCTCTGTGGCGTGTCTCACTAAGAGTTGGGGAACGGCTATATCTTGGAAACTACAATAGCTATAGTGGTAGGAAAAATTTCTTCACCACTAAAGTGGCAAGGAGAAATTTAATGAATATATTTTTAAATTCCAAACATAACTACTAAGGGCCGCAGTTGCTAGGATCAACAGTAAATTTTAAATTAGCTGGTAAAAGTTCCAGGATTAAGTATGATTTGAAATGCTTCATTAAAAAGCTTAGTTAATTACCCACCACATTGATTAAAGACGTTTTATCATATTGTGAATATTACGTGTAGTAGGCGTTGCCGAATCATGTAAAACTAAACCTGCAATACACATGAAAAAATGCCTGGTAACAAAACCAAAAATTAATGCTAATACAGCTCATGGTTTTGGTGGAATCATTCCTGGTGAGCAGAGAAAAGAAAGCACCAGCATACGGACGGACATGTTTCTGCCTACCCGGCGTCATCGGCGTGGTTACGAACACTCTCGGTCTGCATTGTCTCTACCTCTCAGTTTATGCCCCCAATGTCCACAACAGCACTGATAATATCTCCCGGCGCCCTCTAGCATCAAGAAATACAGTCATGCCGTCCTAGACCGTGGCGACACACACCGAAGTACAAATGCCCGTCACCTATCGAGCAGCTCATGGGCTGCTAAACATAAGGTGTCTTTGCGCTATGGCAAAATGAAGAACTAATACAGGCTGTAAACGATTATTTTGGAAACCTCGAAGAAAGTCACTTCCGAGAGGGAATTGAGAAGCTAGAGAAACCTTGGACCAAGTGTGTTGAGCTTCGAGGCGATTATATTAAAAAATAAAATATAACTTGAATCCGATTTATTTTGTTCTCATTGCCATTCCGGGAACTTTTCAATCTACCCTCGTACTGGACGACGTTTAAATGTCGACTTACTTCCGGTTTGACTGGAAATGTCCCTAACTTTTGATTTTTTAATGGAACATCCTGTATTTTTTAACATTTCTCGGATCGGTGGATTATTTTACGAATGATGAGGCACTTTACAGAATTTCGTTTGGTCTTTTTCATGTAAATTTTGAAAGCAAAACGAGGTGGCTGTGACTCACATAAATTGCTTTTGTTTTGGATTACCATTATGAGAGATAATCCATATCTGAAGTTGTTTCTCTCTGTTAGTGGTTATTTTCCATCATAATTTCAGAACATCGTTTTTTCATAATTCACTTTTTCCAAATCTAATCAGGGTGGATGTTATGGATTTACTTCAAAGACATTTTTTTGAATTTTTGCTACTAGAATAAATCTAATGTAATTAAGAATATTTTAACTTGCCTTCCGCGCCCATTCAACAACATAAGAAAAGATTCTAAAACTCCTTCACACGATACCAAAAAAAAAAGGATGCCGAGGAAAATATATTTTCAAACAGTTGTTCGACGACCATAAATAACTTGAAACGCGAACGAAATACGGGTAGTTCCTTGTCTTCTTTTTTTTCCATTCCGCCTCGCGAAGGAAAAAAACGGGGAAATCCCGACCGAACCGAAGCAGAAGAAAGAAAAAAGAAAAGGCACACGAAATTCGTTGCGAACCTTGTCAGAAATTCATTTCAGCGTAGGTTTTCATTTACAATGCCATTGGTTTTTAGGTGAATTACACTTAATAGTTGCCTCTAATGTGCCGAGGCTTTCTTTTATGGCCTTCCTCTACACGCCGGTTGAATACCGTATGGAGTCGGCGGCTTTGTTTGTCTCGTCCGGCTTCTCCTGCTCCACCGACAAAACGACAGGGCGACCACCCGCTCTTACTCTGTAAATTACGTCCGTTAGATACGATTGTTGTACCGGGCAGGTGCGTAAATTCTGAAACGAACGACATATTTACAGCGGAAAGCTTCCGCATGCTAAAGAGGGAAGTGGTGATGGATGCTTCGCAGATTCATGGTGGAGTAAATAAATTATTGTTCCCGAGTTGGACACCGTAAAAAAGTGTTGTTTATATAGCTACAATTTTTAGTTTCTCCATTCCTATATTTGGTAAAATTAACAACTTCAACACCATTAATTTGAACAACTACGCATTCGTTGAATTTGATGTATGTGTAAAGTCATATGTCAAATTGGATAATAAACGTATATTATTATTTTGTTTGCTAGCATAGCAATGTAAAATGTTACGTTTGTAAAAGACACTTAACATTTTATTTTTATTTTGTAAATTAATTTTATTTTTGCCTTATTCAACATTTTATATCTTATTTGTAAATCTAATAACGAACAACACATAGTATCGGCACACTCCCCACCGCACAAAATATTACTAATATTGTATTAATTACTAATCGCGACCATTTTGTGTTGTCCACAGTAGTTGGAATCGGTCATAATGTATCTATTAGTGTTCGTTTCCTTTTTATAGACGTGTAGATTCAATGAACACATCAGGTACTACAGGTACGGCAAAACGGAAGCGTCAAGTGTAACACAACACATAAACGGAACCGGGCATAAAATTAAATTAGAAAACCTGAAATTGATGTAGAACGTAACCTAGATAAAGAACGGACGAAATCTACTGAATAGAGACCACCCACCTCTTCTTTACTCTTGCCTTTTTGATTCATTAGGGTAAAAGGACCATATGTTTTAAATAACGATGCTACATTAACAAAAACTGTTTCGTAGCGTCCGGTGCATCTTGCATGGTTAGCTTTTTAAAATGTATAGACGGAGTAAAAACACATTTGACGAGAGGGAACATACCCTTTTCTTACTCAATTTTATGATGGTGGAACGGATACGTGGTCAGACCTTATCGTTCCGTATATCCCTCGCATGTTTTAGTGTTAAACGGCAAAATAGTAAATACTTGTAAATACATATATATCTTTTCCCGAGAGTAGAGGCGTATTAAAAATGTTTTGTGCTTCTCGCTCAGATTTATTTGTTCATTCGGTTGATAATGAGGTTGCCCAGAACCCCAATATTTAAAGGTGGTTGAAAGAAAAGTCCACTGCCTCACAACAACTCGATTTAATGAAAAATTGAGCGACCGGTTTCGGGACTAGTGTCCCATCCTCAGGCTCGCTGAAAGAATCCAAAGACACGTTGTAGTAAAAATAAGTTAATAGATATTAACCTGACAATGAAATAATACAATAGTTTAAGTTAATTGTTGTGAAATAATGTGGTTTAAATAATTTTGTTTGTTTAATTTTATAATTTTTTTTTTCTAGTTATATATTGAATATATTGTAATGTATAGGTCTGACTATTGCGTCAGCAGACATTGAACAGAGAGCTCTCATTGAACGCGCATTAGATCAATTAATTAATATTTTGTGTGACGAGGACTGTGCCGATACTTTGTGTTGTTTGCCATACTCCACAGTCCTTGTTCATTATTGTAAATCTAATATTTTGTTTGTTTTATTTTCTTATGAATTCGATATTTCATTTGTCCTTTTTTGTATAAATTCATATATTTCATATTTGTGTTGAAACTTTCACGCATTTAATGTAAAAATATATTTAATTGCTTATAATATACGCAAATATTGCGCTTTAATATGTAGTAATTTAAACATCTGTACGTTGTAGCTACTACCACCGCTTGTATCGAAAATCCCGTGATGTAGATGCGGGCCAGCGCTAGATAAAAACATACCGCGAGCGAGAAAGCATTTTACCACGATTGCCATCCGTCGCTCCTTCGATTATGCACAATACAGTATGTAAACAACGCACAATTTTTGGTTTCCATCTTTCTCCCTTTTGTAGGAGACAGCAGCTCGGAACAATAGAAACTAGAGGTGGTGTATCAAATAAATACATGCAGCAACGAGAGCGTCTGGGTAGCCGCGAATTGTATGGCATTTTTTGCTGTAGTATTGTATGGTGATGGCCCTAGTATTACACATATGAACGTTGCGATACGTATCAAACGCATGCACGAAAAGGAACCGAATTATTTAGCTAATATACCAGGTGACTAACAAAAAGCGTCCCAAGCCATAGCTCCAATTTTTAAAAACAAAATATCAAATAAAATTGTTAAACAAATAGTATTAACTAGCGTAATCAAAATATTACTAAGAACAAAAGGTTTCGATATATGACAGTCAATTTTTGTTTTGTAATTGATCCTTCCTCTTCACAAAGGAAATATACCGAAGCAGACGACTAGAAACATTGTTCTTCAAACCATAAGAACGTAACAACGCTTACTAACATAAATGTAAAATGTACTTTTGAAGGTTTAACAAAAACCTCCGTTGCAAATGTCACACTAAATCAGTGTCAATATTAGTTCTAGACAAGTTACTCTAAACATTTTCTAAAATTGCAATAAAACTAACAAAATACTCTTTACTGTGTAAACGTATGTTTATGATTTTGGTCATAATATGGTAATATTTAGTTTCTTTATATATACATATATAAAGGCTTTGTAATTCTCAATAAAATATCGTAATAAACCCATGTCCGGATATAGATTCTACGGACCGGTTCTCTGGCAGAAAGACTCGAAGCGGGTTACCAAACAGGCTTTAATAAAAGAGTGGGACAATATTGGAAACAAATATTGTTCATCGAAAGACAATCTCCTGGTATCTAACTACAATCTCATTGGTCTATTTGGCCATGAAAAATATGCTGTTCATTTGCCCAAAATCAACACCATTCATGACCTACGTGACGAAAAGGTGACGAAAAGGACAACCTAAACCATGTTATACTGGCGTGCAATTTCCATAGTGCCTCTCATCATTGAAAATCTTCACAGATTTCTAATTGCCAGCATCTGTTGTCGCAACAATCCATGTTCGAACTGTATACCTCAAGCCTAGACAATATAATCTGTAATCCTGCTTTCTGGATAATTTCTATTTTCCTCGATGGTAAGCTACTAAGATTGATTTGGTATGTTAGGAACTACAGCCGCACGACAAAAGGGAAACTATGCAGTTAAAAAAGAAATCGTAGCGAAAAGGTCAATATTTTTTATCAAAGAGGAAAAAAATTATTACCAGACACCTCACTTTTCTAATGCAATTCGAGTAGCAAGAAAAGTCGCCCTACAAATATTGATGAAGTCCTTCGCTTCGCACATACTAATCGCTCTCGAATTATCTCATCACCGATGCCGATGTTAATTCCTTCCTCTCGATGGCCTGGATAACGTCTTGCAGGTGCTTATAACTTACTCAGTAATTTTCCAACACGAAAACCAACCATCGCTATCTTTTGCCTCTTCTTTTTATTCGTTCCACTTCTTCTGAGGGAACAGCGACTGTAGCGGTGGCCTAGCAGGCTATAAAAAGGTAGGATAATGCACAGCAGATCCAGGCTAATTGCCTTAAGCAAGGGGAAGAAATTAGAATTTATAACTTCTTAAATCCGACGTGCGAGCTCTCGCGAAGAAGAAGAAGACGGTTTATCTCATCCCAGCCACTTTCAATTTACGAATTGAAATATATACAGCATCTGGCCAGGTTTCCGTTGCATAGTAATAAAGAGCGTCCGCTGCCCGAGGGGTGGCGGTAGTATAGTAGAGAAAGAGAGAAGGGGGTATTAAAAAATTTAAGTTGATAAAGATTAAGAGGCGGTGGAGAGAGAGACGAATAAGTAATTTCAATTTGACCGAGTTTCGACGTATAAATTGCCTCTATTTTAGGAGATTAAAGTGAGGACTCGCGAGGAAGAAAGTATCAGAAAGTCACCGTCTCGCCAGAAAGAGTTAGCTGTGGAAAATTTGTTCCTATCTCAACAGAACCAGCATTGAAACTATGTGTCGGATTTTCATTTGAATTTAAAACTAAAAACTGAATTGTAAATCAAAATAAGACAGACATGAAATATATACAAGGTGAACTATCTCCGCGTATTCGGAAGATTATACCTTTGTGAATGTAAATTTTTTGAAACCGTATTTTGAAGAACTGTTGCTTGCTATGAGGTCCGATTGGAGGTATGGTTTAAAATGATATTGAAGAAAATGAGTTAGTAGCCATTCAAACTTGTGTTTTCTCTTAAAATGGAATACATTATATATTACTGCATTTCTAAAATCCCTGTTAAATTCTGAGGAAAACTATTATTCTAAAATGAGTTTCAGAGTTATTTTTTTAAAAAGTAGGCATTCGCAGAAACCGTTATTTCTTTGGAAGTACACGTTATAACACAGATATGATTTTACAGAACTTCCCTTTCACAAAATATCGAAAGATATTGGTAATGTTTTTAAGGGACAAGATATGAATGTGTGTTTCAGTTCGCAAAATACCCTCAGAAACCTTTTAGGTAGTCCGAAATATACGAGGTAATCGCCAAAATATAACAAGTTTTTCTCTCAAAATATTGTATTACAGCTGCTTGCAACTCACTATCGTTTTTAAAACAATTGCTTTTTGGATAGAGGATTATAATATATAATAATCAGGAATTTATAAAATCGCAAGCGGTGACTGTAATAAAGCCTATATTGGACAAACGAAAAAGGGCAATAGCCACCAAATCCGATGTCTAAAATGTCAAAGAACATATAACCTATTACTCCTATAGAAGAACTGAATCGTCAAGTGTAGCACAACACATAAACGAAACCGAGCATGATATTAAATTAGAAAACCCCAAATTAATTAAGAACGTAACTTCGCCGCGAGAATTAGACGCTTGCGAAACCATTTACATGAAAAAAAAACGTAAATCTGTTTAACAGGGAAAAGGTCCACTTAGCTTTGATGGATTTATTGATGTAAAACAGACACATATTTACGTTTTGTGCTAGACAAGAACCTTTCTTTTAGAGTAGGGATAGAACAAGGCATGTTAGAATTAAAACCTTTTTCTCATCATTCAGTCGTACGGTTGACAATGAGAATCCATTAATTCCCGAAATAATTGTCCCTAATTAATCAAAAAATGTGTGTGGTGTGGAGTTTGCCGATACTTTAATGTTTACCATACGAGCCCACAGTCCTTGCTATTATTATTGATTCACCTGCTAAGACATCTTTTGTACATCAGCCTATTAATCCCAATTCGTTAAGAAAGGGAATCCGGCCACTTTAGATCATGCTGAAGTATTTATGGTACTGTGGTAATATGTATATATATAAGGCTTCACCCAGGCCGTTCAGGCCTATTGCCTAGAACCTCATGGTTTTGTTTCTTCTTTCCTTCTATTCCGATCTCTCGCCTTCTCTTTCCAGTTTGTTATATTCTTTTCTCTGATGTCTTCCCATATGCCCCAGCTATTGCAACCTTCTCGACCTTACCACTTCGTCTATCCTGGGCTCACTAAACAGCTCGTATATTTCAGCATTTGACCTTCTTCCCCGTCCTTCGTCTGTCTTCCTCCCGCCAAAGATGTGATAATATCTACAATATCGTATGTAGTATCGAAAATTGGAAGAAGTTGAAAGACGTACAACTTGCTTAAAAATGTTTTATACTTGCAAGATTCAAAAATACAATTTTCTCTTTATCTTTTGAGGAGAGTGTCTTATTTGGGAAGACAATCCTTGTTTAAAAGCAAGTAACAGAGTTAACATTAAAACTTAGAACTACAGAACTGAAGTTTGTGGTATTACAAAATCTTAAAGCCAATCTTTAAACACATTTTACTTTTCTAGCAATAATAATAATAATATACTTTGCTCCAGTTAGATCACAACACATTAAACAGGTCAAATAATAAATCAACTATATTCTAAATTTTGAAATTCTCTTTATGTTATTGGGAAGTTTGTTAAATATACTAGGACAATTAAAAGCAAGTGGTCCTGGTTATAATTGTCCCCTAGTTGCTACTAATGATATTATTAAAATTAAATCGCCAAAGCAATAAAGAAACTAAAAATCTTAAACCGGCGCATCCACCAAAAATTTTAATATTTCACTGTAACAAAAAAATATCAAATCTATATACGTACAAAAATGAAAATTACAAACGAAGAAACAATTGTTTTTACGTTCCGCCTTCTTAACGATAATTTACTCATTTCCAAAACGATTTTAATGAGTTATTCCATCATCATCATCAAACTACTATACGCTTCATTCAATTGTCAACAAGTAGCACTACTCGTCTTACTTATTGTAGAACTTAATTAGAAACTAATGTCAAGTCCTATTAGAGGCCGTTTTTCGCTACGGAACGAACAATAATGAGGGCGTCGTGCCGCGTCGAGTTGAATACCATTAGCGAAGTAGGCGATGAAAAATGTGTCTCGCATGTCATCGAACACGGATCCTTTTTCAACTTACGAGGTGCGACGCTTTAGTTCCCGAAATAAATGCATTATCTCGCATCTAAATTACGTAAAGGTCCGTATGTAATGGATGTATTTTCACAATTACATTTATCATAAATTACTGCTTACTTGGAGGTGTTTTCCCTAGTGGTCCCCGTGCCTAAAAAGAATGGTCCTGAGAGTTGCAAAGTATTTTACTTGTGCTGTCGAAAGTTATTAAAAATTGATAATTATACAAATCTACAACCACTTGGATGTTCGCACTATTCTGCCGCTTAACTAATTTGGATTCAGGTCTAGTCTAATAACGTACTTCGAGCAAGCTGCAACAATAAAATAACTGTACTTGTTTATTCAGACTACTCTAAACCTTTTAACGTTATTAATCATGGATTACATTCAATATCTTACGTTATATTGGTTTAGAGTCTAACTCCTTTCTTTTTCTAAAAGTTATTTTGACAGATGAAAAGCAAACATTCGATATATCAAATTTTGGTGTTACTCAAGGAAGTGTATTAGGTCCACCAATATATTCTATTTCTTTTTCATTTTTGTTAAAAGATCTAAAAGTTTGTAGTTGTCACATCTATCTTGATGATGTACAGCTTTATCACTCATTTGATAATAAAAAAATTGTGTCGCCTATCCCTGAGAATGCATTTATATATTGAAAAGCTTCTTTCAACATCAACGGAAGTTATTGGTGAGTACTTTAATGCATTCATAATCTCAGGACTTAATTCTATACTTGTTTCTGTTTCATCCGTTTTTAATTTACTAGTTAAAATCAAACTGGTTTTTGCTAAACCTTTGTATCCTACATTTTTATTAATTATTTCTTTAAACTTTTGACTTATTGAGTTCCCTATTCTACCCGGAATATTTGAAACGCTATTTTCTAAATCATTGATTAATTTAACTGATTCAGTTAGTGGCAGCGATTCTTTTAAGTTCTGTTATTGTCAAAGAAACAAATTCATAATTGGCTTTAATAAATATCAATTCATTAGGCAAAGAAGAGTTTTTCGAAATTTCTTGACATTTTGCAATAGAACTGCAGCTGTTAGTAGAGAATTCTGAAATAATGTTTTTGATCTCTAGATAATGGTTTGCATAAAATATTGCGGCATTTAACCAAGTACAACATCGGGTAATGACGGGTTCAAGTGGTAAAGGAGTATCCGGCAGCTTTTCTCTATAAATCTGATCTCTCAATGGTGACTTTAAGAAAATTTTCTTAACGTTACTAATTAATGTATTTACTGCTGGAAATTGCTGCCGAATTTCCTCAGCCACCCTATTTAATCCATGAGCCAAACAAGTAACATGTATTAAATTAGGGTACAAAAGTTTAAACTGTTGACCCGCTTTAATCATATATACCGCTGCATCGGACAACATGACTAATTTTTTTCCTGTAGTAACAACATCGGGAAGAAAAAAATTCATGAAACTTTCATTAACAAATCTTAATATTGTGAGATGGTTTGTTTTTTCTAATTGTTTACAAGCTATTAAACACGATCTACCAGGCTGTTTACTATTTAGATGACCAATTAATAAATTTGCTATATAGCGGCCACAGGAATCTATCGTTTCATCAACGGTAAAATATATATACTCGTTTTTAACAATTTCCCTAATGCTATTGATCGTTTCAGAATAAATGTTGGTTACGTAACATTTTCTGAGCAAACTTTCATCCGGAATACCCTTTTGGCAGTACTTTTCTAAAAATTGTCGAAAACACGGATTTTGCAGCTTTTTGAGCGGTATATTGGCAGTAACCATCGCTTTGCACAAATCTGCGTTAAATATTTGTTGCTCGCTTTGTTTTGAGGTTCCGGCAAAAAATTGTGTCAAAGGCACTTGACTAAGTTTTGAAACTTGAAGTTTCCAACAGTTTCTTTTATGCTTGTCAGTTGCAACATGTTGGGTGACTTGAAATTTGCGTTCACATGGCACCTGTAAAGAAAAAAAATATCACCGAAAATCGTATATGGCTGTACAATTCTAAATACTAGTGTATTATACACAAAACAAAACTTACCGTTTTCTCGCATGCTTTGCAGAAAACTCTTTCATCCGTTAGAATAAGTTCAGGAACATTTTTGATTCACGAAACAATTAAACTTGTACTCACCTTTGGCATTTTTCACTACTGCACCAATCTACTTCAACGTCTGGTTATACAATGAATAAGAAACATTTTGGTAAATACTTAGACTTCCTATAAATCAGACAATGCCGGTATGGGGGTTGTTGAAAATTATATGATAATTTTATCGGGTGAATTTGCGACAGCCCACCACCTGAAGGATGGCGGCTTCTTTGCGAAGTAGGCTCTTTGTCGGTGGAGAGGTCCAGCGACAGAAGAGCCGACTCCGCATCAAACACGTGTCCGATAAAATGTTCATTGGTAAAAGTTTTTTTTTGTATTACAGGAAAACACCAATAAAGTTCAAAGAAAAAATTATTTCTGTTCTAAATTTGCTAAAAAATGCACGAATATGCTCTAGTGTGCAAAAATATGCAATATCGCTGAAATATGAAAAAAGTGCAATAATTAATCTACGTCAATCAATTCGAAAACTTATTCGCATATATACTGAAACATTTGCTTGTCATATAAAAAATATGGGATATGCAAATTGCATAAATTCCTCTCTCTAGTAATTACAAATTTGATACTTTAAAGATGATGTAGCTAATAATGTAATAAATAATTAGGATGTCAAAAAAGACTTTAAAAGTCATTGTATTCGATGCAGATTTACTTTTATTAATAGTAATAATAGTTTTCAAACGTGTTTCGTCCTATTAAGATAATTATATCCTCTATATGTTATGGTATTCCACATCTCAAAGGCTTTGCTAGCTTAACTGAAATAGTTCACTAAAACCCTTACCACAACACTTAATTCGTACTGGACGCACGTTTCGATAGCCAAGCTATCATCATCAGCAGCAAGACTGAACTCCTTTGCTAGCTTAATTTTCGTAACACAAATTTTCTGTTGGAGTTAATAAAAGATTCTGCAACAACTGCCCTAGCATTCTGTATCCAGAGATTATTTCTTTCCTGCTCATCATTTACAAAGGTAGCTCTATCATTTACAGATATAATTAAAGCATTTAAACTAAAATATACACCATAAACTTGTCTCCTTGCAAATATTAGAATAATATCCATAAATATTGTATTTTTCTGAGGAAACGAGGGAACGAGCACCACAATATTTCAAAAATTAAATTGTCACACCTCGTACGGTACGCCAGCGTCACCTTACTCGGAAAAATGCAATTAAATTTGAATATCTGAATAGAAAAAGAGATCCTCGACGTCCTGACGCTAGAAGAAGGCGAAGGAATCGAAAAACGAGGACGGTACGATTCCTCGTAGCGCGCCAAAGAGCTGGGATTCATTAGATATTTAAATGACTGTATATATTCGATAACACCGCTGATGGTGTATTATTATGTATAAGTGCCATCCTAAATGTCTACAGCGACGAAGTGAGAACCTCCAAACCGACGAAGAAAGAAACGAAGAAGATGACTAGGACGCAGAGAAAGCGGAAAACTCTGCAATTCAAATTTTCATTAGCGACGAACTCGCTAGGCGAAAAGCGTTGAACGTAAGAAGTACAGAAGTCTGTTTAAGACTAAAATCAGTAATGCGGGCAAGGGTAAAAATGTTATTTTTTCGTCTTCCATCTTCTCTGAGTATATTGGAAAGGAGTGTTGAAATGAAGAAGAGGAGGATAGGCTAAGTTTTCTCGACGCGTAACGAATCAGGGAATTTTTTGAAATGTACCTTAGTGAATATCTTGATTGAAGGATGAGATAATAAAAGTCATATTGTTAGTTACACTTTCAGACACTTAAATATTAAATTTTGTTCCTTCTCCTCTTTAAGATTGCTATGAAATATAAGAATTTTTTGAGTGGTAATAGTGTTAATAATTAGTAATATATTTTTTCCAACAGGTTTTACACCCAATTATAGGAAAAATACAGAAATACATGATAGCCTAGTAACATATACATAAATGCATAGAAATTAACAATTCATTCAATTTACTAACACAAAATAAGGAAAAATAAGAGATTAATGGTATTGGTGGAATCATTCCCGGCAAACATAATGCGAGTAGAGAACGGAATGCACTAGCACACGGAGAGCCGGCGTCATCAGCGCGACTACGAGCACTCTACCTCTCGGTTTGTGCACCTAATGTCCACAACAGCACTGAAAATATCTCCCGGTGTCCTCTAGCGTCAAGAAACACAGTCCTGCCGTCCTAGACCGTGGGGACACACACCGAAGTACAGATGCCACCTATCGAGCAGCTCATAGGTTGGTGATCACAAGGTGCCGTTGCGCCTTTTTGGTTTTGTTACTAGACATTTTTCCATGTGTATTTTTATACATCATGGTGAGCCTGAGGGATCATTTGTACATACAGTTGCCTAGCGCTATTAACATTCAATCAATTGAAATTAATGTATAGAAGTGTAAACGCACGCACTTTATGCGGATATCCCACTACAATACATTGTATATGAACCTCTTATTCCTTCCTAATTTGAGGAGGGTGACACAACATTGTAACACAGATTAAATAAATTTTATTAAAAAATTGTAACTGCATTTTATATTTAAAAATATGTTTTATTTACAAAAGAAAAAAAACGAATAGAAGACTTCGGAAAACAATATTAAATAGAACTCTATGTACAAAAGATATGTTTAATTTTCAAAATTAAAAAAGATCTTTAGCGATGAACTCAAATAAAATTCGATTAATCAACCTATACGCGATAAATGAATATACGGATGTGTCAGTAAAGCATAGATTGAAAACAAACTTGCGGATTTTATCGCGATTTAGCTTTAAGTAAATTCTCGCAAATAAAAATATCACTGTTACAAGGGTGGTTCTCGCCTAGGGCATTGCTGTAAACCGTTTGCGTTGCGAGGGTGAGTTTCGCCTAGGACAGCGTTGTACACCGTCTGCGTTGCGGGGCTGTGTCTTGCCTAGGATAGTGCTTAAACACCGTCAGCATTGCAAGCAGGTGAAAGCTCCTATTGAATGAAATTCTATAACAGTTCATACACCCTAGAGGATGGTGACGTAGCACTTCTTCTGAGTGAGGTACAGTACAAAAAAAAAACAAGACGAGAATGTGGATCGATAAATGAAGCAAATATGTACTATCATTCAGAATAAGTCTACAGATTTTTCAAAAAATTTGTTCACGTAAAAATATTCAAAGGATAACTACAAAATTATTATTAGGAAAAGGCGGTAATGATGGTTTCAATTTCACAAAATTCTTTAATAATAAATTGCTACCGGTTTCGAGTCTTTATTATTATAGAGTTTTGTGAAATCAAGACTACCATTACCACCTTTTCCTGATTATGAACTACTCACACAGAGTCGCCTTGGATCGTTTGACAAAATGATTGTCCTAATAATGAATTATCTCTTTCTTTTAGTAAAAGTTCTTTGAATCTGTGACGAGCAGCTGTCCGTCAGAATACAATATCCACATTTTGATATTTTATTTTGTTGCAAACGCCAGAATTACAAATTAAATTTCCAATTTCCTCCGTTACAATTTTTCCTCAAACGAAATTTCTACGTTCTCCAAAAAATATAATCCAAAAAACACGCCCCTAATTGACACACGTTCCGCGATTACCCAATTACGCCTTTGCATTACGTCGAGCATATTCCTATTCTGCAAATTACTCAAAAAAAAAAACTAATGAAATTATCTCCAGGTACACATATTTATCCCCGCCCAAAAACAAAAAGTTCACGGCCGCCTAACGTTTCTCGCCGCGTTATACTCCCTTTTTTGACAGTTGACAACTTCTGTCGCCTCGTCGCCAAGTTGCGAACGCTTTATGAATTTAAAATTTCATTCATCAGCTGCTGACACATTTCTCCCTGTCCGCGTCCTTTCAATCTCACATTATAGAAACAAAAATCTAACGCGCGTCGAAAACGCGTTTGAATTTAATCTAATTTTAAGAAGGCCTCACTAGATGGCGGCAGATAGAAAAGAGAATAGGAAGAGTTGGACAGGTGTGCATTTGGAAATGCGAGGATGGCGAGGCGAAGGAAACGCGCACAAGAGGAGGACGTTATCGGTCCTAAATGCAATTTAATTCAACATTGGTCCGGGAGCGAAATTGCGAAATTCATGCTGGAAGAGGTGCACGCCGGTAATAGGGAGAAGGTTGAGAATAGAGGAAAGCGAAGCAAAACGCGAAATTTAATTTAATGTAACCCGATGTCGCCCAAATTAAACGTTATTTATTGGAATTTGAGACGTTCTTTTTGTTCCTTGCTCTTGCACGGCGAGAGAGTTTGCTATCTACCTACTACCTTCGCCAACGTTGTACGATTTATGTTTCCTTTCGGATCGATTCTCTCGAATCTATTCATCCGTGAATGATGTTCTCTTATAGTTTCCCATACACAAAATGATTCATCGGATTATTCCTTCACTTTTAACTTAATCTGTCGATGTCTAAATATGGAATTTTTAACTAGGGCTCGGACCTCATTAGCAATGAATTTAGAATTGGAATTTCTATTGTTTTAAAATTAAAATATCCCTCTCGACCATGACTACACATGCATGAAATTCCTTTTAAAACGCTAAGAAGATTGCATACAATTTAGACATCTTAGCCCTTTAACACGTTTAATTATAAATTTAAGTACAGTTTTAAGCAGGAACCATTTGATTAAGATTTACAAATTCAAAGTACAACTCTGGTAATAGAACAGCTCTGTGGGGGGAGGAGACACATTGAAAAAATAATTAAAGAAGAGAAAGACAAGTCATGGCAGAAACTTGGGGAAAAAATTAAAAATGCACATAAAGATAATCAAAGGATGTTTATGGAAACATTGAAAAATAAGAGACGAAAGAAGGTAGAAACAACTAAAAATATTAAAGATAAAGACGGAAACATCTTCTTTTTTTCCAGGTATAGGTTTACATAAAGAAATTTACTATATAAATATATGTTCTTTTGAAAACTAAAACATATTAATGAAAATCTTTATATCTTCTTTATATTTAAAGTTCATATTTTAAAAAAATATATATGTAATTACGCCTATTTGATAGGAAATCTAGCCTCCTTTAGATTTACGTCGACCGCGAGCGTCCATCTGGCTCGCTCTTTTTCGCAAACCGCGCACAGTTTGCTCCCTTTTGACCGTCTTTCCCGTCTCTCTCTCGCCTACGGACGACCGATCTATAACCGAGGATGCAAGAGAGGTTACGTGATTTTCACAATCACATATTATTAGGTATAATATAAAAAAGAAGATAGTAAAGTGTGCCAGAACTACAGAGGGATAACACTAATTAGCACGGTGGCGAAAACTTACGCCAGAATACTTGAAAAACGGTTTAAAGAAAATCTAAAAAACTCTAGAAAAGACAATAAGAGAGAACAAGGAGGTACATCTCGGCTTTATAGACCTAGAGAAAGCCTTCGATTAATAGCAGGAGTTTATACAAAAACACAAGAAACTATGTAAGGACAAGGCAAGAAAAATCAAAAATGTTTAAAATAATCCTAGACCTTAAGCAGGGATGTATCCTGACTCAGCTACGGTTTATTTTGGCCCTAGATGAAGCAATAAACGAAGGGAAAAAGGAGGTTAAAGCATATGAAATTGGATACTGGAAGAGGAGAAGAATAAAGATAAATGAACTCGGACGATATGGCGGACGATATGGACATTAGGGAAAGATCAAAGAACCCTCAATAATAACATACGGATCTACAAAAGAGTTTTGGAAAAAATCAACATGAAAATCAGCAAAGAAAATGCAAAAACCATGACAATAGGAAAGACACAACAACAAAATGTAATACAAATAGATGAGGCGGAACTAGAACAAATACGGAAATGTAAATACCTAGGATCAATGATATTAGAGGATGGATTGAATGAAGAAATAACAGAAAGAGTAACAGCAGGAGGAAACATTTACAGTAGCATAAAAGATACGTTTCTAGGAAGAAAAGAAGTTCCAAAAGACATCATGGTTCAAATGTTCAAAAAAGTAATAACACCTGTATTAACATTCGGGGCAGAAACAGGGACAATGGCGGGCAGAAACCGAGCAAGAATAATAGCAACAGAGATAGGAGTTTTAAGAAGAATTGAGAACAAAGCGAGAAAAGAGAAGAGAGAATTAGGAATACAACTATCAGGAGTAAATGCAAGTGAAACCCATAGTGGAAGTCATCGAGGAAACGCAAATCAGATGGCATGGTCGCATGAAGGAAATGCAAGATAGTGAAATAGTAAGACAAGTTCTAGAAGTCAGGGTAAGTTGAGCAGGAATAAAGAATAAACAATGTCACTGTCTTTCCTTGACTAAAACTATATAAGACAATCTGCATGTACCTTGGATGAACTTTCTAAATGTAGTGCTTGCATATAAAGCATTTTATATTTATTGCAACCTCTTCTTGCCTCTAAAGTAAAAGGTTCTTAAGGCATTTCAAGTCATCTTACCAGTGTCCACGAGGATACTCTTACCGCTGCAACAGAAACCGTTTTTCAAACGTCGTTCATACTGTTTTTATTCCAGTTTTCAAATGCTCATTAATCAAAAGAGACCGTGTAATCGATAATCCTGTTTGTTACGTTTCTAGGGCGCAAAAAGGAGAACTTCAATTTTATAAAAAATCGTTTTGTTTCAGCATCTCAACGATTCTCTAGCGAAAAACAAGCAGCGTCAGCCTTAATTACAAAATGACCGAGTACAAAATAATTATCGGTAATTGGCAGTTAACAAACGTACTAAAGAGGCCGTCGTTCGCCATCGGCAGAAACAAAAATAAGGAAAACACCTCCTCCCGACGAGTGATTCTGATTGAAAAAACAAGAAAAAAAGAAAGCAGAAAAACAAACGAAATTCAGGACGTAATTAATTTTTTCCTTCGCTAGCATTCGATGACACGTCAATGGCATGGAGATGAAGACGAAGGACCCTCCCTCCCATGCTAGAGCTTCAAAAAGCAAAAAAAAAAAAGGAGTAAAGAGGAAAAGGGAGGAGAAGGAATAAAACGACGACCGAAGAAACGGGCAGATCTTAGAAATGCTGTAATTAAAATGTAACTAAACTTCAGGATCGGGTTGGAATAAGAGGCAGTGAAAGAGGGTGGGGGATGAAATTCCCAACATTCACTAATGAGATCTCCGCTAGTCTATAATTAACCCGGCCTTCAATAGATAACAGTCGCCGGGCACAGCGGCATTTTTCCCTTAATATTCCCGAAGTAATCAGCGTTTAATGGCGCAGAAGGACGATAAAAGTAATTTTAATTTTATTGCCGAAAATATAGGAGGTCGCGAGCGATCTTAAAGTCGAATTGAATTTTATGTATCATGCTGGCACTCTATGCCGTGGCGTTCCTTGTTATTTACAGGCGATTGTATCGGAATTGGCGCTGGTTAGAAAATTTTAAAGTTGTGTAATAATTTTAGGATAATCGAGAACTTGCATTGAATCTAATTATTTGTTAGGCGTCTCCGTAATGTATACAATGAAGGATTATTTCTTAGAAAGCATTTGAAAATGCGTTTTTTATGCAATTTATTCACTAACGCAGACAATGCTTTCATTGTAATGATTAGTAAAGCTGGCCACGAGCGGTACCGCGCAGTAGCGTAGAGTCGACCAGGCCTCGCGTTCCACTAGAGTTATTCTGCTAATAGAGATGTTTGCTGCCGCAAATAATTTCGCTCATCTTTTAAATAAAAATTAAATAACACGTGCTCAAACACTTACCATTTTAAGAGTCCTCCGTGAAATCGCAAAGTGAATAATGTCTGTTAAATATCTGCAACATTAGATATGTTTCAACTGTTGTTTCGGCAAAACTAGTACGGCATGAGGAAAAAATGCGTTTATATGCAGAGAACGAACGTTCTACATCTAGTGACGTAATATTTGCGTAAGTAAAATAATCTTTCAAATAACTTAACGATTCTGTTGACGCACCTTCACAAATGTGTCTTAATGTGCCAAAATCAGAATTTTTCTCAAAAACACTTTCAAATTTTTCTAGAACAGAAACATTTTTTGCGTCTTCAATCGCGCATAGTTGTGCGTGAACATGTTGCACTATTTGTAGAGATTCTTCTAACGGCACCGCAGGATTTTGTAATGCTTTCTCCGTTTGTATTTTTGCGGTTTTCTCCTTGTTTTCCCAGGCACCGCACAATCCCCTCGTTTTTGTTCCCTACTCTTCCGTTTAGATCCCCCATTGCAATTATCTTGCTTTTACTTTTATCAATTGCCGCTTGAAGATCTTCAAAAAATTTATCTGTATCTTCTTTACTTGCGTCTTCGTTTATATAGATGTTCTCTTGCCAAATGCTGGTGCCAACAATTTGCTACTACTAACAGAATTACATACTTTAACACCAAAAGACAAAAATGTAAATATTTTGACGATTCCAAAGAAGACAACTGCGATAATTCAATCGTTAGACGTGTATGATTTTAGGTTATGGAAAAATGTTGTGAGGACTTTTTCCCACCAAGTTATTTTGATGGGCCACGATATAAATTTGCACCATAGAAATACTATTATCAAGTTACAGTCCCTAACCCACAATCAGTTTTCGTCTCCGAGATTTTTTGGCGTTTTTAAGTATTTTTGGTACAAAAATGGATACATTGCGGTGTGACCAAATGCCTTTGAAAATCCAGTAAATTTCTGCTTTGCCAAAGCTACACAATCCACGCCACTGTGTACTATTTGTGGGAAACCTGCTCCCGTACGTTGCTCTTGGTGTAAGCAATATTTGTGCTTTGAACATTTCTTTTTAGATTACCATTATTGTAATCACTATGTTAAACAAAATTAACTGACAAGAATGTATATCGTTGAATCCTGCATGAAACTGCCCCTCATTTGCGGTATCTAAAAATTAGAAAAAGTTAAAAAAAGTTGAGGTGGGGGTAGTTTCTCTATTGAAATTAATAAATTTTGAAACGGCGATTATGCCAAATTTAGCCCTCTTTAAACAATTGAAAACCTGTCTTAACTTTGTTTGAATATCTCTAATACTTTTTGAGATATTAGCACGAATTTCAAGGGGTAGTATTTTCATTAGAGCGCCCTCCACTCCACATACGGAGGATTCCGCAGAATCGGATACACGTATTATATTTTATTTCTGGCCATTTATTTTGTGAAAGCTTTTATGCGCCCGCCACTGGCTGTTGGCGCAAATTGAGCAACTCTAGTTATAGGACCCTATATCACAAGACCTACATCGTACATGCTATAGGATTGTAAGTTATAAGAAAAGTAATTCCCACAAATTTACTACCGGCCTCCTGACTGTCGAAACGCACAAACTTTGTAATAGATAGAGGATAGACGCAATATAGTCCTTACCGTATATATGTAGCGACCAGCTGCGGGTACCTAAGCAACTACGCCAGATAATATCACGGCTGTCAGAGCGGCGGATTGCGTCAGACCGTTACTAGCGCCTCTAGCCTTCTCAGCCGTCCATAAAATATGACTAATGCGTCGAGGTTGGACAGGAAAACGAATAAAAAAGAAAAACTGTTATGGATTTTAGTCCCCCTTGTTAAAATCGTCGAAGGAGTTCGGCGAAATGGGACAAATTCTTTGAAAGGAACGACTGTTCCCATTAGGGATTAGGATTACGATTGTATATCATAGTTTCATGACAATAGGTTCCTTCCCTATCGAGCCCTTGCTTGTTGTGGATTAGGAAGAGCAATAACTTTAACGGATGTCATGCAATTTATATTAGCGATACATATAAGGAGGATGGATTATCTTCATCTGCTTTCCTAGGAGTTCATTTTATGAAAAGGAAAATCTGGGAGATAACACCAATACTGGCTGATATAACCTTAACACAAAATTAGTCATATACTGAGAAAAATGGAACCATTTCAACGTCTTTCACAATCTAACCAAAATTGTGTTGAAACAACATTCGGGCTTTTAAAAACTTACAATTTATTTGATAGTGCAACAAAATTTTTTATTATATTGTTCCATCTACTTCTGTCCGATGACTCTCCCCTCCAATTGCCGACCTACACCATCCTCAGGTCCTCCTCCGCTTTTTCCATCCGTCCTTTTATTGGCCTACCTTTCCTCTTCTTTTCTATAGGCTTTCTGATAAGTACTAGTTTAGCTGTTCATTCTCTACTTAATCCGTAGACTGTTATCTTTGGCTCATTATACAGTTTATATATCCCCTGGTTTGTTCTTCTTTGCCATCCTTCTTGTGTGTTTTTTCCACTATCAATTCCTCTCAGTACCTTTTTTTTGCATTTGGTAGCCCTATTTCCTTTCTAAAAGTTACATGAATTCTATATTTTAAAATAGACCAAAATCACATTAATATTTACGATATAATAATACTTCCTTCTTATAAAATGTCACAGAAAATGAATTAAAGTTCACAACATTTAAACATTCTTTTCACTATTTATCCCTATACAACTGCTAATTGAAAAGATCTAGGTGTATTTTGCTTCAATGCTGCTTGTACTAAATTTGTTTCAAGTCAACTTTAAAAGAACTTCTAGCACTATCCAGCATCTGGTAAACGAACTATTAAAAAGTATCGTCCAAATACACATGTAATCGTTGTTATGAGATTGTCCACAAATTTTTCTTCAAAATTCGTATCTACGGACTCTTCATGTATTCGGTTTTCCTTCTTTGGCCCATGGAACCTAAATAATCTAATGACTTTGTTAACCTCAAACTTACTTTTACTCTAAGCGAACGTAGGAACGAGTAATTCGATATCAGACGTACCATCTCAATTTAACGACGAAGATAATGGCTGTTACTGCTTGATGGTACGCTACTCGATTTTTCAATAACGATTGGGAAACTTGAGGCAAAGAATGACGCAATAATTTATTAGGACATTCGTGTAGAAAACAGGCTGACAATGAGTAGAACAAGTATATTATTTAGTTCATGTAGAAGTAATTAGACGAATAATTAATGCTAAATCACGTAATCGAACGCTATGTGACTGGGGCATTCTTTAAAAGGCCTGCTAGCCCCTAGACCTTCCTGCCTAACCAGTCAAACTAAAATACTATCTACGTCTAAACTAAATATAGGGTGAGTCGGGAGGAACGTACCAAACTTCAGAAATGTTTTGTACGCGTGAAAATAAAGTAAAGAGCTCTTAGGTCAGCGAAATTCCGACCATTGTTTGCTATTACATTTGATTATATTGAGAACCTTGAATATACCAAACCAATCTTTCTAATTTCTTTTGTTGTGTAATTTTTTAAACAAAATCGAAAAAATTGCTTCGGCATATTGAGCACATTCCAGCAATATTTCTGCCATACCTCTAAAATATCTGCTGGTCCATTATTCAAATACCTATAGCTTTGAATAACAGCCACCAAAGGTACACATAAAACTGGTAGGAGTTGAATCATCGAAGCAATTTGCCTCGCCCACAATGACCAATATTCCAAGGAAGGTACATGGTGCCATATGAAGAGCTCTCTAAAGTTGCCATTCTTAAAGAAAGCTACATAGAATACCTACAGCAATCGGAATACGAGTCAGTACAATAATAACGGTGCAGTTTCAGGTACTCACCATTAAGACTACTGGAAGCACGACGTTCCATGTAAAAGATAATAGAGCAAGCGCCCAATTTCGAAAGCACGAATGAGTCGTTGGTTTAAAAAACGCAGATACGACGGTATCTCCACAATAACGTCTCCCTCTAACCATGAAAACGGCAACAATTTGAAGTAATGTCACTAAGATTAACCACCAGAGTCCGCCAACTGTTACATCTAAGAAATAAACGACATAGATTGTAGATCTAGATGTTAATGTTTGTATAGATTTGGGTAAAAAGGTTAATGTTGTCTCACCTCAGTTGCCATTGGAAGCCCTAAAATAAATCCACAAGCGCAACTGAAGAAGGTAATAGTTGTCTCCCACGATTTCAATGATACCAGTTATAACACAGTGTCAAATGGCTAATTGCTGCGCTATCCCGAAAAGTATAAGGATAAAGTAGAACAGCACGGCCCAAAACGGGGTACTCTCCGAAGTACAATCCATTCCCGGTCTAACAACCTTCTCACCGAGAACGTATGAATTATGGACCACTTGCCGTGAACTTCGTGGCAAAGGACCTTTGACGCTCCTCGTGAATGTGTACGTTGATATCTTTTCTAAAATATCGACCAGAAATGCATACCTAACGATAAATCAAACGAAAACTAGAGCGATGTCGATTTAAGGCCTTATTTTGACTCCGTTTTTGAGAGGTCGAAAACTTCAAACGCCCATATCTCCAAAACGGTTAGAGATAGCGGGCTGAAATTTTATTCCGCAAATGTACGGTGATATGGCTACAAATCGGCACCGGTTAGCGAAATTCCGACTTTCATTTTTAAGCCCTTCAAAAATTTCATCACTTTGGGTTCAAATTTTTACGGCTCTCTAGTCTCTTGGCATCCGAACGAGCTAGGAGGTTAAGTTTGGGTCCGTTCGAAATCTCTCGGCCAGCCCTTTAAAACTAGAAACAGCTCAACTCTCTAGCTCTAAGCGTTCCGACGCTAGAACATCTCGGAGATAAAAAAAAAAGATTCCTTTTTTTAAGTTTGAAGTGCTGTAACTCCAAAACCAAAAAAATTGGTCGCAATCCAGTCAGCGGATAATTTTCTATTGGAAACCGTCAAATTCGTCGACCAAAAATGCATCCCTAACGATAAATCAAACAAAAACTAGAGCGAAGTCGATTTAAGGCCTTATTTTGATACCGTTTTTGAAGGTTCGAAAACATTAAACTCCAAAACGATTAGAGATGGCGGGCTGAAATTTTATTACGCAAATGTAGGACCGTAGGGCTACAAATCTGCATCGTTAGGTAGGTTAAATTCCGATTTTTATTTTAAAGCCCTTCAAAAATTGTATCAAATTTTTACGGCTCTCTTGTATCTCAGCGTCCGAGCGAGCTAGAAGGTTAAGTTTGGCTCTGTCCGAAAGCTCTCGGCGAGCGCTTTAAAACTAAAGAAAGCTCTTCAGGAAAAGGAGATTCTTTTTTGAAGTTTGAAACGCTGTAGCTCCTAAACCAAAAGTGGTAGAAGGTTCTGCTTGGTCGCAATCGAGTCAGCGGATGATTTTCTATCGGAAAAATTCGTCGACCAGAAATGCATACCTAACAATGAATCAGACGAAAACTAGAGGGAAGTCGATTTAAAGCCTCGTTTTGACGCCGTTTTTGGAGGTCCGAAAACTTCAAACGTATATTTCCAAAACAGAGATAGCGGGCTGAAATTTTATTCCGCAAGTGTACGACCATATGGCTACAAATCGGCACCGCTAGGTTGGCGAAATTCCGACCTTTGCTTTTAAGCCCTTCAAAAATTTGATCACTTTTGAAGATAAGAAACAAGAAATGTCGAACGTTAACTTTTAGTTTTACACGTGTAATCAATGCAAGGATATTTTTATTTTTTTTAAGACGTATTAACTTGAAAACAAGCAAAAATTTGGATCATTTACAAGAAAGCAAGTTTAAATTTTTTCATTACGCTATAACTTGAAACCAAATGAAAATCGGGTAAAAACATATGAGTTTTCTTAGATTATTTTCACGTGTAGAATACACTCCTGGAGTTTGGTCCGTTCCTTCCGATTCACCCTGTGCAACGCAAGATCGTACATAGGTAAATTAATTTTGTGTTTTTCGTCACTACAAAATTGAATTTTGAAATTTATTACTTCGAAAAATATATGCCGCAAGCCCAATATATATTTGTACATGAGACCGTTATTTACATTCAGTTTTATTTATGCTAAATTAATGCCTACGATTATTATATGATTTAATTAAAACAAAATATTCATAACCGCACGCCCGGACATAGTTTAGGTTGCATTTAAAAGGCCATTCCGATTTTATGGAAATATTAAAACAGGCGTAATGGGGCGATAAATATAAAAAATAACTTTGTTGATGAAATACGTATAAATAAATCGTACGTCCCTACTGATGCCATGCAAATAAATTATAGAATATTTATATTTATTCAAGCTAACAGCTACAAAATGTAATATTAGTAAAAGAATTACTGTAAAATATACATTTTAATTGTATATGCTAGGTGTAATAATTTATACGGAGGTTATTTTAACTACAATCATTCTACTCGATTATATCTGGAAAACTGAAACAATTCACTAAAACTCTTACCACAAAACTTAACTCGTAATGGATGCACGTTTCGATAGCCAAGCTATCATCATCAGCAGTAAAACTGAATTAATAAACTAAGCGAAAAGCTAACCTTATATAGCGGACAAATTACGCAATATGTAAATCTAAAATAATAAAAACAATAATAATAATAATGGTTTATTGTACAACAGTATTAACCAATTTAAGGACAACGCTACACATAGATCATACAAATAAACAAAAAGTAATAAGTAATAGTGGGTGCTATTTGAGGCTAATCAAAAATGCGAAAAAATTAACTATTCAGTACCGCGCAGGAGAAAGGTTTGAATCAAATTATTTAGACTGCAAGAAAATATATCACAAGCTGAGCTGATACAATTATACGTTTCACAAATAAATCTTAGTGGGGACCTAGTTAGTAAATCTGATCGCGGACTAGAGATATAAAAAGTTAAGGGATATCGACTATATTGCCTAGGCACCAAAAACAATAAACTCTGCAGAATTTGAGGACAGTGAATATTCCCGCGAATAACACTTAGTAGGAACTTTAAACCATGCACAGAGCGTCTAGTAGCTAAGGATTGCATATTGAACATAGTTAGTAATTGCTCCCGCGGGTAACCACGTTCACGATAAGCTTTCCGTGTACGAAAATAGATATATTTTAAAACTCTTCTTTGGACATTTTTAAGCCGTGTTTTATAAACAAAATAAATCGGGTTCCAAATTAACGCCGCATACTAGAGCAACGCAAACTGCGCTGAAAGCCAGTGGCTGACGCATAAAAGTTTACACAAAATAAACACGGCCGGGACAATTCGGTATAAGCGTCAGTATAACTGCGACTCGAAAGCCGATCTGTTGTGTATGCATCTACGCTGTCGTATACTATATCGTAGTTCTACGTTTGTTTTGAAAATGTTTCCTACGTCGCGAAAACGACCAAAGTTGGACACAATAAGAGAATTTATTGCAGAAATGGCTGATTTAAAGTGTGATGGCGCTAAAATTCAATGTGTAGTGTGTAAAATAGATTTAATGTGTTGGTCGAAAAGTGATTGTCTACGGCACGTAAATAGTGCAGGGCATGTTTCAAAAAAAAATTCCACACGAGATTATGACAAATTTAAATTTAATTTATGTGTTTATTGCATGTAATTTATCATTTCATTTACTAAGGAAGAATATTCGGACTTTAAGTTACCAAGTGAGAGAACATTACAGAGAGTTGTGCCGTCTGCTCGTGAGCATGTCGAGAAAAGAACTAAATCGGAATTGAAAGATAAAAAACTGTGGTTATGTGTGGACGAAACAACAGATCGTAAAAAATATTCTGTGGTTAATGTAATAGTACGCACAATGGAACCACATCGACCGTCACCCTCAATTTTACTAACTTCCAGACGAATACAACAATGCACCGCCGAAGTAATTTCAATGTTGGTGTTAAATACATTGGAAAAGTTTGAACTTTCAACAAATCAACTGTTGATGTTTATGAGTGATAATGCCGCAAACATGCTTGCTATAGGTCGATCTCTTAAAAAACATTGTGCTAACTTGTTGCATATTACATGTAAAATTCATACTCTCAGTCTCGTAGCAGATAGTATCAGAAAATGTTATCCCGAGGTAGACGCTCCAATAGCACATACAAAAGCTGTGTTTGTAAAATCCCCAAAACGTATTCGGGAATTTCATAGACTATGCTCCGGTATTCCTGAACCACCACAACCTATTCTTACTCGTTGGGGAACACGGTTAGAGGCTGCATTTTATTATCTTAAATATTTTGAAAATATAAAGAACGTGATTTTAGAATTCGACCCAAAGGAAGCTGCGGCTGTCAAGGTAAGCCGCTTGAAATTTCAGGATAGTCAAGTTAAAACAGATTTGGAAATTATTCAGAACAATTACGTTGGACTAGCGGATGCGATAGAAAAACTACAAAATTCTTCGGTGTCGTTGGTGGAATCTTTGCAAATAGTGCAACATGTTCACGCACAGCTATGCGCGATAGAAGACGCAAGAAATGTTTGTGTTTTATAAAGGTTTGAAAGTGTTTTAGATAAAGACTCTGATTTTGGCACATTAAGACAAATTTGTCTAGGTGCGTCAACAGAACCGTTAAGTTATTTGAAAGATTATTTTACTTACGCAAATATAACGCCACTAGATGTAGAACGTTCGTTTTCGGCATACAAAAACACTTTTTCTTCATAGCGCACTATGCCTATGCCCCTATCACTTTACCGAAACAACTTTGGAAACATATCTAATGTTACAAATATTAAATAGACATTATCCACTTTGTGATTTCATGGAGGACTCTTAAAACGATAAGTGTTTGAGCACGTATCACATTTAATTTATTTTGTGTAAACTTTTATGCGTCCGCCACTGGCTTTCAGCTCAGTTGCGTAGACATAGTTGCTACGCGATTAAACTGTTTACAGGTACGCAACACAAAGCCCAACATTTTATTGGCACCCGAAACAACCCCTGCAATATGTGCACCAAATGACAATTTAGGATCAAAAATTACGCCTAGATCAGTGATCGTAGGTGGATGGTTCAAGGTAATCCTTAATTACATCTTAATTATATTGCACATGACTATAATTAAGCATTAGATTGTAAATCTAAAGATCAATAAACCCTAAATCGTAAATAGTCATAATGACATAAGTTTTTAAAAATCCATGTTTTTCAATGAGGCACTTCATTGCACATGGTTATAAATACAGCTATAATTAACTATACATGATATAACAAAGGATAAAGATTGGAATTTAGTGGACCTAAATCTGATTTCATTAAGTGATTTTTGTTTCATAGCAATTTAATTGAACTGTGCTCTTTACATTTCTAATTAACTTTATATTATCAACATTATGGTTAGTTTCAAGCATATGTAAGGCAACACTAGATTTATCAAACCTTCTGAATTTGAGATTGTTTACTTAAGATTCACAATAATGATAGCAAGGACTGTGGGGTAGTACGGCAAACAACACAGCACTTGCATTTTGAATTGGTTTATCCAAATTATATTGGTCTTGAAAAATCGATATTTCCTTGGTTTTACCGATGTTATTAAATTAATTAACGAGAATAAAATTTTCTCATTAGACACCTGTAGGATTCGAACCTACGACTCCAGCTTGCCAGACTGGCGCTGATTGTACAAGTTTGGAACGTATACGTCTCTCAGAAATGGGCTTGGAATATCCAAAAGCAAAACCTACCTCCAGTATCTTCTTACATTTCTTTCTGTTCGTTGCTTTCTTTCTGTATGCGGTAAATTCTCATGGAATTTATACCTCTAATAACCTAACCTTCCCATCTCGTTTTAGGTCTCCTTTTTTGGCCTATCTTCAGGTGATTTCCATTCCGTTATTCTTCTTTCTACTTATATAATTTTTGCACACATTTTGATATTTCAAAACATCTCCCTTGCTTCTTTGCAAAAACTTTCACCAATCTATAAAATAGATTTCATGACCATCGAATGTTGTAAGAAACTTCACATAAAAGCACCAATTTACCGCGTCATCAACTAAATTATTTTTTAATTCGCAAGCTGTTACCGGTTATTTTAATATTTACGCACGTCATGCATTCAGAATGGGGGAATATATTCGAATCCATTTATTCCCATACACACATGTACATATTCTGTTTAATTAAATAGCATAATCATCGTTTGTATTAATTTTGCATAAATTGAATCGAAATTTAAATAATAGATACGTGCATAAAACTACGTATTTATATACTTTTTGTAATGTACCAATTTTTCAGAAATTAATTAAATGAATGAAATAAATAATGAAATTAAATTTCAATCGACGAATGGTCATATTTAATCCAGGTACGGTTACATGTTTAATTTGGTCCAAACACAGTAGCGGATGTGAATACGTTTTTCGCCGGATTATATTGGAAAATCATTATGGAATCAGAATGGAATTTTGAATAGAATCATGTATTTACATGTTCAATATTATTCCGTACATTGTTAAAAAAATCAAGATGCCACAACGGCAATGCGGGAAGCCAGCTTAAACAAATGTGGAATGAATTTCTGTACTACCTACATAATAATCGCCATAAGATTTAATAAGTCAATAATCATGAATGGGTTATTGAAAACCGGAAGAGCTTGCCAAAAATGCTTACCTATACCTACCTGTTGTTCAATAATTATATGTTCTTTAAATATTTGTTGGAACCGATTTAAAACTTTGATTAATATTATTTATTTATTTTATTGAAGGGGAAAAAGGGAGTACAAACACACAAGGAAAAACATAACCTAAGAATAGGAACATGGAATATAAAGAGCTTGAACGGAAAAGCAGACGAACTTACAGAAGAAATGTTTAAGCTGAAAATAGATTACATAGGACTAACCGAAACAAAGAGAAAAGGAAGTGGAATGGAGAAATTACCAAATAACTATTGGATCTTCTGGTCCGGAGTGAACGAAACCGATAACGCAACAGCGGGGGTAACAGTGTTCATAAAAGAAGAAAAACTGAAGTACGTCTCAGAAGAGAACATGATTAACGAAAGATTACTAACAATAAACATAAGAGAGAACAAATATGAAAATTTACTTTAATAGTTGCATGGACTCAACGAAGACCCAAGTAAAGAAAATGAAGACAAATTTTTTGAAGATCTTCAAGCGGCAATTGATAAGAGTAAAGACAAGATAATTGTAATAGGGGATCTAAACGGAAGAGTAGGGAACAAAAACGAGGGGAGTAAATGGTGCCTGGGAAAACAAATAGAAAACCGCAAAATATGTCTGGAAAATTAACTAAAAATTGGAAACTCCCACTTCACACATAAAAACATACACAAAATAACTAGAGAAGTTAGAAGCAGAAATGAAAAGTCAATAATAGACTTCTTCCTCGTATGTAAGGAAATATGGCACAAAGTAAAAAATATAAAAATAAGAAGAGGAGAAATTACATGAGAATGGAAGCAAATATAGGTATTAGAAGACGGTACATAGTAACACAAAACGAAGAGGAAGAAATTACAAGAGACGAAATTCTGGAAGCAATAAGCAAAATCAAAAAAGGAAAGACTCCTGGTCATTACAGGATATCAAACGGCATGCTAAAGGAACTGACAGACAGAGCAATAGTCAATCCCAAGGCAGTTTTCAACTCAACGGTAGCGCATGGATACGCACCAGAAGATTGGCAGATAGGCATATTAACGACAATTTACAAGAAGGGAAAGAGCCAGGAATGCCACAACTACAGGGGAGTAACCCTACTGAGCAACGTAGCGAAATTGTATGCAAGAATCCTAAAGGAAAGACTACGAACACAAACAGAACATACCATAGAGGATATGCAGTTTGGATTAAGACCCAATAGAGGCACCCAGGACGCAATATTTATGATACGACAAATATCAGGGAAGGCCATAATCGAAGAAAAAGATATACACCTGTGCCACATAGACCTAGAGAAAGCCTTTGACAAAATAAACACAGAAGATGTATGGGAAACGCTACAAAGAAGGGGAGTAAAACCGAATACCATTAGAGGAATACAAAGTCTATATTGTAATACGTACGAACAAAACACGAAATATCAGATAAATTTCAAACGGTACGAGAAGTAAGGAAAAGCTGTATATTGAGCCCACTTCTGTTTACACTGGTATTGAATGAGGCAATTAAGGAAGCGAGGAACGGGGCAAGAAACTATGAGATCGGGCACTGGAAAATGGAGAAAGTTGAGCTAACTGAGCTGACATACGGGGACGACATGGTACTGATTGCGAAGGATGAAGAGAACCTGGAAATTTACAGACAGGCCCAGCTTATCAAACCTCCTAGCAATCGCCACGCTTCATTGATCCATAATATTTCCGCTCCGTTGACCCAAAATAAGCCCTATATAAACCCCTTCGAAATAAATAGTCCCCAGTTAGTGTGCAGTAACAGCCCTGAAGATGTCCCATAAGATTGCGGATGAAACGTTGGCAAAAGCTACGACAATGACGCGGTTCCAACCCGGAAACCAAGAGTATAGGGTTGTTAAACGTAGTTTTGAGAGGCATACCGCTTGGTGTAACTGGACTAAAAAAAACTGATAGGCAACCAATGTCCTAAGCCTTTATTAAACTCCATCGAGAGCAGAAATCCATTTGTAATTTGAAGGAACTTTTGAATGGTCTGCAGATCACCGTGGAATTTTTGAAGGCTAAACTGGTCAGTGTTTTCGTTGCCAGAGCTGATGCACGACTGATCCAAAGTGCATACACTGTGCTGAAGGCCATCGGACCTATGAATGTAAGAAGCCACGTGATGACCCAGCCAGTATTGCCAGAGAATCGCGCTAGACTCTAGTCAGGCATATCCTTGCTCTACTCGATCTTTTGCTTCTTTGTTATTTTTTATTTGTTTTGTTTATATCTCGTAATTAATAATATTATAATAATAACTATTTGTCTGATTATCAGTTTTTTTTTAGATATTTTTACGTAGCAAGAGACTAAAGCAATCGGCAGACAATGTTATTTTAGACGTTTGCGGCCATTGTCCAATGTAGATTTGGTCGATTTGAAGCCTGTGTTGCGTCGAATGGTGGTCATTTTGAACAATATCTGTAAGTGGCTAGTTTTATGAATTATTAATGTATTTAGTGTTTAACTCTTTGGAAGAATTTTTTTTGTTTTTTGTTATCTATTATTTATATGATCATTTCGTATTAAATATTTCGTTTATACCGTTGTATTCCAAACTCTTCGTACTTCAGGCATAAAGTCAAAAACATGAGAGGTGCGATTTAAAAAAATTGGTATGGGGTAGGTTTCTTATAGGGGAATTTACTAGGGGTAGTTTTAAAAACATATCTTTTAGGATTCTGCAAACTATTTTCAATGACACCTTGCTCGATCTTATATCTCTACAAATAAAGAAGTCATCGCTTGTAACATTGGACCTGGGACATCCAGTATATGCGTGGTATGTATACATCCATCATGCATCTCCGATCGGCGATCGATGTTAATATTCGTAATATCTGTTTTGTGGGATACATACAAACTTACTACGATCCTGACGCACCACCCAAAAGTTGCAACCCTACTCATTATAGCAGAAGAATCATTTTCATCATCTTTTAATATATTGCTTACGCTCTTACGAGTCTGTCAATCTTCTATCGACCTCTCCAGCTCCTTATCCTTCTTAAACGGTCGATATGAAAACAATTCCGCCTACATGCGACCGTCTATTTCCTTTAAAAACAATCTCCGTACCGAAAAATTCGACCTCGTCCGACCTTATAAAATTTCGGGAATATATCAACGACTACTCCATATATGTCAACATAATAATAATATTCCCGTGTATGTAAGGAAAGATTCGCCGCTCTATATTAACTCGCCATGCCGCCCTTCTATGTCGTACATTACCGACACAACGACATTCCTCGCATTCCGAATGAAAACATCAGTTCTCTCGTTTTATTACTAAACCTTTGTCGTATATCTCCGTATACGCTGCCATTGAAAAGTTTGAAATACTTCGAGAGAATATATGAATAGGTTTAATTTTGTGTAAATTAATTATTTCTTATCACCCAAATACGTATAAATATCTTCTGTAAAGAGCATAGGAAAGGAATGTTGGGTTTCATAAAGAATCCTACGTTTTCCTTGACTAATTGAGAGTAATTTATTTGGTAGCCACATATAGTGCATCCAAGAAGACGGGAATTATCGAAATACACGGGCGTCCGCACAAAAATCTCCAGAAAGGCTCGGAATCAAATAAATCATAACAGCAATCTTATTTTCTTTTTTACTTACTATTTCAACAAAAACACAAATTAATACATTAATTGTACAAAAACTGAATCCTTTGTTTACCTCTTGCAAACCTACGAGCTAGGCCGTTACCTACGATATAACAAGGCCTAAGCACTCTTCGATGACGTCACGTTGGGTTGGTAATGTATCGCCATGCACGATATCAGCCCAAACGGTAAAGAAATCATCTTGTTGCATTTCTTTTTTAAGTCTTCTAGGGCTTCCGGTTTAAAGATGATGTCAGTCGTCAACTGAGCCCATTCGATTTTATTTTGGGAAAATGAAGTTTCAAAGCAAAAACCAAACACGTAACCGAGCACCGTTTTCCTGAAAGGTGTATTTGTGGACTCTCCTTTACCGATCCATTTGTTTGGAAGAGCACATTGCATAATGAGGAAGGACTCCATCCTGTTGAAACAATATTCTCTGGAGGGGTAAATGAGGATCTTTATTTTTGGGGTCAAGTTGTGCCAACTATGAAATTATGTGATCTTGTGTAAAGGACCTAAATACATTTCTCCTGTAAAATTATTATTAAAGAAGAAAACTCCTATAACTTTGGCACCAATTTCTCTCGCCTATAGATTTATTTTTTAAGAATACTGGATCCTTATATTTCACGCATCCAGTATGGATTCTGACGTGCCCAGTACCACAGTCTTTGTCTACTAATAGTCTAATGTAAAATGAAAGCAACCTTGTTCACAAAACTGTATGTAGGGCTCAACTGAAGTCGCCTTCAAACAGATCATGAATTGAACAAATTTTATATGGATAATACTTGGTTTTGGATGGAATGTTGCTTATTGTTAATCTTGATACATTCTCGAATTCTCGTCTGTCGACAAAAATGCATCAAGTTGAGTATCTTTGGTCAAGAGACAACCACTCCGAGGTCGACCACGAACATGCGCTTCTTCTCGAAAATTACTGCCAATTTTGCTCAGTACAGAAACACTAAGTGGTGCACGATCTGGATTTGTCTCAATAAATAAATCAGACAGCTTTATCTTCCAAATCGTAGAATAGGTGAAATCAAAAATTGCAGAGCTGAATCTGTGGAAATTAGGTCTTAACTACTTTAGATGATAAGGAAAAGATTCGATAAAAGTTGACTACAAAAAAATTTGGAAAATTGCTTTCAATTGCAATTTAAAAAAAAAACACCAAACAACGGGAGTCAAGTCGATCAAATGGTTCTTGCCGAATTTTGTTCGATTTTGAAGTTGAGTTTAAAGCGATTGATTTTATATGATTTCCTTAAGTGAATTATGTTTGCTATGGTGTGAGGTGTGCTCATATTTTCCCACATAACGCCTTAGATAAACAACAACACTACTAAATATTGTGATTTTAAAGTATTTTATAAACAAACACCTTACGATCGTACAATAATTTTTTTGTATATAAAAGTAGCAAATATCGTATCCGATCTAAACTGTTATACTTTTTCTTATAGGTGCCAGGTAAAGAAGACGGTAACCCATCATGTTAAAGAGGAGATTGTTAGCAGGGTTTGACATGATGCAATCGAGAAAAAATTCTCTGCAGTAGAGAGCGAAACGTCGGTGTACTGACCCACACTTGACGCGGTTTCAATCTGGAAACCTTTCTAAGAAGAAAAATCAATAACTGTTTTTAAAGTACTCTCAAAAAATTAATGTTTCTTTTTTGGTAACATGCGTTTTATTGTAAAATGTTGCCGCAAATGTTGCTATAATTTTTGAATAATGTATTTTCTTTATTTCTAAATGATTGACTTCATCCAAAATCGTTTTAGAGTGAGAATTATGTATTTTGCTCAGAGTGAAGTCAAGCACTCTTTAACTAAATCCTGATCCAGTGACCAATCGACAACTTACACATCAAAGAAGTTATATTTTTAATTGCATTCAAATAAAATAATTTGTTCTTCAATTATTGGAGAACATGGTAATTTTTTAATCGCCTTCATCCCGGTTGCCAGTACATTGGCATCATCTTTCTTAATGTTTCAAGAAATAGAAGAAGACATTCAACAACAGTTGCAAACTGTTACGGTCATTATTTCAATTTGTCACCTTAAATTCTACAAAATGAGTTTTCAAACAAAGGTACACTCGCTTAGAAGATACAAATAAATTTATTAAAAAATAAAAAGCGTACTACAGGATGAAAGTGCGGTCCTTAAACTACTTTTCAACGTAGGCACCAAGCCGATTGAGGCACTTGCCCCATCTGCGGACGAGGTTCAATATACCCTTGGTATGGAAATCAGGTCCCTATCGACGCACCCACCGTGCAGGGACTTTTCGGTAGTCAAACTTGTTGTGGACAATGTCGTGGATTACCGTCTTCGCAATGTACAGTTCGGATGCCATTTCTCAAATTGTCAAACGTCGGTGATGATGCGTTCTTAAACCCACTGGATGTTTCGGTCCGGCAGAGACGTTCCCGATCTTCCAGATCTTGGAAGATCATCCAAGTTTGTCCGACGGTTTCGAAGCTCTGAAAACCAAACTGACAGTTGCTTGCGTGACGTAACCTGGCCATAGGTTTCGGAAATTCTTCGGTGAAGTGGTCGGCGATTCCTTCATTGCCACACAAAAGTATCGAATGATTGCACGAACTTCCAGTTGGACGCATTTTGACAGAGGAGGCTCCATTATTATCGCAATAATTTCCAAAGTACTGACCAGAATAAGATAAACGACGCACTAACATTGAGTGAAAAGATGACACAATAGGACGACTTGATTGCAGGGTTGAAATCACGCGATATCATACACATGCGCAGAAGTGTACCTTTGTTCCCGGACACGCCTCGTATAATAAATTCAGTTTTTCCTCATTCAAAGTACAGAAAAATTTTAACTGCCGTTTAGAGAATTTCGAAGTCTATCCCAAAATTAAACAATAATTTCGATGTTTTCAGACTTTTTGTTTGCACTGTTTTTAGAATTACATATAATTCCAAATTTTGTTTGAATTTTTCTTGCTGAAAATGTGAGCAAATGAATTGAATGACAAAATATATGTAAATAATAAAGACCATTTGGTCTTAAACCAATGAACGCCTGTGTATAGAGAGCTAAAGTAGTACCGGGGGTTTCGGTGGAGTGCCCGAGTACCCGAATTATGATTCGGTTCATAGACCGTATGGGACATGATATAAACTGGCTGAGTTCTTTGTCATCGCGTCCCGACCGGGTTCGCCAATAAATATCGAACGATGGCCCTAAGGCGACGCGGGCGTCCGCCGAGATATATCCAGTTAAAGTGAAAAACGTTCCCCCCGGCATACCAAACCCTTCGCCCCACTCCGCACACGTCTTTACGACGGCCGGATAGGGTTCTTGAAATCTTTTTTTTTTCAGCGCGTGTAGGTGTTAGAGGGGGGTAGGTAAGCGAATTTTCGACGATGTTTCTTCGTTTCTTTAGCCCTCTCGTTTGCTGACATCGCAAACACCTTTCGCAAATAGATCTCCAGACGTTTTTCCGTTGTCGTTATTAAGGTATATATACTTTTAATAAATTACAAGGGGTATCCAAAAGTCACTGGGTTTTCTCTTTTACAAATTTGTTTATTTCGTTTTTTTACAAAATTATTATAATAATTGTTATTATTTTAATTAACAAATGAAATTTAGGCCACCATCACCCACCATGAACGGACGCGCGTTTTGCCGTTAAACGGCTCATCAGCGTGCCTTTGTGGAAGGTGGAAGGTGGAAACCAATCAACAAGCTATCGTATATATACTAAGATAGAGGATACTTGTATGGATGATTATTACTATTATTATTATTATTATTATTATTATTACTATTATTATATTATTATATTTCGGCAGACGTTTAAGTCTGTATATTTTATTACCGATAACCGAAAACGTTTCAGTCCGTTTAAATCCAGGATACATAGCATGCCGTTCCTTTAATGATTGCAAATATTTGAGAAAGTCGGTAAAAATTTTGCACAAAGTCCGAAACTGAACTTAGATTAATTTCCGAAACCGTAAATGATTTATTATTTGAGAATTTATATCTAATTTTACACAATTATATTACCAGATTATTTTTGACGAGTAACACAATTTTCATGCTAGGGTTTGAAACTTTTCGGACTACCCTCGTGATCTAAGTTTAAAAAACGGTTTTCCAAAGTATCTAAGAGCACGTTTATTCATCTTTAACTTACTATCTTCTTTAACTCTTCCTACATACATGAACTTTTGTCCGACGTCATATTATAGGTAAAACTGATTGCAAGCGTTCTTCCCATAAAGCCAACGAAGATCTATGTGAAAAACCGATATGAATTAGAACTCGATGCCGTGTCGCTGGCGGTGGCGCGTTGTAGAGAGCGATAGATTGCGTGATACGAGCGGAAGTGGCCCGCCGAAATGGCTTATTGATTATAAATAATGAAGTCACGGCTTTCATTGATAAATCTCTGCACCTTGGCGATCATTAATCATTCGATTTCTGTTCTCGGCAGATAAAAGCGGTGTCGACGTGGCGTAGAGAAGCGCCCCGTCTCGTCCCAAACTCGATTATTACTTATTATTCGATTATTTGCCGGCGCGCCGATGGATTAAAAGAATATATAAAACATAAAGGCGTTTTCTACTCGACGCCGAACCACGCTGATGGTAGAATAGGGATTTTGCGGACGCGGAACGTTCCCTCGCGAAAGCGTCACTCGAACGAATAAACAAGGCATGATTGATGATTTCTGCAATTCGGTCGGACTTTTGGGTCGGTTGTGGGAGCCGAAAAAGCTCGAAAAAAGAATGGAATAACACGGAATTTAAAGGTCCGGTGGGATTTTAGATGTAACTGGGTGTAGAATTCCTAGACAAGGTGTCTAATATAACTCCAAAAAGTAAAATTATTGTTACACTAGAACGTATGTTATACCGGGTGCGCCATTAGTGTGTCGTTGAAGTTTAGCGTGAAAACGACCAAAGATAGAGAAATGAGATTTTCTGTACGTGTATAGTATACTACGGCACATTTTATAAAATGATCTACAAATATACAGGGTGTTCCAAATTTCCGCAGCCGTCTTGAACTTTTATATTTTAAATGGATTGCTATATTTTTATTGATTATTTTGATAATAAGAATAACTTACGTTTCATCTTCGGTTTCGATATCAACATATCCGCAAGAAAAATATCAGCATCCATATTATACGTCATCTTGTTTTTTTTTATTAATATTTGTATGTGCTTAAAGCCGGCTTGTTTTATATTGGTATATGATGTGCATATTTGCAAAGAAAGATATAAATAACTACGATATATAGTAATACACATATACAGATACAGTGTCTTTTTTTATGATCTCCTGTTTGCATCCTATCTATTAACATGTAATCAAATTTGTGGACATACTGTATGGTGTTTTGAGGAGAAACAAAATAAACAAACAGTGCCAAGCTTATTTTTAGCCGCTATCTTTAATAATCATCTCAATAAAACACGAGACGACATTAAAAATCAACCATTCCCGACATTGGGCCCTGATCCTCGGCTTCCTAGAAATTTTACAAATTTTATTGCTATTTAATGGCAGAGTTTGCCAAAAATACTTTTTTTTCTTTGAAGTGTGTAACTTTACTTTGTAAGAGATAGGTGGGATCGTTATTTATTATATGGAATATATTTTATTATTTTAATTGAAGTTCTATAGAATTAAGTACGCGATCTCAAAAGTTAGGAATTTGGTTTATTTATTGCTTTTTATTTTGGAAATGCTAGGCATATTTGTGGATTAGAAATCACTATAAATCTGAATTTATTCTTATTGTAGAATTGCAAAAATGGGGTGTATTTGATTTTACAGTTTTTTTTTTGTAATTCTCTTCTGTTTTTTGAGAATTAATTCAAAATTCTAATTTAAGAGATTATTTTGCATGATTCTAATTCAAATTTGAGTGTCAACACTATATTTTAAATGATGTAGAAAAAGTTTTACTATCAAAAATGAGCTGAATTTGCGTAAAATATGTTCGGAATGTGAATTAAATTAACCCTTTTCTTATTTTGAAAAAATTTAAATCTCTATAGACTATTCATTGTATTTAGTGGTTACTGCAGAAAACTGACTGTCTTACCAAAGTGATTTCTCCAAGAATTGAAATATTATTATTCAATAATTGCTAATTAATGCTTAGGTTACTGGTTTCTGTCGTATGTGGTTTCAGGCGAGGGTATACGGCGACGATTTTTCTGGGTTGGCTTTGTCCGCCAACCACAGATATTTTCTTATTTGTTATTAACATTTAAGGATTATTATATATCATATTTTCACATTTTTTGATATTGCTAGCAATTCCCTTGTAAAATTACCTTCAAAATGGTACTAATACCGTAATACTTATTTCCAGTATTTTCGAAGATATTGAATTCTTTTAGGAAATACGTTTATAAATATTCGATATGCAGCACATCTAATACAGCTAGATGGCCATAATTTTCAAATAAAAACTACTATCTAGCGAAACATTAAGTTTCTGCCTAAAATTTTCACATAAAGTTGTCTTTCGTAGTTTCTCTTTGGTGTCATGGCATTTCAGTCTTTGTTATAATATTATTAGGGGTCATTTATTGTAACTTGAATTATTTATATGTTCATTATTAGTTATTACGTACTGCTTTAATCTTGTTGTCAATTATACCATTGCTGTTATTTTTTACTAACTTTCATTAAAACAAGATCAAACGGAAACAAATAGCAGAGATAACTAGAGCAACGCAACTGCGCTGAAAGCCAGTGACGGACGCATAAAAGTTTACACAAAATAAATTAAATATGATACGTGCTCAAACACTTACCGCTTTAAGAGTCCTCCGTGAAATTACAAAGTGGATAATGTCTATTTAATATTTGTAACATTAGTTATGTTTCCAAAGATGTTGCGGCAAAGTGAGTGCGGCGTGAAGAAAAAGTGTTTTTGTATGCCGAAAACGAACGTTCTACATCTAGTGACGTTATATTTCCGTAAGTAAAATAATCTTTCAAATAACTAATCTAACAAACGGTTCTGTTGACGCACCTTCACAAATTTGTCTTAATGTGCCAAAATCAGAGTCTTTATCTAAAACACTTTCAAACCTTTCTAAAACACAAACATTTCTTGCGTCTTCTATCGCGCATAGCTGTGCGTGAACATGTTGCACTATTTGCAAAGATTCCACTAACGACATCGAAGAATTTTGTAGTTTTTCTATCGCATCCGCTAGTCGAACGTAATTGTTCTGAATAATTTCCAAATCTGTTTTAACTTGACTATCCTGAAATTTCAAGCGGCTTACCTTGACAGCCGCAGCTTCCTTTGGGTCGAATTCTAAAATCACGTTCTTTATATTCTCAAAATATTTAAGATAATAAAATGCAGCCTTTAACCATGTTCCCCAATGAGTAAGAATAGGTTGTGGTGGTTCAGGAATACCGGGGCATAGTCTATGAAATTCCCAAATACGTTTTGGGGATTTTACAAACACAGCTTTTGTATGTGCTATTGGAGCGTCTACCTCGGGATAACATTTTCTGATACTATCTGCTACGAGACTGAGAGTATGAATTTTACATGTAATATGCAACAAGTTAGCACAATGTTTTTTAAGAGATCGACCTATAGCAAGCATGTTTGCGGCACCATCACTCATAAACATCAACAGTTGATTTGTTGAAAGTTCAAACTTTTCCAATGTATTTAACACCAACATTGAAATTACTTCGGCGGTGCATTGTTGTATTCGTATGGAAGCTTGTAAAATTGAGGGTGACGGTCGATGTGGTGCCATTGTGCGTACCATTACATTAACCACAGAATGTTTTTTACGATCTGTTGTTTCGTCCACACATAACCACAGTTTTTTATCTTGCAACACCGATTTAATTCTTTTCTCGACATGCTCACGAGCAGACGGCACAACTCTCCGTAATGTTCTCTCACTTGGTAACTTAAAGACCGAATATTCATTCCAAAACGAGAGGTATGCTTTCTTCCTTAGTAAATGAAATGGTAAATTACATGCAATAAAGGTAACACATAAATTAAATTTAAATTTGTCATAATCTCGTGTGGAATTTTTTTTTGAAACATGCCCTGCACTATTTACGTGCCACTTTTCGACCAACACTTAAATCTATTTTCCACACTACACATTAAATTTTAGCGCCATCACACTTTAAATCAGGCATTTCTGCAATAAATTCTCTTATTGTATCCAACTTTGGTCGTTTTCGCGACGCAGGAAACATATTCAAAACAAACGTAGAACTACGATATAGTATACGACAGCGTAGATGCATACACAACAGATCGGCTTTCGAGTCGCAGTTATACTGACGCTTATACCGAATTGTCCCGGCCGTGTTTATATTGTGTAAACTTTTATGCGTCATCCACTGGCTTTCAGCGCAATTGGTGTTGCTCTAGAGATAACACTAAAGTTTATTCTAAAGCAGAAAACCGTGTAGAACCACAAAAAGTGAATACTATCGACAAAAATAGAATACCGGATAACAATTTGCAAAATGCCATAAATAATAATACACAGAAAACACATCGAACGTAAATGTTACGGAATTTAAAACGGTAACTAGAAGGAAAAGAAAAATTAATGTGATACAAGGAGCTGCAACAAATAACTTAGTAGTTAAACCTTCAGAAAAAAGTGCCCATTTGTATATATACGGTTTTATACCCTCTACTACGGAAAAAGAAATCACAGACTATTTATCACAGCAAAACGTTACTATTATTGGTTGTGGAAAAAATGCAAGCAAAAAGACCAGATAAATATTCGTCTTTTCATATCGCATGCAAACATGAAGATGTAGATGTAGTAAAAAATGCAATCATCTGGCCAGTAGGAATAAAATTGAATCGGTTTTTTTTCAGCTACTGAAAACAAAAGCCAAAAACTAGATAAAAATTTATTTTTCAGCATTCTGCTTCAGAATATACAATGTATTTCGAACAAATTCGATCACTTAGCTATATTATTACATGACAGAATACAAATATCAAATATTAACATTTACAGAACATTGATTAAACACAGCACAGGTTCAGTTCACCAAAATCCCAAATTATAATCTAGCGTCGTGCTTTATACGACAGAAGCAAAAGAATGGATGTTCCTGTGTATTTGTCAAGAAAGAATTTCAGTTTATCGAATTAAATGATCTGAAACAGAAATCGGTAGAGTTAGCTTTAGAGTGCTCTGCTGTCAAACTCATAAGCTATAATATTATAGTACTGTGTATACAGTTTGGGAAAATGAAAAATTAGCTATATCGGTATCCCCTCCTCGCTCTTTCGCCATACATGCGAGACAGCGTGGAAGGAACTGAGTGATATCCTAGCAATTCGATGCGGAAGATGCCGGTCAACTTGGAAGAATGTTGGGATGTAGACCTACTGTGCGAAAAGCGCACGTAATAATTTGAAGTCAAGGTCGCCTGAAAATGAGAGTTTCGCATATTTATTTTGTTGTTGCTGCGAAGTTTAGACAAAATTAATAAGAAATTCTAAAGACGAAAATAAAAACAGATTCTGATGAAATGAAAGAAAAGAAAAATAAATACTCTAGAAATTCTTACTAAAATCGTCCGTACATAAGGCAATCTACCTCGTAACTAACCACATCGGTAACCTTGAGCCATCTATTACCCGCCTAAGAGCGAGGACGGGGTAGCGATATGGCTAATTTCTCATTTTCCTAATCGGTATATAGATCTCCATCTGCCAATGTAAACTATTTTTCAGAAATTCTTGATGATATGCTATTAACCACGATACAAAAGTTTAGTGGACATAAGATTCTGTATAGTGGGTTATAAGGTTCTATATGGTGACTGCAATATAAATTTAATTGAATCTACCATAAAGCAAAAATTATTTTTAGATTTTTGATGAAAACATATAACTCGCACCCTACTATAATAGAACCTACAAGAGTAACTCAAAATACCGCTTCCTTTAATTCATTATGTAATAGTTAATTTTAATAACTATTCGGGAGGAAACATATGCACTGCTCATTATGGCTAAGAGATAACATTTTTATACGAATTTGGGATTCAGAATAAAACACAAAAGAAAAGAATTAGATTTTTTACGCAGCAAGATTTACAGTCGATTTATTGTACGAGGGATGATCGTAAAATAAGGTTCCCATATTTTTTAAAAAGAGACAGCATGCTTTATTTCCTTAACATTACACATCGTTTTAAAGGTAAAAACCTAAGCTACTTTTCGACATAATCGTCATTTCTATCCAAGCATTTTTGCAGACGGTGCTCCAATTTCTGTATCCCCATGTCGTAAAATTCTGCCGCCAGTCAAAATCTTTTCAATTGTGGTGTTGGAAATCTCAGGAATCCGAAGAGCGAGTTGACGAATGGTGACCCTCCAATCTTCAAGCAGTATGCTCTCGACCTATTCAACAATTTCCTCTGAAACTGATGGTCTTCCGCTCCGCTCTTCATCGTGAATTTCCGTCCGACCTCCAGTGAATTCCCTACGCCATTTGCGGACGTGTTGAACAGCTATACACTTTTCTCCATAAACTTCGGTTAATTGACGGTGAATGTCTATAGGTAAAACCCCTTTCGCGCTTAAAAAACGTATCACAGCGCAAATTTCGCACCTGGCGGTAGCGGCGATCGAGAGTCCCATCTCGAACGGCTGCTTAGCCAACACCGAGCGGCGTAGCGAGATGGGAGTGGTACGTGTATAGAGTGGGAGAGCGGCTGCACACGCCAATGTTGTCAGATTTCGCCTAACACGTCTTATTGCCGCTGTAGGGCTTTGGGAACCTTATTTTACGATCATCCCTCGTATAAATGCTTTGAGGTCCCCAAACAAAGTCTATATGATACTCATCTGTATGTTTTCAGTTATTAATTTGGCAAATGATTATAACTGTTATTTGTTGTTCCAACTTATTAAAGGTTGTGACGTACCTTTAATATGTTGTAGTTATTGGTCAATCTGTGCGCAATATCTTTCCATTATTAAGCTCACACAATTTCGTCATTTACTGGAAAGTCAACTTTCTTGTAACAAATTACGTATCATCTATTTTAATTTTTGCAAATACCTTATTTTAATTTAAAAAACCCAGCTCATTTCTCTATGGAGGGCGTTACACAACTTACGTGCTTTTTCTCATTTCCCTCTATCCCATGGTCGCTTGGGACCCAATGTAGAATAACGTGGTTGTAGTGGAATTCAATAAATTCTCATCAATTAGCAAAAACGGGTCAATGCTTCGATACTCGCGTGTACATCCGGTGCTGATTGTGCGCCTCGCAATAATAGAAATTATGCATTGATATATATAGAGTAGTAAGAATATTAATTTAGACGTAGAATAAGATACAACTTAACATAATAAATACTCATCAATTAGAACTACAAAGTTTGATTACACAATGTCGAAGTATCTAGCCACAACGAACACTGAATAAAGTGAATACATAAACCAAAGTTATTACATGATCTTTACGTTCCAACCAAATAGTGTACGAACATTCATAGCGTAAAAATGATGAAGTATTTTAATCAAATCATAATAAAGAACATTTCTGCAACTCTAAAGCTTTCCGTAAGATCGCTGGTGAGGATGATTCGAATACGAAGCACTATATTCGCTATTCATGACGATGTAACCTAGACATCAAAGCACTTATATTTTTATTTCGCCTAATACAACTAGAAATACCGAGAAGCACGCACATGTATACATGCCGTAAGATTATCGCGTAATAATTTTATGTATTTTTAATAGCGAAAAGCAACGAAACGGGGATACAGGAAATAGCTCGCGATGGTTGTAATGTCCGATACAATCATTCTCAGGCGCAAGCGAGAAAATTATATTAGCGTGTCGGCCCCGGCCTCGGTAAGGTTAAAGGAACAGAAGCGCGGTACGAGTTGCGGTAAACTTTGCTTTCCACGATGGGGTCGCGGCCTGTCAGAACTTCTTATTCTCTATTTCGTAACTTTTCCCTATATGTATGCTGAATGCTATATACCACGTATGTAGACAAACTATAGCGTTGTAGGTGTAGTATTACGGCGAAATATACATTGATTTACCGAGAAATCCATGTCAGTTAACCTCAAAGTTTTAAATTTAGAAAATTGTTTGAAAAGATACGCCGCAAGAATAACAAATATTGTTTCCAAGAAACCGGATAATGCTTATAGAAATACGCTGTTCAAAACAATTGAACGGGGAACTCAATTACCTACAAGAGTAACAAATCTAAATACAAATATATGTCATTATATTATAATAATAGCTGATCGATAACACTACGTCCGCGTTTTCCCATCCTCGGTTACGGATCGGTCGTTCGTTAGCGGGAGAGGGACGAGAGACCGCTGGAAATGAAGCAAACGGGGCGCGCAAAGAATCTGTTAGCGGCCAAAATCGACGTCAATAGAAAGGACGCTGCTTCGGTGACTCCTAACTCATTCGAAACGGAGGCGAGGGAACTTATTCGCGTCGACCCTGTCATACGAAACGTCAAACTCGCATCGAGAGAATACGATTTTTTTCGTTTTCCCGTGACCAAAAACGGCTTCTCCGTCAATACGATCGCGTTCTCGTGACGCAACGACGCGAATATAACATAAAAAATATGAAGGGATTAGGAAATTGTTTTGGAATTTAAAATCCAAATATTTCAACGTCAACAATTGTGATTATTTACTAGTTTTTCGATGTTTACCAATACCAGAGAAGTATTTCTTCAAGCTTTCAGTAGTATATGGAAATTTTTATAATTAAATCAAGTAATTTCTAAAATATGGCAATCGAAATCGTTGTAAAATTTGAACCGTGTTATTTCATTATCTTTAACGCTCTGTGTAATTTTTCAGAATTTTACTACAAGTATGTCACTCAAAAGAATTGCTACGTCACCCACCGCTAGGGTATTCAAGCTGATGTAGCGCCTAATTCAGTAGGAGTCTTCCCTTCTCCTCATCCTGTCCCACTAACAACGCTGACGGCGTACAACGCTGTCCTTGGCAAGATTCACTCTCATAACGCTGACAAGGAATCCCAACACTTGTAGTGCTGACGGCGTATAACGCTGTCCTTGGTGAGGAGTCCCATTTCCGATAGGCTTTGCAAAGGAATCCCGTTTCCGTAACCCATCAGGGTGTAAATTGTCGAAGCCCGTGAATTAGTCTGCCCAAAAATTAATTTTAAATCATAATTCAATTAATCTTCTGATTGAGACTTTTGATTGTATATAAATAATTGAACAACGCATTGCTGGAACCTGTATATATTTTTCCTGTTGTAAATATTTTATCTCCGAAATTAATTGTAGATTAAGGTTCAATTCTTGTCTAATAGAGATTTTTGTTATTATTCTTTATCATATTGTAAACATCTTTTTCCAAGGTTAGTTGTAACTCTATCTTGTTTCATTCCCCCGAAAGAGTTTTGTTTACTTCTTTATAAAATATATATTTTAAGCCGGTACTCGGCTTTTCTTTCCGACGATTCGAACTCTGGACACTAATGCTACTCAATGGTAGATTGTTTATGGACGCTAAACTCATAATACACCGTAAAACTCATTTACTTCAAGCATCTTAGGATCGACGTTTCACTGTCGATAGTTTGACATTTTTTGAAGCCAGATCATAGCCAGATTAAGTACTGGCGACATCTAGTAGCATTAGTCGCAACTACCCCATTTTGAGCTGTAAAACCTTCTTGTCAACAGAAATTTCTATCAGAAAACAATTAAGAAGTAGAATTATTTGTTTATTTGTAAATAAGTACAAGCTTGGTGTAATTCATACACTTTATGGTAAAGAAATGAAATTCAAACTTTTGACCACTAACATGCTAACATATACGAAATGATTAGATAAAGACAATGTCATTTAATTATCGACTGTTGTCACAGATGAATGTTGAAAAGAAAATAGATTCTGTCTTTGCTTATTTGTTAATTATTCTTATTTCTGTTTGCATTCTCTACTATCGAATTTTACTAAAGAAATTTGACATTTGCACACAATATATATAACATTAGAAACAAAAAAAATGTCAAATTTCTACAGCAATTTAATAAACTTTAATGAACGTTCTCAATAGGTTTATTTTATAGAAATGCAAACGCAATAAATTCATTAAATGGTACTTCTGCTTTGAATATAACCTCATGCGACTCGACGAAAGAACTAATCCAGCTCGAGTGTAGCCGGTCTCTCGGTGAATATCGGATCTAGGATCTCTCAGTAAGTGAAAAGGAAGTAACAAGCGCCGGTTACATATTCCCGCAATTCTCTTGATTGAGATTCAAAAAGGAGATTCGCCGACCACAATAGTTGAAAGAGTGGCGGAGTGCATCTACCATTGTAAACCTCTCGAGATGGCCCCCTCTCTGCTTCGCATCGGGCGCGTCTCCATCCGGACGATTCTATAGAATGGCGTGTGCGGAATAGGACCGTATGTACAGGTTGTTCCAAATTCGCTGGTCGCTATGAGGATCTCTCCTGTCATTGGAAAACTGCTGTTTGTTTATGTTTTCATATTTATACAGCGATGGAAGCTATGTTGGAGAATGATTTCGCAGCAAGTGAAAATTTTACTAGTTACTAGCGCCCCCTAGACAAAATAATTAATACCATGTAATTAACTCGTCCTTCTTTACAATGACAGAGAAAATGTTTTTTGTATTTGCAAGTCAAAGATCTGCCGCTAAGTTGTGTAGTTCAAATAGGATAATGCAAACCTCGAAAACGATGACAGACCTCGTCCGTGAAAAACGGTAAAATTCCCAAAATAATTCATAAAATGCTTGATATTGTTTTCAACGATCTATGAGAACATATTGAAAAGATATCGAAAATCGTATGCACATGGACTGTGCACATCGCATTTTACATATTTCGTTAGGCATATCCAAGTTGTAATACATATTTTTGATCATTGGTGCGTGATAAGAAAAGGCAAAAGGCCCTACAAGTAGTATAAAACATATTTGGTAGCAACCACTCCAAACGGATCTTAGGCTTACCATTTTTTAATTTACAAATCTATAAATAACATACAACGAATGAATCTGTCCAAAAGGGATCTTCATATGGTAGCTGGGATTCTAGCTAGTCATTGCTGGCTAATGAAATTCTTCCTCAGGATGGGACTAACTGGAAACCTGTCATGTAATGGTTGCCAAGTTGAGGACGAGACAATGGAACACTTTCTATGTATATGTCTTGCACTAGCGTTATTTAGAAAGACCTCGCTAGCTGAAGAGCGAATACACTTAATCGGCAATAAGGCGATTGTTGTGGGCAACGTCCTAATCTATTGCTTGGTGGCCTAAAGGGCTCTCCAATACAGAGAGCTTCTCTCGTTATCCATTATCACAAGCAACAAACAGACTATCGAGTTTCTTCAAGTACAAGTAAACAACGACTTGTAATGGAACATGCACATATGCACAACTTTCAAAACCAAACAAATGGGCACCAGAATGATTTGCCACGTCCAAATTCATTCCAAGGAAGCTATGAAGGTTTTCACTGTACAAAAGGCGGTTCTAAGGACAATGAAAGAATGCGTATACCACACAACGTGATGTATTTACCGTCTTCACACTCACGTTTCCAGCACATATGTATATGCCCATCACACAGAAAACCAAAGTTGTTCAGCTATACATAAGAACCACTTAATGCTACCCAAGGTTAGTAGAGGAAGCGCAACTACAGAAACAAAATGATATGAACACAACACGACAAAATTATTCAACTATTATCTGCATAGCAGATGTCGCACTCACTCGATTCTAATCAAAAGCACTAAAGGTTGTAGATGCCTAGCAACAATTTCAAGCATTTCTACAGCTGCGTGGTGGATAATGTTGCATTGCTTTATTGTAATGGATAACATTTAACTCCGCTACTATATCCCAAAACCAAAATGACTCCCAAGAATGGAAACAATATAGCAATTTTCCATCAAAACTGATCAAAGCATTTTTATTATTTGGAAAGGTGATGGCTTTCAGGATTTGAATGTAGGGATTGTACTTCTGTGTAGATTACAATTTAAAAAATTTAAAAGCATTAACGAGATATACTACACCATCCTTCTCGACAAATTAGAAGCTGAAATTGCTTAAGTAGAATCTGTAGCACCTCAGAACAAAATACTATTCCATCAAGAGACCATTTCTACACATTGAAGTAAATTTTTTCAAATGAAGATGCATATAATTTGACACTTTAACTATTTTTATTTTTCGGGCATCACACAAGAAGCTTTGGATATAATTGAAGCGTTGGGTTTGATTATTAAACATGAACTCATCTCGCAGTGTCTTACAAAACTAGACCAGTCTATATATGAGCATCCTGTATCGGATAGCAGCAATAGTGTCTCGTCTAGCCATGGCTGAATCAGAATCCGGTTTGTCGTTAGAGAAACGGCAACGATCTAAAGAGAAGCTACGTTCGTTCCTTCTTCCTTTTTACGAGCGGAGAATGGAAAAAGGAATTTTCGAAGTCTCGTGGGAGACCGAATACTTTAACGTTCGAAGCGGCCGCACTTTGAATCGCTCTGTAGTGTGTCGGGGTTTTACGCCGCAAAAAAGGAATACGCCAATCCTTCCGCCTTTGCTTTCACAGAAGTAAAGAAGAAGGAGAGTAAAAGAAAACGATAGGCCAGAGCGCAAATAATCTACGGTAGCGAGGAACAATCGATCGACGTTTTATGAGATTAAATTGGTAGGGATGGAAGAGGATTTTGGAATTTGAGAAAAACGAGGCGGTTTTAAGAAGTCAATCGAATGGAGATTTATTTGTTTAGTTCTTGTTATATAATTAATATTCGCGATTGGAAAAGGATTTAAAGAACGATTCCATTGAGCGCAAAATCCATCTGAGAAATTCAATTGTTATTACCACAAAAGGCATCCTATCTTCTCATCACCTTTATGGTAATGAATTTAGTACTGCCACGAAGACATTAAGCTTAGATTTAATATTCATAAGTGGTATTCTTTTAAGTATACAAATTTAGATATTTAAGAATGGCGCGAAGTATACCAACCAAGATTAAAAAATAGAAGGGTAACAGGATGGTTGGCATAAGTCGAGACAGTCGTAAAAAAATATTAGAGACAGAGCTAGCTAAACATCAGACTCCAAGCTTTGAGCCCAGGGCTTGAAGATAACAAACCAAATACTTCCACCTTCATTGGTTTCTGCAATCATTTCACAGCCTTTCTTTCGTCTCATCTTCACCAACGAATTCAATACATCTTCTACAACGGTTTTGTTCTACCTATTTATTCAAAATACATACAAATTAGTCAAATGATGATAATTATTTACATATTTTTAATCGAAGTGTTGGTTCCTGTTATGACGAATATTTATGTGTTACGACCAGCTTCGGCGGTTACCATTATCAAGTGACTGGTGGTTCGGTGTGTGCTTGTGCTTTTATATGGTGTAGGTGGAGTAGTTGGGAGAATAATGCGTCCTGTGTATTATTGATCTGCGTGTTCATCAAATTTCCTATATGTTGTTGTATGTGTATCTGCATGTTCTCCATTATGTTGAGTTTCTCTGCTTTTTTATTGTGTCGCGATTACTCCCATTGTTTCTTGTATTGAGCCTGGGCTGTGTCCGTTCGTATTGAGGTGTTCTGCGTACTTCAAATCTGTCTTGTTATATACGAAAGATTTGATGTGTTCTTTGAATCTTATTGAATTTGCGTCCCGTTTGGCCTATGTACTGCATGTCGCATGTGTTGCATGTGTTAATTTGTATACACCACTTAGGGCATACTTGTCAGCGTTGTCTATTTTTGAAGTGATTCTATGTTTTATGTTGTTGTCTGTTTTGTAAACGATCTTGTGTCCATGTTGCTTGATTATTTTGGTTATTTTGTGTACGTATGGTGCGGCGTATGTGAATGTTCCCCATGTTGAATCTCTTGCGTCCGTTTGTACTGTTTGTATTGCAGATTTCTTAAGTTTATTTTTTGTTTGTGTGTGTTGGCTATAACCGTTTGCCTGGGCTATTTGCTTAATCATGTTCAACTCTACGGTGTAGTTTTTATTGTTCATCGGTGTGCTTTCTAGACGGTGTAGCATGCTTCTGCGTGTTTATGCTGCTTTCGATGATTTGACGTGGCGTGAATGATGTTATTTGTTTGTGTTGGTTTCCTGTATATTTGAAATTCTAATTTGTTATTGTGTTTGACTATTGTTATGTCCAAGTAATTGATTGCTCCGTTGGTTTCTTTCTCCAATGTAAATTTTATATTCTTGTGTTTGCTATTGATGTATTGTAATATTTCTGCAAATTACGTCATCTACATATCAGAAGCAATTAATCACTTTGTATGTTTGTTGAAGTTCGGGGATTAGTTCTTCTTCGAGTTTCTGTAAATATATTTCGGATAATATTCCGGATAATGGGCCTTCCATTGGTAAACCTTCTTCTTGCAAGTATGCGGTTTTATTGAATAGAAAGTAATTTTATCGGCAAATTACCTCTAACGATGAACACGCAGATCAATAATACACAGGACGCATTATTCTCCCCACTACTCCACCTAAACCATATAAAGCGCAAGCACACACCGCACCACCAGTCACTTGATAATGGCAACCGCCGAAACGGGTCGTGACACTACATCAAAGAAAAATGTTCATCAGAACAGGAACCAAAACTTCGATGACTTTACAACAAAGCAAGGAAACAACACCAACGAAGAATTATATATTTTTATCACACCTTACATGAAAACAAAAGAATTACCAAATATTTTTCGATATTATCAATAGTCAGGCTCTTATCTGCGATCACTTAATATCAATTTATAGAATGAAAATACCCGTTCAACATCGCAAACCGTTATCGGCGTATATTTAAATTTAGCAATTGTGTCTGGATTTAAATCTATACCAGTATCATTATTGAAATTTTCATTTAAAATCTCATTAATATCGTTGAGCTTTTTAAAACCTTTTTAAAAGCTTTTTGTAAAACTGAGCAAAACATACTTAATTTTATTTGGAGTTTCTGGCTACAGATTAATTGTATTATTTTTTAAAGTGTTTAACTCTGTAATAGATTCGTCCAATCTAAGACCTTTGGTTTCAAGTTTTGTTATTGCATCTGCTATACAAACAAAATTCTTAAAAGGATTCTTAAAAGTATGTATACATTTTTCGACAGCTACTGAACTGTTACAATCAAAATCGGAAACTACAACTTATTTTGTTGTAATTTTTCGAAATAAAATCTACATATCTTAACCAAGTTTCCTGGTGTTATCCCTTAATTAGATACTTATCTTAGATAAGTATCCAATTAAGAGATAGGGTGGGATAATTCGATTTGGGAATTCAGGAAAATTATATTTAAAACCTCAAACTTGTATTTTGCATTTGCATTTATGGAAAATGTTAAAAATATGCATTTATGCAGAACATATGCATTTTGCATATATTCCAGACTCTAATTATAACCATGAGATCCTTCATTATTTCCAAAAAACTATTTCCTTTACATCCGATAAAAATTCCTTCTTCCTTTTTTATCAACCAAAGCAACTAAAATCGTAACATTGACTCTTCCTCGCAAATTCATCACAATTCACCAATCACTCAATCTTGCAAGTATAATGAAAAGCTTTTTACGTACATTCCTAACTGTGTCCCGAAGACGAAAAATCTTAAATCTCTTATTCCCGAAGGGAGCTAAGTAGTAAGTAGTTCCCAACCGAACCGAACACGGTCTCAATACCGGAGGCATGTAAACTGAAACGCTTGTCACTTCCAGTCCTTTCCTTTGATATTTACGCACACCTGAAATAAATGTCTCCTCCTCGAGACATAGAGAAGTATCTAGCGATGTGGTTGCAATGCGCCTCGTTGGTCGTTCGAACTTCTTCGCCGCCTGGAGACAATTGCTGACTCGGTCGATCGTTTTCTTTTTTCTTTCCGTAGCGATCCTCGAAATGAAACGAACACGTGAATGAAATTGGATTCGTAACATCAATCCTCGCTTGTCTCCTTTAGGCACCACACCTCCCTTTTGTTTCAGTACTCCCAAAAAGAAGAATAAGAGGAGACCAAAGACTGTTAAAGGATCTGCTAATCTTGGTAGGTATACAGGGTATCCGAACAAAAATTGATATAGAACTGGCATGCTGAAATAATTTAATAGCTACATCGATTGATGTGGAATATAATGGATTTTTAGAAATGGAAATAAACTTGTCCCACATTGGTGCCTTAAAGTTAATTTATTTAGCGATGGAATATCTTGCGAACAAGATTCAGATTCAAGGCAATATTTCTAAAATTCTAAAATTTCTAAACATTGCAGTGCGTTTAAGCAATTTAGTTTCTCTCTCTCTCTGCCTGAAATATCGAATTCCAATGCGCGATAAGTTATACACTACCGGCCATAATTATTTGCCCACCCAAAGAAATACGCCTCGTTCTAACGCCGTTTTTGGTTGATCGAAAAACAACAATCGCCCATAACCTCCGAACGGTCAGAGCAATCGAAGCAAGTCATGATATCGTTTTGATCTACGTCGAAAGCCGCGACTTTTGGTATATAACTCGGAGCAATTTTTTATACTGCAGCCGTTTTAAGACCTTCAAAAATTCCATCACGTTGGGTTTAAATATTTACGGCTCTCTTATATGTCGGCATCCGAACGAGCTATGAGGTAAAGTTTGGGTCCGCTAGAAAGGTCTCGGCGAGCGCTTTAAAACCAAAAAAAGCTCAACTCTCTAGCTCTAACCGTTCCGATGCTAGGACGTCTAAAAGTTAATGAAAGAAGATTCCTTCTTTTAACTTTGAAGCGCTGTTGCTCCCAAATCAAAACCGCTAGAAGGTTCTGCTTGGTCTAAATCGATTCAACGGACAATTTTCTATTGGAGCCTAGTCGACCAGAAATGTATACCTAAGGGCAAAATCGGCGAAAACTAGACCAATGTTGATTTCAGGCTTCAGGCCGTTTTTGGTTGATCGAAAAACAACAAACGCCCATAACCTTCGAACGGTCGGAGCAATCGAAGCAAGTCATGATATCGTTTTGATCTACATCGAAAGCCGCGTCTTTTGGTATATAACTCAACGCGATTCGGAGCAATTTTTTATTTTGCAGCCGTTTTAAGACCTTCAAAAATTCTATCACTTTGGGTTTAAATTTTTACGGCTCTTATATCTCGGCATCCGGACGAGGTAAAAAGTTAAGTTTGGGTCCTTTGAAAAGCCCTTGGCGAGCACTTTAAAACCAAAAGAAGCTGAACTCTCTAGCTCTAACCGATCCGATGCTAGGACGTCTCAAAATTAGTGAAAGAAGAATCCTTTAACTGTGAAGTGCCGTAGCTCCCAAACCAAAAAAGCTAGAAGGTTCTGCTTGATCGCAATAGATTCAGCGGATAATTTTCTATCGGAGCCCGTCAAACTCGTCGACCATAAATGCATACCTAATGATAAAATCGGCGATTTCGAGGCTTCAATTAGGTTTACCCCCCAGCTACCCAGCTTGTTACATTTTGCAACTAGCACAGTGTAATTAATTCATATTCTTCCTAATTTTTACTGATCGCTAAATATCTTATACAAAGGCCTTAACATAACGCATCATTTAACTTATTCCCCCACTTGCATTGTTAGTTCTGTACATTTAAGAGAGTATCTCTGCAAGAACACCCCGTAACGAAGACAATCCGAGGTGCTACGCTATGTTACGGCCGCCGATGGCAGGTACTGATCCATTTTAATACCGCGTTCGTTCCAATTAACCGAATTTCATTAGATCGGGGAGAGGCATTAGCGAAAGAGAGGTCCCGCCGACCGATCCGCGGCGCGGGCAAATGGATGAGCAGGAAACCAATTAGCGGCGGCTACAACCCGAATTGCCGGATAAACTCGTAACTTTCGGTCATCGATGTCTGATCTGATTGTTTCCTCATACGTTTTACGTGGGCGAGCGATCCGATTGAACTCGAAACGATTTAATTCCGCAAAGCCAACGCCAGTCAACGGTGGAGCTCACCGGCACCGTCGGTTTTAAATCTAGCCTAGCTGTCGAGAGGGATCTCGACACGTGATCGCCGGCGTAAGGACGGTATTACGCTGCGATTGGGATATGCAATGGAATGAATCGTGTAAGTACATATGTGATCCTCTTCTGTAATAGAATTTGCAGTTCACGGACAGTAAATTATCATAGAAATTCTACTGAATATTGAATTTCTTTTTATAATTACTTAAATCAAAACGGAACAGCAAGTATAGGAATAATAATAATACTAACGAAAACGGAAAAAGGAAAAAGAAATGGTCCAATACAAAATTCTCTAATAAAATGTAATTATAATGCGACCAGTTTCGGGCAGACGCCCATCTTCAGACCAGCTAGAAAAGACACCATAGAAAGCGTTACATTGATGATTACTAAATCTATTAAAATAAATAAAACCCAACTAGTAAATATTAGGGGTCACATTACTAATTAAGTAGAAACAGTAGAAATTCGTCTAACAATAAAATAATCTAGATGTGTGGTAATGAACGTACATTTGAATATATTTAAAATTTCCCGAAATAATTAAAATAGGTGTAAAAGGTGACTATCACAAACGAGTTAAAATAGAGAATATCTAATGTAAAATGTATGATTTTTTATAGAGAATGGAATATGTGAAAAATAAAATTAATTGAAAAACAGAGAACGTTTGAGTTATTAGTGACATCTATGAATCAAGGTTACAAAACAAGGTGATAAAAGCAGAAGATATCCATGACAATACTCTAGTTAAAAAAAAATTGGAATGCAGGAGTCGCCTCGAACTGCAACTGCGTTTTTTAGAATCTTGTCTTTATTAATATATTGTTCTCTCATAATTTAAAGGCTCTCCAAATTGTTGAAAAAGTTACCTCGTTAGCTATTCATTAATAAATTGCATTATCCTTTTATGTACAACAGATTCCCTCAAACTAGAGTTGAATCCATTCAAAATGCCGTAACGTAAACTTATAAACTGAAATTAAATGCATTACATGGACGATCAAACAGCACAAACAAAGAACCCCAATTCCCATCAAGCGATCAAATGATCTTCTTTATTTAGTTTATACGTACTTACCGGTACGCGGTCTCATCAGTTTCAGCCGCGTTTCTAATTTCATCGACCCTCTCACCCGTACTATCGTTAAACACAAGTTTAAAGCGCCAATTTCGGGACACATTCACACCTTTACGGTACGATGAGTTACACCATGACGAGTTCGTACATACATCGCAAATACATCGAAATATCGTTACTATGTCGCCTCCTCTACCGCCGCCTATGTTGAGCGCACAGCGTTAGAGGGGGTAGCTCGAAACAGGGCAGATTCTGGTCGCGTTGTTTGTTCAGCACTTAGCAGTCGATTCCTCCATTACCCTAAGCAAACATAGGAAATACACTTCGGTGGCGTACAATCGTCATGTACTTAGTGGTGTCGAAATTACAGCGGTTATGCGTTAGATTAGATGCGATAGTATGGGATTAATTAAAATTTCTGCAGTATCGTAAAGACTAGACGTATCTCCGACATATTCTGCAAACGCTGAACTCTGCGAGGGCAGACTGCATCGAGGATATACGAGGTGGGCGCCATTAATTCTCGGGCTGAAAAAATAAAGTTGGTAATATATAACAATTTTAATTTTTCGATATAATCTCCCGTAACTTTAATACATTTATTACAACGATCAATTAATAATTCTATACCCTTGTAAAAATAATCTAAAGTTTTTCCCTCAAAATGTTGTACTACAGTTGCTTGCAACTCACTATCGTCCTTAAAACGACGTCCCCTAAGGTCTTTTCTTAAATAAGGAAATAAATAATACTCATTTGGAGCCATGTCGGGACTATACGATGGATGTTTCAATTCTTGAAAGCCACATTCGCGGATAGCAGCCTGTGAAATGGCGGCAATATGGACGAGTGCATTGTCGTGCAATAATCGAACACCTTTTGTCGACATTTTGCACGAATATTGTCCTTCAATGTATGCAACAAATTCCTTCACTTTCAAACGGCCTCTCATAATCACTTTATAATGGCTTCATTTGACATTGTTCATTTATATACAAATATACCTGTTGAAGATACATTATTTCACCTAAAAACAAAACTTAAAAATAATGTAAATATTCTGATGGAATATAACCTTGATAATAATGATATAGAGGACATCATACAGTTAATTCATGTTGTTACAAAACAAAATTTCTTCAATTTCAATAATAACATTTACCAACAACAAGATGGTCTGCCAATGCGCAGTCCTATCTACCTAGAAACCAAATTTCTTGATGAACTTTCTAACAATCACATCTTACTCTAGAGACGATATATTGACGATATTCTATGTTTCTGGCAGGGTTCTCTTGAAGATATACACATTTTTCATGAAAAAATAAATCAAATTTCTAAAATACAGTTTACCCTAGAACTAGAAAATAATAATTAAATCAACTTTTTAGATTTAACGCTTACTAAAGTCAATAACGAACTACATTTCAATATATACAGGAAGCCCACCAACAATGATATAGTTATCCCCAAACACTCATACCATTCCCCAAAAATTAAACGTTTCGCCTTTCAATATTTTTCCACCGTCATTTATACATTCTTTAATTTAGTAATTAGAGATAGTTATTACACCAAAATCTATTCAACGTCTTGCAGGAAAGCCTGATGATGACATTCGTCGGAATCGATATCTTGTAAAGAAATAATAAAACCTTTTGGTATCAAATTTTCATTTCATTCATTTATCACTTTCATTACATAAAAACGTTTGTACATTGAAACAAATTCAATCTGTTGTTCTTAAAATATGTGCTTTCAATCAAACAAACCTTTGTTGAATTAAATAAATAATTTCAAAAATATATATTTGTTTGATTCAAGAACCTTTTTTTCTCTGTATATAAAAGGAAAGAAACAGAAAAGACAAAATTAGAAAAAAAATGTTAAAGAAAATAATAATAACAAAGAAGAAAAGTACAGGAAAGGACAGGGAGAATGAGGTGATGGGGTATTAAAATAAATAAAATAAATAATAATAATAATTACTATTATTATTACTGCAAGATAACGGTTTTTGATGATACAACAAGACATGTGGCACACGTCCTGTACTTCAAGGCATGCGCCAATATGCCATTGAACGAAGTATATTCTCAAGAAAATCAAAATCTTTATGACCTTTCATCAACGTCTACTTTAAAGATATCGAACAAAATGATATTCTCCAAGCTGATTACTTAATCAATAAGCTTCAGCGGCGACATTCCACCGCGGTGATCGATGTACTTTAAGCAAAGACGTATTTTTCCCTTACGTTGGCGGTATCAATTCCTCCACCTATAACCCGACGTAACTGCCATATAGTGTTCCTGGGTTTATGTTTATTAGAACTTCTTTGCGGTAATAAAATGAGATTAAACGACTTCCGTAGCGTCGTGTACGGAACCGTTCGCTACCCGTCTAGCGTTTCGGATAAGCAAAAATAGAAAAAGGAACGCAGCGAAGCTATAACTAAGCATATTCCATCGAAATACGCAACAATGAACCCTAGAACGGCTTTAGTTCGGATCGCAACGCTCCCTCGTGCAAACTGCGTGAACGAGGAAGTGATTGCCGAACGATATACTTGGTAAGCTTCCATCCGAAAGCATCAAGACCCCCTTCTCTTTGGCGTTGGAGCGGTGTAGCTAAACGACTCTTTCAAGATTGCAGATTAGATATTTCTTCTCCGACGAGAAGAACCTGGAAAAAACGGAGAAGGGAAAACGAATAGAGATCGACGTTGTTGCCTTACCAAATCGACTTTTTCCCGAAAAACCGAATCGACGGCGGTTGCGGCTGCCTCTCGACAGCGTACCAACGGCGCCCTCGAACGGTTCGTCTTTCCGATACTCTGTATTGCTTATTCGAGCCGAGATAATGTGATAGCTTTTGCGGGCTTCGGGTATACATCAATCGCCAATTGCCCGACGCCTCCTCCACTTATCTGATTACACCTTTTATTCACACTCCATTTGTGTACGGTTTATATTAGCCTTCGTTCGTTCATTCGTTTTGGTGTCAATCCGGGAACGGGTAAGATAGGGGTCTATTTTGTTTCTTGAGTCGCGCGCGATTTCCTCAATCGATCGCGGAATTCGGTCGCAAACGACGACGCGTAGATTTAGTAATTTCGAAATGGATTCTGGAGGAAATTGCGTCTTGATGACGATGGCGTCTAATAGGTGGATATTTGCTGAAATCGTCGCAATCGTATCAGGTTTCTAGTAACTTGACGTATTTGTGATTGTTAAAGCTTCTTAACATTTTAGTTTATGTTTTTATGCCAACAAATTCGTTACTGCATTTATTCTATTTTGTAAATCAATCATTCTATTGTTTTACTTTGTAAAATTAATGTTTCATTCACCTTCCTTGCATATTCACCATTTCATTTGTTTTATTTCTTATAAACCCAAGTATTTTGTATTTATATTCATTTAAAATATTGTATGTATGCATATTTATTACAAAAACATATTTAAATTCATTTAATATATTCAAATGTAACAGAACCATTCACATACAAAATGAGAATTGATGTAAAATTGTATTAAATTAAATAATCGCAACTTCGGCAAGCTATTATATTGTAAACCTCGAGATAAGACACACGCTAGACAAAGAACCACCGGAGTCGTACATCAAACAGACATTCACCACCCAGAGAGCAAGTATAACTCACATATACATGTCTTTATCTCGGAGTACCAGAACTTCGGAGATCCAGCGCACAAGACATCACGATTACCATCCATCGCTCCTTCGCCTAAGCGCTCAGACCCGCACGATGTTTGGTCTTTAACATCTCCGCTACTATGGGAGGCAGTAGCGAGAGGAGCAATGCATACTAGAGGTAGTACAGCAAATACACCAAATAACGAGAACGTCTGGGTAGCTGTCTTCTGCTACTGTCTCCACTACCAGACGTTCAGGGTCCTGTAAGGTTTAGTGGTTGCCCTAATAGTGCATATAAACGTTGCGAATTAATATACATACACGCGTTGCGATGCTGAAGACACATTTAAGGTAACAAAATGCCTCGCACTCCTATTAGGTGCGTTTATAATATTATACATACAAATAAACATTGCGAATTAAAGACACAGATACAAACGTTGCGAATTATATATAATGAAGACACATTTATGCAGATGTACTTAGAAATATGCCCACAAAATATGTATTGAAATGTTTTATCTTTAATTTTAATGGAAATTGATGTACCTAGCCGAAAATGTTAGTTTTGTATACCAATTTAATATGATATCTTGATTATCTAAACGAATGACCTTAATGTCCAGGAAGGGAACAGGGTTATTACAATCTTCTACCGCAGTGAATTGTATATGGCTATTAAAGCTATTGATTTTTTTCTTTGATGAAGCATAAATGAAGTATGCGACAGCTTAGAATTTCATAAAAGGGAGTCTTTCATTTCGATCGGCTGCAATCCCCAGTATTGTTTTCCCACCTTCTAATCGTTGTCCTAACGTGTACAGCCAGTACTTCTGTTCTACTTTGAAACAAAGACAAGGGGACTTGCTTTTCATCAGATAGCAACCTGATACCGCAATTGAATACCGACATTTAACATTTAATTTTTCTCCCCGTACTTCCTTAGAATCGACTCTGCAAACTTCCCTAGTTCATTCCGAGCCCACGTTTCACCTTCCGCCCGGCGCGAGTAGATATAAATTATCAATTCTAAGTTCTAGGTGTGGTAGCGGGAGCCGTCAAAGCCGACAGACGTTTATAAATATCCCTCGCAAGAAATGAGTGGAGCGAATAAGAGCTGTTTTCCATTTATTAGAGTTCTTAGCGGGATGGATATCTAAGGATCGGTCTGGGTTCAAGCCGACGATATAAATGAGGTGACCGGAAATGGACCTGAGTAGTGTAGCGGAGAGAACGAACGCAACGAAAAAGGGGGACACGGAGCGGTGGGTGTAGTAGAGGACTAGAAGGGGCACGAAGGGAATTTCTTCACTATGACGATTCGCCTCGTCCGTTTTAAGATTCAATTAAAGCGGAACTGACGGTAAACAATAAATCACATTCTTAATAACTTAAGAATGGAGTCGCTGACTTCATTCCTTTAATTGGATGTTTGTTTCTCCGTTGGGATTGCGTAACGTTAAAGTTTAATTTACGAATTTCCGTTTCTTTTGAGGATATAACGGGTTTAAAATGAAATAATTGCGTTTCCGTCAGAATAGCTGAAAAATATCGTCGAATGTGGAAAAACTTCCTTAAAATGAGTATACAACGCAGATGAGATTCAGCATCTTACTGTAATTACTACTTGCTTAAACCTATGCCTTCTACCCTTAGGTATAAGGCTAGTGTGGAAGTGGAGTATATCCTCCTGTCTTGCAAATCTCTCTCCATCTCTTTCTGTCCCATGTAACCTGCTTAATATCTTCCTACTTTAATCCTTTTTTTTCTGTTTCTTCCTTAATAGTGTCATTCCTTTTTTGCTCTTCAAACATTTCAAACACCTTTTCTGCAAGTCTATCATTACTCATACGACGTACATGACCCAACCACCTTAGTTGCCCCTCCGTTATTTTGTCATTTATCGGTTCAATTTGTACATTTCGTATATATATGTCTCGTTCTTAATTCTATCTCTTCTACTCTTTCCCTCGATTTTTCACAAATACCTCATCTTCATCGCATTTATTCGTACCATAATTAGTATTCTGTTGAAAAGGTACTAGAGGTAGCGGAACTTTGCAAAGAAATGTACTAGTGATGGGTTACTACAGCGTTAGCTGGTAACTTTTAACCATCTACCACATTTGGCAACTTGTAGCAGCTAACCAGAATAAAAAATACTCTGCGTGGAAAGCAGTTTAAAGTATTGAAGTGTTATAAATTTTACACTTTCGAACGTAATTGTCATTTGGAGGCATGTATAGTGTCTTCAGCATGGCCAGCCGTTCAATATTAAATTCCCTCTGGCGGATATTAGCTCTTTTTCGATAGCTGCTACTCCACCTTGAGCCTCCGATCTTTGGAACGAGGGCACTAGGAACTTATTTCGACTCCAGTCAACGACAAACGTGGGGTAACGAGGAAGAAACCCCCTCTTCTGTTCATTTTCTCCATTTCGTAAGTCCTCAAAATTAATGGTATACCTTCCTACATCAAATTTCTAGCACAATTTCGTAAATTATATATGTTCCGTTAAATTTTTGTCTAGAACGTCAGTAAGTTTTATTATTGTTGGTATTTTATGTCATAGAATAACATAAATCTAGTCGTATCACTACATATGTATATTCCATTATGCTATTTTTATAAATAGGTTTATTCATCGAAAATACATCAACAATTTGTATTTGGGAAGGAATTATCAAAATTTGCTGTTGATGAAACAATCGCCATCGCGATTAAAATAAAAGAGTAGTAGAACGTCAATAAAATTTCTTTTTTTGAGTAAAGTTTTGATCGAGGTAACACGTGTCTGGCTGTGTTGCAAGTTCCAAAGTGCTTATACTTCAAATCGTACCATAAATTCAAGATAGAAGTGAAGGTTGGTGGTTAAGAATAGGTAAATGTCACAGAAACAGAGAGTTTATTAACATCGTCAGTGGTTGCGGTTTTTGGCGATCACGAACGTTCATCGTCAACCAAGCTGGTACGACCACGTTTAAGTTCAGCTGCCCAAAATTTCACTGTGGCAAATGATGGTGTAGAGTCCCCAAACAGCGTTCATCTCGGCTGAATTTAATAACGATAATATATTTTTTCCATTTTTCTGTTTTTACAGAAACACTAACAAACAACTGTTAAACAACAACTGAGCCTCCAACATGGCTGAAATTTTCAAAAGTATCTCTCAACGCATGCGCAATTATATCACCAGAATATGTTTGACAAATAAGGCCATCTTCATGTTGAGGGTTGAAACATATACGTCGAGAGCTAACCTAGGTAGCAAACTGATATTTTGGAATGTTAAGAACGTTATTGCTTTTGCATATACTTCCAAATCTTCTTAAATAAATATCTACAATCGGCATTTGCTGCTGTCGAATGTATTGCTTTGTTAGAACAAAAATTACAAATTTTTAAAATATCAATCTCAATCCCCTCTGCAATTCCTTAAATTTTAATAAAGCTGTTTCCGTACATTCTGTATAAATAATTACTCGCTCTTCCTATAATACTGACACATTAAACACGGCTTGTATCTCGAAACGATATCTCCTACATTCCGAAACCGATTCCTCTAAATGGACACGCTGATCTTTTTATCGGCGTCCATCTCCTCCTCCCACTACCGCTTACCCCACCGCCATCGTTTCCCTTTTTTCGGAAGTTATTTATGTATTGTTGTCACTTCCTTTATTCATTACGTCTTGCGGGGTTAGATTCCGTGAAGATCCGCTCGGTCTACATTGAAAGGCGAATCCGGGCCATTAGTAACGAGGACGCTCGATTGAAATCAATTCCTCCGTTATGTGTATCTGAGTAAAGAAAAAAAACGTCCGCTCTGTCTTTCTCTCCCATCTTCAGCGTCCTTTTCCGCAAATGGAAGAGGCGAATCTAGATTTTATTCAGTAAATCTAAACCCTTACATTTCGTTGATGTGCTGGAAAGGACGTTCGCCGAGAAAATGGATACGAGGACCAATCTTAAGTGGACGTATGTTTCCGGAGCTTTCAAGTTTTATAAAAGGATGTGTTGGTAAGAAACGTATGCTTATTGAAATAAAACGGGTATAAAATAGATTAAAACTTTTGTTTTCATGAAGGAATTTGGTCTTTAACATTGCCATTAAACCCGAATCTATCTGGCTAACTAACACATCGCATAAAGGCATCAAAGGGATTTGACCAAGAATAGCTAAAAACAAGCAAAAGGCTAATTATCAGTTAATTTCTTTCTATTCAGACAGTTAAGTGGCGCTACAGACACCAGACTCCACACAAGCAACATCAAAACTAGTTGGAAGCTGCACGAGCGCACATCAGATTAACCGGGCTAAGGTAACCCTGGTCTGGGTAGCAGAACATGAGGGCCACCAGCCTGAGTAGGCTTGTCAATTGCTAACAAAATCCTGCGGTCCTGTGTAGGCACGCCATACACATTACTAAACAATGAAAACAAAAGAAACCTCAGGACTGGTGGAAAAATACTCCAAGTCAGAGACTAACCAAGAAATTTCTGATTGGACGCAGGCCTAAATTGCCAGTAAACATGATAGAAAGAAATAGAAAATTTATTAAAACAAGAGTAGGCTTGCTAACTGGACACTGCATGCTCAAAAAACATATGAGCAAGCTAGGTCTTGCAAAGAAATCAGTAGATTCTGCGAAGCTTAGGAAGAATGCGATTACACAGAATTAGAGGATTCAGGAACCACAATAAATCTGAAAAGGTCGCAGTAGGATAGGCCAGGCCTCTTAACTAATACAATCTTAATATTATGTAAAATGCAGGAATTGTTCTATAAAAACAGTTCTCAGTGAATTTAAAAGCAGTTTCCATTAACATATTAATCCCATAAGTGCACTAATATATAGATTCCCTGCTAGTAAAATTCTCGCCAATGTTTGTAAAACCATTCTCCGGATTCTCTACGAGTAAACTTTACCTCGACATCCAAATTAAACCGCCAACCTTTCAGAGAATGGACCAAATATATAGAAATTACAAAAACATACTATCAAGCAAATCTTCTATGAGGTTCCCAATATGTTTATTATTGACTTGTGGTGGGTGAATACCATTTAGCATTGCGGCATTGAATGGTAACGCGCAGACTACCTTTAAACGTATTTTCAACCGCAGATACTATTTTTCAAATTAATCACAATCATATGGTTATGGTTTCTTCTGGAATACAGTTGGTGATGAAGCCTGGCCATGTTTCTGTACCGGCTATCCATCAGCTATGTCGTCCAGTAAGACGACCGACAGGATGAGTTCTTGGGGTTGATGGGGTACTGGTTGGAAGCAGATATCGAGACCACATCACCCCTTTGGTGTGCAACTCATTCCTGAGCGTTACATTTATTTGTAGCCTTGATGTCTGGACAATCACCTCCTTTGAGGGCTCTGTTGCGGGTAGATAGACCCCCCGGGAAACTTCAACCATCTCAAACCCCTCCTAGGCTGAACTTGTAACTGAATAGTTTCGCTGGCGCATCAGGTGCTGAGGCTAAGAAAAATGACGGGCACTAAAGGCTTTGGCAGCAACTACAACCACTTCGGGAAAAATCAAACTTGCCTTCCCCCGCCAAAAGGAAACTAAGAAGAAGGATCCAAAACAGAGAAATGCAGAGGCTCGCCTTCAGAGGATAGGCACAATCACGGCGAAAAGAAAATCAGGTCTAGGATCTCTCAGGAGGTGTCCCCAAGGCAACCCAAGAAGAAGATAATACTTCAGAAGCAGTCGGACAACTACAAGAAGACTTCAAAGTAGCTGTTATGAATAACAGAAACCCTCTAACAAGTTGATGCAGAATAGGGCAGAGGATACTTTGGCAATTGGTGACAATTACTTCTTGATCCAACTATCATTTTAAATTTTAAAATCTGCATATAGCCTTTTAGGAACATGAAAGTTACAAATGAAACAATGGTCCGGATCTCACAAAATTCTATTGAGGAATTAAGCGACCGGTTTCGTGTTTAACAAACACATCATCAGAGCAGGATTAGATATAAACAGTTGAAGATTGTGTCAACATTTTTTGAGATCTGGACCATAGTTTCAGTTCTACCTTTCATACTTTATCTCACACAGAGTCACTGTGGATTACTTTATGAACATTTTCGAAAGTTATTCTTGGTTAAAATATATGGATATGCCTGTCTAAATAATTACATTGTAAAACTAAGAAATTGAGTCGATAATTAATCTGACATACCTCGTATTTTCCCGCAGATAGAATCCAATAACACCGACCAAAATAATATCATGGTTAAGTGATGGATTGTCGAATCAAAAAAGGGCCAAAACTGAAAGCGACGCCTGATGGATTAACTTACTCCAACTGTAGATTATTTTTCAGTATCTAACTAAGCGGATTATTGATCATTTCAATCGGGACGTTATTCTCTCTTCAATTCTCAATCGACTTCGCGATTTTCCTATTCGTTATCAATCAACGTCCAATAGAGCAAGACCATTCTAAAGCTTGTTTTGAGGAATTTTCCAGTTCTTTGAAGTAGTACAACGCTCTATTTAGTTGTTTAGCGTCTTGCAGTGCAAGAAAGTAACTTCACAGATACTTTGTGAAATCATATTCCTTATTCTGTAAATACATTTTAAGTGATTCCTGCAAAATCTTATTTATGTAATTTCACTAATGATGGTATTAAATTACTCGTCGTACGGAATTCGGCAAGAAGTTGCTTCGTCTGAAAATACAATGTTTTTATAAGAATTTCGTGCTTCACCCGATGGTAAGACAAAATGATAATCTTCGGCCTACATCACTTTCTTCGATAGTTTGTACAAATTTTGGTTTGAATGGCTTAACCTTGGATTTATAAATTTTTTGCAATTTCGATGTCGTTAATGATGCTCTGCGATGTTCTTTCGCCAAATTCATAATAACAATGGTTGCGGCATCGTTTTCGTCATACTTCTTTTTTCTCTCTTGACGTTAAGAGCGCTGCCAGTTGCAAAAAATTTCTTAACTACATGGTAGTCATATTGTGAACGAAAAAGGTACTTTACTTAAAACAAAAATAGCTTTTGCTTAATTGTCAAGGCTTACTTGATTTTAAATAATCGAAAGCAAACTAAAAATAAGTTTCAAACCAAGCTGGGCTTACTATACTCTTGGTTCCAGGGTTGGAACCGCGTCGTTGTCGTAGCTTTGGCCGACATTTCATCCACACTCTTATGGGACATCTTCAGGGCTGCTACTGCACACAACTGCAACTGCACACTGACTGCATAAAACCAAAAATATATTATTGACGACCGCGGAAGCCTACGGACCAAATTCCAAGCTGGGCTTAGTTCTAAAGGTCAAATTGAGATTCAAAGATTTTTAGTTCCGCACGTCTTTTGTAACATCAATCCTGGGCTACGTTGTATGTGGTTTTTCAAAGCTTTCAAAACACTATTTGCAACACATAACAATACGTTAGATGGAATATGGTTACGATTATAGATAACGAAAGGGTGAGATTTTTCTGACAGCATTTAGACCACAATGTACTCATTATGTATCCTCAGTATATTGGAGGCCCTTTTAGGCCGTTAACCAACCCACCGCCTTGGCGTAGGTTAGGATATTGCCAAGAGAAATCGCCTCAACTCATAAAGTTGCTTCCATTTACCACAGTAATCAATGCGAGAACAGCAACAATCGTTGCAATGAACCCGACTTTCCACAAAACATCCATGCGGTTTACACATCGAATATTCCAAAATGTAACGACATGTTAGTGCCATAAACACCACTTTAAATTGTGTACATATATTCGAAACGTAAAGTCAACTTCGACGGAAGTCAATTGGCTTCGTAAGCTCGAGAGTGCGACAGTTATATATATACCGCGCACTCACTAATGACGAATCATGTTTAAACTGAATTGAGCTAATGAGGTCCCAACTTCGCTCGGTTGCGAATTCTACTCGAATTCCCTATTTCCATTCGTTCGGGGCGCCGCTGTTCGAGTCCCAGCTATTGCACTCGTACAGCAGTGTAAGTACTGCCGCCCTTGGCCCCTCCGCCCCGGACTGGTCGGACGGCCGCATTACGCGGTAAGGGACTTGTAAATTCTTCTTTCATTACGAGATTTATGGGAACGTGCTAGAAAGCGCTGCGGTCGTCAATGGTTCGGGACTTGAGTATGTAGGTGATTTCAATTTTAGTTCTAGAATCGATGTTTGATAATTAAATGGAAGATAATAATGGTAATCCTTGCTAGAGAAGATTGAATACTTTTTTTGCGAATGGCATGATTTCTTAGTAGTAAACATTAATATAAAAAAATAAAGTGAAATTCTTATTAAAACATAAATTAAAAATTCTTATTGAAAATTAACCTAAAAAAAAAGCATAATATAAGAAAAATTAATGAAACTGAAAACTAGATAAAAAGCGTGCATGAAACACAGCAAAGCAAACACTACACTGCTATATATTCCTCAACGCTGTAGAAACTATTTTCCACTAAATATTGTTTAAACTCACGTTTAAAATTAATTGCAGCTTTAATAGTTCGAGGGACTTTATTGTATATTCTTATGCCCAGGCAGTGAATGTGCAAGTCTACGATTGCTGCTCTATTATGGTGTAACTCATGTTTTTGTCAAGTGTTATAATTATGAACCTTACTATTAATCGCGCTTAAATTTCTGTTTTGGTAAAAATAACATCCTACATTCCAGATAAATAACGATGGTAATGTCAAAATTTTTAGCTCTTTAAAAGAATCCCTGCAAGAGTCTCTCGGTGGAATGCCTGCTACTATTCGTACAATTCGTTTCTGCGCTATGAAAACTTGTGAAACTGATTTATGTGTGCCATGGTCAAAACTGTTTGTATAAAATATTTAATAATAATAGCCTTTATTGCCTTACAGTTACAAACAAAAAAAAATCAGTTAACAGGCAACCAAGAGAAAAAAAAACAACCTATGTCTATACAATCTATAGAACCCAAAGATCAGTAGATAAACATACGTAAGTACTAGCTACATATTACATATAATATAGAACTGAGATATTCTGCATTATCCGGAATGCGAATCGAGAAGTTGCGCAAGGGAACAATTAAAAATATGGCGCTTATGGCAAATGCTATTGTACGTAGAGCACATAAAAAAAATAATCAGAAGCGCCCGCAATTTCTGAAAATGTTATCCTGGAAAAACATCGTCTTTGTTAAGAAAACCTAAATAATTGTTCCAATTTCAAGTAATCCTGCTGACTGCGCCAATAATTTCACGAAAGTCTAACGCAAAAACAAAAATCATAAGAAAATCGTAATAGATATTCACTTCACATGACGACGTAGTTATCGTCATACAATGAGATCCTAAAGTAGCTTGCGTTTTTAGAAAAAAATAAGTGAATTTCAAATTTTTTTTGGGATCTAACTTTTGGCATTATCGGTGGTTCAATTGTATTTCCGGTGTCACAGAAAATGACGTCAACTTTCTTATTTTAAATAGAACACCCAAAATATTTTGACGTTCCTAGAAAGATAATGGAAATGATAGAATATATCATATGTTTAGTTTAAGAAATATCAGGATATGCAGCGACAAAGGTGTTGGTAGTGTAATTATGTCATTGTTTCCAAAGAGTTTTGAAGTACTCATGAAATAAACAATCCTAGAAGGTTGAAAGCGGCATATAATAAACTTCAACAAATTTAAGGCAACTGTTGAGAATATATCTTTCCAAACCAATTTGCAGCTAGTAGGGAAATGAGATAATTTTTACGACCACAAGAATCTTAAAATATAATAATAATTATAATAATAATAATGAAAATAAAAATAACCATGACTATGACAGTGACAATGATAATGATAGTGATAGTGATAGTGATAATGATAGAAATAGTGATAATGGTAGTGGTAATAATAATGATAATGATAATGGTGATAATAATAATAATGATAATGACAATAATAATAGTAATAATAATAATAATAATAATAATAATAATAATAATAATAATATAGGGGCCACACTCCATTGTAGTTTTAAAAGAAAAAACAATAAATAAATAAATAAATAAATAAACAAATAGTGTAAATAAATCAATAAATCAATAAATACAAGAAAATAAATAAATACTAGAGCATTCCAGAAAATAGTACCCGTTTAGTCATACAGATGCCGCTATTGATCCAATTAAAAGCAAAGTGGCGCAGATGTCAACAGTAACATCGTAGCTTTGCGGGAAAAAATCCGTGATCCGTTTTTTAAATGCAGAAAACGTCCGTCCAAGCGAAATTCATCGCAGGATTACTGAAGTGTATGGTACGGGAACAATGGATGAGACATCTGTAAGGCGCTGGGTTCGAAATTTCAAAGAGGGAAGAGATAATGTGCACGATGAAGAGCGGTCAGGTCGCCCGTTCCTTATCACCGACGATCTGAAGGAACGTGTCGATGATTTCATCTGCGCAGATCGACGCGTAAAACTGACAGAAATGAGTAAGCAATCTCCTGAAATTTCACAATCATTGCTCCATGAAATAGAGACGAACCATCTGAATTACAGAAAAATTTGCGCAGGGTGGGTGCCCAAAATACTTACCGAAGAACACAAGACCAACAGCATGAGTGCAGCGTTGACGTTTTTGACTCGTTACGAGCAACAGCGCGATGCATTCCTTGAGCAAATTGTTACTGGGGATGAAACCTGGGTGTACCATTTCACAGCTGAGACAAAACGTAGGTCCATGGAGTGGCACCATCCACGATCTCCAACAAGGCCGCGCAAGTTTAAGCAGCCGTTTTCTACGAAAAAGGTTATGGTCTCAGTGTTCTGGGACCGAAAAGGTCTGTTGTTGTTTGATTTCATGCCGCAAGCGACGACCGTCAATGCGGGCACATACTGTGAAACACTTCAGAAGCTACGTAGGGCCATCCAGAACAAGAGCCGGGGAATGCTGACGAGTGGCATTGTTCTTCTGCATGACAATGCTCGTCCCTACAGGGCTCGAAAGACCACTGACCTTCTTCGGAAGTTCAAGTGGGAGATTTCTGGCCACCCTGCGTATAGCCCCGACTTGGCTCCAAGTGACTATCATTTGTTCAGTAAACTCAAGGATTTCTTATCAGGAGAACGTTTCCAAAGTGATGATGACTGAAAAGCAGGTGTACAGCATTGGCTGGCTAATTTGGCGGTAGAGCTTTACGCGGAAGGCATAAACAAACTGGTTTCAAGATACAACAAATGTCTCAACAACGGCGGCGACTACATTAAAAAAAGAGTAAATGTATTACTTTCATTTAAATAAAATCATCATTTACTTTCCTTCATTTTTCTTTTAATTATATGCAAACGGGTACTATTTTCTGGAATGCTCTCGTATTCACAATTCGTTCGCCATGTTGCAATCTAAGTCGCTTTTCTTAGTGCGCAGAGCGTAGTGCACGTACCGCGACAAGCTTCTCCGGGTGTTTCCGCATAATAATAATAATATTATTATTATTATTATTATTATTATTATTATTATTATTAACGTTGTTGAATATCATTAGGCGTACGCCCTCCTTTTGTTAAAAATTTAGAGTCCGCGGGGTACTCAATTTTCATTACCTGAGACATTTTCATGCACTAGTCACGTTGTCTGGCTGGCTACTAAAAACTACTACTCTTCGAGCCGTAATATATATAGTGCAGGCCTCGCACATGTGCAACTATGACAGGCCGAGAATTTATAGCTCCTACCTCGTACCTAACTACGATATGAATACAGCTATATTATTACACGTTACAACAATACAAACACAACGTTAATCACTACTAGCTGATTACAAATGGTTTTCACACCTGGCTCAATGTTTTATATTAATTCGAAACGTCAATTCGCTGTCGCTTATCTACCCAACGCCATCTATCATGAAAAAATAAAAGAGAAACAAAAGGAACTATTTTTAAATTAAGATAACATCCATTGAAGGTCTTTATCAAGCAGAATTATAAATGAACCCACCTTTGCAGGTGGTACTTTACCATATTTCGCATTGTTCGCGCGATACCATTCATATGCTAATCCTTCCCCAGATAAATTTCGTAAAATAACTCGTCTAGAATGAAGCCGATGCTTTGTTTGGTGTTACAAAACGCGGCAATAGCTTTGCGAACATCCTGTACACAACGATTCGATTATGTTTGGCTGAAATGGAAAAGGATTGTACAGTGAAATGTAATTTACCTAGCTTGCGGTGAAAGACGACGTCCGGACCCGTAGAATCGATATAAATTGCTCGCTAAAAATAGATTTACCTACCGCGAATTATCCGTAAATATAACCAAATAATTAACGCTGGGCAAGATGAAAAATAACGACTTATAGAGAGAAGGGTATGATTCGAGAAGGAAAAGGGTTATTATTCATCATTAAGCAAGCGTCCTACTTTGGTAAATTATTTAAGGGAAACAGGGGCTACCAAACCTTATAGATTGAATCTTAATCTACATGTTACTTGTACATATTAGCAGCTTCCTCACGAGTACTAAAAATAATTTTCTTACTTAATGTCCCTAGAAACTAATGCTTCAATAAGGTAAATCGTTAGAATAAAATACTTCCTATTCTTACAGTATTTTGATTGGAGTTCTCCAGGGATCTGTCTCAGGACCGCTTTTGTTTTTACATTATATCAATTATATTTCTGTTTATAGTTCTCATGAACAATTTGGTTGGAACGCTGATGACACAGACTTAGCGTTAGTAACAAAAGCCACTAGCTTGCCTTCTTTAGATTTGGTGCTAAGGAAGGTACAGTTGAAAGTTAATGATTGGTGTTCGGCTAGTGGTATCTCAATAAACCAACAAAAAATGGCAGACAAACACAGAGTATCGGCACACTCCTCACCACACAAAATCTAAATTAATTCGGAACAGCTGTTTCAAAAGCTCTCTGAGCCCTCATTTTCAACCGAGTTACCCAATAAATCTGAGGGCCCAGCGAGCCTTTGAAACGGCTGTTCCGAATCAATTATATTTTGTGTGGTGAGGAGTGTGCCGATACTCTGTGTTTGTTTGCCATACTACCCCACAATCCTTGCTATCATCATTATTCAACAAAAAATATCTTGCGCAAAAGAAATATGAGCAATCTAAATAATGACGTGATCTGCCTCCTTGTGGACTAATTTTCCGGGCGTTGCTGCGTCATTGAGTATACCCTTGACATTTCGCTGATCATATTGTCACCTCCTTGGGAAAGTTTCTAAAGACTGATGTTGCAACGTTCCAATGAGTGAGGCCCAAAAGGTTGCATAGTAGATTAGATTTGTGTCACTCTCATCGAATAAACATATTTGCTTGCCAACTTCCTTAAGAAAGATCTTTTGGGCGTCCCAGTAGTCCATCGGAGATTGTGGTGAGGGAAATGGGGTAGTAAATCTCCCAAAAGTTCAAGATAGTTCGTAAACGCTAACAGACGAAAGTGAAATAATGGAAAGATGGAAACAGCATTTCACGATACTACTAGATGGAGGGACAGGAAATACAACAATAGACGGGGAAGAAGAAACAAGAAACGAAGACGGAAATCCAGAGGTCATAAAGGAGGAAGAACTAGACGAAGCGATAAGAAAAATAAAGATAGGGGATGCGACGAAGTAAACCCAAAGATAATGAAATACATAGGAAGAAAAGCTAAAGAAAAATTATTACAAATCCTTAACCAGATATGGAAAGAAATGAAAATATCGAAGAAATGGGAAAATGCAATAATAATACCCATATACAAACACGGAAATAAAAGAGAATGCCAAAACTATAGGGGTATATCACTACTAAGTGTGGGATTAAAAATATACGAAATAATAATAGAGAAAAGAATAAGTTCGGAAATAGGACCCAAGCTAGAAGATATACAGAGCGACTTCTGGAAAGGATATAATACACAGGATCACATATTCACAATGCAACAAATACTTGAGAAGGCAATGAGAAAGGATAAAGAGATATACTTAAGCTACATGGACATGAAAAGGCTTTCAACTCTATACAAAGGGAAAACATATGGAGCAGTTTACATAATAAACAAGTGAAGAAAGAAACAATTGAAGCGGCAAAATGTATATATAGAAACACATCAAACCAAGGAAGATTGTGAAATATGACATCGAAAAAATTTGAAACAGCAAAAGGAGTAAGGCAAGGAGGAAGCTTAAGCCCAATACTTTTTATAAATACCATAGATGAAGTAGTGAAGAATATCAGAAAAGCATTGAAAAAATACTACATCGGATGGAACAGGATCCAATTATGAACGCAGAGATGTGAATTTTTGCAGATGGCATGGTTGACACAATCTAAAGGTACGGGACGAGGAAACAAAAAAGTACAACCTAAACATGAATAAAGAAAAAAACCCAGATCATGCAAATTACAAGAAGAAAGGAAGAAACAACAGAAATGGAAAGGGAATTAGAACACCAAAAGATAAAACAAACAAACAAGACAAAAGGAAACGTAGAAGTTTGACATCGATAACAGATTGGCAAACACGGGGAAATTATACCAGGCACTGAACAGAGGATTTCTAAATAATAAGGAAGTTTCGACCGGGACAAAAATGACGATATACAAAACCATACACTTACCAACACTCATACGGAGCAGAAAACTGGGTTAAGCAAAAAACAGCAAAGTAAACTACAGGCGGCAGAAATGAGGTTATTAAGAAGAATTATCGAAGTGAAAAGAATAAATAAAGTCAGAAACTCAGAAATAAGAAATAAGTAATAAAAGAAAAGAAAATGGCACTTAGTGAGAATGAACAAAGAGAAGTGAGTGAAAAGAGTTTAGAAGGAACAGAAGAGTCAGACCGGATAAAACGTGGAACCAAGACATCACGGGAAAAAGGAAAGACTTGGCGGGAAGCAGCAGAAATGTCACTGGACAGGAAGAAGTGGAAAGGGTTTACGAAGAAACAAGGCACACGCCAACCTCTACACCTCACGGTACAAGAAAAACGATTATATTATGTTACTTGACAAGTTGAAAAAAAGTGTTGTTCCACCAAGACAACGGATCATCTCACATTTTAGTGGGCACCATGCAAAAAATTCACGAATTGGGGCTCAAATTAATAGACCACCCATCCTATTCACCAGACCTGGCCCCCAACGACTTTCTTCTGTTTCCTAGACTCAAAGTTTCGGAGAACAGAGATTTTCATCAAATGAGGGAGCTATAACATTTGTAAGCGGCTATTTTGCAAAACAAGATGCCAACTACTATTTGGACGGATTATAGAGACGGGAGCATCATTGGAAAAACTGTATAGACTTACAAGGAGACTATGTTGGGAAATAAGAATAGAATTTGACAAGAAATTTATTTAACTCTACATTAGACTCGAAACTTTCCAGACTACTCCCATAATTTCATTTCTGGAAAAATATAATCGTAATGAATATAAAGAAAATAAAGAAATTAAACCAATTATTACATACTGTTAATATTCAATATCGATCAAATATTAACCAAATTTATAGAAAGTAATATCCATACACGCAAATATTATGCTGCATTATTTTCAATAAGCATTCAATAATATTGCCTTTGCTTATTGTAATAATAATCCCAGTTGTCAAAATAAATTTCATCAAACGCATCGAAATATTCCAATATCGCTTCTCCCTTCTTGCCCCGCTGTACTCTCGCGTAGCCAGCGCATTCCCCCAAAAAGATCATTTCACAACCCTAACAGTGCGGCGTATTACACATAATATAATAAATCCGTTTCAATTTAATTTATTCACCGAATAATATCTAAACCGCCTTGTCATTTAATATGGTGAAATATAAAATTGTTTCGGTACGTATTGAAACCGCAGCGGAATATGATGCACTTCATGAACATGCCCGGATGTATATATAACTAAACAACGTATGTACGTGTATTTAGCAACCAGCTTCTAGGAACATATGTCCGTATAATTGGAATATTCTCTCATTTTGCATTAATGGCAACGATGTATATGTAGAGTGCACCGCAGTTGGAAGTTGACAGTCTCTAACGAACAAGTTGACGTCTGTTCAAAACACATTAGTATAGTTAAAATCAATCTTATTTTAGGTATATTTCTGTTCAACTGGTACAATAAAGTAAATTAGCACAATGAAGGCACATTCAAACATTATCTTCAAACTCATCACTTGGAAATATTCAAATTGGCCATTGCCGTGTTGTATTTGTGATAATAATAATATTATTTATATGACATTGCGACGAACCATCGACCGTCCGCATTATTAAAAAACTTTAAATCTAGAAAAGAGTATAAAAACTATACAGTCATCTTTTAGTAATTCTTTAAAGTATCTTTCAATCTTACTACGCGTGCGTCGCGTACAAGGTTGCGATGCGTCACGAACAAGAAGTGCAACGTCATGCAAAATTTTGGTACAGTAAAACCTCTGTAAGTGACCACTCCTATAAAGTGACCACCTGCGTATAACGACCGATTCTGAATTCCCGGTATTTACAAATGGAAATCCCCGTTCTTTTATACTTCCTTATACCGACCTATCCCTTAAACGACCGCGGGCACCCATCAACAGAATTTCCAAGTACACGTCAATGTTAAAAACACCCTCATTAAAGGGCAATAAAATAAATCCGACAATTCTTAAGGAATATAAATATGTAGGTACTGCATATAACTATTTTAAAATATAGGAAATAATCACGTTAAATACCTAACTCAATCCAGATTTTTAATTTTTTTATTATATATAAATGACATCCATCGTTACGTCAAGTTTGGAATTACGATAAACTTCGCGGATGGTACGACAACACTGTTAGCGTCCAATACCACCAAGGAATTAGAAACCATAACTAAGATTGCCGTAAGGGAGATGCAGGAATGATGTGATCGGAATAAACTAATATTAAATACCGAAAAAACGAAAATAAATGTACTTCAATCGACAAAGACATGAAAGGAAATGGAATCCGTGGAAACAAAATTTCTCGGAGTAATCGTGGACAACAATTTAAGTTGGTCTGGTCATATTGATTTCGTTGCAAAGAAATTTAACAGTGCGTACTATGCCATCTTAAAGTTACGCGACACGATGGAACCGTGCGATCTAATGACAGTATACTACGCTCTTGCATATCCCCATATCGCGTACAATGTGATGTTGTGGGGCCGTACATCATATGCCCTCCGCCGCGTATTTACCGCTCAGGAAAGACTGCTGAGGCTCATGTTTCGCTTAAGATCTCGTGATTCCTGCCGCCCAATATTTAAGGCACACGGATTGTTGACGCTCCCGGCAATCTGTGTATTTAAGTGTGCGGTATTTGCGTACCAATACAGAGAGCAATTTCAAAAGAATGGTGACTTTCACACCTATTCGACCAGGGCACGAGAAAACTTCTGTATACCGACACATACACTAACGCGGTCCGAACTATCACCGAAATACTAATGTATATCTGTATATAATAGTATACCAAAAACCATAAGACAAAGTGCGAGTATTACGTTATTTAAAAAAGCTTTAAGAAACTACCTGATTGATAAATAGAGGGGGCCAAATTGCGCCATCCAACAGAATCGGAATCAGGCGCAACGGCCGCTTATTGTAAATAGCGTATATGTGAGTCGCAGCAGATATGTGATATTTCGAAATTAATACACAAGAGTAAAAAAATAAAAGCTGACGCAATAATAATGTTTAGTAATTAGAGCGGATATATATATATATATATATATATATATATATATATATATATATATATATGTACACGCTGAGGTGTTTTTATTTTCATTATGATTTTTTATTTGATTGAAAACGGTATGCGTTGTAAATGGGATGTAATAAGGAAATAACTGAGAAACTGAACGCTTTTTTTATTCTGTTGTACTTAATAATGTAACTGTAAATAAAGATATAATAAATAAATTCTATCCTTCTTAATAATGCGGATAGGCTTGTTTAAAAAGTTGCACCATCAGATAAGTTTCCACATTTGCCTCGGTGAAGGATGTTCGCCGAGACGAAAAAATGTTCTTATATTTCGAAAACGACCGTTCCACGTCTACCGAAGTAAGACAGGCGTAATTAAAATAATCTTTAGACTTAGTCAAGGAATCTGCAGATGCCCCATCGCACATTTGTCTTAATCTCGTGTAGTCCGGATTCTTTTTTAAAACACTATCGAACTTAGCTAAAACTCGTCCACTTGTTGCATCGTTTATACTGTGTAACAATGTACTAACTTCGTCCACGACTTGCACTGATTCTACCAACGACAATCCAGAATTTTGCAAATTTTCTATCGCGTCTACTAACCCTTTGTAATTGTTGCCAATATTCTTTAGATGTGTTTCAACAGAAATATCGAGAAATCCCTTCTGGCTCATCCTAATAGCTCTAGCTTCGGCAGGGACGAATTGCAAAATAACGGATTTGACTTCTTGAAAATGTTCATTATAATAAAAAGCGGCTTTTAACCACGTTCCCCAACGCGTAAGAATGGGCTGTGGTGGTTCTCGAATACCAGGGCATAACCTGTGGAATGCCCTAGTCCTCTTAGGACTTTTGAGAAACACTTTTTTTGTGTTTGCTATTAATGCATCCACCTCCGGGTAACACTCTCGAATAGTTTGTGCCACAAGATGTAAACCATGGACTTTACACGTAACATGTAAAAGTCCTTCACACTTTTCTTTAAGGGAACGGCCTACACTACACATTGTTGCTGCACCATCGCTCATGAACAACAACAGTTGACTGGTTGACACTTGAAATTTTTGTAACGTTTCGAGAACTACGGCCGTAATTGCTTTACTAGTACACTGTTTTAATCTTCTGCTGGCTAATAGAATTGCAAAATTTGGTTTAATAGGATCTAATACGCGCACTATTATATTCAAAATAGAATTTTTTTTGCAATCTGTCGTCTCATCAAGACATAGCCACAGCTGTTTATCTTTTAATTCGGCTTTAATTCGATTTTCAATGTCCTCACGTATTCGTGAAATATCTCTCCGTAACGCTGTCCGAGATGGTAGTATCCACTCGATATTGTATGTACCCCAGAATTTTCGAAATGCTTTTTTATCAAGTATACGAAGTGGTAGACCACATACCATAAACGTTAAAAGCAATTCTAATTGAAATTGACGTTGTTGTGACACACCATTTCTTTTATTTCTGTGGTGTGCGCTATTTATATGTCTTTCACAATCACGTTTGCTCCAGCACAGTAGTTTCTTTTTACAAACTTTACAGAAAATTGTACTCCCATTGTAGTGTAAATCCACAAATTCACTAAGAAATTTATTAACTTTCGTAGGTAATGGCCGTTTATTTTTAATAGTTACGTTAGACATAATCACTAAAGCGAGCACACCAACGCTTGTTTCTAGTATGCCACGAAGTGGTGCAAACGTAACATCTGCAGACTCGTCATTTGTTGATGAATAGAGCGCGTCATCCGTAAATGAATAAGCGCGCTGTTAGTTCGTAGCCGTCGATGAATGAACTTTTTTTTTGTAGTGGCCCACTGTGAACAACGCCCTATTTATCAACGAACACCCAAACTGCAGGTGTATATTTGCGCGTCTTCACGACGTAATAGACAGTGGTTTTGATCCTCGTCCTAATAATTACATATTTAAATTACCTATGTTTACATACATATATGCGCCCGGCAGCCTGATTGCGAACCTGGCGCATGGCGCTCTTGGCCCGCTCTATTGATAAATGTTTATATTATTTTAATAAGATTTTTAGTCGCGATGTGCAAGCATGATGATCAAGTCTGTGATTCCATGTTATATTTTTCTATGTATTGTTGGTTTTGAATGTTGTGTTTTCCTGTATATAGCATTTTAATGATATACCTATACATATATATCAACGTGACCCATGTCTGTAAAGATCTAGCATCATCAGCAGTAAAACTGAATTCAATGCAGTTTTACGGCTGATGATAATAGCTTGGCTATCGAAACGTGCATCCAGTACGAGTTAAATATTGTGGTAGGGGCTTTAGTGAACTGTTTCAATAAAATTACTACGGGTAAGTTACAAGTAATTCGACAGAACATGTCCAATAATCGGTATTCACGGTAATGAGTTCATACATCAACTTCGACCAATAAAACCAACACCATAGAATTAAGAAAACGCTGTTAGAACAAGTCTGACTTTCGGTTGTCAAAATTCAGCTTACAACAGTCTTATGCGGTATTATCAGGGTATGAACTCTTATGTCGGTAGTATCAGCTAATGAAACCATCACCCAATGAATCAGGACAACAATGACAGAATGAGCCCGTCCTTTTGCTATCAAGACTCGGTCAGCAATAATTCCACTCGGCGAGCTTAGTCCGTTCAGATAGTAAGTTGTTCCGTCATTGAAGTAGCTTGGAAAAATCTTTCTCTCTCTATTTCTTGAATGTCATTCTGGTCGACTTTATATACAAAATATCGGGATGACGTATGAGTTTCTTGTGCATGACGTAGGCGTATAAGAACAATTTGAAAATAGAATATTAGAAAAGTTTGCAGTTATCGATCGGTGGGTTATACACTGATAGTCCAAAAGCTATATATATATATACAATGACGTTAAAAATAAGTGACAAGAATAACAATTAACAAAAGTTGAAAGTATTATTACAAAATTCTTCAGACATTACATTATTTTAAAAACTTATATGTGTATGTTATTTACGGTTATTGTGGTCCTAAACCTTCGTATTTTAAGCAGAACATCCTGCATATTAATTCATTCTTTTAATTATTGGTTTGACCTTAAACTAAATTCATATTACATACCATGCGGTTAAAGAAAACCATTTAGCACCTATTCAAAAGTTTTTGAGGTTAGCAAAACAATATTTTGATTTATCAAATAACGTTTGGGGTTTATTACGTTCAACTAGAAAAGGTAAGTAACATACAAGGTGTTTTTAAACTTTAAAATCAACAATTATTAGCAACCCCTACACCCTGAGTAATTGGTTTAAAGTTATTTAAGAAAAAACGGGTATTGAAGAATCTTTAAGACCATATCTTTCACTAGTGTCCTACAGAAAATTGATGACAGGAAGTGTTAAATGTTGGTCTAAAATCAAAATGGTTTGATGATCATCATGACGTACGCTGTATTTAATTTTAAATTGTTTCTTTTAAAGCATTCATCAAGGTGTGGAAGTTTCTATTTTCCGATACTAAGGGATATTCGAAAAGCTCAAGCGGAACACGATTACTCCAAAATGGTAACTTGTACCAACGTCCACCCAACTTCCATGGTTCTATCTATGTTTTCGCTTTAAAAAGAGCTTTACTCTAAGCTATACAAACTCTACGTCTCTAAACTAACCTAATTAAACCTTGCAACGCTTTATTTCCAATTCAACATTCTCCCAGGAATGTTTCGAACACCGTTTGACGCTTTTCGCCACCAGAAATACCTTTTCCGCATGCCTAGAAGATTTCGTCTCCATCTTAAGACGTTCATCAATTGTTCTCTCAGCGACAATTTCCAGCAAACTCTAGTCGTTTATTCATAGAGAGAAGTATATTGATTGGGCTAATCAAATATACTTAGCAACTCCATCGCGCAGAAAAGAAAAGAAGATAGAATAGAGCCGGAGCGCGGGACAAAGCGCGAGATAAAACGAAAACGAACGGTTTGTATTGAGGTAGTCGGCGAGGAATAAAGCTTGGAGCTCTTTACAATTTCTTTTAAAAATCTTGTAAAGTTCTCGAGTATTTCCGCCCGCTTGGTTTCATTCGCCCTTCCCCAATCTTTTCCAGCTTCTCGCCTTTTTATACCGTTTTATATACAATTTTCTTTTTTTTTTTTCTTCCTCTGAGGGAGGCTCCGACGCAATTATGCGAGAAGCTTTACAAAACGGCGGCAGTTTATGTTTTCCTTGAAAATTATTTTCATCATTAAAGGGAGACTGGCGATGGTTGCATGTCGTTCCGGAAAAGGGTATAGGTGGAAAAGAGGTAGCGGAAAAAAGGAGTGGCACGCTTTTCTTTCGCGAACAAGAAGGAAGAAAGAAGATCAATGGCTCACTTATCTTTTTTTTAAAGACGGCAAGGCTTAAAAAAGGATGTTGAGGCAAAACAAATGGAATAAAATTGAAGAAAGGGTTACTATAGAGTTATAGGAAAAGTATTTTAGCTTATTACATCGTAACAAGAAGGTCTTTATTTTTAATTTCTATACTTGTATTGTATTTTAATTTTGACAGTTAATAATGAATTCTTTTCCTAGTTACCAACGAAAATTTCTGATGAAGTTTTTATGAAAATTAGATAAATGATTGACTCTCAGCACTGTTTTCGACGGCAATGTAATGTTCCAAACTGTCTCTAGTGTTTCACAATTAAAAATAGTTTGCAATGTAAATGTACAAGTGTAAGTGGACAGCGAAGAACTGATGACACAGGCTACGATTGAAAGTCCATTAGATCCTATTCGTCAACACGCACAAATTTTTAATTTGCCAGAGTCAAATAATAATGATATGCATTTCTTACCCACAAAAGGATTACAAAAACAGATGAAAGGAAAAACAATAGATGAGTAAACTCGAATATGAACACAATCGACTAATCCTTGTAATGTTTTTCATTTTCACCGCGATAATTGAAGTGAAAATAAAAAATACGATTATGTAGGTAATAAGATTAAAAAAAATAAAGTAGAGTTTTCTGTAGCAAAACCTGCACGAGTCAGGTCATTAACGTTAAAGGAAATATAAAATTGCATGTCATCCGCATACATGTGAAATTTACTACTAAATCGTGAAAAATATAAGAATTGCGATGTATAAATTGAAAATAATAAAGGACTCAAGATTGATCCCTGTGGAAGACCTGATTATAAAAAGTCAATATCAGATATGACGCCACCCAAAATCACTCGCTAAGACCTGCAACTTTTTTCAAAGCTTATTTGAAAAAATGGCGCGAATTGAAATCTAAACCAATGTAATTCAAAATAGATAACAGAATTTCGTGGTCAACGGTGTTGAAGGCATTGGAGTAATCCAGTAACACTAAAATTGTAAGCTTGCTGTCATCAACAGAACTAATAATATTGTCTGTAATGTGTGTTAAAGCAGTCGTATAACTAAAGCCAGGGCGAAACCCTGATTGTGTAGCAGGAAAAAGAACCGTAACTGTGCAAATAAATTCTTAATTGCTCATCAATAACACGCTCCAAAACCTTCGACAACACAGGAAGAACGCTAATAGGCCGCAAATCCTCACAACCCTTCGGTGCACTAATTTTAGGTAAGAAGGGTACAGCACTAGCAGTCTTCCATACCTCTGGAAACACTCCATTTATCAAACATTCATTCACGATATGTGTTAGAGAGGGCAATAACAAGGGGTAGCAGAATTTAATTCAAAGTGAACTTTCAATTGGGCACCTTATAGTTCTTATTATAAAAAGCTAAGATTTCAGAATGGGGTTGGAGTCTTTTTCCGTTAATAGTTGAGAAGTAATTATTAATCAAATTAACATCCTGCAGTTCAATAGGAACATCACCAACACACTTCTGATGAATATTCAACTCCCTCAACTCCTTCCAAAACATCCCAACGCTAAAATGACGAAACCTATAGTTCAAATATGCATTCTTTTCAGACTTGATACCAGCTGCATTTAAATTACGAAGAGTCTTGTAGTAATCCCAGTGGCATGCAAGGTTAGAATGCTTAAATCTCAAGAGAGCTTCATCACGAAGAGACAACATTAATTTAATGTTGTCAGTCAGCCAAGGTGTTCTGGGTTTAGAGAAAGTTGATGTTTTCCAAGGACCATGCGTATCAAAAAGAAAAAGTAAATTGTAATTTAGAAAGAATATTTTATCCTCTATGCTTATTTAATCAAAAATTGTATACCATGGAATAGATTGTAAATCAGTAGGGAATAAGTCTTTATCTAAAACAATAAAACTTCGATACGTGTACGTTTTTGAAATGGAACGCCTTTGAAAGTCTTTAGAAATACATTACGCTAGGCAATGATCAAAGAGATTGTGGAAACCAACGATACCACTCAGACACTCGTTCTCCCTATCCGTTATAGTCGCATCTAAAAGGGTAGATGAAGTACTAGTGACACGAGTTAGAGCATAAACCAATTCTTTCAAATTAAGAGACTCAATGATTGACAGTAAAGAAAGAGAATCATAACTATTAGACAGCAAATTAATGTCAAGATCTCCGAGACAAAAGATAACGTAGAAAAATCCGCTAAAGTATTATTAAAGTCATCAATTCAAAAACAAACGTTTCACGTGAGATTCAGGGAACACGGCGACAAACTTTTGCGCAATCGAGTCAAGACCATTATAGGTATATTTGCGCAACGTTAAATGATAGAAATCTTTCAAAGAGAGTAGTACGATGGGCAAGAGAGATGATGTAATACGGAAGCCCATACTGCGCTGATGTTTTATTTATAATCCCCTGTTCTTTTTGATTCAAAAAGGAGTAATTCATTTTCCACAAATCCTTCATCTGAGCAGATGTGCGCAATAATTAACCTCTTCCCTTTGCCTGAAAGATTCTTAAGGCCTCTTGAGAAACCTTCCATGAGAATTTACCTTGTGATAAGAACTGATGTGCCTCTCCCTACTTTGTGTATTGTATGTTCAATATTTACCATGTTTCATCCAAACAGTAGATTTGTACTCCATTCTGGAGATATTTTATAATTTGGCGTAGGTACTTTCTTCTCCAAGCAATAATCTCATCTCATAAATCCCCAGTCGGTGTGCAGTAACAGCCCTGAAGGTATCCCATAAAAGTGTGAACGAAACGTCAGCCAAAGCTGCGACAACGACGCGGTTCCAACCCGGAAACCAAGTAATAATCTCATCGTTCTCCCTTAATGTAGTATTTCGACTCTTCTTGGAGCTCGACAAAGTCTTTTAGCTCACAATTAAGCAGCCTCTTTTCACTGTTAGAACTTTTAGACTGCGGTCAATATACCAATGGATTTAACGGTTCTTCTCCGATTCCTACTCCTCAGACTCCAAGTCAACGACATCTCCAATTCTCCATATTGTTATCTTCGGCAGAGGGCGCTCCTGGTGATCAATAACCATCCTCATCAATGAGTTCTCCATTTCGCACGCTCTTGACTTCCGCGTCATTTACCTAGTATATTCAACCAGACTAGAAACACCAAGGTCTTCTCTAAATCGGGAATTTCTCACAAACCACAGGGCGCCTAGAATCATCCTCAGCTTGATTCTGCATAGTCTCCAGCCGCTTGAGATGAGAATTAGCGACTGTACATAATGACAGCGCCCCGTAAGTAAGAACCGATCTTAAACATTATTTATCGAGTAGAAATTTAGTCTCCCGCCAATTGCAGGGAGCAGCTGCTTCCTCGCATTTATAAACTTCGTTCTCAAGCCCTCTATGTAGCGTCCCTAAGTGAGCTGCTGGTCGGATACAACCCCTAAGTATCTAACCGTGGAGGACTCAGGGAGGCGAGTACCATTGATATAGATATTTTCTCCACACAGAATCCGTCTTTTGGTAAATCGGACGGCGACGGCTTTTGACCTCATTGATATTGAGTCGCCATCTGTCAGCCTGTTCAGTGAATTCGTCCACCGCTCGTTGAAGGCCTCTGATCATAATTCCTAAATTTCGGTTACTCAGTGTCATCCGCGTATTAGCAGTAGAACTCTTTGGAACATCATAAAAGTGATCCATACGGAACTTCAGAGCTGATTGGATGCCCAAATGAAAGACAAGCACCACTTTTCACGGAGAAGGATCTCTCAGATGCCAAACCCCAAATCTTGGTGTTCCAGACCGTGTCGAAGGCCATATCCGGAAATACCGCCCCAAAAACCTCCCAATGACCGAGAGAGCCCCTTATAGCTTCAGATAATAGGAGCAATCGTAATTCGATCGACAAACCTTCTCTAAACCCGAACTGCTGCTTTAGAATAGGTTTTAAATCGAGCAGATTCAGTTCGTTCCTATATCGGGTCAGTATAACTCACTCTGGTACTTTAGAGGGCGTCAACATTATTTTCACAGAATACGTGTTCATTAAATTAATAAACTCCCTTTTATTAAAGTAATTAACCCATTCGTTGGATCAATTTTCATAAGAAGAAATATTACGCGAACGTACTCTTTCATATTTGTAATAAACAAGTTCATAAAACGTTAAAAAATGTATTCTTTGTATCAATAAATTTGTTTACTGTATATACGAAAGTATGTGTCGTCAGTCTAATAAACAGCCATTTACTAAAATAATAATCTCGCTCATTGGACCGATTTTAATAAAAAAAGATTATTACTTTAATGTACTTTTTATTGTATTTACGTAGGCTTACCGTTATGTACCTTCTCAAAGAATTTCTTGGTATTATTTGGATTAGTCCAGTACAGCAAGATTATCTTTTTCTATTTTAATCCAAAGAATCCAAAGAAATAATTGAATAGGAAGGGTTTTTGTTTTGATAAATTTAAACCTTTTCTTTACAATTTATTTAAACTAATAGCAATGATAACATACACAAACATCAATTTATCTATTTCCAACACCAAGAAAAAGCGCCTACCATACTCAAATTGCTACGTCGGGGAATAGTTGCAGGTAATATATTTTTTCTGCGTCCTTTTCCGGAAAAGATACCATTACTTGAGCATTCAAAAGCGAGAAAGAGTGGATTACGAAACGCGACGTGATCTTAGGGAGAAATGTAGTTATAGAATTAGACAGGCGAGAGAAGAACGAGAGAAAAGAACAGCTCGAGCGGGCGGAACAAGCAGGCAAGCGAGCAAGCAAGAACGAGAAGCAAAAAAAGCGAAAAGAGAAAAGGCCCGAAGTAGAAAAGGTAATTTCGTAGTGAATAAAAAAGGAGCCTCCGGTCCGTAACTTTTTCTATAACAGATTTTCGCGAGATTTATTCGCAGAAAACCTAACGCAAAAGTACGTTATTTATTCATACTTATTCGGGGGCGAGGAAGGTAGGGAGAAATGTGTTCTGTGTTTTGCGTGCGACGCGTCTGCCGTCACGGGGACACGACGCGTTCAACATGCTGTCATAATATTTCGAGAGAGTATATTTTATTGAAACATGCCTGGAATAAGGAAGCAGGGATACGGAAAGCAAATATATTTCTTCCGTTGACAAATTTCCGGACGATATTTTACGGATTTTTGTTTAACAACGTTGTTAATCTCAAACGGTTTTAGTTGAAAGTCAAAAAGTATCCCTTAGATGATACATTTATTTATTTTTTTATTTTACTTAAAGAAGAATTAATAAATGGAAAATTAAAAATTTTACAAATGCAAGCACAGCAGCTAAATTATATCCCAAGTATATATAGAATAATTGATCATACCAGCTTTCAGCATTATTGCATCTCCGTCAGAAACTCACATGGTGATTTGGGCTCCTACGATATAAAATTCTCTTAGCCTATCTTTATTATGTTTACAACGGTTTCGGCATCAGTTCTTTCAATCCTTTTAGTGGCTAATAACAAGGAAGCAGCTTGACCATTACTTTTTAAAGGACGCGCCACAATAAGAATCACGCTGTGTTTCTGAGCATCAGTAGTTTCGTCCACAGTGAGCCAGATTTTTTGATTTCTCAACTCGTCTTTTATACAGTCTTTTACTGTACTTTGCACATGTTGTAAATTGTACCGCAATTGTCTTTTTGTTGGTAGCTTCCATGATGGAACATATTTATCCCAAAAACGATGAAAGTTTGCTTTATCTACTAGGTGTTGTGGGATGTTGCACGTGCTCAGCATAAAAAATAAAGTCATACAAAAATTACCAGTATGGAATTTTGTTTCCTAGCAACCCTATACCGCAAAATTTGCAACGAATGTGCGAACCTGTAAATTCCAAACCAGGGAAACGGCAAATATATTTCTTCACATCCAATGCAAGAGGTACACCAGGATTACGTCCCATGTTTTCGCAAACACACAATGAAAATTCGATAAATAACCGAACGATCCAACTCCTCAATGTCTACCGCATTACTGAACTCTGCATCCACATACGTACATACACCCCCCTCCCCCTCCCGTACAGGCGTCTCTGCGGGTGTAACCGTTTGTCACGCTTTAGTTATGAGACAAGGGATGGCTTCATAAGATCACGAATCGCCTCTAGAAAACGTTGTGAAAATTTTGAACCAAAAATCAATATCTTCAAGTTTTCCAAGAGAATTAAAGACGATGTGGCTTGAAAATGAGCGAGGGAGGGTGGTAGGACTGGATACGCAACCACTTCCACGTGGTTTAGTTCTGGATGGAGAAGTCAATCTACGACATTCTTTTTGGAAATAAGGTCAAAGGTCAAATGGGTAGCCAAAAAAGATGTCGCACTAAGGCTACTACTCCCCACATAAACGAATCAACCAGAGAAAAAAAAATTTGAAACCGTTTTCACTCCACCTTATTCCCTCCCTTAAAAATTTCATAGCTTCCTAGATCGATTAAAAGGATTAGTGTTTCAAATTTAATTACTAATTTTAAATCTCTGAGGTAACATAATACGAATCGCCTCCGCCATTCTTCAAAAGTCCGCTTAAAAAGAATCTCACGAGCACTAAATATTAGAACTCTGCCATTGTACACCAATGGCGCGCAGTTAGCTTGATTAAATTGCTCCACTTGAAAAATGTAATATTCATCTGCATAAGTAGATTGTGTTTACGATAGATGCAGGAACCGCGCAGCTAGAGTAAACCGTCGACGTCGTTGTCGCCGTCGCCTAGAATAATACACAAATGCTAGTAAAATTTCCTTATCAACATGCAAGTTGCGCGTCGGGTTAATGAGGTCTGGAATGGAATTCTTTCTCGCGAAAAAAAATTAATGAATCCAATGGTAATTTCGGTAGTACGGGCCGGCGAAGTCCTAGTTTTAAGAAAGTTCGTCCGAGAAATTTCGGCGACTGCATGCACCGGGCTTATGTGGAAGAGATTACTCGTAGTATATGCAAGGTGTTGTGTTTTAAAATTCTTGCAAAATTGCTTTGTACCTTGGTAGTGGAAAATAAAGATTGTGTATTCTTTGTTAGCTTTTCTTTGTTAAAGAAGGAAATTGTAAGAGATAAAAAAATGATATACTGCAAAGCTGAACATAACCCTATCATAATCGGCATGATTAGCATCGTTCAGCCACATACGTGAAAGTACGTCAATTAATGTACATATTTCAAAGTAGAAGATACGCAAAGATGACACTTTGCCATGGCGCTAGGCGGTAACCCTAACACAATATTACAGTGTTTATATAATTTTGTCACATCTGTAGTTTCATCATTAAATAAATCGGAATTTCTATATATAAGACAATGGCAAATTGGGCAGCCACTGAATGCAAATCGGTCGTCCCGCTAGAATGGTAAAATGCTCCTCGAGAACCATTCAGAGTTTTCAGGAAGGTGTAAGAAAGGATCGTACGAGTATATGCTTTTAAAAATATTTACAAGTGTATAATTCATCAAATTGCAAATATGAATTGTTAAAATAAATAAAACATTATCAGAGTGAAATATGAATCTCATTAAAAAAAAAAAAGAAATATATAAATTGTTCGGCGGTAGTAGCGTTAGGCGTAACTTTTAACTCTCTTAACTAGATATACAAATATCTACTCGATCGAGAACGCATTAAATGGATATGGATTATTTTCGGAAAGCACATATCATTCCATTTTTTTGTTTAAGTTTTAAAAATGATATCATTCCTATGGCTTCCTTGACGAGCGATACACATATTAAGTCGTTCGACAAAGTTTTCGGTCACTCTTGCCGGCATATCTTGTGGAGTTCCAGTGATTACGTCCTCAATTACCACCTTCAGGGCTTCCGGGGTCCCAGCTCGAAATTTGTAAACATCAGCGTTGAGGTAACCCCACAGAAAAAAAGTCGCAGGGGCTCAAATCCGGGGAGCGGGGTGGCCATGGGATATCCCCTGGCGCCTTGCCATTTTTGGTCCTCCTGACCGTCTCGAAACGAAAACGTCATTTCTTACAAAGATTTTTCGGTATACGCTATCACTTCGCCCATCATGGCGTAGACTAATGAAATGTAAGAATGAATGCCTTCGATATTACGTATCTACGTACTGTGCCTTGGTAATAGGATTAATTGCTAATTAACTGCGGATAAAATTCAATTTAAATATGACAATATCGTAGAGTAAGATGAGTACTATTATGAAACTGAGTATCATTTGTAAACTATGAGAAATGAAGATTTCCAGGTGCCTAGAAACTGCGTACGACGTTCGGTTACTGAATGAATCAAGTAATTCATGAATTATGAATGTAACTCGAATTAATTGCTACAATATGTGAGAATATCCTATTACGAAGGGATCCAGTCGCGCATAATGTTAAAATATACCAATATTAGGCTTTTTATTTAGGAAGAAACATTGCAATGGAACACATATTAGACGTAACTACGATGATTCCGGGGCGTGAACGATTGCGTGCCATCGGAAACGGTTGGGATATTGAAGTTCGTCAGAATAAGATTGTGGAGCACTAAAATAGTGCTGTTTAAAGCATTTCAAATGCATTTTCGGTGGCAAATTAGGGTGTAACAGGTCGTGCGAAGTTAAAGCATCAAGACGTGAGTGAATATCTTGATTAATTATTGCATTGGAATGCGCATCATGGATTTCAATTCCAAATAAGTAAAACAGATGACTAAACTGAAGCTGAAACAGTTCACTAAAACCCTTACCACAACACTTAATTCGTACTGGACGCACGTTTCGATAGCCAAGCTATCATCATCAGCAGCAAGATTGAACTTCTTGAGTTCAGTCTTGCTGCAGTGTTCCAGTGCCACAGTTTTAGAGTACGCGTTTAAACTGAAGCTGTTCAGCAATCAAAATGCCAATATAAAGAACAACAAAGAATAGTAATATAATGTCACGTCGAGCGTCAATGTTGTGGAACATAATGTTTGCAATGTTTAGGTGATTTCCTCAAGGTTTTCAAAGAGTAGTCTAGTAATTCTGCGTTTCCCATGGATAGCATGGAAAAGAGATAAATGTAGTACTGCATAGAAAATAACTTTATTGCAGAAGTCAGCATTTTCGCAAATTACAATTCCAGCGTTGGCAACATCCAATAATCCCGTGGGTAAATTCTCCTCAGTAAGCAGTAATGTTTCCTATAATACCTATTAAAAGAAGCTCGTCATGGAAGATCGATGAAACGAATATCAGAAAACACTTAAGGTACTCCGCCGTAAAAAGCAACGCAGAAATCATAAAAAAATCCCGATATTGCGCCCACAAGAACGACGTCTTCACTTCACCGCGGCAACGAGGTCTCTTTATCTAATCTCGCCGGAAGTAACGACGTCGCTGGTCGTCAGCAGTTTGTTTAGAGAGATGGGCGTCTGGTACGCGAGGATCCTCTTGAATTTCGTGAAAAACACCCCCCTATCGCACTTTTCCCTTGTTTAACCTCGGCGCCTCTTCCCTCAAGAAAGAAAAAAAAAAAAAGGAGGAAATAAAAGTTGTAAAGTCCGATAGTATACGTAATATAAAGAAGTATAAAGTTGCCGCGCAGATAAGCGAATCCCGAAGCAGTGTAATTCCGGAAAAGAAGAGAACGAGCCGGCGAACGATTGACTTATTGTTATTATTCTCATCACACGCTATATTACACCACGAGAGGGGCTAATCCACTAGCTTCTTCCTCGTCCTCGACGCGCTAGGCGTCTTCGTCTTTATCGGATCGCCTCTATATGTACTTCTCACAGCATCTCGAGCTGCTATCCTCCTCCTCCGCGCACCCGATGGATCGGGAGGATAGTCCGTCCCGTCCGTTAGCTTCGTTCGTTTCCTCTGATGGGATGCTGAGCCAGCGGTTTGTCACATCGAAGATATGAGCGGCCCCGCCGACGGCCCGCAAGAAATATTATCCCAGATCCAGTCTTTTGAATTATATGCGAGGCAGATGTGAAACGGTTCGTGTGGTATAGTACCACCGTCAGTGGTAAGCCTGGAAATGCTCACCGCCCCCATCGCCACATTGGCAACTTATATACGTATATACGTTTGCATGTGTGTGTATGAGTGAAATTTTTCGGTATTTGAGCAGGCAGTATAAAGATCCGCCATATATATCTTTGCTTGAAAGGATCACAACCACATTCGTGATGTACTGCCAACCGAAAATTTCATATAGTACCTATGTAATAGTTGAACTACAAAGTTTGGTTCCTTATAATAATTGGCTATAAGACACTTAACAAATTCTGCGTCGTAGAATAACAATCTCAATCCTACTCCTATATTACTGCCACATTAATTGCGCTGACCATCAAATTATCAACTTTTGTAAACCCATCTTATATGTTATATTACGAACAACGAAAGCGTTAGATGGATCTCACAATATTTATGCCCAACTATGCATCCTATCTATATTAGAAAGTCCTTTAGGCCCTCAACCAACAACTCACTAGCGTGGCATAGGTTAGGACGTTTCCAACAAAATGATCCTAATGGTGATAAGGCGTAGCAGTTCTTCGCCCAGCGTCATCCTTCTAATAGGTCATTGTCTGTACTTATTTAGTGACTTAATAAAGGAAATTTTGAGTTTACAGTATATACTTTGCATCAATATTAAATAGTAATCATTTGTCTGACCTCATTCAGATTTCAACCTGCAACAAGGCTCTTAATATGAGGCGTCCTCCTTTTACTCTATTAACTAAATATTCATTGAATCAAAATCACCATATAATCACTTTGACGCTGATGTGATAGCGTTCCATTAACAAATATTCAGTTTCTGTGCAATTGTTAAAATATTGAACAAGTTCAAATAGTAATAATTTATTTTGTTAGTTAATTACGTTGTGGTAACATAAATAGTTGTTTTTGATACTAAATTGCGAAATGCCGTTTCTGCAAGTTCTATAAGTTACATATATCCCATGTTGAGGGGGACAAACGTCAAACAAAATATAGATATAGGAAAATATCCTAAGTTAGTACCTTACTTGAAAAATAAATGAGTAAAATATTGTCCAAAAAAGTCAAAAGTTTTAAGAAGAGCGGAAATTAGGAACTTCTTACAAGAGGCACCAGATGAAGTCTACAATTAATGAAGGTGAATCATCACTCATTGATAAAGTACTGATATTGTTTTAGGTTATTTAAATATTCGGCATATATGGGGCATGCAGAAGAACCGAATTATTGAATTTAACTGTAGATGATATTGAGAGTAAAAATTCAATAGTAATCGTAAAAATCTAAGATTCAAAAACTCACCCTCAAAGTACATTCATTATTTCAAATTTGGCCTGCATTAAATTGCACTGAAAAGATTATACCTTGCGTTCAGAGTACGCTACCAACCGTAGATTTTAATAAAATCAGAAGTGTTCCAAAAGAAATTGCAACATATTTAAAATTAGCAAGACTAGAAAACTATACTGGTCATTGTTTTCGAAGATCAACTGTGCCCCATTGTTAGCAGATTCTGTGTCAGATTTCGCCAGTGTTAAAAAATATAAGGGTTGGCAGTCTTAAACGGTTACAGAGACATATATTAAAGAGTTCATTCAGAAGAAAGTTAGAATTATGAGAATACTGTCTTAAGTTTCTAGAAACGAAAATTTAGCGTTTAAAAAAGGCAATTTTGTGAAAACAAAATTTCAAGGTTTTCGTTGGATAATTCTTTACTATTTTAGTAAAGGCCTCACACAACAACAATGCCTCGAATCGATTCCTTCAACTTTTTGTAATGAAGCACCATCAGAAAAGACTGTTTAGAACTGATTTGCAGAATTTCTTTGTAGTCGTGCTTCAGTCAGTGGTGAAGGTCGAGCAAAATCGGTTGTTGTTCCAAAAAACATCCCTACGCAACATGAGTGAAGAGGATCGGCATCCGACTTACCGTGAGATAAAGGCATCCTTAGGCATATCAAACACTGCAGTACATTCAATTCTTCAAGAACACTTAGGTGTAAAAAGGTCTGTTGCCATTTCATTTCGCATAATTTGACACAAACACAAAAAATGTCACGTGCCAATTGGTCTTTTTCCAAAAACTAACTAAAAGGTATCCCTCGTACCAGTTATTTTAACCTTCAATTTGGTGTTGGCACTTGTAGATCAAATTACCTTTAAATATTGATCAAATTTTTGAATTTAGACAGTTTTATATTTTTATTTACCCATTTTAGGTACTCTATAAAGATTCTTAATATACGAGAGATAATCGTAAAATAAGGTTCCCAAAGCCCTGCAGCAGCAATAAGACGTGTTAGGCGAAATCCGACAACATTGGCGTGTGCAGCAGCTCTCCCGCTCTATATATGTACCACTTCTGTCTCGCTGCGCCGCTCAGTGTTGGCTAAGCAGCCGTCCGAGATGGAACTCCCGATCGCCGCTACCGCCAGGTGCAAACTTCGCGCTATGATACGTTTTTTAAACGCGAAAGGGGTTTCACCTATAGACATTCATCGTCAATTAACCGAAGTTTATGGAGAAAAGTGTATAGCTGTTCAACACGTCCGCAAATGATGTAGGGAATTCATTGGAGGTCGGACGGAAGTTCACGATGAAGAGCGGAGCGGAAAACCATCAGTTTCAGAGAAAATCGTTGAAAAGGTCGAGAGCATACTGCTTGAAGATCGGAGGATCACCATTCGTCAACTCGCTCTTCGGATTCCTGAGATTTCCAGCACCACAATTGAAAAGATTTTGACTGGCGGCAGAATTTTACGACATGAAGATACAGAAGTTGGAGCACCGTCTGCAAAAATGCTTGGGTAGAAATGGCGATTATGTCGAAAAATAGCTTAAGTTTTTACCTTTAAAACGATGTGTAATGTTAAGGAAATAAAGAATGCTGTCTATTATTAAAAAATATGGGAACCTTATTTTACGATGATCCTTCGTAGATTTACTATTCTATCTGCATCTTTTGAATTACCCCGTGTAGAGTATACATTTTTCGTGCTTACAAAACTAAACCTTCACATATTGAAGCGTCAGTTCAGCCTCGCGGTTCCGTCTCAGCGTTTGTTATGCTCTCCTCGTCGCTTATCGCATGTCTTGCGTGAGCGTTCGCCCTTTTTTTATTTCCTGCTCTTACTATTCACTTATCCCGCCATATATCATTGCCGAATGTAAAAAGAGCAGCGCCTGCTTTTTACTCCGTCTTCATATCATCATTATTTATTACAATTACATGTAAGGTTATTCCTTTGATGGCGCGACGTACTGCAGACGTCCGCTAGATCAGCCACCGTTCGTGCTCCTTCTCCCCTTCTTTCTCTTTCCAAATTTACATTTATATGTCATCGTATACTCGTGTAGTCATTTCTTTTCGCCGCCTTTCACGTCAAGCGCTAAGCAAGAGCGAGCTTTGGCCTTGTTTGTCTGAGTTATGCCGTGTAGTTTGTCGGGATTATTCTTATACAGTAGCATATGATGCAATAATATGGTACACGCGTTTACGAGTAGGAACTGTAATCTAGAGTCTAGAGGAAGTAATGGTAAATAAGAGAATATTCGAGATATGTCATTTTGAAAGGCAGAATAAAGTGATATGCATAAATAAAGCTTACGAATAGCCTGCCACGTTGAATATGAGAGGTAACATTTACGTGGTCGAGTAGGTGACAAAAGAAGTATTGAATGAATTTGAAAATGTAAGATATGCAAGCTTTTAGTTAAACGCAACAATAAAGTGTTATGAATTTCCCCAAAAGTATCAGATCAAAGAAAGCTATCACTGCCTTTGACTTCAGGTTCTACCTACACTAACAGGCTCCTGCTTATATCAAGACTGTCCGCCTCAATTCAAGACATTCACTGTTTCAATGGAGATCACACATAGATCTAGTGAAAGGCAAGTGTAACTGATCTTTGACAGAGGAACCATAATAGTGTCATTAAGATTTTGTTTACACCTATAATATTTTTATTAATTTTTTAAGACTATTAATACTATTCGCGAAGAAGTTGGTAACAACGATATTTGGATACCTATAGATGAGACGACTGACTCTAAAGGTCGTATTATGGCAAATATGATTGTGGGTAAGCTTTGTTCTGAAACACCAGGAAAACCGTATTTACTGGCTACAAAGCAACTTGAAAGAACAAATTGCAATACAATGGCAAGATTCGTGAACCAAGCTTTAAGTAAGATATATTATGCAAAAAACTTACTTTAATAATATTGTAAATTTAATGCTAGATATTTAAGTTAAAGGCAACTCTCGTATTTTAGGTATTTTGTGGCCAACAGATGGAATTAAGTACGAAAAAGTCAAGCTTTTAGTCACGGATGGTGCTTCTTATATCTTCAAACGTGGTACAAATTTGAAGATTTTTTATAAAAATCTTAATCATTTAACATGTTTTGCACATGGACTCAATTTGGTGTGTGAATGTCTAAGAAATCAATATGCTAATGTTAATGGTTTAATTTCAAATACCAAGAGAGTCTTTTTAAAAGCTCCACTGCGTGTGGCAGTGTATAAAGAAAATCTGCCAGATCTCCCTTTGCCTCCCGAACCTGTCTTAACACGTTGGGGAACTTGGTTAGAGGCGGTAGTTTTTTATGCTAATAATTTCGAAGCAATAAAATCAGTAAGTACATTTTTAGCAAAATTTTTAAATAAGATTGTTTTTATTTAACGCTTTATGTTTTAGGTTGTAATATCGCTTGACAAAGATTCAGCTAACTGTATTGAGCAAGCGCAAGAATACTTTTCCAATCAAAATGTCAAAAACGATCTTTTATACATCAAGTCGCATTATAAATTTCTCATTGATAACATCAAAAGATTAGAAACATTCGGCCTTCCTCTTACAGATTCTGTTGCAGTAATTAATAATGCCGAAGCAGCTCTCAAAAATGCCCCAGGAAAAGTTGGCAAAATAATTTTTTCGAAGTTTAACCAAGTGATTTCGAAAAATCCAGGTTTCAAAACGGTTAAAGAGTTTGCTGAGCTGCTCAGTGGTGAAGCAGTTGAAGCTACCGCTCATACCACAGCTGACTGGTCCATATTTAAGTTTTGTCCTACAACCTCGTGTGACGTAGAACGTTCATTTTCTTCGTACAAACTGCTATTTTCCGACCGAAGAACAAATTTTACTAACGACAACTTGGAAAAACATCTTGTGTGCTACGCAAACGCGAAATTTGAGGACATGTTACACGGCGATTAATTAATTTATTTATTATTTTAAACCAGATGAATCTACATATTTTAGTTATTAGTTAAAATGTGTATGTTTTATTTCTTTTTATGGCTGAAATGTACCTAAAATTACATTAAATATCGTCTTCTTATTCATGTTTTTTTAAAATAAAATGATTTTTGTGTTTACCGTTTTTTTTAAGTATTTGCCTAACATGCCTAAATCACAGTTTTTCGTCCTAAATGCATAGTTTTGAAGGCCTAAAAAAGGGCCTTTTTAGCTGTTTTTTACGTCCTAAAATCCCGTCTCTATTAATAACATTAGGACGAAGATTTAATTTACGAAATAATGTTTGAAATACCTTTGAATATACCCTGTTGTCTGTTTTAGATGAATTTTACATTAATTTTGACGATTAACAAATGGAGAAATTCCACAAAAGATGGAGTTTTATCTACGCCACCCTACGATCGTCGTTATCTGGACTTATATTTTATTTTTAATAGCCCACTCCCAGGCCAGTCACAAGAATTAGGTAAAATTAATAAAAAAGTTTTTTTTTTGTCGGCCTATGTTATTAATAATCCAATAACTATATGTTTTATTTTTGCTAGAAACATTGTTGTCTAATAATTATTGAAAGAAGGATCACATGCAATTAGCACAACGTACTTCCTCCACATTCCATTAATTAGCACATCATAACCTACGAGTCGTTAATAATAAAAAGCTTAATCAGTGCAGTTTTTACGTGCTTTTTATTAGCGCCATTTTAATGTAGGTACTATACACGCACGCATATTTTTATTATTACCCTTACTTCTCCCTTTTATACTTCGCATCCGACAGCGACAATTTTGTCGGTCGCTAGTCCGAAGGCTGGCCTCGGTGTTGCTCTCCCGGGGGAGGCATGACTCGAGATGAACTTCGCTGGTCCATTGTTTACTTCGTTCCGGCAATTTTTGACGATATTTCTTTTATTGGCGAACTTTTTCCGAGTCTAATTGCGTCGCTCGGGAAGTTTATCTCGAGTTTTACGGTCACGACTAGCAATCGCACGCGTAGTATCTGCGGCCATCAAACGACCGCGCCTCAAAGGACCGTAGAAACCGACGTGGAATTGTGGATAAGGACAGGGATGGACTATTGGATGAGGTTGCCTTTGTTGGGATTTTAATGACGGTTTAATGGAACCTTGTTTACTTTAGTTGCGCGAGTAAACCAAGTACGACATTAAAAATGCTTTATTGAGTGGGAAGTCACAAATGTTAAGCAAGGATAATGCAAATGTTGCATCTATGTTCTTTCACTTGCAATGTTTGAAATCCCTGCGCCATCTAGCAAATTAAAATGATGGCTGCAAACAATGCTGATAAAGTTAACAAAAAGGTGTTTTTGTCTACCTCAAATATGGAAGTCATACAGATCTTCGCATATCTCTACCTAATTCTTAAATCTTACGCATCGTTTCATTTTCCCATTTGTGTGTGTGTCTCTACTGTCTCTAGCACATATATTGATTTTGTATGTACAAATATAACCAGCAACATTAGTTGTGCAAGTGACGAAAATGGCTTATCAGATCACATAGGACAAATCATAACGTTAAGTGAGAAAGCGAACAGTAACTTTTGTAATCTACAAAAATATACTAGATATTTCACTAAAGGAGGTTACCAGGCATTACGGAATCTTTTAATTGAGGAAACGTGGATGGACGTATATGCGTGCTATGGTGTTGATGATGGTATGGAGGCGTTTGTGAATACTATGAAATATTCCATTGACTTGGCATTTCCTTTAAAACTCGTGAGTCCAAACATAAGAAGAAAACCATGGATAACACAGGGAATTATTACCTCATCAAAAAAACAAGGAGTTATACAAAACAGCTGTAAGAAGTAAAACTAATATCGATTTTTAATTTTATAAAAGATATAACTCAGCTTATCGCTCAGTTTTGCAAACAGCTAAACATTCATACAACAATTGCCTTTATGGATTTAACCAAAGCTTTCGACATGGTAGATCACAGCATACTCCTCACTAAACTTCAAGCTTATGGCATTCGTGGAACCATGCATAATTGGATTACTTCGTATATTTCTAATAGGCAACAGATTGTGGAAATTGATGAGAGAATTTCGAATACTCTTACCAATGCGAGAGGAGTACCGCAGGGGTCAGTAATGGGTCCTTTGTTGTTCATTCTCTTTATTAATGATTTGCCAAGTATCAGGACGGACAGTATATGCAGATTCTTCCGAATCTCTCTATTCCACGTCGTTTTCAAGAACTTGGCCTTTCTCAGGCGACTACCTGGAGAATCTTGCATGCAGATCTCTCTCTGAGGGCTTATACAGTTCAAATCACTGAAGATCTGAAGCAAAACGATCATCGTTTGCATCGAAGTTTCGCGAAATGGGCTCTTAAACAGTTGGAAGCCGATCCACGTTTTACAGAAAAAATATTCTTTTTTGATGAAGTCTATTTCTGACCCAATGGGTTTGTAAACAAGCATAACTGTAGGATTTGGGTTAATGAAAATCCTCGAGAGATTTACGAAGCATCTCTTTATCCTGAGGTGCGGTTTTTGGGCTCAAAGGGTGATCGGAACCTATTTTTTTGAAGACGATGATGGACTATTAATGGGGAGCAGTAAAAGAATATGCTAACGGAATATTCTTCGACTGAACTGAGAAATATTGACATAAGCAATGTTTTCTTTCATCAAGACGGCGTGACGTGTCACACATCTCGTGTGTCATCAGACAATTGTTTAATTGCAACAGCAATTTCCTAGACGCGCTATTTTTAGGAATGCTAGCCTCAGTTGGCCATAAAGATCGTGCGATCTCACGCTCTTGGACTTTTTCCCAAGGGGTCATCTGAAATCTCTGGTTTACAAAAAGAAGCCGGAAACAATTCCCGACTCTAAACGGAACATTCCATACACCATTAGAAATATACCGCGCGATATATGTGAAAGAGTAGTCACAAATTATGCCGCCAGAATGCATTCAATCAGGCGAAGTCGAGGAGAGCGTTAAAAAGATATTATTTTTAAGACATAATGACATCGATTGTTCTTCAAAATAAAATAAAGATTATAGGGTTATGTTAAGGCGTTATGTTAATTATTTTTAAATTAAAATTTCCGCCTGTCAAAAAAACCACCACAGAGTGGTAATGCTGTTCAGATATATTTTAATATTGAAATGTTCCGCTCCCTAGCGCAGGCACGACCTTTATTAAGATGGTATTTAAGAGATGAAAACGGCGAGTCACTCTCTCTTCCTTTTTTTACCTACTGTGAATTGTTTTGTAATCCAGCAATGTAACAGTAAAACAAGCTATACAAGAATAAATAGGTATCACGTGTAACAAGTGTCGTTTTCTTTCAATTACAAGTTCATAGTGTCAATTCAATCCATTTCATACAGTCCACAGGACAGGTTATCTCTTATAGTTATTATTGCGTCTCATTTGAAAGTTCTAACGCGCTAATTGTAAAACCCGATAGTTTGTTTCCTGACAATCATTAAAAATCTCCCTTTATTATATATTCTCTTGGATATAATCACCATTTTCTATAACACCGGTATTGCAAACGCAGCAAAACCCAACCGCTGTATTTTACAACTTTAAATTTACGCCTAGCGGTGCCGGTGGAGTGTATCTTCTCCTGCAAACGCGAAAGCTCTTCGCACGCTGTAGTAAGTTAATTATTATTATGAAATACGGCGACAGCCTGCCGAGGCAATTCTTCTCTCGAGAGGTAAGAATAAGAAGACGGGGAATACATTAACCGCACCAATCATCTTCGGTCGCCCAAAACTCCGCCTTTAAATACGAAACGATTTTACCGAGTAAATATTGAATTATGAAGGCGAAACGATAGAATATAAACGAAGAAAGGTTGCTTTTAGGTCTAGCGTACACTAAAGGAACAGGAACGCATTTTAGTATCTTACGGAAGGAAATGTCCTAAAGCTAGTAAAGGGGCCTGTGATCTAATCAAATGACGCATATTTGTTATTTTATTAGTTTTACATACGCGTTTAGTCGTGTATTCCTAATAAAGTGACGTAATTCTGTAAATTCACCCAAAACGGTTTAATTAGATAAAGATAAAATTCTATAAACATTATGGCATTCAAACATACCGATGTCAACGTGGTTTTAGTACGTTAAAGTAATAAATGGTGGCGCCCCGTAGCCACTTCAGAATGCACTATTGGGCGGTCTTTCTTAGATATCAGTTGCAAGAGGCAAACGAATCAAAAGGTGTTCTTGAAATCCTGAAAGCCATCACGGACCATATAACTTACTGATGTGCCCAATCCTGGGAGAAAATAAAATCATAAATAATGCGAGGTTATGTCTATGCGCGGCCTAAGCGTGCGCTTCCTTCAGCAAGTAGAATACCAAAAAATAAGTAATAAATCGAATAATAATAACAGAACCTACCAAGAATTATAGTATATGAAAAGTTGTGAAACACTCACCCTCTTAAGCAGCATTATCAAGTACGTTGGCGGGATGCATCAGAATCACCAAACATTAAAAATAGAAGCACCGTTATCAGTATTATCACTCAATGGATAAGAGTCGTAAAAAGCTGACAACATCAGCTATGCTTCCACAGTTGTCTCGTTGAACGATGTTCGGCGTGGTGAAGAAATGTGTTTATATTTTGAAAAAGATCGTTCGACATCTACGGACGTAATACATGCATGATTAAAACACTCTTTGAATTCAGTTAATGGATTTAGTCGATGCACCATCACAAATTTGTTTTAATGTGATAAAATCGGAATCTTTCTTTAACACACTCTCCAACTTTTCTAAAACGCGATTATACTTTGCGTATAATACGTAGCAGTGTATGTACTTCGTCCACTATTTGCAGTGATTCCACTAACGACAACGCTCAATTTTGTAATTGCTCTATTGCGTCATGTAATCCTTTATAGTGGGTATGAATAGTTTGTAACTCTGTTTCAATGAAAAGAGAACACTGATTTTTAAATGTAGATTTGATTTTCTTTTCCACGTGTCCTCGTACAAATAAAACTTGCTTACGTGCCATTTTCGGGGCACCAATTCGCGGTCGTACTTATACCAAAAGTTCTGAAACGGTTTTTCTTCGATTAAACGAAGTGACAATAAAGGCAGCTCTCGTAGCACGCCCTTTTTCTCTATTTATGTATTCTTCGGTATTTACATGTTTGTTGCAGCCGCCTTGTCCCAGCACATCAAATGTTTCTCGCACACTTTACGAACAATTTAGCACCGTCGTAAAGCAAATCCGGAAAGTCACAGATAAACTTATTTACTGTGCCAGCAAAGGGTCGTTTTCAGCCTTGTTCACATTACCCATTTTAAATTAATAATTACATATTTATGACGAATAACACGTAACACAAAACACGCCCTCGTTTCCTAAACTGAACGAAAAATAAACAAGCGGACGCCGACAAAGCGAGATCGATTTTTGCATACTGCCCGCTATCAGTGAAACGCCTATGTGTCGCAGAGACGATTACCTCGCTCTACTTATTATTGTACCTTTCTTTTATGAGCAGAAATAAAATCAGTGGTATAATTCGATCTGAAATTATCATCTTTTTTTAATTATAAAAGAAGCTCAAAACGTATTCTCATTGGTATTGCTTAAACCGGCTCAGTACACGCCTGACTTTAAACACCGCTACAGCGCGATGCAGGAATTGCTGATATATTTATTACGGATGCGGTACAAATACGATCTCTGCGAAAGTTATTAATGTTTGTCGTTAGCAGCAGGGTACATTAATACGAGATTTTGTGCGCCACTTTTATCTGTTTCGTAACAATGACGCGTATTTTGGTTCCAGAGCGTAATACCGATAACTAAGAATCGATGTGCGCAATTCTAGCACCATAATTCATTGGATTTTGTTCAAATTCGATTCCAGCTGAATGTTTTGTAATCTGCAGATACGTGTACAGGATGCCTAAGAGGTTGATATACGAGCCTTGTAATCTCATTTATGTATGTATTACTGAATTAGTAGTAGTAGTAATCACGTATGTTATGAAATTTAGATCTTTGACCAGTGGCGGTGTATCCATAAGACTCTCTCTGATATATAATTTAAAAATTCAATTCCATTCATAAACAAAATTAAACAATAACCAAAAATTAATGCTAATATAGCTCATGGTATTGGTGGAATCATTCCCGGCAAAAACAATGTAGCAGAGAAAATAGCGCTAACACATGAACATGTTTCTGCCTACCCGGCGACATCGGCATGGTTCTGAGCACAATCTTCTGCTGCTATAATTGCGTTTGCCTTTCGGTTTATGCTGCTAATCTCCAAAACAGCGCTGAATATGTCTTTCGGCGACACCTATCGCCATGAGACACAGTCACGCCGTCCCAGAGGATAGCAAGACAAACTCGAGTGTAGATGTCCACGACCTATCGGGTAGCTCCTGGGCTGCCAAACGCAAGGGGGCGTTGTGCCTAGGCACAGCGACATGTATACGTACAAATGATTCCTTAGTCTTACCATGGTGTATAGTAATACACGTGGGAAGAATGCCTAGTAACAATAACCAAAAAATAATGCTAATATAGCTCATGGTATTGGTGGAATCATTCCCGGTAACAACAATGTAGTAGAGAAAATAGCGCTAACACATGAATATGTTCCTGCCTACCCGGCGTCATCAGCATGGTTCTGAGCACATTGTGCTCAGAACTATGCAAAATTATTCAAATTTATATTACGTAATTATTGCAAAAATGGAGTTTGAATACCCCGCAGGTTCCTATTTATTCCCTGATCAATATTGTGAAGTGAATTATACCTTAACTTACAATGTACAATAGTTTGAAATGAAATATTTGGGATGGGATGAAATCGTGGCCCTGGTTGCTATGGCAACGGTCTCAGTCTAGCCGGTGTATAGGCATTTGGAACGCACAATTTCCACGTCCAGTTTGGTTTTAGGTACGAAAGGGAGTTTTATCGTTTCGCCCTCTATCTATCTCCTAAAATTCATTTCTATGTTAATCCAGTCTTCTTCGCTAAGTACCGGCATAACTAAAGGTTTGACAACCAACCATAACACATGGCAAGTTTCATGCACAATCATGTGTATTGTACTTTGTCCTACTCTATCGCTGAATGCAATTGTTGTTAAAGAATCATCCAAAGATAAAAATCTGCAAATAATAATATGTTTACTGTTTTCAGGTAGTGATTGTAAAAAGAGATGGAAAAGTCTAAGTGATAGCTTTATGCGAAAGAGAAGAGAACTAAAAATAAAGAGTGGCCAAGTAGCTAAACGAATTGTACCATACAAGTATGCTACACAACTAGATTTCCTTTTATCGTTTGTATCGCGTGTCATCTTTGACACACTTGCAGCACCCAGTCACACATTGCTGGTATGTTCCTTTTAACTAAATTATCTGGTGCATATAAAACAAATAATATAAAACGGACATTCAATATAAATATTACTTTATTGTAATGTTTGTGCCCCTCTTGCCCCTCTTATTTTCATGGTCGTCGTCTATTTATAACATTTTAATTTCATTAAAGCAACAACCAAAGAAGTATGTCGAAAATTCTTCGCCCCAAATATAAGTTCGAACCGTTCAAAATTCATAACCTCCTCACCCCTTCTCCGACCTTTCCCGCCGACCATTTTCGCGGCGATTTAACACGTTTGCGAGATCCCGGTCGGAATTTAAAATTCAAATGGAGAATTGTCGCATTTCGCCTGAAACATTTTAAGAAACAATGATATCAATTAAAAGCAAATAAAGCGCTGGGGTCCATTCTGTTACGATCGGGGGCGGAAGGGCGAGAAAGGAACTCCATCGAGTCTTCGGTCTCTTTCGCCCATCCCGACGCGACATCGAGTGGAACGACGACGCTGTCGACGGGACGAAACTTTTTCTTTTCTTGCCGAGATTCTCTCGCCTCGAAATGAATGAAGTAATAAAATCAGTATCTTAATCAAAGTTCTGACAGGTCACTTCTTTGATAACTTTTTGGAAGGCGAGTCGTGTAATGGACCGTTGAACGCCAACAAAGCAATAACTCCCTTGCCGTAAGAGAAAAATGTCCCCTTATTATACGGCACTTCACAAGACGCGCACAGGAGAGAACTTTTTTTTTTCTCTTTTTGGAGTTCCTTATTTCTTCCGCATCTCCTTCTTTTCTGCGGTATATTCTTCTACTAGCAGAAAGGCGTGAAAATATACGCCATTAAAAGTTGCCTTCAACTTACGGCTTTTATATATATTGGGAAAAATTATAGGTTTTATCGCTGGTAGTACATTTGTCTTGATTAATGAACGAATGAGACGATAATGGTCGAAATTTGAATTTTTATTGCGTTTTTAAAATGCTCTCGTCGACACTGTCTTCGCCCTATTCCTTTAAATTTACCCGTTCACGTAAGGAGACGTATCAAATTACGTTTGATGGGTGTATTTGGCGCGACAGTAATTTTTTAATAATTGACGTGCATGTGTTTTATATTAATTTAGTTTAAATTTGTTTTAAAGTAGAGCTTGGTTTAACGAGAATATGTCATATAATGCAATAGCTACATCAATATCGGTATGTTCTCCTGGTTTAAAGAACAACGCCACTAGTCGTCTGCTTCGGGGTATCTTCCTTGTGAAGAGGGAGGACCAATTTCTTACGTTAAATGTAAATGTTGCTTATATACCGCATTAATAAGCTCCGTAGTAAAGTGAACCGCTAAAATATACGGACAGAGTTGCAACGTTTGCCCGCTATGAAAGTATAAGATGGGGAATCGCGCGAATCGAATGTATTAGTAAGAATCCAACCGCCGTCAGGAGAGGATCGCGCTAGACTCTAGCCATGCATTATACCCGTAGTTTATTTCTTTATTTGATCATCCTTACCTCTCTCGATCTTTTTCCTTGGTTATTTTTAATTTGCTTTGTTTGTGTCTCGAAATTATACTGTGGAATAGTTTTCTTTTTAATTATGCTCTTATAAACTAAGAAGTCGTTAAATGGTGCTACGGTAGAGGCGGTACTGAGACTGAGACTTGTTTAGTTTTGTATTATTTGTGATTATTAGAATGGGAGAACGTCCTACTAATTGATAAGCCTTCGCAACTAACGACTACAAAGCAGTGCCACATAATGATTAAAACAGTGAATACAGAAAATAAAACTTGGAGTTATACAACAGTAGAAATAATGTATCTATCGCTTCACGACAAAGATTACATTGATGTGTCAACCATCGCAGTCAAATAAAAGCGATTACACTTCCCTCTCGTATCATAATTTCAGAGATACGTTAACTAAGCTTTAATCTTTAACATTTCCGCCCATTGAAATTTCAAAAAGAAAAAAAAGGCGGAGAACTCAAACATTACACGACCGAGAGAAACGATAGAAGAAGCAAAAAGGGAAATAATGAAGTCGCATAAAAATTATCAAGCAGCGAGCGAATAAAAAGGAAAAGGAACACAAGCATCAGAAGAGACGGCAAGGTTACTTTCAGAGTGGTACGCCCTCTTTCGAAGGAGCGGGAAAAAGCGCCGCATCCGAGTATACAAATTAACATTTTGTCATGAATAGCCTGGCCGTAAGGGGAGCGCTACATGTTTTGCGATTACGCAAAGAATGAAGGACCGTCAAGTACATTAACTTCGTACCACTAAAGGCATGACGTTAATCTGCGCTATGCGTTTGGGGTTTGTTTAGCGAGTGTGTCTTCTCTAGACAGTGGCGGCTCGTTTCTAGTTTTTTGTGATATGTCTTGCTATTGATTTAAGTCGAAATTTAATCGAGAACATACACATTTTTAATTTCATTTAATATATCACTAAGTTCAATTCAAAAATTGCAGCGTAAAATTTTACCGAAATCAAACATGAACTTGAATCAAAGACGATATTACCGTAAGATAAGAAACGACGTCACTATAGGCATAAATTCAGTTAGGACTTCTTCTTTTCAAAATTTCTAATACAAGTTTTTTAAGTACGGCTCTGTTATGTTCTAAAATTAACCCTTTTTTTACGTTGTAGAAAAGTTTTACGTATGGAAGAAAATTATTTGTAACTAGTTAGAGTATCATGAATTCTTAGGACCTTCTTTACATGTTGATTTTCCTGTATGAATCCATTCTGTTTTGAATGCACGCTCAGGGTTTCAATAATAAGAAAAAAAAAAGTTTCAAGTTTCAATTTCTCTGTGTCACTTAGTTGTACAAATAGCGCAGAACCACCAAAGTATATAATACGTGAGCTTCTAGCTCTTATTCTTTGAGGTTGGTCATTGGAGTCCTTAGCGAACGATTCGAGTTCATCAAAATCATTTTTCACAGTGACAATAAAATTGCCAAGCGAAGTTTACAACGACAATTATTATGGTTTCTTTCTGAAAGTTGTTACTAGTCATGCCTATCCTTTCCAATACGGTATCCCATATTTCTAATAAAATAATAGATTCCAGTTTTTCCATTTTTCTGAATAGACTATCGACTTCGTTTCTAGTTTCTTGTGGCTGTTCAATACATGTCAAGGCTTCTAGAATCACCTTATGGTTCCGATGTAACGCGTTTACTGCACCAGGTCAAGTAAACCATCTGGTTTCAGAAAGGCTTTTAAAAACTTTCTTTGTGTCTAAATACTCTGCCAATTTACTGCACCGAACTCGAAAAGAAATTGTACAGTTTCTGAACCATTTGAAAAAAATTTGTTACCTCTTGTACACTTTTAGTGTTTCATGATCTACAACAGGCTTTCTTCAAGTCTAAAGATCGTAATGCACAATAACGGAAGCTGGCAAAATCGTCTGAAATCTAGTGTTCTGTATAAATAACAAAAAATGTCATTAATGTAGTATTTTTTCACCAAGTAACCATTTTCCTTAATGTAAGTACCAAAACTCGACATATTTTTTTGTGAAAAGGCTATCAATGGAAGAAGTGTGTTAGTTGAAAAGATAAATATACGAGGTGTGGCAATTAAATAACCGGACTGGTGGTACTACCGGCAAACAGCGAGCACCCCACGGCAGGTTTGAATATGTCTGTGCTTGTAGATGCTTTCCCCACCCTGAGCTCGATGGGCACGGTAGTACGTCGCTCAGTCTCGCTGTGGCAATCGTCCGTTCAAGTCTTTACGCTAGCGTCGCGTCGGAAAAATGCAGAGTGTTCAGATCGAGCAACGAGTTAACCTCAAGTTTCTTGTGAAACACGAGGTTCTAACTACCCTCCGTGAACGAATGAGAAGACGAAAACCCGATTTGTGGAAGAGCAAATCCTGGATGCTCCACCAGAACAATGCGCCAGCCCATTCCATCTTGCCTGTGAAGGCGTTCTTTGCGAAATCCGGCATCACCGTGGTGGATCACTCACCGTACTCGCCCGACCTGACCCCCTGTGACTTTTTTTTATTTCCTAAGGTAAAATCGGAGCTTAAGGGGACAAGATTTGACAGTGTGGAAGCGGTGTAAGCGAAAACGACGAAGGTTCTTAACAAGCTGACAGAAACGGACTTCCAGCACTGCTCTCGGCAGTGGAAAATTCGTATGGAGCGTTGTAAGGATCGGCAAGGAGAGTACATTGAAGGGGATAAACTTTGTAATGTAATTGGTAATCAATAAAATGTTTTGTAGCACCAGTCCGGTTATTTAATTGTCACACCTCGTAGATAAGTGATTCCTGAAAATAGTGGAAAATGGGTTTCGTAGCTCCATTAAGCATTTCTTTTGAAAGAAGGAAACGGCAGCAAAAATTAAAAGTGAGCTAGATATGGCAATTCGCTAAAAGTCATTAAAAGCCTCATAACATATTGGATAAATTAATTCAAACATGGTGTTCAAGTGTGGAAGATGAACCACGCTTTTGACGATCAAGTGAAAGAAGTAAAAATCAAATGACTTCACTATTACCTCTACCACAACCCTTCACCAAAATTGACCGCAAGTTTCGCAATCATTGGTGTCAGTTTTCAAATTAGTGTAAGAATTTGACAACTACGACCAATGACATGCTTTGTCATAACTAGAGCGAGGTAACTGTCTCTGCGATACATAGACGTTACACGGCGGAGTAGCGGGCTGTTTGCTAAAATCGATTCTTGCTTTGTTTATTTTTCGTTCAGTTTAGGAAACGAGAGCGTGCGTTGTGTTTTGTGTCACGTGTTATTCGTTATAAATATAGAATTATTAATTTAAAATGTGTAATGTGAACAAGGTTAGAAAACGCACACTAAATAAGTTTATCTTTCCGAATTTGTTCTACGACGGCGCTAAAATGGTTTGCAAAGTGTGCGAGAAACATTTGATGTGCTGGGACAAGGCAAACTGTAACGAACATGTAAGTACTAAAGAACACAGAAATAGAAAAAAGGGAGTGCAAATTGCCTTTATTTTTGATTTACCTGTTGTTGACGATAACCTATAACACATCGCTCACTCGAAGAAGAACCGTTCCAGAACTTTTGGTACAAATACAACCCCGAGTTGAAATTGCCAACTACGAAAGCGGCAAGTAAGAATGTTTTATTTGTAGGCGAGGATGTGGAAAAGAAAATTAAATCTACATTAAAAAATCATTTGGTTTGGTTATGTGTTGACGAGATAGCAGATTGTAAAAGAAATTCTATTCTAAATGTTATAGTACGTGTACCGGACCCTCATAAACCGACATTTTCACAGTTACTAGCTAGCAAAAGACTGGGAAAGTGTACTGGTGAGGCAATTGTGAGGGTGATAATACGTTAGAAAACTTTCAAGTCTCACCACGTCAAGTGTTGATGTTTATGAGCGATGGTGCCGCGACAATGCGTTCGATGGTCCGTTCTCTTCTTGGACACGGTTGCAAATCTTTAAATGTTACGTGTAAAGGGCATGCTTTACATCTTGTAGCAGAAACTATTCGACAATGTTCACCCGAGGTAGATGCATTAATAGCATAAAAATACAAAGAAAGTGTTTCTCAAATCCCCAAAACGTCTTGGATCATTTCACTCACGGTGCCCTTGTATTCGTAAACCATCACAACCGATTCTTACACGTTGGGAAACATGGTTGCAGACAGTTCTTCATTATTCTGAATATTTCAAACAAGTAAAAGCTGTTATTCTACAATTCAATCCTGCAGAAGCAGCTATTAAGGAGAGCCAGACAAAAGTTCAAGATATTTCCGTTGAAACAGAATTACAAACTATAAAGGATTACATGACGTAGTAGAACATTTGCAAAATAGAACGTTGTCGTTAGTGGAGTCACTGCAAATAGTAGACGAAGTGCTGCTACGCACTATACATGACGCAAAATATAATCGCGTTTTAGAAAAGTTCGAGAGTGTTTCTGATTTTATCACGTTAAAACAAATTGGTATTGGTGCATCGGCTAATCCATTAACTGAATTCAAAGGGTGTTTTAATCATGCATATATTACATCCGTAGAGGTCGAACGATCTTTTTCAAAATATAAACACATTTTTTCACCACGGCGAACATCGTTCAACGGGACAACTGTGGAAACATATCTAATGCTGCCAACTTTTTACGACTCTTATCTGTTGGATGATAATACTGATAATTGTGCTTCTACTTTTAATGTTCGATAATTCCGATGCAACCCGCCAAGCTACTTGATAACACTGCTCAAGGGGATGAGTGTTTCACAATTTGTCAGATATTATAATTCTTAATTGGTTCTGTTATTATTATTCGATTTATGACTTATTTTTGTAGTCATAACCTAACCTAAATTTATCTGTTGATTTCGTACTATGCCCTGTAATGTGAACGCACTTTACAGTTGCTCTACCTTAAATCGTGCACGCCACTGTCTTTCCTTCAGTCAGCGTTTGTGCATTTGCGGGCAAAAACTCAAGCCCGGTACTACCGCAGATCGTCTCCGTTCTTAACTTCATTAATATGGCGGAATTGCATACTGTAGAGCGGAATGAACGTTGCGGCGGTCCAAGGGTGAGTTAGCGTCGAGAGACGGCGCAGCGGAACTAGGTTAATAACGACAGTAGCTGATGCTTTCCGGGTAACTGGAGCTTCAATCACGTATCCAACGTACCCTTCCCGACAACGTCGCGCCTAGCCTCTAGTTCTCCGCACGCTACATGCAATGTTTGCCAATAACGAAGCGCGTGTGTGAGCACCCTCTACGACGAGAACATCATTTGTTGTTCATACGTGACTATTGCTGCAAACGGCCGAACACACATTACGTCAAATATGTACGCGTCATGTCTATGTGTGTTCGTGAGTGCTTGTGACCGGAGTAAGCTTCGTCTATCTGTTTCTCTCGTTTAGTGAAAGAGATTTATTTACCTGCAGCATCCGTTTATAGATAAACAGTCGCTGGAATTATCCAACCGTATCTACTCCACATCTGACGTATAGCGTCGGCCTGTAACGATTCGAAAAACGTGATGGCAATACACAGTACGTAATCATAAATTACCTTTAAATAGGGAAAATAGTCGTTGATAAATTCATAGCCGACCATAATATTGATATCAAGAGAACGGAGTAAGTACGATAGGCAACTTCGTATATTGAAGCAGTATAAATATAAGCATACACCTTTCTTTCTCTCACATGGTATGCAGAACCTAGAGCATCTCACTTGATATAAGGGAAAATAGATCAAAATCCATTGCGAATTTTTTAATAACCTTCCTAATGCAGCGTAGCATACTCTTTTGGCAATTATTTATAAACACAACGTTTCCTGTGACATTTACAAGAAATCTGCTTGTTCTAACCTCGAACCTTTCTTCTTTATTGTAAATTTACTTTCTAATTGCTATACCGAACACTTTAAATGAAAACCGCAGCCAAAACACTAGTTAACTCGACTGAAGCTTAACTAGAATTGATGAATTTACTGGCGTCCCTCTTCTTCTTTATTTAATCGCGATAGTGATTGTTTCATTCCACAACGAATTTTGATGATTTCTACCCAAGTATAAATTTTATGGTGAATTTCGATGAATTAAGTTATTTATAGAAATGGCATGAGAGAATGAATGTGGTGACGCTACCAGATAACTGGAATTATGAAACTCTATGCTCAAAAAAACCACTGACAACGTAAATATGACAAATTTTACTGACGATTTACTTAGTAACTTTACGGTAGATATTTAATTTATGAATTAATATTAGAAATGCCTTTTAATATACCCTGTTGTCAGTTTTAGGAGACTTTCACATTGATTTTGAAGATTTGCGAGATTAGGAAAATAAAAAAAGACTGGATTTGTCCTTGTTCCACTAAGATCGTCGTTATCTGGACTTAAATTAATTATTTAACGTCCAAACTCCAAAGCCAGTCGGCCTAAGGGGAAATTGAGACTTTCGAAATAAGCTTTTTCTCCGCTAGAGGGAATGTCATCCCTATCGGGTGGCTGTCCTGAATACCCTATACGTCTGAGATTGACAGCTGATTTCGGACGTAAATATTGAACATAACACTATACACATATGTACAGCGAGAGAGCGAGGAGGGGATTGAGTGGAATCCGATCGATTCGATGCGAGTCGCGCGTTTGAACGCTTGTAACAATGTTGGGATATAGACCTACTGTGTGCAAGAGCGCACGTAATAATTTGAAGTCATAGTCGCCTGGAAATGAGAGTTTCGCATTATATTTTGTTGTTGCTACGAAGCTTAGACGAAACTATTAAGGAATTCTAAAGACGAAAATAAAAACAGATTCTGATGAAATAAAAGAAAAGAAAAATTGACACTCTAAAAATTCTTACTAAGTTCGTCCGCACATACTGCAGTCTACCTCCTAACTAACCACATCGGTAACCGTCATGAGCCGTCAGCTGCCGCTAACCCCTCCGCTTGTGGTGAATCACCCATTTTTTTCCTTATGTGTATATTATGTCATTCTCTGATTCTACGCTAAAACTAGTTACCCTCTATACAAGCAACTATACGTCTACTAATAGTATTAACGTTGTTAGAGAGCTTTCTTTAAGAAATGGTGGTGGTGCTGGTTATGCTTTGACCTAAACTTTTATTGAAAACGTTTTGCTCTAAAATAAAACATAAAGCAATAAGCGAAAAACGCCACTTCATTAGGGCGTCTTGTATCCTTTAAAACAAGAACAATTTACACTAAGAATTACAAAACGTTTATTTAATGTGGCAAAATATGTAGTTGCCCTAACAAAAATTATTGTTGGACTTAAGATAAGGTGTTGCTATATTGTTATTTTAAGTATGTAAACCATCTATGTAAACTCTGTGTGAGTTCATTGTTAAGGGTAAATAAAACAATTAATTCACTAATTCACCTTCTCACAATAATGTTTACTATTAATTTTTTAAATTAGTAGCGACCGATTTCGTGTGAGCACATATCATCAGGCCGTATTAGAAACTACAAAAGGAACAAATTAATAATCTTATTAACGAAATGCATTGGCAATATTAAAAGATACGTTAGCGAAAATAAATCTAAATTTTTGTTTTTTTTATTTTTCTTAATTTTTCTTTTTGTTTCTTTGTTATTTCTTAATTTTTCTCCTTAGATCTTTTTTATCTATTATTTTTTTAATTTTATTTGAAAGATACATTAGCGAAAACAAATCGAAATATTTTTTCTTTTCTGTCTTATTAAATAAAAATTTTATTTATTTATTCTTTTTTTCTTTTATTTTTTTTCTTTCAATTTTTATTTTTTTAATTTTATTTCCTTTGAATTTATTTTTTTAATTTTATTTTTTTAACTTCTTTTAACCTTAAAGTATCAAAAAGTTTTATAAGATATGAAAGTAAAGAAAATAAAAAAATTAAAAAAAAATTAAAAAATAAAAGGAAATTCAAATGAAATTAAAAAAAAAATAAATAAATTAAAAAAAACAATCTTAAACTAAGAAAAGATTATTTAATATGAAAGAAAAGAAAAAACTTAAAAATTTTTTATATTTGTTTCCGTTAATGTATCTTTTAATATTGTCAATGCATTTCGTTAATAAAATTACTGATTTTCTCTCTTATTAGATAAAAATTTTATTATTTTTTTATTTTCATGTTTTTTTTTCTTTTTTTTTCTTTCAATTTTTATTTTTTTAATTTTATTTCCTTTGAATTCATTTTTTTAATTTTATTTTTTAATTTCTTTTAACCTTTCTATCTTTTTATCAGATAAAAAAATATCAAAAAGTTTTAAAAGATAAGAAAGTAAACAAAATAAAAAAATACAAATAAATTTAAAAAATAAAAGGCAATTCAAAGGAAATTTAAAAAAATAAATAAATTCAAAAACACAATCTTAAATTAAAAAAAGATTATTTAATAAGAAAGAAAAGAAAGCACTTAAACATTTTTTAGATTTGTTTTCGTTAATGTATCTTTCAATGCATTTCGTTAATAAAATTACTGATTTTCCCTCTTATTTAATAAAAATTTTATTATTTTTTTATTTTTTTGTTTTTTTTTATCTTCCAATTTTTATTTTTTAAATTTTATTTCCTTTGAATTTATTTTTTTTATTTTATTTTTGTAACTTCTTTTAACCTTTTTCTCTTTCTATCAGATAAAAAAATATCAAAAAGTATAAGTAGATAAAAAAGTAAACAAAATAAAAAATAAAACAAAAATAATAAATTTAAAAAAACAAATAAATTCAAAAAAACAATCTTAAATTAAAAAAAGGTTATTTAATAAGAAAGAAAAGAAAAAACTTTAAAATTATTTAGATTTGTTTTCGTTAATGTATCTTTCAATATTGTCAATGCATTTCATTAATAAAATTACTGATTTGCTCCCCTTGTACTTTCTAGTACGGCACACGAAACCGGTCGCTATTAATTAAAAAAAATTAATAGTAAAAATTATTGTGAGAAAGTAGACCAATTGTTTTATTTACCCAGTACGTATATATTTTCCTCGGTGTAGGTGTAACCAGAAGATTGAACAGAAATTACGATATATTTTTTATTAAATGCTTTTCGTCTTCATCATAAGAAATAGAACATTTGTTCTTAAATTCTTAAGATCAGGCAAATTTGCTGGTACGCATTTTTTGGTTGGTGTTTGATTTCGTTTCCTCTTTGTTTATCTTGATGAGAACTATAACGAATAAATATTTTTAAAACTTTTAAAACTTCACTATAAATGTCCATTGGACGCACATATTCTGTAGTAGTTTTTTAAAAAATTACCTGCAGCACCGCTAGGTGGCGCTGTCTAATTTACTTTTTTTAATAGGATACCCAATACAAATTTCATTTTATTCGATGTCTGGAACCTGTGTCGCATTTATGATAAGCTTCCTTCCAACCTGTCTGTTGTACATGTGATGATGCGTTTGATTAAAGAATATATACTAGCAGAGGATGTGTTCATCCAAGAAACATTTATGTTCCTAAGATATCGTGCTGTCCCACTCCTCGTTGAACTCACTGTATATGGAATAAGTTTCTTGACGTTCACAAAAAAACACACATCAATATGCTTGTATTTATTTATAGAAATTGGTGTACATTTTCAAAGCTTTAGTATATATAAAAATATTTCTTCGAATTATTTTAGCTAAAGCTACAGCTCTGCATTACCCAACCAGCTTAACACATTCGCTGCCAGGTGCATTTTTAGCGGCATCTACCGGAGCCGGTTAATTTTTTTGAAAAATCATTATTTTATTTTTAACTGAATATTACTAGTAATTATTACTTACATGATACAAGAAAATTTACCTCTTTTTCAGTATTTTTAATTTTTGACGGATCTTTCCGTCAGTGGCACAGTGCATTAAATTTGTACTTGTGTGCCAGCGACGGTATTTTCCGTCGGTGGTTGTTTGACTTTTATGGAATGGGCGATGTTTCAATTGAAAAAAAAAACAACAGAGTGAAGGTTATTCATGGTTTAATCACAAAAGAAAGCATCAGAACAAACATTTTTATGTAACTAATCGTAAATAAGTATAAAGGTTAGATATGGAATACAACTAAACACAAGTAACAAAAGAAAAAATAAAGCAAAAATCAATAATCATTGTTTGTGATAAATTTTGCAGCAGTTTAAACAAAATCCTGGGCATTGAGGACAATCGGGACATTCATAGACCGTATCCGTCCTTTTTCCCTCCGCACTGCATAACTTGCACCTTTTGCTAGGTATTTTTTGCTTCCCCGGTGGTACTTTGCGTTTGGTAACAATGTGTTCTGGATTCCTTGCAGCACGTTTTGGTGTCTCGATAGGAGGAAGCAGTTGTTTTATAATACGTAGACGGAATTCATGTAGTGGTATTCTGTTACCAGAGTATTTGTTATGCAGAGCATGGGCATTGAGAACAAGCATTTCTAATATATGGAAGAAAAGCTTTTTGTACCACCGGATGGTTTTTCTTTCACCTGTGTAGTAGGAAAGCATCTGATCTTGTTTATCTACTCCCGACATATGTTGGTTATAATTAGCAATTGGCAATGGCTTAGACTTCTTTTCATGTCGTCTGTTTTCAACCTCAATCATGTTGTTTTTAAATTCAGATGAGATATAATACACTTCTCTTTTATCTTTCCATTTGCCTATCATAATTCCTTTTGCGTACTTTGCAATAGTCTCACCTTTTTTTAATTTTGCCAATTGTACTGCTTTTGGAGTGTTTTTCCTGGATGCCCTAAGTGTTCCCGTGCAATGTGTTTTTTGGACTAGAAGTGCTCTAGCCAATTCAAAACTATTATAATAGTTATCCATGTATATATGGTGGCCAACGTTCAGCTTTTCTTGTAACAAGTGCAAAACAACTTTTTTGTGTGTTTTTGCGCCTCCTAAATGATCCAACATTCCTGTATATACTGCAAATTTTTGTACTATTCCACTAGGAGTGGCTAATATGTACAGTTTGATACCATACTTGTGGCGCTTATTCTGGATATATTGTCTGAATACGAGTCTGCCTCTCCACAAAACCATTGACTCATCCAGTGAAAGATCGCGTCCTGGATAGTACACTTCCGCTAACCTATCATTGAAAAAATCGATAACTGGCCGAATTTTGTTCAATCTGTCTGAAAAACTATCTTTTCCAAGGGGGACATTGGCAGAAAAGTGCAATGCTCGAAGAATTAGTAAGAATCTATTCCTACTGATTGCTTTTGAAATGGCTTCCTGGTGGAAAAAAGGGTCTTGCTTCCAGTAATCCTGAATTCTACGCATTTTCACGTTCCCCATATGGAGGAATACACCGAGGAACAATAATAATTCATCGATCGTCAAATCTTTCCATAAAGTTATCCGCGATTGTTCTGTCGTTCCCACAGAGAATAATATTTCCACGGCATTTCTATTGGTTTCTTCAACTATTTTCGACAGAAATTGATCAGTAACTAACAAACGAAAGAAACCTAGTGGGGTGTTCTCAGTCGGTAGAATTAGTAAGCGTTCAATTTTAGTGAAGGGGTGGCTTACCATGCTTGTGGGGTCATCATCCCAATTCAAAACTTCTTCGTCTTCTTGCTCTTCAATTTCTACTTCAACGTCTTGTTCTTCGTGATGCTCTTCTCTTTCTACTTCTGCTTCAGAGTCACCATACTCATCTTCAGTATTGTCGCCTTCATTACTATCGAACTCCGATTCACTCTCTTCTAAAACTCGCAACAATTGTTCATCTGTCAATGACCTATTTTTACTAAAACTTTGCGAATATGAACGTTTGGAAGGCCCCGGTGCATCAAGATGGTTTGACATATTTTAATTTGCCCACGCAAAAAAACCGCGCACAAAAAACCAAAACCAAACTTGAAAAACTACGACGCAATATCTTCACAGAGTGCCGGCACAAACAACCAAACGGTAACACGGTGCTACAAAAAGTCACAGCTCATAATATTGTAATAGGCGAGTGACGGCTAGTTCCGTCGGTGGCACCCAAAGAAGACCGAGTGTGACGGAAATTTCCGTCAATGGCAGCGAACGTGTTAAGCAATCTATTCGAAGCTTTACCACTATGAAAACCATAGCAACTACAGCTGCTTTTGACTTGTAAACTCAATTTTTTCATTTTAAAACAGTAAACAAGTATTCAAGTTAAAATCCTTTTAATAAATCTTCATCCACACACCATTGATGTCTAAAACAACAATCTTTAAACATTATTCACCCCATTCCTCATATAATTTTCCATTTAGTACACTTTTAAAACCCATCTCAATTATAAAACGGGCAACAGGATTTCGGTTTTCCAATACCAACGTAAAAATTCCCAACATTGAATAGACGTGAATTAACTATTAGGATACGTTTCGCTCAATCTCTCTACCGGCTGCTTGCGTAATAAAATTTCCCGATAGCGAGAAGCTTCTGCTTCGTAATGCCTTATCCGTATTACAGGAATATCGTAAGAGGATGCAATGGCGGCCCCTTTCTCGCCAAATCCGACCCCTCTAACAAAACAACGGTCAGCCGCAAAAGCGGCTGCCATCAAATATTTAACATGTAAACCTTCCAGGCCAGTCTCCGCTTCGAACGTTCATCCGCGAACGATAATGCCCATTGCGCGGCCGATGGCCAAGTTTCGAGTACTCGTAGAGATCGAGGAAAGCTAAATGTTTGGCAGTTTGGATATTAATCGTATAATAAAGTAATATCTGTAGCGCAGAGTTTGATTTTGTGAACGTATTTTAGTCTATTAGCTATAAAATGGAATAGTTTAACTAAAAACAAGTTTTGAAAGCGTTTTACAGATGATAGCCTGCATTATCATCTATTGCTTTGTACCTTTTTGACATTTAAAAACCGAAACTATTTGGTTTCAATAGACTTGTAACCTGCTGTAACCCACTGTAAATATTACACTTAACACGTTAAGTTTCAATTTCTGAAAATGTGTTAATTACCTGCACCAAGAGATCTTAATTGTTTTTGAATATATTTGAATGAAATAAAATATATTCAATTGTGAATCTTGAAACGATTGCACCGCTTTAATTTTTCGCATTCTTCGAATTATATCAAAAATTAAAATCAATAGCTTTTTATCTTACATTTAAAAGGACTTGAAGTTTTTAAATCAACTTTTTTAGGGCTTAATTTTAAAAATCTTGTAAAAATAACCGGTGCAGTCGCAGATAAAGGTTCAAAGATTGTATTTTGGAAAAAAAATTAAAATCGTTTGGTTGATTTGTCACCTATGGATGGCGAACCTATGGCAACCGTTAAGAAAAGATTATTTTAATTACGCAAATATAACGTCACTAGATGTAGAACGTTCGTTTTCTGCATATTAACACACTTTTTCCTCACGCCGCACTCGGTTTGCCGAAACAACTGTGGAAACATATCTAATGTTGCAGATATTTAACAGACATTATTCACTTTGTGATTTCACGGAAGACTCTTAAGACGGTAAGTGTTTGAGCACGTATTATATTTTATTTCTGACCATTTATTTTGTGTGGGCCCGCCACTGGCTATTGGCGCAAATTGAGCAACTCTAATAATGAGAATATTATTGAACAATACAGTCAATTAATGGATGTAGAATGGTTTGCAAAACTATTTTTGTTTACTGATTTATGTTCTCACTTAAATGAGTTAAATATCAAACTACAAGGTGTTGATAAAACGATCATTGTAATGTTTGACTTAATCAAAGCGTTCAAAGTCAAATTACAAGTTTTTAATCGCGACATTCTTTCAAATCCATATAAACATTTTTCGAATACAAAAAAATGTTTTTCTGACATTGGAAGTTACGAAAAACCAAATCAAGAGAAACTAAGAAAAGAATTTTCAGCGATAATTCAATCTCTGGCCCAGGAATTTTCTGCAAAATTTACGAAATTTAGACAATTTGAAGAAACTTCAAAATTTATTTTATATCCCGATAAAATACCGTTTGATAAATTAAATTTAAAACTCTTAGACTGGTTAAATTTGCATGAAATAGAAATGCAATTAATTGATTTCCAGTCAAGCTCCATACGAAACCAAAAATTTGTTGATTTAAGAAAAGATTTGGAAGTCATTGAAAATAATCGTTTATTGGGTATAATAAAAAAAGTGCCAAAGATGAAACTCTAACCACATGGAATGCAATTCCTGAAACTTTCGATTGCTTAAAACATTAGCAAAAGCAATTTTATCAATATTTTCATCGACGTGAGCATGTGAGTCGCTATTTTCTGAAATTAATTTTATAAAAAATAAATTTAGAAATAGGATGACGGACGAATCAAGCTCTGCATGTGTACTTTTTAGAATAACAAAGTATAATCCAGATATAAAATCCTTAACATCTAATATACAGCAACAAAAATCACATTAAAAAACAAATGTTTATGTGTATTTTGTAAAACATTTAATTTTGAAAATCATACTATATTAATAAAATTGTTTAATACAAATTTTTCTTTCTTTGTTTCTTCAATTATAATATTTTTTTTCTCGACAGTAAAAGGAAAAAAATATATAAAATATAAAAGCAAAAAAGAGAAAAATACATGAATCATAACTTATGTTAGACAATTTTAGTGTGGCACGTTAATAATTTCATAAAGATTATTTGCACGGACAATGAAAAAAGTTCGCCATCCCAGGTTTCTTATACCACAACCTGGTACCGAATGCCCTTACGTGTGACTTTCTTGAAATGTAAAATATCATAAGAGAGAAAGTGTTTTATAATCCTCACTACGTTTGTCAACTTCCATGTGTTACGGGTAAAATAGATTTTTATTTAAAAAAAAATCGGTACCGCTGCATTTTGAAAATTTAATACAGTTTTACTTTCTAAATTGTTGATTTAGAATTTATCGCAAAAGAGAGAAAATTAAATAATAGCATAAATAAAAATCTTACCATGCAATGTACAAAGCTGTAATAAAGTAAATAAACGTTGTAAAACAAAATATCCCTCGTCAATCGGTTATATTGTCTAGCAGCTTTTCTTTCTTGGGTTGCAACTCAAACATTTTGTATGCTTTATTGTTGACTCTTATTTATACAATAGTAATTTTGATTATTTAATGTTATTTTTAAGGAAATTTCTTGTTCTAGACATGGGCTGTCATCTAATGGCGGCTAGCGTAAGCTCGAATGGGTCGATAATGTAGATGCTCTATTTGTTAGCGAGTGAGAGTATTTTGACAGCTGATCACGCAGTGCGCGATGTCATGCGTGCGCACTCGAAAATAGGTTATATGTGTTTGAGTGTATAGTATATTTAAATATGTTGGAGCGAAACCGGGTTGTAGAGTGATTTGTGTTGATAAAAGTGATGAAAAATGTCAGATATAAAACGTCCAGCGCTAATTTCCTTCAATACACATAAGGCGGACGACAAGAAATCCAAGGAAAACGGTAAAACGATACGTATAACACTTGTATTGCCAGAATCAAACGAAGACACATGCCCAGAGTACAATTACAAGGAAGAGCTAGCTGCTGCAAAGGTAAGTTATAACAGAAAATGGTTACGATTTGAGAGCAAACTCGCACCGTGCGATAGATAAAAGTACGAAATTTCAAATTTCGCAAGGGCCGATGGAATTCGTCGTTGGACGAGGTCGCAAAACGTATCCAAAAAATGCGCTCTCTAACCTCAGCTGTATCGCCCTTTGTCGAATTTGATTCTCTATTATTCAAAATGCCTGGCTGTCCATGTAATTATATAGCAAAGATTCCAGCGTACAGACGCCATATTTGTAGGGTATTATGCGAAAAAAAAGTTTGCATGTAAACAATGCACGTTACGGATAGTATTTTGGGAGGGAGATGTGTCCTGGCCGTCCACCGAACTTGGAGGATGTTGACAGCTCTTGTATTCAATTTATTTTACGAATTTACAACATCGGCCACCTCCCTGGTCTGTATCCCACTTAGATCGATTGAATTTGTGTCCTGGTGTACGTGTAGGGTGGTGCAATTCGAACCCTAACCACGGACATCTCGAATCTCCCGTTCGTTTTCTCCGGACCGCGCTTAGGATCTCACGGAGAACTCGTCCGGACCATGGCATATCTCATATCACATATATCTGTGCACACCTTATAACTCTTCCCCATATTAAAACCGCGTAATACAATAACAAACTGCCATTGTTTGGGCCCGGCTTTATAAAACGACACGAAATTTATTAAAGCGCTAGACGGGCGACGTTGCCGTAGATGTTTCCCGCATTATTCGAAAAGCGAACGTGCTAGCACATGTTTAATAGTTCCCAGTTCGTCACGTATTAGTTCTTCTAGGAGATCCTATGTTAGTTTTGTAACACTGCATTCGGCAAATATGATCTTACAACCTCTTGAAGTTTTACTTCGCGTTGGCTTTCTTCTGTTTCTTTTTCATCTCGTTTTCAACCGATGAGAATCTGTACATAGGCGGGTAATCAACACTGCATCGCTAGGGATATTTTTAACTTTCAAGTTTGTTCGATGTTAAAAGCGATATTTTATCGTTAATATTTTTTTGTTGGGGGGATTATTGAACGAAGATAATCTTTCATTTTATAATGGTGAATAATTAAAATTGATTTCAAGGTTACGCTTGATGTATGATGTATATACACCTGATGAAAGCAACGTTTAGTGAAACTGTGCACATTCCGAAGTAGTTTCGATATAGAAATGAGCAAATCTAGTAATCCAAATACATGTCGTTTGTTCTTTTTTTAATCTGTACATGTACTAGATCCTAATTAGCGTATTTATCTTGCGAATATATGAAATAATTACCTAGAAATTGTACCCATAGATTGCAATAGTTTTCATTCTTGTATCTTGTGAATATTTACGTTTATGAAACCGACGGTGTAAGATTTTCTTATCGGATTCGTACATAGAATCGTACTGCCTGTTTTTAAATACGTGCCCATATTTTTTCGCATCCATTTTTTTTTGATCCAACATCGTGGTCGTAGGCTTTTATCATCGCTACTTCTACGGCGAATCCGAAGGGGAAGGGATACGAAGTGAACACACGCACACCGAGCGGCTCGGTTGACCTCTTCTCGCGTCTGGATGGGGAATGCTCCTGCACTATTTTTTCTTGCACATTTCGGCGATTGCAGGTAAAAACGAAGCATATTTTCCGGCCGACGTATTTCCGAATTATTTATTAATAAATTATTAGCCGCTTGTTCGGCGAAAATCGCCGCTCGTACGGCGAAGGAGAGCCGCACGAGCGCGCCTAAATATCAGGGGAACAGGAGTAGCAGGCGGTGTTTTGGTTCGAGCGCGATGCGAGAGAGCTCGCCGACGTCGGTAGCATCGCCGAATTCATCCGTCCGCGTGCTCCCTGCTACGTATACGCGCTGGAGAGGTAGTAGAAGTGGTTATCTGGGCCCGCTTGATCTGATATTCCTTTAGTACAGTGCCGATTAATTGAAATAACCTACTACTATGTTATTTTTTGCGGATAGCTTTCGGAATATTTATGTAAATTATCTATAATAAATACTACTTTTATGTTTTTACGGCACTCGTGATTTAAATGATGATATATAGAATTTCTGGGATTTTTTGTTTAGACATTTTATTTCGAAATATTAAAAAATATTACCCGATAGTCAATTAAAAAAGTGTTATTTTTGTAAATATTCCCCTATAACATTTAAGTTGCTTATACCGGGTGTTCGACTGCTTGTGAATTGCGCCAATTTACCTGAGATAATTCGTAAACCAAAAGGGACAGGGATTATCTTGTAGGGTGATTTGCGCCAATTTACCTAAGAGTATAATAATAATATTAATAGCTTGCAAATGGTAAATGAATGAGTTACTTATTATAACTAGCCTGGACAAACAGCGGTAACAGTCAGTCTAGTAGATATGTGGTGCGAAGTCGGCGATTATTTATTTCACGCGTTCACAGCGTCAGTACTAAATCGTTGCTGTATGCGAGTAGTTCTGTGTATATGTAGGCTGTCGTAACATATTTCGTACTTGTACGCTTATGTTTGCTTTAAAAATGTCGCAGTTAGATACGTCGCGAAAACGACCAATGGCAGACACAGTTAAAAACTTTATAGTGGACATGCCGGACTTAATTTTTGATTGCGCTAAAATTCAATGTCTAGTTTGTAAAATCCCTTTAATAGACAAAGAAGCATTTGTCTTCTGGAATAAATATGCGGACGATACGAAATGTAGTGTCATTTGCTCGTGAACATATAGAAAAAAGAATGAAAACGGAATTGAAAGATAAAAAGCTGTGGTTGTGTGTGGAAGAAACAACAGATCGTCAAAAACATTCTGTGGTTAATGTAATGGTACGTACAATGGAACCACATCGACCGTCATCCTCCTTCTTACTTGCTTCCAAAAGAGTTATAAATTGTACTGCCGGTGAGATTTTAAAGGTGGTGTTGAACTCATTGAACAAATTTGAAGTTTCAACTAAGCAACCTTTAATGTTTATGAGTGATGGTGCTGCAAACATGTGTTCTTTGGGCGGATCTCTTAAAGAATATAACGTGTAAAATCCATACTCTAAATCTTGCGACACAAACGATTCCTACATGTTTTTTACTAGTAAATGCATTGATTGCTAGTACAAAGGCAGTGTTTCTAAAGTCCCCGAAACGTACCCGACTATTTCACAAACTGTGTCCTGATTTACCTGAACCACCACAGCCGATTGTGACACGTTGGGGAACATGGTTGTAGGCTGCGCTTTACTATAACAAATATTTTGATCAAGTAAAGAAGGTAGTTTTAAAATTCAATCCGACAGAAGCTGCAGCAATCAAGAAAAGCCAGGAAATATTTCAAGATGGTCAGGTTAAAAGAGATTTACAAACTATTCACAATAATTATTTCGGACTAGCGGAGGGAATAGAAAAATTACAAAATGTTTAGATGTCGCTAGTGGATTTTGTTCAAATTGTGAATGATGTTCACGCACAGTTATGCGCTGTAGAAAACGAAACAAATTGGTGTGTAATACGAAAATTTGAAAGTGTTTTAGAGAAAGACTTCGATTTTCTTAAATTAAGACAAATTTGTGAAGGTGCGTGTGAAGATGCATTAAGTTGTTTCAAAGATTATTTTAAATATGCAAATATAACATCGCTAGATGCCGAACGGTCGTTTTCGGCATTAAAAAACATTTATTCCGCACATCGTACTCATTTGACTCAAACAGCTGTGGAAACATATCTAATGATTCAAATATTTAACAGATTTGTGATTTCACGGAAGAGTTTTAAAACGATAAATGTTTCAGCACGTTTTATAATTTATTTCTTACCTTCTATTTTATGTGTAAACTTTTGTGCGCTCGCCACACCTCTGGTTGTTACCGCATATTTGCCCAGGTTAGTGATGAATGTTGCTTCGTCCGTAAAAATAACTATTATTATTTATCCACCGACAAAATTCCATACAATTAGCATAATCTTCTGGCTTCATGACCTTCACGCAATAAGTAATTAGAGTTTTTAAATGTTCTCGATCCCTAAAAGCACAATGACTGTAAACATTATTTTTCAAGTAACCCCAGAAGAAGAACTGCATTGTGATTAAATCTGGTGAGCGTGCTGGCAGAGGAAACTCTGAATAACGTCCTATCAATTTTCCGTTAAAGGTTTCATTTCAAAATTATCTTATTCTTACGCAGCAGTGAACGGTCGCTCTATCTAATTGATACCAAATTCTATCTCTGTCTATGTGGCATTTGATTTAAAATTTATTAATAAATGTTCTTGCAAAAGTTGCAAATATCGGTTGGCAGTAAGGTTTTCAACCAAGAAGAAGGGCCCAAACACAGTATTGTTCAAGAATCTGCATAGGACATTTAGCTTAAACGAGTATTGGTTCTTGCATTCTACAATAAAATGAGGATTTTCTGTAGCCCACCACCTACAGTTCTGTGAACTTACTGTTCCATTTGCTGAAAATGTTGCTTCATCGGTCCATGAAATATAGGGAACCGCAAGTTTTCTTCATACTCTCCTTGAAATCACGCAAGAAACTCAAATCTTGGAATAAAATCTCTTTCCTTTGAAATACAAGGTGGGGCAGAGCAACTTGTTTATTTGAATTTAGCGCTCTGAAGCGATGGTTGTCCTGAGGAAGGTGGGAGTAGACACATTCGAAAGGGCGGGGCGTAAAGTTGTAGCTCCGCTTGGTTTAGTTAGCGTCACGATTTTTTTAAGAAAACGAACGGGCAGTTTCGGCGACTTCTGACCGTTATGTCTACATGATTCAGGAGTTTTTCCTGCCAACACTCGACGAGATGGATGTGGGAGATGTATGGTTCCTACAGGACTGTGTCATGGCACACACAGCGCGTGTGTCAATGACTATTTTACGGCAACACTTCCCAGGATGTGGATGTGTGATTATGGGGCAACGATCTTCTTAGGACCCTGGCTTACCTGAAGAACAACATTCGTCAATCTGTCGCCAACGCACCCGTCGATATGCTGGAAAGAGTTGAACGAAACTTCCGAGTTCGATTGACGCAGTGTATTGAGAATAATGGACGCCATCTGCCTGATATCACCTTTAAAACTGGGAAAACATAAAATTTAAATGTTGTACTTGATCCTGTTCAAAGAATTATATATCTGCATTACTTTTTTTTAATTGAATTTCTAAATAAGCATGTTGCTCTACACCATCCTGTATAAACCGAAGGAGGCTATTTTGATAGCAAAAGATATAGCCTAATATTTAAATGAGAATATTTTGTTTTATTTTTTTGTTATTTCTTCTTCTTCTCACAACTAGAATCCAACTCATATAACGCTATATATTTGATTAACTCTGGCCGCTCTCATTAGTTTCGCAATTACTTTGCGAACAACCTATATAATGTCCTTCCCTGCCCTTCTTCTACCTGTGAATCCGAGCTAAACCGAAGTACTCGGCCTAGCGTGCGGAAGATAGTATCGATATTTAGTCGTCGCAAGGGGGAGACATAATATAATACGGGCAGTGTACGTGACCTAGCAATGCATGTGCGATGCCGCCTCTTTACCCCTACGCTGACGTATTCCTTTTTTGCACTCAGTCACGTCTTGAACCTAACTAGCTTTCGTCTCTGGTTATAACATTTGGCCAATTTATAATATTATCAACTTTTTAAATGAAACGCTATTTACATAATGTCGTTTATTTATTGTTTTAAACAAATTTTGTTTTTTTTTAAGACGATATTTGAAAAAATATGTAAACAAATTAAATTTGACTTAGATGGACCATGACTTTAAATTTAGATATAATTTTTAATGCTAAACAATTTGTTGAAATAACATTTTTCGATATTTTTAAAAATAATTCACTCTTGGGACAAAATCAAGTTTTCAGACGTACGCCGTATAATATTACAAATTGTCCATATTTTATTGGTACATGTTTAATTTTACGGGATGCACAAACTTTTGCCAAGAATAACTTTTTTTCGAATAACCCATAATAAAGAAGTTTCCCATATAATGCGTACTTTATGGATGTATATCAATAGTTGGTTTCCGTTCAATTGTAACTACGTCATTTTTCATAAAAAAATGTTCTAATCTCTATTCAAATATAGATTTATCGTCCAATCGTTCATTTTTTAATCAAATTCAGGCTGCAATTCAACTGTATCGGCCATATTTAACACACGAAAAAGGGATAAATTATAATATGAAAGCTCTCCTTCATAATTGTAACATTCGCAAGTACAAATAAGTTTGTAAATTAGTAAAAAGGGCTTTAATATTTCTTCATAGTGGAGCTAATCCATGTATAAAGCACTGTACAAGCGTTCTATACGAACAACATACTGCATTACCAACGGAGCGAAGCGAACGAGCACAGCCAACTTATATTTGTTTATTAAAGGCGTTGTATATTTGATCCAAAGCCGTCCAGCAAATGTACCCACGTTGCTTTATTTTATTATCGTTTTTTTTTTCTTCTTTCCATTGCTTTTTAGGCTATCGCTTGTGTGAATGTGTATATTCCGGTCTTTTTCGCTGTTTGCGTCGATTTTGTTCTATCGCACCGCCTCGCACCTTGAATATTTTAACGCTGCTAAACTAACTAACCTTTCCGTGCATAATATGAATTAATTACGAAACAGAATGCCCAGCATATGGTCCGTTTAATGCGGTTTACGTCATAATTAAACATCCGGTGGGGTTTATACTCCCTCTATTATTAATTTATTGTAGTAAATTATATAGTTATTACGTCCGAAGATTGAATTAAATTAAGTATGTCTAGTTTAGTTAATCGTCGTATATGGGGATTAAATTAGATAATAATAATGGAATTAAATAAGTTAGAAAGGCCAAGACCGGTTTCGTGTTATGAAATACGTGTTTGATACGAAATATTTAAAGAATTTTTAGGTACCGAGATGATTGTATAGACGAGATTTACCATATCGTTGAAACCCTTCTATTTAACGCGATAATAATTTATCATCTTTGGGTTATTTTAATCTTTTTTTTCCCCATCTAGATTTAACTTTTTTCGGCCATTCCAACCGGTTTTTAATAGCTCACTTTAAAAGCTGCTTTCACCCCTAGCTTACACTAACAGAAGAACACATATTTATAAAGAATTCTGGGTGTTATAAATTTAAAAGGAATATACTTTCAAAAATTCTTAAAAATAAATCTTAGCAAAGATTTTAAAACACACAAATTTTGTTCTTAGATTCTCTTAGACACAAAGTGTTTGCATTGACTATTTTTATTTTGCTATATTCCTTCAAATTTTTAAAGTTAAAGGGAATTGGAAAGGTTTCTTGCATTATCGGTTTGAATATGAACAGAGCGAGTTCAGGAGAGCATGAGTTATTGAAAGAGGTGGCGGCATGCTTAACGCGAACTTGATCAAGGCAGACACAGATTGATAAGGGATGACAGGAGTAAAGCCCCCTCTTGAAGTTCTACCAGTAATTTTTTTAACTTTGTAATGAGTGAAAGTATTCTTTTTTGTTTTTCTAATCTTCAACTTGAGCGTATATAGGTCATTTTCGATAACTTTGATGTTACTGGGATGTGACACATGTATTTCGTAAATTTACCAGCTGTACCAGGTGGATTGACACCCATTCTCGTAAGGCAGAAACAAAAAATTGGCAAAACTTTTAATTTTATATATTTTAATAATTTCTAAACAATTACATTCACAACAAGGCTCTCTCCTACACGCCTGTAAATATGTATGCTCACTTGCTCGCCGTAACACCCACATTTTTCGGTGTACGCATTCGTCTTACAAGAACGATTGGCTGTAGCTTCCCTACAGGGTACAACCTCGGGAATCTTCGGGATATCTCCCTTTAACGAAGCTTCGACATTAGTTTCTGGGCAGATAGTTCATATATCTGTTCACTTTTAGAGCTCTTAGTTTATTTTTGTTTTGCATCCCACTTATTTTGTCTTGTATATTCTCCAGTTTCACTAGACAGGTTCTGTTCCCAATTCTGTATACTCCATCCACTTTCACGTCTATTTCCAATTCTGTGTTTACAAAATTGGTCATATTCTCTTTAAGGATTTCTGGTTCTTTAGTATCGATTTTCAAACCTTGTATTACTATATTCCTTTCTTTTTTCTCCTTTTCAATTCGTTCTAGTCTTATCCGTGTTTGTTTCAACTCCTCTTTAATATTTTCCTTTTCTTATTCCTAAGTTTTCTTTTTTAATCATTCCTAATTCCTCTCTCAGTTTCTGCAATTCCATTCTGTTTTTTCTTTGCTCCTCTTTCATTTCCTTTATCTCCAACGTCAGTTTTTGAGTTTCTCCCGTTAAGTTCTTCATCATCTTAACATATTTACAGTGGTATCTCCATAAACGTTTATCTCTGTTATTTCTCAACCGATTTTAATTTTATAAATAACATTTAAACGCTGAAAGAAACGCCTTTTCAAATTACTGCGGATAAATGAAGTATTGCATTAAAACAAAATCAGTATGGGGTCTGCCAAATTATGCCATTTTCATTTCGGCTTCTATAGAAAGAATGATATATAGTCTGGGCAAACAGCGGTAACAGTCAGTGTAGTAGATATGTGTGCGGAGTCGGCGATTATTTATTTCACGCGTTCACAGCGTCAGTACTAAATCGATGCTGTGTGCGAGTAGTTCTGTGTATATGTAGGCTGTCGTAACTTATTTCGTAATTGTATGCCAATGTTTGCTTTAAAAATGTCGCAGTTAGGTACGTCGCGAAAACGACCAATGGCAGACACAGTTAAAAACTTTATAGTGGACATGCCGGACTTAATTTTTGATGGCGCTAAAATTCAATGTTTAGTTTGTAAAATCCCTTTAATGCGTTGGTCCAGAAGCCATTGTCAACGTCACATCGAAAGCAAACAGCATTCTTCCGCAAAAAGTGGCATACGAAACCAAGAAAAATTTAGATTGATTTATGTGTTACTCTTATTTTATGTAATCTATCGTTTCGTTTACTAGACAAAGAAGCATTTGTCTCCTTCTGGAATAAATATGCGGACTGTAAATTACCTAGTCGAACATCGATACGAAATGTAGTGCTATTTGCTCGTGAACACATAGAAAAAAGAATGGAAACGGAATTGAAAGATAAAAAACTGTGGTTGTGTGTGGAAGAAACAACAGATCGTCAAAAACATTCTACGGTTAATGTAATGGTACATACAATGGAACCACATCGACCGTCATCCTCCTTCTTACTTGCTTCCAAAAGAGTTATAAATTGTACTGCCGGTGAGATTTTAAAGGTGGTGTTGAACCCATTGAACAAATTTGAAGTTTCAACTAAGCAACCCTTAATGTTTATGAGTGATGGTGCTGCAAGCATGTGTTCTTTGGGCGGATCTCTTAAAGAATGTAACGTGTAAAATCCATACTCTAAATCTTGCGACACAAACGATTCCTACATGTTTTCCACTAATAAATGCATTGATTGCTAGTACAAAGGCAGTGTTTCTAAAGTCCCCGAAACATACCCGACTATTTCACAAACTGTGTCCTGATTTACCTGAACCACCACAGCCGATTGTTACACGTTGGGGAACATGGTTGCAGGCTGCGTTTTACTTCAACAAATATTTCGATCAAGTAAAGAAGGTAGTTTTAAAATTCAATCCGACAGAAGCTGCAGCAATCAAGAAAAGCCAGGAAATATTTCAAGATAATCAGGTTAAAAGAGATTTACAAACTATTCAGAACAATTACCTCGGACTAGCGGAGGGAATAGAAAAATTACAAAATGTTTCGATGTCGCTAGTGGATTCTGTTCAAATTGTGAATGATGTTCACGCACAGTTATGCGCTGTAGAAGGCGAAACAAATTGGTGTACAATACGAAAACTTGAAAGTGTTTTAGAGAAAGACTCCGATTTTCTTATATTAAGACAAATTTGTGAAAGTGCTTGTGAAGATACATTAAGTTGTTTCAAAGATTATTTTAAATATGCAAATATAACATCGCTAGATGTCGAACGATCGTTTTCGGCTTTAAAAAATATTTATTTCGCACGTCGTACTCACTTGACTAAAACAGCTGTGGAAACATATCCAATGATTCAAATATTTAACAGATGTTACCCAGTTTGTGATTTCACGGAAGACTTTTAAAACGGTAAGTGTTTCAGCACGTTTTATAATTTATTTCTTACCTTCTATTTTATGTGTAAACTTTTATGCGCTCGCCACGCCTCTGGCTGTCACCGCATATTTGCCCAGGTTAATGATATATTCATAAAAGCCATAAAAAGAACTTAGATTCATATAAAACTCAATGGTGAAAACCGCATCTTAATAATTAAATACAAAATATAATCAGACACCTGTATTATTTCTTATTATTCCCAAAAGCTAGACGAAATAATTCATACAAAAACTTCATGGTCGATTACATAGCCGCACTTCTGTATATTATAAGGTGTTAATTAATTAATAGTGCTAATAAAGTACCAATGTAACTGTCAATTGCCACCATATAAGTTGCAGAACACGTAACGTCTAGGACCATCTGTTCAAGTAGCAAAGTAAACGGTCACGTCTCTTTGAAAGCTTTCCAGTATACACTATTTAACCGTTGCAATAGTTACATTGCCGGCAATCACGCATAGTCACACGTATGTAGATGTAATTGTATTTACATACATACGTATTAAAATTGTTATGCTATGATTTGAATTTAGTTGAACGTTAAAGTTATGCCGCTGTTTCAATTACAGTTAAAAATACAAATACTAGAACGGTATGTTTCCAACGAAAATTGCAAATTCTCTTTTGAGGATATTTAATTCGTTTGAGGTCATTTGTTATCATCTGTAGTTCACAGCAAATTAGTATATATGACGACTATATCTAAATTAAATATATTAGACAACTGGTACTATAAAATGTAATTTTTTAAAAGTATATTATTGAAAATTGAATCGTTAAAGTCCTCAAGGTCAACCGGACGAAGTCTGTCCCATACGCAACTGGATTATCTACGCCATAACTAGACTAGACGGGATTTCTTATCAATCACATAAATCATTTAATAGGGGATTTATTTCGAACTCTAATAGCCGAAAAACGCCCGTTTCTCGATATAAAATTAACGTACTAGACGCTATTTTTAATTCTAGAACCTGTTCTAAACAAATTAATATGTTTTCACAGTAAGGAATACCCGATAAAATATTTAATACGAGATTATAAGGCATGTTTACACCGTCCGGTATCTTGGTAGTTGCGGTTAGATAATATACACATGTATAGGGATCTATGGACTAACAACAGCTGGGTGAACATGTGTTTACGCTAAAAGCGTGACATGTAAAGTTTTTGAATTTGATTAGTAACTATTAGGGAGATCAAAAATAAGTCACTGTCGTGTAGAGTATTTCAGTACACTACCGGCCATAATTATTAGCCCATTTACATTTTTGCTTGGACTTTAGAAAGTTATTTATTTATTGTTCTTTAGGGGATATATTATTTACCTCCTCTGATACTTAGTTATCGATTAAATCTCCTTAATCCGATAATTAGCGGTGCAGGCAGGGCCATAAAAAGACCGGAAATGTAATACTGTAATAATTTTTCACCAATAAATATTTAATCTAGTGCAGGTAAAAATGACAATTCCCTATTTACCCGAACTAAAATTATGAATTTAGATTTAGTGGTTATTGTTCTTTTAAACAGTGATTATCGTTAATAAAATTATCTAAAATTTGTATTAAAATGTCGTAAACAAGAGCGTTCCACACAGTAATTATTGCTTTAAATAATCTTGGCTGAAGTAACAGAGATATCGCAGGAAAATTGAAATTAAGTCACCAAACTGTTGGTTATAACGTTAAAAAAATATCAAAAGGTTGGCACCAGCGGAAGATCGTCGAATAATTATGACGAGTAAACGAAATAGATGAAAAACTGCATCTGAAATAACGACTGAAATAAGTATTGAGCGTGAAAAACGAGTTGGTTTAACCACCGTGAAAAGAGAAGGTGCTTTATTTGACCGAATAGCGTTGCGTAAACCACTCTTACGCAAGCAAAATAAAATAAAACGGCTGCGGTAGGCTAGAGAGCATCAACATTGAACAGTTGATGAGCGGAAAAGTATTTTATAGACCGATGAGTTAAAATTTGAACTCTTCGGTTCCAAGAGAAGAACGTTCGTTCGAAGGTCGAAAGGAGAACGAACAGTAGAATCATGTGTACTACCTACAGTCACGCATGGCGGTGGATTGGTAATGGTTTGGGGTTGTCTTGGCGCCGCATCCGTCGGAGACTTGGTTAAAATAGATGGAATTTTAAGAAAAGAGCGCTACCGGGAAATTTTGGAAGCTAATGCTATACTTTCTGGAACGAGAATCGGTGACTATTTTATATTTCAACATGATAATGATTTGAAACGCATTTCTAAACTGTGTCGCAAATAAGTAGAATCGATGGAACGCGAAAGCAATATCAAAATAATGAAATAGCCTCCTCAAAGCCCAGATGCTAGTCGCATAGAGCTTTTGTGGGAGGAACTCGATCGGCAGGTGAAAGATCCTCCAACTTCTAAGGAATCGTGGAAGCAACTACAAGAAGAGACAAACGAAGATTTAATTCTTTTTGTGTCAAATAAATCTTATAATTGAATAAAGACTATGTTATTAAATGCGAAACTACAATTTCTTTTTCAATCAACACTTCCTTTATTTATGCGTATTTCTTTAGGCGGGCAAATAATTATGGCCGATAGTGTATCTGCAAAATTTTACTAAAACAGTTTTGTATTAACCGTTTTTCATCCAATAAACCTTAGATTTATTTAATGTTAGAGGGCTTTCTTTCTACAAAGGATGTACTTTAAGTAGGAATCCCGACTACATCGCTAAAGTAAATGATTGGGTTTTGATGACTTGTTGTTTTCTATCGACGCAATTTTACGATGTTAGGATACTTATTTTCACGTCCATAATTCTTATTAAATTGTTATTAAGTGCATTACAGATGTTGCTTAGTATTAGGAACATAATTATTGATACCTCGGTTTTTTTTTTTTTACTATGCAAGGTTCAGTGGCAGAGCAATTGCAAATTGAATTTGAACCTAGAGGTTCTCGTGTTTTCTTTTCTTTTAAATTAAAAATTGTATTTGTACTGTACTGATACGAGAATAAATCATTTATTATTATTATTATTATTATTATTAATTCTTTAATTCTGTAATTCTATTAAATATGGTAATATTTTAAACGAGGGAGAAATAAAAAAAAAAATTCGAAATTATGTAATTAATTGTACGACCTGTAGATCCTACACACTTTGTCGGCAATTTAAATTAATCTAAATATCATTTCACGAGTATTAAAACTTGAAAAGAGAAAACTAACCTGAAATTGTGATGTTCCAATAAAAACTCTATGTTTATACGTACTGGAACCCTGCGCAATCATAAATCACCAAGCTTGACTTTTACTTCGTATTTATGGTAGAATTTGAATGCTGAACACTTAAAAAATGGGAATACGGCCAAACATATGTTACTTGGATGAATATTTTCACTAAAAGCGAGAAATTGATTAACGCTCTTTCACTCCTTTATTTTAATTGCGATAGCAATTGTTTGTTAAACGCGGCTAATAACTATACCTTTCGAAATACAGTTTGACAATAAATTTAAAACGAATATTCTTATTTTTTAAAGTAGCATAATGCATGCCATGCAGGGACGCAACTGGAGCACCGAATCTATGCTACTCTATGACATTTAACACCACCAACATCTGCATAATATTAAAATTTACTGACAAAGAAGGCGATTACTTGACGAACGATACCTAATTTTCGAAATTATGCTAAAGATACAACTGAATTTGTGCTGTCAATTGTTGTAGGAAAATAGTTCATTGAAATTGAAGATTTAGGATGTGTAGAAATTGAGCGGAAGACAAGTTATTTATCCGATCCACCATGATCGTCGTTGACTGGACTTAAATATGGAAAATTATCTCCTAGCACCCCTGCTCCAGCGATAAGGGGTCATAAAAGGAATTGGAGCTACTGAGAGAGAGCTCATAGCCACCAGATGGATTTTGACGTGGAATGAGTGGTCGTACTGAAGTCACTATACGCGTCGCTAATGACAGCTACGTTCGATGTCGTAATATTATAGTATACACTACTGCTCATAAGTTTCATCGAGGAGTTTAAAATGGAATAAAATCTAGATCAATAAAAAACCCCGGTGGGCAAATACCATAAATCTGGACAAAAGGCAAATGAAAGACGGTGCTGAAGTCCAATGAAATAACATTTGAATTGTATAGTTCCGGGTGTTTGTTAGTCGCCGAGTTGGAGAACAAATAAAAGAGCAATGTGTTATCGAAACTATTCATAATGGGGATGGTAGTACATTGTGTACCCAAAGGATGCAAAATAATTAGTGAACGATTCGTGTTTCAACAAGGCACCAAAAGTAGTCAGAAGAATAAACTCCCTCCTCTAAATCTGTGTTGACATTTACCAAGAATCTAAAATATTTCCAGAAAGATATTTAAACGATTTAACATACAATACTCCGAGATCTTCGAGATATTTGATGTCAACTCAATTGGTCTATAGTTTGCTACCCTTTTTGTGGATCGGTATTACAGAAGCAATTTTGGGAACATCTGCAAAAGTACTTTCAGCGAATGATAAATTAATTAAATATGATAAGATATCAGCCAAGTAAACTCCAAACTTGCAAATAATATATGGTGGGTAAACACCCCATGAAGAGGTAACGCCGCTTTTCGGCTCTCTAGATCTGTTTATCGGGGTAGATCAGTCCTCTTTCCAAATATTATATGCTTCTGCTTATGGTTCTCCACAGCTGTCTGTCCGCTGTCTTTTCTCGCCAGTTGTTAATTCCAGCCTTATTGAAGTCTTCTTTCACTTCCTGTAATCATTTCGATCTTGGTCTTCCTCGTCTTCTCCTTCCTCCTGGCTCCCACTCTAATATAGAATATACTACTGTGCCTGGTCCTGATCTCCATATGTGCCCCAGCCATTTTATTCTTTGCTGTTTTATTTTCCTTATCACATCTTCGCCTATTTCCTGTAGTATTTCATGGTTCATTCTCTGTCGGTATTCATTCTCGCCCACTCTTATCGGTCTCAATATTGCCCTTAGAATTTTCCTTTCTAATATTCTTAGGTCTTCTTCCTGTTTTTTTGTTATAGTAAGTGTTTCAGCAGCATACATTAGCAATGGTCGAATTATTATTTTATATATATTCATTTTCGCTTTTTTTCCCAAGGAAATTACTCTTTAATAGCTTCTTATTAGCATGGAAAATTTTATTTGTAATCATTATTTTTTCTTTGATTTCCATTTTTCTTTCCCCATCATTTGCAAATAATAGCAATTGATAAATTGTTTGAATCACAAGAATATTTGTTTTTCATGTTAATGATTATAGAACTAACCTCTGTAGTACACGAACCAACTACTCTCGGCAGCTAACACATAATTTTCTAAAAAGATACTTTGAAGTTCTGTTCAATTATGGAAATAGCACTGTTGAATGAAATATTTTCGATAGATCTATAGTTTCCTGTATTATTTTACTGTTATCACATTTGTCCAAAGTTATATTGCAATTAACTTATATTCTCCTAAAGAATTTTTCCTTGCTAATGTTCTTTTTTCCCTTTTCCAGAGAAAAGATAAGATAAAACACATCAAGCCAACCACTAACGGCCTCGATCCGTTCAACGACGACGACGACGATGTCCGCAGGATCGCTCAAGAGATGGAAGCGAAATACGTAATATAGAAACGACGCGTCGTCTTTATCGGCGATCTGACCTCACGCATTTCTCACTCACTCGATGCTTGTTTGTTAGGGCGTTAGCGGGCCGAAGAAGCGGCGGAAAGGTAGGCGGGACGATTACGCCGACATCGGCATGGGTTACGACGAATCGGATTCATTTATCGATAATACGGACGGCTACGACGAGATCATACCGCAGAACGTCACGACGCTGCACGGCGGCTTCTACATCAATTCCGGCGCGCTAGAGTTCAAGACGGACGACGAGGCCAGTTCGGAGATCTCTTCGAGTTCATCGTCGGAAGAGGAGGGTGGCGGTGGCGGCGATGAAGGATCGACGGCGAAGACCGGTACTAAGAAAAAGGTGCGTTCGCGTTAGGTTTAGTCCGTTTTGCGCAAGCGCGTTGTGATTTTTTTTTTTATGTTTTCTTTTGTCAACAGAGGGCACTGGATTCGTCTACTGAATCAGAGGGAGAAAAAGAGACTGAAAAAGAATTAGAACATTTAGATAAGGTGAGTCAATTACATTCTTCTAGCATCTTCTAATTGTAAAATTGTTTGCGCTAATGTCAATTGCAAAACTCCGGCGCAGTTTTCCTCGCACTACCAAAATTTTGACTTGTTTGGAGATACAATCGTTGCTATCGTTCATTTTGCGCTAAATAAAACTTGCTTAAAATATGTTTATCAAGATTTAGGAGTTATAAAACATGTTACGAACTTGTTACCTTTTATTGCATTTCAAATTAAAAGGTTTCTAACAAAAACAGCATATGTCGAGAAACCCAATTTTTGGGATATTGGCAACAATTGCTTTTAGAAATAATATTTCTACACACCAACAAGCATAAAGAGCATTTGTCAGAGTGTTTTGTATTTTTTGAATTATAACGTGTTCTGCAGAAACCGCACTTGTAGCTGACATATGTTGTTTTTGAAAGAAAACAGTGAGATTAGTAAATATCAAAATGGAGTCACAAAAGAAAGTTATTCCGAGGAAAAGGGTTAAAAACCCTGAAAAGTCTGAGATTATACGACAAAAGATGAAAGGTGCTGAAGGCTGACATATGCCTAACACGTATCCAAAAATTGTCTGCAACAGAAATCGACCGGTTAAAAGCCAGTTGTTGACCAGTTGTTAGGTATCGAAAGAGAAATCTTAGAAAAAAGCTAATGTTTTCTACAGCGGATAAGATTTTTACCCTTTTACCCTATTAAGGAAATGCAAACTATATGCTATGAACACACAATATACAGGGGAAAATGTACTGGGCAATGTTACAATTGGGGGTGCCAAGAAAGCTGATTAGATTGGCAAACATGACCCTAGAAGAAACAACGTGTGAAATAGTATGGAATGGATACAAGTCTGAAAAGTTCATAGTAAGAAGAGGACTTAGACAAGGCGATCACTGTCAACGGTACTGTTCGATCTGGTGCTAGAGACGGTGGTGAAAACAGCAGGCTAAAGACAAAAGAAACGATACTTAAAAATGAGCACCACTGTTTAGCGTTTGAAGACGATCTAGTGCTAATAGCAAAAACAGAAAAAGGGCTAAAAATGATCAAAAAATCTAGAAAAGGAGGCAATGAAATTTGGTCTAAGAATAAATTGTACAAGAACAAAATACACGATAATGGGGACACAAAGAATGATACCGAAAAGGAACTGATAATCTCCCTGCCTGACAACAGAGAGTACAGGTTTGAAAGAACGAAGAAATTTATATATTTGGGTGTACTAATAGAAGAAAATGGAAAAGAAGACTACGAAATAAAAGCAAGAATGGCCAAAGGAAGCAAGAAGTTAGGAGGTCTAAGAACCGTAATAAAATCCAAGTACGTGACCAGAAGGACAAAAATAGGAATTTACAAATCAGTGATAAGACCCACAGCGACTTATACATGCGAAACTTAAGTACTGAACAAGTCAGAAGAAAAGTCAATTGATAGATGGGAAAGAAAGATGTTGAAAGCTATTTTTGGAGGCAAGCACACAAAGAACGACTGGAAGAGAAGGACAAATCAAGAACTTAAAGAACTTTATGGAGACCCCAACATTATAACATACATCAAGACTCGAAGAATTAAATGTTTAAAACACATAGAAAGACTCCCAAATGGAAGAATGCTCAAAATGATTTTAGATAGAGGTCCAATTGGCGCAGAAAGAAAGGGAAGACCGAGAAAGAGATGGCATGTAGAGGCACAGGAGGATCTGGAAAGCATAGGAATCCAGGAATGGAGTGCGAAGGCAGCGGACAGAACAGAATGGAGACGAATGGTACAGCAGTTTGACGAAGCAAATACGCAATGTGAAATGGAATGAAATGTAAATTTCATCACGCCCAAGGCCTCCAAGCCCTGTTGTGCAGAGCAAATAAATAAATAAAGTTTTTTCTTAAAGATCCGAGACCTGCAATGCAGTTTAATTCACTGAGAACATAACGCTTTAGAAAAATCCTCAAATACCTACAAATTAAATAATCAATAATTCGAAACAAAACCCCATACATCTAGCGAGTTCCTACCTTTGTATGGTGAACCGATACCAATTAATCCTAAAAAAATAAGGACCTGCAAATGCTCTGTACTGTTTTGAGCGACAAAGAAAATTCAAAGAACTAAGAAATAGAGAACACCCAGGAAACATCGATCCTGAAGATAATGGCAGCGGCTATGACGATGATTAAGTAGCATTTTGGAGAATCTCTCATCTTGGTATTTAATAAAAACCCGTTTTTTCTCTCTACTATAAAATACGCTTTTTTGTCGTAACCCCTTCAATTATAAAATTTCGTGCATTGCAGATAAGAAATCTCATATTAGTTAATTTCTTGGCACAATGCACGCGAATGCCGTCCTTTTTGTCGGGACCATTAATTCAAATTGGCTGCGATGTTTAAAAAGTGTTTAGTGGATTTGGTTATATGAAAATTTCTAAATTAATTTAATTATAAATAAAATCGGCAAATGATAAATAATTCCGCAAAACACATATGTGGGTGGTAGTGATTTCATATGGCAAAAGACAGTACCAGTCCACGTATTTCACTGAGCATGCATCAACTCTTTTGTGTTGCACTATAATGAAATACCAGTTTTACAATTGGCGAACCCTATAAGTTTTTAAGGTCCATTTACACATAATGATATCGGTTCCGTATCAGTGCCGGTTCAGTTCCGCTTCATCAGTATCAGTGAAAAAAATGTTTTCCCTTTTTTTTAATTTTCGGAGAGTCACTAGGCCGAAGCTTGTCAGTTGTAGCTGCTAAAAATTAGCGTTAATAATATCGTTACACTGTTTCTCGCATTTACACAGTCCGGCACAGTTCCTTACTTATGCCTTCAGTATCCAATTAGTATCCGTTCCGTAATAACGCATTCGCAGACGATATTTATGCCTTTTCGCGAACGTCTTTCCCTAGTCAGTACCTATTTTAGACGTGCCTTAGTGTATTTACAAAAATAAATAACGGAAAACTGATTGAATTAGTACTCCCCCAAAAGAGACAAATAGGCCACACTTTCATTAAATAATTACGAGGCTCGTCCGGAAACTAGTACCCGTTTTGCGCCGTGTGGAGCAGCAGTTGCGCGACGAGCTGCCGAGTGGTTTTCTCGTGACGCAGTGATCTGTCAGCTGTCAGCGTACGAGATTTGGTTGAGTTATCTACAATAATATCGCGTCAGTGTGAGTTTGAAATGTTTAAGACACTCGACAATACCGCTAGTTGTGAAGTGCGGTCTGTAATAAGATTCCTGAACGCCATGTGACATTCACCGTCAAATTCAAGGAGTGTACGGCAACGATACGATGGACGCATCATCGGTTCGACGATGGTGTCCCAATTTCAATGCGGAGAGAGACAACGTTCACGATGAAGAGCGTCCAGGGCATCCGTCCGTCATTACTGATGCGTTGCTGCGTCCAGTCGACGACTTCATACAGCAGGATCGGCGTGTCACACTTAATGACATCAGTGCACGTTTCCCACAGATTTCGCGCATCATAACGCATAAAATCGTCAAAGATCATCTGCATTGCAAAAAAAATTGTGCACGGTGGGTGCCGCGCATGCTTTCAGAGGAACACAAAAACAAGCGTATGGGTGCGGCCTTGAATGTTTTGGAGCGTTACGCAAATGAAGGTGATGCATTCTTGTCACACATTGTTACAGGCGATGAAACATGGGTTGCTTACTCAACGCCCGAAAGCAAACGCCAGTCCATGGAATGGCATCACTCTCATTCACCGACCAGACCCAAAAAGTTCAAGGCAGCAGAGTCGACTCGCAAACTCATGGCAACCGTCTTCTGGGACAGACATGGTCTCTTGCTTTTGGACTTCATGCCTCGAGGGGCCACCATTAATGCGGAAGCATATTGTGCCACGCTACAGAAGTTGCGGCGAGGCCTGTTGTCGTCGGGCATTGTGTTGCTGCACGACAATGCCCGTCCCCATGTTGCTGCAAGAACACGCCAATTGCTCCAGTAGTTTCGCTGGGAAGTCTTCGATCATCCACCGTACAGCCCAGCACCGTCGGATTACCGCCTTTTTACAAAATTGAAAGATTTCTTAGGCGGAAAATATTTCCGCAGCGATGACGCCCTCAAAGCAGCGGTCACTACATTCCTCGCCACACTGGCGGTAGAGGATTACGCCGTCGGCATAAAAAATCACATCCCACGATACGACAATTTACGAGGTGATTATGTAGAAAAGTAATGTATAGTACATGTATATGTCTAATAAAAAGTTTGTTCAGATATCTCTTTTGGTTGGGATTTAATTGGCAAATGGGTACTAGCTTCCGAATGAGCCTCGTAACAGTAAACATAAAACTATATTTCTTGAAACTTCCAGAAAAACATTTTGCTGAAGAAAATTTGTACTTTTCTCAATATTATGTTTCTATAAAAATCACCTACTTGGTATTGTATTAAACTTCACTTGTTCTTTTTATTTCCAGAAACTTAAGCTAAGCTCCAACGGTGTAGATGAAGAAATAAAACCTAAGAAGAACCTGTTAACGCCAGAGAAAATAAAACAATTGAAAAAGAAGAGAACGGAAGAAAGGAAGAAGAATACAGTAAAAGAACTCTTGGCTGAAAAACGTGAAGAAGAAAACAATCAACTTACATCAATAGCGAAACCAACAGACAAAATAGATATTAGAGGTAATTTTTGATAAATCTATTTTATTCCTTTTTCATGTAGTTGTTTTTTTTACTTAGACGAATTGAAAGAATCAATGAAAGAGAACAAGAAACCCCATTCGGCAGACAATATATCCGATATAATCGAATCTGTTGTCAAAGGTGCCGATGACGACCTGAAAAAGCATGATAGTGACGTGAAACCGCCTCCAAACAACCTGGAAAAAATCAACTTAATACATTCATCGGACGGAGAAAACAGCAGGGACGCCGACGACAAGAAAGTAGAGTATGAAATCGTGAAGTTACCGGAGAATTTACCCAACGACATCGTAGATATCATCGAGAAGATCAAAATTTGCGCAAGCAAAAGTACTGAAGGCAAAGTCAAATTCTTTTCGGGACCTGTAGGCGACATATTACTAAAGTAATTCACAGAAAAATACCTTTAATTTTATATCAAATTTTTAATGACGTTTCAGGTTGGAAAGGAAATGCAAATGTTTAGGCAGACAATCTCGCATTAAAATCTACGAGCACTTAGCGCCGTTCGTCAAATGTCGCAAGGAAACTCTGATCAAGAGGGCTAAGAATTTAGTGTTAGAAGATGATCAAAGAAGGCTTAAAACACTTGTAAATAGGTAAGGTGGAACAAAACTAATCCATTTTATGTTTTAAAATGATTTTGTTTTTCTGCGTTCTGCAGATTAAAAGATGACATCGATCGGATTATGCCGTCTTTGTTGGAGAATTATGAGAAGGAAAGTCAGAAGGTGATGCAGAAAAAGTAAGTGTTTAAATTGTAGCGTTAGGTTATAAAATTGTGAATCGGACAACCTAACAATAGCAAATACATCATCACATTAATTCTAAGAAATAAAGCGTAAATACTTACAAGCGGTATATCGTTGATTATAACGTTTTATCAAATTATAAAACTGTCAAATATCTTTCACCTTTGACAATTTAGCGGGTTGTCAACAGCAGCAAAAGATCGTCCACTAGATGTATATGAAAGCCACCAGATTTCCACTAAGCATTTCGGAAACTTATTGAAAGATATGGACTTTCAAATACCACACTCTTTTGGAGGGACGATGATGTTTACTGTTTAAATAATGCACTTTATAAATATAAAATTCTATAACGCTTGCATTAGATCTTCATCTTTTGATAGATGTATCTACTGGCTTTGCCGTACCGTCGAACTTCCCTAAAAATACTTCATGGACGTATAACTTTAGAAAAGCGAATTTTCCATGTTTATATCAAGCAATGTGCGATGTGAATTGGTCCGTTTTAGACAGCTGCTCCGATGTGAATACTGCATGCGACATGTTTTACACAACCCTTTATTCTTTACTTGATATCTATGTTCCCATATTTTTCCCTAGAAAACGAACTTATCCTAAATGGTATACACCTGAAATAATAAATAACATCAAATTGAAATCTAATTTCCTCCGTCAGTACCGACGTTTCGGGTGCGCTGCTTCATTGCGGCAGTTTAGAGAACTTCGTAGTGTTGTAAAAAGACAAGCAGCAGAAGCCTATTCCAACTATCTTAATAACGTACAACGTGATATTGCTAACAATCCTACGAATTTCTGGTCATTTATTCGCGATAAAAAGCAAAGGAGTCGCATTCCTGGTAGTATGGTTCTAGATAATACACACCTCAATAATCCCCAGGAAATCGTCGACGCGTTTAGGACATACTTCAGTGGTGTTTTCACCGATCCTTCATCTGCCAACATTCCTCAAGTTAGGTTTAATGGTTCATCTTGCATAAACATTACTGAATTTTCTGAGAATTCTATTTTGCTTTCCATAAATAAGCTAAAGAATAGTCACAGTTCTGGACATGATCAAATTCCCTCGTTTTTTATTAAAGATTGTAAACACCTATTGGTACATCCTCTCTTCAAAATCTTTAATTTAGTCTTGAAAACTTCACTTTTTCCCGATTTATGGAAGGTTGCACGCATTGTACCCATTTTTAAATCCGGAGACGCGGCTGACATATCCAACTATCGCCCAATAGCTATTTTACCGAATTTTGCCAAAGTGTTTGAACAATGCTTATACACTGCTATTTATCCTTGCGTTAAAAACAGCATTTCTTCTTGCCAACACGGCTTTACTGAGAAAAGATCTACTGTAACTAATCTATATCAGTTCACTCAGTCTTTATCTCATGCTATAGATTCTCACGTGCAAGTTGATGTCTTATATACCGATTTTGCCAAAGCATTTGACCGCCTTGACCATTCTTTAATTCCATATAAGCTTATGTCTTTTGGGTTTAGTGATTCGCTTGTGCACCTGTTTCAATCATATTTGTTCAATAGACTTCAATATGTTTTTTATAATGGCTTCTGCTTTCGTCAATTCATTGCCTCTTCGGGAGTCCCTCAAGGGTCTAATCTTGGACCTTTGATTTTCAACTTATTCATTAACGATATAAGTACATGTGTATCGTCTAATGCATTACTATTCGCTGACGATTTGAAGCTATATCGTAAGGTGTCCTGTTCCGAGGATTGTTACTTCTTGCAGAGCGATCTTGCAAATATTTCTAAATGGTGTACATCAAATAATCTACCTCTGAATATCAGCAAATGTAAAGTTATTTCCTTCACACGTGCATCTACGCCAATTACTTTCAACTATGAGCTTAATCAAGTTAACATCGAACGTGTCGAACTAATTAAGGATCTAGGGATTTTGTTTGATAGCAAACTGACTTTTGCGCAACACATTATCAGTATCTCCCATGCGGCTAGAAGATCTCTTGGCTTTATTATGCGAAATTGCAGAGAGTTTACCAATGAGGTAGCCTTGAAATCTTTGTACTACGCTCTTGTTAGATCCCGTCTGGAATACGCGTCCATCATATGGTGCCCTTACTATTTAACGCATAAACGCCAATTGGAATTGGTCCAACGCAGATTTGCTAAACTCCTCTGGTTCCGGCAAGACGGAGTGTACCCACCGAGAGGCGTTGATCATATGTTACTGTTGTTCCGATTTAATTTACCCTCTCTTAACTTTCGGCGCATATCCTCCGGTTTGGTGTTTCTCTGGAAATTGTGTAATAGCTGCATTGACTGCTCTGCACTACTTCAAAGATTACAATTTATAATCCCACGCTCTGGTGTCCGGTATTCGAATACGTTTTATCTGCCGTTTCCTCGAACAAATGCTCTTTTAAAATCACCTATTTATGTGACTTGTACAAACTTTAATCTCATATCTTCGCAATGTGATATTTTTCACGATACTTTACATACAATAAGGATAGTCACTGCTCTTTACTTTAATAATTTTTTGTAACTTGTTACTCTTACTTATTTTTTGTACTCGTTTTGTAATTTGTTTAATCAATTACTTGTCCAGTAATTGGAATTTTCTCTGTTGGGCAATAAAGCTTATTATTATTATTATTATTATTATTAGATCACAATTTGATTACGGATCAATCTTTTATGCATCAGCTTCAATCCCATCGTGCTGAAGTAATTCAAAATGCGGTTTTATGTATCTGCATAGGCACAATGCGTTCAACTCCGAGGAAAGCGCTAAGGGTAGAAGCCAAAGAACCACCACTTGATCTAAAGCGTACATTTTTAGCTTCTAAGTACATTAGTCATTTAATATTTATGAATGACAAAAATTTGATACCAAAGATCAGACGTATATCTTCTTTATCCAAGTCAAACAACTATTCAGGCATTCAATTTCGTTTTTAATTTCGAAAAGAACCTTAACACGAAAGGGAGCAATCCTTTGGATTATTTTAAGTTCCTGATAACACCAAAGATTTACATACCACCATATAGGCGTTCTAGCAGAAGATAAGAACATGCACGACATGATCAAAGCACATTTGGGTGATTGTTTAACCGTATATACAGACGCATCGAAGACCGAGATTGGATGCTGTTGGGGGGTGTTTATTCCCGTAAACAATTACAGGAAGAAGTTCCAATTCAACCCCCAAATGTAAATTTATTTGTCATTTGCTATTGCGGGAGCCGTTGAATATGTACTGCAGAATGGAAGTTCTAGAACTCGTTCCCAAAGCGTTTTGTCAGCCATCCTCAGCAAGGAGTATCATGCAATGCATCCCACTGTTTTGTACGTAAGAACGAAGTTCATTGAATTGGAACAAAATGGTTGTGAATTACTCTTTTACTGGGTTAAAGGGCACTCGAATATCTCGCCGAACAAAGAGGCAGATTTGTTAGCCAAAGACGCAGTTACAAAGGGATATTTCACCAAGGCTTCTTGGAGGGATATTATAATGTTAGTAAAGAAAAAAGAACGAAAACCACCCGCAAAATGAAGATAACTTTCTAAATGATGCTTTCTAACCGCCAGATTTAGTGGTAAATCCATTATATTGGCAACTTTGAAGGTTAGGGTCAGAGTATTGATGAGTCCTCAAAGTGTTGTATGCGCATTTTGTCAAGTTATTTCAATATCTTACTAACTATATATTTCTGTCTTTGTTTCATATTTGTCGGCACCAGATTCAAAGAACATATAGGCCATTATCGTTAGGGAAGAATCGAATCGTCAAGTGTAGCACAACACATAAACGAAGCCGGGCATAATGTTAAATTAGAAAACCTCAAATTAATTAAAAACGTAACTTCGACATCCATTACTCATTGGCACAAATACGCTGAAATATATTTGTACTATTTGGTCGCACCACTTAAAACGTTGGTAACAAAATGTTCTGCAAGGTTAATTTTTCAACGTTTGTATTTATTCTTTAAATCTGACGTTACATAATCTCTTACGTAACAATCTCCATAAGGATTACGTGTCATTTGCTATATTTCAGATTTGTCCAAATTATTTTTATTTTCATTTTTATTCAATTAGGTTCGTCAAAGCACAATTTGTAAAGGTTGGTTTTATATTAATTGTTTTAATTAATTAAATATTTTCACTGCTAAGATGGCTGAAATTGTACTTTTATTCGATTTTCAAATATTTCTTATATTATTTGAAAATAATATAAATGATTACTTATGTCTTCTTCTTCTTCTTCCTCAAGACCCTGCTACTCTGAGAGTGTCGGGTTTGTTGATGTCTTCAGCGGTCTCTCATCCATTTCTTCCATTCTTTCCCATCTCTGGCCAGTCCTCCCATATCCTGTACTGTTTTTTTCCTTCTTCAATCTCTTCTATCTGTTTTATTCTCCCCATCCATGTCTTCCTTGATCTCCCTCTTCTTTTCTTTCTCACTATTCCTGCCTCTGTTATTCTATTAACTAGTGTATTTTATTCCTTACTCATTACATGTCCAAACCGGTTAAACTGTTAGCTTTCTATTTTATCTTATAGTTGGTGTTTGTCTTAATGTCCCCCTAATTTCTTCGTTTGTTAGCCTGTCATTTGTGACTCCTGCTATCCTTCTCATATACTTCATCTCTATAGCATTTAGTGATGATTTTGTTGTACTACCCATGTTTTGCATCCATATGTGATTGTTGGTGTAACTAAACTACCCACTTCCATTTTTCCATCTTGCGTCAGCATCTTTCCCAAGTATTCAAATAGAATCACTTCAAACCAAATCACTCGTTCCAGTTCTTTTACATTTATTCTTATACTGCCTTTTCTTCCTGCTGATTTATAGCCATATGTTTGGTTTTGTCGATATTGATGCTCATTTCCAGCTTGTTTATCTCCTAATGCCAGACATTTGCTAATCTCTGCAGCTTCTTATACGAATCCGCGATCAACACAATATCATCAGCATACAGTAGGGAGTCCAATTTTATTGAGACTAGATGTTCATATGCAATTGTTAGGTTTTCCCTTGTCTGTTTTCTTATGTTGGTAAGCAATCCATTATCGATATAAACAATAGTGGGCTTAGGCTTGTTTAATTCCTCTTTCCGTACTGAATACTTCCGATCTTTCTCCTTCTACCTGTACATTTTACGACCCTTATTATTTCCCTTAGAATTCTATATTCCTCTGGTGCTTTCCATAAAGTTTCTTTATTGATTGTACCGAAAGTTGCCTCTTCTCGTTTTTGTAATTTTGTCTAAAAGCAGCTTGTTCGTCTTCTACTTTCCCTTCAATTTCGATCCAATGCCATTTTTCTAATATAAATCGTAGAATTAACTCTATTCCAGAATCTTCTATTATCGATTCAGTAATGTTCATTATGTTCTTTCCCAAATTTTTCCTAACTTCTCCTTTCTGTTTCTCTAACAGCATCTTTGGCCATCTTCCTTTTTTCCGTAAAATCTATTCTTGATCTTTCATCGCCTTTGTGTTAGAAGTTCTTCTCTTTTATTTTGTTTTCCACGTCTATATTCCACCAATTTATTCTCTTGATTATTTATGTAAATTTACCATTTCAACATTATTTCGTACAATTCAAATTTATACTTTAATTGATTTGGATTTGATGAATAAGATGATTTGATGTCAAAGATAAATTCTCATTTCTTACAATTAATATATTATTATATTCCAGATTTTCGAAGGAAAGTTTAGCAAACGAAGAAAACAAACAACTTCGGATGCCAAAACGAAGGTTCGCCTGGACGGAAGACATCAAGTAAGCGTATATTACACCCCCTGTTTTTTTTTTATTTACGACTATTTCCGTGTAATTCTAGAAAATTGCTGAAAGAAATCATCTTCCTAAGGAAACGATGTTTTCTGTCCGAAGGAAAGAACAAAGACAACCTCGAACCGTTAATATGTACATATTTGAAGACCGACATCCAGATACTCTGGCCGGACGGCTGGATGTCGATGAATACCTTACAAAAAGCGTGCAATATATCGCAATCGTCGTCATCGGATTCGAAGAAGACGTCTTCCTCCTCGCATCATTCGCACCAATCCGCGACGTCCGCGCTGCCTATCGCGAAAACTTCTAATCAATCGTCGCAGATGGCGCAACAAGCGGTCGAGATGTCGCACGTCAGGGAGATACAGAAGCTGACGTCAAATTCTCATCTGTCGATAACACCGGTGACGAACGTGCTACCACCTCAACAACAAAAGCCTGTAAATACGAACAGTGTAGATAGTGTAAAGTCAAGAAGTGTAAATACGAGTGATATTACGATAAATAAGATCGACGTGAAAGATCTAGGAACGAGTAGTAAGGGTACTAATAGCAAAGCACTGCCGGAAATTATTAAAACGTCGAACTCGCTGACGATTACGCCGACCTCAACCGTGACGATGAAAACCTGTTCGGAGCGGATGAAACGAATCGATTTCGTCGAGCCTAACAAAGAAAACGATCTCGTCGTCCTCGAGGACATTCATACAAAGCACCATAGTGAAAATAACAACCTGCATTCGTCGAAATCGAAAGAGAAATCATCCGATCATAGCGGCAAAACGTCGGAGAGTAGTCACTGCCAAATCATAGACTTAACCGATTCGCTTTCATCGGATATCAAAAAGAAGAGTTCTTCGCAGAAGGTAAAAGCCAAATCGTTCGATTCCGAAAAGGGTATGATTCGCGTAAAGACGGATTTAATGAAGCCGAAATCTGATAAGGACGAAATCGCCGCGAACTTAACAGATTTAATGCAACAGAATATGTCGAGAGCCTCGTCCGCGTCTTCGTCCTCCTCGATTAGCCCGCACGGGAAGTCTAAGGAAACCAATCAGTATTCTCCATTCAGCACCACGCCCCCCTTGGACTTCCAAAAACTCAAGCAGTCGGCGGAAAGCGACGATATCCATAAGGCGATGGAGAATCTGAAAGTTTTACAGAGGCTGTCGTCACCGGCTAAGACCAACGAAACGCTGACAAGTTCGCCGGTTTCGGTGATCGCCTACAACAAGAGCTATTCGCCGAAAAATGTCATGCACAACGCGGCACCGCCTCCGCAGGGTGGTCCTAACGTTGCGTTGCGGAGCGACTACAAAGGCGACTACGGGTCCGGATTCCAGGAGGTGTTTCAGCGGCAGTTCTTAAACGATTTTACTTTAATGCAGAATTCCGTTAATCACTCCACATCCACCTCTTCCAAAAGTCACTACAATAGGTGCAGTTAATTCGTTTTCTTTTCCGTTTCGTTTTCGTTTATTTTATTTTATTTGTAGCGCTGAAAAATACCCCCATACGGCTGAGAGTTACCTAAATGAGAAATTCTACCCTGTAAGTATTAGCTTTTTTTACCTGTTTATTTGCCTATTTTGCTTATGATAATTAAACATATTATTTATTAAAATCAAAATTAAACTTTGAGTGTCTTCGATTTTAACAAACATGTTCTAAAAGTTCCTAAAAAAATAATTATGTCCATACTTTCTTGGAACTGCGGTAGTTATCGAAACAATAAAGCATATACCACGTTGGAAAACACTCATCTAGAAGCGCTGTTCCCATACGTATAAAGAATAACGTTGCCGGATGTGTTAGGAACGCGCCCCTAATTCCTTAGTTTGCCTAGACATCCCTACATACAAATTATGATCAAACGACTACTGTACGTGCTTGACATCAATGCAGATTTTAGGAAATACGTAATACATCTTATTTGACCGTTTTTATCCTATTGATGGACTCAAACGTTCGTTGATCGTTTTCACATAAATACTTAAATATCCTCAATTTAAACGGAAAAAATTAATTCCGCAAATAAATAGGAGCTCTCGTTATAAAATAACTAGATTTTTTTTCATTTCCGAATATCTAATTTATTAAATGCTCAAATAATAGTAAGTGCATAACAAATACATATGTACATATTTAAAAATTAATTTAATTGCAAAACAAAAGCTTGCATTTTCTCAATTTAATTACTAGAACTGCGTCAAAATGAACCCCATTTGTCTGTAAAACACCTGAAGCTATTATTATAATAGATTTGCAAATAAGCAATCGCTTACAGTACTGTCACAAACTTTGTAATTAAGAAGCAAAATATTTCATAGTATAACTACGAAATACAAGCAAAGCAGATCAAAAATAAAAAAGAACTAGGGAGGCAGGACTAGAATCAGGTCGATCGTGTGAGATCGCGCCTTTCTATAAATGAAAATTCTAGCCGGTTCAATGTGTGCAGAGGGTGATAATATACAGGAAAAATGATAAGGTAATTCGCAGAGACGAAAGGGTTCGCCGGGAAATACGATTGTTTGAAAACGGGGCGTGGCATAGTTCAGTATTAAAAAAGGGCGTGATTTTTAATAAAAGATTCCATAATTTGTTTCGGATTTGTTCCTTCACGACGAATTTGTTTGCAATTTTCAGCGAAACTAGCTGTGCGATTTGCATGCAACTTCGTGTGAAGGTGTAATGTGTGGTAGTGAACCAGTCCGAGGTGAAAAAACGTCGAACGCGCACCTCCGCCAGCGGTAGCAGTACCTACTTTTATAGCGGGCAAATTTTGCCACGGTGCCCATGTATTTTAGCGGCCACTGCATTACGGAACATTCCAACGCAGTATATGTAAACAATGAGTTTGAGATTCAAGTAACGGTCGTTATTTGCTCAATTTTTCAACATCAGGTTTAACACTTGTAGTAATTGTCTTGTATACGAGGGTAATTTGAAAAGTTTCTAGCCTAAGTGTGTGTTTATAGTGAAGCCGTGACAGTCGATAAGAGGATGGCTTTTATGAAGCTTCGATAAGCGCGTCACTTTGACAGTTGTCAAAATATTTGCATTGGAGTCTTTCTTTTTTTGATTTTGGTGTTTTTGGCCCCGTATTGGGGCCCTAAGGTAAATTTCGCTTATTAAGTTCTCCATATCCATTAAGACTAGAGCTGATTAGAGCAAAATTTGTCAGTTCGATTACAAATGCTCTTATCTCTGTTCACCATCGCCATCCACAGATATCGCGTCACAGCTCACCTCTGTAACCATGGTTACGGAAAGGCACAACGCTCATTGGCCGACCCGTTTTGCTAACTCATCGCTTCTTATCGACTGTCACAGCTTCACCATAAACACACACTAGCATAGAAACAAGTATTTTTTGTCAAATTCAATTTTATTTCTTAACATACTCTCCTTGGAAGTCTATACACTTTTCCCAACAATGCTTCCATCTCTTTAACCCGTCCAAATAGTAGTTGGCATCTTGTTCTACAAAATAGACGTTTCCGAATGTGATGGCCTCCCCATTCGATGAAAATCTCTGTCCTCCGAGCGAAACCTTAAGTCTTGGAAACAGAAAAAAATCACGGGGCCAGATTTTGTGAATAGGGTGGGTGGTCTATCAATTCAAATCCCAACCCAATTTTTGCCATAGCAACCACAAGTGTGAGACTGTACATTGTTTTGGTGAAACAAAACTTTCTTTTTTTCAAATGCGGCGGTAGCATAGTATGCCCCCGTCGTTATTTTTCCTTTTTCAAAATTGTCGATTAACAAAATTCCACGGTTATTCAAAAAAAAAAACAGTCGCCATAATTTTCCCGGCCGATAGAACAGTCTTCACCTTTTTCGGAACAGATTCACCCTTCGCAATCCACCGTTTTGACTGTACCTTAGCTTCAGGAGTGTACTGATGTATCCAAATTTCATCTACAGTTATTAATCGACGCCAAAACTCCGACTTATTTCACTTAAGCTGCTTCAACAGAACTCGTTTTTGGTCCTGAATGATCAAGCGCGCCACCCAAGAGTTAGGATTAGCCTTTTCATGTCCAAATCGTCAGTCAATATATGACAAACACGTTCTTTAGAGATGCCCACAACCTCTGCTATCTCTCTAACCTTAATCCGGCCATCATCTAGCACCATTTGGTAAACCTTTCCGATGTTATTAGAAGTAATTACAGTTGCGGCAGTTTTTAGCCGTCCCGAACGTTCATCGTCCACCAAGCTGATCACGTTGAAAACTCGCCACAATTTCACTGTGGCAAATGACGGTGCGGAGTGTCCGTAAACAGCGCCCATTTCGGCGTGTTCCTTACTACTATCTATTCTAGACTCCGTTTGCTTCAGTCAAAAAACGATCAACTTTTTTTAAATGCTATATATCGGAACACAGTCAGAGAGTATGTTTAAGTAATCTGTCAGGATCTCGACCCCTAATGCCTAGTGTGCCTCATGGCAGTGTGCTAGGACCACTGCTCAATTCTATTTATTCGTCTAGTATCATCAAATGCTCTTATTACCTATACGCAATTGATACTCAACTCTATTACTCTTTTCCTATTAGTGACATTCATTACGATTTGTAGTCTATTAACATTGAATCACTTCAGTCGCCCCTCTTTATGCATTAACGCAAAAAAGTCATCTCACATCTGTTTGATTGGTGTTTGGTCAAGCTTGAACAAGATCAAATGTAAAAATATTTATGAATAATGATCTATATGTGAGTGCTCGTGTAGCGTAGGACTTTTTCTTGGCACTCAGCTTCGCTTTAAGCAACATGTTCCACGTCTAATCAACTCTGCTTTTCATAAATTAAAAGTTCTTTACGGCTGTAAAGAATCCTTGGATCTGAGAAGATTATTATGTGATTCTTTCTTCTTTTCGTACTTTCACAATCTATTTTTTTTATTAGCGTTTTGACCGACTGCGTAGCAAGTGCAGAATGGTTGCTTAAGATTCATTCAAGGATTTCGTCGATTTGAGCACATATCTCACATGTTGAAGTGGGCTAAGTGGCTAGATACGTCATCCAGAGCAATTTTTTTTGCCGCTTTATTTATTACAAAAGGAAGGTATTGTTTAGAACCGACGTTCATACAGTAAACGTGAGGCTTAAGGATCTACTAACTCCTCTTTCCCATCCTTTTGAACTTTTTAAAAGATCGTATTTTTATAACATTGTTTACAATGTTGTACCGGTTTCTCTTAGAACTTTGAGTCCGTCATCGTTTGCCCGTCATCTAAGAAAACATTTTTTTTATGTCGCTTTGATCCGGTGTAGTAGACATCTACATATACATGGTCGTCAATAAACAACTATTATTATTTTTTGTTTGCTAATTTATAAGATATGCTTGTAAATATCGAAAAAGATGATTTTTTTATATAACAATAAAAACAGGAAATACCTATATAAATTATATAATTAGTAATTTTTGTTTGCTAATTTATAAGATATGCTTGTAAATAGCGAAAAAGATGATATTCTTACAGTGTTTTTTTTATATAACAATAAAAAAATAGGAAATATCAGTATAAAACAACAGGAAATATCAATATAAATAATATGTATTTATAACCAGGGTATGATTTTTGCCTAAACGTTCGGATACAACGCGCTACAATTTCGCTTTGATTTTTGCTACACGACAATAACGGACGCCCGTCCAGACGCGGCTAAATCCGTTTTCGGGGGCTAACTCGAAGTTCCATTCAGCCTATTAAACCCTTCAAGGATACGGCTTATCGTCCGGACGCGTCCCGTATCTCTCCTCCGTCATCGGTTCTATCTTTACAGGCCCGTAACACTCCAAACGAAGATAGTTTTATCAGTCATTATTAGATATAATTACTACTATTAAACAACTGAACGTCCAACATGGCTGAAATTTTCAAAAGGATTTTGCAACGCATGAAACTTTTCAGGCTGCCCTCGTATAAATAATTTGGTTAAAATTTAATATCGAATTAAACCTAAAATCTCTAAAATTATTTCTAATCTGCTTTATATAATAAGATGAAATTCATTACCGCATTGCATTTTCAGGGTTCAAATAATAATTTCTCGCAGCAGAATTCCTCAAAGATGAAAAATCTTCCGTCACAGCAGTCAGGTAATCTATTTTATTGACTTTAATCCATTTGAAATTACCATTCAATAATTTTGATTTTGTAAAGGTCATGTCCATTTTTTTTTTTTGTACCAATACGATGTATGTAACCGATATCTAATGATGATTTTTTTCTCTTTCGATTGTATCCAGGTTCATATAATATCTTGGATGATATGTTAGCAAATTTTTTGACTGAATATGGATATCCAAAGGCAGGTACGGGGTGCATGGATATTAATATGCATACAATATATTTATATACTATAAGATTACTTGCATATACAAACGTTAACTACATCATTATACATTAATCTATTGATACTTGGTGGTTGGCTGCTAACCTGTTTTTTACCATCTTTTTTGTAATTCAATAATATAGTTGCTGTTCTTTCTAATGTTTTCCATAGCTTTTTTTTGTAGACCTGCGCACCCCTGCCACTATTTTTTACTTACATAAGAAACATGCATATACATTTTTTTTCAAGTACGATCATTTTCATAAGCTCATTTACTCTTTTCGCAACAGCATTTGTTGAAACGCTAATATATACATGTATATGTGCTTTCATTTGACTGATGAAAAGGAAATAAATGTAATAGGTGTACGAAAAATCAATAAATAAAGGTAGAACATGTAGTAGGTAAGGTTAGGTTTTCCTATTTTTCCTTTACGCTATCATTCTTAAAAGTTCGAACAACCACGGAGGATTTCAGGAATATTATCCGCGTTCCAATATATATTTCATTAACTGACAGTTTGGTGGTATCAAAATAATAACTACATCGCCCTTTTTGATGGCGTCAACAAAAACAATTGAAGAGCGTTCATGCAAAATCAGACATCCACATAAGGTAGTTTTGAGAAAAACGCGAGAGGCTGTTTATTCTAAGGGTACTGCAATTACGATTGTACAACTGATATGCCGACTAGTGTATCAAATCGCATATTTAATGCTGTCATGGTTATGGAAAAATGTGCATCCTTCTAAGATAAGATTCAAAAAAGGGAATGGATATGTCTTGTTTTATGTTTTACCTTTACATTGCAGTTTCTCTCACTGCAACCCCTTTTAACAATAGAAACGTAAAAAGCATTCTTATTTTGTCCTCCACAACCATCGCAATATAAACGTACTGACTCTACATTTTGTAGATTTAGATATCTAAGGTGGGCCAACAAAGCTGATCCAACTTCCGTAGAACCGCGACCGGCCTGGTTTTCAGTCCAAGTGTAAAAAACGTGTTTTCTTTAATCAAACAGGACATCATACAAACTGTTATATCAAATATTTACATCGTCAAGCCCAGCTGTCACTCTAAAACATACAGGGTATTCAGTATAGCCACCTGATAGATATGAAATTCCCTCTGGCGGGTATTAATTCTGTTCCGTAGCCATAATTTCCCCCAGGCCGACTGGTCTTGGAGTGGAGGAACAGTGAAGTTATTCCTCTTTAGTTCATCTTCTTATTTTCGTAACTCTGCAAAAATTAATGTAAAGTTCTCCCGAAACAAGCAACAGGTATTTCTAACATTTTTTCGTATGTTAAATATGTTTCGTCAAGGTATCGTCATTTATGACAGGAAGTTTTCATATTTTAGGGTTGTCGTGGGGGTTTAGATCACAGAGTCGTCGATTTTGAGTCATCTAGTAGCGTCCCTACAGCAATTCGATAATGCTACCTCTAAAAATAACTTTATTCATCGAAATCCATCACAAAAATTATATTCCGATAGAAATCATCAAAATTTGTTATGGACAGAAACAATCGCCATCGCGATTAAATACAGGAGAAAAGGGACGCTAATAAATTCATCACTTCTGGTTAAGCTTTCATCGAGATAACTCGTATTTTGGCTGCGCGCCCAGATTAAAATGTCCAATATTGAAATCATAGAATAAATTCAAGGCGGAAGAGAAGGTTGGAGGTTAGAGTAAGCAGGTTTCTTGTGAATGTCATAAGGAACATAGAGTTTATGACATCTTTAATTTTAACATTCGTTAATTTCCATTTATTTGATATCAAAAGTCGTTTAAAATTGCCGAAAGAGTGTGAAATTAATAATTAATTCACAAAATTCCAATTTCCCTGAGATAGAACATTTCAATACATATACGGAATTTATCATATGGATATGTCTGCTTTTGGGATATTGTGTATTTTACAAATATTTTCAATATGAGTGGATATGTCACCGATATACTTAATTTAATTTTCAAAGGTGAAGATGTCCGATTTTGGCTGAACTGTAGATATTCAGACCCAGATTACTATGGGATAGAACTGACTTCGAACAATTCTGAGCACTGTATGCGATAGAAACGATCAAGAACACTACGAAACCGTATCAAACTAAATTTTAACCAAAAGTGGACATGTCTGGTTTTGCATGAACGCTCTGCAGTTGAGCAACAGGAAATGCCGCATTTTAACATTGTTAGAACTGATTTACATATATTGTTCGAGTAATGTTGCCACCTTCGGTTGTAACGAATTCATTAAATGCTTCGTAAAAAATCGGTAGATTTTTGAAATTAGTGTATTATCCACTGCAACCTATAGCTAGTACTTTATATCAGATACCGTGGAAAACAAAGATTTATTTTTTTTTTTAATAAAACGCAATTGAATAATTTTATTTACAAAACAACTTTTATTTAAAAATCGAAAAATCTTTATTTGAGTACATTCATTAAAAAACATAATTTTTGCATGTTTTGTTTTGTATACAACAAACCAGAGATTGTTTCCAAACGATTTCTCTGTTTCGTTTTCAACAAATTGTTAGTTGAAAAAAGTCTCTCGCAATTTGCCGATGAATGTGGTAAACAAAGGAGATCCTCCACAAAATTACATAATGTTGGAAATAGGAGAGCGGCACCTCCTAACGTTATTTGTTTTACTAATTGCCAAAATTGCTCTGAATTGTTGCTGAAGCTCTGCATTTCCTTAGAGTTTCTCCATAATCTCCATTCATAATCTAATGTTTGTAGTTCATTCTCGTTAATGATATGGGGAAATGACAGAGCAACATTATCTATTGATGGAATACCTCCTTGTTTAACTTTTTTCGGGTCTATAACACCCAATTTTTATAAAATATTGTTGTTCAAAGAAAATCTTGACATTAGTTTTCAATATGAATAGGTGTAATATTTTTAGAACTGCTTAGAATGGCAGATATATTCACCACAAAATACATATTTTCAATAGGTAAATAGTTTCTTGGATTTTTAAAGTCAATATTGGTAATAGGTGTTAATATAATCTCTTTTAAGGAAACAATCGAAAAGGGTTTGTAGCGCAGCAGTTACTTCTTCATATAAAAGATGAATATATGGTGATTCGGACCGCATTTCTCGATTTAAATGATTGAAAAATGCCAAGACAATTCAAAAACTGAAAATATCATTTGTTGTGTAGGTCTTATAATTTTTCCAACATATTTTCAGCTACTAGAACGTAATTTTTACTACTACAATATCAATAAAATATACTTTTAAACGTTCATATTACTCCAATATTCTTTTAACAACACTTCCAAGGGATAACCATCGCGTTTGAGATGGATTTTAACATTACAAAAGTGTTGGAATTCTATGTATTCAAATTTTCATTTTGGACTACTATTAAAGTAATTGTGAATATCTCTCGCTAAATCTTCTAAATGTGTGGGTAACTTATGGCAAGCGTTAAATGCACAGAAATGAAAGGAATAACCCCGGGACTTACTCCATAAATTTTCGCAGATATTCTTGAAATTTTCATCACCAATGACATAATTAATCACGCTCGTTGTGTTGGTCCTTGCGCAAGTTAGACCTTTTACAATTTTTGAATCTGGATATGCTGAAACACACAACTGAGACAAATAATCCATTAACATTATCGATAAATTGTGTTCCGCCACAAAAGCACATAGGCTAATTCCAACTGTAACAATGAAAATCAATTGATTTTGCTAATGTAGTAAGTAATAGATAAACAAAAAAATGCCTTCTTTAATATTGCAATTCAGCGTAAATTGCTGACGTGTCAACGACAAATTTACTAGTGGTTTGTTGACCGCGTTGAAGTTCAATTTTTTCTAAATGAAATGTTGAAATTCCTTGTTTTATTAAAGCATCCTTTCCACTGGAAATATGTAGATATTTATCGCAGCTGTGACATTTGGCATAATTTCTTAAAAACAATGAAAAAAGAAAGAGTTTATTTTAAACCTAAAATTCGGTTCAATTCAATGTTATTTCGGTGGATCAGTAAATCGAAGAGAATATCGGTAGAGGTGGCAACACTGTGTTCGTGCATCTTCAGGCCCCAATATAGCGGGTAGTGCACTTGAACAGGACCTTCAACAAGACATCTTTCAAGCAATTTCCTAAAATTAAAATAAAGGAGTACGTTAACGCGCCCACTTGCAGATAAACCACCAATGGGAAGGGCGTTTCTAAACGCCCACAAATTGCAAATAACTACTTTAAAGAATTAATTCACAAGAAATTGATTGTTTGAATGTTTCAGATTCAATTCAAACTAGCAGTTAAATCCTATCTTTGTTTCATTTGTTTACGAGTGAGTGATGCATTGAATTTCTTCTTATTTTGATTTTGTGGCTTTTTTAATTTATATTACAATATTGGTGACGCCACAAATAATAAAAATGTGTGATAGTAATAGTAATTGTAGAATTTTTGGCTTTGCTTTGAAATAGGACCCCAAATTTAAATTCTTTAATTATGTATAGGCCTGACATAATCGGTCTTGCCAGTCATACATGCACTCCTGGTTTATAATACGTGGCTCATGCGGCCGATCCGCGATTTTACAAAAATAATAATGTGAAATCTTAATAGCGCCGTGTACTGGTCGTTTGTAAAAACTCAAAGCGCTACCTTTGTACGACAATTAAAGTTATTGACTAAAATATAGTCATGTTTATGTATATTTATTCAAATTTTATGTTATTTCCTCCTATGTGCGTGTTGGTTGTTCTAACTTTTACGATTGAGAGTGTATATTTTGGGAGTAAACATTAGATAATAGACAGTAAACTGAATTAGATCTCCTCAAGAAGGCATGAGATATGATAAATACTTTCCTAGTATTGGTAGCAAAGTTTTCGAGTAGTTTTTCTATCTCTCATTTCATAAGGGCTCAATTTAACATTATCTATTTCATACAAATTCTAAACATATATTACGGTAATATTGTTGAGCTAATCTTATCTTTCGTTACAATACTTACATTGCCTACATATACATAGTTATATAGATTATCCCATATCGGTTTATTCAAACTTTAGGGACATAACGTAGATTTATTCCTTCATTGCAAACCATAAAAGTGATTGATTTATTTCTCTTACTTTCAGAGTTTTTATGGTAACTCTGTAATAAAGAAATGTGTAATAATTAGAGTCCGGCGTTTTGCGTAAAGTTGGACACCGTATTTTATATACTTTGGATCGATAAATTTCTAAAGTTTAAACGAGCTCCTGGCTCCGGTCATCCACATTCTTATACCGTGCTATTCGCGCCCAATTATATTTTCTATTCTCTCACGCACACTTAGCAAATAATTTCGCAATGTTGGTTCGCTTGCCAATCTACAGTCGGGCTTGTTTCTCTCCTCTTAGGTATCTGCGTAATAAACATTTTTATTCATATGGCGCATGGTATTACCGGAATATCACCCATTTGTGCAGAGAAGCCGTGGTCTGGTACCAGCTTTGCGAACTTTATTTATTAGGTTCGCCATCTGTAACCTGGGCAAATATGCGGTAACAGCCAGAGGCGTGGCGAGCACATAAAAGTATACACAAAATAGAATGTAAGAAATAAATTATAAAACGTTCTGCGTTTTAAAAGTCTTCCGTGAAACCACAAACTGGGTAACATCTGTTAAATATTTGAATCATTAGATATGTTTCCACAGCTGTTTCAGTCAAGTGAGTACGACCTGCGGAATAAATGTTTTTTAATGCCGAAAACGACCGTTCGACATCTAGCGATGTTATATTTGTATATTTAAAATAATCTTTAAAACACTTTCAAATTTTCGTATTATACACACATTTGTTTCGCCTTCTACAGCGCATAACAATTTGAACAGAATCCACTAGCGACATCGAAACATTTTGTAATTTTTCTATTCCCTCCGCTAGTCCGAAGTAATTGTTGTGAATAGTTTGTAAATCTCTTTTAACCTGACTATCTTGGAATATTTCCTGGCTTTTCTTGATTGCTGCAGCTTCTGTCGGATTGAACTTTAAAACTACCTTTACTTGATCAAAATATTCGGGGACTTTAGAAGCACTGCCTTTGTACTAGTAATCAATGCATTTACTAGTGGAAAACATGTAGGAATCGTTTGTGCCGCAAGATTTAGAGTATGGATTTTACACGTTACATGTAAGAAGTTACCACTGTGTTCTTTAAGAGATCGGCCCAAAGAACGCACGTTTGCGGCACCATCACTCATAAACATTAAAGGTTGCTTAGTTGAAACTTCAAATTTGTTCAATGAGTTCAACACCACCTTTAAAATTTTATCGGCAGTACAATTTATAACTCTTTTGGAAGCGAGTAAGAAGGAGGATGACGGTCGATATGGTTCCATTGTGCGTACCATTACATTAACCACAGAATGTTCTTGACGATCTGTTGTTTCGTCCACACACAACCACAGTTTTTTATCTTTCAATTCCGTTTCCATTCTTTTTTCTATGTGTTCACGAGCAAATAGCACTACATTTCGTATCGATGTTCGACTAGGTAATTTACAGTCCGCATATTTATTCCAGAAGGAGACAAATGCTTCTTTGTCTAGTAAACGAAACGATAGATTACATAAAATAAAAGTAACATATAAACCAAATGTAAATTTTTCTTAGTCTCGTATGCCACTTTTCGCAGAAGAATGCTGCTTGCTTTCGATGTGACGTTGGCAATGGCTTCTGGACCAACACATTAAAGGGATTTTACAAACTAGACATTGAATTTTAGCGTCATCAAAAATTAAGTCCGGCATGTCCACTATGAAGTTTTTAACTGTGTCTGCCATTGGTCGTTTTCGCGACGTACCTAACTGCGACATTTTTAAAGCAAACATAAGCGTACAATTACGAAATATGTTACGACAGTCTACATATACACAGAACTACTCGCATACAACATCGACTTAGTACTGACGCTGTGAACGCGTGAAATAAATAATCGCCGACTCCGCACCACATATCTACTACACCGACTGTTACCGCTGTTTGCCCAGACTAATCATCTACACAAAACACGATTCGGGTGGATATGGTCTGGACCGTTATCATTTCAAATCTACCAACAAAACAAATGACTTTGTCATTTGAGTGTGAATCTAGACAGCCCGAAAATTGGATTGAAGGACGTATTTCAAATCGTGGATAGTCTCTTCAGGAACAAGAATGTGAAAATCATTTCATAAAAAATCGTATCGCATATCATGCAACTGCATATACCGGTCTTCCGCGCTGCCGAGAGATTTGCCCCCACTACGCCAATTTACGAAAGACCCCGAACTCTAATAATAACTTACCGTTAATTAAAAAAAAAAAAGGTAACAGTGAAAAAAAAGTATAAAAACAATCATTTATTCTGTGCTATTTTACTTACTATGTAGCCCAATTCTTTTTCTAACAATTACGTTTAGTTAGCGGTTTTCAAACTTAGTTCTAGAAGTAGAATTCTTTTGAAAAGAGTGCGCCTATCCTTACTACCTTTATTTATTGATTTTTTTAATGTAAATATGTAATTAAATTGAAACACCATTTTCTGTGTTGCTTACTAATATTAAATGATCTAATGTTTTCTTGTTTTACAATTTCAGCTGGCCATATCCCCAAGCAGCCCCAGAAATAGCTAACGAATTGTCTGAGATTTTATCGTCAAACTGCCATTTTTATACAATTTAATTTTCGTGTTTTGTATTATTGATTTTTTGAAGATGATGTGTATATTTTGTAGATAAAAAAACAAATGAAATGAAATGAAGAATTACCTATTGAAAGTGTAAAATGTAGAATTCATTCCTGCTCTGTAATTATTTATTTTGTTGTATATATATTTTCTAAAAAATTATAAAATAAAATGTGATTTTTGATACTTAATTGCTGCTTTGTGTTTTGTTTTTTTTGTAATATTTAGAAGTGAGGGGTTACACAGGGAATAGTAGTGGAACACTCTGTGTGTTTGATGATCCAATTAATCGCGTATACAAAAAAGACATTGTCAAAATATGATCAGTTTAAATTGATTTAAATATTCAATGATGGAAGACATTTTAACGATAGATTGTACACCGCTTTGTCCTTCCAGAAGATACCTGCAGAAGGAGAATTGTATACGAGGTTTATGTGTTGTTTCGTTTCATATATAATTGGGCATGCAAACAACAACAATTATTCATTTTGACATTTTGATTATTTGATGGCGCTGGGCTACCAGTTTCGGGGTTCCGATTTCGAACCTCGGGCTCATAACGCTCAGAATAGTAAGGTTTTCCGTAATTTTCCTCACTCCAAATTTGGCGAATGGTGTGAGTGAACTTAAGATGCTCTGCGGGCGCAGGCTCTACAAACTCATAGTAATTGGCGAAAGTTGGAGGATGTGAAGTCATGAATTATAATTTCAGATTTTTGTCGATATTTTGCACAATTTTTGTTAACAGATTTTGAGTGATTAAAACAAATACAAAAAAAAAAACAATAAATGTTACCAAACTTTATTCAAACCAACTGAAGAATTAAAAAATATGAAAATATAGATGTTCTGTTTGAAAAAAAAATATTGTCTTTGCCGCTCCCATACGAAAATTGTCATCTTCGGGTATGTAATTCCATTGAAATTGATTTCATTGGTGTGCCTGCGTATTGTATAAATGAAGAAAGCATGCTGAAGATATAAGAAATGTAAATACATCTACCTCTATTGAATTTGCAAAAGAAATAACTGTGAAACAAAATTATTTATCTCAACGCAGAAAAATAAACAGAAAATACAAATAAAAAACATTGAAAAGAAGTCCGGGGACACCAATGTACGAGGGTAGATTGAAAAGTTTCTGGAATAACAATGAAAACAAAATAAATCGGATCCAAGTTATACATAGTTTATTTTTCAACATAATGCCCTCGAAGCGCAACACACTTGGTCCAACGCTACTCTAGCTTCTTGATTCCCTCCCGGAAGTGACCTCCTTCGAGGTTCCCAAAATAATCGTTTACAGCGTCTATCAGTTCTTCATTCGTCCAAAATCACTTTCCACCCAGAAATGTTTTGAGTTACGGGAACAACGGATACGGAAGGATTTCGAACTTCAATTTTGTCAATTTTTGCTGAGCGATTGTACTTGAATGAGCGGGCGCATTATCATGGTGAAACAACACCTTTTTCTTGACCATTCCCGGGCGTTTTTCCTGAATTGCTGCTTTCAATTTGTCCAAAAGTGTTGTGTAATATTGGCCAGTAATAGTTTTTCATTTCTCAAGATAATCAATTAGCAAAATTCCTTTTGCGTCCCAAAAAACCGATTCCATCACCTTTCCAGCCGATTGAATGATCTTTGCCTTCTTCAGAACCCATTCACCGCCTTCAATCCACTGTTTTGATTGCATTTTTGTTTCGGGTGTGTAGTGATGAATCCAGGTCTCATCCATGGTCCCGAATCGTCTCTTGAAATCCGTTAGATTCCTTGTAAACACTTCCAAACAATCGCATGAGGTTCGAGCTCGAATACGTTTTTGCTCCGAATTGAGCAAATGCGGCACCCATCTCGCAGAAAGCTTTTTTAAACCTAATTCATTATGTAAAATACGAACTACTCGTTCATAAGAGATGCCCACGGCTTCCTCAATTTCACGCACTTTTATTCGGCGATCTGCGAAAATCATGTCATAGATTTTATCCAGAATTTCTGGCGTGGCCCCTCGGGGAAAGCAAAGGCTTATAATTTGTATCTCAAACTGAAGCAGGACAATTCTAAGTCGGTAACTGCTAAACTGAGTGCAAAGCAGCTTGGGCTGAATGAGAGTATGGAATATTGTGAAAGAAATTATACGATGGGACTTGTTAGTGGATTGGCTATAAAATAAATCCAATCACAATAATTGATTGGCTCTAACTAGTTTGTGATTTCTGCAAATGAAAATGAAATCACACAATCATATGTTTGGCATATAAAATAAAATTACCTGGACAAAACCTTTTTTTTTAAATTGCTTTCATAAATTATAATTCAGTGTATTTGATTATGCAAAGAGGCAAGGTATTTCAATGCGAAAAATAATTTTCTATACGACTAGCATACGAAAATTATCTCCTTTAAAAATGACGCTCCATTAAAATTGTTTTTATTGGCGTGCTTATACATTCTACAGAAGAAGTAGAGACAATTTAGTTAAAAGATAAATATGATCAAAAAAAGCAAATGACAATACATCAATTCATCAAGATTCTTATTTGAAAGATGATATTCATATAGATTTGTCCTATTACATTTGAACATCGCTGTATATAACTGTGTATAACGTTGACAGATCACATTTAATTGGACAACTACTGCATTTCATAGGTTTTATATTAAAAAAAACACTAATATTCAACTTAAACTTTTCCAAACAGCTTCTATCCCTACAATTTAGCGAAATATATATCAAATAATATAAACTTGAATACGAAGTAACGTTTGAATTCGCCGCCATTTTCTCTACCAACAACGGACGAGACACCGATCATATGTTACTGCAGTGCGCTACTTCTGAGCGAATTTAGGGAGTTTATCGCAATTTAGTTTGCATCATTCGTTTCGTATATGCGGCTGTCAAGTATTTGGTTGTTTTAAATAAAATTTAAAAAGGCAAGAATTTCCGATAATTTATTTCGCGAATTTCGGTCGTTCGTGCGATGTACAGCGCCTTGTAAAGGTAAGTGCCATGTATTGATTTTATCCGTTTTCACCGTTAATTTAATCTGGTCCTAATCGGTCAACGGCATAAAGTGATTTTACTTATTTTATTCTTGTATCCCCTTCAATTGTATTGTCCGATTGTAAATCTAGGCAAGATAAAGTGTTATTGTTTTACGTTTTGTTTGTCACCGTAAAGAAATTCGGTCATACCGGTCAAAATTTGTATTTCTTTCATTCTATCTAAAAATTTCATTTACGCGAGAGACTGGCATAAAAATATGCAGGTTTGTACTATCACTACGATGAAGGGGCAACGAAGGGAAGGGGCGATGTTATGAAAGGTTTCCTTTCGTGTCTTTTTTTACGACGGTTCATTTAGGTTCGTTTCTTTTTACAACCTTCTTTGTTTTTTTTTCGTTATACCTGCGTTTCAGTTATATATTTTTTTCTGTTATTGCTTAAAGTAGCAAATGTTTTATTATCGATCCCTCTTTCTGGTTCTAAACGCGTTCGTCCACACAGGCTTTAAAGGGCAAAGGGTTATTTGGTATTCAGAAACCGTGCCATGGACTGGCAAGACATTGGGTCGCGCCCTCGCTATACACTAAATTCGCATGAACATATTGATCAATGAAACGCATTTTTCCGTTTTATAATGCCAGGTTTCGATCTGGAATTAATGTGAAATGCCTTTTGGATGCGTAAATAATGATATGGTGTAGTAATATTTAAAGCAATAATCAAATGTAAGGACAAATTTTGTTTAGATTTAAGTTTTGTGATAAATTAATACTAATAGCATTTCTAGAAAATAAGACGATGTTTGCCAATAGAAAAAGAAAGATTATTATGTAATTGATGCAGAAATACATATACAATATTCATAGCTTTATGACGTCACCATACTTTCTTTGAAATTATTTTCCGAGTACAATGATACCCCACACTGTAGGTCATTTAATAGATTTAATAGAAAATGTCTACTAGAAATGTGTGAATTATCTTGGGTTTCAATTAAAATGTTTAATTTAATGTTTTCCTCCATTTAAGGTCGAGGTAAATCTTTCACACTTCCGGTTTCTATAAATTTTTAAACTATCCTACTAGTTGTATATCTTGAAATGCTGGGTGTCCCAGGTTCAATGTTACAAGTATTTCTTAATCTTCCGTATTTGTGGAAATATAAGATCGAGCAAGGTGTCCTAGAAAATGGTTTACAAAATCCTTAAAAGATATACTTTTTAAAACCACCGCTAGTAAACCAGCCTATAAGAAACTTGCCCCAAAACCAATAAACGAAAATTGCATTCAAGACATATTTAATACAAAATGATCGTATCAATAATAAATAATAAATAACAACAAAATTCTTACAAAAGGTTAAATAAACATTAAACATAAAATTAATCACTTACAGATATAGATATCAAAATGACCACCATTTGACGCAACACATGCTTCAAATCTACGAACTAATTCTCTGGGAGTTGCTGCCGTTATCATACTTCAAATACCTCTATTACCATTGAATTATCTATTCAAATACCATCTATTGGGGTATACGTCATTTAATTACTCTACAACCAACCGCGAGTTATGAGGCGGAGCGCCATTCTGTTGCCACCACATACCATTCTTTGTACTGTTGATTTATTTATTCCCATATCTTCTGCTGGAGTTTTAACTAATATGTGGATTCAATGCAACAAAAGCCAATACATTTATTTGCATTTTTTCTGTTCTAACTGGTGTTACATGATGAGAATGTTTCAAATTTGATGAGAATGAGCCCGTTCGCATTCTAGCCTCAACACGAGTAAATGCCATATGTGACGCTACCACTCTGTTAGGAAATCCCTCTTCATTAAGTGTTGCTGCATTTTTTCTGTGTTAATATGTTTATCCTGCAGAGTTTTAGTAAATAATCTATGCTTTCGCTAAAAACAAAGTTCGCATAAATGCTAGAATTTTTTGTTAGTTTTAACACTTGGTTGATGTCTCTAAAATAAAAGTAACATTTTCTCATAGAACAATTTTTGCTCTTTCTAATGGTGGTTAAAACAAGAAAATTGGAGTAGTCAAATTTGAGATACAGGGTCCTAAAAACTGTGAAACTTTCATGCGTAAACTTTTGATAGCAACTTTAAACAATTATATTAAATTAAGTATTCGAGATGAAGTACTGAGACTTGGAGGACTTTATCACAGGCAGGTTTATCAAGGGACAGTTCTGCACCTTGTCAGCTCTCGATGATACAGGCCTGCAATAATGGCTACAAATTTGTCTAGCAATTTTTTTTCTTGAATTTGAGCTTCAATAGCATGAAAACTAACAATGCCACATGGCTGAAATGGCTGAAAGATTAAACATATCTGCAATATCCCTAAGCCTCATTTCCTTACTACTAATACATTTGTGTATACAACCTCTGAAAGTTGGCTGAAAATGCTGTACGGCGCGCGGCGCGACATTTTGGCACCCTTGATTCACGGGTCCATAGGATCTCCAATTTTTACTATTAAGATGTCAAATTTTGCACAGCTTGGTTTCATACAGTAGGCAACATTGATGCAAAATTTTATGAAAATCCGAGATAGTCGAGTGTGAAGCACTAGTCTACTTAACATGGAATGACTCTATGACAAAGCAAGTCATTGGTGCGAGTTTTGCACTAATTTCGAGCTAATTTCGCACTTCTCTATATGAACGCAGCCTAATACAACGTCAAACAAATCTTTGAGGTTATGTCGACATCTTTAACTTGTATCTTTTAACGATTCCATAGAAAGCTTTTGATAAATCGCCAGCTCCTACTTCAAGTTTCACGAAACCGACGCTCCTATCTAATTTATTTAATTATTTCGGGGCAAATAGTACCCTCATCAATTAGGAGCGGACGTGGTGCGAAAGAGAAAGAAGTTAACCTCTATATCTCCTCTAAAATCCTACAATTAGAATAGAAAAAAAGATCACAGCGGGATCGTAAGGCTAGACTATCTTTCTCCCAACGTCTTCCATATAATTTTACATTCTATTCACATAACAATAATGTCAACGACAAGAGACACTCGCTAATTATAGACGGCCCACTTTCTAATTCACGGGACACGGACATCTTAATTGCCCGATGCCCTTTGCGAATCTCACTTGCGCCCCCCGTTCCTAGGGATGGGACGCCGTACTATGGGAGTGGAAAGGTCAGCGTGTAATTTTCCATATTTAGCGCCCCCTGGCGTACAATTTTCATAGAAAAATGCGCCTGACCTGTCATATGGACGTTGGCACATGGAATTTATGCCGGCGCACTTGATACAGCAATAAGTTTTAAAAACTAGAATTTCCGGTATGAGTTATAGTTAGCGTTGCTTTTTTAAGGAAGTTAAACTTTTTAAGGAAGCTAAATTGAAACGGACTTTTTACTCTTGCCGTTGCCTTCCCTGCTTACTTTATTATCTTTTGAAATTTATCGTTAGCCTCGTCTTGCCATTTCATAAAAGGATTTTATAAAGTACTTGTTATGGGCGTTATGGAAAGTACAATTAACTAGTTGCTTTGCAACTTCCCCTTTTTAAGATTTTAAAGAATTGGCTGTATTATTGATGAAAGACAGTCTGACCGGTCAAAAAGCTTGATGCTTATACTTAAATAACGTATGGGCACGGAGAGCTTCGCGCCAGGTTAAAAGTAAGTGCGGCGCCCACGACGCGACGTATGTATGAAGATGAATCTACACGGGCTACCTCAGCGGATGAAATTATTGATTTATTGCAACAGTTTCTCATCAACCCTTAGCAGAGTTAGTCGTAATTATAGAGATAAATATATGTATGTACAGCCTTGGCTAAAAGTATAATTTACTGCATATTTCGGTTATAGATGAAAATAAAACTACTCTTAATGACTAAGTTACTTTATTTATATAAGAATAATAAAAAAACATTAATATTGTGTTGGCCCACCCTTGGATTGAATCACAGCAGCAATTCTTTGGGACATGCTGCGTACAAGCTTAGCACATTCGGCTGTAGAAATGGCTTCCCATTCCTGCATCAACGCGTTCAGATCTGAGGACTGCGCAGGCCAATCCAACAAGGCAATGTTGTTAGTAAACCAGCGCATCGTAGTCGCTGCTTTATGACAAGGAGCATTATCCTGTTGGAACCGAAAATACGCGTTAGCGAAGACACAAGAGCAGTTTCTAGCACATTAATGTACTTTTCAACGAACATTTCGCCGACACCGTCAGCAGCCATGCAGCCCCAGATCATTGCACTTCCTCCGCCGTGTTTAACAGTTGGCACTATACAATCTGGGTGATATTCTTCGCCAACGCGTCGCCGCACGAAGGTCACACCCGGTGTTCCAAATACCTGTAAAAGAGAAAAAAATGCACGCTTTAAAAACCTTTATAACATTTAAGATTGTAGCTCAACAATGATCGCTATAATTGTTTGATAGAATTGATAAACAAAAAAAAAAAACTAACCTCAAAGTTTGATCCATCAGACCAGACTACATTGGACCAATCCTCCTCCGTGAAGTGTTAGTGTCGCAGAGCCCATTGAAGCCGTTTTCTTTTATTACCTTCGAAGAGCCATGGCTTCTTCCTGACTCTACAGCCTTTTAAACCTGCTTCTACTACCCTTCTCCTTGCAGTTCGAGCACTTATTGACTTCCCATTCACTTCACACAAAGCCGCAGCAAGCTCCGAAGAAGGTTCGTAGTCACGCCTGCCTGTTCGTGGGTTATTAGCGTAAGAGCCAGTCTCCGCAAGCCGTTTGATGGCTGATTGCACTGCGCACCGCGAACATTTTACCAACTTGACAATCTCTTTTTGTGATCTTCCTTGATTTTCTAAGCTAATTTTGCTTCTTTTCGCATTTTAAAATAAATCTGTTCTCAAATTTATCACAAAACTATAAATTTATAATCTTCACGCTAAGACTGCCAAATATAGATTGACGAAACACTGAAAAGAGGAGATAAAAAGCACGTGAAAACCAAATATTTTATTTTTTTATGCACCAGGTGTTTTATGACCATATGCTGCCAATATGTTTTGTGACACAGGTGTCGCTTTTATAAAGAACATTTGTTCGTTGTTCAAATAGTAAAGATACAAAGCAGCTTTATTGGGGGTGCCTAATACTTTTGGCCAAAGCTGTAAGTATATCTAACGTACACAAGGAAAATAAACGACCGTTGGCTAATAAAGTCACTAACTTTATTAGTGATTTTCTGGATTTGAACTATAATGGAACTAAAGTATTGCGTAGTGTTTGCAAAATGCCTTTAATGTGCTGGAATAAAGGTGCCTGTGAAAGACATATAAATAGTGTACAGCACAAAAATGAGAAAAATGACGTGCCACCTCAAACCCAATTTAAGTTGGGTTTACTTTTGATGTTTATTGTTAGAGGTCTACCGCTTCGCCTACTCGATAAAGAAACGTTTCGACAGTTTTGGCGTACATACAATCCCGAGTGGGATCATACCATCACGGACAGCGTTACGGAAAGAGCTACCAAGTATACGTAAAGATATCGAAAATAGGATCAATGCAGAATTAAAAGAAACAACTGTGGCTATATCTTGATGAGACGACAGATTGTAAAAAAAATCTATTTTGAGTGCTATAATACAAGTACTAGATCCTGTTAAATCGAAATTTGCAATCTTATTAGCTAGCAAAAGATTAAGAAAGTGTATTGACGAAGCAATTACGGGCGTTACAACATTTCAAGTGTCAACTGGTCAACTGTTGATGTTTATGAGCGATGGAGCAGCGACAATGTGTAGTGTAGGCCATTCTCTTAAAGAAAAGTGTGAGGGGCTTTTACATGTTACGAAGTTCATGCTTTACATCACCACAGCCGATTCTTACGTGTTGGGGAACATGGTTGCAAGCGGGTTTTTATTATTCTGAACATTTCCAAGAAGTAAAATCTGTAATTTTACAATTCGACCCTGACGAATCTACAATTATTAAGGAGAGCCAGAAAGGATTTCTAGATATTTCTGTTAAAACAGATTTAAAAAGGATTAGGAACAATTATAAACAACTACAAGACGCAATAGAAAAATTGCAAAATACTGGGTTGTCGTTAGTAGAATCAGTGCAAATCGTGGACGAAGTTAATATATTGCTGCACGGTATAAACGACGCAAAAAAACGGTCATGTTAGAGCAAAGTTCGTCAGAGTTTAAAAAAAAATCTGATATAGGAGATTAGACAAATGTGTGATGGTGCAGATTCATTAACTAACTCTAAGGATTATTTTAATTATACCTGTGTTACTTCCGTAGATGTTGAACGGTCTTTCTCGAAATATAAGAACATTTTTTCATCGCAGCGAACAACCTTCACCGAGACAAATGTGGAAGTGCAAGTTTTTCAACAATCCTATCCACTACTTTGTTTACTTTTTACGGTTATTACATTACATATACAACAAATGCCGTTTTAAAACAAAAAAAAAAAGAAACTAATAATGGCAATAACGTGCGCATACATTCGCTTTATTTACCAAACATTTTTATTGCGTCAGCTTTTATTTTTTACGCTGGGGTACTGTTTATAATCCGCGGCCCATGCGACTGCTCCGATTCTGTCGTGAAGACCGATTGTGCCCGGCTTACATATAACAACAACAATAAATATAACAAAAAATAGTTAATATTGAAATTAATTTATGTAGCTTGCTGAACCAAATCACACAAACTAACCTGTCATCGTAATTGTGACATTTCACTTCCGACGACTACTTGATTAAACGCCGTTTGGTTCAACTAGAAACCATTTGAAAATTTTCCGAAAACTTTTGGAGCATATGTTAAACATATATTTCATTAATTTTTAACCAAAATCAAGAGATACAGTACAAATTTTTCTTATAAAACATTATCATTCGGATAGGATAATTCCGCTTTTCTGGATTGACTATAATTACGTTTAAAATGCCATTAGTAGCTATGTGTATACATCATTCACACCGCACTGTATTGATTTCTAGGGGCGTATCGGGCCCTATCAATTACCAATAATTACTCGTCCAATGTTTGATAATTGCGTTTCGCTAAAACAAAGGACCGTCCATTTGAAATACTCTCGCTTCAGTAGGTTGACGGTAATTGTCGGGGCCTTTTTCGCTGCGTTTAAATCTAATAGTGTGTCCACGCTTGTAGATTGCCGTTGTTGTAGGTGTTGGCTTTTGGAAGTAGCAATTATGTAACTAATCGCCATAATTTGTTTCCGAACAAAGAGAATTAGTGATTCTAACTACAAATACTAGAGGTTATATCATTTTAATTTATTTGTTAATGTTTCCAAATATGGTTAATGTAAAAGCAAACACTTAAACATTCATAATTTAAAGCTAGCAGTTTACGAAGTGATTTTTCAGCATCACGAGTTTGTACTAGGTTTGGCCAAAACATTATTTGGGACCAGTTACAATGAGCTTCTACAAATTTTTATAACTCAATTCTAATTCCATTCAAATAAAAAGTTGTACTCGCAGCTTGTCCTCTAATACTAATATTTTCAACAATTTCAATATTTTTTGAAACTGTGGGAAGCGTGTAGATTAAAGATGAATAAAATTGACGGTGTCAATTGTAGGTATTTCCATTTTGCATTCATCAGAGTAGCACTTGCAAAAACTTCTCCTATATGTATGATGAAGTTACTGGGCGAAGAGACGCAAATGAAGTCTATAAAGCCAGAGGTTAAGACCCTGCACGTGTTCGCTGACAACTGTGCTGTTCAGAACAAAATTGGCGTTTTAAGCCACTACGATCACAGTTTTGCTCTGGTCGAAAAACAGAAAACGAAGTAGCGACGGTTGATATCGTCCGAAGAGTGGATGCAAATGGTTAAAAATACATTACATTTAAATTACATTTAAAGTTTCTTGATCTACAAGAACTGTTGAAAATGACTACCTCCAGCTAGGATGCAAGAATCCAATCTTCTCATTGACTGCCGAACTCTTTCAAAAACACCAGAGTCGTTTCTTATTGAGTTACACCCAGCAATTATCCGATTTCTTAAATCTTCCACATTTTCCACTGGAGTAGAATAAACTAATGACTTTATATGGCCCCATAGGAAATAATCCAGGGGGTTTAAGTCCGGGGATCGAGCAGGCCATAAGTGAGGTCCACCTCGACCAATCTAACGATCTCCGTATGTTGCTGTTAAAAACCCACGAGCAACCACACTAAAATGCGCTGGTGCACCATCGTGCATAAACCACATTGTATTTCTTGTTGCCAATGGTACATCCTCCAGAAACAGAGGTAGCGTTTGTTCCAAAAAGTTTCGATACATCTCGCCGGTAAGTCTTCCTGGTAGAAATACCGGTCCAATTAGCCAGTCACCCACAATTCCTAACCAAACGTTCAACGAGAACTCATGTTGAAAACGATCTTCAAGTACCTCATGTGGATTTTCTTCAGCCCAGACATGGTTATTGTGAAAATTCCTTATTGCATTTCTTGAGAAATTCGCTTCATCGGTAAAAAGAATCAGTGCCAGTAGTTGAGGGATTTGAACCAATGTGTGCAAAAGCCACTGACAGAATGCAATCCGTGGAGGAAAATCAGCAGGAAGAAATGCCTGAACGCGTTGTATGTGGTGTAGGTACAACAAATACTCCCTAAGAATTTTCCAAACAGTCCCATTACTTACATTCAAAATATTTGCAATTTTTCGAGTAGAAGTACCTGGATCTTCCTGTAACATGTCCAGCACATTCTCTTCTAATTCTACCGTTCTTACTGTCATTGGCCTTCCTGGTCCTCCACTTCGTTTCAATGTGCCTGTTTCATGAAGACGTTGATGAATACTTTGGAAGATTTTTCTATCAGAAACATTACGGTCAGGAAATCGTTCAAGGTACAACCGTCTAGCTTCTAATGAATTGCCATCAGCAAGTCCATAAATGAAATGCATGTCAGTCATCTCGGCGTTCGTATAGCGATTCATGATAGAAGACTTCACTAACAAAAGTTTAAGTATTAAAAGACAGAAGATACACGTCAGTCGGTCTCAACAAATTTGACACATACAAAATTATCAATCACGAAACGTATTCAAATGAAATCTACGTTTTAATTGATTTACTGTTCTATGTCTGCACTTGCCTATTGTTAGTGACTAAAACAGCCGTTATTTGTAATCGGAATATTGTTAAAAGATAACAACGCGTTTTTACAATTTTTTTATACTCGGTAAATCCAGTGTTGTATGCCATATTTGTATTTCGGGTACATTAATAATTTCAAAAATATCAAAATTGGTTTTGTCGAAAATTGTTCTCGCCCTGTATCTTCGAAACAAAGGGGCTTTTCAAAAATCATAAAAGTACAAAATATTCTTAGAATAGTTCATGGAATAACTCCTTGAATTTTTGCCGTATGTTTAATAAACACGCTATATATCTCATTAAGGCGGTCATTTAACTATTTTAACTGTAGTTATGTATATGTAATTGTCCCAACATTTTGTTGCCAGCAGTTGTGATTGTTAAAAATATAATTTTCAATTAATTTTAGCAAATTTTGACAATTGTGACACCACTGCTATAACATTAAACACCGTAACTTTAAAAAATTGAATTTAGGAATTATTTGCGACAGCTGTGACATTACTCTAATAATATTAATGACAAAACCATGTCAATTAATTGTCTCCTAGGCCTACTTGCTCTTTGCAGTATTTACCATAATTCTAAGTTACAAGTAAAATTACAAAAAAGCATATTTCTGCATCTCAAAAACTATAACCAATGGAGATTTTTTCTTAATATTTTCGAGTTTAGTGTAGTAAAATTAGTCAAAATTGGTTATTTTTTGCTAGTAAAGGGATCGTTTATTTTCAATAGATTCTAAAGATTGCAACCAAAAAGAAATATCCAAATTCATATTCTGGAAGAAAATAGGCCGAATACAATTCCAATCCGTCCTCATTTTAATTCTACAACCCCTAATCGAAACGGTTGTAAATTGTAGCAGTGTGCGACGGGTCATTTATGGGATCTGGGGGCTCGATCTTTGAACGCGTATCTCCGATGTTATTGTTTTTTATCGGATTTATATGGAGCTCAGCAGTACCTGCCGATCTGACCTCCATCGCATTTCGATTGCGGAAGCGGAAGGAAAGGGCCCTCGCCGGTAAAAATATCTCTCCGTGTAACGGGAGCTAGATAGTGCATTGGTCGTACGGTTGTAGATAGCGATCGTAAAACGGTCCCCTTATAAATATAGCAGCTATTTATGGGATATTTTGGCAATTAAATTATCATTTATTTGTATCGGCTTTTGATAGATGTGGTTGTTTGGAGGTTAGGTAATACTTTCTGTTGCTATAAACGGCGATGGTAGGCAGTAATAGTGGTGGTTGCAATAGTAACTAGGTAATTTACAGTCCGCATATTTATTCCAGAAGGAGACAAATACTTCTTTGTCTAGTAAACGAAACGATAGATTACATAATATAAGAGTAACACATAAATCAAATGTAAATTTTTCTTGGTCTCGTATACCACTTTTTGCAGAAGAATGCTGTTTGCTTTGGTTGTGACGTTGACAATGGCTTTTGGACCAACACATTAAAGGGATTTTGCAAACTAGACATTGAATTTTAGCGCCATCAAAAATTAAGTCCGGCATGTCCACTATAAAGTTTTTAACTCTGTCTGCCATTGGTCGTTTTCGCGACGTACCTAACTGCGACATTTTTAAAGCAAACATAAGCGTAGAATTACGAAATAAGTTACGACAGCCTACATATACACAGAACTATTCGCATACAGCATCGATTTAGTACTGAGGCTGTGAACGCGTGAAATAAATAATCGCCGACTCCGCACCACATATCTACTACACTTACTGTTACCGCTGTTTGCCCAGACTAATTATAGATGTCTAGGGATGCGTATTTAATCCATTTTTGCTTGAATTTTTATTTTTTCGATTTTTTGATAGTTTAACTTGACTTGAATTTTTAAAAACAATAATCTGTTACGATACACGTTTCTTTTCATTAAATTTTGTCAATTAAAAATTTATTTTCTCTAAAAATATAGCGATCTAACACCTAACTAGTTGACGTTAGCAAAAAACGTCAGCTGTAAAATGTGGACATTTACTATCGGACTTAGGAACTTCTTATTTACCTTCTTCTCTTCAACTTTTCACAGCTATCGTGTCTTTTGGATCATATTATTTGATTTCGATGATATAGAATTCGCAGCATCGGACTGTACAATATCCGATTCACTTACGTTTTGGTGCTCATAACATATATGTAGATTTTAAGAATTTTTTACTATTTCAGGCATGTCTTTTGGTTTGGAAAGTTCCTCCATACTTAGTATTTTTCTAACCTAAATTCCTATATCATCTTCCTCGGGTTCCTTATTCATGCTTTGTCGTTGTAGGACCAACTGATCAACTTATATATTTTTTTATTTTGCATTTTCTTCAATTTCCTTGTAATTCCATGTTCTGAGTGGAGTTATACACCGCATTTATCTAACAAATTAATAAACTGATTCCTACTTTTTGATGTATCGAATCGACTTGTGCTAGAAATTTTTCTTGAAGATTTTTATTATTTGAACCAGTTTAATGATTGTAACGACCACTGTTGGATTTGAAATTATGATTACGACGTTGGGAATTTAGGGAACTGGGCTGATATCTGTTGAGGACGTAAATTGTAATTATGCTCAGGTTTTGGTGGATTATTAATACGAGTAATATTGGGAGATGGATTAGTCCTGTTGTTTATATTTGTCGAGAGCATCAAATTGGACAAAGAGATTAGAAAATTCAGAATATGTTCTTACATTTTGAGAATATCTAGAAAGATATTTTATGAACTCGGATTTGTCGATTGATGATGTTGCATAATGGAATATTTTTCACGTAAAATATTATTTTCTTAAGATACCCTTGGCGGAATTATATTTCCCGATAAAGATATCGGCTCTGATTTTACTTTGGGCATTTTCTCTCCAGTATTTATTGAGGAAAAGGGCTTCGAATTCTGAGAAATTTTGGGCTGAGCTTTCGACGATAGCGAACTATGTGAGTGCGTCATGGATTAAAGATGACCGTGCTCACATAGTTCGTTTGTCAGTTTTGTAAGTAATTTCTTTTACTCCATATTCCTTGTAAGCTTATGATGCGTTTTCCTTACAAAGGATACTCGGATTTTATTTGCAAGCATTTGCAATCCAGTGATCCATACGATCATACCTAATTGCTTCTGGATTTCTACTATCAATTGTTTTTGATCATTTTAGTCCACCACCTCCAACACTTGAACCGTATTTTTTCAAACATATTTAAACTGTGTCTTCTAAATTGGGAATAATCGATTTTTGGAACCTGCATTTGTATGAATAGCCAATAGCAACGATTAGCCGAAAGGCCGTAGACGACAAGGATTGAAGAGTTTTTAGCACTCCGAAAAACCAAACGTACACAGTAAAAAATGTAGTGAACATTTGAAAATTAAATTTACGTTACCTAAATGTTAATGTTAAACGTATTTTTGAAATACATATTCTAGAAGTAAAGCAAAAAGAAATAAAGAATAATGGTAAAAGTTAAACCTACAGCTACACTGATGGAGTAAATTTCGTTAAGATAAAATACAAACTAAAGAATCACGAAGATATTTTGTGCAAGGTTTGTCCACTCTCCTGTGTAATCAATGTAACTCCAACGAATATATTTTAAACATTAGAATTTTGGATTATCTCAAAAACTATATTGCAGTGGTGTATATTTACATCGTCGGACACAGCTGTCATTCGAGCACGTACAGTGTATTCAGTATGGCCATTCGGTCAATGTGAAATTCCCTCTGGCGTATATTGGTTCTTTTTCGGAAGCCTCTTTCCCGAGCCTCCGATCTTCGAAATGGGGAAACTAAATATCTTATTTATTTTCATTAACAATTAAGTCAATAAAATTTATTATTGTTGGGTTGTTGGGGAATTTCTGGATCACAGAATATCATATTTGAGTCATCCAGTCGCGTCACTACTTTCCATTATGCTACCTTAAAACAAATAACTTTATCGGAAATTCAACATCAATTTATGTTTGGAAAAGTATTATCAAAATTTGCTGTGGACAAAACAATCGCTATCGCGATTAAAAATAAAGCGGGTGGGGGACGCCAATTAATTTTCTCACTTTTGGTCAAGCTTTCACCGAGTTAACTCATATTTTGGCTGCGATTCCAGTTTCAAGTGCTGATATTTCGAAGTGTAATATAAATTCAAGATAGAAGTGGAGGTTGGTGATTAAGGGTAGGCAGGTTTTCAGTAAATGTAATATAAACGTGAGTTTATATTGAACATCGTCATACGAATCCAGGTTAGTTTCAATGTTTAGTTTTCATTTCCTTTAAAATCTCATTTATTGATCTTAAAATTCATTTAAATTGCCGAAAAAGCGTTTAAGAACACTTCCGAATCATCAGTTCATGTAATTAATCAATTAATTTTCGAAAATTTAAATTTTTCAACAATTTACCATTTTTAAAACATTTCAATATATAGTAAAACGTTTTGTTAAATTAAGGATTAAGGACCTCTTTTAATTCTTCACAGATATCATACATATCCAGTTGTTGTTTGATAATAGGCTTCAGCTTCACGTCTGCGAGAACTAACATTCAAAACTAGGATAATATCCAAAGGTTCAGAGCTCATCTTTATATTCTACAGAAAAGCTTGATTTTTACTTTTGATTATTAGGTTATGATAATCACACCACCACCATTACCTACTATGGAAATTGTCGGAAGGCATTCGGACAGCATGTGTTTAACTATATGTTAAATGCATCCCTATCCTGTTAGACAAATTTTCGTTTTATAATTGTTTCTAATGGGAACCTTTTTTATAATATTAGCAATATAGATACTAGCACTACCTTTTCGTGTGAATAGACACTAAATATTTGTAGTGTTACACTAGAATTTTAACTCAGATTCAATTTTTTCCTGAAAACAATTAGAATATCTCACGCTTCCCAGCTTTTGAAGATTATCAGTTTCTGATATCCGATCGCTAAAAGCGATATTCGCATTAATGGAACCTGTATCTGTACTATCTTGACCACTCTCATACAGCAACATTTATTAAACGCTGCAACCTTAACCCACCTTTGCATATTTAAACCTCTCGTGTTGAGCGCCCTCTTCAGCCGGCAATTTAATTATTATTAAATGCAGCAATTTACGCTATCCAAAGAACAATGGGCATAATTTCCAACATTCCATTTCCATGGATATTGTATAAATCGAGAGCGTAGTAGATGGGCGAGAGTAACTGACTAACAATTTGGGCCGAATAAATTTATTATGGCGGAGAATGAATGGACATGTGTGCTGGCGGTGGGGGAAGTAAACCGCACGGCACCGGGAATAGGCTTCCGAGGTACCGGAGAAACCGCATCGGAATTGTAAATGTCCTGGGGCCGCCTCGGGCGACTCTAACAATACCGCAAACTCGCTGCTTGTGCTTCACGAGAGCACCTAGCGTCGAGTCCTGCTTATAACGTTGGATCTACTTAGAGTGCGATGCAAGGGTGATAGTTCACGTTAGATGTTGGTCATTGAATACATTATCGACCTCCGAAATAAATAAGAAATGTAATTTATTACATAGAGATAAATAACTGGATAGAGAGACAAAGATGAATCGTTTACGAAAACTTACCTGATGTTAAGAGACATTTTGTGATTTATGTTTGATCCAGCACGCTCGTTAGCCCAGTCCTCCAATCGGCCCGATAGGATTGCTGGTTATCGGTCCTATAGGCCCATTTCATCCAACAAGTCCGGTCCTACTTTAAAGAATTCATTTTTTAACCAAGTTCATTTCATTTATATTACAGCATTCTCTCTCTTTAAAAAAGAAATAATTTCGATTACGATTATTTATTTAATCAACGGCCCAGTGGCCCTCCTACCACTCTGCTCCTTACTGTGCTGTACCACAGACTTCTTGGATCGAACGGGTCGAAAAATCGGGCCCGCTCTTGGAATATTTCAGCTCGGTCCGGCTCATTCGACGCTCTACGTGATATACGGATGGTATTCCCTTAAGTGTTGTTAAGTGTTAACGACAGGGACGCAAAAGGAATACAGGTTCGTGAAGGTTGAAGAATTCGAGTACCTTGCAGTAACAGTAACTAGTAAAGGTAACGAAATAAAGAAAATAGGCAAGAGACTAGCAAGGGGAAGTAAATTGGTAGGAGTGTTACACAATATACAAAAAGCCAAAAACATCTCACAGACAGCGAAACTTAGATTGTACCAATTGGTAATACGACCAGCAGTGTTATATAGTTATATATTCGGAAATTAACCAGCTATGTCAGAAGCCAAGTTTAAATCAGAGAGCCAGGGCAATTAGATTACAATGGCCGGAACACATATCAAGAATGCCAGGTAAAAGATGGGTAAAAGGAGTATTGAGCAATGGAGGCGACAGAAGGAGAAGAGGACGCCCGCGGAGGAAATGGTTAGAGGTATGCGAAGAAAATCTAAAACCTCTGAAGATGGAAATGTGGCAAAACTTAACCATGGACAGGAAGAGATGAAGGGAAACAATAAAGAAAATTGATGCCAAGGACCTTTAAGGCCTACAGAGCTGATACATGCATATTCCCTTAAGTGTAACCTTAAATTGGCTAAACTGAAATATGATTCTTATAACAGGTTCTACTAGCAAACTGTCTTACAACATTTAACTCAGATTAAATGCTATTTGATGAAAACAATTTGTGGAAAGGAAATGCCTTTAAGAACTGAAAATCTGTCATTAAACTACGTATGTCAAAAAGGACGCACCATATCGGACTTTTTTTGTTATGGACTTTTATAAAATTGAAGTAATGCAGAAAGTTTGAGCACCTTTTAAAATCAATTTAACACCCATTGAATTTATCTTCTTTCATATACAGGATGGACGTTTAAAATTGAAAGTGGCTCATGAGTAAAATACCCTTATTTTTTAAAATAGAGGGAAATGTTGTTAAGAAAAGTTGTTCAGAATTAACAGCTATACTCAAATATGAAATCATAGCACCCTGGGAATTAGTGGCACTCCTAAGGTGTTATGCGATGCTCTTAATAGGCCGGGCAGCCGAACTAAGTTTACTAAAACACGAAGGTCATCAAGGGAATGTTAAGGTAGGCGAATTAGCACGAGCAGGCTCCTCAAATGCTGACAAAAACCCACATTACATTCGGTGGGCGTAGCATATACAGTGAAGACTGGTGGAAGAGTATCCCAGGTCAGAGACAGGCCAAGCAATTTCTGATTGGACACAGGCCTTAATTTACAGACAGTGGACCCACTAAGCAGGGACAGAAAGTCTGTTAGAACAATACTAGGCCTGCTAACAGGACACTGTATGCTCAAGAAACACGAGCAACCTAGACCTGACAGAGGAAACAGCATGTAGATTCTGCCAGGCGGAAGAAGAGACCGCCGTCCACGTGCTGTGCGACTGTACAGCACTGGCAGGAATACTGCTCTTAGAAGTGGGATCGTAATAATAGAAGCCGAAACCTACGTAGAGGGATCACTCACAAGGTTGCTAGTTCTGGTGAAAAAGGCGAAGCTATCTTAATTGAGCTAATGATACAGGGACTACAATAGATCTGAAAAGGTCTCAGTGGGAGAGGTCAAGAACCACCTCGAGAATGAATCTAATCTAATCTCATCTAGGCGTTATCAGTTGTTAGCAAGACCTATTGAAATTTGCTTGAAAAATTCACGTATTTTTGGTGCATTTTCTTCATCTGCTGGGTATAATTTGAAATATCACTTAAGGTAAGTGATATTTCAAATTATAGCCTTAGTCTATTTAAATTCTGAATACGGTAGATATATTACGGTGGATTTAGATCAAAAAACAAAATTATAGATCTGGTGTGTCTCAAGGTTCCATCTTGGGGCCAGTGATCTACCAAATAATCAGAATTTTAATTACTTCTGTTAAAGACTTTAATAACCTACTGTTGCTCGAGTGGTATAAGATGAAGAAGACTTTCACCTGAATGTTGCCAAATACAGGGTCTTCTCTTATACTCGAAAGAAAACACTAATATTCGAGCAGGGTCACATGGTATAAACACTAAGGATTTGAGCATTTTATTTAATAATTCCCTATAATTGACGGTCACATTGATTCGGTAGAAATATTGAACTGTATTTGTCGTAATACCAATCATTTTACTAATCTGTCCGAAGAATTCTTGGAAGATGTCCAGGTAAGGTGTTTAATGTTTCTTTGGGATAGTGAATTTCACGTTTATGTATGCCGAGCTTTTGCTGAAACCTCGGATATGATTTTCCTAGCCTTCCAACGTGAACATAATAGTCAAGCAAACTTCGCATAGTACACATGTCAAAACTAATATCATGAGGTAACACTATTAATTTAAAAGGGTGATATAAATTGATAGAAAACTAATTCAGGTATATTTTTGGGGGAATATATGGTACAAATAGAAAAAGCAGGATGAAATTAATTGCAAAAAAGCTTGTTCTCAAAACCAAATAGATTGAAGAAGTTATAATTGCAAAAACCCATTTCCGTTGAGGTGTACGTCAGTAGAAGAATACTGTGAGGTGCATAAGAAAAAAACAGCTTTTTTAATGCTAGATGCTCTAAAAGCTAGTTTAATCTTTATTTCGTTTATATATTGACTCTTACATATTCGCTTTAAATTCCTTTTGCTGTTTTGCTGGTTCACGAATTTAAATTCTCCCATTTATACCTCTTAAGCAAAGGAGATTCCTCCGAAAATTTATTAGTCCACTATGTCTTCATCCGTTTACAATTAACAGCCTCGCTAACAGCCGAAATTTGCATTTTTCGCCAATACGAATTTTACAAATTTTTGCCATTCACAATCTGTTCACTCACACCACCACCTAGTGGGAGTAAGGAGGTTAGCAACACCGCCAAAATACGCATTCGCGAACGCGAGCAAAAGTCAGCGAGCGGAAGCCGGAAAGTTCGCAAGATGGTAAAATTTTAAAGCGGGAAGGACCCGTGTAACGGCCTAATCTCCGTAATAAGATAATTCATTTACAAAAGAAACACCTATTAACCGAGTAACGACGTTCTAAGCGTTGCGAATATTTGCATATTTCTCCCAGCTCTTGTTCCCCCTCTGCATAAGCTTCTTCTTCTTTTTCCCCTGACCGACCATTTCCGGTTTCGGTATCTTTTCGGGAGGGACCTTTTCCTCTATCTTCCTTCGTCTCCGCCTCGGTAATAACTCGCAGATGGTCGTATAGTTCTCTGGTCCTGGCGAGCAATTAATCTTGGAGATATTAAAACCGGTGCCCGGTTTGATTAGACCACCGCGTTAATTGCACAATTCAAAACAATCGTAAATTTTTAATGTTGGCAAATTTCGGCGGCGGTATTCTTATTTTTTTGCCCTAGAAAGTTAATGGTGATTTGATCAGAAGTTGTAGAAAGCTGGGTGGAAAATTATATTTCATTTTGCAATGCGATATCTTTTTGACAATTTATATACGGCTTACCACCGAGTTGACTAATAACACTGTGCTCGAATTGGAGCTGGGTACCCGGGAGGCTGAACCTAATTCGAGTATGCTGAATTTTAAAAGTTAACTCGCGTTTTCACGCAATTTCAATTCAAATATTTTAGGCCCAAAGATCCCAAAAAAACGTAATTTTTTTCTTTTTTTTGCCATTTATTGAATTTCAATCGATGGAAATCGATCGAATATACATCGTGCCCACTTAACCGTGGAAAAATACGACGCAATTCGTTGAATGCATTTCCTTCTGGGTTCAATGCTTTTATGACATTTTTAACAATTCCTAGTTTGATGTGGAGCGGTGGTAACAAAACCTTTTCGATCGGCGCAAGTGGAATCGCAATAATGTTGTTTTGTCGCAATCTAAATTCCTCACGTAAAGGCCAGTTCCGTTCGTTATATTGGTCACCGGCAAACCGGGTATTCCACAAGAACATGTAGCACATATACTAAAAATATGTATAACCCGTTTGCATACCTCTTAAAAGAGGTATGCAAACTTATATACCCATCCGACCAAGTGGCAGTAGCGGGGTTGGAAGTTTCTAGAAGATTCACGAATAGTCCATGAACGGTCCATGGAAGGCTCTCGAAGGTTCCAGAAAGCTCTTCGGCCATTAATTAAATGTAAATGAATTAGCTTGTTTCACGACTAATTTTGTTATCCTAACATCCTTCCTACAATTAAGTTATCGATAATCGATAAGAAGTGTAAAGACTATTTTTCTTATTTTGTACTTACGATGAACGACCAGCATCGTTCTAGCAATTGCATCCTTAATCAATCTTTTGACGGAAAAAATAAACTCGTTTTCGTCGAGTAACATCCTATTAAAACTCCCCGGTTACACGTCTCCTAAACGAAAGATGTCGCCGTAACTTGTGTGATGTTTCGTAATTGATTTTCTGTGTCCAATTGATGGATTGATCACGTCCTTCCTTAATTAACCATCCGCAGCCCAGAGGTAAAACGTAATAGCGTAGTTGCTTGCTTAGGTTGGAATTTAAAGGTATTACATACATATCGTCGTATGGTCTTCTAGTTCTATTAAAATAGTTACTATAGATTTGTTTTGTTTTAGTTTTTCCTTTTTGAGTTAATCTTTATTTTTGAGACAGTGCAACTCCCAAATGTTTTCTTCTTTTTTAAGGAGAATAGAATTGTCTAGCTAACGGATTCCTATATGTTACAGTGTAAATGGTGCTTTAACTGAAATGCCGCCTATTGGCTATTTATTGTAAAAGGTCACCTATTGGCCATCTATTTGTAAAATGCCACCTATGGGCAGAAGTTAGTAACACGAAACGTTGTTGTAATGAACAAGACAAAAACCGCTCTTTTTACGAATAAATACATAAGTTAAAGTCAGTGTTTTCTGTGTACTTTTGTTATCCACAAAACCTAGCATACAATCCACTCCATCGAAGTCACAACACTATAAGAGTAAGTTATATATGTACATATATTGTAATATTAAAAATACCACATTTAAAATCGCTGTCATTAGCGCCACGATGAATACCGTTCAGTCGCGAGCGCTTCAGCAATATCCGTCAAAGTGATGTTTCCTCAATGCTTTTTTCGGTTCTGCAGCGACTTATACAGCCGAGACCCTTCTTGTGGCTCCCCTCTCTCTGTCCCCAGGATTTCAGTAAGTAAATGCATCTCCAGTCAAGGATAATTCCGGGGAAACAATAACATAATTAATCTTAGCTTTATATTCTTCAGGCTACTTCTCGCATTTAATGTAACTCCTACAAACACATAGATAAATAGATAAATTAGTTTCTCAGATTAAATATCTAATATTCCACAGTCGCCGATATTCACTAAGGTCGATTCATTAGGTACTAGATCGCGAACTCCATTAGAATATTACAGTCTATAAAACAAATGTATTAAAAGAAAAAGAAATGTAATTTTATTGTAAGAATATTAAATATTTTTGTATAAAGGCGTTTTTTTTAGCTCGAGTTGCGTTTGAGAAAAGACATGTTCAGCTGTATGTTTCTAGTGTTAATAATAATGTTTATAAATTAAATTTCAAATTCTAAGTTGAATAAGGTCATTTTTAGGAACGCGGGTTTTCTTACATGACGTGCTACCATAGATGTCATAGTTTTAAGGTTAGTTTTAATTCCGTCGTTACTTCATCATTCCTTTGTTAATTTCAACTGCCGACAGAGTATCTACTTGATACTCTCAGATATACAAGAGAAAAAATCTATATAAAATCGTTACAAAAATGGAAAATGTAACACTACAATATGTATAGCGTTTTTGTGTGAACTAGTCTGTGGGGTTAAAGTTAAATCCTATATCAATTCTAACCGAACAACTGTGAAAGTCATGTTGTCCATACAGTTTGCAAAGTGGTCTTCTTAACTATCGCTCCTTCACTAATAAATCCAACACATTTTAGATATTGAATGACTTCAGATGTCTTCAGTTTCATTTCGTGCCATTGCAAAGAAATTCGACGGAATTCGTAGTGGAGGAAATTGTATCTGATAGCACCTAAATCAATAGGCCTGTTTTTTGGTGATCTGGAAGGTCTTATTAATATGGCTATCAAATATCCCTTAAGATATACAGTGACCCATCTACTTGATCATATATTGAACGCCATATTACATCTTGGTAAGAAGTACAAATGTCTTTAGAAATAAAGTGTAACTAATAAATAGAGGAACAAAAATTTGGTAATTTTTTTACTAGTGTACGTATTAAATGAATTAATATTTGGACGTATGAAAGCGTCAACAGTTGGCTTTGATAAATTGTGACATTTCTGACAAAATAACCGATGTGAGACGCGCAAATGAAATTATCGCAAAACGGGTTATGCACTATTACGTAAATGTTGTTAATCGCGATAAAAGAAGCACCGTACGTCATTTCTGTGCAGAAGGAATATCCTGATACACTGTGTATACTGCAGTTAAAAGATTTGGGAATACGAGAACATCCAATTACAAGACGATACCTGGTCGGCCTACAACAGTAGGTACCATACCCAACGAGTGAGGCATTTAACCCCCCCAGTTTCTGTACGAAAATTAGCTCACAATCTTAATATAGCAAGATCTACTCTGAGCTATATTAAAGCTAAGAAGCTAAAGATTAAGGCTAGGATAAAAAAAAAGTTCCCAAATACATTAACAATCGAGAGCAACGTGTAAAAACTGGTGCCAGTTATATTGCAAGAAAATGCGGTCAGAAAGTACTAATTATTGATGAAACTTATGTTCCTGCAGACCCTGCTGAAGTACCAGGTCGGAAGTTTTACCATAGTTCCAACCCTGCAGAACTAGAATATACACATTATGTTTCGTACAAAAACGAAATTCTTCAAAAAATATTTAGTATGGCAGGCCCTTGATCAATTTGGCAATGTATGCAAACCTTATGTTTGCGAAGGGACTATGAATGCGATAACATATTTGAAGGAATGTATTATCAAACGCCTGGACCTGTTCCTGCTTTCCAGTCCAACCTTGCTTTCTCGGAAGTAATTTGTGCTATTGATGCCTAGTAATATGCTGAACAAAATAATAAAAAAGGAAAAAAAAAACAAAACAAAAACAATATGCTAATGATTCATGGTATGAAGATGCTCAAACAAATTGGACGAAAGGGGATTAAGCAAACAATGTTAGATATTTTAAAATAGTTCTTTTATCACACTTTTCAAGAAATGTATAGTTCAAGTAGACATCCTTTCCATGATTTCCGATAGATACTATAAAGAATCTATTTATTGTTCTAAAATACCATTATTTCAACAATTTCATACGATTCTTGCTGAAAATCCTTTTGAAAAGTTGAGTTTCAAATTACTATTAAACTGCCGAAATTAGATTTTAAATCACATGTTTAAAGTTGCAACATTTTATAATACCTTTAACTATCGGTTCTATACCTTCTTGGAAACGATTTCAATTCGATTTTTGTGGAATAATCATTCTCTCTTGCCAAGTACATAGTAAAATGTGATTATTTTTGTTAAATATTTGGAATCAAAATCGTTAAACTTCAGATCCAAGATGTCATTTGGAAAATTTCACATCGAGAATAAAAGGACTAGGCAATCGTTCGGTTTTAGCATTAACAGGTAAAATGCTGTGGTATGTCTTCACAACCCACCAATTTTGGACATCCTATTTTGTCTTGCCGGCCGTGGTAGGTCAGTGTGGAGCACCAGACCTCGTTTTGTTACGATGGATTTCAATAACCCACCAAATAAACGTAAACAATATGAAATGGGTGGTGCCATAGCTTCAACCAAAGATACTAACACCTTAACATTCATACGGGATCACTGTCTGATTCTCAAGAAACATCACTTTAAGATAAGGTTTTTCTGGATAACGGCACCTATTAACTTCGCCCCCAACGAACATTCACTATGACAAAGCAGGCAATAGCGGATAGACCTGAAAGGAAGGTCAACGTATGTATATTGGAAAGAAGTAATGAATATTGTTACAAACGAATTAGTGTGGGAAAAATGGAACGTTCGCTGGAATGAAAGTGAAAGGGCGACGCAGTATTACCTTATTCAGCCATCAGTAAATTTCAAGCAATGGTACAAAAATCAAAGTGTGTCAGTTTCTGGCGCATTTACATAAAATCCATCTAAGATCAAATCCCTATTGCAATTGTGGTAAAGAGACGACGGACGAGCTTCCAAGACAGCAGTTTATCAAAGACCTTCTCGAACATCAAAACCAGTTTCCCACAAACATAATTCAGATTTTAAGAACAAACAATATAGTCTTATACAGAAGCAAACAGCTACCAGAATTTAAAGTAATGATTAGCATCTTAGAGCATACTCTGTTGTGTTATCCAAATAAGTTAAACTTCATTATCTCTGTTGCCGTGGCAGTTTTGTTTTATCAATTAATAACTTCTTGGTGTTGGTGGCTAATGGGTATGTACCCGAACAGCCTTATGCAAAAAGCTATTAAGCTTTAAGCCACCACAACGTGCTAATATCGTTTTGCTTCTGACCATCGAAAATACGTAGACATTTTTATAAAAATGTTTATTTCTAATAGTCATATAAAATAATGTTATTTAGAGCAAAGTTATTTAGAGCAAATGCTAGGAAAAGAAGTATGCAAAAAGTGATCGATAAATATAAAAACCTTTACTTTCCGAACGGTATAAAGAAGAGCTGTTTGGTTTAGTCTAAAAATGTCACCCCAAGAGATTAAGTCTGTATTGTATGATCTCCTGAGAGCAAAATCAATCTTTTTTTGATATGGTAGTTGTCGATGGTGCTAAAAAACAATTCGAAAAAGTATTCAACTACGCAATGCAAGGGCAACCAATAGAGACCCCTCTTAAGGAAGGAAGAATGTTTCGAATATTATCTTCTGGCAAGATAATGATGAAATTGATTAGCACATAATAAAATTATTATCTGGTAGTAATATTTATTCAATTGTATTTAGGATCATAAAACCATAATTCCTGTCAACATTTAACATTAGTCTTAGTTCTTTGGACGTCTTGGATTTCGTCCGAACTCTAAGGATAGACATCATAAGCAATACTTTCAATTTTTTTCCAAAAAAAAGTAGTCTGGGTTTTATAATTTTTCAACGCACCTACTTCAAAAAAAAAGCCAAATTTACGTTCTCTTTCCAATTCATATAGATACAATTCCTGCTGTAACATATTGCCTTCCTTCGTGCCTTTTGACTTCCATCTAACCCTCATTTGCAAGGCTTAAATAATGTCGATACATGCAGTTTTACACGCGACTTCAATTTGTAAACTTGTCATTTAGGTAGTCTAGCAAAAATTCTCGAGGAACGGAATGATTTTTCACCGGTCGCTCTGGCTTGCATATTGCCCGCTCCGTTTCTTCCTTTTGCCGCCGTAACGTTCCGCCGTTCGGGGTGATGAATGAGGCACTGAGATGCGAGACGCTAGCTCGAGGGACCGACCCGGTCCCGGCCCTGGGATCTTTACATACGCCGGTTATTCTCCCGTACCGTTGCCAGCAGTCAAGTTGATCGACTAGACACACTACCGCCGGCAAAAAGCTTTCATTTTGTGTTTTTGAAGGGCCTCTAACGGCTCCATTTCCTTTTACTTCCTGGTCTCTTTTTGTTGTCGAAGAGAGAATGGCAGCAGGGTGTATTAGTTTTGCGGAAAATTTTGTGGAATACAACATATAAGAGTACAAGGTTTTGAATAGCTAGTCTGTAGGAGTGATATGGAGCGTATTGTAGTAATGATTGAATGGGTAATGTTGGTTATTTATGGTCTCTCCAAGACACAATATGGTTTCTTTTGGGTAACTTCTCATTTTGCTCAAGTCACACCCTCCTTTACTGTTTAACATTTATTGTTTTGATCCTTTAATTTTTTTCTTCGTCTATGTCTATGGCTGTCTCTTTATGAGTAACACTAGAAGTATTGACTTCTTTAAAATTAAATTAGTTTCAGGTCTTCCTTCCATAATTTTTTCAACGATCTTTAGATTTAAGACCTATCTATGACCTGCTATTTTCGTTTTCAATTGATTTGATGGTTTTTGTTGTGCCATCCTTTTTGGTGGCCGATCAACGGGTTATATAACCTCTTAAGCTTATATTAATCCTTTAATGAGTAGATTTTTTGTGTAAAGTATTCCATGGTATTGTTACTGTAACGTCTTTGATAGTATTTATAATTTGGTCTTGAAGAAGAAGCCTTCCTCTCTAATAACATGCAATAATTGCGCATATTGCATGATTTCGGACTGGTTTATTGATGGATTGTTGCCACGAGCAACTGTAGACTACGAAATAACGCTAACGTTATTTTGCAACCCTTATTTCAAAATAACGATAACGGTTGAAACTGTTATTTTAATATAACGATTTTTCCCATCACTAATAAATAGCAACAGTTAACACTTTTCTTCTACAAGGAAAGGTCTGAAAACTTTGGCGCGGCTCCACTCTACATATCACGCGTAAAAGCCTTTTCTGCAAAATAAACACTTTCCCGATATCCCTCGCATGCCCCCACACAATAATGTTGTACGTTAAATGAGGATATGCAATGGCATAGTAAATTTGTTAAAGGTCTTGCAGTTCAAAAGACGATCTTAAACGAAGAAGAGCATAATAGTCTGTCGTCTACCAAAATTCCCAAAAACTTTACGCATTCACTCAAAGTATGACTCAAGTTCAAACAAGGAATTTTTAACTTACGGAAACATACGTTGGCCGTTTTCTCTGTGTTCAAAGAATGTTATTCTTCCAACACCAATTTCTCTTCATTTTCTGCATCAACTACAATCGTCGTATCATCGGTGAAGCTAATCATCGTCCCAACATGCACGTACTTTAACATATCTACTCAGTACTATAGGGAAACTAGCGGTCCCATGACCACTCCGAAGCTAACAATATATCAGCTACAAGTTGCATCATCTTATCAAGTCTCACATTCTACTTGATTCTTTTTCTTTCTGAAAAATCAACTGTTAACATTATTTTGGTGTTATCTACCACCATGCTTGAAAGTAGGAAATAGCTTAAAATTGTGTGGCTTTAAAAAATTCTTAATAGTATCAAATTATATTTCTTTAGAAATTATCTCACTCTAAAACATAAACACCCAATGGGTGACTCTGCGAAAGGGATATTCAAGACTTTGTAAAATCCACTCCAAGCTTAAGGCACCATTTTTTCTATCACATCTTCATCACATATGAACCGAACGCATTTCATAATGTACGTTGGAGAACTAAGAAACAGTTACAATGGTGTGGATTCTATATCAATTGGACCGATTGCTTAAGTGATTTCCTACAGAGATAGCTCAACCAAAATGCCTGTGAAATGGATACTTTTTTTTAGCTAAATAAATTGTTATAATTTCAAGGAATTACATGGAAAATACGTGAATCGAAAGATCTAGATTGCTTATTTTCATAATTATTCTATTTAGGTAAATGGATTTGAAAAGCCGGTGTGAATGGTAATCAATTACAAAGTCAACTGTTTATATTCAAAGTATGTATGTATTATTGGTTTTAATTGAATTCTAAAATTCTCACAGGAACTATTACAGGAAAGGACGTTATTTTAATCCTAAATAAAATTAAATTATAAAAAAAAAAAACTGAAAAGAAAAGTTCCGACCAATAACGACTGCTATCGATCTAGCTTCACTCCTACGCAAACATCTCCAACTTTTAACCAAAAATTAGCCCACGTGACGTATAAAAATCAACTTACGACGTAATGTAATAGAAGGGGAGAGAGCCAGGAAGAAATACGAACTTCGAGGAAACATAGCCGGGCTATAAGCTCCCCCTTCAAATTACATAAACTTCACATCCCTGACAACTTTGCAAAAAAGTATTATTCTTTATGGAGATAATATTTTAAAAACTTTTTGTATGATATAATTGGGCCGCAGGAGTCCTTATATTTCTCGCCGAGCTGGGCCGGATGCGCGTGTAAACATCACCTGGATGTTAGTTGTCGGTGGGCGTCAAGGGGAGCTCGCAATGAGATAGCTGAAGGGTGGGGAACGGAGGGAAGATTGAAAATGTGATCAAGTAAAGAAGAGGAAGGATGTATACTATTATTCGCTAGTTTAAGGTCTGTTTCTTAAGAATGTTACATTATCTATTTTGAAGAATTAAGAACGTTTCGTGTTGTGTGTTGTTAATGCTTTCTTTTGTCTCAATAACCTCGTGTTCATTCCACTAGGCAAAAAATATTGTACAAGAAGCCGAAGCAGCTTATTTATAAACATAATATTAACATTCTTGCAGATTTAACAACTGTACATCAACACAAATGCTTTGCTTGTTTTAGAATATATAAATTCGCGCATTTGAAAAACATGAAAGAACTTCTAGCAGATGGTTTTGACATACCCTCGTCGACAGGGCATTAGCTTTTTGTACCACTGTACATATAGCATTAAGTGCTAATCCTATATTCGCTTCAAAAATAAAAGGTCTTACTACATTTTTGTATTGTTATATGTAGAGTAACCTAAACTTGCGGACTCGCATAGGCGTCGGTATTACGGGATAATATAAGAATACGAAAAATTCATAAATAAACTAAACCGGTAGAGAAGCAGGCATGTAGTGTCGACCTTGAATATAAATCATGTTAAACCGGGCTGAGAGAGATTTCGTTTTAGTACCGGTTGAGCTGTTGCAGAGATTAGTCGAACGGTCAAGATTATGTACTTACGTGTCGCTTTTGAAAATATAGCTGGTGTTTTTTGTGTGTTGTAGTATTATACCAAGTACATAATTAGTGTATCGTTTCATATAGAACTAATATTTACATACCTAAGAAAACAATGCAGTCAAAAGTTGGCAGATGTTTTAAGGAAAAATCCCGATTTTAATTCTTTAGAGGCCGTTTATAATAAGTGTAAGAATAGTGAACTTTTAAGTGATTTTGAAAAACAGTTTCTACATGCAAATGTAACTTCCTTAGATGTGGAGAGATCGTTTTCTATGTATAAGAATATTTTTTCTTGTCGACGCACAAGGTTTAAAGAAGTATCTGTGGAAACATATGCAATGATGCAAGTTTACAGTAGTTCACATCCTGATGCCTCTAATTTGTTGAATAATTAGCAAGTAAGTTTATTTATGAATTTTTCGTATTCTTATATTAACCCGTAATACCGACGCCTATGCGAGTCCGCAAGTTTCGGTTACTCTAGTTATATGTGCATATGTATCCTGTTAGGAAATAGTTTGTTGATAATCTTGTGGATTGTGATAAAAAATTTCAAATTTACATCACATAATTTAAAATAAGTATGCCTAAATGACTATTAATGTCAGCTAAACTTGCTTTGAATATTGTCGACTTTAATTTTTAAAGAAATGGTTTATAATGCTGAAACTTTTGAATTGAAGGAACTAACCTGGAATATCTTTCTTTTAAATCAAAAATACTTGATTTATTGCATACTGAAAATTAGCACAGGAGCACTTTTTTATACGCGTGGTGGCGGGCCAACGGGGTACTTAAGCTGTTAAGTTTACTGCGAGGGCCTTTTTCGTGTGAAAAGTATTTCGTGGGTTTGTTACTATTACCCTTTTACCGTAAAGTGTGAAACGCAATCAATTATTTCCCAGTATGTGAACTCGGTATTTTAACGAACACAACAAAAAAACTGCCACCGACCTTGGTAGGATTCGAACGCATAGCTCCTGGCTTTGCCACCGCCAACAAACAACAATATTCTCGGCACACTCCGCACCACACAAATTATTAGTTAACTCGGAGAGGCCGTTTAGAAGACACGTGGGTCTTCATATTCAGCCGCATATCGATTAATCAGCATCAATCGGTGATGTACCACCACACATTTGTCTTAATTTCCTATAATCGGTTTTTTTTTTAAACACTGTCCAACTTTGCTATAACGCGACCGTCTTTGCGTCGTTTATACCGTGTAGCAATGTACATATTGACTTCGTCCACGATTTGCACTGATTCTACTAACGACAACTCAATATTTTGCAATTTTTCTATCGCGTCTAGTAATCGTTTATAATTGTTGCTAATACTTTTTAAATCTATTTGAACAGAAGTACCAAGAAATCCTTTCTGACCCTTCTTAATAGATGTAGCTTCGTCAGGATCGAATTGTAAAATCACAGATTTTGCTTCTTGGACATGTTCAGAATAATAAATGCGTAAGAGTGGGCTGTAGTGGTGCGCTAATACCGGGACAAAACCTATGAAATGCTCGAATCCGTTTGGGAGATTTGAGAAACACTTTTTGTATTTGCTATTAATGCACCCACCTCCGGGTAATATTCTTGAATAGTTTGTACCACAAGATGTAAAGTATGAACTTTACACGTAACCTGTAAACACTTGCAGAACAAACTTTTCTTTAAGAGAATGGCCTACACTACACATTGTCCCATCGCTCAGAAACATCGACAGTTGACTAGTTGATACTTGAAAATGTTGTAACGTATCGAGCACTACGCCCGTAATTGATTTGCCAGTACACTTTTTTAGTCTTTTGTTAGCTAATAAGATTGCAAATTTCGGTTTAACAGGATCTAACACTCGCATTATAATACTCAAAATAGATTTTTTTTTACAATCTGTCGTCTCACCAAGACATATCCACAGCTGTTTACCTTTTAATTCTGCTTTGTTCCTATTTTCGATATCTTTAGGTATACTTGGTAGCTCTTTCCGTAACGCTGTCCGTGATGGTAAGTTCCATTCGGGATTGTAGATCACAAACAACAAACATCAAAAATAAATCCAACTTAAATTGAGTTTGAGATGGCACGCCATTTTTTTCGTTTGTGTGATGTGCACTATTTATATGTCTTTTACAGGCGCCAACACATTAAATGTATTTTTACTTTAGTTCCATAATAGTTCAAATCCGGAAATTAATAAATTTTGTGACTTTATTAGTCAACGGTCGTTTATTTTGCTTGCGTACGTTAAACATACTTATATGCATATATTTACTCTAAAATTACGACTAACGTTGCGATGTATTGATGAGAAACTGTTGCAATAAATCAATAATTTCATTCGCTGAGGTAGCCCGTGCCTCACTTCTAACCTGGCGCGAAGCTCTCTGTGCCCGGCCTAATTATAAGTAATTTTAATCTTCTATGGGAAATTGTCTGCTTTCATAATTGACGACGTTAGCAAATCATGAAATGAAAGTGTATCTCATAACATTATTCCGCTTCCATTTTTCCTACCAATAGCTTATACCATCGGTTCCCAAGCTGCGGGTCACCACCCCTGGGGAAGATTGTTGAAGATAAAACAAATTTACCCTAATGCCATAAATTTAGGGACACAAACATGACAGACCTTTATTACCAGATTATTAGATGTTCTCAATCATTTGACGTAGTTGCTATTTCCCACAAATAAAATTGTAAAAAAGTTTGAGAATTTCTTGCATAAACTATTAAGGTAATGTTCAAACAACAAAATCTTCGCAGAGATCTTAATCCACACATCTCCAGGTTCTCTTGGATTTCTTTCTTAACGCTTACTAATCCTATGCTTCCTTGATTGTGAAAATTAATACAGTTGTTTGCACATTGCTGCTAAAGCTCCAATTAGCTCCCGAAACCTTTTTAATGAGAATATCATCTCGCCCTTCTTTCACCGTCTAAGCTACATAATTCTTACGCGATATTACACGCCCTCTGGACGAAGCATAGAAGCGCGTCAACTATGTCGCTTATGCGTCGTTGTTTTTTCCTCCCTCCGCTCGCTAGAACCGTTGCATAATATTTTCCGACACGCAGCCATCTCGAGAATGCGCCGTCCGGACGAAGAAGCGCCGCCGTTACAAGAACGAAGATCAATTAAGTTAATTTCGCCAAATTTGTGACGCGCATAACGGGCGTACAGGTATTATATACGCGAAACATGAACTAATATCGCATATATCATGGAGGATGGGTGGTTATGAGGAGAGTAGGAGACGTGAGACGCTTCTTTCAGAGTATGCCTTGTTATGGTTTTCGCAATTTTCTGCCTCTTCACCTTACCCCGCCTCCTTATCGTTTTGTAGGAAGGAGAAGATCGTTATCTTTCTTCTTACTATGAGATATAGTTAATAAGTCCTGCTATCTTGGTCTTGCTCGTTTTCGCAATTTTATCTGAAAGTCTAATATACGCTACGGCTTATGGGTTTAAGAGCACTTATAAGGAAACTATTCTAAAGCAGAAATTATTACATTTAACCTAGAAATATGCACAACTTAAACTTTTGAAACAATCTTCTTTCTCGACATATTTTTCTAAAAGGGCGTATCGTTGATTGGATATGATTCCTGGTATTGTCTTGTCACCTCCTCATCAAAAAACGAGTTTGCTGTAAGTGCTTCTTCAAATTATAGAACAAATAATCGCCAAGAACCAAGTGTGGAGAATTTGAAAACCAATGTTATCGATAGGAGTCGTTGAAACATGATTGTTGTGAGGTGAAGCGTTCCCTAATAATGGAACAAACTGTCTCAGCATAGTTTTTCCGATCTCTTTTCATTTATTGCGTTACGAATACGTGGTATTAGATCTGCATAATCTTATGGTAAGTAATCAACTAGGAGAGATTATTTTAAATTCCAAAGAATCGTCGTAAACTTTGAGGGTGAAGACCGGACATTTTCCTCTTTAAACACAACATTTCACTGAATCGTCAGTATCTCGTTTTGGTAAATCAAATGGATGTAATCCACAGGATACCATGAAAATGCTGCCTGAATTATAATATTAACACCCTGTGCTTTACCACCCTGGTGCAAAGCCAAGGAAGGCATTTATCAGATGTGTTGTTTCATACATAACTACCACATGTCCACTTCCTATTAAATTGGATGCCCGCTATCTCTAACCGTTTTGGAGATATGGGTGTTTGAAGTTTTCGGACCTCCAAAAACGGCGTGAAAACGAGGCCTTAAATCGACATCCCTCTTGTTTTCGTCTGATTTATCCTTAGGGATGCATTTCTGGTCGACGGAGTTAACGGTGTCAGATAGAATATAATTATACGCTGAATCGATTGCGGCCAAGCAGAACCTCCTAGCTTGTTTGGTTAGGCAGCTACAGCGCTTCAAACTTAAAAAAAGGAATCTTCTTTTCTTAAATTTGAGACGCCCTAGCGTCGGAACGGTTAGAGCTAAAGAGTTGACCTTTTGTTTAGTTTTAAAACGCTCGCCGAAAGCTTTCGATCGGCGGACCCAAACCTAACCTAGCTCGTTCGGATGTCGAGATACAAGAGAGCCGTAAAAATTTCTGCCCAAAGTGATGAAATTTTTGAATGGCCTAAAAATTAAAGTCGGAATTTCGCCAACCTGAACCGGTGCCAATTTGTAGCCCTATGGTCGCACATTTGCGGAATAAAATTTCAGCCCGCTATCTGTAACCGTTTTGGAGATATGGGCGTTTGAAGTTTTCGGACCTCCAAAAACTGCGTGAAAACGAGGCATTAAATCGACATCGTTCTTGTTTTCGTCTGATTTATCCTTATTGATGCATTTCTAATCGACGGAGTTGACGGTTTCAAATAGAAAATTATCCGCTGAATCGATTGCGGCCAAGCAGAACCTCGTAGCTTGTTTGGTTAGGCAGCTACAGCGCTTCAAACTTAAAAAAAGGAATCTTCCTTTCTTAAATTTGAGACGCCCTAGCTGCAAATTGTGCAGGAATGCTTTGTGAGAGGCATTTATACCTTACCTACCCTTGACTCAATCAAGTAGAAATGTTAGCAGTCGATATCTAACCTATCCATTGATCAGTTGACTATATGCACACTATCGTCATTCTATTTCACTTTCTTTGTATGCAACGAGACAACAAGCTTTTGACTTTGGAGTGCTCCGCTGGCAGTTCAGAATTTATTCCGTTGAAGAATCCCTCCTCGTCTTCTCAACGCTGGTCGTCCTCTTCCTCGTAGAGATAATACGGACGCTCGACGGCATGTCTCTCCTAAGATCCAAGATGGAACTTTCCGATGCGAAAGTGGTGCTTTCGGGGAGGCGGCAAGGTTCGCCAATGTATAATTCACGGTCGGCGACCGCTTCGGGGAAGTGTTTTCGGTACACTTTAACTACCGCCCGTGAGTGTAAAGCTGTCCCCGGGACGCTTTACGACCTGAAAAGTCTGAAGTACGCTGACGATCACGGATGCGTTTTGTCGTCTATGTAGGGTATAACTGGAACTTACGTGTGTGTTCGGTAGCTTCCGTCCTTTTTTTTTTCGCTCCTGCAAACGCGTTTTATAATTCATGAGCTGTACGTAAATAGTGTAAACTTCAAATTGATGGTACCTCTGAAAATTTCAAATGTTTGTCTTGTTTATCAAAGGGAGGAACATTTAAAAGCAGTAACGAGTACGCTGGGAAACAGGAAGCATTTGAAATATAGTGTTTCTTTTTCTAAATATTCTGCTATTGCACTCATCATGAAAGCTAGGAGGCTGGACAATGTTTAAAATACGTGTTTTCGCAAGAAATTATTCTGGATAATTCCTCTATTTGATATTTTTCATTTTTCTGAGCAGTTGCTGGAAAGTTCATCTGGAAGCAATACTTGGTTGATAAATGTTTGTTTTCTTTTTTATTTGGAGTTCCAGGACGGCTCACCACACCGATCTGGACTGAGCAGAATTGGAGACGTCATCCGCTAGAGTAACGACATTTTCAACTTAAACTAAGAACGGTACTTGGAAGATAATACTCAGGATTTCGGGCAGAGAGAATTACCCTGCCTCTAAGTGACTAAGGGGCTTAAGGGATAACTACTCAGCTCTGGAAAGAGGAGGAGATCGTGGAATACTCAAATTAACAACATTAATCGTCTTATTATAGTACGCTAGCACTTGATGTAAATTGATTTTTTTGAAAGGACAATTTCAAAAGCAAATATTAAATATTTTTTTCATGAAAACTTTTTGGGAAAGGAGGCGCGAAGTGGCCATTACGAACATGATGAATATGGTATCCCGCAAAAACCATGCGACAATAGTATTTGTCCAAAACTATTTAGTAAAATTAATGAAATATCATCCTGCTGTTCTACATATTGGAAACTATTTACAGGGGATTAATATTTATTTAAATGATCTTCGAATTGTTACCTACGAAAGCCACCACACCGATCATCATCCCTACTTCTTCCCAATCCATCAAAACCCGATATAATCAAGAAGCAGCAGTACAAAACATCATGAAAAATAGATGAAAAATACCATATAGCAGAGCGAGCGCATAGAAGTGTGCGTGTGTTGCGGGTAATCGAATCGAATGTTGTCGCGGTCACCGAAGATATCGATTCGGGGCCACCAAATGACGCCATAATACGAATGTCGGCCCAGCAATCTAATTGATCGACGATATGTACGGCGTAAAAGACGACCAGCGCGACTACAAGAACGACGACTACCACCACGGCCCGGATGGAGGCGGAAAGACGAAGAGAAGAGGGGTTGAAGGAGGATGCAGGCAATCAAAAAGACGGTAGAGGAAAAGAAAGAACGCGATTTCGGCGTCGTCACGAACTTTCTTAATAATACTTCATTCGAATTACGACGTAATGCCTAAAAAGATAGCGGCAATAATTTCCCTCTTTTGTCGTGAATTTTTATCGGAATCCATCGATGGGAATTTTGGATGAGACGCCCCGCTTTTTAACGAAAAACGGGCGCAAGAGAGAGGAAGCGTACGGGGGGAAAAAGAAGAAAATGGGTAGAGAATAGATGTTCGGAAGAGCATCAGGTCGAGTTATCAAGTAGAAAAGATCAAATTAAAATGATGGTTTAATGTTCCGAATCGTTACAACGCTTCGTATGAAGCGGATGAGGTTTGACGGGTAAAAAGTAAGAAAAGCAATCAGATCTAATGATTAAGTAATGTACCATACAGGGTGTATTTGAAACCCGATTAGTAATAAGCTAGCTATAAAATCCTTAATGCCTTTACAACACCCCCTAATGTTGTGATGACAAAAAATCGCTATTATAGGTAACGTTAATTTACTTGATGCAAGTAAACACCTAGATAGATTGAACTGGAGGTGGTGCTTGGTTCGTCGTCATAACTTTTCCGGCTGATGTGATCGTCTTCGCCTTCTTTGGTGCACGTTCGTCGAGAAACCCATTTTGCCGACTGACCTTTGGTGTTTGGCATGTAGTGGTATATCCATGTCTCATCTACAGTCATCTAACACCTCAGAAACTCACTCGTATTGCGTTTAAACATGCTTTGCAAACATTGCTTTGAAGTTATCACGATATTCCGTTTTTGATCAATCGTCAGCAGACGCGACACCCATTTCGCGATAGTTTTCTCATACGCAATTCCGCTCCTCATCAAACACGGATGTTTGCCCACGCTTAAATTCATTAAGTTAACATCTGATGGTAGTCGTGAAAGGTGTATGAGCCTTGTACAATGTGTCCAACTGCTTTTTGATTTCTGCACACGTTTTCCCATCCATAAATTGTTTATTTATTGTTTATTTATTTGTTTCGTTTATCGAATACATCAAATATTTAATTGAGACTATATTAACTATGCAATTTACTTGCAAATAATTTTATAAAAGCCTTTATGTTGTACATGTGCACATGCGTGCTTTCATTTCTTGACAATGCTATCATTTGTATTTTTCCAGTTTTTTTAAGGCTTTCTTATGTTTATTAGGCGAAATTAAACACTATTACACAACAATAATTGTCATATGTAACCTGGGCAAATATGCGGTAACAGGTGCGTGGCGAGCGCATCTATCTTGACTATCTTGAAATATTTCCAGGCTTTTCTTGATTGCTGCAGCTTCTGTCGGATTGAATTTTAAAACTACCTTCTTTACTTGATCAAAATATTTGTTGTAGTAAAACGCAGCCTGCAACCATGTTCCCCAACGTGTAACAATCGGCTGTGGTGGTTCAGGTAAACCAGGACACAGTTTGTGAAATAGTCGGGTACGTTCCGAGGACATGTAGGAATCGTTTGTGCCGCAAGATTTAGAGTATGGATTTTACACGTTACATGTAAGAAGTTACCACTGTGTTCTATTCTAGATTACATAAAATAAGAGTAACACATAAATCAAATGTAAATTTTTCTTGGTCTCGAATGTCACTTTTTGCAGAAGAATGCTGTTTGCTTTCTATGTGACGTTGACAATGGCTTCTGGACCAACACATTAAAGGGATTTTACAAACTAGACATTGAATTTTAGCGCCATCAAAAATTAAGTCCGGCATGTCCAGTATAAAGTTTTTAACTGTGCCTGCCATTGGTCGTTTTCGCTTAGTACCTAACTGCGACATTTTTTAAAACAAACATAAGCGTACAATTACGAAATAAGTTACGACAGCCTACATATACACAGAACTACTCGCATACAGCATCGATTTAGTACTGACGCTGTGAACGCGTGAAATAAATAATCGCCGACGCCGCACCACATATCTACTACACCTACTGTTACCGCTGTTTGCCCAGACTAGTTATACGCAAAGGATTCGATGATGATAAAATCATCAAATCGAAATGAGTAATATTTTAGCGAGTGTACTGGCAATCGATCACGTAAAATTAAATCAGTCAAATTCACATTATGAAACAAATTTTTCCCTAGAGGTAAAGGAAATATAACACCGTTTTGCAAAATCGCAAATATAAAATAAAGTAATAAAGTAGGTAATAAATATATTTCCATTTTACAATTTTAGGCAACCCGCATACAAATAAAGTGATTTATTTAATTTAGTCGAAAACATTTTTAGAGAATAAATTGAAATAAATTCGTTACTGAATTGAAATCGTAATACAATTATCGCAGCAACAGTACGTTTTATATAAAGCCAAAAACATTTGCGGTTCTATGAGAAGATTTATTAAATTAATAAATATATGAATGTAAAATTGATATTAACAATTGCTGCTTTAAAATATATTCCTCCAATATGGAAATAACTCTAATACCATTAGGGAATCCTGCCGATAATCCTTCTACATTATTTGACAAAAAATTTATCACCCTAGGGACTTTTTATTTCGACATATTTTTTTTTTCTAAATTCAACCAAGAATAAAACGATTCTCAACCTAAACACGTTCAGCAGCAAAATATGAAAAGGTTTATTGTATTTAGTAAAGGCAAGAAATAACTTTTGTCATGGTTTCCACCGTTTATACATCGGGATACGTCCTCACGTCAGTGCTGGAATGAAGGAAGCGTAAGTTAAATTTGATTTGATTTCGTGAGAATGTCAATGTCAACGTCGTACCGTTAGGTTGCTTGATTTTAATTTCGTTTGCTGTCAAATTAGACTATTTCAAAACCGTAATATTGTTACGTTTTGTAATCTTTGGATATATTTTTGATATAGGGAACGTTTTCTTTTAATGTAAGTCTATTTTACGTAACTTTTTTTTTTGCAAAACTGTGTTTATATTTTCAAGGGAAGTGGGAAGTGTAGAGTTATCCAAAAGTTTGAAATGGGCGAAATTTTCCCAAATTCTTAACTTTGTAAGAATAAAAACGCCCAAATTCTTCATAAAGATATGGAGCTTTATTTTTGAAATGGGAATCAATAACAACATAAATATAACCACCGTGATGTTCAATTAAAAATAGTCATTCTTCTAAATTTTAAGCAGTATCAGTAAAAGCATTCTCACGAATGTCCTTGATGACATGTTGTGTCGATTGCTTCAATTCCTCATGAGTTGTAGGTCTTTTGAGAAATACCCTTTCTGTAAAGTAACCCCACAAGCAATAGCACAAGTATACATAGTTTTGGACCTGAGTAACCAAAAGTTGTTAGTAAGGTAATTTGGGGCGCTGAATCCGAATCTCCAATCCTTTTTTTACGATTGGTTCTAGTTTTCGAGATATTCAATAAAATATTTTTTTACAATTTTTGACAATTAAAGGCCATTTTATTCAATTAAAAGTGATAAATCAAAAATGAAGAGCGGTGGAACTCAGTCGTTTGTACTGTTTGGGATCCGTTTCACGCATTAGAGTCCAACAGTAGTCGCTCATCATGCCATCATCCCAAAATCCTTGGTATCGTCTTTCGATTCTCGCCATATCTTGGTGTAAGCGCTCTCCTCGTCGCTCGTATCGCCCAAGTTTTTAGGGAAAAAATCGATATGAAAATCCAGAAAATGAATCTTGAGAGACATTCGAGCTCCAATCTTGCGGTAATTTTCCAACAAATTGTTGATTATTTGCTTGTAATCCGGGGATTACCGAGGAAGCTGTGAATAACACTTTTAAATGATGCCCATGCTGCGGCTTCATCGGGCGTTAAACATTTTGTAAAATTTCCGTTGGCCATTAATTTTCGAATATCAGATCCGACAAATATTCCTTCTTTAATTTTTGCGTATGACAATTTTGGAAACAACTTGATTAAGTACTGAAAAGCCGGTCCTTCCCTGTTTAGCGCTTTAATGAAATTCTTTATAGGGGCAAGTTTAATGTGAAAAGGTGTCAGGAAAATATCCTGTGGGTTCACAAGGAGTGCAGAAGAGACGTTTTGTTTTCCTGGCTCATAATTTGCATGACTTGGCCAATCTTTTCTCGCATAATGATGTTCGGTTGCCCGGCTATCCCACAGGTACAAAAAACAGCAAAATTTGGTAAATCCAGATTGCATTCCAATCAAGAGACCAATCACCTATTGGAATAATATGTAAATCAATTGATGTTTCAGATTTATATAATTAATTTTCAAACCTTTAGATCGTCACAAATTTTCCATTTATGCTCATTGTATTTGATTTTAGCCAAGATTTTACGCATTGTGTCGTGACATTCCTTCGTTTGTATTGCATGAGCAATCGGAATGGATGGTTTTTTATTTCCATTATGTAACAGAGCGGCCTTAAATATATATATCACGTTGCTTTTTTAGAATCAAGCAGGGAGAGCGTTCTTATCCCCATTCTTTATTTGGTATGTACCAGTGATTTACTGGTTTTAGAAGATGCAGCTAATATGCGTAGTTAAACATTTGAACATAACACCGTTGTTCTTACAGTTGATCAAAAGTGAGGCAATGGGGAATCAATTTTAATAAATCCATCCATCAACAAGAACCGAGTTTGGTCCAAAATATAAACAGTATTATTGGCTACCTGGTAGTAATAAAACCACTAGATCCTGAAACCGGTGTGACTTTATGCCATCCTAATATGGAACTGTGCTAGTAATAGCAACAGACTTACTAATAGCTTACAGAGTAGGGATATCCAAACTTTTAGCTTCCCTAACTCACATTGGAAGAAGGCCAGTTGTTTTGGATCACACAAAATGTACCCAACACTAACAATATTGATATTTCTTTCGCTCCGCTCTCGCTCCTTAGGCCGCTTGTGGCACGTGGATGGGATACCCCTTTTCCAGAGTAAGATGATGCGAGATGTTACGTTTACAATTCTGTACTTGACTGCAATCTTACAATACAACTATTAAGGAAGAACTAGTGTCCTTCGGATGTTGTTGTATTTGTTGCACCAATATACTTGATGTTTCACTGAACATACTGCCAGGTTCTTCAGAAGTTTTCCACAGGCTAATGTTATCTTCTGCTCCTTCTTATACATCATGCCGTCGTCTTTCTTTCTCTGTTTAAGTCTAGTGTACCGTATCTATCACTATTCAGGAAGTGTCCGTTGTAGACTGTTATCTTCGTTATTTGCTATTGTCTCCTGCCAACTCCTGTGTGTTGCTTAGTCTCTGACTGTCTACCCTATTGAAGTTATTGGTGTTCTTTATTATTTCCAGTAACCCTTTTGCAATTCGCTGGTAGTAGTGCTTTTAGCAAATATTTTGACTTTGTTATGGTCAACGCTGTATTCTCCTAATTGTTAAAGGTGTTCGGCTACTACTGACTGGTTCTTATGCGCTTGTTATCTAACTCGTCCTTATGTTATTGTGCGTTTCTTTGCTGTTCCTTGATTCTGCCTTGTTTACTGCGTCCAGTTTGTACAATATATGATTTGCATATCAGTACTGCAATTAGTAGATCCCTTTAGTTTATAACTTGTTTGAAAGTACAAGCTGTTCAATCTTCTTTCCTAACCGACACTCGACCATTAGGAAAGAAATCAGGTGAAACCAGGTTCCACCTTTATGTCATTTATAGTACCTCTTGAGCTTCGGGAGAATCAGTATCACGTCACGTGTGTTGTACTTAAAAGCAGAGTACCATGCGTGAATGTTTGATAAATAACAGTTTTTAGGAAGGAATTAAAAGAAATTAGTGAATTTAGTTCTAATAGTAAAGCACAAATAGGTGTTTAAAAAAAAATAAAATAAAATACATAGCAATGCAAATATTCAAACTAGGTAGCAAATCCAAAAACTCCATTAAAAACGGTTCTCATCGAACATATCCCAATTCGAATTCGAATAATCGTAAACATATCGTGGAAAAATCTTGTTTCGTTCCGAAAGATTTTCATTTGTGCGGAGGCGCCGGAAAGAACTAAATAATTTAATCTAAATAAATTTCCAATCACACGACCAGCGTCTCGAGTACGGCGCGTAGCAGGTAGCCTACTCAGGCGAAATACCTGGGGGAAATTCTGGCAATCTTTCAATATATCTTTCAGCGTTTCCTAATTATCTTTTGCCTTTGTCACATTTATCACGTTCGCTATCTCTAATTCAGCGTTGTTCAATTTGGATGTTCTTGGCCGGCTCGCACCGTCTCCCTCTCATTCGCGGGCGTCTTCGTCTCGCACGCTACTCTTCTAACGGCGCGGCAGGTCTCCCCTTATGCATTTTGATGTGCCGCGCGAGATGACGTCGGAAGCAGAACGCCATCTCTTGCGTCGGATATAAAATACGGATGCCGCGTTGTTAAGGAACGCGCTCAAATGTGCCGCGAATAAAAAGTGTGTATGTGCGTTGTTTTTTTTTTTTTTTTGTTTTAGACAGAAAGGAAGCAGGGTGGGTGTTCATACATACAAAAATGTAATTTTAAATATTCACAAACAAAAGGTATGGCACTAAGAGAAAAAATGAGGAAGGAATTAGATTCTCGTCAGAGGAGAAGATGTATGCGTATTTTGGGAATCATGTACGTGATTTTAATACCAAATAATGTAATCAAAAAATATTATAGGGACAGGTAAAAACTTGGGAATGGATTTTGGACCTTAACTACAACACCTTTAGATTTAAATCAATCATGCATTGATAAATATTTCTAAACGTGCAGATTAGTATGGATTGTTCAGGTATCAGTTGCCCCGTCAGGAGACTTCTTCAAGGAATTGATGACAAAATTCATGTACTGGTATTTTCGAGAAAATATTGGTTAGGTTCTGTTTAGAGTGTAGCTGAATTATAATTAAGCAAACAGATGAAAATATGCTCAAGTTTACCAAGGTTGGGGAGATAATGAGTGAAGGCAAGTCTTGTAAATGAGTAAATTTCAATTATTTGGATTTGAAAAATGTCAGCATATAAGCAGGCATATTTAGAGGGTAGAGACTCTTAAATGGAATAAAAAAAAACTATTCGTCCCTTTTTTTATCCAACACGTTTGAATGGTAGATGTCACCAATGATAGTTTTACGATTATCTGTCGACGTGAGCAATTCATGACTGTTGCTTGAACCAAACCAAACAGTTTATAAATGGTTTGGTGGAAATGGAGTGACATAACCTATAACTACAAGCAAATTCTACATTGCTATAACTCACATTAGTATTATTATTTAAATTTTCATCAATCTTTATCAGAAAGAAAAATTAACATTAATAAAATGATTGGGGCATTCATTTTAGCAAAGAAGATGTAATGAATTAATCCGAACGTATACTTTGTCTAATCCAAACCATAAACCATTCTCTCCGACTTATAACCAGGTGGCAAAATTTGCTGGACATACCATCAACCCATTACTACAAAAAAAAACACTGCTGAATAACTGATGCAATCACTGCCAGTAGATGGTATCAGCCGATTCTGGGACCACCTCATTGACCTAGACCGTGCATATGCATTGGTCAAGGCCAATGAGGAGGTTCCAGAATCGGCTGAAACCGGCCAAGGCTAACCCCAAAATCCAACTAACAATGTCGGGGTCGAGGTCGGAGTCAAGGACAGGATCGGAGTCAGGGTCAATGCCAAGATCAGGCAGGTCACTGTCGAGGTCAAGATCAATGTTACCGGGTCAAAACCAGGTGAGGTTGTTCTCGAGTTAATGGTTGTTCCTCAGACTGAATAATGGAGGGGATTTCAACTGGTAACATAGAACGTATTATTGATATCATAAGTTTGAGAACTTAGAAGATATTAAGAAAGAAGAATATTAAAAATGGGTGTTATATTAAGAAGGAAGAATAAGTGCGAATTATTCTTTAGTTTTTTTGAAGTGGTTGATGCAGAGCTGAATGGTACATGCAGTTGGGTTAAGGAAACATTGAAATGTTGTCTGCTTCAACGTTCGCCTTGAAACCAGTTAAAGACCTTGAACGAGAGGTTTGAGATGTCTACTTCGGTTAAACCCGTATGACGCCGTCCGTCTTGAAACAGTTCAAAAGGGGATTGGAGGTTTAAAATGAGTTGCTCCTAATAGGTTAATGACAGTCTCATCTATTCTTGTTGGTAGTAACTCGAAATATTCGAGTGTGAATATTGTTTTAAGCAATTTACTCGTAGAGACAATAAAAATCGACATATTTTAACTTCTTGTCGAGAGAAAAGAATAAAGATCGATGATAATTCGGATTTAGTAAAGTGTGAAGTGTGTGATGTACTCGTGGAAAGGAATTGTTACAGTGCACATATCCCGTATGCTGCATTTGTATGTTTATCTCCTAGGGCAAATTTATTATTGACGATAATTGTGAATCATCTTATTCAGTAGCAGTGCCATCATAGATCCCAATTTAAAAGACTAGTAAATTTCTTAGCCATGGATTGATATTCGCTTACCTTAAGGTTGAAAAGATTCTTTTCTATACAAAAAGGTATTATCTCAAAGCTGGATGTCCAAAAAATTCACAAGTTTGGAACAGTGTCTATGAGGTACACTGAGGCATTGGGGGTGGAAATATTCTCTTTGCATAACGATTTACCTCGTCAGAACGAGTTGACGACATTATTAAGCTTGAAGGTAAACCCCAAGTGAACATGCTATACCTACAAGTTATATTGAAATATAACTTCAAATTATATGTCAAATGATTTACCATATATTGCTTCTGCTGCCATACAAACAAAAGGTATTGAATCCAAGACATAGCCTAAAAGTAGAATCTACTTTCTGAGGGATTAACCCAATTATGTTGCTAGCGTCTTAAGCGCACAGCATGTCTAAACAATTGATTATTTGAAGGATAAAAACATCGAATTATTGTCTCATTGCGTGAACAGCAATCTTTATTACCTTAAAATTCGAACATGCCTTTCGTTGGTCGTAACCCCTTCTGTGGTCTCCAAAAGAGCCACATAAAACAAGCAATTAAAGCATGGGAGGACAATCAAAAGCCCTCGTACTGGGAAAATGTTCGAGGACAAAAACAGACGAAAGCACTTATATCAAGCTCGCCAAAGAGAGCAAAAATAGTGCTATCGTTCAGAAAAAGGCATCTTAGATTACTGGCAGGATTTCTGACAGGCCATGTAGCCCTAAAATATCACTTATTTAAACTAGGAAAAGCTAAAGATCAAATCTGTCGTCTATGCCAAGAAGATCTGGAGACGGCAGAACACATCCTGTGTGAATGTGTTGCCATTAGTCGCACACCACGCCAACATTTCAGGCTTATTAAAAGCCTCCAACTATTCTAACACACACAAGGGCATTTTGTTACAATAGATCTATTAAGGTCGCAGTGACTGTAGGCATCTGTGCCATGGCCCGTCTAAAATAATAATAATAAATACCTTAAGAAGTTGTTGAAGCCTTCAAACACTATGGCTTGGAGATACCACCTTTAGAGTGAAAAAAATGTTTCGAGAATTGGTTCGAATGTATGGAAAAATGTATAAATCCTAATCCTACTTTTAGTTCTTGGTTATGGATCTCAATTATTGGGAAGTCAACTTTATAGCTTCCTTATAATTATGAAGCCGGTTTGTAGTTCCAATACACTCTTTATCCACCTCTCTCCATCATCTTCTCATTTCGACCCCATCTCGTCGCCAATATTCCGCGAACAAACTATTGAAATAACCTTTTCTCTGCCATCCCACGATAATAATCGAACGTGGGACGTGTTTAATAACGACGTAACCGGTTTCTTCACCCTATTTGAAGCGCATAACCCAATTACCTACTCTTACGAGTAGGTACCCGCGACAGAGTCAACATTTTCTCGCGCTCGTAATTCCATTAAAAATGAAACGCTGAAGTAAATTTAATCAGCATCGACCTATATAATTCATATTTCGCTGTGCGCGTCCTTGCGTTTCCGACGTGTTGATGTTGGTCCGGCGACGGTAGGTCTGCCGGGTCTGTGTGCTGATGCTGCTGCGATCTATCGATCCGGCAAGCGAACGAACCGCAAAATAATCAAAATTCCGCAGTTTAGGAATGAGTACGTATTAGGGCAATGGCTAAATACCGCGAAACAATATAGGGATGGGGAATAAAAGTAGGGAAGTAGAACCGAATAAGTATGTGTGCTTGGGAAGTAATCATGTATAGAATAATAGCGGCTGCATGGAACAAAATAATGATTTACCCTTCATATTTTTCCACTCCACTAGCAGGTTAAATTGAACTATGCAACCACTAGCGTTTACCCGCGATGTTGGGGGTGCTAGGGAAAGAGGTAAAAGAAATTGTTTGTCCAAATGGTTTGCCGCTTCAGCACTTTTAAAACTCGGATAAATATTTTAAATGGAATTACAGTTACCACAAAATATAAATACGTTGACGTTATGGTAGTAGATTACTAGGTTCTTATGCAGTATTTGAAGCAAAAACCTACATTAATAGAATTCTTCTACACTAAAAAGGAGCTATAAGGAGATCCATAACAAAAGATTATTCGAGGTGCTATTATTTCATTCTAGCAGGCAGGGGAACATCTGTATGCTCCAAACAAGAATACGGTTGAAGGTAATCTAAACCCGTACTAAATTAGAGCAGAATCGCATAAATCTACCACCTTATTATCGTTATGAACAACCGATCTTTCCAGTCCACATAAATTATGCAGAACCGATAAATACGGAACGAAAGAAGAGACCGAACAAAGCAATAACGGCAAACCAATCGGAATCGCGCGTAATCGGAAACAAAACAACATCGCTATATTCCATTCCATAATTGCTAAGAATGAATAACGATACTGTGTGGTGTCTAGAAATTTCTTACTACTCAGACACTTATTTTGCAAATAAGACATTTGAAAGATTTAAAATGATCGATCAAAAATATCTAAGCAAGTACTTTACTTGATATACACGTTGGTCACACGAGGTTGTAGGACAAAACTTAAATATGGACCAGTCAGCTGTGGTATGAGCGGTAGCTTCAACTGCTTCGCCACTGAGCAGCTCAGCAGACTCTTTAACTGTTTTGAAACCTGGATTTTTCGAAATCACTTGGTTAAACTTCGACAAAATTATTTTGCCAACTTTTCCTGGGGCATTCTTGAGAGCTGCTTCGGCATTATTAATTACTGCAACAGAATCTCTAAGAGGAAGGCCGAATGTTTCTAATCTTTTGATGTTATCAATGAGAAATTTATAATGCGACTTGATGTATAAAAGATCGTTTTTGACATTTTGATTGGAAAAGTATTCTTGCGCTTGCTCAATACAGTTAGCTGAATCTTTGTCAAACGATATTACAACCTAATACATAAAGCGTTAAATAAAAACAATTTTATTTAAAAATTTTGCTAAAAAAGTACTTCCTGATTTTATTGCTTCGGAATTATTAGCATAAAAAACTACCGCCTCTAACCAAGTTCCCAACGTGTTAAGACAGGTTCGGGAGGCAAAGGGAGATCTGGCAGATTTTCTTTATACACTGCCACACGCAGTACAGCTTTTAAAAAGACTCTCTTGGTATTTGAAATTAAACCATTAACATTAGCATATTGATTTCTTAGACATTCACACACCAAATTGAGTCCATGTGCAAAACATGTTAAATGATTAAGATTTTTATAAAAAATCTTCAAATTTGTACCACATTTGAGCATATAAGAAGCACCATCCGTGACTAAAAGCTTGACTTCTTCGTACTTAATTCCATTTGTTGGCCACAAAATACCTAAAATACGACATTAAGAGAATAAATATAAAATCTAAACTGCAATATCAAGATGTCCATTGTATAAACTATGAATGGGCATCGTGTATTCATTAATCACGTTAACAGGGAGAAGAAATTTGCTTATATGGTTTAAATTACAGGGCGTAAACAAGCCGATAGGGATTCCCGTAAAATAAAAACGTGGGTGCAGGTAAATGAACCCGAGAGCGATAAGCCGATAATTGAGGATATATCTTCAATAGGGTAGTAATATAAATTTTACGGCAGGCAAATCCAAACTTTGCCCCTCACACAATAGACGGGAAAACCCATCGTTGTATTAGTTTATAGCATTTTAGCTGTAAAACTAAAATTTACATTTAAGAAAGATGCAGCTGTGTAAAAACCATATTTATTTAAAATAAAAAAAAAAAAAACGTTTCGACCAAATAAATATGATTTTAGGACAAAATAGGCGAAAAAACACGATTTAGGCTGTTAAAAGTCCAAATAGGCAACTAGGCAAAATAAAACATAGCTAGATCGCTTTGATTTGTCGAGAAACATATAGACTTTGTATTATTTTTAATTTGCCTTGAATCTAAACAAAGAGGCATTCGCCTAAAATCCCGTCTCTAGTGATGACCAGCCTGTATATCGGCTGTTCAATTTACTGAGGTCGTCACCCAATCTCAACCAATTCACACTACAATTTTTATTGCTAAATTTGAAAGTGTTTGGACGTACGAATACTTTCTTTGAGATACATGATTTTTTAATTTTTTAACAGAAACAGTTGTAACTCGAAAACCACGAAACAGCTTACTTTCGTAATCCAGAGATAAACGGAGTGTAATTAGGGATCTTTAATAATATAAAAATATTCAGGGTGTATTTATTCCGACTAATCTAATTGAGTTGCTACGTTTGTTGAGAATGATAAATTTTCCGGGAGTATATATCATAACCAAATCGTCAATACTAGAACCGTTAACGCCTTTGTTGAAAAACGATTGCGAACTTTTATAGGGGCGCAAGAACAATCTTTCACCCATATCAAGTATTTATCAGAACAAGCCTCTAACTTGGCACCTTTCGATGCCAACAAAACAATTATAGTCAGCGCAGACACAAGCTGTTATGACCTAGAAGGAGCTTTAATGCAAGAAGCTGAAGATCACTCCCGAGAAATAGTTGCGGTTATGCTGAGTGATGTAGAGAAACGTTATTGTTATTATTATTATTATTGGCTTTGGCTTGCGCCATTGAGCCATTTACCACATACATAGGTATACCTACCCGGCCCGGAGGGACGACAGGGTAGACACAGACAAAAATGTTCACACTCGAGGCCGACCGAGTGGCTCACATAAAAGACACACGGGTAGGCCCTAGGTATGAAAGCAATACACACAGAGGTTGAATTTACAAAAGGAACGTCTGCCAAATTTTAATTTTATTTGCGTCCAAAAACTTGTATAGTTCCAAATTGATTTTAGCTTTCTCTTGGGCAAGAATATGATTGACGTTTAATGGCAAAGCCAATCCGGCTCTATGTAAGCTTATAATGAAGCTATCAATGTTCTGTTTGCACTTACTACATCCAAGAATTAAATGGTTAGTATCGCTGATTTGATTACAAACTTCACAGATTCTGTTTTCTTGAATCCCCCTGTTTTATTTAAATGCGCGGCGAATCTTCCGTGATGAAAGCTCAGTCTTGCTATCTGACAATATACAGCCTTTTTGATGGATAAGTTGTCATACCAATGCGAGGACTTAATAATTGGTTTCAACAAGTAGTAATTTGTTGGTTCCTCTTTATAAGTGATGTATCGGCAGTAAAATCATAGATGTAGGTTCTGATTCGCTAGCTGTTCTTGCCAATCGGTCAGCAGTAGCATTATTTTCAACTCCTGAATGTCCTTTTATCCAGAAGAAAATTACTTCTTTACCATCTTGCAATAGTACGTTGTACGCGTAGATTATATCGCCAACGATGGGAGATAATTGCGCATGAAAGCTCTTAATGCTCTTCAGGACACTCTGAGAATCGCAAAATATTGAGAAACGAGAATCATCAACTTTATGTAAATAATTTAATGCTTCTTTAATTGCAAAAGCTTCTGCAGTGAAAACGCTTGCTAATTTGGGCAGAGAAAAGGAACGTGATACCCCTACAGATGGAATATAGAAAGAACTTCCCACTCCGGTATTCGTTTTAGATCCATCAGTATAAATGTCGGTGTAAATGCTAAATCTGTGTCGTAGTTCGTTGTAAATTTGAAGGTTGAGGTGTTCATAGTCTGTGAAACTAGGAAAATGAACTATAGGTCTATTGAAGATAGCTGTGATTGGTAAAGAAAAGACTTTAGATCCAACAGATTTAATCGTCATGCTATGAAAGCATGCAGTTTCAGCAAAAGCGGCTGCCAAAGGAGGAGATGGCTTCTTAATCCAATAGTTACAAATAAGATCCTGGGTATTTAGTCTACAAAACAACTTGCTTAACTCAATATTTTCAGGAGCTACAATTGAGAAACATTATGCTCAGCTAGAAAAGGAAGTGCTCGCTATTACTTGGGGGGGTAACCAGTATATGAAACCGTTCATAAGCCATCATAATCCAAATACTTACTAGTAAACATTTAGGTGATTTAACAACTACACTGCAAAGATTTCGAATGCGACTTATGCCTTACCGTTATGATGTTATCTATACCTCAAGGAACAAATTAATAGTATCTGCCTCTCCTAATAAGAGCCGAATAGGACCTAAATATGATGAATTAGGTTCTGAAGTTGATATCAGTGCCATAATAAAAAAGTTACCAGTGAAAGACTATTTTCTTAAGGAAATTATGGACAATCAAGTTAGGAATCCAATAATCCAGAAGCTAAAAGAGTACAGTTTAACTGATTGGCCTGATCGATCACCATTACCGATTGAGTTGTTGCCTTATTTTCCGTTTAGATACGAAATTTCTTTAACAGGAAATTTAGTATTAAAACCAATCAAATTTTATAGTGCCACCTTTTTTATAAAACACCCAGTATATCAAATTGCTATCTAGAATACAGCCCAAGTAACGAAAGACGGACGTACCATTGCATTTTCTTTGGTTTTCTTTTCTTTAGCATTTTAATTCTCTGCACACCTAATAAAACAAATACATCTACATACATTTCTCTTAACATATTCAGCGTAACAACACTGCAAGCAATTTCGGAATCCAGTAAACACACCACCTCAACCTACATATCTGAATAGATCCAGGTTAAACTTAGATTTATCACTTGGAATGCAAATAATACACAACCCTGCTAAAATGGAGAACATGTTCGCAACCGAAATTTACACATTCCATTTTACTAATAGTGGGTATCCCCTGTTGATTAATCTTAGTTGGAAATTGAAGCAGCGGCAGTAAGGTGGGCGAAGGGAACGTCCCATTGAAATTTTAGCGCTTCCGTTGTGTTCCTGCCGTTTTGCACGTTTCCTGTGTTCTAAAGATACAAATGTACAGTTCTACGTTGGAGTAGTAACAATTGTAATTGTAATAATAAAGGAACACGATTTGATTTGCATGCATTGCAATTTTTATTAATTCGCAATACATTTTAAATTGTTCTCAATTGCGCAGCTTTCTTCTCTAAAACATCAGCATCACTAGTATTCATTAGTCAGTTATTCCACACCCAGTGGACTAGTGCTTCACACTTGACTACCTCAAATTTGAATAAAATTTTACATAAATATTGCCTATTGTATGAAACTAAACTATGCAAAATTTGACATCATAAAAGTAAAAAATTGGAGGTCCTATGGACCCTTGAATCAAGGGTGCCAAAATGTCGCCCGAACCCTACGACATTTTCAGCCAACATTCAGAGGCTGTATACACAAATGTATTAGTAGTAAGGAAAGGAGGTTTGGGGATATTGCAGATATGTTTAACCTTTGCAAACCTATGAAATTTCAGCCATGTGGCATTGTTAGTTTTCATACTATTAAAGCCCAAAATCAAGAAAAAATTTTACGTGACAAATTTGTAGCCACTTTGGCAGGCCTGTAGGCCTGTAAGAGCTGACAAGATGCAGAGCTATCCTTTGATAATCCTTCAGAGAATATGCATGTGATAAGGTCTTTCAAGTTTCAGTACTTGATACTTAATTAAATATAGTTGTTTAAAGTTGCTATCAAAAATTTACGCATGAGATTTTGACAGTTTTTAGGCCGTTGTATCTCAAATTTGACAACTCAAATTTTCTTGTATTAACTACCGTTAGAAAGAGGAAAAATTGTTCTATCGGAAAACGTTAGTTTTATTTTAGAAACACATCAACAAAATGTAAAATGTAAAATAAATAAAATAACAACAAATTCTAGCATTTATGCGAACTGTCGCAACATACCTAAGCTTACTTTAACTTTTGCTTTTAGCTGAAGCATAAATTATTTGCTAAAACTCTGCAGGACAAACATATTAACGCAGAAAGAATGTTTTTATGCTTCTTTTGTTAAAAAAGTGCACAAGCTGACAGTGAGTTTTTCCATTGCTGGTATGAAGAGTGCTGCTGAACTTTTGTGAATTGAACATTTTTTTCAATGTTGTCTGCAACCTACAATGTTGACCCATGATGATATGTGTAGTTTTTCTTTCAACTCTCTAATAAAGTCATTATAATCAGCACAATTATCACATTCTGAGTAGTAGAAGCTGTGCCCAGAGTTCTTTTGGATAAAAACCATTTGCCAGTGCAATTTGATTAATTTGATTACCTATAGCGCTTTGCACTTGACTAATTTTGCATTTTGCATAGCCTCATTATACTTACTGATTTTTTGAAATTTCAAGGGTGAAACACCAATTGAAGTCAAACTTGCATTGAGCTTTTCTGAAGCTTCAGAATAGTCCTCATCATCATCTGTTGTTGTTGAAGATGACAACAATGAAGTGGTTTTAAGTTTACAGTTCTTCTGACATGTTGGGCACCATGTCTGGCAAGGAACAAATACTTTCTTTGTGAACACTTTCAGCTAATTTACTGCATCATCATCCAGAGGTCTTAATCCTTTTTTTATATTATGACCAGTCTTCAAAAATGAGTTCCAACAGCTCCTCTTTTTAAAAACTTAAACCTGGTTAGAAACAGGGCTTCATGATGAAGGCAAACTGTTAATCCAACATCAAGGATTTGAGCAGAGCGTTGTTGTAACAAAGTTTGTTCATCAGCAGGAAATCCTTCAATTATTTCAACCCTTGTTTTGAATTATAGGTCAACAGATGCCATTTGGATTCACTACAACAACTAATAGTACAACATGGAAATTCACCTGCCTCCATTGGATCCATGGGCCAACATTGTAAGTTGCAGGACAACATTGAAAAAAATTTTTAATTCACAAAAGGTTCAATAGCACTTTTTGTTCACATCAGCAATGAGAAAACTGTCACTGTCAGCCTATGCACTTTTTTAACAAAAGAAGCATAAAAGCATTTTTTCGGTGTTAATATGCTTATCCTGCAGAGTTTTAGCAAATAATCTATGTTTTAGCTAAAAGGAAAAGCTATTAAAGTAAGCTTAGGTATGTTACAACAATTCGCATAAATGCTAGAATTTTTTGTTATTTTGAACCCTTAGCTGATGTGTCTCTAAAATAAAGGTAAAATTTTCTGATAGAACAATTATTGCTCTTTCTAATGGTAGTTAAAACAAGAAGGAGTTGGAGTTGTGAAATTTGAGATACAGAGTCCTAAATACTGTCGAAATTTTATGCGTAAATTTTTGATAGCAACTTTAAACAATTATATTTAATTAAGTATTCAGGATGAAGTACTGAGACTTGAGAGACTTTATCACAGGCATATTCTCTGAAGGTTTATCAAAGGACAGCTCTACATCTTTTCAGCTCTTGACGATACAGGCCTGCCATAATGGCTACAAATTTGTCGCTCAAAATTTTTTATTGATTTGAGCTTCAATAGCATGAAAACTAACAATGCCACATGGCTAAAATTTCATAGGTTTGCAAAGGTTAAACATATCTGCAATATCCCCAAACCTCCTTTTCTTACACATTCTAACACATTTGTGTATACAGCCTCTGAAAGTTGGCTGAAAATACTGTTTGGCTCGCGCGACATTTTGGCACCCTTGATTCAAGGGTCCATAGGACCTCAAATTTTTACTTTTATGATGTCAAATTTTGCACAGTTTAGTTTCATACAATATGCAACATTTATGCGAAATTTTATTCAAATAGATGGTCGAACGTGGCTGATTCTGAAAATTGGTCCACTTGCCATGGAATGACTAATATATTTTGGCTTCCGTCGGTGAATTATGAAAATCTTCCTTGGAATTTCTGACGTAATTAAATACTTGAAAAACTCTTGTCCCGGTTAGGAATTGAACCTGACACCTCCCACTTGCCGAACGGGCGTGCTAACCACTTTTAATACCTAGTCGATATTTTAGGTATGAAAAGTAAACGCCCCTGGCATCAAAGTCTCCGTGGTGTAGTGGTTAGCACGCACATCCGGCAGCGGAAAGTGCCAGGTTCGATTTTCTTACCGAGAGGAGATTTTTTCAAGTATTTAATTACGTCGGAAATTCAAAAGGAAATTACAGATTAATACTAGTATTCATTTATCCTCCACCTTCAATGATGTAATCGGATATATTTCGCTTATTTCCATGACGTAAGCAAAACAATATGCACTACACAGTTTTATGAATCACTTTCGAACAAATTCAAAATTCACGTACTAACATTCTTTAAATGAAATGTGAGCCTTCGCAGAGCAATATGCATGCGTAGCGTATTTGCGAACGGGAACAAAGTAGCCTTATTGATTATCATGTTTTCATGTTCGTCAAATTGCAATTTTCTGTTTTCCATTTGCGTCGAAATCATTTTCATTTATTTGCCCAACTGTTACAACTATGCACAATCTAGATTAGCGTAAATGGATTTATTTGATAATTTAAACTCGTGAAATTGAAAATTTCAATAAAATTACTCGAATCTATAAATTGACATGGGTACGTATCTAGATCTATTAAATTTTCCATTATTAGTAGGGATGATATTTTAAAGGTAGTCTTTTTGTTGTATTCGAAACCGGAAAATTAGGAAATTTAAACATTTCTAACCTTTTAGAGATAATACGTATATTTTTCGTGATTTCTAGGCTATGGTTCTAAAATCAACTAGATGATCTGTACTACTTTTGATTCTTCAAGAACGAGTCTAGATAAATTCACTACTTCAGCGTCTGCATTCTTGTTTTTGATTCTTCTGGAAATGTAATATTTCCAAAATAAACGGAGACATTTTTACCACAATTGACAATGTTTTTGTAAATGTTTAGCAGATTGAGGCGAAAGTTATAGCATATTGTCTTTCAGATCATTTTGCTCAGAAAGTCCATGTCCAATTTCGAAAGTCTTTTCTAAGAAACCCAGAATGAAAAAAAGATTTATTCTTGCCTGATAGTTTGCGCTCGCTAAAGATGGAACTAATTACTACAGACTGGTCTGCAGTATTTCAAGCTGAACAAGTAAATAAAGCTCTCTGCATATAATGTCGGCTATTAGACAACTATTCAATAAAAAAAATGTAACAGAAAAAACAAAAATAAAACATCAGTAGCTGACAGATCGAATAAAAACACTATCAAAAATAGAATCAGCATTTTGAAGCATCATATTCACAAGATATACATATATAATACAAAGAACATAACGAAAGGAACACGGGAGGTTGTAAACGCAATTCAAGGAAAAGAAAGAAAGACATAAGGGAACAAATAATTCACAGACCCTGACGTAGATGAACCATTACTTTACGGAGATGTGTAGGAGTAATCGAACTAAAGACATAACGATTCAACATAAACTTTAACGCATAGCTTAAACAATTCTATCATATCCCACAAATGAGATGCCAGTAACAATAGGTAACAGTGTCTCAAGAGCTTTTTGATTTTTGACAGGATTGTATGGAGTATCAATTTTCTTTTTTTGGAATTCACCATATTCATTCATTCATTCATACTGTTTGTGTTGGTCACAATTTGTCCATATACTCTTGTACCATCCTCAATAGAACTCTCATTTCCACTCAAGTAGCTGACTGTCTCCTATAAAGGACATTTGAGTACCTTCGAAAGCTCCATTAGATACTCCCTTCTTCCTTCTGCCTGAGTACTTTTAGTTCTCCACACGTGCAGATTACATGCAAACTCGTTTCCTCTTAAAGTTTGAATCTTCCACACCAAGGTTCACTTACGTGACTTATATTATATAGACGCTTTTTCAAAATTCAGTGCTCAGTTACAAACCCATTAATGGTCTTGACTTCTTTTTACTGCGTCCAATTAGGTTAGCAAAGAAATTAACATCTTCATTCCCTATTAGTGCTTTAAAATGGAGTTGAAATTCAGTTAATCCCCATTTCTTGGCATGTTCTCTAACCAAGTCCAGATCTCTCTTTTAGCGAAATACCGGCTCTGATCTTGTAAAGTGTCTTTTAGAACCCTCCTTGGCTAGATCATCGGCCATTATATTGCCCTTAATATCCTCATACACCGGCGCTCAGATCACAGATAACTTATTGTCTTGTGTCAGTCTATTGAGAGGCTGCTTACGATGTTTTACTAGTTTCCTCCTCGTGCAGCCTCCCTTTGCGATAACTTCAGCACAGGCTGCAATTGCGAATAGTTCTGTTTGAAAATCGCTGTGTGCTTTCCCAGACTTAAAGATATTCTTGCGATTCATCTGTAAACCAGTCATCAGGAGCATTGAACTTGCTCTGTGCCTGGTCCCGATTCGGTATTGAAATTCCCATTTTATTATTAAAAATAATTTCAGGTGCCATGCTGTCCATGCATATTTATAACAAAGGCTCGTCCAATACCGTCTCCGTAGTATCAGTGTGCCCTCACCTTATATACATACTTGAAGACAAATTACTAGTTAACATGTCTGTTTAATCTTCTTAATTGCTACACTAAGCTAATCCCCAACAATCTACATATAGATCTAAATATATTAAATGAAATAAAAACAAAGATCTTGTTACTATGGCTAAGTTTCGTTTCGTCCTCCAGCGACAAACGTATTGCGTCGCCAGGCAGCCAACCAAGCGGGCTGCAAAGGCGAAAACATTTAACGTCCGCGTAGCGTTAATCTCCTTATTATAACACCTGTTTGTGGGGAATATTCGCACCGTTTTAAACTCATTAGCTCTATTAAGGTGGTCGTAAAGCGCGAAGTGGCGCGAATGTTAAGATAAAGGGTTGCGAACTCGTGTTTGTGGTATCTAAGTGGAAACTTCGTTTGTTCTTTTCAGTAATAGCGTGTCTTACTGTTAGATGCAATTAAAATCGAGATTATATTCGGATTTTTTTAGATAAATCTAAACGAGTTTTACTTTTCGTCTTACACTTTACATAGCCTCCGACATGAAAAGGGGAGTTCGATACCTCACTGTATATAGTTTTAATTGTTACTTTGTTAGTACCAGTCGTTTACTCGTATAAATAATTTGGATATTTTATTTATGCATCGAAGGAAAGGTATTTTGAAACGATGGAGCCTATTGCTTTCAGAATAAAATTTTGAAAGATGATATTCTGTGTTGTTTTTTTGGACGTTTTGTTTGGAATTACCTACCAGGTAAAACTACATTTTCAATCGATATGTCAACCGTCCGAAAAGTTATTAGAGAAGACCAAATTCCATGATCGATGTTGTATCCATCCATTTCGTATATTTTCTTACATAATTGGGTACTTTCTTCGTAATATATACCTAATAATTAATTTAATCTCCCTAAACATCTTGACCCCTTAACAACGCTACGAAATATATGAAACTAAAAGAAAAGGCTCTGCAGCACAAAACGTAGACGTGTTCGTTTTGCACCAATAAATCCATCAAAGCTAAATGGACCTCATTCCCTATTTAATAAATTTACATTCTTTTTCATATAAATGGTTTCGTAAGCTTCTAATTCTCGCGGAGAACTTGTAAGGGTAGCTAATACGCACTGTTTAGTGTTGACACGAAATAAATAAGTTGGTCTTCACTTTGATAAGAGTCACCAAACGCGTGGTATGACTTTAGAAATATCTTCGAAAGTGCGCGTAATGTGGGATTATTGTTTCAAAATGATCTCAGATTTAAACTCCATCTTCATAAATAGAATCAACTAGCTTATGTAACCCAAAGAACTCTTTATTCAAACAATCTTCTCTATTCTTTCCACAGATCTTCGTGAGCTCTTACGTGATAGCCTAGTATTTTTTTCATTTGTAATGTGGTTTATTGACACCCTAACTACAAGCTGGAGAAGGTGGGATGGCTGAATATGTCTGGTTATTGCGTTTTGCATTCTGGTCTTGCATTCTTAAATGTTATCAAGTTCTACTAACATACATTAGAATCCCTGATTTCAGAAATACTCCAAGTCGCAGAAGTCAAATTTAGAGATAATTACAAAAAACTGATTAGCTTTCTCAATATCCTGCAAAACATTCTTATTTTTGACAATGAATTAGAACACATTGGCTAATATAAAATCAAAAAAAAAAAAAATTAAAGTAGATGAAGCCAATTTATCAAATTTCACATGGATTTAGCTGTTTCTTCATTAAATGGAACATTTCAAGAAAGTTTTAGAAATTCTATTACGAAAACGTAAAGAAACACGATTTTTACTATCAAAAAATCTAATGTAAAAGATTATATTTCCTAAGTATCCTTTTCAGCAGTTTTGCGTTTTGATCCACAAACCTATAAGACTTCCCTATATTTTCAATCTTTTCCGTAGAAACTAGAACTTTTCCGTGAAAAATAGTTCCACTGGCAGATCGATTGTCATTATTTTCAGCAGAAACAGTGGATAGGTGTTGGTAATAAATTCTCCTACAAATACTTTTGCTACAATAAGTTGTGATATATTGAAATAAAAAGGTACGACTTTGTATTTATGGATATTAATCTGGTTAACGTTTCCACAGAAACTACATTTTCCTTGACACATTTGATCCACCAGCTTCGAAAATCTTCATGTGTAAGGTATCCACCGTATGGACTGTAAACTTACGTTTACTGGCAGTGTTCACTATTATCTCAACGTAATGCATTAATATTTACACTCTGCATATCTACTTCTCTTAACTTGCACTTTATTAGACCAAAGTCTCCATCGGAGGGCAAAAATACGTATGGGAAAGTGTAATTCGACCGTTCAAAACGTGCCTGAGTTCATAAGTGCGGAGCAATTGCCACAAAATAGTTGCAATTCAGTAATATATTCATCTACACAGATATCAATGTACTGCAGGAGGTAAGAACGCACTTTCGGCTTTTTTTGCTTGATTTTTGCTGCATTATCTGTTTTGATGCTATGTACGCCAAAATACGTGAAGTGGCAATTACATTATCTTGGGCGGGAAGGTTGAGTGCAAAAAGGACCTAAGTCACAGACTAAGATTCTTTTTGCACTCACCGTATTATTACAGAAATCTACACTCTCTGGATAAGATTTAGAATGTTTATGTGCTCAATCGATAAAGCTACACCTTCTAAATATAACTGAACGTATAACTCAAATTTGATAACTGGACTTAGGATGTTTCTGAAATTTGCGATTCATTATAAAATTCGTTACAGGGCAGATGCTCATAACTGAAATATAAGGAATAGAAGTGTAACCAAAACATACCTTTCTTTTTTTTACAGGATTCACTCTTATTGTATAGCAGCTTTTTGGAATTCTATCTCTGGTTGTCTTAGAAATGATAGTGTTAGTGCATCATGCTTCCGAAATCATATTTATTGCATTTGTAAAATTAATAGCTTAAGTAAAAGAACAGAGTGCCAATTATTCAGGATTTCTGAACCTGCACCTTTTGTCATTTCCTTTACACCGAAAGAGTGTCCAAGGACACTCCCGGACCTGCAGACCGTAAATTTGATTAATTTCGTTAAATCAATTTTTCAACCGATTAACATTACAAGCTTTTCATAAATTAAAAAAATGTAAATTTCATCGTATCCCTTTTGTTTTTCATTCTAGGACTATAATACTGTAAAGATATTTTACGCAGAGTTTCATTTCCCATCAAATAATTGTAAAATATACAGGATGTTCAAGCTAGCGCTGAAATACAATGAGCAATTTTTTTTATTACACCATTTTATTGGGCGGAATAAATTACATATTTTTAGTGTTTCGATTATCTCAACAGCTGCTCTAATAACGAAGTTATTCCAGTTTTAATTGTTCAATGTAGATGTCATTGTACCTCTTTTGTTTTTCATTTTAGAGCTATAGTGCTATAAGGATATTTTACGCAGAGTTTCATTTCCTATCGAATAATTGAAAAATATACAGGGTGTTCAATTTAAAAGATATAAACAATTCAAGATAGCGCTGAAATGCGATATCCAATTGTTTTTTTTTTCTCGAGGCCATTGTGATCAGTGGAAAAATCACTACATCTTTGGTGGTTTAACCAACAGCAGCAATAATGGCAAAGTTAGCAGTAGTGGCCCAATAACTTTGAACAACCTGTATACTGAGATTGAGAATATGAAACATCATATACAGAAACTCATTTTAAGTTAATGTAAAAAATGTTTTTTCCAAATTTCGCTTTCCTTATTTCAACTTAATTATTTTGAAATGAATCCTGCATGATAAGTTAGAATCCCTTCATTATTTTAAGAATCTAAGACTCGTTAGAATCCACAATTTCAATGCGAATTCCTTTCCTAAACCGACGCAATACCAACCTGTCGTCGTAAGCGCTCAAATGAAGAAAAAATATCGCATCTAAGTAGGCGTATTAAGTAATTTAGGGAGACACGCATAGAAAGAGAACGTAAATAAGTCGTAAATGAAAAACTTTTTCCATCCTTCCGACCTCACCTCTTCTTCCTTCTCCTTCTTCGGCGTCATGCTTTTCTTCCTCTTCTTGCCTCGTATAGACGATTCAAGGCACGGGACGCTGTGTAATATTCTATGCTAAATCTACATTTCCTTTTCTTATTTTCATAAAATTGGTCTCGTGGAAGGAGGAATTACAATGCAGGGGCGAGATGGTCTCACATGCCCGGCGTCTTTTCCGCACGTATACGTAACCCTTTTTCTTTCTTTCAGCCTTCTAAGGTCGTTTCCCGTCTTCCTTTCGCTCACTACTAATGCACTGCCTGCTGCTCTTTTTTTTTCTTTTCTATGTTCTTCTTTTTTCTTTTTCCAGTTTCGAAGCTCCGATATATGTGTACGCGTATTTGGAGCACAGTTCTTCGTGTCACTACAGTACAAAGGACATTAGTATAATGGTCCTGATCAATATATAAAGTTGTTATGGAACTATTTCCTTTTTCTGGTCTACCGTTGTTTCGCCCGAGGTGGCACTGCTAACGTAGAGTTCTTCGTCTCTCGATTTCGTTGGGCTCTTTAATACACTTACAAGGGAACCTTCCCAAACGATTCTCGCTGATTTGGATAAAACTTGGGTATTGTTATGGGCACCGTAATCTACCGTTTTCCGTCCAGCACTTTCAAATTTACTGACAGTAGGTGATTAAAAATTTTTTCAGATTGACAGCAAATTAGAAACGTTATCCTATTGCAGTTATTTCCCAATTTGAAATTTATTAACTGACGAGGTAAACAATACGGAAGCGCTATCAGCAAATTTCGGTTTTGGACATGATTTAAATTTAATCACAAAAAATACAGTGTGACCCATTTGAAGTAGAAGCACCCTTGTAAAACCTATATTTTACATTAAAACGAAACAATTTTTTTAAATACATAGTAGATCAAAAAGTCTACTTCCACGCAAAATTTCAGAAGTTCATCTCAATTTTCAAGGCATACTATGATTACTTTTCAAGGTCGAAAATAGCAAAATTTTATTAGCGATTTTTTTTTATTAAAAATCTAACTACACCACTGAGTTCAAAAGGTCCTAGAATGGTATTAAAAAAAAAAAAATTACGAGAGAATCGTTTTTCAAGTTTTACAGTGCATTATTGCATAAATCCGCTTCTTAGTGTGCTTGAGAGATGAACTTCTGAAGTTTTGCGTGGAAATAGACCATTTGACCCGTTATGTATTAAAAAAAAATGGTTTTATTTTAGTGTACAATATAGGATCTACAAGGGTGCTTCCATTTCAAATTGGTCATACTGTATATCAGCGTTTTCATAGATACAAAGTGAATACTATCTTTTCTTGGGGTTGTTTTAGCGCCGCATCCGTGGGAGATTGGTTAAAATGGTTAAAATAGATGGAATTTTAAGAAAATTTTGGAAACAAATGCTATACCACCTAGAATGAGAATAATCGGTGGGTTATATATATTTGTTATTTCAACATGATAATGAACTGAAACACACCTCTAAACTGTGCCGCGAATATTTAGAATCGGTGGAAGGCGAAAGCAATATCAAAATAATGAAATGGCCTCGTCAAAGCTCAGATGCTAACCCCATAGAGCTTTTGTGCGAGGACTTGATAGGCAGGTGAAAGTAAATCCTCCAACTTTCAAGAAATCGTTGTGGGAACAACTACAAGAAGCCTGGCTTAAAATAAAACCCGCTACTCTGACGAAATTAATAGAGAACATTCCGCAAGTGTGTGCCGCAATTATTAATAGTCGAGGTGGACATTTCGACGAAAGGAAGATTTTTTTTTTGTGGCAATTAAAGTTTTCTTTCTTTTTTTTTTTTTTTATTAAATGCGAAACTACATTTTTTTCCAGTTTACACTTCCTTTATGCGTATTTCTTTGGGTGGGCAAATAATTATAGCCGGTAGTGCATTTACAGTTTAGAGAACTGTAGAAAATTGAGAGAAAGAAGCACCAGTAGGTCTTTCTCTAAATTTGGAACCTTGACAAACTTCTTCTTAAATGTACTTAAACAAAATTGTCAACAAAGAATTTATCATTCCATCCTAGTTAAAAATGCGATTGCTTATTTCGATCCTGCTTCTTTTTGGCGTGCCATCGGGAATATCTAGCGAAATTAGTTTTCCTTTGGAAGGGACATCATTCTCCGAAAAGATGGTGCGCTAGCACGTCATCTCACCGTCGCTTTCGCCCATCGTCGTCCTCTGGTCTCTCATCTTTCCGAGGAGCGTCTTAGGGGTGACGGTTTCGACTGTATCTCGATATCAACGAGAGGGCGATAACGCTCGCTGCTTCATGCAACTTTAAAATTTAATTTCATGCACACGCCGGTTTTCCTCTTCCTAGCTGTATTACCTAGCACAGCAGCGAAGCGAGGTACCAAAAAAAAAAAAGGAAATGGGAGAAGGTTTTTGGTCCGAGAACTACGACGGAAAGCCAGAATAGGATAAGAGCCGAATCGTTCGCCTAAAAACGTACGAAACAAGGAATTGAAAAAAAAAACCCTTTTCATTAATGTCCAATGAATTGCCGATGTATCGATATCCTGCTCGGGTATAAATAGGTTGTTCATTTATTCAGGAAGAAAGGGCGGAGATACATTGTAGCGAATGTAAATTCTCTCGTTCTTTCTGCCGTAATCTACTTTCTCCGCGATAAGCGTAGATGTTTAACACTGTTTTATTCAATGCTATCGTGAATGCTCGATCCGTAACCTGCACCTAGATTTTTTCCGCGTGTTTACGTGATTGTTTCATTTCTTTTGTTCTCTTTGCGTATACATTAATCGGCAGCTCGAAATATACGCATGCATGCATGTACACAACTTAAAGAATTCCAGTGGTAGGTATCTTTTAATTATAATCTAAGAATACAGGATTTTCCACCTAATCCCAGATCCAATTTATGAATATTGAATTTAAGGATATCAATTTTTTCTTAACGGAACGCACGGTATATGAATACACTATAGTGAGTAAAAACGCAACCACCATCGATGTATAGTAAGTGTCCCCATACTTGTTTTGTATAGTTTAGGAGTTATAAGCAATTATTTATTAATGAATATTTTTCAACAGTTAGCCATGGAAAAATAAATTTAAAATAATTGTGAAGCTTTAAATAATGTAAACCTTTTTACAAAAAATCTCCAAACGAGCTAAACTGAAATAATCTAAATAAATTTTATATGATATTCATACGTAACATAACAACGACATAAGACAGAAAGCAGAATACAAAGTACATAATATGGTATGAAAGATGGAATACTTGAAATTAAAAATTACAAATGCTCGAAATTTTCTGCATTCTGGCTGAGACACTGCAAAATTCTTTTTTGTACTTTTCTTCTTACTATAATAATAATATTAATTATTATTTATTTAAACCTTTGGATCATAAAATTGTACCGTGCCGAATTCTACTTTGTAGATATGATTGAATTTCTTGCTGAGAAGGATTGTTGTTTACAGTAGATGTCGCTACGTTATCTTTTTCGATCGATTTATGTGAATACTTGGGAAAGTAAGGACCTTGTGTCGTTTAAACGTCTTTGCAACTCACCTCCCTCTCGCTCAACCCCAGACAAACAGCATTGTAGGACATGTGCGAAAATGCGAGAGCGTAATAGATGTCTAATAGAGCCTGCTGATCTAGTGTGTTTCTAAGTTGCAATATTACCCAAAAAGCGGAACTCATCTTGGCACAACCATGGTTTATGTGGTCTTTCTAATTCATGTTGGCGTTTCGGAAGACTCCAAGCAACCTACCAGAATCGAACTGCTGCAGCAACTCGTTACCTACGCGCACACTTAGTTGAACAACCCTCCTCTCGTTGTACAATTGAATCAATTAAATTTGTGGAGTTTGATAATTAATCTATTGCTATTGTACCAGGAAAAAAATTCCTCCGCAGCAACACTCAATTTTAATTAAAGATCTCTAACCGTATTCCCACTCACGATGATTGTAGTGTCGTCAGCGTACAATAATACTTTGACGACGGAGATAGAAAGTGGGAGGTCAAAATAACAAGGGGGCCATTACGAATCTTTGCGATAATCCCAGAGGTAGATTACACAATTCTGACCTATCGTTTCTCACTCTTTCAGTTAATTTTCTATACGTCATATAGGAGATTAACCACTGAAACAGTTCACTAAAAACCTTTACCACAACACTTAAGTGTTGTGGTAAGGGTTCCAGTACCACAGAATTAGAGTACCCGGTTAGGAGATTAACCACTTTAGAAAAGTCCCTCTAGAACCAAGTGCTTCTAACTCCAACGCCACAAGTTTGGGTTCTATGCAGTCAAAAGCGTTTGTCAAATCCATCAACAGTTGTAGCAACGTACTTTCCCTCATCCAAGGAACTATAAGTGGAACTGCAGAAATCCGAATTAATGGTATGAGTAGACTTCCCTGCTCGAAAACCATGCTGTTCTTTGCATATAGAGTCATATTTTTGTAGGAAAGTCATGTAACTCTTCGAACTTGCTTGTGGTTTAAATTTCTAAAACCTTCATGTGTTCTGTTTATGGGGTCTTCTCTATACTCAGCAGAAGCTGTATAAACTCGATCTTTTATACGATTCCGCAAGTAAAAATAAAGAGGATTAAGGTCGGGAGATCTAGGTGGCCAACGCCAAGATCCAATGGGGCCGATCCGTCGATCTTCAAAGATATTTGTTATTTCCTAATTCGTCACGTGACGAATGTGGGAAAAGCTCCATCCATTTGAAATCAACATTGACGAAGCATATTGTGTGGTAGATTGTTTATAAGTATAGAAACCACTTGCCTTAATATTTGTAAGTATTTCCTACGTGTTAGGTTTTCGTTGTAGATTTCATACCAATATTTTTCCATGACGACAACTGAAGCGCGTTCTTTTGGTGGAACAAATGCGGTAGCCGATTCACCCATCGCAGTCCACTGCTTCGTTTGTGCCCTGTCGTTTCTTTTCCAATTTTAGCATCGACTGACACAAACGACTGTTAAATAACAATTGAGCGTCCAACATGGATGAAGCATTCAAACATATCCTTCAACGCATACGCAATTATATTACCAAAATATTTTTACCGTGGAACGCCATCATTATATTCAAGCTTAAAACTTTTCAGACTATACCCTCGTATTGAACTTTCTAAGTATGAAAGTTTTCAAAAAGCTTTTGGACCATAAAAATATATTTTATCTTCATCCTTTAATCGTAATAACATCGTAAATTTTACAACAAAGTATTATACATGTAATTAATGTCGAATTGAAATAATAATTTTCAGTATTTCTTTTGCTTTTCCACGGAAAATACGTTTGAGTCATCGCCGCATAACCTAATGCACTTTGTTGGGGAAATTATGTACATTTATGCAGCGATTGCGAATTCGAAGCGGGAGTCGCATTGCACGCCCGCGAAATACTAAACTTCTAAGTTTGTACGTGTCGTTTCAATAATGAGATGGAAGGAAATTAGCACATAATTGAATTATTTTCAGGATGGCGCGTCTACGTGACGCAGGTAAAACATAACGCGGTTAGGATTATTAAACTCGGTTGACTTCAACAAGCAGAGGGTGGTGTAGTGGTACCTTAATTTTTGGAAGTAATCTTGAAAAATTTTAGAAAGAGATTGAAACCATTATTCCTGACTTATGCACAAGCGTAATGGAAAATCTAAGGCACCGATTTGAAGAGTGCCAGCGGCAAAATGGGTGACATCTAAATAATATAATTTTTCATACATTAATTTTCAATAAATGTAGTTTTAAGTTCTAAATAAAGTTAATTGAGAAAACTGATGGTAGCTGAGCAAAATTAAAAAGAAATATATGCAAAGCTCTCCGAGACATCTTGCATTTAAGTGTATTAGATTCACGTATTGCAGCAGTACCCGCTTAGCTCTGCTAAAAGAACTTTTGCGCCTACGAATAACCTTGAAGCTAGACTAAAATGTTTATTTAACATCGAATTACTGAAAAAAGAATTGTGTTTAGTGGTGAATCAGAATTTAACTCGTTTCGGAGTAACGGCTTTCTGTAGGCAATCTACCAGTAGCCCAAAATCTGAATCCCAAATTACATTTGAAGCATGGCGGGGCTTGAATGCTTATCTGGAGAAGCTCTTCTGGATATGGGATGGATTCTTTGCTGCGTATTTAACTCCGCATACCAATGGTGCCACTTAGTTCTAGATTTCAACTCGACAATGACCTGAAATAACAGCCCCAACTCATACAAAATTAGTTTTAGTGAAGGAAAATGAAATTTCTTATACGTTGGCAGTCCTCCCACATGGGACTTTCTAGATCAAATGACGTATTCCAACTTTGGTGAAGTCACCAATAAAAAAAGCTCAGATGCTATGTACCGAAGATAATTTTTTTTTACGCGTTATTAGTTAGGACTTTATTGCTGTAAATCTGTTAATTCTTGTTTTAAAACATATTTTTCTATATAAAGAAATTTCCTGACAAATAACGTTCATTCTGTACAACACACGAAATAAATCGATCCTTGAATTTATCCATCACTCTCATCAATATTTAATCTCTGATCACTTCTCCATGAAAGGAATCTTTTAGCTTCTATATGGATTTTAGTTGCGTAAATATGTGATTTAAGATGGATCAGAAAACGATCGTAAAAGGACAGGTGGACTATCTCGGAGACCAGGCCAAAATCATCGGAACGAGAAATAATGTGTTGAGGAAACAATTCTCAGAGAACAGCCATTGGGGTGACTCCGTCTTATTGGAACCATATACTTGGTACTGCATATACTTCGTCTGCGTAGATCTGCTTCCAAGAAATGTTCAGGCATATTAATATAGCGAGCTGACGTAACAGTAACGGTCGTCACTTCAGAAAACTACTACCCAATGACGCCAACTGGAACTAGAGCGGTTTTTGGCTGTGCAGGGTTGGTTGGTATAAATTCCGAACCCCGAAGGTTTTCCATGGCACAATACCAGCTATTTTGTTTATGGATCGTCGAGGTGGAAGTGTGCCCAATGAGTATCTTTATTGTTGTTTCTTCATTTTTTTCTCAAGAAAACAACAGTCCAACAGTTTGAACCCTTTCTTTATATATATTTCCTACCTACCATTTAGTAACTACTCAAAAAATACCCGGTTTCCATATTCCAACTCCCCACCCAGTACAATATTAGTAAAGGCTGCGACAAAAATAACTAAGTGATTAAAAACGTCACAGTATTTGACACCAGCACAAATTTTAGTCGTGCTTTGACAGTTGTACAAGTAGCATTTTTATGCAACAATAATAGTTAGACAATCCAAGCGCGAGTAGAACTGGTTCAATGGTATTATGAAAATAAATCAGGTGTTGTGTGCGTGCAAAGAACATTTCGAACAAAATATCGTAATCGTACTTTTTCCAAATTTAAACATTATTCGCAATTTAATATCGAAATTTTCCATTACTGGTTCAGTAAGGGAAGCGCGCCATATTGATCGACCGCGCAGAAATCGAACCGAAGAAAACATGCACGTGTAGAGGGCAGTGTACGTCAAAGGCCACACACATCATCACGCTGCCGTGTTCAACACCTACGACAAATTATGAAAAAAGACCTACACTTATGTCCCTATTAAATCCAAATAACTCAGTCGCCACTCTTTAGAGATTATGAAAAACGCCTAGCATGGGGCCACACGTTTATCAACTTAAATGACGAAATTAATGGTTTCCATACAAAAATTATCATGAGCGACGTCACATTTTCATTTATGTGGTCAAGCAAACAAACAAGCAAAACAGCCGGTATTGGGGTACAGAAAATCCTTGAGTAATCCATGAAACTCCGTTGCACCCCCCTTAAGTCATCATATGGTGCGGCGTTTACAGTGCAGGAATTTTCGAATCGTTTTCTTTGAAAATGCTGCAGGTGACCCGTTACTGTTAATGGCGAACGATACCGTGAGATGTTACGCAATTTTCTCGAGTCCGAATTGGAACAACCAAATCTGAGAAACGTGTGGTTTCAACAGGATGGTGCCACGTCGCATATAAGTCGAGAAATCATCAACCATTTACAGACCTGTTTTCAAGTCGTCTTATTTCACGTAGTGGCAATATCATTTGGCCACCAAGGTCGCCGGACCTGATTGCTCCAAACCTTTTTCTTTGGGGCTACCTAATAGACAACATTTACAAAGACAAACCAGAAACGCTGGAACATTTGAAAGCGAATATTCGTCGAGAAGTAGCACACATAACACCCGAGGTTTTGGATGCAGTTATATTAAATATGGTAAACAGAGCTGAATCTTGTCGTGATAATTACGGAGCTCATTTAAAACAGGTAATCTTCAATGTGTAATATTGTACCTGTAATAATTTGCTTTGATTAAAAGTAGATATTAACAATTAACAAAATATTTTATTTGTTTTTGTCGCACCCTTTATTGGTCATACTAGAGAGTCGTTAGCGTCAATGTGAGCATTTTCTTAAATCTCTAAAATCGAATGTAAAGAGGTAATCAATGGTAATTTTGATTTACGTGATGTTTATACATCTTGCAGATAGTATTGGACGTTCAGAGGCACGTATACAATAAAAATCATTAAAAATAGTGGTCGCTACATAACTCTCATATATTTGAAACCAGAAAATAGTTTTATATCAAAATTATGTGTAGAGATTCCATTTAGAGTTCATCAGTGTGGGAAACGAACGCATGGCTTGTAACTTTGTTTTATATGAATTTCTGATCTTAAATCTACAAATCCAACTTATTCATTTCATTATCGAAAAGGATACGGAACACAGATTCAACCATAACGCGTTATTTTTAAACGCTCTCAAAAAAAAAGGCCCCAGCCATTTTCCGCAAAGCGTATAAGCCGCTGGCGTAAGCTTCCGTTCTGCGTTGGGAGCACGTTTTTCTACCTTTCTTTTCCACCCGTGTCCCGTTCGCCAATTTTTTGACAAGTTGATTATCGCCACCGCGCTAATGCTGTGCACGGTTTTTCCCGCTACGTAGTCCTAACCACCAACTCCTCGATTGGGGTAGTCTGGAATCGGGCTTGATGCGCAACTACCATCAAATGCCTACCACCTCTACGATGATCTCGATCTCTCTCTTTTCCTGTTCCGTTCTTTTCGTTCTCTGACCACCACACACCATACATATTAGCATGCTATACTGGGTGTACTAGATTCTATGTTATATTTCGGTTATTTCTAGTGATGAAAAATTAAACAAAAATGAACTGATGTTATGAATGCTATCATGAATTATTTTTAATACTTAACATTCTAAATTTTTAATACTTAGTTATATTTCAAAGGCGTAATGATGAAAAATATTGTTTCTAACATAAAATCTAAGATGTTGTCTAAATGGTAACAACCACTGCATACAAGTGGAAGCAACGGTAAGGATGGTTGGTAGTTTTAGTTAAATTGTTCTCTAATATAATTGTTTTTCCATTTTTTGGAAATCATGCCAAAAACTAATTGGAAATTTGGCTTGATAAGTATATTGTTGTTATTTAGAAAAGTGTTAGTAGTACTTGGTTATTTAATCTTGTACAATAATCATTTTAAACAAAGAAGGAGCTATTAAAAAAAATATTCACCAAGAAAATTTAATACAATACAGACTAAGAAAGCAATTTTCTACGCTGCCCAGCGCAATGTCGATAAAAAACGGGTTAATTTTTCAGCATTTAAGTAGTAACAAGCGGTTGTTTGCTTTCTCGCTCTGTATGTTTACTTCAAACATTAAAATTTTTTATTTTAGGCAGTAGGATTCTTTAGCAGAATACAATTATTTATTTTATGATTTTGTAATACATTAATTTTAGTTTATAGGTCGTAGATATTTTAAGTTTAAACATAAATCCGAAAGCTTTAACGAAGTACCAATACGACCTGTGTCTCATACACAAATTAGTCTGTATATTCACTTTCTAAATGTTCTTTTGAAGGATCTACTTGTTGATGTACTGATTGCTTTCCTTTCACCATTAAAAACTTTGGATTTGATTGATAAGGTTAGTATATAATGGTAGCAAGGATTGTGGGATAGTATGGCAAACAACACTCTTCTTAAGGAAGTCCAACGTAGGTATTATGTAAGAAATTCTACGACCTTGATCCCGACAGAAACCCGCGACAGGACATTTATGAAACTTCCCTTCCACAGAATATCGAAAGGTATTAGTAAAGTTTTTAGGGGACAAGACTCTTTCGTCTTGCCCCGTACATCTTGCATGTCTTACATTTAGAATGTATAGACGAAAGAAACACAAATTTGACGAGAAGGTACCATTACTTCATGGTTTAGCTATAGGTTCACCAATTTCTCCGATATTAGCAAATTTATTTGTATTATTACTTATAACTAACAACTCTTTTTGCAATTACATAAAGTTTTATGGCAGATATGTCGATGACATTTTTATTATTTGGGCAGGTAACCATTTAGATTTAAATGAATATCTATTTTACGTTAATGTCTTACATAATTCATTTAAATTTACATTAGAAGTTCAAACAAATAATTAATTTTTTTTTATATTATCATTTCCAGTTCTTTAATAAATAAACAATTAGTTTTTAGTTTTTGAAATATACCGAAAAACAACTCACAATGGCGCCACTCTTGATGTGTATTCCAACCATTCCGATAGTCAAACATTTATGCTTTTCGTAATTATTTACACAGGTTAGTGTATATACCACTTTCAACCGAATCATTTAAAAGAGAACTTGATATAATTAAACAGATAGTGGTTATCGATCACAATGACTCTAGCATCATTGATAAACTTCTCAACAAAATACAGAGAAAAAGGTTAGAAAGTATTACTTACTTAAATCAAGCAATTGTACCAACTCCTTAAAGCGATAAGTGCTATATATCCCATTGATCATTGGCCCATTTTCTTATTCAATTGCCAATGTATTTCGACCACATTTTAAAATAGCTTTTAGATCTACACATCCTCTCAGCAGTATGTTGTTGAATAACAAAAATAGAGTGATTAATCTTAAGAAGAAAGGTGTATACCAACTCACATGAGGAACTTGCCAATGTGATTATGTTGGGAGAACCTACCGTAATTTTAATACTAGTATTAGGGGCCATATGAGATGCTTACAACCAAATGCATCAGGCTTTTCTCATTTTGCTGCACACCTTAAGGATAATCACATCTTCAATGTCGAAGATGCTGCCAATAAATTGGATCAATGTTGATAGACGCGAATAACTGCAAAGAAAGAAGTTGATGATTTATAGATTTTTGCAAAGGACATTAGGAGGCAGAAGATAAAGATTGATACGTAAGTCAGGACGATTGCAAGAAGAAGAAACACTTGATAAGAGCAAATATTAAGAAGTAGAAAGCAAAGGTTTTAGACAGGAAACAGTGGACAATGGGATATGAGAAAGTATAGAATGCAAAAGATGATATCTGTTCCATTTCAGTTAGGAATTAGAACGCTTGAACGCTTTAAAGAAAACAGCTCCACTTTTCTTAGGGTGTTTACCCAACCATTAGTTTTCTAGAAAAAAAAAAAAAACATACTGACTTCTTCTGAACAAACAATGCATCTTCGGAAAAGATCATTTTGGACAAATAACAAATTGCTAAGAAGTTAACTATTCACTGAGAATAGCAACTGTTGAGGTAATAAGCAATGATGGAACCAACATTAATACATTCTGTAAAGTGAATGATAATAACTAGAGTTCTAACTTGAGATATTTTGTATCTTTTATATAATTTCTGTTTAAATAAGTCTTTAAAAAATGCGACCAGTATCGTGCGTACCGCACATTCTCAGGTTAGAATTTGGTGAGGAACAGACCACTTTTATTTCCACCTTCATTATGAACACCTCACACAAAGTCATCATGGATTACTTTAATATTTGTTTTTGCACCAATATGCTTCTTCAACTCTAGTGACCGAGACACAATTTGGTATTTTGTCGAATCCCAATAAAACTCAAATGAAAAAGAAAGGGAGACATGCGTGAATAGATTTCTTATACTGCCCTCATGATAGTTTCAGTTACAAATAGGATTTAGTGGGAAGTGTTTTCACATCACCCATCTAAAATTGCTTAGCAATGATAATAAATAATCATAATGACCCAGAATGAAGAGGACCATGAGAAAAGGCGTGATATACGAGAGTCAAAATGAGGGCGAGGTCAGGGTCGTTACAGAAAAAAAGGGAAGACTTTTCTAGAACAAGGATTCGTAGGTAAAAAAGCAAAAATGTTCGACATGCAACAGTTAAAGAAAGGATTGGTGGCGCTATTGTATTACTCCTGGGTTTCGTTTTACTTAAACAGGTTAGTCCCCTCGATCAGATTCAAGAGCCTATGCAGTAAATCTTTCTCCAATGGTAGATCAATTCCGCTGCAGCGCATTCGAAAATAATATGAGAGGCAGTTTCCTCCTCTTCATTACAGAATCTGCATGTTAATAGACAGCAAGTTCTTCTCATCATTCGTTTGCTATACTTTTGTCAAGCTGCATGGTTCCAATTGAATTGGTGTTGTTTTATAATCCATTCATTAATTGCACCTCGCACTGTACTCTTGGTAATACCTAGACCCAATTCAAGTCGTGTCAAGTTCATTTTTGAACCATCTCTCGCTATCTGATATACCTGCTATACTCCTGTGTCCTGGCACCCACACCAAGGTAACCTTAGGTTTTGCAGGCACTCTCATATTAGTTAGTTTAAGACTGCATGACTGTCAGAGAAAATACAGATCGTTTCCCCTCGTGATTGTCGACGTAAATTCTCCCACGGGCAGGTTTGTATAGCATATACTTGTGTTTGATATACCGTGGTATATCGCCCAAGTGATGCACATACTTTACATCGCTGGTTTTCCTCATAAACACCAACCCCAGAACTAGTACCCGTTCTTGATCCATCTGTATACCAGATTTTGGTTTTCGGTCTTCTCTTCTCTCCATTTCTCAATTTTTCTCAACTCAAGAAAACTTTGAAAGGTTCATCATAGGAGATCCTTGAGAAATAGGTCATAATTACAGAATCTGGAAAGGTTTTATAATTGCTGTTGACCCACTTTTGCAGAAATGCAACATTTTTACAAGTTGCTTTTTCTGAACAAAAAGATCATCAATTCGCTTAATTGTTGTTCATTTAGTAAAAAAGAAAAAAGCCATTGCAGATTGCAGACATTTTTAGAAAATTATTCCTCATCTTGATTGAAACTATTTCGAAAAAAGATCTCATCTTCAGGTCCTCTTCGAATCGTTTCCGGGGTGGAATTCGTGGCTAGGAGTAAAAATCGAAAACCCCGCTGCTTCTGAAAAGAAAAAAAAAAGAGAAGTAAAAAAGGCAGAAAGATCCTTTCATACCCGCAGTACGGCCACTTATAAGTTGTTCCGTTTGATAATGGCGCCGTTGTACGTTTTTGATGTGACTCCTTTTCTGGTGGTAGCAGTAGTTGGTGGTGGTGGTAGTGGTGGCGAACACGGCGCTTCGAGGCCGGTGGCAATCGAAAAATCAATAGCTAGATAGAGGGGGCGTCGAGGGGGAAGGCTAGGAGCGGGGTTAACGGAGTCGACCCAGCACCGTCAGAACTTCACTTCCCATTGCTCCGCCCGTGGGACTGCCAGAACTATAACACAACATCGCACGCACACATGTAGAGAGAAATACATGTATAGCGTGTGTTATACGTACAACACGTATAGGATGCATTGAGAGAAAGAGAGAGAAGAATAAAAAGAGACAGAGAGACGTAAAGCGAAAGAACTCTATCTCGCGGCGCGTGTGTGAATCTCTCCTTTTGAACAATTGAATTTTGATACCGCCGCCTGTCGCTGCTGGTTGTTGCCGGCTATATCAACTGTTATTCAACAACTTACGCGCTTTAATATATCGCTCATTTTGTGGTGCTTTTATCTCTTGCCATCTCTCACCATCTTCGCCGAACGTTATCATCAGAATCCCTGAAAATCATCAATTCGATGTACCGTTGATAGAACGCTGAAAGAGGCAAGTTTACCGTCGCTGTGGTGGCCAACGTCTTCACTTCGAAAAAATCGACTTCTTGAACTTTTAGCCCCTGATTCATCTTAGGTAAGTCGTTTTTCTTCCACTACAACCCCGCTTGCAACATCTTACAACCCCTATGCCATTAATTATTTTACTTAAAATTCGAAAAATCTCCTAACCTGGTGTTCCGCAAGGTTATTTGTTAGGGACTACATTATTAATAAGTTGTTAAAAAGCGCTTTATGTAGAGAATATGTTATGCTTCCCTACTAAAAATATTAACGTATGTCGCATCGTGTAACCTACTTTGTATATCTCTAGACGTTGTTCTAAATATCCTTTGATTATATAATTCCTTTTAGCAGCACTAAGCTTTTTTACACTTATTTCTTTTTAATAAGCTCTATAATAAGCTTAATATCTAATATTTAGCAGGACATATTTGTTTTAAGATTTATTTTTGAAGTACAAGATTTCAAAATCAATAGCTTTCAATGTATTGCAATATTTATCGTATTTATTATACTTATTTCTTTATTATATTATATTTAGTTTTTTTTTTTTTTATCATTATTGTCTTTTTTTAATGTCATTTATACTATTAGGCTAAAAGAGCGCTAACAACACATTATCATACATGTGTTATACAGCGACTTAGTCTCTTTGTCAAGCATTTCATGTCCTTTTTAATTTTGTATCTCGTTTTCTATGTTATAGGAATTCTGAGGCTAATGATCTTATTCAGTCTTGTACTTCAACATTTTTTCGCTTTTTTTAATATGGTGTTCCGCAAGGTCGCTTGCTAGGGACTATACTTTTCTATAAATTCCATATAATCTTCAAAGAAAAGCATTTTATGTTAATTATATTTTGGTAAATATGCTTCTCCTGCTTCCTTATTTAAAAAACTCGTATAATTCATCTTTCTGTTTTTCTAGAAGCTGTCCTAGATATTCTTTAATTACATAATTCTTAAAAAGACACCACTAACAACCGCTTTTATTACTAGCTTATTTTTCCGCAAAAGGATGGAGTTTTCAAGTAGTTAGTAGCTTTTTATTGTCTAAAATTTCTGAAGGTTGTTATTTTGGAGGAATTTTGGTCATCTTTATATTCCAATATTTCCAAATGTGGCTATTATACCTTTCCGTAATCCTTTTTGTTTAATACTTCTTTATTTTCAGTTATGCAGACAGAATAACAACTAACTTTAAACTCTAGCAGCGCTTTTGTTTCTAGAAATTAATTTACGATCGTCGCTGTATTTTAAATCGTAATAAAGTCAACGTTGAAATGAATAACCGAGCATATACTCGTGATGAAAGCTTAATAAAAATGTATTCCCTGCAATAAAAGTCACCTACTCGTGGCCTACTTGTTATATGTTCTCGGAATGTAATCAATACCATGTAACAACAGCTAACAATTCTGTATATAACGTAGTTATTGAGAACCAAACGGAATTAATCCACGATAATAATTTACTTTCCTCCAAGTACGTCAGTCACAATAAATAATAAGCGACTATACAGTAATTGCCCCCATTAATCAAAGGAAGCTAATTATTGAATCATTTTGTTTGATAATTTATTGCTTCATGATGTCATTCCAGGGTGGCCATTAGTTATAGTTAGGGAAAGGAAAAAAAACAATGAACATTAAAATTTCAATTAAATCATCAATATTTTGCGTGCGCACCATTTGTATGGGTTGGACGTAATCTTCTCTTGTTGTACACAGTTTACGAGGAAGAAAAATCCTTAGCTTGGATAAAATTATGCACTTGATGCATTCTACAAAAGCTTCGGCGCACCTGCTCCAGAGCTGGGTGTAATTTTAAAAGTTAGAACTGCTTTTAATTAACATCTAAAGGCCGAAATATAGTGACTTTGAAACTACACACCTTGCCTTAGTTACCGGCAGGTTGTTTGAGATGTAATTAAACTACTTTTATTATTGTCACTACGAATTCTTTCCTCATGGTGGTGAAATGTGATTACTGCTATAACATTGTTTTAATTATTGTTTTTTTTCTTTTGAATAAAAGCCACGCAACGTTTTTGCATATTCATGCAACTAAATAGCTATTTTCGTTATAATAAGTTATATTAAATTTAATTAATACAAATGAGAGAATGCGATATCTCGGAGACGAATGAAGATTTTGAAATTCTGAAATCCCTTTTAAATTAAATGCGTCACCGTTACAATTTGTTCGATTTTTGGAATCTGCAACACATTTGTGATAGCTTTTCTTATAACTGCTACCAAGATATCTGTTATACTTTTCCTCGAAATCTGATGACATTTAGATTGAATGGAACTTACGAACAAGTTGTCAAATGAGCCGTCATACTGCATTCACTGTTTGACATTTATAATCAATATACTCTGGCAAGTCGTCACGAGCAGACTCACGCTTAAACAACGTTTCCAAATTATTCAAATTTATTTTAAAAATCAGTCATCGATTTACGCAACTTACAGACGACTTGTGACGTGATTTTTATGGCTCACGTAGTCGTCATTCTGAGCAAACCATCCGTCCACATACTATCTACATGATGCAATAACACCAACATGTCGAAGGAATGTGCATACTGAAGAGAATATTGTTGCTGTAAACGTGTCCATTCGTCGTCGGTCACAGTTATTGGGGCCCTGTCCGTCCACTACGCGGAAGATTTGTGCAAAGATCTTGGCCTACATCCGTATAAGTTTCAGCTGGTACGGGAATTAAAGCCACGAGACCATCATCTGCGTTGTTCTTTCGCCGATTGGGCTCAAGAGCTGTTGGAAACTGGCCCGTTGTTTTATCGCAAAATTGTGTTAAGCGATGAGGCTCATTTTTGGTTTTAACGGACTTGTGAATAAACAAAATTACCGCACATGGAATGGGACCAATCCGCAAGAGACCCTACAAACTCCATTACATCAAGAAAATGCGAATTTTGGTGCAATTTACACGCCGGTGGCATTATTGGCCCTTATTTCTTCAAAAATGAGGCTAGAGCTCACGTTACCGTTAATACCGCACCATAATTAGTGATTTTTTATTTGAAAATATAGAGGACATTAGTCCGGATGAAATGTGGTTTCAACAAGATGGCGCTACGTGCCATACGGCGAAGGCAACCATCGATTTATGAAAATCAATATGGAATGGATCCGTCAGCTGGCCTCCAAGGTCTTGCGATTTTTCACCTCTCGATTGTTTCATGTGGGGCTACGTGAAGTCACTGACTTATGTTAATAAACCATTAACAATTGACGTCTTGGAAGCCAACATTGTTCGTGTTATTCGTGACATACGGCCAGCAGTGCTCGAAAAAATTACCCAAAATTGGACGTCCAGAATATACTTCGTTTTCAAAAGTTAATGCCATAAATCTTTCGAATCATATCAAAAATTTGATTAGAATTCGATTTTTCGTATTGCTTTTTATAATTTTAAGTTCGGGGCTTAAAAAACACCCTATATGATCAAAATATAAGATTGTCAAGTTCGGAGATCGTACCGGGAAGTCTACGGTACGGTTGTCAAGAATTCATATAATAATTTCATTTGAGAATCTGTCTGAAGTTCTTCTAGTCATGGCTACAAAGATTATAACCATTTCTCTCTTTCTAGTTTTACACCAAAAGTAGCTTCCGATATTGAAAATTTTATGATTTATTGTAAATATTCTTGATGTCAATGAACTGCAAAACGCATGACAGTTGTTTTTTTATTTGCCACTGTGAACATAAGTTATGTTTTAGGCCCAGCAGACTATAATTGAAAACATTTGCAAGTGGTTAGAAAGTGAACCAGCTTAACTGAAAATGAAGTGATTAGATCTTAGAAGAAGGACGACATATTTTAACTTACGTCACCACAACGTAACTAACCAAGAAAATAAATGATTACGATTTGAACTTGTTCAGTATCTTAGTAATTGCCCTTTGGAGAAAATGCTGGCAATAACTTTGCTTCAGCAGTGCTCAAAGTTATGATACTGTGTGTTTAAACTATGCTATTGTTTTTATTTTAACATAATTCGTAAAGAACTAACGTTACCACATAATATCAGTAGAATAAAAAAGCGTTTCCAGAAATATTGCAAATTAATCAAAAGGCAGGAAGAAAATCAATTACTGAAAAGAAATGTTCAAAACGTAAGATTCATTTTTGAACTCTTTATGGGGTCAATTACATACGGAACACTCCTAAAACTACTCTGTGCGGTTAGCATAGAACATTAACAGCGCGAACTTTGCAATATATTATCTAGGCAAAGCTCCTAAAGTAGCAAACAGCTTTACGATAACTCTGACTTGTAAACTTCAATTTCGTCCCGCAACACGGGACAACAACAGCGAAATCAATTCACCCGAACGGATGGAAAGGATATTGTAAACAGATCAAGTTTTGAAATCGTTAGTGTATGGGGGCGTAGAAGAAGCCCTCCGTACTGCAACACCATCTCAGAAAAAAACTCCCATCCATACAACGCCAGATGTGCTGTTGCTCGCGCCTCAAACTTTGCTCTCTCTTCTCTCGTCGAGACGAAAAAGAGGTACAAGAGAAGAAAAAAGAAACGCAGAGACACGCTCAGCACGAGCTAAGTCGAGAGGAGGTTGGAAGTTTTCCGAATTTCGTATGGAACAAGTGTTTCGTAGCAGAAGCAGGAGGAGTCTGTGTGGGAAACTCGTCGGGGTCTAAGGATATGAAACAGCGACAGAGGGAAGATTCGGGAAACTCAATTAGGACCATCCAACGCTGTGTGCAGAGACGGCGGAGTCCGAAGAAGGGTCCTTCTCAGCGGCGGTTCGTGAAGTTTTTCAAAGGTTGCGAGTGCTTGTTGGAATGTGTCCGTTTTCTTGAAAAAACAAGGGAATATCTACAAAGGAATGGTGCATAATCGTAATATTACTTATTTATACTACATGAATTCTATAATTCAGTAATTAATGAGATTTTGTTCTTAATAACGGAATTTGTCTAGATCAGGGGTTCCCAACGGGGTCGGTGTCGACTCTTTGGGGGCCGATGAAATTTTAAAAGGGATCGATAGCCGAATATACACCGGTGATTGATTGGTATTGAACATGTGTTTCTGAAAACTTGTTTATATTTGTAAAATTAAAAATGGTAGTACAAAAAATAATAAAATTGTTTTTTTAAGTTATTTATGTGCAATCATTTCTATTATGATTATGTCGTGTGTTATAGCGGAATATTTAAGGAGGTCGATGAAGAAAACTATTTATATAAAAGGGGTCGATGCAAGAAAAAAGTTTGGAATCCCTGGTTTACAGCAACCGCTTAATATGCTGTATTTTAAGTTTTCCTTAGCAAAAATTTAAAACATCACTAACCTGAAGTTAAAAGGAAAAATTATGTTCAACATTCTCGTGAAGAACTCTAGATACATTCTTTATTTATAAGACAAAACAAAAGCAATTTGATCAGTCAGAAATAATAATAGACAGAGAAACAGTTCACTAAAACCCTTACCGCAATACTTAACTCGTACTGGATGCACGTTTCGATAGCCAAGCTATCATCATCAGCAGTAAAACTGAACTGCTAATGATGTAGTGAACTGGTTCGAGAGAAGAAATTGCCAGATAATTTCTCTAGCGTATCTGAATTATGTAATGCTTTCAATGGTAATTTTTCCAATCGTACGAGTGGTTTTGTGTCTAATATCATATTCTTCCGTTAACTTTAACTTTGTTAATAGTAATTTAAAACATATTAACCATTCTTTTTTTAATCATCCTGTAGTTGGAACTGATATCCTAGAAGCAGTCTTGAAATTACGTTCATCACGTAGTGCTGGTGATGGTAATGTGGATTCCTTCTTCTTCTTAGTCCTTTGTCCATTTGCCACTGAGTGCAGGACTGTGAAATTGAGTTTACTTTCGTCCTCCAATTTTTTCTGTCTTGGCCCAAGTTGTGAACCATTGCCCACTCTATATTTCTTTCGGCTGTTGCCTTTCTCACTTCGGTCTGCATTTCAGTCTTCCTCTCTTCTTGTTTCTCAGTCTTCCTCTCTTATTTTTGCCTATAAGTCTCGCTTCATATCCTTGTCTTAGGAATCGTCTATTCTGTGAATATGACCTAACCATTCTAGTCTTCTTTTCTCTATCTTCATCTCTACTGGTTCTATTTTAAACTCTCTTCTAAATACTTCATTTCTTTCATTCGTCAAGGTCGATGACACATTCATATATAGATGTGGGTATTACCACTTTTTAACAACTTCTACTTTAATATCTTTGGGGATTTCTTTCTTTCCACCATATTCGCTCTTTCACTTATTTCTTTATCTAACCTTCTGCTAATTTCGATGATTGTTCCCAGATATTTAAATTGCTTCACTTGCTCTATTCTAATAATTTCTATTTTGATGTTATGTATTATTATGGACTTCGTTTTGTTAATGTTTATTTTCATATTTTTCTTTGCCATTTCTTCATTGAGGATATTCAAGTTGTATCAACTTCGTTCTGACTCTGCCAGTAATGCGATGCCTTTATTCTCTGCATTTTCCAGTTTCTTATGTGCAAAATGTTCATTTTTTGCTTAGCCTTCTTTACTACTTCATCCGTCACTTCTGCGAACGGTATTGGGCTCATTGTACATCCCTGTTTTAGTCCTTCTTTATTTGTAAATTCCCGTTACTCTGAATTTTGAGTTCTAATAATATTTTTGGTGTTTTCATACATTGCATTGACTATTTCCGTCAGTTCCTCACTTACTCCTTTTGCTCTTAAACCTTGCCAAACATCTTTGCGTTTTATTCCATCAAAAGCTTTCTCTAAGTCAATGAAACAACAGCGTTCGTATTTTTGCTTTTTTCTATTCTTTGTCTTAGTACGAATATAGGGTTCTGTGTGCCTCTTTTGTGAAACCGTATTGGGTCTCTTCTAAGGTGTTTTCTATTGTATATTTTATGATTTTCTCCATTATTCTAGCTAGTACTTTTCCCACAACGCTGGTTAGTGTAATGCGTCTATAATTTACAGAATCTCTCAAAAATCAACACGGTTTTATTCGAAATAGATCAACTAATACTGCTTTATTTAATTTAATTAATAGCATTCATAGATCCCTTGATTCTGGGACACCTTGTTCATCGATCTGTTAAAAGCCTTCGACAGTGTTAACCTTCACAAACGCGGGCAGAGTACAATTGCGCCCCAGGCATCAATCTTTTAGGATATTTTTACTCAATTTCCCCCGAGCTATCTGTCGTATACATACTCCTAGTATAGTATTAAACAGATACATTTTTTTCTAGTATCATTTGCAAATTTGTGAATAAAAATTATTTATACAATAAATTATTTATTGAGTTATCCTGAATTTTATTCGTTGGTGGGGTACATTTATACACCGCCTGGTATTTAATGAATACCATGCTGTAGTGCCAGCAGATGGTGGTGGTGGTGTTCGTTCGGATTGGTGTAGTGTCGCCAGAGGTGTGCCTTAAGGGTCTATTATATGAACGAATTACCAACTTCATTGGGCTCAAGTTCAAATTTAACTCTATATCCAGATGATATCAGCATCATTGTAACTTCTCCTAACCTTAGTAAGCTTTTTCAACAAGTAATTTGCATTTTTACTGCTGTTCAAAATTGGATGTACAGCAATAAATTGCAACTAAATTCTGATGAAACAGAAATTATTTTATTTAACAGCAAAAGATATATGGTTATAGACAATGAGAGGGTCAGAGCCCACAGCATTTACATAGATGAATGTAGCAGTTGGGCGGACCATATTGACGTTTTCTTCTGTGAATTATCACGAACTCGTTATGCTCTGTGCAATTTAAGGAGTTGTAGTTTGAGGATTTTAAAAAGATTCTACTACTCCATCTTTTATTCTCGAATGACTTGTGCAGTTATTCATTGGGAAACGAGCCCTACTGCAAGTCTTTACCTCACAAAAAAAATCCATAATATAATTAGCAGAGCTTAGCCGGAGAAGTTCATGTAAAGACACTTAAAGGATACGCTAACTCACATATTTATGAAGTTCTATGTATCTCATCTAACTCATCGCATTTATATAACACAAGGAATGGAAATTATGTATCACCTAAGCACAAAACAACCTTTTCGGGATGTAAACTGTAAATAAATTGCCTGCTAATATAAAACAAATTGATGATTTTTACCAAAATCACGTTAAGGTGTCGATTATTATTTCCAGTACAGCAAAGTAAGTGTTTCTATCCAAAACTGTCATTGAATATTGGTTCATTTTGTGTTGTGACTATTTGAGCTGTTTATTACTTAACATACTATCCACTACATCTGCATCTTTCTTGCTACCTCACTGGAACTGCCACTGGCCTACCTTTTATTCTTTTCTTGTAGACTCGTCCTCTCCTCTACCACTCACGTTCCTCTCTCAGCCATTTTCTTCTTATTCATTTTCCTTCTTTACTCACCGCGATAGAGAGCTGCTTTTTTCTGGAAAAGCATCGGGTCGACGTTGGGTCGCATTAATTAGCAGTTTAGAAGCATCAGGCCGAACAGACGACGAATATTAACTAGTAAAAATGGAAGGCGCTACGAAGGGAGTCTAACCAGATGACAGAGGAAGAGGGCGGCCAAAAGCACCGGAATCGACGACAAGATGCGACGGAATTTCGGCAACGAGTTTTGTACGCCGTTAGTGGTCGTGTTGGAAATTTAGTCAAATTGTTCCCAAACAAATTTCTTTTAGAGGAGGAGGCAGACCGACATCGCGAACCTTTTTAGGGCTTTCCGAAGGCATTTTACTTAAATATGAAACGTCGTCGTCCTCATCGTCCACGACGGCGGAAGGAGGATGCCGGGAAAGAAAGTGGGGTCAATTCATTTCAGAACTTTCGGAAAATTTGAATATTACACCTACTTAAAATTGCGAAGGGCTCGGCGGGATGCGTCGATGAAGGTCGTAAAGGAAACTCTGACTTTGGTTTTTTCTTTCGATGGAAGAGGATTGGGGGCCCGTTAATTGCTTGTAGGAATTCCTGGTAAAAACGTAATGAAATTTGATGTTAAGTAATGTGGAAGACTTTCAACGGACTTTGCAATTCTTTAACCTTGTTATTGCGTCTTTTTTAACTGGAAATTAGCAATGAAAGTGGGAAGAGGGTAAAATTACTGATGTATATCCCTGAAAACAAGAAAATCATGTATAAAGCTTGTGGTCTACGCCAAGAAGATCTGGAAGCAGCAAAACGCATCCTATCCTCTAATGGCAAATGTACTGCTATCAACGAGAACCCCCAACATCTATTGTATTGAAGGAACAAGGATAATATGAGGTTCTTCAAATGCCTCCAACTGTTCTAACATACATAAAGAACGGAAATAATCCACCTATATTCTTAAGCAATCCGCGTAGAGACGTATTGCTAATGTTCAGTTTCAAGGACGTTCCTCCTAGACTTGGTTTCCGTAGACACAAAACACTACCAGTAAGGCGAAATTTGCTCACAATGCTGCTTGGTGCCGACTCAAAAAATCTCTCTCAGAATTGATCTGCCTCCTTTTTCAAACTCGGTCCACCTTCACTGCCAATTCCATATGATGGAAAATAATACCCAAATACTTTTCCTCCTTCGAGAGACCCATCTCCAATGGCAATTGTGCAACACAATTTCCTTTAGACTACTGGGAGCACCCGCAGACCATGTTTAGTCAAGTTGAAAGACTGAAAAGGATTGCCTCTAAAAACGAGCCACTGGAAGATTACCATAATTGAAGATCTTGACCTCGCTACTGGATTTAGCGTGCTGAATTTCAGTATGAACTTAAGCTCTAAGCATGCAAAAGAGGTGTGGTTGCCTAAGAAATCTAACTACCAACTTCAGCATTATGAACATGTTTCACTGGCTTCAACAATCATTTCCATGAACGATTTCCGACGTTGGAACTATATCACCAACACTCTTTCCACATGCAACAAAAAACGTTACGTGATCGTAGTACCTTTAGACTGGTTAGAACATGTCTTGAGCTAAATAGCTTCGTTTCACTTGAATACGTTTTTTTTTTTACAGAACATATATAGGTACTACTAAAGCAAAAATCTACTTTTGTACTATATTACAGCTCAAGACAAAATATCTTCGGATTGCCCTATTCAACCACATCTGGCTCCACTGATTGAAGCTGGCCGCATATTCGACTGCTTCCTCGGCCATCAAGATATACCCTTCCTTACACCCTTACCGTTTTACATTCCTATATACACGTACGCATGTAAACATATATGCATACATATATGTGCATGTAGGGTATAGGAAGGTAAGGTACAAAGCACTTCACTTACGGATGAAGTGGAAGGGTTTTCACATTCACGCCGTTTTCATTTCTCGAGGAGCACGTACACATCCTCTTGTATTATGGACGCAATATAAATATAGGGCTGGAGTTAGAGGTCGTATAAAAGCGGATGGAAAGTCAAAACATCTTTTACTGTTTCATTATACAAGTTCTTAAACTAGGCTATGAACTATTTGGCAAATTATTGTACATTCAAGAAACAAGTGTTTATAGAAGCTAGTTCTTCAATATTACGTGGTGGTTTTTATATTATATTAAAATGCGGAAAAAGATTCGGAAAAGTCCTATTCAAAATTTTTAGCAGATTGGCAAAGAGGGAATATAAATAGCAGAAATGAAGTAAATTGTCGAAGAAATAATAGAAGAAGGCAATTATGAACCTTATTGTGCAAAACAAATTTACATTTGCCTATGAAATTTATATCTTAACCGGCAAAAATTACAAATTTAACAAAACATCATATTTCATGTTAAACGGATTCGATCAAAATAATTCCTCCAAAGATTTTATTTTGGAAAACCGTTTGATCTTTTTGCAATTCAAATTTTGCAAAGAAAGGGAATCCTCCATTTGATTAATTCTACTGATCGTAAGCTACCGTTTACCGTAATGTTAAGTATGAGAAAGCTTTGTGCAAGGTGCGTGCCGCATTTGTGAAATACTGATCAAAATCAAACGAGAAAACGAATTTCTCAGCAATCTTTGGACCGTTTTAAAAAGAATCCCTCGATTCTATGCGCCTGTTTGTTACCATGGATGAAACATGCATCCACCACTTTATGCCTAAAACAAAACAACAGTCAAAGCAGTGGATGGAAACCAGTGGCTCTTGCACCTCAAAGAGCGAAGTCAATTGCATCTGCCGGAAAAGTCGTGGCAAGTGTTTTCTATGATGCAAAAGGGATTCTTTTAATTGATTACCTTGAAAAGGGTAAAACAATAACTGGTGAATACAACGTACACCTTTTTGATCAGATAGATGACAAAATTCGTGAAAACAGGTCTGGATTACAAAAAAAAAATCTTCGTTGAAGTGCGAATTGTTGGAACATCCTGCTGAATTCGCCAGATTTGGCTCCCTCTGACTTTCATCTGTTCCCAAATCTAAAGAATTTTGTGACTGAAAAGCATTTTGGATCAAATGAAGACGTGATAGCAACGGCAGATGAATATTTTGCAGTCCTTCCAGAATCATATTTTAGGGATGAAATCCATTTATTAGAGAAACATTGGACAAAGTGTATTGAACTAAAGGGAGACTACATAAAAAAATACCGGCACTTTTAAACTGAAAAGCCCAGTCTTTCATTGCCGGTCCGAGAACCCTTCACTTTGCCTATATTGTTTACATGTAAGTCTTTGATCAAACCATACCCCGAGGTATTTCGTTCCTTTGAGAAATTGAATCTCCACTCCTCCTAGAATAATTGGCTTTAAGCCTGAAATTATATGTTTCTTTGTGTATACGATGATTTGTGTTTCTTGGCCGGTAGCTATAAGTCTTTCCTGTTTACCTCGTACTACTATTGCTAAATCGTCAGCATATCCTAAGCAACGGAGGCCTTCTTTGAACAGTTTTGTTGTTAGGTCGTCGATAAAAGACGCCCGTAGAAGGAGTGAGAGCATCCCCCCCACTTTGATATTAACCTCTCCCAAAGGCACTACCATTATGCGTTCCTCCAGGATGACCCTTATCCATTAACAGAGTCACGAGGAATTCCCTTTTCCTTAATTGCCTCTACTAGCGAATTTGTGGTGGCGTTGTTAAACACCCCCTCAATATCCAGAAAAGCAGTCATTGCTATCTCTCTATCTTCTATTGACTTAGAGATTAGTCTATTTAGGTCATCTAGCGCTGAGTCTGTTGATCTTTCTTTTTGATAAGACCTATCTCGTTTTCGGAACAACCGTCCTTTGCTAGGATTTTGTGGATTCTGGAGCATGCGGGGGTGCTGTCGACCTCGCAAAATCTACTCCTAGCCTCTAGGTATCCCAATCGTAATTGCTTTTTGCCTTGTTAAATAGCCTTCTTACTTCCGCCCTTAGTTTAGCAAGGCCGTCGGTACACAACGCTGCTTTATTGCCCTTTTTGCTGAATTATTGTCTCTGGACAGTTTTCAAGGTAGGCTGTTTTTATGGCTTCGCTTACCTGTGCCACTATCAGGTTTAATCCTTCTAGGTTACCCACCGAAGCCATACCTCCCTTGAGGGATTCTGTATCCTAAGCAGTTTGCGCTATACCCGTACAAAGTATGAGGTCTAAACCTCTTTTTCCGTTTTAGTGACATATAGGTTTATTTCCAATATTAGATATAATTAACGCTTCCTTGTTTACGGGTATTAAACTAAGTTATTTTCAGATGTAATTTTTAAATAGAGAAATTAACCAGACATATATCGTGTCCATATGATGACCAAGTTAAAGAATTCGATCTAGAAGACAGGTGAATAATAAATTCTTTCGAATCATCTTGTAAAAATGCTTTATTTAATTGCTTTTCTATTAATTGCATATTAATCAACAGCAAACACTACTACTCTACCAGATTTCATAGTACCAATAATAATAAGATCATTCAGTATATCACTATAGCAACTGGAGCTCTGAAGCTGGTAAATTCTTCCCAGTGGAAATCTGGCGTAAAATGTTTTTGCAAAATTCAGAAAATTTACCTTTATCACTCCTAGAATATCACATATAGATTTTCTTGTTCAAACATGCACTCCTTTTATATGCCTGATGTAATTTTCCTTTATGGTATTAAAGAATTACCGATATATGTGATTCCTATTCAAGTGTTACTGTTGTATCGCTTCTATTGGTGCCTTTGGCGTGAATAAGAAATGTTCTTGGCACAAAAATAATGATCCTTTCCAAAAATTTTCCAATAAAATATTCGTCTTTCCATCGTCCCCCGGTAGTAAACTTTACCATCCTTCTTTTTTCCTTTTTTTCTTTATTTTTTGCCCCGGGCGAAATTTATATTCGAAATATCGTTATATCTGTTACATCGTCGACAGAATCTTAAATGTATACACACGCATCAAAAGAATAAATCAGAACATATTGGATTCGGAATCATCTTCGATTGAAGAACGCGTAGGTAGATAGGTGGACGGATGCTGGGAAAATGGAGGAAAGCAAGAAGAAATTTCCCGCGCACGTTTACCATACGCAAATAATAAAACACAGCCGAACTTGGTGATATTGAAAGATTCGCCGAAAAACGTTCACTTTTAGAATTCCATATGCATTCAGCGGCTGGCCGAAGGTGGAGGCGGATAGAAGTGGGGATGGTGATACGTTTTCGATTTGAACCTGAAAGCTACTGCGTTCACTTTCGTGTTCTGAGTGGGGTATTACTTTATTTTAGAAATGTACGTACGCTCGAGACTGATGTTGACATTTTTAAAGCACAGAAGGAAATATTGTTTTATTACATTTCTACAACATGTACGGGTTGTTCAGAATTGCTGGGATACTATGAGAACTTTTGCCATAGGTTTAATTGCGGTGAAAAACCTAAGGCTGGTTAGAGAGATGTTAGGCATTTTTTTTATGTTTTATTATTTTTTATTTTGCAATAAACGACAAACCTAAATAAATACATGTTTAGAAATAAGAAGGAATTCAAAACAGTGTTGAGAAATCAAGCATTCCAGGTCTGTGGCACTGGAATACTGAAGTACTTGCCACAATACATCAATAGAGTTTGTTAAAAAGGTGGTGCCGACAGTGGCGCACCGCATAAAAGTAGGTACGTAATATACAATATTAGTGAAAAATAATATTGTTACCTTTTCCTGTCGTCTTGATGTCCACTGTGGCAATTTGCAACCGCCCCGGTAAGCTGCGTAGAATTGCAACATCAACAACGCTTCCATTGTCGATTCATTCAGCCGTCGACGGTGTTGTGAATACGTTGTCGTATACTTCGAAAATGATCGTTCGACATCTATTGAAGTAAGATTTGCAAATGTCAGATATTCCTTTCCCTCATCTGGGCACTCTTGATTTTCAGTTATAGACCGAACCTTTTGTAAATCGGGATTTTTCGTTAAAATTTCACCAAATTTTTGAACAACATCGACTCCTATAGTGTTCATCAAGTTTTCTAGAGCGGCTTGTAGATTGTTTATGCAATTTAATGCGTCTTGTGCAGATAAGTGACTGTTTTCTAATTACTCAATAGCTTGTGCAACTTCAGAGTAGTTCATGGAAATTTCATCTATTTGTCGTTGAACGCCCGAATTGGAAAAAAGTTGCTGACCATCTCGAACTGCTGCAGAATCATTTGAATCAAGTTTCAAAATGACATTTTTCACTTGTGAAAAATATTTCTGATGGTAAGATATTGCCTGGAGCCATGTCCCCCATAGCATTATTACAGGCTGAGATCGTGGTGGTAATTTCGGACACGATTGTTTAAATACACGGATGTGTTTGGGAGATTTGATAGATGCTATTAACTTATCCACCATCGGATACTTCTTTCGAATGGTTTCTGCTACGAGGTGACATGCGTGTATGAGGCATGTTATGTAAAGATGACTCGGAAAGCATATTTTCAACACCCTACCAACTCTCAGCATTGATGCGGCTCCGTCAGTAACGAACATTGTGACTTGGGTTCCTGTGATACAAAATTCTCTCAACGAATCTTTTATTATCTTGAGAACGGTTTCTGCATTAGTTTTCTGAATCCCTTTAGTGGATAAGAACAATGAAGCCAGTGAGCCATCACGTTTTAAAGGACGCGCTACAACATGAATGGCGCTGTGTTTCTGAGCAACAGTTGCTTCATCCACACATAGGCAGATTTTCTTATTTCTCAACTCGTCTTTTATACACTCCTTTACTGTACCTTGCAAACGTGGCAAATTGTATCGTAATTGTATAGATGTTGGCAGCTTCCATGAGGGAACGTACTTAGCCCAAAAAAGACGAAAGTGTTCATTAGATACTAGATGTTGTGGGATGTTGCACACATAAAAATAAAATCATATAAAAATTGTCTGTATTCAAACGTATCGCGACTTAGCAATCCGCTATTGCATATTGTGCAATAAATATGCAGACTTCTATATTCTAATCCAGGGAAATGCCTGAGATATTTATTCACATTCGACGGGAACGTTACACCCTTTGGGCGTCCCATCTCCTCGTATTTATTTGGCGTGCAGCGTGCGACGTACTGTCGCTCTCTCGTGTTACTGTCGAGATCGACTACGAGTTGAAAATTACCCCTACCCTCGCCGCTAACGCTACGCTACTGCCATCCGGTACCACCTTTTTAATAAACTCTAGTCATCAGCAGTAAAACTGAACTAGAGTTCACTTCGCAATGTCCCCGGAAACTACGTATATCCCCGACCATCCGGAATCTCAGGATTAAGAAAATAGTTTGGAGAGCATCACATTATAAGAAAAAGAGGGGCAAACTCAGAAAAAGATGGTGAGAAGTGGTACTGCTGGGACTAAAAGAAAAAGATGAGAACAACTGGAAAAACAGAGCTAAATACGAAATTGTGGAAAAGAGCCACAAAGCTGTTAGCCTAAAATGTTTTAATAAAGAAATAGAAATCGATTTTATGATTTTTAGTAAACATAAGAAATAAACGAAAACATTATGCAATAATAAAATAAAGTAATTATTTTTTTGATGTAGCAAATACTTTACATCTAGTAGGCAAGTTATACCACCTTTGCGTGTAACAGCACTAAATACCGTCTTAACTTACTACTTACCACAATACGCATGAAATTTCGAGGAATTTTTTGGTAGGGCACCATTTAGCTCTTTCAACATTTCAGGGGAAGCCTAGCTCTTGTTCTAATTTCTTCCATATATGTGCTATGCAATTATAGTCTGGGGATCGCGAAGGCAATAACATTCTCCCATAATCGTATTCTTCAAGAACTTCGTTGACTAGCCACGATGTGATGCGTCAGCCCAACATTTGCACAATTGCCCTGTACTGCCTTATATTTATAAAATGTATTCCACCTTCTATCGCCTTCGTTAGATTTAACAGAAAAATCTAAAACGTCAAAAGTACAGCGTAAAGTTTGCAATACGAGAGCTTTAAGTCATCGTAAAAGCGAAAGATAAAAATCAGCCCGCAATATCATAAAATATTAAGCTGATTCGTTTCGTTTTCCTGCACGCTGAAAATCTCTATCGATGTTTGCATTATACGATGACCTACATACTTGTTTTATCTCAAATTACACAGTGTATGACGCGAAAAAACCTCACACACTTACCATGCAATTGTTTGTTCGTGTTACGTAATTGGTAAAGAAAAAGTAAATTACGATGTTTAGCACTTTCTTTCGTTAGGGTATGAGGTGTTTTGTTTGATTGTCGCTGGATTGTTGTATGATAGAATTTAACAAACTATTTGGAGAACTAAATTAGAAATATAGAATGGATGCAAGGGTAGAATACCTAGAAAAAAGATGGGATGTAGTTATAGCAAGGCCGCATTACTTTGAATCGTCTCACATAGTATCAATACTATAGGGTTGATACAAGTGTTTTAAGTCAATCAGTCCATTCTCTTATCCTGCTTCCTGTTTCTCAAACCACTATGTTATTATACATATTACCTTAAGTTTTTGCGGTGGTGTAATAATACTATATTGTAAGTTAAAAATGGACCAAGGCTCTACCAGGAAAAACAGCCTTACACCAGGATTCCATCTCCTTCAAATTTCAAATGCAAAGCAAACTGCAATTTATTTGATTTTCCAAGAAGTTAGTAGTTCCGGTAATAAAGAATATGCTGATTTCTTAAAGTACCACATGTGAACCTTATTGTCGAAACTACCAACTTAAATTGTCCGCGAATTGTAAACAATTCTACTTGAGCTGATCCCAGCGCTATACCCTTATCAAACTTACCAGGTTAATGTCATCAAAGAAGCTAAACAGTTTGATTTGACCACTTATTGGGGCATCAATTGTAACGATCTGTTAATCTTTTTAGTTTGCCAGGACCCTAGACCTGATAAACTTAAAAGATGAACAGATTAACAGTTGAGATGTTACTGATCCTTCGTCTTGTGCTACAGTTCCAGGGTCCAGATAATGTTATTATCGAGCGGACAAGCTCAGTTTTAAATTTGAATTCTTTTAGGTGTATGAGAACTTGCTAGGAATGGTTTCATAAATAAAATTCTGAGAATTGTAGTTAAAAAAGGATACATTTATTGTTGAAAGCATAAAAAGATTGACATACATTGGCATTACAAAACAAATTCAGTAGTAATGATAATAATGTATTTTGATTATGACGGTGCGATCTGGGAGAAGTGTAGCAAGCATTTAATAAAGTAATGTAGTTTAGCTTTATCAAATTTTCCCTGAAGACGTGGTCTGCACACGCATGGATTCTTCACGACGGCGACGACCCGGTATTCGAACCCGTTGGTAATTATAAGACGATGGTAGATTGGGCAACCACTGAATGCAAATCGGTCGCCTTGCTGGACGGTAAAAAAACTCCTCAAGAAACATTCAGTGTTCCCAGAGAGAGATAAGAAAGGATCGTACGTGTAGTATGGTTTTACAAAATATTCAACAAGACATCAAATGGCAAATATGAATTGTTAAAAAAAATTACCAACGTGAAATAGGAATATTAATTGCAATGACAAATATATACGACACTAAAGTAAATTATATTGCAGCAATAGCGTTAAGAGTAACTTTGAACTAATTAACTACTCGAACGAGCATGCACTAAATGATACGGACTCTAATTAAAAATCATACGCAATAGAAGTGACAACAAATAGCCATACAAAGCGGCTTAAGCTAACAAATGATCCTAATTACGGTTCGTGGGGTTATACAAAGAATCAAGGGCTTAAAACTAACTTACATTAACAGAAGCGCGGTTGATACACTGCTCGGTGGGGTTCAGAACAGTTGACGGGTTTCAGTCGGGGAATTCTCGTTCTCGTTGGTGAAAATGACCTCGATGACGGTGGGCTCGGAACTATTGTGGGGTGCTAATCGGGATCCGGGATGAAAACCAGCATAATATCCGTACCACGGTACGTATTCTGGACGTTCTGTGACAACAAATAGCCATACAAAGCGGCTTAAACTAACAGATGATCCTAATTACAGTTCGTGGGGTTATACAAAGAATCAAGGGCTTAAAACTAACTTACATTAACAGAAGCGCGGTTGATACACTGCTCGGTAGGGTTCAGAACAGTTGACGGGTTTCAGTCGGGGAATTCTCGTTCTCGTTGGTGAAAATTACCTCGATGACGGTGGGCTCGGAACTATTGTGGGATGCTAATCGGGATCCGGGATGAAAACCAGCATAATATCCGTACCACGGTACGTATTCTGGACGTTCTGCTCAAACTTTAAAGAATCTCCAACAGAAACTCGACAGAAAAAAAGCCTTGAGTGCTCAGTGCATATGCACATGCGTAGCACGCAAAGGCTGCAGGTGTCTGGGCAACTTTGCCCGTCTACGAATGCTACTAACAACCAACAAGGGTTCAGAGAGTATATGAATGGCTGTCTCGGAGCTAGAAACTCCGCTTCTTATATGGTTTCTTAAATATTTTCTACAGTTCCGCCCGTCGTGACGCATGGAACATCAATGAAATGCGAAAATGGAAATGTTGACAACTATTACGTATATGCCTGAGATTTTATGTGTGGATGAGAGGATTAATTGTTAATTAACGTGATTACCTACAGATAGATTTCAACTTAAATATGATGCTATAGTAGAGTAAGATGGTTACTACTACTAGACGGCGTATAATTTGTAAAATATTAAACATGTAGATTTCCAGCGGCATAGGAACTGTGTGTACAACAATCGCTTCCTGGGTGAAACGACTAATTAATGAATATGAAATTATGTATATAATCCAAATTAGCTAATATAATATATGAGAATAGACTATTAATACTAATAATAAATTTCTTTATTTCATAATACACTTAGAGACATAGTGGTTACATGGGAGAAGAGAAAAAAACAATTAGCTATTATGAAATCTTAAGGAAAGGTTCAGCTGAATATCCTAAGTTATCCTCTGTTTTTAAGCCCAATCCTTAAAGGAAAAAATATTATAAAGCTGAAAGACATGCTTACATAAATAAAACCTTAAAGTTTATATTTTGCAATTCTCAATCTAACAAACAAAATAATAAAAAAAAATACTGTTGGTTGAAAAAAGAAAAAAAAATAAATCAAAATTATTCATAAACTACTGTTTATGACGTAGATATTGCTTTATCGCGCTCTTGAACGTTGCTGGTGAGAAACATTTCAATTCGCTGGGAATCGAATCAAAAAATTAGTATATACTGTAAGTAAACGACCTCTCAAAAAATCATGAATAGAAGGCGTTATAAGATTTTTGTTCTTGAGATTAATGTTGTGGACATCTGTACGAAATTTGATCTTGTTTCATACATAACAAGGCTTCCTATAAAATAAGATCTTGTTATATACATTGAAACTGAAAAACAGTATACGATTTTGCATGTTAAGCCATTTCAAGTCTGCCAGTTTGTAGGAGATTCTGTCATATTTCCGAATATTAAAGATACAGCGCATACAGGTATTCTGCATTTTTTAAGCAGGGACCAAATACGGGAAGACAGTGTTCGCTACATGTTGCTTGTACCTAAATAAATTGCCAACAACCAGTCCTAAATTTTTCACTTCGGTAGATAAAGGAACTGTAGAACCATTAATAGAAATAAGCACATTATCTTTGACTCTGTCTATATCACCCGACTTGCCAAAAAGCACTGCCACTGTTTTAGAAGAGTTAAGTTTTAGGGAATGACTCTCCGCAAAGTTATTTAAAGCCCGCAGATCACTATTCACCTTAGCTAACGTTTCAATGACGTCATCAGCATTAAATGAGGTGCATAGCTGGTTATCATCCGCGTACATCTGCAGTTCAGTATATTTAACACTTTTGTGTAAAGAGAACGTATAAATGGAGAATAATTGCGGACCTAATATCGAACCCTGTGCACTGCCGTTGGTAAGAGGTAATAAGTGAGATACACTCCCCGAAACACGAACATACGGACTCCTTCCAACAAGAAATGATTCTAATAAAGAAAACGCATCCCTTGAGAAACCTATGTGGTATAAGATAGAGAGCATTATACAATGATCAACTGTGTCAAATGCTCTACTAAAGTCAAGGAGTAGCAAGTAGTAAGCTCACCCTGTTCTCTGGCAGAGGTGATGTTGTCTGTGACTTTTAATAAAGTTGTGGCATAACTGTGTCCCGGCCTAAATCCTGATTGGCACTGAGGTAAAAGGGAGTATTTTTGCAGATGTGTATTAATTTGGTCGTACATAATTCTTTCCAGAACCTTACTCATTACAGGTAGGATGCTAATAGGCTTGACGTCTTTAAATTGAACAGGTTTAATAATTTTAGGTACAGGTATGACAGCAGCAGTCTTTCACATAGCAGGGAAAATATTACTCTCCAAGCAACAATTAATAATGTGACTTATATACGGCAAAGTAGAAGGAAATGTCATTTTTATCATATTTTACGTTATACTCCTTTCCATTGGTTAGCGAAGATGAACTTGTTGCACTAATGGCTACTTTTCCCAACAAATGTACCGCAGGTGATGATATGTTACCCAGTTTTTTGATACGTGACTGTAGATTTGTTTTTGCATTTCCTCTAAAAATCATTATCAATCTTTCAATTTCATCTTGTACTTTCCCTGAACGTTGGAAAATAGCCAAAATTGTCCCGGTGCACAAAAAGGGCAATCGTGAACTTCTATCTAATTACAGGCCCATTTCCATAATACCCAATTTTGCTAAACTTTATGAGAAGGTATTATATGTTAGCATTTATAATAGCACTCGCTCTTTTATTGCCTTAAATCAACATGGCTTTATCCCCGGGAGATCTACAGTTACGAATTTGGCGAGCATGTCCCAATTTATTAGTGAAGTCTTGGATAGACGTGGTCAAGTTGATGTGATTTATACAGACCTGTCCAAGGCTTTTGACATGATCAATCATGAAATTTTGTTAGTGAAGCTGAGCTCCTTCGGTTTTGTTCCTTCGGCGATAAGTCTCCTCGAATCCTACCTGAAACAGAGAAAGTGTTATGTAACTTATAACGGATATTGCTCTCGTAACTTTGTTCTCTCCTCTGGCGTCCCCCAGGGATCAAATCTGGGACCGTTACTGTTTGTGCTTTATATTAATGACCTGCTTTTGAAAATTGACCTTCCCACCCTTGCTTATGCAGACGATATTAAAATCTTCTCGGAAATATCTTCCGTTGTTGACACGAGGAAACTGCAAAATGGTCTTGATATGTTAGTAGAATGGTGTGAGCTTTTTGGGCTCAAGTTAAATGATGATTAATGCTGTGTACTTACCTACTCGCGTTCTTGTTCACCGTACTTATTGTCCTACCAAATCAGAGGTACCAATTTGTCACGTAACCTTGAGTTTAAGGATTTGGGTGTACACTTCGATACCACTCTCACATTTAAAGCTCACATTAACAATATCTGTTCTGAAGCCATGAAATCTCTGGGGTTTGTGATGCGTGTCTCTAGATACTTCAATAATCCTTCTTTATTAAAGTCGTTATACTTTGCCTTTGTACTCAGTAAACTGGAGTATGCCGCTCTAATTTGGTATCCCTTATATACTTGTGACCTTCTAAATCTAGATCGTATCCATCGGAAATTTTTTAAATTCCTGTCATTTAAGATTGATGGAAGTTACCCTGAGAGAGGTACTCCACAAGATGGACTTTTGGTAAGGCACGACATGCTGGCTTTGAGTACGCGGAGGGATGGCATCTGCGAGAAATTTCTACAGAAATTGCTTAGAAATTACATAGATTGTCCATACATACTGGAACGAATGAATTTTCTTGTGCCACGTTTGAATTCAAGATCGGATAGTGGCTTCATTCTTCCATTCGCAAGGACTTACACAATGAGACGAGCACCGACGTATACTTTGTCCAGGGCGGCTAATAAACGTAACTTATTTAAGTAAAACATGTAAAAATTTACTTTTTATTTTTTCATGTATTGTATTGTGTTTTTATTTAGTGTATATACTTTCCTACATTTCTCCCATTATTGGGCAATATGCCTGTTGGGAAAATAAATGTTTATTATTATTATTATTATTATTATTATTATTATTATTATTATTATTATACTGTCTGATCCCATAGCGCTGCTCTTTATGCTTAAGATGTGTCTAAGAACTGTACAGCTTTTTACGCAGTTAAAGTTGGAAACTGCCCCTATGCCGTTATAGGTCGACTGCATGTAAGTGGATAGAGTAACATCATTAAATTAGGTTTGAAATACTTTCGATGAAGGTATTTAACCGGATGTAATTCGGAAAAATGCCAAAATTAAGTATTTTATTTGGTAATAAATTGAGATGAGGTACAACTCGTACGTAAATAAGATGATTCATGGGCATATACTATTACGCGTCGGCTGAAAGCGGTTTGAATATGGAAATATCTTAGAATAGAATTATTATGCGCCGTTATAGGCATTTTCGATACAAATTAAAGTGTAGTACTTGACAAATGTTGCTAATTCTACATAAAGAAAGTAACTAATAAAGTAAAGTATATTGTAGTTAAGGGTATTGTTGAATTGGGAACATATTCAGACGAATCAAACGATCGATGTGAGGAAGTTCGTCTAAAGCAACGTTAAATAAAACAAAAACGATATACCAAATAAGGTGGAATGTATAGTAAATCTTATATCGTCCATAAATATTACCTTTGTTCGTTTATCTCGAGGAAATTTATACATACATAAATATGCAAGGCAAAAGAACTAACGTCCTTAACGGCTCCTTGCTTCCGCCCCCAAAACAACTCCATCGTGCAATTTTTCATCGCCCAGAAATCCCTTCCTAATGGATTTCTTACGACAATTCGCGTAATAAATGCAATATCATTAAATCTTGATAATGTGGTAATGTCGACGAAAAGTGGAGGGCGCCAGCCGCCGCCCCCAGCGAAAGCAACTGAAATTCCTTTTACGCCTTAGATCACAAATCTCCATCAAGCCGGCGCTGCTCCGCTCTCATTACGGTTCCACCTAGCGGCCGTGACAAATGGCCCAATAAACGACGGTTCGAACCTCGGATTAAATCTGTTTTAAAATAAAATTTCAACGTTTTCCTGTTCGACAGATATTAAATCGCGAGCCGAGGGAAAAAACGTAGGCTCATAGTGCTTGCGGCGGAGCAGGATATGGAGAGGAAAAAAAGAAGGGGGGAAAAGACGGGAAGGGGAACGTAAAAAAGATAGGTGGATATATAGGTACGTCGGTGACCTGCCTCTGGGGGAGTTTTAAGTTGGAAAGTGGATAATTTTTTAACGGTTCGTTGTGATACCGATTCGGGGATATCGTAGGTACAGGCATTTTTCACCGGCTCCATTAAAGGTTACATCTGTTCATTAGAGTTCGTTGTGTGTCTTCAAATTGCGGTGAAGTTCGTTCAATTTGATGCATCATGTTAATGCATTCTTTTAGGTTTGTCTGTGAAAAATTGGCTCACGAATAAACTCCAATGGCATGGGATTATCGTTAATTAATGAAGGCATTTGTATAAAGTAAGCGATTCCAAGGCACCGTTAATGAGATAATTTGGTTTATTGGTTTTTTTCGAATTTCACTGATATTTGCTGTAAATTTTCAAACTTCTTGTGTGCTTCTCAATTGCTAAAATACACTTCCGTCTTCTATGACGTTCAACCTTAAATATGACGCTATTTCTTTTGCTACAGTAGCACGTTCAAATACTCCTATTACAATTTTCTAGCATTTTCTATTTTCATAGATCAAAAAACAATTCTAAATTTTTAATACCATTAGAAACAGCGAATATTAAATAACGGACAAACGTTTGAAACTATTTGTGACTTGTTTATCTAAAGATGTCACAATAAAGTAGAATTTATTTTCAAAATCTTACAAAGTTGCGAATGATATAAGCTAAAACCTCCAACAGCTTTGCCAAATTTAAATTTATACTCTATCTCATATTATATAAGCGAGATCCTCATAGTGGCTCGCGAATTTGGGACAGCCTCTGTAGATTTCTGGATATCCTCGCTCAACGATGCTTCCGAATATACATAACATACATTGTACATCCCCTCCCATTCGATCCTACCGACCACCCGTCGGAATGAAGAATTAAGGACGGAATGCCCTTCGAGGTTTGCCGAATAATGCACTAGTTAGTGGAAGATCCACGCAAACCGGTACTTGCTGATAGAAATTTGATGTCCCGCCGAATTGACTTTGTACCGTACTTGGGATATACCCTCTCTGTCTATCTTTATGCGTACCTATATAACCCCCATTTATCTCTTTCTCTTCTGGTACCGTAGCAGTAGACCGTAAGCTAATTCAATTTCGTACGAAAACGCAAATGCTATTCGGTCCAGCCTTTCGCTCCAAAACGTCACACTAGAGCTCCTTAGCCCATTTCCCAGTTGATGTCGACATGAGGGATTTTCGTCAGGGCGTTATGAAATCGGCGATGCGGGCCCTTATGGCTGTCAACCGATTTCCGTCCCCGCCCTCCCGGCAAAATGTCTAGCTGATATTATAAACCGATGGCGACGGTATAGATGGTGGAAAGGGTAATGGACAATAAGATGAATAGATCGCGGTTAACCGAAAGATGGGGAAATGGAACTTGATGAAGGTACAGTAATTATATTCGAAGCTCAAGTAAAATTTGGAATTAAATGTTTTAGCTATGTATGTTGAATAGGCAGATACGAATATGTATCGTCAAGTATACAAACTATACTTATATCTCATAAGCCCTATATGTTTGAGCGTTAGTTTTTCTAAAATGGAAATGAAAGAATTGCCATGAATTTAGTATAGACTCCTTTGGTTGTGGTATGGAACAAGCTAATAGGATTTACAGCGAATGTACAATGACGTTAAATGATAGGGAAACAACGAACAAAAGATGGATAGCCAATGTTTTCAACAACCACATCATTAATACATGTATATTGCAAAATATTTTTCCTACAGGCAGTGGTACTCCCTCTGCGAAGAAAATACTTTGTTCAAGATCTCAGGGCGATAAGTATATTGTGCTCTCGAAGATCATGGAGAGAATAATGGAATATCAAATAAAAAAATTGTTACGGATAATAAATTCTTGCCAGATTTGGAATCAGGATTTAGACTGAGCTATAGTTATACCACGGCCTTGCCATATATAACAGATGATATTCTAAGAGCCAAAGATGTCGGGTATGTGACTGTTCTCGTATTTTTGGATTATTCCAAGACATTTGACGCGGTAGACCATACCACATACCACAAATGTTCTTATTTTTTGGAAGTCGGGAAATAGTTTCCAACAACCAACATGGTTTTAGAGAAAGAAATAGCTACAACTGCTCTTTGCAACGTACTAAGCATAATTTATAGTATCCTAGACCCGGGTAGCCTGAAAAGTTTCAATAATATATCGAGCCGTCATTAAATTCTTGCATTTGAAAGGCAAGACACCTACACAAATTAAAGTCGAGACGGATGCTGTTCACGGGGACCCCACACAATCACTTGCCTCGGCGAAAGTTTGGACAGCTGAAATCAAGCGTAGTCGTACCAGCTTTGTTAGCGACGAACATTCAGGACAGCCAAAAACTGGAACCACTACCATTAACATCGAAAAAGTTCACCAAATGATGCTAGGCGAGCGCGAATTATTATTCCAGAGATAGGAAAGGCTGTGGGCATCTCGAAAAAACATTATAATATTATAATGTACTAAGGGGAGGGTAGGGCATTCATCTATGATCCATTTGAAAGCCCCTTTGAAGTAGAACATTCTGGTTTTTCATTCATCCTGATAGCTTGCGCGATTCCGGAGTCACGATGAAAAATGCGTTTTTGGGGGTAACTTCAGACGCACCCTTCACCCCTTTCAGGTGAATATCAGCCGATGAAGAAAATACGTGTCCTTTACTTTTTGATGGTCTACCAATATATCAAGTTTCATCGAAATCGGGGGAGATCAGTTCTGCCTGTTTGCTTGTAAAGAGACTTGAACTTGGACTATAATGTACTGCCATACGGCATGATCTTAGAATCCATAATACCGAGACGACTGCTAGTCCAGAAATGATAGCTACGTAGTGTGTGCAGAATAAAATATATTTGGAGTACTTGCGTTGTTCTGAGTTACTCTAAGTCAAAAATCCGAAAGGTTACCAATACTCCATGACCAAACACTTATTGCCTGAATACGACCTCATCGTTCGATAATCACATTGTCTCCGAAAGTAATTCTACTACAATTAGGGATTTCTTATACGACTTTGTAGGTCGTTTAAGATTTCCATTTCTCGCTTGTTCTCACGAAAACAGAATTTGCTTTTTTGGTTTGGCATCCTCACTATAAGAACACAAATATTTCAAAAGCGCTTCTTAAAGTTCCCTTTTCTAAAATCGAGGATCCTGTGCTGGACGTAATACTGACTATTTGAATCTATTGGTGAGACATGTTTATTTTAAGTTTAAACAGCACCATTCCTTTAGAATACCTTGAAATCCTAAACCTTATTTTTATGTAGAATGCAGTACTTCATCGAACTTCTTCTAAGCGAAAAGCATTTTATTGATTCTTTCAAGACACTACACGACTAGGGATGGGCGATAAGAAATCTACAGGTCTTCCTCTAGCAAAACAGCCGACACGTTCGAACAGGAAATATCTCAGTTCAGGAACACAGGAAAGCACTCAGCCTTAACTCGCCCTCACGTTTTATCTGTACTAAATTAAATACCCCAGGATGCATCTGCGTAAGAACCCGTCGGAAAAGTGTTACTAGGTCGAAGCAGGATCTTAGAGAAGACGCACTTAACTTTTATCGTATTATTTTCAATTAGCGCACGCTTCCTTTACCACAACGGGCCTTCAACTTGACATACATACTATTCTCTACGCTAAAGAGAACTTTAAACACTTTTAAAAGTCGGATGCGACCGCAATACACGGCGTCAAAGAGGAAAAGTACATCGTACAACTCTTACTTACCGATTTCGAAGAGATAAAAGAAGAAAAGGTCTACAAAGATGTCAAGCTCTTAGCTTCTTCTGCACATGTAAAGTATATAAGAGGGCGAAGAACTCGAGAATAATTCCGAAAGCGCCAGGAACGCTATCGTCCTCGAGATTACGATAAGAAGCGATATTTTTAAGGATGTACACGTTGCAGATTGAAAAAGTTTTGCACTTTAAAGCGCGACGCTTTAACGCTTTAAAATAGTGGAATCGAAAGATAATAAGTTTCGGAGTTTCGTTTTCAGGAGAATTTTAGATGTTTCTAAACAAAATTATGTACTCTGGGTCTAACTATATGTATGTGCGAAGTCCGCGTTTAAGTGGTGTATTTGGCGCAGATATTATTTTTTTATGACTTTAGAATAACATCAGATTCAATTTGTTTCAGAATAATGGAATGGGGGCTTTCAAGGTTCCAGCTGTTGTCATTCCAACTCCTCGAGAGAGAGGCGTGAGTATTTATTTTTTTATTTTTGATTTTTGGCTTCAATTACATGTCAATTTTATCAAATCTTTAATTTTATATTAGTTCAAAACGCCGTGGTTACTTTCAATGATGTTTGTTGTAATTGGGATGAAATTATTTTGATTTCCGGAACTGCCTACTCTTTTGATATTAAAAAGTCTTGAGAGACGCATAAACATTTTTTCATTAATTTAAACTTCCTCGAGTTGATTGCTTTTTTGACATTGCTGAGTTTAGTATGATAACCACTAATATAATATTCTTGGCCATCTTTTGAATAAGATACATACCATGTGTCTCCGGATAGGTATCTCACTCTTGTTAACATTCCTATTTTTGATAAAAAGAATATCAATCTCGATCAGTAATTTTGCCAACCTCTTCATGAGCAAATTTGAAACGTGTATGAAAAAGAACATAACATTTTCTTAGGATCTGGCTTAGGTATGTGGACGACATTTTCGCGGATTTAGATACTAAGAAAAATACATTTCCGGAATTCCACGCGTTACTTAATTCAAAATTTGGAACTATTAAATTTTCGGTAGAGGACGAAGTGAAGAATCAGCTTCCGTAGATACATTATGACAGATTATAACCACTGTGCACAAAATAGCATTAATTTCTTAAAATTCTTAAGATTGGTAAAATTCCCCATGAATAAAAGTAAGTACAATAAAGAACTTAAATTCATCAGAAATGTAGCTATTTACAATGGTTACTTTGCTGTAGATGTCGATCGCATCCTTAAGAAATTCCACGATTTTAATCCCAGCAGAAACCCGCGATAAAATATTTGTGAAACTTTCCTTCCACAGAATATCGAAAGGCATTAGTAAAGTTTTGACGGGACAAGATATGAACGTGTGTTTTAGTTTGCGAAACACACTCAAATACCTTCTTGGCAATCCGAAAGGCAAACCGGATATGCAGAAAAAGCAAGGAATTTATATGTAGTGACTGTAATACGGCCTACATTCAAGGAGCACATCGACCGCTGCCAATATGGAAAAATTGAATCGCCAAGTGTAGCACAACATATAAACGAAACCGGGCATAATATTAAATCAGAAAACATAACATTAATTAAGAACGTAACTTCGCGGCGGGAATTAGACACTTACGAAATTATTTATATGAGAATGAATACAAATTTGTTCATTAGATAGAAAAGGTCGCTGGCCCACTCAACTCTTATTGATTTATTAGGATAGAGCGGACACATGTTTTACGTTTCGTGCTACACGGACAAGAAATTTTCTGTATATTTCGCATGTTGTAATTTTATCTTCTTGAGAGTAGGGATAGAACGGAAATGTTTTCCGTACGGTTGATAATAAGAATCCATGAATTCTCGAAACAGCTATTCCGAATTAATCAAATAATAACGTATGGTGCGGAAGGTACCGATGCTTGAATGTTATTTGCCATACCATCCCATAGTCCTTGCTATCATTCAGTTCTGCTTATTTTGGGATGTCGAATACAGTGCTTACACTTGCGATAAAACATACAAAGCTTTGTAAAAATTAAAAACTAGAAATAATTTAATAATAACTATATAAGTAAACCTAGTATATTAATAAATCTATTTTAGCAAGTTTGCTTACAATATTCAACCCGCATGATCTTGTATAGTTTCTGGATCATAAGCATACTCCGCATGTTCATGATTATTGATGCCAAACTCCATGAGGGCTGCCAAAAATACTCTCTTCTACTTAAACGAACGCAACCGTAGTAAAGTTACGTGTTCCACGCCCTCTTGTGCTAGGCACCTATATACCAGACCATATTTCTAGTTCCTATGCTTAGTATCGCTACTTACGTTAAAAATAATTTATTATGCTTAGCAGTGCTTCAGTGTCTCCAGCTCTTTTTAAAGCCTCCTGTATCTGTCGCGGGGGTGTTAGGAGATTAATATATCTCTAGTCAACGACGATCATGGTATAACGACTAAATAACTTGTCTATTGTTCATTTTCTTCATATCCTAAATCTTAAATTTTAATGGAATATTTTCTTACAGCAATTTACAGTATAAATTCAATCGTATCTCCGTCGTAATATCGTAAATTAAATATCTTTCTTAATAAAGTTGTATGTTAGGAAAAGTAAATGTTCTGTGGATGTTGGTAGTGGTATCACAGAGTCAGTTTTTCAGTTACGTCCTTGCATTGAATGCGTTATGCTATTTTTAGAATAAAATTACTTTGAAAATTAATATTAATCCGTAATTTGGATGGTATATACTAATTGGTCGTGGCTATCGCGAAGTATCCGTTGAACCTACACATACTTGTCTAAGTCTCTTGTGAATCCAAGTTTCTAGTGCTTAAATTCAACATTAAGTACGATGTGAGAGTCAAGTTTGGCAATTTAAAAATACGCGGTATTTTCGAGAACACGTAACAGAGTTTATATCGAAGACAGCTAAAGTTATTCCAGCGTTAAAGAAGGGTGATGGTACAAATATTGGGAATTATCGGCCGACTTCTATTCTCAGCGTACTCTCAAAAATTATTGAGAAAATAATATCAAACCAAATTTTTAAATACCTAGAAAAATTTAACGTTCTATACGAAAATCAGCACGGATTCAGACCAAACTGTTCTTGTGAAACTGCGACACTGGACTTTGTTTAGAACCTTTATGATAACTTAAACAATGGTAGAATGGTAACTGGTCTATTTTTCGATTTATCGGGGGCCTTCGATACGATCAATATCAATTTTCTAAGGGAAAAGCTTGGCAATAGCATGTGTCTGACTAATGTGTTATTTATTTACACTGTGTTTTCGTTTTATACATTTTATACTTTTTGTTTTATACAGTTGACATATTCGACGCATCGTTGCACTAACGAATAAACTATCTATCTATCTATCTATTATTATATAAATTTTATTTTTTAGTTTAACTACTTGAAACGTCACAATTTGAGGTTAGTTTTCTCTTTTCAAATTAAATTCGTGTAAAACGTTATTTTTCGGTGTTAGTTTGTATTAAAGCTGTCGAAAGAGTATCTAGGGATACTCCCGGACCTACAGATCGTAAATTTAATTAATCGATTTAGAAAAACCAATTTTTTATCCGTTCATAAAACTTCGTTCGTCCTAAACGACATTTTTTGCCGAACCTGTACAAACAGAAATTTCGTCATCACGAAGCGTATTTGTTTCTCGGACGTCAAACGCACAACCTACATTAATAAATTTCCAGTTCACGAGCCGTATAGGATCAACAGATATTGTTCTACGGACACGACGGACGAACGAGGTGCTCTTCTTCGAGACATTATCATAAAAATATAACATCCGAGAGCTGTTGGATTCGTTTACGACGACGATGTGAGAGGATAACAATGATGCGAGAGGCGCGGCACGATCCTCTTTTCCCCCTATAGCTCTCGCACTTTCTCTCTTCCTTGCTAGCGAAAGCTCTTCTTATGATGGTATTATTATGGGCGATGTCGGCAGTAATGCGATGGTAGTTTTCTCGCTGACTTTTTTTCGCCTCCCCCGGTTGCTCTTGGTTAGGAGAAGATGTTATGCCCGATGCCACAGCACGACCGTTAGACAACATGTGCGACAAATTGATAGAAATATCACATCATCCTTGGAAAAAGAAAAACGGTTTTTATGTGACACCCGGACCTGTACACATTCTAATAATAGAAGTGGGATGATATACCTTAAAAAGCACCAAATTTAGGCGTAGAATATTTATAGTAATGGGAGTTTATAATGGCAGTACGAATGAAATACGTAACGATCTATAAATGTAAAATAAAAGTACCGACAGTAAAAATGAGTATTGGCAATATTCAGAAAGGCAGCTTCTGTAACATTACATTGAATTAGTTTAATATCATAAATGTTTGTGTTTGCGCCATTGTTGTGTATAACGTAAGCAACGTATGAATTAAATTCTATCTCCCCTAGGGAACATTTGGTAAGTAAAACAAATCGAAGATCATCTACACTATCTGTATATCTCATCCTCTACAACAGGAATGACAAATGCAAGCACGTTTGTTTGATTTCATAATTCCATGGCATCAATGATTTTTCTAAAACTGGCATTTACATTTTCCGGATTTTTCGGTTTCAGAATTCTAAAAACTAAAAAGTAATGGTAGGTATGGATGTAGAATTTTGTTCTCTACAAAAAAACTAAATACACTTTTCCTGTAAAATAATTAGGGAAGCAAATAATTCGACATTCCAGATCTACCATTATAATTGCTATGCTGCGTCGGCCAAGTCACCACCTACCCGGTATAGTCATGCCAAACTTTAAGACGTTTTCTCAAAATTAATATTATACAAATGAATAAACACTCGTGGCGACATCTGTTAACGAAATGTGCAACGGCTCATCTCTGCATTGCTGAGACCATATTATCCTTGAGAATAAGAATATTCTATAAGAAAGAAGGAAAGCAGTTTATTTTCATCCAATTCACAATTACAAAGTACAAGACTTTAAGTAAGTTTGTCATGTAATAATATTGCAAAAAATTAAGGCAGCAATACACTACATAACAACTGATTTTCTCGGGAATTCTTTGAGGTGAAAATTAACATTTTACGCACATCTAAACCTTTTGAAACTCACGTCCTTCGAACGACACGCGTTTGATGAAGAGCGTGCAAGACGAGACGGAAGAGGAGGTTTCCTTTTTTTTGATAACGGAGGATTGAATGGGCGATAGGCAGGTTTGCGGTACGGCGATGTTGCCATTTAAAGTTGAACGACTCGGCGAGGGTGGCGACCTCTTACTTCCTCCATCTCACCGTCTTCGTTTCTCGTTCGGGTGATGGTATATTAGGGACACTATCATCGCGCCATTCTTTCCCATTGATACAACACGTCGGGTTACGGGAAGGTGGGCGTGAACCGGGCGAAATTTGTGTCAGACGCGGGCATTTATAATCTTAGAGACTGATTCTACACGAAAATACTTTCCGAGAACTGGGTCGCTGAATGTCGAGGCACTGAAGACAATATTCAACTACATTTAGATTGCAGATGCACCACTGATTGATTGATTGACTGATTGACTTTCTACCAGAGCAGGGCTGGTCTTTACATCCCTAACACTGAAGCTTAATAGCTTATTGTATTATTCCTGCTTCGGTTTTGTTTTACTTAAACAGGTTAGTTCCCGCAATCAGGTTTAACAGCCTATGTAGTAAATCTTTCTCCATTGGTAGTTCAATTGTGCTTCGCATAGCGAATCTGCGTTGAGCTAACGCTGCACATTCGAAAATAATGTGAGAGGCTGTTTCCTCCTCCTCATTGCAAAGTCTACATAAGGGCTCATCTTTGTAGATCCCCATCTTATGCAAGTGGCCTCTCAAACAGCCATGTCCTGTTAATAGACATGTTGCTGCTCTAAGCTGTATCTTGTTTAATTCAAGCAGGTCAGCAGTCAGATGTTGCGACGGTCTTCCCATCATCCGTTTGCTGTGCTTTTGTCCAGCTGCATGTTTCCAATTTAATTGGTGTTGTGTTATAATCCACTCATTAATTGCACCACGCACTGCACTCTTGGTAATACCTAGACCCGGTTCAGGGCCTATATAATTCATTTTTGAACCTTCCCTCGCTAGCTGGTCTGCAATTTCATTGCCCGCTATGCCCCTGTGCCCTGGCACCCACACCAGTGTGACCTTGTTGTGTTTAGACAGAGCCATTAGGGTTTGCAGGCACTCCCATACTAGTTTGGAGGTTATGCGATAAGATGCTAGTGCCTTTAAGGCTGCCTGAGAGAATGCACATCGTCTCACCCTGCGGTCGCCGACGCAGACTCTCCCACGCGCAGGTTTGTATAGCATATATTTCTGTTTGAAATACCGTGATGTATCGCCCAAGTGATACACATACTTTGTATCCCTGGTTTTCCTCATATACACCAACGCCAGATGTAGTGCCCGTTTTGGACCCATCTGTGTACCAGACTAGTGTTCTTGGTTTTCTCCCCTCTCCATCCCTCCATTCTTCCCAATTCAAGAAAACTTTGAAAGGTTTGTCATAGGAGATCCTGGAGATTGTTGTATCACTACCCATATCATAGATAGGGTTTGTTACTACTGCTTCTATTCTGGTGTGCCCAGATCCACTGTGGGATCTCCAGTTGCTAGTATTTTTCAGTCTGTATGCCCCCATTCTGGCTTCTCCCTTGATATAAATCTCAAGAGGAGGTAGGTTTAGCATGGTTTCCATAGCAGCTGTTGGAGTGCTTTTAATAGCTCCTGTTATACAAAGACATGCCAGTCTCTGAATTTTCGAGAGACTTATTATCGCATGCTTCTGTGTGATCTTAGGCCACCAAACCAGGCAGCCATAAGTTATCATGGGTCTTACCACCGTAGTGTACAACCAGTACGTCATATGTGGTTTGAGTCCCCATGTTTTCCCAACAATGCACCACTGACCTTAACTATTTGAGTACTCACCTTTCGTTTCTTTCTTGTACTCATGCAGGTAGAAAAATGGAAAATATCACGTTAAACAAGATATAAAATCCAACATAAACCATTCAAGACTGCACAAGATGAAATTCCTCTGGATTTTATTTAAATGTTCGTTCGACATGTGGATGAGACTGGCCATAAATCGCGCTAGATGACTTACTTACTATTCACTGAAGATTTGGGCATGAAAAAACCTAGCTGTGCATTGGGTGCCGCACTTGCTCACTCAGGACCAAAAACGCATTCGAATGAAGATTTCCAAAGCCCTGTTAAAGCATTTTAAGCGAAATAAGTCGGAATTTTGTGGACTGTGAAGGGTGAATTGGATCCAAAAAGAGTGAAGGCTATTTCATCGGCTTGAAAAAGGAAAAACAATAACGAGGGCATATGTGCGCATCATTTCTTGACAAGCTGAATGCAAAAATTGCGGAAAAACGATTGCATTTGAAGAAAAAGAAAGCCAGATCTGGACTCCAGCGACTTTCGTCTGTTTCCTAAATTCTAAGTTTCACTCTGAGGACAGAGATTTTCATGATGAGATGATTAAATAAATTAAGAAAAGATGATGAAATAATAACGAAAATGGAGATTATGCAATTGACGCACCAAACTTCAAGTTTTGAATAAACCCATCGATTACCCATATGCATGCTTCAGAACGCCACAAAAAGAACCGGCAACCTGCACTCTATTAGTTAAAAACGTAAATTCTGGGACAAAACGATCACATTACTGTAGTATGTCTTCACTGGATCATCTAAACAATGAAATAAAGAAAAAAAAACAACAGCATTCAGTAAACCTTGTTACTAGACTGTTTGATGAAATCGTTTTGCATCTACCCGTTCTGTCCAGAGTTCTCTCTAACTGCTATCTATTGGCAATAAGGAAATGTTCATGTATCTCTAATTTCTTAATGAGATTACGTTGAAAAATGCTATGTTTATTTCTAAAAAATTATCTTGTCGAACTTTTTTTCACGGCGTTATCGAGCACTCTTCGTATCTTATCACCTTCAATAATCGTATCTTTACGGAAGTCAAATCTTGCTTCTTTATTACTTAGATAGTCGCCCATAAAACATGCATCATAGTACTATATATCTATTCGGAAATAAGCTCTTATACGAAACTTATATCTCGCTTGATATCACGCAAACGATATTCTATTTATCAGCAAAAAGCCGGCGGGCGATTTCACTTCACTTCATGGAGGAGTTACTTCAGATATCGTCGCCTCGCTGTCTCGGTGTCATTTATCACGTCTAGTGCTGTAAAAACACGACTTTTGATCGAAATCAAACTATAAAACATCTTACCTTTAGCACTTGACTTTACAGGTACCGAAATAATTACTTTTTTATTAAGGAAATAATGGAAAATATGGATTTTTAAAAGAAATTTGTAATAGGTTGTACTTGAATAGAGAAATCCGAACTTTATCAACTTCTGATTAAGAAAGCAGAGTTATTGTTATCGCTACATTTAAATATGCAAGTCCTAAATACTGATGAACTGTTTCTCAATACAAGATCAAACTTTAACTTTTTTTTAACCGAATTCTAATGATATATGATGGGTCAGTACTTTAAAGATAGTGAAGTTCCGCACATTATTGGTCTGCCACAAACTGTATAGAAATCTTTGTGGAAATGCTCAACATGTCAAAATTAACATGCAAATTCTTTGAAGCTGTTGATAAGTTGATATTGATTCTTCAACTTTCTGCATATCTTCAGGAAAGCTTTTTTTTCAATGCAACACCTACAACATTCATTTGTTGGCCCACTCCAAATTGTTTGACTTATCCGAAAGAAGCCGTCTTACTTTGGGAAAACTATACAACTTATTACCTCCAAAGCAATAAAATATCCAACACAATAAGGTGCAGGTGGAATTTTTTCAAGTTGCGTAATACGAAGACTTTAATGCAGTAAATAAAAATTCTTTTAACTCAATTGTATTCAGAGAAAAAAATTCAAATCGTAGTTCTTAAATGACATTGGAGACATTGAAGATTGTGTAATATGAAGGTTGTCCACATTGACCAACATTGACATCGAATAAAGGTGCATCACATGGACGTTGTTTAAATTCATATAAGAATCTTGAACACAGAAGCGTCATTAAATTAACAGTCCGTCCTATTTCCAAGTCGAATATTGGTGCAAGCACTTCAAATGAGGCAGGGACTCCATTCATGAAAACCCAATGGATGGAAGACCTCTCGAAGCACGAACGGAAGAAATCATCGACAAAATTGAAGATTTGGTGTTAACTGTCCGCCGAGTAAAAATTTCAGTTATTGTTAGTGAAATAGGAATATAAGAAACGAGTGTTTTTAAAATTCTCCACGAAGATTTAGGAATGAGCAGAATATCGGCACAATGGATTCCCAGGCTGCTGAATCCTGAACAAAAACTGTGTAGCCGACTAATTTGCGAAGAGAATTTAATCCCAAGATAAAAACTTCTATAGATTTATGAGACCTGGCTACACCCTTTCACGAAACAAGAATCCATGCAATGTATTCATAAGGGATCTCCACCACCCAAGAAGGCGAAGACCCAATCTTCTATAAGCAAAGTGATAGCCACAATTTTTTGAGATGCGGAAGGGATTCTCTTAATTAAGTATATGCCAAAAGGGACTACAATAACGAGGATTGTCCACAAAATCAAAATTAGGAACTTACAAACGGCTTTACGAGAAAAAAGACCCCACAATCATGCTTAGAAAACTCTGCACGACAACTGCAGGATGAATAAAGCACGTATTATTCAAGCAGTAGTTAATGAATGCGCCTAGAGGAATTACAAAATGCACCTTACTTACCTTATTATCTTTTTCCAAACCTCAAAAAACACTTGATAGGGCGTCGACTTTTATTCAATGATAACTTGGAAAACGTGAAATCGTATTTTGCAGAATTGTCATCAATGTTTAGGAACACCAACATTAAATAATACATTTTTCCGAATCGTCATGAAGTTCATTTCGACATGCGTTTGCGTGCGGAAAAATGATTACATTTTTTAGTGCATGTTTCACGAAAGTTTTTATTCCATTTTAAGTTTAAATCTGATACTTTCCAACTAATTACCTCGAAAAACCGAGAACGCAAACTTTATTATAAAAACCTCAAAATAAAAGAAATTCACAAAGTAGCATGCTCGTAAATATAAGCGAATTACAAAATCCAACGTTACATCTGACCTCTGAACCCATCGTGCTTAACATTTGACATCGCAATAAATCTACTCGCCTAAAGTCGTACAATATTGTGCCCAGATTTGGTCTACACGAACTTTGTACCTCTTTTTTTTTAAAGAAACGGAAACAAAAAAGTAAAGTAGAACAAAAGTAAGGTTTCCGGAGAAGGACGAAACAAAAAAAAGGTTTGAGGCACCATTTTCTGACAGAAATCCAACGCAATCCCTTCTCAATATGTTATCGATCATTTTTCCCTCATCTTCCCCTCCAACAAGAGTAATTTACTGCCGAACTTTGTTTATGTCGACGTTTTACAGCGTCCTCTATAGGAGATCTTCAGATTACAATTTGATACTTACTACGCTACGTCTAAAGAGAGTCGCTTCGGTAAGTATGACGCTAGTAGTAAAATTAACGGGCAAGTGGCCACCCTCATTAAAGCGGTATTAAAAAGAGATAAAATCTATGTTTTGCCCCGTCGATGATGTTTTTAGTCGATCCTTTTTGTCGTTCATAGCACGTGTTCTGTGTTTTCAACACGTTCGTGGCGATGAGTGTTGGTATGAGAGGAGGAGACGACAAGATGTAAAAAAGTTTGATGATATTGCGCGAGGCAAGGTTTTTACGTCACACAACTTATAAAACACATCCTTTAATCAGTGTAAAGTATACGACATGTGGTATTACAAGCGGATGTTTTCCTAGTTTAATAAGATGGAAGTTCTACGTGAGAATGATACGGCGCTACAAGGATGGATTATGAAAGGAAAGATTGTTCTGTGTCAAGATTTTATTTGATGAGGTTTAGAAAAATGGAAATTTATTCGGAGATTTGATCTTACAAACCAGAATTCTTCGCCAATTGTTTTGGAATAAGTTATAGAATACACATAACATAAAGAATGCCGCAAATTTACAAAGGAGGAACCTGGAAGAGAGGAGAAATCTACTACGGCTTATATTGTATTAGAAAGAACTTGCTACCACTCCAGTCAGTCATCCTTACTATCAAAAGGGGCTAGCTCAGGTTTCAAATTTATGTTCGTGTAAGGAGCATCAAGACAAATATTTTCATAAATAACTTTATAACTTTATTTACACGCACGTATTCTTCACGACGGCGACGACCCGGTATTCTAACTCCTGGGTAACAAGACGATTGATAAAGTTGACGGGTTCAGTCGGGTGGAAGTACTTTCGATGATAGTATACTCGGAACTATTGCGGGATGCTAATCGGAATCCGGGATGGAGACCAATTTTATATCCGTACAACAGTACGTATTCTAGACGATCTGCTCAAAAGTCGACGAATCTCAAAACAAAAAGATTGATGTAGTAACGATCTGAAACAAACAATACAAGAGGAGAAAAGAATATGGAAAAAATATTTGGGATGTAAAATAATAGAAAACTACGAAATATACAAGAAAGAAGGTATGAATATTAGCGAAGAAAAAAGTTAAAGCGATTAAAGCGAAGGAATGGGAAGATTTTGCGCGCAAAATGGAAAAAGACAGTAAAAGCAATCAAAAGCTTTTCTATAGCGCTCTCAAGAAATTAAAAAACCCAGGGAAAGAAGCATAATGAAACAAATAAAAAATAAAGATGAAAAAACACTATTGAATGTTAATGAGATAATGTCAGGGTGGAAAGAATATTACCAAGAAGTTTCAGAAGTGGAGCTGGGAGAGGAAGGCAAGGAAATATTGAATGTTGATAAAGACGCGGATAAAGAAGACAATATCGAAATTAACAAGACTGAAAATGCTGAAATGCTGAAAATGAGAAACTTAAAGAATGGGAAAGCAGCTTGTATAGACAATTTTAAAAGCGAATTTCTTAAATACAATGAAGGATGGTATTACAGTTTGACATAACACTATAGAGACGGAATGGAGAAATAAAGAAGTACCTAACGGTTGGAGAATACCCGTTATAGCACCGATATATAAAAAAAGAGACAGAGAGGAATGTAATAATTATAGAGATGTTATATTATTGTGCAGTGCGTGGAAGGTGTATGAAACTGAGAAAAGACTAAGAATAATAACAGAAAGAAACTTGTATGTTTCGCAATGTAGGTTTCAGCCAGGACATAATAGTACATAAGATCATATATTTACCATAAAAAATTGATGACAAAATTTCTAAAATACAGCAATAACCTATATATGCGCTTCATGGATTTGAAGAAAGCCTTCGATAGAGTACCAAGGAGACAAATATGGAATACCTTAAATACCCATGCTGCGAGTAAGAACCTCAGTGAGCCAATTAGATCACTGTATATAGCTAGTACTATCATAATGAGAGCGAATGGGCAGGAAATCGGAAAAGCTCCCAACCTCACAAGGGTTGAGGCAAAGGGGAGATCCACTGTTGTTTGTACTGTATATGGACGACATAATTAAAGACTATAGTGAACAATCTAAGAAGATCGATGTGGGATACAGTAGGATGAAGAACATAACAATGAGCAAATGTATGTTTGCAGAAGATTTACAAAATAATGTAAATGTATGGGTGAAAACTCTAGAACAGAAAGGAATCAGAGTAAACGTAAATAAAATTAGTGTGTCGAAGGAAAAAGATAAACATAATACAAGGAGAAGATGTAAAACAAGGAGATAGTAACAGAACTGGGAAACTAGCGAAAGAAATAAACAACAGAATAGCAGCAACTACAAAACTTTTCCATACCATCAAGAACGGATTCCTGAATAGAAAAGAAATAAGTATCCACACTAAGTTATCGATCGATAAATGGCTGTGAAACATGGATATTAGCAAAAAAGAGATTGCAAGTCATAAACATGAAATATCCACAGAGAGTGGCAGGGCTAACCTTGATGGCCAAAATACGAAATAACACTATTAGAGAACGGTTAAATATTGAAAGTGCAAATGAAACTGTAAAAAAGGCTCACTTGAGATGGTGGGCACATTTTAATAGATTGGACGAAAGCAGACAAATGAAAATAATCTAGAAAGCGGAGAAAATAGGAAACGGACGAAGAGGGAGGCCTAGAACAACTTGGGACAGTAAAATGGGGGACATGCTGAAGGAAAAGGGATTGACATGGAGACAAACTGGCACTATCAAACAACAGGAGGAATTGAAGGAAAGTAATGAACGAAACGTAGATCAGAACAAACTGTCATCTTTTTAATGCTAAACATTTTTTGTAAACATGATTACAATTAGATAAATCAAAAGAAATTTTATCTAAAATTTACTTTAACGAATTTTAAAGGTAAACATTTTTTCTAAATTTGAAATTGTAAACCATTATGAAAAAAAAGAAGATTGAAATAAAGTAATTTAAACTATTTGTTACGAAGTTAAATGAATTTTATAAAATAAACCTTAGATTATGACAGAAGACCTGGAGATGGCAAAAAAGTGAAAGCAAGCCCTGTAGAAGATCGTTTTATACACTTAACCACCAAAAGTAAAATGTTTTACACTGCAAGAGAATTAAAACAGGACCTTCAACTTGTTACTGTGAACATCGTCAGCGCGAATACTTTAAGAAAAAGATTTAATTACGCAAGTGTGAAGCCCTATATAAGTAGACCTGCTACGGGTCCCACTTTAACTGCATTTCACAAAAAAAGCTTGACTCGAATTTGCTTGACAACATGTTCATTTTAGTATTCAGGAATGGAGTGTCAAAGTTTTGCCTCTCCATCAATGATCGACGAGAATGAGTTTAAAGAGTGCCAGGGAAGCGATTCATGAAAAGTTTTGTCAGAGGAATCGACAGATTTGGTGAAGGGACTGTTATGGAATGGGGAGGTGTGGCCAAACATACAAATCTAGTGGCAAACCGAATCTCTGTGGCAGCATTAAGGTATAGAGATGAGGTTGTCATCCCTATTGTGGAATCTTTTGCAGCTCTTCATCAATATCGTAACAAACGAGCTTATTGCTACGAATACAAATATTTTAATCTCGGCAGCTCGAAGTCCGGACCTAAATCATATTGAGCATTTATAGGATAACATGGGTAGGAAAAAATATGGCACCAAACTCAAGAAGAAGAGGCTGCAACCCTTATCCAAAGCATGCCTCCCAAACTAGAAGCTTCTATCGCAGCAAAAGATATACACAAGATATTAGTCGACTTGATAATAATTTTAATGTTCCTGTTTCTCTGCAGTTTTCTATGTTAACCTTTAATTCGTTAAAATATTTTTCGGATTAATAATTTAAAGCATTCAAACACCTCATACACAGTTATTGTCGTATTTCTAGTGAGGGCCCTGTTAATAACTTTGCCGTTTCATTAGCATATTGCAGGAAATATGATGCCAGCGGGCAGAAGCCTTTCAAGTTTGTACTACTTAATACGAATATATCATGCAATGAATCCTTACTAATTTACATCCGAGTGATGAGTCATCGTAAAATGGCCATGGATATTCGCAAATACAGCCCCGTTTCGTATTGCATTCAACGAAATAACATCTGTAGTAAATGTTCTTTAGCCCTTGTAAAATTGAAATGGAGAAATTATATGTAATATTCGTAGTAAACATGCTTAAGATTAAACTTTGTTATTAGGACAATTACAAAAATAACCAAAGAAAACAATCGTATTTCAGAATAAATTTGAGAAATCGTCAGACAGCTTGTATGTTGTTTACAACACGGAAATGTAACAGTAAACTATTTGAACATTTTATTCACATATAAGGAGGGTGAAAATTATTTCAGCCTAATGTTTTCCGTTTTGCGTCAGATCGGGTTGGACAAAGATCTAAAGATTTTAAAGGAAGAAAATCTGGGAAACAGAGTAAATGCTGTAAGGTTTTCAACTTTAAATCCTTCGTCACTTAGTCAGGATACAGAATGACGTTATCATGCTAAAAAATGCTTTCTCCTTTAGATATAAAGCAATTCTTAATGCTATTGTAGAAGATCCGGACATTTATTGCCTATTACGTTCTGATCTGAAAAAACTTTTCCATAGCATTCACCAGGTGATATAACCATGGAGAGGTATCCAGCTCACAAAGGAACACCTAGGAAACTCTAGAAACTTACTATAAGCACAACCCATTTTTTTATCGACTGAATCGCCTGATTTTGGGATACAGTCCTCTCCTAAAAATGGCACGATTTTTAAATTTTCGTAAATATCCCATGATAGCAAGGAATGAAAAAGAACTCAAAAAAACTACTGAGATACTGATAAAGGAGGCTCACCAAGTGGGACCACAAGTAAGTCAAGGGAAAAGCAAGGTAATGTAAGTTGGAAAAATTGATGAGGAAACAATAGAGTTCAAAGAATATACACAGATAGGAGATGCCAAGTTTGAAGAAATAGACGAATCTGTTTACTTACGTGCAAGAATAAGAAATGCATGTGAGGAAGAGAAGGAAATTGATACCAGATTAAGTAAAGCCAATAGAATTGCTGGAATGATGAATTACTTAATAAGAGCAAAACAACTGTCAATAGCCACAAAACTTAGAATATACAAAACAATATTAAGACCAACGACAGGATACGAATGTGGTACATGGGTTTTGAATTAAACAGCAGCAGAAAGAATAAGACGTCGGGAAAGGAAAATACTCCGGAGAATAATGGGAGGGAAAAAACGGAAGAGGGATATGTAAGAAGGATCATTGGGGAAACATGTGACTTATACAAAAAAATCTCAAACAGATATGGTTGTCAAAGCAAGAAGTCTACAGTGGCTGGGCCATATAGAAAGAATGACAGAAGACAGAACGGCTAATAAAATAGCGTGGAATACACCAGAATATAAAAGGGAAAAAATGGAAGACCTAGGAAACGATGGAGAGAAGCCAAATTTGAAGATCTACAGCATAAAGGAATAACAGATTGGAAAAGAAACGCTCAAGATAGAGAAAGCTGGAGAAGAATAACAAACTCTGGTCCTAAATTGCCTGCCAAACCGCTATATATATAAATATCCCGGAAACTCTAACAGATATAGTTTTTCTTAGAACATAATTGAAGGGGTGGGTGCAAGAACCAGGCAGCAAGAAGCAACAAATTCATGGGAAATCAAAAAAAATATATTTAAGAAATCTATTACATGTTTCTTTAAAAAGTGAACTTGTTGGTTTCTGTACCTCGCTAAAAATATATATTCCGTATATCTACAGTTTTATGTGGTATTCTATTCATAGAGAAGATTTTTTTTTGATTTCGGAGCTGCATACTTTTTGCCTAAAGAAAAATATAAATTTCATACACTTAGTGATTTTTTTTAAATTCTATTTCAAATACAATTAAAAACACAAAGACGAAAAATAGAAAAAAATAATTTCTTAAAAAAAACAAAATGCTAGATAGTATTAAAAAAAAGGTTCTATGTATTCGTTTCCATGATTTGTTTCCGATGCTTGACTTTCGTCAGCTTCTGCAGTAATCAATTTTTGGTAATACCACATTTCAACCCTATTCTACAACTAACCCTACACTCTTTAGCTTTTCTTTTTTGAGAGACAGAGGAGCATTGTACAGTTTAACGTCCGGTCTCGGAAACAATTACTTTGCAGATTCTTTAGATCAAACGATTCAAACACGAAACCACTTGTCATTTCAGACACATAACACTTTCTTTGTATTCTCCTCTAAATTCTACTATTTTGTATTTTGAAATTGAAATTTTTGCCCTTCATTATTTTTTATATTATTTTTCTTGAAAAAGGGGGCAAATTTTTCTTTGTAATTTAAAATCAACTCTTGTAATAGTTCTTTAATTACAAATTTCTTGCTGGTATTTTGTATCAATTTTGGAGCAAGAACCAGATAGGTCCAGAAGCCTATTATTCAAAAAGTGAAGCAGCTCCAAATAAATAGCGTCCGTATTTTTAATAAGAGCTACCTACCTGATTCTTGCAGCAAACAATCCGTCTAGTTTTTCTGGGTCATGTCCAATGAATACCCAATTTTGGCAAAAAGTGGAGCTGTCTGGTTATTACTAGAGTAACCTAAACTTGCGGACTCGCATAGGCGTCGGTATTACGTGATGTGAACTACTGTAATCTTGCACCATTGCATATGTTTCCACAGTTACTTCTTTAAACCTTGTGCGTCGACAAGAAAAAATATTCTTATACATAGAAAACGATCTCTCCACATCTAAGGAAGTTACATTTGCATGTAGAAACTGTTTTTCAAAATCACCTAAAAGTTCACTATTCTTACACTTATTATAAACGGCCTTTAAAGTATTAAAATCGGGATTTTTCCTTAAAACATCTGCCAACTTTTGACTAGCGCATAATCCTGGCGTATCATTTAATGTGTGTAATTTATTTTTTACACTCTCCACTATGTCTAATGATTCCTGCAATGACAATTCAGTACATTGTAGTTTTCTGATGGCATCTAGTAATACTGTATAATTGGTACATATTGTTATTAAATCTACTAAAAGTTGAGGGATTTGAAATTCTCTTTGACTTTCTCTAATTGCTTTGGATTCATTCCGATTAAATCGCATTATAACTGATTGAATTTGTTGAAAATGGATCAAATAGTAAGAAGCTGCTGTTAGCCAAGTACCCCATCGCGTTAAAATTGGTTCAGGAGGTTCTGGAATACCTGGACAAAATTTACGAAATTCTTTTAAACGTTTAGGAGATTTACGAAACACTGCTTTAGTACTTCCAATCATCCGATCAACGTTTCCGTAATGTTGTCGAACAACTTCACCAACTAAATGCAAAGCATGCAGCACGCAGGTTATATGCATTAAGTTAGGAAATATATGTTTTAAGGATCGCCCAACACTTAACATCGTTGCTGCACTATCTGTCACAATCATCACAACTTGATTTTGGGCAATTTTAAATTTTTTCAAAGCGTTCATTATCACTTTTTGAATATTTTCCGCGGTACATTGTTGAACACGTTTGCAAGCTAACAAATATCGAGATGCTGTGTTCTCGCTAGATAAAACGCGAGCTATTACATTCACAATACTGTTTTTCTTTATATCGGTCGTCTCATCCACGGTAATCCATATTTTTTTGGAACACAAATCACGTTTACACACATTTTCTAGCATCTCTTTCATTAGCGGCAAATGATTCTGTAATTGTATTTGTGAGGGTAATGGGTACTTTGGAACGTATTGTCGCCAAAACGTTTTAAAAGCTGCTTCTCTCACCAACGACAACGGAAGATTACAAGAGGTAAACATAATTAATAAATGTATGAGGAATAGTGTATAAGGTATTTGAGTTCTTGCATTTCTCATATGCTTAATACCATTGACATGCCTCTGGCAATCAGTTCTGTCCAATGCAGCCAAACGAACATTGCATATTAAGCAAAAAACTGCACTACCGTCATATTTTAAATGGGGAAAAAGTGACACATACTTATGTACATTGGTAGCAAATCTATTACGAGGCATTGTTTTCTTAGGTATGTAAATATTAGTTCTATATGAAACGATACACTAATTATGTACTTGGTATAATACTACAACACACAAAAAACACCAGCTATATTTTCAAAAGCGACACGTAAGTACATAACCTTGACCGTTCGACTAATCTCTGCAACAGCTCAACCGGTATTAAAACGAAATCTCTCTCAGCGCGGTTTAACATGATTTATTTTCAAGATCGACACTATATGCCTGCTTCTCTACCGGTTTAGTTTATTTATGAATTTTTCGTATTCTTATATTACCTCGTAACCCGCCTATGCGAGTCCGCAAGTTTAGGTTACTCTAGTTATTACATCGACCCTTTCAATTTAAAGTCGTATAACATAGTCTTAATGATTATGCAAATTATTTTTAGAAACAATATTTATAGGTGGAGGGGGGATTTTTGCACTTGACCATATAGGCTTCCACTTTACATATATTCCATATAGGCTTCCACTTTACGTATATTGGAACTTATAACTTTTATAGTAGTGAAAAGTTGGGATTCGCGAAAGAAAGAAAATCCTTCCCAAGGTTCCTAAGGCTCGTCAAAAAAAACCGCTCATCTAGCGATAGAAAAGGCAATCTAATGCATTATATAACTATTACTTTGTACATATGACTTCTATTTTACCTGTTGCAACCCTTGGTCTCCTATTAAAACAAACCAACGTTTCTTCGTACCTTACCTTCCTCCTTTATGCTTCGAACCATTCGTATACTTCAGCTTTCGTAATCCTGACTTCGTCGTCCTCCTCCACTTCTCCTTCTATTTTCCTTAGCCGCCATTACCATTGATGACAACGTTTCAGCGGTAATAACAGCCGCCGAAGTTTAATGGAGTTTTCAGACGTGCTAAATTTCAAATTTGCAGCGTAAAGTTCTGCAGCCGGTTCTTTGAGAAAAACGAGCGCCACTCACCGACAGCAGCGATCTGTCTGGCTAATTGGGTTGAAACTTTAAAGCCGACGGACTTTCGGACGGAAAGTCGAACTTAACGGAGTTCGTCCTGGCGTACAGTTGGTTACTTTTCGTTTTATTTCTGTATACGTCCTTGTGTTAGGAATCTGAATCAGAGTGTGTACAGTTTTCTTTTTTCTTCAAATTCGCTAGGAATTGAAAGAATCAAAGGAAATGTTTGAATTATTTTCGATGTCTATTAACATGTGTTTAGGGGAAAACTGAATATACAGGGCATCTTATAAAGATTGACCGTGCAATAAAAGTTTCATCAATTGCAAGCGTGCAGAGTGTTCCATTAAGGCTGTACCGAACCAATCTTTGTTATTTTAAGTGGAATATCCTGTATATTGTCATTTTTTGATTCCTCGTTCAATTTTAGGGTTACTTTATGTAAGATACCATATGTCTAAAATGCACCGGTCTCGCGCTATTCAATTGTTTTTATTAAAACTTTCAACTACATAGCCTAAATGTTACATCTGGTATCACTGAAACGGGAAAAAGTGGAAAGCTCAAATTTTTGGCGTTTGTTTAGCTTGTAAATGACCAATCATTAAGATTAGATAAAACGAAGACATAAATAATTAGAACGATTTAAAGCACAACTGTCAATTAAACATTTCAACCATCACTAGCATCAGTTTCCAGTGGATCATATTGAAAAATCCAAATCGGCATTATGATCGTCACTGCATTGACTTACTTTTCAGATTACTTGCCAATTATCAATAACTGACTCTGCGAACAAAATGATCTATCAAAACGTTCAAATTAAACTTTATCTGTCTATTTTCCAACATGGATTTATCAGTGGATGATAAACTACTACCAATTTAATTGAGTTTAACCAGTACATTAGCAAGAACCTTGACAAACGAATTCAGACAGATGCTATTTAGATGGATTTCAGCAAAGCCTTCGACGCTATTAATCATAAAGAGTATCCAAACTCTCTTCAATTGGATTTTGTCTCGGTGTTGTTGCGCTAATGCAGTCATATCTTCATGATCGTTTATGTTACGTTCACTATAAAGTATTTTTATGTCGCCTTTTCGTTGCGTCCAGTGGAGTACCTCAAGGTTCAAATTTTGGTACACTTTTTTTAACATACCTATACATATTATTTTGCTGTCTTTGGATTGTAGCTTCCTTGCTTATGCAAACGATCTCAAAATTTATAACAAAATTACTTCAGCCGCTCCTCTCAGCCAAATGTATTTGACTACACAGTCTCTGATATCACAATCTGTAAAGTGAGCCAATTCAGAAATCTTGTACTCTTTGATACGCGGTTGTCCTTCTCCTCACATATAGAAGCTATCGCTTCCTCAGCTTCTACATTACTTAGATTTAATGGCCTTGTACTATTCGCTTGTTCGTTCCAGGATGGAATATGCCTCTACTGTATAGCATCCTCACTACCATCATCATCAACTGCAACTTGAAGGAGTCCAAAAAAGCTTTCTGTATAAACCAGATACTGTGTATCCTCGTGGTACTCATTATGGTTTACCTCAGAGGTACAATCTTGAATCGTTATCTCACCGTACAGCCTCACAGCTAGCGGGAAGTTTCTTGTTAAGTTGAACAGTCATGATGTCGATTCACCGTTTTTTGCTTTCTCAAATACATTTCGTGGTAGCTCCATATAATCGCAGATCTCTTTCTGATATATTTTTAATTCTTAAAGTCTCCAATCTTCTTAATATGCGCCAACTTTAATCACATTAAAGGCATTAAAACTGATTCGTTTAGATCTGTTTATACGATTATTATAATTCATGCGTTTGTAAACTATTGTACTTTATATTTTAATTGTTTTTTGTTTCAATGCGTTGATATTTCGCATTCGTCATGCTATGTTTCTATTCAAAATTATTATGATTATTTTTAACATCGAACAACCTGTACATTCTCTAGCTGAACGACAACCAAACCCGAGTAACCGAGGATACATCTTGCATATTCATAGGCACGGCATACGACGAGTGCAGACAGCTCGGTAGCAATATTCGTTCGACGGTAGCTAGGAGAAGTAAGAAGAGGCAGGGAGGCAGCTTAGGCTGGTAACAACGTTATACGGGCCGCTGGCAGCGCTTTTCGCTGAGCCTGCGAGCACATCCTGCATTATAAACAAACCTATTTATTATCCTTGCGGAACAAGAAAAGGAAACGTGCCTCAGGAAATGGGCAAAGTAATAACCCTTGTCGATTGGGTAGTATTCATAATTCAAAGAAGAAGAAAATGCGGAACACAGCGGCACGGCATCGCGCGGTCTCGGGCAAGCAGTCGGGCCTGTACGATTTATTATAACACGTTCATCACTTAAACGCCGGAAGATGTACAACACGGAATAGCCGCGAATAAATTTTTGTTCGTTTTAGACGGTTTCCCCAAGATGTAAGTCAAATACCATATTTCGGTACATGTAACGCAAAACCTTCCTTGGGGCTTATTATTTGTTCTACTAGAAATTCATGAGAAGAATAATAGATTAATGCAAATCGTTCTTTTTATGTTTAATTTACAGGGCGAGTCAGAAATAACTAATGGTATTCTTAGGAGCGACACCAAGAAACCTATTGAAACGCTTGGTGTTTGCAAAAAGTTTTTTACTACTCTAGCAATAAAGATCTTTAAACTTATGAACTTAGGGTACATATTTCTTAATTCTTGAAAAATATTGTGTAGGATATAAGAACTTAGGTAACTATAATAACGAAGTACTTACATGCAAGGAGATCGTGTACTATTCTTAAGCTAAAAGATGGTGTACAATATTGACGTTTTTAAAAACAAATTGTACTTTGTTTGCCAGGGTTCAGGTTCCAGAGCTATACCTGTATCCCACAGGAGCTCTATGACCTTTAAAAAGTCCAGAATTTTCTTCTGCTCCACGTTTGAGAATTTTCCCGAGTCTACCTTTCATGCTCCTAAGCCGCTATGGCTTATGTGTAGAGGAGTTTCTTCTTCCTCGCTGCATTCTCTACATACTGGTTCAGAGACTAGTCCCGTTTTATCTAGATGCTTCTTTAAAGGACAGATATCGGTTACGGTGCGCGTCCACATTATACTTGTTAAGTCAAATGCAATTTTGATGATATGTGATTAATAGAAGATTCGAATGAACCTGTCGAATGAGGTATTTAACAGCAACTTAAGGAACGATAAGATTCAGCGGAACCAGGATCACCTGGAATTCAAGCTGCTCGAAGTGAAAGACTATAAAAATCAATTTCTACGGCTGGTAGTACCTAAGGAAAGGCATTGAATCTGGCTCCACAAGTGTTTCTTATTACTCCATCAATGACAAAAGCTCGCCGACATAGTGATGGTGTTCTCTCTGTGGGAAGTGCACCACTAATAAGATTTTTGTAAATTTCTTATTCTTATCACTTACTTTTCAACGTCATTCTATGCAGGGTCCTGCAATAATGCGTCGGTCTTCTGTTTCTCAGTTGCTATTGAAGATATGAAGTTACAATTTTCAGTAAGTATTCAAGAGGACAATATGCACATTCTAAAATTATTTTTAATTATACAGGATGTCCCAAAAAAGGGTATCGATGGTCAACTCAGTTTTTTTAATGGAACACCCCGTATATTTTTGCAGGTTTTTAGGTCTATCCATGGTCCTTATTCATCTTGAAAATATTAGCGTCATCCAATCATAGGTTGCCCAGTTACAATATTAATAGATATTGTCGATGAACTCCGTGTTCCAGGACACCATAGAACTCACGTTTCTCCGAATACATGAATTTAGGAAATTAAACTTAGGAAGAAACCATGCAATTAATAAGGTAATTAATCTTCACGACATTTTTCCGAATTTAATCTCATAAAAATAAATAAACACCTGTTTGTCGCTTGTCACGACACCTGTTAGCAAGGAGCGGTACTAGAACCCCTGTACAGCTAAGATCGTTGGTACAGAAACCTATTAACATCAGCGATTAAATTAAGTTATAAAAGGAAAAGAAATTAATTCACGAGCAATTTATTAACTTACAATTTACAAAAATAAAATTTATTTCTCAGCTCCGAAATTTTCCTACATCTGACGCAGTTAAGCGTTATTTATTTGATTTCACATTTATTTAAACGCTTTCGAATTACGAGTGAACACATTTTTATGAAAGAAATTCTACTTCCTTTCGATTAAGTGTCGCCCTCTAGCGGCGAAACGTTCCCATTATTCACGCGCATCCTGCAGTCATCGCGATTCAGCGAAAATTGAAAGGTCGAGTGTTGAAATGAGAAGCAAATACGAGAAAATGTGAAGAGCAACAGAGATAACGAAGACGTTTACAATTACGGGATGATGGTCGTCGGTATAATTGTCGGGCAGTTTTGTTTGATGCTCTCGGGCGACGTACAGCTCGACGATTCGCGTTTAAAATTGAAAACAGTAATGAGTAAGAGACAGAGTGTCCGACGACCGCTCCATTATAAAAATGTAATCGACTCGCGCCATTTCAACGTCATCAAATTTAATTAATGTCGGCGTAAAATTATTATTTTTCCTTCCTTCGCTGTCTATACGTTTTACGTTTCCCGGTATATTTTTATAACCGGGGCGTTTAAGTGCAATTAAGGTTTTGAACGCAGTAGTAATAGCTGGTATACAAAAACTCCATATAACATCGTTTCTTTCGGCGTCGGATCTCGGTGAACGGTGACAGGCTGTTGAAATCCATGAAAGACATTTTGTTTGCATTATTTTATTTGAATGGAAAAAATTGTTGAAAATGAGCAGTTTTTTTTTATTTTATTGCAATAGAACGAATGGAAAAATTGAAACAAGATCTGGTTTCATTTTTATATTATGAAGGAATAGAGTTTAAATAAGAAGTCATATGGTCACAGGAACGAAATTTCTACAAAATTTTAACATGAACAGACTCCACCAATTAGAAAGATAAAAGTTAGAAAAGCCTAATTAACCCTCCAGCGGATGGGTGGTTTCAAAGTAATACGTGCGAACAGATGAGGATCTGTGTAGTTTTCTAACCGTTTTTCGGTTTAATGTCAACGGTAGTTTGTTTGTTTCAACATGAGTCAGTAAATTTAAAGAAAGAAAACATTAGGGATTTTGTTAGATTTAATAAGGGAAAAGGTGTTATTTTTAATACTTTTATTTAAAAACATAATTCACAAATTTCTAAACAAAAAATAAAAATAGTGTTTCCTTGGAATTTCCCACTATTATCAGTATTATCACCCAATGGATAAGAGTCGTAAAAAGTTGAAAGCATTAGATATGTTTCCACAATTGTCTCATTAAACGATGTTCGCCGTGGTGAAAAAATGTGTTTATATTTTCAAAAAGATCGTTCGACATCGACGGATGTAATACATGCATGATTGAGTCGATGCACCATCACAAATTCGTTTTAGTGTGATAAAATCGGAATCTTTCTTTAACACACTCTCGAACTTTTCTAAAACGCGATTATATTTTGCGCCATGTATAGTGCGTAGCATTTACAGTTCGTCCACTATTTGCAGTGACTTCACTAACGACAACGCGCTCTTTCGCATCATGTAATCCTTTATAGTTATGAATAGTTTGTAACTCTGTTTCAGTGGAAGTATCTTGAAATTTTGTCTGGCTCCCCTTAATAACTTCAGCTTCTCCAGGATTGAATTGTCGAATAACACCTTTTACTTGTTTGAAATATTCAGCACAGTAAAGAACTGTCTGCAACCATATTCCCCAACGTGTAAGAATCGGCTGTGGTGGTTCACGAATACCAGGACACTGTGCGTGAAATGATCGAAGACGTTTTAGAGATTTGAGAAACACTTTTTTTGTACTTGCTATTAATGCTTCTACCTCGGATGAACATTGTGGAATAGTTTCTGCTACAAGATGTAAAGCATGCACTTTACACGTAATATGTAAACACTTGCAACCGTGTTCAAGAAGAGAACGGCCTACCGAACGCATTGTCGCGGCACCACCGCTCATAAACGTCAACACTTGATGTACTCTGGCGTACTAAATATCACCCCCACAATTGCTGCACCAGTACACTTCTCCAGTCTTTTGCTAGCTAATAACAGTGGAAATGTCGGTTTATGAGGGTCCAGTAAACTTACTGTAACATTTAGAATAGAATTTCTTTTACAATCTCTCGCCAGCGCAGAACCAAAGCAACTGATTTTTTTATGTAGATTTGATTTTCTTTTCCACATATCCCCGTAGAAATAAAACATGCTTACGTGTCGTTTTCGTAGTTGGCAACTTCAACTCGGCGTTGTACTTATACCAAAAATTCTGATACAGGTTTTTTTCGAGTAGGCGACAAATTACAGGTTATCATCATGACAAGTAAATCGAAAGTAAAGGCAGTTCTCGTTGTCTCAACACATCAAATGTTTCTCGCACACTTTACAAACTATTTTAACACCGCCGTAGAACAAATCCAGGTCACAGACAAACTTATTTATTGTGCCAACAAAGGGTCGTTTTTTAACCTTGTTCACCTTACACATTTTAAATTAATAATTATGTATTTATAACAAATAACACGTAACACAAAACACAACGCACGCTCTCGTTTCCTAAACCGAACGAAAAATAAACAAGCGGGAAACAAGCTGACGCTGACTGATCACAGAGACGATTACCTTACTCTACTAATTAATTAATATGTTTTGGCTTCCGTCGGTGATGGTTAAGGTTCCTGTGGAATACAAGATTTATAACCGTAACCAATTTTGTAGTCAAATTACAATTAACTTCAAAAGCAGAAGAAATTTCTATTGCTTGACTCTTACCATCATCATTTCTCTCTAGGATATTTTAATATTACGATATTACATTCCTAATTAGACAAAGCCACACTTATGTCCTACTTTAATCTCTCCTTATAGCTCAGATTTATACTTTGTTCACTAAATATTTCTTGATTTTGTCTTTGATAAACAATATTTAATAATGAATATATAGTTGCCTAGTTCATAAGGAAGTAGCTCTCCAACGTTTTCGCGAAGTGTTTTGTTGCTCCACTTCAAGCCTACATGCGTATGTAAAACATCGATCGAATTAGAATGTAACATGCAAGATTATTCGATAGATGGTGCTTTCTGGTAGACGTGACTCGTTCATATAATTACGCGATTAATTCCAAAGGCAAAAGAATTCCAATTTTCACCTATTTCGAGACAATAATACCATTCTTCTTTCTTTCAACGGTTTTGCTTATTCTTTGCGTATAAGTACGTAAGATGGCGCTGCGGTCACGCAAAAAAGTACGAGACCGGTAATGAAAAAGTCCCCTTGTACAATCTTAATGGTTTCTCTTCCTCAGAAATTTATAAAGAGCGAGTGGGCGGCTTGCAGTTTGGCGGTCGTAGAAGAGATGGTGGTGGTGGCATTCATTAATACGTTCCTCTAACACGGCCCGACGTCGTTATTTCCGTCCTCCTCGTTCCGTTTTTGTTCATTTCGAGGCACGAGGCACAGATTAAATTGCACCGCTCTTGCGTTGAAGAACGTTTTCCCGTACCGCACGTTACGATTAAATATTTACCTGCGAAATGAAACGATGCGCAGAAGAAAAGAGTTAGCTTTGCGTAAAAGATACGAAAATACTGAATCTAATATGTAAAGGAAAGTTCACTAACGCCCGTTTTCTCCCAAAACACCGCTGCTTCTCGCCAACAAACCGGTATCGCGCTAAATATTTCGAAAGATATGAGTCTAGGCGCCCTTGCCGTCGAGTTTTCATATAAATGCATAGAAATTGCAGCTGCAAATGCTATGCTTCCACCTGAACGGTTATAAATAATAGATAAAATAAAACTTGGACGAAGGAAAAGGCGCTAAAGTTTGCTTTACGCCGATGGTTTTGGGTTATGTTTGTGCGGTCTTTTCTAGCATAGAAAGGAAAGCTTTTCCAAGCGTGGAATAGGGCACGTAATGTGTGTAGAATCGATTCTGATGTGAAAGCACTCTAAAGAAAGGATGATTGATTACCTTTCCTTAGTTTGGGGTTTACTGGAAAGAAAATAGGGGAACTATTTGTGCGTTAAAAGATGTATGAATATTTGGTGGAGGTGTCGGTTTTATAGACTTATAAAGCTTATTAAATCTGTATACTTTCCTGACGATGTAAAACTACTTCCTAAAAGTTTAAGGGAAGTGGGGTGAGTTAACCACGTATTTGTAAAATTTAATGGTGCAACTACGGCCTTATACAGTGTCACACAAAAAGTCCGGAAACGTTACCCTGAAAATCTCTAATTTTCTTACTCAGAACATCTCATCTGATCAGGTATAGTGTTGCAAATAGAGTTTGTAGTATTCTTAAGTATTTTTGCTAATTCATTTGAGCTTTTTAAGGTTTTTTTTTTTCTTTTCTTCTCTTCTACTTTGTATTGGAATCTTAATTGGTATCTACTTGTTGATGATCCGCTGGTTATTGCTGTACATTACGTTTGTTTTGGATCTTTGATGTATTAGAAGTATTTACTCGATACGTCTTGTGCAATTACCCCTAAAGCTGCTTCCTAGAAACACTCCGTTATCTACCTTGGAAGTTTATTGGATATCGTAGAAGCTTCAAGTAGAATTGCACCTGTCACCGATGCAATATAGAAAAATCACCTTGTCAATTGGAGTATTGGTTAGATTTAACCATTTATCTATTTGTAACGTTTTAATTCTTTGCAACTCATTTAATAGTTCTTATCTTGTAGCATTGTTACCATCGGTATCACAGTTTGTGATTGTCGCACGCATGTAGTTCATCTTCTTTACATCTTTTCAATCAGGTTAGTAATTGTATGAATTTGATCTATAAGAACTTGTAAACACTACGATTTGGCCAAGATTAAGTGCGGATAATTATTTTTAGCCTCGTTAATAGTTTATAGCACTTAAGCGTTCGATATGTGTACTGATGGACATTCTTAAGTACTCTTGGTTTGCTAATTAATAAATTTAATCTGATTATAATTGATAGCTTTTCCCTGTTTTTTTTTTATTAACGCATTTAAATATTTAGTACCTATTTAATTTAATTTGATTCAAATTACGTTGAATTTGATTGTATATATTTTCTTGGTAACAGCTTGGTAATGGAAATTGAATATTTTTATATACAGGGGCCATAAAACGTTTTTAATTGTTTTGAGCATCGATGTCACTTGTTTTGTGTTATTTGTGTGTTACTCGGATTGCATTTACCTATTTTGATATTAAATGATATTATTTTTACCACGTTGTTGTTTGGATTTTCATTACCTGTTTCCACTATACCTTTGAACATATGTTCCTACCGCGTGGTATGCTGATGGGATGGTAAGTGGCGCATAAGAGAATAGTTTCAACCTTCGTTTACAAATTCCCCCGTCTTCACTGAGCAAACTGGAAACCCATATGAAGGAGAACAGGTAAGTAATAGGTTAATGGAAACCGGAAAGCATAGAATTGGGTTGGCAAATTCGTATTGCAACGTTACAATTGCCTCTCTGCCATCGAATTAGGTGTTACTTCCGGATGGTATCCTAGGCTTCCTTAGGATCAACGGGGCTCCATTTGCTAGATGTTATTCCCAATATGGACTCTGTCTGCTATTCGTACAACATGACGACGAGGTGGTGGACGGTCTTGAGGAATTTCGACGACTTTGGCCAATAACGAGTTATCGGATAGACTGACACGTCACCACATTTTCTCAACCATATCTCGCAGGTGTTTCGATAGGCTCGGTATCCTCAGGTCATCTCGCAACTGTTAATTCCGGACAAACCATGGGACACCGATAATCATGCGAAGTATTTGGTTTTGCAGTGTCTCGAATTTCTTCAAGTGGTTGGGAGGCACTGCTCACCATGCCAGCACACCGCAGGTTATGATTGGGCGAAGACACGTGTTGTAGAGCAATAGCTTGGTTGCGACATCCAGCTGACTTCTCCGGCACATTAATGGTAGCAACGCATTCTTGGCTCTCACGAACTTCGCTCTAACTCGATTAATGTCTGAAGCCTATGTAAATCTTTTGTTCAACATGACTCCCAAATATACAACGACGTCCTTCCACTCAAGCCTTTTGTCGTTAATGGTCACTTCTTCAGATGGAGGTCTTCTCCGGCGGGTGAATCGGATGATCACACTCTTTGACTTGTTTATCTTCAGCCCTCCTGACCGTGCCGGGGACCCCCTTCAGCACGGAATTACTCAACTCGATAAGAATTGGGTTATGGTCCGACGATAAATCTGTGATGACGTTAAGTTCTTAGATGAGGCGGTGTCCAATATATCCGGGCGAACTCCTATCCTGAAGAAAATGGATCCGCTGCCTAAAACATAGTCTAAAAGCGATCAGCCATAGGAATTCGTCGTTTTACAGCTCCAAATCGTGCATTTAGAATTGAGGTTACCTGCCAAAAGGTTCGGAACATCCTCATCTTGATAAGTTATCGAAATCGTCGGACCGAAATTGATTTATGTAAAATTTTACCATTCACTATTCGTTTTTTACTTAAAAAATAATATCGGGTAATGTAATCATGTGCAATCATGACTTTTTTAATCGCCAAATTTGACATTTTCAGAAAATTGACAAAATCTGAGCTTTATTTATCAAATTTTTTGCAAAATATCAAACGAAATAGTTGGTTGTTTTCTATTTTTTTTTTCCAATTTTCACTTAGGTGCAGCTTTTTCCTCATTTTTTTAAACAGATCCATTTTCATAATTCTGCGAGGATTCTTTTTTCAACTTCTGATCGCGCTGCTAAGTGATCAACCGAGCAGCAAGAGGCGGATTTGTGCACTGTGCTACTGCGCAGTTCCCCCACTATAACGCCCGCTACTACCGGGTCCAACATATCATTTGACATGACCGACATGACTGATTGTCCTGGCAAATACAAGTTGCGCAGTATCATTCGTTTCCTACGCAGAAGGGGATAATGTAGCAGAATGGAGATGCATATAGGGTGCAAGCTTTATGAGTGAAAAAGTGGATAAAATGTTTCCGTTTGGGGCAAGAATCCCTTGATAATGATGAGCGCTCTGGTCGGCCAATTGAACTGATAACGACTCAAAACATTTCAATTATTGAAGAAATGATATTAGCAGATCGCCGTTTGAAAGTGAAGGAATTAGCAGTGATGTCTAACATTTCTAAAACAAGTATTCACCAAATTCTCCGTAAATACCCAAGTGGGGTACGAAATAAGATCAGTGCAAGATGGGAACCGCATCTTCTTTCTGCTCTCCAACGTGAACGTCGGGTCAAATGTGCACGCTCGTTTTAAATATGTGTGGAGACGACCCGAAACCGATTTTGGAGTCCATTGTCACAGGAGATGAAACAATTGTTCTGTATTATGATCCTCTCTCCAATACGCAATCGTTTTAAGGACAATAGAGAGTTGCAAGGTGCTGTTGTACAACATTTTGAGGGAAAAACTTTAGATTAATTTTACAAAGGTATAGAATTATTCATTGATCATTGTAATAAATTGAAGTTAGGGGAGATTGTTATATTTTATCAAGTTTATTTTTTCTATATTAGGCCAAGAATTTATGGCGCCTACCTCGAACTTTCACCACAAATTACGACTAGAGAATCTGCTAGAAATATTTACGAATGTAGCCTCCCCATTAATAGTTGCAGAGTTTTCCCTTTTTTCTCTCCTTGAAACATTGCGATGACACGTAATGGCATATCCCTGCGAAGGAAAAAAAATGCTAGCGATGGCATACAAAAGAATAGGGAGTCAAAGGAAACGTTGCCCTTAGCGATAACTTCGTTACCACACGCCACGGCCACAAAAGGTCGACTCCGGCTTGTCACGATGTCGAAGGTGAAATTCAGTTAGTTGCCCGGCATTCTTCGAGTTAATTTTAAATTGACATTTGAGAATTTCGTTCCCTTTTTTTCCTCGTATTCTTCTACTTCCTCCGGCTCCTCGTTTTTTTTTTTCCTTTTTCGGTTGGTTCCGGTCGCAGCCTGGATGGAGGTCTTTTTTTTCTTGCGTTTGATGTTACATATCGGGTGTCCCAGATTCACCGATATGATAATAAATGTGTTCTCTTCTAAATTTTTTGCTGTGATGAGAATTTACTGCACTTCCCCAAACTTTCCCTTGCCATTTCCAACGTATCTCCCTTTTTCCATTGATATTTTTACTATTCGCGTAACTTTTTTAACGCCACTCTACCTGCTAAGACGACTTTCCGTTTCCTGTTTCCTTCTCATTCTCTCTTATTCTGGTACCCTAGACGGCGTTGTCTGTGTGTGCTGTCCCTTTGTTTCGTTGTGTTTTATCGATTCGACGGAGAGGAAAATTCCTTTGCCCTTCGGCTACCAGCCAGCTCTCGTCTGGATTCCTCTTCATTTGACGTCAGTTGTTCCGTCCGTGGATGTCCTTAGTATTTTTTTTTGTATCAATTCGTTCGAAGAAAATACGTATATGCTTCAGAAGGCAACGAAAATAAAGCTTGTATGAACAAAAAGTTTGGGAACAATAACTAGATGATTGGCAAGGTTTCATTTGCTTATAATTATCAAAATCATAAACAAATCGCCATGAAGACTAATTTTGTAGCCAATTAACTGCCAGATCGTCTTAAATCTTTTCTGCTTGTAATTAATTAATGCTGCTTGGTAAGAACTAGGGTCTTAAACCTCAAATGATCTTCTGGTCATATACAGCAATAATCAGACCCATGATCACCTACGGCTCTTTGGTTTAGTGGCCAAAAACAGATCAGAAGACTGTGCAACAGCAGCTTCAACATATTCAGAGACTTGACATCACAGGTGTGATGCGTAGCTGTCCCACAGGAGTTCTGGAGGTCCTGCTGGGAATAACACCGCTTCACATCAAAATTCAGAAGCAGGCTATATCGAGTGTCCTCACTCTTAGTAGAACGAAGGAATTACAGCCTGGGAATCTTAGAGGGCATCTTAGAATCCTTGAAGATACCAGCATAAATTATCTGATGTATATTGTAAAGGACACGATCCCTACGCATTACATTTTTGCGCACATTTTCAGCCTTATAAGGTGCAATGCAAAAGAGGTACCCTTGTATGGTACACGGACGGCTCGAGAATAGGAGGTGTGGGAACAGGTATAGGCATTAGTGGTCTTAACTACTACCTAAAAATGCCTACAGGGCCCCACACCAACATATTTCAAGCAGATTTCTGCTTAAACCTGTGCACCATAAAGAACCTCGTGAAAGGGATACGAGACGCAACTATAAAAATATTCAGCGACAGTCAGTCAGTTCTAAAGACTATTAAGGCCTACACATACGGATCTGGTCTGATAATCTAAGTCAATTGGGGAGCAATAACCACGTTACTTTGCGGCGGGTCCCAAGCCACAAGGAATCGAAGGAAATGAAAAGGTGGATAAGCTGGCCAAAGAAGCAGCGAACATGCCTTTCATTGAGTCTAACCCTTTTTTTGATCTCCAAAAGAGACGCATAAAACCATGCAATTAAGACATAGGAGGACAATCAAAAGGCCTCGAACTGGGAAAGTATTCCGGAATAACAACAGGCGAAGACAATCATATCAGGCTCGCCAAAGACAGCAAAAGTAGCGCTATCATTTAACAACGTGAACCTTAGATTACTGGCAGGATTTTTGACAAGTCATGTAGCCCTAAAATATCACTTATTTAAACTAGGAAAAGCTTAGGATCAAATCTGTCGTTAATGTCAAGAAAACCTGGAGACGCCGGAGCACATTTTATGTAAATGCGTTGCCATCAGTCGCACACAACACCAACATTTTAGTAGGCACCTACTGAAAGGAAGTAGATCCTAGAGTAGTATTAAGATTATTCTAACATATACAAGAGCATTTTGTTGCAATAGATCTATTAAGGTCGCAGTGATTAAAGGCATCTGTGCCATGGCCCGATAATAATAATAATAATGATAAGAATACAACAATAAAATATTGTTGGTCCCCGAATTAGATTAAGGTCGTAATAAACCACCATTGTATTACAAATTTTTCCATTAAAAGAACGATTTTAGAGGAAATAATGTAATTCGTTCTTAATGCTGGTGCTCGGTATTGCAGCCATTGTATAGTTTATTGGTACATTTAACGTAGGGGCAATAGTAGCGGCGTCGATTCCACCGTGGTGCCAGAAGAAAAGAGGGAGGAAAGGTACACGGGGATGGGCGTACAAGTATATATAGTAGCGTGACTAACGTTAGGATCGAAGGCAGACTTAGAGGCGCCTCACCTGGGCCTCGACAAAGATTGATCCAGGCCGTCGCGCCGACAGGTAATCGACGTGAATGATAAAGTTTGGCGCCAGCTAACCTGGCCAACACCTGTTTCCATAACTGTGGAAACGTAAACATTACCCCACCTTTTCAATTCTACCCTATTTCTCTAGAATTTATCATTAATTTACTTCTAGTGAAATGCAGTTAAATAGATATTTAGAGCTTTTAAGAAGCTGGCAAGAAGATATTCAGACCATTAACAAGATTATCTAACTCTACAATGATCCCTATCTACTAGTTCATTCATATGTCGATGGTAATATCTCATCCATCCAGCAACATATCGATTTTCACTTTGTGATGAAGGAATTCTTCTACCGTTATGTTCGAAAAAGATGTTTGTAGTGGGCTGGTTATTTTTGTTATAGGCTCTTTGAGGAATTTAGTCAAAATGGATTTAAATAACATACCTTTTATGTTCACTGTTTCTATTGATTATGTTCCTGTAGTCGGATCATCTGTTTTGCCTGGAGAATAATTATAGAGCTTGTCGACTTTGAGAATGTAGAAAGCACTACTACTGCACTTTATATCGTGGCCAATTTAATCACAAATACAATTAGGATCAATAGAAGCTAAAATGATATACTCTAAGAAATAGGGCTACTGTTACACACTAGAAAGGAGGAAATATATTGTACTATTGTTGATCATAAAGGAATCACTCAAAAAGATACACTGAATGCAGGAAAAGATATTGGAAACTGAATGATTTCTTCTGTAACTAAGAACTTTTCCGCGGCAGGTCTAAACTTTCATTATAACTCCATTATTGACTAAATTAGAAATGTTTGGAAAACTGTTCCATATTCGAGAAGAAATTCTCTATCTAATTGCCTTTGCATACCTCCAAAATATCAACTCTAATATGAGATATCAGACCTCAAACTTGTGGGGCTAATACGATAGAGTTGAGGGGGCTAATGTGGTACAATCTAGGACAGCCTAAAAGTACAACAGTTTGAAAGTACAACAGAGGTGAATTCCAAAGCGAAACGACCTACTAATTTGATATAGCCGCCAAAGAAGAAAAGACAAAAGAAAGCTAAACAAATATTTGTTTCGTCAAACAATAATTCAGGAATCCAGGATGAAAGTGACCTCCTAGACAAGGATAGCGATGACTACAATGCAGAAGATTTCCTAAGAGATATTGAGAGGGAAGAACAATCAGATCTGGAATTTGAAACGCTAATTGAAAATTGTGATAGAAATCATATTAGATCATATCAGATTTTGTAAACGTCTGGGTTGTAGATCAGCTTTCAATCAAGAAAAGAATGTTGCATTACGTTGGCCAAATAGCTTACATTGAGGCTGATGATTCACTAAAATTAAAGAGAAATGCGGAAACAGTACAGTTTTTTTTTTGAAAGGAGTGAGAAGATATTTCATTCATTAAAGGAAAAGTTGTGTTGGACAAGTTTGCTGGGCCTGATCGTGGACGAAGGGAGCAAATTGATATTTCACTCGTCGGATTCAGTTTAACTGCTGATGATGATAGCTTGGCTATTGAAACGTACGTCCAGTGCGAGTGAAGTATTATGGTAAAGGTTTTTAGTGAAGGATTTCAGTGTTCCAGTACCACAGAGTTCGAGTACTTGTTTTGTCTTTTAAGAATCTTCAGTAATCGTATTGTAATGGATTCTATACCTAAGGATGTTTAATAATATTTATTGGTCAATTTTTGTCAATAAATCTGATTTAAAATAAGCTTTTTATTTTAGGGCGTTTTTACAACATCCTCGAGTAACTTAAACAACCGCTTGTGATTGTTAAAGGTAAAAATTTGGAAAAAATACAGGTGATACAATAGCCACCGAGATAAACCGCTGTATCAGTTTAGCCTCGTACAGGTATCATATTCGCCCCATCAGGTGGGGCTAATTTAATGCACGCTTTTAAATTTTTTTCAAATTGCTGCTACTAGATATACTTTTTTGGCATCCATAAATGGATTCAGCATCAAGAAGTGTATATCGCAGTATTTTTCGTAGTAGATTTGGTCCAGTAATGTACGAGTTAAGGTAGAAAGTTAACATTTTTCTATTATTTAGCCCCGTTTGACCCTAATTCTTTAAGAAAGAAGTTTGTTGTGAGATTCAAAACCGGTAGTCTGCTGTAACATCAAAAATTAAAAATGACACCAGTTTGAAGTATATCAGGTCCAAGAACTTTTAGCCCATGATGAAATTTGGAGATTGGAATCTTATTTGAGTAAAACTGGAAATAAATTAACTGCGAGCTATTTGGATTTAACTTGGAGCCATATCAATAAAGATGTTGAGCGTAGGTTTTCACGGCCGTTATCTACTGTAGAACAATCTCAACTGGTATGTTTTCCCAGTACGAAGCCTTTTGACTTTCTAGCCGTTTCCTGGTTCCCTGCTTTAGTTGTCTCTTCTGTAGATCACAATAAGAATTCGGACCAATGAAAGGCGTGTTGCTCGCTTCTTTGGCCCTTTTCCCTCAATCTCTTTGTGTCATTTTGGCGTTTCGCTAATCATCGAAACGTCAAAATGACTCTGCAACACCCGGAAGTTTGTCCTACAATAATTTTATGTTGAACAAAACTCTTCTCCAAACATGTTTTTACTTGAAAACATTTTCCCTACACTATATATAATACTACAAAAAGTATTTTTAGATTCTATAATACATCTAAACCCCAAACCTACGTCCCGTAAGCTCTCGCATTGAATATTTCGTGTAATTAACTTATCAGATTTCGAGGGAGTCAAAGGAAAAACCTCGGTCCACTATCCTATCGTATATCCCAAATTTATCGCCCATGTTCGCGAGCGTTTTTCTACGTTCTACGACGTTGAGTTTTATTATCGGCGCGGCGCCCGAAAGGTGAAAGAATTACAACACGTTAACGATGGCGTGTTGCGAGCGTTTTTACTGTGTTTATGCGCCCAGATTTGGTTTTTGTTTACGTGCACAATGCGAGGCTGTTTCCACTACGCGGCGCATTTTATTGTATTTTATTTTTGGGGGTGGAATTCGTCGACGATAGCCTTAATCGTCGTGAACGCTAGCAGCCGCTCGTCTACCTAAAAACTGCGTCGGTTGAAAGAGTTGTAAGCAAAAAGGCTAGCATATTTTATTTATGGCTAGAGAAAAAAAGTTGTTTTAGATTAACCTCCCTGGTTATTATTTATTTTTTGTATTGAAATATATTCATTTTTTTGTTTTTAAAAATTGTAAAACTACAAAGAATGTTAGAAAGGCATATAGATATGCTGTTATACTTAATCATATTGATGATAGAGGCTTAATATTTACATACTATACATTTAATTTTGAGAATAAGGAAGATAGAATTAATTACGCAGTAACAAAAAAAAAAAGAACGGGCTCATTCTGATACCCCGTTTATAATTTTAATTTTTAGTCGTATTTCGGACAGGCATTGCAATAACATCAGGCGTGTTAAATAACAAATATACGTCGCGTAATATTCTATAATCCCGGTCATAATTCATCAACCGTCTCGTAAAATATGCGATCCGCTGGTTTGGCTACGTTGGTGGCGTCCGATTGTAATGCAAATGAAATCCGTCCAGCGATATGAAGTATTGATTTTACCGGCGGTCATCATGGGGTGACATTAAAGCGTCTGATTACCCGTTATTAAAAAAAGCTTTGATACAGTTTCCTAGTTTAAATCGAGCGACGCAACGCAACAACGCAATGTTGTCGTTTTTTGCTGTTCCCGTATTTTATCAGGTATTTTTCTTCCATTTACAAATATTTGAATAACGGTCGAATTAATTCTAGATCCATTTTCAAATTGTTGTAGCTACGAGTATAATAGTAATTGTAATTATTATAAAACTCGTTAGTAAAATGGAAATAAAAGCTCTAGATATTAGTGTAATGTCTAAAAGTAGTAACTATAATAGAAAAAAAAACTATGATTTCCAAGAGAAATTACCTAGCTTATTGTTAATGTACTACAATATGTAATCAGTAACCTGGGCAAATATGCGGTAACAGCCAGAGGCCTGGCGAGCGCATAAAGGTTTACACATAAAATAGAAGGTAAGAAATAAATCATAAAACGTGCTGAAACACTTACCGTTTTAAAAGTCTTCCGTGAAATCACAAACTAGGTAAGATCTGTTAAATATTTGAATCATTAGATATGTTTCCATAGCTGTTTGAGTCGTTGAGTACGACGTGCGGAATAAACGTTTTTTAATGCCGAAAACGACCGTTCGACATCTAGCGATGTTATATTAGCATATTTAAAATAATCTTTGAAACAACTTAATGCATCTTCACACGCACCTTCACAAATTTGTCTTAATATAAGAAAATCGAAGTCTTTCTCTAAAACACTTTCAAATTTTCGTATTACACACCAATTTGTTTCGCCTTCTACAGCGCATAACTGTGCACAATTTGAACAGAATCCACTAGCAACATCGAAACATTTTGTAATTTTTCTATTCCTTCCGCTAGTCCGAAGTAATTGTTGTGAATAGTTTGTAAATCTCTTGTAACCTGACTATCTTGAAATATTTCCTGGCTTTTCTTGATTGCTGCAGCTTCTGTCGGATTGAATTTTAAAACTACCTTCTTTACTTGATCGAAATATTTGTTGAAGTAAAACGCAGCCTGCAACCATGTTCCCCAACGTGTAACAATCGGCTGTGGTGGTTCAGGTAAATCAGGACACAGTTTGTGAAATAGTCGGGTACGTTTCGGGGACTTTAGAAGCACTGCCTATGTACTAGCAATCAATGCATTTACTAGTGGAAAACATGCAGGAATCGTTTGTGCCGCAAGATTTAGAGTATGGATTTTACACGTTACATGTAAGAAGTTACCACTGTGTCCTTTGACAGATCGGCCCAAAGAACGCATGTTTGCGGCACCATCACTCATAAACATTAAAAGTTGCTTAGTTGAAACTTCGAATTTGTTCAATGAGTTCAACACCACCTTTAAGATCTCATCGGCAGTACAATTTATAACTCTTTTGGAAGCAAGTAAGAAGGAGGATGACGGTCGATGTGGTTCCATTGTACGTACCATTACATTAACCATAGAATGTTTTTGACGATCTGTTGTTTCGTCCACACACAACCACAGTTTTTTATCTTTCAATTCCGTTTTCATTCTTTTTTCTATATTTTCACGAGCAAATGGCACTACATTTCGTATCGATGTATGACTAGGTAATTTACAGTCCGCATATTTATTCCAGAAGGAGACAAATGCTTCTTTGTCTAGTGAACGAAACGATAAATTACATAAAATAAAAGTAACACATAAATCAAATGTAAATTTTTCTTGGTCTCGCATGTCACTGTTTGCCGAAGAATGCTGTTTGCTTTCGATGTGACGTTGACAATGGCTTCTGGACCAACACATTAAAAGGAGTTTACAAACTAGACATTGAATTTTAGCGCCATCAAAAATTAAGTCCGGCATGTCCACTATAAAGTTTCTAACTGTGTCTGCCATTGGTCGTTTTCGCGACGTACATAACTGCGACATTTTTAAAGCAAACATAAGCGTACAATTACGAAATAAGTTACGACAGCCTACATATACACAGAACTACTCGCATACAGCATCGATTTAATACTGATGCTGTGAACGCGTGAAATAAATAATCGCCGACTCCGCACCACATACCTACTACACTGACTCTTACCGCTGCTTGCCCAGACTGGTTATCTGTGTGAAATGGAATGACGATTCCATGGTCACTTTCCGAAGAAATCATTACAGTGCTACACCCCTTCAGAAGGTATCAAGACAAGTAGTGGGAAGAAAGGAAGTGACACAACCAAATTTAATAAAAAAATACATCGAAGGAATAATAGATGTTGACCTCTTAGATTGCCTCTGTTCCTTTTGCCGGCCTAATCTGAGAGCAAGCAAATTGTGGTTGAATCCTTTTTCTCATGGCCTAAATTTAGCTGGGGTGCCAGCTTACCACTTACTTACCACCAGCTTATCAGTATGTAGATAAATTATGACGACAATATAACCCATCAGGAATTTAGACGTACAATTGCTTTGCCTTTTGAAAGTACAGGAGGTTCTACTGCTCCTGTAGTGGGGGATATAAGGTACAATGAAATCAATTATATACCTATAACATGTTCACAAGGTAGATGTCTGTTTCGATATTTATCATAAAAAATGGTGTATATTCCAATAAAAGTGTTTCTGAATTGAAAATAACAGTAGAATGTTTTCGCTGGTGCAGCTTTTCTTTGCGATGATGCTGCCAACGTGTGCTGCCGAAATGTGAACATAACATTTTAGAAGACACTGAAAAATTGTTTTTTTAAAATAGTCACTTACACTCATTTGTAAAGCGTTCTGTGAGAATTTCAAAAACCAAAATTAGTTATTTTATAATTCGGCCTCTAAAAGGTTAATGCAAAAGCTTACCGATAAGCGAACGTTAAACATATAGAGAGACAATATTCCACCCACGCACGATCTCGCGAACCATATTATTACGGACCCGGCGTGGGATCGAAGGCCTAACGATGTTAACGCGTAAGCAAGCGCGCACTGAACACGTAATATCCAGCCATACATGCGGAAACGTCGAAACTAATTTGCGCCATCATCTTGCGTAATGTAATCGGAGCCATTGACCTGACAAATGGGCCCCGAGAATCTAACAACTCGGACGGCCGATGGACGATGATGATGAGGCGGCAACGGCGGCGGCGAACGGTTGGATATTCAATTTCAGTGGATTGCGTACGGACGCCGATGATCCAATATCGACAATAATGCCACCTCCCGTCAGTTCAGAGAGTCAGTCATAATGGGGATGTTGTTTCTCTCCTGTGACGTAGAAAATTTCCCCGATATTGCGAGCATTGCTGCGGTTATTGCTTGTTCGGCATTTGGCGGTCTTATCTAATTGAGAACCTTTCGAATTTGCGCGAATTTGAAGTTGATGAGAAGGAAAAAACGGAAGGATGATGCGTAGAGTAAAATTGATCTTGGAAATAATCTCTGGATTATCTACGTGGGAAGGTGGGTGAAGAGGATACCGCACAACAAGAAATTACTTATAAAGAAAGAGGATTTGATAAACCTATGATAATCAAATTAAGCTTCAGAGTGAGTGATGGATATCGACGTTGTTCCTGTTACCCTAGATTTTTCGAGAACTAAAATTCCAATTATGAGATTTCCATTCTCGGTCTAAATTATACATCTTGGATTTTATAAAAACGACAAACCGATTGCGCCTAATGGCGCTGTAGGTTTGAGTCCTACTAAGGTCAGATTTTCCCAGTGGGCTCGGTACAATCCCGAGTCACCATTCCCATGTTGGGGAACAATTAACTACACTTCATCTAGCCATGTATTAGAAAAAGTGATAAGAAACAGCGACATAAATAGACAAGGAACACTAAACACAAAAAGTCACCAACGTGTAGGGTATGCCTACGATAGCAAATTAACGAAGCAAAAACAGAATATATGCAGCTAAAGAACAAGCATTATAACAATAGTAATGAAATTCTAAGATTTCAAACGTCCAGTAATGGTGAAGTAACATTTAAGGAAACCAAGAGTTGTCGAGAAGGCTGCAATGGATGGGGCATATGGAAAAAATGGACCTTTCAAGAACAGTAAGAGGAATAGAAGGAAGAAGACCGGATGACGAGAAAAACGAGGAAGGCCACAAAAAGAATGGAAGCAAGCAGTAAGGGAAGACATCAATGAAAAGAATATAACAAATTGAAAAGAGAAAGCGAGAGATCGGAAGAAATTAATAGAAGAAATAAAACCATGAGGTTCTAGGCAGTAGGTCTGAATGGCCTGAATGAAGCTTTATAGTATTATTATTACCTAGCTGTGAAAGCGAAAATGAATGATTTGAATCTTGAACACAGAAGCGTCATGAAACTTCTCCCCAAAGAAGACAATAGCCTGAAGAATATCCATGAGAGAATGGTGGCAGTGTATCAAGAAAATAGTCCGTCCTATTTCCAAGTCAAATACCAGTTCAAGCAGTTTAAATGGGGCAGGGAGTCAATTCATGATGACTCAAAGTGTGGAAGACCTGGAAGCACGAACTGCAGAAATCATCAATAAAGTGTCAGTTATTACTAGAAAAATAGAAATATCAGAAACGAAGATTTAAAAATGAGCAAAGTATCGGCACGTTGGATTCCCAGGCTGCTCAGTCCCGAACAAAAACTGTGTCGACTACCAATTTACGAGGAGAATTTGACTGCTTTATTCCAAGATGAAGACTTCTACTATAGAATTATAACCGGACATAGGACTCTCCCATGAAACAAGAGTCCATGCAATAGATTCATAAGGGTTCTCCACCAAGAATCGAAGACGCAATTTTCTGCGAGGAAAGTGTTGGCCTCAGTTTTCTGGGGCGCGGAGGGGATTCCCTTATTTGAGTATATGCCAAAAAATGTCTACAAAGGCACAATTAGGAGCTTGGATGCGGCTATACGCGAAAAAGACCCGACAATTGTGCAACAACTGCAGGCTGCATAAAACACGAATTGTTCAAACAGTCAATGAATGCGGCTTTGAGGAATTACAACATCCACCTTACAGTCCCGACCTCGCTCCCTGTGACTATTATCTCTTTCCAAAACTCAAAAAACACTCCGCCATTGCAGAATTATCAAAAGATTTTTTTTTCGAAGGCGTAGCGCTATCAGAAAAACGTTGGAATAAGTGTGTTAATGTTAATGGTTCTTACGTTGTAAAATAAAATTTAGATAACATAAAAAAACTCCCCTCGTAGTAACAAACCCATGGAAGACTTTACACACTCCCGAGGTTATGACAAACTATAAAAGCTTACATAGCCCGTTAGGCTGTCACCACACCTAAATAAAAATGGAAAGCTGTGTTGAGGATCTAGATTATTCCAAGTTGTACGTGGACTTTTCTAAATTGTTTCATTATAGATAGTTCATTTAATTCGTCCTAGTTAACTTGAAAGTAGTGTTGTGGAAAAAGTGTATTTAAAAATTGGAACAAAAAAACAACTAAAATAGTATTGTTTTGGGGGAAGAGGGTTAATATTACGTGAAGGTGGATTTTTTTCAATTCTGATATATTACAATCCATGGAATGGATAAAGATTTAAATTGAGATTCTTCCAATGATTCCACATGTACTCTTTGCTCTTTGCCAATTCTTGCTTTAAAAGAAGCTATGGAAATTTTGGGGTTTCTTCTTGAAAAAACTCTAGAGACATTATGATGATAAAAGATCTCAATTTAAAACGTCAATCACGGATACATTAGCTGTGACATATTGAACATTACTTCAGTTCTTTTGCAAATTTATTTTTAGTTTATTGTCATTCCTCGATATTTCTCTAAAGACATAATATCCGTTCTAATTTTGTCGGTGACTGTACACATACGATCTTCTTTCTATTGAATATGAAGCATACAGGTAATGCATCTGTTGTATTCACCTATGTGTTTTTGGTATTTCGTCTGTATTCAAATAGAGCCAGCCATAGCCAGTCTGCTGCTATTATGCGATTTCGTACATATCCGTCTATTGTTAATTCATTTGGCGTAATGTATGTAATCTATATGAATGAGTGTGTGTATTACGGCAGAATGCGAGGGCTACAGCTTATATCGACCGTTTCCAGTGAAAGTTTTCTTCGCATTGTTTGCATCTCGGCCTCGTTCATACGATGTTCATACGATGTATGAAAAGATAGGTGAACAAAGACAATACGTTGTTAATTCGTTTAGGATGGAGAATGTAAAAGTGTAATTTTGGACCCTATTCAGTGGGATTAAACGCCTTGTTAATAAGTGATTTTAAGTTTTTTTTTTTCAACTGACATAATATCTAGAGCAACATGACATTGATAAATAAGAATAAAATAAAATACTTTTCCTGATAACTTCGCCAATTTTATCTAATGAAGCTAAAAGCTTAGTGTAAGTGTCCCTAGGCTCAATGGAAAGTAATACACTATTTTCTAGTTATTTGGTGCTAACTATACAAGCTATATTGACAAAAATTATCACAGAACAATATGACATACTTGGTGAAATTAAGAAATGTGCGAAAGCAAGGTAGAAGCAAAATAAGGGAAATTGTATCAAGTTGTTGTCGAACAGTAAATCTAACTTTAAGAAAATCCTTTCATAAATGAAAAAATAATGACCTAAATGAACTAAACTTTCTAAGGTAACTAAGACTGGGGACTATGGACATCAAATCCTTTTTTCAAATTTGATGTTTGCATGAAGATACTTACAGGTTCGCGATTGGAAAACTTTTGAAGAAGTTTATAGTATAATTAAGACTTGATAGTAAGGCTTAAAGCCTTGATGGGAAATTAGATGGGCATAGCCTGTCGAAAAAGTTCACAGTTATCTTTGTTGAAATTTAGGCAGTAGTCTTCATAGGTGAATATTTTAGGCATGACCCAAAATCCAACATGAATTGCTTCTACTTCCAATTTATCTATTTTGCTAAATACTAAAAGAGATACATCCCACTGCGGCCTTTCCATATCTATACTGGTTCCTTGATTGTGTGATTATTTACGTTACCTTTGCGTTTTTCACTAGACCTAACAACCTTGGAATTGATCCCTCTGTGTAGGTTTCGACCTTTGAAAATTCCGAAAAGGATCAGCATATTACTTACCATAAGATAGAAGCATCCTTAGGCATATCGAAGAATACAGTACATTCGATTTTGCATGAATATTTAAGTGTGAAAGAAATCTGTTCCCGATGGATCCCGCATAATTTAACCCAAGTACAAAAAAAAATGGCTCGTGCCAATTCCCGTAAGGAAATGCTCGACAGAAGAACTTCAAAATCGGTTTACAACATCGTAACAAGTGACGAAACTTCGATATATTCGTACGGGCCGTAAATTAGGTGACAATCAGCTGTTTGGGTGTTCCCAGATGAACCGGATCCAACAAAAGTTGTTCATTCATGAAGCGCGTCCAAGAAAATGACTGATTATTTCTTTCATTGCCCTGGACATGTCGCAAGCATTACTTCAGAAGATCGAAGGACAGTTAATGCTGAATAGTATACAACAATTTATTAGCCAGAAGTCATCGATGAAATCAGGAAAAATAATCGACAACACTGCATCATCCTTCATAATAATAATAATCATTTACCGTATTCACCTTATTTATCGCCAAACGAGTTCTTTCTGTTCCCAAATGGCAAACAAAATATACTTGGACAGCGATTGAAGCCTTCAAAAACCATGTTTTGGCACCTTCAGAATGGAAAAAATGTTTCGGGAATTGTTTTTGTAGAAACAATTGCTATAAATGGGAAATTGCTTGGCCTATCTCTGACCTGGAATACTTTTTCCACAAGTCTTGAAATCTCTTTTCTTTCCATTGTTTAGTGACTGCTTTGCCGTGTATGGTATGCCTATAGAAGGTCTTAGGTTTTAGTCTGCACTGTACCAGCCTACTCGGGCTAATTCGTCTCCATTAACATTTCTTTGATAACCTTCATGTCTTGGTAACAAAGTCCAATACCTTTACAATTGCTTGGCTATCTGAATAGCTAATAACCAATCGCGAATTAGCTTCTTGCTAAACTGTTTCTTCAATTCATCCCGCTTCTTTTAACAAGAAAGAAATAGATTAGATTAGTACTCAAGGTGGTTCTTGACCTATCCCACTGCGATCTTTTCAGATCTATTGTAGTTCCTCTATCATTTGATCAATTATGTTGGCTTTGCCTTTTTCACCAAACGTAGCAGCCTTGTAAGTGATCCCTTTACGTAGGTTTCAGCTTTTGAATATTCCGAGACCATTTCTAAGAGCCGTATTCCTGCAAGTGCTATACAGTCGCACAGTACGTGGACAGTCTCTTCTTCCGCCGGGCAAAATCTACATGCTCTTTCCTCTGCCAGGTCTAAGTTGCTCATGTACTTCTTGAGCATACAATATCCGGTTAGCAGGCCTACTATTGTTCTAACGGTCTAGGCCTGTGTCCAATCAGAAATTGCTTAACCTGTCTCTGACCTGGAATACTCTTCCACCAGTCTTGAGATTTCTTATCTTTACATTGTTTAGTAGTAACTTTAACTACTGTATATGCTATACCTACAGAGTGCTTTGGGTTTTTATCAGCACTTGACGAGCGTACTCGAGCTAATTCGTCTGCCTTGACATTCCCTCGATGACCCTCGTGTCCTGGTACCCAGACGAGGGTCACCTTAGTTCGACTACCCAGCTTATTGAGCGCATTCATGCAGTCCCACACCAATTTCGATTTCGGCGGTGTGGAGTCCAGTGCTTTCATCACTAATTCTTCGATACACCCCAGCACTGCCGCTATTTCGGCTTGAAATACTGTGGCGCCTTGAATTAGGCTTAGTGATTTAGTTATTTTTGATCTAATCCCGCAAATTTCGGCTCCGTCTTTGAGCCATGTGTGTACCAGATGGATTCACCTTTAATAGGCTGGCCTTTTTTTAGTTCTTATCGAAGCCGTATTTTGGGACTGATGGCGTCACTGGGCCCGCTTGTTATCGGTTCCGCCCCGTGTTCCTTTAACAGTTTCTATTGATCTGCTGCATGCAATCTAATCCAGAAAAAAGAAACTTCTAATTATAAATAAATTAATTGGATGAATTTTAAAAGTAATCAACATCTCTGCATTTATCCAGATGCATAATTAATGCTGTAATTTCGTCGCGAGCTGTACCCATTCATATAAGTACATACACACGTGACCCTACCACTATACGAGGCTGAATAGCGAGCTCATGAATAAAATCGGTTACGCGATATCACTCCGAACGATGGAAAGTGGACGTCGACCGTTCAACTTTGGCACATTTTTCGCACGGTAACGAGTCCGAATTAATTTAATCGGCACAGTTTCTCCCCAATTAACACCGTACACATAAATAGAGGAGGCGGCGCTGCCACATGCATAACATGCACGCTCAATTTCGTGAACAATGCGCTCATTAAGCGAAACAATACTAGGGATTATTGTGTTAAATTCGCGTAACAATGTCAGACGACGTTTTATAATTGAGAACCAATCGAAGAGGAATTAGGTAGTATTAGGAGAGTTTAAAAGCGATCCTAGATCCTATCTATTATAGAAGATTATTTGAGTAGAACCAAATATTTTGCTTTGCTATTTGTTGATTAAGTTAGTAGGTGTTAAGGGCAAAATTAGGAAAGCCACAAAAATAAGCAAGCAGGTGCGGAAAGAGGAATTGGTTGATCTGAATGATAAGAGAAAAATATTCGAAAATAATAGAAAGGTAAAATATGTGAAAAACGAGAAAATATGTATTAATAAAGACATGACATATGAAGAGAGAAAAATACAAAAGCAAATTAGAGAGATAGCAAAAACAGGAAACACCAGAAGGCAAAAAAGCTATAGACATATTTCAAAAGTTAATAGTAGATAATGAAATATGGCACTGTAATAAACAGGAAAGCAAGCTGATTCTGCAAAATAATACAGAAATTGAAATTAGAAATCTAAAGAACTAACAAAAGAAAAGACCGAAGAATGACAACTCTGGCAAAGAAAATGGAACATGCAAAAAGGAACAGAATATATTTCAATAATACAAAAAAAAAATAGACACCTGGAATATTACAAACTTGAACTGGATGGAATTTGAATTGGATGAGGAATTTGAGAAGACAAAAATGGAGATTTTAATAGTGACGGAAACGAAGAAAAAAGTAAACCCAGAAAGCATTAGTAGGAGTAGGATGCATATTGCATAGTGTCATCAAACCAAAGCTTGAAATTTTGAGTTTCCTAAAATTATCAACCATTTGTCCTAAGTGTGTAAGAGTTTGGAAACGTCATATCCACAAAAAACTAATATAAACTAATACAGTACCATCAATTAGCAGTTGCTCGTGGTCGTACGTGTACTCCTAATCGTAAATATGTCGTTTAATTTAATGACGCAATAATCATTAAAATTTGTCAAAAGTGCCGCGCGATGTTATCCATGCATCCGCATGACATGCGAACATAAGTGGATCATGTCGCATACGGAAAAACAAATTACTGTTCCACTTAACCAACGCGCAATAATAAAAGCCGCCCCCATAAATAAACGATTCGCCCGACGGAAATATTTCATCGCGATTCTATTAACAATGCGATAATGTTCGTCGCTGTCAGGTCGGGTTGATTTGTTAACAGATAACGGACAACACAGCAGCAACAACAGCTCCCTACATACACATACTTAAAATTAAATGGGCGCTTGTAATCTCATTGAAAACGCATTTTTAGTGTTCGTATATCGACGATAAAGATGCTTAGAATAGCGATGATGAAACCTATCAAAATAGTTTAGAATTTTCGTATCGCATATATCGAAATTGCGATAGCATTTGTACATACCAACGCCTCTTAATTACATCTACTTTGGCATTCCTTGGGGTACAAATTAAAATTTACATCTATTATTTTTGCTGGCTCAGCTTTAGTAGCTTCCTTAATTTTTCTTCTTACATTCTTACAAGACTATGTGCCTGTTTAATATGTACTTATTGTAAATTGATAGCAGATCGTCCTTGCATTTAAATCTATCATCACCATTAGCCTGGACAAATATGCGGTAACAGCCAGAGGCGTGGGGAGCGCATAAAAGTTTACACATAAAATAGAAGGTAAGAAATAAATTATAAAACGTGCTGAAACACTTACCGTTTTAAAAGTCTTCCGCGAAATCACAAACTGGGTAACATCTATTAAATATTTGAATCATTAGATATGTTTCCACAGCTGTTTCAGTCAAGTGAGTACTACATGCGGAATAAATGTTTTTTAATGCCGAACCGACATCTAGCGATGTTATATTTGCGCATTTAAAATAATCTTTGAAACAACTTAATGCATCTTCACACGCACCTTCACAAATTTGTCTTAATATCAGAAAATCGGAGTCTTTCTCTAAAACACATTCAAATTTTCGTATTACACACCAATTTGTTTCGCCTTCTACAGCGCATAACTGTGCGTGAACATTATTCACAATTTGAACAGAATCCACGAGCGACATCGAAACATTTTGTAATTTTTCTATTCCCTCCGCTAGTCCGAAGTAATTGTGAATAGTTTGTAGATCTCTTTTAACCTGACTATCTTGAAATATTTCCTGACTTTTCTTGATTGCGTCAGCTTCTGTCGGATTAAATTTTAGAACTAACTTCTTTACTTGATCAAAATATTTGTTCTAGTGAAACGCAGCCCGCAACCATGTTCCCCAACGTGTAACAATCGGCTGTGGTGGTTCAGGTAAATCAGGACACAGTTTGTGAAATAGTCGGGTACGTTTCGGGGACTTCAGAAACACTGTCTTTGTACTAGCAATCAGTGCATTTACTAGCGGAAAACATGTAGGAATCGTTTGTGCCGCCAGATTTAGAGTATGGATTTTACACGTTGCATGTAAGAAGTTACCACTGTGTGCCTTAAGAGATCGGCCCAAAGAACGCATGTTTGCGACACCATCACTCATAAACATTAAAAGTTGCTTAGTGGAAACTTCAAATTTGTTCAATGAGTGCAACACCACCTTTAAAATCTCATCGGCAGTACAATTTATAACTCTTTTGGAAGCAATTAAGACGGAGGATGACGGTCGATGTGATTCCATTGTACGTACCATTACATTAACCACAGAATATTTTTGACGATTTGTTGTTTCGTCCACACACAACCACAGTTTCTTATCTTTTAATTCCGTTTTCATTCTTTTTTCTATATGTTCACTAGCAAATGGCACTACATTTCGTATCGATGTCCGACTAGGTAATTTACAGTCCGCATATTTATTCCAGAAGGAGGCAAATACTTCTTTGTCTAGTAAACGAAACGATAGATTACATAAAATAAGAGTAACACATAAATCAAATGTACATTTTTCTTGGTCTCGTATACCACTTTTTGCAGATGAATGCTGTTTGCTTTCGATGTGACGTTGACAATGACTTCTGGACCAACACATTAAAGGGATTTTACAAACTAGACATTGAATTTTAGTGCCATCAAAAATTAAGTCCGGCATGTCCACTATAAAGTTTTTAACTGTGTCTGCCATTAGTCGTTTTCGCGACGTACCTAACTGCGACATTTTTGAAGCAAACATAAGCGTACAATTACGAAATAAGTTACGACAGCCTACATATACACAGAACTACTCGCATACAGCATCGATTTAGTACTGAGGCTGTGAACGCGTGAAATAAATAATCGCCGACTCCGCACCACATATCTACTACACTGACTGTTACCGCTGTTTGCCCAGACTAATCATGATTACATGCATGAATGGTTATTTCGATAGAATTTTAATCCTTTCAGCCATAGAACAAGAACGTTTTTTTTTTTAATTCTGAAGTTTCGTAAAACCTCTTTTTTAAAATTTTTAGACTAGTTTTACTAGTTGTCAAAAGACAAATGGTGGATCACCGGAATGTCGCTTAGAAAACCATGACCTACGCAATATGTTTGGGCTTATTTTCTTTACTTCTATTTTTCATTGGACGATGTACTATAAAATCTTGACATTTATTTTTAACTGCAAACAATTCACGCCAAACGAAACCCATTTGAATGTTTCCCGTTACACAGACATACATATTGAATAAAACGTCCCACACGTGCGCCAGAACGTGAGATATTTCAAGCCCGTCATTCGGCATTCTAATAATCGTACCTTTTCTTTCTCCTTATTCGATTGCTTCTTTTTTTTCGTTGTTGGGTACGGTTCACTTTGGTATGGCGGGCGCTTCTAAACGAAATTGATTAACTAGGCGACTGACTGACTGTCTAACTGTGGGTGTTTTCTTTTTTTGCCCGTACAGGTAGGAAGTAATGTTCGTATTGCCCGGGGATGTTGTGTGGCGAGTTCCACAGAGCGCCCCTCGGTCTTCATTTGAGCTTCTCGGATACTCGTAGCCCGTATTCGTCTCTGCTCGCTCTCCTCCAGGGCATGGCAGCCATTACCGCCCACACCGTTCACGACGACGAGGACATCTTTCTCGGTAAGTCCGGCAATGACCGTAATATTTATAGGTTTTGTAGTTGAGATTCACATGTTCGTATTATACAAATAAAATTAAAACCTTCTGCCAATTTACTAGAAATTATTATAGAATCCTCTTTTATTTATAAATCTTTGGACATAATGATTAATAATGAATTCAACAAGTAACTGATTCATAAAGCAATGGGGGATATTAGTTAATGAAATTATGTCATTTTTGGTTAGACAAGAATTTTTAACCGAACCATATTAATAATTTGAATGGTGCAGAGTGTACCGATGCGTTGCCTGTTTAAAATATTTACCAAGCAATAATTAACCCCTTTAAATTGGATATTGCTGATTGCTAAGTTATATTTGGTGAAGGAATTTATAGGACGGTCATAGAATCTCGCAATAGCATGTAAAACACCAAGTATCTATCAGAGTCTGGGCAGATTTGAAGTTTGTATGAGCGGTGATCATTTAATAAGAAGCATATCCTAAAGATTATTGACCAAAGTTAAATTTTCTATCTGGCAAAGAAAAATAAATACCACTTTAAATGGTCTTAGTTACTGGCAGTCCAGACATCTTGAATTGATACCTTATGGTATGAGAAAGATAAAGTAAATATTCAAAATTATGTACTATTAAATTGGCAACTCTGTTGGTGTCTGAGAAGAATACCTTACCACAATCTAGTTCTTATAACCATTTAGCCATCTCTCCAGAAGTAAAAAAATAAATATTACCATATGGTACGCACATAGAGGAGCGGACTATATATTTGTGAATATGGCAACACTGACAGTAATTGTCAAAGAATTTGAGGTTAGTTTAATGTAGCAAGCGTTTGTGGATAAATCGTAGTTTATTTGAATTCTATATCTTTTTTCAAAAAGTTAACAAAATTCTTTGAAAAGTTAAACGGTCAGTGTGAAATGGAAGTGACCCGAGAACATTTTCGTGCAATGATTTTGTATGATTTTCATTCAGGTTTAACCTTTAATGAATCATTTGCTCATTTGCAAAATGCGTTTCCTGGAGAAGCCCCAAGTCAGACGACCGGGTTCAAAGAATTCCAACGCGGAAGATCATTTCTTGAGAATGAAAATCGTGAAGGTCGTCCTGTTTCAGCAACAACTTCCAACATTGATGCCGTTCGTCGCATGATTGAAGAAGATCGTCGGGTTACCTACAGTGAAATTCGGGCAATTCTTGGCATTGGAATGACTGCAATTCAGACAATTCTTCACGCACATTTAAATGTGAAAAAAATTCATAATCGAGCCCTATTTCAAAAACAATGATTCATGTTGTCATTATGTCGCCGTGCCAACGTATGCACGGCGACAGTTCTGCAATCAGTACAACATTCGGCGTGTAACTGATGCACCCTCAAAGAATGTCGTAAAAGCGTGGATCAAAAAATTTTAAGCTACCTGTTCAGCACAAAACAAGAAACACTAAGGTCAACAAAAATCTGTTAAAACACCAGTGCATATTGCAGCGGTACGACAGGCGGTAACACGACATCCAAAACGGTCGACCAGTAAGCATGCAAGTCGGTCATTCGAGCGTTCAACGCATCTTAAAACAAGATTTACACTTTCATCCATATAAAATTCAGCTTATGCGGTACCTCAAACCAATAGACCACCCACAAAGGAAGAGTGAGCAAGTGCGAAACAACGATGAATTTTTTTTGGATGATGGGGGTTTGAAGGAGATCGTCTTTAGTGATGAAGCTCACTTTGACCTAGATGGCTATATGAATAAACAAAACTGCCGCTACTGGGCCCCTAATATCCCATACGAAAAACATGCCAAACAGCTGCATTCCAAAAAAGCAACCGTTTGGTGTGCAATGTCGGTAAATGGAATAATTGGTCCATACTTTTTTGAAGATGCTCACAGTCGTGCTGTTACAGTGAACAATGTGCGTTACTCTAACATGGTACGTAATTCTTTTGCACCAACCCTTCAAAACATTCCAGACTATAACAGTGTGACTTGGTTCCAACAAGATGGTGCAACAGCACATACGGCACAGTTGTCCATAAACACTGTAAGTGAATTATTCCCAGGTTGTCTCATCTCCAAACGTGGTGACATTGACTAGCCTCTCTGATCGCCTAACCTTACCCCCTTGGATTTCTTTTTGTGAGGGTACCTTAAAAGACGCGTTTACGTTAATCCCCCTGTCAACATCTAAGAGCTGAAATAACGAATTCGAGATGAGATCAACAATATTCCATCTGTGTATATAACACCTAGGCACCTGTATAGAAGAGTGTTACGAACAAGATGGGGAGCATATGAAGATATGATTTCCAGACTTATTTAATAAATCTGTTCTAACTTTGCACATACATTTTTGAAAAGGGAAATTTACTCTGGGTCACCTTATAGTTCTTCATCCAGGCATTGATCAAAATTACCATTCCTGGAACATCTTTAAGCACGAGGCTATAATAGATTCCTTGCTTAATGAACATGGATTAGCTACATTCTCTCAAAGCTCGAAAGAGTAAACAAATATCGTTACAATGTGTTTAATAACAACGTTGATTCGCAGGTTAAACAAAAATATGGTTTTCGTTAGCAGTTATATTTAAAATTCATTGAATATTGTGGCTATATTCTAAATATCAGAAGATGTTCTAATTTTTGCAAATTTCCAATTCGTTCAATACTGTAATGGCAAAAAATGCAGGACTATAACATAATTGCATTCGAAGATAAGTGCAATTTTGACTAAAGTAGTTCTGTTTCTGCTAATTTTTCTATTGTCCCACGCCCTATCTCAATTACGACATTTCGTGCAAGATTTCTTCTTTTAATCATAAATCGCAAAATCATGGAACATCACGAACTTGTTTAATATACCCGCAGAAGCTCTAATAATTTCGAGCAAAATTTCTACCAGCAAGCTCACTTCTAATTGGTTTGTTATCTCGACACAATTTACTCTATTAGCATCTATTTCATTATGTAGCACTCAGTCCGGCGTAAATAGGCAGACATTACCTTGCGCTTCCGTTACACATGCAAGTTAAATATTAATGCATCTTCCACCATTATTAATCCGCGTAATAACTTCATTAAACACACCGGAATCTAATTCGTGTCAGGTTGCGAATTAAGAACATATTCTGCTTGATTTAAGCTATTTAGAATGTTGTGTCTATTTATTCTTATTATCTACAAAAAAAAAGTAAGATTAGATGTTATACTGTGGTGATAATGTAACGGGAAAGTTTGTAAACCACTGGTATAAAGTAAAATTGATTATATTTTCTGCACATATCTAATTAAAAGATGTTAAAAAAACTGACATACCGTTTTAAAACGCTTCCATAGATATACATATGTACGTATTTCGTATGTCTGTTGGATTTATTTCAAATAATGAAGATAACTCAAGGTGCATGTGCGTAATTACATGATAAATTTAATTAATGAGTCCCTAATTAAAACAATTAGATCGTTAGAATGCAATAATTGAAAGAGTTTCTAGCATTTCACTGTAATTAAGTAGAAACTATCGTAATATTATAATTTACAACATCCAACATAACTGTCATTAGCGGCGAGTATAGTGAGTTTAGCATGTTCACTCGTTCAACGTAAAAATCGCTCTGGCGCTCTTTCTCAGTAGCTCCAACTTCAATTTTAATAGAATATTTTCCTACAACAATTGACAGCATAAATTCAATTACATCTTTAGCATAATTTTGAAAATTAAATATCATTCGTCAAGTAATGGTCTTGTTTGTCAGTAAATTTTAATATTGTACAGTTTCTGGTGGTGTTAAATGTCACAAAGTAGGATAGATTCAGTCTTCTAGTTGCGTCCCTACAGGGTATGCGTTATGCTATTTTTAAAAATAGAATTATTTGTTTTAAATTTATTATCAAATTATATTTCGAAAGGTATAGTTATCCAAATTAGCCGTCATTAAACAATCGCTATCGCGATTAAAATAAAGGAGTGAAGGAACGCCAGTTAATTTCTCACTTTTAATCAAAATATTCACCCAGGTGACACGTATTTGGCTGTTCCCATTTTCTAAGTGATCGGGGTTTAAATTCGACCATAAGTACGAAATAAAAGTCAAGTTTGGTGGTTTGAGAATACGCAGAATTCCAGCACGTAACATAGAGTTTATATTAGAACGTCACAATTCCAGGCTAGTTTTATCTTTTAAAGTTTTAATGGTCGTAGAATTTCATCAATTGATATCTAATTTAATTTAAATTGCCGAAAGAGTGTCTAGGAATACTCCCGGACCTTCGGACCGCACAATTAATTAATCCATTTGGATTTTTTTTTAATCTCTGCCTTGTTTAAAACATTATACTGTATAGGATTTGGTGAGATGTTGAAGTTACGGAAATCATAGTTTTGGTATTGATTATTTTTCTTCAATTATACAGTGTGACCCATTTGAAATGGAAGCACCCGTGTAAAACGTACATTTTACATTAAAAGGAAACCAATTTTTTTGAATACATACAAGATTATGTGCGATTTTTTTATTAATAATTTTTTTTTTATAAACTTTGATCTGCCTTGGTCAGTAAATGTTGCAAGAAACGGATTTATAAAATAATGCACTGTAAAGTTTGAAAATTGATTCATAACTTTTTTATTGAGAAATATGTCTGCTCCAAATTCAGTAGTAGAGTCAGATGTTTAATAAAAAAATGGCAAATAAAATGTTGCTATTTTCGAACTCGAAATCATAGTATGATTTTGATTGATGAATGAAAATTTAGATGAACTTCTGAAATCTTGTCTAGAAGTAGACTTTTTGATCGATTATGTATTCAAATGGTTTCATTTTAGTGCAAAATATGGATTCTACAGGGATGCTTCCATCGTAAATAGTTCACACTGTATCAGAACTACGAGGGTAGATTGACAAGTTTCCAGAATCGCTTTTTTCCGTTGTGTTGGCAACTCTTTTATACCAATTGACTGCAAATGTCAAATCGATCTGTCAAATAGTCTGGTATTGGCAAGCATTGAAGTCAAGTACCTTTCTGCGTTTGCAATTATGAATAAAGAAATTCGAGCGGTCATCAAATTTTTCTATTTGGAAGGGAAAACTGCAACCGAAATCAAATCAAGGTTAGATGCCCTTCTTGGGGATTCATCACCTTCATTTTCCTCCGTGAGTTTTTGGGTTTCGGAATTCAAGCGTGGCCCCACGCATGCAACTGATGAACCACGTTCAGGATGTCCATAAACGACTACCACGCCAGAAATTGTGGATAAAATCCATGTCATGATTTTAGCAGATCGCTGAATAAAAGTGCGTGAAATTGAGGAAGCCGTGGACATCTCTTATGAACGAGTAGTTCATATTTTACGTAATGAATTGGGTTTAAAAAAGCTTTCTGCGAGATGGATGCCGCATTTGCTCAATTCGAAGCAAAAACGCATGCGAGCTCGAACCTCAGCCGATTGTTTGGTATTTACGAGAAATCCAACAGATTTCAAGAGACGATTCGTGACCCTAGATGAGACCTGGATTCATCACTACACACCAGAAATAAAAATGCAATCAAAACAGTGGATTGAACGCGGTGAATCGGTTCCGAAGAAGGCAAAGACCAAGCATTCGGTTGGAAGGATGACGGCATCGGTTTTTTTGGGACGTATAAGGAATTTTGCTAATTGATTATCTTGAAAAATTAAAAACTTACCGGCCAATATTACACAACACTTTTGGACAAACTGAAAACCGCAATGCGGGAAAAACGCTCGGGAATAGTCAAGAAAAAAGTGTTGTTTCACCACGACAATGCGCTCGCTCATTCAAGTGCAATTGCTCAGCAAAAATGTACAAAATTGAAGTTCGAAATGCTTCCGCATCCGCCGTATTCGCCTAATTTGGCTCCGTCGGACTTCCACCTCCTCCCGAAACTCAAAACATTTCTGGGTGGAAAGAGATTTTGGTCGAAGGAAGAACTGATAGAGGCTGTAAACGATTATTTTGGAAACCTCGAAGAAAGTCACTTCCGGGAGGGAATCGTGAAGCTAGAGAAACGTTGAACCAAGTGTGTTGAGCTTCAAGTGAATTGTATTGAAAAATAAAATATAATTTGAATCCGATTTATGTTGTTTTCATTGTCATTCCGGAAACTTTTCGTTCTACAACTGCAATTCCCGCCTTTTTTTCAAACACAATATTTAAGAACTGTTTCAATACCCAAAAAGAAAAATAAACAAAAGAAAAGAATACTGATAACCTCGCCTGTTGCAACGTATACAATGCAGAGCAACATTTCACGATACGATTATTGACTCACAGTCGTCTCGTTCATATTTTTATATATTCCTCGGAATTCCCGATACAATAACAGGTTCGCAAACGGAGGAAACAAACTACCCTTACATTTACGTTCTCGGATGCAGGTTCCGATTGACCCCATAAAATCGTATGGGAACAAGATGCTGGGTGAACCGCTTAACACCTATCGACCTACTACGATAAATAAAAGAATAATCCGCACGTTAGAGGAACGGCCACGTCCTGTACACACTATAATAAATAAAATACCGTTGCTATTGCCCCTCTTTTACACAGGGAAAATATGCTTTTACAGTACCGTTAAGTTAGTGAAATGCGAACGCTGTTATAAGCTTCAAGGGTAGGTAGATGGGTTTTATTTTCTAGAACGAATCGATAGGTGGCGGTACAAGCGCATGTCGATGACATGAATATTTCGAATGATCCATTGTATTCAAACATTGTGATGTTTATACGTATTTATGAACCACATCTGTTTAGTAAAAGGAGTAGCGGGCTGTGTGCAAAAATCGATTCTCGGCTTTGTCGGCGTCCGCTTGTTTATTTTTCGTTCAGTTTAGGAAACGAAAGCGTGCGTTGTGTTTTGTGTTACGTGTTATTGGTTATAAATATATAATTATTAATTTAAAATGTATAATGTGAACAAGGCTAAAACACGACCCTTTGCTAGCACAGAAAATAAGTTTATCTGTGACTTTATGGATTTGTTCTCCGACGGTGCTAAAATAGTTTGTAAAGTGTGCGAGAAACATTTGATATGCTGGGACAAGACGGAGTGTAACAAATATGTAAATACTGAAGAACACAGAAATAGCAAAAAAGGCGTGCCAACGAGAACTGCCTTTATTTTCGTTTTCATGATGATAACCTGTAATTTGTCACTTCGCTTACTCGGAAAAAAACCGTTTCAGAACTTTTGGTATAAGTACAACCTCGAGTTGAAGTTGCCAACTACGAAAACAACACGTAAGCATGTTTTAGTCGCACGCGATGTGGAAAAGGAAACGAAGTCTACATTGAAAAATCAGTTGCTTTGGTTATGTGTTGACGAGGCAATAGATTGTAAAAGAAATTCTATTCTAAATGTTATAACACGTGTACTGGACCCCCATAAACAGACATTTCCACTGTTACTAGCTAGCAAAAGACTGGAAAAGTGTACTGGTGCAGCAATTGTGAGGGTAATACTTAGCACGTTAGAAAACTTTGAAGTCTCCCCACAAGTGTTGTTGTTTACGAGCGATGGTGCCGCGGCAATGCGTTCGATAGGCATTCCTCATCTTAAAGACGGTTGCAAGTGTTTATATGTTACGTGTAAAGTGCATGCTTTACATCTTGTGGCAGAAACTATTCGACAATCTTCACCTGAGGTAGATACCTTAATAGCAAGTACAAAAAGTGTTTCTCAAATCTCCAAAAGGTCTTCGATCATTTCAAGCAAAGTGTCCTGGTATTCGTGAACCACCACAGTCGATTCTTGCATGTTGGGAAACATGGTTGCAGGCAGCTCTTTATTATGCTGAATATGTCAAACAAGTAAAAGCTGTTATTCTACAATTCAATCCTGCCGAAGCTGCTGCTATTAAGGAGAGCCAGACAAAATTTCAAGATATTTCCGTTGAAAGAGAGTTACAAACTATTCGTAACAACTATAAAGGATTACATGGCGCAATAGAATAATTAGAAAATAGAGCGTTGTCGTTAGTAGAGTCACTGTAAATGCTACGCACTATACGTAACCCAAAATATAATCGCGTTTTAGAAAAGTTCAAGAGTGTGAGAGAAAGATTCCGATTTTATCACATTAAAACAAATTTGTGGTGGTGCATCGACTAATCCGTTAACTGAATTCAAAGAGTGTTTTAATCATGCATGTATTACATACATCCGTAGATGTCGAACGATCTTTTTCAAAATATAAACACATTTTTTCACCACGGCGGACATCGTCTGGCGAGACAACTGTGGGAACATATCTACTATAATGCTGTCAACTTTTTACGACTCTTCTACTTTCAATGTTCCTTAATTCCGATGCAGCCCGCCAACCTACTTGATAACGCTGCTTAAAAGGGTGAGTGTTTCACAACTTTTCAGATATTATAATTCTTGATCGATTCTGTTATTATTCGATTTATTACTTATTTTTTGGTGTTGCACTTACTGAAGGAGACATTACCTCGCTTTAGTGATTATTCAACATTTTTAAACTCAGAAATGATTGTAATTACATTCAAAACAAGTATTAGAGCTATAAAATAACGATCCCTTTTTACTTTGTGAAATTCTCTGTAGTGAAATAACAGACATCTCAAATAAAATTTAATCCACAATTAGAAATTGTAGTGATAAAAGATAAAATTATTGACGCAATTTCAAATATTAAAAATGTGCAAGCTTATTGAAATGATCCTTATGATTATGGACAACGAGAGGATATTTGAGAGTCCTCAAAGTCCTCAATCAGCCTACTACCACAAAGCCACTCCTAATCCATCATGGTCCTCCTTAGTACCGCCAACTCTGAGTACTTGCAGAGGAAGTGTTCTACTATCTCGTCTTTGGCTTGGCAGTGCTGCATGTTGGTTTTCTGGTTAATTTTACCTTGAAAAAATGTTTCCTTAGTCAATGTCTACTCGAAATCCTTACAACTATGCGAAGACCTCTTCCAGACAGTCTAAAATACCTTAATGAATAATGATACAAGCTGCCAACATCCACCATGTACATCAACGCACGTTTCGCCGTTTACAGCTCATCGGTGTACCTTTGTAGAAGATGGTAGCTGTATTTGAAATTATCTAGTATGTAATTAAAGATACTCTAATCACTGAAAATGTCGAAATTAATTGGTATATCGACCTCTACAGAAGTAGGTAATGAGCAATACCCCACGTTCTGCGATGGTAACAGGGATCGACTAGTGACTATTTTTCTCATTCCTTTTACCCCTCTTTTTCGCAAACACACGTTTTCCTTCTTCGCATCTTGTAACATGGATTGTCCCTCCATACTTTCTTGCAATTTATTTTCGGGGGTAATCATATCCTTGAATACATTCTTCTCATTTTCACGAGATGCTGCTTGGTGTTCCATTCCATAGCTTGTTCGAATAGTAAATCTAATTTCTTTAAGAGAGACAATTATTTAAAAAGACGTTTGAATTTCCTCCAAATACTGCATTTAGAACAAACAACAGTTTCAAAGTTCCGTTCGCATTTCACAAAATTAGCAAAAATCGATTTAGCTGTAATTTTAACAGACATTTGGCAGACGTATCAAGCAGAACGTAGCTTTTTATCTTTTCCTCAAATCTCCCTCTATACATCTTTCTTCCCTTCAGAGTTTACATGTCTACGATACAGCCTGTTTCCCTCCACGCTACACAACGGATAATCTCGGGCAATAACCGTTTTAGACGCGGGACTGCACCACGATAACATTATACCGCGATTGTTTCGGGTACTTGACCACTAGAGGGCCCATTCTATCACCGCTATCGTTATCGTCTTCACGAGGGAAGTACGTACCTTCACCGCGCATTCAACGTCGAAAGATTTGCTGGACTGCCGGGAAAAAGAGCTTCTCTACGCGTTGCATGCTATGGATCCGGGCGCGTTAAAGGAAAAGCCGTGTAATTACTTGAGGCCGAAAACGAGGCGTTATCCTGTTGTTCGATGCTTAGTAGGACTTAGGAGCCGTCCTAATGCGGATTTGGGACCGTTTGAAGGCTGGGAAACCTATGGTGTCAATCTGGAGGTGTTGAAAAGGAAAAAAAATACCTAAGATCTAGCTCATGTTTGAAGGAAGAAAAATATGGAAATCATCTACACAGAGAAGAAAAAATTCTTGAATCAAACATATATGCATTCTGTCAACCAAATCGTAATATTAAATGGCGGCAGTGATATATCTTTTTAATTTAAAGAAATAATTTTTTTGACATCGTTATTTGATCCAAACATATGATCTCTTGAAACAAATAACCTCAAGTTTGATTTGAAAATACATATATCTTACTTTGACAAATATATTATTCTGTTGGTATTACATCCACCATCTCACATAACCTAAATTAGGACTACGATTACGATTGTCCTGCGTTCACGCAAGTGCCGACGGGCGCACGATTCTAACGCATATTTGTTTGACTCAACAAAATTATGTCAAATAAAAACATTCGTACATTAAAACAAATTCAATCTATTGTTGTCAAAGATATATATTTGTTTGACTCAAGGACTTTTTTCTCTCTGTGAATCTAAGGATTGGCGCTTCCTATTATATTCGTGAAAATTTACTAGTTGTGTTACAAATTGCATTGTAAGTAATTTTAATTTCTTAAATAACAATTTCTAAGCAAACATCGTATCGCAAACGTTGTAATTACATTGAATTTAACATTTAACATCCCAATATGACGCCGGTAAGTTTTTCCTTTAATGACATACCCAGCAAGTGGACAGAACGCATCTAGCAGTAGATAATCTGGCCGACATGCGCCAACCGACCAGGGGTCGACGGTTCGGAAATTTACAAGCGCATAAACCGAAATAACAATGTAAACTAATTGTAAGTTGATAACTTCGCCTGTCGTAAATTGTCGGACCGTGCAGAACCTCCTCGTCCATTTCCCAGTCCCGCGAAAATTCAGTTATAATCCCATAACGTCGCAAATTATAAGTTCCGCTCGTATTAGAGCGCCTTCGGTTTCCGCTATTGGCAATATCCGGCGGCTGTAACGGCAGCCTAGCATTCCTCGTTACTCTGGCGAGCGGTTTCGTCTGATCGCCGTATGTTTCGTACGGTTCAACCGTTTGTAAATGCGTTTGGCAGATTGAAACAGTATTTCTGTATAATTTCCTGTCGCTGAGAGATTCCATAATTCTATTTGAGTCAAAATTTATTACATGTAATAGTTCTTCCAGACATTCACGTCAATGCAACCAAGTAGAATATAACAAGGTAAAAAAATAAAAATGGATACCAATTTTGCACCTTGAGTAGTCTGAAAAGTTTCCAGCCTAACACAGAAACAAATATTTTTTTGTCAAATTCGTAAGTCTATGCATTTTTCCCAGTTACGCTCCCATCTTTTTAATCCGTCCAAATAGTGGTTGGCATTTTGTTCTGTAAACGCCAAATATATTTCTTCAGGTGCAAGAGGTACACCAGGCTTACGTCCCATGTTTTCGAAAACAGACAATGAGAATCCGATAAATAACCGAACAACCCAACTCCTCAATGTCTACCGCATTACTGAACTCTGCATCCACATCCGTACATATTTCAATAATTTCGTAATAACCGTAATAACCGCGAATTAAGGCGACTATTTACATATTTCGTTCCAAGTTTCTAGAAAGAATCCATCCAGTTTTGTCCTTATCATAAAACAAAAACCTATTATACAATTCTTTAATGTTAAGAAATACATTCTTTCGCTTCTTAGTATAATCTCTAAGTTTATTTAAACTTGCAATCCATGAATATATGTAGTTCTCTCTTACATCGACATGGTTTGCAAGTTGGATCTCTCAATAACTCTTGTACACCACACATTTGTCGTTCACACAGGATCGTAACTTGGTTTGGGAAACTTCTTTCAACTCGTTCTCCTGGATTATAACCATTATGGCTTTTTTATGTATGTACATATCTCGTGACCTTCTTCTTGACTTTCTAATAGCACTTCCAAATGGCTCTTTTTGGGTTTGATAAGTTCGGCTACTCCGTATTCTCTTTTGTAAGGCATCCCAAACGTATAACTTTATAGATCAAATCCTTTGGAAAATGTTCTTATGATGAAGATTGATCTATAGTTATGAATTGACGCCAAATCTCCAACTTATTTCGGTTAAACTGCTTCAACAGCGCTTTAGAGATGTTCATTCGAATGCGTTTTTCGTCCTGAGTGAGCAAGCACGACACCCAATGCACGATTAGATTTTTCATGCCCAAATCTTCAATCAACATATGACAAATACGTTCTCTCGAGACGCTCACAATGTCTGTTACCTCTCTAACCTTAATTCAACGGTCGTCTAGGAGCATTTGGTGAACTTTTCCGATGTCGTCGGTAGTGGTTGCAGTTTTTGACCTTTCCGAACGTTTATCGTCAACCAAGCTGGGACGACCACGTTTAAATTCAGATATCTAAAATTTTACTGTGTGAAATGTTGGTGCAGAATCCCCATAAACAGCGACCATCCCGGCTTTCATTTGCGTTGGTGTATTGCCTTCCAAATGCAAGAATTTGATGACGGCTCTATATTCGATTTTTTCCAATTTTTCAGAACTACTGACACAAACGACTGTTAAGCAAGAACTGAGCGTCCAACATGGCTGAAATTGTAAAAAAATATCTTTCAACGCATGCACAATTATATTATCAAAATATTGTAGATGAGCAACGCCATCTTCATGTTGACACTTGAAACTTTTCAGTGTGTATGCCTTGTGTCAGTGTACGTCACACAACCCCCACTCTTATCGTTATATTTCGCATCTCGTGTATCATAATTTTAAGTTACCCTCAAAATCTAATGAAATCTTTCTTTAAACTTAAATTGTCAGCTCAAGATTGACAGGTGGGAATGACGAAATGATATATTTTGTGAAATATCTAAATACTCCATTTCCATTCAAAGTTTAAGAAGTTTAATAATAATAGCAGCTACAATAAATCTTCAATTCCGATACACAGCATTACATCTCATTCCATGTTTTCAAGGGTATTTCTTAATTTTTTAGCTATAATTATCTCACATACATTTCGGATACCTTCGAGAAATTCCTTTTGTTCTTTTTAATGTAAAGGCAACTTGTAAATGTCCTCTTTTTGTACAGGTAAATGAATAGCACCTAATTGAATAAAGGCACATTCTGTATCCTTCTTGCTTTCCGGATGGTCGCCTTCAATATTATCCTCGTAATTAATAATTATTCATCACTTCGTTCAGATATAGTGCTATTCAATGCGGGCAAACTCTTGTTATCGCCAAAGAATTCAACGAATGATGATTTAATTTCTAAGCTTAGTTATCGAAATTGTTCTACATTAAAACTAGAATATCGTGCTTAACTTCAAGGGAATATATTACAAATTCTTCCATTGAATAGAAGCATTCGCGTTGTAGTAATTTTACGCGTTAGAGACCTACCTAGCTGATAAAGCAAATACATGGAAGAGGAACACTAGAACAAGAATAATTGCCAGGTAATAAATTATTTATTTCATATGTGTTTGTATTCCAGGCAACTGTTAGTCATAGATTTTCAAGGCGATGAACAAACAACTGTAATATTGTATGCTCCAAATACCTTGTTCGTGTGGTATGTGGGATATTATATATTAGCATTTCATATCGCACTTTTGTTTAAAAAGAGGATCTCTGGAATCATTTGTTTTTGCTATATAGTTATATTGTTGAATTCCAATCTCAAAAAATCAGTATATTGTTGGAGTCTTCTATGACCGATTTACATTATTTGAGTTCGCTATTGTTTACATTTTTGTTACTCAATTCTATAGTTGTAAGTTTACGAGACGCAGCAGTAGGCAATATTTATAAAAAGATGCTTTTGCTGGAGTAGTGAGTAAAGGAGAAGGTTTTGCTTCAAGGCGATAGTATTTGCTTAAAAGTAAAATGTCAACCTTTTTGAGTATTTATAAAAAGAAGCGTTTGCTTAAAAATTGAAGGATTTGCTTAAAAAAATACATCTAGTCCATAGCAACTTTTTTTGCTGGAGCTTGGCCGAGAAAGATTCTTACTGGAGACGAGTAACCTTCAGTTGCTCAATCGTTGAAGCTGGATTGGGGAAACAAATAAATAAGCCGTATATAACTGCAACTTTCAACACAGGCGTCCATTACAGACTGCAACTTTGAACTTGTCTGAATTCCTTAGATAAATAAAGTAGAAGGTAAAGGTGTATTTCCTTGCAAGCAAAAGCTAAAGATTATGAATACGAATTGAAGCAAAGCCTTTTACTTCTTGATGCTACCTTTGACTTGTACCTTTTACTTTAAATTAAATGCTTCATTTTTTTCTCTAACATATTTTCGTATCCCTGTCTTACACGTTATTGTAAGAATATTTTATTGCTTAAAAAAGAGTCCAGGTAACAACAATTGTGTAAATCGAAATTTCACTATTGTCTAACTTAATTATATTGCTTTCTGCTGCATTTCTACTCACGTGCATTATTCGAAACCCTAAATTAAATGGGAAACCATGGTATTTTTAAGGTACTTCAAAATTGACCCGTGTCTATATGGATACGTAATCCTTTCGGAGTACAAACTGGAAACATAATGGACATTGGATTTAATTTAAAAAGAAACAAACAAGCAAAATAGGAGAATTAGAAACTTTTAACTGAAAGAAAACTATCAAAATTTATTAACGTCTTTAAATATCGAAAATTTAATTGAAATAACAATGTAATTGTATACTTCTAAAACAAATCGATTGATTTGGAACCTTACGGGGAATTTTAAGAAAATACATCAATTTGAAGTAGATTTCGCAGTATTCTCAGGACAGGAGTTCAATGAAAGTTTCTTGGACTGTATTTATTTTGGAAAGACATACTATGAGTCGAAGATAATATTCGTGTTGGCCAATTATTTAAAAATTTGTAAATCAATTAATATAACAAATATAAAATTTTGCTATCTGTGCAGGGTTCATTTTAGGCGATTGTTAAAAATCAAAATTTCTTTCAGATAATTTTTTATATTCTTTTGATACTAAAATATTGTTTCTTTTGACGTAAACGATTGCTAAATTCATGTCAGTTTATCAAGTTCATGTCAATGGTGTCTTCTATGCATACTTTTGAGGTTATAATATTCTCTAGATTAATTTAGAACTTTTAATTTTCCCGTAATAAAACAGCACCTATATTAGATACAAGCGGATTCCGAAACTAGAATGTCCACAGAAGCTCATCAAGAAGATTTGAAAATGTTTGATGTAATTATATACATACAGAAAAAATTAGAAATTAGCTATATGTACGGCGAGAGAGCGAGGAAGGGATCGAGTGGAATCCGATCGATTCGGGTTACGTGTTAGTTACTTAATACGCTCCTAACAACGTTGGGATGTAGACCTACTGTGTGCAAGAACGTACGTAATAATTTGATGTCACGGTCGCCTGGAAATGAGAATTTTGCATATTTATTTGTTGTTGCTATGAAGCTTAGACGAAACTAATATAGAATTCTAAAGACGAAAATAAAAACAGATTCTGATGAAATAAAGGAAAAGAAATATAAATACTCCAGAAACTCTTACTAAGATCGTCCACACATAATGCAGTTTACCTCGTAACTAACCACATCGGTAACAGTCGTGAGCCGTCGATTGCCGCTAACCCCTACGCTTGGGGTGAATCACCCATTCGCGTTTACCGTTGTCGCATATACGTTTTTTCGTATAGCTAGACATTTTCTTTCCCTATGCGTATATTTATACAGCAATAATCCGGCTACATGTGACATGGGATTCTAATACAGCCTTGGGCTGAAATTCACCTAAGAAATGTAAGCTGAAAATAGTTCTCAGAGCCGAAGCTTCAGAAGACTCCAACAAGTGTTCCTGGAGATTTAAACATTTTATTCAACTACGTGACGTTGTTATCTCCTGAATTAGCATTGATTGTAAAATTTCACGCAGAACACAAAGATGCAAAGTTAGGTATTTGCTTTAAATCTGTATTTCTTGAGGACAAAGATATATGAATACGTAAGCAAAGTACTACATTTACCAAGTATGAGGACATTAAGACGAATGATTGTTTCAAATAGCGTATACAACTTTAAATATTCATCTACATATATAAAGAGGAAGCTCAAGCATGTATAATGTGTGTAGTTGAAGTGAGACTAATTTGTTTTGCATCAGTACAGTTGGAATCGTTGTTTCATATGACAGAAGTATACGATATTAACCTTAAAAATTTGCTGTGATGTTTTTCGTAAAAGCATCCATATAAATAGGAAATAACCTGATTGGGATATGTTTCGAAACATAACGCTTACTCTGGAAAAGATTTAGAGGTGTTATATAACACAATTATTGCCTTACAAGGTATTAATCTATACGTCAGAGCTTTGGTGACTTAGTAATCGACCATGTATAACTTGCTAGTTGAATATTAAGAATGCAAATTCTTCATACGATTTAGAATTTTTCCACTAAAATTTACTCATCAAATCATATTTAAAACGTTTTCTTTACATAATTTTTTGCTATTATTCATTCCTTCATCCTTTAAGATATATAAAGTTTTCTTATAATTGTAATATAAAGAGCCAGAATTGTTAGGTTGTTTTGTGTGAATGTGCATGCCTTTTACCGCACCAATACAATTACAAGACTGGCAGTTATTCAAGAAATCGCTAGTACACACGTTGGTCCATATTTCACCGGGGTGCGAGAGATATTGTGGTTAGCGCGATCTGGCATACTTGCATTTATCCCCGCCGGCCAGCCTTGCCGCGCGCAACAGCTGTAGCCTATCTGGCGCACTCTTTGTCTTTCTGTGCGCTCGTAAGGTTCTAACAAGAGATCGTGGATTTTGAATACATTATGTTAGTTTATACTTTTGCGTATTGCCGTAAATGCCAGCAAACATATGAACAGCCTCAAATCCCTCTAATGCATCCCTAGCGAGAGGAGAGAGAAATGAAGGTTTGTTCGTTAGTTGAAATGGGTGAACCCTGCTTTAGCCGGCAAATTTCAGACGAAATTGGTATTAGTAGAAGTACTGTGAAACGTATTTTGAAACGCAACAAATACAAAAGTTACAAAGTTCAATATTACCAGGAGATTTTTCCCCTTTATAAAGTAACATTGTTAGAATTTCAATTTCTTTTGTATAATTAATTTGATGTTATTACTGCCCCGGTAAGGTAAAAGGTAAGAATATATAGATAAATTATTATACGTAAACCGAGGTGTCAATATATCACAAGAATTACGACGGAATTTTCCAAATACCTTCGTACTACCCTATGCGAACGTTACTTTACTAATAGTTTTCGTGCGAAAAAATGCCTAGAGCCTACGACGATCCTAAAACGACTCTGCGCCCCTAAATTTCGAGAACTACCGGTATATTCCAAGTAATAAAACATCAACAAAAACGCATTCCATAATAAAGCACCGACTCCGAAACCTTCCCTCCGTTTCGAACCCGGCTAACGGAGGAGCACCAGCCGAAGCGACAGCACTCGGGGGTAACGTGGAGGTGTCGATGACGTCATTGCCGACGCGTTTCGCGATCCCCTCGTTCGCCCGGCCGCGGCCGCCCGCCGCTATACCCTTCTCCACCGATTGTAGCGCCCGTCCGACCGATCGAAAGCGCATTCTCAGGCACCGCGGAGTCGGCCGCCGTCGGCCAACCGAATTGATCACCAGGCCCCCGCTTAGTCATAGTCGTAAACGCAGCGCCGAATTGGCTGCATTTGTTTACTATACACACACAACGTAGATAGGTACGTACACGGTCCGTTATATACGATACCTAAGTACATACCGGTCAGTTTAACGGATAATATTCTCGGTAATCAGCAACCTTTCGAGCTATTTTGACGCAATCGGTAGGATTGAAATGTGAATCTAAACTGATTAGTGTTTCCCGCGAGCTTTAAGTACCATTTTCAACTGAGATTTAGCTGCATTATTGACAATTGATACGTGTGTGCATCCAATACGTTTGAACCATCTAAACTCTTATTGTATTTTGAAGTTCGATGCGGTAAAATGATTCGCACCCTATTAATTTGAATCGTAGTTCTGACAGTGAATATCGTACGTTTGGTGGTTCTAGTCGCAGAAATGGTTTATCAACGCGTTGCCGCCAACAGTAAGTGCCAAATTCTCCGTTTTGTTATTATTACGTACTAGATTCCTATGTAACTATGGTTTAAGATTAAATTCCGGGAGAAAGGAAGAAATAGTCTTGCATATTATTAAGAATATGTGCTAGGATGTAATCGAAAATATAACCTGATCAATCGTACTGTTTATATTGTGTACATATTGATTTCTACGAAATAAATGTCGAATTCTGTTTAATCATTATACAGGGTGGCAGGTACTTAAACGAGCTTCTTTGAGGACGTGTTGGTAGGGCTCATTTATAATTGATTTAGCCAAATATGCTTTATACAAAACTCAATAGTTTTTGAGATATTTAATTTCTTATATTTTTTTAGTAGCCTTGCGTTCTCTTATTAATATTTAAAATCAAAGAATATAATAAAACGTTTCTTCAGTATTTCACATTCCCTGCTTAAATCATAACATTAGCACTCATTTTGTATCGAAAATTATGTTCAATGCTTTCAAGAAATAAAAATACAGAAGCTATAACCTCCCAATTTTTAGAGGAAAACTACAATGGCTGTCAATTAATTACAATATGAGATCAAAATGTATTTAAAATTTTGAATCTTTAACTATCAAAAGGGTAAAAGTATACGTGTAGCCGTTTAAAGTCCGTTTTTAGAATCTGAAAATTCTGTAAGAGATATTGACAAATATAAAATTATACCCAAAATTTATAAATTTTCACAGTATTTTAAAATCCTAAAACAAGCAAATTGTGTCTAAAAAGAAAGATGGTGATTTTTCTCTATAAAACAATTGAATTAATTGTAAGATAAGATTCCACGTCTCTTCTCAATTTTGCATTTTTCAATTGTCTCAGAATAAAAAAGCAGCAATAAATAAACAACGAAATTATCGTTTCACTATGAATAACTTAAACCCAAGCCGATTCTTTAAATATCATTTTATTATCAAAATGCTAAATTCGATTATCCGATTGCAAATGTTCTTGTTGAGCTTGTTACAGAAGATTCTAAATTTATTTATCAGTTAGAAAACTCTTTTTTTGATGAAAATTTCTACCTCGTTTCTCAAAAGTACCTGGAATTTTACTCAAAATCACCTAGGTTTAAAGACGTCTATGTTGGTTGGTTGTGACAAGATGAACATGTTAGAAAAACCAAAGCCCACATTCAGTAGAGTAGTCGTATTGAATGTACATATTTCAAAAACTACTTGGCCAAGTATGGTATCTAGTGACCCCCAAGTAACTGAACAATGCTCTAAAATATACTGAAGATGGCCTTTTATCTTTAAAAATCTTCGATGATAACTCGATTTAAGTAATAGAGACCAATGGAAGTAGTTCTTGGGACAAATCAGACTTCTATACTTTAGGATACCCAGCTATCTATAAAAAATATCCAATATCATTGAGAAAGGAATAATAGGTGAATACCAGGGAGGTTTTAAAACAAAATAGATCAACCTTCAACGTTATTAAAGAAATAATGAACAACTCTTACAATTATACTTTACCCCTACGCCTTTTATTCGTGGATTTTAAGCAGATACGGTAAACCGATTAAAGCTTGCGGAGATCGTGGAGTTTCGGGACACCAAGGAAAATTAGAAAACTAATGAAAATAACCTTAGAGCGAACAACATGTAAAATCAACGACTTTGTTTAATCCTCGCTTAGAAAAAAATATTAAGTGCAGTAAAATTCGAAACAACGGACTTATTCACAATCATAAGAGCCGCATATGCGGATGACATATTGCTAATCACAAGATCAAAAGAGGAGCTGAAGCAGGTATTTCAGAGATTAGAAAGCGAGGCAAAGAAATTTGAACTGACAATTAACGAGGAGAAGACAAAGTATATGGAAATGGATACAATAGGCAATACAACGAGACAATATCTAGAAGTTAAATCAATAACAAGTAAGGAATATGTTTTTCAAAAGGTACACCTTTTTAATTACCTAGGTATTATTATAATTGAGAAGAGCGTCGAAACTGAAGAAATACAAGGCAGATTGACAAAAGCAAGTAAGAAACTGAGGGTACTGACCTGGGAAGACAGACAAAAGCACGGTTATATAAAACAATTATTCGTCCAACAATCTTGTAGGGATGTGAGACATGGATCACAAAGCACAGAATTAAAACTAAAAATATAAGAAAAGAATGTTTTGCGAAGAATTTTTGAAGGAGTGAAGGGAAACCGAGTGTGAAGAAGAAGGACAATTGACGAGTTAAAGACGTTACTTAATGAAAAGAAAGCCATGAAGCAGAAAATTAGATAGCTAGGCCATGTTTATCGGTTACCAAAGGCTGTAATGGGAAAAAAGGATGCTAAAAGAAGAAGAAGCAGGCCTAAAGGGTGTTGGATGGAGGCCGTAAAAAATTACTTAAGAGAGAGTGGTATCAAAAATTGGAAAGATGCAATCGATCATAAGAAGTGCAGGAAAATAGAAGAAACCATGCACTGAAAGAAATCGTCTGTTACTGTTGGATTTTGATGACACCTTAAGTATCGATATCAAATATGTTATAAGACTATTTGTGAAATGCTCATGAATAAGTTCATGAAGTTCTTTTGGTGACTGATTTCCTGTGGTTCCTGAAAAATATTACATTTACGACGACCATATCTTGACAAAATATAACCAAGAATGCCACGGCGTGTATTTCAAATAATGAAATGCGGTAGACTATGCTTTTATCAAAGGATTGCTGAAAAGCCCAAAAATTAATTACTATAATAGAAGGAATCGAAGGAATTGGTTTTGCCATTTTTTTTCATGAAAAAAAAACTCTATAATATATATATATATATTTAATAATGTAACAAGCCAAAACCACCTTAAATAACCTACATCTTGTTAATGGTTGAACGAAGGATCTTCTGAAATGATATAATTTAGAACTTCGAATGTAGTTGTCATTAACGGCACACGTATGATGGTGTTCAGTATAGCCACTCGTCCAATGTCAAAATGTTAAGGACTTATTATAAATCCAACCAACGACAAACATGGGGAAACAATTAAATAACTCCTCTTCTGTTCATTTTCTTCACATCATAAATCCTCAAATTTAATGGAACATTTTCCTATAACAAGTAACAGCATAAATTCGGAGATATTTCTAGCATAATTTCGAATGTTAAGTATCGTCTTTTTCGTCAGTAAATTTTATTGTGTAATTGTTGATGCTGAAGCCTAAATTCAGTCTTCCAGTTGCGTCACTACATGTAATGCATCATGCTACTATTAAAAATAAGAATATCCATTGGAAATCCATCTACAAATTATATTTCGAAAAGAATTATCAAAATTTGCTTTGTTTGAAACAATCGCCATCGCGATTAAAATGATAGGGTAGAGGGACGCTAATTACTTTATAACTTTTGAGTCTAGATTCTCATCCATGTAACACTTGTTTAGATTGTGTTCCATTTTCTGTTGTTTAACATTGAAGTCGTTCTATAAATACGAGGTAGAAGTCAAGTTTGGTGATTGAAGAATAGACAGATTTCCAGTAGAGATCATATAAATTTAGGATTTACATGAGATCGTCACTATTTCAGGTTAGTTTTCATTTTTCTGTTTTAATACTCCTTAAATTTGATTAATTGATATCTAGTTTAATTTTAAATTGCCGAAAGAGTGAATTGAGGTCACTCCAGAACCCTCATATCGTATAATTAATTTACTATTTTCGAAAAATTATTTTCTCTTTAATCTCACTCACACGGAACATTTCAACCCGAAAATCATTGGAAAACCTTATGGAAGGACACTGCAAATATAGACAGAAAGAAACCCAATTTCCCATACGGGTTCCCTTATGTAACTAAAGAATATAATGTCATTATAACAACATCAATTACCTTCAAACACCAAAAAAAAAACAATAAGATCAATCACCAGACCTTCTACAATGTACAATAAATTACTCGCATGTATTTTTTTATAACTGTACAAATGGTGTGTCCTTGTACTTGCACATACAAATACATATTTCTTCACATTCCACCTGACGATAAGCAGCTTAACTTAGACAAGCGGCCATATTTCCTCTTTTCAAGCTTACCTGTATGATTATATTCGAACACCAAGGTGTATCGGCTCGCTCCGCGGTTTTCAAAAGATTGTTCCACCTGCCATATTAAGATTGTAGCCTGTTTATATGTTCGGAAATTCTTTAGAAGCGAGGGCTTTTCGAATCTACATGCATGGGGCATTACTTTAGACCTCAGTGATAGAGTCGTAAAAAACCTTACAATGAAGCGCAGGTAAATATTTATATAGTTGCCGTTAGTTAGTTAAGTAAACATCTCACACCATCTCTTACTTAAATAAGATAAATAATGTTCTCCGTGTATTGAAAGCATGTGCCTATAAAAATTCCAAACTAAATGGTTGGTAATTTATTTTTGTTATAAATAGAGTGGGTATTTTTCAGGTAACGATTGCTTCTTCTTAAATTCTTTTTAATTTCTGTTTTACGTCATTAAGGTAAATATACAAAACAGGTTTTAACATTTTCCTGATCAGCATCTGCAGATTAATCTCCAAACCGGTGATTTATTTGAATAACTCCATGGTTTCAATACTCTATTATTCAAAATTTAAATGCTAGTTACAATCTGTTCTCTAAATGAACTAATCCATCAATTTTCAAGCTGGTTGGCTGCAGCAAAAAGCTTCAACGATCGAACTTCACAATGGAAATGCAGCGCATTTGCATAATTGACCTCAATCGATCTTAAATAATTCGTATCTTCTTGAACACGAGGCAGTACTCTTATCACGAAAAGCGTATCGACGTATAGCATGTCGCCTAAGTGGCGCTATGGCATGTAAATATTTTAGGAGGAGAATGAGTCAACGAACCTCCTAGTTAGTTGCACTGCACGATTTGCTGCTTTAGGCTCGTAAAATATGAGTATGATAAAAATCGTCTATACCTTTATTGGCTTTATCTAGCGAAGGCTATGCATACTATACATTCAGCGATATTATTGTCAATATATCAGGAAAGTCTATTTTCAACAATTTCCTAGAGACATACACACCAGCTACATTTATAAATACCTTGAGTAAAAGGGGGAAAAACTCTTGGAAATTTAACGTCTTTTGGCATATTGCAACGACCTAAAATGAAAACTTCAAGGCCATTTGATACTGGAGTAAGATATTTTTGGAGAAAATCTCTTAAAAATTTGACAAACAAAAATTTGTTTTTTAAATAAACCCTCCATGGAATGTGAAGCAAAAATGTGAAAGGTATCTCGAAAACTACACTACCGTCCATAATTATTTGTCCACCCAAAGAAATACGTATAAATAAAGGAAGTGCTGACTGAAAAAGAAAATGTTTTGCATTCAATAAAATACTCTTAAAAATAATTTTATATATGCATAACCGGCTATAATTTAGTTTCAAAAAATACAGGAACTTTTATCTTAGTAACAATTTCCCCGAAATATTAACAATAAAAAGTTATCTATTCTGTGGCAACTTTTTGCTCTACACGGTATATTCAGCGCGAACGCTGACTTTTCCGAATTGATTTTCCCAATGTAAAAGGGAGCCGTGCGTGCATACAACAGCGGTGGGTCGCCGACACAAGTCTAGACAAGACGTAGCCGAAGAAACCGTGTATAGACGGAATAGATTTTATGCTCCCGATATGATAAAATCGTATACCCGTCGGGCAAGCAGGAGGAGGCGGTTTGAATAGGAAATAACGGTCCGCTAGGATAGAAATCGCGGCAGCGCAACGTCGGAAAAACCAAAAAGAAAGAAAAGAATGAAGCGAACTATAGATGCTCTAGTTTTTCGGACTCATTTGTGTTCAATTTCGAGAGCGCAGAAATGAGGAACAATGGAGCAAAGTAAGAGGCAAACAAATCCATAAATAAGGGAGAAATGGGACACGAAGAGGGGGGTGGACATTGTTTTGAGTCTAGTAACCCGTTTCAGCTTTTATTTAAGGGATGTAGATTGAAAACATTAAATTATACATTGGCTACAGTAGATTAATTTTGATTATGATTTATTCTTCCATAAAGATGACGCTTATTGTTAGATGTATTATTAGATAAATTACAGTCCCTGGCCAAATTACTTGAAACACTCAATATTTTGTAGTTTCTTCATAATAAAATATAAACTATACATGTATTATATTTTTTATTTATAAAATATATTGTAAAAATATATAACATATGTAAATATTAAATAAGTAATTAATATTTAGTCCATAACCCATGATTTTTAATAACACCCTTAATTCTTCGGGGCATACTTTCAATGCAAGATATGATTGTCTCTTTTATATCTTCATCGTTCTCCCATACATCCTTTATATTCTTCATTAATATTTCCTTTGTAGGGTTTCCTCCTTCATATACCTTACTTTTTAGTCGATTCCATACGTTCTCGATGGGATTGAGGTCCGGTGAATTTCCGGGCCAACGTAAAAGAGGTATGTGGTTGTCTTCAAAGGATTTCTTAACCTTTTTTGCCACATGGCAAGGAGCATTATCTTGCATAAATATTCGCCCTGTCGGCATGCGACGTCCTGGCTTAAAATACGGTAATAACGTGTTTTTTAACACATTTATGTACTGCTCTTGACGAATTGTACCTTCTACAAAATACAAAGGGCCGGGTCCGTCTCCACTAATCACTCTCCAAATCATTACCTGCGGAGGGTGTTTTACAGTTCGAAGAACCGTGGACTCTGTGCGACGTTCGCCAGGTCGTCTACGAACAAATTGTGCTCGCTGCACTAACACACAGAGCGAGCACTCGTCACTAAAGAAAACCTATTAAATAATGCAAACATTAATTCAGTAAAAATCATGTTGTTAAGTTATTCACCTTTTTCCAATTCTCGTCTATGAAATGTCGATATTCTCTTGCAAAGTTGAGACGGGCAGATTTCATTTTTTCTGTTAAACGCGGCTTTTTTACAGGTCCTCGGCCCATTAGGCGATTTTCGCGCATTCGGCGCCTGGCAGTTCTGCTCGAAATCTCTATTCCTCTCTCTTGTAAATTTTGTTGAATCATTTTAATTGTAGAAAATCTATTGCTCAAAGCCTGATGAACAATTTCACGGTCAGATCTCTTCGAAGTTTTTCTTTTCCGACCGCACTTTGCCCGTCTTTGTGTCGATGTGCCAGCTCCTTCGTTTACGTTTCTAGCTAAACACGATACAGAAGGAGATACTTTCTGTAATTTTGCAATTTCTCGTTGTGAATGTTTGTTTGATTGTAGAAGAGCTTGTATAGCGGCTTTTTGTTCACTTGTTAAATCTTTCCTGGGCATTTTCTACAAAAAACCCCAAATATTTCAATTTTTTTCAAATTCCAAATAATTCATTATTAAGAGAGAGATAGAATAACAATTTTAGCTTTGCAATAAGGATATATCAACACAAAACACTTAACGATACTCCACAACTTAGCTTCTATACGGTTATGACGAAATGTTTTAAAAAATATCGATGCATTCTCTAAACTGTGAACTCACTAAATATAAGTTGATAACTGAAATATTTATATATACGTACTTTACTCTTCTAAATATCATTTCTCTGATATTTTTATTTATTGATACAATAATCTAGTCCCCCTATAAACGATCAGATTCAAAGCAAAAGAATATCACTGTAATAGGATGGGAATTTCCAGGTAAAAGGGTTAATTTATGACACGTTTCAAGTAATATGGCCAGGGACTGTATTTTCAAATGATTTGTTTGTCCATTCCGTATGTTGTGTTTTCGTTTCATTAATATATAAACCCATTTTCCTCGGCGTCTTTTTTTATCTCTTTAGGACGTCTTTTAATTCTTTATTTCTTTGTATAAGAGGTTGTCTGCGAAAACCAGTAAAATATATCTTTGACATTTTTCAATTGGTCTTATTTCTTACTATGTAAGTAAACAGGAATAGGATTAACAATTTCAATTTTTGGAACGGTACGAAGTCAACATTTTTAAGAACATCCACACATTGTTTTATTTTTTTTTTTTTTACAAAATAGGATTAGAAAATTCTACTTTTCACTCGTTAGAAAAAATCCAACATGGCCTTCAAAACATATTTTTACCGCAGTTTATAAATCTTCACCTTTTTCCTCTCAATTTCCTCCAGGATTCTGCAACATTTCAAAAGGAATTTACTTTAAAAATCAATAACACAAGAAAGAGAAGCAAGCTCTTGAATTCCCAGACGACAAGAGTCCCGCTATGCCATCACAGATACATCACAATTCCATTGCTTTAATTAGGTCGTAGGAGAAATTCCGGGCTTAGAATCGAACAAACAAAAGGCGATTGCTCACTCCGCAACAATGACTTTTGCCAATCCCAATATTGGCACAAAAGAAGATTACCTATGAGAATCTAATTGTACCCATTTAGCGAAGTTTAACGCTGTTTGTCAGCGCATACAAATTGCAGAATCGCGTTGCAATGGATCGTTGAATAATAATGGCCGCTAAAACGCGTCAACCTTGACTGAATCCTTAACATTCTTTTTCGTTTGTTTTTGCGCGTAGGAATTTGAGTATTATGGGAAGATGTAACGTAATGCCTTGCATAACTAGCAAAGTTTATGTGTGAGATTAGAAATTTTCTTAGTGCGGGTATTAAAAGTTAAATTTCAATATGTTATGAAACGGTTATGAACTTTAAATGAATAAATTTCGTGCATGGTACATGTGTAAATAGGAAAACACATCTTTTTTTACTTATAAATAAAATCTTGCTGTTATTAAGTAATTAGAAGTATGATATAATCCTGATATGACAAAACCAATTTGTTAACTTGATGTATTACTCGAAACAAGCAAGGTTGTGGGCAACGTTCAATGCCAAAACATCTGGTTTCGTAATTATGGATTTGTTGTTGTAGAAAACAAGAAAAAAACGTTGAAGTAATTGATATATACTTCATTCCAAAAGATTCTTTTCTGAATTTCCACCTTTGTTTTATGATGCTTTTATCCACAAAAACTGTAAATACGAGGACAGTTTGGAAAATGTCCAGCCTATCACAAAAATAAATATTTTTTTGTCAAATTCAATTTTATTTCTAAACATAGTCTCCTTGTAAGTTAATACACCGATGATTCTCAACCTTTTAGTATTGACGACCCAATTTTCAATCACAATTCTCATCGCGCCAATTTTGGGTTCACCAGCACTGAAGTAAATGCAGAAAAAGGGCCTCTGTGTATCATTTGCTCGAAAATGTTGACAGCAGACAGCATGAAGCCTAATAACAACATTGTTTCTGAATGAAAAATCTTTACTTGCTTCTTACAAAGTCTCATATAAAGTAGCCAGATGTAAAAAGTCTCGCACCATTGGTGAAGAGCTTATTCTGCAAGCTGCAATTGAGATTGTAGAAACTATGTTTGGAGATAATTTTGCCAAACAATTGCAGTCCATACCTCTATCAAATGATACTGTTGCCTATCGAATTGGTGATATAACTGAAGACGTACAGCATCAGCTTTTCGGGAAGTAGCGTGACAAATTGTGTTCAATTCAGCTTGATGAGGCAACAGATAGCATTAAAGATCCTCATTTTAATTGCCTATGTTCGACTTTGTGATGGTATGTCAGCAGTAAAAGAATGACTTTTCTGCAAATCAATGGAACTCAAAGCAACAGCACTTACATTATTTGCTATCTTAAGTGATTTTGCAAACGAGGGGAGAAATTGCGTCGGATTATACACCAATGGTGCTCGCGCAACGTCTGGAAGATTCCAAAATATACAAGCACTTGTGAAACAAAAATCTCCACAGTGTGTCTGGACACATTGCATGATCCTCAGAGAAGCTCTGGCTTCCAAAGAAATGAGTCCTGGTCTGAATATTGTGCTAACGTCGGTTGTAACCATAGTAAAATATATAAAAATGAGTCCCCTAAAATCAAGAATCTATTCTGCACTTTGTAAAGACATGGATGCAGACAAGGTAGTTATCACGTGGGGAGATTTTTGCAAGATGGTTATGAATTAAGAGATGAAATCGCCATTTTTCTAGAAGAGGAAAACCGATCGGAAGCCGAGAAACTTCGAGATGATTTGTTTGTGATGAAATTGAGCTTCTTGGTGGACATATTTGTGAAATGAAATACCTTAAATCTTCAACTCCAAGGAGCAAACACACATATGTTGGATACGAGTGATAAAGTTAATGCCTTTTGTAGAAAAATGGAATTGTGAAACAGAAATGTAAAGCAAAAAAACCTAGAAATGTTTACAAATGTGGAGGAATGTGTTAAAACTTACAAGGCTGAAGAACAACATGTGAAAGTTGTTTTTGTTACCATTGAAAATCATTTAGCCATGCTGGCAGAGAATTTTAAAAAGTATTTTATTGCTGACGACAATTGGGTAAGAAGTTATAAGTGGTTTAGGGACCCATTTCAAAATACTCCCGAAGGTCTCTCAACTGCTGAAGAGAAATCTTCATAGACTTCATGGCAAGTGTCGAAATCAAAAGATAATTTAGTAATAAATCACTCTTTGAATTTTGAGCAGGGGTGAATGATGAGTTTTCTGCGCTGAAAACAAGACCACTTCGTATAGTATTACCATCTTCAACATGGCTGCTTTGAAGACAAAATATAGATCTCGGCTAAATATAGAAAAAGAACTGAGAGTGTCAATTTCTAATATTAAACCCCTTCTTCGAAGAACTGCTCTGCAAGACAGGTTCAAGAGAGTTACTAATAATTATTAAACTTGTTTTTAATTTAGTATTGATAAATTAGTTATTAAATGCATTGTGCAGTACTGATATGATCCTATTTATTAGTGTATTATACAGTCTGTTTGACAAGAGCGTGATCGGTGAAACTCGAAAATAATTTAGAATAAAAAAATTTTAAAAAAATTACACACATTATGCATGATATAGACTGTGATGCTTTATTATTAAAAAGATACCCAGTCGCCTCCATTACCAATAATTGGCTGGACTCTCCGAGTCGTGCTTTCTATTAATTTAATAGCATAATCTGGAGACAAAGATCTCCATACAAGTCGAATTTTACGAGATAATTGCTTGACGGTCCAGATCTTCTTTCGTCGAAGCTTAAACTTCATGAGTGTCCAAACATTTTCTATGGGATTTGCATCCGGCGACTGCGATGGCCAATCCAGTACATTAACGTCATTTTCTTGTTTCCACGCAGTACAAAGATGACTCCGACATTTCAGGTCATTGTCTTCTTGCAGCAGCCAATGTATGTTTTTCCTTGTGAACCACCTTTGGGCAGATGGTAATAAAGCCTTCTGATATATTTTGATCGTTTTGGCAGCGTTTAAATTGTCTGTAAACACGTGCAAAGTGCCAAATCCCTGTTTTGAGAAACAGCCCCGAACATGCACTTTTACCGGATGTTTGACGGTCCACTGGATTAATCTATTGGCGTGAGTACACCAGGTATGAGTGATGGAAGAACGTACCCAAAAATAAGCTTCATCCGAAAAAATCACGTTGTCCCAATCGCGATCCAAATTTTCCTTCGCCCAAGTGAGTCTCTTTTCAACATGTTTTTCGGACAGTAGCGGTTTCTTCATTGTGCTACGAAATTTCACTTCATGACCCAATAAACGTCTTCTTATAGTATCGCATGACACATTTAGACCCTTGTTACGCAAAACCACTTGCCCACCACGTAATGATTCTTTTCGAATGGCTGTAAAATCATCCTGTCCTCTTTTTTCGTCGTTTATTGCGTGGAGCTACGATCCGGCAGATCATCGACATTTTTTAGTTCAGAATATCGTTTCACCCACTTACTAACAAATGCCTTTGACTTCTTCATGTATTTAGCAGCCGTTCCGTGCGACATTTTCGGTTCTTTTGCATGCAAACACAAAACCACGGCTTCGTAACGTGATGTGTACGCGGCACTTATGACGAAATACGTCCTGTGACAAAGGTCGAACAACTAAGGTTTTCTATACAAAGTATCTTAGGGGAAAGGTGGTCGGGACTTGCTTATACTTAAATCATCTCAGTAACGGTTTTAAAATCACGCTCTTGTCAAACAGACTGTATCAGTGTAAACGTGTATTTCATTTGTTATTACGTCAGAACGTATTTCATTGCTTTTTTTCAGTAAAAATTAAATGATTTCTTAATAATATTTTTTCTTATTTTCGATACGCTCGCATCGCCCATTTAATGTTATCGAACCCCAATTCGTGAATTTTCGCCATGGTGACCAATGAAATGTGAGAAAAATACTTAACAGGCTACCCAGTCCCTTGACACTCCTTGACACTAAAAAAAAAGATTTCAAACTATGATCTAGAAAAGAATTATATCTATTAAGTTTCCGAGGTATTTACAAGAATTTTAAAATGGTATAAATTTTTGGAGGGAGCCCCCTCCAAATCCCCCCCCCCCCCCGAAATCAGGCGATTCGATCGCTAAAAAAATGTGTTGTTCTTATACCAAGGCATTCTTTTCGGGATGCCAGTGTTCTCTTGTAAATGAAATAAAATAAAAATTTGTCACTGCTGCTGATCGGTAATTTTCAAATTCATATATTTCATATCTTTTAGCTTGGTATTGTAATAAAACATAATCGCTTAACCATGAACAACAAAAGCTTTTACTAGCAATCAAAGCAATAAAAGATCTTCCCAACTTGGCCAAATTGCTCGAACCATGCCTATAAGAATTTAAATTTCAAGGAGAATATATGCATATTAATTGTTTCTTATGTAGTAGAAAGTTTTATTTTTATCTGAATCAACATCCTGCGCTTGTCCTTTTAGATAAGACGCGCTAACAAAGTTTTTTTTTTGTTCGGTAAAGAAAATGTCCTTCTACCTCATCAAAATCACCACGTACCTTCCTGACTAGATTAAGTATACACTAGCTATCTACGAGTAGACATCTCGAGGATAAAGCTGTAATTTAACAATTGCGCCATCGTAGAAGATTCTAGCGTAGTGAATCCTGCAAATTTATATAATTTATGAGACTTATGTGCTGTATAATAAGCATATAATGACTTGATAACAGCGTTAAACGTTTTGCCATATCTAAGGATGTTGGGAAATCTTGTTTACGAAACTGTTAAAGCAGAATAAAGTAGCGATAATATGTGCATGCGAACAGTAAAATGATTCTCAAGTACTAATTGCTAATTAGCCTGGATTCTTTAAAGTGAACATTGGAAATGTAAAATACGTATAGAAAAATTTGAGTATTTTACCCAGATGTTTATTTCAAAACAAATGTACGATAAAATTAAGTGAAAATAAATAATGTATATATACGTATACACGTCTAGTACATTATGAAATATATAAAAATATTGCCTTGTTTATAGGGACTACTTTATTCTACTTTCATCAGTCAAAGTTACATGAGAAGGTAAATGTATGCATACTCGATATAGATTTCATCAAAAGTTTCTTGGTTTATAGGTTATCTAGCTTCGCTCGTGCAATCGTGCCATGGAATCTAACCATGTTTAAGAATACATTTTATATGTTTATGATTATAAGGGCGAAGGTGTACCTCTTTTGGCAAAAAAAATGATGGGCTGTTTTTTTTTTCTCAATAATTTTGAAAAATGGCTAGAACTACAACTTAAAATATCTGCAAATATCTGAAAATATATATACCGTTCCTGGCCAAATTACTTGAAACACTCAATATTTTGTAGTTTCTTCATAATAAAATATAAACTATACATGTATTATATTTTTTATTTATAAAATATATTGCAAAAATATGTAACATATGTAAATATTAAATAAGTAATTAATATTTAGTCCATAACCCATGATTTTTAATAACACCCTTAATTCTTCGGGGCATACTTTCAATGCAAGATATGGTTGTCTCTTTTATATCTTCATCGTTCTCTCATACATTCTTTATATTCTTCATTAATATTTCCTTTGTAGGATTTTCTCTTTCATATACCTTACTTTTTAGTCGATTCCATACGTTCTCGATGGGATTGAGGTCCGGTGAATTTCCGGGCCAACATAAAAGGTATGTGATTGTCTTCAAAGAATTTCTTAACCTTTTTTGCCACATGGCAAGGAGCATTATCTTGCATAAATATACGCCCTGTCGGCATGCGACGTCCTAGCTTAAAATACGGTAATAACGTGTTTTTTAACACATTTATGTACTGCTCTTGACGCATTGTACCTTCTACAAGATACAAAGGGCCGGGTCCATCTCCACTAATCACTCCCCAAATCATTACCTGCGGAGGGTGTTTTAAAATTCGAAGAACCGTGGACTCTATGAGACGTTCGCCAGGTCGTCTACGAACAAATTGTGCTCGCTGCACTAACATACAGAGCGAGCACTCGTCACTAAAGAAAACCTATTAAATAATGCAAACATTAATTTAGTAAAAATCATGTTGTTAAGTTATTCACGTTTTTCCAATTCTCGTCTGTGAAATGTCGATATTCTCTTGCAAAGTTGAGACGAGCAGATTTCATTTTTTTCTGTTAAACGCGGCTTTTTTACAGGTCTTCGGCCCATTAGGCGATTTTCGCGTAATCGGCGCCTGGCAGTTCTGCTCTAAATCTTTATTCCTCTCTCTTGTAAATTTTTTTGAATCATTTTAATTGTAGCAAATCTATTGCTCAAAGCCTGATGAACAATTTCGCGGTCAGATCTCTTCGAAGTTTTTCTTTTCCGACCGCACTTTGCCCGTCTTTGTGTCGATGTGCTAGCTCCTTCGTTTAAGTTTCTAGCTAAACGCGATATAGATGAAGGAGATACTTTCTGTAATTTTGCAATTTCTCGTTGTGAATGTTTGTTTGATTGTAGAAGAGCTTGTATAGCGACTTTTTGTTCACTTGTTAAATCTTTCCCGGGCATTTTCTACAAAAAAACCCCAAACAATTTTACCTTTGCAATAACGATATATCAACACAAAACACTTGACGATACTCCACAACTTAGCTTCTATACGGTTATGACGAAATATTTTAAAAAATATCGATGCATTCTCTAAACTGTGAACTCGCTAAATGTAAGTTGATAACTGAAATATTTATGTATACGTACTTTACTCTTCTAAATATCATTTCTCTGGTATTTTTATTTATTGATACAATAATCTAGTCCCCCTATAAACCATCGGATTCAAAGCAAAAGAATATCACTATAATAGGATGGGAATTTCCAGGTAAAAGGGTTGATTTATGACATGTTTCAAGTAATATGGCCAGGGACTGTATATACTGAATACTAAGGTTAAATGTTTAGTTAAGCAATATCTAATTGATCCAACAGTTTGAATTGTTTGTCAGTGGACAACCGCTTTTACTTATTGGAAAACTATTAGATTAAAGGGGTTCGAATAATAGGTTAGCAGTGTTAATTATAATATTGTGAGGCATCTTGCAAATTAAGCTATGATTAGGACAATAAATTCTATAGTTTCGTATTGAAGATTTAATGTGTTGATTTTTTGTTTATATTATTCTATATTGCTTGTCTTGTATCTGTTCATTGTGCGCTATGATGCATTCTCAGAGTTTTACTGGTTTTATTTTTTGCACAATTGAAAACTTTCTCATGTAAAGGTAAGTGGTAACAGATTTACGAGTCAAAATTAAGACCAAATTTGCTCAAAAATACATATTACTACGAAAATCAATTTGGTAATAGGTGTATAGGACTGTATTACAGCTGGAAGGTTTTATTCGTAAAAGAGGGGCACATCGACGCCTGAAAATTGAATAAGGTTAGAGGAAAAGATAGAGATAGATAGTACATTTATCAGGATATAAACAAAAATGCTTCTCCTTGTTTTAATATAGTGGCATCAGTTGTTGATTTAAGGGAAACCACCCACAAGGGAACGACTCAAATAATTCAATATAATTTCAACAAAATTGTTTGAATGGTGAATTGTTCTTTAATATCATCCAAAAATTATTTAACTGGAGATAATTAAACATCAATTCATCAAGTAACTTCTTTTTTAATGAAAACTCAAGGAAAAAATTACAAATTCCATTCATTTACAAATTCAGAAACAAAACGATATTATTGGAAATCTTTAAAAACTCTACAAACAAAAAAAAAATAGAACGAAAACACCTTGGGGAATGTTATCCCACTCGAGAGGAACGGCTTGTTCCAATTCCTGTTGATTACCGGAAGCTGGGAAATGATACATTACTGATCTTTTTAGAACATCCCGGGTGCTTAATCGGATTTAAGTCTGGGCTTCCTGGTGGTCAGTCCATAACTCGAATATTGACCTCTTGTAAGTAATCCAAAACTTTTCTAGCGTTGTGTGGTCTCGCGTTATCCCGCCTGAACATGAAATTGTTCCCTAAAAATGGTGCAAAAGGCATTACATGGCCCTGAATAATATTCCCTAAGTAGTATTCAGCATTCATTGATCTTTGGCGAATAGAGACTAACTCTGTGCAGAGGTCAAAGCAAATACCTCCCCAGAACATTCTTAATCCACCACCAACGGGCTCCAGTTCCTCGCCATACTCTTTCGCGACCAATCTTCAATTCTTCAATTTGATTTCTGGCAAATCTCAAACGTTGTACTCTGCGTGCTGCGATAAGTAATGGCTCAACTCAATCTTGCTTATCTCAACCTTCTTCTTACAGTTAAAGCAGAAACTCTGACATTTCTGACTGCTTCAAGCTGGTTTTTGAGTTCTGCGCTTGTTACTCACCTACTTCTGAGAGCTTGAAATGGCAAAAAAATCATCTCTGTAACTTGTGACTCGTTTCCTATCTTGACCACGTCTTCCAGAGTGCGATCCGATTTCCCTGAATCTTCTAACCATTCGACTAACTGTCACGTGATCAACGCCCAGCAAATTAACCATGCAACGCATTGTACGTCCTTCTTCTAACAAAGTTGAAACTCTTACACATTCATCGTTGGTTAAATAATATGGTCGGTGAACTTTATTAGCTTAAATTCTGTATACGCAAAAAATTAACATACTCGTAATTAAAATTCAAATGATGCCTGAACTGTAACTTAAGTGACGTAAGAAAAACTGTTTAACAGAAATTAACATTAACTTGCCGCCATTTTCATCAGAAATGTCAAAACATCTTTGTAGTGGCATAAAGTCACTAGATTATGTTCTGTTGGACCAAACATTTCTAGAAAATACGACAATTATAGAAAATATATCAGAAATATTGAGTGGTGGATTAGACTATTGTTCCAAATTGAATAACAAGGAACTTAGCAGTTTATAATGTCAGTGGTTAGAAATAATGTTGAGATCATCATCCTGCCGTTATTTATTTCGAAGATCCCTGATTGCATATTATCTTTTCTTCCATAGAAATTGTTTTCATAAAGACTTTGTAGACCTCTGATTGGCTGCAGGTTGGTATTTCTGTGCCTTAAGCTCTACAAAACGTCATCATATGGCAACCTATCAAATGCATTTTCAAAGTCCAAGAAGGTCAAGTATGATCGCTTAAATTAATATATTGAAAGGTGAAAATTTCGAAACTGAACGCTGGTCATTTTTCTTTTTCTCAGTGTAAGGAAATTGTCACAATATTAACATAGTAAAATGTAATAGTGATGTCTAAATACCGTTTCTCGCGTTTCCACATTTGAATTCGCATTAATTATATTATCCAACCGCACTAATAAACCATAATTTATGGAACTGCGCCGTTTTTTTCTCTCTTGTTTCGTTTTTACATCGCTAAAATCATGAAACATGATATGACCTCCACCATTCTGGACACGCAGTTTTCCACTCCCGATATCGTGCTCTGTATTATTATAACCATTCATATATTATGCTTTATTATACGCATATGGATCAGTTGTAAACTCGCTAAGGTCAAAGCCTTTTTAAAAATACGCTGAAAGAAATAAGGAAATAAGTGGAAAATGTACTAAATTATGCCCACGCAAAAATCTTGGGAGTTTTGTGGAATTGCAATAAAAATTATATTTTCTTAGAAAGCATGTATGTATTCCAAGGGGAGAAATTACCCGTTTTCTAAGAATGCTCCAGTTATAAACGAACCCCGTCATGCAACGATTGCATGGGTAGGATGTTAATAAAGACGCCTACTCGTGATATTGCAGGATATTAACTCGAGATATTCTAGGAATTGAATATTTGATTCTGAATTACTTTTAAGAACCAATTTAAACAGTATTCAATTATTTTACCAATGTGTATTTCCGAGTTCTTTTTCTAGAATCTTCTCTAGAATATTTTGTTTTTAACTTTAGAATCAGCGCATTCAATTTTAAGCTCCTGACCCTTCTTTCGTATTCGATTTATCTTTAGGGTTACTTGGTAGGTTTCTGGGTGCGCAAGTAGGTTTAGCAATGTTCCTTAAAACATGGTGGTAAACATAGAAGCCACCATGTTTTGCAAAAACGGTGAAAATAGTTATTACAAAACTATATTATAAAATGCTCCTTAATTTATTTCGAATTTATTTAAACGATTTTTTTTTCTTTCTGAAAAAAAAAAGTTTTGTGCTATAAAAGGGTTAAAACAGTTTTTATTTTGCTGATAATTGAAACAGTGTAATTGTCTTGAATTAAGGTGGACAGCTTTGATACAAGTAAACGTCTCTCTGCGTGAAGGCTTCAAACATTTCTCACCACATCCAGCGTTCAATCTTGACGCCACATACAGATATCGTATATCGTGATTGTAATTCCGTCGTGTTATGGCCAGTGTAAATTATAGCAATAAATGTTTCTGAATTAAGCGAGCGAGCAATAAAGAACGCTATTACTCTCAGCGTTCCGACCAGATGGTACGGAGGCACGTGCAACAAGTTTATAAACTTTAATTTCAGCGGCAATCTTAACGCAAGATAGCTACCATACGACGACACGACGACGTCCAGAGGTTTTTACCTCCCCAAAGTTTCCTTATTTCGCGAAAATCTCGACCGGAGACGAGCGGCTAAGCCCGAAACATCCGTACATCCGTCGCGTAACCTCCGCCGCACGGAATTAAAGTGATAAAACTAATTTTACGGTCCGACGAAGACGGCGCGCAACCGAGAATGACACCGGTATATTCCTAGCCTTTGCCACCTTTATTAGTTTATAAATCCACGGGCGCCCGTTACTTTTAAGAATACGTCGGGCAATTGAATCGGCTTCGTATGTTCGTGTTGCACGCTGGTTCTGCGCTGCACTCTTCTATACGAGCCGGGTTAGTGTTTAATGTTTTAATAAAGGAAGAACGTTACGGTTCGAGAAATTGTTGTAGCGCAGAACAAATATGGACTGTACCGAGGTTGTAATCTGTCTTGCTTAAGGAAATCAAACGCTATGGCGTACTTCTTTTTGGATTATCTGGGGTTTAAGATGTCTCGATTAAATTTTTGTCTTGAAGTGTTCTGCTTTTGTCAAGTGACTCGAGCATAAGATCCACAAATCTAGAAAAACACGAATTCAACTTGAACAATGAATTACTCACGATGTCACAGTCAATTAAAATTTTTCTTTGGAGGAACAAAACTATTTACTAAAAACTACACACTACATCCCATTTAAAAGTCAACACCAGAACAGGCTTCGAAGAATATGTATCAATGATAAATGTCATGGTATGCCCATTACGAAAATGGCTTTCAATGATAAATGTTTGGTAATCTTTAATAAACATGCTTTAAAATTTAATAAACATCAAATGTAATTTGAATCGTGTTACTTGTCAATAAATGTCAAACGTAATTTGAAGTGTCAATCTTAAAGCATAGTCCCGTTATCTTACCAAATGTAACCGAACAATTTTTCGCGTAAAACAATGACGTCATAAGTTTACAATTTAACTTTAAGGTAAACATCTTACCGCGCTTTGCTGCAGAGTATACATTGATTTATTATCTATCTGCATTCTTGTTTATTATTTTCTATCTCAAAATCTAATAACAAAAATTTGCCCGTCTTTGTTGGCCCCTACTGTGATACACTTTGAAAGGATTATACGAGGTGTGGCAATTAAATAACCGGACTGATGCTACTATCGGCAAACAGCGAGCACGCCACGGCAGGTTTGAACATGTCTGTGCTTGTAGATGCTTCCTTCACCATGAGCTCGATGGGTACGGTTGTACGTCGCTCAGTCTCGCTGTAGCAATCGTCTGTTCAAGTCCTTACGCTAGCGTCACGTCGAAAAAATTCAGTGTTCAGATCGAGTTAACCTCAAGTTTCTTGTAAAACACGAGGTTCTAACTATCTTTCGTGAACGAGTGAGAAGACGAAGACCCGATTTGTGGAAGAGCAAATCCTGAATGCTCCACCAAGAGAATGCGCCAGCCCATTCCGCCTTGTCTGTGAAGGCGTTCTTTGCGAAATCCGGCACCACCGTGTTGGACCACCCACCGTACTCGCCTGACCTGGCCCCCTGTGACTGTTTTTTATTTCCTAAGGTAAAATCGGAGCTTAAGGGGGCAAGAATTGACAGTGTGGAAGCGGTGAAAGCGAGAGCGATGGAGATTCTAAACAAGCTAACAGGAACGGACTTCCAGCACTGCTTTCGACAGTGGAAAATTCGTATAGAGCGTTGTAGGGATCGGCAAGGAGAGTACATTGAAGGAGATAAACTTTGTAATGTAATTGGTGATCAATAAAATGTTTCGTAGCACCAGTCCAGTTATTCAATTGCCACATCTCCTATATTACATTTTAGAGCTTTTTTTTCTTTTTTGGACCGTTTTGTTGATTATTACTCCCATCGTTTATTGAAGATCATATGTGGGTTTAACATTTTGGCAAGCGTTTCGGCCATTTTGGTTTAATCCCGTCATTGGTAAGCTAAATTTTCTAAACCGGAGTTTACTGCAATCGACTTTTTTTATGTTGTCAAAAAATACCTTTTAATTTAACTGTCAGATTTAGTTGTAACCAACATAAAAAATAACACTAGTTAAATTTTTCTTTTTCTGACGTAAAAATGAGACGAACCATCGATCGCCCCCACAAATTTAAAGAGCTTTAAGCTAGAAAAGAGTATAAAAATTATACAGTTTTCTTTTATAGTAATTCTTTAAATCTTTCAGTTTTATTAAGCTTTTATTTTGTTAAATAATTTTCGAAAACATTGTATATTACTTTTGAGCAATAGTATATATGCCTTATTAATCGATCAAACTGATACTTATGTAACGATATGTTTTAAGACTATTTTGCTTATACGCGTCACATTCAAGGTCGCGATACTCCAGGAGCAAGAAGTACAACGTCATGCAAAATTTTGGTATATAAACCCCTCAGATCTTTATTTTGGAGAACTTCTGCGTAGCAAGTCGGCGCTTTAAACTGGCTAAAAGTTGAGAGGAATCCGATGAATATCCCGCAGGTAGTCGGCATAAAAGCAGGTAACTGTTGAATATTTTTCAAAGACCGTGAAATATCCCATAAGTAGTCGGCGTATTATGCAGACAACTGTAGAATATTTCTTACCTTAGCCCCCACTTGTTTTGGTAGGCGCCGCCGCGAACGACACCGCCATTAAAAAAAGTTTAAGTTCGTATTTTGACTTGTACCATCTCTCCTGTATTTAATTATTTAATTTAGAAAACGTTTAAGACTGTGACCCAACACATGTCGTAACACCGCTTGTAATGTACTTTGCGAATTTATCTTTTCCTCTAAATAAATACCGTATGTTCGTCACTGTAACAGAGTTTATTTTATTTTATCTTTTGACAATTTCTGTCACTTGTTTATTTATTCGTTAATTGTAATACTTATTGTTGATTTAAAATGTGTAAATAAAATTGTTTTCTGTTACTTACTTTCTTTGTTCCGTCACTGAACTCTGGACACAACAGCAGTCCCCAGTTGATTGTTGATGAACGCCGTGCTCGACACCGCCGTAAATTCACTTTTCAATCACTAAATCCACTCACACTTAGTGACATCTATTAGCAGGATGAGCAACTACCTTCATCTATATTGCTAAGGTCGCTAATATAGATTCCTGTCATCATTTGTGAAAGAAGAATACTTTACAAATTGAAAGAAAATAATTGAAAAGCGATTTAATTTCATCTTTCACGCAAGTATAAAATAAGATTCATTGAGAGAATAAGCAAGTAGAACTGTTTCTTCAAATTCTGCGAATATTACAATTAAAAAAAAAAGTCCAGAGAGAGAGAGAGAGCACGCATTACAAGCTGTTTCAGAGTGCTTGTAGTTAGAAGTCTTCCAAAATAAATACAAAAATGTTGTATCACCCACAGTTTCTTTTGTTGTTATACTGCGTAATGCTTGAATCTTAATTCAAATGGATTTAACACTTAGAGTAAATTTTAGAAAGAATTGCATACAGAATAACAACTTTTATTAGTTAAAAATGAACAAATATAATATAACGAATAAACAAACAGATTAAATAGACGAAATCCGCTTCTTAACTCTATGAAATAGTTAAGATTGTCTATTTAATAACCAGAATCTCCTTCAATCAATTTTTAAGCATAATCTAGAAATTTGACATGATACAATGTTTTTTTGTGGATATTTAGACACAAGTTTCCTAAATTGAAATTTGTGTGTCACCGGTTCCCATGTTAGAAAAATCATGTGGGCTTGTATAATTAAAAAAAAAACCAGTACCCTCTGGATTACGTTTTGTTATGATCATATTGTATTACCTAAATACGCGGTAAGGAAGACATGAGCAGCAACGAACTGTGGAAATACAAAACTTATCGGAGTCCATATTAAGAGTATATCAGCTTAAAGCAACAGATAATCAGCAATTGAAAGTGTGAAAATATCTACAAAAGAAACTTTTTGCAATGAGCCAAAGAAGCTATCAGGGAATATTTTCTTCAAAGAAACTTCTTCTCGCTGAAGATAGAAATTCTTTTATTTTAATTGTCAAATTTTCTCACGCTTTTAAGTTAAAAACTTGCAGATCATGTATGCAGTTAGATAACAACAATTGTTTAATATTGCTGGAGCCACATAACATCATTTTTCTACAAACCTTTATGCACAACATCAAAATTATATTCGGAACTATAATAAAGACAATAAAAAAAAGAACAAGGTGCAACTATGTCAGTGATTCGTTAAACGACATTCTCAAACATTTACGGAACCGTTAAGACCAGTTAGAATATGTAGCCAACACGTTTATGTGCTAGAGCTAAATTCGCGGAGCATAAAGGAAATTCACTCGTGTTAATTGCGTCTACAACAGCGGTAAATACGAGTGTCTATTGTGCGCGCGTCGCACACTGGTTTATATCTGGCCAGAAGCGACAGAAATTCAATTTGATCAATGTCAATTAATTTGATTTGAAATATGATTTATAGCAAGTATAAACTTCATGCTAGATGGAACCAATCCACCTAAGCTGGTTTTTATTTTTTTTTTTGCATCTTTCGTGGTTGCAAACATGGCACATTTCGATACTTACTCTACATTAGAGCAACGCAACTGCGCTGAAAGCCAGTGGCAGAGGCATAAAAGTTTACACAAAATAAATTAAATGTGATACTTGCTCAAACACTTACCGTTTTAAGAGTCCTCAGTGAAATCACAAAGTGGATAATGTCTATTTAATATTTGTAACATTAGATATGTTTCCAAAGTTGTTTCGGCAAAGTGAGTGCGGCGTGAAGAAAAAGTGTTTTTGTATGCCGAAAACGAACGTTCTTTCGAATAACTTAACGGTTCTGTTGACGCACCTTCACAAATTTGTCTTAATGTGCCAAAATCAGTGTCTTTATCTAAAACACTTTCAAGCCTTTCTAAAACACAAACATTTCTTGCGTATTCTATCGCGCATAGCTGTGCGTGAACATGTTGCACTATTTGCAAAGATTTCACTAACGACACCGAAGAATTTTGTAGTTTTTCTATCGCATCCGCTAGTCCCACGTAATTGTTTTGAATAATTTCCAAATCTGTTTTAACTTGACTATCCTGAAATTTCAAGCGGCTTACCTTGACAGCCGCAGCTTCCTTTGGGTCGAATTCTAAAATCACGGTCTTCATATTCTCAAAATATTTAAGATAATAAAATGCAGCCTCTAACCATGTTCCCCAACGAGTAAGAATAGGTTGTGGTGGTTCAGGAATACCGGGGCATAGTTTATGAAATTCCCGAATACGTTTTGGGGATTTTACAAACACAGCTTTTGTATGTGCTATTAGAGCGTCTACCTCGGGATAACATTTTCTGATACTATCTGCTACGAGACTGAGAGTATGAATTTTACATGTAATATGCAACAAGTTAGCACAATGTTTTTTAAGAGATCGACCTACAGCAAGCATGTTTGCGGCACCATCACTCATAAACATCAACAGTTAATTTGTGGAAAGTTCAAACTTTTCCAATGTATTTAACAGCAACATTGAAATTACTTCGGCAGTGCATTGTTGTATTCGTCTGGAAGCTAGTAAAATTGAGGGTGACGGTCGATGTGGTTCCATTGTGCGTACCATTACATTAACCACAGAATGTTTTTTACGATCTGTTGTTTCGTCCACACATAACCACAGTTTTTTATCTTGCAACTTTCAAATTTTTCTAGAACAGATAAATTTTTTGCGTCTTCAATCGCGCATAGCTGTGCGTGAACATGTTGCACTATTTGTAGAGATTCTTCTAACGGCACCGCAGGATTTTGTAATTTTTCTATTGCATCTGCTAGCCCGAAGTAATTGTCATGAATGATTTTTAAATCCATTTTAACCTGACTATCTTGAAATTTCGACTGGCTCTTTTGGATAGCGGCAGCTTCCTTTGTATCGAATTGTAAAACCACGTTCTTAATATTGTCAAAATATTTACGATAATAGAACGTGGCCTGCAACCATGTTCCCCAACGAGTTAGAATAGATTCTGGTGGCTCTGGTATACGGGGGCACAGTCTGTGAAATTCGCGAATACGTTTCGGTGATTTGACAAATACTGCTTTGGTATGCGCTATTAAAGCGTCTACCTCAGGATAACATTTTCTGATACTATCCGCCACAAGATTGAGAGCATGAAGTTTACACGTAATGTGTAACAAATTAGCAGAATGCTTTTTAAGAGACCGGCCTACAGAAAGCATGTTTACGGCACCATCACTCGCTAACATCAAGAGTTGGTTTGTTGAAAGTTCAAACTTGTCGAATGTATTTAACACTAACTTTGAAATTACTTCGGCAGTACACTGTTGTATTCGTTTGGAGACTAATAGGATTGAAGGTGCCGATTGATGAGGTTCCAATTTGCGTGCCATTACATTAAGAACAGAATGTTTCTTCCGATCTGTTGTTTCGTCGACACATAACCACAATTTTTGATCTTTCAACTCCGATTTTATTTTTTGTTCAATATGTTCGCGCGCAGATGGCACAATTCTTCGTAACGATCTTCGACTTGGTAATTTGCACTCCGAATAGTTATTCCAAAAGCAGATAAACGGTTCCTTGTCTAGTAAATTAAACGGTATATTACATGCGATAAACGTAACGCATAAATTAAATATTAATTTTTCATTGTCTCGTGCGCAATTTCTTTTTGAGACATGCTTTTCACTATTTACGTGTCGTAGACAATGTTGTCTGGACCAACACAGTAACGGGATTTTACAGATTACACATTTAATTTTAGCACCTTCATATATTAAGTCTGGAATTTCTGCAATAAATTTTCGAAGTTTGTCCGACCGCGGTCGTTTTGCTGACAAAATCATAATTTTTCTAGGACAGATAAACAATTGCGCAAATGTCCGGCAGCGAAAATGTCCGTACTGCTCCGCAGACGAAGTAATACTACCGTTCCTCTCGGTCCGAACTGATTCTACGCCGATGCGCGGTACCGCTCGTGGCCAGCGTTAGTAATAACTACCTGGATATGCAAACAAACTGCTGAGGACTGTAATGACAATATTTAAGTGAATTGAATAGAAATGGAATTATGATTTGCGATATGCGTAACTACCTGTTTGTACATTTAAATCTCATTTAATATGTAAATTCTTTAATTACTTGTAACATCGAATTGCTTACTATGTAAATTTATACTGTTTGTAAAATATATGTACATAAACATATAATTATCTTATAGGGCCGTAATTTATAGTCAATACGGCCCCTAGACGCAATATGCATTGCCAGGTTATTGTCGTCACAGAAGGTGCAATAAAAGTATTAAAGGCCTTGTAAGTCTACAGTTATATTCTTATAATTTGAAATAAACTATACATCGATTTCTGCCCGTTCTCCACCGGTAAGCCGGTGTTCTTAGCAGACGTAAAACGAGCCGCGAACGTTACTTGATACGATCAAATTAATTAACAGCAACGTCGTATTAACCGTCCGTCGGACGTATACACGGCGTTGTATATTCGTATGCGGTAATACCCCGGCCGGCAGCGGTCTAGTTACAAGCGGGCGTCGCGAGGTCAGCAAACGCTTTACGACCGAGAGCGCCCGCCGGTATACGGCGACGTTATCACCGGGGTCCTGTGTAAAAGTAACGCTTTTGTTCGGGGCGTTAAATAACGCCCGACGCGCGTACCGCTTGTTACGTACATAAAATCTGAACGATCGCGTCGTAATGGCGCGTTTTAGGGAAAAATAAAAACGAAGCGGAATGAGCGCAGACAACAGCGTGTTGCGCTTTTGGAAAAATTGGATACAGGGTGTATTCGTATGCTAGCTGGAATTCTGCTAGACACAAATGAAAATATAATATGTTGATTTTCAGACCAGCAAAAAATATAGAGGATAAAACAATAGTGCGAAATCTTTCGTTAGTGTCTTTACTGTTAGTAATCCAAAAAAGTCCCGATACAAATATCGCAGATATGCGTAGTGCCATAATCCAAGATTATTTTGATATACTATGGTGGGTAAACCACAAAAAGTTACATTTCAAAGTTATGTTAAATGGAACATATTGTATACATATTTGGTTTCTACTGGAGAATCTAGTAAATTACCTGACAATGTTTCCTAAACTCTTTTCATCGCGGAACAAAATTTTTAAGGAACACTGTCAAAGCCGCCTAATGCAATGACAAATTTTCTATCAAATTTGATAGAAACTAACAAGGACAGACTACGATTCTAAGAGTTTATTGGTTTCCTTGGAGGTTCCCTCTCATTTCATAATGAATTTGTCATCAAAAATATTGCTGTCTCAAGCGGCCCTTAGAGTAAATTTGGGTTTTTAGTTATAATTAAGGATAACAGAGATATATCAATTAGATGAACAAAATAAACATGTCTTCCAATTTTTTATATTATACCTATAAAAGCAACATTTTTCAACTCCTGATTTTACTAACAATGACATAAAACTAATTAGATGAAACAAATAATATTAAAAAGATCAAAACATTTTTAGTTTTCAATGACTTCGATGTATTTGAATCTTAGTTTCAGCAGTTCTTTTCTTGAATGTACCACTACCGGGTTTGCGACTCACTGCACCAGTTTCACAAAATTTAGCAACTCAGCGAACAATTTGTTGATATAAGCGAGACTTATACACCCCGTTGGGCCGTCGCCACACGTTAATAAATATGAAATGTAATTTGAATTATCAAACTTGTCAATAAGTGTCAAATTTAATTTGAAGTTTTAATCTTTGATTTAACTGCCAAATGCAGTTGTAACCAACATAAAAATTAATTAAAAAAAAAGTTTTCTTATGATCATATTGTAAAATACAATACGAAAATGCTACAAAAGGCGAAATGCCAAAATAAAAAAAAAATTACATAGAGGATGTTTCACAAAATTATGTTTTGTTAAAGATCATTGTGAAAGAACTGCTTCAGTTTTTATAGTAGGATGTGTCAATCTTACTATAATAAAAATATGAAAAATGTCTATGTATCTGCTTCTGCCGAATGACCCCGCGCGACAATTCTGTGGATCAAATGTGAATACATGAAACTATAATACATAATGTAAAAAGAACAATTGTGATAGGTCACTTACCATGTAAATTTTAATCTAATAACTAGTCTGGACAAACAGCGATAACAGTCAGCGTAGTAGATATGTGGTGCGGAGTCGGCGATTATTTATTTCACGCATTCACAGCGTCAGTACTAAATCGATGCTGTATGCGAGTAGTTCTGTGTATATGTAGGCTGTCGTAACTTATTTCGTAATTGTACGCTTATGTTTGCTTTAAAAATGTCGCAGTTAGGTACGTCGCGAAAACGACCAATGGCAGACACAGTGAAAGACTTTATAGTGGACATGCCGGACTTCATTTTTGATGGCGCTAAAATTCAATGTCTAGTTTGTAAACTCTCTTTAATGTGTTAATCCAGAAGCCATTGTCAACGTCACATCGAAAGCAAACAGCATTCTTCTGCAAAAAGTGGCATACGAGACCAAGAAAAATTTACATTTAATTTATGTGTTACTCTTGTTTTATGTAATCTATCGTTCCATCACCCATAAACATCAGCAATTGGTTTGTTGAAAGTTCACACTTTTCCAATGTATTTAACACTAACTTTGAAATTATTTCGGCAGTACATTGTTGTACTCGTCTGAAAGCTAATAGAATTGAAGGTGACGATTGATGTGGTTCCATTGTACGTACCATTACATTAACCACAGAATGTTTTTACGATCTCTTGTTTCGTCCACACATAACCAACTCCGATTTAATTCTTTTCTCAACATGTTCACGTGTAGATGGCACAATTCTTTGTAACGATGCCCGACTTGGTAATTTGCAGTCCGAATATTTATTCCAAAAGAAGACACATGCTTCCTGGTCTAGGAAATTAAACGGTAGATTACATGCAATAAAGGTAACACATAAATTAAATTTAAATTTCTCATAGTATCGTGTGCAATTTTTTTTTTAAGAATGCTGTTTACTATTTGCGTGACGTAAACAATCCCTTTTGGACCAATACATTAAAGGGATATTACAAACTACACTTTGAATTTTAACGCCATCATAATTTAGGTCAGGCAGTTCTGCTATAAATTCTGTAACTTTGTCCAACATTAGTCGTTTTCGCGACGTAGGCAACATTTTTAAAACAAACGTAGAACTACGAAATAGTATTTACGGCAGCGTACATGTATACACAACAGATCTGGTTGAGACTCGCAGTTATACTGAGAGTTGTATCGAACCTCCGCCACTGCCCGTTGGCGTTGTTATTATATTTGTATTGCATATATTAAATTTAGTTTAAGCTCCTACGTTTATGTTTAAATTTGATGTATTTTCTGCTTTTTTTTTGTTTTCATCTAATATTTTTGGTTCTGTTCATGTGACTTATCTTATACCTTTGTTAAGGTCCTGAAAATGAATAAAATTATTACCTAAATTAAAAATTATCTAAACTCCTCTAATATTACAATCCCTTACATAACTATAATTAATAAACAAATAATTCCTACATCGTATTCGTTCTACATGATGGACGAGACTTTCCACACCAACATTAACGCGAACTTCAAAATCAGCAGCCTTATTTTGTTTTGTATACGTATAGATGCTTACGCCTTCTAATCATAATTTACGCTTATGATCTCATCGTGTTACACCAACCGAAGCATCCACGAATCGTTGGCTCCATGCAGATTATAATGAATGTAACGAATTTACAAGGTTAATAATTGAAATATCCACGTTACGCGTATACGTAAAATAGCGTTAGCTGTAATGGGAAGTATTGACGCCGTTTGAATTATGTAATGTTTACTATCTAGTCGTATTTTACATATTATTATACGAGATGAACCTCCGTACCGTTTCGAAATTAGAAACTGCTAATTTAGAGACATGATAATGTCAGAGTTTGTATCACAATTTAAGCAACTGACGACGTTTATAAGTTATTCTACGATCTTCAAGGTCATTTCTTGACATTTTGATGTATTAATCTATTGGACGCTATGATTATGGTGTTTAATTATGTATGTAAATTGTTGGGGTATAAAAAACGATCTGTAGAAAACAATAATCAATCAATGACGTGTGGTTTTGTATACAGGAAGGTTGAAAATTAATTTAACACTTTCGTATCATTTTCATATAAGTTTTGTTAAGCATCGTATAATAATAAACAAATTGAGTTATTCCAAGCCAAACAGAAGGCCCAAAAATCTCAATAACTCAGAATGTGCTTGTTTTCATATACAGTAGTGTCCGGATATAACGAACCGCAGGGCACCGAAAAATTCAGTTCGTTATATGCGGGGTTCGTAATAGACAAAACGGATGAAATACATTTGACAAATTAAAAAATTAGTGGTCAAACGATATTTATTTACATAAGAATGCAAATTTTGAGAAACACTGCTTATAGTTTATTTCAAATTATAAGAATATAACTGTAGACTTACAAGGCCTTTAATACTTTTATTGCACCTTCCGTGGCGATAATAACCTGGCAATGCATATTGAATCTAGGCACCGTATTGACTATAAATTACGGCCCTATAAGATAATTATATGTTTATGTATATATATTTTACAAACAGTATAAATTTACATAGTAAGCAATTCGATGTTACAAGTAATTAAAGAATTTACATATTAAATGAGATTTAAATGTACAAACAGGTAGTTACGCATATCGCAAATCATAATTCCATTTCTATTCAATTCACTTAAATTTTGTCATTACGGTCCTCAGCAGTTTGTTTGCGTATCCAGGTAGTTATTACCGCAGGTGGTGCAATAACAGCATTTAAGCCGTTCAAAGTTATATTCTTATAATTTGAAATAAACTATACATATATTTGAATGTTATATGTATTAGTTACTGATTCATCACTAACCTGGGCAAATATGCGGTAACAGCCAGAGGCGTGGTGAGCGCATAAAAGTTTACACATAAAATAGAAGGTAAGAAATAAATTATAAAACGTGCTGAAACACTTATCGTTTTAAAACTCTTCCGTGAAATCACAAATCTGTTAAATATTTGAATCATTAGATATGTTTCCACAACTGTTTCAGTCAAGTGAGTACGACGTGCGGAATAAATGTTTTTTAATGCCGAAAACGACCGTTCGACATCTAGCGATGTTATATTTGCATATTTAAAATAATCTTTGAAACAACTTAATGCATCTTCACACGCACCTTCACAAATTTGTGTTAATATAAGAAAATCGGAGTCTTTCTCTAAAACACTTTCAAATTTTCGTATTACACGCCTTCTACAGCACATAACTGTGCGTGAACATCATTCACAATTTGTACAGAATCCACTAGCGACATCGAAACATTTTGTAATTTTTCTATTCCCTCCGCTAGTCCGAAGTAATTGTTGTGAATAGTTTGTAAATCTCTTTTAACCTGACTATCTTGAAATATTTCTTGGCTTTTCTTGATTGCTGCAGCTTCTGTCGGATTGAATTTTAAAACTACCTTCTTTACTTGATCAAAATATTTCTTGTAGTAAAACGCAGCCTGCAACCATGTTCCCCAACGTGTAACAATCGGCTGTGGTGGTTCAGGTAAATTTAATAGCATGCCTTTTGCTATTTATCATAAGAGTAAACGTATACAAAAATATGAAAGAGATTGAAGGCGTGACCTTTTGAAACTTCAAAATTTTTCATGGCAATTAGCAAGTACATGTATTTAAATAAAAAGTTGCTCTTTTCTAGAAATTTATATCAATACATTTATTAATTTTGAAATAGAACCCATTCTCCTATTACTTATTTTTGTAATTGGAGCGTTATATAACTTGCAGTATGTCAACTTAAATTACATATTATTTCCTTCTAAAGCAAGCAAACTTTCTCCAAGTAACTCTTATTTTCTATATCTTTAGCAATAATTGTATTAAATCGTATAGCTCCCGGGTAATTTATCTCTAAATATACGGACATGTGTGTATTTATTATACTACAGCGGTTACTTTCTCGACAAAGCAAAAGATATTTCTGCAAATTAACAAATTAATAACACTCATTCAGCACGTTTTTTATAGTTTCAGATAATTCTGTAATTCCTGTAAATTCTACAGGTTATGTTATCACCGCCTGAAGATTTTCGCATCAAATAACATCATTAAACAAAGATTATAGAACAAGCAGTCACTACTTGCTCTCTGAATTTTTTCAAAGAAAAAAACACAAAACTTTGGAGGTTACCGATTGTAATATTCAGTATTTACATCGGAAACATCAGCTGTCAATTTAGAACGTATAGGGAGTCAGGATAGCCTCCCGATAGTAATGAAAAGTTCCTCTGGTAGAGAAGAAACTCATTTCGGGAGTCACAATTTCCCCCCAGGCCAACTGGAATCCCGACGTTAAATATAAAATATAAGTCCAGATAACGACGATCTTAGGCTAACGTAGATAAAACTATGTACATCTTCTGTGTAATTTCCCCATTTGTCAATCGTCAAAATTAATGCAAACTTTTTCTAAAACAGACAACAGAGTATATTCAAAGGTATTTCAAACATCATTCCGCAATTTAAATCTCTGATCCAATGTTATTAAGTAAATCGTCAGTAAAATTCGTCATATTTATGTTGTCAGTGGTTCTTTTGAGTATAGAGTCGTCTAATTTCAGTCATCTGGTAGCGTTACCGCATTCATTCTCGCATGCTATTTCTATAAATAACTTCCTTTCATCGAAATGCATCATAACATTTATATTTGGACAAAATTCATCAAAATTGCTGTGAAATGAAACAATCGCTATCGCGATTAAATAAAGAAATAGAGGGCCGCCAGAAATTTTATCAATTCTGATTCAGCTTAAATCGAATCAACTAGTATTTTGACTGCGGTCTCCAGTTTAAAGCGTCCGATATAGAAAATTAAATTTCAAAGAAGAAAAGGTTAAAAGGATTTGGTTCCTTCAGAGACTCTGTGGTGTAGTAGGTAGCGTGACCATCTGGCTAACGGGGGTCGTAGGTTCGAATCCGATCGGGGTCTTGAAATTTTTTTTCATTAATTAAATTTAAATTAAGCATAACATTATTCAAAATTGATATTTTGCTACTTCGCATTCTAGACATTTTTTTATTTTGACTGGATTTGTAAAATCTTCTAAAAAAAAGTTGCATAATTTTACCTGTTTGTACGTAATTCAGCAAGAATTATAATCCTCTCTGCTCTTTTTTCTTTCTCCAAGTGATAAACAATTTTAATATTTATTTTTTCAACGCAAAAGCTTAATTGCTTTATTTTCTCGCTTCAAAACAACATCTCATCTTATAAAACGCTTGTTATCCTTTCTAATTAACGTTTTCCATCACAATTTCGCGCGTTAATAACAAGCGACCGCTTAAAACGGTGAAAATTACCGTATAATTGAAAAAAACTCGTACTGTTCTCGTTCTGATGCTCCCGCCCGGCCGTTTTACATTTCCTAATTTCCTACGGCTTCGAGGATTAGTGTAAGTCGCATTATTCAATTATAAAAGTGTAGAGTGGTATATGAGCCGCTGTTGACGAGTGTTAGGCGTCGGGATAATTCTCCGGCTTGAATATACGGGATGAACGGATCGCTTACAATTATCTCTTGGAACTCTCGACAAACACATTAGCCATGGGAAGTTTCACCAATAATCTGTACTGCATACGCTAACGTAGATACCGTTTGAGTGAGAAGGGAATTACAATGAAAACTTGAATGTACATTGGCAAAACATACGTTTATGTGCAATGAATTAAAGGTTTAACGGGCTAATATAGTCTATAATTTCTAAAATTCATTTTCAATTAAGCTAAAGCCCTCTGTCAAGCTTGTAAATGTCATACGCTTTTCTAGTGAATCTAGATGTGAAGTGTCGGATACTTCAATAACGTTTTACTTACGCATCTCTAACAGCTCATTGTCATATCCTGACTATATGAATCCAACAACTCGTTGATATCATTACCATTGACTTCGAGATCTAATTGCCTGGCACGATTAACAACTTATTCTACCTCATGAGCGACATGATCAGTTTCTGGCATTGTTTCTGTCTCGTTTTTAAAGAAAAATGGACAAAATTTCTTCCATTCAATGTTTTTTGGGAAATTCAACATCAGGACTTTCCAATGAGTCTTACGGCATCTAAAATCTTTAACAATCATCCCACTATTTTGCGTCATACTTTCATTTACTTGAATGTTTTAATGACTCTCTGGTCCATCGGTTGAAGCAAGCTGATTGTGTTTGGAAGCAAAAACACAACTTTTACACGTGGATCTAAATCAATTAGGGTAGATGGAGTGTGCCTGGGTGCATTGTCAATTATAGGCATCACTTCAAATGGAATCTGTTTGGACATGCAATAACGTTCCACTTCTGGTATGAAGTGGTGACTAAATCAGTTCCCAAAAACGAAAGTTGTCACCCAAACTTGTAAGCTGGTAAATTAAGAGAAATTTTAACCTACAGTCACCAGCTGCATTCCCGGCGAACCTTCACTGTCAAACGATCCTTAGATACCTTAAAACCTGGAGAGAATTTTTCTTCGCGTGCGATAAAAGTCCTTTTAGACATCTTCTTCCAAAACATCCCCTTTAAATACAGTTTCACTGCTATAATCACCTTTTTCTATCATAACCTTGACTATCTCGGGAAAAGAAGATACGGCTTCTCTATCGGCACTTACCACCTCCGCGATGCTGTACCAATTACAGTGAGTTTTAAATGAATTGCACCAACCGTTACCAGCTAAAAAGTTTTCATTTTTCCCCGCTTCTCCAGCTTCTTCTTTCAACCTCTCAAAAAATAGCTTAGCGTGAGAGCACCCAGTGTTCAGATCCTCTAGACAATCCTTTACTTTTAAATTTATTCTGAATTAGATGCTCATAAAGCTTTCAGGAATACTACACCGTACTCTCTTTAACAAATGACACAAAATGTTCGTAATAAAATTTTCAAATTCGAGACACATTCGCATACACAGCAAATTTACTGCATAATAATAATAATATGATTTATTTTCAAACAGTATACACCTAGCTACAGGAAAAGTATAGAATAGGTAACAAAGCGAATACAATTAGATTAAATTAACCAAAAAAAGAAGGATATACAAAATAGAAAAAGTGTATAGTGAAATATTTTTCTCAGGAGATTTTGGGAAAATTGTTAAATTTTCTAACTTAAGTTAAATTTTTCAATTCTTAATGGGTTCGGGAGTATCCCTGGATACCCTTTTGGCAATTTTGTAACGAATTTCCCAATTAATCAAACGAAATTAACAAATTTTAAAATTTTACATGCAACTAACCTTGAAATTTGAACGAGGCCAATGTTATATAAACTCTCTGTCTATATAACCTCTACAGGAAACTGCCTGTTCTGGAAATTTAACCCTTTTTCTCTTCAAATAAATACTTTGATTTCACAATCGAGCACTTTAAATTGGGATCGGAGTTAAGAAGCACTTTAATTCAACGAAGTCTGAATAAAGATTGATGACAAATTTATGGCGTCGCTCATCTTTCTTTTATTTTAAATCGCGAAAGACCGGCGATTGTTTTATTCCACAGCCATTTTTAATAATTTAACCCAAATAGAAACTTACGATGAATTTCGATGCAATGAAATTATTTCTGCAAATAGCATACGAGGATAAATGCAGTGACGCAACGAGGAGGTTGTATTTCGAGGATTCTATGATAAAAAATATTACTGACAAGCTTTAAACGCGGAAATTCTCCAACAATTTACGTAAACCTTTCGGATAAAGATTTAATTGCTCTTGCTTATTCTAGCTGTTTTCTACATGAATTTGGACGAATTACGTAAATAGGAAAATTAACGGAAGAGTAGATTTGTCTCTGTTACCCTACTAATCGTCGTTATCTGGACTTATATTTAATATTTAACACCAACGCCCCAAGGCCAGTTGGCTGGGGGGAAATGGTAACGAGGAAATGTCCATTTTTCTCCGCAAGAGAGACATTTAATTACCAACGAGTGGCTAACCTGCTCTTTAGTCGTTCAAAGGTGACAGCCGAGGCTGTTGTTGTCGTACATACAACGTTGAACATAACAATATGTTAGATATCTATACCTATGTAGTAGCTATTTTGCGTAAGAAAAACAAAATGAATTTACAGAAACTTTAACATTAACATTGTTACGTAATAAGTATGAGCATCCTGTACATCTTGCACTCTTTAATGTTGTTATCGTTATTCACGAAAATAGCTTGAATTTTTACTATATCAATATAAGTTTTAAAATAGATCCATTTCCGTGATCCATCTTTCGTACTTTTCTTAAAAAGGTTGCGGTAAGCATGTACATATATGCAATTGTATTGAATGCACACAGCTTATTTGAAAAATTAATAGTTAACGATGGACTTAGATTTCGATAAGGTGGTATTTTATTCAATACCGTTCTTTTATTATTTTCATTATTCCGGAAGTGATGACAAACTTTCGACCTATAGTGTAGTCTCCGAATATTGGTTACGGTATGCATTGGTCAATAGTTCGTCAGAAAAGAATGTCGGTAAAAAGTTATTGCAACGAATAAGCATCTTAAGAACTTGTAGTTCTTCCATTGCAACATAGGCTGGTAGCTGAACTCGCTATGTGGGGATCTTCCATTCTAAGCAAAGAATTTTGTGATATCATACTGAGAAGTAAGGTACTATGTAATTGGAAAACATTTTATCATTTAACATCAGTAATGATAGCAAGAACTGTGGGATACACAACACAAGTTACTTGATTAATTGGGAACAGTTGTTTCGGGAATTCATGGGTTCCCATTGTCATGCGTACGACCGATTGATGTGAGAAGAAGATATTAATTCTAGCATTGTTCTATCCCTACCCTAAAAGATATTTGGTTAAATTTAAAACATGCGAAATATACGAAACTATGAGAAAAGGTTCCTGTCTGCAGCGCAAAAGTAAACATGTGTCTGTTTTACATCAATAAATCCATCAGAGCTGAGTGGACCTTTTCCAGTTTTTAACAAATTTGCATTCTTTTTCATATAAATGGTTTCGTAATTCATTTCAACTTAATCTTTCACAAATCTGACCAATTCAGTGCTTTCCATTGTTACTCAAATTCACATATATTGTAGAAGAATTCATGAAAATTTCCATTTCCAATTACCTGTACTTCATTGATTGCCCCACAATGTCACTTCAATATTCACCTGATTCCTCACGAACACCAAGGACTTTTATTTAAACCGATCGGTTCTTCAAATAATCGAATTTAATTTAGTAAAATGAAATTCAATTATTGATCGTTGAAATGAGATACGTGACAGAACGTAGTGTCCAATAAATACCTTTTAGCTTTCAATTATCTCCGGCCATTTGAACCCCGTCCCCTTCGCCCACTAAAAGCATAAGTGCATGAAGTAGAAGGGCAAGAAAGATAGTCGTAACCCCGTCCCCTCTTTTAATATCGGATAAAAGAAGCTTACCGCGACGATAAAATTAATTGCATCTCAAAGCGCTTTGGCGTTTATTAATACGTCTTTGTGATAGCTATCATAAAATTATATTCAGATATTCTATTTAGGTCACCAAGGCTGTAATACGGAGAAAAAAATTCTTTATGATTTTATTTCAGCATTTTTTATGCTGGAACCCTGAAAAAAACATATCCAATCAACTTACTTTTCTTAGAAACAAACCAAATTGGATCGAACAAATCACCTCGAAGAGACCTCGTTCGAGTTTTACTTAAGACGTCAAACAACGAATAAAGTCCGAAGTTTACTGCGCGAATTAATTTTCCGTTAATTATATTTGTAGTTGTGTGTGTGTGTGTCTATGTTTGTGTTAGTTGTTAGTCGAAGAGTACGAAGGGGGAATTTATTAGACGCCTGATCTAATTAGCTTTAAAGTGTGTAAATTCCGAGGCCCTTCGTTCGTTCCTACTTGGATGAAGTTCGGAATTATTTGATGTTACATTGGATTAACAGGTCTCCCTTCCCCTCGTCGGCCGTTTGCAGCTTCGTTTGTTTGCTGTGCCCTGAGTAGCGGAGGAGTCATTAGGTATTAACAATGGCAACCGAGGAGATTGTCTAAAGGAGCTTATTTCTGGCAAATCTGTAAATTTTAGTGTGAAAATTGTCTTTTGTCTCTTTATTTTCGATTGTATGAAGTAATTAAATATTTTGCAACTTTTTTATTGATTCAAGACCCTTGACTATTGAGAGTTAGGTAAAGCAAAAACTTGATTCATATTGAAGAAAATTTCAGTTAATCCAAGGTGATGTAATTGGTGGCTAGAACCAAATGTAATATTTCAACACCACTGAAGGTGTTTTGGTCACCCAAGACTAGATCTGCACTTTCACTGGAATACTTTACGTATTACTAACCCTCGTTGCTCTTCAAGATAATTAACCTAATTCCAATAGTATTATAACACAGTAAAAGACATTGCGTTGTTGCAAACTTAACGTTAATTTTAACTTGCCAATCTTTTCCTTGTAAGGGCATTAGAGAAAACCCTGATGGCTTTTCGATAGAATCTTTTGGCCGCATGTCTTTAATGCTTGAACTTGCTCTTCAATTTATGTCATGTCTCTTTCATTTTTATACAATAAGGTTAACTCATGAATGTCTTAAAATTTACCAGATGAATATTTTACATTAATAGAAACATAAATAAGAAAAAAACGTTAAAATAGAATACTCTTAATAAATTCACTTAACCCTGCAACTGCACTGTTGGGTCTCAGAGACCCAGAGCGTTATATAAAATGCTGTAACATTTTGATTTCGGTTGTTAATTCTATTGTAATTACAGATTCCATCAAAACCACAAAATATGTACATTCTCAGTCGATTTTCATAAAAACACCTTTGGGTATCTGAGGCCCAAGAGTGCTGTTTGTGTCGCGAAAAGTAAATGTGATGTTGCAGGGATAAATTGCACAGGAAATATGACTTCGCTTGTAGGTTGAAATGTTTCAAATCTGTACAATTCACAAAATTAAATGCTAGAATATACAGCGACCTTCATATAGGTCTAAAACGTTTCACTTGAGTACTTTAAAAATTATTCATTATATATTAATAATAGCTGATCGATAACATTACGTCCGCCTTTTCCCATCCTCGGTTCTAGACCGGTCATTTATGAATATTTTCTGTCTTGTATGTGATAGTAAATAATTCTAACAGCGAATTTGTGAGGGTGTCCTATTTGTAGACTACCAGAAACACTTCCAGCAGAACAGAATGCCATAGATTTGGCTCACAACGCTTCTGGTGATAATTTAGATACTTTCAATCTTGCAAAAAGACTTACATGTCGACTCCCAGTTCCTCCTCTAGTGCGCGAACGATTCTCACAAAACATTATAAACTGATTTCTTTTTTCGATAATATGTTTAGTCTTAGCTAAACTGTTTTTTTTTTGTTTTTAAGATAACTCGTCTGATTTAAGCATCCTCGGTTCTAGAGCGGTCGTTTATGAATATTTTCTGTCTTGTATGTGATAGTAAATAATTCTAACAGCGAATTTGTGGGGGTGTCCTATTTGTAGACTATCAGAAACACTTCCAGCAGAACAGAATGCCATAGATTTGGCTCACAACGCTTCTGGTGATAATTTAGATACTTTCAATCTTGCAAAAAGACTTACATGTCGACTCCCAGTTCCTCTAGTGCGCGAACGATTCTCACAAAACATTATAAGCTGATTTCTTTTTTCGATAATATGTTTAATCTTAGCTAAACTGTTTTTTTTTTGTTTTTAAGATAACTCGTCTGATTTAAGCATCTTTAGACCTATTCAATAAATTGTAGTATAAAAAGAACATTTTTTTTAGTCTATAAGTTACCAATGTTTAGTATTTTTTAATAATAATGTAATAAAACCAATTTTATTGTATTATTTTGATCATAGCTTTAAGTTTAGTGTAAACAATCAATAGATCGCTTGTCAATTCTATTGCAAAGGGCTTGATATTGATTCTAACTTGCACATCGTTTCCTTCTAATTAAGCTTTGTTCGAAAGCTACCAGTTTTCTGAATATAAAAACTGAATTTCAAAATTGCATTCATAAAACTATGAATGCAATTCTGTTCAGCGTATTTTTCGCCACAACTTTATAGATTTTTATTTAGCGGTAAGACGAGTTTACAAATCAGTGCAAAACAGGAGTATAAACATGATTAATGTAAGGGAGCGGAATGTTTCCGTTCGCAAAAATGATTATTGGAGTTTTTCCCAAACTAGAAGGTGTTGGCAAAATACCGTCAAAAGTGAGCTAAAATCAAAAGAAGTTTCAACGATATAAATAAAGGATATTGCGTAATGAATAACATTCTAATTTGTAAAGATGTACTACTAATCAAAACCCGTATGACTTCTCTGTAACCTGTTAGAAGCAGTTCTTGCAAAACAATATTTCGGTTCCACAGATCCTGGTCATAATTTGGTACTTCCAGTATTGTAAAGGGACTGAGATGTCGACTCTCAGTCATCTTTATAAATTAATTTTCTTAAAAAATATGTATTCTAATGTTTTAAACGAGAGAAAAATTAAAATTACTTTTTCGAAATCTAGACCCTACCAAAGATTAATAAATCCTGACTAATAGCTCCTTTTACTTGTTCTATATTTAAGCCAATACACTTCCACTCTGAAGTATCTTCTTCTGAAAGACTACATAATCAATATGTTTCTTTGCTTCTTCTTCCTGATGCATGTAATTCTTATGGGGAACACATTCAGTGTATTGCATTACAAATTACATGTATCATTATTCCGTTCAGCTTCAGTTAACAACAACAACAACCCAATTCCGCCATATCGGATAACACAAATTACCGTCGCCTGTCAGTTTTAGCAAATGACGTGCCATGATCCCTCCTGCTTCGATCGCAGAACGGACGTACGTCGCGTGGAAGACCCCGGAGGTGATTAAGCATCGAGTGCTCTGCAGCACCAGCACCACCGGCAAGCACTTAATGGGTCAAGGGTTGCAATTAATCAAATATGTATTATAAGCTCGCTAATAACGACTCAGTCGACGGGTAATGCGCGGTACGACGCGGATTATACATGAAGACATGAACGGCGCTTGTGAGCACTTTAATCAATTGTCGTTGGGCGAAATGTTTAATTAATCCGCTCTAGACGTTGCGATGACAGGGTTAGGCATTGGAGATTTCCCGAGAGCCATAAAACTATTAATGCGCTGGGATAACAATAATATATGTTGAGGACGTTTCAATTAGGATAATAATAATATGGTTGGTATATTTAATATACGGATAACTTTTGTTGGAACCGATTCGTTTTCAAATATTCAAACTGCCGATTGTTGCTTTCTTTCGGGATCATAGCAGTATACCCGCGTTCCATCGCCTGTAATGATATTGTAGACCAAATTGTGGAGAATCCAACGGCTACAAAGCTTACATACCATCAAATATTTGTGTAAAGTGCTGTCAATTGCTTTCACACCAATCTTTAAAAAGTATCTTTGAATACTTCAGGCAGTAACATGCTGGTCCTCTTCAAGCATGGTAGGCCCAGCTGAAAAAGAGCAATCCTCGTATTTTGAATCATTTTTATTACTTATTCTTCACTGTTAAACAGTAATTGTTTCTTAGAAATGTGAGATGAAAATATCCTTTGTGGATGTAGTCTATAGTAAAGATCGAAACAATTAATATAAATAAGAAAGTAAAAGAAACATGAATTTTAGAGTAAGCTAAGCTATTTGACAAAATATTAAACTGCATTTGCAACCAATTGAAGTCTGGCTTAATTTCCAATTAAATTGTAAAGTGTGCTAATGTTGGATGCATACACAATAAGCAGTTAAGTAGTAAATTTTAAGCAACTCTATAGTCAAAAAATCAATGCTAATATAGCTCATGATGTTGGTGGAATCATTTCCGGCAAAAAACAAAGCGAGGGAAAAGGGACAGCGTAAACCCGCGAATATGTTTCTGCCTCCCCGGCATCATCAGCGCGGTTCCGTACGTGTCCTTCTCCCTCGCTATTGCTTTTCACCTCTCGGGTATATGTTGCCATTCTCCTCGGACAGAATCACGATATATCTCCCCACGCCAGCTAGCGTCGAGAAACAGACATGCCGTCTAGAGAATAGCAGCAACAATTCGGGATGCAGACTCCTACCACCTATCGAGCTGCTCCTGGGCTGCCTAACGCAAGATGGCATGGCGCCGAAGACGCCGCGTGTCCACACCTTTAAACGATTCCTACAGGGTTACCATGATGTATTAAAATACATATTTGCCGGAAATGATTCCACTAATACCATGAGCTATATTAGCATTAATTTTTTGGTTGTTGTTACTAGGCAATCTTTTCATGTGTATTTTAATACATCATGGTAAGCCTGTAGGAATCGTTTAAAGGTGTAGACACGCGGCGTCTTAAGCTGCTCAATAGGTGGTAGGAGTCTGCATCCCGAGTTGTTATTGCTATTCTCTAGACGGCATGTCTGTGTTTCTCGACGCTAGGTGGCGTGGGGAGATATATCGTGATTCTGTTCGTGGAGAATGGCAACATATACTCGAGAGGTGAAAAACAATAGCGAGGGAGAAGGACACGTACGGAAGCGCGCTGATGACGCCGGGGAGGCAGAAACCTATTCGCGGGTTTATGCTGCCCCTTTTCCCTCGCTTTGTTTTTTGCCGGAAATGATTCTACCAATACCATGAGCTATATTAGCATTAATTTTTTGGTTATTTTTACTAGGCAATCTTTTCATGTGAATTTTATAGTCATTCAGTTAATAAAAAGAAAGACATACGCTTACCAGTATTGCCACAGCAGGTTATATTATTGCTAGTTTCAAACGTCAACTGCAGTTCAATTAAAATTTATAAACAATTACTTAGGAAAAGAGTCGTTAAGACCACTTAAGGTGTTGGATATCACCTTCCAACCTATCCAATGTGTTGGATATCACCTAAGGCAAAACGATTTTGTTCAAAACATACATTACATTAAAAAAAAATAACACAAACATAAGCATTATGATTAACGCCATAACTACCGCTGTTCAGCGACGTGCGCTAAGGTGACGACAACGCCTAACGTGACCTTGTAGCGGCATATATAGCTGAGTCCCCTCCTTTTAAATTTTATTAGAAGAATGTAAGTACGGTAAGAAGTTAGAAGAAAACTATCACAGCAACCAAAAACCATTTTACAAAGTATTGGAAAGCCTAAGGATGAACAATCAACAACAGCAAACCATAACACAGATAAGAGGCCAACAAGGAGTAATATCAACAGAAAGTGACCAAGTAGTGGAAAGATGGAGAGATTATTTCATAGACCAATTGAATGTAGCAGAGAGTGAGGAGGTTATAGAGTGGCATGAAAAAGGAAACGGGAGTCCAAGAAACAAGGAAATAGGTGAGGAAGAGGTAATGGAGGCAATAAAGAAGCTAAAAAAGGAAAAGCTGCAGGCACTGATCAAATATCAGGAGAAATTTGTAACAAGTTTTTATAACAGATGCTGGGATGAGGTAACTACACCTGAGGAGTAAAAAATGAGCATTGTTATCCCCATTTTTAGGAAGGGAGCATTCCATCAAAAGTCTACGAAAGATTACTGGAACAAAGGTTAATAGGTGAAATAGGACATGACATGGAAACATCGCAAAGTGGATTTCAAACAGTTACAAGAACGAATACAAGAAACAGGAAAAAAACTACTTCTTAGCTTTTGTAAACTTCGAAAAAGCATTTGATACGATCTCAAGAAAAATGATTAAGACAACGTGAAATATTGCCACTTGCAACGCGCATATTAAGAACAGATAATGTGGAATTGCAAACACTTATTGTGAATGAAGGATTACGTCAGGGTAGTGTACTAAGACCAACATTGTTTAATACGATAATGGACGTAAACATAAGAAGAAAGCCTGTATATGTGAGAAATTGGAAACTGAAAGGAATAAAATTTGTAAAAATTGCTGTGTAAAAATTGCTGTAAGATTTACGATATTTAGTGTAATTTACCATGTCGTAATTTTTTCATAAAATGTCTCTTTGGCCTGATGTGCCTTTGTGCATGAAACCGATAGCTTAATCGTTCGAATAAAGAAATTGTGAGAATTCTGTCTTTTTTTTTATGTTTTTTCAATTTTTTTTGTATATTTAAAAATACGCTATATCCCTGCCAACACTATCAAATACTCAAATTCTAAGAATAGCGAATTAGAATGATGTTAATAATCTTAATCGAAGCAATAAATTTTTTGTATGCAACCATTTGCAAAACTTCTTCGACTTTCACGAAAAATATTTAAATCAATAGATTCTTGAATGCACCCCTTCATTTTATATTTATGATTGTACAAGGGTACCATTTAATGTAAGAAAACTGTATTTCAAAAGTAAAAAAAAGGATATTAATAGTCTTGCTAGAGACCTACGTCACCACGAGAAATGCAGCTACCTGGTACCATATCACACCAAGGTCATACCTGTATAATATATACATATTTATAAAACTGTATTTTCTTGAGGTAAAATTAACCCTCTGCTGTCGGCAACAACAAAAATAAATCAATCTGCTATTGTTTTCATCTATCTAAATAGCATGTTCGCTTTCAATTTGATAGAAAACAAACTTTCACCTAGGTATTGACGTTTGACGAAAGCCATGGTTCATCGAGAAAAATATCTAATGTACATATTTTGAGTACATCTTTCACGAACACCACTAAGGTACATATATACGTGATTAAAATTTGCTTTACATTTCATTATATTCACGTTCCTGAGCAAGGTGTTCGCACCTGAATATCTAAACGCCACCTACCGACGACCCACACGTACCACATTCACACAAACATACATACAGCTCTATATGTATGTATATGCATTATGTCTGTATACATATATAAGCTCGGGATATCGAAAAATCGTTTTCACGATTTTATGTAAAACGATCACGCAACGTCAAGTAAATAAATTGAATACCGCGAAAATTCATGAATACATTATAAATGGCGACGTTTTCGCATGTCATAAGCGTAGCTCAAGTCGAATCTATGAATGGCGAAACTAGAATAAGTCATATATAAATAATTTGGGAGCGTGTATTATATATTACGCGACATTACGGTTGCGGACGAGATTTAAATCATAATAGGAGAATTTATTGAAATTCCTTTGATGTACTGTGCTTACTACATAAAGGAAACGAAATATATTTTACTAATAATAGAGTGTTTAGAATAATTATGGGTTACTCGTGCTTTTCCTAATGCTTTACCCAAGAACAAATTTACTTTTATAGCACATTGTAGCAGAAATCACGTTTATATCATCAAAAACGATGATGTTTGTGACGTAATCAAAATAGTTCGACATATACTGTGCGCTGCAAATTTGAAGCAACTTATTTTTCGTAGAAATGCTCTGACAGGTCAATTTTTTTTTTCAATTTTAAGTTTCCCTCACTTCTGGTTTTCAAGTAATGACATAATCGACAGATAACACCCGATTTTTTTTTTTTTCATTTAAATAGATCATTTAATTGCCTAAATTGTACGGTCAGAATTGTAATATCTCCGATAATATTTTCGAAAGAAAGTCATTTAAAGAATGGAAAACATATATGTTATTAATAACAAAAAGCCAAGACTTATTCAATCAAATGTTCGAAATGCTACTCACCTGTTCATAAATTTTACTACTAACAAAATGCCTAGCAAAAAGTAAAAACAGTTTTTAAGTGAAATTCTGCATAGAAATTTTAATTCTTGTTAGATGCGGCGATAAAACCAGAACTCAGCAAGAAATGTGCAATTTGTTTAATGCGAAATATCCAGAAAGAAATATCAACCAATCCAAAGTGAGTAAAATCGAGAAAATTTTGAGAAACTGGGCATGTCAAACACATTTCAAATGTAGGGCGTCCTAAGAAAGCGAATGAAGATGTGAGACTTGTTATTTTGTTAAATGTAGGTGAGAATCCTCATGGTATATCTCGATCAATTGCACCAGACGATGAAGTTTCTGACTAATCAATATTACGTGTATTAAAAACAGAAAAATGAAGATGACCCTGATCGCCGAATGGAGTTTTGTGATATAATGCAGGATTTATGCAACCGCAATCCATTCGCCAAATTCTCTTTTCGAATGAAGCCCCATTTTGCCTAAACGGAACAGAAGTGGAGTAGACAGAATCCTCACTAGATTACTAAAGCACATGCTCAAAACCCTCATGTAGGCAGGAATAGTTGACAATAGAATCATTGGTCCTTTCTTCTTTGACAAAACTCTCACAGGGCAGCGGGACAGGATCGAGTTGTCTCCCAAAAGCTGCTGGCGCAAAAGGCCATGGCCGAATTGTCTCCCAATAGTAGGGGGCCACCCAAAAACAGGTACAGGTTTATGTTCAATGAGGTAGCAATTACGCTAATCCCTTTCTGATAGTTTCTACTTTCTACCCTTATTTTAGATTTAGTTTCGTATTTGCACTTATCACATCAAGTGCTCTTCTGTGATACAAAATGAGTTCATTGGTGTCTATTTTAAAGTACTTATGTTAGAATGAGAAGCTATAATAAGGCAAAACAAATCGTGTGTTAAAAAGAAAAATCTTTCTCGAAAAAGAAATTAAGAAGTTAGAGGAAAATGTCCGTCTTAAAGACATTGACTTCCTCAAAACAATTTCTTCAATTTTAGAGTATCTAAAATTATATAGTTACTTTGTAAGACATACAAATATTGACAACATTGATAACAATATACAAATTTATTGAATTTTTTTATTTTATGATTTTCAGTTTTATTGAAAATGTTGACATTATTGCGATAATAACTTTCGCAGTGTATTTTTTTTACTTGTCAGTATTTGTTTATCTTATGTATACTTTATTTTATGATTTTGAGTTTTATTGAACATGTTGACATATTTCTTTTTGTATTTGTATCTACTTTTTTGTTAAAAAATAAATAATTTCTATACAAGAACCCTGTCTCTTGTGTTTTGCTATTATTATTTTTTTCTATCTATTTTGTTAATACAATAGTGTTATAAGTATATACACGTTGCGACACTGAGCAGTTGTACATACGGGCTTTCAATTGCAACAGTGGAATACTATGTACGTATGTATGTACATACATACATCGTGGCGATTGTGACTCAGCGCCCGCATCCCCCATCACTACAGTTACGCTCGTCTCGTCCAACAGCGTATGCCCTCAGTGCGTTAACAGAGGCAATAGGCATAACTTCGTTGGGAAAGAGAACGATTACGGAATTTACGTATTATGCATTCGCAAATTATGTTGAAAATGAGATCTCATATTTATGTTGTTGCTGCTAGGAGGCGTATACGAAACTAAAAAGTAATTCTAAATAAGAAATGAAGAATATTCTGATGAATTAAAAGAAAAGAAAAGTAAATTCGTCGGTCATATAAAGTACCATTGTCTCCTGCTTCTCGCGAGCGTTGCGTATACCCTGAAATGTTAGAAGCAACTGCTGTAGCTCCTCGCATCCGCCCTGGCTCTGTGTGCTGGCGAATATAATCGATAAATGCGTCGTTGTCGGACTGTGCTGTTTTCTTCATGTTGTATGTACAGCCGATCTGTGTCGCAACGTGTATAATTCGTATCGAGAGACAACTCGACCCGTCTCCGGAGACAATTTGGACATTACAAAAATTACCTGTTAATCCAGGGAAACAACTCGCGTCCTACGGGGACAGCGATATCTGGATTTTTTGAGGGATGCACTTGTACCTGCTCTTGCAGAAATTTTTCCAAATGAAGATGATCCTGATCAGCAAGATTATGCACCTCCGCACTTTGTACGTCCTGTTCGAGAGTTTTTAAACAACTGCTTTCCTAGAAGATCGATCAGTAGGCGAGGACCAATAAAGTGGGTCCCAGGTCCCCAGATCTTATGCCCCTTGATTTTTTTCTTACTTAAGTATTTAAAATCAAAAATCCATGTTGATTGATCAAAATGAATTTGTCCATGGATTTGCTCATTGTCAAGAAGCCGGTAGATGGCATTTCGAACATTTGATTTAAAGGAAGCAATCATTTCATTTCTTTGTTTTTTCCACTCTTTGATTGACTTTTATTCGAAAATTTTGTTGCTAGAGGTACTCAAATTTTGATTGTACCATTTAGACAATTAAATGATCTATCAAAATAAAAAAATATCGAGAGTTGTCATTTCAAAAATTGCCGATAACGTCATTACTGGAAAACCAGAAGTGGGGGAAAAACAAATTGCTTGAAATTTAATGAATTTATTCCATAATTTTGCCGCGCTGTGTATTTATCAAACTTATTTCGAGGTTAGATTTAAACATGATATTAACCAGAATAATACTTTGTATATTCAGAAGAATTTCCTAATCTAAAAGTGCTTATCTAGACACTAAAACTAAATAGAAATACAGCGATTCCTAAATCCAAATTTAACCTTATCGGAGGCCAAAATTGAAGGTGTCTTATCTGTTGTGCGGTTAGGTACTCTTCGAACATTAACTTAAATAATCTCCTCGGCAATAAAACACGAAACCCTTCGACGGTTCTCACCCAATGACCCTTAAGAAGACGAATGCGTAAATCTTTCGCAGAACAAGGAAGAAAGAAAGTGCTTCGTACTCCCACTTTTTGGCCGATACCTACTCATCGAACCAATGACTCAGTTTCGCATTACCATTCCGCAAACAAATCTAACCCTCGTTATATAGTAGGCTTTCCAATAATGCAATTCTCTTTAAATTTACGTTCTCTTATACAGGATGTTCTTTGGTTCTTCTGTTTATAACCTATAGACCATGTATTCCATATTTTGAATTTAATGGTATAGAAGGTTTACTTAAATAGATTTTCATAGAATGTTTTTTCTTTAAAATTCAATAATCATTCAAACAGAAAAAGAACATAATTGGAATTTTGTTCTTGATACTAAGCTTTTTTGTTTTACAGCAACATTGATCTGTAAATTAACAAATTATGCAATTAAGGAGTTTAATCGCTTTATAAATAGAATTACATCCCAAGTAAATGACTTTGCCCTTGATAATCGATATCCAAAAACCTTTTCATCAACAGCATTTCTAATTTTTTTCAATTAATTACAGAAAACGGGCTCCTTAGTTATGAAAATCCCAACTACCATTTGGATCCGGCACGTTTGGACGATGCACTCAACTCGAATACGGACGAAATCTACGAAGAACTCTACCAGGAGCTGGACGACATCTGCAACTTGGGCGTGAAAGGTCAGATATCCAGCGGGACCGGTAGGAAAGCCTACGCTTCATTGGACATCGGAACGATGGGGGTCGATATTAATACCGGGCCGGTTACTCACATAGACTCCTCGAATTACACGGACAACAGAAGGTAGGTGTATCGATTTATTCGGGCAATACAAAAAATAGAGATCTAGATATCCGTTACGTACGACTTTCGCCGCGCGTTGTGGCAGCTGCTTTTTTGATGACACACTGAACCATACTTGAAATGTATAAACTTGCATGCGCGTCAGGCATATTAATGTTAGAATTAGATAGATTTCACTTCTTAAAAACTGATGTATTTAATGGATAAAGAATAATTTACAGTCAGTGTGTTATGTTTAGAGTAACCTAAACTTGCGAACTCGCATAGGCGTCGGTATTACGGGTTAATATAAGAATACGAAAAATTCGTAAATAAACTAAACCGGTAGAGAAGCAGGTATGTAGTGTCGACCTTGAATATAAATCATGTTAAACCGCGCTGAGAGAGATTTCGTTTTAGTACCGGTTGAGCTGTTGCAGAGATTAGTCGAACGGTCAAAGTTATGTACTTACGTGTCGCTTTTGAAAATATAGCTGGTGTTTTTTTTGTGTCGTAGTATTATACCAAGTACATAATTAGTGTATCGTTTCATATAGAACTAATATTTACATACCTAAGAAAACAATGCCTCGTAATAGATTTGCTACTAATGTACATAAGTATGTGTAACTTTTTCCCCATTTAAAATATGACGGTAGTGCAGTTTTTTGCTTAATATGCAATGTTCGTTTGGCTGCATTGAATAGAACTGATTGCCAGAGGCATGTCAATGGTATTAAACATATGAGAAATGCAAGAACTGAAATACCTTATACACTATTCCTCATACACTTATTAATTATGTTTACCTCTTGTAATCTTCCGTTATCGTTAGTGAGAAAAGCAGCTTTTAACACGTTTTGGCGACAATACGTTCCAAAGTACGCATTACCCTCACAAACACAATTACAGAATCATTTGCCACGAATGAAAGAAATGCTAGAAAATGTGTGTAAACGTGATTTGTGTTCCAAAAAAATATGGATTACCGTGGATGAGACGACCGATATAAAGAAAAACAGTATTGTGAATGTAATAGCTCGCGTTTTATCTAGCGAGAGCACAGCATCTCGATATTTGTTAGCTTGCAAACGTGTTCAACAATGTACCGCGGAAAATATTCAAAAAGTGATAATGAACGCTTTGAAACAATTTAAAATTGCCCAAGATCAAGTTGTGATGATTATGACAGATAGTGCAGCAACGATGTTAAGTGTTGGGCGATCCTTAAAACATATATTTCCTAACTTAATACATATAACCTGCGTGCTGCATGCTTTGCATTTAGTTGGTGAAGTTGTTCGACAACATTACGGAAACGTTGATCGGATGATTGGAAGTACTAAAGCAGTGTTTCGTAAATCTCCTAAACGTTTAAAAGAATTTCGTAAATTTTGTCCAGGTATTCCAGAACCTCCTGAACCAATTTTAACGCGATGGGATACTTGGCTAACAGCAGCTTCTTACTATTTGATCCATTTTCAACAAATTCAATCAGTTATAATGCGATTTAATCGGAATGAATCCAAAGCAATTAGAGAAAGTCAAAGAGAATTTCAAATTCCTCAACTTTTAGAAGATTTAACAACAATATGTACCAATTATACGGTATTACTAGATGCCATCAGAAAACTACAATGTACTGAATTGTCATTGCAGGAATCATTAGACATAGCGGAGAGTGTAAAAAATAAATTACACTCATTAAATGATACGCCAGGATTATGCGCTAGTCAAAAGTTGGCAGATGTTTTAAGGAAAAATCCCGATTTTAATACTTTAGAGGCCGTTTATAATAAGTGTAAGAATAGTGAACTTTTAAGTGATTTTGAAAAACAGTTTCTACATGCAAATGTAACTTCCGAGATCGTTTTCTATGTATAAGAATATTTTTTTTTGTCGACGCACAAGGTTTAAAGAAGTAACTGTGGAAACATAGGTAATAATGCGAGTTTACAGTAGTTCACATCCTGATGCCTCTAATTTGTTGAATAATTAGCAAGTAAGTTTATTTATGAATTTTTCGTATTCTTATGTTAGCCCGTAATACCGACGCCTATGCGAGTTCGCAAGTTTTGGTTACTCTAGTTATGTTATTAGCCACGAATTGCATTTGCAACTAGTAGAAACACCATATTTCCATTCGGACTTTTGTAATCCATTAACCTAGTTCTCAAGACATTCTGCTAAATGAAAAGGATCAGTCATAAATTATTTCACCAAAAAAACATTGTTTGTTTCCTCTTTTTTTTAGTAGTTTATTGATTTTCCTATATGAATCTTCAAAATTTATCATCACGACATGTCAAATCACGTCATGGCTACGTTAGGATCAAGCATCCCCTTTAAATTGAAACTGAAGATAAAAGAGAGTACATATGTGGAGCGTTTGTAATTCTTTATTGTCTTTAGGAAGATTATTATTTATTATTACGCCTAAACTTTGAACAATACCTAGTATATGTATATATATATATATATATAACCAAGCGGATAGATTGCAATTTTAACATTAACATATACGTATGTGCAGTCAAATACAATGGCATAAAGCATCGGTCATACCTGACACCGTTTTCGCTATAGGTTATTCAACCTGCCGTAACGTAAAAGTGCGCAATGATTTGTTTGATGGACTGTTTGTTGAATTTCAATAATAGCAAAAGTTGTCAAGAAAGAAAGCTACAGTTAATTAAATATTATTCGAACATAATACGATCCTAAAAATATACTTATGGTTTAACAAAAGAGTGTTTCTGCTAGTTTCGAAGTATTGGGCTTAAGGGAACCACAGTAAGTGTTGCCAGATTTAGGCTGTTAGATACTTTGATAAAGCAGATTGGTACAGAATATTCACGCTAACTTCATTGTTATTATTAAACGGTATAAAAAGAAATTTTATTTTCTAATCTTATTTTTAAATTTACATAAAAATAAATACATAGAAAAAAAAACTTAATTTATTGTTTTTTGAAGAGTATATACGTACGACCTCAACAGATTATTTTATGAGTTAGACGAACACCTCCAGAACGATGTTATACAAGGCTAATCTACCAAAATGATATTCATAAGACAATCACAAGCAAAGTAATTAAATATTATTTATTACTTCAGAGATTAATATATCGTATTTATAAGACACAATGTGAAATGATTCAAACCGGTATATTTAGAAAAAAATACAATGGGTGTAATGAATAAAACGTAGTACATGCTAATGGTCCTCGAAGAAGTGTCTACTATACACATTGGGAAAATGTGAAATTAGCTATATCTGTATATGTACGGCGAGAGAGCGAGGAAGGGACTGAGTGGAATCCGATCCTGCAATAGCGCACGTAATAGAGTTTCGCATATTTATTTTGTTGTTGCTAGGAAGCTTCACGAAAGTAATAAGAAATTCTAAAGACGAAAATAAAAACAAATTCTGATGAAATAAAAGAAACGAGAAATAAATACTCTAGAAATTCTTACTAAGATCGTCCGCACATAATGCAGTCCACCTCATAACTAATCACATCGCTAACCGTCGTGAGCCATCGACTGCCGCTAACACCTCCGCTTGTGGTGAATCACCCGTTCGCTTTTACCGTTATCGCATGTACGCTTTTTCGTTTAGCTAGACATTTTCTTTTCTTATGTGTAGAGCGGGCCAAGAGCGCCACGCGCCAGGTTCGCAATCAGGCTGCCAGGCGCATATATGTATGTAAACATAGGTAATTTAAATATGTAATTATTAGGACGAGGACCAAAACCACTGTCTATTACGTCGTGAAGACGCGCAAATATACACCTGCAGTTTGGGTGTTCGTTGATAAATAGGGCGTTGTTCACAGTGGGCCACTACAAAAAAAAGTTCATTCATCGACGGCTACGAACTAACAGCGCGCTTATTCATTTACGGATGACGCGCTCTATTCATCAACAAATGACGAGTCTGCAGATGTTACGTTTGCACCACTTCGTGGCATACTAGAAACAAGCGTCGGTGTGCTCGCTTTAGTGATTATGTCTAACGTAACTATTAAAAATAAACGGCCATTACCTACGAAAGTTAACAAATTTCTTAGTGAATTTGTGGATTTACACTACAATGGGAGTACAATTTTCTGTAAAGTTTGTAAAAAGAAACTACTGTGCTGGAGCAAACGTGATTGTGAAAGACATATAAATAGCGCACACCACAGAAATAAAAGAAATGGTGTGTCACAACAACGTCAATTTCAATTAGAATTGCTTTTAACGTTTATGGTATGTGGTCTACCACTTCGTATACTTGATAAAAAAGCATTTCGAAAATTCTGGGGTACATACAATACCGAGTGGATACTACCATCTCGGACAGCGTTACGGAGAGATATTCCACGAATACGTGAGGACATTGAAAATCGAATTAAAGCCGAATTAAAAGATAAACAGCTGTGGCTATGTCTTGATGAGACGACAGATTGCAAAAAAAATTCTATTTTGAATATAATAGTGCGCGTATTAGATCCTATTAAACCAAATTTTGCAATTCTATTAGCCAGCAGAAGATTAAAACAGTGTACTAGTAAAGCAATTACGGCCGTAGTTCTCGAAACGTTACAAAAATTTCAAGTGTCAACCAGTCAACTGATGTTGTTCATGAGCGATGGTGCAGCAACAATGTGTAGTGTAGGCCGTTATATATATATATATATATATATATATATATATATATATATATATATCCGCTCTAATTACTAAACATTATTATTGCGTCAGCTTTTATTTTTTTACTCTTGTGTATTAATTTCGAAATATGACATATCTACTGTGACTCACATATACGCTATTTACAATAAGCGGCCGTTGCGCCTGATTCCGATTCTGTTGGATGGCGCAATTTGGCCCGCTCTACTTATGTGTATCTAGTACCTACTACTCTACTAAATACTCCACGTGCGAGGTAGATACTTGAAGCATTAGCATGTACTACGTTTTATTCGTTCCACCTATTATATTTTCACTAGTCAACCTTAAGTAAAAATAAGTACTTTTTATTACCCCGAGAAATCAATCTGTTTACAGGTATTAAAACAAATAATTTTATAAGAATCAGTTTAATCAATTGACGTGCCTGACAGTGAGGATGATGAAGATGAACCTGGTAAATGTGTAATAAATTTGGTCATCCTGCATTTCGTCCAATTTCCACATATTTTCTTCTAAACTCGGAAATAAGCCATCAAAAAACATATAATGAATTTCACGATTTTTAGGTTGATCATTATGAATAGTTCTTTCTATTTATGGTAATGAATAGAGTTTGTTAAAAAGGTGGTACCGGCAGTGGCGCACCGCATAAAGGTAAGTACGTAATATACAATATTACTGAAAAATAATATTGTCACCTTTTCCTGTCGTCTAGATGTCCACTGTGACAATTGGCAACCGCCCTGGTAAGTTGCGTAGAATTGCAACATCAACAACGCTTCCATTGTCGATTCATTCAGCCGTCGACGGTGTTGTGAATACGTTGTTGTATACTTCGAAAATGATCGTTCGACATCCAGTGAAGTAAAATTTGCAAATGTCAGATATTCCTTTTCCTCATCTGGGCACTCTTGATTTTCAGTTATAGACCGAACCTTTTGTAAATCGGGATTTTTCGTTAAAATTGCTCCAAATTTTTGAAAAACATCGACTCCTATAGTGTTCGTCAAGTTTTCTAGAGCGGCTTGTAAATTGTTTATGCAATTTAATGCGGAAATTTGGATCTATTTGTGGATGGAAATTTCATCTATTTGTTGTTGAACGTCCGAATTGGAAAAAAGTTGCCGACTATCTCGAACTGCTGCAGAATCATTTGAATCAAGTTTCAAGATGACATTTTTCACTTTTGAAAAATATTTCTAATAGTGAGATACTGCCTGGAACCATGTTCCCCATCGCGTTATTACAGGCTAAGGTGGTGGTGGTAATTTCGGACACAATTGTTTGAATACACGGATATGTTTGGGAGATTTGATGAACACTTTTTTGATAGATGCTATTAACTTATCCACCATCGGATACTTCTTTCGAATGGTTTCTGCTACGAGGTGACATGCGTGTATGAGGCATGTTATGTGAAGAAGAATCGGAAAGCATATTTTCAACATCCTACCAACTCTCGGCATTGTTGCGGCTCCGACAGTAACGAACACTGTAACTTGGGTTCCTGTGATACAAAATTCTCTCAACGAATCTTTTATTATCTTGACAACGGTTTCTGCATTAGTTCTCTGAATCCTTTTACTAGATAACAACAATGAAGCTGGTGAACCATCACGTGTTAAAGGACGTGGTACAACATGAATGACGCTGTGTTTCTGAGCATCAGTTGTTTCATCCACACATAGGCAGATTTTCTTATTTCTCAACTCGTCTTTTATACATTCCTTTACTGTACCTTGCACACGTAACAAATTGTATCGTAATTGCATAGATGTTGGCAGCTTCCATGAGGGAACATACTTAGCCCAAAAAAGACGAAAGTGTTCATTAGATACTAGATGTTGTGGGAAATCATATAAAAATTGCCAGTATGGAATACTGTTTCTTAAATTCAATACATGACGTTTACTTTTACAATGTTTTCTACATTCTAACCTATCGCGACTTAGCAATCCGCTATTGCGTATTGTGCAATAAATATGCGGACTTCTATATTCTAATCTAGGGAAATGCCTGAGCTATTTATTCACATTCGAAGGGAACGTTACACCCTTTGGGCGCCCCATCTCCGCGTACTTATTTGCCGTGCAGCGTGCAACGTACTGTCGCTTTGAACTCTCTCGCGGTACTGTTGAGATCGACTAGGAGTTGAAAATTACCCCTACCCACGCCGCTACCGCTACGCTACTGCCATCCGGTACCATCTTTTTAACAAACTCTAATCATTATGAATAGTTCTTTCTATTTATGGTAATCAATACCGCTTAAAGATGTAGTAGTTTTTATAAACAACTAATTTGCTCATTAATAGTTGGAGGCTAAATGTGGAAATAAAACACTGAAGAATATAATAACACGAAGGAAGAGTTGAAAGCAGCATGTGACACAAATATTACTGATCAGCAGATCAATGATTGAAACGCATGGCAACAGTGCTGGTTCTTAACAAGGATAGTTTTATAAAAGTTGTTGCAAACTAGCAAAAGAGCTATACTCCATAAGACCCAATCCGGGTATCTCATTTACTGTCGAAACAGCAGAAAGATCAATAAAAATATTATACTCTTTTGTTCTTTTGTTTATTTATTAGTGACTACAAATAGAAATACTTCTGCATTACCTGCAAATGAATAAAACTTCTTTAGTGTGTGTATCTAGACAGTATTACAAAAAAAAGAAAATATATTTTATATCTACATGCATGTTTGAATATTTTTTTTATCTGGCAACGGGAACACGCTTTCGTCGTTCGAACCATTAGCTGAATTTTATTGTAAAGTTTTTCCGACAAGCGACCTCTGACGCGCAACGCAAATGTTTAGATAGAAGGAATATGTTTCGATGATTTATTGCCTTACCGGGCAGACCCCCTTGACACAAACACAAACACATCCGCGCAGTTCCAGTGTACACACACGCGCGCGCTTTATATCATACGTGCATACGTTCCCTTTTCGCTGGCGACTTTTTTTCTATTTCGTTTGAATAAACAAAAGCTGCTTGCCTTGGTCGCTTCGATAACAAATATTGGCACAGCGGATGTTCTTTTTTTATTACTTCGGCTAATAGGAATTTAATGATATGTTGAAAAGGGTAAATATTATCGGGTAGATAGAGAATGTTTGGAGTGTTTTAATGAGATGAGTTTGAGAATTGAAAGTTGTTTGCTTATGGGAAAATAATTCGAAAATGTTAATTAAGTTGAGGAGATCATTGGTGTCTAAAATAAACGAAACGGATGAGATTGATTTGCTACAGGAAAAGGATGCAATATTTGAGAGATGCAATGGAATAGGGGTTATACAGTAAAGTTCTAAAGTATTCCCCCGAAACTAGCGTTTTTATAAAAAAAAAAAGGTCTATTTCTATATTTTCTACTTGTATATTTTTACGTTTTTATAAAGATAATCGACGGGCAGTCCTTATGATCCTGCAAATACAGGTAAACCTCTGTTAACGGACTTTTGCATTGAAAAGTGTACAGGCGGTAAAGCTGTAATAGAACGTCTGACAGTTTTGTCTTGTGCAAATATGGAAAGTGAGACAGAAAGACCCTTAGTAATTGGAAAACATAAGAATCCCCGATGTTTTAAAAATTTCCATGTAGAAAAATTACCGATGGAGTGATATTACAACAAAAAAAAGCATGGATCGCTAGGGAAATTAAGGCCAAATGGCTAGATTGTGATGCTACATCTACGAAATATAAAATTAATATTCCTGCCACCAAATACGTCAGCACGCTGACGCCCCCTAGATCAAATAAAGAATGGAAAAAGTCCAGGAGAAAACGGAATAAGGGTAGAACTAGTAAACAATGCAGGAGACTACTTAAAGAAGGAACTATACAGATTAATAAGAAATATATGGGAGCAAGAAGAAATACCACACACCTGGCAAGAGGCATTAATAGTACCACTACACGAAAAGGGAAACAAGTCAGAATGCAAAAACTACAGGGGAATAGCAACGGTGAATGGTAAATGGTAAAATATCATCAGCGAGTATCAGTGCGGATTCAGAAAAGAAAGATCAGTAATGGATCAGATCTTTACACTGAAAGAATTACAAGCGCTAGCTTACGAACATAATATGCAGTTTCATGCTATTTTTATAGACTTCCGACAGGCATATGACACGATAAAAAGAAGCTGTTTATACGAAGCAATGAAAGAAATGGGAATCCCAAATAAACGAACAAGACTTGTGAGAAGAACAATTGAAAAATCAAGTGATAAAGTAAAAATGAATAGCTTAGTCTCTCAACCATTTAGAACGACGATAGGTGTAAGACAAGGTGACCCTTTGTCCACCGTGCTGTTACCATAGTCCTGGAAAAGGTAATCAGAGAAAGTGGGATGAATCACACGGGGACAATAATGAATAAAAATCATCAATCTCTGGCATACGCGGATGACATCATCATACTGGCAAGAACTAAAAAGGAATTGGCAAACGTGACGAGGAACCTAGAAAGAGCGGGAAGAAGAGTAGGATTAGAAATAAACGAACAAAAACTAAATATATGTGGGTGAAGAAATGAAATGAACATGTCCTGAATTTTACATATCTAGGAACATGGCTGCCAAGTATATGCGACTCTAAGAAGGAGATAACAGCCCGAATGGTAAAAGGTGATAAATGCGCAGGAGCCCTCAGCACAATATTAAAGTCCAAGAACGTATCACAAAAATCAAAAATACAACTTTATAAAACTACTTCACCCAACTGTAACGTACGGATGCGAAGCGTGAGTACTGAGCAAAAAAGGAAACAGAAAGCCTGGAGATATGGGAAAGGAAAATATTGAGAAGAATTTTTGGAGGAAAGAAATTAGAAGATATATGGGTAAGAAGAACCAACAAAGAATTAAGGCAACTGTACAGAGAACCAGTGATAACAGAGTTTGTAAAAGCTCAACGTATAAGATGGCTGGGCCATATAGAAAGAAGGGAGGAGGACCGGCTGATGAAGAAGGTTATTTATTTGAGGACTGCGGAGAAGAGAAGACGAGGACGGCCAAGAAAAAGATCTCTGCAAGCGGTGATTAGTGACCTGCGAGGCGTTTTCACCAGGACATTTCGGTCACAGAAAATCGCTTTGTGGAAAGGTGAAATAGCACTATGTTAGCAGAATATTGCTGGACTTTACTGAGAGAAACGTTAGATTCTGAAATATCTACAAAAATCAAAAAACAGTTAGACATGTTCCAACTAACTACATATGAAGTTTTATCTCTTGAGAATGGTAAGTGATCGAGCAATTCTTCTGATTCGCTTCACTCGTGACAACTAAAATGACGTAGCTTAATTGAGAAGGCAGAAAAAAAATTATAATTTGTTGTACGGTGCAATTAGTTAAGCAACGTTTTTTGATACCGCTAGGAATGTACAGCTATCATTCACTAGCACTCAAAGTCCTAGATTTATTTACTGTTAAACAAAATCCCCTTTAAATCTATCCCAAGCACTATTCCAATCGATACAAACACCTTATTACATGCACAATATGCTCAATTACCATTGTCTACACCATTGTCAAGCAGTAATTCATTTTTTTTCCTAATTGTATAAATAATAGTACACGCTTCACACCATCTGGTGACCCAAAAACCTCTTCTCAATCGCAAGCAATAACGACAACGACAGCTAAGCAGCGACAGATGAGGAAATAACTTACAATAGAATGCCTTGCAGGTCTAGGTTGGAAGAGAGAGAACCTGGATATACTACGTATTGTCACCATACCGCCGAAACGTCCTTAACGGCGTCATTGCGAATTATCGTTGTCGCAATTTGCGTGTATCACTCGACCGCCGCAAGGAGGCGTTAATGCCTGCGAAATCCTTAATGGAAACGAGGAGAACTTTCGACCATTGTCGTAGGGGCGAAGTAACTGCTCGCAAAATGAGCGCATTCGGATTCCGGCGGTGGAAACGGAGAATTTACTGTAGCTACTGTAGGTTTTCGCATCTTGTTCGGCATATTGGGGCGGTTGTGTTAAGGTGTGCCTTATCATGAATATAAATCCGGAGGTTGTTTGTAGCAACTGCTAGAGTGATGTGGGTGATGGTGTTATTAAATAATCGATATGGGTACTGTAAAGAGGGAATTTACACGAAAATGCCTTTGAACGGGACCTGTTTTGAAGTAAGGTCTTCCTTATTCCTGGTAGTTGTTCCCCTAGGAAGAATAAAGACAATAATCCTACAGAAGAAACAATTTATTACGTTTATCTACCATTACTTTTACTATTATTATTAAGGTACGCCAGGTCATCGATGCTTTCAGTCACTATGACCTTCAAGTAAGTACGTGTTAGGAATGGCCTACTGAAATGTTGATGTCGTTTATGACTAATGGCTACACATTTGCATAAAATGTAGTCTGTCGTGTCCAGATCTTTTTGGCATAGATGACAGAATTGATTTTCAACTCTTCCTAGTGTATATAAGTGATATTTTGGGACTGCATAATCAATAAGCAAAGATCGCCTTTGCTGAAATATATACCTGTCATTGCTGTGTTTGGCTGGCCACCCATTTCCTGATTTCTTATTTTAGGTTGCTCGTTTATAGACTACAGTAGGGGTTTAGACCAATTAGAGACATGTTCGCTGTTTTTTTGGCCTACTTCTCGTTCTTTTCTCCTCAATCCCTCGGTGGCTTAGAACCCATCATAAAGTAAAGGGAATTTTGAGTCGCAATTACCTCAGATTCTGTACACATTCGTGTATCAGGTCAAATTAATTTCTATAAACTTTTGAGAGCTTTTGAAGCTGTCTGACTGTCTAATAATATGTTTAAGGTTGCATCTCGTGTCCCTTGCTCGAGGTTCCTTTTGACGCATATGTTTAAAACAAGAATTCGCCCCATGGAAAAAAAAATGCAACACAGTAAAGCAAGATTAAGCAGCTTGTGTCTTCAAACAATAATCAGCTACCGAAAGCAATCACCACTAAATGGCATAGAGATGAAATACCTGAGAAGGATAGCGGGAGTCACGAAGCATGTTAGATAAAGAAATTAGAAGGACATTAAAACAAACACCAATTATGAAAAAAATAGAGAGCAGACAGTTGAACCGGTTTGAACATGTAGTGAGGATAGAACAAAATCGACTAATTAAAAGAATAACAGAAACAAGAGTAGAGAGAAGAGGAAGACAAGGACGGGGAGAATAAAATATATAGGTTTGAAGAGGGAAAAAACAATACATGACATGAGAGGACTGGCAGGAAAGAATGGAAGAAATTGGTGAGAGACGACTGAAGACATCAGCAAACCCGACACCCTCAGGGTACCAGCGTCTTGAGAAAGAAGAAGGAGAAGAAAATTCAGTTGAGCTTACAAGAAGGGAAAGTCATAAGACGCATCTCCAATAATAACACTGTGCTCGAGTAGGAGACTTTTTTTTGCAACAAGCACCCGGCCGGTGAACTTAATTCCAGTATGCTAAATCCAATTGTGCTAACCGTTTTTAAAAGTTAGCTCGCGTTTTCAAGCAATTTCAATTTAAAAATATTAGGCTCAAAGACCCCAAAGAAACGTGATTTCTATCATTTTTTTACCATCCATTGAATTTAAATCGATGGAAATCGGTCATATCGACGGATACACATCGAAAGGAAACTATTTCAAAAAAAAAATTAATCGATTCAGTCGATTTTTAATTTTTTTGCAAAAAAAATTCTCTGATTGCCCTGATTCTTCTGTATCGTCACCTTCTTCTTGTAAATTCCAACAAATGTCACCCAAAAGAACATGTAGCTTTTTGCCGCCGTACCAATGTTCGAGCCTCGCCGTCACTCAATGAAAACGCTCGCAATGCTCATCGGATTCGTTTGGTGATTGTTCCACGAATTTTTCTACATGGGAATGCAAAAAATGAATTTCTAATAGCATTCGAACATTTAAACGGTGAAAAGCAGTGAGCATGTGTTCAATTACTATGCGCCAATTTTCGGATCGATGAATTCTGAGAACATTGTCAATAACCGCTTTCACACAGTCCCATGCCACAAACTCCATGTCAATGAGTGCATTTTCAAATCGTTTGCCCCTCATCAAACGACGAATGTCCGGTCCATTCAATATTCCTGTAAAATAAATATAATACAAAATGATATTTCAATAGATCAACATTCAGATTCAGACATCTACCTTCTTTTATTTTCATATCGTGGAAAAATACGACGCAATTCGTTGAATGTATTTCCTTCTGGGTTCAATGCTTTTATGAAATTTTAAACAATTCCTAGTTTGATGTGGAGCGGTGGTAACAGAACCTTTTCGATCGGCACAAGTGGAATCTCAATAATGTTGTTTTGTCGCAATCTAAATTCCTCACGTAAAGGCCAGTTCCGTTCGTTATATTGATCGCCGGCAAAACGGGTATTCCACAAGCACATGTAGACAAATTTTTTGGTATAACCCGTTTGCATGCCTCTTAAAAGAGCCACCACTTTTAAGTCGGCGCAAATTTTCCCCTTTTGGTCATTATATTCCACTAAATCGATGATTTTTTAAGCGATGCATATTGCTCTTATATTGCTGCTCAGTGCAATCGGAATGGAATTTTTTTAATTGGTGGTTCCAGAAGGTTCCAAAAATCTCTTCGGCCATCGATCAGATTTTCCAGAAAATTCCAGAATGTTCCAAACGGTTCTTTGGGCCTAAAATTTTTAAATTGAAATTCCTCGAGTTAACTTTTAAAAACGGATGGCACCTTTGGATTCAGCGTTCTCGAATTAGATTTGCCCCCCAGGTACCCAGCTTGTTGCATTTTGCAACGAGTACTAGCAACTAGGATAATTTTTGGCAAGTTAAGATTGTTTTCGAGATGTTAGTACATCTTTGGGTCCTGCAAAATTATAGGTCCTAAACATCTTACGCCCACATCCAAAAAAGGATAAAAACATTGCTCTACATACTCACATTCACTTAATAGAATTACTGCAGTTGTTAAAGTAAATAAAGAGTATTCGACTTCGTGTTTAAACAACTTCCTACTAAAACCAGTACTATTACAGTCATGAGACAACAAAAACGATATAAATTTACTTCTTGAAATAAGACCGTTAACTTGGCTGAAACTATCCTTGCAAAATTTTATCTTCAACAACGCTCCAGAATACAGCCAACTTAGATAATATAGAAAAATACATATACCCAGATGTCTCGTTCAAAGAAACGCAAACCCTCGATAACAACGCCGCTAATTAGCATTACACAAGTAACAAATACCGATTATGTGTTAGCACTATCGCTACTACAACTACCGTATATACGGCGCAGCGGCTCGAGTCTAGCGGTGGCGCTATTACTCGCGCACTTACGACATCTATTAATAATTACCGAACTGCAGTAAAGGCACTTTCCGACAGTAGCGACGGCGACGAGGCTAACGAGCGCTCGTTTGTTTAGATGTACGACGTCTACGTGACGTTTCCGGTTCGCCAGGAAAGTACTGCACAAACTATTATGCGGATGTACCCGCGGTCTGAAGTTAGTTGATTGGAAAATGGTCGCATATAGTAATCACGACGTTAGTTAAGATGATTACGAAGCCGAAGTGGCGCAGTTAGTAGGATTTTACGGTTAGATATATGGTTTTAGTTCTAGACATAGATAGGTTATTATATAGTCATTTTTTTCCTATTCCAGGGGATTAATTTGAGAAATAGTTAAAAATACAGCTGTTACATCTGAGGAAATAAAAATGGTTGCAGAATTTAAAAAGATACATTGGTCCTTGTCAAAAATAATATACCGTCTTCGACTATACGAGGGTAGTCTGAAAAGTTTCCTGCACAAAAATAAGTATAAGGGAAGAAATAAAAGTGATCTTCACTAACAAAATTCTATATCGGTTTACACAATGTTACCGGTTTCGTAATTATCGAATTAATCCAATAATTCATGTCCCATGATCATGGGTCCTTTCTTCAATGAGGATTATTCCCTTGAAATCCCAAAAAATCGTGGCCGACCGATGAGACCGTCTTTGCCTTCTTGGGAGCATATTCGCATTGAAAAGTCTATTGTTTTGACTGTCGCTTGGTTTCAGACAAAAATTCTTACGGATTTTGCCTATAAAGCGAAGACCCAAACACTGCTTCGAAAGTGACAGTCGTATATGCTTGTTGTCCACTGTTAGCAATCGCGGTATCCATCCGGCCGACAGCTTTCTCACTCCTAACTTTTGCTTTAAAATATTAATTACCATTCCGTACGATACACCTACGGCCTCTGCTACTTCGCGCACTTTCGTTCAGCGATCAACGAGAATTATGTCGCGGAATTTTTCAATGCATCAGCATCCACATCTGCCGGGAGACGTGGGCATTCCCATTACCGCCGATATAACAAGCCCTCAGCGCTCTTCAACGACGTCACGCTCGATAGGTGATGTATCATGCACGGTAATAGTCTAAGCAGTAAAGGAATCGTTTTTTTTTTACATTTCTTTTTTAAGTTTTGAAGGGCTTCCGGTTTAAAGAGGATGCCAGTCGTCATCTGAGCCCTTCTCCGCATCCCATTGGTTTTTATTATTATTATTTATTATTATTTTTGGTTTTATTATTATTATTTATTTATTTTGGACGAAACTAAGGTTGAAATGATACTATTATGTGGTGTTTTATCTAATCTGTCTTTCCTATTATGTGGTGTTTTACCTAATCTATCATTAGTTTTCCCACAATCATTTTTAACTAGGGTATTTGTAGAACAAATTATTATAATTGTTGCAATACGTTTACTGCTGTGAATATGACATTTACACATATCAGTATCCAAATGACTATGTTCGGTGATAATTTAAAATTGTATTAAAACAAAACGTTTTGAGGATCAGAGGGAAAACCGAATGTGTGAAACAGAAATATCACTACGTAGTATTTTTTTTAATAAAACCATTATAATTTGGATAAACCAATTCAAAACGCAAGAAACGATCTAAACGTGTGAATGTCCAATCTACAAATATGGCTGATCGACCACCTACTGCAAAATACGTCACAGCCTGCTGACGTCGAAGCGCTTAGGCCTTATATATCGGAAGTAACTGCACTCCTCATCAAAAATCGATGTACGGCCACGTTTGAATTCGTTAAACTAATATCTAACAGTTATCATAGATGGTGAAGGTCTCAATAGACAGCATTCAACTTCGCTTTAATTTCTTCGCATGTTTTTCCATCCAAAAGAAAGGGAATTACTGAACGATATTGTTCCTTTTCCATTTTGTGCAAAAACACTAAACATATCTTATACAAATGGCTGTCAAATCAAAATAAACTATGAATCTGCCTGAAATTTTGTACAGCCCCGTTTGAAAGAAAGAAATACCTCAGTAACGCCACCGATCTTCAAAGAGATTTATTTATATTTATAGATCCACCCTCGTAGTTTGAGATAAAGAAATAGGCTTATCTTATGCATAAAATGTGTAGAAATAGCAAAAAGAATGCTATTCGAAAAATAACTTGTTGAGAACTGCCTCCCCAACTATGTACACCACCGTTCAGTGAAGTTCGGACACTTACCAAAGATTAGAGCTGAATTGAAGTGAAAATAAAATTTATCATTCTACTTTTTGTACTAGCAGTACATATTTCCGGGCCGATGGGCCGTGGTCTTTGATGTGTCGAAGTCGACGTTTCGCCAAACACTGCGGTCGTCTTCACTGGTCGTCTGATGAGTGGTCTTATCATTCTACTGTTCTACCACTTATCATTTTACTGTTATGTACAAAAAACCAATTGAATTACATTTTGCAAAACCTGGTTATTTTTGTTGCAAAATGTTCCACAAATATTGGGTTAACGTAGGACATACATACTTCCTACACTCTTCTACTGAATTCATCCCATGAAACCTCAATAGAATTGAGGTCCAGGGATTGCGGTGGCCATGTCATAATTTTCCAATACATTCCTTTCGTACTAACCATTTAAATAATTTTTACACGCTACTACTCTATGGTAAGGGGTCGTTATCGTACATGAAAACAATGTTATCGCCATTTAAACGAAGCCCAGACGGTATTGCATCGTCTTGTACTATATTCGAATAATTGTCTTTCGTCATAATTCCTTCGATCCCTTTCAAATCTCCTGTTTCTTCACAACAGAAGGTTGCCTAAACAAGTACAGAACTTTCCCTTATTTTATGGTAGATACCAGGCATTCACTTGACATTTTTTTTCACTCTTAGTTCTTCTAACAAAGACAGGCCTCGATTATCCAAATACACCAAACGATTATCCAAATACCAACTGTGATTCAGCGGCACAACGTACCCATTTCCAATCTTCCACCGTTCAATTTATATGGGCTTTAGCCCACTGAAACAGATTTAATCTGTTACCGCATCGCAGCAGTGGTTCTCCTACAGCAACGCGATCACGAAGACCGGTAGCTCGCTTCACCGTACTCACAGAATCTGTTCGTTATCGCGATTCATTTCTGCCTTGATTTGAGATGCTATTAGTCTTCGATTTCGTTTATTTAATAATTTAGTGCGCTCATCGCCAGTTGGGGATGTTACTCGTGATGCACCTGGGTACGAGTGAATTTGTAAATTACGTATTTCTTCATGTCGCTGTATGATATCACTTAAAGTCGCTCTCTTGGCCCTTGTCTTATCCGCAGTTGTGCGTCTTTTCAGTCGAATGCATTTACAACAATACGTTTTGCTTGGGTCGATGATTTTCTCTTTGGCATTTTAAACACTATCAAGTATAGGATTTAAAAATTAAAAGGAAAGTGTCTATACGTCACCCGCTTACTATAAACATGAGCAGAAAGACACTTACCCACAAGCTAAAATATTTATTAATCTTCTTCAGTTTATAACACTTAAATACTCCCCATAATTAATCAATACACGATTATCGGTATTTAAAACAACCGCCATAAAATGCAATTAAAGAGCAATTATGAATTCTGAGCTACGAAATAATCCAGGAATCTTATATTCTATTTTATGAATTTTTATGGAGTGTCCGAATTTCATCGAACGGTAGTGTACATAGGACTGGGTTCCGGACATACACGTACTGGTTTATTTGACAATTATTATTAATAGTTTACATCATCAAATCCAAATCGTTTGTCAATATACTATTAATACCAAAACAAAAACAACTTCCACATATAAACCTTTAACATTATAACAATCAATTTGGCAATAATAGAACAAGGACCTTTGAACCAATTATACAGAACGTCATATTATACCGAAAAAAAGTATTAATTCTACAAGCTTCTATAAATAGGTTCGCCTCAAGCAATAAAACTTACGTATGACACACATCTCATGTCTCATCGTATAGCATTACGTAAAACCTTTGGAATTCGTAGTAGATATTTCCTACATAATTTAAAAGAGTAAAAGTAAAATATAGACAAGATATGACTAATCTTTAACTATATTCCAAAACATCCAAACAACATCTTGTTAGTTGTCAGCTTCCCATTAAGAGATAAACTATTTCCTTCTTATTAGTTCTAAGAATAATTTTCACCTTAATGTAGTTAATTATGGGTAAGTTGCTAGCTTCCTAGATAATTATCCATATCAACATTACATACATCAAAATCTATGTACATACAATGTGTTATTATTGTTCATAATATAGTTCGTAGTAAAACTTTCATTCGTAATAACACACGACAACCTTGTTTGCATGTACAGGCGCATATTAACTTCGCAAAGCATTCATCTATCTACGTCTAGATGGCGCATAGATTAATGCCGCGACAATATGTCACAATCACTCGTGTAATTTCAAGACCATTGTTGTCGCTTTCGTAATGTCGTCGTTGTGCATGCGGCGGATGCATTTGCTACTGTATACAAATGTTTCTACTGACGTAAACTGAAACTGCATGGCAAGTCGTAGTTCTTTTGAAATATTATTTGGAATATATCAAACAAATAGTCAGCCTACCAATAATATTTATAACCTATTTTTAGAAATAGTTTTTTGTTATTACTTAGGTGATAGGTTTATGTAATAACTCCATATTCCATAGTTATATCCATAGAAAATGAGCTGGCGCAGTCAATAGGATAGACTTATTAAAAGCTGAAAATAATATTTAAATTTCATTCATAAAGATTATACCGGAACGAAGCTGCAATAAACAGAACTAAATGATGCCATAAACAGTATTTAGGAGTACGTAATTATGAATACGACCCGTTATTTTATCATCACTTGATGCAAGATAATGGGAAATAACATAACATTTTATATACTGTGTGTTAAATTTACTTATCGTTATATCAATCAAACTTTATAGGGAGATATAAATTCTGTTGGAAATGTTTTGGAAGTACCTATTCAGACTCACGATTAAAGTTAGTGATTCGTATTTATGGCAGATTTTATATTTATGACTACATCATTATATTTATGAATATTATACTTGAACCATTGAAAATAGAGTGATTCCAAATTTTATGTGACCTTGCCAAGAAAGGACTACAATTTGAAACGTCAATAAAAACAGTGGGACACTATTTCTTCCATCAGTGTAAAATATACTGGTAATTCTAGAGCATTGGGAGCATGCTCGGAACTGGAATTACATGTTCCATTGGGAACAATAATTTGTGTTCCATTGGTAAAGTCAGAGTTGCACTTGGAGCAATTTTCATTGCTCTGGCTAAAGGAATAAGAGTCGGCCTAGAGCAATATGGCCGACAAATACTACAAAGGGAATTGTAACCAATGTACTTCCCCAATGGAACATGACATGTCAAATCGCTCCGCGCCAGAGTTGTACGTTCCATTGCTCCACTGTTCGATCCAGAATTTTCGAACTAGAATCGCAAGCTCCGAGTGCGCTTTAGTGTTGTCCAATAGAATACGCTATCTGTTTCTAGCTTTTCGATTCTGTCCATTTTGATTTGGAATTGGTACTACGGAACTTGATGTGTTTGAACGTTAATTTTTGGAAGATCTTGCCTAGCAAGGTGATTGGTAACAAAGCATAGTGTTTAGTGGTTTTTATTACAATGAAACAAAGTTTATCCCCTTCAATGTACTCTCCTTGCTGACCCCTACAACGCTTCATACGCATTTTCCACTGTCGAAAGCAGTGCTGGAAGTCCGTTTCTGTCAGCTTGTTGAGAACCTCCGTCGCTTTCGCTTTCACCGCTTCCACACTGTCAAATCTTGTCCCCTTAAGCTCCGATTTTTCCTTAGGAAATAAAAAAAAGTCTCAGGGGGCCAGGTCGGGCGAGTACGGTGGGTGGTCCAACACGGTGATGCCGGATTTCACAAAGAACGCCTTCACAGACAAGGCGGAATGGGCTGGCGAATTGTCTTGGTTGAGCATCCAGGATTTGTTCTACCACAAATTGGGTCTTCGTCTTCTCACTCGTTCACGAAGGGTAGTTAGAACCTCGTGTTTCACAAGAAACTTGAGGTTAACTCGTTGCTCGATCTGAACACTCTGCATTTTTCCGACGCGACGCTAGCGTACAGACTTGAACGGACGATTGCTACAGCGAGACTGAGCGACGTACAACCGTACCCATTGAGCTCAGGGTGAGGGAAGCATCTACAAGCACAGGCATGTTCAAACCTGACGTGGCGTGCTCGCTGTTTGCCGATAGTAGCACCAGTCCGGTTATTTAATTGCCACACCTCGTAAGAAATGAGTGGAAAATGTTCAAATCTGGTATTAAGAAATACTTTAACTGGTTGTTTTTGCTTAAAAAATGATATCAAGTGATATGCACACGAGCAATCTCGTGACCTTTGTTAACTGTCAAATTTGATTTATTTTTAGAAAATTACAAAATTTTGCGTTATTTTTCAAATCTTTTGAAAATATTAAAGTAAAAAGTTCTTTAAATTGCTGCCAATTTCTCAATTTTCATCTCTCTTAATACATTGACTTTTCAATTTTTCAAATTCAAGCAAATCTGTGTAAAATTATTTCTTTATAGAAATCAGCATTCGAAAGATATTCTTGGAGTAAACGAAAACACTAATAAAATTCATACATGAATGGAATTATAAAAAAATATTAAGAAAAATAAATTAGAATTACCAAAAAATTAACCTGTTTAAAAAATTTACATTATATTATGTGTTAAAGAATGGCGAATTGGTAAAAAATAAATTAAAAATTTGCAAATTTTTCCAAAAATTTAACAAATTATAACGTATTTTATAATTTTCTACGGCCCATGGAACAGAACTTACGAAAAGTCATCATGAATAGACTCTCGTTTGAACAACGCTACCAAATTATTAAAATTTATTTTGAAAATCAGTCATCGATTCCCGCAACTTAAAGACGAGATGTGGTTTCAACAGGATGGCGCTAAGTGCCGTACGGCGACGGAAACCAAGTGAAGTCACTGACTTATTTCAATAAACTAGCAACAATTGGCGCCTTGGAAGCCAACGTTGTTCGTGTTATTCGTAACATACGGCCAGCAGTGCCGGAAAAAGTGACCCAAAATTGGACGTCCAAAATACGCTTCGTCAAGAATAGCTGTAGTGGCCATATGCCCGAAATCATTTTCAAATGTTATTGCTATGAATAAATCTTTCAAATCATACCAACACTTTGATTAGAGTACTCTTTATATGCATAAATAACCTATTACCTTGTCACACATTATATACTACCATAATACGTTCTTTTTCTAAAAGTATTCGAGCTCACAAGCACATGGCACACCATTGTGCATAAGTAGATGTGTACACATGTCTATTCTTTGGGACCGTGTATGTGTGTACATATAGTCTCGCCAAAATTCAGAAAGGCTTTCGCCTGCGTCTCAAAAGACGCCTAAACAAGTCATTCTCGGGATTAAACGGCTGCTAGAGAATCTCAGCGAGGGCGAATTTAGAAGATAAAGCCGTGCGATACAGCCAGATTGCGACAGCGTAATATGGCGGCGGCCTTATGGATGGAAAAGGTTCTTCGAGGAGGTCCCATTACGCGTTCGCAGAGGAGAAAAACATGTAGCCTCGGTTGCATAACGACAACCAGACGTCGCCGAAAATGAAGCGTCGGTCGCCCTCTCTGACTCAGCGCGAACCCTACGCGAACATAGTAAGAAGGAAATCGACTTCTAGGATGTAAACAAGACACTTAAATAAAGTACCTATGCGAAATGAATTAGTTAGTTGAACTTGTCTCTCCTTCGAATTCCTTCTTTTTCCTTTTCGTTTTGTTCTGATCCATTTTCGAAGAGCTACTGCAGATGCTGTGAGCTTTCGTACAAACAACTTTATGACCTACATAGATTTTCAACGCGATAGGATTATTGGCGTCTTTTGTATTTCTTATGAGAAATGGACGACCCCATGAGTCATGTTCAAGTTTAATGTATCCACTTAATATTAATCAGAAGAGATTTTTCCAATCGTAAAAGATAAATTTGGAAATAGGTTGCTATTAAAGCATCTCATTCAAAACGTCGACGGCGACCATAAACCTTATTGTAGATCATAATTTTTTCCCAACAGTATTAGTGTAGGTGATGAAACTGCTATATATACAATACTTCGTAATGACAAATTCCAGTGCCGGTTGAGATCTGTTCAGGACTATACGTGGCGTTGTAATGTCTATCAGTTACTCTTGTAGTATTTGGAGGAATTTGTCCAAATTGATTGATTGATTGTTGCCGTAAGCTGGATTAGTCTTTACATGCTTAACAATAGGGCCCAATGGGTCTATTGTATTATTCCTACTTTGCTTTCGTTTTACTCTAAACAGGTTAGTTCCCTCAATGTTACCTCGGATGGATGAAGGATTTACTTGCAGATGATGGATGATTATTCAATGAAAGGCTGGTGTGCCGCCGTAAACATTATCACATACGATAATGTCGATAATGAAGGGACTCGCTGGCAATTTATCAGTAAGGCACTGTTACTTCTCTAATATATATTTATTCTCTTTGAACTCCCTATCCTACTGGTTACATTATCTACCGTTTACAACCAACCACCTCTTATTGTAGTTACCAGCCAGGTATCTGTCTATCGACCCCGATCTTCCTCACCCTTTTCTGCCAGTCTGCAGCTTTTAACTGTATCACGCAGTTGTGTAAAGAGGATCAGTTTCGATATTACAAAACCTAATTCCATAATGGAATTTTCTGTGGTATTACCCCCTCCCTGGAAACAAAATAACTGTGCCCTCACAATTGCTGCCACCAAAGTTCTATTATTTATAAACAAGATATTACACTTGATTAAAGAGTAAGAAATTAGTAATTTACAAAAAATAACCACGTATCACTGGTTTTTTTATGATTCCCTTCATTATATTTTTCATAATGGAATACGAAGCAACATCTATTGTAAAAACAAAACAACCCTTGACAGTAAGACAGTAAATGTTCATAAAATAGAATTTGACACGTCACAGGTTTAAGAGCCTACGCAGTAAATCCAACGGTTTGCATAGCGAATCTGCGTTAACTTTCCCCCATCTTGTGCAAGTGGCCTCTCAAACAGCCATGTCCTGTTAAAAGACATGTTGCTGCAAGCAGGTTACCAGTAAAATGTTACGACGGTCTTCTCATCATTCGTTTGCTGTGCTTTTGGCCAGCTGCATGGTTCCAATTTCGTTGATGTTGCTTTATTATCCGTTCATTAATTGCACCACGCACCGCACTCTTGGTAATACCTAGACCCGGTTCAGGTCCTGCAAAATTAATTTTTTAACCTTCTCTCGCTAGCTGGTCTGAAATTTTATTGCCCGCTGTACCCTTGTATCCTGGCACCCGCACCAAGATAACCTTGTTATGTTCAGACAGAACTATTAGGTTTTGCAGGCGCTCCCATACTAATTTGGAGGCTATATGATTAGATGCTAGTGCCATTAAGATTGCTAAGCAGAGAGAATGCAGATCGTTTCTGTTTGAAATACCGTGGTGTATTACCCAAGTGATGCACATACTTTATATCTCTGGTTTTCCTCATAAACACCAACCCCAGAACTAGTACCCCTTCTTGACCCATCTGTATACCAGATTTGGGTTTTCGGTTTTCTCCCCATTTCTCCATTATTCCCAATTTAAGAAAACGTTGAAAGGTTTATCATAGGAGATCTATGATCCATATACTAAGAGATTATTATCCTTATCGTACAACCGTATACAAATAGAAGAAGTTACAGAAAAGAGATTCTGGCTTGGAAGATCGGTATATCCAACGTCCTGTGCAAGATTATACGCCACCTCACAGAATATAGCCACCAACAATACAAACACTATAACGTAAAGATTGCAGTCGCCATACCTCCCCTTTCCTGTCTCCCCCTTCCCATTCACATTTACCACCACCTCATAAGGTCCACATCTCAAAAGAAGCAAGCAATATATGCCTCAAATACCGCGACATACCATGGCCCAACCTTAATACAGAAGGTGGTGGATATTGCGGTATACGCCGCGACGGAAAGCTACATACACACACTATAGACGATATCGGATCAAAGACGGTCACCGCCTGCCGTTATCGGAAAGAGATAGAAGCGAAAGAAAATGGGGAAAGGGGAAGAGGACGGGACGAATCGCCCTTTCGAGATTGATTTCGTCGACGCGCCGCGCCGCCTTGGATAATATGTATTGAGATTGCACTCCGTACCCGTAGCCAAGTCGAGGGCTACTATGTTTATGCATCAAGGGAAATCGGGAAATGCTTCCCGCTCTTGTTCAGACTTCATTTCATGTCCATTTCGAATGGAGGATGAGATGTCTATTTTCGCTGAGGATGCGATTAAGGATTGGGGAGAGAATTGTGAGGTGAATTTCTCGAGATGATGATAAGAAGTATTGTATACAACTGCATTTTTTTTTAACATAGAAAAGCTAAAAATATGCAGTCTATCGTTGTACAATTATAATAGAGTTTTGACTGTATTTCCTTGTTTTATAATTTCTAAACTATTACGAGGATGTTATGATACCTGTGTTAAAAAAGACAACCCAATTGCTTTGCATGTCGTAAATTTATTTGTCGACATAACCTCCTTGTAGCTCCATACACTTAATCCAGCGATGTTCCAAATTTTTAGGTCATTCAAATAATAGAGTTTGTCGAATTCTACAAAATGCGCAATGACTTCATTTGACGTGAACCGCTTTCCACCATTTTGTCAAGTTTAGAAAAAGAAAGAAGTCACGGGGGGCCAAATTTGGCGAACATGTTGAATGGGGCACCAATTCGTACCGTAACTGGACTAGTTTTGCTGTCGCAACTGCCGATAAGATCGTGACGGTAGATAATTTTGTTCTTCGTAAGGTAGAGCCTTTTCTCTTTAGTTCAGAGTCGAATTGGTCCAGCATAGTACCGCTCTGTGATTGTCCTTCCCTGCTCCAAAAAAACAATTAATATTATGCCTTGCGAATCCCAAAAGATCGTCGCCATAACTTTTCCAACTGATGGAATCGTCTTCGCCTTCTTTGGTGCAGGTTCGCCGGGAAAAACCCATTTTGCCGACTGACCTTTGGTTTCTGGCGTGTAGTGATGTATCTCACCTACAGTCACATAACGCCGCGGAAATTCACTCCTATAGCGCTCAAACATGTCCAAACATTGCTTTGAAGTTATCACGCGATTCTGTTTTTGATCAATTGTCAACAGACATGGCACCCTTCTCGTCGATAGCTTTCACGTACTGAATGTTTCGTGAAGGATATTTTGCACACGTTCAATTGAGATTATATATTAGCAATCTCCCCAATCTTCGCCCAGTGGTCTGCTAACATGATGTCATATCGTCCGGAACCACCTCAGTATGACGACCTGGCCACTCCTCATCAAAGACGGATGTTCGACCATGCTTAAATTCATTAAACCAGTATCTGATGGTAGTCATCGAAGGTGCATGGTCCTTATAAACAACATCCATCGTATGCTGTTAGCTTTCCTAGAAGAACGTAATGGCCTATTTGATCAAATCCAAAGTCTAAGTAGGTGACATCAACCTCTCCTCTATTATCAATCAATCACCTAAGAAACAAATTGAATGAAATTCATAACAGTATAGCATCTAGAAAAGATGCCATTTTGATGAAGGGATATTATATCACAATAGCATGTGTTTTCCTTCAAATTTCTCACAAATTTTGAAATTTATTGTGGTACAAATTTCGGTAATACGCCACCAATACCTAGAATCTATGGTTAAAATGGATTTCTTAATAAATTTACATCTAAGAAAATTATTACACTATTAGAAAAGTGGTTGTAGTAAAATATTAAAGATGTAATACTTGTAAAAATAATATCGAAGTTGATGGATTTCTTTGGGAAAATTGAATTGGAAAAAGAAAATGACGGAAAAAACGGAAGGTAGAAATTACAATATTCAAATTCGAGCAAGTAGAAAAGTAGTAGTAGTAGAAAAATAAGTTCAGTCATTGCTTGAAAACATATTGGAAGTCCAGTCAACGACGATCATGGTGGAACGGATAAATAACTTTTCTTCTATTCATTTTCTTCACATCCTAAATCCTCAATTATAATGAAATATTTTCCTACAACAATTGACAGCATAAATTCAGTTGTATCTTTAGCATAATTTCGAAAATTAGATATCGTTCGTCAAGTAATTGCCTTGTTTGTCAGAGTAACATCGATCTAGCCTTCTAGTTACGTCCCTGTATGGCATGCATTATGCTATTTTTAAAACTAAAAATATTCGTTTGAAGTTTATTATTAAGTTATATTTCAAAAAGTATAATTATCCAAATTAGCTATGATTAAACAATCGCTATCGCGATTAAAATAATGGAATGTAAGGACGCTAATCAATTTCTCACTTTTAGTCAAAATATTCATCCGGGTAACACATGTTCGCCAGTGTTCCTATTTTCTGTGTTAAGCGTCTAAATTCGACCATAAATACGAAGTAAACGTCAAGTTTGGTGGTTTAAAAAATACGTTCCGTACGAGTTCTTCCAGTACGGAACATATAAACATAGATTTTATATTAGAACGTCACAATTCCAGATTAGTTTTCTCTTTTCAACTTTTAATACTCATAAAATTTCATTAATTAATATCTAGTTTAATTCAAATTGCCGAAAGAGTGTTTAGGAACACTCCCGAACCTCCAGGCCGCACAATTAATTTCGAAAAATTTATTTTTTTTAATAATTTTCCTCGTTTAAACCATTACAGTATATACATAAAACTATTGTTGTCTTCACCTATTTTGTAAGATTAGTTCTAATTGTTTAAAATTGAAACATAGATATCTCTGCTGGCGTAAGATATTTGGTTATACACTAAAAATCTATCTCATTTGAGGCTCCAGAAATATTTTATTAGGTGTTTGTCTACTCTATATGCTATATTCCTCTTATATAACAACGTGGATGAAGAATACAGTACATGGAGTATACAGAAAAATCAGCAGAAAGAAAACTACTAGAACTTAGGCGAGATGAAGGGAATAGTGGAAAATTGTCGGAGACGGTCAAGATCATGAATGCCGGTAAAGTTAATAGTAGTCTATCGATCCCAGTTATTTTTACCATCTGCAAAATAAAAATAAATAAATTCCATGTTAATTGGTGTCATTTTAAAATGCTTTAGATGATGTATAAGAAGAGAATGTAAATTAAAGAATATTAGGTTTAAGTCTTTTCTTACCAAGAGTAAAACAAGAAAAATTATCTAAATAGTTAGACAGAACAACACATATTTTTTGTACTAGCAATGAAGTTTCATCAACCGCAAGCATTAAAATCAACCAAAAATCGCCCAAAACATTTTCTTATCCTCGTTTTTGAATGCGGCACCCTTAAGATAGCAAAAACATTCTTGCCCACGTCACAATTCAACTATGATGTAGGTAGGCATAGCAGTCTGGATTTGTCCAGGAATTACACTGACACCAGTATATCGATTTCTCACGCTATACATACTTTTATGTATATGTACGTATGATCCCTCCCCTACTGTTTGGCGTCTATACGTCGCATGGACGCCTGTCTTCGGGCAATATCATTTGGACCCCTTTTCCGTAAACTAGTTGTTATTGTAGAATCGCTTACATACATCGGGGTATCGTCCAACATTTCGCCGCTCTTGCACTTTTCCAGTTATCTGCCAGCATTCGATCGTGGGTGACTAGTGAATTAGAGTAGACCTTGCTTATTGCTCATGTAGAGACAATGAATTGTCGACCATTCTGGATAGTGTTATTAGATCGTTTTTATTATCCTTATCCAAGAAGCTACTTTATCTAGGAGTCGTTAAGGTGTCTTTCCATAATACTAAGGAGAATGAATCAAGTTATGTGGATATTTTATGGGATTAATATAGTAATGGATGAGGTAAGTAAAAATCAAGAGTTCATAAATTTTGTGGGTATTAGAGAAGCTTTAGTAGGATATTGATTCATTCTATTGTACGTTATTTGAAAATAGTTGTTTAGAATTGGAGATTTCTTCAGTAACTACTTAAACTTTTGATCATATTGGATCCAAACTAAATTGTATGTCTTTCTCAATTGCCATTCCATATCAAATTTGTTATATTAACAGTATAATATTTGTGCAGAAACTCGACTAAATAAATATACTTCTTAGTGCTTACGCACATGTTGTATAATAAAAATATTACTGGACCTATGAGCCGTTAAGCTCAGGACACACAAATCCACGTTATTTTGCAAAACTAAAGAAGAAATAGCAACTGACTTTTTATTATACGTAGTTCAACAGTTGTATTGCAGTAATGTAGCAATAAAATCATTTTCTTCATCTTCTAATACCCCCGCAAACATAATGAAATTAAATGCAGCACTGAATCCAGCCTTCTCCTGGTTTTGAGTCATCAAATTTGCTAAAGCGATCGAGGCAAGTAATTTAATCCTGAATTCTTCACCATCAAACAAGACCGCTTGATATAATGTAATACAATATTGTAAGAAAAATATTGTAGCAGTCATTAACACAATTATTACATGTTGTTGTCACAGAATGTTATGGTCAAGCGATGAAGCGACCAAGCTTCGTACGTACAATTTCGATTCATCCTATGCTTTGTGTTACGATGGCAGTTATAAGTAATAAGTTATCAATTTCTGGAGAAATTATTGCTAGTGGAGTAGTTCACTTTGCCTTTTATCTTCCATTCTCTTCAAGTGGTTCTGGTAAGTTTTTACTCTGTGAACAATTCTTCTCCATTTTGATCTGCCTTGTGCTCTTCTCTTCCAGTTGCTGATTTTTATTTTTCTTCCCATTCTATTAACATTCTTTGTGGTGTTATTTTTTTCTTTTCTTAATATACGGCCATACCTTTGAATTCTCTGTGCTTTATAGCACCTAACAATACTTTCTTTTTTTAAGAAATTTTCTACTTATTTTCTTATACCTAATTATCGTTCTAGATCTCTTCTTTTAAATATTTTAAGTTGATCTCCTTCTTTATTAATTGTATTCGCTGTTTTGTCGTGTTGCACGTAGTGTTCCATATCCCTGTTGGATTCTGTTCTTTCTATGGGTTCTCTTGTTTCCTCTATGTATTATAATTCCAAGGTATTTATGATTCTACCCCTTCAAATTTATAGTTTCCAATTGTTAGGTTTTTAAAGTTGTTATGTTGTTTTCTGCTAAAATGCATGAGTTCTGTTTTATTTTTATTGATTTCTCTCTTTCTTATGATTTCTTATATTGCAATAAACGTTTCTTCTAGATAACTACTACCACGTTATCTGCATACGCAATTATTTGTACACATTTTTTTATTAAATACGCTAGTATCTTTAATTTGCTTGATTATATTATCTAATGTTATGAAAAGTAAAACGCTCGTAAAGAATCAACTTGTCTTATTCCTTCTCTTATTTCTATTCTTTTCGTTACTCCTTGGCCTGTTATTATTTATAGACTCATGGTTCCAGTTTGTTCTACTATCGACTTCCATTTCTATCGTTTTACCTTCCCAATGTTGGATTCTTGTCTGTCCAATATCTTCTTTGACTGCCTCGGTTTACCTCTTCTTTTTCTCTGGCTTTCTCCTTCGAAAAGTGCTTTCCTTGCAGGTCTTTGAATCGGTATGCGGTATATGTTTATGACCAAGCCGTCTTGCTCTCTGGGCTTTAACTGTCCGTGTGATATTTGCGTGTTGGCAAACTTCTTTATTGGTTCGTCTCCTCCATAGTCCATCTGCATATTTTATACCTCCATATATACTTCTTAAAATTCCTCTTTCCCAAATTCCAATTTTCTTATCTGTGTTAATGTTATTAATTTATTAGGTCTCTCTATTTTTTTTTCCTCTACTGTTGTTGCTCTTCTAATTTATCAAATACTTGTTTATAATCTATGAATAATAGTTAGTTGTTTTGTATTTCAGCTACTACCGGATTGATAATATACGAGGATAGGAATCGCTGCTAGGGGGTTGCTTTTTTACAAATACTTTATGTTGTTGTGTTGGCAACTCTTTCATATCAATTGACTACAAATGCCAAATCGATCTGTCAAATAGTCTGGTTTTGGCAAGCAATTGAAGTCAAGTACCTCTTTCTGTTTTCAATTATGGATAAAAACGAAGTTCGAGCGGTCATCAAATTTTTCTATTTGGAAGGGAAAACGTTAACGGAAATCAAGGTTAAATGCCGTTCTTGGGAATTAATCGCTTTGATTTTCCACCGTGAGTTTTTGGGTTTCGGAATTCAAGCGTGGCGGCACACATACAAGTGACAAACCACGTTCAGGACGTCCAAAAACGGCTACCACGCCAGAAATTGTGGATAAAATCCATGATGTGGTTTTGGCAGATCGCCGAATAAAAGTGCGTGAAATTGAGGAAGCTGTGGGCATCTCTTATGAACGAGTAATTCATATTTTACATATGGGTTTAAGAAAGCTTTCTGTTAGGTGAGTGCCGCATTTACTCAATTGGGAGCAAAAACGCATTCGAGCTCGAACTTCAGACGATTCGTGACAATGCATGAGACCTGGATTCATCACTACACACCAGAAACAAAATCCAATCAAAACAGAAGAAGGAGATACTTTCTGTAATTTTGCAATTTCTCGTTGTGAATGTTTGTTTGATTGTAGTAGAACTTGTATAGCGGCTTTTTGTTCACTTGTTAAATCTTTCCCGGGCATTTTCTACAAAAAACCCCAAATATTTCAATTTTTTTCAAATTCCAAATAATTCATTATTAAGAGAGAGATAGAATAACAATTTTAGCTTTGCAATAAGGATATATCAACACAAAACACTTAACGATACTCCACAACTTAGCTTCTATACGGTTATGACGAAATATTTTTAAAAATATCGATGCATTCTCTAAACTGTGAACTCGCTAAATGTAAGTTGATAACTGAAATATTTATATATACGTACTTTACTCTTCTAAATATCATTTCTCTGGTATTTTTATTTATTGATACATAACCTAGTCCCCCTATAAACGATCGGATTCAAAGCAAAAGAATATCACTATAATAGGATGGAAATTTCCACGTAAAAAGCTTGATTTATGACATGTTTCAAGTAATATGGCCAGAGACTGTAAACCCTTAAACTTAACTTTTGCATTTAAACTATCCATTACCAACAACAATTACAGAAAAACTGATATCAAATAATATCAGTACCTAATAAATAAATTAGAACTAGCTTCTTCTTCCTTTCTCTTCCATCCTTTTCATGTCATTTACAACAAATTCTTTATTGTAGGGGCGGTGAGAACAACGGGAATCCAATGAGCCCGATGGACACAATGCTTGCTAGCCCACGCAAGAAGTACGTAATTCAATTTTACAAGTCTTATTAGATAGTTAGATTAGATGTTTCGCAAATCGCAACGGGGATAGGGTAATCCAGTGCCTGCGGCTAACACGGTTTTAATTGCTTTCGCTTGAGACGACTCATTCAATTCCAATCTTTAATGGGAGTAATAACCGTGTGGTATAACATGACGTTATTTGAAAAATAGGAAATTCCTAATGAATTTTTGTTATGGTTGAATAGTTAAGAAGTTCAGTAGTAAGACATAGTGCTGTAGTTATTGTTTTATTTTATCGTTAACCTTTTTTTTTTTTAATTAAACAATAAAGTGCTTAAAAATGGTAATAATAACTAATAAGAAAAGTGTGCATGGAACCTTTGATTCAGTTATGATCGATAAGGAATATCCAATTATCGAATTACATCGTATAAAAAAATATTTAAATAAAAGGAGAAGGTAAGCTCTACTTGAAGATCTAATAATTAGATATAATTGGTACCTACTTTGACACTATATTCACCGCTTATTGGATTTGGAACAACCCGACGCGACGTTTCGGCGGTGACTCTGTTCTCGACTTCAAGATATCCCAAACACTTTGAAGAAGACAATAGGGTCACTGTGAGAACGTTAAAAACGCCAATTGAAATTCGAAATCATCCTCTACTGCTTAAACGTTAAAATAAACTAATTAGGTTACTCAGAACTGAACCAATTTGTTCGGCTTTCCTGTTTTATAACCTCGCGGGGTTTAAAACAATTTTCTGCTGAACGGGAAAGGTATTGAGTTACTAATTTACTAAAATATTACGTAAATACAACCAACCCTTATTTACTTGATTTCATCCTCTATTGTAGATTATATTTCTGTGCCTGGTTCTAAAAAGGTCAGTGTTCAAAAAATGTACTTTCAAGAATATTAATTTTTATTTGTAGAAATATAAAATTTTTTCTTGCTCGTGTACATTGGCCTTTTATGATTACCTTTTTAGAGCAGCTTAATCCACTTTTTGTAGATAAATTAAGTGACCTCAGAGGTAACTTATTAGCACTAAAACACATTTTTATTTCTAAAATGCACACGCTTTTATTAAAATTTTTTTCTGCAAAAGGTTGTAAGTAAAACAACTGTTTACAGACATAAAAACATTTATTGAGGTATACACCTTTGTTACATTTATCAGTCAGACTGTAATGTCCAACAACACTTGTCATCTTCATCATCATCATCTAAATCTGACCACACATCTTCAATATCAGAACTATAGTTAAGATTATCAATAGAGGTTTGATAGTACAATTTGCTTTGCGTAGTGATGTATGCCAGTAGAGACTTAAGGTCTTGCAGCTTCTTTTTTAACAGTTTTAATGGATTAGAAATAGCAGATAAAATAACGTTTTAGTTTCCTGACCGTCGCAGTGACTTTTCTCCTGCTGATGTCTAAAACTTTGAACGGCGCTTCTTCACTTAATGAGGTCTTGAACAGGATTTGGACGGGATTCTCAGCACTGTATTTGTACTTAATCCATCTGACTTCATTTCAGCGTAATGAAGTTCCTTCACCATCCTGGTTTCTTTTTGTAAATTTTGATTTCATCAGCGATTTCATATCTAAAAAAAAAAAACACTTTGCTCCATCTTATGGACATTCAATTTAGAGTGACAACTGATACATTTTATAAAGATTGACCAATCTGGAGGAAATTCAATACTGGCTGTGTTGTTTTTCTTTGCTTTTTCAATTGGGGCATGAATTGTGTCTACTTCCATGTGGGATGTGTCCTAGCTCTTTTGGTGAATTATTGTTGATCGGCCATTTTCGTGGAAATCATCCAAATATTGCTCAAAATCAGAAAAATTCATATGAACTAACTATAGTTTCAAGGATAAACTATATAACCTCAAAATCAAAATGTATAATAAAAATAGATGTAATTCCTGTCAAAGCCATTTGAACCATCGTCCTTCCTCTCTTGCATCATAGGCGTTTGTAGCTTCCCATAACTTTATTTTATTTTTAAAACAAAGCAAACAAACTGAATAGCTATATAAACCTTCTCAATCAGAGAATAAACACACACATTTGCACATGGAGCAAACAGATGATTTGCCAAAGTCCATAGAATAAAATCAAAACGTAATATTCATTTCAGTAAAGAAAGGCTTTTTTGGCAGCAAGATTTTGTTTGGCAAAAGAGGCCAATGTTAAATTGAACTGCAAAGGTGGTTAGGACATAGTCCTAAATTAATTTCCATCTTCTTTATTTTTAATAGTAGACATTAACACTTTTTGCCGTTCATAGTTTAACAGATTTCCAATTCCTCGTCGCATTTAACCACAAAACAGTGATTTTGGAAACTGGCTTTTTTAGAACCAAGTCACAGATTTATTTTCATCTATCAACCTGTCTGTTTATACATAATGATTGTGTGTTTCCGTAGGATAATTAACTTGCCAAATATTATTGACTTTAGTTGTGTAATTTGGCTAGAGGCTAAGATATTTCTTTTCCAAAATTATATTGATTTGGTTATTTAAATTGTCACATAATCAATCAAACCAAAATTGAAAACGTGCTTTTGTATAATTCTTCAGGCAGCAAACTATCTTTAAATAATGTATTTTGATTTATATATGTATATGTATGTAATGTGACATGTAAATAAGACCTTATCTTCATCTCATCATTGACTTATTTCATTATTACTCATACTTCCATTACAATTAAAAACGATTAAACTCCACATGTTTTCTTGTGACAGAATAAATTGGACCTCTTCTGATGACATATACCAATCTTTGCTACCTCCATACATGAGAATAATACTTATCAGCTGTTGAGTTTTGATAAATTATGCAACCGTCTTAAATTTCATATACAAGACGTTATTTTTATCGCAATTATTAAATCTCCCACTACTGACTATTCTTGCTCACCTACCATGTTAATTTGCGTTTTACTATTCTTATTTTTCCTATTTATACCAGCGACATAAAAAACTACGCACCATTTACTTAGCCATAACATATCAATCTTTTCTTTAACATACACCACATTTAATAAATAATAAGACATACACTCTACCAGTCCAAGTAACAGGAATACAAGACAACAAGGAGTCTAGTCGCGTCATACTGAAAAAATATCATAAATAATACTCACCATACAATAACGCAGAAAATTCACCTATTATTGTGCTATTATTAAAAGCAAATTTTCGATAGGAGTGGTTACGTTTTCGAAAAGTAGGCTACTCTTATTTTTACGTGAATTAGTGAACAAGTTATGTTTTCTCATGACTCATAAACATACCGCAACTTATCACTAACCTGGGCAAATATGCGGTAGCAGCCAGAGGCTTGACGAGCGCATAGAAGTTTACACATAAATAGAAGGTAAGAAATAAATTATAAAACGTGCTGAAACACTTACCGCTCTAAAAGTCTTCCGTGAAATCACAAACTGGGTAACATCTGTTAAATATTTGAATCATTAGATATGTCTCCACAGCTGTTTCAGTCAAGTGAGTACGACTTGCGGAATAAATGTTTTTTAATGCCGAAAACGACCGTTCGACATCTAGCGATGTTATATTTGCATATTTAAAATAATCTTTGAAACAACTTAATGCATCTTCACACGCACCTTCACAAATTTGTCTTAATATAAGAAAATTGGAGTCTTTCTCTAAAACACTTTCCAATTTTCGTATTACACACCAATTTGTTTCGCCTTCTACAGCGCATAACTCTGCGTGAACGTCATTCACAATTTGAACAGAATCCACTAGCGACATCGAAACATTTTGTAATTTTTCTATTCCCTCCGCTAGTCCGAAGTAATTGTTGTGAATAGTTTGTAAATCTCTTTTAACCTGACTATCTTGAAATATTTCCTGGCTTTTCTTGATTGCTGCAGCTCCTGTCAGATTGAATTTTAAAACTACCTTCTTTACTTGATCAAAATATTTGTTGTAGTTAAACGCAGCCTGCAACCATGTTCCCCAACGTATAACAATCGGCTGTGGTGGTTCAGGTAAATCAGGACACAGTTTGTAAAATAGTCCGGTACGTTTCGGGGACTTTAGAAACACTGTCTTTGTACTAGCAATCAATGCATTTACTAGTGAAAAACATGTAGGAACACACACAACCACAGTTTTTTATCTTTCAGTTCCGTTTTCATTCTTTGTTCTGTAAGTTCACGAGCAAATGGCACTACATTTCGTATCGATGTCCGACTAGGTAATTTACAGTCCGCATATTTATTCCAGAAGGAGACAAATGCTTCTTTGTCTAATAAACGAAACGATAGATTACATAAAATAAGAGTAACACATAAATCAAATGTAAATTTTTCTTGGTCTCGTATGCCACTTTTTGCAAAAGAATCCTGTTTGCTTTCGATGTGACGTTGACAATGGCTTCTGGACCAACACATTAAAGGGATTTTACAGACTAAACATTGAATTTTAGCGCCATCAAAAATTAAGTCCGGCATGTCCACTATAAAGTTTTTAACTGTGTCTGCCATTGGTCGTTTTCGCGACGTACCTAACTGCGACCTTTTTAAAGCAAACATAAGCGTACAATTACGAAATAAGTTACGACAGCCTACATATACACAGAACTACTCGCATACAACATCGATTTAGTAATGACGCTGTGAACGCGTGAAATAAATAATTGCCGACCCCGCACCACATATCTACTACACTGACTGTTACCGCTGTTTGCCCAGACTGCTTATCACCATGATCATCTTACAAATGATTACGTCATAACATATACCGGATAGTATGTCGCGAAAATTTGCTTTTAGTGAAACAAATAAATGCTACGCATCTGTATCCCTGCAGTTGTAGTATTTCAATATAGTATGCCACATGCCGCCTAGGAAATTAATTTTCTTCGGTGCCTAACGCAATGTATTAAACGTATACACAATTGTCGGATTGTAACCGCGGTGCTGCGCCCCTTCTGTCACCATATCCGACAGTTCACAAGTTCAATTGTGATCGGCATACAAGTCAGTCGCAACTAGTTAGTGGTACCGAATGTACCGCTATGCATTATTCCAGTTCCAGATCCAAAAAAATATTTATTCTTATAATTCACATAATAGAGAGAATCTGAGTTTAATTAATAAAGGAACTGACTTAAAATATATACGACCTATAAACTAAAAGTAATGTATTACAGAGTTCCAAAATAAATATCTGCTAAAGAAGCATACTGCCTAAAATAAAAAAAGTTAAATGTTTGAAGAAAAAAGACACAGGGAGAATGTAAACAACCGCTTATTATTACTTAGATTAATAAAAAACTATCTAAAATAGGAAACTAAACATTTCAAATAAGAACTGGAAATGAAAAAAAATAAATTTGAATAGAATTGTATCGCTCACACAATAAAAACAATAACTGGAACTATTATTATGAACAACCAGTAAATAACAAAAAAAAATTTGCTTCCTACACAAAACTAGAATTTCTTAGGAATGATTTATATCAATAAATTAATTCAAATACTCAAAAATTCCCCCGTTTTTGTTGACATTGCGTTAGGCACCAAAAAAATGTTGTTTCCCAGGCAGTATAAACTTGTATAATATAATTTATATTGTTATTGCAATAAATAAATGTCAAAGATACTACACGTACCTAATTGAGATTGTTAACGTTAACTCTACTAAGCACTTTAATCAAAAATTGTTTTAATATATGAGTGTATAAAGGCCGTTTGATACGATAACATCTTCAAACAGAAACAAGTCGTCGCATGTCGCTGGCACAGTAGCAATGCCGACAAGCAGTTACGATTTTTGAGTTCACTTCGAACAGTGAAGCAATTAAAACATTCAAAATCTGAATACCATCTTGCAGGCTCTTTTTCAACCAGTGTTTGTGGTTTCTTCGATGATAGTACAATACATCCCGCCGCCGCCAATAACATGTCTTCTCCCTCCATGTTGCTGCAACTTATCACATCAGTTGAAACGCTTAAAGCGTATTCTAGCGACGAACTATACTGAATGGTTCATTCAATTTTACGAAAAATGCTACTTTAGCGACGAACCAATGACGTCATTGTTAATAAATTGTTGGAAGATCTTCCTTAATATTGAACACAGCTCGGAGGATCGTTCGTGTTTGGTTATTGTAGTTCGGGTGAAATCGTGGACCAACGTATTTGCCGTATTATACGTGGGCTGACATCTTATGAATACAAACAAGGGTAGTGTAAACATAACAAGTCCTTCGTACATTCTGATTTCAAATTTTGTATTTCAAATATTTTTATAAATTTGTTTGCCTAAATGCTTTTCCTTTTACGAATTACCCCGAAGCTATAAATAATGCTTTCTCATCAGGAATAACTTGGTGCAGGGGTGGTGCCCACTATTTACTAGATCTACATGTTATACACATCCCTGATAATATTGAATAATTTCTTAAAAGTGTCTCTAGAACCCTAGATATTCTAAACATTCGGAAGACAGTATTTATATATTTTGGCAACCAATCCTCGAAATAATATGAGGATCTACACAATTGGCGATATGTACTTGACTGCAGTAAACCTTTTACAGAATGACTAGTTTGAATAAATATTCATTTTATTGTTATTACGAATGGTAACTCATCTATAATAATATTGTTTATTACAAATATTGTTAATTTATCCATTTTATAACAAAATATTTTCCTAACCTATACAACTTATAAACAGAACGATAGAAGACATGTTTGAACGGCTTAAACAATTTATGCTATCTCGTAGTCAGACTATGACGTCATTTTTCCAATAATTGTTTAAACACATAGTTCGTCGCTAAAATATGCTTTGAGTTGCACTTTTACAAACTACCACAGTAAAGCCGGGTCCACACAGAAGCAACAAGGAACAACATAAACGTCGACTTTTGTGGAACTATGTTTCTTGACATTAAAAAGATGTTGCAAAACAAGGAAGCTAGTGTCCACATATTAAAACTTGTTAAAGAAAACTTAAAACTTAAGTGTCGTCACAAAGAAAGCTCGTTTATTATAGTTAGTGGAACCATGCCACAATAGAAAACGTAGTGTTGCAAGTCAGAGCTTGTCGACGCCTGTTCCTTGATTTTCTTTGAAACATTCGCAGATGCGACATAAACAGCCAATAAAATTTGTCAACAAACAGCAACTTTGTTTCTGGAAGCTGGTCATCAATGACTAAAGCGTGACAAACGGTTGCACCCGCAGAGGCGCCGTGAAAGGAACTGTATTTACTATGTACATGCAAGGAATCGAGTGGACGTTCGGTTATTAAAGGTTGATCGGTGTGCATGTACTATTTATAATGTTCGAGAAACTAGTGGAACCGTCTTGGGCGTACCGCGCAAAAGTAGACACAGTATTAAAAAAAATAACAGATTGTTACCTTTTATTGACGTATCGATGACCACTGCGGTAATGTGCGACTGCCATGGTACGCTTCCATTGTCGATGCGGTCAGGCCTCGACGAGGGTCTAAAAACGTTCTCGTATACTTTGCAAATAATCGTTCAGCATCTAATGAAGTAAGATTTGCGAAATTCAAATACTCCTGTATCTCTTCGGTGCAGTCTTGAATTCTAGATATAGATCGAACCTTTTCTAAATACGGATTTTTATTTAAAACTGCATGAAATTTTTGCACGACATCTAGTCCTATAGGATCCGTCATGCTTTCTAAAGCAGCTGCTAAATTGTTGATGTTATTTAACGAGTCTTGTATAGATAAATGAATATTTTCTAACTGCGAAATAGTTTGTGTCACTACAGAATAGTTTATGGAAATGTCATCTATTTCTTTTTGAACGTCCGAATCGGAAAAAAGTTGCTGACTCTCGCGAACCGCTTGAGAATTAGAAGAATTAAGTTTGAAAATGACGTCTTTCACTTGGGAATAATATTTGCGATAGTAAGATACTGGCTCGATCCATGTTCCCCATCGCGTCCATACAGACCGAGGTGGTAGCGGAATTTACGGATACAATTGCTTGAATACGCGGATGTGTTTGGGAGATTTCACAAACACTTTTTTGGTAGATGATATTAAATCATTCACCCTAGGATAAGTGACTGTTTTCTAATTGTTCAATAGCTTGTGCAACAAATATTTCTGATAGTAAGATACTGCCTGGAGCCATATTCCCCATCGCGTTATTACAGGCTGAGGTGGTGGTGGTAATTTCGGACACAATTGTTTGAATACACGGATGTGTTTGGGAGATTTGATGAACACTTTTTTGGTAGATGCTATTAACTTATCCACCAATGGTTTCTGCTACGAGGTGACATGCGTGTATAAGGCATGTTATATGAAGAAGAGTCGGAAACAGAATTCTCTTAACATATTTTTTATTATGTTTACAACGGTTTCGGCATCAGTTCTTTCAATCCTTTTACTGGCTAACAACAAGGAAGCTGTTGGACCATTACGCGCCACAATATGAATCACGCTGTGTTTCTAAGCATCAATAGTTTCGTCCACAGTGAGCCAGATTTTTTGATTTCTCAACTCGTCTTTTATACAGTCTTTTACTGTACTTTGCACGTGTGGTAAATTTCACCGCAATTGTCTTTTTGTTGGTAGCTTCCATGATGGAACATATTTATCCCAAAGAAGACGAAAGTTTTCATTAAATACTAGGTGTTGTGGGATGTTGCATGTGCTCAACATAAAAATAAAGTCATACAAAAATTGCCAGTACAGAATATTGTTTCTTAAATTCAATACATGACGTTTACTTTTAATATGACTTCTACATTCAAATGTCGTGCGATCTAGCAACCCTATACCGCAAAATTTGTAACGAATGTGCGAACCTGTAAATTCTAAACCAGGGAAACGCCAAATATATTTCTTCACATGCGATGCAAGAGATACACCAGGTTTACGTCCCATATTTTCGAAAACACATAATGAGAATCCGATAAATAACCGAACGAGCGAACTCCTCAATGTCTACCGCATTACTGAACTCTGCATCCACATACGTACATACATCCCCCGTACAGGCATCTCTGCGGGTGCAACCGTTTGTCACGCTTTATTAATGACAAATGTTGGTCCTTGTTGATTATGTGGACCCGGCTTAACACTTTTGTGACAAAAAGTTTACACTTCTTGAATAACTGGTTGTCTTTCTGTTAGAAAAACTCAACACATCAATACAATATTTTACATTTTCTGCGCGCTTCCTGCGCATGTCCAAGTTTTAATGTTGACGGATGACTCATCTCTTTCTGAGCACGTAATACAGCATTTACAAAATACTTTTCAGGTTTTTCTGAACTTTCTGCTAAATTTAGATAATTCTTCTAAAATCGCCTTTGAAGAAATGCTATATTTTGCCAAATAAACTTTTACCTTTGAAAGTATGAAATTCATTTCTACATTGAATTTGATTTTGACGCTAACGCTAATTCCAAATCGAATTTTTGTTACATTTATTAAAAATTAAACTGATTTTATTACACTTACCTACACTCTGATTCAATAGGATTGTAGTCGTGTAACTATTATTCAATTCTTCTTAATGCTATTTTCCTCTATCTTTAATATTGAGCGAATTATTTCACATACGCAGAAATATGACTCACTCTGTATATCGAGCAGTAACAAGTTTTCTACAGATTCATCCTTGCAACGTATACAAATTTTTATTACATTATGTAACCTACCAAAATTGTTATCGTGTAGGCCTTTATATACAAAATTCTAACGGATGGAGTTTAGAAAGATTAAAGTGATATTGTAGGATACGATTAAATTCTCGGGTTTTAGTTATCTGTTCTGATGAAGTACATACATCAAAGCGAAATGATTGGACAAAATGCAATATATAATTATTATACGTAACACTGTAATGATAGTATTAAAAATGTTGTCAATCGAAGTAGTTGTACCATACTGGCAGTTGATGTACCGCCGAACTTTTTTAAGTTGATCAATTTGATCATGCGCAAACAGTCGAAGCTTTTGCATCCGATTCATAAAATGTGTTAATTTTGTATGTGATGAATGTGTCTAAAATGAATTCATTTTATTTTGAAGCTGTTTTATCTATTCTAGTGCAAATATAATAAAAATATCTCCTTCTCTATTGCAGTTTATGTGAAAAATCGGAAAAGACCTCCGCCACCATAAAGGATAACAGAGAAGAGGAAATGAGTATTCCTCACATTGCCGGTCAGCTAAATAACGACCTATATGCGCTACCCGTGAAACGTAGGCAACAGCAACAGCAAAAGTCCCTCGACGACATCGATACCATTTCGCCGGACAAAGAAAGGAGCGACGAATCCGATCTACCACCTGGATGGGAAAAACATGAAGGTACATTTATCTTCCGGTCCTCTTATTCAACCCCGGCGTTGAATCGTCTCTAGATTCTCTCTAGTTTTTTTTTTTCTTTTCGTCGAACGACTAAACGTCAGCGTCTCGATTTTCGCAGATTATCTTGCGAACGTTTTTGGATTTTTCATTTCCATCAACCCCTCTACACTGTTAGACGTTTGCCTATCGTTTGAAAAAGGTCCGTTGGTTAAATTCTTTAAAAATTGACTATCCTGGGACACGTTTGGTTTCGCATTAAGGAAAGTGAGCGATTTCAGAGATAAATAGTAGGTGACAGCCTGATAGACAGGCATAGTCTTACGTTTTAGCTATGTTAAATTTATGATAAAGAGGAAAGGAGTTTTATCAAATTTATGAGTGAATTATTAAAGCCGGATTCTCACATTCAGAACTGTAAATGTATTGCATTACGGTAATATCAAATCATTTTTAAGCATAAACCTCAATCTAATTTGCTGTTCTTGTTTCAAGGAGACTAAATTTGATAAGTTGCTTCAGTTTCTTAGTTAAACAATGGTTCCTAGAAAGACATTTAAATGTTTTTACGAGATCTTGGGCGTCGTGTATTTAAAATCTTAACTAAATTTCAAAAATTTAAAAAGACAATCTATCGCGTCATATCTGCTATCGTCTTTAATCAAATGCGGAAAAAAAGCAAATCTGTTCCAGTGTTTTTTCCAAATTTCTTGAAATTTTATGGAATTTGGTCCAACCTGCATAAATGATATCATAATTCCAACGCCAACTCACCTCAATCACTAGATTCTTATTATAGAGTTTGTTTTGAAGAAAACAGGTTTTGTGCGGAATAAGGACAGGATAAAAAGAAAATAAATGCACGCCCCTGTCAACTATTCAAAATATAAATTGTTAGTGATATTAAAATCGTTACCAACTTAAGGTTGGTTCCAAGTATTGCCATCTCAATCAATCATTTATGTATACTCTTGGTTTCCGGGTTGGAACCGCGTCGTTGTCGTAGCTTTGGCCGACATTTCATCCACACTCTTATGGGGCATCTTCAGGGCTGTTACTGCACACTGACTGAGGATTTATTCATTCCGGAGGGGTTTATATATGGCTTGTTTTGGGGGAAAATATTATTGCATTTCCGCTTCATTCCCCAGTCAATGTGCAGTACCAGCCCTGAAGATGTCCCATAAGAGAGTGGACGAAACGTGACAATGACGCCAGAAACCGTGTCTTTTTTGATATATTTCAATAAAGTCCATCATCAAAATTTTCCTTTTTATGGAACAATGTTCAATAATTAGTAATGTCTAAGAAATAATTCTTGGAATCAGCTTCAATCTTAATTCTTCGACTGGTGACAATCACTTAGATTTTTTTTTAATTTTCCTCTTAAGAAATTCTTCATCTCTTGTCAGAACTCCGTTCACCTCTTAAACACATCTTCTCTGGTTTTCTTCAGAAACGTTTTTAGAAATGTTTCATTTTGGAATATCAACTCTATCTGCAGATACATTTTTCGATCATTGTAAAGCAAAGTTCAATCGATCAAACAATTGAAAAAAATTTATTTTTTCATTATAACAATTTAGTAGATACGTTTCTTAAACAGAAAATAATAACAGTAAAGCTAACTAGTTTTTCTTGGTGGCCGTAGATAACGATGGTCCTTACTATTGGCACATAAAAAGCGGCACCATACAACGAGAAATTCCAACGCTACCAAATGCCGAGAAATTCGACAAATCGGAGACCAAAAACAATCACTGCAAGGAAACAGATTGTTTGGTTTCCAAATTCGAAACGGGAATCATCAATACGGTAACAAGAAGCAATACCAGCTCGGCTCTGGACATGGAATTCGAAGAGAGAAAGAAGAAAGATGATTTAGCGCTTAAGTAAGTGATCAGAAAGCATCCCTTTTTTTTTTTTTATTCATTATTACAATTTTTATAATTCCAGACGAAGAAGTTACCCGGCCAGACCGGAACCGGAATCCAAAGAGCGGCCGATCAGGTTCGCAGTTAGATCTTTAGGCTGGGTGGAGATCGCCGAAGACGATCTGACTCCAGAACGTAGCAGTAAAGCGGTTAATAAATGCATCGTCGATCTGTCTCTTGGACGGAATGACCTTCTAGACGTCGTTGGGAGATGGGGAGATGTAATCTATGTCTTTTTTCCTCGCTTTTTCAAGTAATTCGCTTACGTACATCGTGTTCCAGGGTAAAGATTTATTCATGGATTTGGACGAGGGTGCTCTCAAACTCATTGATCCGGAAAATCTAACTGTCCTTAACACTCAACCGATTCATACGATAAGAGTGTGGGGTGTTGGACGGGATAACGGCAGGTTAGTAAGATGGAAAATGTTTCGTACAGAGTGAGTCAGTATTATTATACAAAAGCGCGACAGCTATCGATTCTTATCGATGAATTATGGCTTACCTATTCCTTTGATCGAAAAATATTTTAAACAAAAATTATTTAGGATCAAGTGGTCTATTACCTAAAATTATCCTCATGTGTACAGAGTGTTTAGTTTCCTTAATACAAGTTTCTTATTTTAAATGGAACATGCTGTATATTGATACATTTTCAGATTCCTTTATCGAATCTAAAGCAAATTTATATGACCTACCATATTCATGTAATAAGAAACAAAAATTCATTCGCAATGTTTTCTTAAAAATTCAGTATCTATTTTATTTTTAACTATTTTGCAACAGCATTTTACTATCGTTATAAGTAGTCTGGGCAAACAGTGGTAACAGTCAGATCATCTATCTCGTGGAAAATTAACCAGCCTCCTGTCTGTTCTAGTCGGCTCTGAATCGAGTCATCAAAATTCATAATGTCATTTGTGGCAAGACATTGGAAATTAACTTTAAAACCAGTATTAAAATGAAAACAAAGAAAACGTAAAATTGAACCAAAAAGCATTCAAATAGGAATCGGAGAGGTTATTAAACATCCAAAGAGGGGCGAAGAGGACATTAGACAGTATAAAGAGGGACGGAGGATGACATAGAGGATTTCATTACACACACAACCACATATTTACGAAGCTTATATAACGAATCAAGGAAATTAGGTATCCAGGAGAAATAAACCACTGAATCCCAAATAACTTCCTTTTAAAAATAAGCTCTAAGTTTAACAGATAGCTGTCGCACCCTATATTAAATTTAAAACAATTAAAATCTTTGAATTGAACCTTGCCCAATTTGACTTATTAATTAAAGACTCTCCCTGTTAACACATGTAGAATAGTCAGTAGGTGACGTAGTTTAAATACCTACGAAAAAGAGAAAATTGTGGCGATATTTTCTCGACGAAATCTAAAAATATTGCGCAATTTTCTACCTCTAGCACTAGTTAGTTACCATTTTGAGTAATAACGTATTGTTTTTGTTTCTTTTCTATTTTGCGCAACTTTCGGATCAACAGAGAAAGGTAATACTGCTCGGTGTTCCTTTTTCTTCAGCATGCTTGTCGACATCTACTATCTGCGTTTCAAACCTACATGTTTATTGTGAAATCTTCATAGAATTTCGAAACTATTTTATCGTGTGGGTTTGAAATCAATCCGTACCATTTACAGGTGTAATTTTTTGCATGTTAATATCACAAAAGGAACGTAGTTTTACATGCACCTTTAGTCTGTAAGATATTTAAGCAAAGCACTCTAGGGTATGGGCATGAAAGCCAGCAAGTTCCTCGTTTTTTGGAGAAAGGCAAATGATTTTTATTATATTCCTGATCTGTTTGTCTAGTGAATTGCATGCTCTGAATCTTTCTAATTTACGCTGAATTCGATTGAAAAGAACCGAAAAGGTTGCTCCCCCCCAATGGATAACAGCCGTGAAAACCTACCATCAGACTTTCTTGTTAATTTTATGAAAAATTGATGCATGGTTTTCTATTTTTGTTTCTCAGAAGATTATTTTTATCTAGAAAACTGTCCTATAGATATTTTTCTGTTTATGTCCAGGGATTTCGCTTACGTCGCTAGAGACAGAAGCACGCGCAAGCACATGTGTCACGTGTTCAGATGCGACATGCCAGCGCGGACCATTGCCAATACACTGAGGGATATATGCAAGAAAATCATGATCGAGCGTAGTCTGCAGCAGAATCTCGCCAAACCTCTAGATATTAACGGAAGAGGTCTAGCGACTCGACCTACTAACTTACCTACGGAACACAGACGATCCAATAGAAATAGCCAAACACTAGTCAGTAAGTGTATGAGTAAATTAGATGTAGAAGCCGCTTTTTTTCTTTCTCCCCTTCTATTTGGCCTTTCAAGCGTCGGATTTGGGTTAGTTTTATGGATTTTCATTCACCCATTCCTTTCTATTTTCTGTCCTCATCTAGTGCCTTCTCTCTTATTTTTCCCACCTCTACTATTTGCTGTATCCATCTTTTTCTTGGTCTAGCCTTTGTTTATATCATCTTCTCCTCCTGCTTTACCTGTTTTTATATTTGGTATTCCTTCCATTACTTCTTCTCGCTTATTTGCTCTATTTGTATGTTTTCCTCGTCTTATCTTCTATTATTCCTTTGCTAAACGTATCTTGGTAGTATTCTTTCCATACTTTAGCTATTTGTTCTGTACCTGGATTTGATTTCTTGTACCTCTTACTGCTGTGATTTCTTTTCTCTTTCCTCCGTTCAAGTATCGTATTTTTGTCCAAAAGCTTCTACTGTTTGTTACACAATTTTGCTGTAATTCCTTTGCAAACTCTTCCAATGCCTTTCTTTTTGCATCTCTGACTGTATTTTTCACCATTCTCCTGAGTCTATTATATTGTTCTTTATCTTCTTCTGTTCCTGTTTAAATATATTTTTTCCGTACCTGTTTCTTCCTTTTTACTTCTAATTTCACGTCCCCATTCCACAAACTTCTTTTAACGTATTTTTTTAATACGTTTTTAAAGGTATTCCATCTTTCTTCCAGTATCATGTTTCCTTTTGATCTTCCAGTTGTCTTAATCTTTTATCCGTTTTCTTTTTGTACTGTTCTCTCACCCTTTTTATTTTAGGTTTATTCTCCTGTATTTCTTTGTGTCCCTTTCTTTCCACCTCCTCTATCCCTTTATCTTCCAGTCTTGCAGTGGCCATCCTATGTTCGGTTCATAATTCCTTTTCTGCTAAAACGCTTTTAACACGATATTTTCTTTTCGTAGCACAATCATTCCCTACACCGATGGAAGAACCCAAGAAGATACTGCGGGCTCAGTATCTGGGTTCCCTTCAGGTAACCCAAGCGACGGGTATGGAGATTTTAAACGACGCCATTGATCGGCTGGTAACGACGATACCACAAGATCAATGGCAGTCCGTTAACGTTGCTGTAGCGCCATCTATGATAACTATACAGCAACCAAACGTAAGTTCCACGATAATTTATGGATCTCTTCCGGAAATTATTAGAATACACACCCACAAACATTTTGAATATCCTCTCAACAATCGTCACAGCTGATTACATAATTTTTCAGGATGATAGATTAATAACCGAATGCAGAGTTCGATACCTATCCTTCTTAGGCATAGGTAAGAACGTCAAGCAGTGCGCTTTCATAATGCATACCGCGCAGGATACGTTCATGGCACACATATTCCATTGCGAACCGTCTTCTGGCGCCCTTTGTAAAACCATAGAGGCAGCTTGCAAGGTACGTTAGAGATTTTGGATATATTAACCAAGGTAATCGTCATTATTTTGCTATTCCCTTTTACAGTTGCGGTACCAAAAATGTTTAGATGCACATCCACAGGGTCTCGGTAGAAGTCAATCAACGTTAAACACGCCCGGTAAGGGTTTTGGGGCAGCGCTGAAATCCATCGTCGGCTCTTTAACGGGTCGTAAAAGCAAGAGTACAGAGTCCTGAGATGAGGCACAGTCTCTGCAGGTAAATGGATTGATTTCTTGGCATTTAATTTTTCTGTGTTACCAAATTGAGAATTTTCATTTAAAATTTGAATGCAATTACTATGTATAGCTCAACAAAACTAGCTTTGCTGTTGAAATATAGTTTCTCTTAAAGTATAAGCAAACGCAAAAGTGAATTATCACCATTTGCCCTTATAAAATGGTAGATAACATTACCATAGTTTAAAGATTATAAAATTGCATTTAAATTTTGCAAATGTAAATTAATCGAATAAATACACTAACTTCAAAATTTGAGGTTTACGCGTCCGCTCTGTGGTAACGCGTCACCTACTAAAATCCCGTATTTATTTGAATAACCAAACTTGATTTAATTTTGTACTTGTAGTAAAATTTGTACACTACAACACTTCAATTTGCTTGAAAAATTAAACACCTAGCCAAATACGTCTTTTCTCAAAGGCAACTCGAACTAAAGAGGACAGATTGTTTCTTCGCTCCTTTGTTCCCGATAGCATTTGTCAAATATCATGGGCAATTACGATACAAATTTCAACTAGACAATACTTTAAATTCTTGCTATCGAATTACTTTTTTTTAATACCATATTACAGTCTGTAATATGTCATAGGAGTTCACGACCTCGCGTCTAACAAACTGACATTATTGAGTATCGACAACCGTTAAATATGGACATTTCCTACCGGACTTGATCACTTATTATCAGGTTATTATTATTATAAAAACACAATAAAATACTTTCATGTTTACTAAATTCTGTATGCGACCGGTTTCGAATTGAACCCTTCCTGACGCATTAGTAGTTTAATAGTCCATGAAACAAGTTAAAATTAATACATTTACTGTGAAAGATTTTGTGAAATTTTCTACAAATTTGTAAAGTTAAAATTTAACCAATTTTCCCGATTTTCACCGGCGCAGCTAGTTTTGTTGAACTGTACTTGCACGAAATTCCCTATTACGTGTGATTTTTATATAAATTTAGTTGAATTACAGGAACTCTGGCCTTTACCTGCAGAGCAACGTGAAATAATTAGACATAGGCACCTCCAGTCACCCCTTACGATGAAGTATTTCAGCGCTAGTTTCCCATCTACCGCCCTGCAATCGTTGCTCTCCCCTTCCCTCGACTCTAGAAGAATTCAATTGGCCCGTTGGGAATCTTCAAGCTAAGCGATAGAGCTGAAAAGGAAAATTCGGACAACGTGACGATAACATGATAATGGATAATAATCATGATGAAGATATATAATCGTTACCGTTAATCTATAAGGAGATATGTGCAAATAATAATAATACTATAAATATTATATCATTGTGTAATGTAAAATTCATCAACGTACAATGTATAAGATTCGCCATTTTCCCTTAACCCCTCCAAAATGAGCCCCTCTCCCAAGAAAAAACCCACTTCATCACTACGCTCTACGTAAATGCTAGGTAAATGAAATCAGCAATTGAAAAGAATCACATAACGCAAGGTATTGTAAATTTAAAATAATGGAACTATCGTATTGATATCGAGGACTAAAATTCACAGGAAAGAGAAATGAAATAAATCAAAATTCTTCTAATAATAATTAAATAAATAAATTATAGAGATTGTTTGGACGATGTAAGTTAAGTATAAGGTTAAAAAACAAGTAAACCCTTTACTATAATAATAATAAAATATTATGTATAAGTAGCTATAATGAAGTACAATTAGTAAGATATAAAAAAAAATTACGACACTAAAATACATACATACTACTACTACTGTGCTACTTTATGTGCTTGAAGCCTTATATACACCTCTATCTCGGCGATGTTGCCCCCCTCCCAATTAACGATAATGAGAACTTATGAGAGAGTCCTAAATTTAAAAGATGGATTTATTATAATTATATTGGAGAATTTCATTTTTTATATTATATAGTAAATATAAAATATATATATATACGTATATATTTCCCCTTAACTTTAAGCGTCAAGAGAATAAGAAGAGAATGGTAAATATTAAACATTAAAAAAAACCTTGTGTGTAATAACAGTTTCGATTCTGTACATACTTTTAAGAACTGTTAAAGACTGCTTAAATATTGTTGTACTGTACTATATATACGACATATATTGCTTTTTTTTTTTGTACGTTGTTTCCCTTCTTTGTTTTTTTTTTTAATTTTTTTTTCGATTGTGTGTTGTACGATTAATTTTATTTTAATTACAGGTATTTTAACGATGATTGTATTATTTTGTGTTTTGTTCTTTTTTTATTTTATGTACTCAATAAATCGTGAATAAATTATTTTAAATGCTTTCTGTTGATTTTAAAATAAGTCACACAGAGTCAGGAAAGTAGTTGTATAGAGAGTAAAAAAATATTACCAACGCGTATATGTATGAATATTTGATTTAATGGAATGTTTTTATGAGATTCGTTTCTTTGAGTTCTTTTTTATATACTGGTCACGTGCAATTATAACATACACTGAATAATATTTCATCCAATAACTCTTCCATAAAATCATTTTCTCCTGAATTTTTGAAATCTAATACCAAGATAATAATGTTCTCTTTGCTGGAACAGCTTGTATATAAAAATGGTGTTCTTTTTAAGCAAAAATATCGCGTACAATATTCTAATTTGATGTAGAATCACTTTGATTTCAAGTGCAAATATTTAGGTTTTACAAACTGTGTCTTTGATTGTCCAATAGCATAATACACCACGTTTTATTACCAAATATGGAGTATTGAGTATTCTGAGTCATAGATCTCAAGTACATGTTTAATGATGCAAAATTATTCTGCATTCAATCAAAATTATACCACTTGCCGACCAAATCTGATTTAATAGCTACATATGTATCTAACAGAAAAGAGAATACTTCATAGGTATGCATCACATGGTGGGCAGTACCACCTAACTTCACCACTATAATATTCTTTTCTCTGTTAGATACATAAGATATTTATGAGATTTGAACTTTCCAAAAAAGGCAAATACAATGAAATGATCTGCAAAATCCCCAATAGACATTTTTAAATTTCGTAGACAATTTCACCAGGTAGTTCCGATAATACAAGACATACTCGCTAATTTCTTAGCGTAATACATACAAATGTAATGTTTATTGCCAGAGCTACCAACTTAAATTGCCCGCGAATGTGAAAAAATTCTGCTTGGGATAATATTTTAAAACGAGAGCCTTAAAACTTGTCCTTGCGAAAAAACAAGAACCTTACTCCAAATTTAAACCCTCAACCGTCACAAGTAACACAAAAATTAATTTCTTCACGATTTCACTGAATTTCATTTCCATCTTTTAATTGATAAATTTTAATTTCCGTTTTACTTTTTCAAATATAATTTCAATTTTACGATCCTTTTAAATTGTTCTTATTTCGGTTCTGTATGAGTATAAGAGATATTGACCACGTAATACGTATAAACAGTCCTTAAAAACACCAGCTTTAAATGTAGCTGCTGTTCATGCACTCAAAGTGCTTCTTCACTGGTTCGCAGACCAATATGTTTGTAAATAATATACATTATAATAATTATTAAAAGATAATACTACGATATTTGTGTACTTTAACTATGGTACGTGTCAATGAGAGCAAAAAAAAAAAGAAAAGAAATAAGTATAAGCAAGGAATTAGGGAGCTATTAAGAATGTAATGAATGAATCAAAAGAGCTATAATGTACGTTGTTACACCATGATTATAACGTTTGTGCATCTTTCAGAACGTGTTAATATAAGAAATCTATTAATATCTGCTAAAAATTACTATTTTGGATGATTTTCTTAACTATCCAGCGTTCATTTTAGCTTTTTTCGATTAGAAATGCAACTATTCGAGTTATAATTTAAACTAGATTGTAAATTTATATTGTGTGATGTCAGAAAAGTAACATATAATGCGTTTTTTTTTACTTCATTATATATTTTATGGATATTTACATGTTTTTAAAGATTTATCCTAATTTCGACATGACATTTCGAGTCATCTGCCGTTAATTTATTGAACTATTAGGTTTTACAGGTGGAGATCTTTATCGATCTAGATTGGAAAAAATTTTTTGATATACTATCCTTTCCAATCTAAATGTAGACTTGTTATCATCAAACACTAATTATTTTTTATAATATTTTTAATATATTAGATCTTAATTTTTCTGTTATTTTGACATAACATTTTAAGTCATCTGCCGTTAATTTATTGAACTATTAGATTTTTAAGGTTAGGGATCTTCTTTATCGACCTAAATTGAAAAAGATGATTTGACAGGTTAAAACTTGGTAATTTGAACTTTATTCTTTAACAATATTTTTAATGCGTTAAATAATATGTTACTTTCTAAACACTATTTGTATGTAAAATTTGATGCACAAGATTATAACTGAAGGGAATTACCTTAATAGCCATTTGAAAGAAACGAAGAAGCAAAGAGAAAACACTACGTAAATAGATGCTTACAATCTGATTATATTTTATTAAAAGTGTTGTATTTAATAGGTAGATATGAGTTTAATTGACGAGGAAATGCTTTTTCTCCATGTTGCTTGGTGGTAGATGGGATACATTGTTGCAAAATGTTAAAAAATATCAAGCTACGTTGTCATTTATTTCTAATAGTATATTACAATTCCTGTAATAATATGTATACAGATCTCCACCTCATGGTTGAAAATCATTTCCTTAAATAAATCTAGATTTTATAGATTTTGTGTATCTCACTGTAGAAATTGAAGCTGTCGCAGGGATAGTTTAACCATCTTATACCAAACGTAAAACAGGTAAAAAAGAATAAATGTAAATTCGTTCACCGTATTCGTAGTATCACTTTGGCAAATTGTGGATATATGGAGTTATATGTAAATAAGCCTTTTATGTAAGTGCTACCTACCTATACTTTTCAAAGTTAATTTTTCGATATATCTCCGATAATTACCTGTTTTAAATGTAGATAAATCCAAGATAATTTGTTTCAAAAAGGAATTCGAAGAGACGGATACAGAAAGGCGTAAGGAGAGGAATAGAGAAATCTTAATGTTAGTTTACATCACGCATGTTGGAAAAAATCACCAAAAACCAAAAAAAAAATGAATGTGCTGATAGATTCCGGATATTGTAATTTTACGTTTAGACTATTATAAATGTTTTATTTGTGTATAATCATATTTTTATAAAACTTAATGTGCGCAATGACATTACGTGTATATTCGAAATCACTATATTGATGTAGTGTGCAGTGTGGCAGTATTAAATGATACTTTTAAATTGATTTCACACCCTCTTCCCTAGTGATATCCTTTCGAACTACTTACCTTGTAACCTCCATTACACTCCACACACTCCCCGATTATTTACATATATTACCTTTCGCTGTAATATTTGGCTTGAAGGAGGTAATAAATAAATAAAATAAATGGCAATTGTGAACAGGATTTTAATACTCTGCAAATTATAATATATTGAAAGTGCTTGCAATTTTACTTTACTAAATGAATTGCCTAAATAAAAGCATACTCATTTATTTAGATATTGAGTTTTATTGATGTTGTTCTATTGTATTTATTCATGAGCGAAACCATTTAGACAAAAACGAAAAAGCATACTTGAGCTACAAATCACCAATGGTATTTACATTTACTCTCTAACGGCAAAATCGAAAAATGCGCCAGAGCATCATCGCGCTGAAACGTTACTTCCGATATAACAAGGACTCGGCGCTCTTCGATGACGTCACGTTGGGTTGGTGATGCATCGCCATGCACGATATTAGCCTAAGCGGTAACGGAATGGTTTTTTTGCATTTCTTTTTTAAGTTTTGAAGGGCTTCCGATTTAAAGAGGCTACCGGACGTCAACTGAGCCCTTCTTCGGATCCCATTTGATTTTATTTTGGAAAAACGAAGTTTGAAAGCAAAAACCAAACACGTAACCGAGCACCGTTTTCGTGAGAGATATATTTGTGGTGGATATTTAATCGACTAATTATTATTATTATTTGTTACATGGTACATGTATTTGGACGAAACTAAGGTTGAAATGATACAGTGATTGCAATTTTATTTGAAATTTTGTTCAATTTCTTAAATTTCCTATTATGTGGTGTTTTACCTAATCTATCATTACATTTCCCACAATCATTTTTAAGTGTGGTATTTGTAGTACAAGTTGTTATAATTGTGGCAATACGTTCACTGCTGTGAATATGACATTTACACATATCAGTATCCAAATGACTATGTTCGGTGATATAATTTAAAATATATTGTATTAAAACAGAACGTTTTGAAGATCAGAGGGAAAACCGAATGTGTGAACTTTCGGTCCATTCTTATAATTACCGCGGCACTCAGATACGCAGCAGGTATACGGCATTGTTATAAACACGTAACATACAAAACACCTTTAGACAGCCGACGGCATAGAACACCTGTAAAGGGTCGGCGAACACCTGCAGACAAAACAGCCGATCCCACAGTTTTTACGTTATTAATTTCATTTAGTTGCAAGAATTGAGAGAAGGTAAACAATTTTATTTTATACGAATCACATTTGTAAAAGGTACATATTAGCGATGTGATATTTGTGTTGAAAGGAGAACCTGGACGTGATTTAAAATTTGAACTTTTTCCTCTTAAAATAGTAAAATTTGAATGAATTTTTTTGAAAATAATTTTTATCTGTATTCCTGAATAATCCTAACATATAATTTCTGGAGGAAATAAAATTGCATGTAACTTCCCGTAAAACCGTACCGAGATGATGTACTGTGTTACTGCACCAATACCATAAAAAAACATGTTACAACGGCAAAAAGAAAAAAAACAAAAATTATTTCAAGAGGAAGGACATTATATCCTGCAATTAATCAATTTTATTATTTAATAAAAAGCGTACAATGATACTCGCAAAAAAACAGAAAATTGTGTGAGATTATATCAATATTACACACTCATGCAATTGTATCTATGTAAAAATTAATTCACCCATAGTGGGTCTGCATGTTTAACTAAATCAAGTCGAAAAAGTATCTCTTACAATGTCTCTCTTGCCTCATCTTGTTGTACTATCTTTATTTAACATCTGTTTGGTATTAACGGTATCACACTCCCCAGCTACATCAGTATTATTTGACACACGCTTTCTAATAACTCATATATTTTCAGTTTTGGCAAAACGATTATATAGTCAAGTACGACCACGTCAAAGTAGAATACATCAACCCTGAGGCATTTGAATTTTTCCATTGGAGAAATGTAAAGCCGAATCGAACCCATAAAGCCTTTTCTATGCGTTGTAGGCTACTATTAGACATTCTGGATAATAATTCGTATAAGGTAATGATCGACAATATTCCAATCTCAAGGTTTCCTCAAATTAACAAAATTCCTTTAAAGCCACTGGATACCCAAAATCTTGTTTTTAATTGCCTTCAACAATGTTGCACAGAGAAAAAAAAGTTCTTGAATCAAACAAAAAATATATATCTTTGACATAATTTATTTAATTCAACAAAGGTTTGTTTGAATGTACATGCAAACGTTTTTATTTGACATAATTTTGTTAAGTCAAACAAATATATGTTAGGATCGTGCGCTTCGCGTGTTGTCGGCAATTTCCGTTGCATGAACGCAGGTCAATCACAATCGTAGTCCTAGTTTAGGTTATGTGAGATGGTGGTTCGTAAGCGGTGAGAGGTAAATGAAGAAAATAATAGGTAAGTAGGATAATGGATTTATATATTTTTACCATTGGATAACTAATGTTAAAATTTCTGTATAAAAAAAATAATAAAATAGTTGCAACAGATTGGTGAATATGAGAATTCCTGTTTATAGCAGGGATTAGCGAAAATTACAAAAATCTCGGCGATATCGTTTTCAATGCCAGTAACACCAATGCAAGCAATTTAAATAAATTGCGATTAATTCACTACACATTTTATCTTTCCGTTTTCATATTTTGTAACTAATTATTAGTATATTTCCTCCTTTTTTGATATAACGGGTACTTCAGCGAAGGCAAGTGATAAAACATGCTTGCATGCATATGTCCATTGAGGTATCTGCTGCTCTATCGCCTACCTTTTTTGTCATAGTACTTAGCACCCTTCTAGCACCTAACCATACAATTATCCCTGTCACTCGTTCGTGATTCTCCGGATTCCTACGAGATTACCGAGGTAGTAAGTTTTGTAATATTCTTTGCAGAACAGAAGTAGTACATATATCACTTTAATCTTTATGTATCTCTACACAAGTTATTTTGTGGTTATGTTATCTTAATCGAAAATGATTTTGTACGTATACAATTACAAAATTACGTATACGTGGATAATTATTGTTTTTATAGATACCTATATAGAAGTACATACTTCCACTATAAAAATTCCAAGAAAAACTAATTGGTGTTCTTATGAAAGACACATCAAGGAGGAAGCAGATGAAATCTGCACCGAAATAGAGAATATAGAAGACCTAGAGATAGCTTCTACTCAACTGCATTCTCTAATTCATAAAGCATTTAATGCAACCTGCCCCGGTACACAAAAGAGTCACAGACACAAAGTGCCTTGGTGGAACAGGGAGCTTCAACTACTGCGAGCAAAGACTAGAAGGCTGTTTAACAAAGCCAAAAACTCGAAACTGGGTCACCAATGGGAGCTGTGTAGGCAAGCTCTAACTCAGTATAATTCCGAAATAAGGAAAGTCAAGAGAAGAACTTGGCGGAGCTTCTGCGAAGCCATAGATAACACGCCAACAGCAGCCCGTCTACAAAAAGTCCTCGCCAGAGAACATGTAAATGAACTCGGGCACCTTCAGAAAGCTGACGACAGCTTTACAGAAAATTCGAAAGAGGCATTAGAATTAATGTTAAATACTCATTTTCCAGCCTGTATTGCATCTACTACCAAAGACTACCGCCTCGAAACGGACTTAAGTCGTCCATCAAAGGAGGCACGAAGTCTAGCAAGTAAAATCTTTACAACGATAAGGATAAGATAGGCGTTGTTTTTCAAACCCTATAAATCACCTGGAGGAGATGGCGTCTTCCCTATGTTATTGCAGAAGAGTATAGACGCTCTTCTTCCAATACTAGCGAACTTATATAAAGCCAGCTATAGCTTCGGCTATATACCCTCATTGTGGAGAGACGTAAATGTGGCATTTATACCTAAAGGAGGAAGGCGATCATCCGCAGACCCTAAAGCGTATACAACCCATCAGTCTCTCCTCATTCCTGCTCAAAGGAATGGAAACGGTATTAGACCAATACCTAAGGAATGAAGTACTTGCAACAAACCCACTTCATCCTAACCAGCATGCCTATCAGAAGGCAAAATCAACAATAACGGCCCTCCAATTTATCACAAGTAAATTGGAAGCGTCACTTGCGGCAAAATAAATAGCTCTCTGCGCATTCTTGGACGTAGAGGGTGCTTTTGATAACACCTCCTTCGAAAGCATTGAGAGAGCGATTTCTGCCAAAGGTTTTCACCCGTCGTTTACAAAATGGATCAAAGCCATGCTCCAAAGTCGACGAATAAGCGCCACGTTGGGATCCGAAACGACAACAATTAGCTAATAAAACAGCTAATAGAGGCTGCCCCCAAGGAGGGGTCCTGTCACCTCTGCTCTGGTGTCTTGTTGTAGATGATCTCCTACAGAAGTTAACTTCTAACGAATATGAGGTGCATGATCCGTGGAAAATATGAAAATATTATACCGCAAGTTATGTAAAGTGCTCTTAATGGCACCTATAAGTGGTGCCAAAATCATCCTCCATCGAAGGGAATACCATTCGCTTCAGCGACGAAGTTAAATATTTGAGAGTTACGTTTGATAAAAAACTAATATGGAACTCACACATCTCCAACTTACAGAAAAAAGCCATTACGGCATCACTAGTATGCCGAAGGATGCTTGGTAAGAACTGGGGTCTTGAGCCTCATATGACCTTCTGGTCGTATACAGCAATAATCAGACCCATGATCACCTACGCCTCTCTGGTTTGGTGACCAAAAACAACTTAGAAGACTGTGCAACAGCAGGTTCAACATATTCAGAGACTTGCATGTCTCGACATCACAGGAGTGATGCGTACCTGTCCCACAGCAGCTCTGGAAGTCCACCTGAAGCCCAAGAATATATGATCATTGGAAGGACATTCAGTGAACATGATAGTATTGGCTATTACCGAATAGGGAGCGTACTGAAATTTGTAACAGCGGAAGATAATCCAATCACAAAGTTAGAAGCTGAAATCAGCAATGTATAAGAAAATGTTATTATTGGAAAGGATTGTACGACCGAAAAGGCAAATAACAAATTTCAACAAACCGTTGTAATGTGGAACTTATCGGTGACTGTGCGAGTAATATTGAATTACCTACACGTCAAATAATTGGTAAATGTAATTATGACGAAAGACACATTTCTAAAACCGAACAAGACATGACTCGATTACCAATGGTGAGTCTGCTGACTTCAGATGAAGCCAAAGAAAAACGTGATGATCTAACAGCTGATATGGTGAAAACTGGAGATGCAATTGAAGGTGAAGCAAAGAACAAATTGTTAGAATTGTTAAGAGATTACAGAGAACGTTTTGCCTTGAATTTAGATGAGTTAGGATGTACAGATTTGGTAGAGGTGACGACAAAAGATAATGATGTTCCAGTTGCTAGTAAACCTTATCGGACCTGTAAGAAAGACAGAGAGAAAATTAACAGAATAATACAGGAATGAAATTGTGACGGACACAAATAGCGTGAGGCACCCTCAAGCGAACGGTATTGTGGAAAGACTAAATCGCCGAATTATACCAATGTTGACAAGTGATGCAGAAGAACGACAATAGGATGTTCTCTTAAATAAGAGAAAGAGACCTGAACAATACAATGAATAAAACTACTGGAAGAATACCGTTTGAGAGTTTATACGGCTTCAAACCGAACCGTTACGATGGCAAATTAAAAGAATTAATCGGGAAGGATCCTGAGTGGACACCACCACCGATTATACAACAAGAGATACAGGGCGCCATAAAGAAAAGTCAAGAAGAGTGGAAGAAGCAATACGATAAGAAGCGTTACGAAGGAGTGCGATTCAAAATTGGAGATATCGTTGTAGTAAGATCTGCAAAAGAAGCAACTGGAGAATCCACAAAATTGTAACCGAAATATAAAGGCCCGATGGTTATCATAGGTATATTACCAGCTGATACATATCGATTAGACAGATTAAACAAAAGAACCACGGGGAGGAAACCGACTGCTCATGTATCCCAACTCAAAATATTTAAACCGCATGTAGATGACGTAGACAATAAAAGCGGTGATGAAGATGAGGAAGAGAGAGAGGAAGGAATGGAAGAATTCAAAGAAGATTCTGATTGGTTCGATGGAACAAAGAATGTCACCGAACCAGTAGGAGAGGTCGAAAAATACGTGCGTCCGAGGAGAGAGGTGATGAGACCAAGGTATTTGGCCTATTATACTCAATGAGGACATTGGCCGTCAGGATGGTCGATTGTAAGGAATTTTGGGTATGCGAAGTTGGCAGCGCAACAGAAGAAATGACTGTTCGAGAGTAATTTAGAAATCGTTATGATTGACAATGTTTTGTATACGTTATTTTCCATATTTTTATTAAAACAATCTAAAACAATAAACAGTGTCGAGTTTATTTATTAAGAAAAAGTTATTTCTTACATCCTTTAATTTAAAAAAATATATCTTTGCCGCCGTTTAAAATTATTTGGTTGACATGCAATATTTGTTTGGGTCAAGAACTTTTTTTTCTCTGCGTGGTTGTTTAACGATCAAGTATACATCTCAAACTTTATTTTAGGCAAACCTCAAAGCGTACAAACTCTTAGCAAACAGTCCCGACTATTTACTCTTTCAGTATGACGTTAAACTCTGCGAATGCCTCAAGAAAAGAATGTTTGGCATTGATGATGTGTTTAGGTTAGGAAATTTTTCTACGTGTCCAATTAAAAAGGCAAGTAATTGAAAAGAAGGAAACGTTTTAATTTAGAGAAAAACGAATTTTTTAGGGATATTACTACCTGAATAATTGGACATTAAATTACCATAAGCTACCACCAAATATTCCCGGAGGTAGGTACAGAATCCATGTAAAGCTTCTGCTGGACACGAAAATAATGACGGTAGTATCGGTTTTTTTGGAAATAGTATACCAAGTGAAATCTTAATCTTATTACATATGGATTTCATGTGTACGCGTTATTTTGCAATAAAATTACAATTTTAGCAAAGCTTTTGTTTTAGACTCTTTCGAGATAGTTAGTTGGAGAAAAACGCTTGAGCAGATAATCATTATTTAATTTCGAAAGTAACTTATTCTCTTTGCAGCAATAAGAAAAAATTAAGTAAAATGTTTGTAGCCTACACTTCTGTTTATTTGTAGCCTAAACTTCTGACTTAAACGAACTCTTCTAAAACATTTTGAATGACTCGAATCTCACTGAATGAGTCTAATTTTGTGTACAGTTCTATCATCGCTGTTGTTTGGTTTGTTGATTTTACGTACCCCCAGAGGAGAATGCCGAAGTGGAGTTAAGTCCATGGCCAATTATCAAAAAAAAAAATGCTAGAACTTCGCACTAACGTAAATTATTTTTATTTGTCACTGTCACTTCCACGTATCCAAATGTATTGCTGAATTGCTACTGTAGTTAAGTAACAATATTAAACAAAAACAAGTATCTCTTTCTCAAATTCAGTTTTTGTTTCTCAACATAATCCCCTTGTAAGTCTATACACTTCGCCCAGTGATGTCCTCATCTTTTAAGACCGTCTAAATAGTAGTTGGCATCTTGTTCTGCAAAATAGGCGTTTGAGAATGTGTTCACCTCCTCATTCGATGAAGATCTCAATCCTCCCAATGAAACTTTGAGTCTAGAAAACAGAAAAAGCCGCTAGGGGTCATATCTGGTGAATAGGGTGGATGGTTTTGACAACCACTGAAGTACGAGCCTTTTCTGATGAAGCAACATTTTGTTTATGGTCAAATGAAAACCCTCATTAGATGGAGGAAATCCATACACATACAAAAGTAAATGTTTGTGCTGGTCTGGTTGGAAATAACATAATAGGACCACTTTTCATAAGAGGAAGTTGAAATGATGACAGCTATTTAAATTTATTAAGGAACAAGATTGTGTCAGCACTTACAGCTGTCTTTTCAAATCCGAAAAGACCTAATCGTCCAAACGAAAATATTTGGTTTCAACAAGAACTCCACCACATTTTGAGCGTAATGTTCGTGACTATTTGAACAAAATATCTCCTGCATGCTGGATCGGAGCAATTGAATGGCCAGCCCGTTCTTCAGGATCTTTTTCTTGTGGAGTCAATTGAAATGTCAAGTGTATAAAAAGAAGATCGAGTAACTGAAGAAATCAGCCGTATTATTCCTCAAGTGATAAAAAATTCAATGAGACATTTTGTTGATCGATTACGTCACTGCAAAACGTTTATCAATAAAAATAAACATGGTACTTAGAAATGTAAATGTGTCTCGTTTAAAAAAATAGGTATGAAGCATCCTCTACACCGATGGTAGCACACCTCTGCACCGATGGTAGAAGAGGACGAAGATAAGTAAGGTAGGAAGCATTTCCTGTCAAACCGGAAGCGAAAAAAATGTGAAAATGTCATAATAAATTCGTTATTTCTAACTATAGCGGGTATCCCAGATGCAATGTTACAAGCGATATCTTCCTAATTTGTAGAGATATAAGATCGAGCGAAAATGATTTGCAAAATCCTAAAAGATATACTTTAAAAAAAAAACCTCCCCCAACCATTTTTTTTTTAATTGCACCCCTCATCTGTTTAATTTTATAAGTGATGTACGAAGAGTTTGAAATACAACAGTATAAACGAAAATTGCATTCAAGAAATATTTAATATAAAATGGTCATATCAATAATAAACAACAAGAAAATTCTTACAAAAAGTATTATGAACATGAAAAACATTCATAATTCATAAAATTAATCGCTTACAGAGATTGTTCAAAATGACCACCATTCGACGCAACACACGCTTCAAATCGACCAATTAATTACCTGGAAATTGCTGCCGTGATCGTATTTATTGTAACGAAATTACACGCCGATTCTTATGTTTCAAGTCGTCTAAGTTCGTAGACGGAGTAGAATACACAACTTCTTTCAAATACCCCACAAAAGGAAGTCAATTGCATTCAAGAAATATTTAATACAAAATCACCATATCAATAATAAACAACAAGAAAATTCTTACAAAAAGTATTATGAACATGAAAAACATTCATAATTCATAAAATTAATCGCTTACAGAGATTGTTCAAAATGACCACCATTCGACGCAACACACGCTTCAAATCGACCAATTAATTACCTGGAAATTGCTGCCGTGATCGTATTCATTGTAGCGGAATTGCACGCCGATTCTTATGTTTCAAGTGGTCTAAGTTCGTAGACGGAGTAGAATACACAACTTCTTTCAAATACCCCACAAAAGGAAGTCCAGTTAACTCAAGTCATGTGAGCGAGATGGCTATTGGCATATACGTCATTTAAATACTCTAGAACCAACCGCGGGTAATGAGGCGGAGCGCCATCCTGTTGCGACCACAAATCATTGCGTTCTGCTAATGAAATATCTTCCATTAACTCGAGGAGGTCATTACGCAAAAAAATGCAAGCATCCAATGAGAATTTTCTGGAGCACAGTAATGGCAGTTATGGCGACTCACCACCAAATTGCTATAAAATCGTGCCTTGCCCGCTCACAAAATATTATTGATAATCGTGTAATCATCGTTTAACATTACTTGCATTACAGCAATGAATCCTAGTCTCCGTTCAAAATCTGTAGGCCTTAATACTTGCACCTCCTGAATTTTAAAAGGAATTGTGAAACTTTAGTATCCTCTGTACTGTTGATTTACTTATTCCCATACCTTCAGCTACAGTTCTAACAGCAATATACGGATTCAATCCATCATAAACCGGTACATTTTTTTGTTCTGTTCTAACTGGTGTTACATGATGAGAATGTTTTAAGTTTGATGGAAATAAGCCCGTTCGCATTTTAGATGGAACACGAGAAAATACCATATGTGATGGTATGTATCACTCTGTTAGGAAATTGCTCTCCATAAACTGTTGCTGCTTCACGAGAATTTTTATGACACACTCCATAAAATAACATATTGACACATTCATTTGGAGAAAAATTAGAATGCATTTTAAAGATTTTATAACAAGACTACTTCACTACGTATTTAACTGTAGGTACGTAAAATATTTTCGCAAATCGAAATAAACATCTGAATCTTTTTTGTTCGAACAACCTATACGAAAAATAAAGTCTAAAACAAGAAAGTTAGTAGACCGTTCGAGGACTTTATACTAATCCTGTATACAAAAGAGAATACCCACATACTAGAAAGATAGAAACCACGTTTGGATCGATACGAAAAACTTCACCATGCTGCTCCAGTAAGGTTAGAACAGCTCTGTGAAGTAGACGTCTGGATCAATAAGCTATTCCATAAAATCGACGTTGATATTAATTTTGTATCTCAAGAAAAAAACTGTTTTGTTGTATCTACTTTAATACGAAGAAAAAAAATTGGTTTTCGTGGAATCTGTGTATTTAACTTCAACCATCAATATGTTGAAGTTGCATAATAAGACAAAATTAAAGCAAGTTTTCTTGGAATAATCAACCAGACTACAACAATTTTTTGTTAAAATTGACGTCGATAATAATCACTATTGTTATTTATTTGTTGAGCTAGTTAATTCTAAAGCACATTCTAGTGATTCAATTTGTATGACTAACTAGACAGGCGTTATCATATTTATTTTAAAAGGAAGTAATGGCTTATGCATCAATCTATTTTTGTTTTCAATTAAACTTTGTGTAACACATCAAAACATTAAGCAATTGCTTACGATATCCCTTCGCATACTCCTGCAATGTTGGACTTTGTTTACAATGAAATGTGAGTCACTTAGTTGGATACGAACATAAAAGGAACGCTATCTGTATTCAGCCGGCAATTGTTCTGAGTAAATGATCTGAATATCGTGAATATTATACAAAATAGACAATATGAAGTTATTGTACATCTTATTGACGTTAGTAAATCTGTCTTTACGGTTGTTGTCTGCAAGTGTTGTTATTAACGCGTTAGATAATAGTGATGAGACTGAGTTAATTGGAAGATGGGAATATCCTGAGAACCCGGATAAAGACTTAACTGCGGTAAGTAGTGCATTCTTTTAAAAATATCTTACGATTTTACCACAACAAATTTATATCCTTTTTGTTTCTTCCACAAATAATTTTTGAGCAATTCTTTTAATACTGATTATATTTCATTGTCCCTCATAAAAAACGTTGTTTTATGTAATAAATATACTTAAACCTTCTTCGCACATACGTATCTAACTTCTTAGATAACAATATTCAATTAAATCAACTATAGCATTTATGGTGACAACAAGATAGCGCACCGGCTCACAATGCGAGAATTGTGAGTAATTCCTTAGTCAAGAGCTTCCAAGCCGTTGGATTAGAAGTAGTACAGTTGTTATATGACCGGCGAGATCTGACAAGTCCTCTGGATTATTTCTTATGGGGAGTTGTTAAAAATAATATTTATAAAGTTGATGTCTCATAAAACATTGAAGAACTTCGAGGTAGATCATTACCTCCGATATAACAAGGCCTTAGCGCTCTCGCGATGACGTCACGCTGGGTTGGTGATGTATCGCCATGCACGATATTAGCCTAAGCGGTAAAGGAATGGGTTTTTTGCATTTCTTTTTTAAGTTTTGAAGGGCTTCCGGTTTAAAAAGGCTGCCAGTCGTCAACTGAGCCCTTCTTCGGATCCCATTCGAAAAACGAAGTTTCAAAGCAAAAGTCAAACACATAACCGAGCACCGTTTTCGTGAGAAATGTATTTGTGGTGGATATTTAATCGACTAATTATTATTATTTGTAATTGTACATGTATTTGGACGAAACTAAGGTTGAAATTATACAGTAATTGCAATTTTATTTGAAATTTTGTTCAATTTCACGAAAAAATTTACCAGAAAATTTAACCAGAATCATTAATTTCCTATTATGTGGTGTTTTACCTAATCTACCATTACTTTTCCCACAATAATTTTTAAGTAGGGTATTTGTAGAACAAATTATAATTGTTGCAATACGTTCACTACTGTGAATATAACATTTACATACATCAGTATTCAAATGGCTACGTTCGGTGATATCATTTAAAATATATTGTATTAAAACAGAGCGTTTATTACACACGATATTAGCCTAAGCGGTAAAGGAATCGTTTTTTTGCATTTCTTTTTTAAGTTTTGAACGGACAACAGTTGGGGAATTGAGTTGGAATAAAAATTTTTTAAGCCTAGGATTTTTTACACTTACAGTTATAGTTTCACCGGTCCTTGAATCTGTAGCTGTTGAAAAATAAATAATATCTTCTTTTGCGAAGTGTAACTCACAAACAAAACATACAAAACAGCCGACGCCACAGTTTTTAGGTTATCCCGTTTTTATCGTTTCAGAAAAGGTTTTGTCGCTTATACAACACTAGAAAAACATTACAGGTATCACCCACAAAGTACGGAAATATCACTGTACAGTATTTTTAAAAATAAAACCAATATAATTTGGATAAATTAATTAAAAGCGCTAGAAACGATCTGAACATGTGAATGTCCAATGGCTGATCGACGACCTGCTGCAAAATATTTCACAGGCTGTTGACGTCAAAGCGCTCAAGCCTTATGTATATCAGAGGTAACGGGTAGACTCCATAACACCGATGTAATTTCTAGAAGAACCATACCAAGAGGAGTTCAAAATGACGGAAAGCGTGGGCAATTGTGTGTTGATGAAAATGGCCGGATATTTGAAAATGTATTTCTCATCAATTAAAGCATAATCTAAAAAAAAATTTGTCAACATGTTCTGCGTGGTTGAAATCAGAAAAAAATACTCTTTCTCACGTTGTCAAAATCCAATATGGCGCCGATAAGAGATAAGAAAGTTAATGATGGCCAGAAAGAACCGAAACGTCATATAAAAATTTCGAATACACCATTAGATAGAGGATAGAAAGTGGCCTTGAGAATGTGGTTTCAGTTTTCTCTGCAAGACCAAGTAAAGGAGCTAGAGGTAAAAGAAGAAAATGAGCTTTTTTCGTTTCTTTTTTAAATCTCGAACGTCATTTGTTACAGGTCCATTCTCTCTGCGGGTTCATAACAGACTTAAAATTTTGCAACTTTGCCAAATTTAATCTTAGCTTCTATCGCCAATAATAAGCGAGACCAATTAAACAAAGGTATTATTGTTCTTGAGTTTAGACTAATCAAGTAATCAAACATCAGAAAACCTGCAAATACCCTCAAATTGTTAACACTACTAATTGTAATTAAAGATTAATAAGAATTGTTTTATATTCTGTTAAGTTTTTGCACATCAGCGATAGATAGTAGCTATGAAATCAATAACTTGATTCAGAATTTTGGCGTAAATGTTTCAGCATGATGAAGTAAATTATTTGACTGTTACATTGGTTATAGTTTTACTTAGAAGAACACAGCGAAGCATGTTTTTCAATATATTTGATATTTAACTTTTAAACATTTAATATAAAATTGACGAAATGATGAAATGGATGAGAGACAAAGGCAAGGAAGGATTGTGGGAGATTTGTTAGGAAGCGTGGAATGACGAAAATATACCACAAGACTGGAAAGAGGATCTAAACGTACCAATATATAAAAAAGGGGAACAAGGTAGCTGTGATAACTACAGACCAATCTGCCTTTCCTCAGTGTTCTCCAAAATCTATACTAGAATCATAGAAAAACGGCTCAGAATCGAAATTGAAAAATTGAAGGGAAATTAGAAGACAAGCAAGCTGCTTTTGGAACAAGAAAATTACAAAAAGGCGAAGAGCTATATTTTATATTTATAGACTTTAAGGCAGCTTTCGATACGATCAATAAAGAAACTTTATGGAAAGCACTAGAGGAATATAGAACCCCAAGGAAAATTATAAAGATCGTAAAATCAATATATAAGGAAGTCTTAGCTAAAGTGCAAGTAAAAGGAGAAAGATCAGAAGTATTCAGTATGAAAACATGGATTAAACAAAGGAGATAACCTGAGACCATTACTGTTTATAGGGATAATGGTCGTGTTACTTAAAAACACAAGAAAACTGTCAAGCGAAAACCAAACAACAATTACATATCAACATCTAATCCCAATATGCTGATGATATTGTGTTGATCGCGGATTTGTACAACACGATGCGGAGATTAGCAAATGTCTGGCATGAGGAGATAGACAAACTGGAAATGAGCATCAATGTAGACAAAACCAAATATATGATTGTAAACCAGAAGAAAGAAAAAGGCGATATAAGGATAAGCTGGAACAAGTGACATGTTTTGAATACTTGGGAAATATTCTAACGGAAGATGGAAAAATGGAAATGGATGTACACAGCAAAATAAAAAAAAGCAACAAGAATATATTATAGTATAAATAAAGTAGTTTTAGGAAAGAAAGAAACAATCACATATGGATGCGAAACATGGGTAGTACAGCAGAAGCATGAATCACCACTAAATGCCATAGGGATGAAGTACATGAGAAGGATAGCAGGAGTCACAAAACATGATAGATTAATACACGAAGAAATTAGAAGTACATTAAAACAAACACCAATTATGAAAAAAAGAGAGAACAGTCAGTTGAACTGGTTGAACATTTAGTGAGGATGGAACAAAATAGACGAGTTAGAGGAATAACAGGCAGGAATAGAGAGATAGAAAAGATGGGGAAGACCAAGGAAGACATAGATGGAGAGAACAAAAGAGATAGGTTTGAAGAGGGAAAAAATACAGGACATGAGAAGACTGGCCAGGGATAAGAAAGAGTGGAAGAAGTAGATAAGAGGCGGTTGAAGACATCAGCAAACCCGACATCCCCAGAATACCAGGATCTTGAGAAAGAAGAAGAAGAATATAAAATTGAATATATATTTTCTGTTCTTTTGAAATCCTTAACTGGACTGTTAAATTGTTTAAAGTTTTAGTTACGAAAACACAGTGAACCATGTTTCTCAATATCTCTTTGACATTTAATATAAACATTTTTCTTTTTTGCATTTTATGTAAAACTGAATATTTTTGTAATTTGTGTTCAGATATCCTTATCTTAATAGTGTTGTAGTTTCTAATAAATATCAATAATTATTTTACAACATTTCCATTGGCGATCAATGTCAATAACTTACTTTACCGCAATGTCCTCGATTAATAATATGTAATAATAATAATAAAGTGAGAAAAAAACATAATGGAAGCAATTCTTCACATTCTTTTCCAATGGTTACGGATTTTTTTGCAGAATTCTTATGAACTATCCATTAGAAGTCCTTACAGGATTGTAAAAACGTACTACAATCATGTTCTTTCCATTTCCTTTCAACTTCTAAATCTAAGGTGCTTTCGATATTGCAATCTAGTGATCGAGTAGATTAAAAATTACGTAAGAGATTCATATGCCATTTCAAACGGATTATAAACCTAAAAAAGGCTAGAAGCAATTCAAAACATATTTCGCACAAAATCAATTTTCATGTAATCAAAATATAACACAATATTGCGTATGCTTGGTACAAAAGATTTGTATAATCCAAGGGTTCCCAAACTTTATCAGTCCGCGGCTCACTTACAGGTTTAGTATTTTGTCCCGGCGCCCTTTTCAAAATATGTGTACAATGACAAATCAGGCACAGAAATTAAAACAACTTTTAAGATAAATCTCACAATGTGTCACTGTGTATGCGGCCTTAAAAGATGTTAGCAGTGCGTTGCTTAGAACTGAGGCTTGTTTGGTAAACACACTTTTTTGCTTTTGTAAATCTTGCAACTTGTTACTAAAGAATTCGCGAGATTTTTCAACCATGTTAGAGTGATTGGTTTCGAAACGTCGCTTTAGCTTATTTGGGAGCATACACTCGATCGCTAGAACTGCGCACACACTTTACTTCTACTGAAGTAAAGCTAAAATTCAAATAGTTATCATCGTGTTTACGATATTTCCGTTTCTTTGCTACCCCACCACTTGTCGATGCTTGATCTACGACTTTGCGAAAACACAAAGCGCTCCTCTGGTAGCGGGCGTCTTAACACCGTTTACTTTTCTTCTCAGATGTTTACTCTTCGATTCTTATTTAGGTACTTAACTGGTTCGCCGAAGTGGTGCCGTATTTATACTAGCCGCCCCACCTACTTAGAACTTTCGCGAATCTTCAATGCCCGATAGTATGCTATATAAGTCTACTAGAAAGTTCTACGAACTTCACGAAAGTTCCATACTTTTCTGGAATATTCTACGTGCTTCGAGAATGTTCCATATCTTTCTAGAAAGTTCTACAAACTACGGGAACGATCTAGGCTAGATGTTCTCGAAAATGCCATTAGCTTCAAACCTATTTCCAAATGTTCATTCTAGAATGTTCCAGACCGCTGTCTGCCTGCGTTCGCAGGAGTGACAGCAACGCCCCTGTTTGCTCTCTACGGCGCCCCGGGGCACCGCGGCGCTCACTTAGGAAACCCCTGGTAAAATCCATTTTTAAAATAAGATCGTAACAGAGTATGACCGAGTTAATCTAACGTCAATATCACCCATATATATCAATTTTAACTTGATCTTTTAAATTTTGCAGCCAGAAATAATCAGAAGACACGGCTACGGTTCGGAATCACACACAATAGAGACGAAAGATGGATACCTACTCACATTACATCGAATCTCAACGAATCAGAACGGCGAACAAGGTGGTCGACCAGTTTTTCTTCAGCATGGTCTCTTATCCAGCAGTTCGGATTGGGTAGACAGCGGCAATAGCGCAGTTGGTAATGTTTTCCTCAGAAATAAATGGATTTTAAATGCAACAAAAATTACAGCGTTCCTATTAGCGGATGCCGGATACGATGTGTGGCTCGGGAATTCCAGAGGAAACGTCTATTCAAGAGCTCACGTTTCACTTTCGATGGACAGCGCTCAATTCTGGAATTTTAGGTAAGCCAATCTTCTCCCTTCATTTCAAAAATATGACGTGCATGCTTCTAGTTTCCATGAAATGGGAATCTATGACCTTCCAGCGTCTCTAAATTACGTTTCGAATATAACCAAACAGGGTGGAGAAATAATTTACATTGGACACTCAATGGGGACAACAATGTTCTTTATATTTTCCTCGATACTTCCGAAGGAAGCAAGTCTAGTCAAGATCATGGTCGCTTTCGCACCAGTTGCCTATATGACACATTTGAAGTCACCAGTTCGTTATTTAGCCCCATTTTCGAAAGATATAGAAGTAAGCTGAGTCTAGGCTTAACTACAAAATAAGTCTCTAACATTATTCATTTTGTTTTAATCTTAAAAGTGGTTAGCAAGACACTTAGGCGCCAACGAATTTTTACCAAACGGAAGAATATTGAAGCTGTTGTCTTACGAGTGCGAACTTTTGAAGTACGCCAAAGAAATTTGCGAAAACATCATCTTTGCCATATGCGGTTTTGACGAGAAGGAATTCGATCCTGTAAGTTTCAATTTTTCTAAAATTAAACAAATGTCAACACTACTTACAGAATCTTCTACCGGTGGTGCTAGCGCATGCTCCTGCTGGTACTTCTACAAGGACTGTGATACACTACTCACAGGAGATCGAAGATAATGGTAATTTTCAATGTTTTGATTATGGAGAAGATGGGAATATGATAGAATACGGCACCAAATCGCCACCATTGTATAACTTAACCAACATCCAAGTGCCAACTTATTTAATGTATGCAGATAATGACTTGATGGTGAGCCCAATCGTAAGTATTATCCCCTTAAAAGAACAGTCAATACTTACCTGACAACAACTTTGATTTTAGGATGTAGAGAGATTAATTGAGAAGCTCCCCAAAAATGTTGGAACATACGAAGTTCCTTTAGATTCCTTCAACCATGTCGACTTTCTTTGGGCTAGAGATGCTAAGAAGTACGTTTACGAACCGTTATTGAAATTTTTGCAAAAATACTAAGCATTATTTACAATAGATTTGTCAGCAATAAGTGTTGGTATGCGTTCAATAAAGAATCAATTGTGAAGTCATTTAATTTTATAATTATCTCCATGGAATCAAACCTGTAATAAAATTAGTAAACCACGTTACCTTGTGGGAGCCCCCGAGCTATGAAAGGGTCGAAAGAAATAAAGACCAAAATAAATTCTACGACTACTATAATACGTAGTAAGGAAGTAATAACATTTTTTCAAAACTTTTGTTCATTTTTATGTAAATTTCTTAGTCAACAAGAATACTACTAATCAAGTAGAATTTATTCACGTTTCAGTTCAAATTATATAAATTATCTTCAGAAAGATAGAATGCAAAATACGTTTACTATCTATCGCCAGTAAATATATTCCATTAAACGATAATTTGTCGTTTTCGTTTTATACGCGCAACACTACACTTAAGCATAAATAAAAGTGTTTACAGATCCAATGCTACTACTGGGACGCACATTTTTCAAGTCGAACGTTCTCTAGTTTGAAGACGAGGCACTTGTATGAGGGTCGCTGCATTTCAATGCGCGTAAAGGATAAAGTTGAATGCCGTCATCTTAAACAGTAAACATGGAAAATCAAAATCAATTCTTTTGAAAACTGGGTTAATACTAACATTTAACAATATACGATAAGATTTTTATCCTACAACTGACAAAATGTCAAAATAAAATAGAAATCCTCTTTACACCTTACAAAATTTTGTCATTTATTTGTTTAATAAGTGAAAAAGCATAGCATTTTGACCCAATTATGGCCATTATTCATTCAATTGATTGGCGACACTCGCCTACTACTCGTGGGCTCAAACGTCATCTTCGTGAATAGCGGCTGTCATAATCAGTAGAATTGCTCACTCGCGCCAACGGGCAGTGGCGGAGGTTCGATACAACCCTCAGTATAACTGCGAGTCTCGACAAGATCTGTTGTGTATACATGTACGCTGCCGTAGATACTATTTCGTAGTTCTACGTTTGTTTTAAAAATGTTGCATATGCCGCGAAAACGACCAATGTTAGACAAAGTTACAAAATTTATAGCAGAAATGCCTGTCCTAAATTATGATGGCGTTAAAATTCAATGTGTAGTTTGTAATATCCCTTCAATGTGTTGGTCCAAAAGGGATTGTCTACGTCATGTAAATAGTAAACAACATTCTTCAAAAAAAAATTGCGCACGACACTATGACAAATTTTAATTTAATTTATGTGTTACCTTTATTGCATGTAATCTACCGTTTAATTTACTAGACAAGGAATCATATGTCTTCTTTTGGAATAAATATTCGGACTGCAAATTACCAAGTCGGGCATCGTGAACATGTTGAAAAAAGAATTAAATCGGAGTTGAAAGGTAAAAAACTGTGGTTATGTGTGGACGAAACAACAGATCGTAAAAAACATTTTGTGGTTAATGTAATGGTACGTACAATGGAACCACATCAATCGTCACCTTCAATTCTATTAGCTTCCAAACGAGTACAACAATGTACTGCCGAAGTGATTTCAAAGTTATTGTTAAATACATTGGAAAAGTTTGAACTTTCAACAAACCAACTGTTGATGTTTATGAGTGATGGTGCCGCAAACATGCTTTCTGTAGGCCGGTCTCTTAGAAAACATTGTGCTAACTTGTTATATATTACGTGTAAAATTCATGCTTTCAGACATGTGGCAGATAGTATTAGAATTCAATAGCGCATACAAAAGCAGTGTTTGTCAAATCCCCAAAATGTATTCGCAAATTTAACAGATTGTGCACCCGTATGCCTGAGCCACCAGAACCTATTCTTATACGTTGGGGAATATGGTTACAGGCCGCATTTCATTATCATAAATATTTTGAGAATATTAAGAACGTGGTTTTACAATTCGATCCAAAGGAAGCTGCGACTACCAAGGAAATCCAGTCGAAATTTCAAGATAATCAGGTTAAAACGGATTTAAAAACTATCCAGAACAGTTACTTCGGACTAGTGGAGGCAATAGAAAAATTACAAAATCCTTCGGTGTCGTTAGTGGAATCTCTGCAAATAGTGCAACATACACACAGCTATGCGCGGTATAAGACGCAAAAAATGTTTGTGTTCTAGAAAGGTTTGAAGGTGTTTTAGAGAGATTCTGATTTTGGCACATTAAGACAAATTTGTGAAGGTGCGTCAACAGAACCGTTAAGTTGTTCCAAGGATTATTTTAATTACGCAAATATAAGGTCACTAGATGTAGAACGTTCGTTTTCTGCATATAACCACACTTTTCCTCACGCCGCACTCGGTTTGCCGAAACAACTGTGGAAGCATATCTAATGTTGCAGATATTTAACAGACATTATTCACTTTGTGATTTCACGGAAGACTCGTAAGACGGTAAGTGTTTGAGCACGTATTATATTTTATTTCTGACCATTTATTTTGTGTAAACTTTTATGCGCCCGCCACTGGCTGTTGGCGCAAATTGAGCAACTCTACAGTGATTAGTCCCCATTTGTAAATGATTAAATTAACTACAATTTCTCGAGGTATAATGTAGTGTGTTAAAGAGAAATAGAAATACGTCAGGATTTCTGGTTTCCTGTCTGTAGCTCGGCTAACCATTTTCAGGAATAATGATGAGTATGATGGCGTTCCAGTTCTGTAGTTTAGAGTTCAATGTATAAAGCACCCATAAAAATAATTAATTTTGCAATCGTGAGATTATACACTATTAAAGCCAGCTCAAGGCAAAGCCTGAAGCTCGAGCGTCGCTTTTGGAAGTTCTGTAACAAAACTGAGGGAAAAATGGATAAATATTGTATACCTTTTTTTAATTGCATATTTATCTGCATACAACAGATACTGAAAGATTCGGGGAATCGAGCATGTCGCTGTAGACACACGTCATCTGTCTTTATCGTTTATATTCAAATCGCTTTGTTGCGCCATCTATTAAGTAATCGTAATCAATGGATGTTTAAGGAAACAGATTCCTATCTTTAACATTTCTAAAATACATTGAATCAAATAATCCCTAATAGGTGGCGCACAATTCACCATATTGGCATTTCTACAATCTTTCAATTTTATTTATTACTTCCAATTGTTTTAATTTAAATAAATTAACATTTAATATATCGTTTAAAAACAGAAGCGGAAAAACGTATTATTTTAATTTTTAGTATAAATTCATAGTACTAATTTCTTTGCTAACTGTTTGATTTGGTCTCAAGGAATTTTCGTGATTAATTACTTTATAAATACCTATTTGAGAAGGCAACCGTCTGGAATTTCATTGTTTTCATATCTAAATAAACAAAAGAAATATCTAACACCCGACATATATTTACGTATTCATATGGACGGAACGGGACGGTTCTAGTTGGCACAATTTCGTGAATCTCCATCGTTTTTAGGACCCATATTATCGCAGGAATGTCATTGTATACGATACGTACCGCGTTTCTAACGCAATGGGCAATTTGAACGGCATGCAAAGCATTTCCGATAGCGCAGAGTTCAAGGTTTCGATCTCCCGTACCAACAGAACGCTGGCACGCCACCTAGCAGAACGAAATTTCATCTCCGTTTCACCTCACCTGTCGACCATTACCTACCTGCCTACCTTATAGCCCTGATACGGCCGTAATCGTACTATATTGTACGCGACGCATGATAGCCTCGCTTATTTATATTGCTTGCTCAATGCAGGCAAACAGTAAAATTAAAAAGGAATGGATCGGTTCATATACGATCATTTTAGTGCTAATAAGAAATAAATAATGCATGCCGGGCAATAATAACTTCGTATTGAGGTTGAGAAAATACTACTATAAATATTGCGATTTTTTTACCTTGAATTCCACTAAAATTGACAGCAAAGAAGGTGAAACGGTAGCGTATTATCACTTATCAGTAGTCTGGGCAAACAACGGTAACAGTCAGTGTAGTAGATATGTGGTGCGGAGTCGGCGATTATTTATTTCACGCGTTCACAGCGTCAGTACTAAATCGATGCTGTATGCGAGTAGTTCTGTGTATATGTAGGCTGTCGTAACTTATTTCGTAATTGTACGCTTATGTTTGCTTCAAAAATGTCGCAGTTAGGTACGTCGCGAAAACGACCAATGGCAGACGCAGTTAAAAACTTTATAGTGGACATGCCGGACTTAATTTTTGATGGCGCTAAAATTCAATATCTAGTTTGTAAAATCCCTTTAATGTGTTGGTCCAGAAGCCATCGTCAACGTCACATCGAAAGCAAATAGCATTCTTCTACAAAAAAATGGCATACGAGACCAAAAAAAATTTAATTTATGTGCTACTCTTATTTTATGTAATCTATCGTTTCGTTTACTAGACAAAGAAGCATTTGTCTCCTACTGGAATAAATATGCGGACTGTAAATTATCTAGTCGGACGTCGATATGAAATGTAGTGCTATTTGGTCGTGAACATATAGAAAAAAGAATGACAACGGAATTGAAAGATAAATAACTGTAGTTGTGTGTAGACGAAACAACAGATCGTCAAAACCATTCTGTGATTAATGTAATGGTGCGTACAATGGAACCACATCGACCGTCATCCTCCTTCTTATTTGCTTCCAAAAGAGTTATAGATTGTACTGCTGATGAGATTTTCAAGGTGGTGTTGAACTCATTGAATAAATTTGAAGTTTCAACTAAGCAACTTTTAATGTTTATGAGTGATGGTGCCGCAAACATGCGTTCTTTGGGCCGATCTCTTAAAGAACACAGTGGTAACTTCTTACATGTAACGTATAAAATCCATACTCTAAATCTTGCGGCACAAACGATTCCTACATTTTTCAACTAGTAAATGCATTGATTGCTAGTACAAAGGCAGTGTTTCTAAAGTCCCCGAAACGTACCCGACTATTTCACAAACTGTGTCCTGATTTACCTGAACCACCACGGCCGATTGTTACACGTTGGGGAACATGGTTGCAGGCTGCGTTTTACTATAACAAATATTTTGATCACGTAAAGAAGGTAGTTTTAAAGTTCAGGTGAAAAGAGATTTACAAACTATTCACAATTACTTCGGACTAGCGGAGGGAATAGAAAAATTACAAAATGTTTCGATGTCGCTAGTGGATTCTGTTCAAATTGTGAATGATGTTCACGCACAGTTATGCGCTGCAGAAGGCGAAACAAATTGATGTGTAATATGAAAATTTGAAAGTGTTTTAGAGAAAGACTCCGATTTTCTTATATTTAAATTTGTGAATGTGCGTGTGAAGATGCATTAAGTTGTTTCAAAGATTATTTTAAATATGCAAATATAACATCGCTAGATGTCGAACGGTCGTTTTCGGCATTAAAAAATCTTTATTCCGCACGTCGTACTCACTTGACTGAAACAGCTGTGGAAACATATCTAATGATTCAAATATTTAACAGACGTTACCCAGTTTGTGATTTCACGTTAGACTTTTAAAACGGTAAGTGTTTCAGCACATTTTATAATTTATTTCTTACCTTTAAACTTTTATGCGCTCGCCACGCCTCTGGCTGTTACCGCAGATTTGCCCAGGTTATTCATCACTCACGGAAGCACGACCACGACGAAATTCTGTAAGCCAGTTGTAAAACAGTTTCTTCTGATGGTGCTGTAAATAAAATGCTCTGCTGATTTCTGTGCTGTCATCTTCAACAACAAATATTAAATTTTACGAAAATAAAAACATAAAACGTTAATACCCTCGTACAAACAAATATGCGAAAAAGAGTCAAACGTCTTACATATCAAGTAATTGTTAATCATAAAAACTTGTTATCGTTGTTACAACAAGCTGTTGTTATTGCATGACATTCAATCTCCGTCGAACTCAGAAATTATGGAAAAATATCGAAAAGTTTCACAGAATAAGCCCATCAGACATAAACATACATAATTATTCTTAAACATGCATATTAACTCCTTTAAAGATCTGTTCTATCGCCTGTTTGTTTCACTTCACCAGTTAATCAATCTGCGCGACTTTGTTATGATCATGGTATATTGCTGTTGAACAAATCTGTATATATACCACTTGACGTATGCAGAAGCTTAAGTACATATTTATGCACATAGGGAATTTGTCAATATTTAGGTATTCCATTAGGATTTGCTGACATGTTTGAAATGTATAGGGCGACGCACACCACCCTTTTAGCATGATTAATGTATGTATATTGATTAGTTTATTACGTTGTTCAAACTCATTACACCGTGAGACTGTTAAAATATATTCATGTTTGCCGCTAAAAACATGTTGAACCTTTTAGTCATGTAAGGTTGGCAATACAGTTGTTAGACAGTGTTAGAAAAATGTAATGTAAGAAAAAGGGTAGTGTAGTGATTATTTGTAAAGTATTGTAGTGGGACATCCCACCTGAAGTGCGTGCATTCACACGTTATTACATTCTTTTCAATCAATTTTAAATCACTATTTGTAAAATATTAGAATTTAACGTAGCACTTGCAGAATTCGAATTATTTTGGGTTAGTATTCGAATTCTGGCATTTTGGTGATTTATATTATTAATCTTTTATTTAAAAAAAAAAGACTCCACTTATCTTACAGGGGATAATCAAAGTTCCGAATTGTTTTGAGTAATTTACATTTTGAAAGATATTTTGTAAAAGTGACACAAACATACTGAGATGTTTCAAAAAACGATTAAAAGTATTGAATGGGGAGATAATCTGTTCCGTTTATTATTTAAAATTTTTCATTTACAATGATAAATCTTTTTAAAATAACAGTTATTAGTATTGTATTAAAACAGAACGTTTATTATATGTACGCATTTAAAAATATCTCTTCGTGTTCAAAAATAATGTTATTAAATATGTCGTAAGAATATAAAACTATTTGAACATTGTTAAATACAACGGACAGTTAGGGAATTGAGTTGGAATAGCATCTTTTTTAAGCGTAGGATTTTTTAAACTTACAGTGATAATTTCACCGGCCCTTGAATCTGTAGCTGTTGCAAAATAAATAATATCTTCATTTACGAAGTGTAACTCACAAACAAAACAACCGACGCCATGTTAGGTTAGGTTACCTCGTTTCAGAAAAGGTTTTATCGCTTATACAACACTAGAAAAACATTGCAGGTATCACCAACAAAGTACGGAAATATCACAACACAGTATTTTTTTAAATAAAACCAATATAATTTTAATAAACCAATTCAAAATGCGAAGACGGTCTCAACGTATAAACGCGTTTATGACCTATTTCAAAATACGGCACAGCCTGCTGACGTCAAAGCTGTTTAGCCTTGTATTAGCGATAGTAACGAATATACACAATCCCTACAATGACGTCAAAATATTTGTTTACATCTGGTTTAAGTCAATCGTGCATGCACTCAAATCATTTGTATCTATTTTAAAAAGATAACGCTACTTCGATTTTATTATTCTATTGTTGTTTTATAACAAAATAGTACAAAATAAACGTGTATAAAAACTGTGGAAACTGAAATGTGTAGGTATGGAATTCATGAAAAGAAACGAATATGTATTTAACACAGCAGAAATTAGAGGTATTAAAGCAGAAGTTATAAGTAAATATATCCGTCTATTATTCATTATAAATGTATTTTACATATTCTCAATGCTAGAAATATTAACATAAAGAACACATGGCCTCCAAATTTACTATAACTATCTCGTATTTTAAAATATTGCATTTATTAAAATGTTATTATTATTAATAAAGCTATTGCATATGTAAAATTAAAACCAAGTAATAATGAAAGCATCGTCAAACGTCAAACATGTTCAGAACATCTTCACAAACAAATCTTGCATTTTTAGATAAATCACTTTTATCACGGCTCATAGTCCGTAACCACAACTTTCGTTTTTTATTATATATACAGGATGTTTATTAAACATGGGACAAAAATTCAAGGGGTTATTCCATGAACTATTCTAAGAATATTTTGTACTTTGATGATTTTTGAAAAGCCCCTTTGTTTCGAAGATACAGGGCGAGAAAAATTTTCGACAAAACCAACATTTTATTACCAAAAATTACATTTAAAGTTTCTTAATCTACAAGAACTGTTGAAAATGACTACCTCTAGCTAAGATGCAAGAATCCAATCTTCTCCTCATTGACTGCCGAACTCTTTCAAAAACACCAGGGTCGTTTCTTTTTGAGTTACACCCAGCAATTATTCGATTTCTTAAATCTTCCACATTTTCCACTGGAGTAGAATAAACTAATAACTTTAGATGGCCCCATAGGAAATAATCCAGGGGGTTTAAGTCCGGGGATCGAGCAGGCCATAAGTGAGGTCTACCTCGACCAATCTAACGATCTCCGTATGTTGCTGTTAAAAACTCACGAGTAACCACACTAAAATGCGCTCGTGCACCATCGTGCATAAACCACATTGCATTTCTTGTTGCCTATGGTACATCCTCCAGAAACAGAGGTAGCATTTGTTCCAAAAAGTTTCGATATATCTCGTTGATAAGTCTGACTGGTAGAAATACCGGTCCAATTAGCCATTCACCCACAATTCCTAACCAAACATTCAACGAGAACTGATATTGAAGACGATCTTCAAGTACCTCATGTGGATTTTCTTCAGCCCACACATGGTTATTGTGAAAATTCCTTCGTGAGAAATTCGCTTTATCGGTATAAAGAATCAGTGTCAGTAGTTGAGGGATTTGAACCAATGTGTGCAAAAGCCATTGACAGAATGCAATCCGTGGAGGAAAATCAGCAGGAAGAAGTGTCGGAACGCGTCAATCAGTCTCAACAAATTTGACACATACAAAATGATCAATCGCGAAACGTATTCAAATGAAATCCTCGTTTTAACTGATTTACTTTTCTATGTCTGCACTTGCCTATTGTTAGTGGGTAAAACAGCCGTTCTTTGTAATCGGAATGTTGTTAAAAGATAACAACGCGTTTTTACAATTTTTTATATTCGGTATAATATTTTATTTCGGTTACATTAATAATTTCAAAAATATCAAAATTGGTTTTGTAGAAAATTTGTCTCGCCCTGCATCTTCGAAACAAAGAGGCTCTTCAAAAATCATAAAAGTACAAAATATTCTTAGAATAGTTCATGGAATAACCCCTTGAATTTTTGCCGTATGTTTAATAAACACCCTGTATATTAAGATGGCAACGATATGAATACTTTTTTTCTACTGCTTTAATCGAAGTTGATTGGCATGGTGACAAAATACAAAATTTAGAATAACTTTTATGAGTTTTACCTTCCTTATTCCGTAAAGTGTTAAGCGTGTCGTCGTTCTCTTTGCATAAAAATACTTTGAGGCTGTTTCCTGTCATAAATGTGTAAGTAAATATGAGGACGAGTCAGCGGTCATTTAAAAGTCACAATTTTCATAAATTTTTGATTAATTGTTATCGGGGGGATCTTTTATACAGGGTAACTTAAAGAAATGCTTCTGTGTCTTGTGTGATTTGGTACCAAATTATTAACATCAACACACCATGATTGTTAATAAATACATACATATTACTAACTAATAATATTTGAGAATGGATTTCAATAAAACAGATATATTTTGTCATCAATTATAGAGATATAGCAAAATGCGCGATCTGAGTATATTTTACTAACTTCCTTCGGTTAAAAGTTGAAATCGGTCTTGCGATAGAGAACAATACGAAAGCATTACAGACGTGGAAAATTGTATAACTCTCCGTGTCCTTTCACTGCCGGTCGCTTAGTGTGGTACGAGCTGGTACCAGCGACAAGACATCGTAAAAAAAAAAACTGGGACAAAGCGTCAAGAGACTCGCACTACCGACGAAATGTCTACACGGGGAACAGTTTTTAGCAGTCGTTCGATGTCTCTTCCTCTTATGCATATACGCAACAGATACATGAGTATATAAGCTAATTGATAAAATCATTCATTAAAATTTTCGGTAGCGAAATGCGATATTGCCTTGACGATTGTCAATATGAAGCGATGTAATTGAATAAACTTCACTCTTGTGACAGGCGGTAACGCATACGGGAACTTGTTTAAATATAAAACTGATTAAATTATCTTTCGATTTGACATCAAATATCAGCTTTATGTTGTTGCTCCACAGGGGTGTTTTAAACATTATTAAGCCCTTCTGACACTACACTATTTGTTAGCTGGAATATAGTATTGATTTTAGATGCTAGCTTGAGTGTAAAACATAACTCTAGAGTTGCTCAATTTGCGCCAACAGCCAGTGGCGAGCGCATAAAAGTTTACACAAAATAAATGGTCAGAAATAAAATATAATACGTGCTCAAACACTTACCGTCTTAAGAGTCTTCCGTGAAATCACAAAGTGAATAATGCCTGTTAAATATTTGCAACATTAGATATGTTTCCACAGTTATTTCGGCAAACCGAGTGCCGCGTGAGGAGAAAGTGTGTTTATATGAAGAAAACGAACGTTCTACATCTAGTGACGTTATATTTGTGCAATTAAAATAATCTTTGGATCGACTTCACGATTATGTTGACGCACCTTCACAAATTTGTCTTAATGTGCCAAAATCAGAATCTTTCTCTAAAGCACTTTCAAACCTTTCTAGAACACAAACATTTTTTGCGTCTTCTACCGCGTATAGCTGTGCGTGAAGATGTTGCACTATTTGCAGAGATTCCACTAACGACACCGAAGAATTTTTTAATTTTTCTATTGCCTTCGCTAGTCCGAAGTAATTGTTTTGAATAGTTTTTAAATCCATTTTAACCTGACTATCTTGAAATTTCGACTGGCTTTCCTTGACAGCCGCAGCTTCCTTTGGATCGAATTGTAAAACCACGTTCTTAATATTCTCAAAATATTTATGATAACAAAACGCGGCCTGCAACCATGTTCCCCAACGTGTAAGAATAGGTTCTGGTGGCTCAGGCGTACGGGGACATAATCTGTGAAATTTGCGAATACGTTTTGGGGATTTGACAAACACTGCTTTTGTATGCGCTATTAAAGCGTCTACCTCAGGATAACACTTTCTAATACTATCTGCCACATGACTGAAGGCACGAATTTTACACGTAATATGTAACAAGTTAGCACAATGTTTTTTAAGAGACCATCCTACAGAAAGCATGTTTGCGGCACTATCACTCACAATCATTAAAAGATGGTTTGTAGAAAGTTGAAGCTTTTCCAATGTATTTAACACTAACTTTGAAATTACTTCGGCAGTACATTGTTGTACTCGTCTGGAAGCTAATAGAATTGAAGGTGACGATTGATGTAGTTCCATTATACGTACCATTACATTAACCACAGAATGTTTTTTACGATCTGTTGTTTCGTCCACATATAACTACAGTTTTTTATCTTTCAACTCCGATTTAATTCTTTTTTCAACATGTTCACGAGCAGATGGCACAATTCTTTGTAACGATGCCCGACTTGGTAATTTGCAGTTCGAATATTTATTCCAAAAGAAGACACATGCTTCCCTGTCTAGTAAATTGAACGGTAGATTACATGCAATAAAGGTAACACATAAATTAAATTTAAATTTGTCATAGTGTCGTATGCAATTTTAGAATGCTGTTTACTATTTACGTAACGAAGACAATCCCTTTTGGACCAACACATTAAAGGGATATTACAAACTACACATTGAATGTTAACGCCATTATAATTTAGGTCAGGCATTTCTGCTATAATTTCTGTAACTTTGTACAACATTGGTCGTTTTCGCGACGCAGGCAACATTTTTGAAACAAACGTAGAACTACGGAATAGTATTTACGGCAGCGTACATGTATACACAACAGATCTGGTCGAGGCTCGCAGTTATACTGAGGGTTGTATCGAACCTCCGCCACTGCCCGTTGGCGCTACGCACGTAAACAGCATTCTTAAAAAAAAAATGCACACACATGACGAAATTAACAACCTGAAAGTGTCAAAACAACAACTGGAAACAATTTTACTTTCAAGTATGAACCTTCAGGGCTGATATTTATCAAACTAGCGTATTCCATCAATCTCCATTTTTAAACCATAATATGACCATCAAAGTACCAGGTCAAAAATCATCTACTATGCTTTTCTAGAATACGCTCTTTACATTAGAACATTTTAACGCCTTCTAGATCTTTCATCATTCCAAAACACTTCGCCATTGAAAATATTTCCGATTATTGAACATTTCACGTGTAATACATTGCTAAGCCTTTATAAAATGTAAATCTGCTTGCGTATCCAATTGCCAATCTATATTTACTTTTGTAGTTAAGCGAAATAAACGTATTGCCAACAATTGGAACGCAAAATGACGAAAATTCAATATCCGCACCTTTGTTGAACGGTTTTCGCACTTGCTTTGATACTTTAACAAATACACGTTTCCCGCCGATTTTTCTTAATAGATATTTACGTAACAATGCACGTATGTATTTGGTTGTGTCGAGGCTTGTGAAACGAAAATAAGGATTTTTCATTTCGTAAGACATTTCTTCTGAAAATCCATTACCGGTTTTCTTATTTGAGTTCCTATCAGTAAATGTACAGGTTTAAATTGTGTTTACTATATTGGAAAATGCAATTTTTCGCTTGATCAAACAAACTTTGAAACTGAACTAGGAATTCAGAAATGTAATAACGTATAGGGTATTCTACTTAAAACAACAAAGTTAATAGCTATTTCCGGTATAACCGGAAGTCTTAGATTATTGAAAATATTTTAGTTCAACAGTATATGTAAGCTTTAGAATATTGCCAAGTTTATAGAGTTTTCGAAAGCATACTCTTTCATATATCGAACGATGCAGTTCCTCGTGCGACACCCTGTATAAATATGCTCAATTTTCAAATAATAACTCTGCGATACATAGGCGTTTCACCGGAGTAGCGGGCTTTGTGCAAAAATCGATTCTCGCTTCGTCAGCGTCCGCTTGCTTATTTTTCGTTCAGTTTAGGAAACGAGAGCGTGCGTTGTGTTTTGTGTTACGTGTTATTCGTTATCAATATGTCATTATTAATTTAAAATGTGTAATGTGAACAAGGCTAAAAAACGACCCTTTGCTGGCACAGAAAATAAGTTTATCAGTGACTTTCCGGATTTGTTCTACGACGGTGCTAAAATAGTTTGTAAAGTGTGCGGGACAAGACGGACTGTAACAAATATGTAAATACTGGAGAACACAGAAATAGAAAAAAAGGGCGTGCCAACGAGAGCTGCCTTTATTTTCAATTTACTTGTCACGATGATAACCTGTAATTTGTCATTTTGCTTACTCGAAAAAGAACCGTTTCAGAACTTTTGGTATAAGTAAAACCCCGAGTTGAAGTTCCCAACTACGAATCTACATTTAAAAATCAGTTGCTTTGGTTATGTGTTGACGAGACAACAGATTTTAAAAGAAATTATATTCTAAATGTTATAGTACGTATACTGGACCCCCATAAACCGACATTTCCACTGTTACTAGCTAGCAAAATACTGGAAAACTGTACTAGTGCAGCAATTGTGAGGGTGGTACTTAGTACGTCAAATCTCACCACGTCAAGTGTTGATGTTTATGAGCGATGGTGCCATGACAATGCGTTCGGTAGGCCGTTGTCTTCTTGAACACGATTGCAAGTGTTTGCATGTTACGTGTAAAATGCATGCTTTATATCTTGTGGCAGAAATTATTCGACAATGTTTATTCGAGGTAGATGAATTAATAGCAAGTACAAAAAAGTGTTTTCCAAATCTCCAAAATGTCTTCGATCATTTCACGCACAGTGTCCTGATATTCGTGAACCACCACAGCCGATTCTTACACGTTGGGGAACGTGGTTGCAGGCAGCTCTTTATTACGCTGAATACTTCAAACAAGTAAAAGCTGTTATTCTACAATTCAATCCTGCCGAAGCTGCAGCTATTAAGGAGATCCAGACAAAATTTCAAAATATTTTCGTTGAAACAGTTACAACAATTATAAAGGATTACATGACGCAATAGAACAATTACAAAATGGAGCGTTGTCGTTAGAGGAGTCACTGCAAATAGTGGACAAAGTACATACACTACTATGCACTATACGAGGGTAGTTTGACATTAATCTAGCCTTCGATAGATGGCGTTACGTGAGAATGAATTGCTCTAGGTTTTGACATCTGCCATCCATCACACGACGTCTGTCAAAATTTCAAGTAAAAACACATTTAGTTTGGTTTTAACAGTCGTCGAAAGTAAGCAACTTTCATGTTTTTTGAAAACGGAAAAAATCGAATATCGTTCAGTGATTAAGTACCTTCATTTGAAAGGGAAAAACAATGCAGAAATCAAAGCCGAATTGGATGCTGTCTATGGCGAGTCTGCACCGTCGTTAGCAACGATGAAATTTTGGAAAGGAATTTGTTCGTGGTCGTAAGAGTGTGTTTGATGATGAACGTCCAGGTGTCCCAAAAACCGTCACTGCACCAGAAACCATCAACAAGTTACATGATATGATCATGGCAGACCGTCGAACCAAAGTGTGTGAGATTTATTCGATTTATTACTTATTTTTTGGTATTGTACTTACTGAAGAAAACGCGCGCCTACGCCGCGCAGAGACATTATCTTGCCAATTGTAAATGCAAAATTTAGTTATTCTATTTCCCTCTAGCGTTTCAAAACGATATTACATTTCTGACGTTCTTCCACTGGAGAGATTAGCTATTTTCTTAATTAATGGTAGATTTAACTCAAGATAACCAATTTTTGCTCTTACGTCGTTATTGTTCTAGGACAGCGATGTATAGCCATGAGGAGTTATTCAAATTACCTACGCGGAGATTAGTGCATCATCTATCAACAGAGATCCGAACTGACGAAAATTAACCCCACTAAATTTCTCAGGCGTTTGACTTTTGTAACGTTGACTTTACTATCTCTATATAGGTTATCTCTAGTTATAACCGAGTTAGTGACAAGTGCTAGTCCATGAATTGAGTCTGTCAAACCAATCGTATTTTTTGCTAGTTTAACATTGTGTCTGAAATCGGGTACTCTAAATCTGTGGTACTGGAAGACTCAAACAGTTCACTAAAACCCTTACCACAACACTTAATTCGTACTGGACGCACGTTTCGATAGCCAAGCTAGCATCATCAGCAGTAAAACTGATTTGTCATCTGAATCAATTCAGTTTTACTGCTGATGATGATAGCTTGGCTATCGAACCGTGCATCCGGTACGAATTAAGTATTGTGGTAAGGGTTTTAGTGAACTGTTTCATTGTGTTTGAACATAGAATCAGAATAAGTCGCTGAAGCTTGCTCAATTTCGAAGAATATACTGTATTCTCCTTTCCTGATGAGATGTGCTTGCTTGGAGGTTGGAATTAGAACTGTGTATTCTTCAGAATAGATGCTGTGGACCCTTTGAAACTGTATCGTGAGCAAATGTGTCAGCTTGCTCCGAACTTAAACTTTATAACTTTATAAAATCATTTTATCACACCTAGATTAAACTTTGATTATTTTCCAATTATAGCACTTATTTATAATTTCACATAGTCAATATTTAAAATTTACCATACGTTTTTCGATACATATCTTTCACTTTTCTCTGGTTCTCATGTCCGAAAAGCCTCTTGCGTTTAAAAAAATAACTACAACTGCAGAAGAATCAGTATTCGGTAGACGTACGCCAATAACACGAGATTTACAGTTAGACTTTGAACAACAAATGCGTAACATGACGATCCGTCCGAACCGGTCTAAAGGACATAAACGGCTAGGCTCGAGCATTCGTACATATTTCACTTTTAAGCACGCGCAACCGTCGCTCGGTCCGAAATATCCGAAACGTGATGCCAACAAGAATCTCAGGTAGCCGCGACGAAAATGTTAATTGCGCGCCAATGGTGTAGCGAATGCCAAAAAGAATTATACTTTATTGGCTTGTGTGCTATCCCGCGAATATTTCTTGGGTCGCACTGCGGTAGAACGGAAACGAATTAGAACAATCAGGGACCCGGCATTGTCGAAAAGTATTGGGAATCTGAATTGGAAATCAATACAAGGATGCTGAGTTGTTTTCCTTTTTTTTTTTAAGTCAGCAGAACTGTGTGTAATGTTTTTGTGTAATTTTATACAGAAATCTAAGAGATCAAGAGGAAAATTTTGTGGATATCGCTTGCCAAGTCTAATTTTTCCATTCCTACGATTTATATTAGTTTTTCATCCGTGGCGGCTCAACGGCTCGAGCTTGCCAGCTATCGCAACTAGAAAAACGGATTTCTACAAGGTACTGCTGAATATCTTTGGCGCGCGAATACTACGAGGATGGTATGACAAATACAATCTTGTGTTTAGTAGATTTATTTCTCGACATAATCTCCTTGCAGCCCTATACACTTACAATTAGTCTAGCGATGTTCCAACATTTTAAACCATCCAAATAATAGGATTTGTCGAACTCTGGGTAATAAGCCTCTGTGTCGGAAATGACCGCACTGCATTTGACGTGAACCACTTTCCGGCAAGCCATTTTTTCAAGTTTAGAAAAAGAAAGAAGTTGTATGTAAGTATGATTTCTGTATTCTGGTTGCGTCGCTACTATCTGGGACGGCATGACTATATTTCTTGGCATTAGGTGGCGCCAGGAAATATTTCAATGCTGTTTTTGAAGATAAGTAGCCTAAACTGAGAGATGAACAGCAATGTGGGCAGGGCTGGCCCGAATCAGCGATCATCTGAACGACTTCCGGCTAATGGATGACGACCAGTTCGGGTTCAGATCCCAGCACTCGACCACACTCCAGCTGTACCGAATCACGGATCACGTTGGCACCGCCCTGAACAGGAAACAGACCACTGTCATGGTGTCTCTGGACCTGGAAAAGGCGTTCGACAAGATCCGGCACGAAGGACTACTCCGCAAGATGCAGGGAATGAACTTCCCGCCCAGGATAGTGAAACTTCTCCGACGCTACCTGGAGGAAAGACGATTCCGCACTGTGGTCAACGGGACTGAGTCCTCAGAGAAACCGATGAGGTCAGGCGTTCCACAAGGGTCTGCCCTAGGCCCCGTACTATTTACGATCTATCTCCACGACATGCCAAAGTCCGAGGATCGCAGAGTCTTCAACGCCATCTACGCTGACGACACCGCCATCCTAGCCACCTCCAGAGACGCCAAGATCGCTGTCGCCCTTGCGCAAGCGCAACTAGACAGCGTCAAAAGCTTCCTCGACGGTGCCGGACTCACCATGAATCCGCGGAAGACGCAAGCCATCGCCTTCACACTAGCCCTACGCCTGCCGGATACAGGTATCCAGGCGGGCAATGTGGACATAGAGTGGAGCAACGAGATCGAGTACCTAGGCATGACCCTGGACCGAAGACTAACATTCGGTAAGCACATCCAGAAAGTCCGAAACAAAGCAGTAGGAAGACTTGCACAGCTCTATCCTATCTTTGCCTCTTCCAACCTAAAACCCAGGATAGGCGTGCTTCTTTACAAGTCGCACATCCGCCCTATCTTATCCTACGCAAACCCAACCTGGCTAACCGCCGCCAAAACCCACACCCGATCCCTCGCGAGAATACAAAATCGCAGCCTGCGATTAGCATTCAAGCTTCCTAGGGACACCTCCCGAGCAGTGATTCGAGCCCAAAGCGGCGTCGAGGACCTAACGGATTACCTCAGCAGGCTCAACAGGAACTTCTACCTGAAGACCCTAAAGAGCGACAACCCGGCGCTAGAAAACGCAAACGCCGAGAAAGAAGCGTACCCCAAGATCAAACGCAGGACCACCTCAGAAGCCCTGAGACTCCTGCGATCTTGAAAGAAAACAATCGCTAGGGAGTCCCCAAGAAGACTCCGACATGCCAACTAATCAACCATTCTATTTCAGATATTATCCCAGAAAGACCTCATCAGAGAGGTGGAGCTGGATTAAAAAGAGGACAAGCCTCAGCAAACTAGTCAATGCGAATGTGGGCAGGAGTAAAAGTCGTTAGTGCTTTTCTCTTAAGAAAATATTGTTTCGTGTTATAGCGGCCATTTACTTATACTAAGAATCCCTTTCTTCAAATTTTCTGCAAGGTTTTCTTGAATCATGTTAGCAAATGTCTTAAACAAAGAAATACAATTATTTCATTTACATGTATACAGATCAGTCCGCTCAACTAGATACACCCCCGTGTTGCGAAATCATCCGACTGCATCCGACGAATTCCGAATAGGTGCGCGAGTAGTTTCAAATTTTACAGTTCATAATAATGAATTACTCTAATTTGAATAAAACGTTAGAATTGAACAATTACATACGTATCATTAAAGTTTTAACGTCATTATTACAAACTGTCAAATTCGAAACTAGTCGCGCACCTACCCGGATTTCGTCGATTTTCGTCGGATCTAGTCGGATGATTTCGCAACCCAGGGGTGTATCTAGTTGAGCGAATTGATGTGTATACTTCTCTTAAACGGAGAAAAAAGACGCTAAGAAAAATTTGTTTTTGATTTAAAACAGCAATTGTATTATGGATGGGACAGTCTTGATACAAGTAAACGTTTCTTTGCGTGTAGTAAGTAGCTTCTATAAATATTTTACTATTTCCAAAAGTGCAAACAAAGCACAACTCTTGCTTGCAAACAAGATCTAAATGGAATTATTGATACATTGAGACATCAATTTGGAATCAAGTAACATTGATATCTAATCTTGTTAAACGGATAAAATAATTTTTGTTTCAATTTAATGCATTGGATTTCTATTACCGTCACACGTCATTTATTAAAAAAAAAAAAGAAGTTGAAACGGCACTATGAACATCATTTAATTTCACGTTTCTCAATCGCCAGTGAAACCAAAAGAAAATGCAAGTAATAATCAATTTATTAAAACTCATTCTCATTAACTAATACCATATTATTAACGCTGGCCACGAGCGGTACCGCGCATCGGCGTAGAATCAGTTCGGACCGAGAGGAACGGTAGTATTACTTCGTCTGCGGAGCAGTATGGACATTTTCGCTGCCGGTCATTTGCGCAATTGTTTATCTGTCCTAGAAAAATTATGATTTCGTCAGCAAAACGACCGCGGTCGGACAAATTTCGAAAATTTATTGCAGAAATTCCAGACTTAATATATGAAGGTGCTAAAATTAAATGTGTAATCTGTAAATCCCGTTAATGTGTTGGTCCAGACAACATTGTCTACGACACGTAAATAGTGAAAAGCATGTCTCAAAAAGAAATTGCGCACGAGACAATGAAAATTTATATTTAATTTATGCGTTACGTTTATTGCATGTAATATACCGTTCAATTTACTAGACAAGGAACCATTTATTTGCTTTTGGAATAACTATTCGGAGTGCAAATTACCAAGTCGAACATCGTTACGAAGAATTGTGCCATCTGCGCGCGAACATATTCAACAAAAAATAAAATCGGAGTTGAATGATCAAAAATTGTGGTTATGTGTCGACGAAGCAACAGATCGGAAGAAACATTCTGTTCTTAATGTAATGGCACGCAAATTGGAACCTCATCAATCGGCACCTTCAATTCTATTAGTCTCCAAACGAATACAACAGTGTACTGCCGAAGTAATTTCAAAGTTAGTGTTAAATACATTGGACAAGTTTGAAGTTTCAACAAACCAACTCTTGATGTTAGTGAGTGATGGTGCTGCAAACATACTTTCTGTAGGCCGGTCTCTTAAAAAACATTCTGCTAATTTGTTACACATTACGGGTAAAATTCATGCTCTCAATCTTGTGGCGGATAGTATCAGAAAATGCTATCCTGAGGTAGACGCTTTAATAGCGCATACCAAAGCAGTATTTGTCAAATCACCGAAACGTATTCTCGAATTTCACAGACTGTGCCCCCGTATACCAGAGCCACCAGAACCTATTCTAACTCGTTGGGGAACATGGTTACAGGCCGCGTTTTATTATCATAAATATTTTGACAATATTAAGAACGTGGTTTTACAATTCGATACAAAGGAAGCTGCCGCTATCCAGAAAAGCCAGTCGAAATTTCAAGATAGTCAGGTTAAAATGGATTTAAAAATCATTCACGACAATTACTTCGGGCTAGCAGATGCAATAGAAAAATTACAAAATCCTGCGGTGCCGTTAGAAGAATCTCTACAAATAGTGCAACATGTTCACGCACAGCTATGCGCGATTGAAGACGCAAAAAATGTTTCTGTTCTAGAAAAATTTGAAAGTGTTTTTGAGAAAAATTCTGATTTTGGCACATTAAGACACATTTGTGAAGGTGCGTCAACAGAATCGTTAAGTTATTTGAAAGATTATTTTACTTACGCAAATATTACGTCACTAGATGTAGAACGTTCGTTCTCTGCATATAAACGCATTTCTTCCTCATGTCGTACTAGTTTTGCCGAAACAACAGTTGAAACATATCTAATGTTGCAGATATTTAACAGACATTATTCACTTTGTGATTTCACGGAGGACTCTTAAAATGGTAAGTGTTTGAGCACGTGTTATTTAATTTTTATTTAAAAGATGAGCGAAATTATTTGCGGCAGCAAACATCTCCATTAGCAGAATAACTCTAGTGGAACGCGAGGCCTGGTCGACTCTACGCTACTGCGCGGTACCGTTCGTGGTCAGCTTTACATATTATTCATACTATATGGCTGACTGGCAACAAGTCCATTACACACTTGACTAACGCCGCAGGTTTTATTGGTATTGGTTTATTACCTTATATATACTAATGACGGTCTTGCACGAATAGAAAAGAAACTCGGGAAGCGTTCAATTTATTTTAATAGGCTCTGTGTATTGTTAGAATAAATCAAGATTAACGTTCGTCTTTTTTTTTCTTCAATTTCTCATCCCGCATCGCGCTTCCGGGAAAAATGCAATTATAATGCGAAATTTTCTCCTATTTTATGGTCTGGACTGGTACTTAGAATTATGCCAAGTGTGTGTAAAGGAAATGGTATTAGCAAAATTGACAAGCAATTACTAGAAATGCTATGCAGGGAATAGATTCATTAAATTCGGAGTAATTTGTTATTGGAAAAAATGCTTTTTTTTAAATAAACATTTTTGCATTAATTTTAAGTGTTCCTGGCTTCTGGTTTCCAAGTAACGACGTCATTCAGGAATTAACGAGATAAATGGCTGGGGAAAAGAAACAATTTATTCAATGACAATGAAATTTACACTACTTTTCATTGTAGTCTCCACCAACATTTAGGCACTTCCCTAATTCCAGTGTTGAAGAATTCTTGACCTTGGTGTCCTAGCCACTTGTGTACAGCTTGCTTGGCGGCTTCGTTGTCTTAGAACCTGGCGCCGCAAAAACTCTTTGAGCGGGCCGAACAGATGAAAATCGGACGGTGCGAGGTCGGGACTGTAAGGAGGATGTGGCAACACCTCCCAACTCAAATTTTAAGAGAGCGCCCTGACGTTTTCTTCTTATCGCAGGTTTCACTTTATATTGAAGCAAGTTACAATAATATTTACTGTTCACAGTACGTTGTCCTTCTAAATAGTCACAAAAAATTGGGAATTGAGAATCTCAGAAGATCGTTAACATCACTTTACCGGCAGAGGCGAGAGCTTTGAATTTTTGTCTTGGCGGGTGAATCCGGATGTTTCCATTCAAGACTTTGCCGTGTGGATTCGGGTTCATCGCAGGTTATAACACGGTCTAGGAAGTCATTACTTTCCGTTAAAAACGTCGTTTGTGTTCAGAACAAATGCGAACACGGGTATCTTCATGGATTTGAGTCAACTGTCTTGAAACCCATCTCGAACACGATTTGCAATAATTCAGCTTGTCATGAATGATTGAATACACAGTTCCAACACTAACATTACACAAATCAGCTATTGTCACGATTTTTATACGCCTGTCATCGAGAATAAGGTCATTTATGCGATTTTTCAGTGCGTCGGTCGACATTTCAAGCGATCGTCCGAAGCGATGAATATCGGTGACACTTGTTCCTACCTATTTAAACTGTTCAATCCATTTATAGACGTTTCCGCGGTTTAAACACTTTTCACTATACTATTTTAACATTTCCGAGTACATTTCGGCTAGCTTCACACCTTTGAATAACAAAGATCTTATCACTGAACGTTGGTCTTCCACTGTACACGTTTCGAGAGGAGTCGACATTTTGAAATAGACAAAAGAGGTTATGTTTGCTTTTATTTCTTTCAAATAGCTAACTTAATTTGTCCCCACGGTTGCCAATTTGACCCATAGAAAGTTTCATCTAATAATATTCAGTAGTCTTCCCGCTAATGCAGTTTGTCTCGTTCATTACTGAACGTTCCTCGTACCATTAAAATTTTAATACCTCACATTTTCGAATAGATGTCATTTAGAGAGTGGAAAACATAAATTTTATTAATAACAAAAAGCAAAGATAAATACTGTTATTCAAAAAAGTTTTAATTTTTTTCTTTTGTCTTTATTTTATGAAATGATTTTATTAACAAATTGCACGTTACAATAATCTAAATACTACATTATTATCTTTTTATAATAACAAAAACCATCCATGACGTTCAATAATACTCTAATTCTACATAATTCAAATCAATAAAACATTCATAGCTATCGCGATACGGGCATCAATGTCAAATTACTTAATCTAGTTACCGGCTAATGCGATATATTACCAACCAACGTCTTGTTGCCTTGATAGTATTACGTCTCGTTAATTTTTTAGACCCATTACGTTATTGACTCATGCATAAAACGTTTTAATAAGGTAAATAGACAGAGTTTATTGCATTACTTGAAATTTACGTATATGAATATAGAAATTAACCTTTGCATTCTAACAATTATTTTATTGCATTTTGTCAATTTGTGTATTCTGGATAGCTCAACAATGTTATCAAGATTGATAGAAACAGGCAAATACTAAACTTTTTCTATAAAGCATGCATTTAGTTTATGTTCTATTGTAAGTAAGCTATATACACACATCGGATGTAAGGCTGAGATTCACCAAAAGTACTTAACTACGAAGAGATGGATAATTACAACAGCGATCAATAATGTCTGGCGCTCTTGTATTATGAGTGGAAGCAGCCAAGAGTGGCATGAAGAGAATGAAGGAATACGTCAATCATAATTTTGGTCCAAGTGCCATTAAAACTAACTAGAACAGGGTAAAAGTTTGACAAACTTATTACTATTAAATTAAATTAAAATAAAGTTAAATTATTTTATAATTATATCACTATGAAGATAGTCAAATACTGATTGCTGGTAATATAAAAATCATGAAGTTTACTTCCCACGATCTATCAAATATCATTGCGATGTATTTCTTTTCTTTATCGTAAATATTAAAATTCAAAATCGTAAGTTGTAGAGGTTATAATTTTCATTACAAGCAAAAAGAAAACATAATATGTATGGAAATCAGTGTTGACAATTCTTCAGGTGTACAGGGTGGCGTCGGTTTACATACGAAAAACGGGAAAATATTTTTATTAAGAGCTATGTAGGTTCATTGGTAGCAAGTTTTAAAATTGTTCCGATATATACTGGATGACACAAAAAGAAGTTACACACCAAAGTTGTGAAAATTTAAATAGAATAGCCTGTATATTATTGCATATTTTGATAGTGCGGGCTAAATAAAAGCAAGTTACTGTTATGGTTCCTATACCTAACTCAAGCCGTTTTTGAGACATTTAACTATTCTTGAAATTGTAGACCCAAATTTAAGAAGCAGGCCTGTCTTACGTAACTAAACCAGATATTTCTAATTTTATTTATTTTTAGTCGAAGCATTAGACTTGATGATAAAATAAAAAGGATCCCTAAAAATTATACAGGATGGACGAAAATATAGTTGCGATTTGGACTATCATTAAAGTCAAATAACTTTCTTATATTAAATGGAACGTCCTGTATTCATTATCGTATTTAGATTCTAATTTCAACAATTCATATAGTATATTATACAACGATCATTTAAAGCCATTAAGTCACGAGTCTGAGAATTACGACGCGAGCCTTGGCGAGTGTCGTAATGAATACGAGTGTCTTAATGGCTATTATTCAGACGCATGCGCATCGTTATATTGTGAAATGAAAAGTTGTATTATAAGCTTTTTGTAAATATTCACACTTCACGCGTGTTTTATTCATATATATGGTTTTGTTAGGAATTAACAGTTCCTTTAAGGTTGTAATTCTGTCTAAACATTTCGCGTTTATTTCTGTTTTCGCGTATCTCTTATTGTAATATTTGAATGTATAATAAATCTATTGTTTTCATCTGCATATTTGAGTATATTTTTTCTCTTGAGTCTATTAAATACGCTTGTAACTTACACATCGCCTGATAAATGTAAAGAAAGCGTTCCTGCAATTAAATTGTTAAATCAATTTCAAATCAGTTCTAGTTCGCGTATGCGTAGATTAATCTAAATTAACCTCTGATCAAACCATTACAAATCGGCTGCAGAAACAAACCTAATCTTCAAACTGGAGCAACTATCAGCAAACGGTTAGAAATTAATTTGGACATATGCACGAACGCCAAATTACGTCAAACTAGTAGTCAGAGTTTGGCGTTTTAACTGCACTAACACTATTTTTGTAATGTGCATACTCTTACGATTTCAAACGATTTTAAATCACTGCAGAAACAAACCTAATAATAATAATAAGGAAAATATCGCTCGTAACATTGAATCCGGGACACCCGGTATAAAACAGTACCAACTGCCTTTCTACCAATACTAATCTTTGGACTATACTATTCCTAATAACAACCACAAATTGTATTAGGGACCCAACAGACCTGCCAACAAAAAATTACGACAGGAAACATTCATTGTTAAATTGACACCATTCCTTTCAATTTTAAAAGACTTTGTGAATGTTTACTTTCAAGATTCGTTTGTTCGTTGAGTCAGAGCTACTATTCTTAAGCTAAATATACACTTATCATTTTAGATATTATATTTACTCGTTGATTACATATGGCTCTTGAGTTCAGGGTCGTGTTTGTTAGTCGTGCCACTTTATTGAATTCATGTATTGTTTGGAATTAATTTTATGACGGAAATAATATCTCGCTAGAGCTAATATTTGTTCTCGAAGGATTTATTGCTTGTAAGAAGTTAAAATTACAAAAACTAGTACTATATTTAATCAACTTTCCAATCGATACGGCTTTATATAGTAAATACAAATACTTGTTTTATTAATCTGCACACAGCTTGATTGGAAAGTAATAGCTTTTACTTACAATTTGTTTATAACTTATAATAAATATTAATAATTGTGGATACATGCGTAAACAGACTACAATGATAAAGTGAAAAAAATGTGTATGAATCAAAAAGGTATGTTACCCACTTGTAATTGGATAGTTCCTAGGAATTAAAAGGAATGTTATACGCCGTTTATCTGCGCCGCACCGTATGCGATAGTAGAGGTTAATTTATTTGTTCCGACAGATTTATGAGCGAAGGAAATCTTGCAGCGAGCAGAGAAATGAAAGCTATAATTTTGCAATTGTGAGAGACTGCGTTCATTTGGTGCAATTGAAATAATAAATTGTTGCTCTTGATCTTCACAATGTAATTATAATTTTTGATTTATTGAAGAAATAAAGCGAACATGCAGCGTTATTTTAAGCTTAATACTGCAGAAATATGTACGTAGAAATGGATCTTATTTTTGAAGCACATTGAGCCAAGCTGATATTATTGAGAATAAAAAAAGGGTTGATATATTTTAGAAAGCAATTTGACCATTCTCTCCTTCCCACTTCTTAAGGGCCACCAATCAATTTTCTTTTGGAATACTTGCAAAATACTGATGAATTGTCGTCTCAATTTCTTCCTCAGACGAAAATCTCGTACCACGCCAATGTTTTTTAAGCCCATAAAACAACCAAAAGTCATACACTGCCAAATCTTAGAGGATTTAGCAATTTCCCTCAAAGAAAGGTTGAACCTAATACGACACGTGTGACACTAGTGTTAGGAAAGCTCAAGAACTATTAGAACTAAGATATCGTCTTTCTTTAGTGGGAGATTTAAGTAAATAGTACCCTGTTTTTGGGGAAACTTTCACTAAACTTAACTACGCATATAACTTGGAGTTTAATGCATTTTTCGCGACATCTGCGATGTCGCCGTTGACTTTGTATCAAACGATTGATGAGGACGTGATCTATAATTTCGTTTATAGAAGGCCCCCTCTGAGCTAAAACACAGTAAAATAATTCCAATCCACAAGAGTAATTGTAGGGAAACGATTCAGAATTACAAACCAATTTTACTAGTGTCGCGTTTCTCGAAATTATTTGAATTTGTAGTAAACGAAAATCTAGTTAAATTATTGAATGAACACGAGCTACTACAACCATTTCAACACGGCTTTGTAAGGAACGAATGCGTTGCTACAACCTTAGAAGTGCTTATCAACGTCATTGTGCACGCGATTGACAAGGAAATTTTGCCATTGGGTCTTTTTATAAATTTGTCTAAGGCCTTTGTATCTGACGATCACAATATTTTACTAAAGAAACTGGAAATTTATGGTGTTCGGGGAATTTCAGTAGAATGGTTTAGATCTTACCTATCCAACAGAACTAAAAGCGTTCAGATGAGTGAACACGTGTCCGATTGCACGGTGGTTACTCGTGGAGTTCCGCAGGGTTCGATTCTTGGGCCGACTCTTTTTTTTTTGATCTATATTAATGACCTTTTTGTGTCGAGGACGAATCGACCTTAATCAATGATGCCGATGATACTAGTATATTGGTTTTTGGGGAACATATCGAGGATATTAATCGAAAAACGGACTCACTCGATGGACCATAAATAATGGATTAAGTATAAATATCAGCAAAATAAAAGCAATTTCATTTGATAGAAGGTATTTATTGCACGACCAGCTCTACCTCAAGGAATCTAATGGATCACTTGCAATCTACGATTCGGCATCGGTGTTAGGACTGATTTTCGACAACGATTTGAAATGGCGAGAGCATATAGACGCGTTATGCATGAAATTAGCGAGAAGTAACTTTGCACCTTAGGTATCTTGAAGGCACAGTATTATGCCTGTTTGCAGTCTCACATTAAATATGGGCTAACACACTGGAGACGTTCAACAGAGGCAATGCGTGTTTTTGTCCTCCAAAAGCGGGCAGTTAGGATGATGTGCGGAATGTCCTCTAAGGACTCTTGCATGGGAGCTTTTAAATCTCTTGGAATTATGACACTGCCATCGCTTTACATATATGAAATACTCTGTTCCGCTTATTCCAATAAACATAGATTTAAAGGAGCGGATTATTATTACGAGACACGTTATAAGTCACACATTTTAGTTAATGAAAAACATAAAACAACTAAATACCAAAAAGAGACCTCATATAACGCCTGTAAATTGTTTAACCATCTGTCGCGGGAATAATAATATATATAATATAATGTATTGTAATATTTGTCTCAGGGGATTTTGGGGAAAAATGTTACATTTTCTTGACTAGAAAGCGATTGGATACTCTCCATCTGCATGATTTTGGAATAAAACGCCTGCTATAGCACTGCTGCTTGCGTCAGTTCTCAATGTGAATAACGGGAAATCTGGATGAATTAACTTTAGATTTTGACAGAAACAGTTCTTGATGTCTTGTAGTGCAGCTTCGTGCTTCTCTTCCCATATAAACTTAGTACCTTTCTTTAGTAGTTCGTAGAAGCTTGGACATTTTTCAGAAAAATGTGGAATGAATTTATTGTAGTGGGAAACGACTGCAAGGAAACTTCTTGGCTTCTTAATGTTGCTTGGCTTGGAGAAATTTTGAATGGCTTGTAGACGTTCTCCTTCGATGAATATGCCTTCCTTGTTGATGATATAACCCAAATAAGAGATAAGGTTCTTGAAAAATTCACACTTCTTTAGATTTAGCTTCATCCCTGCGTTGGCAAGACTGGAGATGACTTTGGTGAGATGATTTTGATGGGAAACTGCATCTTCGGAAAATACGTCCTCGTATGCAATGAGATGAAAATGTAGAATAGGGATCGAGAATGTGTTTCATGGCAAATGTGAGAGCACTTGAACTGGTTGATAGGCCAAATGGTACACAACGAAATTGGTATGTTGTGCCATTGATGGAGAAGCCACAGAATTTACGACTTGCTTCTGAGAGTGGAATGAGCCAGAAGGAACCTTGTAGGTCTAGCTTGGAGAAAACTCTTGAATTGGAGAATCATGTCAGCAACGTTTCGATGGTCTCTGACGTTTCATGTTCTTTCTTGGTGATCTTGTTCAAGATGCGAGCGTCGAGGCACAGGCGGGGCATCTGGGGCCCCTCGTAGGTTCCGCTACCATGATATTCGCTCCAAAGGATATTAGAATGTTTTTCAGTTGTTTACACTGGACATTTTCTATTAGAAAATCTACGTTGAAATCGCCTGTTATAATTGTTGTCATGTGTAAATTCGTGATAAGTTCCAGCTCAAGTTTTCTTGATGCGAGAAACCATTTCTCTACGTTTTGCTTTTAAAATTTACATACTAAATTCTAGAAGGGCCCTCATCATGCGTAAAATAATCCGCTGATTAAAAGAATGTAAAAAAATACAAGTTGTTCCATAAAAAAAAATCAAAAGTAAGGGACACTTCCGGTCAAACCGAAAGTATCTCGACATTCAAAATTATCCTAAAAAATCGTAACATGGTCCAGTATACGCCTTCCAAAATTTAAATTTTTGTGCCTGAAGTAACAAAAAAGTTACAGGATGTAACCACATTTCGCATATTACGAAAGCGCATTTGGGAAAATCACCACCGCCTACAATGATCGGATAAGCGCGCATTGCCAACGTCAAGCGCGCAAAAAAAGAAGCCCGACGAAGAAGACAAAACAACCACGACACCGGAGGAAAAAAACTAACGGTGATGTGCGATTTTTTTTCCGTTCGCCGAATGCCCCGAAGGCGTCACGTTGTTACCTAGCAACCGGACGATGGGCTCCCGCTCCGCGAACGTAGCTTGCGCGTTGCGACCCAACTCCCATAGAAACGTCAGTACGGAGCGCATAGCCGGGTTTGATCGCTCGGTTTCGGATCAGTACTCTCGTGACTCGCGATTGTTGATTGTTTCACATACGTTAAACACAATCGCGGTGTCCGCGCTCGAGAATGTACGCTTTATCTGCAAGATAGGATCGTTCGTATCTTGCAATTTTACTAGTCGATGCCTCCAGGTCAAGAATTTAATGATCGCCGATGGTACAACACGTGATTTTTCCGGAAAAAGAACGATGTTCTAGTGTTTTTTCGATCGTTTTTTAATTTGAAAAGCCTTATCGTGCAGTTTTTGTTTTATATCTTTGCTCGATTGTTTTGATTTTGTTTCAACTAATCAAAGGACATTCCAATAACGATTTGTTTGTGATTCTCTTTGATGAACTGACTTTTACTATCTAGATATCAAATGTTTTTCGTTTGACAAATCGCCTACATATAAAAAAAGGTAAGATCATTATTATTATATCATTAATATCATCATTTTATTCATCATAGGAATTAATTTGATCATTTAAACACGTACCAGTTTAAATAAATAAACTATTTAATCTCAGGGAAGCCTTGGGACAACAAATAAAATGTTGCTAATAGAAAAAAATCTCCTTTACATTCGTTGACAATATTGATTAACTACATCCTTCATTTTTTTCTTAATTGTTCTTATCATTTCAGTGATCGACAAATTTAAATATCATCGAATTGAGGACATATTATACCATTGTATCAACCTGTTGATACCGAAATTTTTTAATAAACATTTTTACGATGAATTCCGTTTGTCCTAAATAAATTGCATAAATGAAAGTCGCTTTAGTTCTGTGGATTTTTTCCGGCTTAACCTTTGTCTATCCAAGGCAATTTCGAATAGTCTAATTATAGTTAGTTTTATCCAATTTAGGCTAATTCACCAAGGTGGGAATAAATTGGATACCTGAAATTTTAAGAAAGGCACAATGCAGATTTTTAAGTTTTGGAATAAACTAAATGTACGGTAGATGCAAATTTTTGGGCAAATATTAGGTTTATTTGTCTTAAAGTCGGTAATTTTTTTGTTCTTTATTGGATTTAATTGTTAGTATAAAGGAGAATCAATGTCAAGGTTAAAAAACAAATGCGCTTTTAAAAATCTTACAGAAGTTGAACAGTATTAATGATCAAAATCATTATTAGATCTATTTGTCTTATAAATGATCTTTATTGTTCTTTTTCTCTGTATAAAAAAGGATGTAGTAGTATAAATTAAATCCCTTCAGATACAATTGATTAAATTACATACTCTGCATTTTCCAAATTTTAGCTACACTATTGATTCTGTTATCCTATTTGGAGGCAAACAAATTATTTGAATGGAGTCAGTCAAAGTCCGTAACAATCGTCCCATCAGTATTTGTTGATATTTATAAACATTCTGTTGATTAAAAAAAAATCTCTGCATTCTAAAATAAATATGGTTTTATAAATTTATGACATGGTTTTTAATTAAAAAAAAAGGCAATTTTATATCTCACAAATATGTGCATGTATATGTTATTGTTGTGTAACAAATTATGAATAATGTTTAATAAACGAAAGCGCTGTCGGTTTGAGACACACCCCATGACATATTTTTAATACAAACAAGGGATTAATGTAACAGGAAACTGATTAAAAATAGGCCGCGTTCTGATGTGTTTGATCTAGTTTTTTTTCTTTATTAATTTATGTTCTTATTACTTTTTGTGGTAAAATAAAGGGTTTTTAAATTTATTTTTCCATTCCTGGGTAAATAAACAATAAAAAAATATCGCATCCTAATCTATATTTGGATTGGATTCAATTTTACATTAATCCTCTTACAGAAGGACGCCTTTGTTCTAGGAGTTTATTTTGGGACTTGTTTAGATTGTTAATGCTCTCAACAGAGAAACAAAAGTTCTTGATTCAAACAAACATACCTTCAGTAAACCAAATCGCAATTTTAAATGGCGGCCAAGATATATTTAATTTAAAGAAATAATTTTTTATTCAAACAGTTTGATTTGAAAATATATCTGTTAGATTTACTATTCACGGAAGACTTTTAAAACGGTAAGTGTGTCAGCACGTTTTATAATTTATTTCTTACCTTCTATTTTATGTGTAAACTTTTATGCGCTCGCCACGCCTCTGGCTGTTACCGCATATTTGCCCTGGTTACTTATATGTATAGGATCACATTTATACGCAATTATAACCTCAAAAAAACTGGTACAAGCACTTAAAACACTTTGTAAAACATGAATACCTGGTATACACTGTTTCTAGAAGCAAAGGCGCTACTTTATTATCATTAACAACTATTTTTTTTTATATCCACACAAAAAAAGACACAAAAACATTTTAAAACGGTGTTCATTCCATGTACAAAGCGATAAGTATAACGTTTTAAAGAATTTAGATCATGCACTACGGTACAGATAAAATTCCGAATTTCTAAATATCACTGACATGTGCGTAAAGAACTGTTATAAACACTTTTTGTAGATAAACAGTGGATATACTCCGATATTTGTAAGTTTTAATGCACGTCATATTACGCGCAGTTGTCACTATTATACTCACAGTTTACATCTGGTCGATATCCATATGATTGGAGCGTTTTGAGGTTGTTTGAATAAACGTTAGGAATTCCTGAAAGTCGTTAGATATTACTTTTACAAATATATGATATTTGGACAAAGAAAGATTATAACTAATATGAATATTACACATATCGAATCGCGTTTAATGTTTATTTAAGAATACAATATAATGTTCAATTACACGTATGGAAGGAAAATAGATAAAAACCTTTAAAAGGCACAAAATAAAACTTTTCTTTCACATAAATTTAGACCTGCGATCATCAAATATACGGCAAAGAAATTAAACTTCACTCTATACAACATTCACTTTCTTATTAATTTATATATGAAATAGTGCATTTAAAAAATAAGCTGTTATTTACTGTCTGTGTTACTACAACATGTATTATATTTTTTATTTATAAAATATATTGTAAAAATATGTAACATATGTAAATATTAAAGAAGTAATTAATATTTAGTCCATAACCCATGATTTTTAATAACACCCTTAATTCTTCGGAGCATATTTTCAATGCAAGATATGATTGTCTCTTTTATATCTTCATCGTTCTCTCATACATCCTTTATATTCTTCATTAATATTTCCTTTGTAGAGTTTTCTCTTTCATATACCTTCCTTTTTATTTGATTCCATACGTTCTCGATGGGATTGAGGTCCGATGAATTTCCGGGCCAACGTAAAAGAGGTATGTGATTGTCTTCAAAAAGTTTCTTAACCTTTTTTACCACATGGCAAGGAGCATCATCTTGCATAAATACACGCCCTGTCGGTATGCGACGTCCTGGCTTAAAATACGGTAATAACGTGTCTTTTAACACATTTATGTACTGCTCTTGACGCATTGTACCTTCTACAAAATACAAAGGGCCGGGTCCGTCTCCACTAATCACTCCCCAAATCATTACCTGCGGAGGGTGTTTTACAGTTCGAAGAACCGTGGACTCTGTGAGTCGTTCGCCAGGTCGTCTACGAACAAATTGTGCTCGCTGCACTAACACACAGAGCGAGCACTCGTCACTAAAGAAAACCTATTAAATAATGCAAACATTAATTCAGTAAAAATCATGTTAGGTTATTCACCTTTTTCCAATTCTCGTCTGTGAAATGTCGGTATTCTCTTGCAAAGTTGAGATGAGCAGATTTCATTTTTTCTGTCAAACGCGGCTTTTTTACAGGTCTTCGGCCCATTAGGCGATTTTCGCGCAATCGGCGCCTGACAGTTCTGCTAGAAATCTCTATTTTTCTCTCTTGTAAATTTGTTTGAATCATTTTAATTGTAGCAAATCTATTGCTCAAAGCCTGATGAACAATTTCACGGTCAGATCTCTTCGAAGTTTTTCTTTTCCGACCGCACTTTGCCCGTCTTTGTGTCGATGTACTAGCTCCTTCGTTTAAGTTTCTAGCTAAACGCGATGTAATTTTGCAATTTCTCGTTGTGAATGTTTGTTTGATTGTAGAAGAGCTTGTATAGCGGCTTTTTGTTCACTTGTTAAATCTTTCCCGGGCATTTTCTACAAAAAACCCCAAATATTTCAATTTTTTTCAAATTCCAAATAATTCATTATTAAGAGAGAGATAGAATAACAATTTTACCTTTGCAATAACGATATATCAACACAAAACACTTAACGATACTCCACAACTTAACTTCTATACGGTTATGACGAAATATTTTAAAAAATATCGATGCATTCTCTAAACTGTGAACTCGCTAAATGTAAGTTGATAACTGAAATATTTATATATACGTACTTTACTCTTCTAAATATTATTTCTCTGGTATTTTTATTTATTGATACATAATCTAGTCCCCCGATAAACGATCGGATTCATAGCAAAAGAATATCACTATAATAGGATGGGAATTTCCAGGTAAAAATCTTGATTTATGACATGTTTCAAGTAATATGGCCAGGGACTGTAAGTATATCGTTTTTATTACAAGAGAAAAGTGAATTGCGTTTTTTATATCTATCTTTAATATTGTTGATATTCGTCAATAACATTCTCAATCAGCTGATGTGCATATATTAAGCTCTCGATTGCAAATTATGTGTAATTATTTATCTCGGTACTAACAATACATACTCTATTACATATGGATTCGCATATTTTCATGTTGGCCTTGGAATTTTAAAAATACACTGGCTGCAAACTGATTAATATGTGTTTGGCAAGCCTATAACGTTTCGATCCAGACCGAACATTAGCTTATGTTAGATGTACATATGTATGTGTACTGGTTGAATTGATTAACAGTCCAATGTACACGTGTTGTGTTGTATGTATGTACCTACAAAACAATGTACTTACCATCTACAAAATAGAAAATGGAATTACCTAAGTGCGGGATAATTACTCAGCCTCATTAATATAATCTAAATGTAACGAAATTATTTAAAGTAAGTACATGTGTACATATGTACATACATAAACATTGATGAAAATAGTAAATATAACATTTCTAGTTATTTACTACATTCAATTAAGTTGAAAATAACAAGTTTATTTGTTATTGTTGTAATTGTTTAGTTTAGAAACCTGTTTCTTCTGTAATATTCATCTACAATACATACCCTATACCCTATATTCCCGTTCAGATTGCTCTATGCAGATTACCTACATACAACATATGTCAAAAAGTACGGTTGCACCCGCAGAGACGCCTGTACGGGGGAGAGGGGGGGCTATGTACGTATATGGATGCAGAGTTCAGTAATGCGGTAGACATTGAGGAGTTGGGTGGTTCGGTTTTTTAACGGATTCTCATTGTGTGTTTTCGAAAACATGGGACGTAAGCCTGGTGTACCTTGCATCGCATGGGAAGAAATATATTTGGCGTTTCCCTGGTTTGGAATGTACAGGTTCGCACATTTGTTGCAAATTTTGCGGTATGGGGTTGCTAGAAGTCATATTAAAAATAAACGTCATGTATTGAATTTAAGAAACAATATTCCGTACTGGCAATTTTTGTATGACTTTATTTTTATGTTGAGCACGTGCAACATCCCATAATACCTAGTAGATAATGAAAACTTTTGTCTTTTTTGGGATAAATATGTTCCATCATGGAAGCTACCAACAAAAAGACAATTGCGATACAATTTACCACATGTGCAAAGTATAGTAAAACACTGTATAAAAGACGAATTGAGAAATCAAAAAATCTGACCCACTGTGGACGAAACTACTGATTGAAACAGTTCACTAAAACCCTTACCACAACACTTAATTCGTACTGGACGCACGTTTCGATAGCCAAGCTATCATCATCAGCAGCAAGACTGTGATGTATGTAGGTACACAGCGCGCAAGCGTAGAAAGCCGTCGCAGCGCTCACGGTAGTAAAATTTCAAAACGGTCCTTACTTTAAAATCACGCCTCGGGTGCAACCGTTTGTCACACTTTACTTATAGGTTTCAATACTAACAAGTAACTGAAACCTTTAACGAGAAAGATGTTATAATTTGAAATATTACGTATCTTAAAATGTAATGTCTAGAATAGTTTCCATTCATGTCCTAACTCGCCGAGTAGATAAACAAAATGTACCAAAAATACGCGAAAACACCTAAGGAGTGTCACTAATTCCCGTTTTTTATTAGTTATATCAACTACGAATACTTTAAGCAGATAAGATGTAAATGTGAAGTGCATAAAGGATAATCCAGAAAGATTTTTTTTTATTTTTGAGATAGGAGGCGGTCATATTTGAACATAACTGTTAATTCTAAACAATTTTTCTTAATAACATTTTCCTGTATTTTGAAAAATAAGGATACTTTACTCTTAAGCCTCTTTCAATTTTAAATATCCACGCTGTATATGGTAGAAGATAAATTGCGTTTAATGGGTGTTAAGTTGGTTTTAAAAGGTGCTCAAACTTTCTACATTACTTTATTCTTATAAAAATCCATACCAAAAAAATATCCCATATGGTGTATACTTTTTGACACACGTTGTAGATATTAACCTCAGACGATGAAAGGAATTCGTTTATTCGTTCCTTTAGAAAATAGCGAAGCATTTGTCATATTACGACAATGCTGTATTGGAATTTGACCTAAAATACCAATGGAATTCTTGTCGTATACGCTTTGAACTATTATTAATATTTCTATTTCTACAAGGAATGCTAGATTAAGTAAGTAACTTGCGATAATAAAAAAGACCTTTGTCGCTTGCATAATGTAATTGGAAAGCTACGTATACGAAACGTAGAAATTGAAATTGTGACAAAGACCAAATACACTGAATACAATATTAGGTAATACCATTGAAATTACGCAAACATGAAATTACGGAAAGAAATAATTATTATCGATAAAATTACCATATGTAGGTGTTATTTGTAAAAAGTAAATATTAATTCATAAAAAAGCATTTATGTTAATTGATAAAATACCATGTGTGGTGTCACAAATATTTTTATCACACCCTATATTAATCATTTGATAAATATCTGTTTTCCTTGTCACAATTATAGGTTATGTTGTACACATACGAGGTAGACGCCATAAATTCTCAATCTGATATAGAAAAAATAAACTTCCTAAAATATAACAATTTTTATTTTTCAATATAATCTCCCTTAACTTCAATACATTTATTACAACGATCAATTAATAATTCTATACCATTGTAAAAATAATCTAAAATTTTTCCCTCAAAATGTTGTATTACAGCAGCTTGCAACTCACTATCGTCCTTAAAACGACGTCCCCTAACGTCTTTCTTTAAATGAGAAAATAAATAATAATCACTAGGAGCCTTGCTCTGACTATACGGTGGATGTTCCAATTCTTGAAAGCCGCATTCGCGGATGACAGCTTGCGGAATGGCAGCAGTATGGACGGGTGCATTGTCGTACAATAATCGAACACCTTTTCTCAATTTTCCTCGACGTTTTGCACGAATATTGTCCCTTAATTTACGCAACAAAGCCACATAATACGTGTTGTTGAGAGTTGTATTGCGCTCTTTAAAGTCAATGAGTAAAATACCCTTACAATCCCATAATATTGTGGCCATCACCTTTTTCGTTGATTGAACGACGTCCAATCGATTCCTTTTTGAATAGAGGATCATAATACAGAACCATTGTTTCATTTCCTATGACAATGGATTCCAAAATCGGTTTCGGGTCGTCTCCACACATGTTTAACCCTTAAGTACTAACATACAGTATCCGGGACATATGTATGTAGTCACTGACGCGTCGTCTGCCAAACTACCCCCACAGAAATTGTTGTTACAGTAGTTAATAAATTATTTTTTGTTTATATATTTTAGCTATAGATTCCAAACAATCTCACAATATGTAAATATGTAAAAAAGTAGAAGAAAACACTCTTTTATATAAAAAAAAAATGTATTTATTCATTTGAAACAAAGGAAAATATTAAATAAACCTGACTTCACATCACAACAAAGTAAAATTAAAACAAAAGAACAAAAGCAAATATTATTATCTGTGGCGGTAACAGAAGTTTAAATACACATGTAGAGCATAAGAAACAAAGATTAATAATAATCTAAAATAAGATAGAACATTATAAATTTTGGATACATCGAACACATACCTTTTTTATACATTGGAGACAAATAGGCTTTTTACACGTATGGCATATATATTTAGTCATTCTTCTTTTTCTAGACGGACAAATATGGCAAATTTTCCGCTTTTCAATGGCTTCTGAAGAGGCGGCTTCTATAACACCCTCATTTTCTATACCCAGAATACGTCGAACGTTTGCTCTTATTTCTCTAGAGATGTGCATATTTTGTTCTCTTCTCCTCAGGTGTGGCTCAACTGACTGCCTTGCAAGTTGTTTCAAGAAAACAGATTTTTCCTGTATTTGTGGATTGTTTCTGTATGAATGGAATGTATGGATTATGTAAGAGTTAGTGCAGGAAATGTCTACGAGTCGGAAAAATATTGACATGGATCATCCTTGTGTACGACGTCGAGATGTAGATTTAGAACACTTTTCATCCTTTTGTCATATTATAAATAGATACAATAGTAGGTTTGTTTGCCTGTGGGTGAATTTCTTGGTTATGATGCATTGATGAGATAAGGATAGTGGCTTTTCCTTTTCGGCCTGCATATGACAATAAAGTAAAATCTTCAGCAAAACCGTAAAGCACAGTTCCTAGTTTGAAGGAATTTCTCTTTTATTTTTTTTTCATTGTTCTTACACATGTTAAACCATTTTTCTTTAAATTTTGAGCTAACTCGACCGAAGAAAACCAGTTATCTGCTGTAACGTTTCTGTTTGTGTTGAATAACAGCTGGGAAAGTCGAGTGACAGATTGAGTTGGTTTTGAAAGCATCCTTTCCTCATCTGTTAAATCCTGTCCGTCCGAATCTTTTCCACTGCAGATACATATAACAGTTGAATAAATAACCATTTCTAGCATCTGTTAGTCACATACGTTTTATGCCATATTTATCTGGCTTATTAGACATAAGCATTCTGAACTTACACCTGCCTCGAAAACTTACTAGCATCTCATCAATACAAGCAGTCTAGCCAATTGAATACAAGTTTTGACAGTTTGTAATGAACTTCTCAAAAAGTTCAAATATAGGCGCTGTTGGATAATTTTTTCGACGTTCCATTCGGTCTTCCGGGTTATCAAAACGCAGACAAGCTAGGAGTACTGCAAATCTTTCTTTGCTCATGGTATATCGAAAAATATCTCGTCCAGTATCAGTCATGATTTGAATTAAAGACTGCGCTATATATTAACAGACCAAAAAATGCTCTCCTTTCCATAAAGCGAAACTTGAGATGACTGCGGACAAGTTGACGTTATCTTTACCGACTTCTCACATGCATTTGATACTCTCAGTCATGAATTACTTCTATATAAACTGGACTCGTTTGGTTTAGCTCCCAACTTCTCCTTGTTAATTAAATCTTACTTGGTAAAAAGAACTAACTATGTATTTTATAATGGATTTAATTCGTTTGAATTTGTATCTAGCAGCGGTATCTCACAAGGATCCAATCTTGGTCCATTGATGTTCATTCTATACATAAACGACCTCTTAACATCCTTATCTTGCCATGTCCTCGCTTATGCCGACGATGTTAAACTGTTTTGTAATATTAACTGCCAACAAGATATCGAGAGTCTTCAGACGAGCATTAATATACTGACCGAGTGGTCAAAATCCAATACACTGACATTAAATTCTAGTAAATGTGATTTTATGTGCTTCACGAGAAAAACAAATCCATATATCTCCACTTATCAAATCAACGATATTTCCATCGACAAGATTACCAATCTTAAAGATCTAGGTGTCACTTTTGATCCAACTTTATCGTTTAACATACATATTGAACAAATTTGTTCATCTGCCTCTAAAATGATGGGTTTTCTTATGAGAACGTCCAAATACTTCAATGACGCACTAGTGCTAAAATCCCTTTATTTTGCATTTGTACTCTCGAAATTGGAGTATGCCTCTATTGTTTGGTATCCTTTCTATATGTCCCATCAAGCTCCAATTGAACGTGTTCAGCGTCGATTCCTCAAATTCTTGTCGTTCAAAGTTAATGGCGAATATCCGCCTTGGTATACTTCTTACAACACCCTTCTCGAATCGCATCAATTTCGTTCATTGTCATCCCGTCGTGATTACCATAGCGCCCGATTTTTACACAAATTATTAAATGATAGGATCGACTGTATGCAGCTGGTCTCCCACATAGGATTCAACGTACCTCGAATAGCATCTCGTTATGCTCCAACCTTTACTATGCCGACACCGAGGACCAATCTTCGTTTGCGGTCGCCAATCTATCACATGATCAGGAACGCTGAGAAGATATTTAGTGATATTTTCACCGGAGAGTTGGCGCCATGATACACGAAACATAATAGTTTTTTGTATAGTTATGTCATGTTTTTAAATCAATATGTATTGTGTTCACAATGTGTATATTTGTCCTGTAATTGGGTTTACCTGTTGGACAATAAACATTATTATTATTATTATTATTATTATTATTATTATTATTATTATTATTATTATTATTATTATAAAGTCAGTATCACTTACTTCGATTCGGTCATGGCGTTTATACTTCTCGCGACACCTTGTAATTTTTAGATTTGTCCAGTGAACAATTTGGAGAACCGTTCCCTCGGTAAATAACAAATTCCATACCGATAAAGCGTCTGCTTGTGCCCCCAGTGCGCGAGCATTTAGCTTCAGTCCGGGAAGCTGCATTACTATATTATGTTTCAGTACTCTGCCACGTGTATGAGAGTTTTCATTGTCACTTTCAGATTCTTCCGATAATTCGGATTCAGATTCATGCTCATTTTCAATAAAAATGTCATTACCCACATCACCTTATATTTCACTCGCATCACTATCGCACTCTTTGTACCATTTTGTTACATGTTAGCATAGCATCGGCTCCATTCGGAATACTTCAGTGCCAGTCAAGTAAATTGTTTATTACCTACCCAATTGAGAGTATAGAGACGGAGGGATTGCAAAGATTATCTAATAAATTAGTTACAAAAAAAAATTAAAATCGTCGTAGCCTGCCATACGACGCGTCAGTACTTAAGGGTTAAAAACGAGCGCGCACATACGACTCGATGTTCACGTCCTTCACTTTCAAACGGCGATCTCTTAATACAATCTCTTCAATAATTGAAACGTCTTGAGGCGTTATCAGTTCAATTGGCCGACCGGGGCGCTCATCATTTTCAAGGGATTCTTGTCCCCAAACGGAAACATTTCCCCACTTTTTTACATTGGAATATGAAGGAGATAAATCACCATAAACGCCATCCAAACGTTGTTTGGTGTGATTATGTAGGCGTATGCGCTTGTTTTGTTAAAAATTTAATGACCGTGTGGTACTCAATTCTCGTTACCTGAGACATTTTCATACACTAGTCACGTTGTCTGGCTGGCTACTAAAAACTACTACTCTTAGAGTCGTAATACACTTAGTGTAGGCCCCGCATATGTGCGATTATCACGCAAAGGAGTTTGTATAAGCCTGTCAGGCCGAGAATTTATGGTGCTTACCTCCTACATAAAATGTTGTATGCAATTTTATATCAATTACTGCCTGTTCTTTCCTCACGACATACTAATGTGATTAAATCACTTGAATTACAGGAAATCGTCGATTTGACTCACACGGAACTTGGAATATTTAACGTTAATTAAGTATTAACAAGTTATAAGCGGTAGAAATCATAATCGTACGTCGTGAGGAGAAGGTTTTTTCTCGAAAACGTAGTAATTATGAGATTATTAGATAGCATAGGTATGTATGCCTGTTATTTTGTTCCATTCCCGATAATGTACTACTGACTTTCAGCTGAAAAGTAACGTTAAAAGGATGTTGCAGTTCCATCTTATATCAGGTGTTGTAAGTGGACTGTTAATCGATTCGTTCTTAATGTAAAATTTTGTATTATCTCTTCTTAAAGTAATTAACTATATCTATAATTTAGAGGTAATTGACTAGATTTTCTTGAGAAAGTCTGAAACTGGTTACGGGATAAGTTAAAACTTAATACAATGGGATAATTAATAGCACCGTTTTCTTGAATGTTTTTGTTTTGTAAAACAATATACCGTGCGTTTTTTTATCACTGAACATATACCTTTACCTTCCATGCGTTGATGCGTTTTTTTTTAAATTGAACATAGGGGCGTTTAGCAAGGCGAGCAGCTACTGGGATTATTACAGAAAGCTAGCTGAAAAACCCAAACCCCAAGGGTTTGAGTGGGAAACAATTTTGGAGTACGCACTTAGGGATACCGGCAACAGTTTACCCACCCCAGCAAATTTTCTATATCTATAATCATAGGAATAACAACTACAGTTTACCTACCCCACCAAATTTTCTGGATCTATAATCACAGGGATACCAGTTGCAATTTACCCACTCCAGCAAATTTTCTAAGTGTAATCATAGGAGTACCCACATAGCAGTTTACCCACTCCCGTAAAATGTCTACATCTGTACTTATAGGGATACCAGTTATAGATCACAGGGATAACAGCTGTAGTTTACCTACTCCAGCAATTTTTTTACGTTCATTCTTTAGGGGTTGTAGGTAAACCACCCGTTGGACTCTACAGGTCAACCGTATTTCGCTGGTAGAACCGGGTTTAAATTAGCGTTATGCTTGCCGAATTTGGATGTGTTAGCTTTTAGACAAGACCCCTTGGACTCTTTGCAGGTCAACCATATGCTGGTAGAATCGGATCTAAATTGGCATTGCGCGTGCCGAATCTGGATGTGATAGCTTCAAGTCGACGGACTACACGAATTATTTTCTCTGGATAGATTTTTATTTTAGAATAAAGACCTAAAAATACCCAATTCGGTGCTGTTTCGCCTCTAAAACGCAATAAATCGATTCCTAAACTTTTTATTTTTCGTAATAATGAAAATAATACCGGAAGAATAGAAAGAAAAACGAAAAAAGAAACCGATGCCGTAAGACAGGCGCGAACTCGAACGCTTATGGCCCGTGTCCGAACGCGAAACCCACTCGACTAAATCTCGGCGGTTATTTTTGATTAAACGTTTAATTTCAAATTTAAAATAAAAATTCGTTCGATACCGCTATATCGGCATCGTACGGTCGCGAAAACGCGATCCTCTCGCCGTTGGAACGCGAAAAAATACCCATTTTCGTCGTTTGAATTTTCTAATATTTGGCGTTTCTGCGACGACTGACGTCTAGAACGCCCGACAATTTCGCATTTATTTGTGCTACGCGTCGAATTCGCACTTGGCCGCCGGCGTCGAGCTCTCAACGTAGTCCCTACGAAGACGGTCCCGTTCCGTTTTCGCTTCCCGCATCGCGATTTCATCACCGTCCGGGTACATGGGAAGAGTAACGCGGCCGGTACGCGCGCTTCCCTTACTCCGACCGGGCTTCGGAATCGAGCCTTTCCGGTCCTAACTTTTCCCAGATCGCTACGTTTCTCCACTCTATAAGTATAATAAAACACAAATACGTCAACATTTAATTCATTCATCAAATTTGACACTTAATTTTTGATCTAATCCTGTCTAATTACGGGTCACAAAAAGGCGGTAATTGATTGTGTATTAACGCAAAGTACAAAACAGAATAAGTAAAATTTCATGTCTCAACAAGTGTTTGAAGTGCCCACTTTTACATTCCATACAGTTTGCAAGCCGATTGTGAAATTCCTAAGGAGAAACAGCTAAATGTCAAATTTGATATATTTGTGTTTTATTTTTTATAATAATAATAAATAATCCCAGCAACTACTCGCCATGCTAAACGCCCTATGTTCAATTATAAAAAAACGTATCAACGCATACGTTCAGTGATAAAAAAAATGCGCGGTATATAGCTTTTCAACAAGCCTGTTAGACCTCTTAGCTTTGTTATCTTTTTCCATTTTTTCTATTTCTTGCTTTTACTTTCCAATTTCTCGCTTCTTTCTGTTCCAAGTCCGCAATGTCCGCTTCTCTCCATCTTTTCCTTGGTCTCCCTCTCTTCTTCTTACTTTGCGGTATCTTGCAAGCTAGACCTTTTTCGGTTTTTCCTTTTTCCATCCTTTTTATCTAACCCAGCTACTGAAATCTCCTTGATTTTGTAACTGTATCTATTGTAGGTTCTCTGTATATTTTATAGATTTCATTGTTTGTTCTTCTTTGGTATCCATTCTCCGATAATTCTTCTCAAAATTCCTCTTTCCCATCTCAGCAGTCTTTCCTGTACTTTCTTATTGAGAACCTAGGTCTCACATCCGTATATCGCAGTTGGTCTCAGAATTGTTTTGCACAATTTAAATTTAGGATTCCATGACAGCTGTTTTGCCGCCAGTATATGGTTTAAAGCTCCGATCGCTCTATCCGCTTTTGTCAATCTCGATTCTACTTCCTTTTCTTCATCGTTTCTGTTTGTTATTCTGACTCGTAAATATACAAATTCTTCCACCTCTTCAAATTTCATTTTGCTAAGATGCAATGTTTATCTCTAATTTTCCATTTTGCAAAGATAATAATAAAACAATGGTCCAATTTCTCACAATTCTGTTAATGATATCAAGCGACCGGTTTCATGTTGTGCCAACACATCCTCAGGCCAGCCACGAGGGTGTTATCCAAACAAAAGAAACATGATAGAATAAACCCAATACAAACAATCAAACAATGAGAAATAGTGAAAAAGATCAATCTGGAAATTGTTTTTTTTTTAATTTATATTCTATTTTGTTGGTAACTTCCCACCCTCAATATTTTACACTTTTGCTGGTTTAACTTTAACTCCATCTTGACAAATTCTTCTAGAATTCTCCTTACTGCGTAAGTATTTTTTTCTTAAAATGAAAGTTCATCGTCATCATTAGATAAAAAGAGTCACTCACCACAAACAAAACATTATCCCAATCTTCTAAAAGCAAATATTTTTATTTGATCAATGACTAATACGTGGAAACGTATCAGAGAACGAATTCATGAACGCGAAATCCAAATTCCGTATATCACACGACCTTCAGATAAGCAAAATTCTCGGGAAAAATGCAAACGTTGTTTACGGATCTGTGAGAATTAGCGAGAAAAGGAAAATAAGAGCCAGCAGACAGAGAAAGGTATAGAAGCGGTATAGATACGTATTAATATTAAATGATAAAAGCTTTTAAAATTTATGATAATGATAATCTTAATTCATTATATCAGTCGATTCTTCCATATATAATTAGGTTTATCTCTTATCTTTCGAAGATTAAACTCTAATGGGCTGCAAGGGGAGAAAACGTAGCCATTTCCCATTGTTATGGCGTCGTGATTTGATTGCGTCTAAGTGACAGGAAGCGTTTGATAATGTCGTCGTGCGTAGGAGTTCCACAGTCGCGTACAGAAAAGTAGTAGTGAAAAATAGCTTTAAAAACCTCTATTGTGACAGTAACTCTACGTATTGGAAATAGAAAACATTTCTACATTCAAAATGGGAATTGTTGATTGTATAAAAAAATCTGTTAAATGTACTATTATGTGTAAATAATATTATTGTTTATGATAGTATAGGATTGTAGATTGTGTAGGTTAAGAATGTATAATTAAGCTTTAACTTACCAAACTCGATCGGAAGGGAGAAAGAGAGAGGTATTACAACTTAGAAAACATGAGAACAGAAGTATTGTTAAAACTTAGTCGTTTGTTCACACACAATAGTTACAATGAGAACATTTCAAGATCGAAAAACTTGTTAACTTCTACCTGCACGCAACCATGAAATGATTCTAATTTACTTGATGGTGTGCAAAGGTGTTTCTTTATTTTCAATAGCTAATATTCTTAATAAAAAAGTCCCAAATTATCCGGGTGTTTCCATCGTTTTTCTTAAGTTTGTTGAATCTAATATCAAAACAATATTGATATAATTTTTAGTTTATTAAATGGGACACCTTGGTGTATGTTTTAATTTGGTTTTGAGTGCTTTTCTAGTTTTCAAACTATACACTACCGCTCATAAGTATCTGGACACCTCAAATTTCTCAAATATTTAAACGGAAATATTGAAATATGTATTTGGTATTTAAGTATACACAAATATACAACTTTAACAATTAAAATTATTTATTTGACCTAAATTTTAGATTTGTATATGTGACCTCCTTTACTTTTAATGATTGCGTCGCATAATCGAGGCATTCTTGTCTCCGATACGGACCCCCAGAGATTCTCGATTGTATTTAGGTTCGGAGATTTAAGAGGCCACGCTATAAATTCTATTTCCGGATGGAACTCGCGTCAATTTTTATGTGTCCTGCTGGTATGCGCCGCAAAATTATCTAGCATAAGTGGTCCAGTGGTAAGAAGGCCTGCGCTAAACTGAACAGAGTTAGGCGCTGTATCTTCGAGTCCCACTAGGATCAAATTTTCTTAGCAGTTCCGGCACACTTCCGAATCACCATTCGCATTTGAGGTAGAATTAATTCTGCTTCACCCTTTACGGCGAGGGGATAATAGTAACAAAACCATCGAACACTTTACACACTAAAGATTCCTGAGGTTATGACAAGGTTTAAAAAAGCTTATATACCTCGTTGGGTAAAAAAAAAACGCGATACATTCATCGTTAGCATACGCTAATGTTAATATATAAGTATCAAGTAAATTAATATACTGCGGGATGTTAATCTTCCGTCTATCTTAATTAAATTCCCGGGATCACGGAAAGATATCCAACCCCAATACGCTACGAAATTGGACCACTTTGTGTATATCGAGCAACACACTCGCTGTTGATATAACGTTCATCCAGTCTCTATATAAATTTCCAATTGCAAAATGGAATCTTAATTCTGCATGTGCTGCTGAAAAGTCTAATACTCGAGCCGGTCTTCTTGGGCGTATTCCTGCTTCAACCATACGATTTATAAAGGTTCGTTTACAAACCGGAGTATCGGTTTCTTGCAGTATTTTCTTTGCTGTTATAAAAGATTTATTTCTAAATGTATTTCTAATTTGCTAATCTTCCGGAGTGATTTTTCTTCCTGCATCTCTCGGTCGTCTATATAAGCTAAAGTAAGCCGGTAGGATATCAAAGGCATATACCATAAGAGCGAGCGTACTATGATCACCAGATTTTACACGAACTCAGCGCATCTAAACGTGTACTGTGTTGAATATTATTTGCCTGTCAAAACTGGGATAGCGCAAATTCATTTGAGCACTTTGCCCACGTTCTTAACGACGTATTCGTTCACGTGCACGTGTAAGATACGACGTCGCTCTCGCATTTCCGAAAAATGCCGATTATGCTGGCTAATCATAATACGCTCGCTCTTACGGTATGTATGTATAGGCCTTTGTTAATTTTTTTTTATTGTCTCCTGTTTTAAAACTTTAACGGGTTTCCATGTTTGTTTAAAATGAGAACCTTTCTCCTTTAAGAAACCGCATTTCCACATGCGAACGAAATATCATTTATAAGCAAAGCTCACTTTCATACAGGTTTTCTACCTATCGTCCAGGTTTACTTTTGTCCCATTATATCTACCTTCGATGTCCAATCTATATTCGTTTTTCTTTAAAAAAATAATACCAACATATCATAGAATTAATAACGCGCTGTACTAACACAACGTTCCATACTGTAAGTACGTTTTTGTAAGCAACAAAAGTATATACAACATACCAAAAACGTACAAAATATGTATCCTTCGCTAAAACACGTGACAAAGGATCGCGATAGGTCGTCTTCATTAGAAACGTGCGATTGCGGTTCGGTATTTCGTATTCTCAGCATGCATAGGTTATGTTATATTCAATATGTATATGTATGCGGTCACATTCAGTCATTACATCGGATTCGACATTGTTGCGCGGTCGAGATCCGTTATGCTCGCAGCGGATGATGAAGTTTTTCAAAGCGTACTTATGTGTCTAGTGTCTACGTACTACCTACGCTCCTTTACGTTTTGCGATATAGAAATTCGTGGCAAAAAAGCAGCACCTTCTATTATGTGCAGATTTCTATGGATGCAAATGAAAACGATCCATGAAACCAGTTTGATCTAGCTGTAGTGTAAAGAGAAATCGATTAAATTTAATGAAGGAACTTACATAGAGAGAATAAATATACATTTTCAGATCGGAGTTTACAAATAATTTTGTCATTATTCCTACTTTCATTCCAAATTAAACCTCACTCTCTTAAATATAATTCTAGTTTAAATCTATTTTTAGTTGCAGAACCCATATTCTTCTGAAATAAAACTTTTAATTGTTAAAACTACATTCACAACCTCCAACTTATACTTACAATTAAGCAAACTTACGATTTTTGATCATTCATAATACAGCACGCAGTAATTTCAATTAATCTTTATAATTAATTCGATAATGTAGAGTCGCTATATTATCGACCGGGTTAGGGGGCTCACGAAAACAATTGAACTTTTCAAATATAAACCTAACCTAATTCACCTAATCTCAATCATTATCAATTAGTAGTACGTTTCAGTATGGTTTTTACATTATCCAAAGATCATATTACCAAACATAACCTTGTTTCTGAGCTACATTCGTGCCATTCCAAAACAACGCATGCGTCAACTCTACGTATACGTACTGAGATGCTTCAAAACAATTAAAAGTATAAAATTGGGTGACAATCTGTTCCGTTTAGTATTTTTTAATCAAGGAAATGAATAAAGGTCCAAGCTTCTCACAAAAATTCTTTAATATCGAAAAAAGGCGACCGGTTTCGTGTGACATCGGACACATCCTCCCGCCAGAATTAATATTAATCAGCAGGATTAAGTCCTATTGTTAAAAAACCTGTATGTACTGTAATTGTGCTTGTATAAATATATTGTAAAACAACGAACTAAAATTTGTTAAAAATTTTAGTTGCAGTAGATAATATGTCAGATTTCTGTTTCTAACTTCTTGTTTATCCGTTGTCTGGGTACTGCCAATCTAACGACTTGATACTTTTAATTTTGATATTGTAATAATCGATTTCGGTACTGCAGATGGCGTAAAGGATTTTCTTGCTTGGTTTCCAAATATAGTGTGTTTTGTGTGTGTGTTTGTGTCATTTTTACAAATTATATTTCAAAATGTAAATTACTCAAAATAATTCGGAACTAGAATTATCCCCTGTAAGATAACGTTAATAGATCTTTTTTTTTTTTAATAAAACATTAATAATATAAATCACCAAAATGCCAGAATTCAAATGCTAAACCAAAATAATTCGAATTCTGCAAATGCTACGTTAAATTCTAATATTTTACGAAAATTGATTGAAAGGAATGTAATAACGTGTGAATGCACGCGCTTCTAGTGGAATGTCCCACAGTACTAATTGAACGTTAAAATAAAGTTTATTAATTTCAAACGTTAACGGACGTATTTAAACGTCTTTACTATACTTTAAACACTTTCTTATTGCAATGCATGTGAATATGATCTTCATTGTCGGGACTACCAACTTAAATCATCTACGAAATTTAAAAGATGTTGGTATTATTAATATTAATAGATAATAGATTTGCACTATTAACTTAGCCACTGAATAAGACTCTTCTTTCTGCAATTTATCTATTAATATTGATAAATAATAGATTTGCACTATTAACTCAGCCACTGAATAAGACTCTTCTTTCTGCAATTTTATCTATGATCATGTAACTAGATTTTAAGGAAAGTATCACGTACAACGTAGAAAAATTGTGACATCTATGTGATGTATGTGTCTTGATAGTTATGCTATCTGAGTTGTATGTAATATAATTCACACAGTAGGTTCAACACACATACACCCTCTTGAATCAGTTGAAGTTGCTGAATGCACGCATGTGTACGTAATACAAAACCTAATGCTTTAGTAATAGTGATTACACAAATAAAGTTATATAGTTCACAGGTACAGTGTTTAATTTACAGCTATTCATCAACAAGACCAGTGGGAACAACACCTATGACAATCTATATTACGTAATATCGAAAATGCTGAACCTTCGATTGTATATAGTATTACAACAGTGTTCGCCCTGTACTATAGACAAATGCCATTACGCATATACGAAACATATCGGTCGCGTATGTACGGTATAATTGCATAACTTGCAGCGATGTCCTCCATGACTCCCGAATACATGAAACGTGTTATATCTATTAATTTTAGCGTCTCTATAGGCGTAGAGAAGCTGTTCTACATTTAATGTATCCGTTACTTTATTATTGCACATAGTTTCACACACCAGTTTCGTATTCCAACATAACTGTATAATATGTGTATGTGCCTACGTATGAAAGTTTCTTATCCACTTTTTTTATTTGTTTTTTTTTCATGTTATACCCAATTTTATACATTATACAGTTAGCAGTTACAAAATTCTCTGTGTGCATGTAGAAGGTAATTGCTTGAAACATCTTAAATTAAAAGAAAAACATTAAAAATATCTAGCACGGATATATTTTTTCTACAGTAATACAGGGTGTTAAACCTACTAGTCTCTAGGGTACTATAGTCCATTCGTTTTAAGAATACCGTTCTCGGTAGGTTGATAATTTAAAATTGTATTTCTTAAGATTTCCAAGTACTGCGAAATGTAAAGTATTACAAGTTTTTACATCGTACAACACAATTCAACTATAATTTACAAATGTGGCGTTTGTATTTTGAAAGTAACGAAGGCGAATGGCAAGCCTAGAAAGTACTTGTTTATCTTAGTCTCTGTAGTTTAAAATTTTACTTTATAAACCATTGGGTAGCGTTATAAATTTTTGTGTTTCAAGTTACAAAGAAGAGCAAAATACAAGCATCTCATAGTTGTCAGAATTTTTTTTAAATTAATGGACAAATTAAGTTGGCAGTTCTGGCAAGAAAGATCATATTCCCTTGTATTGTGCCAAGAAATTAGCGAATATGTGCTTTATTTCAAACTACCAACTGGAATTGTTCGAAAAATATAGAGAATTCCACCTATCAAGTAACACACAAAAAAAATCCCCATTGAAAACATTTTACAAATAAAGCAATTATCAAATAGATTGCCATTACTTTAAACAAAAAAAACCGTTAGAAATTTTTAATTTTGAACACTGTTTCCTTTTTCAATTTTAATCTTTCTAAATCTGACGCGCCTTTTTTGCTAAGTTGGCAACATTGGCGTGTAACTCGACAATCGACGAAATCGATTGCTTTGGCACTAATTTTTGTGTAAAAATGTAGCGCCACTAAGTACGCAAATTGTCAAATCAAATAAAGATGAAGATTGTTACAAACCTTCCTCCTTCCTTAAAATAGGGCTTCCAAAATTTGGAGATACGTGCAATATCTTCTTTATTATCGATTTTAGAATAAAATGTTTTAAATAAAAGTTTCATCAATTGAAAGCGTGCATCTCTTTGAATTATTTTTTATTATACAGAGTGTTCCGTTAAGGCTGTACCAAACCAAACTTCGTTATTTTAAATGAAATGCCCTGTATATTATATAATTTTTTGATTCCTCGCTCAATTTTAGGGTAACTTCATGCAACATACTATATGTCTAAAATGCACCGCTCTCGCGCTATTTAACTGTTTTTATTAAAAATTTCAACTACAAAGCTGTTACATCTGATATTGTTGAAACGGGAAAACGTGGAAAGTTGAATTTTTTGGCGTTAGTTTAGCTTATAAGAGACCTATCAATTCTACCATGAACATTAGACAAAACGAAGACAACGAAGATTTAAAGCAACTTTCAATAAAAAATTTCAACAGTCAATAACATCAGTTTTTTGAACGGAATTTCTCGTATTGGGTCACTTTAAGGCCTTGTTCGCAGAATTAATCAGTGACTGTTTCCAACTATCATTTTCAATGGACCATATTGAAAAGTCCAAATGACATATCGTCATTGTGATTGTTATTTTACACTGACTTTCTTTTCAAATTAGTTGCCAATTGTCAATGACTGACTCTGCGAATTAGATGATTTATCGATTACTGAATTAAACTTTCAAAGTTTGATTTGCGTGAATAAAAATGGAAATCATTTTTAACATTAATATTTGCGACGTTTCCTATTTTTATTTTTTAAATTAGCTATTTCTCCGACGCCCTAAAAGGGCAAAAGGAAGAAGCGAAGAAAAAGAAGATATTAGCTATTTAAAATGTTTGTTTTGTAAATTTCTACCATTCAAGCTACATAGTTGAAAATTTTAATAAAAACAGTTGAATAACACGAGAACTCGTGTATAATAAAAACTTTTATTTAAAACATTTTATTCTAAAATCGCTATTCCAGAAGGTATTACACGGTCAATTTTTATAAGGCATCCTGTATAATGTGCTGGACAAAATGACACAGACTATTAGGTACTTTAGTACGTAAAAAGTACAAATACACGTGGATCCAGTATTATCAGTAATATTATGGTAACATGTGGAGTTGACCACGCGCGCCAACGGGCAGCGGCGTTGTTTCGATTAGGCGTCGGGTTCCATAGAGCTATTGTGTGTAGATGTTTGCTGTCGTAAATACTTTCGCGTAGCAGCATGCCGTTCACTGTTTACGTGCCGTAGACAGTCCCTTTTGGACCAACTCATCAACGGGACATTACATACTACACATTCAATTTAGCGCCATCATACGTTAAGTCAGGAATTTCGGCTAAAAATTCTCTAACTTGGTCCGCCTTGGGTCGTTTGCGCGACGCACGCAACATTTCTAAACAACACGTACCGCACTAATGGAAGGTCGAAGCTACACTGAGGCTTGTATGTAACCGTATAGATACGGCGCAGCTGCCTGTTGGCGCGCGTGGCCAACTCTAGTAATATGTATTAGTTTCTAAAATACAGAAACATTCTCACCAAATTTTTTTTTCCAAATGTTAATGTTAATATCCTGTTGTCTAACAATCTGTTTTCGTATTTAATTTACAACATGGTTACTAAAATATAAGTTCTATTACGCGTGCTAGACATAAGAAGGGTGTGTGTAATTTTTAATATAGCCCAAGAACATTCCTAATATAATACATTATATACACAGGTTTTTATATAATGGAAAAATAACTAACCTTGATGGAAAAAGTTAGAACGCTATAAAAAAGTATTTTGTTTGAAATCGTTATTTTTATATTCGTTCACACTGAGACAGTTGTTTTTATCGTATGTATAAACTCCATTCCAGCTATTATTATTTATTATAGATTCTACACATATGAAAGCTCAATTTATAGATATAAATACGTTTATGGAAGCTATAATAATATAATAAAGAAAATAGACTATATTTCCTATACGAATAATATTGACAGGTTCTTCTTTTAGAAAAAGAGCGTCCGACATGGCAAGGGAAACGCCGACCAAATTTATACGAGCTTCTAATTTTACGTCGGAATAAATTAAACTTTACGCATTTCACGGGTCCCTCTACTTTGTATTGCTTAACCTTTAATTAAATAGAATTAGTGGGTCCAAGCTGTACCGGCAACAAAATAACACATCCCGCACCAACAAACAACTGTAGGCATCCTGAAATATGTCGTATTAATTCGGTATGCACGACATGACAGCTCTCGGGAAATTATCCAATTTGTGTCAGTTATGTATGATTACCATTCATTTTCCATTTTAAATTATGATTGTGGTATTACGACAGGGCTTCTTAATTGTGGAATGGCTTAAAGTATCCGTGGGCCAATAGAAACATTTGTTTTCGTTGTACACTGCTGCTCAAAAAGTTCCGTACAAGATTAAATTATAAACTACTATATGTTATAGTCGTTCCAGGTAATTTGGTAATGTTTGGAGTGGATATTAGATGTGTAACACTCTGTATAGTATATTTAAATTTGGTGCAGCATCTAATTTACATACATTTTGACAAGTACTTTCTCTCTTAGTCTCATGTATTCAGGATATTTAACCCTCTTACTACCTTAGAGCCGATACATCGGCTTCGTGACTTTTGCGAGAAATATCTTGAGCCTATATATCGGCTTTTGACCCTCTTACTACCTTGGAGCCGATACATCGGCTTCGTGACTTCTGCGAGAAATACCTCGAGCCGATATATCAGCTTTTAATTTTCAAAACAATTATAACCTGACGCTATCTTTATTTTTAAGAAAAATATTTTAATTTAAAAAATTTCGTTCAAATTACATATTTTCCAAGGTATTTTTGGCCGGTACATAAAAAATTGTAAGGTAGTAAAAGGGTTAAGATAATGGTAACTGGCATTAACATCATGGTAAATATGGAAATTAATTCAAACTGAACCCACTTTATCAACATTATGTATTTTTACATTAATACACGATGTCACCTGTCATTTGTCAAAATCCTTATGGAAGAAAATTGTAACGCGTGTTCCTTCTTTGGATCATCTATATGAGATTTAGGAAACCAACATTTGCAAAATATGAACAACAATCTACCTGAGGTAGCTTTGGTTCATCCAGAGTCCTTGGGATGAAAACAGGCGAGTTTAGGCGAGTGAAGGGGTCGGTCAGGAGAGAATACCTGCAGAATGACACTCTCCACGGCTTTATATATGAAATATTTGGATGACGTATTGTTTCTTGTACATGATGTATGGAGATAAGAACAATTTAAAAAATAGAATGTTAGAATTTAAGAGCCTTTAAATTCATACGGTGAATTTTACATTTACAGACTATAATGCCTGCCATATCATCTAGGAAACCAATGCTTTTTCGGTATCTAACGCAATTTCAATAAAAACACGAGGGTTTTTGATCATTTGATTTAATTTATTGATATCAATCATTCATTAGAAATTCTAGTTTTGTATGTGATGCACATTTTGCTTTCTTACTTATTGGATCTTTAGAATAATAGTTCTAGTTATTGTTTTATTGGGTGAAGAACACAGTTCGATTTAAATTTAATTTTAGAACCCAGTTCTTATTTGAAATCCTTAGTTTCCTATTTTGAATATTAAGATTTAAAGCGATACATTCAATACCATTAACTAGTGGCGACTGACTTGTATACCGATCGCAATTAAATTTATGAACTGACGGATATGGTGACGGAAGAGACACAGCACCGCGGTTACGATCCGACAACTGTGTACGTTTAATACATTGCGTTAGACACCGAAAAAATGTGGTTTCCTGGACGATACAAGAACGCATACGATGTAGCGGTTATATTAGTGATGTAAGGAGTCGAGTATTTGAACTCGCTAACTCAAGTTGAACATCCAACTAGAGCGTGGTTTCTAATTTCGATTCGAGTTGGACTCGTTTGAATTTATGCCGGCGTTAGTCGGACTAATTTAAAATCGGATTGGACTTCCAAACCTCTTTAATGTATGCCAGGTTTAATCGGGCTGAATCAATGAAATATTCTACTCGGTACAATTTTGGTATACTTTAGATAAAAATTACCAATGGAACCTGTAAATTACCCAGATTTGGCTAGATCATATTTAACGTAATATATTACATCACATCAACAGTATTGCCAACTGTTTAAAGACCAGTCCTATCTACCGCATGCACAGTCACCTTTTTTTTTAGAAAATTTTAAATTTAGTCGAATATTGTGAAGCGTTTGGGTCTTGCCTGCTTAGGATATTTGAATTTCTTATATCCAGGAAAATAAAAGGGGGTACAACGTCAAATAGTTATGGAATTCTAGATTCTAAATCATCATCATCAAGGCTTGCAATCTTTAGGATTACGGCTAACGCTCGCGCGCTTGAAATTCGCTTATTGGGGTGGATTAGTTCCCTCATTCATTTTTGATTTGAAAGGTTTTTGTGGATCCTAGCTGCTTCTGCAACTTCCTTCCATTGTTTTCGGTCTTTGCACATTATCTTCCAATCTCTCTTTCCCATTATTTTTAAATCCTTTTCTACGTCATCGCTCCGTCTCATTCTTGGTCTTCCTCCTCTTCTTGGCCATAGGGATATCCATCGTGTTATTCTTCGAAACATTTCTCCTGGTTTTCTCCTTATTATGTGATCTGTCCATTTTAATCTTTGTGTTTTTATATGTCTCAATGTTTTCTACTCCCAGTTGTTCCTCTATCTCTGCATTTGTCTTCAATTATTTTTCTCCATTTCGTATCACGTTTCATCCTAATTTCGTCCTCATTGTTTTCCTTTCCATTATTTTCAGTGATTGGTCTTATTAATGTCTTATATATGTGTACCGTTTTTTGCTTAGTACTTTGCTCTTGGGTAATGCTCGGTTTCTGCCATACACTTGGTTTCCTTTCATGATTCTTTTTCTTACTCGATCTTTATCAGTTTTTCCGATTATTGTTCCCAGATAACTGAAGGAGGCAGCGGTTTCAAATTTGGTTAGTATTATTGTGTTTTGCTTCCCAATTTTCATGTATTTTGTATTGGATTCGTTGATTTCTAATTTAAAATGTTTTGCTTCTTTTTCCAGTTGCCCCGTTGCTCTTATTAGATTCTAAATAAAATTTGCAAATTAGCGCTTTAAAAATTCGGTTAAGAAATCGGAACCTTTTCCAAACAAAAGTGAAATCCTCTAACTCTAAATCCAATAGCAGATTAGCTAAGGTGGCAACATTGTATATACATTAAGGAAATATTTATTAGTCCCTTTAAATGTCTTCTGTACCTTGCTTTAACGACGTAGATTTCAAGGATCAAATTATTGATAAAACCCTCGCACAACTGCCGCACCACTCTATTAATAGCGACAGGACAAATTTATCGTCAAGGCTGGCGATTGTTCTTGGCTTAATGGTATAAACAAGATGTTTAACGTGGTCTTTCGAAAAATAACGTGCAAGTGACGAATCGCTCTATCTGTGAGGCTGATCGATGTCAACCGTGTCGTTTCACGGAATAATGAGGCCTTGAAATCTTTTCCTTCAAGTTGTAGTATTTCACGCGATGTATGATAGCTATCTATCTTGTAGGAAATTAATGTATTGTAGGTTAGATGTGTATCATCATGTATGTATATGTGTTAAAAAGATATTTTCGTACTGCCAGCTATGTAAGTCTATCATTACTGCTTTGATTGGAGGGACGTAAGTACGATTTAGGGGTTATTTACTTTGGTTATCCTTGAAAGCGGGATGAAATATTTTACAATAAGATATAAATTTTAAATTTTCAAAAAATGTTTTATTTATCAATCTAAGATATAGCCGCCATCATTATCTATTCTTTAATTTGCAAAATTTCAATTCCGCTTTTGTAAAATTGCGCTGGCTGGGATAAAAAATAGTATTCAAGGTGGCATCGAACATCATCACTTGATCGAAAATTTCTATTTCTTAGTGTATCGGATGGGGCGACATTTTATGAATACGGGGGATGAGGTAAGACCTCCCAATCCAACTGCGTGATTTTTTCTTGAATCACTCTTGCTGCGTGAGGTCTGCCAGAGCAGGATGCTTTTTCAACAATTTAATCTTTGTGGTTCTTAACAATAAATGTCAGCAGTAATCATTTCACCTGGTTGTAAAAATTACGCCATTGGAATCCCACCAAACGCACAGTAGGACCCTTTTCAGCGTTAAAGTGGGTGTAGGGGTTGGAACTTGGAACTGGTGGTTGTTTTTACGGAGAGCTACTTTGTGGAGTGATTGTGATTGGAATAAACAATCCACTAAGAAATGGATCATTTCTTAGTCTAGTTAACAGCGAACTTGCAGATTGTCGATCCTTGTTCGCCTTCGACAGTTGGTATGGAACCAATTTACGTTGTCTGTAGAACCTAGTGTATCCACCAATTCCTGTACACTTAATTTTGGATCACTACTCGACTAGTACCTTTAAAGCCTCATTATCAAATTCCACAAGTCTTCCACTACGAGATCTACCAGAGAGATCAAAATCACCTGATACAAATTGTCTGAACCAACGTTGACATTTGTTTACTTTTAAAACATCACCATAAATATCGTAAATATTCTTAGTTGCAATTGTTGCATTCATTTCGGTATGAAAATTAAACATCATACAATGACAAATACACTTTTCGGATGGTTGAAAATACTCTATTTTAAACCACAGCAATAAAAAATGTTTCTAATTGCGCAATATTATGATTACAGTCTGGGTTACGTAAGAAACTCACAAAAAACGTTTTAACATATCCACTGTTGAAATAATGCTAAACACAACGTAGCGTTAGAAAATAATTGACCCCTAGCGATGTAAAAACAATAGATTAATATTGCATTCAATACATAACAGAAATTGACAACTTTGGCAATTGCATAAGTATATAAGCATATGTCAAATATTTTAGTAAAATGCTGGTTTTTTCGAAATTTGCGCCGGTAGTAAGAAAACTATTGTATGCTACTCAGGTCGTAAATGTTTTTGCGGTCTCAGATGTATTGCAACAAAAAATAAACGACATTCTCAATTAAAAAAAACTGCACTTACATACCTATACGTACTTTAAATAACTACCTCGAAATGCATAAAATAATATCTTTTTTAATTTCACAAATTCCATTAAACAAATAGCATGGAATTCAATTACTAAACATAACTGCTTAGATTGGATAACACGTACCTTCCTTTACATATACATTTCTTTCATCCCAACGGAATATAAATGTCTAAACTACTTAGGAGCTTCATATTACGCTTTACACTTTCCACAGAGATCATCGTCAAAGTTGGAACGGTATGCATTGTGAAAAGTTCGATAACCAATAAGTAGAAAGTTGTCGTGCAACTTTCAATCAATGTTATCGCAAACTGGTATTGTTGAAAGAAACGAAAAATGACGGTAAATGCACATATTTCTACGGTATTTCTGAAGCAATTGAAACAAATTACAACTTCCATTGAAATACTTTCGACTGTTCTCTGAATTTTCTTTGGATATTCGCTAGTGCAATTTTTCCGTAATAAATACATTGGCGCTTGCAATACATCGGCCAATAAAGATAGTATAATAGTATAACAGCACAACGTCTGAGGTCAATGTCATTAGCGCCATGTGGAATGCTGTTCATCCAAATTGGACTCGATCATCATTTGGCCATTCTAACGTCTTTTTCGGTTTCTCCAGTGGCTTATATTGCCTCGGCTTTCCCTTTTCCTGTCCCTGAAGTTTTATTAGGTAATTCTATATCTACAAAACGATAATTCCTGAGGAATGACTAAATAACTCGTCTTCGCTCAATTTCCTTCACGTCGTAAACGTTTTTCTGCAAACAGGTACAGAATAAATCATATTTTGTCTTTATCATAGCTTCGCAAATTGATTACTTGGTAGTAAATCATCAAATTCTGTTGGAAACGTGTCCATATTGCCTAGTTGCCAATACTCCCAAATGATAAATCCTTGAACATTAAATCGCTAACTCGCATGGCGTATTACAGACTCTAATATGGTATTTTTAGAGAAAAGACATTTTAAGTAATTGAAAATTTATTTGTAAAAATATATTTATATCGTAATTAATTCCAATATTGGTAAACAAAATTTATTCCTAAAATTTACGAATGGTTGGTTATAAATAGACTTGCTCTATTTGCGCCAACAGCCAGTGGCGGCCGCATAAAAGTTTACACAAAATAAAAGGTCAGAAATAAAATATAATACGTGCTCAAACACTTACCGTCTTAAGAGTCTTCCGTGAAATCACAAAGTGAATAATGTCTGTTAAATATCTGCAACATTAGATATGTTTCTACAGTTGTTTCGGCAAACCGAGTGCGGCGTGAGGAAAAAGTGTGTTTATATGCAGAAAACGAACGTTCTACATCTAGTGACGTTATATTTGCGTAATTAAAATAATCTTTGGAACAACTTAACAGTTCTGTTGACGCACCTTCACAAATTTGTCTTAATGTGCCAAAATCAGAATCTTTCTCTAAAACACTTTCAAACCTTTCTAGAACACAAACATTTTTTGCGTCTTCTACCGCTCATAGCTGTGCGTGAACATGTTGCACTATTTGCAGAGACTCCACTAACGACACCGAAGGATTTTGTAATTTTTCTATTACCTCCACTAGTCCGAAGTAATTATTCTGAATAGTTTTTAAATCCGTTTTAACCTGACTATCTTGAAATTTCGACTGGTTTTCCTTGATAGCCGCAGCTTCCTTTGGATCGAATTGTAAAACCACGTTCTTAATATTCTCAAAATATTTATGATAATAAAACGCGGACTGTAATCATGTTCCCCAACGTGTAAGAATAGGTTCTGGTGGCTCAGGCATACGGGGGCACAGTTTGTGAAATTTGCGAATACGTTTCGGGGATTTGACAAACACTGCTTTTGTATGCGCTATTAAAGCATCTACCTCAGGATAACATTTTCTAATACTATCTGCCACATGACTGAAAGCATGAATTTTACACATAATATATAACAAGTTAGCACAATGTTTTTTAAAAGACCGGCCTACAGAGAGCATGTTTGCGGCACCATCACTCATAAACATCAACAGTTGGTTTGTTGAAAGTTCAAACTTTTCTAATGTATTTAACACCAGCTTTGAAATTACTTCGACAGTACATTGTTGTACTCGTTTGGAAGCTAATGGAATTGAAGGTGACGATTGATGTGGTTCCACTGTACGTATCATTACATTAACCATAGAATGTTTTTTATGATCTGTTGTTACGTCCACACATAACTACAGTTTTTTATCTTTCAACTCCGATTTAATTCCTTTTTCAACATGTTCACGAGCAGATGGCACAATTCTTTGTAACAATGCCCGACTTGGTAATTTGCAGTCCGAATATTTATTCCAAGAGATGACATATGCTTCCTTGTCTAGTAAATTAAACGGTAGATTACATGCAATAAAGGTAACACATAAATTAAATTTAAATTTGTCATAGTGTCGTGTGCAATTGTTTTTTGAAGAGTGCTGTATACTATTTACGTGACATAGACAATCCCTTTTGGACCAACACATTAAAGGGATATTACAAACTACACATTGAATTTTAACGTCATCATAATTTAGGTCAGGCATTTCTGCTATAAATTCTGTAACTTTGTCCAACATTGGTTTTTTTCGCGACATAGGCAACATTTTTAAAACAAACGCAGAACTACGAAATAGTATTTACGGCAGCGTACATGTACACACAACAGATCTGGTTGAGACTCGCAGTTATACTGAGGGTTGTATCGAACCTCCGCCACTGCCCGTTGGCGCTAGTGAGCAGCTCCAGTAATAAATATAAGAATAAATTTAGTAAAGTATGCGGCAACACCATAATTTTTGTTAGGGCAACTACTGTATGTCTTGCATTCTTTGATAATTTCATACTGATATGGATAAATATCAATTCACAAATGGAAATATACAAGGCTGTACATTTAAACTAAACCATTCTTCACATTTTTCACCTGAAAGCTATGCGTTTACCCTCTCCCTCGACTCGGGCCGTTCCTACCTTTCAAACGTCGCGTTCCCATGCAACGACAAGCTTACGGACAAATGTCAATTAAATCCACCTAATAAGAATAAAATGCACATAATTTTCTTCGGAAAGAGACTCTATAGAACGCCTCGCTGCCTACGGTCGCATAGTTGGTTACGAGAATACCGCGGCACACATCTACACATGCACACACCTTCCACAATAACGTGTGCACACCAATATCGAGGTCAATAACACGTGGAATTATTACCTAGCGTGTTTATAAGTATACTCATATAGTATAATACTTTCCTTTGTTTGAAAATACCAACCTTACGTTTCGCCGCGTCTCCTTAGCTCGTAGCATACCTACGTACAGGTATATGCAGGTATACCAACCTAGATGTGCTGTGCGTGGTAATGTAGTAAAAGTATTAAATGTAATTTGAGAGTTACCAACATATTCTGGATGTGATCTGTCTTTTGCGTGCTTTTACGGGCAAATCTCATCTGCCCAGCTATAGTTGTCGAGCTGTACGCACGTTTGTGGTTATTAAAATAAGCGTACAGGTTGTCGTTTGTCGTTAGTAAGTAGATGTGCGAAGGATCTTGCGGATTATATTTCCCAGAGATTCTGTAATTTAATGCGGCGGTGACCAAATTTTTTTCCTTCCATTCCACATAATCATAACAATATAGCGATGATGATGTAGTTCTGTTCTCCTGCGTTTAATATTAAATTACAGTTATACGTGACATAGAATGTGAATGGTCTTGCTTGATGGCGTTGCATGGAAAGAAGTAGGCGGTGTTCATCTTCAAGCTTTGAGGTCATATTTAATTAAATAAAGCGCAGACGTGGAAAGAATCTAGGAAAATATTCTTGAATTTCCTTAGCAGTGCTTACGGTCTGCATAAAACGGAATATTTGTTATATCTAAAGGAGTCATGAGGATTTTTACTTTGTTGTAGTTATAAAAACTGAAAAAATAATTTATACAAAATGCTTTGACCGGCAATGCCAAGAAGAATGCATGCAATCATAAAAGCCAAAGGTGGAACAATCCTATTCTGATAGAGTTAAAATTAAAATGTGGTTTTTATTTTCTTTTTGAACAAATTCAGTACGAACACGGAAAAAATCACTTGATAGAATGTACTGCAATATTGTAGGAAAAAATATTGTAGCAGTCATTAGCACAATTATGTAATCTGACCGCAGATTTTTGTTAATTCACTGTGCTAACCGTTTTTAAGTTAGCTCGCGTTTTCGAGCAATTTCAAGATTTTAGGCCCAAAGACCCCAAAAAACGTAATTTTTATCATCTTTTTACCATTTATTGAATTTCTATTGTTTCTAATGCTGATGGTTCAGATTGTTCTGTTGAAATTGGAACAGGAATTGTATTTGAATCCGGCAGGAGCCATTGAGTATATATTGGAATGTATTTCAAAGAACCACTTTTTCTTCTGTTCATACCAAAATCATTGGAACACCAAAAGGCATAACGGCTCTGGTTTTTGTTCATTTATTCAAATTCAAAACGCATGTTGTACAGACAATAGACGGAATCAGTAAAAACATTTTGTGAGAAAAATTGTTGATACAAATCAGCGGTTTCAGCACTTATTTTACGCAGAGTGGTCTTAATTACAAATTTTTCGCACACGTAACAAAAGGTATTCAATTTAGAACATTTATCCATTTTTGATATTTCAAATTAATTCATTTTACAAGCCAATGCAATGGACAATCTAGAACATTTCACTATTCACTTCGGTTTGGGTTGTTTGCTCTAATATTTAGTTGTTAACACTTTGACTTCTGAAAACAGGCTGAACTCTCAGCGGTTAACAGCGCCGTTTATATACCCATTTGACCAAGTGGCAATAGCGGAGATGCAAGTTTCTAGGAGATTCAGGAATGGTCCATGGAAGGTTCCAAAAAGCTCTTCGGTCACTGATCAGATTTTCCAGAAAATTCTTTGGGCCTAAAATTTTTAAATTGAAATTGCTCGAAAACGCGAGCTTACTTTTAAAAACGGTTGGTACCATTGGATTCGGCGTACACGAATTAGGTTTACTCCCCAGGTGACCAGCTTGTTGCAGTTTGCAACTACCACAGTGATTATTACATGTTATTGTCACAGGTAATACTTTAAAGTTTTTATTGTATTGTTTCACATAAATGTGTCATTTTTTCCAACAATCTCTGTGTCAAGACGTGCAGGACAAGATTGTGACAATTTTTACTTAAAACATCCTAATTTTTTCAAAGTAAATAATAGAAAATGAGCGTTTTCTTGAAATGAGTATAAAATATGACCTATTTGTCAGATTTTTAAAGTCACTCTTCCGACAAACCGTCCTCCTATCCCAGTTGATCAAGCTTAACATTTTTGACACCTCCTTTTAATTCAAACACATCTACAAGGAAACACATTGATTTAGAGAATCTCCAAGTACAGCGTATCAATACAGTAACGCACAATGTTCATAACTTTGTTAATAAGTGAGTTTTGAAAAACCCAACATCGCAGTTTCATTTACTGTTTTATAACTCCACAATGTGAGTCATTTTCTTACCAATACTTTCCGTGATGGATCGATAAGGCGACGAGGAATAATTGAATCGCTAGCTTGTTCACCTGATCTATGGAATTCTCTTGGATTCCTTTTTGTTGCGTTATTTGAAAATGAGGGTCTATTCTAAGAAACCAAATTATTTAGATAATCTCAGATATCGAATCCAAAGCGAAATAGAATTTATCGGCCCGGAAATGATTGGGTGTTCTACCCGAAGTGTTTAATAGGGGACATCTTGACGATTCCACTTTCGTTTTGGATCTTACAATTATTTTTATTAAAATAAAAACCGTTTGCTTTGTTAATTTTTCTAAAAAAAAAACAAATACTTTCTACGACAGCTGTCTTTTATAAAAATAAAATTGACTCATTTTAAAGTTTTTCAAAAAATCATTTAATAACAAAAGAATGAATATTATTCGTTGCTTTATCAACACACTGTATATCCTTAGCTGTTTCACCGATATAAATTCAATCTGCATTATTCACACACTGCAAGACACTGGTTTTTCATACCTTATGCTTTAACAACTTTACTGAATATTTTCTCCCAAAGTATAACCTCACCATGCCATACTATCTTCAACTTACATACGTCTCTCCTAGTTCCCTTTTATCCACTTACTTGATTATATTTTCTTAGAGCGGATGTTGGCCGTTTTCTTCCCATTTTATATTCCTTTTTTACCTTCATTTCATATATAAAACATGCTTGTACTTTCTTTCGCGCTTGTAGCAAGAAGGAGATGCCTGTATCTGTCGAAAAATTGCACGGATCCTGCACCATGTCATTAGGTAAGCACATGGGCAGTATACTGAATGCATTAAAATGCAAGACTCGCTTCTTTAAAGTGTAATAGGTCGCAAACTGGAGCTGAGGTACAGAATAATGCAACGCAACGTAATTTCAACAACGGAGAAATGCAGTTGCCAAAGCAACGCCGAGATCCATATTTTAGGAACGTTATCTTATTAACTTGGATAAAGTTTCCAGTTTCGACAGGAAAACAAGGTTGTTTAGCGTGATATTTTACCTCTATGTTTTCAAAGTGCATTCGTTGAAAATATTTTGTTTACGAATTGTTTTCCGTTGATATAACGTTGCTCCACTAATCTGTTTTTGGTTTGTTATTATGCAAAGTGATTTTGAAGTATCATCCATCAAATACCTAACCACATCCAGCATTATATGTTGTTGATTACAGGTGTTTTTTGCTTTACTTTTGTGGTAATGATAAATTACATCATCTAGAAGGAAAAAATACCGATTTCACATATTTTGTGGTATAAAATTCATATTTTTGTCGTTTTCTAACCGAATTTGTAGAGTATTTTTATAGAAGATTACGTACTTATCAAGTTTCATTCAAATCGGTTCTTTGGATTTGTTGGGGTATTTTTTTTTTCTGTATCAGAATATATTAGACGGATTGTATAAGCCATATATGGGCAACCCCCGGCCCCCGGGCCGAATCCGGCCCTCCACCAGCTTCAATCCGGCCCGCGAGAAAAATTCAAATAACGCGCCAAAAGAATTAAAGATTTAGCACACATAGTTTATTTGTAATTACCGTCAACCAACCTAGAACTGTATTTATTCAAATCATAAAGACTAAGATCGATAAATAATAATATTAAGCGTACGCAATGGAACGCCACAGATCGAGTCAGAAATAGTCGTTAGAAAGAGACAAACAGATAAACATTCGGGAAGCCGCCCGATGACCTCGAAGCGCTCCAGAGCCGACTGTTATTCATAACGCGGCTAGCATCGCATATTCGCGTACGATCGAGAGTATTCTAGTTGCTTATTGCGGGTAATATATAAACCGCTCAGCGCGCGTGTCAACTCATTACTTCTTAACAACTGATAAGAAAAGACGCGGGCAATATTCAAGAAAATTCAGCTCAGAAGAAAAAAAATCTATCAAGATGTCTGGTTTAAAAAAGCGGAAAGTGGGCACAGAATGTCGTCAATTCCAAAACAAATGGACTGAAGAATACTTTTTTATCATGCACAGTGGTAAACCTATGCGTTTGCTGTGCAATGAAACAATTTCTGTTTTAAAAGAGTACAATATGAAGCGGCATTACTCCAGCAAGCATTTCGCTCAATATAAATTACTTACGGGCCAGTTAAGAAAGGATAAAATTAAAAAACTCATTACCGATTTAGGGAAACAGCAAGAAATGTTCCATTCACAAAGATCAAATCTAGACAGTGTTGTTAAAGCTAGTTTTATAGTAAGTTCCAAAATAGCGAAAACATCGAAGTCATATTCTGAGGGAGAGTTTGTTAAAGAGTGCCTAGTAGATGTTGCAGAACTTTTGTGTCCAGAAAAGAAAAAAGAGTTTGAGAAAGTGAGCTTATCGCGACGTGCTGTTGTTCGACGTATAGATATGATGGCTAGTGATATCAAAAAAACATTGACTGATAGACTGGCCGGTTTTCAAGCATTTTCGATTGCTTTGGATGAGAGTACAGATTTATCTGACACAGCCCAGTTAGCTATTTTTATACGAGATGTTGATGAAGAATTTGTAGCGAGGAATTACTGGCTTTACGGCCGCTACAAGGGACCACTACTGGAAAAGATATTTTTGCCGAGGTGTAAAGTACTTTTGAGCAATATGGTTTGCAGTGGTGTAAATTAGTAGGAGTGTGCACAGATGGTGCGCCTTCAATGATCGGTCCACGAAAAGGATTTATCGGAATTCTAAAGGAAAGAGCAACCGCTATGAATGTGCAAGAATGTGATTTAATAATTCTGCATTGCATTATTCACTAACAAAACTTGTGCTCTAAGTCCATTCGACTGAAGAACGTTATGGATGTGGTAGTAAATACCATCAATTTTATTAGATCCCGCGGTCTTAACCATCGCCAGTTTAAAGCATTTTTGGATGAACTCTCTTCAGAACACGATGATGTGACATACTATTGCGAAGTAAGGTGGCTAAGCAAAGGCAAAATGCTAAACAGATTTTATGACCTTAGAAAAGAAATAGCTGATTTTATGGAAATGAAAGAGAAAACATTGCCGCAAATTTGTGATACAACATGGCTTTGTGGCTTGACATTTCTGATAGACATCACAGGACACTTTAACGACCTGAACTTGAAGCTTCAAAAACAAAGGCAATTGGTAGATCAGCTGTACAGTCAGCTTTTCAAAACAAAATTCGCTTGTGGGAAACACAAATGAGAAGTAAAAACTGTTTTCATTTTGTAACATTATCCAGTCACGAAAACTGAAGAACTGAAACTACTGTCAGAGCAATTCACTGATCGGTTTTCCGATTTTAGGAATATGGATAGCACTTTCAATATTTTTGCAAATCCGTGCAAGTGTAATGTGGAAGATGCTCCGCTTCACCTACAAATGGAGTTGATCGAGCTTCAAGAAGACTCATATTTGAAGTCTAAATTTGATGATGTGGAACTAAGCGAATTTTACAGAACATACCTTTCCGAAGAAAAGTATCCACAGCTGAGAGTTTTCGCAAGAAAAATAATTTGCACATTCGGAAGCACGTATAAATGTGAGCAGTTTTTTTCGATCATGAAAATTAATAAAAATATGCATCGTACTCGGCTTACAGATGTTAATTTAGAAAACACTTTGCGCCTGTGTACTAGTGATATTGAGCCCAATATTGATCATCTTGTTTCTCAGCTTCAAACTCAAGTCTCTCATTGATTTTCATTCGATTTTTTTGTTAATTTGCTTTTTATATGTTTGATTGTGTTATTATAATTCTAATAAATAAAAAAATGTGTGAATTTTTATCGCCTTTTTATTCACTACTACCTACTTATTTCTTACCTACGGCCCGCAACCTGATTAAGTCCCGAAATTACGCCCTCAGCTAAGCAAAGGTTGCCCATACCTGGTATAAGCGTAAGTTTCACGTAAATCGTTTTTTTTTTTCGATTTCAATGCGTTAAAATTACGTCGAAACATACTCTGCGAATCCGTTCCTGATCCATGCGAACATATCCTTTGTAAAAAAACTCCTTTTGTGACCCTTTGAATGAGTGAAATTTTGTTTGAATGAAAATAGGTATATACAATGAAGCACTTAAATTCATAAAAAATGTAAGATGTTATAATGGTTATTTTTCTACAGATGTTAATGGCATCCTTAAAAAGATCCAATGAAGGCATTATTAGAAAATTTCCACATTCTAATTCAGGTAGAGACCCGCGATAAGAAATTTGTGAAACTTTTCATTGAATATCGAAAGGTATAATAAGTAAAGCTTTTAAAGAACAAGATATGAATGAAACCCCTTATAGGTAATCCGAAATATAAACCGGATACAAATGAAAGGTCGGAAATTTATAAAAGTGCACGCGGAAACTATGATAAAGCCTATATTGAATAACTGAGACAGGCAATAGGTACCAGGTTCAAAGAACATATGGCACATTACCGCTATGGGAGAATTGAATCATTAAGTGCAACAGAAAACATAAATGAATTTAAATTTAGTCCTTTTCTGCATAGATTTGTTTTTTTTTTCTTATTATTGCTACAAACCAGAGAGAGATCAAAAATGTCTGATTGTGTTGGCGCACCTGAAAAATTGGTAGTAACACGAAACAAATTCACAGTTGTTATGAAAATTTCAGTAGCGTCGGAGACGGGAGGTTGTGTTTATGATGGGTAATTATTGACGTTTAAATCTCATTGATAAATTTGTCAGTACTTTTTCTAATTAATTAATGAAATGAAACCCCAGACACATATTTAGTATTATTAAGATGTGGAAAATGAAATTCTGTATGCAATAAAAAAAAAACAAAAGTTCTACATATCACATTTCAATAAATAAGACAAATATTTATACATGTATTAGAATAAAAAGAATGTGTTTGATATAACTTTAGTGTTCAAATAAAACTCCACCTTTTTTCATAAAAGATGTAATTTTGATATGTAAAATTGCTTACAATGTTCAGTACACGTTACACACCACCATTTTTTGTGCATCTCTTTTTTGTCTTGGTGGGGCTTAAAAAAAGTCCTAATGAACAAATGTTCTAACAGAATGTTTATAACAAATGATACGCATCTAAGTTTCACGTAATTACATTCGCATTTGAATTCCATAGATTAATTTATGAATATAAAACTCGTTTGTTACATTAATTATTTCAGTACGCACAATATTTCTTATAAAAACTGTTCAAAATGTTCACCTTCATTATTTAAACAGACTTGAACTCTTCGTTTCACGTTTTCGAAAACATTTTGTAATATCTTAACATTAATATTTTGAATTTCGTTTTCAGTAGCTGCCTGTACTATAGTTCGTCAATATTATGAAGTCGAGTACGATAGATTCTATCCTTCAAGCTTCCAAATAAATAAAAATCTAAAGGGGTCAGATCGGGTGATCTTGGAGGCCATCTCCCTCGGCTAATTACTCTCTGAGGAAAGTGTGTTTCCAAAAAAAATGCATAGTAGCTGCAGCTGTATGTGCAGTGGCACCATCTTGTTGAAAATAACCTCGTTGCATTTCATCATCATTTAGTTCAGCTATACATAGATTTAAAATCTGTTCTCTATATCTCTCAGCATTAATAGTCTCGTGAAAGAAAATAGGACCGATAAATCGCCTACGTGACATTGCTACCTGTACACCAATTTTAATTGGGTGTAAACTTGTTTCGACCAACATGTGCGGATTTACAGTGGACCAAGTACGATAGTTCTGGGATAAATGGAATCAAGCCTCATCAGTAAAAAATATATTGTCCAATACATCATTGTCATTCATTACGTCAAGAAACCACTGACAGTATTGTACTTGGGCATTAAAATCTTGGGCAAACAGTTGCCGAACCGCAGTCATTTTATACGGATGCATGTGTAGCTGCTTACGAATTACATTGTGACAACTTCCGTATGATAGCCCTAGAACAGGAATCTTTATTACGTATATTCTATTAAAAAGTTTACGAAGAGATTTATTTGGGCTTTGTTGCATTCGTTGACTGATATCTTTGTGAATCTCTTCCGTTACAATTTTAGGCCTACCAGGGGACTTTCGTTGGCATACACTTCCAGACTCCATAAACCGTTGAACAGTACGTTTTGATGTTGAGCAAAAGTGTCAAAACGGTACAACATCCTCTGGATACATTGCGATGTACTGCTCATAAAAAAATTCCGTCGAGTATATCCAAGAACTCTCTTAATTTTGCATCCCACTGCGAAAATACGCCATTACGATAAATGTGTCTTGTGTGTCACAGAAAACACCATTTTCGAACCGTTATCGTCCTTTAGTACTGATAAGTACTGTTATTTAAAAATATAAAGGGAAATATATTAAAACAAAGTGAGAATAACAGATAACCACACACGATAAATCTCACTCAAAACATCCACACGTCAATGAGAATTACAACTATCCATTTTGACAGTAGAAAATGTTATAAACTTAACAAGCCAGAAATATCTGCCAACTTAATCATCCTTTTTTGATCACACTGTATTAACCAACAAAAATCTTCCAGTAACTTAGGGATCGACTTTCTCTGTCTCTGTCTACCGCACATCTATATTGCTTCGATTGTGTGCTTACAATATGTGTATCTATGAAGACATGCATACAAAAGCAAGAATATTATATTAAGTAGGTCGTGATTGTTTGGTCTTCGGAACAAAAGAGCTCATCAGCATTTACATTTAACTCCATTCTATAGAATACAATGCGTGATGGTACCATATTTTAATCGTCTCTGTCAACAACAAATCGTAAACTAGATGGTGGGATGTTGAATAGACAATAATATGGAATTTACTCTTAACATTACACATTTACAGTATAAAATGATAATTTATTTTGTCAAAACTGTTATTACCGTTAAAATTCACACTGTGTTTATCGTGTATTTTGCTCTCAATAACTAGCGATACGTGTTTTTACCTATGACAAAACAAATTATACGCATATCCTATTTGTCATGGGAAAATATTTTTTAACGCGTTTATCCTGGAAGTGAAAGATCACGTTTATACTTTCGCTCTTGATAATTACATCCATGTTCGGAATTTTGAACAAATTCAAATACTTTCTAAAATTTGTTTGTATAGTAGTTAGATGACCGTTTTAGGTAAATAAAAGAGCTAGCGACTATGATGTTATTGAACCTCATACTGTATTAGATTAGTACATGTTAAGCATTTAGGGAAAGCCACATTTACTTTAGGATGTTACGTATTATATATTAATTACACTTTTACTTCATATCTATTTCTTGTCTTTAACTTTAATTAAAAATTAACACATCACATTAATTGGTATAATGTAACAGTCATATGATGGTTACAGATCACAGTTATTATAACTTCATGTTTTTTAGGTTATTTATTTGAATACATGAATAATATTAATATGTATGAAAAATATATACTCAAAATAATTTTTAATAGATAGTATGACTAAAAAGATACACGTAAATTATGATTAAACTTCGTATGACTTATTAAATAATGTGTAAAAAAAGATTGAAATTCAAAAATTTCCTTGGCCACCGACCACAGACGGATAAGCCTGAATATACACGATTGCTGTCATGACGTCACGAGATCCTAAAATACATAATTATTTCATATCCATCTGATTATCACGTATTTACATCCATTTAAATTTGTTGTATCCGTTTTAAAAACGATTTAAATATCATTTTATTTATTGTTTTCTAATGAGGTGGTCCCAAATAAACGCGTTGAAATGTTAAAATTTACCAAACGTAGGTGCATTCATGTTGGTGGAATTTATAAAAGGAAGTGAATGTTTTAAGGCTACCAACATTAGAGGTGTTAAAGGAGAAATGTAAGTAAATATATCAGACGATTTGTTAATGCATTATAGTATCTCCAGAACTTGCCTTAATGTAATGTGTAATTCAGATTTATACGATTTGCGTCTCTTCTTAAGTTCTCACACTTGAAATTCAAAACTGTTATATTTGATACTTTTATATTTTAATCCATTGAGTCTATCTAAAATTCCTTTACGGCTGAAAACTTCAAAACGTGTTTCGAAGCTATTTTTTACCCAGTATTACATAAAAAAAACTTTGGCAGATACCTAAGTAATACAGATTGCACTTACCGAGGAAAAATGAGTATGCACAATATTTCTTTTTGGTAAAACTGCAGAATTGGTACCTGAAGAATGACGACATGATGGAATCACATTTGTACAGAATCCACAGAATAGAAAATGCATTTGCTAGACGCAAATTTGACATTGTTGCCATGTTTTCAAAGTGCGTTTGTTGAAAATATTTTGTTTACGAATTGTTTTCCGTTGATATAACGTTGCCCCACTAATCTGTTTTTGGTTTGTTATTACGCAAAGTGATTTCGAAGTATCTATCAAATACCTAACCACATCCACCATTAGGTATGTTTTTTATTACAGGTGTTGCGCTTTATTTTTGTGGTAACGATTAATTACATTATATAAAAGGAAAAAATACCGATTTCACATATTGTGTGATATAAAATTGATATCTTTGTCATTTTCTAACCGAATTTGTAGAGTATTTTTATAGAAGATTACGTACTTATCAAGTTTCATTAAAATCGGTCCTTTGGGCTTGTCGGGTTATTTTTTTTCTGTACCAGAATATATTAGATGGGTTGTATAAGCGTAAGTTTCACGTAAATTGCTTTTTTTTTCGATTCCAATGCCTTAAAATTACGTCGCAAACATAGACTCTCTACATGTCCCTGATCCATGTGAACATTTCCTTTGTAGGAAAATTCCTGTCACTCTTTGAATCTATGTTTCATGAAATTTAATTTGCATATGTTCATCGTTATTATTAATAATTGCAACCTCTTTTTTTGGAGAAAACATTCTCTTTTTAGCATTTTAAATAATTATTTCATATTTCACACAAAACAAAAAATCGATACACATAAAAGTAGTATCTGAAGCTAAAAATGACTTTTTTAAAAGAAAACCAAAACCTTTTATATCAACTTAAGTGCCAATAAGTATAATGGGCGACGAACATGTTTAAATTAAACATAATTATTTTTATGGTCTTACAAATTCAATAAAATCCCACTTGGCATGTTTTAAATTTCGCGTGTGATTTAAGCTGGTAGTTTCGACAATAAAGAAAATATTCCCGTACATTACACTGAAAAATTGGCGAATGTGTCCTTTATTGCTGGAAGGATCAACTTAAATCATATGCGAAATTTAAAAAATGCCAAGAGGGATTATAAGATCTACAAATGCAATTTTTATGTGCAATTATTATTCCTATGTATGCATAAATAAAATTAAATAAGAGTATTTCAATAGTTTTGTTAAATATTCACCTTTCTGTCGTAAATTTTCGTCAGGTCCGATTAAAACAACACTTTAATTTCACATAATATATAATACGATTTGTTCTCCTCTCACATAACCTTACTTAACAATATAACGGCTACCTCTCATTCCCCCAACTTCATTCCGCTTCTCGCTTAGGAACTAAGTTCAGGCGTTCCAACCATGAAGGAAGCGGTAAATTCAAAATTTCAAATTTACCTACTATTTTGCTTCTATTTTTAACGCCTGATACACTACAAAATAAAATCAAAAATTTTAGAAATAACTTTCTTCTGTATAAGTACATGCACGCCATATTTAGATACCCCTATTCTCGCAATTTTCTTTTTTTTCCACTATTAAAAAATATTTACAAAGATATTAGGTTTTCTAGAAATGTAATTTTACTTTTTAACTTTAGAATAAGAATACCGTAAGAGCGAGCGTACTGTGATCAGCCAGCATAATCGGCATTTTTCGGAAATGTGAGAGCGAAGTCGTATCTTACACGCATACGTCGGGCAAGCTATTTTCGGAAATGCGGGGGCAAAGTTGTGGCTTGCACGTATACATGAATGAATACGCCGTTTATAACGTGAAAATGAATTTGCTTTGGCACAGTTTTGACAAGCAAATGACATTTGACAGTGACATTCAACACAGCACACATCATAGTACGCTCGGTATGTAGTTCTATTTAATGCACAATCTGATATTTCTATAATATATTACATTGGAAAAGGTTAGTTCTATAAAAATGTGTGAAGAGCAAAGAGAATGTTAAAGGAAACAATATATAAAATGATGTGTACAACCCTATAAGATATAAAATATATTCTGCCGGCGCCCCCTTCTTCTTTTTTGATGCTAGGAGGCGCCGGGAGATATTTTCAGTGCTGTTGTGGGAATCGAGGGCATAAGCCGGTAGACTCAATGCAGGCAGCAGAAAAGTGAATGCTCGTAGCCACGCTGATGACGTCGGGTAGGCAGAAATATGTCCGTGTGTTAGTGCTTTCTTTTCTCTGCTCGCATTGTGTTTGCCGGGAATGATTCCAGTAATACCATGAGCCATATTAGCAAGGTTTTTGATAAACCTTAACTATTAAAATATCTTATTTTCGTCAAATAACTTTCTTACAGCTTACCAAACTATTTCTTACGAGTTTTAATATAAGCTTTTTTAATATTAGGAAATATTTTCTAAACCCCGCTTGCTAGTGATGTCAGATTTAGATCAAGATGCTCCATCATCCATTATTATTATTGTCAAAATCTGAAGTTTGTATTATATCAAGGGCCGGTATTTTTAGGTTATATTTCTTGCTCCTTTGACAATTTATTTCGAAAAATGATTAATTTACGCTTAAATTTTATTGAATTATGTAAAAAGTTGTGTTTTCTTGTATAGCGTAAGTAATTTTAATCCCACTGAAATCCTTCAAACAGTTGCTTTTGAGTAACCGTCCTTATTTCGCTACTTTTGGCCTGAAAAAGCGCTTTGATTTATGTAGATTATCACAGACGGGAGCTTCAAAAAAGCAAGGGAGAATTCAATTAAGAATTCGTTTCGTCTCTCTAACTAATTACCAAGATGATTTCGCTGAGTAGTCCGTCCCTTCTCGGAAATAAATTAACGGCTTTTCTAAACGTGAGACAATTTTAATTGCAGATAACGAATTATGGTGTAGAGGCAGCGACGGCATCCCTCCTCGCGTAGAAAAGTGTAAAATGAAAACGGAGACGATGGAACCGGAACTGAAAGGTGTTTCCGTACGGAAGGGACTACTCATGGCCCCGTCGACCGCCGGATATTCGAGTTTAATGAACAAACAGACGCATAAAAGGGCCGGTTCGACCGGGACCACCGGGGATGAGTCCTACACCACCGACGAGGAAGATAATGTGGAAGCCGAAGAACCCGAATGTTCGATAAAGGACCACGTTACCAGCAAACTCTTCAATCACGACCATAGCGATTTCGGATTGATCTCTGATATCGCGACCATCACAGATAAAGTCGATCAGCATCAGCACGTCACAGTGATGCATAGGAACAGTTCCGACAGTTCGGTTTATAGCGATTTAGGTTTGGAAAAGTGCGTCGATGAGATCGATCTGGCCTATGCCAGTAAAAATGGACACGAAAGTGATGAGGTCGACTGTAAAGGTGCTAGTGGGGATCCTGTTGATTGGAGAAGAAGTATCGCGGAAGATGAAGAGATGACTTTCGTGAGGCTGCAGCAGGAATTGAAAATCGCGCATCAGGAATTGAGATTAAGAGATGAAGAGGTTAGCAAATTGAGTAGGATTCGGCAGGATGTTGAATCTGAATTGGAAGATCTGACTGCTAGTCTCTTTCAGGTAAGTGCCTTCTTTTAAGTCACAACAAATCAATTTAAAAAAGAAAAATGATAAAAATGTATTTAAAAAACTTGGGCAAAATCTTTTAGACAAAACTTGCTGGTTTATAACTAAAAAAGAACTGAATTAATGAGAATGATTCCAAAATCATTAAGGTTGGAAGTAATTGAAGTCATTTATATTGTGTGCGTGATAAAATGTTAGATTGGCAAGAAAGTAATTTCGGTTTTGTAGTGTGAAATAAAACTCATTTTTTTTATACAAAGAATAAGCTTTAATCGATTATATATTTCCCATTTTGTTCAATGACTTTTTGCCATCTTTCTTGCAGCTTCATGATTCCGCGCTTATAGAAATGTTGGTCCTTATCAGCAAAACTCTGGACCTAGTCCGATTTAAGCTTCAATAGTTTCCCACGAGTTACTAAAGATGTGTGAGACTTTGCTTATCATGATCCTTTGCGATTTGGCAATTCTGGCCGTTTTTCTTTAATTCTGCGATACATTTAACCTCTCTGCAATCTCTCTTCAATTATGGTTTTGACCAGAACGGAATTTTTTAAACCAATTTTGACACGTGTGTTCTGTTATGCAATCAACATCATAAATTTCACACATCTCTTTGTGAGCCTCAGCAGCTTTCTTTCCCTTACGGAAATAAAAAAGTAAAATATGCCGAAAATGTTCGTTTCTGTACTACATGTTTAAAATTTACCCTAAACAGCTACAAACAAAATTACTCACAACTTGCTTCTAACCTAAATGTAACTGATGTCAAATGCCAAAAGGAAAAAACCGTAACATTGATAGATGTCCTTCAAAACAATTACAACCGAAAATACTTTCTTGCCAACCCAATAATTACAGTTAGACAAATGAGCGATCCCAATAAAAGATTTCTACAATGTTGGTGCCTTTCCTGACTTACTTGGAATCGAAATTATGAAATTATAGACAATGCGCCAAGCTCATCTTTTACTAAATATTAATAGCACTATTAGCAAATATAGCTATGAACTACTAAATATTTGGAGCATGAATATTTAGTAGCACTTGGATGTTGTATTAAGAATGATATTTAGAGACATAACTTTAAAATTTATATAAACACTTAACAGTTTACAATGGATTTAAGAGGTCGTAGGAATGTTCGAGAAATACGCGAATTAAGAAAGCCTTATTTACTTCGAAAATATTGCAAACTTATCACCATCATTATCATCATCACAGACCAGTCCTCTTGTTATCCTAAGGCGTCGAGGTTCCCTTCTCATGGATAAATTTTTTGTCCTGTATTTCGCCATCTCTTTCCTTTTCCTTTGTTGTTCAGTACCATTTCATCAGTGCTGTCGCGGTCTTCCTCTTTTGTTTGTTCCTATTGGCCTCGCCTCCCAGATTTTCTTCACCTGTCTTTTTTTCCCCAGCCTTACTAGATACTCAAATCATCCTAATTTTTTCTCTTCCAATATTCATTTCATCGATTTTATTTCCAGTTCTTGCCTTATATCTTCATTTCTTTTCTTATCGATTCTCTTCACTCGTAGAACTTCTATGGTATTTCATTTCTATTCCCTGCAATCTCCGTTCTTGTGCTTTTGTTAATACCCCTTTCCCCTCTGTGTAAAAGTACTGGTAAATAGATGGTTTTATAGACAGATATTTTTGTTTTTCTCGATATTTGTCCATGTTCAAGGAATTTCTTTTGTAGTGAATAGTAAACCCTGTTTGCTGCCCGTATTCTCTCATTTAATTCATCGTCTAGATTCTCCTTTGCTATTTAAGATGGTTCCTAGGTATTTGTACTTATTAACTTGCTTTATAGTGCCCCCCTTCACCGCTATTTTGATTTCTTATTCTTGGCTATTTATTGCCAAGAGCATAAATAATTTGACAATATTCATTGTTTAAAAGAAACGTAAATAAGTAAATGGGACATGGTTGTAAAGAGAAAAACAAGGAAAATCAGAATATCTGATAAAAAATATGGCATGTTGTTCAAAAAAAATATTTTTTTCCATTGGGCTATTTTTAGAGCATCCTGTATTAATATCACAAGATGCACTTGCAATTTCATCCTAAAAACTAATCTTCTATCTACTCATATAACCATCACATTCGCTGTGCAACAATATCTGGGATACCCGGTATAGAGTTTTCGGGGATCAATCGTAAATCAGACGGCACAGCATTGTGTTCGAAGATGTCTAAGTAGCTTTTCTTCTTCACCGTCCTGTCAACTTTTAAAACGTCACCTAACAAAACAGACAGAAGCATCCTTAGACCATATCGGAATCACCCATAGTGGGCACTACATACTTCATACTTTGATACTTCGACCTACAAAACTCTTCTCTAATCTTCTAATGTCCAATCGGTGTGTATTCTCGATCACTCTAATTTTTTTCTTTTATTTAGTGCGCGTAGAAGCGGCTTGCGAACTGCTACGCGTGCCGTAAGTCCTGTTAGTCTCAGTCGCTTCCTTGTTGTTGTCTAAGAAATTGGGTTTTAACTGGCTGGTGAACTGGCGATTTCACATGCTGTTGATCGCCTATTTCTCTTCGAGATGAGATCTTCGGCAGGACGTGTAACTATAGGCTTCCCTGACCGTGGTTTGTCTTGAAATCCACTGGTACTCTGATCTTTTCCAAAGTTACGGCTTAGAGTGTAATACCCTTTCTACCCTTTAGGGTGTAAGGGTCTTATTTCTGCATACTACTTCTTAATAAATTTATTCCAGTCCTTTCTGTTTGTTGCTAGTTTCTCAGCTTCTAACCACATTTTTCTTTCTGTAGAACGTTCCCAATTATATTATTCCTATAATTTTCCTATTTTTCTTTTCCCAGTCATTCTAGCATCCCAAACTCTTTTGACAAGTCTGTGTCCAGTCTTTGCCCCCACCATCCAAGTTGCCTTTATTCTGCAACATTTTCTATTGCTTCTACTTCCAATTCTTCTCTAATATTCTTTTGAATTCTATCTACTCTAGTGACACCTTGCACTTTTCGCAAATACCTCGTCTCTGCCGTACAAATCTTACTTTTCTTTTTTTGTGTTAGTATCCATGACCCGCACCTGGAAGTAAGGATAGGTCTGTAAATTTTCATTTTCGTGAGTTTAGTTACTTCCTTTCTATTTATAAAGCATTTACTCAATGCGTGGAATATTTTATTGGCCTTTTCTATTCTCTTGTTTAGTTCAATTTCATGTCTTCCTGTTTTTTCTAAAGTTGTTCCTAGATATTCAAAACTTTTGACCTGTATTATTATTTCGTCATTGATCCTAATTTGAGTGTGTACTTGTTCTGCTATGACTATACTCTTTGTTTTGAATGTATTCATTTTCAAACCATTACAAATATGCATTCTGTGATGTTGACTCTTTCTAGGTTCTTATTTAACCGACATTTAATGGTTTTATCATTTGTTTTGTTTCTTTTATTAAGTCATCCATAAAAGTGACGAAAAGAGGCGGACTTAGACTTCCTCCCTGTCGTACTCCTTGTTTAATGCTGAACATTTCCGACATCATGTTTTTATTTATAACACTACTTCTAGTTTTTTGTAACTCTAATCAATTTACTATTTACATTTCTCTTAATTAAACTTTCTTTTTTTCTTTTATTTCTGGGAACTTTGTCAAAAGCTTTCTCCATATTGATAAATCCCAAATAAACTGGTTGCCCTCTTGTTATTCTTCTATTTATAATTTCTTTAATGATAAAAACATGGTGTAATTATGATAATTAAACTTGAATTGCATTTCTAGTTACAATTTATTTATTTAAAAGTATCTGGATTGGATCCTTCACGATTAGTGAAGCAGATTTCGTATTTCAAATTAACTTAATTGGTTTGCTTAATGAGTTGTTAAATTGGTAGTAAACCGCAGCATACGACCGTATTAGATAACATATGTTCCCATGTGTTATGACTGTCATGAGTATACATGTAATACCTTGGCTCATTTCACTTCAGAAAGAAAAACAAATATAATTAACATAAATTATCTTGTGATGATTATAGATTGTGATGTGTTTCTGGGTTCCCTTTCCATATATTATTTTCTTATGATATCATCTTTATTTTGTGGAAAAACACAAAGTTTATAACAATCTAATAATCTAATGTTGTGGTTTATATTATAAGTAAACTAAACAAAGATTCTCACAAATACAAAATTCCCTCGGGCTCCACATTTAATTCCCATAAGCTAAATAATGACATAATCTCGATCTTACTTCAGAGAAATTCCTTCTGAACGTTTACTTTTTGCTGTTTACATTTCACCAGAAGCCCTTGGGCAAGTCTAGAGATTCCACAGGAAGTTCATTTATAAACATTTATCGCACGCTTATCATTTAGATACTTACGTAGTAGTTATTTTAGACTAAAGAAAAAAAATACATCCGAATTATAAATACTTCTAGGGAATCTATATTTAGATAAACTGTTCTCTAGCCATAATTTGCTAACCTCAATTACGTATGCGTATCCATATGGGCGGTTTTTCCAGTAAAATTTGCAAGCTGGTGTTACGTGTTTCATGAAAGTAATTTTAGGGAGCAAGTGGTCACGTAATTCCTGGCAATTAATCGCGGTACGATTTAAGTATGACATAACGTATCAATCTCGTTTCTGCAAAAATTGTCTGGGATTAGATCTGTTAATTGTTATCGTTCTTTCAAGTGAAAGCATTTACTAAAACTCCCCATTATGATGTCACTATTTATAGGAATGGATTGATTTTAGGTTGAATGGAATATTTTAGAAAAGATTGCTTAAAATTTAGTTCCAAACACTCTCGTTCATGCCTATAAATAACTAATTCGTTTTTAATTAGCTTTAATATTTATTTTTGTAGAATTAATCTAGGACAGCGTTTCTTGCCTGTATTTATTTAGATTTTCTAGTAAATATTTACTATGATCTTGAAACCAAGCTTTTCACGGTATTACTCATGCCAAAGGATCCTTTCAGTAGTCTTTGCCAAGTTTAAAACTGTATCTTAGCGATTTGCCAAAAAGATTTCAGAACGAAGTCGTTGCTAAATCGTAAACTGATATTTTTGAAAAAACAAACTTCAATGGGAAATTACGTAAACGGCAAGTATGATATTGCTCTTGTCTATAATTGAATGCGATTTATTAAGTTACATTCACAACCTCCAACTTACACTTACAATTAACCAAGCTAATTAACACAGTAATTTACGATTTTTGATCATTCATAATTAGAGTTTATTAAAAAGGTGGTACCGGCAGTGGCGCACCGCATAAAAGTAGGTACGTAATTTACAATATTAGTGAAAAATGTGTGGCAATTGGCAACCGCCCTGGTAAGCCGCGTAGAATTGCAACATCAGCAACGCTTCCATTGTCGATTCATTCAGCCGTCGACGGTGTTGTGAATACGTTGTCGTATACTTCGAAAATGATCGTTCGACATCCAGTGAAGTAAGATTTGCAAATGTCAGATATTCCTTTTCCTCATCTGGGCACTCTTGATTTTCAGTTATAGACCGAACCTTTTGTAAATCGGGATTTTTCGTTAAAATTGCACCAAATTTTTGAGCAACATCGACCCCTATAATGTTCGTCAAGTTTTCTAGAGCTGCTTGTAAATTGTTTATGCAATTTAATAGATAGCACAATAGCTTGTGCAACTTCAGAATAGTTCATGGAAATTTCATCTATTTGTTGTTGAACGTCCGAATTGGAAAAAAGTTGCTGACTATCTCGAACTGCTGCAGAATCATTTGAATCAAGTTTCAAGATGACATTTTTCACCTGTGAAAAATATTTCTGATAGTAAGATACTGCCTGGAACCATGTTCCCCATCGCGTTATTACAGGCTAAGGTGGTGGTGGTAATTTCGGACACAATTGTTTGAATACACGGATGTGTTTGGGAGATTTGTTGAACACTTTTTTGGTAGATGCTATTAACTTATCCACCATCGCATACTTCTTTCGAATGCTTTCTGCTACGAGGTGACATGCGTGTATGAGGCATGTTATGTGAAGAAGAGTCGGAAAGCATATTTTCAACATCCTTCCAACTCTCGGCATTGTTGCGGCTCCGTCAGTAACGAACATTGTGACTTGGGTTCCTGTGATATAAAATTCTCTCAACGAATCTTTTATTATCTTGACAACGGTTTCTGCATTAGTTTTCTGAATCCTTTTACTGGATAACAACAATGCAGCTGGTGTACCATCACGTTTTAAAGGACGCGCTACAACATGAATGACGCTGTGTTTCTGAGCATCAGTTGTTACATAGGCAGATTTTCTTATTTCTCAACTCGTCTTTTATACATTCCTTTACTGTACCTTGCACACGTGGCAAATTGTATCGTAATTGCATAGATGTTGGCAGCTTCCATGAGGGAACGTACTTAGCCCAAAAAAGACGAAAGTGTTCATTAGATACTAGATGTTGTGAGATGTTCCACACGCTTAACATAAAAATAAAATCATATAAAAATTGCCAGTATGGAATACTGTTTCTTAAATTCAATACATGACGTTTACTTTTACAATGTTTTCTACATTCAAACCTATCGCGACTTAGCAATCCGCTATTGTATATTGTGTAATAAATATGCGGACTTCTATATTCTAATCCAGGGTATTGCCTGAGATATTTATTCACATTCGAAGGGAACGTTACACCCTTTGGGCGTCCGACCTCCGCGTACTTATTTGGTGTGCAGCGTGCAACGTACTGTCGCTTTGAACTCTCTCGCGGTACTGTCGAGATCGACTACGAGTTGAAAATTACCCTTACTCACGCCGCTACCGCTACGCTACTGCCACCCGGTACCACCTTTTTAACAAACTATTCATAATACAGAACGCACTAATTTCAATTAATCTGTATTTTTCGTGGCGTCCTCTATTAACTACATTTGTCATTGTGTTTAATTCGATAATGTAGAGTCGCTATATTATCGACCGGATTAGGAAGCACATGAAAACGATTGATATATCCAAACTGCTCAAATATTAGGTTAGATCAGGGGGTTATAAGAGCGATACGGAAAATTCGGCCTCATTTTTATTGGTCAGCAAGTGGCACGTGGTACTTTCATATTTTGTCCCCACGCTAAATGACACTACAGGTGCATTTCTTTTAGTATTTATGTCATCTCCTTTATTTATTTATGTTTCCTGTACTAGTTTATATTATCTTTCAACGTAAATTATTTTACCTTGATATCTTGTTTGCAATTATAAAGCAGAAATGTTAATAAAAAACACCAGGCTTACGTCCCATGGTTTCGAAAACACACAATGAGAATCCGATAAATAACCGAACGACCCAACTCCTCAATGTCTACCGCATTACTGAACTCTGCATCCACATACGTACATACACCCCCCCCCCCCCCCCCCGTACAGGCGTCTCTGCGGGTGCAACCATTTCTCACGCTTTAATTATAACACGTAGCTTATGCTTCTAGGAAAATATCTTCTGTGGGTTAGGTTTATATCTCAATCATTATTAACGCTGGCCACGAGCGGTACCGCGCATCGGCGTAGAATCAGTTCGGACCGAGAGGAACGGTAGTATTACTTCGTCTGCGGAGCAGTACGGACATTTTCGCTGCCGGTCATTTGCGCAATTGTTTATCTGTCCTAGAAAAATTATGATTTCGTCAGCAAAACGACGCCGGTCGGACAAACTTCGAAAATTTATTGCAGAAATTCCAGACTTAATATATGAAGGTGCTAAAATTAAATGTGTAATCTGTAAAATCCCGTTAATGTGTTGGTCCAGACAACATTGTCTACGACACGTAAATAGTGAAAAGCATGTCTCAAAAAGAAATTGCGCACGAGACAATGAAAAATTTATATTTAATTTATGCGTTACGTTTATCGCATGTAACATACCGTTTAATTTACTAGACAAGGAACCATTTATCTGCTTTTGGAATAACTATTCGGAGTGCAAATTACCAAGTCGAACATCGTTACGAAGAATTGTGCCATCTGCGCGCGAACATATTGAACAAAAAATAAAATCGGAGTTGAAAGATCAAAAATTGTGGTTATGTGTCGACGAAACAACAGATCGGAAGAAACATTCTGTTCTTAATGTAATGGCACGCAAATTGGAACCTCATCAATCGGCACCTTCAATTCTATTAGTCTCCAAACGAATACAACAGTGTACTGCCGAAGTAATTTCAAAGTTAGTGTTAAATACATTGGACAAGTTTGAACTTTCAACAAACCAACTCTTGATGTTAGTGAGTGATGGTGCTGCAAACATGCTTTCTGTAGGCCGGTCTCTTAAAAACCATTCTGCTAATTTGTTACACACTACGTGTAAAATTCATGCTCTCAATCTTGTGACGGATAGTATCAGAAAATGTTATCCTGAGGTAGACACTTTAATAGCGCATACCAAAGCAGTATTTGTCAAATCACCGAAACGTATTCGCGAATTTCACAGACTGTGCCCCCGTATACCAGAGCCACCAGAACCTATTCTAAATATTTTGACAATATTAAGAAAGTGGTTTTACAATTCGATACAAAGGAAGCTACCGCTATCAAGAAAAGCCAGTCGAAATTTCAAGATAGTCAGGTTAAAATGGATTTAAAAATCATTCATGACAATTACTTCGGGCTAGCAGATGCAATAGAAAAATTACAAAATCCTGCGGTGCCGTTAGAAGAATCTCTACAAATAGTGCAACATGTTCACGCACAGCTATGCGCGATTGAAGACGCAAAAAATGTTTCTGTTCTAGAAAAATTTGAAAGTGTTTTTGAGAAAAATTCTGATTTTGGCAAATTAAGACACATTTGTGAAGGTGCGTCAACAGAATCGTTAAGTTATTTGAGAGATTATTTTACTTACGCAAATATTACGTCACTAGATGTAGAACGTTCATTCTCTGCATATAAACGCATTTTTTCCTCATGCCGTACTAGTTTTGCCGAAACAATAGTTGAAACATATCTAATGTTGCAGATATTTAACAGACATTATTCACTTTGTGATTTCACGGAGGACTCTTAAAATGGTAAGTGTTTGAGCACGTGTTATTTAATTTTTATTTAAAAGATGAGCGAAATTATTTGCGGCAGCAAACATCTCTATTAGCAGAATAACTCTAGTGGAACGCGAGGCCTGGTCGACTCTACGCTACTGCGCGGTACCGCTCGTGGCCAGCTTTAATCATCATCATTACGTAGTACATTTCAACATGGTTTTAACATTACCCAAAGATCGTATTACCATAGATAACCTTGTTGCTGAACCACATTCGTGCTGTTCCAAAACAACGCATGCGTCAACTTTACGTATACCTAGTAATTGAATGTAGAACTTTGGAGTTTACAAACTTTTCCGCTTCTGTCAAAATGAAAATTATTAATTCTAAAAATTGTGAATGGACGCATTGAGACACCTTCGTTATACTTTAAACACTAATTATGACTCTTAATTATGGCTACTAATTTTGAGATTGTGAATGTAGCTTTGTGGCTGTTATTTATGTGCCTAGTTTTTGAATCCTGTATTTTGGGAACACCTGGTTTACATAATTCTCTATCTCTTAACCTAAAGCAGGGTTATGTAGGATCTAAAAAGTCCCGCGTTAACTACGTACGTGTAATTAACTAAATTATTACATTAATTTCTAATTAAGTACTGTATTCTATCATGGTTAAACTTGCTTTTCCTCTCCTCGCAGTAGTTCACGCTATAAAAACCTAGGAATATGTTTTGGATATATTAATGGAGTTGCAGAGGATATAATTTGCGGCGATTGGTAATACTTTCATGCTACATTAATAACGGCGCTTTTCGCTGAATCTACCCGATCTCTTGCGTGCTTACTCAGACGATTTGTACGGCATAATCAAGTATTTGCACGGTTAAAGAGAAATGAAAGTTGCCATCGAGATTTGGAACACGAGATTTCTAATTTTTCATTGTCACAGAGATACGCACTGAATATACAAAGCAGGGGAATAAACGAATAAGTTCGTGTTCTTGAATTTTAATTTGATCGGATTTCATTTTGTTCGTTTACAAAAATAATTAAAGAAGGAGCCAGAATTTCCTTCAGTAGATCAAAGGCCTTTTTCGGGTTACAAATTTGCTCCCTCGATCAATTTTTGTTTCTTATTGCACGATTGGAGGGGGTCGTGAAGCCGTTTGAAAGATGAAATTTATAATCTTCCACCTCAAATGGTTTGGATTTTATAGTACTACAAAGATTGCAAATCTAGGGCGTTTTGGTAGATTTTTAACATTAGGAAGTTTAAGTTTTCTGAGGGGTTAAAGCCAGTAAAGCAATGTCTTTTCAAATTTCCGAAATTCAAATAACGATTTCTCAGAAAACGCTGGATTATTGTAGAACTCTGGGTTCAACAATTTTTATTTGGATACTGAAAACATTTTATGTTAAAATTGAGGAATCTGAACGACACTTTACAAATTCTAACTATTCGGATGCTAGAATATATAAAACCTGCTAAAAAGTTTACTTCAATTATTAAGTTGCATACGCTAAACCAAGCTGCTGCCATTAAAAGAATCAATTTATTAAAAAATAAAACCGCAAATGATGTAACTGTTTTGAATATCAATCTTTTATTCCGGAGAAGCCTGGTCATTTTTTTATATCTAGATATTTTTTTTCTTCTAATGTTAAAGAATGTAAGAACTGGGATTTCCGTGACACGTTTATACAACAAGAATAACTAGTAGCTTTTTTTTAAATATATACCGTGTGCATTAAAAGATCATTGCAATATAATATTTGTTAAATTAAAAATATATTCCTTAGTTGTTTGAACAAATATAAATGTCTTGGTTTGAGAAAGAGAAATTGGCGTTTCGATAAATATACTCATCATCATCAAATATTGTTATACCGCGTGGAACAAAAGGTTGGCACCAAATGGAAAACTTGTCTGTTACCAAAATCCTGACACCTTTATCCCCGTCGGTGAGCTGATACCTTTTCCTCATCTTGTAGGAGGATAGTTTCAGGTCAGAATGGACAATCCTTCTTGAATTCCAGATATAGATCGAACCTTTTCTAAATCCGGAAATTTTTACGCGATATCTAGTCCTACAGAATCCGTCAAGCTTTCTAGAGCGGCTGCTAAATTGTTGTTATTTGAGTCTTGTATAGATAAGTGAGTATTTTCTAACTGCGAAATAGTTTGTGTCACTACAGAATAGTTTATGGAAAAGTCATCTATTTATTTTTGAACGTCCGAATCGGAAAAAAGTTGGTGACTCTCGCGAATCGCTTGAGAATTAGAAGAATTAAGTTTGAAAATGACATCTTTCACTTGGGAATAATATTTGCGATAGTAAGATACTGCCTCGATCCATGTTCCCCATCGCGTCAATACAGGCTGAGATGGTAGCGGAATTTGCGGATATATTTTGGAGATTTCACAAACATTTTTTTGGTAGATGATATTAAATTATTCACCCTAGGATACTTCCTTCGAATTGTTTCTGCTACGAAGTGACATGCGTGTATGAGGCATGTTATGTGAAGAAGCGTCGGAAAGCATACTTTTAAGATCCTACCAGCTTTCAGCATTGTTGCGGCTTCGTCAGAAACTAACATGGTGATTTGGGCTACTACGATACAAAATTCTCTTAACATATTTTTTATTATGTTTACAACGGTTTCGGCATCAGTTCTTTCAATCCTTTTGCTGGCTAACAGCAAGGAAGCCGCTGGACCATTACGTTTTAAAGGACGCGCCACAGTATGAATCACGCTGTGTTTCTGAGCATCAGTAGTTTCGTCCACAATGAGCCAAATTTTTGATTTCTCAACTCGTCTTTTATATAGTCTTTTACTGTATTTTTCACATGTTATAAATTGCACCGCAATTGTCTTTTTGTTGGTAGTTTCCATGATGGAACATATTCTTCATAACTTCAACATTCAAATATCGTGCGACCTAGCAACCGTATACCGCAAATTTTGCAACGAATGTGCGTGTAAATTCCAAACCAGGGAAGCGCTAAATATATTTCTTCATATGCGATGCAAGAGGTACACCAGGCTTACGTCCCATGTTTTCGAAAACACACAATGAGAATCCGATAAATAACCGAACGACTAAACTCCTGAATGTCTACCGCATTACTGAACTCTGCATCCACATACGTACATACACCACCCCCGTACAGGCGTCGCTGCGGGTGCAACCGTTTGTCACGCTTTACTCATTAAACATACTATTCTAAAAGAAATTATACCGCATCTGCTAATAGTTATTTATGCTATTTATCAGATTATTTATCAAATAATATAACAATTATATTACGGGTTTAATTACACTTTGGGCACGGACTTAACGAACCTATGATGTTACCCTTACTAAGAAAAAATCTAAATAATTACGAATCGTAAATTAAAACTTGAAATGTAAACCATCAAATGAATTGTATATACTGTACGAGCGAGCGTGTCATCATTGCCCGATTTTACACGAACTCAGCGCATCTAAACGTGTGCTGTGTTGAATGTCATTTGCTTGACAAAATTCCCTAAACGCAAATTCATTTGTGCACCTTATTCACGTTATAAACGGCGTATTCGTTCACGTACATGTGCAAGCCACGACTTCACTCTTGCATTTCCGAAAACACCTTGCCCACGTTACAAACGGCATATTCGTTTACGTGTACGTGTAAGATACGACTTTGCTTTCGCATTTCCGAAAAATGCCGATTATGCTAACTGATCATAGTACACTCGCTCTTACGGTATATATCTGTGCTCTTCGTTGCTAGTGATTTCGAAAACACCCGGTCGCGCAGAAGGTGGTATTGATAATCAGTGCCCGACAGGGAGCGACGGGGCGGGCGTAAATTATTTTCCTAACTGTACAAAAGATAGTTGTTGAATAAACAACAATGGAAATAAATATAGAAGCTACTGACTAATTACTAGAGTAACCAAAACTTGCGGACTCGCATAGGCGTCGGTATTACGGGTTAATATAAGAATACGAAAAATTCATAAATAAACTAAACCGGTAGAGAAGCAGGCATGTAGTGTCGACCTTGAATATAAATCATGTTAAACCGCGCTGAGAGAGATTTCGTTTTAGTACCGGTTGAGCTGTTGCAGAGATTAGTCGAACGGTCAAGGGTATGTACTTACGTGTCGCTTTTGAAAATATAGCTGGTGTTTTTTGTGTGTTGTAGTATTATACCAAGTACATAATTAGTGTATCGTTTCATATAGAACTAATATTTACATACCTAAGAAAACAATGCCTCGTAATAGATTTGCTACTAATGTACATAAGTATGTGTCACTTTTTCCCCATTTAAAATATGACGGTAGTGCAGTTTTTTGCTTAATATGCAATGTTCGTTTGGCTGCATTGGACCTCTTGTAATCTTCCGTTGTCATTGGTGAGAAAAGCAGCTTTTAAAACGTTTGGGCGACAATACGTTCCAAAGTACCCATTACCCTCACAAACACAATTACAGAATCATTTGCCGCGAATGAAAGAGATACTAGAAAATTTGTGTAAACGTGATTTGTGTTCCAAAAAAATATGGATTACCATGGATGAGACGACCGATATAAAGAAAAACAGTATTGTGAATGTAATAGCTCGCGTTTTATCTAGCGAGAGCACAGCATCTCGATATTTGTTAGCTTGCAAACGTGTTCAACAATGTACCGCGGAAAATATTCAAAGAGTGATAATGAACGCTTTGAAAAAATGTAAAATTGCCCAAGAACAAGTTGTGATGATTGTGACAGATAGTGCAGCAACGATGTTAAGTGTTGGGCGATCCTTAAAACATATATTTCCTAACTTAATACATATAACCTGCGTGCTGCATGCTTTGCATTTAGTTGGTGAAGTTGTTCGACAACATTACGGAAACGTTGATCGGATGATTGGAAGTACTAAAGCAGTGTTTCATAAATCTCCTAAACGTTTAAAAGAATTTCGTAAGTTTTGTTGGCAGATGTTTTAAGGAAAAATCCCGATTTTAATACTTTAGAGGCCGTTTATAATAAGTGTAAGAATAGTGAACTTTTAAGTGATTTTGAAAAACAGTTTCTACATGCAAATGTAACTTCCTTAGATGTGGAGAGATCGCTTTCTATGTATAAGAATATTTTTTCTTATCGACGCACAAGTGTGCAGTAGTTCACATCCTGATGCCTCTGATTTGTTGAATAATTAGCAAGTAAGTTTATTTATGAATTTTTCGTATTCTTATATTAACCCGTAATACCGACGCCTATGCGAGTCCGCAAGTTTTGGTTACTCTACTAATTACTACTAGCAGGGAATATTGTAATTCTCAAATGTTTACGTGCGGTATATTTTCCACATTTATTGAACGAGAAAATTCGGGTATGAAAATTTAATTTCTAAAACCCGAAAGGCCTCTTGGCAAAACTTTAAATTAGTTTCGAAGCTAACGAAGATCATCAAAAACTTAAATTTCCAGCTAGAAACTTTCGGACGGTTTACTTTAACCTTGTTTTTATTTATCTAGAATCTAGATCGTAGATAAATATTTACGACAAGGAACTTTGCTGCAAAACATCGCGGATCTAGACGTAAATGTCAGAGACGAGTTGCAATTTATTAAACCGTAGCGTAGTAGTAAATTACCCATTCCCACAAGGCTATTCTCAGTTGAATGCATTAAATGTGTTCGCTTACAGGTTGTTTTTAATCTTTCCGTTCTGCTGGTCTAAAACAGTCCGAGCGTAGAAAATTACAAATTTAAATCCGCCGCGAAGTTGGTGGTGCAATTCGCGTTACGTAACGTTGAAATTAAGACACCCAGACGGTTAATTTTGAGAAATCCATACACCCCGGGAAATGGAATATTTTTAGCGGTTAACATTTCGCAGTACTAAATTTTTTTGCCGGTGAATGACGTCGTTGCCGTAAACCATCGGGCACGCTATTTTATTTATTTTTTTATGTTTTTAATAGCCTGACATGGAGATTGAATTTGGTTTTACCGGATTCAATTGCGAAGTTAATAAATTTTTCAGGTTTAGAGCGGGTGTTACGGAAAAGTATCAGAAGGATTTTTATTGAAAACACGTTTGAAGGTTGATAGGTTTATTTTAGTTTTTTTGTGTGTTAAAGTCTTAAAAACCGTGTACAAAAAGCGAGATTAATTTTGGAATAAAACGTTTTGATTTTATTCTGAATATGTCGCCATCTTTTGCTGGCTGTTAATGTTATGTCATATGTAGTCCGTCCATCGATATATTTATTTGCTTTATTAGTTATTAGTAGAGTAACCTAAACTTGCGGGCTCGCATAGGCGTCGGTATTACGGGATAATGTAAATAAACTAAACCGGTAGAGAAGCAGGCATGTAGTGTCGACCTTGAATATAAATCATGTTAAATCGCGCTGAGAGAGATTTCGTTTTAGTACCGGTTGAGCTGTTGCAGAGATTAGTCGAACGGTCAAGGTTATGTACTTACGTGTCGCTTTTGAAAATATAGCTGGTGTTTTTTGTGTGTTGTAGTATTATACCAAGTACATAATTAGTGCATCGTTTCATATAGAACTAATATTTACATACCTAAGAAAACAATGCCTCGTAATAGATTTGCTACTAATGTACATAAGTATGTGTCACTTTTTCCCCATTTAAAATATGACGGTAGTGCAGTTTTTTGCTCAATATGCAATGCTCGTTTGGCTGCATTGGGCAGAACTGATTGCCAGAGGCATGTCAATGGTATTAAGCATATGAGAAATGCAAGAACTGAAATACCTTATACACTATTCCTCATACATTTGTTAATTATGTTTACCTCTTGTAATCTTCCGTTGTCGTTGGTGAGAAAAGCAGCTTTTAAAACGTTTTGGCGACAATACGTTCCAAAGTACCCATTACCCTCACAAACACAATTACAGAATCATTTGCCGCGAATGAAAGAGATGCTAGAAAATGTGTGTAAACGTGATTTGTGTTCCAAAAAAATATGGATTACCATGGATGAGACGACCAATATAAAGAAAAACAGTATTGTTGATGTAATAGCTCGCGTTTTATCTAGTGAGAACACAGCATCTCGATATTTGTTAGCTTGCAAACGTGTTCAACAATGTACTGCGGAAAATATACAAAAAGTGATAATGAACGCTTTGAAAAAATTTAAAATTGCCCAAGATCAAGTTGTGATGATTGTGACAGATAGTGCAGCAACGATGTTAAGTGTTGGGCGATCCTTAAAACATATATTTCCTAACTTAATACATATAACCTGCGTGCTGCATGCTTTGCATTTAGTTGGTGAAGTTGTTCGACAACATTACGGAAACGTTGATCGGATGATTGGAAGTACTAAAGCAGTGCTTCGTAAATCTCCTAAACGTTAAAAAGAATTTCGTAAATTTTGTCCAGGTATTCCAGAACCTCCTGAACCAATTTTAACGCGATGGGGTACTTGGCTAACAGCAGCTTCTTACTATTTGATCCATTTTCAACAAACTCAATCAGTTATAATGCGATTTAATCGGAATGAATCCAAAGCAATTAGAAAAAGTCAAAGGGAATTTCAAATTCCTCAACTTTCAGAAGATTTAACAACAATATGTACCAATTATACAGTATTACTAGATGCCATCAGAAAACTACAATGTACTGAATTGTCATTGCAGGAATCATTAGACATAGTGGAGAGTGTAAAAAATAAATTACACACATTAAATGATACGCCAGGATTATGCGCTAGTCAAAAGTTGGCAGATGTTTTAAGGAAAAATCCCGATTTTAATACTTTAGAGACCGCTTATAATAAGTGTAAGAATAGTGAACTTTTAAGTGATTTTGAAAAACAGTTTCTACATGCAAATGTAACTTCCTTAGATGTGGCGAGATCGTTTTCTATGTATAAGAATATTTTTTCTTGTCGTCGCACAAGGTTTAAAGAAGTAACTGTGGAAACATATGCAATGATGCAAGTTTACAGTAGTTCACATCCTGATGCCTCTAATTTGTTGAATAATTAGCAAGTAAGTTTATTTATGAATTTTTCGTATTCTTATATTAACCCGTAATACCGACGCCTATGCGAGTCCGCAAGTTTTGGTTACTCTAATTATTACCTTATTTACCTAAATTTCTCAGTACCTACAATAAAAGATTGCAGATAATTCTTTTAAATCATCAAATGTCAAATCGTTATTTATGGACAGACTATACTTTCGGTGTTATTTCACTGCAAGGCTCTGTAGTGACCACTCTAAGACATGTATTAACATCTGAAATCGAAGTTTATCCATTTGTTACCTACCATTTACAAATGCAGTTCCATTAACTAAATTAAACGATGTAGCATATCGTTCATACCGGTTTTGAGAAATTGGAATTCTTCCGGAAATGTTGCAAACAGTTGCAACATTCGGTTTAAACATCAATATTTTTATTATTGTATTAACAATTTTAGATATTAAAAGTGTAAAGAACTAGTGCCCTATCGAAAAATACACAACTACACAGAAGTCGAAACATCATACATAATATGGTTAACCCATTGCACTATTTCGGATTAAGGTAAATAGTATTTAAAAGTAAAAACTTCGTAGTATAGCTTTTCGAAAATACTCCTATGTTGAATACCATTTGAACGTTCTATACTCCTATCTAACTTATCGAAAACGTCCACAGTCCTTTACATTTTCATGAGAACCGTTCGAAGAATAGAGTGGACTAAACGTATAACCCACTAACCTTGAATTGAATGCAAATTCATATGTAGGCGTTAGTAAACAATATAGAACCTACTAAATAGTACATACTTCAAAATATGAATAGCGTTAGTTATTTTATTTACGAATATCATTTTGTATCATATATATCCACTACTGTGTTTGCAAAATTCAACGATTTCTATCACCAAAAGTCATATTAGAACAAAAATCTACATACGTATGTATATGGCTTTGATTCAGTTTAAGGTTCAAAGCGTTTCTATTATGCAAATATTCTATAATTTTGCCAGACTTCCTTATTATTATGCTAATAAAAGTAATAAAGCTGTTGGTAAAATCTATGTGACATGTTCCTGGTTTATCGGATCACCTACTCTCCCTCTGGGGTTGTAAATATGAAGCGGTGTGTTTACATTGCTCTTTTTATGGAGCGTAGGAAAACAAAGAACAGCAAAAAAGGAAGGAACTTAATGGAAAGCTTGTCTGTTATACGTCGTGGCAGGTTGTTGAGTCTTTACTACATATGCAAAATGCTATTCGATTTTTTTTCTGGGAGTAATAAAATTTTTTATCGTACAAATATGTATTAGACATTGTTTTGCTTGCATTTTTTGCGTTTGTTTATTTGTTTTAGATAGGTCAGCATTCTAAACAAGATTTCTTGAACATGTGACAGGTACTCATTAGTGGAGTTGCTGAATTTGCGCCAACAGCCAGTAAAATATAATACGTGCTCAAACACTTACCGTCGTAAGAGTCTTCCGTGAAAACACAAAGTGAATAATGTCTGTAAAATATGTGTAACATTAGATTTGTTTCCACAGTTGTTTCGGCAAACCGAGTGCGGCGTGAGAAAAAAGTGTGTTTATATGCAGAAAACGAACGTTCTACATCTAGTGACGTTATATTTGCGTAATTAAAATAATCTTTGGAACAACTTAACGGTTCTGTTGACGCACCTTCACAAATTTGTCTTAATGTGCCAAAATCAGAATCATTCTCTAAAACACTTTCAAACCTTTCTAGAACACAAATATTTTTTGCGTCTTCTACCGCGTATAGCTGTGCGTGAACATGTTGCACTATTTGCAGAGGTTCCACTAACGACACCGAAGGATTTTGTAATTCTTCTATTGCCTCCACTAGTCCGAAGTAATTTTAACCTGACTATCTTGAAATTTCGACTGGCTTTCCTTGATAGCCGCAGCTTCCTTCGGATCGAATTGTAAAACCACGTTCTTAATATTCTCAAAATATTTATGATATTAAAACGCGGCCTGTAACCATGTTCCCCAGCGTGTAAGAATAGGTTCTGGTGGCTCAGGCATACGGGGGCACAGTCTGTGAAATTTGCGAATACGATTTGGGGATTTGACAAACACTGCTTTTGTATGCGATATTAAAGCGTCTACCCCAGGCTAACATTTTCTAATACTATCTGCCACGTGACTGAAAGCATGAATTTTACACGTAATATGTAACAAGTTAGCACAATGTTTTTTAAGAGACCGGCCTACAGAAAGCATGTTTGCGGCACCATCACTCATAAACATCAACAGTTGGTTTGTTGAAAGTTCAAACTTTTCCAATGTATTTAACACTAACTTTGAAATTACATCGGCAGTACATTGTTGTACTCGTCTGGAAGCTAATAGAATTGAAGGTGACGATTGATGTGGTTCCATTGTACGTACCATTACATTAACCACAAAATGTTTTTTATAGAATATGTTGTTTCGTCCACACATAACCACAGTTTTTTATCCTTCAACGATTTAATTCTTTTTTCAATATGTTCACGAGCAGATGGCACAATTCTTTGTAACGATGCCCGACTTGGTAATTTGCAGTCCGAATATTTATTCCAAAAGAAGACATATGCTTCCTTGTCTAGTAAATTAAACGGTAGATTACATGCAATAAAGATAACACATAAATTAAATTTAAATTTGCCATAGTGACATGTGCAATTTTTTTTTGAAGAATGCCGTTTACTATTTACTTGACGTAGACAATCCCTTTTGGACCAACACATTAAAGGGATATTACAAACTACACATTGAATTTTAACGTCATCATAATTTAGGTCAGGCATTTCTGCTATAAATTCTGTAACTTTATCCAATATTGGCCGTTTTCGCGACGTATGCAACATTTTTAAAACAAACGTAGAACTACGAAATAGTATTTACGGCAGCGTACATGTATACACAACAGATCTGGTTGAGACTCGCGGTTACACTGAGGGTTGTGTCGAACCTCCGCCACTGCCCGTTGGCGCTAGTGAGCAGCTCAAAATTATCACTTTAATAATGTTTATAGACTTCATTTCTGTTTAATTCATATGCGCTACCATATTTTATTTTTGTGTAAACAGCAGTTTTCTGTCTCTTTTTTGCTTAATTAAATCCAAACAGTAATTTCCATTGCGTTAGCCGCAGCACGGCATACCATACCACAATAGAAAAATAGAATTTACATTACAGAAAATAGTCAGTTTCCAATTGAAAATAGAATCGAACTTTCTCGTCGAAAAATTATTGTAAAATCGCTCTGGAATATATTTACATATACAGACACATTTATTCATGAATATTTATTTAATGTTTTCATGTATATTGATCCCACGTTAAAGCAGAACGAACTAAACTAACGGGCCCGATAAAAACGTAATACTGATGCAGAGAATGTTTTTGCGCAATTTTCAACGCGGAATATTTACATATTTATATCGAATGGAATATAGGCAAATCAGAACTGCCTATTGCCGGTTTTCCGGTTTTGTTTTTACTCGTTTATACGACGGTTTTTATAGTGCTATTCACCCTGCAGTTATTTATACGTAATATTCTTATACTCTTTTATCAACTAGGTACTCGAACTGAAAATATTACGACTTGATATTGCAAAATAGAACGGGCTTTCTGAAGGATATTACATAAAATGCTCTTTCCGTTTTACTTCCTTAATCAATGAAGTAATTTCCTGTGTAATATCGATCATAGAGAATTGTGTGCATTTTATATTATGGGTTATATGCAGATTTAAACGCTAGAATATCTAAAAAAATTTTGAACGTAACCTATGTACGTCAACCTCCAAACATGAGATGGGAATCCGTGATTTCCTTGGTCCTTCCGACGTAATTACATTTTTTAATGAAAAATTCTCAACTGCGCGGTAGGCTAAGGCGTGCTAACCACTACACCACAGGGTCTTGTTAGGAACGAATCACTTTTTTTACAAACGAAAATTGCATACAAGAAATATTTAACACAAAATGGCCCAATCAATAATAAATAACAAAAAATAACGAAGAGAAGAAAGCAATCCCATACTATTTCTGAAGGCGATACAGATTAATGAGTAGAGTTGCTCGCTACCGCCAACGAGCAGTGGCGGAGGTTCGACACAACCCTCAGTATAACCGCGAGTCTCAACCAGATCTGTTGTGTATACATGTACGCTGCCGTAAATACTATTTCGTAGTTCTACGTTTGTTTTAAAAATGTTGCCTACGTCGCGAAAACGACCAATATTAGACAAAGTTACAGAATTTATAGCAGAAATGCCTGACCTAAATTATGATGACGTTAAAATTCAATGTATAGCTTGTAATATCCCTTTAATGTGTTGGTCCAAAAGCGATTGTCTACGTTACGTAAATAGTAAACAGCATTCTTTAAAAAAAAATTGCACACGACACTATGACAAATTTAAATTTAATTTATGTGTTACCTTTATTGCATGTAATCTACCGTTTAATTGACTAGACAAGGAAGCATATGTCTTCTTTTGGAATAAATATTCGGACTGCAAATTACCAAGTCGGGCATCGTTACAAAAAATTGTGCCATCTGCTCGTGAACATGAAAAAAGAATTAAATCGTAATTGAAAGATAAAAAACTGTGGTTATGTGTGGACGAAACAACAGATCGTAAAAAACATTCTGTGGTTAATGTAATGGTACGTACAATGGAACCACATCAATCTAATTCTATTAGCTTCCAGACGAGTACAACAATGTACTGCCGAAGTAATTTCAAAGTTAGTGTTAAATACATCGGAGAGGTTTGAACTTTTAACAAACCAACTGTTGATGTTTATGAGTAATGGTAATATTTGACTTAGAAATAGGACAGGACTATTTTCTCCATACACTGCCATCATTCTCTCATGGATATTCTTCGGGCTATTGCCTTCTTTTGATAGAAATTTCATGACGCTTCTGTGTTCAAGATTCAAATCACTCATTTTCGTTTCGTTAAATTGATATACAAATGACATATGTGAAGCGATTGGCACCAAACTAAAATGTCATAGAACCCAGCGCACAACATGCTTGCTTCGTTTGCACCAAAGACAACAGTTGTAATCAACCAACTTCCTCAAAAATTTATTACTTGCTAACATTATACGTGGTGTTGATTGAAAAAGATGGGGTTGGAAAACGCTAGAAATAATCTGCGATGTATATGCATTGTAATGCACTGCCAAATGTTTTTGTTAAAAACTGACACCATTAATGGTGGATAAAGAGGTTGAAACTTGTTTTCATTATTTTGTATTAACTTCCCAATTGCCAGCCAATAATATACCTGAATAAAATTTTCAAAATAGAAATAATCTTATAACAGCAATATTTTACTGGGGACAAAATCACTTGCGTCGTGTCAGTTCTGTGGCAGTATAATAACTGGTTGTGGTATTATGCAATAAATTTCCAATCAAATGGTTATTGACCTTTCTTCACTTTTTACACTGCATAAACCAACAATTTCCTCTTTATCAATTCAAATAGGACGCCAGTATCGTTAATTCATTATATTTACAAATCACTGTGATTATAATAATTATAACTGTAACACTGTGACTGGGACGATCTAGTAACGGTAAGGCGAACTCTATCTATCGACAAATGATGGAATTCTTTTTAACTCCATGTGGCAAGTTCGCGATAATTTACTTCCGGAACAACGGAACCTAACGCACAGTGAGTGAAAATCTCGTTAATAACGAGAACAATGAGTGGCGTTCCAATTAAGAAGAAGCGGCCCTCTTTGAAGAAGGGACTGAGTTTCAGTTTGCAAGAGTTGTGCTTAGAAATAGATAGATTGGAAGTCGGTGTGCAGTACGTGAGTATTGGCAAATATACATTGCAAACGCTTTATTGATTTAGTAGAATTTAGAGCTCGATGGTATACGGAAGCCGTATAAAGGTTATTGATAATGGTATCATGACTATTTATATATGTACACATACGCCTGCGTGTGTATATGAATAATATAAGTAAACGTGTACATAACGTGCTCGTTGGTATATTTACATTTAAACATTTGACTAATGGTTCAAATTTACATATGCATGAACTGCCACTGAAACTCGCTTAAAATGTAAAATTGATTAAAATATGTGAGAAACAAGACACACCTTCCTTATGCTAGTTTTATTAACCTATTCAATTTGATGATTGAAAAATGTAAAATAGTTTTTTGAAATCAGTGCATCAATATTCAAAAACAAGGTCTTTCTGTATTCATTCCATTACTTGGGATTTTTCTTATTCATGATTTAATGATTCAAGATACCATTCGATCTACGGTGACTCACAGCTTAAAAGATGTAGCATATATAAAATCATACGGTGCTGGAAAGGAAGGGGAAATAGCAAAAAGAGAGTAAAATAGTAAATAAACTTTAATCAACCATAATGTTGTTAAGCATTATAGATTAAAATTAAACTTAAATTGTTATAAGTAACGCGTATAGTAAACAAAAATCAAAATGATGTTCAAAAAGTACATAGCTCACTGCTTAAATGATGCAAAACGTAAATGTTGGATTTTCAAACTTAAAATTACGGTAAAATACCGATTTGTGTCTCGGGAAGTTCCCTAGTTCTATATTTTAAAGCTCTAACGCTGTTTGGTGTCTTTAACAACAACGGATTTTGGAGGTCCGTTATTTCTCAGAGAAATATGAGATTTTCTAACATACTTAGAGAAGAACGTGGGTTGATTATTTTTCATTTTATACGTGGAAAAACAAAAAAGAAAATTGTCGAAATAGTGAATAAGAGTGTCTCCACTGTCCTACATATTATAGAACGCTAATCAAGAAAGGCGCCGAACAAAATATTTTCTCAAAGGGAAGAGTCTTATATTGTGTGTAAAGTAAAAAACAATCCGATGTTAAGTACCCAAAAAATAACAGCAAAGATAGAAAAGGAAAATCGTGTAATCCAGAAACAATAAAAAGAATATTGAGAAGAACGGAGTACAGAGGTCGAGTAGCTAGAAAAAAGCCTTTCGTAAGTACAAAAAACAAACGGCTTAGGCCATTTTCAACGAAACCATCATCGCTACCAATATGCAATATAATTGAACGTTTTCCTTTTCCTGCTGGATTCCTCAGTCCCGTGGTAACCCCTTCCACAAATGCTTGTCATGCCATAAGTACAGTGGTGTTTTCCCATATTTTTCGTTTTGTATGACCTGCGTTGACCCAACTTTCGACTACGTAATATATCTTTCTACCATCTCCACGAAATTTCCTGATTTTGGTTAAATATCGACGTCTCCGCAATACAATATCTTGCCGTTCCATTAAAACACTGTTTCGACTTCGCTTCATCCACTTAAACCCCAACTTCTTTAAGATCTTCCATAATGTCGTTCTTTTCAATGTGGGCAATGTATCGTCTGCATTAACAACCAATAAGATTTAGTAAGGTGATATAAGTGTAAGACAAATGTATATGTTATATTTACTCTTAATATTTTTGTGCGTGTTGGTAATTCGTTCTTCAAGAAAAAGGAATGCACGTGTCTTCTAATTATTGACTTTTGCGTTTCGTCCAAAGAATCATATATTGTATGACGAAGACGTTTTTTAGGGGGTGAACTAACAAGTCCCGTGATATTCATTTCTTTTACAATATCCCACGATGTTCACCTAGACCAAGCTGCTTTGCAGTCAGTTTAACAGCTGCCGACTTAGAATTGTCCTGCTTAAGGTCCAAATACAAATTATAAGCCATGCTTTCCCGGAGGATTTTTTGATTGCCCTACTGGTGGGTGAAATATCAGCCATACCAAAACTGTTGTAACAAAGCCAACAAAGATGTTTGACAAATGACATTATATATCGGTGATATTTCGTTTTATCCAAATTAATTTTATTTACTGAATACCACTGAATATAATGTTTTTTGTGTATGTGAATTTGCCTCGTCTATTAGCCAATCACAAGTCAGGAATTTTTCGCCTATCTCTTTTATCGCTGCCGTCTTACAATGAATGAAGTATAATATTAATCTATAAGTGTTAAACGAGTGGCTTTTTTTTTCTAACAACGTACATGTGTCCACGTTATCTCCACAGTTGCGAACGTCCACCAGAAAAAAAATTGTCAAAAAAATTCACCACGGACAATCGAATTTAGTATTCCATGAAAGTTAACAAGAGCAAATGCGGTGAGTACATCGCACGGATTTGCCTTTGTTGTTAACATTGTAGGCACGAAAACAGGGTCGTAGACTATATACAACGCGGTGGTAGCGATGACGGTGCTAGTGTGGGAAAGGTCATTTAGTGTCAGAGACGGACGCGTTGATATTTGATTCTACATAATAAAAGGGTAGAAGCTAATGGATTTTATTATAGCTCAGCGCGAGAGACCGCAAAAGAGCAAATGCCGTTAGCTTTGCGAAAAATTTATATTGCTTCCTACTCGATTGTACGAATTCTGTTTATGCGATGGTAATTTTCGTCTTATTTACGATGAGGCTGGGATATATAAATTTTATTGTAATAATTTGCAATGCTTTTACCTTTAGCTTTTGGTTAATTTGCGTGTCTACATTTTATTTTAACGATTACGTAGTTAACGGATCCGGAAAGAGGTCAAAATATGACTGTTGAATTGGAGACATTTGTTGCTAGTATTTATAAAAGGAAGTAGAGGAAAAATCTTTGGGGAAAATTGATTTTTGCTAACAAAATTTAATATTAACTAAAGTTAGTTGTTATCCAAATCTGTTCAGATACGATAATATAACATTTCTTCTTACAAACCCTTATAAAATATAAGAAAGGAGATCATAGTGATTTTAAAAATTACCGCCTCATTACTTTGCAATATGTTTCCTCTAAGATTTATGACAGTATAATGTACAAAAAGAAAATGTAATCTATTTAACGAAGAACTTATTGTGCGAAGGTCAGCATGCACAGAAAAAAAAATAACTTCTACAATTCGAGATCCCACAGTGGATTTGGGCACACCAGAATAGAAGCAGTAGTAACAAACCCTATCTATGATATGGGTAGTGATGCAACAATCTCCAGGACCTCCTTTGACAAACCTTTCAAAGTTTTCTTGAATTGGGAAGAATGGTGGGATGGAGAGGGGAGAAAACCGAAAACCTTAGTCTGGTACACAGATGGGTTCAAAACGGACACTAGTTCTGGCGTTGGTGTATATGAGAAAAACCAGGGATACAAAGTATGTGTATCACTTGGGCGATACACCACGGTATTTCAAACAGAAATATGTATATGCTATACAAACCTGCGCGTGGGACAGTCTGCGTCGGCGACCGCGGGGTGAGACGATTTGTATTCTCTCTGACAGTCAGGCAGCCTTAAAGGCACTAGCATCTTATCATATAACTTCCAAACTAGTATGGGAGTGCCTGCAAACCCTAATGGTTCTGCCTAAACACAACGTCACACTGATGTGGGTGCCAGGGCACAGGGGCATAGCAGGCAATGGAATTGCAGACCAGCTAGCGAGGGAAGGCTCAAAAATGAATTATATAGGCCTTGAACCGGGTCTAGGTATTACCAAGAGTGCAGTGCGTGGTGCAATTAATGAGTGGATTATAACACAACACCAATTAAATTGGAAACATGCAACTGGACAAAAGCACAGCAAACGGATGATGGGAAGACCGTCGCAACATCTGACTGCTGACCTGCTTGAATTAAGCAAGATACAGCTTAGGGCAGCAACATGTTTATTAACAGGACATGGCTGTTTGAGAGGCCACTTGCATAAGATGGGGATCTATAAAGACGAACCCTTATGTAGACTTTGCAATGAGGAGGAGGAAACAGCGCCTCATATTTACTACATAGATTTACTACTAGATTTACTACATAGGCTCTTAAACCTGATTGTTACTACTAGATTTACTACATAGGCTCTTAAACCTGATTGCGGGAACTAACCTGTTCAAGTAAAACAAAACCGAAGCAGGAACAATTATTTGAATGTTCTTATAATTATAATGATTGAAAGAGTACTTTCGTAGGTGTGTGTTCACCCCTCCAAGCAGCCCAAGCATTGCGCAAATTTGAAGGAGTAAGATAAACTACGGCAGACCTTACTGAGAGTTGCGAGCTCAAGGCTCGATTGAAGAACGATAGTTTGGCGAATTAGACATTACGCTACTGATGATTTACTTACAAACTCACTCATTTTCTATTATTTATTTTGAGATAATGTGATGTAATTTTATAAAAACCTAAGGTTTTGGAGGTAATGATTTATCCAATATGCGATCGTACGGGCACAGGATACAATGAGGCATTCTGTTCCCGGAGTTTTTCTTACTATTTCACACATTTTTATAAATTTTAAAGCAGAAATATAGGGAAGATAATATAATTCGCTTAACTTGTTTGGCTCTCCTACAATTGTTTGAACCGCTATAATACTGAAATCCTTCATTTTTGTCAGATGTCAAGTATTAGGAACTAGATTATCTTTTGTGAATTGTCGTTAGTTTTAAAGCATATTTTACTACAATCAAATTATCCAAATATTTTAATGAAAATTGCTCTTTAAAGATGGCACAGCTTTCTACAATTATGTGAATTTTCAATACAAAATCGTTCCTACAGCGTTGTTGCAATTATCTTTACATGACTTTTTTCTGTATGCATTTAAATCCTATGGATGTACCGACTTAACACCTTTTCTTAAACAACAGCAAAATATTTCTTGGATTGTTCGTTGATTTGTCCAAAGCGTTTGGCCTTGTTAATCATTAAATTTGAGTGCACAGGTTACAACATTATCACTGAAAGAAATGGGGATAAATTTAAGTCCTCATATTACGAAAAAAGTATATATTTCCGGTATAAACATAAGGAATTTTCCTTCAGATTGGTAATTTTCCTGTATTTAGAGTTGATAATTTCGGCAAAGTTCAGGTTTAAAATACAAACTCTAGGTTCATCGGTCGAAAAACATGTTTGTTGACTGTCAGAAATTTCGTATCTAACTTCTCGTTTATCGGTTGTCTAGGTGCTGCCAATCTAACAACTTGATATTTTACATTTTGATGTACTGATGATCGATTTTGATGTTGCAGATGATCGATTTTGTTGCTTGATTTCCAAATATAGTGTTTATATGTGTGTTTGTGTCATTTTTTACAAATTATGTTTCAAAATGTAGAATACTTAAAATAACCTGGAACCGAAATTCGAGCCCTTAACCCGAAATAATTCGAATTCCGCAAATACTCGGTTAAATTTTAATATTCTATGAAATTTAAGATTTAATTGATTGAAATGAATATAGTAACGTATAAACGCACGCTCTTCATGTGGGATGTCCCACTACAATATTTAAATATTTTAAATTAATAAGATCTGACATTTTATAATTTAGCTTTGATTTATGCTTTTTTTTAAGCTTCATTCTAAATTAAAAAGAAAAAAACCTATATCTCGAGCATCCTCCACGTTGTCAAAGCTATAAAACGAAGAAATTATGTCTTTTTTTTCTCGAATCTAAATTGGTCTTTTCTGACGTCCCCTTCTAAACTTTCAATAACCACCTGTGCTCCAACCATATTAAAAATGTTATATTCGTCACTAAAATTGACGTCGTCATTCCAGTGTACACCGGGTAGCGCTTTAACCCGGTGTACATTCGACGTATTAAACATTTGCAATATTCCAACCGTTGAGTGCTCGAACATTTCGAATATCAATTTCCAGAAGAGCCGAACGTAATAGCACTTCCTCTTTCCTCCTATCGCGAGAAACGTCGCATTTTCCCCATCTCCTTGAAATATTTTCTCTAGTACGTATGTAGGTATAACGTCAATATTTATGCAGGGTTCGGTACGATTACGATATCGTCTAGTTTTACGACGTAAGGCATCGCGCAAATTCAATATTTTTGCGATATTTCTGGTCTGGTTGACTCCGTACGGGTTATACGGCTTCATGCCAACCGCCTCGCTGTCATTGAGTTTAATATTAGATGTGTTCAAGGAACGTTTCGGGGATCGCGCGTTACTGAGAGGCGGTAAAAAAAATAGATGCCATCAATTTTGGTGGGCTTCCCGTGGCTCGGATAAGACGGGATGCAGTTAAAGGAGTTGTGGCCAATTTGGACTGCTTTATATGTTATTGCCGTACCTTACTCAAATGTCCTTCTCAGGAGGGTTCTTTTTTATTGAGGTTATACCAGTTAGTTTATTAATTGAATTAAGGTGGATTGTCTTCGCTTTCATCCCATTTTCACTCTCCTCAATTTGTTCTTTTTTGATATTGATGGAATGTTTAACTCTTGACTGGTTTTCGTCAATTCCTTTAATTTATTTCATGTTTTGGAAAGTGCTGTTGGATTATCAATTATGAGCGATGGGAAACGTGTTTCTATTATAGATAGCCACTATTTTCAAGTTCGTTTGAAAGAAATATTACAAAAATAAATGTAATCAGACGTTATTTGGTTGAATCGACCAGCAAACGAGCAAAGGACCAGCAAAGGATATGTTGGAAACGGTCAACAGCGAAAAATTCACGGTAAAATGATCTTCACAAAGAAATGCTTTTGTATTTTTAGATAAATCACATTCATCAACTTCCGTTTTTTTGTATATATTTCTTTCCTTAGATGGCAGTGATATGAATATCCTTTCTGATGTTTTCAACGAAGTTGTTTAACATAGTGGCACAATACAACATTTAGAATAACTTTTATGCGTTTGATTTTCCATACTTCACAAAGTGTTGAGCGTCAGGCGGATTTCTTTACCCAAGATTATTTTGAGGTTACGTTTTCTATCAAAAATAAGTAATTCAATATTATGACGTCACGGGTGTTCCGGTGATTATTTAAATGTCAATTTTCATAATTGTTTTGTTAATACGATTGGGTTCAAAAAATCGTTTTTATTCACTGCATGAACCAATAGGTAACTTGTAAAAAATGTTATTCTAGCATATTGTAACTTCGAGGGCGGGTCAATATGTCCGTGACTTTTTAGTTTTTTCGGCAAAAAAACGTTTTACTTCTCAACACAGTTTCCTTTTAGCTCAATACATCTCGTCCAACGTTTCTCCAATTTGTTGATCCCTTAAGAGTTTGTTTGAGCGATGATTTCATAATTGGACCCAAATTTCTTTCCGCCGAGCCATTTCGTCAGATTTAGGAACAGGAAATAGTCATTGGGGACTAAATCCGGAGAATATGGCGGGTGGAGGAGCAATTAGTACCCCAATTCATCAAATTTCACCATGGCGACTACGCACGTATGCACTTTCTTCTTGGCCAAATGCAGTAATTTTTTCTTCAAATCGCCATTGAAACTATCCAATAAGTTGCCGTAATATTCGCCGTTGATTGTTTTTCCCTTCTGAAGGTAATCGATGTGGATTACACCGCGTGCATCCCAAAAAACTGTCGCCATGACTTTGTTGGCCGACAGACCCACTTTGGCCTTCTTCGGCGCCGATTCACCCGAAGAAATCCACTGTTTCGACTGCTGTTTGGTTTCCGGTGTGTTGTAGTGTATCCATGTTTCGTCAACTCTTATAAAACGACGCAAAAACTCGTCCGGATTACGGTTAAACAACGTCAAACACGACCGCGTTTGCGATAAATTGTGAGCAAACGCGGCACCCATCTTACGGATAGCTTTCTCATATGCAAGTGATCATTCAAAATCGAAACCACTGAGCCATGTGATATGCCTATGGCTTCTACAATCTCGCCGACTTTCAATCTCTGATCGGCCAACACCATATCGTGGATTTTGTAGATTATTTCGCCTGTGTAATGACCTCAATTGGGCGTCCAGAACGTTCGGCGTTATTGGTGCTTGTACGGCTACAACAACATTCAGTAAACCACTTCTTTACTATTGATTCTGATGGTGCAGAGTCCTCATAGTATTTATCAAGGCTAGCTTTGGTTTGAGTGATGGTTTTCATCCGCAGAAAATAATGCTTTATGAGCACATGAAATTCACTTTTTTCCATTTCCCCCAAAATGCATGACGTTGTCTGCTTTCAATGGCTGACAAACTTTAACTAAATGACGCAGCTTTCTCAAACTTCGACAGTAGCGTATTGCCAGATGGTGGTTGACGGGAGCAGTGTTGCTTCTTAATTTGCAACGTGGGAAATTGAAAAGGTCACGAAGATATTGACCCACCCCCATATGTTGTCTATCAAGCATTATTTTAAACGGATACTCTAAAACTGTGGCACTGGAACACTGAAACAGTTCACTAAAACCCTTACCACAACACTTAATTCGTACTGGACGCACGTTTCGATAGCCAAGCTATCATCATCAGCAGCAAGACTGAACTAACAAGCTAAGTGAAAAACTAACCTTATATAGCAAAATAAATTATGCAATATGTAAATTTAAAATCGTAAAATTTAATGAGCCGCTTCATTGCACAGGACTATAAATAGCCTAAAGGTAAATGAGCCGAATGACGTGAGTTAATAAATCCTAGATTACAATGAAGCGGTTCATTGCACATGGTTAAAATTACAACTAAAAAGATTAAACATGATGTAACAAAGAATAAAGGCTGGAATTTAGTGGTCCTAAATCTGAATTCATTAAGTGAGTTTTGTTTTTGTAAATCTCCATGCCCTCATAACAATTTAATTGAGAAGTACTCCTTACGTTTTTAATTAACTTTATATTATCAACATTATGGTTATTTTCAAGCATATGTAGGGCAACGCTAGATTTATCAAACCTTCTGAATTTGAGATGAGCCAAATGTTCTTTGTACCTAATTTTGATTGATCTTTTTGTCTGCCCAATATACACTTGATCACAATCTTTACATGAAATTTTGTAAATTCCTGATTTATCCATGTTATCCACTGGGTCTTTGGAATTTCCTAAAAGGTTTTTAAGGTTATTGCTCGAAGAGAAAACAATCTTGCGGTCAATCTTAGAAAAGATTTTTTGAAGACCCTTGGTGTAACATGGATAAAAGGGTAATTTAACATATTTCTTATTATTACGGCCGTCAATGCGTTCTAATGTGCTTACATTTCTAATTCTTAATCTATTCTTATGTTTCCTAATAGTATTATAGACGACATCTTCAGAGAATCCGTTAAAGTTAGAAATATTGATGATTTCTTTTAGTTCATTTTGATATCTATCTTTCGTTAAAGGAAAATTGAGTAACCGGTGCACCAAAAAGTTAATAGCCGAAAGTTTGTGTTCATATGAATGATTAGAATCCTGTAAGATGAATCTATCTATCTATTTTTTGCATCTTTGACATCAGTAAATGTTCAATAACGGATTTCATAGAACAACTTAACTCAAAATTTCCCTCTATTAAATTTACCCACGAAGAAGAAAAAGACAACAGGATTCCTTTCCTCGACATGTTAGTAATAAGAAATAAAAATAAGTTAGAAATAGACGTATATAGGAAACCTACTAGTAATAATAGATTCATCTTACAGGATTCTAATCATTCACATGAACACAAACTTTCGGCTATTAACTTTTTGGTGCACCGGTTACTCAATTTTCCTTTAACGAAAGATAGATATCAAAATGAACTAAAAGAAATCATCAATATTTCTAACTTTAACGGATTCTCTGAAGATGTCGTCTATAATACTATTAGGAAACATAAGAATAGATTAAGAATTAGAAATGTAAGCACATTAGAACGCATTGACGGCCGTAATAATAAGAAATATGTTAAATTACCCTTTTATCCATGTTACACCAAGGGTCTTCAAAAAATCTTTTCTAAGATTGACCGCAAGATTGTTTTCTCTTCGAGCAATAACCTTAAAAACCTTTTAGGAAATTCCAAAGACCCAGTGGATAACATGGATAAATCAGGAATTTACAAAATTTGATGTAAAGATTGTGATCAAGTGTATATTGGGCAGACAAAAAGATCAATCAAAATTAGGTACAAAGAACATTTGGCTCATCTCAAATTCAGAAGGTTTGATAAATCTAGCGTTGCCCTACATATGCTTGAAAATAACCATAATGTTGATAATATAAAGTTAATTAAAAACGTAAGGAGTACTTCTCAATTAAATTGTTATGAGGGCATGGAGATTTACAAAAACAAAACTCACTTAATGAATTCAGATTTAGGACCACTAAATTCCAGCCTTTATCCTTTGTTACATCATGTTTAATCTTTTTAGTTGTAATTTTAACCATGTGCAATGAACCGCTTCATTGTAATCTAGGATTTATTAACTCACGTCATTCGGCTCATTTACCTTTAGGCTATTTATAGTCCTGTGCAATGAAGCGGCTCATTAAATTTTACGATTTTAAATTTACATATTGCATAATTTATTTTGCTATATAAGGTTAGTTTTTCGCTTAGCTTGTTAGTTCAGTCTTGCTGCTGATGATGATAGCTTGGCTATCGAAACGTGCGTCCAGTACGAATTAAGTGTTGTGGTAAGGGTTTTAGTGAACTGTTTAAGCATTATTTTCTTTTCAAAACTGTATTTGACCGCAATCAGCAGGGATAAATTTCCAAGTGCAAAATAAACCATTTTATAACTAGCTTTGATTCAGCGATACTTTGATGGCATATTTTTAATATATTTTCTTTTTGGTGGTAGCAGATTATACAAATTTGTTCAAGGTGCAGAGGTGTAAAATCAATTTTTTTTTTTTACAGCTGGCCCTATCCTTGTTTTTCATTTCTGGTTTCATGTAATTAATATGATACTTGGAAATAATATTGAAGGGCCATGATATTTTGGTTTTAAGCTATAACATTCAATTTGTTAATAAATCTTGTTTACTAGAAAATTACCAAATAGTTATTGTATGAATATTTTGCAATAATTTTTTCATCTATAATTTTATTTTTTTAATATGTAGTTGTTACGACAACCTGGTAGTACCTTTAGTATTATTTCCTTACTCAAGTATCGTCTAGATCAGGTATGGGCAACCTTTGCTTAGCTGAGGGCGTAATTTCGGGACTTAATCAGGTCGCGGGCCGTAGGTAAGAAATAAGTAGGTAGTAGTGAATAAAAAGGCGATAAAAATTCACACATTTTTTTATTTATTAGAATTATAATAGCATAATCAAACATATAAAAAGCAAATTAACAAAAAATATAGAAAAATCAAATGAAAATCAATGAGAGACTTGAGTTTGAAGCTGAGAAACAAGATGATCAATATTGGGCGTGTTATTTGAATTTCTCTCGCGGGCCGGATTGAAGCTGGTGGAGGGCCGGATCCGACCCGGGGGCCGGGGGTTGCCCATGTATGGTCTAGATAAATACAAGTGGACACCTGATAGATGGATGTTTATAACCAATTTATTGAACGTATTACATACATTTGTTTTATCGAAATGAGATATGTTACTATCCATCCTTGGACGCAGAACTTTTCAATACCGAATATGGTTTAATAATAGAAACTGATTTTGTTTATACCTATTGCAATTACGAAATGGGATTATTATGAAATTATTATCGATTGTCAAAGAATTTCGAAACTGTTGACTAAACGTAAAGTGATAACGTAATACAGCGCGCAACTTTCTGTTTTCGTTGGACATTTCGCGATCCCGAACTTCCTAATTTGTTTCACATTGACATGACGCAAACGTTTCTAACTATAGCGATTAACATTTCTGCATAAACAAAACGTGAACGTATCGAGCAGCTGTCTTGTTAGAGCTTTAGAGTCGCTTATGTTTAGATAATTAAGTTTGAAAACAAATTTACTTTGTCAATTATAACAATCTACGAGGAATTTCCTGCGGAGCTAAGATGTTAAAATAAGATTTTTAGTGGTATAAATGGTATATAATAATAATTAACCTGGGCAAATATGCGGCGAGCGCATACAAGTTTACACATAAAATAGAAGGTAAGAAATAAATTATAAAACGTGCTGAAACACTTACCGTTTTAAAAGTCTTCCGTGAAATCACAAACTGGGTAACATCTGTTAAATATTCGAATCATTAGATATGTTTCCACAGTACGACGTGCGGAATAGATGTTTTTTAATGCCGAAAACGACCGTTCGACATCTAGCGATGTTATATTTGCATATTTAAAATAATCTTTGAAACAACTTAATGCATCTTCACAAATTTATCTTAATATAAGAAAACCGGAGTCTTTCTCTAAAACACTTTCAAATTTTCGTATTACACACCAATTTGTTTCGCCTTCTACAGCGCATAACTGTGCGTGAACATCATTCACAATTTCAACAGAATCCACTAGCGACATCGAAACACTTTGTAATTTTTCTATTCCCTCCGCTAGTCCGAATTAATTGTGAATAGTTTGTAAATCTCTTTTAACCTGACTATCTTGAAATATTTCTTGGCTTTTCTTGATTGCTGCAGCTTCTATCGGATTGGATTTTAAAACTACCTTCTTTACTTGATCAAAATATTTGTTGTAGTAAAACGCAGCCCACAACCATGTTCCCCAACGTGTTAACAATCGGCTGCGGTGGTTCAGGTAAATCAGGATACAGTTTGTGAAGTAGTCGGGTACGTTTCGGCGACTTTAGAAACACTGCCTTTGTACTAGCAATCAATGCATTTACTAGTGGAAATCATGCAGGAATCGTTTGTGCCGCAAGATTTAGAGTATGGATTTTACACGTTATATGTAAGAAGTTACCACTGTGTTCTTTAAGAAATCGGCCCAAAGAACGCATGTTAGTTGAAACAACACTACCTTTAAAATCTCATCGGTAGTACAATTTATAACTCTTTTGGAAGCAAGTAAGAAGGAAGATGACGGTCGATGTGGTTCCATTGTACGTACCATTACATTAACCACAGAATGTTTTTGACGATCTGTTGTTTCGTCCACACACAATGATAGTTTTTTATCTTTCAATTTCGTTTTCATTCTTTTTTCTATATGTTCACGAGCAAATGGCACTGCATTTCGTATCGATGTCCGACTAGGTAATTTACAGTCCGCATATTTATTCCAGAAGGAGACAAATGCTTCTTTGTCTAGTAAACGAGACGATAGATTACATAAAATAAGAGTAACACATAAATCAAATGTAAATTTTTCTTGGTCTCGTATGCCACTTTTTGCAGAAGAATGCTGGTTGCTTTCGATGTGACGTTGACAATGGCTTCTGGACCAACACATTAAAGGGATTTTACAAACTAGACATTGAATTTTAGCGCCATCAAAAATTAAGTCCGGCATGTCCACTATAAAGTTTTTAACTGTGTCTGCCATTGGTCGTTTTCGCGACGTACCTAACTGCGACATTTTTGAAGCAAACATAAGCGTACAATTACGAAATAAGTTACGACAGCCTACATATGCGCAGAACTACTTGCATACAGCATCGATTTAGTACTGACGCTGTGAACGCGTGAAATAAATAATCGCCGACTCCGCACCACATATCTACTACACTGTTTGTTACCGCTGCTTGCCCAGACTAATTATAAATATATCTACACAAATATAACGTAACCTTATAAAAACATAATCTAATAAAAAAAAGCTGGCGTTAACTTAATTTTATAAAACGCCATCCCATATTAATATAAATTCCTGAAAGGTAATTTTCCATCGTGTCGACCGCTTTTTTCATCATTCTTTTTTATTAAATTAAGCTTTCACGCCTTCACTAAGCTTGTTAATATTGTAAAATACGTTTTTACAATGCGAATATGCGAACAGTTTGGAGGAAAGTCGATACCGCTATGTCTTCATTGGAGTTTCGACACAAATGCTGAAAGAATTTCGCCAATTCTAAATTTAGAGGTGACGAGGAAGATCGGAATTATTTCCTTTCCTTTCTGTTTCTCACTGAACTTGTAGCGGATGTTAGTAATCTGATTTACCGGGCACTTTAATGGATATAGAATGTTTGCATATCAAAACTTGGGATCTTAATGTGTTAAAAGGTCTTAAATAAAGTCAATATAAAGTGCAAATGTTAACTAGTGAATTAGTAAGGTGTGTTTGTACTTATTAAAGCGTGCCCGACTTAATTCTTTTTTATACATACGTAGGTGCTGCCAGAGATAACTTATTGAATTGCACAATATTGTCGGATAGATCTAATAATTGCAACTACTTATAATCTTTAATTTAAAACTTATTTTTGTCTTACACTATATACTGAATCGAAACAAATTATTACAAATGTAAAAGTAGTTCAATATCACTTGACTATCTGTAATATTAATAAGTCCTTGAACTAGAACATGTATTTCTTAGCATGCGAATTCAAATACATTTCTCATGAAAATAATTTTATTATAAATCGATAGAAATTGAACGGAAAAAACATTAATTAATACTGAATACTCGTATGTTAGAAAAACCCCTACAATTACCTTTGCTTGAGGCTGCCAGTAAGATGAATTTATAAATAAACACGGCTATTATACTCATTTCAACGTATGTAGGAAGAAAACTTTCTTCTGTGTACGCGGAGCTTTATTCAGGTCGTTCGCCTAACTTGTTAGATGAAGTAGCTGTATTAAGCTGTTCATAATTCATTGTTCTTAATTATAATGAATTGCACCATGAGAGTGCGCAGGTGTGACGTAATAACCATTAATAAGAAATGAGTTTGGTAACTATGAAATAATGCAGTTGAGATGTTGTTAGGATAAGTTTTGCTATCTATTCCAACTTTTAACGATCTTGTAAGAATTGTTGATATTAACTGTTATTTTATATATTATTTATAAATTGTTATCTAATTTTTTTATAAAATATTCTACTATTGTCAAATATTCTCAAGGCCAAAAATTCAATGTAATAAAAATTAATGTTTTCAGTAATGAATTATTATAAAATAGGATAATAAATCTTAGATAGTCTTTCGATTTCCAGTATGCATCTTGCTTTATAATTAACTTTATTAAATGTTAATTACTTTAAAATAGAATTTGAAAATTATTATTTTATTTTTTTATTCTATTGTTATTAAATCTCTACATTCAATATGTATTTTGTTCGTTAATAATAATAATAAATAATAAATGTTGGAAAGTTATTAATTACGCCTGCGCTCATGAAACGCCCTAAGATTTTCACTCTGAGCATTCGCCAAAGGTGGGGTGAGGAGAACCACGAAAAACCTTACTCAAAGTCCGATACGCCAAAACTGATAGCCCATTCTATATCAAAATTAAGCTGGAAGACTCTGAATTTTGAACGGTAATAAGTATCGGAAACGGTTCTCAAAAAATAATTTAACCAATTTCATCAGTTCCGTAAAATTACCAGTTCAAATATCAATTCTGCATTGCAATAGCAAAAAATAAAGTAAGGAAAGGAATGTTAATTTTAATAAAGTGATACTATTACTGTCTTCTGCGTTACGAATACATCTCCGCACCCGACAGATCTTCGCTCCCGTTTTTCGACTGCCCGCAACATGCTACTCCCCCTCCTGGGTAGAAGGAGTCCCCTTCACCTAGGCAGCAAGTTGCTTCTCTGCAAGATGACTCTTCGGCCGCTGCTGATCTACGGCGCTATGGCCTGGTCCGCAGCGGTTCCGACGCTCCTCAAGAGCCTGGAAGCTCTTCAGAACAGGACTCTACGCATCATCGTCGACGCCCCTTGGTTCGTTAGGAATGAACAGATTCGTCGAGATCTGGGCATTCCGTCGATTTGAGAGCATCTTGAGAAGATCCTCAGCTCGGCGTGGGCAAGGGTCCGCGACAGCGAGAATCCCTGCGTGCAGATGGTCGTCGTCCCCCAGGATCGTCCCCCTCCTCTAGTGAAGATTCGTCGCCCAGCGGATTTCTTCAATTCCGGCTGCGCAACGCCTACAGCCCCAGACGATCATCCTTGACTCCTCAAGACATAACCCTATTTGTTACGCAAGAAAGTCATGACCCATCCGAGCCCAAAACTCTTCTACTTTAAATCCCAAGCTGCGCGAACAGAGCCAGCTCCATCATAAGATGATCAAGGGGTTCAAGGCAATTCAGTCCGACCCTACTTCCGATAGCAGTTCCCAGTGACGAATACATCTCTGCCTTTTCTGCAAATGGTATCCTAAGCGCCATCTAGAATTAAATTTCTGGACTATATAAGAGGAACATCACAAGACTGTTTAAAAAACGACTACTGAAAGAACGTATTAATTGGTACTAGTTATTTGTTTGATGTTGCCTTTCTTAATTAACATTGGAAAAAACCAGCATTCAATTTGTTGATAGAAATAAACGATAACAGATTTTGATGACACAAAAATAATGCCCAAGTTTTTGATATATCCTTTAAGTAGCTCTTATCACTACTACATTGCACGACCAATGTGAATAAACCTTCCTCCATTTATAACGAGATTTCTTGAAGATTTACGTCTTTAAACTTGGAACCTTTTAATACAATCGCTTTAAACAAACTGAAAACCTAATTTTCCTTTTAACCGAATCAAAATAATCTCCCAATACCTTCGCAAAGACCCTACTACCTTTTTTCTCCCGGCCTGTCTTAATCCCATTACGTTAAGCGTGCTCGCGCTAGCACTAAAGAAGCTACGAGACCATCTAACCGAGCGTTTCGCGTTAATCTGATTACAGGAGGCACACAATATGGTACGGGAGGCGAACGAGAAACAGGCCGCCGCCGAGAAAGCGCTGAAAGAAAGCCAGATGAAAGTGGACGTTCTTACCGCTGAGGTATCGGCGCTCAAGACGCTGGTATTGACCTCAACGCCGAGCAGGCCTAACCCACATTTACATCCGCAGATCGACCCGCGAGGAAAGGAGGAAGGTGAGCGACAATAACTTATTGACGGCGACAGATTTACTAGACAGAGCTATTGTTTGTTTCGCCAACCATTGAATTCTTTACTTTTTTTTACTCTTTTTAACATACAGGTTGTCATGGCAAATACTAAAGGTATTGCGACACTTTACGCTATAGAAAGTACTTATTAAATTCGAGACTTAGGTTTAAACAATTTGAGGATTTCCATTGTTAATTATACGACTGAATTTAGTCGAACATTCGGTCATACAATTGACACTGGAAATTCTTTAATGGTTGCCATGCTACCTTACCAGTCCTATTGAGTACATAATGAAAAGATCAATTATGCATTATCATGGTCTTCTAAAACAAACAAAAAGCTCCTAGAAACTGTGGTCCTAAATTGCCTAACTCAATATCAATTATTGATGTGGATGAATTGCCGTTGTTTATTAACTATACAGGGTGTCTCCAAAATGTTGGGACATAGCTTAACTATAGACTCCTGGGATTAAAATAAGAAGATTTAACCCAACTTACCTATATCCAAAGTCGCCTCGTTAAGTTGGTTTTAAATTTATATCGAAATTATTATTATTATTAATAAATCACTGTCCCTTGTTAAAATTATTAAATCGTTTCATTTTTCTATCAAATAGTTTGATTGCAAAAAATCAATAAGTGAGATTTCCCACGTTTCACAACTAAAAGTAAACCCTGAGATAATTTAGCATAATTTGTTTAATTTAATTTATTAAAATACAATTTTTAATTGATATTTACTCAAAAATATCACTACGATATATACGGTGTTCTATTTAAAATAAAAAAAATGACGTCACTTCCGGTAACACCGGAAATATAATTGAACTGCCGATAACGGCAAAAGTTAGTTCAGAAAAAATAGGAATCGACCTGTTTTTTTCTCAAAACGCTAGCTCCTGTCGTTTGTAGACCACGCGGGCCCATAGCTTGATTGCAGATCTCTCTCCATTTCTTCTCATCTATTAGTCGCTTCCAGTCTTTATTTCCCATTTCTTCCACATCTCTCTCTACTGCATCTATCCATTTTGTTCTTGGTCTTCTTCACCGTCGTTTACCGGTTATATCTCCTCGTAAAATTTGTTTTGCAGGTCCAACATCTGTTAATCTCATAGCATGTTCCTTATGCTTTGGGCCCTTATTACCTTTGATATCGACGGCTGTACATATAGCTGCAGAAGCTCTTCGTTAGTTTTTCTTCTCCACTTGTCCCCTTCCTTTACGCCTCGTCAGCTCTTCCTCAACACTTTCCTTTCCCAAATTTTTTTCCTTTTGATTCAGCTTTCGTAATTTGCATCCGTAAAGGACTACTGGTCTTACTATTCTCTGGTACACCTGGAGCTTTATCTTTCTTGAGACATGTTGAGATCTAAACACATTTCCTGGTGCTGGTAAGCTTCTGGTTTCCTTTGTAAGGATTTCCATTGCTTCACCTTCCTTATTGATTACCAGTACTCCCAAATACTTAAAGTTTTTGACCTTTTTATCATGTCTTTCATTTCGATTTGTTTCCGATTTAGTTCCACTTTCATGCAGTTCGCTTTCTCTACACCAGTTTTCAGCCCGTATCTTTTGCGTTTGTCTCTGACTGCTCTATTGCCTCTATTAAGTTTTTTTTACTTCTAGCAACAAGCACTATGTCATCTGCATACGGCATAATTTGAAATCTGTGATTGTATATTGTTCGTGTTGTTACTATCCCCGTTTCTCTGATGACATTTTCCAGAACCACATTGAACAATAGTGTTGATAACGGGTCTTCCTTTTTGATATACTACCATCCTCCACTTGGACTTTATAATTTGTACCTCCCAAAGTTATTTTCACCATTCGCATCAATTTCTCTGGCATTCCTCATTCTTTCAAAGAAATACCAATTTAATAAATAAATATTCAAGAAACATCTGCTTGAATTACACCACATTCTACTTCACAACAACAAGAAAACCGCATTCCTATATAGAAACTTCTTAGGCATCGTCCGTCACCTTAAATAGGTCATATTCGAATCATTTTTAAATGTATGGTATTCAAAGCCGAACGCCTTCAGCACTTAGGCACTTCGAACCGATGGAATTTCCATTAAATTCTCAGGTTGTACACGAGGGTAATTTGAATAATTATCGGCTCAATTAACGCGATTAATCCCCGCACCTTATTTCAGATGGATATACAACTATACCGACCTAATTGAACTGATTAAGTGTTTGTAGTTTTCTTGCGTGGAAGGAAAGAGGTTATGTTATAAACTTAAATCCGGTGTGAATAATTCAGTTTATGGTGAGGTAAATTATAAATTAACCTGATCTGTTGATGCAATAAAAAGGTTATGTGTATCCGTAATGACTCTTTGGTTTCGTAATGATTTTAAGAAGTTATAAATGTACTCAGTACAATTATTAGAAACTACATATAATTATCAATATCTGGATTAGTATTAATCAAAAAAAATTCGAACAGTTTTTGTTTGGATTATTAAATAGCATAATAATAGAGCAACGGAAAACATACTGATTGGGAAAATACGAAATTAACCATACCGCTATCCCCTCCTCGATCTCAAGCGGAGGAGTTAGCGTCAGTAGATGGCTCAAGGTTACCGATGTGGTTACTTACGAGGTAGACTACATGATGTGCGGACGATCCTAGTAAGAATTTCTGGAGTATTTTTCTCTTCTTTCATTTCATCAGAATCTGTTTTTATTTTCGTCTATAGAACTTCTTATTAATTTCGTCTAAACTTCGTAGCAACAACAAAATAAATATGCGAAACTCTCATTTCCAAGCGACCTTGACTGCAAATTATTACGTGCGTTTTTCGCACAGTAGGTCTACATCTCGCCATTGTTTGAAGTGTACCAGCACGTCCCGCATCGAATTGCTTGGATTTTATTCAGTCCCCTCGACGTTCTCTCGCATGTACGGCGAGAGAGCGAGGAGGGGATACCGATATAGCTAATTCCTCATTTTCCCAATCGGTATACTAAATGAGAGGAAATAAAATAAAAGGTGGAAATGTCAATTTTAATAATCAATTCCATGCTAGTTTCTTGAGTGTACGGTGAGTTTTAAGTGTTATGTAGGATTGGGATCATCCCCAATCCCACATTCCTATCGACATGTGGTTAGAAAAATTTTGAATTACTTTTAAAATTAGTTTATGTCATTGAACACTGAGATCTTCAGATTTTTCTCCTATTGATTGTGTGCGGAATATCACAGGCAGACGACGAGCTTATTTATCCCATCCTCCCAGATGTTGGAAGATCTTCGATATAAGCTGCAACTAACATGAGACGTGATGCGACAAAACAATATCAATCAGCTCATAAGAAAGTGCCTAGTAACAAAACCAAAAATAATGCTAATATAGTTTATGGTATTGGTGGAATTATTCCCGGCAAAAACAATGCGAGCAGAGAAAAGAAAGCACTAACACACGGATATGTTTCTGCCTACCCGTCGTCATCAGCGTGGTTACGAGCGCTCCCTGTTCTGCTATCTGCATTGTCTCTACCTCTCAGTTAAAGCCTCCAATTTCTACAAGAGCACTGAAAATATCTCCCGCCGCCCGGAGGTAAAGACAATGTAGATAGCAGAACAGGGAGCGCTCGTAGCCACGCTAATGACGCCGGATAGGCAGAAACATGTCCGTGTGTTAGGGCTTTCTTTTCTCCGCTCGCATTGTTTTTGCCGGGAATGATTCCACCAATACCATGAGCTGTATTACCATTATTTTTTGTTCAAATTGAGACACTTATACTGGGTGTTCTGTTTTCTTATATCGCGTAAAAAATATATTAAACTATCAAAGTTCAAAATAAAAACAGCAGTCTATTTAATGAAATAATGTCACAAAGATAAAAGAATCTTCAATTCCACATTTTCAGCAGAGTCCTTTTGTTATTTCTTTAAAGCTACCACATATTTTTCATAGCACTGTTATTCCTCGTTGGCTCTTGTCAGATTCTTTTCTAGAGACTCCGGGAAAGTGCACTAAAATCAATTCGAAAACCAATTTACAGAAATTGTAATTCACCGAATGGAAAAAGCACAATTCACCGAAAATGCAGAATACCCGATCAATACAATGGGTGATTTGAAACACAAATTGGGCCGAATTACCCTAATATGCATACATTGCGATTTATCGAAGCCATTCAGAAGAAACAAAATTTAAATGAAGTTCAAATAGATCAATACAGAAATATAAAGGTTCTGCGACAAGAATAACGCAACTATATACGAGGGTGTATCAAATATAAACGGGACTGATTTTCTTAAAAATTCCGGAGGGCTTCCAGACCTGGAAGGGGTTGATGCGCAGGTAGTCTGTACCGTTAGGGAGAGAGGAGAACCGACCACAACTCTCTCGGGTCCCTTTAGTATCAAAAGAAACCATGAGCGAGAAAGAAGTGCATGTCTCCGTGGAGCAGCGGATTCTCATCAAGTTTTTGGCCAAGGAGGGGGTGATCCCAACAGAAATTTTGCGGGGATTACAGACACAGTTCGGGGACAACACCCTGTGTGTTTGCATGGCACAGAAAATTTTCTGGAGGTCGTGAAAAAGTCGAGAACGAGAGCCATGTTCGCCGCCCAAGAACAAGTGTGACCGAGGTCAACATCGAGGCGGTCCGAAATCTCATAGAGGGAAATCGGCGCATAACTCTCTCCGAAATCGTTACGGAAGTAAACATCAGTTACGGGAGTATCCAACGGATCGTGACAGATGACTTGGGATTTCGCAAAGTGGCCGCGAGATGGGCTCCACGTCTGTTATCGGAGGATCACAAGCGACATCGATTAGAGGTTTCGCAGCAGCTCTTCAATCGAAATCAGCAAGTGGGTGTGATTCGCATCGTCACCTGTGATAAAACTTGGGTGGACCACTACATGCCCGAATCGAAACAGGCGAATATGGAATGGAGAAAGAGCGGCGAGAGGGCACCGGTGAAGGCAAAGACGCGGTTGTCAGCCGGAAAGATAATGGCAACAGTTTTTTTTTGATCGGCAAAGTGCTTTTCACGTTGATTTTCTCAACGATCGACGCCCAATTAATGCGCAATATTATTGTGAAGTACTGGATGCCGCGAAATTGCCGTGTCATTCTTCTGCATGACAACGCCGCGCCTCATGTGGCTAACGCCACGATGCAAAAAGTGGATGCATTAGGATGGGAAACATCCACCCTCTAATCCAGACTTGTCACCTTGTGACTTCTGACATCTTTTTGGACCTCTCAAAGAAGCGCTTGGAGGCCAGCGTTTCGAGGACAACGAAGCGGTGGAAGTGTTTGTGTTCCAATGGCTACACGAACGACCGAAGAATTTTTACGATGATGGAATAGAAAAGCTCCCAATCCGTTGGGAAAAATGTATTTCTAGGGCGGGAGAGTATGTAGAAAAATAATATATATTTGTAAGCTTAGCTGAATAAAGTTAGAATTAAAAAAAAAAACAGTCCCGTTTATATTTGATACACCCTCGTATTTAGACAGACATTTTTTTTATTCTTACATCCTAAGTACACTAATTAATTAATATATTTTGGTTTCTGTCAGTGAATTTTAAAAATCTGTAATTTCCTTGGAATTTCCGACGCAATTAAAAACTTGAAAAAATCTCGTCCCGGTAAGCACCCCCTTCTGGCAAGCGGGAGGTGTCACTCGATTCCTTACCAGGACGAGATTTTTTCAATTATTTAATTATGTCGGAAATTCCAAGGAAATTGCAGTGTATACTGTTTTTGGTCAATATACAGGGTGTTGGATTTAAAATAAGCAAGTTGATATCAATTTCCTTTTTAACCGGAATTAAAAAGCAGATCAAAATATTTTAGTCAAGTCGGTTCATTAGCATCAGTAAACCAGAGCACTTACAACCTTCTCTGATTCACATTTTTCCACATACCTACGTATAACAGTTGACATAAAACATCTTGAAAACCTAGCCCGTTAGTCTGTTTCTTTCGGGGCTTGCCTTCGCCATTTAAAAGCAGAAATTACGATCGGAATTGCAACTATTCTTTCAACCTGACGTTGAACGCAGTTCTAACTACACGGGCTTGTTCCGTTCTGTTGCAGGTGTGGCGATATTTGCGAAAAAACAGCATCGTCGCTCGCCGTCGCATTTCAACCTCAAGTACGGTCGTGAGAACTCGCCGCCAGATTCGCCGGTTAAGGAAGCCGTGCCCATCGTTCCGAGTCAGCAGCAACAGCAGCAGGACGTGCTAGAGCAAGACGGACTCGAGGTTAGTATATTTTCACTTCGACCGAACGGGCGTTTTCCATTGAACGCTTCGCTAAACATTATGACGATTATGTGGAACCGAGAAAATTGCCGCGGCGAGCGCTTTGAAACGTCAACTCTTTCTCTTCGACTTCGCCTTCTTGTTTTTCGTTTGTTTTTGGTGTTGCCTTTGTGTCATTATCCGATTTAATAACTTCTAATTACGCGCTGTTCCGAGAGGAATGTTGAATGTTCGTTAGATTTTGTATGCTTCGATGTTGGAACGTTTGACGCTAAACGGGTAATAACACGTGTTCCCTAAGAGAATTCTTCAAATTAAAAATGTACAGTTGCTGGAGTTAACGCCGCGATATACGACAACAATTTATGACAGTAATTATTTTGTAGTTACGGGATAATATAGACGGCAATTGCATTCCACACTGCAGAAATTCTGATTGGAAAGGATTAATTCACATAACTGCCTAGATACAGGAGTTGATCAAAAATATTGTCAATATTTCTAATTTGCATTATTTTTGACCCACCCTGCACATAGATTTGCTAACCATATTCAATTTGAATATTTTTAATTTTCGCTTTTAATCATGATGAAATTTGTTCTAAAGTTAATTCTTTTGGGCTTTTTTTTTTCATTTAACTTTTACTCCTATAGATTTTTGAACTGAAATTTTCTATATTCCTTGAGTTGTAGTTTTTTAATTGTATTTTTTAAAGGCATTTTTTCGTGACTAACGGTTTATTGAATACTTACACGTTTAGGGCATTGAAACCTGCAATTTATAATAAAGTACTACTTTATTTGGATAATATTCTCATACTCATCGTCTGTATTTGGCCGATGAATATATTTGTTTTTTAAACTTAATATTAGGTACAAAAAGGTACTTATAAACCCAACGAATGATAGAAGATACTAAATTAAATTTATGGGCAATAAAATGCAATGTCTTTTGTCTTGACATGAATCATAAAAGTATTTGTAGACTTCTTTCTGGTTCTTTTTCTTTGTCGCTTTATTAGCAATCGGTTGAAAGCTTTTGATGATCTTTAGTGCTACGCAGTAAAATAACTATGCGGGTTCTGGCGCAAAATGCTATAAGGGGTCTAAAATTACCTTTTATCCCCACCACTCCTACCTCGGGTTTGAAAACGCGGATATGTTTGGGAGATTTCACAAACACTTTTTTGGTAGATGCTATTAAATTATTCACCATCGGATACTTCTTTCGAATGGTTTCTGCAACGAGATAATACGCGTGTATGAGACATGTTATATGAAGAAGAGTCGGAAAGCATATTTTCAACATCGATTTTGTGAGATTCCTTTGCGTGAGATATACAATATTCAGTGATAAATATCCAAATTTAAAAGATTTTATAGGTAAAATAATTTCTCTCGTCGGTGTTTTGTTTTTTCAAAAATGACTTTGACAAAGTTAGAAAACAGATTATCGATGGAAATTAGGAAAACTCCTTCCACGTAGCAACAACATCGTTTCCACCAAATATTGAACTTCTCTTAAAGCAATACAAGTTTCTCATTAGATGTAGTGGCACTTGGTGAAAGTTATTAGTTCTTTATTGTGGTTTAATTTTAGTTAGATAAATAGACACATACCATTATTTTTATTATGATTCATACTGAATTTTTTTATTCACCGCCCACAAAAAAGAGGTTGCCCATGCTTATGTTACAGAGACTTTAAGATAATCTTTCAAGTAAAAGAAGTTTATATTTACCAAATTAATATTTATTTCTTTTTCTGATAACATTTTATATTTTCTTACAATCATATTGATAATAAGTGTACAATAGGCTTTGATTGATTGATTGATTTTCTACCAGAGCAGGGCTGGTCTTTACATCCCTAACACTGAAGCTTAGTAGCTTATTGTATTATTCCTGCTTCGGTTTTGTTTTACTTAAACAGGTTAGTTCCTGCAATCAGGTTTAAGAGCCTATGTAGTAAATCTTTCTCCATTGGTAGTTCAATTGCGCATAGCGAATCTGCGTTGAGCTAACGCTGCACATTCGAAAATAATATGAGGGGCTGTTTCCTCCTCCTCTTTGTAGATCCCCATCTTATGCAAGTGGCCTCTCAAACAGCCATGTCCTGTTAAGAGACATGTTGCTGCCCTAAGCTGTATCTTGTTTAATTCAAGCAGGTCAGCAGTCAGATGTTGCGACGGTCTTCCCATCATCCGTTTGCTGTGCTTTTGCCCAGTTGCATGTTTCCAATTTAATTGGTGTTGTGTTATAATCCACTCATTAATTGCACCACGCACTGCACTCTTGGTAATACCTAGACCCGGTTCAGGGCCTATATAATTCATTTTTGAACCTTCCGTCACTAGCTGTGCCCTGGCACCCACACCAGTGTGACCTTGTTGTGTTTAGACAGAGCCATTAGGGTTTGCAGGCACTCCCATACTAGTTTGGAGGTTACGCGATAAGATGCTAGTGCCTTTAAGGCTGCCTGACTGTCAGAGAGAATGCATATCGTCTCACCCTGCGGTCGCCGACGCAGACTCTCCCACGCGCAGGTTTGTATAGCATATATTTCTGTTTGAAATACCGTGGTGTATCGCCCAAGTGATACACATACTTTGTATCCCTGATTTTCCTCATATACACCAACGCCAGATGTTGTGCCCGTTTTGGACCCATCTGTGTACCAGACTAGTGTTCTTGGTTTTCTCCCCTCCAATTCAAGAAAACTTTGAAAGGTTTGTCATAGGAGATCCTGGAGATTGTTTTATCACTACCCATATCATAGATAGGGTTTGTTACTACTGCTTCTATTCTGGTGTGCCCAGATCCACTGTGGGATCTCCAGTTGCTAGTATTTTTCAGTCTGTATGCCCTCATTCTGGCTTCTCCCTTGATATAAATCTCAAGAGGAGGTAGGTTTAGCATGGTTTCCATAGCAGCTGTTGGAGTGCTTTTAATAGCTCCTGTTATACATAAACTTGCCAGTCTCTGAATTTTCGAGAGACTAGTTATCGCATGCTTCTGTGTGATCTTAGGCCACCAAACCAGGCAGCCATAAGTTATCATGGGTCTTACTACCGTAGTGTACAGCCAGTACGTCATATGTGGTTTGAGTCCCCATGTTTTCTCAACTGTTCTACGGGTTGTCATTAACACCCTCTTACATTTTTCGGTCATTTTTTGTAAATGTGAGTTCCAGTTCAGTTTAGAGTCCAAGGTTACACCTAAGAACTTAGCCTCCTGACTGATCTGTACTACTTCGTTGCAAAGAATCGACTCCCTTAAACCGTCCAATTATTTTTATTATGATTCATACTGAATTTTTTTATTCACCGCCCACAAAAAAGAGGTTGCCCGTGCTTATGTTACAGAGACTTTAAGATAATCTTTCAAGTAAAAGAAGTTTATATTTACCAAATTAATATTTATTTCTTTTTCTGATAACTTTTTACATTTTCTTACAATCATATTGATAGTAAGTGTACAATAGGCTTTAGTTATATGCGATTGTTAATCTACTACTATTACATTTACTCTATATCACTTTATAAATATGCTATTCCAGTACACCATTTCGAAAGTTATTTTCTATTTAGATTAAATGTAATTTAATCTAAACACTAGGTATCCATTTGTCACCAGTTAGTACTTACGTTTCCTGTATTTAATTAACCTGAAAATACCCCAATTTCTCAACAGGTTGATCCAATCCTACACGAGGAGTTCCTCGCGTGGAAGCAGAACCCTTCCCTCGACAAGACTAGTCCGTTCATTAAACGGGTTTACGAGGAGGATATCAATCTCTGTCTCAGCTTTAATAGCGTCGAGCTTTCGGAAAAAGTGCGAACGGCGGTCGAGGCGGCCACGATCTTCATAGAAGCCATAAGTGATAAAACAAAAACGATGTTTCCTAAGTGAGTATTTTTTAAGCTTGCTTGCTAGCCGAGCACACCTTGCCGGCTGTGACGAACTTGCTAATTAATTGCGTGTACGTTCTCGTTTTACAGAAAATGTGCATTACTGGAGGTGCCGAGGCAGTGCTTTTACCGGATGAACATCGGCGAGCCCGACACTTGGTACTCCATCTCGCAAATTTGCCGTAATAGAGTAAGTATCGCCTGTTTCGCTGCAGTAATTTATCTATATACATGTCTCGTCTAATTGTGAAGTTAGAATGGGGGTAGGAAATTAGGTCGCAAGTACAGAGACTTTAAATTAGAGCTCGACTTCCACATGCCTAGCATAGCATTTCTTATTAGAGCACAAGAAAGTAAGTGCTTCCAATTTGGGTACATTATGTTTGAGAATTAAAACGCTCGTTTAATGTGAATGGAGATTTTTCAAAACGGTTTTCTTGATATGTAGTAGGGTAGCCTGAAAAGTTTCTAGCCTAACACAGAAATAAGTTTTCTTTTTGCTAAATTCTCAAAATAGTCGATACACTTTTCCCAGCTCTTTAATCCGTACAGATAGTAGTTAGCATCTTGCTCTGTAAAATAGGCTTCTATGTATGTGATGACCTTCTCATACGATGAAAATTTCCGTCCTCCAAGCGAAACTTTGATCCTAGAAAACAGAAAAAGTCACTAAGGGTCAGATCTGGTGAATAAGACGGGAGACCAATCAATTCGAACCCCAATTCAATAAAACTTTCATTTCCTTCAAATGCGACCGTTTTTTTTTGCAATTTCTGCCTTCAGCTTGTCAAGTAATGATGCGTAGTGAAGATTTTGACATGGAAAAGCTAACCGCCTGTTGGGTGCTGCGCTTGCTCACGCAGGACCAAAAACACAATCGAGTAAACGTTTCCAAAGCCCCGTTGAAGCAGTTTAAGCGAAATAAGTCTGAATTTGGATGTCAATTAATAACTGGAGATGGAACTTGGATACGCCAGTACACTCCTAAAGCCAAGGAACAGTCAAAACTGTGAACTGCAAAGGGGGAATTGGCTCTGAAAAGAGCGAAGACTGTTCCATCGGTCGGGAAAGTGGTGGCGACTGTTTTTAGGGATAGTTATGGAATTTGGCTTGTTTCTGTGTTAGGCTGGAAACATTAAAAGCCATACAATTGCTTTTAGCATAGAATCAGAAAATGGAATGATTACAAGACGTTCCATTTAAAATAATAAAGCAACTACGCGTTCACTTACTTTCTAGATACACTGTAGAATCGGAAATGTTTTTAGATTATGCATCACTTTGATGTTTCGCAAGCACTGTTGGCAATATTTTCAAATTAGGCTTTTTTAATCTTTTCATTCCATTTAAATAAAGTTGTGTAAAAGCAAGATGACTGGATTGTCTTTATGCTTCTACAGTAGAAGCTTGATTATACCAAGCTAAATTTAGCCGCAATGGACACCATGGAAGAAGATGACAACGCCAATGATGATACTGATGAACACAAAATGTTACACGATGACGATAGGCAAGTTTTGGAAAAGGCTTTAGAATATGCAGAACAGCAACCGAACGCAATATCTGCTGATGTACCGCTACTCAGAAAATGGAGAGACTACGCCGCTAAGAACAGAACACTCAAATCTTTTCCGATAAAGCTATACTGTATGTATATCTATATAATATACAGTGTGTTCATTTGAAAACTTCCCAGGCGGCCTACATCCGAAACTAATAAAATAATTAGAAAATACAAAGATTGATTAATATATCATGATACTAAACTTACCTCCTTAAGCCCTCCCACTCCCAACATAATAATTTTAAATGGGATGATACCATTTATGACACATCGTTGGAAAGGTGTTTTCAATACGAATTCAGTAGTATATCTTACTTTGATATTTCGTCAAGTTCTGGGGTTTATAATAGAAAAAATACAAGTAAGAATTGTAAAATTATACCAAGTGGATTAGAATTGTTCCTCTTTGTTGAAGTTACACCCATAAGGTTAATTAGAATAAGCATAAGATGCACATTGTTCAGCGGCTCAATAAGGATGATTTTGATAGGAGAATGGAGGTTTTGTGAAACGATGACGAAAAAATTAATAATAATGAGATAAGATTATTCGATATTTGTTTAAGTGATGAATCAACATTCTATCTGAGTGGTTTTGTAAACCCCAATAACTGTAGATGCTGGAACAATGAAAATCCTCATTTATTCAAAGTTCACACGCAAAAACCTGAAAAAATTAACGTTTGGACTGGTATACTTGGAAATGAGGTAATTGGTCCTGATTTCCCTTAACAATACAAAGTTTGGAAAACCAGCAAGATCAAATGGGAAATTTATTAATTAATGAAAATGAGCTTTTCTTCCAACAAGATGGCGCGCCCCCGCATTATGCCGCGCCGGTTAGAAATTGCTTGGATAATAATTTTACAAATCATTGGATAGGGCGGCGAGAATCAATTGAATGGCCTGCCCGCTCTCCAGATTTGACCCCATTTGATTTTTTCTTGCGGAGTCACCTGAAAACAATTGTGTACCAAATACAACCGCAGAATATTGGCGAACTTAGAGTTATTATTACTGAAGAATGCAGGCGTATATCACCAGAAACATTTGAAAGCGTCAGAAGAGAATTTGAAAATAGGCTGCATTGTTGTCTTCAACAAAATGGTGCACAATTTGAACATTGAATTAACTAATTTGAATAGTTTTTTTGAATAAAAGTTTATATTTTACAACTTGACCAAATGTCTAAGTAAGATAACTACTGAATTCGTAATGAAAATATCTTCCCAAAGATGTGTCACAAATGGTATCATGCCATTTAAGATTTTTATGTTGGGGGTGGGGGTTTAAGGAGGTAAGTTTAGTATCAATCAAAATGGTTCCTCCTCAAAACAAAAATTGATCTGTCTTTGCATTTTTTAACAATTTTATTAGTTTCGAATGTTGGCCGCCTGGGAAGTTTTCAAATGAACATACTGTATATAGATATACATACACATAACTTTGTACATTACTTTTAGTTTTCCTGAAAATTCAGTTATCTGAAAGAGGTTCGGCCCACATTGGATTATTGCCAGAATTGGTGCAAATCATAAATGAAACATCTACTAGCTGCATCATTCGCATATTTATTCTGGAAGTCTTAGTTGCCATTTCTTTATTCAAATAAACTATCAACTTCTATAGATCCAGGTTAAAGCCAAACTTGTTTCTCAAATTGTTTCGAATTCATTCATTCACTTGAAATTAATTAACAGAATTACCAAATAAGATTTCTTTTTGCTTCCGCGTTTTAATTGGTAATCAACTACATTACGTTCTCTTGCACAATGTTTTATAAAGCGCATCGATTTAATAAATAAATAATACGACATTCAGGGTCACCCGAAGACCGCTTAACCAAACGGCGAACCCGGAAACAAGACTATTATTATCGAAATTCGTTTTGCTCGTTTAGCCATTACGTAGCTAGCAGGTATTTTCCTTTAACTTCGGATTCCTCCAACATTGTGCAATTGAGAGGTATAGTTCTTATCAGCGTATATAGCACGTTTATTATATAACGCGGATAATAAGGTTCACTCGTCACGAATCGTCAATACCACCACCAATACGCGATGGAACACGTTGCAAAACCGATTAGAAAACAAAGGAAGACCCGTTCGCATAGTTGTTATAACAACACGAAAAGTAGCGGTCTGCGTTCCTTGGCAACGTGATTGTATTGTTTCTCATTCGAAAGGCTATTATTTTCCCTAGAATTGCAAAGTTACTAGCGAGCCTATAACGAGCTTATTATTTTATACAAGGACGGATTTATAACAAGCACCTTCCATACTCAATTCTTAGAATTCTAACGTTTCATTCTTTTATTTGCAGATTATTGCCGTCTGTGATTTTCTCAATTATCTCAAGTATATCCAACGTGGTCTTGTAAAAAGCTCAGGTAAAGTACTTTATATTTAAACAGATCCGTATACGATTTTTGTTATTTACTCTTAATAACAGCTGTCTCATGAGGAACTGCATCAATCGATTTACAAAAGAAGTATATAGGTCTCGCGTTGTAGGATGGCGAGTTCCAGCGCTGTCCGAAGGTACTGTCGGACATCGTTCCGGAAAATTTAAGTTTCAATGCAACATGTAGTGGCGTAGCTCGACTTATTTTTCAAATTATGCTAGCATAATAAAAAACGACTATAAAATAAAGTCTTGTATTTCCACCGCGCATCTGAAGCGTTCGCCATCCTATAACGCACAAGCTGTACATTGGAAAATTCTAAAAACTTGGGACTATACTAAAGCCTACATGTACTGTTGATCTATAGTATTTACAATAATCCAAGACTTCCAAGTAACTGTTAACTTTGTTATTTTAAATAAAACTATCTAATTATTGGACACAAGATTTTTGATAAATCCAAGTCCGTGCCAAAATTCTAATTATTGACTTACCAATGTGGACGTTTGACTGTTTCAAATAGAATTAGGATTGTCGTTGCATTGTAGTGTCCATATTTTCCGATTAAAAAGTATATATTTTGTAACATGCGAGAAACTAAAATGTCAAGAAACTTGGTCATTGGACAATTTTTCTAGAGGTTGGACATAATAAAACTGGTGATTGGACTGTTAAAAAAATATTCTTATTTCTTAGTTGAGTAGATAACAATAGTTTACATCTTCGAACGCAGCTGTCATTACTGTGTAGTGTGTTCAGTATGGCCCCACGTTCAACGTTAAAATCCCTCTGGCAGATATTAATACTTTTTCAGTAGCCCCAACTCCTTCCCTGGCCTCCGATCTCTGGAGCTGCTGGAGTATTACGGACTCATTATATAGTAAGTCCAGTCAACGATAAACGTGGGGTAACGAACAAATATCTACTCTTCTGTTCATTTTCTTCACTTCGTAAATCTTGAAATTTAATGGAATATTTTCCTACAACAAATAGCAGCATAAATCCAGAGGTATTTCTACCATAATTTCGAATATTAAATATGTTTCGCAAACGTCAGTAAAATTTGTTATTGAACAGTTGTCATTGGAGTTTTGTATCACAGAGTAGTATAATTTGAGTGTTCTAGTTGCATCACTGCATGTATTCCATTATGCTATTTTTATAAATAAATTTATTCATCCGAAATTCATCATCAAATTATATTTGGATAAGAATTATCAAAATTTTCTGTGTATGAAACAATCGCCATCTCGATTAAAATAATGGAGTAGAGGGACGCCAATTAATTTCTCACTTGGAGTCAAGTTTCTCGTCGAGGTAACACGTGTTTGGCTGTGTTGCCAGTTTCAAAGTGTTTATTATTTGAAATCATACTATCAATACAAGGTAGAAGTGAAGTTTGGTGGTTAAGAATAGACAGGTTTCTTGTATATCTCAAGTAAACATAGAGTTTATATGACATCGTCATAAAATCCAGGCTCGTTTCAATTTTTCTTGTTTTAATACTCATTCAATTCTGTTAATTGACATTAAGATTTATTTAAATTGCCGAAATAGTGATTTAGAACACTTCCGAACCTTCAGTTCGTATAATTTGTGAAAACTTTATTTTATTTAATAATTTCACACATAGAGAACATTTCAATGAACATTTCAATATATACACATAAATGTCTATGACTATCAGTATCTATACTTGGCATATTCCCTCCTACACATACTGCATAATTTATCTATATTGTATAATTCACCTCTCTCTCTCTTGCTAGTCCTGGTCATCAATTTCTTGCCTCTTTCTTCTTGTTTTTCAGTTATGAAATTATCATTTGCTATTTTCATATTATTATCCTCATTTTGGCATTGTTGGTCTCTTCTGCAGTAATCTTCCTCATTCTTAAATTCTTCGAAGTTTTCTTTACTGTCAGGTTCTTCATCAGTTTCCTCTTCATAGCAATTGTGACACACAAATGGATCGTCATCGTCGATTTCGGGAACATGCTTTTTGTGTTTATTTGTAACGCAGGAATGATGAAAATTATTTTTGTAAGTACCACATGTCAAATATCGACTTTTAGGTAGGCGTTTTTCACACACAAAGCTTCATTTGATTGGCGAACTTTTTTATTCTTGGATTTTGCTTCAGCTGCAGCTTTTTCTTCTCTTTGTCGTTTTCTCTCCAATCTTCTATTCTCCTCTTCTAATTTTAGAGCCTTTTTAGCTTTTTAGCTTCAAAATTTGATAAAGCCTTGTCGTTAGAACAAATGAAACGCGCTCTGGAGCTTGTCTTGAATTTTGAGGTAATTGTCAATACATTTCGATAGCCAAGCTATCATCATCAGCAGTAAAACTGCACTATAGCTCAGTTTTACTGCTGATGATGATAACTTGGTTATCGAAACGTGCATCCAGTGCGAGTGAAGTATCGTGGTCGAAATGTTTCAGTGTTCCAGTGCCACAGAGTTGGAGTATTTGATTAGCTTCTGTTACGTTGTTTCCTTGCCTAATAGTGACGCTAGCAAACACGTGTACGGGTTTTAACCTACCGGGTTCAGTTATCGAAATTGAATCAATATTCGAAGTTAGATTTTGTTTATTTCGTTCTAATACTTCGGCATCAGCATGAATCGGTTTGGATATTTCCGCTTCAATTCTTGAGCTTCCAGGCTCAATATCTGGCGTTTCCTATTCTAGACAAATTGTTTGATTTTTGATATTCTCTACCTTTCTTGATTAGGTTTTTCATGGTAGTTCCATATCTCATAAAGTGCTAGAAGTTCTTTGAATCCTTCTTCGATCATCATGGCATCGTATGATTTCAGTTTAGCGACTAGGTCATCTCCAGCAAGTTCATGAACGTTTTGGCGTCCAGCGCGACTTGATCGATATCTACAAATTTTACTGTCGTTTACGAAACATATTTAATATTTGAAATTATGCTAGAAATGCCTCTGGATTTATGCTGCTATTTGTTGTAGGAAAATATTCCATTAAATTTCAAGATTTACGAAGTGAAGGAAATGAACAGAAGAGTAGATATTTGTTCGTTACCCCACGTTAGAAAACCAGCAGATATAAATAACTATAATTCTAACCAACCTTAGTCAATGTATTGATCTTTCCCAAACATTTTCCTCTGCAGTCAACAGTTCTGCAAAATTTCAATTTTCCAAGTTAAACATGGTTAAAAATAGCAACATAATTGTTTTAGCAAACAGAGCTTAAGATTGAACAAGGAATTTAAAAATGTAATAATATATAGGGTGATCTATTTAAAATAATAAAATTGACAGCTACTTCCGGCATAACCGAAAGTTTTAGATAATTGAAAATATTTTAGTTTAATAGTACCTGGAGGCTTTAGTATATTACCAAGGTTTTAGAATTTTCTAATGTATCGATCGATGCAGTTCCTCGTAAGACATCCTGTATAATATATAATACTTAACTTACCTTTCTTCTTCTTTTTTGCAGCTCACGATGTATATTGGGAAATAGCAAGATTACGGAAGGATATGGTCCTAGCACGACTCGGTCTAACTCTAAGTTCCTGACATTACTAATAATTCTCGCCTGATATTTGTAAATTATACTAAAATATACACCTAAATAGTTTAATTATACCTTATATAAATACAATAATTATACATAATACATACACACTATTATATGCGACATATACATATTCTCTTTGATAATGTGCCAATTTTTTTTGTATATAAGGATGAAATTATGGTTTAGATCTGTATACTCAAACCAAAGACTTGTATATGTATAAATTAATTATGGAGCGAGAATTCCGTACTCGTATTGCAATTATTGTGTCGAAAATACGGTCTGGAGTTAAGCCGGATGCTCATTTTAGTGAAGGATTTTTTTTTTTTTAATTATATCGACGATATGCGTGGATATTATGATTATTAAGTAGAATAGTGTAACGTAATGATATTCTGTTTGAATAATGGTAGACAGTGGCAAAAACTCTGGCTGTATTTTTTTCTATGAGTGTGTGTAATGAATAACGAATATACATAGCATAAAAAAAGAATATATTATAAATGTTGAAATGGATGAATCTCTAAAGATAATAGGTATTTGTTAAGAAATGATTAAAGAAAATAAATGGAAGTGATTTTCAATAGAATGTGTTTTATTTTCCTTAGTTTTTCTAAAAAAAAATCAAATTACCACAGAATATGGAGGACGGTATCCAAGGAAGTGAATTGTCTTGGCTAAACGTGTGAAGGCGACATAGCCGCCATCTATTCGTAAAGAAGAATCTCAAATTAACTCAAGGCTGTTTTATACGACGCAGAATTCTGTACAGTCATGCATCGTGTAAATCAGCAATAGACTCGTCCCAACTCGCTTATAAAATCGTCCGGTACCTGCGCAATTCAAACGAAATGTTCCAGCCACATTATGCACCATACCTGGAAGGATAAATAATGTTCCAACTTAACTTTGTATCGTACAAGTACCAGTTACTGCACCGTAATATCGGTACATCGTATCAAGACGTGTACAATGTCTATCTGCACCAATAGAAAACATTCATATTGCATGTTACATCCTTGTCTATCGTTTTATTCGATTCGAAAAAGCGTTCCAACATCTAGGACACCATTTATTAATTCACAAATTATGTATATCTGACGCACGCGCACTAATCGATATGTAAATTGATACGCTGTAAACCCACGGATCAGATTGCGTAAAAGTAAATTCATGCATATCGTTGCCTTATTAAGAAACGCGCCTAACTCCATTAAAAAGAAATTTACAGAAGACCAAAAAACTGTTTGGTTTTCGTATAATCACAATGTAAATTCTTGCTTCTCTTTTGGAGGTTATTGTAGAATAATTTGAATGATTTTTGGGAAAAAAATAATTTGAATGATTTTTGGGAAAAAAATAATTCTGAAAACCTCTTTTGTTGTTATTAGATGGCAGTTAAATCTCATTGTTACATACGTGCCTTTCTTACTAATGTAAGGATATACTTTCTTCCAAAATAATAACTGAGATAGGCAACCCAAATTACAGCAATTTATTAAAGTAGTTAACTTGTCAAAAATTATTGTATTATCTTCTATTGAATTTATTATTTAATAATTTTCTAGTTTCAATGGGGATAGTGTGTAGTTAAATAACAATGGAAATCTTTTGTTAATTTGTAAATATAGGCTTCCTTTGAAAAGCTGGTAATTTCTTTCAATAACCGATTTTTTTTTCTGTTAAAAGGCTTTCGCTGTTTTTGAACAAATATACGATTTCTAAGTTAACTTGAGCAAAATATGCTAACATTTTGCTCTCAACTACAAAATAGGCTACTGCTACCAATTTTTCGAATGAGTTGGTTGTTGTACGACTAGTATGTCACATTCTATACCTGAAAATTTTGGTTTGTATCAAAAAATGAATCTACTATCATGCATAATCTTTTTCAAATTCAATGCGAGTCGAGGCTTCACAAATCAATGCAACTTAAGCTGGTTCCATCTAGAAGCATGTATTTATTTTATGCTTACGCTTCCAGCGTGTGTGTCATACAGAAATATATCAACGATTTTTCGTGATAAAGAATTTTACGTCTGACGACAAGATATTATAAGGGAAAATGCTTACCTATGGAATTTCAAACAATACTTTCAATTTTTAATATTATGGAATTACCGTTATGCCTCCTAACAAAAAGAAGCCTTCATGGAAAGACAAATATTCTAGGTTTTCTTGGCGAAATTATTTTAGAAGCAGTGCATAGGTTTGTTTCGACTACAGCTTTCTGTAAGATATGCGTATAAGTTTACAGGATTGTGATAAAATTTCATTCAATTTCATCTTTTTTTCGCAAAATTACATTTCTTTTATTTAGAGAAATTTTTGGGGTGATATGAACCATGCCTCAAAGGTATTTTAAAATGTCAGGCGGTGTGCACTATCAAAATTATTCTCAATAAAGTTCGTCTAGGGCCGTAATCAGTGTAAAAACAGGTCAAAATCCCATAACCAGCCACTTTGCATTTTAAAAATTTTGCGAATAACTCAAGTTCATTGCTCCGACAATAAAGGACAATTTCGCTAGTCTCCTAACGTAATGCATGCGAATATGATCTTTATTGCTGGAATTACAAACGCGAAATGTAAAAACTGCCATGTGGATATGACTACAATACTAACAGGCGGCATCTAAGGGAAAATGTTCGAAAACTAGGTGGCCACACTCCTTTAAGAGCAGTTGAAGAAAAATTACTTCTGAAAATTATATTAACAGCCTCTAAATCGGGCTTATTAATTCTACAGAAAACGTGATATATTCAAAAATGTAAAAACGTATTTCCTTACCTTTTGTTTGTTTTACCAATGACAATAAATATTTTGTGGGAATTCTTTTTTTATTTAATGAATTTGGTGAACCAATTCATATCAGTATGGAATATGTTGTAAGGAGACTCTAAATAAAATAAATTAATTACTCAGGATTAATTGCCTGCCTACCTTCTATCCAATTAATCGTATGATAATACGATTAATTGATTGAATAGAACATGCTCTATTTTTGAACATTTTTCACTAACTTTGCTGTTTTAATACCAACCTTATAACAGAAAAGTAGCTACGAACTTAATTCGGTGTCTTTAAGTGAAGATAAATTTCAAAAATTTACGGTGATTATGATGTAATGGATAATTTGAATTAACTAATCGAAACCGAAGCAACCTAAGCTAATTTGCAGTCTGGGCAAACAGCGGTAACAGTCAGTGTAGTGGATATGTGGTGCGGAGTCGGCGATTATTTATTTCACGCGTTCACAGCGTCAGTACTAAATCGATGCTGTATGCGAGTAATTCTGTATATATGAAGGCTTACTTTAAAAATGTTGCAGTTAGATACGTCGCGAAAACGACAGACACAGTTAAAAACTTTATAGTGGACTTGTCGGACTTAATTTTTTTTTGATGGCGCTAAAATTCAATGTCTAGTTTGTAAAATCCCTTTAATGTGTTGGTCCAGAAGCCATTGCCAACGTCACATCGAAAGTAAACAGCATTCTTCTGCAAAAAGTGACATACAAGACCAATAAAAATTTACATTTGATTTATGTGTTACTCTTATTTTATGTAATCTATCGTCTCGTTTACTAGACAATGAAGCATTTGTCTCCTTCTGGAATAAATATGCGGACTGTAAATTACCTAGTCGGACATCGATACGAAATGTAGTGACATTTGCTCGTGAACATATAGAAAAAAGAATAAAAACGGAATTAAAAGATAAAAAACTGTGGTTGTGTGTGAACAGATCGTCAAAAACATTCTGTGGTTAATGTAATGGTACGTACAATGGAACCACATCAATCGTCATCCTCCTTCTTACTTGCTTCCAAAGGAGTTATAAATTGTACTGCCGATGAGATTTTAAAGGTGGTGTTGAACTCATTGAACAAATTTGAAGTTACAACTAAGGAACTTTTAATGTTTATGAGTGATGGCGCCGCAAACATGCGTTCTTGGGGCCGATCTCTTAAAGATCACAATGGTAACTTCTTACATGTTTCTAAAATCCCCGAAACGTACCCGACTATTTCACAAACTGTGTCTTGATTCACCTGAACCACCACAGCCGATTGTTACACGTTGAGGAACATGGTTGCAGGCTGCGTGTTTTACTACAACAAATATTTTGATCAAGTAAAGAAGGTAGTTTTAAAATTCAATCCGACAGAAGCTGCAGCAATCAAGAAATATTTCAAGATAGTCAGGTTAAAAGAGATTTACAAACTATTCACAATTAATTCGGACTAGCGGAGGGAATAGAAAAATTACAAAATGTTTCGATGTCGCTAGTGGATTCTGTTCAAATTGTGAATGATGTTCACGCACAGTTATGCGCTGTAGAAGGCGAAACAAATTGGTATGTAATACGAAAATTTGAAAGTGTTTTAGAGAAAGACTCCGATTTTCTTATATTAAGATAAATTTGTGAAGATGCATTAAGTTGTTTCAATGATTATTTTAAATATGCAAATATAACATCGCTAGATGTCGAACGGTTGTTTTCGGCATTAAAAAACATTTATTCCGCACGTCGTACTCACTTGACTGAAACACCAATGGAAACATATCAAATGATTCAAATATTTAACAGATGTTACCCAGTTTGTGATTTCACGGAAGACTTTTAAAACGGTAACTGTTTCAGCACGTTTTATAATTTATTTCTTACCTTCTATTTTGTGTAAATTTTTATGAGCTCGCCACGCCTCTAGCTGTTACCGCATATTTGCCCAATTTACTAATTTGTGTATATACCAAAACTGCCAAATCATTTGACAAAGGCAGATTGCCAATCAATTTTTATAAACAGATATTTAACAATTTCCCCGTTCACTATTAACAAAACTAAGTATTTGCGATCGCTAAAAAATTCTTCAATTTATTGTAGAATTTAAAACAGTAAATTTCTTTCGATTTCTTGGTGAACATGTTCAAATAATTGGCCTATAAATCGCAGATTGTAAAATAGGCTTAACTTGAGTAAATAAATATAATTATAATATATTTGGCCTTTTCATTGAAATTGCATGGATGATCCAAGTTACCTCAAAGCAAAGGGTGAATTGGAATCATTTCTAAAGTCTTAGTAAACGGCATGTTTCTTTCTAGCAGTGATAAAAATTAAAAAATTTTCAGCTTCACAAAACGATACCATATATTTTTCAGTACATGGAGAACTCCACGTTTTGTTGACTTTCCATATTTATTGAAAGAGAAACCCCTATATTGACGTTTACATTTTCTAACATTAATTCCACGTATTGTTGACTTTCCATGTTTATTGAAAGAGAAACCCTTATACTGACGTTAAAATTTTCTAACATCAATAGGTATCCACTAACTTACCTCAGCTAACCCACTTATTGTTAGTTAAGGTATTCACTTTCCAAAAGGACCTTCCAATCTTCAACCAACGCTAGACGACCTGATTCATGGCCTTTTGTGCTATCATTTTTTATTGAAGTTATAAACGATTCTAGGATATCAGAAAAGACAGCACAACGTAATAGAAAACTCGGAATAGATTATTTACACGAGACTTTTATTGAAAAAGGAAAAGTATTACATTAAATGCAGTTTATTCTTTTATAATTGTAAACATTTTACACTGTTTTGTTTTTTTTTCTTCTTCCTCGTTTTTTTTTCTTTTTTACTGTTTAAGTAGTAGTTCTGGATATGCTAAAGCACATGAAAATTAGTAGCTTACTTCCTTTCATGTAAAGAATACACAAGATTGTAATAAATCAGTCGGCTATAATTATACATTATAAACTAGAGATTCCTGACCTCGCGCAAGAAGTCTACTTCGCTTTCATCGTTATAGTGTTTATCTCCTTTAATAGTATTTTTCTTTTTTTTTTCTTTAATTATTATTTTCAGGTCTGTCACATATAAAACCTCCACATAATACTGTTTAAAAAACAAACCATGTGCTTCTATATCACAAGAAATGGACAGTAACTAAACCATGTTCCAAGAAACAGATTAAAATTCTTATTTACACAAGTAATATATCCTACAACTGTTGCCAATAAATACTATTCCGAAATAAATTGCACAGTTTTAAAATCAATCCTTTCAATATATTTTATTATCATTTTTCTTTCTTTTATAGACGGGAACGGGAACTGTACTTGAACTGAATTAGCTTAGTTGTTGTTTGTTTCAGAAGCATTATGTTTTACACTAGTAAATTATATAAAAATAACAATTAGGCTCTTAATACCAATAATTTGTACACTGCCACTTAATTTACACAGTCTGTCCTTGTTTTTTCTTGTTAAATTTTTCTCGTTTCACAAAGGTTTTGTTTTCCATTTATCTTTTTTTGCAATAATTAAAAACGCACTGCACTGGGCGTCCAAAATACACATCACTTATTACGTTGCGGTCACCTATGGCTCGCACCTTCGTTCATATCGTAAAGAACTTGAGCTATAGTTCTTGACGACTCAACGTTACTTAATGCGACATTCGCTAAATGCGGTTCGTAGTGCTTTAAGTACCTAAAAAAAAACAGGCGGAAATTATTATATAAGTTGTTCTATGCGATGGCGCAATACTAATACGTACCTTCTGCAATTACTGCTGTAGATGACGAGATTCCTAAGTATCAAGGAAGCAGTCAATCTTATGCTTTTCGTAACAGGTCCTTCGTTATCATCCTGCAGACAAATTACTATTGTAATGAAGGAGTATCTCCTATTTACAATTAACGCAACAATAAACTGAATAACAACCAATAGGATTATAAAACTATGCTAGGGAACAAAATATAAACCGTGCAAAATAAAACCTAAGCAAAATTTCTAACATTAGCATGTGCTTTAAGTGTAAAATTTCTTTAGTCCGACGATGGATATACAACCCTTACATTTTACCAACAAAATAAAGTGTTTTTAATCTGTAATAACATTACCGGAATAAAAACAAAAAAAAGCAAAGGACAAATCGAAAAGATTTACTTCTTTACGTCACAAGCAATTAAAAATTACAGTCCTTTTTATCGTGTTAGTGTTATTCTAAAAGAAAATAAAATAAAAATAAAGTCAATGCAAAATACGGGGAAAAATAACGAAAATTCAACATGCAAATCCGGGCAAAACCAATCACCTGTTCTGTTGCAGGAGGCCCAGGTCTGGGCGGAGGTGTAGCAGTAGAAGATACAGTAGTACCCTGTTTAGATGGTCTCTGTTAATGATAACAATGTCTAATGTTAAATCTCAACGTATACAGTTAGAGAGAGAGAGAGAGAGAGAACATCATGCAATGTAAGATAAGAAAATAGATGAGAGAAGGACTTGAGTAAAACGAAATTTAGGTTAGGTTTCGAGACATCGATACAATAAGCAATATTATCAATTAAGCTGAACACGTTTCTTGACGAATGTGAGATATGACAATGAAACCAAAGAGAATACATATATAGAGAGCCCACGCAATGTTAAAAATTCGCAATAGATTTTTGACGAGAGTAGTAGATCGGTCTCGTCAAGAAGCTCAAGTGTTAGTGTCACTAGGCGTCTTCCTCATCAATCTAGATATCTCTGAATTAATTTATTTTTATATTGCTTCTTATTTCTTTACAATAAAAATGATTTCAACGTTTCAAGCAGCAAGCTACAATAGGAAACATTAATTTAAACAATGTAACGCCATTTTTAAGCGCGTATTAAGTATTTTAGCAACCGATTTCATCGTAGGATTTTACATTTGAAAACAAACAAGAATAGGGAGTCTATTTCGGTAACATTTCCGTTAAGTTTGCTCTCCACCTGCTGCATTGTAAAACCCTTGCTACACTCACGTAGCCGCCCGTAGTAATGGTTATTCAGTTTGTTAATTTTACAACTATCAAATTCTAATTTCGCAATAGCTAAAGCTATAAATAATTTAGCTAGAGCCATCAACAATCAAAGTAGAAGCTTTCTATAAATTATAAGATTTTTCTGTTTAAAAAATAAAACTATTAAAACTTCAATTCTCTTTTATTTATTTATACTCGGTCGTTAGAGTGATGGAGAAGCCCCATGTTCGACCGCCGCCTCGTCGTTGAGTCGTACGAATTGCGGACAGGGTATCATTAGGGGACGAAAATTGACAAAGGACACAGGGAGACATCAACTTAGTAACCCTTGGTGAAAAAACTTGGGGAATATCTTGACCAGGGACTAGGAGATGCCGTTATCCAGTAACAAAAGAGTTTATATAGGCTGTTAGCCTCGTTATAGTGAACAAGAGGGCCATAGAGATACAAATACATGTATTGCAATAAATATAAGAATAAGAATATAAGAAATTTATGCAATCACTTTATGTGATTGAGAACTGTTGAAAACTTTGGTCGAAAAGAACAGGATCTTTATAGTAAGTAAAAGTACTTAGTGCGTCTGAAATAACATAAAGAATGGTACAGGAACGTATTCAGTTACTGAATATACTTGAAGGAAAGAATATACTAAAACTGGTATGGATACCAGCATTACACAGCATACCAACATACTAGGCAATGAAAAGACAAACCGACTAGCTGATCTGCTCTGAGCCTTACTTTGGGATCCCTTTGGAGATGGCTGAGGCGGAGATTAAAAGACATCAGTTGCATGAAAAACGTTGGAGACAAGAACCAGGGAACGTGCATTCGAATGCTTTCCTTGTAGAACCCTCACAAGAAAAGTCGGCACCGTAACTGGCCACTGTCCACTAAACAAGCAACTACACAAAATGAAACTCGTATCTACCTGTACACCTTATAAGCCACAGCGAAGCATACAACATCATAAGACACAGTGGCTTAGGAGCACAACAGATAGACCCGGGAAAACTCTTAAACGTAGAGCCGAAGAAAATTCTGGACTTTTTAACGACCACAGAACTCCTACGGGATTAAGAAATTATTCATAGGGAACAATAGGACCCTCGATGCAGTGCTTACTAATATTTTCGATAAATTAGACCATAGTTGTAACTTAAGACCAAAGCTATGATAAATTACAATAAATAACAAATGTTGTATTACTTGATAATAATTAATACCAATTTGTTACTTTATTAATCCAAATTCATCCATGGAAAACGTACCTGCAATTCTTTTGGGTTGACGAACTCCAGGGCATGCCTCTTGATGGCATGAAATGCTGCATCAGGTGCGTAACCCGGATGCGGAGTGGTTGTATTCGTCACGGGTGACTCTACTTTACCGGCGTGCGACATTTGCCTCCGTCGCGTTAAACTAGTCCTCATAGCCTTTGATAATCAAAAAAAAATCATTTAATTATATGCTTTAATGTTATCTTAAAAAAAAATACAAGACTAATAATTACCTCTGTATTACAGTGTTTGTCATTAAGATGTGTCATCAACGAGAATCGCTTCCGTTTCATATTATCACAACGTTCCCATTGGCAGACGATCTCTTCCGAACCTTTCGGAACATGCTCCTCGCAGACGTGTAAATAGACTTGGTTTGCGGAAGTAAATTTCATCTCGCTATTAAGAAAAAACATTTTATTATCCGTTTTATTAAAAAAAAAAACTTGATTATATTGCGTGTTAAAACTTACACTTGACAATCGCCCCATTCGCAAACGAACGGCGTCGACAGATCCCTATTTATCTTAGGTCTCGGTTGCGGCTTAAGCTCTTCAACGACTTTCTTTTCGATCACCGTTACCGTATTGTTCGCGGTAGTGATCGTGGAGGGTTGTATCGCCGTCGTAGACCCTATCGATTTGATAACGGTCGATGTAGGCGGCGGTGGCGGCGGATTATTATTACTAACGGTCGACGTTTGCAATATAGGCCTCTGTACTTGCGTTACAACGACTTGCTGTCCTTGAGGCGTGACTACCACCTTCTGGTGATGCGTAGCGGTATTAGTGGGCGTAGGTTGCTGCTGTAGGATGATTATGGTCTTGGTTCCGGTGCCTTGCTGCTGTGGCGTCTGCGCCACCAGAACCGTCTGGGGTTGGCCGTGGACCATCGCCGTCTGCGATTGCGCTACAACGTAAGCGCTTTGCGGTCCGCCCGTTTGTATAACGTACTGGCCAGGTTGAGAGGAACTCGCTACCAATTGTACTTGACCCTGCATTCGTGGTAACAAAAAATATAATAAAAAAACTACACATTTTTAAGTCCTTATACTGACACATAAAATGTTGTCCCTCCATATTTTAGAAGCTCTACTTTTTATTGTAATTAATAAGCTTCATGTTCAACTCAAATGTTTGACCACATATTATTAATCCACAATCCCTTCATACTAATCAAACAAATTGCTATGGCAACGGTACGACGCCTGATCAAACAACCTATCACAGTCTAGCCGGTGTATATGCATTTGGGACTCAGAATTTTCGCGTCCAGTCTTATTTTAACTACCAACGGGAGTGTTGTCGTTTAATATAGATTTTCCAGCGTTTTTATGTAGCGATGAATAACTGTGTTTATAAACAAAAATGATTAAAAAAAAAACAGTATTAGTGTAATTTTAAAAAGTGACTTTAATAGACTTCTTCTGGAAGAAAAAAATAAAACAAAAGCTAGGTAGGCCATTACCTGAACTAAAATTAAAACAAAAAACGGAAAGAAGAGCCGAAAATACGAGGCACGTCCAGGAAATAAGTCTGTATTTATTGTCGCAGCAACGCTGCAATCGCATTTCGCCGCATGCTACTCACCTGTATCCCTTGTATGCCTTGCGAGAGCAGTATCTGACCGGCATTCGCCTGTTGTAACATGACGGGGGCGCGCTGCTGGCCCGAATTCTGTACAATAACAGTTTGCCCTCCTTGCGTCTTCAGCTGGGTCCCCGCCGGTATAACAACCTGATTCGCGGTCTGAAGCTGCGGCTGCGAAACGATAATCTGACGCGGTTGAAGCAGCACTTGCTGGTTACCGTCAACAAACATCTGCGGTACGCCGGCGCTGCTCGGCGCGATTTGTACTATGTTCGGATCTTCGACCATCGTCTGAGGCGGTTGCTGCTGGTGCGCCGTGACCTGCATCAATTCCTCCTCGTCTTCGTCTTCCAATATATCAGCTGCCATGTCGGCAAAGAGTTTCGCGGCCGCCGTCGAGACCTTCTCAGTGGGTTGTTCGTCGCCGCCGTTCGAGCTGGAAACCGATTCGGGGGCTGGAGAATCGGCGTTGCCGTTCACGTTGGATAAATGGATCTTTTTCGCTTCCGGTTCCGATAGATCCTCGCTTGCGGATCGTTTCAGGGTTTGTTTGTTTAAATCGTTGCTCTTATCGAGAGTATTTGTACCTGTAGTATCCATTTCGTTCATGTTATTCTCCTTACTCAAGACTTTTTCGATGTGATTCTCAACCAGATCCAAACCTTTCTCACCTAATCTCAATTCCTTACCCAAGACCCCATTTAACAGCATAGGATCCTTTTCGATTTTCTTCTCCAATAAATCGGCTAGCATCAAAGGTTTCTTGATGATATTCCTCAAGGAATCCTTCGAATTACTATCATCATTCAAGGGATTATCCAGACTCGGAATTCCGTTTAGTAACCCTTCGAAGCTCGTTAGAGAATTATCCCCGTCCTCGGTCGAGGAGACCCCGCCCAATCCGACATTTCCAAGTCCCGTGCTCGACGCTAAAGAATTGTTACCGGTCGAATCGCTATCCTCGTCTATCCGCAGCACCTTTCCTTTGAGATTGCTGAGAGGTGCTAGTGGAGGAGGAGGCGGTTGCGGCGGCTCTTTCCAGTTCTTCGTCGAGTTGTTGTTCTGCGTCGTTGAAGAAACATCTGAATCGGTGGTGTCTGTTTCGGAGAATAATTGTCTGGCACCGTTTATTCGTGAAGATTTCGGGGTTGTGTCGAATAATTTAGTCGATGATTTGCTATCGGGGGTTTGTACGGGCGTGGTTTGTTGGGCAAGAAGTCTTTGTTGTTGCTGTCGTGCTGCCACCTTAATAAGAAAGAAAAGTATTAGATATAATTAGAAATGTGTTAGAAATAGGATTCTATAACAGATATGTTTTTTGTTTATTTATTAATTTTAATTGCAATAGATCGAAGTATTGGTTTTATTATATGAGTTACACTTTGTAAATAAAGGAAGATATTATTTATTATTAAGTCAGCTGTTTGAAAGAAATAAAAGCAAACATAACCTCTTTTGTTCATTTCAAAATGTCGGCTCGTTTCGAAACGTGTGCGGTGGAAGATGTTCAATGATAAGATTTTTGTTATCCGAAGGTGTGAAACCGGCCGAAATTTACTCGAGAATGTTGAAACAGTATGGTGAAAAGTGTTTAAGCCGTGTTTAAACGTGTATAAGTGGATTGAATAGTTTAAATCGGGCAGAACAAGTGTCACCGATATTCATCGCTCCGAACGACCGGTTGGAGTGTCGATCGACGCGCTACAAAATCGCATAAATGACCTTATTCTCAATGACAAGCGTATAACAATCGTGGCAATAGACGATTTGTGAATGTTAGTATTGGAACTGTGTATTCAATCATTCATGACAAGCTAAATTATCGCAAAACGTGTTCGAGATGGGTTCCAAGACAGTTGACTCAAGTCCATAAAGACACCCGTGTTCGCGTTGGGTTGGGAGGTATTGCCATATCCTCTTTATAGTCCCGACCTCGCACCGTCCGATTTTCATCTGTTCGGCCCGCTCAAAGAATTTTTACGCGGCACCAAGTTCGAAGACAACGAAGCGGCCAAACAAGCTGTACATAAGTGGCTCGGACACCAAGGTCAAGAATTCTTCAGCACGGGAATTAGAAAGCTCACAAAGCGATGGGAGAAGTGCCTAATGTTGGTGGAGACTACATTGAAAAGTAGTGTAAATTTCATTGTCGTTAAATAAATAATTTTTTGTTGCAGCCATTTGCCTCGTTAATTACATCTCTCGTATGAATGAGGATTATTTATATTTGTTTATTATTTATATAGAATGGAATCAGGATTATCTAAGCGTTCAATACTGTAACGTGTTAAATTCTATTTTATCAACATAGTTGTATTTCTTACTGTCAAGGGTTGTTTTATGTTTACAATAGATGTCGCCACGTTATCTTTTTTCTAATATACTTCAACATTTATAATTTCCATTAGAGAAATTTAATGTTTGGTTAATTTACTTTTGTAATATTGTGAAGAAATAAATATAACCTTTATAATTACTTTTGAATAATCCTAAGCAATATAACAATAAAGCATTAAAGAAAGATGGATCATTTCTGTTGTGAATATTTTACGAGAAAGAGAAAATGTTCTAATTGGAATTTTATCTAAATTGTTTAACGAAGTAAAAATAAGTCCTGGGGTGGTAAAATGATAGTTAATTTAGATTTTAATGAAGCAAGAAATAATCAAAGACGAAAGTCAGTTAGGAACGAGGCGTGACTGAGAGTGCTACAGCAATACGTCAGCATTAGTAGGGGCGGAGATGCGGCATCGCATATGCATTGCTAGGTCACGTACATCATTCTATCGTTGTCTTAGATAACGATAGAATGCATATGTGATACCGCCTCTTTGTCCCTTCTAAAGCTGACGTACTGCTAAGTCACGCTGCGATCTTAACTGACTTTCGTCTTTGGAAATAACTCATTTAATGTTAGCGACAGAGGAAAATAGCATTAAAAAGAATTGAATGATAGTTAGACAACTACAATTCTGTTTAATCAGGTGCTTCTGAGCTTTAACTGTTTTGGCGCGGCCACGCCCCCACATTTTTTTTTAATTGCATGACACCTATTTTTCACACCACTTGATAGAGAACTGTTTTCTCTTTCTGACGGTCTAAACATTGCAACACCCGACAAGAAAAATGTCGAAAAAAATGTAAAAGTTTCTATCGCAAGCCGTGTACATACATAATATGAAAATCGTATATCTATGGAATTTGTCAACAAATCACGTTTAAAACTTGACAGATTGTATTATCCAAAACCATTGAGAGTAAGGAAATCAACATGTCTATTATAGAGTGACGTTTATTTATTTTCCACTTAATAATTTACTCATGAATTCTGAAAATGTATCTAAAACACTAAAAACCGATCACAGAAACTAAAACGTACGTAATACTGTCTATTCGCTTTGACACGTCCTTACCAGTAAGTACTTATGCGTATATCGATAATTGCTATTGTTGTTGTATCAACAATTCAATTTTGTAAAATTAATTATCCTAAAGAGGAATTCGTTGACAACGTGTTTATTTTTAGAGAGTGTCAGAGAAATTTAGCTGTAGCTACAGCATTGTATATCAACCGATATCCGAACCGTAGACATCCTTCTACGAGGGTAAGTCAAATATTATCTACACTTTCGCCATAACAAGCTTTGAAGGTTATCGTAGTAGCGGCCGCTTGCGCAAGCGTTAAGTTGGCGCCTCTGTGGTCATGTGTGCGGAATTTAATCACGATCGCGTCATTTGTCTGCTAGCTACAACAGCATAAGCATGTCAACTCCTCTATTAGTTTGCACCAAAGAGGAACAACAAGCGGTGATCCGATTTTTGTGATCAAAGGGTGTGAAAGGTGCTGAAATTCACCGGAGACTTTTGTCACAATACGGGGACAATGTTTTATCTTATAAAAGCGTTTTTTTATGGATCGAAATCGAAAAAAAAAGAGGGAGCTGGACGGCCGTCAACCTCAACCACCGACGACAACATTCAGCAAGCTCGAGAGATGGTTACAGCAAATAGGCGAGCTACCATAGACTTTCATCTCTTTGGACCGCTCAAGGACGCTTTGAGAGGTCGTCGATTTGCCTCAGACACAGACGTTCGGGATGCGGTGCAAAAGTGGCTTCGCGACCAACCGAAAACCTTCCACCAGGAAGACATACCGAAGCTTGTGGCTCACCGGACCAAGTGCGTTGTTAAAGGTGGAGACTATATCGAAAAATAATGTATTTATTGTACACCTATCTTTGTTTAATACAGTTGCAGAACTAAAAGTGTAAGTAATCTTTGACTTATCCTGGTACATCATCGTTTCAGAAATTACTGGACAGATTTTCAGCAACAGGTAGTGTTGATTATCATAAACGTCCACGAGATCCAAATAGAAATAACAACGAATTTCTGGCGAGGGCTGCTGTTGAGGAGAACCCACATGTAAGTCAAAGAGAGTTATTTAGGATGTACGACATTAGTCAGAGTACTGTGGGCAGAATATTACGAAAATACAAACACCACGATTACCACATTTCTTTAAACCAAGAGCTTCACGGAGACGATTTTCTCAATCGTACTGGGTGATAGCTGCCGCTTGATTACGGTTTCACTTTCAAAGTTATATTTTCTGATGAGGTGACTTTTAAAAGTAACGGTATGTTAAATCGCCATAATATGCATTATTATGTAACTAAAGATTCCCATCGGATGAGGGAAATAGATAACCAAAGGTTATGGTTTGTAAATGTTTGGGGTGGTATCGTGGGCGAACAAGTGATTGACCTCTACTTCTTTGAAGAGCATTTACGTGGAGATTTATCTAAATTTCCTAATTAATTCGAAATGAATTACCACTGTTATCAGAGAATGTGAATCTGCAGTTACGACGAGAAATGATTTTTTAACGTGATGGTGCACCACCCCACAATAACAGCAGGAATAGTAAGGGAATTCTTAGATGGCACGTTCGCTACATGGATAGGAACAGATGGTACAATACAGTAGCCGTCCATATCCCCCGATTTAATACCACTTGTGTTTAAAGAGAGATTCCTATAACCATCGAGAATACGAAGATTTGACTAAAAGATGCATTTGCGACAATTACTCCACAAATACTCAGGCGTCAACCAACGAATTTTAACAAAAGAATTAAAAAATGTGTTGCTAAAGATGACTCTACATTTGAACATTTGTTACATTAATAATAATTATGTAAGTTAATAACTATAACTCGTAGTAATAAACATTTTCATCCCTTTACTGTAGTTTAATAGCGCTAGATAATGCAATACGGCAAGTTTTAAAACTAATTTGTTGAAAAAATCCACAGATTTACGATTTTCATATGTCCACGGCTTACCGCGATTGAAACTTTGTTAGCATTTTTTTCGAAATTTTTGTAATGTTAGAACCAGAAAACAATTCTCTATCAAATGGTGTGAAAAAATAGGTATCATGCAATTTAAAAAAAAAATAAGAGGGCGTGGCCACGCCAAAATAGTTGACGCTCGGAAATATCTGATCAAACATTATTGTAGCCGTGTAACTATCATTCAATTCATCTTGATGATATTTTCTTCTATCTCTAATATTAAGCGAGTTATTTCACATATGCAGAAATATGACTCACCCTGTATATCTACTTTTTCGAGACTAAAATATTATTTGGAGATGAAATTGTATCAAAATTTGGGTAAAACGTTGTTAAATAAGGTCTAGCAATATTGTCATTTATTAATTCTTATTATTTCCCATTTTTGAAGCTATTCTTAAGCACCTCAATTTGGTTAAATTACCGACGTCACTGGTCGTTACCTCCGATACACAAGAGCTGAGTGCTTTCACGTCAGCAGGCTGTGACGTATTTTGAAATAGGTCGTCAATCATTCACACGTTCAGATTGTTTTTTGCGTTTTGAATTAGTTTATCCAAATTATATTGGTTTTATTAAAAAAAATACTGTGTAGCGATATTTCCGCACTTTGTTGGTGATACTTGTAATGTAATTCTAGTGTTGTAGAAGCGTTAAAACCTTTTCTGAAACGATAAACACGAGATAACCTAAAAACTGTGGCGTCGGCTGTTTTGTATATTTTGTTTGTGAGTTACACTTTGTAAAAGCAGATATTATTTATTTTTCAACAGCTACAGATTCAAGGACCGGCGAAACTATAACTGTAAGGGCTTAAAAAAGATGCTATTCCAACTCAATTTCCTAACTGTCCGTTGTATTTGACAAAAAACGTGAAGATTTTATTGTTCCAATAGTTTTATATTCTTACGTTATATTTAATAAAATTATTTTTGAATACGAAGAGATGTTTTTAAATATGTTAAACGTTCTGTTTTAATACAATATATTTTAAATTATATCACCGAACGTAGCCATTTGGATACTGATATATGTATGTAAATGTCATATTCGCAGCAGTGAACGTATTGCAACAATTATAATAACTTGTTCTACAAATACCCTATTTAAAAATGATTGTGGGAAAAGTAATGATAGATTAGATAAAACACCGGCGACTTCATAAAATTGCCATCATGGCATCTAAATTGAATCACGCAAAAAAATAAGATATAAAGTAACGCAGCTGATTTGATTTACACTTGTCAACTCTATAACACTATAATTTAATTAATTTGGAAGTAATACAAAATTTGTTAAATTCAAATTACAAACTTCCAAATAAATTTATTTTTCATCTTTTTATTTATTCATAAAATAAACAAATTTTAATTCTAACGTTCCAAACCATCAAATTAGCAACGATATCAGTGTGTTAATTTATATGGCGTTGTAAAACACGATTATTTTAGCTGATAAAACATATCTGTTACAAAATATTAAACAATCAAACTAAAAATGTACAAATAAGCAATCGCACAATCGTCACTAGAGCTGAAATTAAAAATGTTATTTCATTAATAGATGGAGTTAAATCGCACACACATTTTCAAATCATGCTAATCGATATTGCACAGCGTATGTGCGTAAAAAAGATAGAATACTGTGATACAAAGTAATAAGTTAGAGAGCGGATATTTTAGAAATTGTTTTTAAGTAGAATTCTGTAATGTAGCAAAAATATGTTCAAGAATCTAACCTTCCCAAAATATCCGTCGCCTAAGAATAAACTTTCTTCGATATCTTTCGAACAAATCGAATATACAAGTTACCTACGATGATAATGTCTATACTACTATAGTACTATAATACTGTCTAAGTGATGACGTAGTCACACGTATAAAGAGAGGGGAAACCTTTCCAAACAATAGAAAAGTGTAGGCTAATCTCCATAAGAGAGAAGTTTTTTATTTGTAACTATTTTATATTTTCAAAAGAATAAGGAATTTTATGGCTAGTTTAAATTTGTGTGAAAATTTATAAATCTGTTATGTATAGTATAATTTACAATGACTATGTTTGGTTTGTTTTATATTTTAAACCTGTTAATGTTTTATAGGTTAGGTTATTTCTAGGCATCAGTGGTTATTTACTTCTGTATTTGTTTTCACGTAGAAAGTTAAATAAAATGGCCGCGCAACGCATAACATACTCAGTGACATAGAAACAGCTAGAAGGGGTTGGAATTTCCGAATGAAATTTGGTAGGTATATTCACCTATGTAATAATAATAATAAATGATCAAAATTTGAATTCTCTCAGTGAAGCAATAAAGTTGTTATTGAGGTTTCTACCTCTCTCAGCACTGATATTGAATGTTTCGAATCAAGATTTTGTTTAGGCATGCACGACGGTCGTCAGAAAGTCAGAAGAAGACGGGGTGAACGATGGAATCTTCGATTTGTCGTTGAGAGACACGTACACCACGCTGTGGGTGTTCTGGTTTGGGATGCGATTACTTATGGCATCAGGTCTCCCTTGGTCTTCATTCGAGGCAATATGATAGCACAACGGTAGCGGAGGTGGTTGGAGCACATCTTCTGCCATACTTACAAGAGCTCGAAGATCCTTTATTCCAGCAAGATAATGCACGTCCTCACGTAGCAAGGTTTTCCTTGAACTTCTTTGAACAGGCACAGATTAATCTTTTGCCCTGGCCTCCAAGATCTCCAGATCTTTCTCCCATCGAACATGTATGGGACATAATGGGTAGAAGGTTGCGAAACTTGCAGCGTCCTCCTTTGACTTTGGAGGCTTTGAGACATGAGGTGCAACTTGCATGGGAGGCAATACCCCAAGACGAGATCAACCACCTTATTCAATCAATGCCACGGCGTGTAAATGAATGTGTAAATCGGAGAGGCGGTCCCACGCATTATTAACAATTATTATGAAATTTTGTTTAACTAATAAAGATTTTCCTACCAAATTTTGATCATTTATTACTTTTACATAGGCGAATATTCCTACCAAATTTCATCTGGAAACTCCAACCCCTTGTAGCCGTTGCAATTTCTATGTCGCTGAGTATATATCAAATACAGACAAGGGATGCAGTAAAAAGTAGAAGTGATGAAATAAAGATAGTTTCTGACATGTATCCTACACGATCATATTGCGCTATTGATCGAGAAGTTACAGAAACAGAAATTGAGTCAGTTAGTCTAAGATGTAAGTAGGAATTACTTGGCTATTGCAAGCAGAAAATACAAGTAATTTTGAGTTTTCGTTATTGTAAGATTTAGTATTTTTAAACGAATTTTACGAACAAAGCTGCATGTCTGAGAAATAAATGTCCTGACAATCAAATTATAAAGGAAATAGTTGCAATGACAACTAGGCAGGCAGCAAATGAAAAGTAGCATTTAGTCGGCAAGCAATCGTCTTACAGCTAGTCATTTCGGAATGATAGGTGCTTCTAAAATGAATAGATTTCTACCATCCTTGTTCAAAAGTTTAATGGGTAATTCATAATGTGCTATAATAAAATTACTAGGAAGTTCTGTATGACTTTCATAAATATATTACTTTTATAAAGTACCCTATTCTTATTGTATGTCCTGTGCTCATAAAATAAAAAGCTCTATTTAGTAATATAAAAATCAAACTCATCATTCACAAACGTATTCATGTGTTTTTTTTTAATTGTTGAAAAATATGTACGTAGGCACCTAAACAAGTTTTGAGATTGGCAGGTTGCTGAATAGGTGCAGCAATAATCACATGATTTGTCGATAGACCAGCCCCTCCTAGAAACATAAACGGCATTTGAAGGAAATATTTTACATCGATACACTAGTAATCAGTTGTAGAGTAACTGTTGCGGTGAAATGTCGCATTTCAGTAAACGTGATCTTCGACTCTACAATCTTAAACTTAGTCTAACTCCCGAAGAGTGTGAAGCCGAAATTCGGTCTGTATTCGTAGATGAAGCTCCTAGTCGGAGTACTGTGTACAGGTGGTATAAACAGTTTCAACGCGGTGTTTTCCAGCTGGAAGGCGATCCAAGAGCCGGACGCCCGGCAACAGCCGTAACTCAAAAAAATGTGGATATTGTACGAGAGATGATAGAGAGAGACAGGCATGTCTCTTATGAAATGATTCAACAGACATTAGAGATTCATGCACCAAGCGTACACACAATTCTTCACGATTACCTGCATGTGAAAAAGGTTTGCACTTTGTGGGTACCCCATCGTCTTACCGACGAGCAACGCGAAGCCAGAGTGCAGTGGTGCGGAAAAATGCTAAAAGATTACGAAAATGGTGCTTCTGCTGCAGTCAACAATATTGTAACAGGTGATGAAACTTGGTTGTACTATTACGATTTACCCTCCAAATCGCGAAACAAAGTGTGGCTGTTTGAAGACGAGAAAACTCCGACGAATGTCAAGCAATCACGGTCAGTAAAGAAGAAAATGATTGTGTTCTTCGCAAAGCGTGGATTAATTAAAACTATGGTACTACAAGAACAAGCTATAGCGAGCGGTATGCCACAACTTGTAGGAACTCTTCAGGAACTGTGACTAAACTCCCGATTAAACACTTGGGGGTTGCATCATGATAACGCACCTGCACATCGTGCCGCTGCTACCACTGATTCTCTGTATGAAATCGGACTGCCTTTGATCGGTCATCCACCCTATAATCCCGATCTTGCACCCTGTGATTTTGGATTGTTTCCTCGTATGAAAGACATTCTCAAGAGACGTCGATTCGCCAATAGCGAGGAATTAATTGCGGCTTGGGAGAAGGCCTGCATGGAACAAGGACAAGATGTCTAGCGGGGAATTTTTGATACATGGTTCACAAGAATATATAAGTGTATAGAAAAAAAAAGAATGTATTTTGAAAAATTATAATTTTTAAATCCGAGTCTCAAGTCTTTTTTAGGTCCCTACGTATATCAGTAAAATAAAGATAAATATATAGTGTATAAACGTGCATATACATAATCTCAAAAAACAAAAAATCACTATAAAACAAAAACAATCAACATACCACGCACTAAAATATATCCAATGGATAAAATACTTCGATTTTTAAATGAATTTGATAATAACTTTCCTTATTTCCTTTTTACTAATAAATAGTCTGTTAAAAACATTGGCCTTATACGGATCTTACATACAAACTTCCAATGTTTGGAAAGGTTTTCTTGGCCACGCCTCTTTTTGACGTCACACTTAGGTAGTCTATTTTGCTAGTATAATAGTAATAATTAAAGCGAGGTAATGTTTCTGCGTAGCATAGGCGTGCGCTTCCTTCAGTACGTATAATACCAAAAAATAAGTAATAAATCGAATAATAACAGAACCAATCAAGAATTATAATATCTGAAAAGTTAAGGAGCGTTATCAAGTACGTTGGCGGGCTGCATCGGAAGTACCGGTCACTTAAACATAGAAGCACCATTATTATCACCCACTGGGTAAGAGTCGTAAAAAGTTGACAGCATTGGATATGTTTTCACCGTTGTCTCGTTGAGCGATGTTCGCCGTGGTGAAAAAAAATTTTTACATTTTGAAAAAGATCGTTCGTCATCTACAAATGTAATACATGCATGATTAAAACACTCTTTGAGTTCAGTTAATGGATTAGTTGATGCACCATCACAAATTTGTTTTAATGTGATAAAATCGGAATCTTTCTTTAACACACCCCCGAACTTTTCTAAAACGCGATTATATTTTGCGTTATGTACAGTGCGTAGCAGTGTATGTACTTCGTCCACTATTTGCAGTGACTCCACTGACGACAACGCTCTATTTTGTAATTGCTCTATTGCGTCAGGTAATCCTTTATAGTTGTTACGAATAATTTGTAATTCTGTTTCAATGGAAATATCTTGAAATTTTGTCTGGCACTGGGTCTTAATAGCTGCAGCTTCGACAGGATTGAATTGTAGAATAATAGCTTTTACTTGTTTGAAATATTCAACATAATAAAGAGGTGCCTGCAACTATGTTCCCCAACGTTCACAAATCGGTTCACGAATACCGGGACACTGTGCGTGAAATGATCGATTTGAGAAACACCTCTTTTTACTTGCTATTAATGCATCTACTTCGAATAGTTTCTGTTTCCACAAGATGTAAAGCATACACTTTACACGTAACATGTAAACACTTGCAACCGTGTTCAGGAAGAGAACGGTCTACCGAACGCATTGTCGTGACACCATCCCTCATAAATATCAACACTTGACGTGGTCAGACTTAAAAGTTTTGTAACATACTAAGTATCACCCTCACAATTCCTGCACTAGTACACTTTTCCAGTCTTTTGCTAGTTAGTAACAGTGGAAATGTAGGTTTATGAGGGTCCAGTACACGTGCTATAACATTTAAAATCGAATTTCTTTTACAATCTGTTGTCTCGACAACACATAACTAAAGCAACTGATTTTTTAACGTGGATTTGGTTTTTTCCACGTCTTCGCCTACAAATAAAACATGCTTACATGTCGTTTTCGTAGTTGGCAACTTCAACTCCGGGTTGTACTTATACCAAAAGTTCTGAAATGGTTCATTTTCGAATAAGCGAAGGGACAAGTCACAGGTTATCATCATAACAAGTAAATCAAAAATAAAGGCAGTTTTCATTGGCACGCCCTTTTTTCTATTTATGTGTTCTTCGGTATTTACATGTTTGTTACAGTCCGGCTTGTTCCAGCACATCAAATGTTTCTCGCACACTTTACAAACTATTTTAGCACCGTCGTAGAACAAATCCGGAAAGTCACAGATAAACTTATTCACTGTGCCAGCAAGGTCGTTTTTTAGCCTTGTTCACATTGCACATTTCAAATTAATAATTATATATTTATACACATCCCGCTACTCCGGTGAAACGCCTATGTATCGCAGAGACGATTACCTCGCTCTAGTGATAATTATAAATTAAATAAAAATGGTTACGTCTACACAACTTCCAAGACGACAACACTTGCAAAAAAACGGTACTCTACAACATTCGCACAAACAGAAAAACTCTAAGGCAAATAATTACGAGTTAGTTGATCCTTATTAGTGTGTTACCTGGGTTGTTACATTTTGGCAGTCTGTGGCAGTCCTCATGCTGACTGATGTCATGCACTCGTTTACCTTAGTTGCCAGTAAACTCTTTATTAGAGACGTGTTGCTTTGACTTGTCACCGTTTCTTTACTCGAGCCAGCTTGTGTTGCTGCTTGCGGGGCAGCACTGCCCAGCAGTGCTTGACTTAGGTGAGGATGAGCCATAACCTAAAAAAAAAAAAACAAGGATGGTTCAATACCAGTACTTTCAGGAAGAAACAATTACTGATATCTGTATTGTTGAAAGACAAGTTTGAAATACAATCCATCCAAATTTTAAAACAATTTTATTGCATTAATATGCAAATAATTTGTTTGTGAACTGAAGTGTTGTTAGTTAAATATAATACTCAAAGGTCCTAGGTAATATGTCCCAAAACTATCAAAAAAACTTAATAATATCTTATCATCTTACAACATCCGGTCTAAAGGACAAGGTCCCACAACATAAACACACTCATGTACTATACAAAATCCCATGCAACAATATAAGGGTACAGGAATAAAATAAGGTTTATCACATAATCATAATAAAGTTTTTAATGTTATTCCTTTTGCTGCAAATTAACTGAATCTTTTTTGTAAAAAAAAATTCTTTCATGTTGAATGAAAAGTACATACAATAAAATAATGTAATTTATTTCTTAGCCGTTCTTGTAATTAATTTGAAAATTTAATCTTGATTTTAGCGACTTTGTTGATATGTATGAATTGAACGATCATTTTGGGCCCTTAAACAATACATACAAACTAAATATTATAATTTGCCAATAATTTATTTATGCATCAAGAAGATCATAAACTGTATTGATTCAATAATAAATAATAAATTAGCCAAAAATAAACAAAAAATTTTTAAAATTACGGATAGTGATATCGAAATACGAAAGATACAGGAAGGATACTCTGAAGCCCTCACAGAGACGGGAATAAAATTATTTCATAGACAGTTAAAATTATTTAAAACTTTAGAGTCCAAAATGAAAAAATAACGGCATTGAGGAAAATCTTGATAGCAAAATATCAAAATTTTATAATACATCGGTGGAAACATGTTCGTGTTCATTTTGGAATTCTTTTAGTGCACCATGCCGTCATATTCTTATGATAAGAAAATATAATTTGGACATATTTTTAAAAACTTGCTTCCATGCAAGAAGATATATTATTTCAATTGAAGTATGGATACAGATGATGTATGATTTTGATTGTCCCAACAAAATATTATCGGATAGGGAAAAATTTTATACGGCACTGGCGATAACTAAAAATATTGCAGATATTTTTTCTAATTATCGAACGTAAACCTTCAATATGTAGAGGGATTAAAAGTAATAGAAAGCAATGCAAGAAATTGAATTTCTCTCTTTGAACATGAGAGTAGTGGGCTTAGTGCAATTGCACCAGAAGAACCTGAAGAACAAATTCGGTCTAATAACGAGCCCTGTTCAAATCGATCTTAAAATTAAAAACTAAAATTAATATGTTTTTTATAATGGCTTCTGCTCTCGTCAATACATTGCCTCTTCGGGAGTTCCTCAAGGGTCTAATCTTGGACCTTTGATTTTCAACTTAATCATTAACGATATAAGTACATGTGTATCGTCGAATGCATTACTATTCGCTGACGATTTGAAGCTATATCGTAAGGTGTCCTGTTCCGAGGATTGTTACTTCTTGCAGAGCGATCTTGCAAATATTTCTAAATGGTGTACATCAAATAATCAACCTCTGAATATCAGCAAATGTAAAGTTATTTCATTTACACGCGCATCTACGCCAATTACTTTCAACTATGAGCTTAATCAAATTAATATCAAACGTGTCGCATTAATTAAGAATCTAGGGATTTTGTTTGATAGCAAACTCACTTTTGCGCAACACATTATCAGTATCTCCCATGCGGCTAGAAGATCTCTTGGCTTTATTGTGCGAAATTGCAGAGAGTTTACCAATGAGGTAGCCTTGAAATCTTTGTACTACGGCTCTTGTTAGATCTCGTCTGGAATACGCGTCCATCATACGGTGCCCTTACTATTTAACGCATAAACGCCAATTGGAATTGGTCCAACGCAGATTTGCTAAACTCCTCTGGTTCCGGCAAGACGGAGTGTATCCACCGAGAGGCGTTGATCATATGTTACTGTTGTTCCGATTTAATGTACCCTCTCTTAACTTTCGGCGCATATCCTCCGGTTTGGTGTTTCTCTGGAAATTGTGTAATGGCTGCATTGACTGCTCGGCACTACTTCAAAGATTACAATTTATAATCCCACGCTCTGGTGTCCGGTATTCGAATATGTTTTATCTACCGTTTCCTCGAACAAATGCTCTTTTAAAATCACCTATTTATGTGACTTGTACAAACTTTAATCTCATATCTTCGCAATGTGATATTTTTCACGGTACTTTACATACAATGAGGATAGTCGCTGCTCTTTACTTTAATAATTTTTTGTAACTTGTTACTCTTACTTGTTTTTTGTACTGGTTTTGTAATTTGTTTAATTAATTACTTGTTTATTGGTATACTTATCAACCTACTTTAAATATCATTCCCTATATTTCACTGATTTAATGATACTTCAGAGTTTATTGATTACTTTATTGAACAACATTGTAAATGAACTCAAATAAATAAAACTATAATTATTATTAATTGTGTAGTTATTATCAAAATATTAATTGGAATAATTGCATATACAGTCAGTATGTGTAAATAGCCAATTGCATATAAGTCAGTATGTATAAATTAGCCAATTGCGTATACATACTGTATGTATAAATAGCCATTTTGTTAATTATTTGTGGTGCTATTGCCACAGTCTGGTCTAACAGTCTTGACATTATATCAAAGGCTGTTGAACGAGCTATTCCAAAGATTATTGAAATTATTCTGTATGATGTTCCGGATGCCAGCCAATAAAGAAACACTATTACCTACAATAAATCTCAACTTTATGAAGAATGTCACTAAACATGAACAAAATGTACCTCATACTCCTTGCTCCAACCTCGCACTACAAAATCCATAAGTCTCCTACGTCGCCTACGTCTTTGTAATAAATATTGCAGAACACCCATATAAATGTTAATATTATCCATGACGGTTATTAACGGTTACTAATAAAATTGTTAATAAACTACCAACTACAAACACAAATATAACCTAAAGTACAACACCCAAATATAACTTATGTACCGCTTGGCCCTACTGTCACGGCTTAAACGGACATTTATCGGTTGCATATGGAATCTACCCTCAAGTATGCATTGAACAGGAGAAGCGTCCGAATACTTGTATATTTGGTGGGGCAAGTTCGCATGATGTCATAAATACACATACCCATACATACTACGTAATTCGGACATAGCCTAAATGATGCACTGTGATATTCACTCTCCTCTTCAGATTTTCTGCTACGTATTCTTTTGAGGGGGAGCACTGTTATTAACCCACATAGGCAACTATTTTGCTTAGAATGTGATTCCAGCTTATTAAATTTTGCCAAAACCTGACGTCTTTCATCACTTGTAATAATTTCAAAACCTCTTAACTTTTTGCAGTGACACGCTGCTTCTTCCTCATGAGGTAGCTAATCTTAATTTCTTTGAAACTCCCTGCATCCTGTCCATTCTTTATCTCTTCTTTGTAGTCCCGGAAATACCACCACAACTATCATTTTAATTCATTTTTTATATTATAAAAATAGCACTAAATTGCCTTTACATCAAAATCTCTGAACTCAAAAATGCCATTGCAGACTGATGAAGTAGTAACCAATCTGGACAATTCTTGTTTTTATTTCGGTTTCGCATGGACATTCCATGTTTTATTCCGGTTCGAGTAAACCAAAAACCTTTAATAATTCGTTACAGTACGTGTTTTGTTCTGGTACGACCTATGCATTTCGAAAAAAAAAGGACATTTCACGTTTTATTCCTGTATACTCGACAAACACAACATTTAAACGAAGGAATAAAAAAAAAAACATGAAACCAACACAGGTCACACTTTTAATTTCGATAACACCTCAGTTCTAAATAAGAAAGTCTACAACTACAAAGCTAGATGCATCATAGAAATGATCCAGTTAAATAAACAAAAAGATTCTGTTAATAATAAAGTAGAAATTGAAGGATTATCCAAAATGAATTATTCCATTTTATAACGTTTCATTTCTTTTCAACATATGTGTATTTCCCCTTGAACTCGTTAATATGCGAACATTTCATAAATATAAAAAAAAATTGTTGCCCATACGATGCATCAATTTAAAAGTGGAAAAAAAAAAGACCAGGAAGTTGTGAGGTACTGCTAGGAGTGGAGATTCTCACATTACCGTTACTCTATTCATTGTACACACCAAAATGATAATTTTAAAATTCCGTAAATCTGAATTAAAAACTAAAAAAAGTGCGATGGTAATGTGGCTGATGGGCTTTGATCCCTTAATGCAAAAAAAAAAAAAACTAAAAAAAGTGTATTATTAAAAATGTAGTTTATGTATAGTATATCGGAATTAAACCACAGAATGTCTTGTAAGTACAGTGAACATTCGATATGGTCATCTTGACTGAAAAAATTTCAAAAAAGTTACTTTTAACAAATGTTGATTATATCAAAATGGGTAGTCAATATCTTAATAATAATATATATTAGATTCAGATTAGTAATAATAATAAAAAAAAGAAATTAAATCTTTATTGAACCATAACAAATCTTATTAATTATCATTATCAAATGAGCAAACATATTGAGTAATAACAAATTTCTTCAAACTTTTTAAGAACTGCTTTTTCTCGACAACAGAGAAACATGGTCTGACCATTCGATAGCCAAATTGAACGAGCTGATAACTTCATCAATGATAAATATTTGACTATTATTCTCATCTACATTTTCTTCAGCATGGTTCATAGGCACGTTCAGAACTGAATCCAAATCGTGAATTTCTGTAACTTCACTTTGTCTTACCGCCCATTCCATTATTTCAAAATTACTTGCAACATTGCCTCTTACTACTGAGATAAATAAAGTAGCAATAGGAATACTATCCTCCTCTGTGAAATGATCAATTGGTAAAGTGAAATAACCATCTTCATGTGAAACATATATCTTGAAAGCGTTGACAATTACACTGCCATGTATGCTACATCTTTCAGCGATATGCTGTTTAACGCTATGTTTATATCTTCATTTTAGGATGGTAATGTTGCTAACAAATGCTTGCGATAACGTACTTTAAGAGATTTAATGATGTGCTGATCCAGTGATTGCAGGTAAGGGGTTATGTTCGGTCACAAAAACAGAATTTTGACGTGTTCTTTGTCAATCGCTCCATGACACGTTGCATTGTCGACGATCATTAAAGCTTTTAAAAGGTAGATTTTCTGAAATTCGGTGAGATGTTACATGAGGAGTAAATTGCTCCAAAAACCATTCCTCAAACAACTTTGTCGTCTGTCACGCATTTTCGGAAGAGCGATAATATAGTGGAAGAGTGAAATTTTTAAAGCACCTTGGACGGGTTGGCTTTCCTAATCATCATTAAGGGCAATTTCTGATTGCCAGTAGTATTAACACATGGCATTAAAGTGACTCTTTCCTTTCTGTTATTTTCGCCCAGGTGCGGTTATTTCATTTCGATGAACATTAATTTTATTTAGCAACCCTTTATACGCTAATCCTGTTTTATTAGAGTTATAGATTTGGTTCATTACATATTGATTTGCATGAATGATACTTTTAAATTTCTCTAAGAACACTGGAACTTGCGAAGCGTCGCATGAAAGTTTCTCACCAGATAGAGTCAATAAGCGAATGCCATGTCTTTTTTTGAAGTTGTTTACCCACCCATCACTTGCCAAAAACTCCTTAGTAAATCCCATTCGCCCATAAATTTCTTTAGCGTTTAATTTTAAAATTTCATTTGTGACAATGTTTTTTTAATCCTCGCTGTTGTAGAAACTACGTATATAAAGCTTGCTCATTTCAGGAAATTCCGAAATTTCCATCCTTTTTTTGTTTTCTAACGTTGCAGCACGAGGCAACATAATTTTCTACATTTTCTTCACTTTTGGCAATCTTCGAAATATTGACTTATCCACATTATATTTCACACACAGCTCTCTTACTTTTTTCCCCTACTTAATTTCCTTCTAAAATATCTAACTTTTTATTATATAAATAATCACTGTACTCTCCATCTCTGCCATCACCTCTCTCCGTCAGATATCAAGAATAGATACGGGAAAACTTTAAAACTAATTTTTTTTCTCGATCCGATACGTTAGGAATATATACGGGAAAACTTTCCGAACTATATACTATTAGGGCATAGATCTTACGATTACCGGACGACTACCAACAAATAACCCGATCTTTCGTGAATCCGTCATGGCATATCCGGTTCCGTTTGGTCGTACGTAGGCCAAGAAATTAATTTATTTTTATGTGGTAAAAATAGCATCCTTTTTTAACGCACGCTGGGGCCCGTTTCGAATTTCGCCGCCCAGTAAATAGATAAAGACTCTTCTTTTTTTCCATCGGTTATTTTAACGAGTGACAGTTGATGTGATTATATCGAATGACAGAAACAAAATCTGTTGATAATACCAAGGGTTGCTTATATCAAATGTTTCTTATATCAAAGGTGACTATATCGAATGTTCACTGTAATATTAAAACAAGAAAAAAAACACAAAAAATTTCTAATTATCTATCAACAGATGTTTTTAGTATGTAACAATTTTATAATGAGAAGAAGAAATTTGTTGCCGAAATATAATTTGAATATTTTTATTTTTAAAACTTTCTGGGGCACGGAAGCGGCTACTACCAAGAAATGTGATCCAAAAAATTTATATTTTATCCAAACGATTTAACGTTGAATATATTTTTTCGTCCACAAGTGTATATGACCTGATGTTAGTGAAACAATTGGTGAATTACCTGGCTTTTGATATCGCCTTTATTGTGTGTCGTAACAACAGTTGATTCTCTAGGTTTTGGGGGCGCGCTGAGTTGAGCTTTGAGTATTGGAGATGCGGGCGAAGCTGGGGGCGTGTCCGTATTATCGGCGATAACTGTTAGAGTTGGCGTCGCAGGCGTGATCGCAGGAACAATAGTCACATTCTGCACCTTGCGCCTCACGTTTTTGGGAGTAGTCTGTGAGGTTGAAGTGGTTACCGGTTGCATGTTGATAACCAGCTGTTGCGTCCGTGCTTTTATACCGTCGTAGTACTGGGGTTCGTTAGAATTTACTGGCTTAACCGGATTTGGACCAACTGTACCTCCAAACACAGACCTAGAACAGCAATAAAAGTCAAGTCGTACGAAACCAATTCTAATATTTACCTAACGCATCGTGGAAAATGAAGTGGAGCAATAACGCCCCGCCTTCCGATTTTCGCGCAGGAATTGATGTAATGCTTATACAATTCTTGGTGATCCACGCGTCCGGCGCTGCAAGGCTCGTAAGTGGCCCTCAGCCAGGCTAAGGCAAACTGCTCGTTCTCCTGTATGGCTTGCTGATGGGCGTGTTGCTGTTGGACGAGTTGCTGGGGACTGATGGATTGCGTCGTAGTCTGCGGCGTGGCAACCGGCGCAGGAGCTATTGGAAGTACGTTTTTAGTATTCTTTAATAGAACCTACTTGTGTATAATAAGGAGGAAAATTAGCGCAATTCTGTCAACACCCTGTATACGACCCAGTTTTTAACTATCGGGGGCAAGTAGTATCCATGTAAAGAGATAGAATTTAGCCTCCTTTTCAGCTAGTGGAATACGAAATATTTACTTTTTCTAAGCTTGTATCTATGTACCTATGTGTAATACGATCTTTAACGGTAAAACAACTACGAGACAGATAAGTATTTCATTCGATATCGACGTAAGTTGAATCAACTAGGGCACTTGATTAATGAACCACTCCCTTATCTGAATCGTGTTTTTGAAAGTGAAATTAAAGCCGGTTTCAATAGAATTGTTGACCTTCCATTTTTATACAGAAAATTTCACAATACTAACAATCGTTTCCATATGATATTGAAATCAAAAAAAAATGAATTCAGCCTGAAAAAAAAAAAAACTGTAATTTGTGAGGCTATAGTTTAAGTAACGTTGGATCAATGTTGTAATTATTTTTTAGTCATTGAAATTTAGTATTTACACGTTTCTTAGTACCAAATATATTCACGAGATGTTGCATAATACATCTACATTCGTAACAATCCGCCCAAACAATCCCGGAAAGATATGGCGTGTTATAAATGTCAATATTTGTAAGTTCCTCTCTTGCTTATGTATTAATGTTTGGATACAATTTGTTGAAAGCAATTTGTCATTATTGTATATGGATTTTAAGCCTTTACATACGAAATAGTCACTGAATAATATACACACCGGCAAATTTAAGAGAACCGAGTTAAATTTCAAAAAATCACCTCTTTCTTCTTTTTCATTTTAGTGCTGCGTAGACCTAGACAGCCATGATGTTTGATTGACGTTTACTACGTGCATTTTTGTCATGTGATTCATTGTGAAAGTGTAAACATCCGTTAGTTGTTGCATTTAATATAAAAGGCATATTTTCTCTTCATAAAAGTTTGTTGTTTTTTTCTTAAACCATTGTTCAAATTTGGCTTGTTTTTCATAATTATCACTACGATGATTGTGAAATAAAGCATAATGGGCGATTTAGCACCGATTGATGTCGCTAGGGCTGTAGCAATGCTTGAAAGTGGTCGATCTTACAGTGATATTGCTAAAATGCTCGGTAAATCAAAATGGATGAACCATCGCAATGTTACACGATGGAGGCAAACTGGTGAATGCATATGTGGGAAGACGAGGTCAAGGCAGAAAACGCTCAACTATGCCTGTGGAGAAATATGCGTCAAACGGTTATTCAAACACGAAACGAACTGGCAGAAGTACGTGGAACCAGAATAAGTGAGCGTACAGATAGAAGAAGACTTAAAGAAGTTGGTTTGGGATCGCATAGGGCAAAAAACGCTCAAAATCTCCAAGGACATCACCGAGTAGCGCGACTAGCCTCCGCTCGAGAATACCAAAATTGGAATAATCAGTGAGGTCAAATTTTGTTCACGGATGGGAGTCGTTTCCGCGTAAATTCGATAGATGGTAGGGATAGATTGTATCGACGTCCAGGAGAACAAAATGAACAATTTAATTTTATTCCTAAAGTCTCTTTCGGTGGAGGGTCAATTATGGTGCGGGGTGGAATATGTTTAGGGGCACGCACAGAGTTGGCGGTAATTGATGGCGGTACTCTAACGGCCGATAGATACGTAAGGGAAGTTCTGCAAGACCATGTGATACCTTTCGCTTCACATATCGGTCCAAATTTAATGTTAATGCACGACAATGCTCGCCCTCACGTAGCTCACTGTGTAACTGACTTTTTAAATCAAGTACAAATACCAACGATTTGGCCTGCATGTTCCCCGGTTTTGAATCCAATTGAACACGACTGGGACATGCTAGGCAGACGACTTAGGTCAAGAATTTCTGCAGTCCGCAACACCGAAGACGTGAGAGCTGCTCTAATTGAAATATGGGAAGATTTGCATCAAGAAATGATCGACAGTGTCATTAGAAGTATGGGAAGACGGATGGCTATAATTCTTTTAAGATGGCTTATAAACCCACGATATCGCCCGAATATGGCAGGAGCTCCATCTGCTGCCACCGAAATAATGTTTGTAAATGGAATCGATTTTTTCCTTAAAAAAATCACTCAGGACATTAAATATTGATTCGCCTTTAGTGTCCGTCTCCAAAGTTTTCGCGAATAGCAGCTCTTCATGGATTTCTTCGTCCATAACAAATCGAACATATGCCAATAATAATGCTTCATTACCAGATAAAGTTGACTCGCCCAGTTGAATAGAAAAATGAGTTGTTTGCAGATAATTACACAAGAAGCTTTCAATATCGGAGCTCATATCATCAATACGTCTTTGTACAGTGTTGTTACTCAAAGGAATTCTTTTGAGAACGTCAAATGGAGGTTTGTGAAGAACAGTTTTTAAAACCTCTTCAACAGCGGGTAAAATTAACCGTTCTCCGATGGTGTGCGGTTTTCCAGATTTCGCTATAAGCAATGAGATATTGTAAGATGCCCGCAACCATCATCGTTACTTTGAGACGTTGAAGCGAACATACTGTGCACGGTGGGTCTCTTTTTTTTTGCTCCCTTTTTTTTTTGAGTAGTGTATTATCTGCCTACATTGATAGGTAAAGCTAAGCCAACATTTTTGTTCTTTACTATCGAAACCAGATAAATTTTCGTGGACCCCCACTTACAACTTGTGAACCCCCATTTTTTTTTCACGCCAATGTAGACCCCCGTCGAGTCTCCCCTGGGGGTCCACCTGGACCACTTTGGGAATCACTGATCTAGATGATGATAGTGGAACTTTCCGTGGCAATATTATTATAGGACAAATTAAATTCGTTATCTGCTACTAATATTATGGGACAGAGGTAGAAAATAATTTCCCATTACATAAATACACCATTGAAAAAACCAAAATAGCTGTGAATTTGGTCAATTTCAATACCAATTTTTCAGGTATACCAACACCTTCAGTACTTTTTGACCATACTGTAGGTACTCTTTGAAAGTCCGGAATATAAGATTAACAAGCCTATAGTTTTATTTTTTCTGACTGCAATCTCCAGAAATCTTTTATTTTATCTTTGAGGTTACCCTAATTTTCATATACAGAATAATACCTGCTGGTGTTGATACTGGCGTTATAGCGATTAGTCTTTGCGGTGCGACTTGAACGACCCTCTGTGGCGTGCTAGGCATCGGCGAACTAGCCTTGAGCGTCGTGTGCATAGTCGTAACCGTCGATGTGGTCGTCAAAGTACTACTCGCGCTAGATGACGAAGTCGTCGACGTCGACGTACTAGGAGAAGCGGCGGTGGACGAATTCGAACAATTATTTGTCGCATTCACGCTACCACCCGGCACCGTTTCCACGAGTTTCATCCCGATACACGCTTTCGGTCCGTAACTCTTACCTTCTACAGTAACCAACGACACTAGAGTATCCACAACGCCATGATTACCGACGATAAAGTTACAAGATCGTTCGCCCAACGAGGACAACGAATAGAGACATTCGAGCGTATATATCAACAGCATCACATCGTGGATGGTCAGGAAGGAACAGACGCGTGAATAAACGAACGATTCCAAGCACCTGCTTAACGAATCCTCGTTTGCCTCGTTCTGGCTGAGTTTGTTTAGCGCGTCCAACGACGATATGCAACAGTTCCTATCTTCGCTTATCAATCCGTTAGAGACGAGTTTAATCAGAAAGAAAGTTAGCTTATCCGTTTGCGGGTCTTTAACGAGGAATTCGGTCGCGACATTACCGAGCATATCCAAACCTAAATTCTGCAATTGGTTCCATCGCGAACACAAACACAATAACATGAACCGAATGAATGTCCGATTTTTCGTCAGTAACGGCACGTTTTCTTCGATGAACGTTAAGTTTCTGAGAATCGTCGCGACCTGCAGCACGCGCTGTCCGACGTAGTCCCGCGTACCTAAACTCCTACCTAGGCAAAAGATGTCTTTATCCGACGGATGGGGTTTTAATTTGAATTTGAACGAAGCGTTTAAAGACGTATCTACATCGTCACTGGCGAACAGTTCACTGTCACTATCGACATCGGGGGAGGAAGAGGGTTCATTGTCCACGATCATAGGCTCAGGCGATTTTATTACCGGAGGAGGTTCCTTTACCACTTCCGCTACTGTAGTTTGTTGTGTCTTAGATTGGCCGTCACCACCCGCTGACGCGCCACCTTCCGCTTTGACTGGCTCCTGTTTAGTCTTCTTTGGATCTCGTTCCGCTGGGTATTTCCTTTCGTCGATGAGATCTAGGTATTCGGCGGAATTAACAACATCCTTCCAAAACGTATGCAACGGATGCCCTCTTACTTTACTGTAGCTTTCGATGAAGACGTTCCTAAGAGAATCTAAAACATCAAACAGTAATTAGGCAATGAAATACGTTAGATTTCACGGATGTTGGTCAACGATGTATAAGCAATTTTGAAATTGCAGCTCTTCACTGCATCACGCAGTGAGGAGCTGCGAAATGCACATTCAACTTTTAACAATTTTATGAAGAAATTTGTATTTTAACGGTAGACTTTCACGGCCGGTATCTGGCCGTCTTTCCAAGCTAATAGGCCGTGGTCTTCGATCTGTAGAGGTCGATGTTTCGCCAAACGCTACGGTTGGCATCTTCAGGACAATGCTGAGTTTTCAATAGTCGTGCTCGGCCTAGAAACGCTGCGCAATATACACTTGTGCTGTGCTCTGATTGGTTTTATTGCTTAGTTGTACGGCCTGCGCTAAATGGCTGGCTCCTGGCTGTGTTTTGTCGGGCGCTGTGGTTCGAGTATTGTAGTGTTTTTTTTTTGTATTTTTCAGGGTTGGAGTCTAGATGTGATTGATCCATAAAGCTTCTTCTTTTCGATTAAAATTGTTTTTGTGTATGTATCTCGATATGTCAACAAAGCAAACTATCTGATGAAATGCGACACTTGGAACAAACTCTAATAGCTAACGGCTACTCACAAATCGAAATTAAATCCGCAGGAAATCCGCGAAGAGACTTCAGCATGAGACAGAGCGCAACACCACCAGTCAGCACCGTATTTCTACCGTTCATCCCCCAGGTAACCGACCGTATTGGGAAACTCTTGGTAAAACAAAACGTTAAGACGATTTACTGCCCTACAGAGAAACTTAGATCAGCCAAAGACTGTAGAGACCTTCTTTCGTCAGCAGCCGTATATCGGAATGTTTCGACTCGGATAGCAGAACACAGAAGATGTTGCAGACTTAGTCACTTCAATAAATTAGCAATCGCAGAACACTTATTACAACGGGACGAAGACATTATAAACTTCGAGAACACACAGATCATCGACACTACATGCCATTATTACACACGATAATACCGGGAAGCGATCGAAATACACAAAAACAATTTTAATCGAAAAGCTTTTCAGATCAATAACATCTGGACTCTGACCCTGAAAAATCCAAAAACGCTACAATACTCGAATCACAGTGCCCGACAGAACACACGGACCGACAGAAACACAGCCAAGAGTCAGCTATTCAACGCAGGCCGCACAATGAAGAAAGAAACCAATCAGCACACAACACAAGTACACATTGCAGAGCGTTTCTAGTCTGAGCACCACTCGTCAGACGACTATTGAAGACTCAACAACGTTCTGAAAATGCCAACAGCAGCGTTTGGCGAAACGTCGACCTCTACAGATCGAATACCCAGCTCAGAAAGACGTACTGAAGTGAATACATTAAACTGATCAAAAAACTATTGAAATACCAGGTTTGGAAAGATGAAACAATAAAGTTTAAAGCTTTTACTTTAAATGGTGTAATAGCGAAACTATATAAATATGGTGGCCAACAAGAGTGGAGAATCTTAATTTAGCGCAATTTTTGCTATTGTGCTTTGACAGGAAAACCATTGTGACAGATCGATGGTAGACAGTCCGTCATTATTAAAAATGGATCGCTATTAAACACAACAACGCATTCTTATCGTTAAATATTATTTAAAAAATGGTGAAAGTTTGACTGCCACGATTCGCCAATTGCGTCCAATTTGGTAACCAAATTGTTCTAAATGCAACAACTTTGAAGAGACTAATCGAAGAATTCGAGGAGACAGGGTCGATTACTGATGTCAGACCATCGAGACGTGTTCGTTCAGGTCATTCAGTAGAAAACATCACAGCTCTTCGCCAGAATGCGGCCGAGAGTCCGAGAACACCTATTCGACATAATGTTCAAGAATTGAACATTTCAACTATGCAGCGCATAGTTAACAATTCGAGCCTACAGACTTTGCACAGCGAAGAAGCTTTGACAATTACGTCATTGAACAACAAGTGAACGGTGAGTTTTCCAATAAAATCATCTTCAGCGATGGGGCCCATTTTCATGTTGATGGCTTCGTAAAGAAGCAAAATTGCCGCATTTGGAATGACAAAAACCCACAAGTGTTTCGTGAAAAGGAAATGCATCCCAAACGTATCAGTTTGGCGTGAATTTTGGGCTGGAGGCATCATTGGACCATTTTTCTTCGAAGACACTGCTGGGAATAACCTAGTTTTTTGTGTCTCAAATAGATGGTATGGATTTCGAAGACATGTGGATCCAACAGGATGGTTTCACTTACCGCATCACGGCATTATTGCACGAGATATTCCCTGGTCATGTTAACTCCGTTTGGGTGAACAGAATTTAACGCATTTGGACTTTTTTTTCTGGAGTTTTGAAGTCGCAAGTTTATATCAACAAGCCGACGATCGCCCAAGCCTTGAGGCAGGAGATTAGTCGCTGTATCGCTGAAATCCAGCCACAGTTATACCAAACCGTGATTGAAAATGCTGTAAAAAAAACACAAATATGCCAGCAAAGCCAAGGAGGGCATTTATCAGATGTGTTGTCCCATACATAATTCCCATATGTTTACCGTATGATTAAATAATTAAAAAAATTGAATTAAATTGTTAGAACGCTAACTGTAAATATAAAATACCGTAATTTGTCTAATGCAACCTTCTAATGCATGGTAACGTTAACTCTTTAATTAGCTTTACGGACGAATACTTACAATGATTGAAAACACCAGCATGCGCGATCAGGTAATCTATCAACCTCGGATGTTTCTCGATCTTGAGGGTGTGTTTGCCGTCGTTAGAGAGCAATGTGCAAACGTTTATAGCGAAGTCTTGTTCGTTCGGCAAGGGCGAAAGGAGCGAGAGAGCCAGCCGATCGTAGTCGGAAAATTTGTACAGATCTGTCGATAGGTGGTTATATTCCCTTGACGTGTCTAAAAAGTAAAATTAAGTGTTAATTCATCCTAAAATATTTCCAAGATGTATTTATTAACGCAACAATTATGTTTAAAACGTCAATTAAATATTTCTTGTAGAAGTTAATAAATAGTGAAACAAAATACTATAGTAATCAAATCATGTTAGGTTTAAATCCATAATGACGCTGTGTGAGTTACTTTATTTTTAATAATATAATTTTAACGTCTTATTCGTCCAATTAATTCTAGATTTCATTTATTAAATATTCATTTCAAGTCTTCCGTGTGGATCTTTGATACATTGTACACAGTTGAATGTTATTTAGAAGGATCGTGACAATTTATGTGCTGCTTGCTATAATTTTAGCCTGAAGATGGGAACCTTAGTTTTTCTCTACCATCTTAGATTTTTCGTACGAGAGTAACATCTTTATTTGTACCAATTTTTTTGTCTCTTACATTGTTTCTATAAAAATGTAGGTATCATTCCAATGCGATTTGTTCGATGTCACAGTTCTGAACAATTTTAGAAGTAGTGTGCTTGGCTATTGGAACTACAGTAACACCTGTCTTCAACGGCCACCAAAAAAGAAACAGTATTGGCCGTTATATAAAGGTGGTAATTGTCAGGTTTTTCGTCTTACAAATAAAATACATAATTGGTTTTTAAGATTTTTTTTCTTTATTTTATTAATTAAAGTAAATATTATATAAATACACATATGTATGTGAAAAACTAAAACTATTTTAATGTATGTAATACAAAACATAGACTAGGTACATATTATAGATAATATGTACATATACATATTATAGATACATATATGTATACATATAATAGATAATACATATGTTCATTTTTTATACATATTACAACATATTCATACGAAAAAACATAATTAATTAAGCTTTTTTAAAGTATGGTTCAATCTTTGTTTGTTTTAAATTTTTTTAGCTTCGATTTAAAAACCACAGCTTCACATGTAAGTAAAATTCGAGAAACATCCATAAATATTTCACCATTGTTATTGCACAATAAATAATTCTGTATGTCTCTTAATTTTGCACACACTTTGCTCATACTAGATAAAATCGATTTTGAAGTTTCACATTCGTCCACATCACTATTATCAGAGTTATGTTCTTCATCATTATTGCACGATTCTCCAACAATTTCTGTAATACTGAAGTTAGGGCTCTCTATAGGCACATGACTATCAACAGAAGCATATTCATCTAAATCCACAATTTCGTTACGAACTGTAGGAAAGAGTTGAGCAAGGGGTATTTCGTCTTCTTCATCAAACATTGTATCTTCTTGGATAACATCAGGGAATCCGGCTTTGGAAAAACATTTCTTAACTGCAGCAGGAGATATCTTTTTCCAAGCAGCTGTAAGCCATATAAGTGCATTGGCAAAATTTTTTTTTTTTCAGAATTCAGAATTTTCAAAATCAAATTCACTGTCAATAAACGTTAGAAGCCTTTTAATAAAAAAAAATTCGGTAAATCATTTTGAAATTTTGAATTATTCCTTGATCTAAGGGCAGACAATGCGAAGTGGTGTTTGGCGGCAGGAAGACTAGTTTAACATTTTTTAATGGAACTTTAGAATGTTACGTGGCGTATCCAAGAAAAGAAGCACTTTTCTATTTTGTTTTTTCATTTTATTATCAAATTTATGCAGCCATCTTGTCATAATTTCCATTGTCGTCCATGTCTTTTTGTTAGAAACCCATTCTAAGGGTAATTTGTCAACATGATTACCCTTAAAACAGCGATGATTTTTACTGTTTCCAATTATTAATGGATCTTCTTTCTCACCTTCCATATTTGCACACAGTACAATAGTCAAACGTTGTTTTGCTGCCTTCTTTCCTGCACAATTCCCATTTTTATTGCAAATGTTTTATTTGGCATGGCGCGGTAATAAAGACCTGTTTCGTCGGCATTAAAGACATCTCGAGGAGAATAATTTCTTAAAATCAACGGTAACTTGGTGTTCCGGTCCTCTATATCGTCCAAATTAACCTCTGCGGACTCACCACAAATTGATTTAAAAGTTATACTGTAACCGAAAGAACCTTTCGAATACGGAGAGAATTTTAAACTAACCGCAAGTAACTGAAAGATATATGTAAAGTTATATGTAAACTTGCAGAAATGAAGGCGATCTCTGTTTGATCAAACATAAACGTGCACGTATTGCGCCGGCAATTTGCTATAGAGGCGCGTTCGGGACTGAGATCGCATTCATCGCACAAATACGAAATAATATTGGGTATTAACATGTTTGTTACAGTCCACCTTGTACCAACACATCAAACGTTTCTCGCACACTTTACAAACTATTTTAGTCGCAGAACAAATCTGGAAAGTCACAGATAAACTTATTTATTGCGCCAGCAAAGGGTTGTTTTTTAGCCTTTTTCACATTACACATTTTAAATTAATAATTATATATTTATAACGAATAACACGGAACACAAAACACATCGCACGCTCTCGTTTCCTAAACTGAACGAAAAATAAACAAGCGGACGCTGACAAAGCCAGAATTGATTTTTGCACACAGCCCACGTATGGCAGAGACGATTACCTTGCTCTATTGATTATTCCTAACCAAATTCCAGTCCGCTACTTGTTTAAAAGTTAATTTTGATTGAAAAAAAGGTATATAATAGTAGCATTAATTGAAGATACTGCCACATATACACACAATTTTTGATTTTTTGCTTCTATAAAGCCCTTCTCAGTCGACTAAGGAATTGTCAAAAAGAAATTGAAGTAGCGCATTTACAATTGTTGGCAGGACTTTAATGCGGAATCCAGAACCATATATTTCGCACTCTATATATCGCGTTTGATCAAAATTCATCAATTCAATCCGTACAAGTGTATTCATCCTCGGATACACTCGTCGCTTTCCAAAGAATCATACATGCATGCATACACAACCTACACATCCACACGTTACGTACATAGATGTATGTATATACAACAATGGCTTTCCTACGGGGATCAATACCGTGCTCCGCTCTAACGGCAGCGTTGGGTGGCAGCGTGCCGCACACGCTTAGCAGCCGGCAGCGGTGGCAAGCTTTCGGCTGCTTCGGCTAGTGTTTGCCGGGGTCTCGTCACCCCGAACGATCGTAAAAATGCGCAACCGACAGATGAAGACGGAAGGCGCATCGTGCTATGCGCGAAATATGTATATTTGTCGGCAGGCGTACAGAGGACGAGTCTCACGCTCCTGATCATCCAACTGTTGGTTCGTTTTACTTTCGGCACGGTTTCGCCTTGTTGGTCAAAGAGGAAACGAAGCGTTAATTTTATAGGAAAGCGCGGGCGACTTCCGGTAGTTAGAATATTATAGATAGCGTTTGTAGCGGATTAGATTGACATTTTTTAATACAACAATTACAATTTTGACTATTTATTACACATGTATTCAAGAACAAATAGATCGTTGTTTTTTCTAGCTTTTATTATCTTAAAGTCTATGCTCTATATATAGATATATATATTTTAAATTACGAGCCCTGTCTCAGTGAAGTTGACCCCAATCGCTAAAAACATACAATTTATGGATTTATTGCTGAAGTAAACATTTTTTTGAAAATATGCGAATTTTGGTCTCTCTGCATGTTATACTGGGCAACAAATGTTGAAATGTTGCTTGTGGCATGTATAATTTCTAGCAATTATACTTAACTGGGAGTCGGTATAATAATGGTCTAAATTCTCACAAAACTCCTTTAATAAATCGATGTTACCGGTTTCGAGCAAATTTGACATCATCAGGCAAGTTGAAAGTCATCCAATGATAAATGTTGTAAAACAAAAAAAAAATAGGTAATGACATATGTTAAAAAATATTTTTCTTAAACATTGTAACTAGTAAAAAAAATATAGTCCAAATTTGTAATTTTTTGTATAAATGTATAAAAGGAAAGTGAATTAACATTTATATAAAAAATTACAAAAATTATTTTAACATGTTATTACTAAAGCCCAGAGTTATGGCACTATAAAATTATAGAAATACGCGGCAAAAAGGCAATAAAAGACAAAAAAAGCGCAAAAAATAGGCATTTATTAGTTATTTATGACACTTATTACAGTTATTAGATTAGTTATTAGTAGAGCCCGGTAACGGGGAGCCATGTCATAGCCTAGTATACCTGTCTAGTATACAAAAACAATAGTAAGAAAATAGAAAAAAATTAACAGAACTAATACATAATTATAATATGTGAAAAGTAGTGAAACACTCACCCTTTTAAGCAGCCTTGGCTACGGAACAGTAAAACTAGAAGCACCATTATCAGTATTAACATCATATGGATAAGAGTGGTAAAAAGTTGACACCATTAGATGTGTTTCCACAATTGTCTCGGTGAGCGATGTTCGCCGTGGTGAAAAATGAGTTTATATTTTGAAAAAGAGTGTTGAACACCAAAATTTTGTAGTAGACACGTTTTCTTACCGTCGGGAACTTTCTTAGTGCCAGTTTTGTGCTTTGCTGTCACAAGATGCTGCGTTACAATGCACTTTTTTCCATAATTCACTTTTGTACACACAGTATTAAAAATGTCTTTATCGAATTCGCGAATAAATTTATTTAATTTTGTTTGAGCAGAAGCACGTTCTTTCGGCATATTTGCGTTGTTATGCGATGATATACAAACCACGACTGTACCATATTGAATAGAATTTATTGTATACAATGCTACTTAGAATTAGGAATTAGGAAGAATTGTCGGGAATTATTATTTATTTAATATTTCTTAGAAAAACTAATGGACACAAGCAAAATGATTGTTATTCTATTTAATGTTACTTAGAATTATAATTTATAGTTCTAAATAACATTGAATAACGGTAATTGTGGGATTATGTATTTAATATTTCTTAGAATTGTCTTTAGTTTAGAATATAGGCAGAATTACGTGAATAGGTGTTTATGGCCTTTAGTCTTGGATATAGGCAGAATTACGTGGAATAGGGATTTATGGCATTTTGCCAAAGATCCGGGCTTTAGTTATTACCTATTTTTGAATATATTGCAACTTGTGTCATTGGATGACTTTCAGCTCGCCTGATGATGAGCTGACTTGCTGGAAACTGGTAGCATTAATTTATTAAACGAGTATTGTGAGAATTTAGACCATTACTATACCTACTCCCAGTTATGAATTACTCACACAGAGTCACCTCGGATCGCTTAATTTATACAAAATTGACGCTATTAAGTCTAAATATAATAAAATAGTCGATCCAATGCAGCTCTGTGTGAGGAATACATCAGGAAGTTGGAGGAAAAGAAAAGTCCACTTTCTCACAATAACTCAAAATTTAATAAGATCAAATTATGTGTTTTGTACAATAACTTATAATGTCCACAAAGCATAAACATTATATACGTCAGTTGTTAATTCTCCCAAAGAAGTTCTGGCTGCAGTTCTTGCAAACCACGTTGAAGATGGCCTGATTTATAGTAGTCTGGAAAAAGCTCCATGCAATTGAGAAGAGTTGGCAAAGCGGTTCCAGGACAGAAACTAATCTACACAAGTTTTGACATCTTTTTTTAGAACATTTTACATTTGCCAATTATGGAACTCTTAAGTTATACTTTAAAAGTTATACTTTTCATCTCTTTCGGGGTATATAGGCGTAAATGGTATTTTCAGGAGATCACTTGTGTAGATATTTTGACCTTTTCTATTCAACCCCCATTCCATAAGGAGGTGAAGGATAATCCCATCTGCGCTAGTTTGATAGACCCATAGAAGGCACATTTGGTGATATATAATTTATTACTTTTTTTATTATTATTTATGAAAATCGCCGACATTTCAGGGATAGATTTCACCCGCTAGACGTGGGGTTCCGCCGAAATGCAAAGCGGTTTTTACAACACTCGATTAGTCCTACAAATCTAGCACGTTTCAATCCGATTGGTGAATGACACCTTGGAAATTTCCCTTGTAAGCAAGTCGTCTTTCTTAATGTTCATCCATAAATTTAATAGGGAGAATTTCTTTAAAGTGATTCTTAATTGTTGATTTGGTAATTTTGTTTGTAAAGAAATTTAGTATTTCTTATTATGATTTTCTAGCAAATTCCACTCGACATTCACTTCTAACTCAAACCAATCCCAAAATTGTCAATCTATCTTGATTTGACCTCTATCTTTAATAACAAAGTCATCCACTCTTGGCTACGCTCATCCAATTTTTTTCCTCTCACGCTATTGATTTTTTAATAAATTAATTCCTATAATACATCACATGTTCTCTACGCCCTTCCGTTCTCTCCAACGTGTCAGTATGTGTTGCCATATGAACGGTTTCTGACCGACAGAGATGAGAAATTAAATTTTAATTGCTCGATATCCGTTAATAAAACGGCACACACAACGAACGGATAGACCGTTCTGATAATATCGTAACGCGCATAACGGTGACGATAGAGACACTCCGTGGTGGCATGTCATGAATGATCGAACCGTGCCTTTGCCGCCTCTGCGGTCCTGCGGCGTGCGATATGGTGGTTTCGCTCGGATTTTAACGACGAAAACTGACCGGTAAAGAGAAGAGAAGAATGATGGCGCGCGCCACCGAAATAGACGCTTGATGTATGGTTGGATCACGGATTCTCGAAATAGCTTAAGCGTAAAGTAAACAAGATCTCGAGTTGATTGCGGGAGATTAAATTTCCTGAAGTATGTGGTTGTTGGGTATGGAAAAATGTATATAAAGCAAGATTGATAAATTGTAGTCGAATTTTTTGAGGCGAAATTATGCGAAATAAGAAAATTTAACTAATTTATATAAGTAACTTAAATTTAACAAGCATTAATCAACAAACATAATATAATAGCCAGATTTTTTTTTATTTAAAACTTCGCAGAAAATAAAAAATAATTTTCTTGTATTTTCAAGGTTCCAATGATGTTGGTTAACAGTCGGCAACATGTAGGATTTCTTCAATTTAATATATTTGTGAGCGCTTAATATGAATATGGTAGAATTTCTAGATTGACCACTATTTTCTTGTAACAGACCAGCCTCATTGAAATATCAATGGCAAATTGTGTGCACAATGAAATCTTTAATTACAGACACCTCCCTTAGAAGAGCAAAATTTTTGGTCCCCTAACATTGCAATACATTAACCATGTATTTTTATCTCTTTTGGGCAGACACTCCCTGAACCGGACGCGGACACAATCTACCTCTATTTGCTTTTTATCAGCATGCCGGCATACCGTCAACGTGTAAAACACTTACGCTAAAAGAAAAGTTGAAATAATCAAGACCTTTGATAAAACCAAAAGCAGTATTCGCGACAAAATACTTTCTGTTGGAAAATCACAATCTGCTGAAATGTTAAATAATAGAGAAAATATCTTAAAAGAATGGTACTCAAACTCTGTCAGCGTTGAAGCGAAAAGACATTTTAAGAATGCTAGCGGACTTAAAATTGACGGCAGAACTTTCAAGTGCACTGCAATGCGTAGTAAAAGTTTGCCAGTTTCTGGTTCTCCGATGAGAGAAAGCAAAAAATGTTGCTGAATCATTAGAGATCAGAAATTTCCAAGGGTCATGATTTTGGTTACACCCAGAGAAATGTTTATTTGTCCACCTCAATTCAAGACAATCACTGTTTCAATTCCCCACAATACAAAGACTGTTTTAAATCAAAAGAAATACTTTCTTAGAGTTTCTTCTTCGCGAAGTTGTATTTCTTTATGACATTTGTTAACTTGATTCCAGAAAATCTCGCAGAAAATTTGATGAAAGCGATTCTTAGTATAAGTAAATAGCCATTATAACTAGTCTGGGCAAACAGCGGTAACAGTCAGTGTAGTAGATATGTGGTGCGGAGTCGGCGATTATTTATTTCACGCGTTCACAGCGTCAGTACTAAATCGATGCTGTATGCGAGTAGTTCTGTGTATATGTAGGCTGTCCTAACTTATTTCGTAATTGTACGCTTATGTTTGCTTTAAAAATGTCGCAGTTAGGTACGTCGCGAAAACGACCAATGGCACACACAGTTAAAAACTTTATAGTGGACATGCCGGACTTAATTTTTGATGGCGCTAATATTCAATGTCTAGTTTGTAAAATCCCTTTAATGTGTTAGTCCAGAAGCCATTATCAACGTCACATCGAAAGCAAACAGCATTCTTCTGCGACAAGTGGCATACGAGACCAAGAAAAATTTACATTTGATTTATGTGTTACTCTTATTTTATGTAATCTATCGTTTCGTTTACTAGACAATGAAGCATTTGTTTCCTTCTGGAATAAATATGCGGACTGTAAATTACCTAGTCGGACATCGATACGAAATGTAGTGCCATTTGCTCGTGAACATATAGAAAAAAGAATGAAAACGGAATTGAAAGATAAAAAACTGTGGTTGTGTATGGACGAAACAACAGATCGTCAAAAACATTCTGTGGTTAATGTAATGGTGCGTACAATGGAACCACATCGACCGTCATCCTCCTTCTTACTTGCTTCCAAAAGAGTTATAAATTGTACTGCCGATGAGATTTTAAAGGTGGTGTTGAACTCATTGAACAAATTTAATGTTTATGAGTGATGGTGTCGCAAACATGCGTTCTTTGGGCCGATCTCTTAAAGAACACAGTGAGTAACTTCTTACATGTAACATGTAAAATCCATACTTTAAATCTTGCGGCACAAACGATTCCTGCATGTTTTCCACTAGTAAATGCATTGATTGGTAGAACAAAGGCAGTGTTTCTAAAGTCCCCGAAACGTACCCGACTATTTCACAAACTGTGTCCTGATTTACCTGAACCACCACAGCCGATTGTTGCACGCTGGGGAACATGGTTGCAGGCTGCATGTTTTACTACAGCAAATATTTTGATCAAGTAAAGAAGGTAGTTTTAAAATTCAATCCGACAGAAGCTGCAGCAATCAAGAAAAAGCCAGGAAATATTTCAAGATAGTCAGGTTAAAAGAGATTTACGGAGGGAGTAGAAAAATTACAACATGTTTCGATGTCGCTAGTGGATGCTGTTCAAATTGTGAATTATGTTCACGCACAGTTATGCGCCGTAGAAGGCGAAACAAATTGGTGTGTAATAAGAAAATTGGAAAGTGTTTTAGAGAAAGACTCCGATTTTCTTATATTAAGACAAATTTGTGAATGTGCGTGTGAAGATGTATTAAGTTGTTTCAAAGATTATTTTAAATATGCATATATAACATCGCTAGATGTCGAACAGTCGTTTCGGCATTAAAAGCGTTTATTCCGCACGTCGTACTCACTTGACTGAAACAGCTGTGGAAACATCTAATGATTCAAATATTTAACAGATGTTACCCAGTTTGTGATTTCTCGGAAGACTTTTAAAACGGTAAGTGTTTCAGCACGTTTTATAATTTATTTCTTACCTTCTATTTTATGTGTAAACTTTTATGCGCTCGCCACGCCTCTGGCTGTTACCGCATATTTGCCCAGTGTAATTATAATCATATAAAATAAAGGATAAAGTGTATAAATTAAAATTTGACCTATTTAAACATTTTTTCCGAAGTATATATTCGGCCTGTCTAATAATAAATTTTTAATATTTAATAATTTTTGAAAATTGTGTATAAGATTTCAAATTTCAAAGTTTGACGTAGAATTACTTTTTAATTAACATCAAATATAAATACTAAACGGTATAATCTGGATTATACAGTGTCATCCATATGGGAAACTTTTTTATTATGGGTTTTTCGAAAAAAAGTTATTCTTGATAAAAGTTTGTGCATCCCCTAAAATTAAACATGTACCAATAAAATATGGGAAATTTTTAATATTATATGGGATACGTCTGAAAATTTGATTTTGTCACAAGAGTAAAGTACCCTCATTTTAAAAAATATCGATAAATGCTATTTGAAAAAGTTGTTTAGCATTAAAAATTACACTTAAATTCAAAGTCATGGTCGCCTAAGTCACATTTTATCTTTTTTTTACCTATTTTTTCAAATATCGTCTTCAAAAAACAAAATTTGTTTCAAATAATAAATAAACGATATTATGTAAATAACGTTTCATTTAAAAGGTTGATAATATTACAAATTGGCTAAATGTTATATTAACTCAAGTCAATTTTTTAAAAGATGTGACAAACTTAAGAATTTTTTTTGATGGAAAGTTCTTTTTATTTTTGTTAACACCTAAAATTGCGCAAAATAATAAACCCGTAATAAGAAAAGAACATTTATTAATAACTACTGATTAAACTTAAAAAAATTAACAATTTCTCGGCACAAATTTACTACTTTAACAAATAAATGTTTGATAGAAGGTTGTATTATATTTTGATAAACATGTATTTCGTAGTTATTGTTCATTTTGTCATTGTTTGATAATAAGTACTATTTAAATAATATTAATACGCTTACAAAGGAAGAAAAAGTTGAGATTATTTTGTTGTGCGGGGAGATATCAAAATAGTGCTCAGTGTGCAGGTATAACATTGAAAGAATAAATATAGGCTATCCTTGAACAGGGAATTACTATTCTGCATGAATCACTAGCAAGCGAACTCTATGACTAATCTAATAAACTTGTAATAACTTCATTTGTTACATCCGCCATCAAAGAGAAAATGTCGGACATTCCTCTAAAAATAAAACAACGACGAACGGACAAGAATCAAAGCATAAGTGCGCAAAATCAAAAAGCGCGCATTAAATCATAAAGGTGTTAATGTCACCGACCATCGGAAGGAAAAAATTAGCTTCAAAACATCGAACAACAACATACACATTAGGCCGACTGTGTGCGGTAAAGTGCAAACCGATAACGATAAGGCGCATGACCGACATCGGCGTCTCCTCGTCGTCAGTGTGTATCGTTACGGTCGCGAATAATCGGTACCACGCGTACAAACGCGGAAGACAAGGAGTACAACGCACCGGCGCAGCCAGCGTCCTCCGAATGCCTCTTCCAAATGCCGAAAGCCGGCGTTTTAATAGCCGTACGACGGGTACCGGAGGCGATAACAGCATTTCGACATGCCGTCATCGTCCGACGGGGCGCGCGCCATCGCTATCGGCGAGCGTATTGCCTGTGAAAAACGAGTTTTCGGTTCGCAGCCGTCGATGCACACCTTTAATACAGGTCGAGGTAAAATTATTCGCCCGCTTACGGATGTTTTAGTAAAGACCGGGCGTCGCAAAAATAGGTTAGCACACTTTATTAGCTAGTAAAACGCTAAATTTTATCTTTCTTTTTTGCAGATTTACCGGTTGAGAAACAATAGTCCAATCCAGATTAAATTTTGAAGAAGGAAATTTTATGTTAAAGTGCGAAAATGCGGTAGAAGTGCAAAAACGATTTTGGAGTGAATTTCATACTGATCCGCTTTGTGGACTCACCAAAAGACGAATTAGAGATAAGTTTGAAGTGGATAGAACTGTTCAGAATATTCAGAAACGTTCCGGAAGACCAAGATTATCGACTGAAGCAGACGTGGAGGAACGGCTGTTGGGAATGTATCGTTTACAGTCAAGAACATCGTTTTGCCAGACTGCTGATGAAGTAAAAATTCCAAACCGATTTAGAAAACGGTTTGAAACATGATATGAAAACCAGATTTTAAAATTTTTTACTACAATTTATAAGATATATACGATATGCGCTATACAGGCTGTCTCTCGAGGAACTGCATCGATATATGAAAGAGAATTCATTGGAAAATTCTGGAAATTTGCAAGTATACTAAAACTGACATGTACTATTGAACCAAAACAATTTCAATAATGTGACACTTCCGGTTATCCCGAAAGTAGCTGTCAACTTCGTTAGCAACAACCGCTGCAGCTGAAAGAGTGTTTTCTACGACGGGATATATTAACACTGCAAAAACATTGATGATAATTTAACAAAATGGTATTCCTAAATAACAAAATAACATTGTATTTTAAATTTAAAGCTAAGCTACCTTTAAAAAAAATCATTCTTAACATTTATGTTATTGCAAGAGCGAGGTAATTATCTCTGGAATACATAGGCGTTTTACCGGAGTAGCGGGCTGTGTGGAAAAATCGATTCTCGCTTTGTCAGCGTCCGCTTGTTTATTTTTCGTTCAGTTTAGGAAACGAGAGCATGCATTGTGTTTTGTGTTACGTGTTATTAAAACACGGCTAAAAAGCGACCCTTTGCTGGCACAGTAAATAAGTTTATCTATGACTTTCCGGATTTATTTTATGACGGTGCTAAACAGTTTATAAAGTGTACGAGAAACATTTGATGTGCTGGGACAAGGCGGACTGCAAATACCGAAGAACAGAGAAATATAAAAAAAGGGCGTGCCAACCTGAACTGCCTTTATTTTCGATTTACTTGCCATGATGATAACCTGTAATTTGTCACTTCGCTTATTCGAAACAGAACCGTTTCAGAACTTTTGGTATGAGTACAACCCCAAGTTGAAGTTAATTACGAAAATGGCACATATTTGTATGCGAAGATGTGGAAAAGAAAATCAAATCTGAGAAGCAGAAGTTTTTGGAAATGAGTGAACAATTGTCAACAGCCAATGCAGCAACAGCAGGACTAGAGAGATAGTTTACATCATTTGGTATGGTGCAATCAAAACTAAGAAATAGGTTGGGTTGTGTAAAAGCAGCCAAACTTGTTGTCTTGTCTAAATATCTAAATCAAGAAACTAGGACCAATGAATGCAACTCGGACTGGATGTTTGTACAATGATGAACCACTAATCGGTTTTGTGCAATAGATTTAAGTTACGTTTTATTTTCAAATTTTAATTGTTTATTGAAACAGTATTATTATCGCCCTTAGTTAATTTCTTATTATTTTCTGATGTTTTTTTTTTATTAGAATATTGTATAATTTTCCAAATAAAAGTGTAAACAGCAATATATTCTTATAATTCATTAGTTTTCTAACATACAAATATTAAAAAATACATTTATTTTTTAATATTTGTTAAAATACAAAAAACAAGATAAGTGCGGGACTTCCACGCAATCTGTATATCTAACAATCCTTTCGATCATATAGCTTTCTTTATAATTAAGATCAATACTTTATGAGTTATATGTTATTTATTATAAAAAAATCATTCTTCTTCATAATACATACACCTAAAATATTTAAATAAAATTATATGTAATAGCTTTTACTCAGAATTGACATTTGAGATGAAAAGCTTTCTTAATATGAAACTGTCATAACCTTGGGGTATTATCGACTGTTATTTTTGTACATGGCTGTATCCGTATACGCCGCCGCACGATGATTTCTATCATGTTTTTGGATCTCCCTTTCTTCCCCTTCGCCGCGCCATCTGGATACGATGGCGCGTGTGACAGCAAGCAATAGCGAGAGACGGACGCGCAGCATAACAACCGGCAATCCGACCGAAAAGGAGGAGTGGTATATGCGTTGTTATCGATTGCGGTGGAGCGGCGTTTGTATTTTCGCCGTCATCGCCGCTGCTGTTGTTGCTCCTGCTGCTGAGCGCCATGCCAAACGCCGCCCGTGATCATCTTAACCCGTCCGTCCATATTACATACATAGGTGTCTAACGATTTGGCATGCAATGAGCGGCGCACCGCCACCGCTCAACCGACCGACCGCACGGTCGATTACCGTTTCAGATTCTTTCGGTGGGGATCTATTACGTCAAAAGGCACGGAAGCTATTGCTATCTAATTGTGGCGTTTTACGCGATGCAGGTGTATACAGTGGCGTGCCGAAATATCCATACACTAAAGAGGTGTCAAGGATCTTTACTTGCATGTTTGATTTAGAGATCTTCACAATGTGAACGCATTTGAAACAATATAAAAATTATTTGAAAACTAAAAGCTAATTTTTGTAGTTTGTGATTGCCTATCATAGAAACATTTTAGAAAGATTTATAAAATACGAGCCTTAACAACTATACAGGGTGTCATATTTCTATATATGTGAAATAATTCGTTTAATAATGGAGATAGAGGAAAATAGCATTAAGAAGATTTGAATGATAGTTATACGGCTACAAATTTATTTGATCAGATGTTTCCAAGCTTCACTTGTTTTGGCGTGGCCACGCCCCCTTTTTCTTTAATTACATTATACGAGGTGTGATCAAAAAAAGACCGGAATTCTGTCGTGGAGCGCGTAAAACTTCAAGAATGCAGTCTAAAATTTTACAGATAGGTGGCGCATCATACTCCAGTACGCTGAAGAAATGTAATTATGATTGATCCAGTAGTTCCGAAGTTATTGTACTGGAAACGAGCGCGCGTTCGTACCGTTCTGCGATTCGTTACGCGTTTTGAAAATGAAGGTGTTGCAACAGCGTGAAATTTTGCTATAAGTTGGGAACCTATTTTTTCACACCATTTGATAGATAATTATTTTTTCTTTCTGACAGCCTAAACATTTCAAATGCAAATGGTATGACTCAATAAGAAATTCCACAAAATCTGTCCTAAAAAGGACGTAAACACCGCATGTCCTGTGTTTTTAGGGGACAACACATGAACGTATATTTCAGTTCACGGAATACATTTAAGAACCTTCTTGGTAATCCAAAAGACAAACCGGACATGAAAGAAAGGTCGAAAATTTATAACGACTGTGATAAAGCCTATATTGGACAAACAAAACGGGCGATAGGTACTAGATTTAATGAACACATGAGATGCTATAGATTCGGTCGTACAGGTGCGTCAAGTGTAGCTGAGCACGTGAATGATACGGGACATGTCATCAAATTAGAAAACCTGAAATTAATTATAAGCGTAACCTCGCCTCGGGAATTAGACGCATTTGAGACCATGTATATACAGACACACCCGATTCTTTTAAGCAAAGATAACGCGCCACTTAATTTTTCTTGCTTGTTTGATTTATTAGGGTAAAAGAACTTTTCAGTCTACACTTGACAAAGACCGAGTCGCCGTGTTTTGTAACATATGTATTGATTTGTTTAGTTTTCTTAGAATGCGTAGATAGAGAATTAGCGGGAAAGAACCTTCCTTTTGTATCGCTCTGCTTTACGAAGGCGAGACGAGGCAAGAGACCATTTTTCCTATAGAAAAGTAGGTATTCGGAAATAGATATACACGGATACATATACGTTTAGAGATATATGTACATATATACCCTTCTTTTTTCCTCGAGGAAATTGTTGATTTAAATATTCAGTTACATCTATCGAATTGCGTGGAGGTGCACCATCGTGCTAAAATACCATTCCGCGTCTAACTGCTAATAGCATATCATCCAAATAATCTTGAAATTCATTTTGCAAGAAATTTTAATATCCTTGATGTGTGTGAAGATGACTTCATAAGAATATGGACCCAAAATAGTACTATTTATAATTCCACACCATACACTGATCGAGAAGCGTATTTGGAAATTCGTATTAAATGTTTCACGTGGATTTGTATCTTTTTTTTGCCAATAATGTGTATTGTGTATATCTAATATACCATTATTAGAAAAGTTGGATTCATCTAACCATAAAATTTTATTTAAAAAATTTGGATTTGCAATATTTTGCAGTATTAAATAATTGCAAAATTGTAGTCTTCTCATAGCATCGCCAGGATGAAAATTTTGAATTTTGTGTATTCTATATGTTCTGTAATTACGTTTATTCAAAATCATATGTATCTTTGTATGTGTTGTATTTATTTTCAGTGCAGCTTCTCTAATTGAATTTCCAGAGTAAATATTGAAGTATGCTAACACACCAACTGCCAAATTTTCATTTACTATGAGGTTCGTGTATTCTCGATAGGGATTGAGTTCTACGCAATTTATTTTCTAATTTCAAAAAATACGAACGGCTTGGATGAGAGCGACCCGGATATTGTTGTCGGTATAGGTGCAGAGAGCTTGCCTTGAATTATTATTTGACAAATAATATTTTATCATATCTACCGTCTTATTAATTGAATAATTTGCCATTATTGACATAAATTAATAATGTATTTAGGCCACAAAAACTTTATTGTATCGCAAAAACAATACAAAATAATATAAAACTGTCAAATTTTGTTCTCAATGCACACTTTTACTTTGAGAAGCATTTTTTCTTTTTTCGATATCTCAAAAACTATGCAGTTTAGAAGAAAAAACCCTTATACTTTTTTAAACCAAAAATTATTTTCTATTAAATGGTATAAAAATATACAAGTATAAAATCAGTAATATCTACGAAAATTTAATTCTTTTTTTACCAGATTTGTACAGATTTAGATAGCTTATTAGAAGTACTAAAAACTCGGTCTGAACAATTTTTTTCGTATCTATACTCCGGAGAGAAACGGCGTTTCCAATCTTTATTTGCACCCTGTATACAAAAAACTTGCTAAGAAGTCATCAAATAATAATATATAAAATAATTTAAAATATCGTATAAACCAGTTTGATGGATAAAAGAAAAATTAAATTAAACAGGGACTTTCTTAAAAATTCTTTAAAAATATTGCTATTCCATTCCATTTACATCCTTACATTTTAATAACCGCAAACAATGTCTGTGAAAAATATGGAAGTTAAAGATATTTGGTGTCTCAATTTTTTTTTTGTGTTTTTTTTTATTTTCAGAGATATAAATAAGGATATTTAGCTAATCATCTCCGCTTAAATAAAACCTATTCCTAAATTTAGTTAATTGGTAAATGAAAATTTATAAAGAAAAAAATCAAATATAAATTATTCCAACATTAGCTTAAAATTTCGCACGTTATGGAAAAAACACGACTTCAACGACGAAATAATCAAACTAAAATTAACTTGAACCGATCCAGTTGTACGCTTTCAAAGAATTACATACGTTATTTAAACACAGCCTATTAGCTATATCACAGCTTGAAACAATATTCAATTACTATGTTGCAAATAGTTGATAAATTGATAGAGTGCATCTTCGGATGCAACTACGAACCTTTTATGCCACACTCTATACAGGTTTTATTAATATATCCTGACCTAGATAGGCCGGAAAAGAAAAGCAAACGGTGCATTCTATATTTATGAAACGATCTCTGCTGGTACGGCGTCGAAAGTAAACGATTTCACCTACAAAAATATCATTTCTCCCGAGATAAAGCGCTAGGGATAGAGTGAAAAGCACTTTAATAGATTCCAAGAAACGTATGCGTTAGTGTTGGTCAAAAAGCGAAACTGTTAATTATTCTACTTTTCGGTATGAATAATCTTATGGAATATTCCTGTATTTAAAGAGATTACAATGTAATATTTTAAATTCTAATTTAAATAAACTTATAATAGTTGGGCTTGATTTCGAATTGAAATTTTGGCATATTTTGAGATCGAGCAATGCAAAACTGGGAAATTCTATGATTGAATAAACTTGTCCTATAAAATACAAATTAATTTTAATATTCCATGTGACATTTACGCAAACAAGCTTAGGTAATTTTCATTTTAATGTTAACCTTTGAATGGAACAAGAATGATTTTTGAAATACAGCTATGGGCAAAAATTGTTATATTGCTAATATTCAAAATGAAGCAAAATATTATAAGAAAAATGATTGAATGAATCACCTTCATTTGCCCAAAACTCACTCTACCCATTTAACATTTTAAGGCATGTTTACAAGTCACCTTAGACTTGATTAATTATCGATAATCAAACGAAAATCCATAATTTTAGCCATACAGACTGAAGAAACATTGTTTCTCCAGGATAAGTGAGGTTATAAGTAAACTTGAACGAGGACAAGGTACGACAATAATTTGCTAAATTGTACAGTGTTGGAAAATCCACAATAAGTGGTATTAAAAGGAAAAAGAATTAAATTATTGCCTACATCTCATCAACTGTTAGTAGTCCGCGGCAAAGAAAAACTCTCAAATCGTATCAAAATCCAGATACCGAAATCACACTTTTTACATGGTTTTTACAATAAAGGGCGCAGCACATTTCAATATCTTACTTAATGCTTTTTGCCTATATACCCTTATCGGGTGTAAGGCAATGTGGAGTTGGGCTTATGTTCTGCTCACATATTTCGCGCCATCTCTTCCTATCCTACGTATTCTCCCAGTTTTCTTCCCTTTTTACTACTGATCTTACATCCCCCCACCATGTTTTTCTCGGTCTTCCTCTTGTTTTCTTATTTACCCTGGCTTCTAGAACTCGTCTTACTATCCCACTATCTTGCATTCTCCTCACGTGACCATACCATTTCATTCGCGCTTCCTCGACGACTTCCACTATGGGTTTCACTTCCAGATTACTCCTGATAGTTGTTTTCCTAATTCTATTTCTTCTCATTTCGTTCTTAATTCTTCTTAAGAATCTCATCTGTGTTGCTGTTATTCCTGCTCCGTTTCTTTCCGTCATTGTCCACGTTTCTGCTCCGAATGTTTAATACGGGTGTTATTACTTTTTTAGATATTTGAACCTCCTGCGGTCACTCTTTCTGTTATTTCCTCATTCAACCTTCCATCCTCTGATACAATTCTAGGTATTTAGATTTCCGTACTTGTTCTAGTTCCCCATCATCTATTTGTACTACATTTTGTTTTTGAGTCTTTCCTATTGTAATGGTTTTTGTCTTTTTTTTTTGCTCATTTTCATGTTGATTTTTTCCAAGATTCTTTTGTAGATCTGTATGTTATTATCGAGGGTTCCTTGATCTTTCGCTATAATTACTATATCGTTCGAATAGAGGAGCTCACTTATCTCTGTTCTTCTCATTTTCCAGTATTCAATTTCGTACACTCTGACCTCCTTTTCCCTTCTTTTATTGCTTCATTCAGGACCAAAGAGAACAGTAGCGGACATCTCCGCCTAAAGCCTGGGGTTGTTTCAAATATTTTTGATTTTTCTTGCTTTGTTCTTACATAGTTTCTTGTGTTTTTGTACTCCTGCTATTAATGTTTCAGATGTTTTTCTGTTTCTTGATATCCTCCATATGTTCTTTCTTATAATCCTGTGCCTTCTCTAGGTGTATAAAGCCGAGATGTCGAGATGTACCTCCTTGTTCCCTCTTGTTGCCTTTTCCCTAATTGTCCAATGAAGTATTTCGCAAAAACGCTAAGTGGTTTCATCAGCAAATAACTGGAAGAGACGATTTTGAAGCAAGTTGTGGATGGCTGGAATTATCAGCCAATGAATTTGCTGTTGAGCCATTTCAGCAAACGAAAATGTGATTGAATATCTAAATACCTAAGACTGATTCAAGGATGAATAATTTCCTTGCAGCTTGCAAAGTGAATCAGTTCTACTATTCTATTCTTAATACGTCCGCTAGCAATTGTACTAATTTTTACTTGTTAAGTTAAGCAGGCAATTAAATTTAACCCACTTCACTTTGATCTTAAACCACGAGATCATTTATTAAACCACACATCTTATCAGCGAAATGAAACAAACAGGAAGTGTTGAAAATTCTCTGTTACTTTGGTAATTTCCCAAAGGTACAAATGTACTTGCCTAGCATTGCGTCTTTGCTGATACACTCACAAATTTAAAATAAATATAATAAGATCCCACAATACTCAATCACAACACGAATTTATTTTTAGTTGAGCGGTTACTCATTTTTTAAAAATGCGAAAACGTATACAATTATTAATAAAAGCTAAAAATATGTTACGTAAGTATGTATATTTTAAACACGCAATATTTAATATTGGATAATGCTAACAGACAATGGAAACTGATTCTTTCAAAGAGAACTTAAAAGCAGGCAAAAAGGAAATGTGTAGTTGTACAGCAACAACATTTCTGCTGGGAATTATAGCTCTAGAGCACTTGAATAGACCACACAGGATGACGTGTTGCAATTTATTCATTAACAAAAGCAAAAAAATGAATGTCGAGTCAATAATTGCTTCCTTTACACTAATTACTAGTCAAGGTTTGTTGCTAACGTTTTAAAAACAAAAAGAACCTATATATAGACTTACAGACATACTAGAAGCATAGAAAATTGCAATTTACATAGTCAAGATGTATTTAATAGAATTTTAAAATATTATCATGAATAGTTCGCAGCAAACTAGCCATATGCGAGCCAAAAATAAATCCTGTAAACGTTAACTTTGCTTTATTCACATGTGCGATCCAAACATATACGTAAGATCTTCGAAATGTAAATAGGTAACCTCTTGCTTTATTTTTTCAAGCCCAAAGTACTAATAATGATAGCTAGAGTCATAAAATTTGGGAGATATTTTTTTTTATGTTTTGTGGAATGCATGCACCTACAATATGTGTAATTTCGTGCTCGTGTGGTTTTTAAAAATATCTTTTCAGCGACAAACATGACGACAGCGCTATACATCTGACTCATACTTTAGCATATTCGCAAAAACACGGAATTTATTCCCTGTCATCTCATTATAATAACCTTCTTGTTTCGTATTCGTAAAGAAACTGTAGATGTCGCTTTAAGAATATAGGGACCATAATTCAAATATATTTTTCAATATTCTTTCACTTTACATGGTCTTATTATTATATTTAAACTTCAAATGGAATTTATGGCAATTTTTGCTTCATTCTTTTCTCAATTCTTCAAGGATAGAAGTTATTCACCAATATGCCTTCAATCAAGAAGGAATTAGTGGAGGTTTTACTTGGTTGCAGGGGCCATCGAAAGAGTTCGGCTCAAGGATCATTGACAATAAATCTAAGTATATGGTGATTAATGGAAGTACTGAGTTAAAGACCACAGAGAGATTCAAGATGTCGGCAAAATGTATAAATTTGAAAGAGTCAAGACATTTACATATCTAGGAGTCAAGCTGGCTAACAATCCCAAAGAGTAGGATGAGAACAGACTGATGAAGAGAAGCAAGAGTGTAGGAAGCTTGAATACTCTATGGAAAAACAAGATTGGGAGGATGATGGAGAAGGTGTATGACAGCATTATACGTCCAGAAGTAAAATGTGGAAACTCAGTGGTTTGCAAAAGCAAAAATTGAAAATATTATGGAGTGATAAATGAAAACCGCGGATGGAAGCAACGGACCAACAAGGAGGACTTATACAAGAAGCCAAAAATTACGACAGCAAAAAGTGTAATGCGATACCTTGAATCTAAAAATCTGCGTGTACTACCTTGACCAGGCAATTCACCAGACATAAACCCAATTGAAAATGTCCGGAATGTCTTGAAAAACATCGCAAGTGCACGATACTCAACTACAAACGAAGAATTACAACGGCATATTGAAGATGTATGGCATAATAGCGACGAAATTAAAAAAACAATAAAAAACTGCATTGGTAGTATGCCAAAAAGGATTGGGGAAATAATAAAATACAGAGGAGGAACAAGCAAATCTTAGTAAATATATGTTCAAATTATACTTAGGTACTTGCATGTTATATGTAATTAAATAATAGTATTGCCAACATTACCAACTGTCTTTTTTTTTTATTCTACCCCAAAATCATAGTTTTAAGTGGTCCTAATTCGATGACCAGGGATTATTGGAATAAAAAGACTCCATGGAAGCTGAAATAGACAAGAGACAGTGGAGACATACGGTGAGAGCTTTGAGTCGCATGGACTTATCGGCCTATTATATAATATGCCTTCAAATCCCTCTAATAATGAAACTATTTCATAGTACAAACTATCCAAACGGTCATATTGTTAGCGGTGTTCAAAAAAACAAACAAATGTCTGGAACGTGGTGAAGGTCGGTGATTCACTTGTGTTGTCTTATATGTTTTTGGCAAAGCTTATACTGATAAGTTATTAGTGGAAACTGGGTGTTTCACTATTTTGTCATTAATCCATTATTATTATCAAGAAGAAGAAGAAGAATCAAATGCCTGTCATGTTATTTTTCGCGATTTTTCATTAATAATAATAATAATATCGTTTTATTCGCAATCAAGCTATTACAAACATTGTCATATAATGTATTTAGTGTAAAACCGTAGAACATTTAATTACTGCTAATAGAGAATACTTCTACATTACAAATGTTATAACATACATACTAAAGCCTCCTAAGGATTTAAAAGTTTTAAAAAGCGTATACATTCCGTTGGGTCGTCACCACACGTTAAAAAAAACTGCTACTATTTTTATGTTTAACCGAATAAATTATCTAATGTTCTTGAACAAAGATACAAACATATGTTTATTACAATTTCACGTATGCACACCGCTTCCAATATAAAGTTTTTTACATCAAGGTCATAAAATTTGAACCATTAATATCAAATCAATAGATATAAATTCCGGAATATTTAGGACATTTCTGGCCTTTTCAATAACATTAATTTCAGGTTCTTATATACTGGGATGATCTTCTTATGGTTCCTTCTCCTTTCGGGGGTTGGTTCTCATCATAGCTATTCGTATCTTACCGGCCGCTGCTGTGAAAAAGGTCTATTGAGCTGCAATTATACCATTTTCTAAGGTTTCTCAGCCAGAAAATCCTTCTCTTTCCTATGCTTTTTTTACGTTTGATCTTTCCCTGTATGATGAGTCTAAGTATTTCATACTTCTCACTTCTGGTGATATGGACTAAATATTCCAGCATTCTTTAATGTTCTTTATGACTTCGTAGTCTTTTTTAAACGTCTTAGCACTTTGGCATTTGTAACTCATTGAATCCACTAAATCTTTAAAATGCGTTTATAACACCACATTTCGAATGCTTCCAGCTTCTTTATATGTTCCGCTTTCAGTGTCCAGCTTTCCATCCCATACAATAAAGTAGGGAACACATAACACCTGAAGGCTCTTCATCTCAGCTCCACAGAAAAATCTCTGTTAGTTAATCTCTTTTTCATTTTTACAAATGATTATGTCGTTGTTGGCATAATACACATTAGCCGTGTTACCCAAGAATATAAATTGTCCATTTGAATGCCTAGCATTCACATATTTTTCTTAAACAAGTGCTCACATGATACGAATTGATTTGCAGAAATTTCTGCATTAACCAAATTTTCGGGAAAAAATACTGGGATTTATGAAGTCGCCTCTGTAATTCTTTTATATTTTTTGATGATTCTAAAAATACACCATACATGGTGTTCAAATTTAAACAAAATGATTAAAAATGCATAGACGTAGGATTTGTTATTAAAAATATTTTCAAACAAGGCAACATTCTATTGCAAAACACTCGTTATTGATTGGATGGAAATCCATATTGGAAGCAGAAATACCAAACAATAATCCGACAAGAAGTGTTATACTAAAGCTGAGCCTTTCTCCCCTTTAATAAAATTTACGGAGTATTTCGTTAAGTTCTTTATTTGAAAGAAATCAATCTGTTTTTAGAACTTTCAAATCTTGAAAATAATTTATATGTTTGTAACCAACTCGTATAGATTTTAACACACCGTCTCGGTGGTCGAACGGTTAGCATACCTGCCTTTCGATCCGAACGGCGCGGGTTCATATCCCAGCCGGGACGGTTGGTTTTTAATTACGGATAAAAATCGGAGAATACCTTCTTCTGGGATAAGCGATGTTTGGCACGTTAAAAATCCGTGCCAAAGGTTGGAACACTTTTGGATTCGGCAAAATTCTAGTAGGGTCGGCTAATGATCATAGTAATCGGTGCCGAGAAGTGCGAGGAGTATTCCGACGCTTTGCCTAATATTACAACAACAACATCGTATGATACCGTTTTGGAATCAAATGTTGATAAGACATCAAAAAATGGAAAAATATATGTTGTGATCTATCTAAATTGGTGTAATGTGAATCACTATATTTGAAAAAATAAGCGAAAAAACGTAATTTAGAAACAAGATTAGCAGTTGAGAAATAAACCACTAAAAAAGATCCAAGCGAAATATACGGCTACGCTTGAATTCCGAAACCCAAAAGCTCACGGTGGAAATTGAAGGTGATGAATACCTAAGAACGGCATCTAAGCTTGATTTGATTTCCGTTGTGGTTTTCCCTTCCAAATAGAAAAATTTGATGACTGCTCGAACTTCATTTTTATCGAAAATTGAAAACACAAAAAAGTACTTGACTTCAATGCTTGCCAAAACAAGACTTTTTTTCAGGTCAATTTGACATTTGCAGTCAATTGATACGAAAGAGTTGCCAACACAACGACATGAAGTATTTAGAAAAAAGCGACCCCCTAGCAGCAATTCCGGAAACTTGTCAATGTACCCTCGTACGATGTCTTTATCCTTTTTTCGAATAAAATTCCTTAGATTCAATTCAAATTCCCCCCAAAACCATTTCATTAGCGAAGTCAAATTGTATTTCTATATTATTTGGCTATTACTAACATATAGACAGAACTACATATATGTACATCTTCTTAGAAATGGTTTGTTTATTTAATCTTTTTGCTTCATTATTAACACCATCAAGTGGACATTCTTTGATAGCAATGAACTTATACTTAAAAAAAAAAGATAATATATTCTTTGTTGTTTTGATTATTGTTATCGTTATCATTTATGTGCGAGAGAAGTTAATGATCTTATTTCATAAAAATATTTAAGAAAAAAATTACTATCGCTGGGAATATTAAACATACTATCTCCCAAATGCTTACAGAAGTAGTTGTCACAATTCTTGTTTATGAATATGCAGCGTTTTAACCAGCAAGAAAAGATAAAATATTAAAGTAAACGGGTATAATTGCAACGGTACTTCGACTCAATAGCAATCCTTAAAGAGAATCTTGCAAGCACTCGAATCAAAACCGGCTGCCGACTCGTATGAAGGCCTGGAAATGAACAATATAAATTCAAGACACGCCTGTTGTGCATCGAAGCCGACATTAAATGGTGACACGTTGTTTATGATCTACGTACGATCTTGCTGGCAGCTACTCTTTGAAGGATAATGCGTAATATCTCATGTTTATCAGGCGGGGTCGTATTTTAAGGTTCGCTAGCGCGATAGGTTTTCTATCTTTTGTGCAAATTCGCTTGCTTTTCTGTGCGCATTCTTTCTTAATTGCCTTTTTACATATTTACTAACGTTCGTAAGTATTTGGCACCCCAAATTTCAAGGTAAATCATTAAATATTTAAATGGAAATATTAAAATATGTATTTCATATTTAACCATACACAATTATTTATTCGACCTAAATTTTAGATTCGTCTATGTGATCTCCTTTACTTTTAATGATTGCGTCGCATAATCGGGGCATTTTTGCAATTAATTTTTAACAATGTTTCCAGAATTACTCGAGCTTATGCTGCCTGTAGCTTGTTCCACATGTCATCTGCTAAAGTCGGAGCAGTTTTTCTAACTTCCCGATCGTGTTCTTCCCGTAATAACTCGATGGGATTCAAGTCCGGGCTTTGGGGTGGCCATTTCATGATTTTTATTGCCGCTTCCTTTTCCGATTGTTCTAAATATTGCTTGCATAATTTTGAAGTGTGTTTTGGGTCGTTGTCTTGTTAGAATACATAATTCTAACCCAAAATTCTTACAACAGGGGGTATTGCATTTTCCTCTAAGATGCGTTTGTATTACTCATTTCTCATGCCTTGAATTTTTACGAGATTACCTGCGGATATACCAGCAAAACAACTCTAAATCATTACCGAACGACCGCCGTGTTTGACGGTAGAGACTATGCATTGCTCTAGTGCACGTTCACCTACAGATCTTCTTACAAACACTTATCTTCGCGAACCGAAAATCTCGAATTTGGATTCGTCGGTCCACAATACCTTGCTCCAATCTTCTACCGTCCAATTTCGATGTTCACGTGCCTATTGTAACCTCATTTTCTTATTAATTTGACGAAGCAAGGGCTTTCGCATCGCAATTCGTCCGTGAAGGCTGGCTTTTCGCAAATGGCGTTCTGCGGCGATATCTGGAGCTGTTTTTCTTCTATTTCGCTTGCTGGACACCACGATTGCAATATCTGGCGATCATCTCGCCCTTGGTCTACCATTTCGTATTGTATTTAGAAAATTGCCACTTTCAGTGTATTTTTGTTGTTATAATCAACAGTAGAAGGATTTAAATGTAATTTTCTAGCAATTTGACGATTGCTTGTGCCTAAGTTATGCTATGTGTACTACTATTACTATTACTAATTTATTTCCTTTTCTGCATGTTTTAAGATTTTAAACGAAATTATAAACACTATTCGTTAAGAGATGTTGTCGCTACTAACATGGAACGAACTGACTATAATTTAAAAATATTACTTCAAATGGCTTTATTATAGCTTCATGATTCGTAGAAAAATTGCCAACTGTTACATTTTACCTGGAATTTCAAGAAATACGCTCTTACCTTACGCTACTACCTGCGCTTGTATCCTCTCATACAGATAAAAGAAGTAAATAGACCGATATTATTTAATGAATTTACAATGTACACAAAAATCTAAAATCCAAGGGTGCCCAAATACTTATGGGCGGTAGTATAGGCCCACTCCATATTCATATTCACTTTGGATAATTTTTTTTTATTGGGTTTATTACGTTTTGGATGATAGTTCCTCAATTTATGTTGGTAAGAATCTATTCACTTATTTCATTGCTAGAATTATCAACATAAATTGTTGGCAAAATTTAAAAACTTTCAATTTTTTAAGATTAAAAAAAAAAGCATACCGGGCCAACTGGTTATCAAAATACCCATACCTTCTATCGCTTGCGCATATCACAACTATAGCTCGGGAATCCCTAAACACGACCTCTTTCCAAACACACCGGCAGCTTGCCGACTATGCAGAGATTGTCCGGAGGTCTCGATCCTGGAGAATCCTACTTCTCATAGTCTCGTCCGCATCAAGCGCTACCGGTCCGGTCATGTGGGCCCGAGTAAGCGCCATCAGAGAAGCATACGGCACAAGCGATAGTGCGGACGGTACGGGTCCGTGTACAGTCACTCGGTCAAGCTTTTTGGAATTGTTCCATGCGTGCTACATGCCGGAGATGCAAGTGTCTTATGCAATTGGCGCCGTTCGTTCGACTCCTCGGCTGGTTTGCCTGCGCGTTAGTCAGCTGATATGTCGCTGGCCGCCGTGGCGTTGTTGCCGTTCGCTTGCTTGTCGCTACTTACCGTTAAATAATGACTATTCAATGGGAGACGACGTATGCGTAACGTATGTGTGCGTGTGTGTGAATATGGTGAGTGTGCCGTGAGAGAGAAGCGTGCGAACTCAACGGTGGCCACTGGTGGGGCTGGTTGTATGGCGCAACGTTTGGGAAACATACTACTAATAGCAGAAATAGTAGATGCTAATTATTTCGTGCTATGACCATTGACAACGCGAAAAAAGTGTTTATGAACTTTGGATTACTTTCAAAATAAAGTACCGGAATCAAGAAAATTACATTAAGGAACTTATTCCAAGTTGATTAGCAAGAGGAGACATTTATTTATTAATGTGTGGTGAGGAGGGCAATACAATAACTGTTTTAAATCAAAAGAAATATTTTCTTAACGTTTCTTTCTCCGCTTAAGAGAAGTATATAATTGTATTGAAATAACTGTACGTCTTTGCTTAACACATTTAACTTGATTCAAGAAAATCTTGCAGAAAATTTGTAGAAAGCGATTCTTAGTATAAGTAAATGACTATTATAACCACAAAACAATATTTTCTTAAGGATAGTAAATAGTTTTCTTAATTCCAGAAAGCGTTTAGATATTGTTCATAAACCAATAGTTTCATTTTCTTAAAATAAAGCATTTTTTACTAAAAATTCTTGAAATGCATATTATTTATATGCACATTACTAATTGCGCTTGCCTTGTTTAAAACAGTACGAGATATCCGAACATAATGCAGTAAATTATTCACGTCGCTTGTGAATTTCAAAAGGCTAAAGTAGAGGTATATACAGAATAATGTGAATATAATGTAGAAGAGTACACATGAAAAAAGTACTAATAAATAGCTCCTGGTATTGGTGAAATCACTACCGGCAAAAACACTAAGAGAAAAGAAAAGCAATTAAGCTTTTTGTTCTTGGCCTCATTGCTCTTACATCTCTCAGTTGGATTTTCTTGATTTTCTACATTCTAATATATAATATATAATAATATGTAATATATAAATATATACACTGTGTCCCCGGATGGAGTTGACAAGAGAAAACAAATTTTTCTTATTGATTGTACGACAAAAAGTCATTCTTTATAAAAAGTTCGTTGAAGGCTTGAAATTTCGTATTTTAACTCAAAAAATGCAATAACCGATACTTTTCTCTAGAAGCATTTTCATGTTATCTTAATTTATGGACATTCTGTACATTTAATCTTAGATTTTATGATGGTAAACGTATTTATTCAGCAAGCAAAACTTTTTATAAAGAATGACTTTTTGTCGTAAAATCAATAAGAAAAAATTGTTTCCTCTTGTCAATTCAATCCGGGGACAGTATATAATATATATAATTATTCTAATATTATTATATAAATTTATTTTCTTGAATAGACTGATTTTTGCAAGAAACTATAATATTTCCCTGCGTGCAGGATTTCACAATTTATATATCAAATCAGATTATTTCATTAAATTTGTTACATATTTTATAAATATCATCTAGATGTAAGGTGAAATGTTTTCCCTTCCTCTTAGAGGTAAACAAAAGTTTAAGTTATAATTTATTTACTTGATTGTATTGGGTTTTATAGAATCGATTAAATTCCTCTCATTAAAAAAAATATACACCAGACTATAGAGAATAAAATGAATTAATAACGGAAAAACAAAAAAAGGAACAACCAATACTTTAATGTTAGAATACGATCGTCCAACAAAAGTACCAGTTCGCCAGTGCAGTAAAAAAAAGGCGCTCAGGGGAAACGAATTTCCATGAAGACTTCGAGGACCACTGTCGTGACGAGATAGCAAATAAAAAAAAGATTTTTCCGGGTAAAACATTAGAATTGGAGTTGACTTGACAAAGGCCGGTTGGACAGATAAATCGCCTGAGGTTTTCCCGACAAAAGCAAAGGTATAGAAAGGGTTGACGTAAGAAAGGAAAAGAATGTTGTTGGATCGATTGTATTTTTCCAACAGACAATCGTAGGGGAGCGGTTTGCTTTGAGTTGAATTAAAAAAAATTCCCAAAGAATTAATTAAATTAAAAAAATAGTAATAATGACAGTGTAAAATTCAAATGTTTTATTGCAGATAGAAATTATTCAGAGACAACCAGTGAAGATTTTGGCAGTATCATTTCTATATAATTGGAATAACTTTAGAAACTTTATAAAAGAAGACTCCGAGAATATCTTTTCCGTAAACGTATTTCCTAACGGGTTGTGCAGATGTGAGCGCGTTGGTTACCGTTTGATGGATATGTAATGGGAATTTGAGAGCTGCCGCTAACTTCCTAATAACTGCATAGAAATAAGTACTACGTCATACAATTTCAGTTTTTTTAGCGCTACTCATTAATTGGATAATTTTCAAGATAATCCCTTCCTTTTGATGGGATTTTTGCAATGCCAGATATTCATGTCAATATTTTCTTACAAATAAAATATGTTATGCATATTAAACCGATTGTTCACCTGTGAATTTATTGAACAATTTCTAGAAATAGATGATGTGACTTTAAGTTATCTCTTTACATTTGTCAATTTCCAGCTCAATTTTAAGTTCTAGTTTATTTCAATTTCAAGTTATTGACGTATTACTTGACATCTGTCAATAAATCGATCAATTATAAGAACTTGGCCAAGTTGTAGAAATTGACAAATTCGCTTTGTTTTTCTTCCACGGTTGAACCGATTCAGAATCGTCCAAACCAGTGGCTCTTTCAAGTGTTACAGATTTTAATACCATATACAGCTACATCATGATTTGCATTTATAAACCATTTTGAACGGTTTAAAATCGGTTCAAATGTAGAAGAAAAACAAACCTGTTCTATTTTTGTTTCAATTTTTCTTCAATTTTCCAGCTGTCATTGTCATTACTGTCACTGTCTCACGTGAGGAGGGCGTGTACGTAGGTTGTGATATTGTACATACAATGACGAGCATAAAGTCGATAACGCAAAAAAAGGGGAATAACAAATTTGAGGAAAAGTTGTTTTCTCTGCTATTAGCTAAGATAACCTTATAACAAAATCAAAACGATCAAAAAGGTAATGAAATACAGAAATCTCATAAAATATTTCACAATAAATTTCCTAATAACAATTTTATGATTATTTCTGCCACACTTTATTATTTTTGTGCGCACTTTCTTGCGTCGATTCTCGTCAAATTTTGTTGAAAATATAGAACATTCTTTACGTTATTTTTCATTGTGAAAATTGTCATAATAAATTTCGAAATAAAAATACTGTTTGCCACGTCAGATGTTTAAAAGAATTTATTTAAAAATTTTTAGAATGGTTCTGACTCAAATTTTCATAATAATTCTTGTATGTGTCAAACGGTTCTTAGACTGGATTAGACCGTGGTTGAAATCAAAAAAAAAAGGCAATTTATCACCAAAACAATTTAAGAAACACCTTCGGACGAATTAAGATTCTTTTGATAAAATATTGAATGCAGTCAAAGATACGAATTCAAAAGAGAATATTTTTTCTTTAGAAATGCTGTAACTGCGAAAGAAAAGTTCATAATTACTTTATGAATAAAAGGAAATAATTCAAAAATTCAAATACTCTTAAGGAACAGGTTACTATTGAACACCAGACGCCACTAGACACAACTTACGACTTATGTCAATTTATTGACAGGTATAATACAAGGACTAAGTTCTTGTTCAAGATCTAGAATTTGATTAAATTTAATATCTCGGAATTATTGATGGATGTAAAACAAAAATAAGTTCTAATTAAGAGTTATAATTTGATCAAGATCTTGAGATTTATCGGTAAATTGACAGGTGTAAAATCAGCTTTAGAAAGTGACTTGAATAGAAACTATGCAATGAATTTTTTTTTCATGTTTGGAGTAATTGGACTAGAAGACGAAATAGAATGGTCCCACAATTTTAATTTTTGACTAATTTTTCTGGCCCCTGACTTCAAACACTACCAATTTTTACTTAAAACCAAGTATTTGATTAACTAGAATTGAGCATTCTGCTTTTCTTGCTGAACTCCATTCGACTCAAAATTGGATTTGCCAAGTTTTCAACAACGTGCTTTTGGTACTTGTTCTCTAAAACTGTCTCTTCAGCAAGAATAATGTTTTTCAAACAATGTTGATCGTAAAAATATGTTTTTCCATCTCATTGTAAAAGAATTCTGTAATAAGTTTTATGGTCAGCAAGAAATTGAGGATTCAGACCAAAGAGGATTCCCGTACAGCTTTGCCAATATATTGGACAGTCTATACGGCGCGCAATCAACGTTTTTAAAGACCGCTTGACGCACTACTCACCGGTAATATTGTGCTGTGTATAGTTGTAGGTGAGCGGAACTGAATGGAGTGCCCTGGCGGACCATCTCTTGTGCCTGCTCTCCTCGTCATCGTCGCTGCCGCGGTCCGCCTCCTCGCCCAAATAGTGCACTTTCTCCCATCGGTCCAGGTACCTGCGGAGTGCAAAATCGAAATCAGTGTGTATGTGGCTGCGTGCCCGCGAAGAAATGCAGCAGTAGCAATTGTTGCTGCTGCTGCTACGTGTGGCTCAGTCTCGTCGTATAGCTGAGGCCGCATCACTGACCTAGACACAAAGCAGCACACATAGGAAGAGATAGTAGAGAAGCTGACAGAGACGGAGAACGGGAATCTCGGAGAGTGAAACACAGAGAGACAGGAGAGGAGAGACCACGTGTGCCGGCGCATCACGTGACCGCGACGCCGATAGTGAATGGGCGTACGTAGTGAACGGGGACGAGGGGGAAGGTAGGGGGACCGGGTATTATGTGAGGAGCACGGGACACCGCACGGAGCAGTGCTGAAACAGCGCTCGGTCTCAGATTATCACAGGGTGTAGAAGAGGCCAAAAAAAGAAAGTCCATACAGACACGAGCCAATCGAAACAACAAGCAACTCTTCGCTCTGATAATTTTGATCGTTCTGGGAACATTTTTTGTAAAGCACTAATTGAACGGTACTCACCTCAAATAGATTTGTTTCAAAGCGATGCTTCCATTGACGCATCTTCCCGGTACGCGAAAATATTCGAATAGTTCAGTCCAAGCATTCTTCGAGTTTACCTGTGGAAGGTGAAAAACGAACTATTATCATACTACCAATCAAATATGAAATTTGGACAACACTAAATCTAGTACCGTTCATGTTATATCATAATCAAAAATTTAACAGCTGTGTATTTTTATTTTTTATTCTGATGATGATTAGGAACACACCCCAAAAAGGAGCGATTCGCTCATTTTTTCTAAATAAAGCAATTCTATGATGTTTTGGAAGATAAAAATCTTGTGTCGAAATGCACAATTAACCAAATATTAAATGTGGTAGCTTACTTTATACAAAAAAAAAAGTAAAGACAAATACAGTCCCTGGCCATATTACTTGAAACATGTCATAGATCAACCTTTTTACCTGGAAATTCCCATCCTATTATAGTGATATTCTTTTGCTTTGAATCCGATCGTTTATAGGGGGACTAGATTATTGTATCAATAAATAAAAATACCAGAGAAATGATATTTAGAAGAGTAAAGTACGTATATATAAATATTTCAGTTATCAACTTACATTTAGCGAGTTCACAGTTTAGAGAATGCATCGATATTTTTTAAAATATTTTGTCATAACCGTATAGAAGCTGTGGAGTAAGTGTTTTGTGTTGATATATCGTTATTGCAAAGGTAAAATTGTTATTCTATCTCTCTTTTGAAAAAATTGAAATATTTGGGTTTTTTTGTAGAAAATGCCCGGGAAAGATTTAACAAGTGAACAAAAAGCCGCTATACAAGCTCCTCTACAATCAAACAAACATTCACAACGAGAAATTGCAAAATTACAGAAAGTATCTCTTTCTTCTGTGTCGAGCTTAACTAGAAACTTAAACGAAGGAGCTAGCACATCGACACAAAGACGGGTAAAGTGCGGTCGGAAAAGAAAAACTTCGAAGAGATCTGACCGTGAAATTGTTCATCAGGTTTTAGATTTGCTACAATTAAAATGATTAAAAAAAATTTACAAGAGAGAGGAATAGAGATTTCGAGCAAAACTGTCGGGCGCCGATTGCGCGAAAATCGCCTAATGGGCCGAAGACCTGTAAAAAAGCCGCGTTTAACAGAAAAAATGAAATCTACTCGTCTCAACTTTACAAGAGAATATCGTCATTTCACAGACGAGAATTGGAAAAAGGTGAATAACTCAACTACATGATTTTTACTGAATTAATGTTTGCATTATTTAATAGGATTTCTTTAGTGACGCTCTGTGTGTTAGTGCATCGAGCACAATTTGTTCGTAGACGACCTGGTCTCACAGAGTCCACGGTTCTTCGAACTGTAAAACACCCTCCGCAGCTAATGATTTGGGGAGCGATTAGTGGAGACGGACCCGGCCCTTTGTATTTTGTAGAAAGTACGCGTTAAGAGTAGTACATAAATGTGTTAAAAAACACGTTATTACCGTATTTTAAGCCAGGACGTCGCATACCGACAGGGCGTATATTTATTAAGATAATGCTCCTTGCCATGTGGCAAAAAAGGTTAAGAAATTCTTTGAAGACAATCATATACCTCTTGTACGTTGGCCCGGAAATTCACCGGACCTCAATCCCATCGAGAACGTATGGAATCGATTAAAAAGTAAGGTATATGAAAAAGAAAACCATACAAAGGAAATATTATAGAATATAAAGAATGTATGGGAGAACGATGAAGATATAAAAGAGACAATCATATCTTGCACTGAAAGTATGCCCCGAAGAATTAAGGGTGTTATTAAAAATCATGGGTTATGGACTAAATATTAACTACTTATTTAATATTTGCATATGTTACATATTTTTACAATATATTTTATAAATAAAAAATATAATACATGTATAGTTTATATTTTATTATGAAGAAGCTACAAAATATTGAGTGTTTCAAGTCATTTGGTCAGGGACTATATGTACAATTTTTATAATTCATTGTACACTACACATATTTTAAATATTTTTCAAATTAAAAATTAAAATTAAATACTATATTCTAACCAAAAAGTAGTATAGTGTCACGAGTTTTATTATTGCCGTAGATGACATAAAAATTTTAAAAAATAATTATTCTTCAGGGGATCCACGATATTGAAATCAAGAAACATATTTTTTGTTAAATCGGAGGTAACAATCAAAAGTGCAATAGTATCACACTTTAGTTCTTTTACAACTACAGCGAAATTGTTGTTTTATTTTAAAAATTAACATCAAAATAATGGAATGAGGAATACCTTAAAATTATTGTGATGACCTTGAATGTCACAATCATTTTGTTAGATTGCTTAGGAGACAATACAGCAGAAAAAAGAGAATTTTTAAGTTAGGTGCAGCATTATTAGATTTTGTTAAAAGGAAATTGCTCTTTAGATCCAATTAGTTAATTAAGAATGGGATTTGTAAATGTTTAAACAGGCATATTTGCAAAGTTAGATTTATTAATTAAATTTCCAATTTATACTATTTTTGAAAATAAAACAATAGTATTTGAACTATTTAAAACATCAAGCTTAAAGAAATGTATCCTATTTAAGCATTGATTATTAATTTTAATACTTTTATTGAGAACAAAGCACTTGTATTACTTTATTCAACTATACGAGTGCGATACCTTTTAAGCTTTCACAAAAACAATTCTTTGGTACAAATGTTTTTATTGTTTTTCAAAACGTTCGCCATTAAGATTTATACACTTTTATACGCGTTCGAACCAACTCTCGAAACATTTTTTCCACTCTAAAGGCAGTACCTCCAAAACATGGTTTTCGATAGCTTCAACTGCTTCTTGAGGTGATAAAAATCGCTGTTCACGCATTTTTTTGTTTTTACATTCGGGAATAAAGTCGTCAAAGGTGACAAGGTGTATACGAGCCATGCCGGATTGATTCAATGTGTTTCTCCTTCAAATGATCAATTGTTTGACGTGCTGCGTGAGATTGTCGCGATGAAGGATAATGCGACGTTGTCCATTGTTTTTCCTGATTTCATCGATGACATCTGACGAACAAATTGTCGTATATATATATATATATATATATATATATATATATATATATATATATATATATATATATATATATATATGTTATTTACTTGTTATATATACACATATAATCTAAACTCTATCTACCCTAAGGTGTAAAGAATTGAAGTTCGTTACAGTTACTCCTTCTTATAAACAAACTGCCTGCTGCATTCCATCCATAACCATCCTTTTTACTGTATCCCATGTTTCTTCTCTTGATTTTATCATATCACTCATATAATTGTTTCAAGTTATTCTTGGTCTCTCCTTCTTTCTTTTTATGATTGATTTTGTTTGTCAAATATTTATTTGCCATTGTTGCTGCAAAATTTTTAAAAAAATTGTTTCTGCATTTAATTTTTGTCTATCCGTTTTATTCCTAATTCCATATCTCCTTGTTATGGCCTCCACTTTATTGAAATATTTCATATCTACTGCCTGCATTTGATTTTTGAGTCTATTATCTAATACATAAATTTTGCAACCGAATGTTAGAGGAGGTGGTCATTTTTATACGTCGAGTCATATTTCTCTGATTAAAAAATAACGTCCACTGTATCTATCTACAAGTAACTACTTAATATTTTAATCGAAATATATCTCATTTTTATTTAATACTTCCTAATAATTACAGCAAGCATTGTGGAGTAGTATGGCAAACACTTAATTCGGAACAATTGTTTCGGAAATTTGTGGATTCCCATTGTCAAGCGTACGGTCGAATGACGTGAGAAAAACTTGCTCTATCCCTACTCTAAAAGATATTCACAAGTACCTAGTTTTACCGCCTATGTACTCTAAAATATGTGAAATATACGAAACTAAAAGAAAAGGTTTTTGGCCTGTAGCACTAAACGTAAACATGTGTTTTTGTTCGTTTTATACCAATAAATCCATCAAGGCTGAGTGGACCTTTTTCCCTGTTTAATAGATTCGTATTCTTTTTCATATAAATGGTTTTGTAAGCGTCTAATTCTAACGGCGAAAATACGGTCTTAATTAAGTTGAGGTTTTCTAATTTAACCTTTGCGTTACCAAGATTTGTGAGGATCTGTCATTATCAACTATCTACATCTATCTGGGGTATCTCAAATACCCCACATTAATATTCATTGTTTTAAGAAAAATTTAATCTATATGCAGGGATAAATAATCTGCACATACCTTGGGCTATAAGTAATATAGCCGAATGGAACCGGACATAACCGAATATAGCCAAATGGAACCGAACAGAACCGAATATATTTCAACGTAGTTGAATGAAACCGAAAAGAACCGAATATAGCCGAATGAAAGAGAACATAACCGAATCTAGCCGAACCTAACCGAATGGAGCCAAACAGAACCGCATGTAGCCTGACGTAGCCGATTGGAATCGAACGGGCGCGAACAGAAGCGCATATAGCTGAATAAAGTCATATGCAGTCGAATGTAGATGAACGGAACCGAACAGAATCGAATGAATCCAAACGAAACCGAATTCAACCTAATGTAGCTATTCTGTAACCTTTACTTGAAAAGTCGCGCTTTTTGACAATTACTTGACAGTTATTGATGTTAGATATTCAGATGTTATAATGTTACTTAATTTCATGGGACACTATTATACGCATTATATGCAGTTTAAAGAAAGAATCGTTAATATCTTGAAAACTATTTAAAAAAAGTATATCAAACCTTAGTATGAATCGATGTGGAATTTCGTTTTCAATCCAATAGTGTAGTTAACGATACTACGATCCATTTGAAAAAAATGAGTTTTTTCAGTTTGAAAATATCTATAATCGTATAAAATTTAGTAAAGATAACGATAAGGTGTGGTACGCATGGCCTTCCATTTCGTTCTACAAAAGTAAATACCTTAATTTCCATGACATTCTACAATATTTAATTTACAAAAGCGGTGCAAATGCTAAAATGTCAACATGATCGTAAATATCTCGAAAACAGTCGAGTCTAGGGCTTAGGTGTTCTAATTATTATTATTATTTACATACGATGTTTACAATCGATTCGGCTGATAAAAAGTATACCACTGTATTTAAAATATTTTTCTTATTTTAAATAGATCCGATGCTATAACTACCTATTCCAAAATTTCAGAGTTCCATCTATAATATCATTAAAACTTTTAACTAACGAGTTTCGTGAAATACCCTGTATAGTTTAACATGTTTAAGATGTTTTGTGAACAATTAAAATGCATTGCTAATAGGTGGCTAAAACTTGTAGTTCATTGAATGCATCGTGCATTGGCTGAACAATTTTTTTCTCAGTGATAATGATAAATAACCCTAGAGTTATGTTCTCAAAATATATATTCATAAAAATAGGAAAATCATAAAACTCATTTCACACAAACATAGTTGCCTTGCGACGACCCCTGTCTCTCTAGCGAGGGAGCACCTCATCTACCCCTCTCGTAGAGTATATAAATCACAAAGGATGGTGCGACCCATTCGTATACAATGGACAAATAGGCCGCAGATGACGACATCGGGAATGTTGTCGACCGTAATCAACAGAGGGAAAGATATGCTTCTACCCAACGTTGTCTAGTTTCGCCTGTATGCCACTGCAAACTAGTATAATCGTGTAGAACTCTCGTAAACGCTATGTCGGAGAAGAAAACGGATGGATAGAGAGAAACGGATTAACCGTAAACTATTGATTTTTCGCCTAGAGATATTCAACTTGTGACCTGGGATTTATTACCGAAGGAATGAATATGCTCTAGCAATAAGGAACAAAGTAGCTAGATACCTAGAAAACTATAACGTTGTATAGTGTTTTAAAATTTTAACGTAAGCTTTAAATTTAATCGAACGCGGTCACAATATTCTTATGGTTAACCAGTTTTACAAGAAGGAATTCGTTTAAATTTGAATAAATCCGTTAACAAGATTTCTAAATTCATAAAAGAACCAGATTTTATAACGTAACGTCTGCATTTTTTTCTTATTTTTCACATCGACATATTACAAAATACATATTTTCATTAATAAATTATTCCAAACTGGAATTATATTCAATATAGTTTTAGAAAAAAAAGAACAATATGGCGCAAGGGAAGCCCAAAACCTATCATATTGTTATTTGAAATTGGCAACATTTGGTGGTGGTAAGTCTTGCAGACCTTTGTTATTTTTATCTCTTATGCCAAAAGAGCAAATTTATAGGCTTGTATTTTGTTCTGATTCTATAACTTTTGATTTTAAGCATCCTACTTTGTTAATTGTTTCTCAAAAGATGAATGATTTTAAATTAATTTAGTTGTGTTACACGATTCAATAAAGTTTTGAAACCGGAGTTGGGCACTTCTTGCACAATTTTTGATGCTGAATCCAAATCCGGAATTACTCTAGCACATGAGGATTTTGAGACATCCTATTCTATTATTTGAGTATTTGAGGTTATATTATAAAAACAGCGCATTTTTGTGTTCATTTCTGCACATGCTATCATTTGGTACTAGTATTCCCCTTCAAAATCCATTTTCGTTTGTTTGGATCCGACCTTTTTTTCTCGATATACCAATTTCAGTCTATAGTACTTCGTAAACATTAAGCATCATAGAGCAACAGCTTATGTGGGTACTGCAGCGTATATGAGTACTCATCCCTTGAAAATAGTTGTCTTTCGAAAAAAAAGTTTCAACTAAAAGGTATATATTCAAGTCTGTGGATCAAATTAATCCATGCGGCCATTAAGGATCAGAAAACGGTTTTATTAGAATCTGTTTAGGAAAGGATTTTAGAAAAACTCCTTCAAATAAAAATTGTAGCGCCAAAAAACTCACAAATAAGCAGGGGTTGGAAGCAAAGAGGTGCCTTGTGGAGCAAAGAATTCGAACGAAATGGAACGAAATGAAAAATTGTAAATAATCCAGGAAATTTTTACCAAACCTTAACCAGTCATGTCATATGAAAAATCATACTTCCAATTTGGCATACTTGTAAGAGTAAAATACTCATATTTGTAAAAGTATGGATTATATAACTAACACTAATTTAGAATATCATTTTGCGTAAAAATATCAATTTTCAAAAAGAATGCTACTGAAAAAAGATTTATTTTTCATGTGCCAACGTTTTGTTCCACGCGGTATATCTAACATTTCATGAAAGGCATCATGTTGAGAAAATATGCATAAGGATTAAATTCTAAAATAGAAACATCAATATTGATTTTGTGATACTGCACTTGTAGCCTTTGGCTTCTATTTCCTTTGCGTCATATGGACTACAACGTCCACCCCCGGGGTCGTTCATTTCATGTTCAAATGTGAGTAAAATGCCTGTAATCTCTTTTCTTTTTATGGACCAGTATTGGAGGTGCTTAACAATTAACACCTCAAAACGTCAGTGTAGCTTGTACTATTAAATTTGAAAGGTTTCTCGACTTTTGTTTCACGTCAATCCCTGTAACCCGACGCTCAATAGGGCGTCGGAGTTCGCTCTTCTTATTCCATGATTTCCATCCTTTCCTATCTTCTGTCAATCTTGTAATTTCTGCAATATTTTTTCCTCTTTTTCTTCCTATTTGGTTATTCCTACCTCCCATGCAGGTCTTGGTCTGCCTCTTTTTCATTTTCCTACTGCCTTTACCTTCGTCATCTTTTTTCTGCTTCTTCTTCTGTGAACGGGTCTATTTCCCATTGGCTTTCTTTCTCTGGATTTATTTCGTGACTTTGTTCGTTAGTTCTTTCTAATTTAAATTTCTCCATACTTCGAGTACCTCGTTCTATTTTATTTATTCCCGCTTTTATTTTCTTCTTTCTTCCTCCTTTACTGTGCTCCAGAATTTTCTGTTGTTGTTTTTATATCCTTCATTTTCATTTATTTCTTTAATTTCACTTCCTTCCTTATCTCCTCTGTCCACCATCTTGTCTTTTCGTTATATTTCGTGTTCCACGCATTTGAAAGATTTAAAATTTGCTTATTTTTTTCATTAGCATAACACCTAGATCAATTCTATGTCCATTTAGAACGTACGCCTCAAAGCATTGCAGACTTATGTTCAGAGATGTGAGGAATGTATATGATTCATAATCTTTCCGCACTTCAAAAGAAAAGCTGCTTTATTTATACTAATATGGAGGATTTAAGTGGGTTGAGTAAAATGCTTGTAATTTCTTTCCTTTTCGCGGACCTTCATTGGACGTGCTTAGAATTAATAACTTATAACATTAGTATCAATAAAATGTAAGCCAACCCCACTGAAATCTTACTACATCCCAAAATATTACAATTTCCACAAACATCTTTTACGAATTCTCTTTCTATCCTCTGTTTTTATCTTCAAATAAAAATTAGCCATTTCAATTGAAATGCGCACGCTTTGGATGGAAGATGTACTTATCAAGCAACTACCAAACAAGGAGATTGCTATACACATATATGTAGATGTTATAGGATTCGACTAAGGATTTCTAAATTAAATAACTGATTTTTGATAGATTCCTGTAATTTACCCACCTCTACAGTATGTACTCTACAACTTAGAAAAATCTAGATTTCTTATTATTTTCTCGGAATTACATTATAAGAATTTATATTCAAGTCACGATCCTGTATATAGTTCAGTTAACATTTCATATACTCGAATAATACCCGATCAATCTCGAGATTTCTCAAGAAATTTCAAACGGCCTCAGACGTTACAACACTACGTTACATTCTATCATCACATCTGACATCTTTTCTTCCGTCCGCTGCGTACAACAGTTCATAATAGCGTCGTGACCGCTTTTTTGCTCCTCGCATTTCGAAAGAAACCAACAACCGAGCCGAACAGGTTTGGAGGGCGCGGATATCTGACCGAGGGAAAAACGTAATTAGTTTCTACTATGGATATACTTAGTTCCTTTTATTGGTATCGGCCATTTCAAGATGTTACAACAATAAAATCAGAAACGTGAATCCATCGAACGTCGGGTTTCTAATCTCCCTCTCTTTCTTTCGCGGGATTTCTCTTGTTTAATGGCCGTTTTCGTTGTGTTGCTTTTGTTGTTGCCATCGATTTTACATGTTTTTAAACCCGTTTTGCGCTCAACGCCACACGTTTTAACCAGTTATCGTTGACAAGTTACGCTATTGTATTATTGTATGGGTGTAAAACTACTTTGTATACCTTGCATTGTAGAAAGTATTGAGTAAAATAGAAAAAAAATTAAATATTGTCGAGTTTTAATTGAAGGAAAGTAATAATTTATGTAGCTTAAATTAGAATGATCCAAGCTACTCAGAAAAAAGAAATTTCGGTACGGATAACCTACAATTTAATTACGGGTTGTCCGTACCTTAATTTCCGCAACGAATTTCCGGCAGAAGAGTAAATTTCAATGTGAAAATTTAGATAGAGTATAACACTTTTATCTTGTATTTCTCCGGCGTAACATGATATTTACTGCTTACTGCTAAATTTTTCTAGACATGTACAGGTTTTTCATTTTATTTTGACCACTACTTATTTCCGTTGCTATTGCATATTCAAAAAAAAAAAAGACTTCAAGTGAAAGTTGTAGCGTTTTACCTCTACCGAATAAAAGTGTAATAAGTTAATAACTATCAAAATTGTGTATACAGGGCACGGCCAACAAAACATAATTATGCTTCTTTAAACGAAATACCCGATATATTTTTATATTTTTGTATAGCCCCTCATTTTCTGATTCCAAATATATTATGACATATGAAGCGTATATATGCAAAAGTAGACATTTAATGTAAGAGTAGTTTTGAGTAAAACGCAAAAAACTTGTCAACATCTTATAAGCTAATCAATCAACTTGCAGTTTTGACAAACATTTGTAATAATATTTAAAAGTGATGTTAGTGCTTGATCCAAAAATATCTGATGCGCCTGTGCGTGGATGTAAACTCGAGCACTTGGGTTCTTCAATGTTAGATATTAAGAACAACGACTCCAATTGACTAATATTTGTATTTTAAAAATGGTACATAACTTGCACTTAAACACTATTAAAATCTAACCTGAACATGAGGTGTATTAGCTGGAGTTGCGTACACCATTTTTACTCGATGAGAGTTCGTAATAATAATAATAATAATAATAATAATAATATCGTTTTATTCGCAATCAAGCTATTACAAAAATTGTCGTATAATATATTTAGTGTAAAAGTGCACTTTGTCAAAGTCAATAAAAATCAATATAAATAATTAAAACAGTATAAATAAAATTAATGTATAAATAAAATAATGTAAAGATAAAAACACACAAAGTAAAAAGTATAAAAGTAACACAAAAAAGACATTGCGAAGCGCCCGGAACATAACGTACATGCATACTGAGTCTAATTATCGAATCCGTTCTTGTTTATTGACAGCAAAGCACAATGGTGTACGTAATCCGCTTCACAACTGTGTCAGCAAAAAAATATCTTAATATACAATAGGATAGTTCGAGATTCGAACATCGCCACTGAAAAGATACTTTGTTAAAAAAATTGCACGTGTCTGCTTACGCATCTAAGTGAAATACAAATATCTGGTTTTGCATTCTACAGTATTAATAATCGTACCATCTATGGTAAAAAAATTAGTTTTAATAAAAGAAGATTGCCAAGAAAAATTATTTTATTAATATTTTAAGAAAATAAGTACCCTTTGAAAATTACCATAACCTAAGGGATCCTTTCTAATGCGTCAATGGAGTGTGTAAAGCCTTCCATGGCTTTTTTTTAACAAATTGAATTAAATGTTAGAGTATATGATTTCTTTTATTTCTTCAATAAACTACCAAATATTCGTGGAAAGAATGCCTAGTAACAAAAACCAAAATTAATGCTGGTATAGCTCATGGTATTGGTGGAATCATTCCCGGCAAAAACAATGTAGCAGAGAAAATAGCGCTAACACACGAACATATTTCTGCCCACCCGGCATCATCAGCGTGGTTCTGAGCACAGTTTTCTGCTATTATAATTGCGTTTGCCTCTCGGTTTATGCTGCTAATCTCAAAAACAGCACTGAATATGTCTTTCGGCAACACCTATCGGCTAAGAGACACAGTCACGCCGTCCCAGAGGGTAGCAAGACAAACCGGAGTGTAGATGTCCACCACCTATCGGGTAGCTCCTTGGCTGCCAAACGCAAGGGGGTCGCCAAGAGGGACGCCGGATAGGCAGGAACATGTTCGTGTGTTAGCGCTATTCCCTCTGCTACATTGTTTTTGCCGGGAATTATTCCACCAATACCATAAGCTATATTAGCACTAATTTTGGTTACCAAATATTCTTTTCTTGTTTTGAAAATTCGGGCTATATAAGGTTGAATTAAAAAAAAATATATGCCACACTTAGAGACGTTTTTAAGAACATATGTTTAGATTATGACATGGCTGTTAAAGGTGTAAGATAGTAGCTATTATATACGCTTCAAAGTATTAAATTAATACCAACTGGCTAGGTAAAAATACAAAAATAGCTGGCACATCCCAAATATTACATTTTCTCAATTTCCATAATTATTCCTAGGGCTAAACTATTTCAATTACAAGGATATAATAAAAAGCAACCTAACACTATTATTTTTGTAGCGCTTGAATGTTAATATTCATCAAACCCGTATATGCTAAATTAAACACATACATACGTAACAGCGATTCAACTAACATTATTCAACGGAGAAAAATTTTCCAATCAATACTTTTGCTTGTATAAAACAGAATCGTTTATGTAGGAAGCCTATTTATCGGATAGCGTAACGCGTTCAAGAGTTATTTCAATAATAAATTATCGCATAAGCTAAAGCGTAAAACATGGAAAATCTTTTTTTTTAAAAAGATAAATAATCGATTAGGTTATAAATTTAAAAGCATAATTTAGACGGTTATGTCTGCTTTTTTGTTGAATATTTAATAATAATTTAAAAATAATCCCTAGAATAACGTTCGACGTTAAAAATTTTCGGTTGTTGATATTACAAAACATTTTGCCGTGACATAAATTTACGTTTTTAATCGCCGAATCATGCATGGCCTTGTAGAGGTATACGTGTCATATCGGACGGGCTGACTTGCGCTTCTGTTGTGTTATACACGCCTATGTATGAGTATAACAGGCTTGTTAAAAGTAGCTTGAAAGCGTTATGAAGAAAAAGTCTTTAATAAAATGTGTAGATCGAAAGATTATAAAATTATACAAATTATATCAATTTAGAACATATTTAAGTTATGAAAAAACATCATTATCCACAAGGAATAAAATCCCCCTTTTTAAAAGATCACTTTTTAGGCAAAAACAAATGGCAAATGAAAATTTTACATATATTTATTAACAAAAAATGTTTTAGTTTAATTTATAAAAGGGAAAAATTGGCAAAGATAAATAAAAAACAATGTTCAAGAAGAGTTTCTGTTTTGTTGGCTTCGTGCGGACCAGCAATGCTATTGAAACTGCGAATTGCCAGCAGAGTTCGAAAATATCCGATATACGAGGTGTGGCAATTAAATAACCGGACTGGTGCTACTATCGGCAAACAGCGAGCACGCCACAGCAGGTTTAAACATGTCTGTGCTTATAGATGCTTCCCCCACCCTGAGTTCGATGGGCACGGTTGTACGTCGCTCAGCCTCGCTGTAGCAATCGTCCGTTCAAGTCCTTACGCTAGCATGGCGTCGGAATTGTCTACGTCCATTGGGTCTTCGAAGGTCAGACAGTCAATCACCATTATTACGTCGAGGTTCTAACTACCCTTCGTAAACGAGTGAGAAGACGAAGATCTGATTTGTGGAAGAGCTGGATGCTCCACGAAGAGTGGAGTGTTAGACCACCCACCGTATTCGCCCGACCTGGCCCCCTGTGACTTTTTTTTATTTGCTAAGGTAAAATCGAAGCTTAAGGGGACAAGATTTGACAGTGTGGAAGCGGCGAAAGTGAAAGCGACGGAGGTTCTCAACAAGCTGACAGAAACGGACTTCCAGCACTGCTTTCGAGAATGGAAAATTCGTCTGGAGCGTTGTAGGGATCGGCAAGGAAAGTACATTGAAGGGGATAAACTCTGCAATGTAATTGGTGATCAATAAAATCTTTTATAGCACCAGTCCGGTTATTTAATTGCCACACATCGTATAACGTTTTGAGATATTTACTATTTAATAAAAAGCAAATATTTCAGGCAGGTATGATAAACTTAATAAAGCGCCCCAAGTTAAAGATATATAAGCTGAAAAAAAAAGTAAAACATTTTTATCAAAACAAACAATATTGATTAAAAGAAATGAGAAAGATAAATTTCACAGAGGGGAACATTGAGCGATTTGCCCAATAGCTTCGGAAGAATTGAGTTTACTTTTAAAATAAAATTAATGCCATATATATCAAGCTATAAATATCCTGATATATATCGTCGTTTGGCAAATGTGACAAAATCATGATTTTACAAGAAATAAAAAATTTTTCTTTTGAAAAACAAAAAACACCTAAAAAATTTTATAGCCTGATGTTCCTTTCGATCATATAATTTTAAATGCTACCGAATAATTCGTCTCAATGTTGCCAGTTTCAGTTAATACTTAAAAAAATGCACATAGGAGAAATTTGACCGGAGATATTTTGCACATGCGAGGTATTTCGAATTATAGAAATATATTGGAGAAAAGATAGTACTATGTTAAAAATTAGTAACGTTGAAATTTCTGAAATATTCTTGATAAAGTATAAAGAAAGCAACAACATGTTTTCATATTTAAGTATTCTCGTAATACAGCGTAAATTCGAAAAAATGACCAAATAGATGATAATAAAAAACTTTATTTCTTTTAAAATGCTAGTCTATATTACAAAATGGAACTTTACTTTTTGTTTTACTTATTTATATGTAGAGCAGCATCGTGATAGACCTTTACCATATCTAATTTTCTCTGCTGCGGATGATTATACTTGTCATCGCTGATTGGTGTTGGCTGTTTGAAAAGGCTGGTGCTGTAGATATTCGTAGGTTGATTCTCTCGTTTGCAAGGCAATATTTCCCATTTATTAGAGTAATCAAGGATATAGAGTACCTCTCCATTCGGTAAATATTTCAGCTGTCTGATATCTACTACTACACGGTCATTTGACTTTTTTCCGGAACTCATAGAACTAAAGTTTGAAGATAAACCGCACTTCTTAATCCAAATGTTTTCAATAATAATAATAATAACACATCTTTATTGTCCAACAGTGAAAAATCAATTACAGGACAAAAAATAATAGGTACATTTGAAATTTCAAAAGTACAGCGTTACTATTGAATAATTTTATTTCAAACCAATAACATCAATATTAAAACTTTTTATTTCATTATTACTGATGGTTAGTTCAGCTAAGTAATCTCCTCCATTTTTTGGATTCTTTGTAACTTAACGTACGTATATTTGTTAACATTTGGGTTTGTCGGACTTTCTTCGCAAGAGATTCAGATCGCCAGATGCTTTCTTTTGTAAGAGTTCCGCAAGGTTGCAGAATGTAATTTACAATACTGCAATCATTTGTGCTTGAACCGGGTTCGTTATCTTTAAAAGTACTATTTCGTTCATCCTGTTTTTTCTTTTTAATAGAACTCTTTGCTCCCTCCACTATTAATTTAACCACCACGAATTTCACCGCAAATTCAAGATATTCCATTCAATCAAATGAAAAATTCTGTTATGCCAATATGGGAGAAACATCGTTGTATGTTTACAGCAGAACAAAATGGCGGACATATACAATATTTAAACTGAAATCAAAAGATCACTTTTTTAATAAAATCTCGTTTGGAAAAAGATGTTTTAAAACTTGGTTTGGTTCTAAATATGTGAAATTTATTTCAATGTCTTGTTTAAGTTGTCAGTAAAAATTTTGTACAAATATTCTCATATCCGTTTCAAGCGAGTTTCACTAGAAAGGCGGATATACTTCCTTTTTAAAAATGTAGAGATACAAGATACAGACAACAAATTATACGTATATGCAACCAAAGATATTACAAAAAAAAGTCATTCGCAACGCTAAATATCAACAAGCAGGCAGTCGCCGCATATAGCCACCGACATAATGAATGGAACTCGGTGCGCTTGGCACATAACCGGCGATATGTTACGTTTGCATAGATTTAGTATACTACACACACTACGGTACACATGCAATTCTCTAGCAGAGAAACGGACCAGGCGATCTACGTACACCTAAACGCATACAGCACAACAACGCGATGAAGGACAGGCGCGGGGGAGATATTTTTCCGATCCATTTCTCGAGGTCAAAGAACCGACCGTAAACGTTTATCGCCATATGGATTAGAGCCTGTGTGCGCCGTATTGCCCGCTCTCTAGCGTGCTAGAGTTGAAACCTCGGCCCCGAGAGAGCCCGTTTAGTCGTTTTAGTCCACTTCGCCGGCCAGAAACTTCCCATCGGCGTTATCGCGGATAGATACCGATGAAACGGCGCTCTCGTATTGTTTATGGAGTGTTTGTTAGAGGAAAGGCTTTTGCAAATATTTATGTGTAATAAATTTTTCTTTGTATAAAGAAAAAAGTTAGAAAAATTGGAAGAGGAATTCGTTTTTGTAATCCGATTTAAAAATAGATTGGGATATTTAAAAATCGCCGATATTTTCATTAAATTGAAGGAGAAATTTAAGAATTTGAAGTTTACAGTTACTCTTCGAGAAATTTATCAAAAAGATAATAGACTGTCGAATGGAAATGCTCTAAATTCATAGGACTAACTGTTAAAAATATATGAGTTACCAACGACATTCTAATAATCCAAAGATGTCTTTTCGCTTTGTATTGTAATTTGCATAATTCAGTATTATTTTGCAATTTTTCTAAGGACAACCCTTGTTTTAAAAGTTGATTATGTCGTGGAATTATAACAGGTTATCCACAATAAAATATAATGCAAAACTGTAAAATTCAAAACTAAACATAAGAAAATGTGTAAAAAAATAATTTAAAAAAAATTGCAATATAGAGAATACTCAGACACAGAAAAGAATGCAAATCGTTTAATTTGGATTTTATTCCTATTAAAATTATTTTGATATTGGCTTTTTCCACACAAATAAAATCCTTATACATACATATCTCAATTCTGATAAATTCTGAAGTAATGGAACTTTTTACAGATAGTGAAAATTTAGAAATATTTATCTTGCACACATCCAATTATCAAAAGATTAAGCTAGTCTTCTATTATACCACAAACCAACATTCATGTGCTGAAATGCAACCGCAGAATAACTTTAAAAGGGCAAGGGTTTTTCGTAAATCCGAAATTTGCTAAAATCTGTTTCGCAATTATCATGTATCACATAATCAAATATCATATTATGCTAAAAGCTCTTTACAAATAAACAAAATCGTTTCAAATGTAGGTGTAGCGAAGCAATCAACAAAATAATGGCCAAAAGTAGATAGACATACGAAAACAATATCAATTTATTCAAAATTTAACAGGTAGGTACATATGATGTTTATGACAACTTGTGAGATAAAGCAACTAAATGAATTCTGTGCAATTTTCTCTTATCTTGCGAAAGCAAACAAAAAATATGTCTGGACAAAAGTTGATGGACAAAACATTCCAGTCAGCATTTTTTTATTTTGGTTCTGAAATAATTAGTAATATTTTAAATACAAGTTTATTTTGAGTTGAGACGGGAAACTGTTAAGTATGCCTGTGGAATAACAATTTCTGTAAAGGAGACCGCCAAATTGATATTGCTTGAAGATTTGAAGTTAAAAAAGCTACGGTATGGGCAATTATAAAAATTTTCAAAAAACTGACATCATTGAACATCGAAATAAAACCGGACGTCCTAGAAAAATAAACCAAAGGGCTATACGAAAATCAAAGCATATTAGTTTTAATAATCTATTCATGTCTTCAAGAGAGATAAAGGTCGAAAGTAAACTGTTTGCTCGTAGGCCAGCCAAAAAACCTTTGCTTTACGAGACAAGTAGGAAGGCCCGACTAGAATTTGCTCATCGCCATATCAACTGGACAATGTATAATTGATTTTTAATTCGGATGGTATGCAGTACGTTAGAAGGCCCAGTGGTAAACGTTTGGATCTAAAGCACACCAGACCTACAGTAAAACACGGTGAAGGTTCCGTCATGGTTTGGGGTTGCTTCTCCGGCTTTGGAATGGGTCCTCTTTATCGTACTGAAGGTATTATGGACATAATTATGTATAGAGATATCCTCAAAAATTTTATGGTTCCTTATGTTGAAGACAATTTACACAATTACACATGTGTTTACATGTTAAAGTGAGCGATTCCGTCTGTAAATTACACTAACAAAGGCGGGGGAATACCCGCTTTGTTGTTTGTTAACCGGTAAGTATGGTAACACCACAGCGATATTAACACGCTCAGTGCTAACTAAACCCATCGGAACTTTCAGCAGAACTGAAAGAATTTTTTTAAATAAAACTCTAGTTTGTGTTAAAAATCATAGTTTCTAGATAGTAAACAAATAATATGCAATAATTTATTAATTTCGCGTCAATTTTCTTTTTTGACGCACTAGTGCGTCATGAGCACAGCTAATGGTAACACAGTGACGCATTTGCGCGTCATGCGCACTCAACGTATTAATATACAACTATTATGTCTCTAGACATTGTCAAGATAAAATTTATGTGATTCAATGCTGCCAAATATGTACTTCTTTCCTATTTATCATGGTTGATTATGGTTGTGCACCGCAATATCTAGTAAAGCAACATGTTTTATAAACAAATAATACAATCGAACAAGATACATGTGTATTTCGCACAACCGAGGAGATTCTATTGTAATACGTGCCTGAACTTAATGCTTACACGTTTGACCGTCGTTTCTGCGGTTATCCGTATGCGCCGCTCATGTTATCGAGTTCGTGCTGTACGCCCGGGAATCTCCTATGCGGGTGAAGAGTGTATACAATATAGATACATAACAAACATCGGTCTAATGAATGGCTTTACGTATGGATGTATGGTAGCAACGAGCCCGCTTTCAATAACACCAACAATGATAATAGTCAGTCAAGTGCGGTCGCTTTACGTTACGCTTCCGTTATAAAAGTTCTTAACCGTTTTATCTCTGTTGGAGTCAGCAATATTCGGCCAGCGTACACTTGAGAAATGATAGCGATGATATGTTTTAGTGTATGCTGGCTTACCATGTGGTTAGAATATGCATAATGCATAACATGTCACTAGCTACAGCTGCCTCACCAAAAATTCGTTCCTAAATATGATTATAAATTTTAAAGAATTAGCGTAAATATTTCGAAGAAATTTAATTCTAATGCAAACAAATTTTGCTTTTTAGTATTGGAAATGCTCCAGTAAGGAAATTTGACTGGATTACTCTGTTATCATTGATATGGTTTAGACCGATTATGGATTAAAATTCACTTGTCCTAGGCTGCAATGACAACATCTATGCTTTTACTTTTCTTTTTATATAAGTTTCAATATAGCACGAGAGCACCTACAGTTCTTCGTATCTACAAGAGGGAAAGTAGCCATTATAATAAAATAACATTACATTTAATGTATTAAAAGGCAGGTTTCGTCACATGTTCCACTCATAATATTTTCGGTTTCTTTACCAATTACTGTTTCAATTGTCCACAATATAATTTCCGTTTTAAATCAAAAGAAATATTTCCTTAGCGCTTTTTTCTCCACTTAAGATAAGTATATACTTGTAATATAATAACTGTATTTCTTTGTTTAAGACGTTTGTTAGTTTGATTCAAGAAAATCTTGCAGAAAATTTGAAGAAAGGGATTCTTAGTATAAGTAAATGGCCGTTATAACAAAACAATATTTTCTTAAGATAATAAATAGTTTTATTCACAAATCAATAGTTTAATTTTCTTAAAACAAAGCATTTATTTACTTAGAATTCTTGAAATGCATATTATTTATATCCAACTTAATTGCACTTACCTTGTTTAAAACAGTACGACATATCCGTACATAAGGCAGTAAATTATTCTCATTGCTTGTGATTTTAAAAAGGCTAAGGTGGGTTATCCGCAGTATAATATTCAAACAAAAGTGAACTTTAATGTAGAAGTATACATGAAAAAGGTGCCTAGAAACAATAACCAAGATAATCCTGATAAAATATAGCTCATAGTATTGATGGAATCGCTCCCGGCAAAAATGTAAAAAGGGAAAAGCACTAACGCATCTCGCTCCTGCCCACATTGCTGTTCATCCCTCAGTTTATGCCACTAATCTTCAAAAACAGCACTAACCTATTTCCTGGCGCCACCTACTGCCAAGAGATATAGTCGTGCCGTTCTAGAAATTAGCGACAGAAACCGGAATATAGATGCCATACAATGATATAAACCTTTAACGTACGTTTCATAAACATTTTCAAGAGATACCGGTTAATGTAATATTGTTCTTCTTTTTATTACTATTTACAACGTGTACTAATTTAACTATAGTTTTTTAAAAATATATAATATATAATAAATAATAAATAATAATAATAACAACAATTTTATTTGCCAATTGATCCAATAGGATATAGGCTTCGTCGAACAATTTACAATTATGATAAAATAAAATAAAACACACGCAATCACAATAAATAATAAAAAAAAACCATGAAAAATTGGTGTCCAGCAATCACAGGTGTATTAGACAAACAATTCAGAGACACTATAGTAGCAATTCTCAAGAAGATTTTCCTTTAAAAGGTTTTTGAAAGTATGTATATTTTGAGCCTTGATTTGTTGAGGTAAGCAGTTGTAAATTTTTATGCACATGTACCTCGGGCTTTTTTCGTACGTTGTTGTTCTGTGATTCGGAATTGCTAATTCATTTGCATTTCGGGTTTTATATGTAATATTTATGTCGCTGTTACGTACAAACAATTCTTTGTACCTATAAGTAAATACAGCACATTCATATATGAAAAGACACGGCAAAGTCATGATGCCATAACGTCTAAACATTGGACGACATGAATCCATTCTATGTAATCAAAACATTGCCCTTATAATCCTTTTCTGCAGCACAAAACTACGCGAAAAGTGAGAGGATTGACCCCAGAAAATTACACCGTATCTCAACTTAGACGCAACGTGTGCATGGTAAAACATTAGTCAAGTTTCAGAGTTAACGATATAAGTCAATCTACTGACTGCATGTGCTAAAGAACAAAACTTAGCGCAGAGTTCGGATACATGGTCCTCCCACGTCTAGGAAATAAAGAAATAATTTAATTATACTGTAACATATAAAAAAATACTTTTTCATTAGTTCATTCACTTGCTCCTAATTTAAATTATTAACTTTAGGTTTTCTTTTCCATTATTGTAATTTTTCTTTTATTGGATATCCTTGTAGATTTATTTTTTGAAACACGAAACTGGTCGCCTAATTTCGCAATAGAAATTTAAAACTAAATGATTTACTTAGAAGAAACATTCTTCTGTCTTGGATTTGGTAATTGTAAATTGATATACGCATTGTACTTTGAAATTTTTTTCTGTAGTCTAGTAAAACTGCAATGAAATTTGTAAATATTATTCATTAAATATTTCCTAAAATGTTTAGATATATAATTTCTTATTGTTATAATTGTTATTCTAATGTTGATAAATAAATTATCGTGTGTCTTTTAAAAGTACGTTGATAAAATAATTTCGCATTATTTGTTGTGTACAGGAAATTCTAACATCTTAGATGAATTCCTTAGAGGTAAACTACTAACTGTATACAGTTACAGTTTAATAGAAAAAATCAATACAAGGAAAGTTATCCAACAGAAAATGTTGCTAAGTCACTACAAAAATGGTAGAATCATCTTAATTACTACTTTCGACTATCAAAACTTGATTCTATGTAGACGCTTAATACGTAAGAACTAAGAATATAATGAATAATGAAATTAATGAATGTATAAGTATTTAGTCGGTAATAATGAATAATAAATACAAGATAAGGATTTGCTGACTCAGACCATTAAACTGATGTATGGAAAATTTTATTTATTGTATCTAACTTTTACATTTTAAGTTGTTGAACAAAGATGGCGAAGGTGTTCCAATTCAAATCAGTTACATCAACGACTAGATTTACCTATTGCAATTATATATATTTCATGTAGAATGTTGATGATTTGGAAAATAGAAAAACATTTTAAATCATTACTTCATCAGTAGAGCCCGGTAACAGCGAACCGTGCCATAGCCGTACCTGCCTAGTATACAAAAACAATAGTAAGAAAATAGAAAAACAATAACAGAACTAATACATAATTATAATATGTGAAAAGTAGTGAAACACTCACTCTTTTAAGCAGCTTTGGCTACGGAACAGTAACACTAGAAGCACCATTATCAGTATTAACATCATATGGATAAGAGTGGCAAAAAGTCGACACCATTAGATGTGTTTCCACAGTTGTCTCGGCGAGCGATGTTCGCCGTCGTGAGAAAATGAGTTTATATTTTGAAAAAGAGCGTTCAACATCTACCGATGTTATACATGCATGATTAAAATACTCTTTGTACTTAGTCAGTGGATTATTCGATACGCCATCACAAATTTGTTTTAGTGTGCTAAAATCGGGATCTTTCTGTAGCACATTCTCGAACTTTTCTAAAACGCGATTATATTTTGCGTCATGTATAGTCAATAGCTGTGTATGCACTCCGTCCATAATTTGCAGAGACTCCGATAATGATAACGATCTATTTTGTAATTGGTCTATTGCGTCAGCTAATCCTTTATAGTAGCTACGAATATTTTTTAAATGTTTCAATGGAAATATCTTCAAATTTCGACTGGTTCTCCTTAATAGCTGCAGCTTCGGCAGGATTGAATTGTGCGACAACAGCTTTTACTATTTTGAAATGTTCAGCATAATAAAAAGCTGCCTGCAACCATGTTCCCCAACGTGTAAGAATTGGCTCCGGAGGTTGACGAATACCAGGACACTCTGTGATTGGGAGATTTCAAAAATACTTTTTTTGTGCTTGCTATTAATGCAGCTACCTCAGGAGAGCATTGTCGAATGGTTTCTGCCAGAAGATGTAAAGCACGCACTTTACACGTAACATGTAAACATTTGCAACCATGTTCAAGAAGAGAACGGCCTACCGAACGCATTATCGCTGCGCCATCGCTCACAAAACATCAACACTTTATCTTTTGAAATTTGAAATTTTTCCAACGTACTACGTACACCTTTCGTAATAGCTGCAGCAGTACACTCTTGTAGTCTTCGGCTAGCTAGTAACAGTGGTAATGTAGGTTTACTAGGGTCTAGTATGCGTACCATAATATTGACAATTGAATTTTTTTACAGTCTGTTGTCTAGTCAACACATAACCAAAGAAACTGTTTTTCAATATGCGTTTCATTTTCCTTTCCAGGTCATCGCGTACAAATGCAACATCCTTACGTGCCGTTTTCTCCGTTGGCAACCGCAGCTCGGGATTGTATTTGTACCAAAAGTCCTTAAACGGTTGTTTATCGAGTAAGCCTAGTGGCAAATTACAGTTTATCAACATAAGAATTACATTAAAAAAAAAATGCACTTCTCGGTGACATGCCCAATTTTCGTTTTCTATGCTGTGCGGAATTTACCTGTCTTGTACAGTTCCACTTCTTATTTGACATCAAATGTATTTTACACACTTTACAAACTATCTTACTCCCGTTGTAAAACAAATTGGGAAAGTCAGAAATAAACTTATTTACTATGTCTTGAAAGGGTCGTTTTTTAGCTTTCGACATGTTCACTAAAAACTACTACTTACTAACTACGTCTATATCAATAAAATCAACACGCCCTATCCACTATCCAATGCTAAACTGAACTGAGTGATGATGATTTGTCGTGTCGTATCATAATCGACCAGCCCTCGCCGCCCACCTAAACACAGTCACACCGCCGCTGCGATTGCTCTCCAGTTACCGGACTCTATTCATCAGTCAACACAGTTGAAATCCCATCCATTTTACAAACATTTAGCAACATTTTAGATTATTCTTAAACAAATAGAGACGACTTTACCTTCCTTAGTATATTTAAAAATTTAAAAATATTTTCTTACAATGTCGTAAAACTAACCAAAATCCTTGAAGAATATTATTATCTATTAAACGTTTTGTTTACTCAACTAATTCGCTTATTTAAAATATTAAAACGTATGTAATAAGTTTATTTGCAAAAATATCGACATATCTTCCATATCAAAAGGTTTTGGAATGATTTATACCGGCGAAACCGTCAAATTAATAGTCAGGAAAGAAGCCGAAAGCGCATAATCTTATCGAGTTACTTTCGTATATCAGGTAACCTCGCACAACAGGCCGGTTAGTCGGTCGCGTTTAAGCGAGAACCGAATGGAACGAGATATACGGGAGAGGAGGAAAGTTCAGCGACCCGTTAGTACCGCGTGCGAAATTCTTTAACGCTCTCGCACACAATTACACAATGGCTGGATGTTCCTCTTCTGTGTGAGGTGAGGATACCGCCTGTGCCCACCTGGCAGTTGCTCTGGCAATCGCGCAGTGTAAACTTTCTTTATACGGGGTGTTATGCATTAATTCGTTTTCAAATTTAAGGATGAATATTATAATAAGTCCAATTTCTGTCAAATTCTTTCCAAAGCCTTTATTTGAGAATAAAATTTGACTATATCTGGTAATTGCAATTACCATATCTACATTTTTGCGAGATTTTGCTCCTCAAATGTAATGAATTAGATATATCATCCATATGTTTACATTTTAGATTGTGTGAATAATGTAGGCTATTGCTTCACTGAGAAAACAACATTTTTGAAAATTTGCTCTTAACTTATCAGAATATTGTCTAATAACATTAATAATAGCTAAATTAGCTCTTAGTTGTACCAAGAAATAATTCTAAAATAACATCACAACAATAAAATACCAAAAATTATGTAGTGGTTGTGAAATGAATAAAAAAAAGTAGATTAATGCAATATCTTTAATAACTGTAATGTTCAATATTTGCGACAACAACAACATCGACTGTCAACCTTTGAAAGAATAGGGTGTTCAGGTTAGCCACTCGTTGGCAATGAAATATCCCTCTTGTGGGTAAAAATGTAATTTTTCAAGTCACCATTTCCCCCTAGCCAACTGGCCTTGGGGCGAGGACATTATATTAAATATATAAGTCCAGATAACGACGATCGTAGGGTAACACGGATAAATCCACTTTTCAGTTTGTATTCCTAATCTTATAAATCGTCAAAATTAATGTAAAAGTCATCTAAAACAAACAACAGGGTAAATTGAGAGGTATTTCAAACATTATTTCATCAATTAAATCTTTGTCCGGACATTTTTAGGTAAATCGTTAGAGAAATTTCATGTTTAAACCTTGTCAGTCAGAATTTAAGTCAGAGGGTCCTCTAAATACACCTCGTTGCGTCACTGCATTCATTCTCGTATGCTATTTCCATAAATAACATAATTTCATCGTAATGCATCATAAAAGTTTATATTTGGGTTTAATTTATCAAAATTTGCTGTGGAATGAAACAATCGACATCTTTCACGATTACAAGTAAAAGAAAAATAAACGACGCCAAAAATTTCATCAATCTTGATTCAGCCTTCGTTGAATTAATGCGTTTCTTAACTACGATCCCAATTTAAAGTGTTCGATAGTGAAATCAAAGTGTAATTTCCAGGAAGAAAAGGTTAAAGTCTAGTGCAGACAGTTTCCTGTAGAGGTTATCATAAACATAGCGTTTATATAACATAAGCTTCATTAGAATTCAAGGTTAGTTTAAAATTTTTATTCTAAAATTCGTACATTTCGATTTAATTTCAAAATTCACAAGAAAATTGCGAAAAGTGTATTCAGGAATACTCCTGACCCCACTAAGAATTGTAAAATTTAGTTTAAGTTAAGAAAATTTAACATTTTTTTCCTAAAATCCCCTGCGACAAATATTATACAACCTTTAAATGTTGATTTCAATGATGATTGCTTTAGCCGTTCTGCAATGTAAAAAATATTTTCAAAAAGTGACTGATTTCTCAAACACAAAGACTGCGAGCCAGACCGTTCAGAAGGAGAATGACGTACTTACAAAATTTTTATCTTGTCTGATACCAAAAAAAGAAGGAAGATAGTAAAGCCAGTGCAAAGGATCACCAAAATTTTACGAAGGCATAAAAGGGAAGACGGAAGGAAAGATATATGAGTATTAAAGCAAACAAAACGTGTTTTCAAAGTACGCAATCTGGAAAATGAGTAAAAATTTCAACTTTTAATGACAGTTTTCGAATAAGAATATTTTCTCTTGAATTGCCTTTCGGATTTGCATGATAATGACTATGTTTGGCCGAAATCGATAGCTTGTACTAAAATGAATCATGGCGTTGCGATACAATTTGTATTTTCCCTACCTATGTATATTGAATAGTAATCTTGGAAACTAGCATTATTTCAGTAATTGTTGAGAATTTGAGTAGAAAAAAAATAGTTTTATTACAATATACAGTCACTGGCCATATTACTTGAAACATGTCATAAATCAACACTTTTAGATAGATTTGCTACAATTAAAATGATTCAAAAAAATTTACAAGAGAGAGGAATAAAGATTTCGAGCAAAACTGTCAGGCGCCGATTGCGCGAAAATCGCCTAATGGGCCGAAGACCTGTAAAAAAGCTGCGTTTAACAGAAAAAATGAAATCTGCTCGTCTCAACTTTACAAGAGAATATCGTCATTTCACAGACGGGAATTGGAAAAAGGTGAATAACTCAACTACATGATTTTTACTGAGTTAATGTTTGCATTATTTAATAGGTTTTCTTTAGTGACGCTCTGTGTGTTAGTGCATCGAGCACAATTTGTTCGTAGACGACCTGGTCTCACAGAGTCAACGGTTCTTCGAACTGTAAAACACCCTCCGCAGGTAATGATTTGGGGAGTGATTAGTGGAGACGGACCCGGCCCTTTGTATTTTGTAGAAGGTACAATGCGTCAAGAGCAGTACATAAATGTGTTAAAAAAAACTTTATTACCGTATTTGAAGCCAGGACGTCGCATACCGACAGGGCGTATATTTATGCAAGATAATGCTCCTTGCCATGTGGCAAAAAAGATTAAGAAAGTCTTTGAAGACAATCACATACCTCTTTTACTTTGGCCCGGAAATTCACCGGACCTCAATCCCATCGAGAACGTATGGGACCGACTAAAAAGTAAGGTATATGAAAGAGAAAAGAGAAAATATTATAGAAGAATATAAAGGATGTATGGGAGAACGATGAAGATATAAAAGGAGCAATCATATCTTGCATTGAAAGTATGCCCCGAAGAATTAAGGGTGTTATTAAAAATCATGGGTTATGGACTAAATATTAATTACTTATTTAATATTTACATATGTTACATATTTTTACAATATATTTTATAAATAAAAAATATAATACATGTATAGTTTATATTTTATTATGAAGAAATTACAAAATATTGAGTGTTTCAAGTAATTTGGCCAGGGACTGTAGTTGGCTTGTCGACTTTATATTTCACACACATATCGAATGACAGAAACAAAATTTGTTGACAATATCAAGGGTTGCTTATATCAAATGTTTCTTATATCAAAGGTGATTATATCGAATGTTCACTGTATATTGTTCATTAATTTAGTAATTCCCTACTTTTTTTACTGAAATAATCAAATCTTTCACACCGTGTACGTATATCAAGCGACTAAAAGTACAGGTTTAAATTCCTTAATCAACGTAAAATTGTAAAATCTTCCCAAAAAAACGAAAACAATAAGCAAACAAAAAAAAAATCGCAAGCGCAATGTGGCACACAATGACGTGGCTCGGATTGCCGCTACGAGATGCGGTGACCCGGTGGCGGCGACGCCGGTGGTGGGGTTCGGACGCTGAAAAAGCTCGATACTCAGCGGCTTCACACCGGCGCGAAATGGACTCGCCCCTCGTCGCTTGCACGATGCTTCGCGCCGAACCTGCCGCTTTTGAACGGCTGGTAAAAAGTTCTCTCCCGTGCTTCGCTCCTGCTCTCTTCTCAACGATCCGCCACTCTTGTTATTGTTGTGTGTTGTGCGCGCCGCTGTTTGTCCCGCGTCAATGTTGATGACGGGAGTGAAAGCGGGGCACGCCACGCGTCCCCCGTTCGGGGGTAATGGCGAAATGGCGTAAAAATGTAACGAAACGAAGGTTTTCGCTTCGCCGATTAGATTCCGCACGATTCCGAATGCCTTGGAGACAACTTTGAGGGATTATTTGCGCGTTGTTAACATCATTAAAATATCTATGTGATATTGAAACGACGGAAGGAGGGGAAACGTAACCTCTTATTGAATATAAATATATTTTTTCGAAAAATTTCATTAAAAGTTGACATTTTTATTCAATTTCCTAAACGATAAAATATTCGGATGTATTGCAGACCTCGGCTTGGTCTCGGCCTGCAAACAACATCATCGACCGTAAAGCTGCACTTACGTTCCTTGTGATAAAAATATTCTGTTCTAGAATGATAGCCTTTTTTTTCGTACAGGTGTTATTAATTTAATTGGATAAATTGGTATACAATACTTAATAATAATGTTGGAAAATGTATTTATTTAAATTCCATATTACAGTCAAGTTTATTCCTGACGTGGAGGCAAGTTAATCTTAAACCATATCTTGTTCCGAAACTTCAATTATGATGCACTAATTATTTTTCGAAATTCCAATTACTCACGAAGAGATTCTATTTAAAACTTGAATTGTATTCTCAATAGAATCTTCGATGTATGTTTCTGCGAGTGAAGTAGACTCCCATGAATTTCGATGGAGGTAATGTCTGCCCCATAATCAACTAAAATCGTCATAGGAGTCGTCTGAAACAACCTTCTTTCTCTTGGACCACTTCTTACATTATTAATACCAATCACTTAATTGGCACATTTACCATTAATTTACCATCTAATAAAAAATGTACAACTTTGAATTAATTTAGGGTCTAAAGCAGAGTATTTTTTTTCGCAAGAAGCCATTTTTAGAATTACATTTAGCAAGATAGTACTTGCGGAGACACAAATCAGCAATTTCGATTATGAAACATATATTTTTGAAAATTGAGCCTAAAACGTGTTGTTTTTGTTAAAGTGAGTTTATTTTTAGTTTGATTAGAGGTTGTATAATAAAATACCCTGCAATTCAATTATTTATTACCAATTTTACAATAAAGTATGAATAATTCAAGATTTTAAATATTCTTACACATGAATTAACTTCTTTTGTCAAACAGTATGCTAAGACTTCAAATATTTTTTAATTTATTTAACTAGTATAAATAATAACATTAAAATCTACTTCATAAAAAAATAAGAACAGTATACCGGGAACACCATTGGTGTGCCAGCGTATTTTTGCGCGAAAACTACCAAAGATAGAGAAATGAGATTTCCATTTTTATTTTAAATGTATCGCTATATTTTTTATTCATCATTTTGATAGCCACTGAAATTACCCTTGCAATGATATTTTGTTAAAATTTTGACAGTTGCAGACTCTGACGTTTTAAGACCTAGCCTTAAGACGGATGTAGTGTCGCGAGTTCCTCTTTTGTTATCAATTTGAAGGCTAACCCTTTATATGTTTCAAGGTATACTGTAAAAATATATACAGGGTGTTAAATACGTAGTGCAACATTTATTGAAGGTAGCGCACCGGGCTACCAGTCTCGGGGTACTGGGTTCGAACCCCGGGCCTATCACTCCCAGAGTAAGGTTTTCCGTAGTTTTCCTTACTCCAAATTTAGCGAATGCTGAAGGTGAAAATCTTAAGACGTTCTACGGGCGCAGGCGTAATAATATCTCATGGCCCCCTGTAATTGGCGAAAGTTGTTGGGGGATGTGAAGGCATGAATTATTATTATTATTATTATTATTGAAATTCTAATGCTTTTTTTCATCTTTCTTGATATTGCTAGCAATTTCTTTGTAAAATTATCTTTAAAATAGTACCAATAACGTAATACTTATATTCCGCTTTTTCGAAGATATTTCACTTTTAATAATAAAAATTCTTAATCGGGGGTTTCTTGTTTGTATAAATGTTTTAATTTCTAATTTCGTCAAAATTTTACATTTCTTCGGGCGATATCGAACAAATTTACTTTTCAACTAGGGCACCAATCTTGAATATCTTTCTATACCAATATTTTTCCAATATTTAATGTTGCAAGTTCCACCTTCGCTATATTTATTTTGAAAAGACTAATGTAATTAGAAGACATTATTCGTTTTTTGTCAATTATTTAAAAATTTGAAAATCATTTATGGTCAGTTACACCAACATGAATTAAAATTAAATTTAGGATTAACTCAAAATGTCAGGTAAAATGTGACAGTCTTTCTACCTAATTGACTGCAATTGTCTAGATTAAATTTTAATTAAATTAAAGGTTATCGTCTCTGCGATACATAAGCGTTTTACAAGAGTAGTGGGCTATGTGCAAAAATCGATCCTGTCTTTATCGGCGCCCGCTTGTTTCTTTTTCGTTCAGTTTAGGAGACGAGAGCGTGCATTGTGTTTCGTGTTACGTGTTATTCCTTATAAATATAAAATTAATTTAAAATGTGTGAAATAGAGTTACAACTTATTCGTAACAAACTATAAAGGATTACATGACGCGATAGAACAATTACAAAATAGAGCATTGTCGTTAGCAGAATCACTGCAAATACTGGACGAAGTACATACACTGCTACGCACTATACCTGACGCAAAATATAATCGCGTTTTAGAGTTAAAGTTCGAGAGTGTGTTAAAGAAAGATTCCGATTTTATCGCATTAAAACAAATTTGTGATGGTGCATCGACTAATCCATTAACTGAATTCAAAAAGTGTTTTAATCATGCATGTATTACATCCGTAGATGTCGAATGATCTTTTTCAAAATGTAAACACATTTTTCCACCGCGGCGAACATCGTTCAACGAGACGACTACGGAAACATATCTAATGCTGTTAACTTTTTACAACTCATATCCAGTGGGTGATAATACTGATAATGGTACTTCTACAGTACCGTGCAATCGAATTAGGGCCACTATATAAATTTGAGTTTTAGCTTAATAAATAATACAAAGTATCAACGTTTGATAAAAACAATTTTTATTTATTTATATACATATATATATATATATATATATATATTTACACGTACATTAATATTTCGTCGAACAACCCTTTGCTTTTATGACAGCAGCAATTCTTTTTGGCATGCTTGCTATACACGCTGCTGTAACTTCTTTAAGGTGAGCATTATTTTGCCAGCTATTTGTTATGTTTGCTTTCAAAACGTCAACTGTTGTATTGGGAGATGCATAAACTGTACGTTTTAAAGAATTCCAAACATTTTCGATTGGATTCAGGTCGGGGGAATTGCCTGGCCATGGCAATATCTTCAGTTTTCTTGCTGAAAACATTTTTAGAATTGATTTTGCCCTGTGGCACGGTGCACCATCTTGCATAAATGTGTAAGAGTAATTTTCAGGGTCTAAAGATGTCATATACGGGATTAAGATTGATTCCATAACTTGTTTATATTGAATTTGATTCATGGTACCCGTTACAAAATAAAGCGGTCCAAGCCCTTCCCCTGATATACAGGACCAAATCATGACTGCCGGTGGATGTTTCACTGTTTTTACCACTGCGCTTTCATCATATCGTTCCGATGGTCTTTTTCTAACGAAACGAGCAACTTCAGTTACAGCCTCTAGCCGTGGCTCGTCACTAAAAACAACCGTTAGAAACAGAAATTGTCATTACATTTTCGAATTTACTAAAAATGTTCCAAATTTTGAAAATATACATAAAATATTGATACGTACTTTTTTCCAATCCTCAACAGTAAAATGCCGATGCTGTTGCGCCCACTGCAATCTTGCCTTTTTCATCCTGAAAGTAAGTTTCGGCTTTTTGCAGGGCGTCTACTTCTGATATTGGCTTCATATAAGCGCGATTTTAATGTTCGATCTGATATTTTTATATTATCAGCCTGTAATATACGCTGAAGTTCTTTAATACACAATTGCCTGTTTTCTAATGCCCTTTTTAGGATAATTCTGTCTTCCCGTGGCGAAGTTTTGCGAATACCGCGACAATGAGAATGACCACTTGAAGTCGCTGGTAAATTTTCTTTCTTTGACATCGCTACCCTGTCGACTGTTTGACGAGAAACTCGTTCTCTTCTGGCTATTTCCCGATGCGAAAACAGCCCCGTCTCTAATAACACTTGAATTCTTGTTTTTTTTTCTCATTTCAAATGTCTTTACGTTTGCCCATTTCACAAAATTTACCAATATAAAAAGAAAACTAAACGTCACGAAATTTCAATTTAATTACATTAAAATAACATGTAAAACGAATATTATAGCACGAAAATATAATACTTGCACTTTACACCATCAAAACTACACGTAAACTAACTTTAAGCAGGTAAAGCCAGTCACCGATTACCGACCCTAAACGTACCTTGGATAGAAAGGAATGTTTGGTGGGGGTTATAATAACGAGAATTTTATACCTACTTAAGAGGATTATCTCAAATACAATTAAAAACATTTTATTGCCGAAAGTATTTAGAAATTTTGGTTATTATAACATTAATAGCAAATATTTGTATAAAATCAAAGTGGCCCTAATTCGATTGCACGGTACTGTACTTGTAATGTTCGGTAATTCCGATGAAGCCCGCCAACCTACTTGATAACGCTGCTTAAGAGGGTAAGAGTTCTTGATTGGTTCTGTTATTATTATTCGATTTATTACTTATTTTTTGGTATCGTACTTACTGAAGGAAGGCGCACGCCTGTGCCGCGCAGAAACATTACCCCGCTTTACTTATCAATCTCATCATTAATATAATAAATTTTTATACTCCTTTTGGCACTCAAATTTTGTTTCTTTTGGTGGGATATTTAAGTAAATCAAAGCTCAGTTTCTCTGTTATTAATGGTTGATAACATCTGTAGAAGGTTGTAGATCCAACTGACTATAATGATACCTCGAACGATTATAAAAAGATGATAAAATAATAATCATTTAGAAAATCTTGTAATACCGGTTTTGTGTAGCCAATCGTAAAAAATAATTACCCATCACATCTAACTTGATATTCTCAGATAGATACGTCAATGCTATATAAAAGATCTTAAGGCACATTCAGTTTTATATATCGACGCATTCCGTAAAATACTCAGTGTACCTACTTTCACGACAAATATGCACTATTGTACAGGTCTAGTAGCGCCGATCTAAAAATCTAAAAGCAACTATGGGCGACCAAGTGAAAATCTACTCGAGACTCGTGAGCGCGATTCATTTTTTTCTTGCTTTTATATGAGTGACAACGTTCCACGCATGGCATACTTTAATGTAATTTCCAACGACGTAATGTGTCGACAGGCATTAATACTAATAGCAGAACTTTGCTCACACGTAACAGACTGCACAGAGCGGTCAGACCGGACCAGTCTGTCTGCTGCTTCTAGTATTTCTCCCACCACCGTGTCGAGAGGTGTTGTTCTTGTTGTATGCGTGTGCATGTATGTATTCGATTCAGCACCGCATGTTTCGGTGTGAATCCACAAGGGACCAAGGTCGGACCGGTTATATGAAGTGATTCCATTTTGTGTGTATTATGCCAGTGTTGGGACGTTGAGCGAGGACGTACAACAGCGCGATGGTGCGTTATAACATAATTGCATAACGATCTATCCGCTTTCGATTCGTCAAATTCGCTTCAGTTTTCTAGATATTGCTAGCAGCAGCAAAAAATTGCAAAAGGAAATCATTCTGGATACCTCAAGATTTTGACGGAAATGTTTATTAAAGCGAAATAAATTAGGCAAATTGTGAATGTATTAAGAATAAGCATTTCTTCTGATTTCAAATAGAAGAGGATGGCTTGCAAAAATAAATTTATTTTGTTTCCGGACACGATATTAAGATATTCCATAGATTCAACTCCAAACTCTAACAAATCGTTTTTATATTACAAGCAAACATTCCCAATCTGGCCTCACCTATTTGAATAAAATTTGGTGGCTCTATATATGAAGGCCTGAACAGTTTCCAGTCTAACACAGAAATAAGATTTTTTTTTTTGCAAATTCTGTTTTATTTCGCAACATAGTCTCTTTATAAGCGATACTCTCTTCTCTTTAATCTGGCCAAATAGTAGTTGGCACCTTGTCGCCGGGGGGTCAGATCTAGTGAATAGGTGCTCTGTGAAGCGTGTTGTCTTGGTGGAACAAAACCTTCTTTTTCTTCAAATGCGACCGTTTATCCGCAATTTCTGTCTTCAACTTGTCAAGTAGAATGTTCCCGTTACTGTTTTTCCTTTTTCAAGATAGTCGATTAACACAACTCCATAACTATCCTGAAAAATAGTCGCCATCACTTTCCCGGCCGATGGAACAGATTTCGTCTTCATTGGAGCCGATTCACCCTTTGCAGTCCACTGTTTTGTGACCGGCCAATATTACTAATGACAACCTTAGCCTGGCCAAAATATATAATAAAGTAACTAAGGGTTATTTTGTATTAACTTTTATCACATAAAGCAAAACAACAATTACATTGCAAAGTTTATCCCCTTCAATGTACTCTCTTTGCCGATCCCTACAACGCTCCATACGAATTTTCCACTGTCGAAAGCAGTGCTGGAAGTCCGTTTCTGTCAGCTTGTTGAGAACCTCCGTCGCTTTCGCTTTCACCGCTTCCACACTGTCAAATCTTGTCCCCTTAAGCTTCGATTTTACCTTAGAAAATAAAAAAAAAAGTCACAGGGGGCCAGGTCGGGCGAGTACGGTGGGTGGTCCAACACGGTGATGCCGGATTTTGCAAAGAACGCCTTCACAAACAAGGCGGAATGGGCTGGCGCATTGTCTTGGTGGAGCATCCAGGATTTGCTCTTCCATAAATCAGGTCTTCGTCTTCTCACTCGTTCACGAAAGGTAGTTAGAACCTCGTGTTTCGCAAGAAACTTGAGGTTATTAACAGATTTGTGTTCTTTTTCATATAAATGGTTTCGTAAGCGTCTAATTTTCGCGGCGTTCTTGATTAATTTGAGGTTTTCTAATTTAAAATTGTGCTCGGTTTCGTTTATATGTTGTGCTACACTTGACGATTCAATCCTTCCATAGCGGTAATGAGCTATATGTTCTTTGAATCCGGTGCCTATCGCCCGTTTCGTTTATTCTAATACAGACTTATCCCAGTTACCGTATGCAATTTTATAAATTATTGACTTTTCCTTCGTATCCGCCTTATTCTTTGAATTGCCTAGAAGGTTTCCGAGTGTATTTTGCAAGTAGTGTTTAAATTTTGGATGTGAGTGAACAGTTTTATACCATTTGTTTTCACCCTTACCAATCAATTTTCCTTATTTCTTTCAGATATTCATACTTTTATGCATTTCTATCATTTTTTAATTTTCTGTTGTTTTTAAATTGATTTTTTGCTTATACAGTTTTAGAAAATTATGGGGACCTATCCCCAATTTTAGAACATATGTTGCGGTTTTCTTTCTGTAATTTTCTGTAGGACGTATCTATTGCATAAGATACAATAATTGTATTGCCAAAAACCTCATGTAATATAGACACTTTCTTAGATTAATTAGTATAAAAATCATTTATTGTCAATGACTTCTTTCTTCCAATCATCTACTTGCTTGAATATTGTAAATTTACATATTTAAATTTAATTAACACTGAGCATTTCTTCATATTATTGAACTCAAGTAAGTTTATGTATTAAATTGCTTTCATCTAACAGCATTGTTGTACAAGTTCAAGCGACTTTAGATTTTAAATAGACCATATCCGAAATAGTAAAGGGAAAAAATAGGTTTGTAGAAAAGCAAATTTGTTGTCGTGCTGGTTAAATAACTACCTATGTAAATTATGGGATAATTTTTATTTATGACGCCTTTCCAAAAGAGAGGCGTTTAATAAATTACTCATCAAGAAGGTTCATTATTATGTGATTCTAGCCAACACCTCCAGCTTCCTAAAACCGTAATGACTAGGCTGATTACATTGAACAACGTGTTAAATAAAATGCTAACCTTTTATGATCTACAAAATCAAATTAGATTGAGTAAGATTACAACAATCTTTGACCTTGCTGAAACAAGCACATTATTATCATTATTCCAAATTCACAATTATTGTGTCTGTATCACGCAAATTATACAGAAAAATAACTTCACCGCAAAACAGGAAAACTATTACTATAAAAGAGGAAATAAAAAATGAGAATACAGTATAAATGTAGTAATAATTTAATGTTGACCAAGTCTAACGCGTTGAATACGTTTAAAATCATTTAGAATTCTGGCACATACGTCGCTTAAGACCGTTTTTGTACTCGACATGATAACAAAACTAATGATAAGATAATTTGTTCGTTGACTTTATGACGCCGGGCATATAAAGTTTGGAGCGACGAAATAAAATAATAGCATTCCCACTGTCTCGAATTACACAGCAGGCAGTTCTGTGAATTGAACGGTTAATGTTCGAGAGTTCGAGTGGAAAAATCCACTGGTATGCTTATACTCACATTGGAAGATGAGTTATGGAATTAATGTATCCTATCTACATTTTTCTTTTATAAAGATGGGTGTGTTTTTATTAAAACGATCGAATTTTGATAAATTGATGATTTGTATTGATTTTAGATTTATTTTGTGCTCAATTCTTCATTAGTGATGTGGAATTCGAAAATTTTTAAATTTAAATTTCAAATCCGAAACAACAGTTGATTGATCAAATTTGAAAGATTGAAAACTTGTTTATTTTATTTTTATGTTGCCATAACATATGGGGTCAGCCCTATGTATGTTCAGTTCAGGACAAAAGACGCATCAAAGCACTGAAAGCTGCACCCAGAGAAATCGTTGCTTGCAAACCATTGCTTGAAATTAGATTTTTTGCAAAAATCAATCTCTATTCAAGACTATAGAAATACTTAACATACATAACATACAAATATTTTCTTGGGGTTAGCAAATCAAAAAAAAAAAACAAAAAAATGAAGAATTGCTTTCTCCAAACGTCTCGCCGCACTCGGTTTGCCGAAACAACTGTGGAAACATATCTAATGTTGCAGATATTTAACAGACATTATTCACTTTGTGATTTCACGGAAGACTCTTAAGACGGTAAGTGTTTGAGCACGTATTGTATTTTATTTCTGACCATTTATTTTGTCTAAACTTTTATGCGCCCGCCATTGGCTGTTGGCGCAAATTGAGCAACTCTAATTATTAGTTACTTTAAAGCAAGTTTGTCAACATTTTTCACCGTATTACTTTCGACCTCTGAATGAGATCATGTCTGGTATTTAATATCTACAAGACCTATATAAGTACATAATGTATGCAGAATGAAAATACAAAAAGATGTCAAGTCAAGTCATTATCGAAAACTATCTTTATACTACTCCCGGTACTTATTTATTTACTTGAAATCCAAATTTCGAATTTCATTAGTAAGAATTCGATATTTCGCGTTGTGAAAAATTCAAAATCCGAAAATTCGACAGCCTTAGTTAAATCTTAGCTTTTAAAACGATTTCTTGTGTACACCAACATAATCAAATATCAAACTCCATTTGATATCTTTGTTACAAAAAAAGAAGATAACCGTTGCTCACACATGCCTCGTATTCGCAATCTTATCAATTCTTGCTCTACCTTACGCGAGGACTCTTTACATTTGTATATCCGTGAAAAGTAAATATAGATATGTTATATTGGTTTGCATTATTACTAAATACGCAACATTGTGAATTAAACGAGATCATGAAGTAAAGAGATAAGATATAGGATATACGCAAAAAATGTTAGGATATGTTCTATTGCTTCGAGCATTAAATTCAATTCCGAAATCATCTTATGAGCCACTTGAGTCAGCTTTTGACTGATCTAGATTCTTCAATTACTGATGATTAGAGTTGCCCAATTTGCGCCAACAGCCAGTGGTGGGCGCATAAAAGTTTACACAAGTAATTCCCGAAGTAATTGCTCTGAATAGTTTTTAAATCCGTTTTAACCTGACTATCTTGAAATTTCGACTGGCTTTCCTCGATAACCGCAGCTTGCTTGGGAGCGAATACGTTTTGGGGATTTGACAAACACTGCTTTTGTATGCGCTATTAAAGCGTCTACCTCAGGATAACATTTTCTAATACTATCTGCCATATGACTGAAAGCATGCATTTTACACGTAATATATAACAAGTCAGCACAATGTTTTTTAAGAGACCGGCCTACAGAAAGCATGTTTGCGGCACCATCACTCATAAACATCAGCAGTTGGTTTGTTGAAAGTTCAAACTTTTCCAATGTATTTAACACTAACTTTGAAATTACTTCGGCAGTACATTGTTGTACTCGTCTGGAAGCTAATAGAATTGAGGGTGACGGTCAATGTGGTTCCATTGTGCGTACCATTACATTAACCACAGAATGTTTTTTACGATCTGTTGTTTCGTCCACACACAACCAAATTTTTTTATCTTTCAACTCCGATTTAATTCTTTTTTCAACATGTTCACGAGCAGATGGCACAATTCTTTGTAACGATGCCCGACTTGATAACTTGCAGTCCGAATATTTATTCCAAAAGAGGATATATGCTTCCTTGTCTGGTAAATTAAACGGTAGATTACATGCAATAAAGGTAACACATAAATTAAATTTAAATTTGTCATAGTGTCGTGTGCAATTTTTTTTTAAGAATGCTGTTTACTATTTATCTGACGTAGACAATCCCTTTTGGACTTACATATTAAAGGGATATTAGAAACTACACATTGAATTTTAACGCCATCATAATTTAGGTCAGGCATTTCTGCTATAAATTCTGTAACTTTGTCCAACATTGGTCGTTTTCGCGACGTAGGCAACATTTTTAAAACAAACGTAGAAGTACGAAATAGCATTTACGGCAGCGAACATGTATACACAACATATCTGGTTGAGGGTTGTATCGAACCTCCGCCACTGCCCGTTGGCTCTAGTGAGCAACTCTACTGATGATAGACGATATGTAACTGCTTTGAACTTTGTCAACTGTTTGAAGCAACCTGTAGTGCGCGCATTACGTCATTTCCAATCAACCCAAGCTAAATTTACCTTGAGAGACTCTTCATATAAGCTTACAATATATGAGAATGAACAATTTATTCACGCTTGAACAATAACTTTCGCCCAAAAAGCAGTAGTTAGCGTAAATATATCGACAATCAAAATGGTACTATTAAAGTGAATTGCAAGGGAAAATTGTCAATTTTACGACTTTCATGTATCTACTGGCATTAATAATGAACAATTGAGGGGTTTCTCGGAAAAAGAACATTTTTCAAAATACGAAAAAAGCTGGCTTTCTTTGGTCCAGTTAAAACTATGATTTTTTTACGAATCTATTAAATACTCCATTTTATGTGACATTATATATAAAATGGTAAATGGTCATGTGGAAAAGTAAAACAAATTAAAAATTTGTTGACATGTGTTGTTTTTCCGGGAAACCCCTCAATTAGAACCATTTTCAATCAAAATTCACTCTTGTAATCAATCCCATAATAAAGATATCTTTAAATACCCTGTTGCGACTAGGTAATCTTGACGTGTGCGAAGTAGTTTTATTAGTAGTACGTCTACTGTTTTTAAATTCAAAAAACCGCATAACATAAGATAATTGTACTATGTAAATGAAGCGGTATATTCGCAATAAATAATAGACTATTATCCTAAGGCTTCATACAATCAAATTACATCTAAGAAGGATATTATGAATCAGACGTTATATCTAGGCGAAAATTGTTATTCCTTTTATATTTGATCTGGTTGGAAGTATTTCAGTATAGAAAAATTTTGAAATTGGAAATTTGGTAATACAATATCTAGGGCAAAGTAATCTCCAAGATAAAATTAGAATCCTTTTATTACTACTTAACAGGTAGAATCTACCAAAATATTTCTTTAGATTTAGGGAAACCTAGATTTAATTAAATCTTACCGATGTCTTGAAATTTTATTTATATTATATTTTAAGGTTCTTGCCTGTAGTACAAAACATAAGCATGTGTTTTACATCAATAAATCCATCAGAGCCGAGTGGCTAAGTGGACCTTTTTCCCTGTTTAACAGATTTGCGTTTTTTTTTTCATATAAGCGGTTTCGTATATACGTTTTTGTTGTCCCATAATCGATGAAAATGCAATTTATTACAGAAATGTCCTTAATTGGACGATAAAACTATAAACTTATGAAATTCGCAGACAACTAGTTGGGAGTGTTTCAGTACAAAAGAATTTGATAATAAAATACTAAAATAATAAATTCTCAGTATAACTGCTATTAAGATTAGAGATTAGAACCTTTTGATTACTACTTAACACGTAGAATCTGCCGAAATATTTGTTTGAAGATAAATTTCGGTGTCAAAAACAGACTTTGTTAAATGATGTGCTATCTTCATCAAATATTTGCCAGCTTAAAGACAACATCAACCACTTAATTTGACATGTACGTAACCTCTGGAAGGCCTGATATATAAAAAAGAAGAAAATAAAAATACTAAAAAAGAAAACATGTTTTCATTAAGAGATTGTCAACATCGTAGATATAACGGGGAATGAATAATAAAAAATAAAATACAAGTGAATTCCATAAAACGAAGAATTGACAACAGCGTTGAGTTTGTGTGTACCAAACGCATTTTCCATTATATGGACTTTATGATTTATTATCCGGCATCTGCTTCCTCTTGCTAGAGTTAAACGGTAGTCTATGAGTTCTCTCAGCACAGGAATATCTATTATGTGTTCAGGTATCGATTTTGCAAGTTTATCCATCAATAATAAAACGTATGTAAGTAAGCCCTTCTTCTTAAATCCAATATCTAATATGTTTTTTTCGTTTCTTTGACTTCTAAATATGTAAAAAAAAAATCAATTTCTTATTTTGGCTAAAACTTGCCATCTATTAAAAATTTGCACTAAAAGCCCAGATTTAATAGAACGCTTGTTTCAAACACCACATCTCAGATTTGCAAAAAAAAAAAAACAAGTTTTTGCAACGTTGACCTTAACCAAAAAATAGAGATGTGTTATTTTTATTGTCCCCCAAAAAAATCTCTTCAGAGTCACTTTTGATAAACAATTCAGGATCCGCCACAACTCATATATCAAGCACTACCGAATAAAAAATATGTATCACAATTCGAAAACGGAGGATCTCAAACGATGCGCGTTTGCAAATACCGACACCAAAACGTTTGAGCGGCGTCCAAAACAGACGGTCTCGATATAGGAAAAACGTTGAATGAGCGCGATGCGACACCATCGGAATCATCGAAGATTTCCCGTGCCGAATAGTTGCTCCTCAATCGACCTAACTTGAGCGCGGCACATTTCGGTGTGAAGTCAGAGTCCGACCAGCTAGCAATGGAGCAACAGCAGCAGCAGCAAGCAGTAGTAGTAGTCGGCGTATTGTAAGCATAGTAGAGTAAAGTAACCACCGCCCCCAGTTGGCATCAAGCGGGCACTGTGCACTGAGAACGCGGTGTGTTCTCTGGTGCGATACCGCACGTTGTACTAGGTCAGGGTCTGTGTGTATTCCTTTCCGCCTTCCCTTCCCGTGCCCCGCTTCGTCACCTCTCTTCGCTCCAGCTTGGCGTCCCCCTTCGTAGAGTGTAGCAATAGCACACACACTCAGTCTCAGGACACATTACGTAGCATATACTGCGACGGCAGCATGCCGCTTCTACTATCTATTTTACGGAGGAGAAGGCCTCGGTCACCTCGGCTGGTGTACCCACGAATCACGCACACTCACGCTCTCGCAGTAGGTCGCGATATTTTGCCCCCCATCAATAAGCAGAACGCCGTGACTCACATCCTAAAGCGCTGTTTTTCCGACGACCAATTTTAATTTTGGCGCGGTCCCATTGATCGAGAGAAGCAACAATTTCGCCACTAGCGTTTCGCGTTTGCAACACGTACTCCAAAACTCAGCGGTCCCCTCTATAACCGAATCTCATCAATCTGTTTCCTCCAAAATGCTTGCTTTCGTAGATTAAACGAAAGAAAAAGTAAGAATCTGGCACACCTTTACGCAATATCAAGTCAAGATTTTTTTTAACGAACACGTTCTGCTTAATTTACAGTAGAACAATGAAAGAAAATTTTAATGGCTGCTGTGTTAAGCCTAAACAATAAGAAACAATCATAATTATGGGAATGAACTGATACGATCTTTGTGTCCATATTGCGTGAAGTAATATTTTGTTTTAGCTACTAAAAAAATAAAAGAAAATATTTAAAAGAAAATTAATACATCGAACAATTCTTATGATCTTATATAGTAACAATTTGAATATGGCGAAATCAATTATGATGAAAGAAGTACGAAAAAAATTGAATTTTCTCTACAATTCGTTGTTTATTAATAACTTAATTCGAAAGCGTTGAAGGCACCGAAAACATCTAACTAACAAATTCGCTAAAACCTAACGTCAAAAGCTTGTAGAAGAAACAATAAATGATGAGAAAATGTTTGTAACAAGAGTTATACAGTTATACCTCGGTTTGCGGGTAATTTTCGGGTTAGGAAAGAAAATTTGGATGGATTTTTGCTTCCGAAACTGAAAGATGCTCCCGGATACGAAATGTGGGTTACAACTTTTACAGATTCGGCTGAATTTCCGCGCGACTTGTGAACATGCTAGAACCAGATCTTTATATACAACGTAATGCGATCCTACTATTCCACCGCTTCGCATCTGCCTTGTATTCATAATTGGCATTATTCTTATTTTATTGGAAAATCCTTTTATCTTTGTGAAAAATCTTTTTCAAAGAACAAAGTCGAAAGTTCTACAATTACTATTAAATAATTCATTATTTCTCGCATAGGTAATATTGTTAATATAAATGGCATCAGAGTAGGGCGTTATTCGATTAAAATTTCAATCGATTGAAAAAACGATTAAAAATTTAATCGCATGAATTTAGCCATAAGAACGATTAAGTTTAGAACGACTACAATACTATCCGATTAAAAAATCGACTAAAACTTCAATCGCCTATTTTTAATTGTTTTAAATGACTAAATTTTCAATCGGATGATAATCTAGTCGGATAAAAAATTAATTAACTAAAATATTATTCGAATAAAAGTAGTTCTTTTATAGAAATGTCAACAGTAAATTTCGCATTATATCGTAGCTGTTAGTTTGCGAGCTAATGATCCTTTAGGAATTTTGTGAAAATATGACCTCATTGTTTTGAAAACATTGCTTACAATAATATTATAATAATTTCAATTGTAAACCATTTGGTTTGTAAAATCACCATGTTTCTTTGCAATTAATAAGTTCTTTTTAAATACCAACCGCTCCGATGGACTTACATAATTCGCGATCCTTGGCATAAGAATACTCGAATAATGAAATGTTCATAAAAAACAACACCTGAAAAATAAAAATAATCCCAGTACGGTTTCTAGTTGTAATGTAGTACTGTATTGTAGAGGGAGGATTTCCTATTCAAGTTACTACATGATTATGTTTTATGTTCTGGACGAAAATTACAATTACTCTCAAAGCAGCCATGGGTATTTTGCAATCAACATGAGATTTCATGAATATTTTCAATTCGAAACACCAAGATCGAGAAATGCGGCCATAGCTGCCTTTTCCCATCCTCACTTTAAAAATAAGTGGCTAAATTGTGTAGAAGAAGACCAACGGAACCGCATACTATGTATGTTCAAAGCAGCTGTAGCAGTTGAAATAAATGAAATTTCATCTCATACGCCTGAATCAGAGACTGTTGATATTTCGACTTTTTTCGATTTTAGACTTGATGAAACAACTATCCGAACGTCGTCTGCTACATCCGCTGACTTTGAAATGTTGCGTTTTTTCGGTGAAAGAAATTTTACTTTAGAAAGCCTAAATAGTTTTCCTGCAATAAAAAAGATACGTTTTTTCATCATGTGAGTACTTTATCAAGACACTAATTTTACTTTTATGTTAAAGGTATTTATCAAATTTAACACGCCCTTGCCATCTTCAGCTGCCGTGGAAAGGCTTTTTTCTTGGCCGACAATTAGAAATCGTCCAAAAGCAAACAAATTGTCTGATGAAAACTTTGAAAAGAGAGTTATTTTAAAAGCAAACTCAAACTTTTTTCCAGGCTTGTTATAATGAACATGTTATGTAGGTGTTACCGATTATTATAACTTAATTTATGTTGTAATTCCTTATAATATTGTACGTTTCTATGAATATATAATACATACATGTGTCATAATGTTTTATGTTATTGTTGTATATAATAAAGTTTTACAAAACCGCTATTGTTGGAAAATTTAAAAGCTGCTTTTTGTAGATTTTAAATAGTACCTAGCTAGTTTTTAAACCAAAATACATATACAAATCTGATAATTTATCCGACTAATTCTTTAATTAATTAAATTTGTATCCGACTAAATTATTATCCGATTGAAATTTTAATCATTCAGAGCGACTAAAAATAAATGATTGAATTTTTAGTCAATTTTTTAATCGGATAATTTTTTAATCGCTCGACATTTAATCGTTTTCACGATTAAAAAATACGACTGAAATTTTAGTCGTTAATTGTTAATCGGATAATTTTCGCCCAACTCTGAATGGCATCTCACTCTCACTGTCTTTCATACACCAAAAATTCCTTATTATTTCTGTTAATTTTAATCGCATAAGTTTTAATTGATTTCTCTATTTGTTAAACTGTATTTAAAATGCATAAAATGAATTTTTGATTATTTTTTGCTCATAAGAACGCATTAGTTCTACTTCCTTCGAAGAAAATTTGATTCCAATTATTTTTGGGATTACGAAATGTTTTTTGAAACCAATTAATTCCGTAAATGGAGGTACCCTCTATATAGTTCTTTCCAACTTTTCGTTTGCCATGAATCAGAAATAAATGCTTGTAAAAATTGTATGTTTAAAGTTCGCTTTTACAACAATTCATCACAAATCTTGTCTAATTAAACTAATTATATTGGAAGAGATATTCCCATGCTGCAGTAGAATTGGCACTACATCGCAAATTAGATGAAAGACTAACATTTTCATTAATTTCCTTCTTGTATATGTTCTACTCATTTCTTTCTGCTTGGCATTCTTCCGTAATGTTATATTAACTTAATTTATCAAGCACTTTTGCTACAGTGGAATATTGTAGGTTCAATAAAAGGTTGTACCATTGTACCCGTAACAATTCCGGTTCACTACAGCTTTTTCTAGCATTATCTTAATATGATGGTTAAATTTAAATAAAATATTACACACAGTTTTCGAGATATATGGCTTCGAATATCTCAATACCAAAATATAGTTGATTTTGTAAAGGCTACCGATATACACACTTTGTGATTTACTATTAAAGCCGTATATTATTTGGAAGATAATTAAGATAATGATGACAGTATTGTCAAAGATATACGCATAATATTATTCAATAAAAACTTGATTCTACAATTAATTAAGCCTTTTAAATCAATTCGTTCAAGGTCAGGAATAATGATACCACCTGGGGTAAATCAATCTTCCTTTTTATGGAATCAATACAAAAGACACCTTTTCTAAAGAAAATAACCTTTGTATTTAAAACTATAAAATCATTTTCCGTTTCATTTCCATTCGCAGGTTTGGTCATTTCACAAAAATTAAGGCGAGTAGACATAAGATTTTCAAATATTTCTTTCAACCCAAAATATAGTTTGCTTTAAAACCTAGAAGAAAAAACAACGGCTAGAATTTGTTTTGAATAACATTAACAATTATAACAATCAATTTTAAAACATAAAAATACTCATAAAAGTAATTTGTCATTCCAAAGATATCTTTCTGTGCTCTGTGCGTCTCTCGAAAACAAATTTACCCCGCCATAAACAATTGACGTATTCCATCTAGATAATCGCCTTCAAAAACCATTAATTTTAATCGAATCAAGCCATTATTAATGCACAAACAAAGTATTCGTACGGTACGAGAGACGAGATGCGTTGGATATTTTGAAATGGCGATTTATATTGAAATTCCTCAAACGTTATATTTATACGCACTGCCAAGCATTCCAGGCCAATGTTTGGGAGAGGCGGGCATAAATATACGTTTATGTATGGGTGTCTGTTAAATATTGTACCATTTATTTGAATAGGGAGCTCAAAAAATATTTTTTTCGAAAAAAAGGTTCAACAATAAATGATGGATTTCATTTGCATTAATATCGTGTATAAGAAAGAATTTATAATACTTCTCTATCAGTAAGCCAATGTCTATAGGAGCTTGGCTAGCTCTACACAATAAAGAAATAAGACTCAGCGAAAATGTTATTTTAACTTTTTTATTACCTCAGATAAAACTTTGAATTTTGGAGGAATTATACTGGACGACGTTACGATTTTTTGAGATAATTTTGAAGGTTCAGTTAATTCCGCTTTGACAGTACGTGTGCCTAAGTTTCGATTTTGAAATGGAACATCTGTATTTTTTTTACATTTTTCGAATCAATGAATTATTTGACGCCCAATGAGGTCCTTTTCAGAATTTCTTTTGGAAGGTTGACTATCGTTATTAGAAATAATCCAAATCTGAAGTTTATTCCATCTGTTAGTAGTTTTCCTTCAAAATTTCAAAAACATGGTTTTTTCTTAAAAAAATCACTTTCTTAAATGTAACTATTCTTCCCAAGAATGTTTGAATGAGAAGAAAATTCCAACGGAGGGGCGAATGCAACACGTGGGACAATAAAGCTACATAACTTGTAACCCACAATACAAAGGAAAACCCTAAAACGGCGAATGGAAAATTTTAATATAAAAATGATGGTCTTATTCGTCCGTAACAATAAAAATAACCATGAAAATAAAATAAAACGATTTTTTTTTTAGAAACTAAACCAAATATGTACAGCACACTCAACGCAGCATATTTTTTGAAATATTCGGAGTGTCCCCTTTGACAAGGATATTCTAATAAATAAAATAAAATAAAATCTCACTCTACATATTTTAAATAATGATAGCAAGGACTGTGGGGTAGTATGGTAAACACAATATTCACGGCACACACCGCACCACACAAATTATTAATTAACTCGGGAAGGCCTTTTCGAAGATACGTGGGTCATCATCATCAGGCCAAGTACCGATTGATGTGAGAAAATAAAATTAAATCTAACGAACCCCTTGCATCCCCTTATATTCAAGAAAACTTCCCTTCCATAGAGTATCGAAAGGCATTGGTAAAGTTTTTTAAGGAACAAGAGATGAACGTGTGATTCAGTTCACGAAATACACTCAAAAACCTTCTTGGCAATCCAAAAGATAAACCTGAAATGAGAGAAAGATCGGGAATTTACAAAGTTACATGTGGTGATTGTGACAAAGCCTAGATTGGTTAAACGAAACGAGCGATAGGTACTAGATTTAATGAACACATCAGGTGTGACAGGTACGGGAAGATAGAAGCGTCAAGTGTCGCACAACACATAAACGATACAGACCATAGTATTAAATTAGATGTTCAATGGTGACTCGTTGCGAGTTGTTCATATTAGGAAGAACGGTTGATAAAAAGGTCCTTTTACTCGCAAAATTCTTTTTTAATATAACTAAATAACGAACCGTTTCGGGTCAAAGCCCATCCTCAGGTTAAGAATTGTTATTAAAAACAGTTCAAAAGTCGTCTAACAATAAAAAATATATTCCAGATGTAAAGCGATGAATGGACATATTAAATTTTGTAATTAATGTAATATTAAAATTAAATTAAAATCAAGTGCAATAAGTTAAAAATTTATTTAGTTATATTAAAAAAGAATTTTGCGAGTAAAAGGACCTTTTTATCAACCCTTCTTCCTAATATTAAATTAGAAAACTTAAAATTAATTCAAAACGTGATTTCGCCTCGCGAACTGGACGCCTATGAGACTATTTACATAAATAAGAACGCAAATCTGGTCAATAAAGAAAAAGGTCCGCTTCTCATGTTTGTTCGATGTAATACAGTAGAGGCCTTTTTGATTTATGGCTGTACTATGACAGGCTTCGATCCTTCCGCACTTTTTCCGCATGCATCTTTAGTGTAAGAGAGAGAAGGAAAGAACACAAATGTTACTAACAGAAAGAACACAACCGTTGTTCTCGCCCGTATTTTATGAAGGTATGACCATATGTCTGGGTTCGCGATGGCAAACTTTCGTGCGGGTTCGTTAGATTTAATTTTATTGGCTTAATTATGATGACCCACGTATCTTCGAAAAGGCCTTCTCGAGTTAATTAATAATTTGTGTGGTGCAGAGTGTGCCGTGAATATTGTGCCCACCCTATTTTATTAAGCGAGTTACTTTTATGGAGTCCCAACATTGAATAGTTGATGGAATTTTCCATAAATAGAATGTTGCGATTACATCAACTGGTGATGCTAATCAACTAAATAACTTTATCGAAGTTACTTCCTGAATTTGAAGAACATAATCTTACGTTAGTGGTACACGTAAATTCTTTCTCATTAGTACTTTTCAGCAATCTCAAAGAAGTTAAATGAGATTTTTGGTGTGCCAATAATATTAATAATGTTTTCCCTGTGGATTCGAATAATTTTGGCAGCAAAAAAACCTACAAACCTGCATAAATGTTAGCTAAAAATTAATGATTGTTTGATTTTAATTGAACTTGAATTTTTTAGTATTAGCATAAGTAATAATGGCCAGGGACTTTTTTACTAAATTACACATAATTTACGATAAATTACAAGTAATTGCATCGTTAACTAAACATAGGAAGAAAATTATAAGACGTTTTTACCCTTCACATGCAGGTTATAATCAATAACTAAATAAGTACCAGATTAAGGATGCATTTTATGATTATAGCTATTACAGGCCGGGGTTTCTTAGAACATAAAACCAATACAATCGCCAAGTTTATATTCGAGAAGCACTCAGCAACGTAGCATGTATTTATTATTATTAGAACAGCGAAATTTCTATTAATTTCAACTTTATTACCGAATGGAGTTATAACAACGTTTATAATCACACGGCGAAGAGAATGGTAAACAAGTTTGCAAGTCGTGCCAAAGTAACTAAAAATAAAAAAAAAACTTGAGATTTGTTAAATCCACTTTTACATTTTAGAACGAGAAACGGATAATTTTTTTTTTCGGTTGGTTCGTTTTATTTGTTTCTTCTATTATTGGAAAGTAGTAAAAATTCTTTGAAATAAAATGTAAATTATCACATAGAATTGAATACTTTGAGAATGGACGATTGAATGAAAAATAAATATAAGAAATTGTATTAAATACATTGAAGCAGATTCGGCAGCTTACTGGAATCTGTAGCATTCAATTTATTCAGATTAAATGGTTCGCTAAAGTATTCTATAAAACTAGTTGCACATCTCAAGAGAGTTATTCTAACAAAATGGTGGGCAACAAGAGAAATTTTTCATTATTTTATTGCAAAAAGAAGTTATTCAAAAAATTGTTAATTCGTATTTTTTCCATTAAGTACTGTCCTTTCCCTTGACTTTCTTTCTTGCACCAGAGGTTAAATCTTTCCATAAGACACTCAGAAACCTTTTTCTTCTACCTTGTGGAGAACTTTCTTTATAAACACAGCTAGCAAATAACCTATTCTCATCACTTGCTACAAAAACGTAAATCACATTCATCTATTCTTCTTTGGAAAAATTGTTTTTCGAAATATAAACTACACCGAACCTAAGTTAAACACATTAATTGAGAAAACAAAGTCAGTTCGTCTCAGATTTTTAATGGATAGTGAAATATTAAAGCGTTGGCTGTTATTTTATTTATAAATGATTTAATTGTAAATAATTTTGAGCTCTAACTTCACGCAGAGAAATGGTTTCTTGCATCCAGAAAATAGATTTTCTTGCAAAAATCAGTCTCTATTCAAGAAAATATTTTTATTTCAAGACAATAAAAATGTATAAGATAAGAAAATAATTTTCTCAAAATTTTATTCGGATTACATAAATATTTTCTTAGGGTTAGAAAATCCAAGACAGAAAAATGTTTCTTCCGAGTAAATCATTTAGTTTTAAGTTAAGAAATATTCATATTAAAGGTAGGAATGAAAAAATAGTGCAGATCATCATCAGCTACAAGGATATCCAATAAAAGAAAAATTACAATAATGAAAAAAAAAAACCTAAAGTTAACAATTAAAATTAGAAGCAAGTGAATGAGCTAACGAAAAAGTTTTTTTTTATAGGTTGCAGTATAATTAAATTATTTCTTCAATGATGTAATTAAATAGGGATTATTTTTATCTAGTTTAATAATTGATGAGTTAATATTTAATTTTATTTATCCCTTTTTTTATGCAAGTATGTTGCAACAGAATTAGCTATTCCGTTAACTGAGTTGATCAATGAATCTCTGGAAAGCGGTGTATTCTTGGATAACTTGAAAGTTTCAAAAATAGTCCCTGTACATAAAAAAGGTGATCGTTGTAATGTTGAGAATTATCGGCTTATAACAGTAACATCTGTTTTTGCCAACATTTTTGAAAAGATTCTTAATAATAGATTACTTACGTGGCAATAACTTAATCTCGCCTACGCAATTCGGGTTTGTCCCTGCGAAATCCACCGCTGACGCTGTATACTCCGTCATGAATTATGTGTATACAGCGCTCGACGAAAAGAAGTACGTCGGCGGAGAATTTTTCGATCTAAGTAAGGCCTTTGATATAATCGATCACCAAGCTCTGCTTTACAAGATTCATGCGTATGCTACACGAGGTGTGGCTTATGAGTTACTTCGAAAAAATTATGTTAGTACGCATGGCATGCAGGATGGTACTACCAAACTTTATACATCGCCATGTAATACACCTAAAATGTGGCGTTCCGCAGGGCTCTGTTCTCGCTCCGACTCTATTTCTACTATATGTCAACGATCTGGGCTCCTTAATGACTCCCTACATATTATCCCAGTACGCGGATGACACCAGTGTAATAGTATCTGGATCTAGTATAGAGAGAGTGTCACTCGCGTTATCTGACGTTGTGGGGAGGATGGGACGTTGGTGCGATGAATGGGGTCTTGCACAGAATGGTCAAAAAACGCATACAATGCAATTTAAACCAACACTACTTACTTTATCCAGTATTTATGTTCCCTTTAAAGGTAAACCCATAGTGAAATGCTCATCGGTGAGCTTTTTGAGAATAATTGTAGATACATGTCTTAGATGGCTAGAACATTACGCTGAACTGGAGCGTAGATTGTGCACGGGTCTATATGGCATACGTCAATTGCAAAAGACTGCTAACTTAGATTCTGTCAAGATGTTTTATTTTGCCTACATCGAGTCAAGGTTGCGATATGACGATTTTCTGGAGCTCTTCAACGAAGGCTGATGATTTGTTTATCCTTCAGAAGAGGGTTGTGAGGTGTATAGTGGGGATTTCTCAGATAACTTCGTGCAGACCTTTTTTCAAACAATGAAATATTTTACCTTTGCCCTTGCTGTACGTTTTTGAGGTCCCATTATTTTACAAAAGAAACGAGCGAAAGTTCGTGTATAACCACGAAGTGTACAATGTAATAGCAACTCGTGGCTCGGGTAATGTAAACGTGCCTCGACATAGGACCACCCTATTCGAGAGAAATCCTCACTATAAAGCCATACAATATTACAACAAGCTTCCACATGACCTCAAAGCCTGCAGAACGCTACACCAGTTTAAGAATGGATTGAGGGCATACTTACAGGAAAAGTTATTTTACAATACGGCCGAATATCTTAGCAGCTGGTGCCTTTTATTGTCTTGTTTATCCTGTATGTTTGTCCGTTTTTTTGTGATTCGCATTATTTGTAAATTTCATTTATACATAAATTTTATCCATATATAGGTTTTATTTATACACATATTTTTATTTATACAGTTTTTATTTATACAATATCTTGTTTATTACATTCAACCATTTTTTTTGTTTGCTAATACTTTAACTTTATATTGTAACCCACTATAATTGACGATATCTATGTTCTTGGAGCTTACAACAAATAAACGTTTCATTACACACATTACATTACATTATTTATTATATATTAAAAAAAAAAACTATAGTTAAATTAGTGCACATGGTAAATAGTAAGAAAAAGATAAAAAATTACATTAACCGGTATCTTTTGAAAATGTTTATGAAACGTCGTACGTTAAAGGATATATCATTGTATGGGTAAGTATGGTATATGTATTCTGGTTCCGTCGCTACTAGCTAGGACGGCATGACTATAACTACTGGTACTAGGTGGCACCAGGAAATATTTCAGTTGCTGTTTTTGAAGATTAACGGCATAAACTGGGAAATGCAAGAGCAAGAAGCTTTAATGCTGTTCTATTCTCATATTGTTTTCACCATTAGTGATTCTATCAATACTAGGAGCTATTTATTAGCATTATCTATCTTGGTTATTGCTTCTAGACACTTTTCTCATATGTACTTCTACATTCATAAGTTCAATTTTGTTTGAACATTATTCTGTAGATAATCTCCACCTTAGCCTTTTTAAAATCACAAGCAATGAGATAAATAAATAATACGTCTTTTTATGATCATATTGTTATGAAGATAAGCTTTTTTTGCTAAAATGCATAGAGTGCTGGGACGAAATATTATAATCTTCTAAAAATAGCAATTAAAAATAATCTATAAAAAATTATATGGCAACAATTTCAGCTACTCATCTACTTAAAATGTTTACCATTTACCTTCATACAAACTGCAATGCGATTCCTTGTACTTTGCAGAACATTTTACAAGCATTTGGCAAATAATATTTTGTATAATGTCCAAGTTGCACATTGCGATAGATTCATCCAAAGTTTTTTCATAGACATTTTTATAGTGTAATTTTCTTTCAGAAAATCCTTATTTTATTTTTTTTTACTGACGAAAAAACGTAATGAACGATGCTCCAAATAAATCTGTTTTATACTGAACTCCGATCAACATTTATCCGCCTATTTTCGCTATTTATTATTTATAGGCGCTTGTTAACTTGCTAGACAATGTATGTAGGAAAACGGGTAGATGTTGGAATTGTACCAAAAAATAAGATTGATTTATTATTTTTGATGAATATCTTTAGAGAAGCAAAAGTTTATAGCATTTCGTAACAGGATTATCTGCATTTAAACGAAAAATTTATCTGCATTGTTTGATATTTAATTTACTAATGGCCAATCTCATCGAGACAACTTAATTTTTCACTAAACCAAGCAACACTTAAGTTACAGAAAAGCTTAACCAGGTGCATGGTGTTTTGAAAAGTATTGCTTAATCTGAGGATGACATCATTAAAATGGTTGCGTATAAACGTGCCTTAAATATGCGCTTCAGGTAAAATTTACGTGTTTAAGTGATACTTAATGCTTTAAGAATTACTTATAAAATACAGGCCGCATTTTAAGTATAAGAAAATATTTATAAAAAAACAAAATAATCTTACACAAGTCGTTACATTACATCAATGCATACTTTAATAGCAAAAGAAATCTTTTGAATCGCATGGTAATATGATATTTTAAAACATGACTATTTTAGAACGTGACAATATTTCAAACATTTCTCATGTTCCCAATAGGCACGGTAGAACTGGGAAATATAGCCAATTTCAACTTCCTTATATGTGCAGAGATTAAATGCGAAATTCTAAAACTTTCAAACTCTAGAATTATACAATTCGGATCGCAAAAAATGTGGTGCGCATGCGTAATAACCCTTGAATGGTAGATTCGATTGTTTCGAACTCGTAGAAAATTACCTGTAAATGATAGGCAAACCGTTAACCGTACATAACAAATCTATTGGGAATACGAGAATATTCTTCAAATAAATACTTCATTTGAGATCAATATTTGTTCAGCACGTACATTAATGTTTAAATAAAGAAGATGACTTGCCTAGATTCATTTGTTTTTCGTTAATATTATTAAATAAATACAATGTCTTATTGTGTAGGTGCTCATGTGAAAAGCTGTAAAGTAATATGTATGTAAAATGTAATGTATATTTGGATAAATAATAAATAATATTTAAAAGCATTCTTTGATTTCCCATTTATTAGAATATCAAAAGATAACCTTGAAGTTTATGCCGGTACCACGTTCATATTACATATTCTATGATAATACATTCCTAAAACACATTATGTGAGCAGTGCATATAACAAGAAGAAAATCAACGTTGTACAACTGTGAGAAACCACAAAACAGTAAATTGGATATACGTGCTTTTAATGCAAATATTGTTAACGTCGAAATTCACAATAAACTCCAAAGTTATATATATTAGGCACATTCTGGTTTAGAGGCTGATTCTTTTAAGTGAAATTAAACGATACTAGCGTTTTCTCACTTATAGATGGTTCACATTATTAACTTCAAAGAATTAAAATCAACTTCGAGGAAAAGCAAAATTTCTTGGAAATTATCATAAATTTATTTGTTTTTATTAGCTAGTTAGTAGAAAATGTCAAATCCTACAGCTTAGATTCCAAGAGAATGAAACATCACCAGGAATACATTTTTCTCACCAATAGTCCTATTTTATTTAATAATATATACGAGGTAGGCGCCATAAATTCTCGTCCTGACAGACCTATACAGGTTCGAGCGTGTCCATATTCCGCTACTAGATATAATGTAGGCTCGAAGAGTAGTAGCTTTTAGTAGCCAGCCAGAAAACGTGACTAGTGCATGAAAATGTTTCAGGTGACGAAAATTGAGTACCGCGCGGTCGTTTAATTTTTAACAAAAGTTCGTACGCCCAATCGCATTAAACAACGTCTAGACGGCGTTTATGGTGATTTATCTCCTTCATATTCCACTGTAAAAAAGCGGACAAAACGTTTCCGTTTGGGGCAAGAATCCCTTGAAGATGATGAGCGCGCCCCGGTCGGCCAATTGAACTGATAACGCCTCAATTATTGAAGAAATGGTATTAGCAGATCGCTGTTTGAAACTGAAGAAATTAGCAGTGATGTCTAACATTTAGCGCAAGATGGGTACCGCATCTTCTTTCTGCTCTCCAACGTGAACGTGGGGTCGAATGCGCGCACTCGTTTTTTAACATGCGTGGAGACGACCCGAAACCGATTTTGGAGTCCATTGTCATAGGAAATGAAACAATGGTTCTGTATTATGATCCTCTATCCAAAAAGGAATCGATGGTGGCGACCAATCAATGGTGGCGACCCGACGAACCTCGTCCCAGAAAGGCGAAAATCGTTCAATCAACGAAAAAGGTGATGGCCACAATATTCTGGGATTGTGAGGGTATTTTACTCATTGACTTTAAAGAGCGCAATACAACTGTCAACAGCACATATTATGCGTCTCTGTTGCATAAATTGAGGGATAATATTCGTGCAAAACGTCGAGGAAAATTAATAAAATTTCACAAACTGCCATCCGCGAATGCGGCTTTCAAGAATTTGAACATCCACCGTATAGTCCTAGCATGGCTCCAAGTGGTTACAATTTATTTTCTCTTTTGAAGAAAGACCTTAAGGGACGTCGTTCCAAGGACGATAGTGAGTTGCAAGTAATACAACATTTTGAGGGAAAAACTTTAGATTATTTTTACAAAAGTATTGAATTATTAATTAATCGTTGCAACAAATGTATCGAAATTAGGGGAGATTACATTGAAAAATAAAAATTGTTATATTTTACCAAGTTTATTTTTTCTATACGAGGGGGAGAATTTAAGGCGCCTATCTTGTATGTTTAAAATAACAATGTTTTCTTTTCAATTAAAATATTAGATTCAGATGGAAAAAGGGAAGACGTCCAACTTATTTTTGGCACATCTTATTAACGATGAACTTGAAAGATAATTATTATCAAAATAATATCAGTAAAAATATCCAGTAGGTATAAATTTTCCGTAGATATAATTAACTTCTATCTTTGATTCTTACTATTGATTGTAATACACCTAATTTAGCTGCATTTCATTTTCTTTTGTCGATACTTCATGTTTTAGATATTAGATTTTTATTTAATGCATTTAATGGACAATTTTATTACTACATATTGCTCAAAATTCTCTCTAAATCTTTGCTACGTTAATTATTTTTACAGGAAACTGTCTTACTGTTAACATTTCACAACGTCAGTCGACTTAGATTGATTGTAATCAGCATTCAGCAATTTTTTAGGAATTTTCAACTTTAAATCACACAAATATTTCTCAAATACAAATAAACCTTGAAACGAACAAATTAAATTGAATTTATTTTACTTAGGCTCAATTCTAAATGCCATTTGTTAATATTTTGGTGCTTGGGTATCCATAAAATTCTACCTGTTTATAGATTTAGAATGTTTTGAATTACTTATTTGTTCAAGGCCTAACCCTTTGCGGCCTGGTGGTTTCGTGGGATGACCACTATTTCAAAATTATTTATTTACGCGGCTTGCTGGTGTCCTAGTGATGCCACTATGTAAAATACGTCGCCTATGTTAAGAATCAACCGTCCAAGCCGTCGAAAAAATTATACCGTAATTTGTATTCATTTTTGTCAAATAAACTCGTAAAATTTTATTATAAGCATTTATTTTCAAAAATGAATTAATTTGGGCCGCAAATGGTTAAAATGATTCCTTGCAGATGTGGAAAATTTTCTAATCTACGGAGTCCAGAGATAGACCTAACTAATTACTTATTCTTGGTTTTTATTAAAAAAAACTTTTTATACAAATTTTTTCTGTTTTGTCTTTTTTGATAATTAAAATGCTGACTTAATTCAGAGAGTGATCAGAAATTAGGAAAACCTGTTGTTTAAAAGTAACATAAAAATAGCATATGGAAAAGTTGTATCAAATGTAAAGAGATTTAGATACTATTTTTCATTGTTGATATTTTCATCTTAAGTGCGGCTATTTCTTTTTAATTTTTAGTCGCCCCGTGGATTTAATTAATTCAGGGTTATCTTAAAAAGCAGTTCCTTCTATAAAAGATGATTTTTTTTCTGTAAAAATTAAAAAATCATCTGTGGACGAATAGTATTTTACGGCGATGTTGTTAATAATAATTGCGTTTAATCTAATATCACACTTTTAAAGTTTAAATTTATCCGAAATGCTTTTATGTGTCCTACTATACCTACAAACCTGTGTAAAATAATAATAATAAAAAAAAAAACTGTCAAATACCCGAACTGCACATGTACATATTTTATTTTGTCCCAGTATATAGTTGTTAGGGCTCGTAGGTCAACTATATAAAACGCTCTTGAAAACCTGATATATTTTGAGACAACTTAAAGCAACTTACTGTAATGCCGACACCTTGAAAACATTTTATTATACTAATTTTGTAGCTTGCATGCGTTACAGCGTAAAGTAATGGGTATGTCATCCGACATTGATGTAGTTTTTAAAATTCAAAAACGGGCTCTTCGGAAAATTTTTGGTTTGGGCTATGGAGGGTGGTGTAAGAACATTTTCAAAAGTAACTCCATCTTCACAGTTTACGATCTGTTTATTTATGAAGCACTGCTATTTGTTCTTAAATACAAGGACGAATTTTCTCACGAATACAAATGACTACCTTTTACCTCTCCCTCATAAAAACATTATTTATCGAAAGAGTCCTTGTTTCATTGGTTGTAAATTTTATAATAGTTTATCCATTTAAAATAAAAAAAAATACACCTTTCACTTATTAAAAAAAAAAATTTAAAATGTTATTTGTTAGAGATAAATTGTTATAACGTAAATGACTTAGTTTTAAGTACTGTGTCCTCTTTTCTTTTTATTGCAAACATTTACTTCAATGAGTATGTATTTTATTATTATTTAATAACAATAAAATAATAAAGCGTGTAAAATGAAATTTTAGTTTAATCAAAAGATGAGTTTTGTTGCTTGTTGATAACCTTTTGGTATCTACATATACTTTTAACATAACTAGTGTAGGTAGGCTGATGCATGCCGGCGCATGGCATTGGGGCCCCCGAAGTCAAAGGACCCGAACGGGGGCCTTAGCCGATCCACAATAGAAGTGGGGTTCCTGCTAAGAAAACCGATATGAAATCAGGAAAGAAGATTTTCAAAAATTTTAAAATGTCGCTGCACCATCGTTTATGAACATCAACACTTGACGTGTTGAGACTTGAAAGTTTTTTAACGTAGTAAATATCACAGTCGTAATTGATGCACTAGTACACCCTTGTAATCTTTTACTAGCTAGTGATAGTGGAAATGTCGGTTTATGTTGATCCAGTACACGAACTATAACATGTATAATAGAATTTTTTTTTTACAATCTGTTGTCTCGTCAACACGCAACCAAAGCAACTGATTTTTTTATGTAGATATTTTATTTTCCACCTCTTTGCGTAGAAATAAAACATGCTTACGTGTTATTGCCGTAGTTGGCAACTTCAACTCTGGGTTGTATTTGTTCCAAAAATTCTTAAACGAGTAAATCGAAAATAAAGTAATTTCTATTTGACGCGCCGTTTTTTCTATTATCTATTCTATCTATATTCTACATCAAAGTTTTCTCTCACACTACTTTTGCACCGTCCTACAACAAATCTGGAAACTCACAGATAAAAGTATTTTACTTGATCAGCAAAGGGTCGTTGTTTAGCCTTGCGCATACCGGACATTTTTGATCAAAAATTTTCTTGAATAACTAGTATTCGGCTCGCCTGATTTAATTCACACGTACACGTCGCGCTAGGGATGATGAATGTGTACGAATTTGAACTGCTTTGCCACCCGGTAGATGTTTACGCATCGCACCAGACAGGCGCGCGCCGAGTTCCGTTGGCTGCTCCAGCTGTCACGGCTATGCTGGGACGATACGATTATTTTATCTTAATGACAACAATTAAAGGCTTATTTACATTTACAAATTTACAAATAAGTACAGTAAATAGACGACACCATATCCAAATATTTGTTTTTTTAAACACTACAATAAACCTTCAAACAGATTCGGATACTAAAATTAATAGTGTTAATTGTATTAATCATATACCATGTAAAAATGTAAGGAACCGCCAAATATTTTTAGAAAAAAAAACTTGAACAATATAAAAATAATTCTATTTCAAGAGCAGATTTTGTAGTGTTGCTCATATAAAATACTTGCATAATAATAATATTACAATTTTTTAAATATATATACTTTAATATGTACTGTAATGTTAAATATTTACAACAACATCAGTTGTCTATCTAGAACGATTAGGGTGTTCAGGATAGCCACCCGATTGTGATGAAAATCCCTCTAGCGGCAATTTCTTTAGTTGTATATCGTCAAAATTTGCTGTGGAATGAAACTATCGCGATTAAATAACGGAGTAGAGGGACGCCAGAAAATTTCATCAATTCTGGTTAGACTTTCGTTAACTAGTGTTTTGACTACGGTCTCAATTTAAACTGTCCGATATAGAAAATTAAAGAAAAATTTCAGAGAAGAAAGGTTCGTGGTTACATCAAGCAGATTTCCTGCGAACGTCCTATCAACAGAGTGTTTATATGACGTCAGCTTCATAAAATCAAGGTTAGTTTCCATTAATTTGATTTCAAAAGTCATTAAATTGCCAAAAGAGTATCCAGGAATACTCCCGATCCCACAAAGGTGTTAAGAATTTAATTAGCCTACAAAATTTCAATTTTTTTTAACAATTTCCCTGAGATAAAACATTTCAATACATATAACCATTTACCTAATACTTTAAAATAAACGCCGCTTTCCAGGTTTACAGTAAAATTAAAGTTATATCTACATATTCAATGTTTGTTGTCTTGTATGTTTATGTTTTTGTATTTTATTAACATACTTTGACGTATTCTATGCATCTGTTTTTGTAAAGATTTTATAATAAACTATTTTTGCTAGACTAGAATTTTTCTAACTTGTATACTTTAACATCTACATATATTTTAACGCAGCAGTTTCTGTAAAAATTTCACAATAAACTGTTTTTGCTACACTAGGATTTTTCTAATTTGTATACCTTAACATCTGTACCTATATATTTTGAATAATTTTTATTCACCGCACTTCCAGAAAAAGTTAATTGTCTTTGCGCAGTTCGTGTATCGGATTAAGTGAACCATCTAATTACTTTGCGCAGTTCAGGTGTAGGCTTATCTTCCTAGGATTAAAATTTGTGCAGTTCGAGTGCGCCCAGTGATTCCTATTATTAAGCCCATTATTACCCCTTTTTCCTCAACTTTAAGCTTTCTTAAATTTTGGTCTTCATTCTTATTATTTTAAATTGTTCTTTTAAAATCGTTTTACGTTTACGTCATAATGCCTACTAGTAACGTAGTTAAATAATGTAATAAATGAAGTATACTGAAATAGAACTTTCAAAAAATAGTTTCATTCATTCAATATTGTTTTACCACACTGTAGCTTGTAAATATTAAGTCTTTAAAGGCGATTATTTACTATGTTATGCCTTATGGACTTTCAACAATTATCTCTACAAGGCCAAGTTATTTTTATTTTGAAAAGCCCATTATTATTTTAGTTTGGCAACATCTTAAGTCCTAAATAACATCTGTTCTGATCCTGTTGATTTCATCGTAACGGTGAGTGACAATTAAAAAGCTAAATCAAACAATTAGCATCTCATGATTTCATACCATTGTTCTTCAAATTTGTAAAACCAAGTATTACGTAGGCATAATGATTTATATTAGCCTATTTTATAATAACTAGATTTAAAACGTTTGGCAATCGCAATTAGGGGCCCCATTTGGATCTTCTGCATCGGGGTCACCGAGAACTACGCCACTGGCTCTTGTTATTTTTATGTACGGGTTTGTATATTCAATTGTTTAAATACTTTAGGATCAAGTTAACATAGAAACAAAATAAGTAAGATAAACAGAGCTGTTTTCTTTTCTTTTTCGAATCTTCACCCATCTTGAAGCTAGCCGAATTCGGGGATATCCGACATATTCTTGAAAATAACGATCTGTCTAAATTAAGCACATAAAATTACCTGTCTCCTGTGTGAGAAAATTACTTCGCATGTCAGGTCGGTTCCGCGGAAGTTAAAAAAAAATAAGCGTACTTACTATGTGTACAACAATAATAATAAAAGTTGTGGGTTGCAGCGTCGCGCCGGTGAACAGGTGAGATTTACCACACACACAACTTTCTTCTCGATCTAGAAAGTAGGATTTTATTGTTTAGCAGCGATCGTTCTTTCCGGAACCGCGACTAACGTTTCGACCAGGTCCGCATCGTATACGTATTGCATATTATGGGATGTCTATAAGGAGAGTCAATGGACGTGCACCGTCTGTCTCATCGAGGAGGCGGAGCTATTCTGATAAAGACTTAACCCTGACCTTGCATCTTGCACCTTCCGCACATACACATACACACGACGACGACACGAGACTTAGTGCCGGCGTTTCAATTCGCGCCAAAATAATCGCTAAAAAGTGCAACCCCCTTAATGAAGAAGCGATAAAACAGCAACCACTATTTTAAATAAAACAATTGCATACATTCGTTTTGTTGCCATCCGAATGTAGCGGTTTTATAATGTGACATTCAAGGTCGGTTGGTCAGACAAAACAATATATAGAATACAGAGCACACTGAGATATTATTGATAAATACCTTTATCCATCCACCTTGTGCAGTGACGAGCGAATACAAGAGGTACAGGTCGATTTCATGGCCACTTAAAATGGGGGCTCGACGAAATGGAGTCCTGTAAACGAAACGACACGGAGTATATATGTATACATATATATTTGTTATGGAAGCACACAACCGCCATGTAAATCGAGTTACGAACAGAGATAGGAACCGATTGAAACTAAACGACTTACCCGCGGCTTTCATGGAAATGCTGCAGGTCCCGGAGGAATCCATCCCGTTCTTTGGTGTACGTAACAGGATCCTTACCAAGAATTTTGGCCATAGTAGCACAAAATCCTTGTTTACGGCACTACACGTGTCACTGCAAAACATTGATGTTCGTCAACATGACCGATAGTGCGATGGGCCGAGCCGGAATCGTGGACGCCGAGATTATCAGACGGCCCCGACGTATTGTTCACCTCCCGCACTAGGGATGCTCGCACCTCGCAGTCGCTGGCCAGGCAGTAGACGACTCCCTGCGCTAGCAAGACGTTGCACTCACTCTGACCGTATAAATGCGCAGAAACATTGCACCCGCGATCATTGAACGTTTGTTTCAAAAGAATTCGTCGAGAAACGCCGTTTTCTTCCTATTTCTGCCTTGTAACGCCATTAAAAACCCTCATACACATAAAAATTCACGCAACGAACATTACCGTGTTAACCCATGATGCTTGACAAAACCCATTACAACATGGCTGCCGGCTCGGACGTTATTCTAAGGCGCGAAAGGGGAATTTTAAGATCCGTTTGAGATCTGCCGATGGATCCTTGAGCGTCCGCGACGCGTACAAACCATTCCTCACTCAAATTAACCACTTGAACCGTTCGATACACTCACTTTGCACTCGACAAATCAATAATAAAAATTCGTAACTTTTGACAACACAAATAACAGTTCAAATGAAAATATGTCGTGTGCGCCATCTATCTTTCGTTTGCCTTATTTATCACGAATCTAGTCGTTCGTGCACGGCGACCCCGAAAATAAATCCTCGAACCGCCTCGAACGATGATATAACCTCATTTACCATTCGATTGAAAAAATTTCAAAAATAAAAGGTGAAAGAAAGAAAACGAAAACAATTTTCTTTAGAAGCGGGCGCAGGTGAATAATTTTTTTGTAACGGTCAATGTTAATCATGTGTTTTTAAAGTAGTCGATTTAAGCTATTTTATTATTAGCACACATACATACGATACCTACGTTTGATTACGAAATTTATATGCAAATAAATTAATAATACTGTATAGATAAAAGTACATATAGCAGTCCGCTTTTAATTAAAAATTATAACGTTCTACATACTATTCCATGAGATCATTTTGAAAAATTAAAATGCATATGTTTTGATTTCATAAATTCAAAAAGGAAATTTTTGTAACAAAATTGAATTTTATCTAGCAAAATACATAAGATTTTTTATGTTGAGTCAATAATTATATCCTTAGATGTGATAGCTTATTCCAATATTTGTATAAACTTGTTCAACATCCACTAGTACAAGTAAACCTGTCATTTTGATTTTCTAAAAAGAATAAAAATAACACAAAAATAAAGTTAAAATATTTTTAAATTTATTCAAATTTTACGAGAAAAAGAACTATGTAAAAATTACCATCTCCTAAGCATTTTTGGATTTTACTAAAAAGAATACTCATAGCATTTGGTATTAGCAAAGAATGTACAGACACGTTGGTCCACATTTCACCGGGGTGCCAGAAATATTGTACGTGGCGCGATCTGTAGAGTTTGTTAAAAAGGTGGTACCGGCGTGGGTAGGGGTAATTTTCAACTCGTAGTCGATCTCGACAGTACCGCGAGACAGTTCAAAGCGACAGTACGTTGCACGCCAAATAAGTACGCGGAGATGGGGCGCCCAAAGGGTGTAACGTTCCCTTCGAATGTGAATAAATATCTCAGGCATTTCCCTGGATTAGAATATAGAAGTCCGCATATTTATTGCACAATATGCAATAGCGGATTGCTAAGTCGCGATACGTTTGAATGTAGAAAAGATTGTAAAAGTATGTATAGAATTTAAGAAACAGTATTCCATACTGGCAATTTTTATATGATTTTATTTTTATGTGTGCAACATCTCACAACATCTAGTATCTAATGAACACTTTCGTCTTTTTTGGGCTAAGCCCTCATGCAAGCTGCCAACATCTATGCAATTACGATACAATTTGCCACGTTTGCAAGGTACAGTAAAGGAATGTATAAAAGACGAGTTGAGAAATAAGAAAATCTGCCTATGTGTGGATGAAACAACAGATGCTTAGAAACACAGCATCATTCATGTTGTAGCGCGTCCTTTAAAACATGATGGTCCACCAGCTTCATTGTTGTTATCCAGTAAAAGGATTCAGAAAACTAATGCAGAAACCGTTGTCAAAATAATAAAAGATTCCTTGAGAGAATTTCGTATCACAGGAACCCAAGTCACAATGTTCGTTACTGACGGAGCCGCAACAATGCTGAGGGTTGGTTGGATGTTGAAAATATACTTTCCGACTCTTCTTCACATAACATGCCTCATACACGCATGTCACCTCGTGGCAGAAACCATTCGAAAGAAGTATCCGATGGTGGATAAGTTAATAGCATCTACCAAAAAAGTGTTAATCAAATCTCCCAAACACATCCGTGTATTCAAACAATTGTGTCCGAAATCACCACCACCACCACCTCAGCCTGTAATAACGCGATGGGGAACATGGCTCCAGACAGTATCTTACTATCAGAAATATTTTTCACAAGTGAAAAATATCTTGAAACTTGATTCAAATGATTCTGCAGCAGTTCGAGATAATCAGCAACATTTTTCCAATTCGGGCGTTCAATTAACAAGCTATTGAGCATAATTTGCATAAACGATTTACAAGCCGCTCTAGAAAACTCGACGAACACTATAGGAGTCGATGTTGCTCAAAAATTTGGTGCAATTTTAACGAAAAATCCCGATTTACAAAAGCATCGGTCTATAACTGAAAATCAAGAGTGCCCAGATGAGAAAAAGGAATATCTGACATTTGCAAATCTTACTTCACTGGATGTGGAACGATCATTTTCGAAGTATATGACAATGTATTCAAAACACCGTCGACGGCTGAATGAATCGACGATGGAAGCGTTGCTGATGTTGCAATTCTACGCAGCTTACCAGGGCGGTTGCCAGTTGCCACAGTGGACATCAAGACGACAGGAAAAGGTAACAATATTTTTTTTCACTAATATTGTATATTACGTACCCACTTTTATGCGGTGCACCACTGCTGGTAGTACCTTTTTAACAAACTCTAGCGATCTGGCATACCTGCATTTATCCCCGCAAACCAGCCTCGTCGCGCGCAGCTGCTGTAGTCTATCTGATGCACTTTTTGTCTTTCTGTGCGTTCGTAAGGTTCTAACAAGAGATCGTGGATTTTGAATACATTATGTTAGTTTATACAACCGCAGAGATGGTACAGATCAATAAATGTTATTTTGCGAATTGTTGTAATTGCCAACAAATAGACGAACAGCCTCAAATCCCTCTAACGCATCCTGAGTGGGAGGAGAGAGAAGTGAGGGTTTGTTCGTTAGTTGAAATAGGCGAACCGTGCTTTAGCCGGCAAATTTCGGTATTAGTAGAAGTACTGTGAAACGTATTTTGAAACGCAACAAATACAAAAGCTACAAAGTTCAATATTGCCAGGAGATTTTTACCTTTAATAAAGTAACATTGTTAGAATTTCAATTTATCTTGTATAATTATCGAATTTATTTTTCTTTAGTTTAATTTTATAAGAATCGTTGTTTATTTTCATATTACGTGATTGAGCGGACAAGCGTGCGTACCGCTGCTCGCTTTATAATATACTGCGATTGGATGCGATCTATCAATTAGACTCGAATGCTCTGTTGCCATTCACAAAGGCAATATCCCGTTCGTATCTGGACCGACGTGTATATTATACACTCTTTGGTATTAGTGATAGGTTGCTAAAACGTTAGCTCTTAATTTTTTTACTGTTAATCAAAATAAAAAAGCTACTAAGGAAATTAGCAGCTTGCGTATATGAATGAATATTGTATCCGAAAATATGTATAGCTGTGATAGTGTTTTACACATAACTGGCTTTCAAGGCTAATTTTAAGAAGCGTGATTTTGTATCGTTCAATACAGACATACGTCGAGCAATAAACCTACAATAGGTAGCAGATTGATATAAAATATTAAAAACTGCTTCTTTTTGCGTTTACTTGAAAGTGTTGTTAAATAGTAGTTTAGTAATAAAAATTCCTGTAGACGTTTTTAAACAAATTATTAGATGAAAAATCAAAAAATTATACGTTATATTTCTTCTCATTTCACTACAATTTTTTTAAACAAAAGGAAACATGATATGTTGTCGATAATTAATCACTTTATTTTTCTATTGTTTGAAGTAATGATCAATTAAAATAAAACAAACGAAATAAGAAAATTTACTTTATTTTTTAATTGATAGGAATATTGTAATTAATTCGAGAATTTAATCTTGGAATTATCGGATTTTCTCTTTTTATGGGTTCATAGAAATAAAAATATCTTTCACGTTTCCACAATTTTTTTGCCGTCTTCAGAATTGTATGTTTTTATTTTTTCCAAAAAATAAAACAATGTCAACTCACAGAACACTTAAAAAAAATTGTTTTAAACAATAAAATTTGATATGTTACATTGTTTGGTTTTTTTTTTGTTATTAAGTTATTAAACCAAACAATGTAACATATTAAATTTTATTATTTAAAATTTTTTTTTAAAGTATTGTGTGCATTGATATTGTTTTATGTAAGTAGTATAAAACAAAAAAAGAACAAAGAAATGTATAATAAAAGACAAAATAAATTGATTTGTTACAGTTTTGGAAAAAATAAAAACACAATTCTGAAGAAGACGGAAAAAAACAAAAAAAAAGGCATTCGCTTTTTCGTCAGCTAACAAAATGGCAACAATAATTTCAATAACTCAAAAAAACCAAACGATGTAAATAATAAAATTTTATTATTTAAAAAAGAATTGTGTTGTATGCGTTGATATTGTTTTATTTTTGGAAAAAATAAAAACATACATTTCTGAAGAAGACAAAAATAAAATTTTTCGAAACGTTAAAGATCTTATTTTTATTTCTGTGAACCCATAAAAAATAGTCGCCAATATCGATTAAATTTTCGATTTAATTATAAAAACATCGCATTATTTTATTGAATATTGCAATGTTAGATAATCCCTAATTTTTTTTTCCTTGAGCAACTTGTGTTAAATGACAGAAATATTGCTTTTTCCACAAAATTTAAGGATTCTGCGTTGTTGACGGAAGAGGTTCATTTAAATATGGTTGAACTTCTATTATTGCTTTCGATTAAAGAGATATTACAGATTGAGAATGTTAGTACTAAGATCTCAGCGGATTTTTTTAGAAATTTAAGAATTTTGTTGACGGATTTTTCTCATCAGAAACTTTATTACCTATTGCGGCGACCATTTTGTTAGCCAGCAAACTGATGATAATTTTTTAAATTTTTAAATGCACTGTTTTTGCTAAATGCAACATTTTTAATCCACACTAATAGTATTTGAGCACATCATACAAAACTGTTACAATTAACAGCTATTTTTAACTACCATAAAAGGGGGCTACTTGAAAATAACGGGGTGAATTGAAAATTCTCCCCACTTTTGATGTAAACAGGTACTGCCGTCGATTGATTGCAAGAAAAGTTATCCACATTAGCAATTTGATGGAATCGATAATAAAGAACACTATTTATGTGTTTTGGTCGCTGGCGGTTATTATTATTTTATCTGCATACTTTCTACTACACAGAGCCCTTGATAACAGTAAATAAAGCTCTATATTTCTTCTCTTAAAGCTACATGACTTGCGACCATTAGTCTAACTTCCAAGTTCACATTGATCATGTTTTAATGCCAGCGTCGTACGAATTATTTTTTCGTGTCATTTCAGGGGCTACTTGAAAATGGTCCGCACGTATATGCGGAAGGTGGGTATCTCTAGAATTGTTAGTTTAGTTTAAGTATGTTGGTTAAGTTTAAACAGTTTTTTATCTTACTGTTCATTCCCCTTGTTAAAATGTATAAAAAAAAATTAAAAATGTCTAAGCAAGCGTTTTTTATCTGTTTTACCTGTTTCAAGAGCTAATACAAGTAGGTTTTACATCTTCGTACTTTTATTTTGACCCAATAGTGTATATACATGAAAATAAAATATATTTTAAGCCGATTTTCAAGACACCCCAAGGCGGGGTGACTTGGAAATAAGGTATTTATTTATTTTTTTAAAGTTGTGAGCTTCAGGAATTTGATTAATAATGTAAAAGCATCCTTGGGACCATGCGACAAATGGGATATTTTTAGTTTTGTAAAAAACTACATACTTTAGTAATGGCTGAATATATTTTCTAAAATGTTTTATTAAGTAGCTCCGTTTTACGGTACTACTAAAAATGATCAGTAGCAATATTTAATCAAGAACTGTGAATGCAAATTAGCAGTATTGCCCACCACTATTTGGTATACATAAAAATGTTAGTCGTACAGCACACAATCAACAAAATTAAAAATGCTAGAATCATTTTATGTTTATGTTGATTGCGTTACTTGCAAAACCACTATTACAATCGAGAATTGCAACATATTTAAACCGGACTATGAAGAACACAACGAAAAAGTGGGGAAACAATTATTTATAAAACATTGTCATTTCTCAGAGGTTCTATTTTAAACACTTGTTTATAGCAAACGGACGTTTATTTTTACACTTATTTTTCGAATTTTATTATCTACTCATTCTTTATAGAGTATTATATTATATAATAGTGATTTTTGAAGTTTTTTAGATTGCGTGATTCCTAGTATTTGCCTTGGGCGCCGCAACGCTTTAGCTTAGGAGCTATCTTTGCAAACCGTAAATAAAAATTATTTCTGTTATTGTGAAGTGAAGAAAGATTTCATTTATTTCTCATTTTGCATAATAGCAGATCTTGTACGTTTCTTTGTTTTAATTTCTTTCAATATTTCTGTTAAAAATAATTTAGAACTTCAAATTAAATATAATTTTATCTCCAAAATAAATAATAATTTTTTTAATAATTTGAATCAAAAACGGTGATACTTGCTCCACCTATCCGCCATTTTTCTTATTCACGGAGACATTTTTCTTACTCAGGCAGACATTTTTCAATGCATTTGTAACATAACCTCAAAAAGTTAGCCTCGTGTATCGTAAAATGTAGAATATAAAATTTGTATTGAAGTATTGTGTCGAGATTTAATCATATTGCGCAAAATTTTACCCCGTAAAAATAATTTAAATGGTATATAAACGAAAAAAATATCACTATGGTGATACACATTTAAAGAAGAGGTGGCGTACTAAACGTAGAACCAAGGATTTAGATCAGGTATTATGGTATTTAATACATTTATGTTGAAAATACTTTATTATTATAATTTGCCAATCTATAGAACATGATTATTTACATTAAAAAATGTATATAGCAATATGATTTAAAATCCTTTAGGTTATGTTAATTATTCTGTTATTCTTGTTTTAAGATCGATGAAGATATTAAACCGGAAAACATAAAATCCTTAATTAATCAAGAACAAGACTTCGACAGACCTGGAAGTGCACAATTCTACTGCGTACATTGCGCCCGATACTTTATAGACGATCAAGCACTTCAAGATCATTTCAGAACTAAAGTCCATAAACGAAGATTAAAAGCTTTAGAATTAGAACCGTATACCATTGAAGACTCCGAAAAAGCAGCCGGCTACGGATCATTCTCTCAACCAAAAAAGAGGAAAATAGAAACGCAACCTAGTAAAGAAGATATTGAAAACGATTCGAATAAAGAAGAATGTCATTAATAAGACGTGTATCTCATATTTCAGCAAATATAAGGCGATACTCGTCGGCATTGTATATAACAGGCGATAAAGCAAGTTCAAATTTTGTAGTTTTGGTTCCGCATATAGATTTCGAAGAACGGATGGGGAATAAAGCCGAATTAGAAGAAAATATTAAATTACGACAGAAACATATCAGTTTGGACAAGTATTGGAAACATTGGGGATTTTACAAGCACCTATTAGAAAAAATGGAGATTATGAATGCTACAAAAATAGTTATAAATAAGGATATATCGGAATTGATGAAAGACGCTGAGAAAAATAAAGAAGAAATTGAAAAATTGCAACTGCATGCTAAACATATGAAACTAAACTATAAAAATTTGAAGGAGTACAGTTATCCAGTTGAAGAAGTAGCTGCATTAAATGCGTTATCGATTCCTAATACTTTGGATAAACGTACCCCCCATACAGAAAAGAATATCATATACAATTATTTGGAAAAGCCTTCTGAGAAAGCGAGGTGTCACCTTGAGCTTGCGACAGGTTCAAATTTATTATATTATTTGAATCCAACATTTTTAGTGTTGCAGAATGACGCAGCTTTCTTTGAACATTCTTTAATCAATTATTTTTACGATAGCTTACTTAGTGATAGCTACATACCAGCTGTTAATTCTAGTTTCGTACGTAGCATTATCATTGAAGGTTGTTGTACTGATTATTTAAACCCAAAAGAAGTATTTACAATTTCCGAAGACGATATGAAGGATAGCATAGCGAAACTACATTTCGTGGGTAATTCATCTCTTTATTCCTTCATGGCTTACTTCACTAAGTTTTCGATACAACCAAATTATTTTCCTATAAAATTTTTCACATCCGGCAAACAGTATCACCCACTCAAAGAAAATAACACCGAGAAAACCTTATTTAATCTAAATCAATACTCTACAGTTGATGTATTTTCAATCACAAAAAATAACAAGGATGACACAGAAGCTGTATTTCAAGATCTAATTGAAATCATTAAGAAGCTCTATGATCCTTTAGGGTTTCATTATCAACTGGTTTATCTTCCAGCAAATCAACTTACAGACTACGAAACATTACGATTGTCAATTCAGATGTTTTCATCGCATTTACAAGATTACGTTGAAGTTGGTAATATTTCTTTATGCGGGGATTACCTTAGCAAACGCCTGTTAGTTACTTATAGCGAAGGGAAAGTTCGAAAGTATCCTAATATAATTCATGGCAGTTTAATTAATATTCAGAAAGTTTTAGCTTGCGTTTTAGAGTATAATGATTTGTCTCAGAAAGATTTGTTGTCAAGTGTTTTAAAAAAATATTCTCCGATGTAAATAAAAATAATAGAAATAGGATTTTGAATTATCCAGAATTGTTATAAATTTTGTTAATAAATCATTTGTAACATAATATGTCTCGTTTATTTCGATATACACAATAAAATGTTTTACGTCTTGTTGAAATAAAAAGAAGCTTTTTGACTACCAATGTACTACCAAGTTGTATTTTGAACTAAAATCGAGTGAATTTTCTAAATCATTTTGTGAAAGCATGAGTCCTATCTCGAATATAGATTTACAGAGTTGGCATCCTTTAAATTTCGCGGATGATTTATGTTGGTAATTTCGGTAATACAGGATATATTCGTATGTATTACGTTAAAAAATTGGCGAGTATGTCCTTTATTGCAAGAACTATCAGCTTAAATCATCCGCGAAATTTAAAAAATGCCAACTCTACAAATGATGCAATCTTATTTGCTAGAGATTCAATAATGCATTGTTAGACTTTGCTCCTTTCAGGTAATATTTTTTAGTTATTTAGGTTGGCAGCCCTGAATTAAGATCCAGTTCCGTCTCTCGGTAGATAACAATAGATGGCGCTTATGCTAAAAGTAGCAACCATAAAAGATTACTAAATATGTTTTTTTAAAGATTTTACTGTATTATTTATAAAATATGTTCCCGTCCATCCATGAATAATTTTTTATCACGAAGAATATCAAATATGTATTGGTATATCTTTACATATATTTTTTATTTTCACTAATACTATTGTTGTAATAATTACAACATTACAGTGTAATAAACATTATACCATCATGAAATTTTTAGTAATTAGTTACGCGTGAGCAGTGTTCAAACTTATTTTTAAATTAAATTTTTATTATACAAATAACTTTGTTTATTCGATCTCTACCGATGCGTCACAAATTTTTTACTGTACCTACGAATTAAATTGATGCATGCTAAACTATTTATAAAGTAGCAACGACATAAAAACAAGGTCTTTTTTCAAGTAATATAGTGTTTTTAAAGAAATCAGCGCTATAATCGTAAATAAGCTAGCAAAAAATCGAAATAATTTCTAATGAGGCATTTCAAAATGTGCCATAAAATGCTCTTGCTAGAAATGTTTCTGATTAGGCATTCCGTAATGTTTACATACATACTAACGTTCCTGAACATTAAAATTAGGGCGAAAAGGAAACAGTTAATTATTAAAAACTAATACAGTAATCTCTCGATTATTAAAGGCATGGGAGATAATATCCTTAAGAACATTTTTTTTGTTTGTTAGAAAAAAAGTGAGCGTTTATTACAACAAAAACGTGAATTAAATATTTAATCACGGATTAGCACGTTAATCTCTTGAGGAACTTAATTTTGTGACGTCACTAACCACGATTAAACAACTTTAATCATCGATTAAATTAAACTAAAAGCAAATGTCAGTTTGACTTCTGTCAATATTAACGTAAAAAAAGGTAAAACATCGAGGAAATAGCTGTTATTTACATAGATTTAAGAAGAATTTACTTCAAATAGAGCAGATAGTCATCTAAATCTAGTCTCTATGTCAACAGAAATTATTATAATCACATGTTAAATCTTAACTGGAGATTAACGTACATAATTCAGGTTTCAAAGTGTTCTGTAAACCGGGGTTACTATGTAATAGAAAGTATTTACTTACATTCGTCATATTTGTGTACAGTGTTGCCGTTTTTTAGTATAATTGTACTCAGCCCAACCGCATTTATTGTAGTAATTTTTGCATTTGAAATAACTTTCAAAGTAAAGAATCATGCCTGATTGCGATAACTATTAAAATTTGAATTTCGACAAGGGAAAACGAGTCAAGTGAGAAGATAATTTTAATTTGTGATTTTCGATGATGTCAAACAGTGACAAAAATAAAAGACAGTTGCAGGCACTGGGTTTTTGTATGTTTATAATCGACAACTTCGGTAATTCAGAAATTAATGTCGTATTTACAATTATTATTTATATAAACTTCTAAAAATATTAAAACTGATACTTTATACGATCCTGTTTGCTCTAGTTTCGATAAAATATTTTCAATCTCAGTTTAAACACTGGTTGTAAAGCACGAATTTTTAGTGTAACTATTGTCTACCTGTGTTCTTTCGAAATTTTATATTTCGATGATTAAGGTTATGTAATTTGGGAAAACTATAACCACAGTTAAATGAAATGAAACGGTGTAAATAGACTTGATGCTTGGCCAAAGATTAGAGGCATAGAGATACAACACTAGAAAGAGAAACTGTAGTTTGAAATCAGTACAAATTAAAAGGTCAATTACGTGTATGAACATCAACATAACCTAGTAATAGCGATGTGTTGTTATAAGGTAACCATTTACGTTGGCTTATTGTAATCCAAGCGGTTTCTAGGCTCCAAAAAACATAATTGGTAAACATATCCCTAAGACACTCTTTTAAAATTATTTATAGTCCATTCACTTTAAGAATATAGTAGATAGCGCTGCAATCGACGTCCGTATAACACTGCCAAACTTTAACTCGATTAAATAATTGGAAAAAAAATACCTCCTCTCCGTAAATATCGTATTAATCGTCTTCTGATAAGAACAATTTTAATGCAATATGCTAAATAGATAATAATATAACGAGAAACACAAGAAACAACCAAACAGTCAACCTACAGCAACGAAGAACTTTGACAACTGACATTACAAAAACGTGGCGATTTCATTTTATCCAACATAAATTTCGTATGCACAGACATCCTTCTTTCGTCGTGTGTAATTTTGCCTTAGGAATTAGCCAATAGCAAACGTCGAAAATATAAGCCTAGCTTGCCCAACGCTATATTTTTAAAGTGAATGAACTATAGTTAAATTTTATAGGTTACGATCATCCAAATGTCATTTATAAACTATAAATAGATATTTTGGGTTAAGTCTGTATACGTGTTTTCGTTCAGAACCAATTTGACATTGCATTCAATTAAATGCTCGTTATTTACAAGCATTTTAATATTAAAATCCAGTTATTGCAGTCGTAATAAAATATATAACGAATGCTCGGTTCAAACTTCCCGCGTTACCGCATTCCAATTTAAAGGGATAAGGTCACCAACAATTTGAACGAAGCATCAAAGGTTCCGACAGACTGTTGCATCTTTATGTATCTATTCTTTGGATTTTCATTCGTAATGAGCGACAGGTAATAATAACAGAGTCGCTAAATATATTTTCCTAAAACAGATTGTGACGTCACTGGTTAACTAGTTCAGCAATTTCCGTATTTGAAGAGAACGCTGCTAAAGACGAGCTTAAAATTGTTTTATTTCAAAAACTACTAAACATTTTGAGAAATAAAAAAAATAAATAGAAATTATTTTTTATCCTTTATCGAAAAATGCAATAATTGAAAAATAAATGATGTTTTTGACTTTTTCTTTTCAAATTTCCCTCGTAAATATTAATCAGTAGGCTATGTGCAAGTAATTTTATGCTCTCATTTAGTACAATTTTTTAGCAACTGGTGGCAGCACTGTTTGTGTGCAAAATAAAAGCGACCCAAAGCGACTTTATGCTGGCTTCATGTCGACATATAATAAATAATTATTGTATTATATTCAGTTTGTTGCAGTTCTTTGACTGCGACCATACCACAACAGTGCATTTTCAACGCCAATATTTTTAAGTTGTATTCCGTGTACTGAGAATCATTTCAGAAAGAAACAGTACTGATATTTGATTTCCGCGTTTTAATATCTCTTCAGTCACAGGAAGAGTTCAATGTTTAGCAACCAACATAATAAATGACAATCTAAAAATCAATAAATAAATCAATACGTCACAAGTCGTTTTGACATTTGAAAAAGTATTTTCTTCTGGTCGGACTATTTTACGTTCCACCAAAACCAATGGAGAAGGATCAGAATGAATACAAAGCGAATCGTCGCGGTTATTACAGTGAAGCTATAACGGATTTAGAATGCAATATAAAGAGTAAGATACAAAACGGGACCTTCAAAAGGACAAAATTACTATGGCAGGTGAAAACCGAACACCACGCCCCTATAATTAAGGAGCTAGGAGTTTCAGAAAAGAAGAACTTTTTGGCGCCGGCCGAACGATGGATGTGTTACGAAGAGGAAAAATCGATTGTATGTTGATTTCATTTAAGATTAATTTCGAAATTCTGCAAAGAATTAAACTACGGCTATTTCATATTCGATATTATTATTTCTTTGTTATTTGTACAGCTTCTCTAAATGATCTCATTTTGATTATTTTCCTTTTTATACCATACTGAAATTGTCAGCGGTACTAGTAAAATGATATTCGACTCTCAAAGCAACTTCTAGTTGATAAAATTGGGTTTCTTTTCTGTTTAATCATTTAAAGCTTCAAAATACACACTACATACATCAAAAAATGAAGTAGTAACACCATAGCGCTTACAAACGTTTAAATTGGCAGTACTTTGAAGTTGATTACAATTATAGAAAAAGAACATAGAAATTAACAATATTATTGTTATAAAGAGAGGTTACAAATATTCGCGTGGGGACATATTATAAAATGAGAAAACCATTTATAGTTCACAGTTGTACGGGATACAATGTATTAAAACAAGATTGAGAAGAGTTGATTCAATCTTGCAAACAATGTAACGTAAAAATCATTACTGCCATTCTCGTTTAATAGTTTCATAACCTTAAAACACACAAGCACGAAGCTTATCGGGTCAGATATTTGTGATTCGTTCCTATATAGAAACAGAAACTTCCACGGGAAATGGCAGAAATAAAATCTTTCACTCTTCAATGACTTCGTTATTTGTGTATACCTATAATACCTATGGATATACGAGGTAGGGGTCATAAATTCTCGGCCTGATATAGAAAAAATAAACTTGGTAAAATATAACAATTTTTATTTTTTATTATAATCTCCCCTAACTTCAATACATCTACTACAACGATCGGTTAATAGTTCTATACCCTTGTAAAAATAATCTAAAAAGCTTTTCCCTCAAAATCTTGTATTACAGCGGCTTGCAACTCACTATCGTTTTTAAAACGATGTCCCCTAAGGTCTGTCTTCAAATGAGAAAATAAATAATCACTTGAAGCCATGTCTGGGCTATAGGGTGGGTGTTGCAATTCTTGAAAGACGCATTCGCGGATGGCAGTTTGTGAAATAGCGGCAGTATGGACGGGTGTATTCTCGTGCAATAATCCAACACCTTTTGTGAATCATCTTCAAGGGATTCTTGCCCCATGCGGAAACATTTCGCCCACTTTTTTACAGTGGAATATGAAGGAGATAAATCACATGAACGCTTTCTGAATGTTATTTAATGTGACGAGGCGTACGCCTTTCTTTTGTTAACAATTTAATGACCGCGAAATACGCAATTTTCGTTACCGGGGACATGTTCATGCACTAGTCACGTAGTCACTAAGAGTGGGGACCGGCGATATCTTGGAAACTACAATAGCTATTAGTTATGGGAAAAAATTTGTCAGGACTAAAGTGGCAAAGAGAACTTAATGAAAATATATTTAAATCCCAAACTTGTCCGCTAGGGGTCGCGGTTACTGGGGTCAACAGTAAATTTTCAATTACCAGGTAAAAGTTCCAGGATTAACGATGATTTTAAACGCTTTAATAAAAAGCTTAGTTAATTACGTATCACTCTGGTTAAAGACGTTCTGTCATATAGTGAATAATAAGTGTAGTAGGCGTTGCCGAATCATGTGAAACTAAACCTGTTATCACTTCTGTAGTTTTTACACGAATTAAAGAAATGTGGACTCGTTTGAAAGGGCGTTCAGCGTTATTTTAGACGTCGTAATTTGTGCCACCAGTTAATGTTCAAGAAACGTACTAGATGGCGTTATTCCCAACTGTACGAATTTCTCTCAATTATCTCTAAAAATTCAAATGCAATAATATGCTTTCCTTATGTTGTGTTTGTAGAGTTTTGACAGGCTAAAGTAGTGGCGAAAACCGCGTAGTGATATATTTTTCCTTTTTCCAGATGATAACGAAAACAGCCCATGATCAGTAATAATTTCCCTATTTGTTACAAATACCTACTTAATAATTTCGAAAGCTATCTTAGATGCCCATGAAACAAAGGAATGATAACTTTTATTCTTTTACACACAAAATTGTATCGGTATTAGTTTAATATGACAGTTTTTAATCACTCTTCAAATAAAGGTAACAAAATCTAGTGCGATTTGAATACAACAACAAAATTTAGCATGCTATGGAAACAATTATTTATTTGACAAATGTGACAAGTACAAAGAATTATACTGCGCACTGGCCCTTAAAGATTGCTGCCGGTTATATTTTCATGAGTATCGTGTCACCGTATCATCATAATTCTTAATGCCACATTCATTGTACAATGAAAATATTTCAATACGTACAACTTCTGTAAAGCACGCTTGTACTATACAATCTCATATCATGCTCAATCATTTCGAAAAGTAATATCTGCTCGTCTCGTTGTAGTGCTTCCCGGTAGACACTTTCGAGCCGAAGGTACACATGCAATACGTCGTGCCGCCCTTCACGTTGCCTAGAAACGTCGCAATCGAAAGGAGACGGCGGCAATATCAGGTAAGATATTTCAAACTATTCGAAACTCGTTGCGAAGTGTGCTCATACATATATGACGCATCATCACTTTACTTGGACCGCTACGTTCTTGAAATGCCAGAAGGGATAATGTTGCCAACAAATTTACTTGACGATGATGAAATTATGTATATATATTTTTGGAAGTTGAAGTTCCTTGATAGAATTTTAAATGAATTTTGACTGAAATCGTGGGCGACACGCTTTGGTAGCCTAAATTGTACGAAGATTAATTTTTTTGGGTTTTAGTTAAAGTTAGAATTTGAGCAGTATATTTACAAGTTAAAAATTTCAATACCAAGCTTAAAGTTTACCACGCAAAGCTGTTTTAGCATATGTGTATAGCAACCTGTTAAATCAATACGCTTGATTATAAACATGAAAAATAGAGTTCTCATTCCGATATATACACTTCAATTAAGATGTTTAATATTGTTTGAGATTTCCCTTTCGTGACACAGTATTACATTACTCCTTGTCATACGAAGAAAGAAATTGGGGTAGCTATTTTGAACTCAGGCGATGACAGCACGTCACGTGGAAACTTATTAAAGTAGATTGGGGAATGAGAGGCAACAGGGTTACAAAGCAATTCATGTATTTCGAAGAAGAAAGGTATAAAAAAAATAATTTTGTTATAAAAAATTTTCGTCAAAATCTACATGTACAGTAATGCTTAAACGTATCCATTTTAATGATTTTGTACTCTTTTAGATGCGACTTCATTTTTTAATTTAGCACATATACAGGCTGGGACAGAATGGAGTCCCTCATTTGACGGGCGAATTGTGACAAAACGCTTCAAGATAAAAGAAAAAGGTTTTTATTTTCGGAAAGCACACATCATGCCATTTTTTTGTTTAAATTTTAAAAATTATATCATTCATGTGACTTCCTTGACGGGCGATACACATATTAAGTCGTTCGACAAAGTTTTCGGTCACTCTTTCCAGCATATCTTGTGGAATTCCGGTGATCAAGTCCTCAATTACCACCTTCAGGGCTTCCAGGGTCCGAGGTTGAAATTTATAAACCTCAGCTTTAAGGTAACCCTACAGAAAAAAGTCGCAGGGAAACATCTCTTGTAACACGCGAACGACGGGCAGTATGGGCCGTTGTTCCATTCTGTTGAAACCAGAAGGCTTCTCCGTCATACTCTTCCATTTTGGGGCGTAAAAACGTCTCCAGTATCTCACAATCACGCGCTGAAGTCACGGTAACAGTTGAGCCTCCTTCTTCAAAAAAATAAGGCCCAATAATGCCTATCGAGGACACTGCGCACCAAACTGTCACTTTAAGGCTGTTGAGAGGTTTTTGGTGCAAATGACGAGGGTTTTCACTTGACCAGTAAGTAAATTTTGCTTGTTTACAGTGTCGCAAAGGTGAAAATGCGCTTCGTCGCTAGTCCACACAATAGCACCAGGAGGTACAGCTGTTAGGATTGCATTGCAAGCATCTATACGTTTCACGTAGTCTTGCGGGTTCAATCTCTGAGCAATCATTATTTTGTAAGGATGTAACGTAAGGTCTGTGTGTAAAATTCGCCTCACTGTTCTCGACGATATTCCAAGGGCAGCGGCATGTTTGCGCGCAGAACGCGTTGGAGACTGTTCGATAGACGCTCTAACTGCCGCGATGTTATTTTAAACCGAACCGCCTGCGAAAGGCCCTCTGCGTCGCCACCACACTTTCCCCGTTTTTAAAGAAGGTCTCCACGACAAAGCCCCGTTGCTCATCCGACCACCGCATGGCGACTACCAAAAATGGCGTTGTTCCCCCGACCTAACGGTACGTGCCCCACCCTTCAATCTCCTCTAGCGCCTATCGAGTGAATTTTTAAAACTAGGGACTCCATTCTGCCCCACCCTGTATTATCGTAATATCGCACAATGGTGCGGTCGCAATCTGAAAATAGTTTTACCGTTATTTTTGGCCATTTAATTAGTTACATGGTCATTTCTTTTAACACATAACGAGTAACTATAATTAAAGGGGCAAGTGGTTGAAGGAGTTGTATTCCAAAAAAGTATTTCTGAATAAAATTAGGTTTTAATAGGGCTAGTTGGTATCTTTTATTGAATGATTATTTTCAAATGCACTTTGTTTGATTAGTAAGAAGGGTCTGTGGATTAATAATAATATGGTCAAACATTTGAGTTTTCATGAAACTTATTAATTACAACAAAGAGTAGATTTTTAAAAAAATATGACAATCCCTTAATCTAAAGCCTTTTTTACACGTCGCTATTTATTGGGCAAATAATTAAACAAGTTATTGATCTAGAAATCGGTAGAACTATGCTGTTTTACAATCTACAATAAATTGGACAATTCTTTAACGATCGTGATTTAAACGATTAAACACGATCGTTTCCTTAATAATTCAACGGAGCTAGTTATGAAATGAGTCATTTCACGTCAAGTGGACCAGTGCTTCACATCTCAGATTTTAACAAAATTTTGCATAAAGGTTGCCTATTGTACGAAACTAAGCTGTGCAAAATTTGACAACATAAAAGTGAAAATTGGAGGTCCTATGGGTCCTTGAATCAACGGTGTCGCGCGAGCCATACGGCATTTTCAGCCAACTTTCAGAGGCTGTATACACAAATGTATTAATAGTAGGGAGGTTTGGGGATATTGCATATGTGTTTAACCTTTGCAAACCTATGAAATTTCAGCCATGTGGCATTGTTAGTTTTCATGCTATTGAAACTCAAAGTCAAGAAAAAATTTTGAGCGACAAATTTGTAGCCATTATGGCAGGCCTGTATCATCAAGAGCTGCCGCCTAAAAACTCTTTGAACGGGCCGAACAGATGAAAATCGGACGGTGCGAGGTCGAGATTGTAAGGAGGATGTGGCAATACCTCCCAACCCAAATTTTCGATCATCTCTCGTGTTTTCTGGGCAGTATGGGGGCGTTACAAGTTACAATAGTGCTCACTGTTCACAGTACGTTGTCCTTCTAAATAGTCACAAAAAATTGGACCATGAGAGTCCCAGAAGATCGTTAACATAACTTTACCGGCAGACGTAAGAGTTTTGATTTTTTTCTTAGCGAGCTAATCCGGATGTTTCCATTCAAGACTTTGCCGTTTGGATTCAAGTTCATAGTGGGTAGGTTATAACATGGTTTAGAAAATCATTACCTTCCGTTAAAAACCGTCGTTTGAGTTCAGAACAAATGCCAACACGGGTGTCTTTATGGACTTCAATCAACTGTCTTGGAACCCATCTCGAACATGTTTTGCGATAATTCAGCTTGCTATTAATGGTTGAATACGCAGTTCCGACATCAACATTACACAAATCAGCTATTGTCACGATTTTTTATACGTCTGCCATCGAGAATAAGGTCATTTATGCGATTTTGTAGCGCGTCGGTCGACACTTCAACCGGTCGTCTGGAGCGATCCACTTAATCAAGTTTGAATCCACTTATACACGTTTCTTTCTCGAGTAAATTATTTAGGATAACAAAAATCTTATCACTGAACATTGCTCTTCCACTGTACACGTTTCGAGAGGAGCCAACATTTTGAAATGAACAAAAGAGGTTATGTTTGCTTTTATTTCTTTCAAACAGCTGACTTAATTTATCCCCAAGGTTGCCAGCTTGACCCACAGAAAGTATCATCTAATAGTATTCAGTAGTTTTCCTTTTAATGCAGTTTGTCTCGTAAGTTATTGAACGACCCTCGTATATAACTTTGGCCGGTGTTGGTTTGTTGATTTACGTGTATAATTCTGGGCGGAATTATGTGTCGTGTAAAACAGCCTTAATTCCTGACTAACTATAATCTCGAATTAAACAAGCTCAAAATGCTTATGTAAACAGTAATAAATTCAATCATGAATTAACTTAATTTTGAATTAAAAATGTTCTGCAAACTGAAGGTTAAGGAATTTCTTGAATATACTCAGTCTACTCTTTTGGGAATTTCATTTCAATTTATCTGCTGTGAAATATTAATGATCCAATTTTAGCAAGGTACCATTAAAGAATGCCTGGACGAAGTCGGAATTAAACCGAAACATATCGTTCCGACCGACGTCTTAATGGACGTTTTCACTGGTGATAAGTTTGGGCTGTTTCCGAAAATTAATTACCTTCCGCTGGAACTATTTGACGACGAGGGCTACGATAATAGGTAATACCCATCCTAATAATACAGTAGTGTACTGTAAATCAAACATATTACTTCCCAAACTCCTTTTCTTCTCTTATGATAACAGAACACCTCTTGGTTGGATTCAGCATGGCATCATCGACGGCATCAGCCATCCTATACCGGGTGAAGCTTTCATTCCAATTTCGGAAAAAACGATAGTCCCTACGAATCCGGTTGAACCTCTTAATTACCTCTACGTCTGGACTAACGTCGCCGTCCTTGATTACATCGATACTAAAAACCTGTACAAGATACTCACATTGGATGGTCTACAAAGGACCCTCGAGATACCGAGGATCTATCTAATGTTCAAGGCCGAGGATCCGATGATCTTCGCAAAAAGGATTAAGGCTGCTGTGGATTTAAGGAATCAAACTGAGAGCACTATAAGGTAATGGGAAGCAATTTGATGTTGTAAGAGTCTCCACCAGAACTATTGTCATATTAGCCTTAGAGGCTTATGGTTTTGAGTCTCTCAACAAGCTTCTTCCATTTGGATCTGTCCTCTGTCACTGCTTGCCAGTTTTCTACACCAACCCGCATTAGATCTTCTTTAACCGCGTCTTGCCATTGTCTTTTTGGACATTCCATTTTCTTCTTTTCGCCTACTCCTTCTGAAAGCGCTGTTTTTGCTTGTCTGATTTCAGACATCTTATGTGCATGTCCGAACCAACTCACTCTTTGGGCTCTGATTATATTTGTGATACATGTATGGTAACCTACTTTGCTGTATTACGTAGTTATGATTGTCCTATAAATTGTAGTCTCACAATAAAGTTATATTCTCTTCTATTCTATTAAACTTCATTAGATACGAATTTTATTTGGACTGTATGACGCTAACTGGCACTTATGATATCGACGACTATACTTGGATGCGCATTATGCGTCTAACCTCACGCGATAAGAGAGTTAAAGAGATCGAATTTCTAGCCGAGGTAAAACTTTCGATTTTATGATTCCTTTCTTTCACGTTAAAATCTCATATACTTTACTCGCAGCTGGAGCAACAGGTTAGATTGAACCATAAGCGAGCGCTGGGCGAGATGGAATACCGCGAGAGAGCTAGGAAACAACCCTACGTCTACAGCTTCCTAAAAATACCACCCAGAGAAGAATGGACGGTGCGGCAGAACGGTAACTAAGACTTTTTTTGGTTTGTAAACCAGGTGATTGTTGTACATGCTACATTTTTTATCCTCGCAGGTCAAATATATACCGGAATGGACAATTTTAAAGCCAGAGTAAAATATTTCCAGTGGATGAGCATATTCGTCGTTCCCCATACGCATCGGGCGATACTCTTCGTCGTTAGAGAATGCCAAAAGGTGGCGCAGATGTCGCTGTTTACGACCAGCTACGGGAAGAATGTTACGCTTTCCGAATTTCAGGAGATTCAAACTCAAACCACCAATAACGTAAGTCGGACTGTCATTTGTAGCGGATATACAAGGTGTTCCAGAAATAACTCGGTATCCGTGAAAGGTAATTAACTGTTGCGGAATAGAAGCTAAAATTCGTAATAATTTGGGTTTACGTTTAATATATTTTCTACTACGGACCTGTGCACAACTACTATTCCAATAAAGTTAAATGCAAGCAGGTATCGATATTGTCTTCCTTTCTTTTTCTTCAAATGTTGTCATAGGTTTTTGCAATTTCTGCCTTTAGCTTGTCAAGTTATGATGGGTAGTATGCCTTTGTTATTGTTTTTCTTTTTTCAAGATAGTCGATTGACACAACTCCATGACTATCCCAAAAAAAAAGAACAGTCACGCCAAAACTTCGACTTATTTTGCTTAAACTGCTTCAACAGGGTTTTGGAAGTTGTAACGTGTCAAATTCTATTTTACCAACATAATTGTATTTCCTACTGTCAAGGGTTGTTTTATGTTTACAATAGATGTCGCTACGTCACAGTATTAAGTAATGTGAATGGTTCTGTATTCCCTTTTTTTTGTATAATCATTATTGACATTGTCGGGTGTGATAGGTTTAATGACGGCACGCCAGTCTTTCATTGAATAATTATTGATCATCGACAATTAAACATCCGAGGGTTTTTTTGTTGGATTTTCGTTAAAGCACATTTTGCCGAAATCCACTGAAGGGTAGAGTTTTGCTGCGAGTGTGTGTCCACATATAAGATTGCTTCCTATTCAACCCGGGGACAGGACTAGCGCCGATTTACCTCCGCTTGACCACGACAGAACGAGGTTGCTCGAAAGCTCCAGTTGAGCATGGCGCAGATAAGTGGACTTATTGTTTTTTTTTTGTTTTCTGTTTACAAATATTATTTTTTTTTCTAAATTTTAAACTTCTTTAATTCTCTTTAACGTACGGATGTACTCTAGGAATCTGTTATTATTACTATAATCCCTGTTAGAAATTTCCTAAGTTTTTGGTAATTTACGTTTGCTCCATGCTATCATTATTTGCTTAATAAAGCCGCAACGTTTCGTTTAAATTTGATTATTCCGGTTGGCGGGTTAACTGCCCTGTTAAAACATTCTGCGATTCTCGTTTGTGTTTGTTTCAAGGAAAAAAACATTTGTTCGAATATAAAGTTAGTGTAGGTTATATCCGAAACACATACATATATTGCGATTCCTCTCGCAGTCGAAGTTCGTCGAAAGCAACGCACATCACTCCTAAATTGATCATTTCGTTCTAATAAATGTAAACAAACTCGTTGCTCTTGAACGAAGCGGCAGTGAACGCCAAACAAACGCCAATTCCCAGTTGTCATATTGCTATTATTCATCGGGCGTCCGCCCATCTGTGGTTCCGTTCCACGCTGACAACAAAACGAATGCGATTTTCCGGCCATCGCAGATACCAGCACGTATCCGTACATCATACGTTTCCATGCCCGTTATTCTCGTTACGTGACAGGTTTCTATTATATATGTATGTATGTCATATACGGGTGACTTTTGAACACACGCAAAGAAACCTTTACTTGTATCAAAGCTGTCCGCATTAATTCAAGACAATTACCTACTGTTTCAATTATCCGCAGTGCAATAACTGTTTTAAATCAAAATAAATATAGCGTTTCTTTCTTCGCTTAAGAGAAGAATATACTTGTAATAGAATAATTGTATTTCTTTTAAGACATTTATTAATTTGATTCAAGAAAAAAAAAATATCTACGTCACAGTATTAAGTAATGTGAATGGTTCTGTATTCCCTTTTTTTTGTATAATCATTATTGACATTGTCGGGTGTGATAGGTTTAATGACGGCACGCCAGTCTTTCATTGAATAATTATTGATCATCGACAATTAAACATCCGAGGGTTTTTTTGTTGGATTTTCGTTAAAGCACATTTTGCCGAAATCCACTGAAGGGTAGAGTTTTGCTGCGAGTGTGTGTCCACATATAAGATTGCTTCCTATTCAACCCGGGGACAGGACTAGCGCCGATTTACCTCCGCTTGACCACGACAGAACGAGGTTGCTCGAAAGCTCCAGTTGAGCATGGCGCAGATAAGTGGACTTATTGTTTTTTTTTTGTTTTCTGTTTACAAATATTATTTTTTTTTCTAAATTTTAAACTTCTTTAATTCTCTTTAACGTACGGATGTACTCTAGGAATCTGTTATTATTACTATAATCCCTGTTAGAAATTTCCTAAGTTTTTGGTAATTTACGTTTGCTCCATGCTATCATTATTTGCTTAATAAAGCCGCAACGTTTCGTTTAAATTTGATTATTCCGGTTGGCGGGTTAACTGCCCTGTTAAAACATTCTGCGATTCTCGTTTGTGTTTGTTTCAAGGAAAAAAACATTTGTTCGAATATAAAGTTAGTGTAGGTTATATCCGAAACACATACATATATTGCGATTCCTCTCGCAGTCGAAGTTCGTCGAAAGCAACGCACATCACTCCTAAATTGATCATTTCGTTCTAATAAATGTAAACAAACTCGTTGCTCTTGAACGAAGCGGCAGTGAACGCCAAACAAACGCCAATTCCCAGTTGTCATATTGCTATTATTCATCGGGCGTCCGCCCATCTGTGGTTCCGTTCCACGCTGACAACAAAACGAATGCGATTTTCCGGCCATCGCAGATACCAGCACGTATCCGTACATCATACGTTTCCATGCCCGTTATTCTCGTTACGTGACAGGTTTCTATTATATATGTATGTATGTCATATACGGGTGACTTTTGAACACACGCAAAGAAACCTTTACTTGTATCAAAGCTGTCCGCATTAATTCAAGACAATTACCTACTGTTTCAATTATCCGCAGTGCAATAACTGTTTTAAATCAAAATAAATATAGCGTTTCTTTCTTCGCTTAAGAGAAGAATATACTTGTAATAGAATAATTGTATTTCTTTTAAGACATTTATTAATTTGATTCAAGAAAAAAAAAATATATAGCTTTCATTTGAGGTACCGCATGATGAATGAGTCTTTTCATTAAAAATTTTGAGGGAGGGGAGGTATTCATAGGATCGCTGGTGTAAACTCAAAAAATCACGCTTTATATGCACTGCTTACAGTTGATTAAACATCTGAAAACCGTATGGCTTGATACGATCGCGTTCAACATCAGGATGTGCCTCGGCGATCTCGGTAAAGGTTGGTTCAATATTAACGAGCGTAAACACGAAATCTACCTCAACGCCAAGTTGATGCGTTTCATGGAATTGGTTAAGCATTTGATGCAGGTAAGTAATTAACATTCTGTACCATGTATTGAATGGATAAATGGCAAGGTAATGTGGGAATACAAGTAGATTATGTCACAAGATTCTAACTCTAAATAAAATTTGCTTTTTATACCTAATTTTCTTATACGTCCTTTTAAACATACATCGTTGGTATTCTTGATTTACGAGGGTAAGTCAAAAATTACTTACACTTTTAGTTCTACAACTGTATTAAACAAAGGTAGATGTACAACAGATACATTATTTTTCGATACAGTCTTCACCTTTAGCAATGCACTTGGTCCAGAGAGCCACAAGCTTCCATATGCCTTCCTGGTAGAAGGTTTTCAGTTGGTCGTGAAGCCACTTTTGCATCGCATCCCGAACGTCTGTGTCTGAGGTAAATCGACGACCTTTCAAAGCTTCCTTGAGCGGTCCAAAGAGATGGAAGTTTGAGAGAGCGAGATCAGGGCTATAGGGAGGGTGTTCCAGGGTCTCAAAGCCCAACCTGTTGATAGTTTCTATGGTGTTATGGGCCGTGTGCGGACGGGCGTTGTCTTGCAACAACAAAACTTTCTTTGAGGGTAGACCACGGCGTTTGTTTCGAATTGCTGGTTTCAGCTTATTCACCAACAAATCACTGTACCTCGCACTATTTATGGTAGTTCCCCTGTCCAAGTAGTCGTCCAGTATAAGGCCTTTTTCGTCCCAAAACACGGTCAGCATCACCTTCCCAGCCGATGGCGAGGTCTTGAATTTTTTCGTGCTAGGGGAGCCTAGATAAAGCACTGTTCCCGTATTGTGACAAAAATCTCCGGTGAATTTCAGCACCTTTCACACCCTCCGATCAACAAAAATCGGATCACTGCTCATTGTTCCTCTTTGGTGCAAACTGATAGCGGAGCTGACATGCTTATGCTGTAGTAGTTAGCAGACAAATGACGCGATCGTGATTAAATTCTGCACACAAGATCACAGAGGCGTCAACTCAACGCATGTGCAAGCGGCCGCCACTACGATAACCTTCAAAGGTTGTTATGGCGAAAGTGTAGATAATATTTGACTTACCCTCGTATTTATTTACTCTTGATCATTAAATTTGAAAGGATATGAGCCAAAAAACATATTCGTTACCATGGTAACCACATTATGTTTCGTTTGTTCTAAATACCACTTCTTAATACTTTGAATACTGTGCAAAACGTATTACTTATATAAATATTTTCACCATTTCTACAGTATGCATTGCGATTATTGGTAAAGAACTCTGCGATAACGTATACGCAGCTCATAGAGTCGCCTTGTCAATGTTGTCTCGAGTGCGACGAGGATTTTGTATGGGGCTACGATTTAATTAATTCGCCCTTTAGGTCAACTGTGCCCACAATCTTCGCCTTACAATTGCAAATGAACGACGAGAGTTCGTACTATTCTACGGATCCGGATCTGTTTCCTGTAAGTATCGATAACTAGATGCGACAGCTTAATTCCAGGATTAGCCACGTTGTTAGTACTAAATTACAAGTTGATGGAACAGGATTGCTTACTAGAAACACGTCTTGACACTGACTTCATCGTATTAATTATGGAAATTGGCCGTTTTTATGGATTGTGTAAGTACTGGGACCCGCAGAAAACGCGGACGGTTTTGAAATGGTTGTAAAAATTGGAAAATTACAATAATACCAATTTTTATTATGGGACGGGTTACAAGAATTGCAATTTGCAGAAATATTTCTTTATTTTTTCCTGGAAATTACGTACAATAAGTAGCGACCACCATTTCTTGTTATATTGCTAAAGTGTCTTGAAATTTACCACCACCCTTAAGACCATGTTGTTTGGTAATTCTCCTGTTTCATTGCGAATAACTAATTTCAATTCTTGAATAGTACGTGGTCTTCTAAGATAGACATACAACGAGCTGAATTAATCGATACAGCTTGTTCCGAGCGTGGTTCCTTATGAAGTTCACAAAGATTGTCCGCTGACCAAAATCGAACATTTTGCTCGTTCATACGCCAAAATGAAAAGGGGCTTCATCGTAAATTAGGACGAAGGTGTACTAAGTATGTTCAAAATTGACTCGACACGCTCTCTTTCTTACGCATATCGTAGGCTGCAGTATATTCGATGTCGCATGAACATTTAGAACCACTGCAGATTTTTTAGTCGATCGATAGTGCAGACGAATTGAATGAAGCAAACGATTTCGAAACAATGAAATAGTTTAGTCGCATATTTATCGATTTTAAACCGTTTAGCTCATCACGTGATCTCTCAAAATGACAGATTTGAAAGATGTTTGACTAAACTGTCGAACAATTAGAAGGCGGTATTCTGCGGTACCTCTTAGGTACCGTAAAAAGGATATGTTCCCGATGGACTCCGCATAAGTTAACCCAAGCACAAAAAAAGGACTCGTGCCAGTTGGTGTAAGGAACTTCTTCTTCTTCATCATCTTTGCCCTTCTGCCCTTTCAGGCGTCAGATTGGGATTCCAAGAACCCCTTAAGTCATTTCCTCCATTCCTCTCTTTCACTTGCTAATTTTCTCATTTCCTCCAGTGCCTTACCTTTCCCTCTACCAGCTGCCTCTATTTATTTAAACCAAGCCCTCCCGGGCCTCCCTCTTTTCCTCTTTCTCATTTTCCCTATCACTTTTCTTGTGAGTCTATCTGGATGCATTCCCAAAATGTATTCTTCTTTATCTTATGAGTAATTGGTTCCTGTTTCATTTCCTCTCTACTCCTTTTGTTTATTACCCGATCCCATTTTTTTGTCCATTACTTTCCTAAGATGTTTCATTCCCATTCCGTTTAATTTACTTGTATGTTTCTTTTGTACTACTCAGTTTTCGCTGGAATGTAGTATTGTTGGTATTGTGATGGTGTTTCTATTTCTCTTTCTCCTAGGATTGTGTTATTAATAGCCTACTAAATTCTTGTTCTTTTTTTTGTTCTATTTGCAATTCTGCATCTATTTTTCCATTATTTGTGATTACGGTTCCCAAATATTCGTATTTAGACACCTTTTCCATAGCTATTCCTTTGCATTGAATTTCTGGGTTATTTTCTGGGTTTTTGTCATTTATTACCATTACCTTGCCTTTTTCCGCATTAACTTCCACACTTAAGTCTTCTATCTGTGTTGTCCATTCCTTTACCAACTTTTTCATTTTGTTCAGTGAATCTGTTATCAAAACTATGTCATCCACATACATCAGACTACTCATTTTTATTGGTATCAGGTTTTGTCTATTTGATCTGTTTTTTCCTTCATATTTTTCAATATGCGGTCCATCATAATTATAAACAGTAAAGGGCTTAAGCTGTTTCCCTGTTTCACTGCGACAGAGGGACTTAAAAATCCATATACAACATCGTAACTGGTGATGGAACTTGGATATATTCGTACGTGTATGGTGAATATTTTGAAAAACAACCAAACAATTTGTATCAAAACACATTTTTCTTTCATAGTTTTTGTGAAAACTGAAAATGCGTATCTTGTAGATTTAAAATTAATTGAATAGCTTTGCAAGTTCTAAATGTATTTCTACCGAACAATCCTCGTACATAAGGCTAGCGTTGATCGCAAGAAAGTAGTTCATCCGAACTATTTTGCATAGTCAATCTCTTGAGAGAAAAGTTATAAAATTCAGTTCACATTTTTTAGAAGTATATTAAATTCTCTAATCCTCTATTTCAGTAAAGATTTATTGCAAATTTACCAGCTACATATATTTTCCCTTTTTCAACCTTCGCAGAAAACATTACTGTCTATATTCGACAGCGCTGTGACACTAACGCACACCATAAAGCAAGTTCATCCTTCGTTGCTGACCAATTTAAAGTTCCCAGCGGATCTTTGTCTTTCCTCCGTCGGGCTCTTGGAGGATTTTGTCTGCCAATTACGAGACACGTTTATGACCGGCTACCGACAGGCGATAGTACCACTAAAAGCCTACGCGAAAGAGTACAATATACACTTGGACTTGTTTAAGATGGACGTTAACTCGTACGTCGAGTAAGTATATGATTGAACTTTAGCCGCCAACACATGCATTAATCAGAAGATTTCTCTATGTCACTCTTTGACACATAAGTCCGAATCTGTTTTAACAAATAATTGGAAATATTATCACATCCGGCAGACCTAAAATTTTCATTCTGAATATACATTGTTCAACGCTATCTGGGCTAACCGGTACTAGAAAGAAAAATGATGGTACATGAACGTTTAGGTGATAGCGATATGAACTAGTACACGAATGAGAACCATTTATAACTATTGTACTCATTGTTTTCGCTGTAGATGTAAAAAAAATGCATTGAATGTATTAGGAATTTCATCTTTGGGTAACAATAACATTTCAATGTAATCTTCCCTAACTTCAATACATTTATTACAACGATCCATTAATAATTCTATACCCTTGTTATTTTTACAATGGTATAGAATTATCTAAAGCTTTTCCCTCAAAATGTTGCTTGCAACTCACTGTCGTCCTTAAAACGACCTCCCCTAAGGTCTTTTTTTAAAAGAGAAAATAATCACTTGGAACCGTCTGTCCGAACTATAGGGTGGATGTTCCAATTCTTGAAAGTATGGACGGATGCATTGTCGTGCAATAATCGAACACCTTTTGTCAATTTTCCTCGACGTTTTGCACGAATATTGTCCCTCAATTTATGCAGCAAAGACGCATAATATGTCCTGTTGACAGTTGTATTGCGCCTTTTAAAGACAATGAGTGAAATATCCTCACAATCCCAGAATATTGCGGCTATCACTTTTGTCGTTGATTGAACAACTTTCGCCTTTCTGGGACGAGGTTCATCGGATCGCCGCCATTCCATCGATTCCTTTCTAGATAGAGGATCATAATACGGAACCACTATCTCAACTTCTATGACAATGGACCCCAAAATCGGTTTCGGGTCGTCCCCACACATGTTTAAAGACGAGCGCGTACATTCGACCCGACGTTCACGTTGCAGGGCAGAAAGAAGATGCGGTACCCATCTTCCACTGATCTTATTCATATCCAAATGGTTATGGAGAATCCGGCGCTTATCATCTTCAAGAGGGCAAGCGTCCTTCACGACGAAGCTTTTCTTTGTTCGTATGTTCAATTTTGTAATTGTTGCCACCAGAAGCCATCATAGTTGACTCCATACACTTTTGAAGTGTCAAAAAGACATTATCTAATTTCTCCCTACTTAATGCATTCAAAGCATTTTGCACACATTCGATTAATTCGTCTATAGTTTTTGGCGACTCTTGGTGTTGAACTATTTGGTGGCTGTGATTTGAATTGAATGTTCCATCCCTCCTATCATCGTTATCAAAAGAATGCGGTTTGGCATTGTCTTGTTGAGTGTAGATGGGTTTTGCTTTATGTGCTTAGATCTGATAACTGGCAAAATATTTTCAATTATCATTCTTTTACATTCGACGGCGTTGATAGATTGGATGGGTTTGGTTATTAATGTTCCTCTTTCTCGATTCTGATTGTTTCGTTTGGCAGGTTCTTGTTAAACAAATGGCCAAAGTCCTACCTTTCCGTCAAAGTATTGCCTTTTAACAGAATCATACCTCGGTCTAGCTATTGCAGCCATGAACATAACCTTTGTAATAAAGCGCTTACCTTTACAAGATCTTTCAGGCTCTTATTCATCAAGCAGAACATAATACGATCGTTCTATTTGAGTCATGTAAAGCCATTTCTCGTCAATATGTACGTAATCATACATGTCATGAAAAAATCCATTTCCCTTTACCTTCGACAAGCAAAATGATAGTCGAGCTAGTTTGTTTTCTTCTGTTGACATTGGTTTCACTGTTGAAGATATACACTTTAACTGTTTACCTTCTTTAAATGTGCGGAAAATGGTTGATTTTGAAATTTCAACTGCAAATGATAAACTGCGGATTGTACCGCGACGAGTAAACGGGATATCCTGGATCTTACTCAAAATTTCCGAGTAGTTTTTGCGTTTTCGACCACACTTTCTCTTTTTTTTTAGCTGAGACATCGGCACAAAGAGATACTTTATCATATTGTTCTTTGGGCCCGGTGCCAAATTCGCGACACAGTTAATTGAGTAACGTCAAATTTGATGGCAGCTTCGTTAACAGCATCGCGGCTCAATTTGTTTCCAGCTTTACGTTGCAGTAAGAATTGTAAAATGGCATTACGCTGGTTAAAAGTCAATTGCTTGGTTTTTCGGTCTCTTATACATGCACCACTACTTTCTTCAAGTATGTCTTCCATATTTTCGTCACAACGGGTGTAATTTTGATTTTCTGCTGTCTTTGACTTTTCTCAACTGCCAAGTAAGAATGTCAACTTTAGTTTTTTTGGCACAGGCAACTATACAATTATTAAGAATCAATTAATTTATCAACATAAAATGATAAAATACATAAACTCCATTAAATTTCTATAATTAGAGAATTTTTAAGAAGTATATACCATAATTTGGGACAGAGGAAGTAGTTGACTTTGTTTGCTGTTCTTTTCCATTCAATAGTTTTCCCTATCGTTTCTTTTTACGAGAACATGAAGTAACATCTACTTCTTTTCCTTTCAAACAAATCAATTTTGTCTTGAAGTATGTTTGTGGCTCGTATTCCAAGTGATGTATAACCTCTAAAATAGAATTGGGTTATATAGGGCGAAGGTTTTCGGAAAGTTTTCTATTACGAAGAACACAATCCGTCGCCACAAACTGCTAAAGTTACCGTAAATCTTCTGTGCATAAAATAAGGTCAGAGACAATTTGAATCTTTATGGATGAGACGGCGTGCTATTTTCCATCTGCAAGTTTTTCATTTGTAATGTAAAGGTATCTCTTTGAAGACTTACTTTCGTCTACGGCATGTAATTGGGTTCAGATATAAATTGATCGATGAGAATTTGAAATCGTTGTAGAACTTTTTTGTGACGTTATTTCGCGGTGCGACGAACAGGTTATCTGAGTTTTGAGCAATTCTCGTCATTAAATCGAATCTTGGATGTCTCAATGAAATATTTTGTGTTTTCTACCTTTACGTTATTTTACTTGAAATAATACTACATTCTACACTTTTTATTGTTTTATTGAGCATATAAATACGTTTCAAATACGTTACACTGGTCCAAGGATAATAGATGTTACAAAGATTGTTTAATCCATACCTTGCAATGTAATCACTCAGAGAGTCACGTAACTGTGTGACGTCTGTTGCGTTCCACATGGAAAACATGGCGTCAAGCCTCATGGGCTACATTGAGTTTTGATTGCTTTATTTCTTCTTTTTCTTTGCATTATTGCTTGTTGAATTTATTATTATTATTATTATTATATGGCTTTGGTGGACACCACTGGCCAGTTACCCCAGACACCTAACAATCCGAATGAACACAGGTATCAAAAACACAGACACACTTCACACCCGGGGCCGATCGGGTGGCTCACAAAAAACAACACAGGTAGGCCCCACAGGGTAAAAGGTAAAACCCACAAAGGATAGAAACACATAGGAGTATCAAAAGCTATATCATAATATTTTCTCTACTTAAAAATGTGAAAAGAGAGAAGTTTACTTCAAAGCTATCCTGAGCGAGAATATAATTAACGTTTAACGGCAACTGCAATCCCATATTTATAAGTTCTGTTACCAATCTGTCTGCACTGTGCTTCTTGTATTCTAATATGATGTGATTCATGTCTCCTATTACATTAGAGCGATCGCATAAATCATTGTCGGCCACATTTATTTTATGGAGATGCGATGGAAATCTGCTATGATTAAGAGAAAGGCTCATAATTTGTGAGAACATCTGCTTCTTAATGTAGCCACTATCATACCATCTTTTACTGATGACGTTCGAGTATTGTTGAATTTATAAGTGGTAAATAACACTCAAGTATCGGCACACTTAATCCATTACCGAATTCGGTCATACGGTTGATAATGAGGATCTCATGAATCCTCAGAATAGCTCTTCCGGACTAATTAATTAATAAATTGTGTGGTACGGAAAGCACCGATACTTTCATGCAATTTGCCATACCACCCCACAATCCTTGCTACCATTTTTTTAAAGTAGAGCGAGGTAATCGTCTCTGCGATACATAGGTGTTTCACCGGATTAGCGGACTGTGTGCAAAAATCGATTCTCGCATTGTCAGCGTCCGCTTGTTTATTTTTCGTTCAGTTTAGGAAACGACAGCGTGCGTTGTGTTTTCTGTTAAGTGTTATTCGTTATAAATATATAAGGGGTAGTCAAATGAGAACGAGACAGATGGAAAAAAAGTAAGTAAACTGTTTATTATTTCACATAACCGTTAATACATTTATTCCACTGTGAGACTAGACGGTTAATGCCTTCATGGAAAAATGTTTGCGGTTGCCTACGGAACAATGATTGTACCCAGGCGTGCACCTCTTCGTCCGAAGCAAATCGACGGCCACGAATGTCTTTCTGCAAAAGTTTCGCTGGGAAGCCCTTACACATCCTCCATACAGTCCAGATGTCACCCTATGCGATTTCCATATTTTTGGAGCCCTGAAGAAAGACATTCGTGGCCGTTAATTTGGTTCGGACGCCTGGGTACAATCATGGTTCCGTAGGTAGCCACAAACATTTTTCCATGAAGGCATTGACCATCTTGTCTCACAGTGGAATAAATGTATTAACAGTTATAGTGAAACAGTTCACTAAAACCCTTACCACAACACTTAAATCGTACTGGACGCACGTTTCGTTAGCCAAGCTATCATCATCAGCAGCAAGACTGTCAGTCTTGCTTTGTTGCTGATGATGATAGCTTGGCTATCGAAACGTGCGTCTAGTACGAATTAAGTGCTGTGGTAAGGGTTTTAGTGAACTATTTCACTGTTCCAGTGCCACAGTTTTAGAGTACCCGTTTAACAGTTATAGTGATTACTTTTGAAATAATAAACAGTTTACTTACATTTTTTCCATCTGTCTCGTTTTCATTTGACTGACCCTTATATAATTATTAATTTAAAATGTGTAATGTGAACAACGCTAAAAAACGACCCTTTCTTGGCACAGTAGATAAGTTTATCTGTAACTTTCCGGATTTGTTCCTCGATTATGCTAAAATAGTTAGTAAAGTGCGTGAGAAACATTTGATGTGCTCGGACTAGGCGGACTGTAACAAGCATGTGAATACCGAAGAACACAGAAATAGAAAAGAGGGCGTGCCAACGAGAACTGCATTTATTTTCGATTTACTTGTCATGATGATAACTTTTTGTCATTTCTTCTGCTTAAGATGGTGAGTGTTTCACAACTTTTCAGATATTATAATTCTTGAGTGGTTCTGTTATTATTGTTCGATTTACTTATTTTTTGGTATTGTACTTACTGAAGGAAGTGCACGCCTATGCTGCGCAGAGACATTTCCTCGCTTTATTTATAAGTGGTACTTTATAAGTGACTGGTGTATTAATTCATGAAAATGATAGGGAGATTGTTGCTAAGTATAATTTAAACCCTAAGCCGTTAGTTGATTGAATTCTGTAATAACAAACTAAGTACTGACAGTTTAGGAGAATTTTTAATCATTTAGTGTTGGCACTACTGAGGTACGGCGTGTATTTTAAACGAGCCTCACCCTAACCGATTCTTTTGCAAAATGTAGCTACTTCAAAGATAACCAGAACTCCGCACCTGAAATCAAGGAAGAGGTCTCTTTCCAATACAAGATGAAATGGAACTTGGAGATGACTCTGCCGGTGAGCATCGTCATAGGCCCCTTTCTTATATACACGAACAGTTTACGCGAATTTCTGGTCAATAAGCGGCAGGAGATCTGCACCAAGCTGCTGAACCAGTTCGCTAAACGGATGAAGGACGTTATTGAAAATGTAAGTACGCCTAAAAAAGGAGTAAACAGCTTAAGATCTTTGAAAATCTGCGATTGGAAGGTAATCTTGTTAACCTGTTGGATTTTGAGCCCAAGTTGATTTCTTTTGCTTTTTCTTTATTTCCTCGTCAGCCATGGTATTTAGATTGACAAAATTGATAATTTTAGAAAAACAACAGCTCACTAAAAGAATTGCAATTGGATTCAGCTTCTACTCCTTCTAATTCGAAAAATCTTTTAAGCTATAAGCTGTAATTCATCGCGTACAGATACTTGCAGAATGTAGATATTTTATTTAATTGACTCTACATTGGACGTTAAGTGTTAGTGAAAGAGTTCTTTTTACTAACTCTTACCGTTCTGGAAATATTGCGTTTCCATGATTTATGTAGATCTTTCCTATTGATGTTCTTAAAATCTATTTTGAAATTAGAATTTGACAATTGCAACATTTTAAACACCATTATTTTATCGTAAGCGGCTTCTTAATATGTCATCAAGAGCTAAAATTGGCATTTTTATTGGTGATCAGAAGAGTCACTTTCCAAATTTGATCAATTTTGACATTTTCCCTGCCATCTTTATGTTAGTCATTTTACTTCTCGATCAGATTTCTGGGCGCTCATTTTTCTCTTATAAATCTTTTCAAAATGCAGTAGATTTTCAAATTTAAAGACATAATCTTCGCTAAATATGCACTAATGCATGATATTTTCAAGAGCTCTAGCGTCTCCAACGCTTTGGAGTCAAAAGATCATAGTTTACTAGTTCAACCGAAATCGTCAAGATCTTAGCACCACCATCATCATCATCAAGCCTTGCAATTCATGGGATTATGGCTAACGTTCGTCTGCTTAAAATCCGCATATTGGGGTTCTCTCATACATTTTTCGTTTTAAAGGTTGGTGTGGGTCCTAGCTGCTTCTATAATTTCCTTCAATTGTTGTCGGTCTTTGTACATTGTCTTGCAGATTCTCTTTCCCATTATTTTAAAATCTTCTTCCACGTCATCGGTCCATCTCTTCTTGGCTATAGGAGTATCCATTGTGTTATTCTTCGTATCATTTCTCCTGGTTTTCTCCTTATTATGTGACTAGCCCATTTTAATCTTTGTGTTTTTATATGCCTCACAATGTTTTCTAGTTGTTCCTCTATCTCTGCTTTTGTTTTTAATCTTTTTTCTCCATTTTGTGTCACTTTTGGTCCTAATATCGTCTTCATTATTTCCCTTTCCATTATTTTTAGGTTCTCTTCTTCTTTTTTGCTTATTACTGTCTGCCATACGCTTGGCTTCCCTTCATGAGTCTTTCTCTCCCTCGATCTTTATCAGTTTTTCCAATTAGCGTTCCCAAGTAATTGAAAGATGCAACCGTTTCGAATTTGTGCCTCTGTGTTATGATAGGTTGATGTTATGGTATTTTCCCACCCAATTTTCATGTATCTTATTTTGGATTTGTTGATTTCTAATCCAAAACGTTTTGCTTTCTTTCTCTAGTTGTCCCGTTGCTTTTGTTAAGTCTTTTCTCGTATTTGAAATAATGGTTACGTCATCCGCATGTACAATAATTTGCGTTTGGTTACCTAGATTTGCTCTTTTTATGATCCTCTCCATTACCACATCCTAATGTGGGATTCATTTCTACTCCATTACAAAGCGGGTGATAGAGAGTCTCCCTTATTTATGGAGAGTTTTTTTGTTGTATATTGTTGAAACCGTATTTTGACGTTTTTGACCTTGGAATCACGCTTGAAATATTTGCATTTCAAGGACTTCAATAGGAAAGATCTCATTCAAATAAATGAATAGATTGGAAATTCTTTACTAGCTCTGACTTTAGGGTTAATTCTGCATGTAAATTTGTATTTTCTCCATCGAAGCTTACCTATATTGCATATTTTGATGAAAAGAGGTACAAAAAGTCGTAGCCATAGTCAAATAAGCTGATTTTCTATGTTAATAGTTGCTAGAAGATTATAGAGCCATAGTGATGAAATTAAACGAGAAACCGAATTCTATCGAACACATCTACGATATCAGGGATTGGATGGAGACCATTCCTATGACGGTGAAAGGTCTAGAAGAACAGGCGAAAAGATATTTACTGGTAAGTAACATACATACATTCCTGTTGGGCAAGAATGATTTATCTTGGGCTTTAAAGCCAAAGGGTATAGGAGAAAGCTCACAAAATCGATTTTATGCCCGTTGGAACTATAGACAATTTTATAACTGTCAGTAATGTACACATGGAAAGTATGTCTAGCAACAATAACCAAAATTTAATGTTAATGTAGCTTATGGTATTGATGGAATCATTTTCGGCAAAAAACAAAGCGAGGAAAGGGAAAGCGTTGACCCACGGACATGTTTCTGCCAGCCCGGCGTCATCAGCGTGGTTCTAAATACTGTCCTTTCCTCGCCGTTGTTTTTCACCTCTCGGGTTTATGTCATCATTCTCCACAAACAGCACCAAAATATGTCTCCAACTTGCGTTAAGTAACCCAGGAGCAGTTCGATAGGTGGTGGACGTCTGCATTTCGGGTTTTTGTCGTTACTCTCTAAACGGCTTGACTATATATGGTGCTGTTTGTGAAGAGTAATGACATAAACCCGAGAGGTGAAAAACAGCGGTGAGAAAAGGCCCGCGTTCGTGTGTTAAAAGTTTAATGACAGCGCGGTACTCAATTTTCGTTACCTGAGACATGTTCATGCACTAGTCACGTTGTCTGACTGGCTACTAAAAACTATTACTCTTCGAGCCGTAATATGTATAGTGCAGGCTTCGCGCATGTGCAACTATAACGTAATTGAGTTTGAACACGCTCGAACATGTATAAGCCTGTCAGGCCGAGAATTTATGGCGCCTATCTCGTATTTATCAGAATCTGCAGTTTCTGTCCACTGTAAACAGGTGGCAGTAGGGTATTCATAGAGGGGTTTTACTTTAAGAGCTTGGGTTCTTTTCCTCGAATTCAAAACATTACAATATAACTTTTGTTATAAACAAAAACTTTCATTCAAAAAAAAAACATTTATAAATAGAATTCGAAATACAAAATTATTTGTTGATTTCTTGTGAATATACTCCAGATGCTGCTGTTGGATGTATTATTACTGAGCAAAATTATTTTAGATTACACTTATTAATCTTAGCATAAGTGATAAGTTATACTTAACTTATACTTAAGGATGTGTTATATATTGATTTAAAAAATTCGAAGAATACGAAACCAAAAGAACGAAGACAAATAATGCTTAAAGGTTTTGAAGTTACAAACTGTAATTGCGACTAAATCAAATTTCCTCTAAATCCAAACGATTTTCCCCCAACCTTACTTGACACGATCAATTTTCTCGCAACGTTCATTAATGGTTGTTCATTTTCACGATGCGAGAACTCGGCAATTTTGCGTAACTACTCTCGGTCTCACCCTGTTGCATGCTTAGTTGACTTTCATTTGTGAGCTTGTCGGTTAATTAAGTCACGTACTTCCCGGTCTTTTTAGTTCCTCTCCTTCGTTTAGCTCGGGGTAAACAACTTACCACAAAAATCTGAGAAACGAATCATGCAGATTCGGAGTGAAATACGTCTACTGAAGACGCTATCGATGTCGTTTTGGAGTACGATTCTCTATTCGATGAAAGCTGTTCCTTAAATCATTCTTCGTCAACAACAAACATTGTTGTCAAATCCAAGCAAATTTTCTTGAATAAAATTTGACAGATCAATAACATTTAACGAACTTTTATGAATGCAATTTTTGGTAAAATGATTTTTCTTTACGAGTTCCACAGTTTGTTCATATAAATGCGTCAACATCCTGTGTATTTACTAACACAAATGATTTTTTGAGGTAACAACTGGGTGATAATTGCACGTCTTCCGTGTTTGGGCTGCGTCATAATTAGTAATGCACTCAATGTTTCGCCCGCAGTTGGTTTTCACCTCTGGCCTGTTTCATATGTTATCTGGATCACCTTCCTTCTGAAGAAGCTCCTTACGATTGCAGGCGAAATGTGGAGTTGATTTCTACCACCATTAAACCACGATTCCAACCTGGAACATGTAAAATTATCATTGGATTCGTTGAAATTTGCGTGAATGTTCCTCAAATGTATAAGAAATACTTTTGAATGTCACAAATTTGAAAGCAAGTGGTCTAGTACGCCAGTAAACACAACATCTTCATTTTTCCTAACCCTAATTTTATAGGAATATGACATTTTGGATTACTTTTGGTACTCCTTACCTGATGAAGATTTCGAAAACAAATGGGAGGTCGTCGGATGGCCGCATAAGATCTCCCAGCAAATCGACGCCGCCAACGAATACCTGAATGAAGAAACGGACAAGTTCCAGAAGATACAATTCAACGATGAGATTACGCTTACGGAAAAGATCGATCAGATGACTGTGCAGGTGACGAAAATGTCGGCTTACACGGACTTTGGCTCGGTAAGTACTTTTTGAATGGGTTATTAATTATGATTGACATTCGATAAGTAGGGAGGAGTAATAGATTCTTGGATAGTAAATTTATTACCGGTGATACAAAAAACGTAGATATCTGCTAGTACCACAACCTACAGTTATTTTGACATATTTTTTGAGAACCACCTCTACCAATTCAACGATTGGGAAACCGAACGTTCAAAAGACTTCTAATATCCACACTAAAATATGGAGGGGCTCCATCGTATTGAAAGTACTTATACACACATTGTTTAACATTTTATGCTAAATCATTCATAATTTCTGTTAAGTGAACTTCCAAAAAATTCAAATACCGTTCTCCAGTACATCCAGTGCAAATGGACCAGATAATTGACCATCCAACAAACAACACCATACGTTGATATTAAAACGAGTTTGAAACTTTCAAAATCGTACTCAACTGTGACATGTAGATTTCCGTCCGACCATCGATATTCATTGTGGTATTTATTTACTCCATCACCAGTGAATTGAGCTTCTCTACTGGAAACTTTGAACAGCTTGAATATAAAAAGAATTCAACTCATTTTCTTTAAGCCACCTCCATGTGGTCATGCATCTAGCCTGAAATTGGGTTGCAAGACGCGTCGCACTTATGTTGAAATTCTCTTCTACCATATCTAGAATAATTGCCTCCAGTTCTTTCTAAGCCGCGTTCTTTTTCAGAAACAATCCTTGCAAAATCGGACTTGAACATATTGCTATATTTTGCTTATTTCGATCTTTCGAGTATGCCCCTGAAGTACTTCCCTTTCTCTAAAGTTCTCTAAATCCGTTTATTCGGGTTGAATCGGTCTCTGCTTCCATGCTCAAACCTTCTGACATATTTCCTTCCATTGATTGATTGATTGATTTTCTACCAGAGCAGGGCTGGTCTTTACATCCCTAACACTGAAGCTTAGTAGCTTATTGTATTATTCCTGCTTCGGTTTTGTTTTACTTAAACAGGTTAGTTCCCGCAATCAGGTTTAACAGCCTATGTAGTAAATCTTTCTCCATTGGTAGTTCAATTGTGCTTCGCATAGCGAATCTGCGTTGAGCTAACGCTGCACATTCGAAAATAATGTGAGAGGCTGTTTCCTCCTCCTCATTGCAAAGTCTACATAAGGGCTCATCTTTGTAGATCCCCATCTTATGCAAGTGGCCTCTCAAACAGCCATGTCCTGTTAATAGACATGTTGCTGCTCTAAGCTGTTTCTTGTTTAATTCAAGCAGGTCAGCAGTCAGATGTTGCGACGGTCTTCCCATCATCCGTTTGCTGCGCTTTTGTCCAGCTGCATGTTTCCAATTTAATTGGTGTTGTGTTATAATCCACTCATTAATTGCACCACGCACTGCACTCTTGGTAATACCTAGACCCGGTTCAGGGCCTATATAATTCATTTTTGAACCTTCCCTCGCTAGCTGGTCTGCAATTTCACTGCCCGCTATGCCCCTGTGCCCTGGCACCCACACCAGTGTGACCTTGTTGTGTTTAGACAGAGCCATTAGGGTTTGCAGGCACTCCCAGACTAGTTTGGAGGTTATGCGATAAGATGCTAGTGCCTTTAAGGCTGTCTGACTGTCAGAGAGAATGCACATCGTCTCACCCTGCGGTCGCTGACGCAGACTCTCCCACGCGCAGGTTTGTATAGCATATATTTCTGTTTGAAATACCGTGGTGTATCGCCCAAGTGATACACATACTTTGTATCCCTGGTTTTCCTCATATACACCAACGCCAGATGTAGTGCCCGTTTTGGACCCATCTGTGTACCAGACTAGTGTTCTTGGTTTTCTCCCCCTCTCCATCCCTCCATTCTTCCCAATTCAAGAAAACTTTGAAAGGTTTGTCATAGGAGATCCTGGAGATTGTTGTATCACTACCCATATCATAGATAGGGTTTGTTACTACTGCTTCTATTCTGGTGTGCCCAGATCCACTGTGGGATCTCCAGTTGCTAGTATTTTTCAGTCTGTATGCCCCCATTCTGGCTTCTCCCTTGATATAAATCTCAAGAGGAGGTAGGTTTAGCATGGTTTCCATAGCAGATATTTCCTTCCATAGAGTTGTATTCTTCATTTTCTCTTGCCAATTTCTTACTTCTCCCAGTAAATCTTTCGTTACTTCACTCAGCTACTTTGATCTAGATTTGCCTTTTCTTCTTGTGCATGGCTCTCATAACAACATATTTTTTTTGTTGTTTCCTCTACCTTCCATGCATGTCTAAACCATTTTGTTCTTTGTTGGATTTTGTTTCTATCTCATCACTAAGCTTAATAGTGTTTGTTCTTCTACAAGGTGCGGCAGAATGATCTCCCCTATTTGGGAAGGGCGTAGCCGCGGACGGGTGGGGAGTACAGCAGCAGCGAGCGTGTCAAAATACGGCTGTGCTCATGCCACTTCCAGTTTAAATCATGGCTTGGTCGGAATTCTGCAACGAATGTTTCCTGGACATGTTGGACTCGTTCACCAGATTTGAGCCCTTGTGATTTTTTTTTCTCTGGGGCTACCTCAAATCCCGCGTATATCAACATCGTCCCCAAACCTTGGAAGCTCTTAGAGATGCGATAACCCAAGAAGTTGCTGCTATTCCGCCCGAAATCACCCGCAGGGTCCTGGAAAACTATCGGGAGAGGTTCAATCAGTGTATTGAGAATGGAGGTCGCCATTTGAGTGATGTAATTTCTAAAACACGTTAATCTAAAACCGCATTATATGTACTTTTCAGGAATACATTTATCTTTTTTGTATATTGCTTGGTTTAAATTTTATTAGCGGGGAGGTCATTCTGCCGCACCTTGTATATAGGTCTTCTCAACTTTTGTTGGTTCTAATGTTGTCCTTGATATCTTTTCTTCTAATACTCTCAGGTCCTCTTTATCTTGTTTCGTCATCGTTAGCGTTTCTGATGCGTACATGATTAGTGGTGTTATAATGGTCTTATATTATACATGAATCATAACAGCATTCCTATTTAAACCTTCCTTCTATTGGTACTTGTCATCTGGTGGTCTGTACGCTACTGAATTTTGGGATCTTCTTAGATAGCAGCCTGATGGATTTGAATACCCAAACTTGGGTATTTTCTATCAATAAATAAAATGAGAATATACAGTATTGAGCAGACCATCTTAATTGAAATGTTGTTTCATTTAGGACTCAGCTATATTTGGCCTTTATTCGATTTACTTAATATGATTGGATTTCCTCGACAAAGATATACAATATCACTAATTGCCTTTTGAAAACAGTCCATTCCAACGAGAAAAATCATTTTTCCCTTAAATCTATGCTTCCATTCTGGCCCAATTCCTCAATCCCTTTGTTACGGTCATCTCTTCCGATTACATTCTCTTCGAGGAGGAGGACACGGGCATAGAATTGGATTAAAACCTGTGTCCTATAAGCTCTAAGCAGATATCTTCCCGAAATTGTCATCTGAATGCGTCTAATTAGGAATAGTCTCGTTTAGCCCGACACCTGACAGATTTTCAAGCTAATCATTCACAACGACCCGCTTATGTAACTCTCAGATAAATCAGCCAAGTTTGACCGTTTGCAAGGCCCGTGCCGGTCGAAATCAGTTTGATGAGATTACGCTGAGAGTCCCTTGCGGCAGTGGAAAGGGAAGACGGGACAGGGAACCGTTTGGGCTAGCGCTTAAAGTGGATTACGTGCATAAATTGTCAGTTAAAAGCAAATGGAATTCGCCCGATGAAATCGAACGCTGTTATTGTTTCCTTCGGAAGTTCTTGAAGTTGCTTTGGCCCGCTTTCCGAATGTACGTGGATCGTTTTAACCGGATGTGGAGGATTTATTTTGATGTAAAACGTCGTATTTTGCCAATATCTAATTACCGTTAATTGGATGTTTGTGAATTGACGTAGATTATTGGAGGTGTGTCTAAAGTTTTCTGCTATTAGATCAAATTAAATTGGTGGGATTTTTTTACGATTTAAAATGACGAGCAGGAAAAATTTAATGTTTCGTTTTCTAAATGTTCACAAAAATACTGAGTCTCTTTAGGTGCTGCAGCAATTTTTCGATTCTTAAAGATTTAATAATTTGTGCTGATTTGTGCCATAAAACTTTCGTTTTATACTTGTACTGTTTTCGATGATATTCGAGATTGAATTTTAGTGGGAACCGATATTTAGCAACGATCCAATAACGGTTCGCAAATATATTTCAAAAGTTCACAAAATCAAAATTTCCATATGGAAAGAAGTGGTTGAAAATAAGTTTAACCTCTCTCTGGATTTTCGCCAGACCTTTTCACGTCCATCAGAAGATTTTAGGTTCACCCTAGTTTCAGAGAATAAAACACGTTTTCAGTCATCTACAGACCAATGATGATCTTTGGCAACGCGCAACATGGCAATTTTGATTTCTCTGATAAGCAGTGGCACAGTTGCTGGTCTTCTATTAAGCAATCCAACTTCTTTTGACCTTCTTCTGATTGCTCGAGAATATAGGCGGGTAGTTCCAAGATCATTTACTAGCACCGAATTGGTGACCGAACAGATTTTTAAAACAGATTGCCTAAGAAAACGTTCATCTCTTGCAGTGGTGCATCGCTTTCGCTCTTGTTCTGGCCTCCGACCATAAGTTCCCATTGTATTGAAGCGTCTAATCACACGACTTACTGTAGTGTGGTTTTTTCTTCTTTGTTAACCCATCATCATCCATTGTTGGATATAGGTCTCTCCATATGATCTCCATACATTCCTATTTAGTGCAACTTGGTACCAATTTAATCTGGCAGCTCGTTTCAAATCGTCAGTCCATCTCATTTGGGGGCGTCCTACACCTCGCTTTTGAGCCAATGGTCTCCAATAATGTATCTCTTTGTACTGTTTTATGGATGTCCAACCCATCTCCATTTCAGGGAGGCTACATGTTCTTTGATATCTATCAGTTTTGTTCTACTTCTACTGCTTTCGTGTCGAATTCGGTCTTTTAATTTAACATTTGTCTTTTCATTGCTCGTTGAGTTTTAGCTAACGGTTCCATTATTAGCGTCGTTAGAGTCTAGGTCTGCGCAGCGTATGTCAAGAGTGGTAATACACATTGATCGTATACTCTTTTCCTCAAAGTGAGAGGTATTCTTTTATCTTTAAGTATTTTGCTTTGTTTTCCAAAAGCCGACCAAGCCAGACGTATTCGCCTATATACTTCGGCTTGTTGAAGTGAACTCTTCACATTTTATTAGTTGTCCCAAATATACGTACTCTTGTACTTTTTCTATTTCTGTCGTCAATTATTATGTTGTGAATTTCGGTATCATTTGATATGGTGTTTGCCTTTTGTTTATTTAGTTTTAATGCTACTGCTTCTGACTCATGTTTTAATTTGTGTAGCATACTTCGTAGATCGTTGATGTTGTCCGCTATCAAAACCACGTCATCTCCATATCGTAAATGGTTTAGCCTTTTTCAGTTGATATTTATGTCGTTGTTGTCCCAGTTAAGATTTTCAAATATTTCCTTCATTGCTGCTATAAAAAGCTTGGGACTCATTGAGTCCCCTTGTCAGATGCCGCGTTTTACTGGGACATCTTTAGTGTATTCGTTCATTTGTATAACCATTGTGGTCTTTTTGAGTAGTGATCGTATTAATTGTGTATATCTGTGATCTATTCTGCTATTTTGTAAAGTTTTTTCTATTACCCATAGTTCAATCAAGTCGAAAGCTTTTTCAAAAACCACATACGCCAAATATAAGAGTGTGTTATATTCAATGCACTTTCCAATAAGTGTTCTTAATGTCAAGATGTGATCGCACGTGCTAATTTTTTTTCTGAAACCGGCTTGTTCTACGGACTGATGAATTTCTAATTTTCTTTCTAACCTATTGATGATAATTCTTGTAAATTTGCGGTAGTAATGATATTGGCTTATAATTTTTCAATTTGGTCTTAGCTCCTTTTTTTGTAAAGTAGAACTCTAAAGAGCTATTCCAATCTTCTGGAATGTTCTCTTGTGAGACATCTATTGAGCAACGAGTTCGGTTAGTATTCCATCTCTTCCGGGAGCTTTGTTGTTTTTGAGAGATCCTATGTTTGACATTATTTCGTCTCCGGTAATGCCGGGTAAATCCTCAGAGTTAACATTTGTAGTTTTTGTTTTTAGTTGGTTTCTGATATTTGTAGCATTCTATTTTTAAATTGTTCTTATCTCCATACGTCATGTGCAAGAAACAATACGTCATCCAAATATTTAGTATATAAAGCCGTGCAGACGGTATTCATATTGTCTGAAGGCTCTTAACTCATAGACGGTATTGTCTGAGTCTAATTTTATTGGTTGATTTTACCCATTTGAGAACTCATTTCCGAGACACCGTTTGTTTTCCTTTGTAAACAAATTTTGGTCTTCCGCGACGAATGTGTTTATTATTTATCGTTTCTTGTACGTGGTCTTAACCGAAATTTAGAACTTTGATTTAAATTTATTGCAATTTTAAGATAAGAATTTCATTTCGTTTCATTTTGCTTTATTCCGAATGTCGTTTGTTTCTTTTTGTTTCTCTTGTAAAGTATGTAAGTGGATCAAAGTATGAAAACTTACCGTTTTTTTTTTCAAGGACTCTGGACGTGCCAAAGCTACCTCGGGTAGATTGTTGATGAACACCGTGCTCTAAACCGCCGTAAAACACTTTCCACTAAGTTCACAAACTTAAACATTAATTATCACAAGCAATTGTTAAGCGGTTTATTTTCGTCCGATTTACAAATACAAATACAAAATACAAAGTACGTTTGTTCAGAAAATAATTAGCAAAATAATTTTTTTATATTTTGTAAATGTTGAAGTTTTCTAAATCCGATGTAGATAGTCTAGAGAAGGAGCAAGCGTTACAAACTTTAGTTGAACTACTTGACTTTCTGTGGGATTGAAATAAATACATCATTGAATCAACATTTTTTTGTCAAACTTCTGTAATATAATTTCTCTCCTATATTTTCTAGACCCACGAAAACGCTATCGAGATCAAGAGACTTTGGAAGCATATGAAGGACGCTCAGGAACAAGGACAACTCCTCAATCAACGCCAAAAGTTGTTCAACATGTCCGTCGTACCTTTCGACAGTATAACTAAGTTAATTAAAGAGTTTGAACCGTACAAGAATCTATGGACAACGGCTTCTGGTATATAATTTTTTTTATATGTCAATAACCTTGTTTTATTTTGAACATAATCTACGTAGACTGGCTACGTTGGCATGAAATTTGGGTAGACAACCCGTTGGTGAACGTCGACAGCGACGCTATCGAAAGGAACGTTACCGAGATGTATAAGACCATTGTCAGGTCGGTGAGGATATTTTCCGACATTCCCGGAGTGCAAGCGGTCGCCACTCAGATCAAGGACGAGATCGACGAGTTCAAACCGCACATACCTTTGATCCAGTCGCTTCGAAGTCCGGGAATGCGACAGAGGCATTGGGATCAGTTCGAGGGAGAAACGGGTAAAATATTTTCCTTCGGAACGCTTAACGAATCGGTTTAAACGGCGTACCAACCATGCAAACAGGTATTCACATTGCATGGACTCCGGCGACGACCTTCACGGAATGTCTAGCCTTGGGAATCGAGCAGCACCTCGATTTGATCGTTAAGGTCTCAGAAACCGCCTCTAAGGAGTACGGAATCGAGCATATACTGGACAAGATGCTTGCTGAATGGGAGAATAATTATTTGGAATTGACTCCATATAAGAAGACCGGTATAGTGTTAGTCAAAAACGTTTTTAATTAATAATACGTTTCTTTTACGTTTAGGCACTTACATCGTGAAAATTTCCGAAGACATACAACAGCTCTTGGATGATCATCTAGTCTTAACGCAGCAATTATCCTTTAGTCCGTTTAAGGCAGCGTTCGAGGAGCGAATTGATCAATGGGAAAATGACCTGAAGGTAATTGCGGACGTATTTGAGGAATGGATTGATGTTCAGAGGCAAGTTAAAAAAGAGATAAGAGTAAATTTCTGCTGATATTGCCAAGAAGGCATTAGGTTAAGTAGATATTTGATTATTAAAACACGCTGACCGATTTATACCAACTAAACATTAATAAAGAGGGCATTAGGTAGGGTTATGGTTGGTAGAAGTCGGGACAGGGACGGTATCCTTTTAACGATCCCTTCTTCTTCTTCTTCATCATTATCACCAAATACATCTTCTACGTTATATAATTTTAAATAAACAAGAACTGTATTTTTTAATAGTTTGGTAAGCATATTAGAGAAATTATGTAAACAAACTTCTTCATCACCTAAATCATCAAAATCGTCAACTAAGTCAAGACCAATACTAAATACTGCCGCGTATAATCATTACTAGAGTTTGTTAAAAAGGTGGTACCGGATGGCAGTAGCGTAGCGGTAGCGGCGTGGGTAGGGGTAATTTTCAACTCGTAGTCGATCTCGACAGTACCGCGAGAGAGTTCAAAGCGACAGTACGTTGCACGCTGTACGCCAAATAAGTACGCGGAGATGGGACGCTCAAAGGGTGTAACGTTCCCTTCGGATGTGAATAAGTATCTCAGAAACAGTATTCCATACTGGCAATTTTTATATGATTTTATTTTTATGTTAAGTGTGTGCAACATCCCACAACATCTAGTATCGTATATTTTTCACAAGTGAAAAATATCATCTTGAAACTTGATGTTGCACACACTTAGCATAAAAATAAAATCACACGGAAATTCCCAGTACGGAATATTGTTGCTTAAATTCAGTACATGACGTTTACTTTTAATATGTCTTCTACAGCGAAATGTATCGCGACCTATCGACCGTATATTGCAAATTTTGCACTGAATACCCTGTATATTCCAACCCAGGGAAACGGCTAATATATTTATACACATGCGGTGCTAAAGATAAACCTCGCGTACGACGATCCATGTTTTAAAAGACGGACACCGATAAACCGATAATTATCGAGCGACCCTTCACACCCACGCCTATCGAATGAATAAACTCTCCACTGGCTTCGCACCGACTTAAATCGCCTCCCGGCGCTTCTGCCGTAGCACGCGTTTGTCGAACCTTACTCATAAACTCTTCTAACCAATCTGTTTTTATTCATTCTTAGAATGTGTTCCAACCATCTAAGTTGTCCTTGTGTGTTTGATGCTTCGACTATTTTCAGTTGTTTTCGATATATCTCGTTTTTTATTGTATCTTTCCTTGTTTTATTTTCTATTTTTCGTAAAAATCTCATTTCCGCAGTATTTATTTTTTCCTTTTGTCTGCTGGTGGTGGTCCATGTCTCGCATCCGCAGGTTAGAATTGAATAAATTTTTTCTGCCGTGCTTGTTAAGGCAATGCCTCTTAAATTACTACACATTTTGTAGATCCCCTGCTTATATACTGGTGTTATCTTTCGCCTTTTCCAGTCTTGACATGCTTCTTTTTTCTCGCTATTAGGTTGGTGCCTTGGTGCCCTTTTCTGTTTTCATTTTTTGCTTTGCGTTGTTTAGTTCTTCTTCCTTTATACAATGTTTCATCTTTTTTTTTTGAGTTCTCGTTGTTGTGTGGTTTCTTCTTTGGTGTGTTCTCTTACGTCTCTTCCAGTAACTCTTCGTAATATTCTTTCCAGCGGCTCATTATTTTCTTTTCTTCTGTATATTTCCTTGTTTATCCTTTATATTTTTTAAGCAGTTTGTTTTGGGCTTCTTCATTTGTTTCAATCGTATAATCGCTACGTCATTTATTCATATAAAGTCAGGAATTCCTGAAAATGATTAATTATTCCGTTGATCGTTTATTTATACGTAGATTTACCAATTACTCCTGACAATGTTCATTAAATCACTTTTGATTAAAGAACAAAATATCGTATAATAATAACTAATAACATTTTAACTTGGAATATAGGCAATGGATGTATTTGGAACCGATATTTGCTAGCGAAGATATCAAAACGCAATTACCCGTTGAAAGTAAGAAGTATGCGTCTATGGAACGTGGTTGGAAAAGGATTATGAGGAACGCTTTTGAGTCTCCAAAGGTAAGTTACTCGTGGAAAAGATAGCATATACACCATTTTGAATCTGAAGACGATCAACTTTTTTCGAACGATTTTGACACTACCGAAAGCTATTAGAAATAAGATAAATGAATACCAAAAATACTTCATATGTCATAAGTAGAGCGGGCCAAATTGCGCCATCCAACAGAATCGGAATCAGGCGCAACGGCCGCTTATTGTAAATAGCGTATATGTGAGTCACAGCAGATATGTGATATTTCGAAATTAATACACAAGAGTAAAAAATAAAAGCTGACGCAATAATAATGTTTAGTAATTAGAGCGGATATATATATATATATATATATGTACACGCTGAGGTGTTTTTATTTTCATTATGATTTTTTATTTGATTGAAAACGGTATGCGTTGTAAATGGGATGTAATAAGGAAATAACTGAGAAACTGAACGCTTTTTTTATTCTGTTGTACTTAATAATGTAACTGTAAAAAAAGATATAATAAATAAATTCTATCCTTCTTAATAATGCGGATAGGCTTGTTTAAAAAGTTGCACCATCAGATAAGTTTCCACATTTACCTCGGTGAAGGATGTTCGCCGAGACGAAAAAATGTTCTTGTATTTCGAAAACGACCGTTCCACGTCTACCGAAGTAAGACAGGCGTAATTAAAATAATCTTTAGACTTAGTCAAGGAATCTGCAGATGCCCCATCGCACATTTGTCTTAATCTCGTGTAGTCCGGATTCTTTTTTAAAACACTATCGAACTTAGCTAAAACTCGTCCACTTGTTGCATCGTTTATACTGTGTAACAATGTACTAACTTCGTCCACGACTTGCACTGATTCTACCAACGACAATCCAGAATTTTGCAAATTTTCTATCGCGTCTACTAACCTTTGTAATTGTTGCTAATATTCTTTAGATGTGTTTCAACAGAAATATCGAGAAATCCCTTCTGGCTCATCCTAATAGCTCTAGCTTCGGCAGGGACGAATTGCAAAATAACGGATTTGACTTCTTGAAAATGTTCATTATAATAAAACGCGGCTTTTAACCACGTTCCCCAACGCGTAAGAATGGGCTGTGGTGGTTCTCGAATACCAGGGCATAACCTGTGGAATGCCCTAGTCCTCTTAGGACTTTTGAGAAACACTTTTTTTGTGTTTGCTATTAATGCATCCACCTCCGGGTAACACTCTCGAATAGTTTGTGCCACAAGATGTAAAGCATGGACTTTACACGTAACATGTAAAAGTCCTTCACACTTTTCTTTAAGGGAACGGCCTACACTACACATTGTTGCTGCACCATCGCTCATGAACAACAACAGTTGACTGGTTGACACTTGAAATTTTTGTAACGTTTCGAGAACTACGGCCGTAATTGCTTTACTAGTACACTGTTTTAATCTTCTGCTGGCTAATAGAATTGCAAAATTTGGTTTAATAGGATCTAATACGCGCACTATTATATTCAAAATAGAATTTTTTTTGCAATCTGTCGTCTCATCAAGACATAGCCACAGCTGTTTATCTTTTAATTCGGCTTTAATTCGATTTTCAATGTCCTCACGTATTCGTGGAATATCTCTCCGTAACGCTGTCCGAGATGGTAGTATCCACTCGGTATTGTATGTACCCCAGAATTTTCGAAATGCTTTTTTATCAAGTATACGAAGTGGTAGACCACATACCATAAACGTTAAAAGCAATTCTAATTGAAATTGACGTTGTTGTGACACACCATTTCTTTTATTTCTGTGGTGTGCGCTATTTATATGTCTTTCACAATCACGTTTGCTCCAGCACAGTAGTTTCTTTTTACAAACTTTACAGAAAATTGTACTCCCATTGTAGTGTAAATCCACAAATTCACTAAGAAATTTATTAACTTTCGTAGGTAATGGCCGTTTATTTTTAATAGTTACGTTAGACATAATCACTAAAGCGAGCACACCGACGCTTGTTTCTAGTATGCCACGAAGTGGTGCAAACGTAACATCTGCAGACTCGTCATTTGTTGATGAATAGAGCGCGTCATCCGTAAATGAATAAGCGCGCTGTTAGTTCGTAGCGGTCGATGAATGAACTTTTTTTTTGTAGTGGCCCACTGTGAACAACGCCCTATTTATCAACGAACACCCAAACTGCAGGTGTATATTTGCGCGTCTTCACGACGTAATAGACAGTGGTTTTGGTCCTCGTCCTAATAATTACATATTTAAATTACCTATGTTTACATACATATATGCGCCCGGCAGCCTGATTGCGAACCTGGCGCGTGGCGCTCTTGGCCCGTTCTAGTCATAAGCTAAATGTTGTTTTTGTAGTGAATAATCTAGCTTAAGATGCCCATTCTTTTCATTGTGTCCATAGAAGGTTTATGCTTTAGAAAACAATGCAGTCCATTTCATCAAATTCTACTCTACAATTTTTACTAATTTTTTGCTTAATTTGCTTAGGCGCACTCCGTATCACACAAATTATTAATTAATTCAGTTTTAAAACACATTTCTGATTGCCGTTCTACAATTTTTTTACCTTTACAGTTTAACGCTATCAAATATCAAACTTAAATGTGTTACCATTTGCACGTTTCTCCATTTGGTGCAATACATTTTACGCACCCTGTATATAATACCGACTGTTTCATTTGAAACACTTCGCCAAAACCCTTACCACAATACTTCACTCGCACTGGACGCACATTTCGATAGCCAAGCTATCATCGTCAGCAGTAAAATTGAATTCTCTAAGTTCAATTTTACTGGTGATTCATTTGCGCAAAGGCATATTGGATACAATTTCCATAGCAACTCGAACAGCATGTATATTAACAAAGAGCTGACGTAGAGCTGTTGATGTTTTGATGATAGCTTGTTGAAAGCTAAAAAGCTGAAATGAAAAAATTCTTAAAATTGTATGCGATTTAAATGATGATTTTCCTGGATGTTTACAAACTAATAAATTCCATAATAACAATTTTTGCGTAGATAATAGATTACTGCCCAGATAAGAAGCTTTTGGAAAGCTTAAGGGACGCCAATCATATGCTAGAAATCGTGCAGAAAGGTCTAGCCGAATACTTGGAGATGAAGAGGTCCGTATTTCCGCGCCTGTTCTTCCTCAGCGACGACGAACTTCTTGAAATATTATCCCAGGCGAGGAACCCTCTTGCCGTGCAACCGCATCTCAGAAAATGCTTCGAAAATATCGCGAAGGTATATTGAGATATTCCTTCTGCTTAAAACTTTGCTGTCGGAGCTCGGGAATTTTCATACTAATCTTAATGAAAACACAGCATTGTTATATATAACGTTTCCAAGGTAAACTTCAACAAACTACCCACTCCTATTTCGTAGGTAAATAACGATATGTAGATTAGACGGAATTATAGGGGCGAAATATAAATTTAAATTCGTCTTAATGTAACATTAATATTGTTATAATATTTTGTCTGATAATATTCCAGCTGGAGTTCGAAGAAGATCTGCACATAACGCACATGTACTCCGCTGAAAATGAATGTGTTGCCTTAAGACCTACACTGTACCCGAAGGGAAATGTAGAGTGTTGGTTGTTGGTTGTCGAGGAATCTATGAAAAGCACAAGTAAGTTAAAAGGATGACTTGAAAATAATAATAAGAAAATTATATTTTGAAATTGTTATGTTTTTAATAGAATCAACCAGATTAAATTCTACACCATTACTCCATCGGTCCATAAAACTATTCCGTTTACTCGTCATAATTATTCGACGATTTTCCCCTGGTGTTGTCACTTTCCGTCGCCCCTTTCGTTGCCTGTTTCATAATAGAACAGATAGATATTGTTTCAGATTTGGATTAAGCGTTTTCTTTGTTTAACAAATAACTGTAGATATGAGTAGCTGTATTAAATCAATTCAGCTGTACTTACATGCAGCCCAAAACTAAATTAAATGTCGTACCAAAGATTTATAATAATAAAATAAAACACTAAGAAATTAGATAATTAAAATAATATAATAAAATAATAATAATAATAAAAATAGTAATAATAATAAAAATAATAATAAAAAAAGCTTAAAATTCAAATTTTGAATTTTAAGCTTTTTTTCTTAAAGTGAAATTTCAATGAAAATTTCTTGAAAATCATTTCTATGTATTCCTAACTAGTCAGTACATACAAATACAATGGTTCATAATAACACTGCATAATGTCCTTTTTAAAACATAATAAATTGTTTTTCGTTTTCTTTGAGCTTCTAAAAGCTGTAGCAATTTCAAAACTGTGTAGACATTAATCCTATGTTCTTTTACTCTTGAAAATAGTTAGGACCACATTTGGTGATTCGCTTGACGACCTTGCTAAAAAGGAAAGAGCAGAATGGGTGCTTCTTTGGCCAGGACAAATAGTCATTGCAGGCAGTCAAACCTATTGGACATCTGGGGTTGAGAATGGCATTACCACGAATACTTTGCCTAAGTTTTTCAGTGTTATGCTCAAGAATGTAAGTATACGAAGCTTATTTGTTCTTCTGAAGACGATTTAAAAGTTTTTAACTATAGAAGGCAAAGTTTTATTTTTGGGAGAAAATTAAATCACAGCACACTTCAAGGTTACCCCAAGGTCAACCCAAATTGGAAATAAAAACAATTTTCATCTGTTGTTATTTTGGAATTATTCTTTGCTTTTTAGTTTTGCGTTGAATTATTCTGTAACCATTTTTTGTACTGTTTGCCATGTTTGGGGAGCATTACCTATTATAGAAATTAAATCAAACGACAAATGGCTGCCATCCTATTTTAGGTAATTTGCATAATTGCCCCAACACAACAATCTCAACGACTTCTGTACAATAATGCAGTTGTGTAGCTAGTGAAAACATGGGTTCTGTGAAAAGAAGAAAGATCATCAAAGGGTTCTACGTCCAAAAAAGCTTGAGAATTGCTGGTGTATTTTAATGTAAGCTACTGACTTTGGAATTTTTTGTCTAAATTAAAAAAAAAAAATTGTACGTGTTACAAGTAGGTCTGGCACAGAGCGCTTCATTTTTATTGCGTCAGTTTTTATTTTTTACCATAGGGTATTGATTTCGAGATTTCACTTCTGTCGGGTGTGAGTCACACACACACACACTTTATTTATAATGCGCGGCCCATGCGACTGATCCGATTCTGTCGCGAAGACCGATTATGCCAGGGCTAGTTATAAGGAAAGGTTTTATCACGCTCTTCTGGGATTGAAAGAAGATGTTCAAAATATTTTTTGTATCTTAAAAACTTTAATTTTCTTCAATATTTGGAAGTGTACATTTTTAACAAAAAATCGTTTACTTTAACTATATGCTACGGCACGCGTCACAAAGACAATTATGTGATACCCTATCATCGAATAGACAGGGCTCGATTTTCAGTAAATTATTATGGAGTTCAACTGTATAACCACCTGCCAAATAGATTTAAGGCACTCACAAACGAGCAATTTAAGATGAGGGTAAAAAAACTGCTAGTGGAACATGTAATTTACACCCTCGACGAATACCTCAATGTAGAATTTTAATATGTTTGTGCTGGTCCAGTTTACTAGTTTTTTTTTGTTGTTTTTCCCACATACATTTTTATCTTTTTATTTTTATCTATACATATATCTATTTATTTTACTTATTTACCATATTTATGACAATGTCAATGCTCTTTTATGTGAAGGTTGGGACAATAAAATTATGTTTATGTCTATGCCTATGTTTGTGTCTGTGTCTGTGTCTGTGTCTGTGTCTGTGTCTGTGTCTGTGTCTGTGTCTGTGTCTGTGTCTGTGTCTGTGTCTGTGTCTGTGTCTGTGTCTGTGTCTGTGTCTGTGTCTGTGTCTGTGTCTGTGTCTGTGTCTGTGTCTGTGTCTGTGTCTGTGTCTGTGTCTGTGTCTGTGTCTGTGTCTGTGTCTGTGTCTGTGTCTGTGTCTGTGTCTGTGTCTGTGTCCTGTGTCTGTGTCTGTGTCTGTGTCTGTGTCTGTGTCTGTGTCTGTGTCTGTTGTTCTGTGTCTGTGTCTGTGTCTGTGTCTGTTTCTGTGTCTTTGTCTGTGTCTGTGTCTGTGTCTGTGTCTGTGTCTGTGTCTGTGTCTGTGTCTGTGTCTGTGTCTGTGTCTGTGTCTGTGTCTGTGTCTGTGTCTGTGTCTGTGTCTGTGTCTGTGTCTGTGTCTGTGTCTGTGTCTGTGTCTGTGTCTGTGTCTGTGTCTGTGTCTGTGTCTGTGTCTGTGTCTGTGTCTGTGTCTGTGTCTGTGTTTGTGTCTGTGTCTGTGTCTGTGTCTGTGTCTATGTCTATGTTTATGTTTATGTTTATGAATTTGGTCGAAAATCAAGCGAGGAATTAGAACAAAAAAACAATTAATGTACTGGGCGTTGTTTTTAAAGTAAGTCTGAAAATATTTAACACAAAATTTTAAAGTAATATTTTACAGGACCCTGTTTGGAAATGTCTTCGGTGTTTTCTATAAATGGGCTAATTTTAGTAATGGCGACGGTAATACATCCTAAATTATGTTTGCTAAGAGAAGTTTAAATTTCACACAGTGTTTTTTAGTATTAATTGAGTTTTCAAAGACTGTATTTAACGTTGGCCCGGGCACGGAGCACTTAGCTCTTTGTTTGCACAGTACAAATTGCTTTTGTCGAAATTATTTTCCCAGGGTCAATTGCAAATAACTTCGAATCCCAAGCTGTTATCGTCGGAAAATGCAAATTTTAGTAAATCCAACATGGAATATATACGTAAAAAGCATCCACCGTGAATATTTTGCTTTCCAGTTGGACGCCTTGCGAAGCCTCGTCAAGGGAAGCCTGACTTTCGTGCAGAGGGAAGTGCTATCGGCTCTAATTGTGATTGAGGTACACTCGAGAGACGTAACGCAAACGTTGTTGGATAATTTCATTTCCAATGTCAACGATTTCGACTGGATCAGCCAGCTAAGGTAAGTTAGACGGTGGCGTCCTCGAAATTATTGCTTTCGAGTTTTTCAACGGAATTTCGCTTGAGTTCGAGAAGTTCAATCGATGTTTCCTGATTAAAGTTGAACGTGATCAGTAAACACATTAAATTTATGCGAGGGAAACATTTAAAAGGAAATTTTCCAGAGTTTATGTCTTTGGCAAAATTAACACTTCATGGGGTACGGTGAATGTAAACGGATCCAGAAATTTTATCTAAAATTCATCTCGAAAATCATCATCAACAAATCGCTTTCTTTTAATTGTTTGCCTTTGCAGGATAGTACGTATTTTAGTGTTTTACAGACCAAAACAGCTGACTACGTAACGTCAATTAGTTAATTAATAACTACGGATTTTGATGAGATTAGCGAGGATTGAAAAGCACCTACAATTCAAATAAGCACATGTTGTATATCCCATTTCGTGTAATAGTTGCAATAAAGTTTATATAGGGCAGATAAGAACTTGAACGATGTTAAAAGTACTATTAAAGATCTCAAAAATGTAAATAGTCTTTTTCTACAAGCGGAAAATGGAACAGAACGGTCATCCTGGACAAGCCGGATTATTTCACCCGCGTCAGGACCCTCTCATAAAGAATTAAGAAAGAATCCTTTACCATCTATGATTAGAGAAAGCTAAAGTTAAAAATGCAAATTCCAAAGTCGTCAGTTCCAAAAATGTATTGCGTGTCAAAAGTGCACACACCGGGGAAATCTGTGATACCGATAGTACCAGGTATATGCCTACAAATGTTTTGGATATTTCTAGGTTTCTATAATTGTAGTTATTACGTTCCGTGCGTATAAAGGGATATAACAAACCATTAGGTTTACACCGCATTGCGCATGCGCATATCATAAATAACTAATAAAGCAAGGTAATGTCTCTGCGCGGCATAGGCTCGCGCTTCCTTTAGTAAGTACAATACCAAAAAATAAGTAATAAATCGAATAATCATAACAGAACCAATCAAGAATTACAATATCTGAAAAGTTGTGAAACACTCACCCTCTTAAGCAGCGTTATCAAGTAGGTTGGCGGGCTGCATCGTAATTACCGAACATCAAAAGTAGAAGCACCATTATCAGGATTACCACCCACTGGATAAGAATCATAAAAAGTTGATAGCATTAGATATGTTTTCACAGTTGTCTCGTTTAACGATGTTCGCTGTGGTGAAAAAATATGTTTATATTTTTCCGTCTACGGATGTAACGCGTGCATGTTTAAAACACTCTTTGAATTCAGTTAATGGATTAGTTGATGCACCATCATAAATTTGTTTTAATGCGATAAAATCGGAATCTTTCGTCAACACACTCTCGAACTTTTCTAAAACGCGATTATATTTTGCGTCATGTGTAGTGCGTAGCAGTGTATGTACTTCGTCCACTATTTGCAATGACTCCACTAACGACAGCGCTTTATTTTGTAATTGTTCTATTGCGTCATATAATCCGTTATCATTGTTACGAATGATTTGTAACTCTTTTTCGATGGAAATATCTTGAAATTTTGTCTGGCTCTCCTTAATAGCTGCATCTTCGGCAGTATTGAATTGCAGAATAACAGCTTTTACTTGTTTGAAATACTCAGCATAATAACGAGCTGCCTGCAACCATGTTCCCCAACGTGTAAGAATCTGTAGTAGTTCACGAATACCAGGGCACTGTGCGTGAAATGATCGAAGACATTATGGAGATTTGAGAAACACTTCTTTTTACCTGCTATTAATACATCTACGTCGGGTGAACATTGTTGAATGGTTTCTGCCATAAGATGTAAAGCGTGCACTTCACACGTAACATGTAAATATTTGCAACCGTGTTCAAGAAAAGAACAGCCTACCGAACGCATTATCGCGACACCATCGCTCATAAACATCAACGCTTAACGTGGTGAGACTTGAAAGTTTGAAACGTACTAAAGTTTGAAAGGTACTAAGTATTACTCTCACAATTGCTGCACCGGTACAGTTTTCCAGTCTTTTGCTAGTTAGTAACAGCAGATTTTATTTCCTTTTTCACGTCTTCGCGTATACATAAAACATGCTTACGTGCCGTTTTCGTAGTTGGCTACTTGAACTCAGGGTTGTACTTATACCAAAAGTTCTAAAACGGTTCTTTTTCGAGTAAGCAAAGTGACAAATTACGGGTTATCATTGTGACATGCCCTTTTTTCTATTTCTGTGTTTTTCGGTATTTACATGCCCCGGCACATCAAATGTTTCTCGCACATTTCAGCACCGTCGTAGAACAAATCCGGAAAGTCACAGATAAACTTATTTACTGTGCCAGCCTTGCTCACATTACACATTTTAAATTAATAATTATATATTTGTACCGAATAACACGTAACACAAAACACGACGCCCGCTCTCGTTTCCTAAACTGAACGAAAAATAAACAAGCGGACGCTGACAAAGCGAGAATCGATCATTGAACCTAGCCCGCTACTCCGGTGAAACGCCTATATATCGCAGAGACGATTACCTCGTCGTAGTTATAAGTAACTAGTTCGTTACTTCTTGCCAACTTGTAATCAATTAAGACCTTCTAGAAAGTTAGAACTCAACCGTAATTTCAAAGATAATAAATTAATTAGATCTATATATATGCAACAATAACAGAAAGAGCAATTAAACTAATATACTACTGCCTTCTAAATCATTTTTTTTCAAGTATGAAATAGACTATAATCTTATCTGAAAATTCCATTAAGAGTAGTACCCTAGTATACTATAACCTTTTACGAGGTTGTTCATTTGGTTGTATAGCTAAGCAAATATACATTAGCGAAAAAAAATTGTCCCCAAAAATAGAACACGCGACGGATTCCGTCATGTTTACTTTCCGAACGAAACTAAGTAGCCCAGCAGTGGAAGGGCATCATTGATTTGTGTATTTTTCATTCAGAATTGCTTTTTCCTCTTTTTTTTATAACGAAAACAGGAATATATGTATAAATTGTTTTATGAAAATGGTTTTTTCGCTAATTGAAGTTCTAAGCAAACATTTTTTCATCTTCTTCATTCAAGGGACGTCGTAGCCTTTGTATCCCCAAGATTATTTGACGATATTGTAGTAGAAAAATGGGGTGTATTTGTAAATCCATTGTATAATTTCCATTTTCAGATACTATTGGATTAAAGACGAGCTCAAAGTTCGAGCGGTCAATGCAGAGTTCCCCTACGGTTACGAATACTTAGGTAACAGCGGCAGACTTGTCATCACCCCATTGACCGATAGATGCTACCTTACGTTAACTGGTGCTTTGCATTTGAAATTTGGTGGAGCGCCAGCTGGTCCTGCCGGTACTGGAAAGACAGAAACTACTAAAGATCTAGCCAAGGCTTTCGCGAGGCAGTGCGTCGTCTTCAACTGTTCTGATCAGTTGGATTTTATGGCGATGGGGAAGTTCTTTAAAGGTTTAGCCAGGTAAATTGTAAAATATGTGCTCCACGGGATCTATTAGCACTATTAAAAATTTTAACAATGAGGGCTGTCCCACCGAACTCTTTTATTAGAAATTTATAGGCTTCTGCTTGTTACTTAATTCTGGCATTTTGGGATTACGAGGATACGAGGAAATTGGATATACACCATTGGCAGGTCAGTTAACGTTCTCTGTTTGTGAACAGTTCTTCATTGTTGATGACGGGCCATATTTGGAAATGTCAACCTATGGAATCCCTTCTACTAACTATCCTTCCGGTGGTTGATCGGCAGTATCAAGGTTCGATGTCTTCGAATTGACCGAGAGATCATAATCTTACAAAGCAATTGTCCAGACGCTTAGTCAGCTCGACGACACTGGTCACCGATCGAAGAATGATTACAATACAAAAAAACATAGACGATGAACGCAAAGCAGCGGAAGCCCAGTAAACGTCTTTTCCAAAAGTAAAAGCAAAGCGCGACAATATTGAAGTAAAAGCCTATTTAATGATGAAAATATTTTGATTTGAGGGATTATGTATATGTTAACCTATTAGGACAGTTCGGTGGCACAGCCTGCATAGATACTACAAAATTGAACAATGCAGATTCTGGAAGATAATTTTCTATTTCCTTTTTTCTTTTAACTTATTATTTTAAACATTAAATTTGAACCAATACTGAGTTCTCTGTATGTTTTTATAGTTCCGGTGCCTGGGCATGCTTTGATGAATTCAACAGGATCGACATAGAGGTGCTTTCCGTAGTAGCTCAGCAAATTATGACCATCCAAAAGGCTCAGCAAGCTCGATTAGATAGGTAAAATCCTCTAAGGCATTGTCCAAAAATGTCCACTTTTCCTTACGTCACTTTCGGGGGTTTGGAAACTATTCACTATTATCGTTTCACCAAAAAAGTTCTTCGTTTGCAGATTCTTCTTCGAAGGTGTAGAAATCGTCCTGAAAGAATCGTGTGCTGTCTTTATCACCATGAACCCTGGCTATGCCGGTCGTACCGAGCTTCCCGACAACCTAAAGGCGCTATTTCGTCCGGTAGCGATGATGGTGCCAAACTATTCCCTTATAGCCGAGATCTCCTTGTTCTCGTTCGGATTCAGCGGCGCCAAACAGTTGGCCAACAAAATAACGACCACCTTTAAGCTGAGTTCGGAACAGCTAAGTTCGCAGGATCATTACGATTTTGGCATGCGCGCCGTCAAAACGGTAATCGCGGTGGCGGGCAATTTGAAACGGGAGAAGCCGCAGATGAACGAGAACCAAATCATATTAAGGTCATTGAGAGACGTGAACGTGCCAAAGTTCTTGAAGGACGATCTGAAGTTGTTTAATGGTAAATTCCGATAGGATATTCGTAGATTAATGTTATCCTTGTTAATCCTGTAATTAGGTATTGTTTCCGATCTGTTTCCAAGGATGGTTGAGGAGGTGGTGGATTATGGATCGTTGGAGAAATCAATTCGCACATGTACTATAAAGAAGGGTCTCGAGGATGTGGATGGTGAGTAGAAAAGCATTCAAAATTGATTTATTGATATGGCTGAGAATGTTTTACAAAAGAAATTTGATAGCACTTTCGTCATATAATACTAATTATATAATACTAATTCTTCTTTGATTTTCTGAAAGAAGAAATGGTTTTTGCAATCCCAGTAGAATTGAAGGAGAAATGAAAGATTATAGTGGTTGACATTTTATTTGTAGACATCCTTGACGTTATTAAAAATAGTGCTAGTATAGCTCATGGTATTGGTGGGATCATTCCCGGCAAAAACAATGCGAGTGGAGAAAAGAAAACACTAACACACGGATATGTTTCTACCTACCCGGTGTCATCAGCGTGGTTACAACCACTCCTTGTTTTGCTGTCTGCATTGTATCTACCTCTCAGTTTATAAATTCCTTTAATTCAAGGAATTAAATGATTGTTTCTTTTAAATCAAATATACGAAGTGCTATCCACCATCATAAATTTTACTACTAACAAAAAGCATAGCAAGAAATAAAAATAAGTTTTTACATATCAAGTAGGCATCAATCAAAAATTCAGAATAAAATTTTGGCAATGTGCATAAAAAATAGATTAAAAGATAAAATGGGAAAACTGTGGGAGAATATCAGTGCGGTTTCCGTAAAGGAAGGTCAACTACAGATCAAACATTTATCATGAGGGAAATCCAAGCAGAAAGTCACAAACATAAGAAAAACACTTTTATAGTAAGGCGACCAAGGCAGTACTTGAACACATCGTAGGAGGAAAAAGAAGAACGGGAAGGCTAAGGTTGAGATGGAAGAAAGAGGTAGAGAAAGATCTAAGGAAGAAAGAAGCGCACAATAGGAAGCAATGGCAGAGGATAGTAAAGCAAGTCATGGACCTACTAGACCTGTAGGGCTATAACATATATTTAAAATCAAAAATCTATGGTGATAGACCACAAAATCCAGAAGATTTTAAAAATAGAATCAGGTATGAAATGAGTTAGATTAGTCCTGACGTCATTTGCAACGTACAAAATGAGTGTGTCCATAGGATTTGATTATTATCAAGGGCCCAGTGGATGTCATTTCGAATATTTAATTTGAAGGAAACAATAATTTAATTTCTTCAATAATAGCATTTATCTTTGCTTTTTGTTATTAATAAAATTTTCCACTCTTTAAAGGACTTTTATTCGAAAATGTTCTTATGTGAGGTATTAACATTTTGATGATACCATTTACACAACTAAATGGTCTATCAAAATAACAAAAAAATTAGGAGTTGTAATAAAAAAAAACTGTCATCAACGTTCATGCAAAACTGTTTATTAAAAAAAAATTAAATTGACTCGTCCGAGCATTTCTTCGAAAAACAAATTGCTTCAAATTTAAGGAATTTATCCCATAATTTTGCCGCGTAGTGTATATTAGCCCTAGTTTATATCCAAACATAAATATTTCAAACTGATATTTCTCCAGAGACCTTAAATATTCATGCAATAATCGAATGGTAGCTGACCAAATTCATATTTATGAGAAATGGAATATCTTCCCAAAGCGAAACTTGGAAAAAGTTGGGCTTCACATGCAATAAAAGACGCGTTTAACGATCAAACATCCTCTCAAGAAATTTAACCTTTCTTATCGTAATGGCGCCATTAAACCCCATTTTTTTCTTGTTCGCTTTCTCATTCTTCGTACAACAGAAATCCGATGACGTCAATTGTGTGTTCGCAATCCATCATAACGTCGAGAAAAAATTTATCCACCGCCTTTTTCTCCTATTCACAGAATTCGTTCGGAAAGTGATCCAGTTGTACGAGACGACGGTAGTAAGGCACGGACTCATGTTGGTCGGCCCCACCGGCTCCGGCAAGACCCGGGTAAGTACATACGTGTAATCTAGCTACTTAGATCTAATCTAGATCTAAGGGATTTATAGGAATAAGGACGATAGCGAATTTATGCTTTATTTGTCCGGCCATAAATATCGCTAACAAGGCTTCGGAATGCATTTTAACGCGGATAGACTTGACTAATTGTAAGTTACTAGCGTAAAGTACACGCTAGATGTTCTGAGCTTTAAAAAACAAACAACGGCGCAGAAAGTGTTTGCTCTTTGAGAAAGGATATATATGGTGCGTAATTGCATTAAAGTGGTTTGCCTTGTTTAAACGAAGTTACGCTTTCTAGTGATTCGCTATTCTTGTCGAGTTGCGAGCGAAGTAGCGTAGTCGAAACAACAAAAAGGGACTACTTAATTTCTGCCTATTTTTTGCGTTTTACGTTGCTCAAAAGCGCCGTGTTAATCAAGATACGGCGGTCTTTATGTTTCGTTTTAAGGATGGCTTTTTCTTTCTATTTTTTATAATTAAGCAAATGAGAAAGAAAATGGCATTAAAAGGGTTCCTTAAACTTACCGCTGGATAAATGATGGAAGTTGAGAAATCCGCGGTTTCTTTGACTGTTGGCTTTAATTTGGCTTTATGGAAAAAATAAGAGGGATAAAAAAGGATCGTCAGGAGTGGAAACACGAACCATTTACTACATTCCATAGATCTGTTTAGCGATTAAGAGTTTAAGGTTACATATACAAGGGTAGTTTGAAAATGTATCAAGTCTCAACATGAAGATGGCTTTACTTGTTAAAAATATTCATAGTCAAGACAAATTAGGTAAAATAGGGGAAATAATTCATAAAGTTACATGTATGGATGAGATTATTTAATTAAAGATACCCTAAATGTTGAAAATGTCGAAATTAATTACTACAACTGCCCCTACAGAAGTGACCAAAGAGCAATGCCTCACGTTTTGCGAGGGTAGCAAGGATCGATTAGTAGCTCACACCAAGGGAAATAAATAGAGCGGAAAAGACTGGAAAAGATATCAGAAAATGTATTTTATTTTCATCTTTATCATCAGTCTGTAAAGCTTGTGTGCGTTGTTAAACTTTTATTTCATTTTGATTAATTATTTTTCAAATAATTTTTGACCGAATATTTTTGGCGTAAGTGTACATCATTTGTGTTCCCGTTTATATTGAGCGATATTACTTTTATGTAAATTCAAACCTGCGTAGCTTGTGCAACGACGTTCATAATCTATTTCATGTACAAGGTCGTCGTACGTAGGCGACAAAAAGCATCGCGTCACGCCTAAATGTGGCTATATAAAGCGTTTCGATTTGCATTGAGACATTCTACGTCCGGCATTCGCTGAGCGTAGGATCAACCCTAAGTCGGCCTTTTAGAGCTGTACGAAGGACTAATCTCAAATCCGGTTTTTAAAACTGGATGAAGAGATTCCCGGCTGTATTGCATAGACTCCGGTTAATCTGGGTTCTGCGAAATACAGACGAACACGTCGACGTCTCGTAATTGTACGGTATTATCTGTCTTTTTGCGAGATATGCGATTCATCAAGTCATAGAGAATGTCTTGTTCATTTCTTTGTATTTTAGCGAAATTACTAAGTCACTCAATCCGTTGCACAAAGTCCGTGAAAAATGTTAAATCTGTCTATATCCATATATGTAGATATTCAAATATCTTATAATGTTTTCACGTACAAATATCCGAGACCTATTTCGTATGTTAATTTACTATTCACATTCCTGATAGCTTTCAATAAATCACAAGCTATATTTTCCGTAATTGTAGAAATACCGATAGCAGAATATTATTTTATTATGATGAAGAATTTGTTTTGTTTTGTTTTATGTAAATAAAGCTAGTTAAATATTACTCAGTTTTCTATTGGACCTTTGGACAATCGAGCTTACCATTCGGGAAAATCTTGAATGTGTGCAGCACTTGACTAAGATCTAATCACACACATTTCTCATTAAAACCACAAGCAATTCTTATTTATTAATAAGATTGGAAGTATTTTCGATACGCAGTGGCGACATCCCGTGGCCGAAGTTGGATCTTTGTACATAGCCAGTAACATAGAGGATCTACAGCCGATAAGTTAATACCCGATAAGGTCAGCCGTATAAGTTCGGCAACCCTATAAGCACCGCTTGTATAAGCATAACTATAATACGTAAAGGTATAAGTATGTAATCAGTATAACCGGACAAAAGACCAACGATATAAGAATATACAGAAAGACCACCACGTATCATATAAATCTTCAACAATGTTACAACATCTATATTGTAATTTTACAAGAACATTTTTCTCAGTAAAGTAGTTGGCTATCAGGAATCTTTTATTCTAAACGAATAAGCGGAATATTCTGTTTAAAATTGCTTTTTATTCCCCTCATATATCAAAGCGTTGATTTGAAAATTATGAACACACAACATCATAAAGTACCGAGCTAACTGGAAATCATTTAATACACTCATATCATACTTCGCGTTTTAACGGTGCGATGAAGTGCAATGAAGCAATCAAAGCTATTCGATTCGTCTGGTTATAGTATCCTAGGTATGCAATGATCGGTAATTTGCCCCAAAGCCAGCAGATTAACCTTATCGAACACCTACGTATGTACAACATGTCTCCGTCTCTATTTGCCCTCCGTATCCTTGAGAATTAGAACCACTCGTGCAATAAAAATATCCTCAAACGGAATCGAAATCGATGTAAGATCGTTTACGAGTCGTCTAGCGTCTAGCCACGTGTTCGATTTTAATAATTAGCGTATTGAAATTCAAATCCAGACCGAATCCGTAAAGGGAACACTGCTAATGAAACATTCGGCTGAGACGGGTGATAATTATTTATTATGTGGCGATGAAGTCAAATATTGGTTTCTGCAACGCGACTAACAACCGAATAAGCATGCGTGGGTACGAGATTTGATAGTGTAATTCACTTATTGATTCTTCACCCTTGGATTCTAAAAGATAAAGCAGCGTATAATAGCGTGGTTTAAGAACTTCTCAATAGAATTGGTTAAGCGAAGATGAAACAGCTGTTAGTTTCTGTGTAGACCAGTAGCGTACACATCGACTTTCTATTCATTGTAATGCAGCAATGAATAAATATTAAATATTGCTGCGAATCAAGTAAAACTGTAACAGAAGCCTATGAAATATTGTCTTGCTCTTAAATCGTATTCATATTCCCTAAGTGTGCGCTGCGGCGTTCCGGGTCACCGTAGAAAATAAACAGGAGCGCCGCGAGGCACTCCTGCGAATAAAGGCAGGCATAGCAGTCTGGAACATTCTAGAATAAACATTTCGATGTTATATATTTGGTTTACTGTATGTATATTATAGAATTGTAGTAATACTACAAATAATGTAACTGCAGCAAATATAGTTAAGTTGGTGCAAATCTTTTAAGTATTCCCAACAATATGAATTTGATCGGGAAGGCAAAATTGATATGTTAAATCTACACAGACAGCTCGCAAATTTGTGGTTAATTGAAGAATGTAATTCAAATCGTGAGTGGTGTTTTTAGGAACATGAAGATGTGAAAAATGTGAAAATCATTTCATACATAAATGACCGCTCGGGACGATTTATAGTTCGTATTCTTTGCATTAAAACGGTTTTACACAATCGAATGATGTTTAAACAAAGATCTAGGTTTAAAATCCGACTATGTTTTATAAGGGAATATGAGCTTTTAGGGCGTATGAAAATCGTTAATGAAGCCATGGATGAACAAAATTATAAAACTTATTATTTCCCCGCGAAGCCATAAAACATGGTGCTGTTGAAATTAATTACTTCCTTTATTCACTTAACCTAACACCAGTAGATTTTTTTCTGTTTCTTAAAGTGATGCTTTTGCTTGGTTTCTACATCACTTGTATTCTGTACAGCGATAGTCGACATTTGTAATCACTTTAGAAATCGATACCTTTGCACATCTCGCTTTAAAGAGGAAATAGATTGATTTGGAAAAGGAAGTGTAATGGGTATGCGAATATTTTCGATTTATTATACAGGGTCCGGCAAAAAAGAATCCCGTATTTTAAGAAGCCGCTGTATGAGTTGTAGTGGGGGTATTGATGTGGAGCGGGTATTGTTTGAAAGTGGTGTACGTGCCATTTTCAGTGTGCGCAATGGCTTGGCTCGGTGAGCATCGTGCGTTTGTTGTGGAGGAATTTATTCGTAACGATGGTTCTGTGATTACTACGCAGCGAGCGTTTCGGATTCGATTCCAACTTGGCCGACATGATCGTGTTCCTGATAGGAAAACTATCAAAGTTTGAGTGTCAAACTTTAGACAATCAGGTTCAGCACTGAAAAGGAATCCTATTGGCCGACTTCGGACTGCAACAACGCCGGAAAATGTGGCACATGATAGAGACCTTCCTCCGACCTAGGTTAAACCAGTTTGTTATAGACCATGAAGAGCAAGAAGTCTGGTTCCAGCAAGACGGAGTCACAGCTCACACGTCTCGGTGTTCTCTGGAAATGTTGAGGGAGTTGTTTCCTGCACGTCTTGTCTCTTTGCGAGGAGACATCGCCTGACCCCTAAGGTCGCCCGATTTTTTTTTGGGGACACTTAAAGGCTCAAGTGTACAAACATCGTCCCACAACTCTGCAAGCACCTAAGGAGGCAATCACCCAGGAAGTGGCAGTCATTCCAAGAGAAATGGCACGAAGAACTATGGACAACTTCCGGGAAAGACTTCGTCAATGTGTCAACAATGAAGGACGTCATTTACCGGATATAATTTTTAAAACCAAGTAATGTAAAATGGCATAGTATTCATTGTTCACAAATATAAGTATTTTTCCTGTATCTTTCTTAGTTTCTTTGTAACTACCTTTTAAAATTCGGGAGTTTTTTTTGCCGGACCCTGTATTTACATTACGCTTATTCGTGAAGCAAAGCAATCATGCAATCACAGATTGGTCAAAGGTGATTTGATTAGTATAAAAGAATCCACAACTATATCCAACTGACATCGCACCATTTGATTAATAATGAAAAATAAGAATTATAATTTATTTATTTGATCACCCGTCACGTTCCGGGCGTTTTACTTTACTTTGCTTACGCATTTTTCCCTAGCCATAACTGATTCTGTATGAGTCGATAAAAACAATGTTATATAATTCAAAGAAGTCTTGAATAAAGATGGGAAAGCAAAACGAGAAAAGATACTATACGATTTCGAAAAATCTCGTCGTAATGCATTGCGAAAAACAAACAAAAGCGTTGTTTTTTTCCTCTTCCGTAAGATTATATCCACAGAACATTTCTTGGGCCTCTCTTAACGCATTTTTTTACATGCATCATAGGGATTAAATTTTAAATACTTCTAAATTTGGATTTGTGTGTTTATGTTTAAAATTTAATTATATAAAACAATAAAAGAAAGCTTAAAATAGATCGCCTCATTAAATTGAAGCTTATTTTAATTGCAAACTCGATTATCGTAAAAGCAAACAGAAAGAAAGCTGAAAAAACGATTAATGTCATGTTGAACCCCAATTTATTCCTCTGCTTCTACCAGGAATCGATGAGGCAACGTTTAGTGCTGCCTGCATAAGAACCACCATACGAGGTGGGCGCTATAAATTCTCGGCCTGACAGGCTTATACAGGTTCTAGCGTGCTCAAACGCTGTTACGTCATAGTTGCACATTTGCGAAGCTTACACTATATGTATTACGGCTCGAAGAGTAGTAGTTTTTAGTAGCCAGCCAGATAACGTGACTAGTGCAGGTCGCAGGCATTGAATAATACATAGGACGCTTGAAACTAATTTTAATTTAAAATTATCGGGAAATACTTCCGGAAATTGTTATAATTCGCTGATTTCTTTGTTTCGAATTATTACAGCCGTTAAATCAATTTCGCCTTGAAGAAATCTTTTACGAATTTCTTAATAACGTTTCTTGCTTCTTGAATCGCTTGAACGCCCAAACTTTCTCCCAAGCTCTCGTAGGTACCTTTTAACTTTCCTCTTCTTTGCGGTTTCTACTTAACAAGACGAAAGCCTTATTCATAAATTATCGTCCTATGCGCGCTGAAAAGGAACAAAACGCAAACAATCAATCAAAAGATCTTAGGCACGAAACTTTTCGCCTCATATTTCGCCCGGGGCTGGATGTAAATTCGTAAATTGTGAAGGAATGTAATATGAGTATAACGTGTTTAATTAATGGTAGAAGTAAGTAATTTCGGATTTAGTCTTATTTGGAAAGTAAAATTATTTGCTGATGGCGTTTGAATGACGAAATGTTTTAATTTGGCGAAGACTAGCTAAGATTGGTCGGTCTTTAGGTTAGAAAAGATTTGTATCATACATCCCTTATCCAACTTTAGTTTCGAAATTTTAAATTAATTACCTTAACTTTATATCCCATCTACGATTCAAAATTTACCCTTCTAATAGATTTAGTAAACCATATGGTTACCAAAACGTTTCGCACACTTGATCCCTTTAACAACTTCGTTAGGATCGACTAAATCGAGTTGTGATCCTTCTAAAAGTTTGTACTTACCTCGCTAATTCAGCGTTTCACCTAAATCTACAATGAATTTGGAAATAAAAGAGGGATCTCTGTAATTATATTTGAATATCCTACGTGAGTTGTACAGTGCGGGCCTAAAGTGCCCCCCCCCCATGCTACCTTTTGAACGACAGAAGCTAGCGTTTTTAGAAAAAATAGGTCGATTTCGTTTGGACGTTTGGACATCTGCCAACGCTTACTGGATCGCTTCAACGCGGAAGGCGACACACTTTTAAGCAGAATAGTGACTGTTGTTTAAAGAAGATGCAATCTCACCTATGGTAACTCACCTGTTTGCTGTAACCATTTCTCGAGCTTGCTGAATGTCGTCGGTGATCGAGGTTGACGGCCGTCCAGCTCCCTCTTTTTGTGTTACGCTCGTGCGGTCGCTTTGAAACATTTCGATCCACAAAAAAACGCTTTTACGAGATGAAGCACTGTCCCCGTATTGTGACAAAAGTCTCCGGTTTCACACCTTCTGACCACAAAAATCGGATCACTGCTCGTTGTTCCTCTTTGGTGCAAACTAATAGCGGAGCTGACATGCTTATGCTGTTGTAGCTAGCAGACAAATGACGCGATCGTGATTAAATTCCGCACACATGGCTACACAGGCGCCAACTCAACGCATGCGCAAGCGGCCGCCACTACGATAATCTTCAAAGCTTGTTATGGCGAAAGTGTAGATAATATTTGACTTACCCTCGTATATCGAAATCATCTCGAAAAAATACAAATATAAACAGAAATACAAATTTCATATTAATTTTGGAATAGAGTATCTCTAGTTCATATTTTACCTGATTGTTTACGACCGCCAACCCACAAACTCTAAATATATACAGTTCCTTACCTTTTCTTATGAAGTTACGAAGTCCATGATTAGAATTCCAAAAGGGATGAATAAAAGAAAACACGTATTTATTACAGATCTTATCATTTATCATATTTTACAATATCCAAACATAAAATCATTTGCTCATAAATGTGTACTTACATATAAGTATATAACATTACTATCTCTGTTTCTTATATGCGATATATTTTGGGTAGGTATTATTTATGTAAAACAATTACCTAAAAATTGCAAGTTTCTTTTCGGTTTTTTTTTCACAAGAGGAGTTTTCGCAAAAACACGTGTGCTCTTATTCTAACAATGTCATACGTCTTACACATCGTTTCTTAGAGCCCGTGTGTGGTTTGTTCTGTCTGCAAGGATTCCTGAGAAGGTTCGATTCCACCTACGCGTTCTTTGTAGCGATTGTAGACTCTGCAACAAGTAAAGCTATGCGTTACGTATGTAGGCTTTGTTGTATGGTCTGTGTTAGGTAATTTTGAGTGCGTCAGATAGATTTATGTAATTCTAAGAAAGATGGAAGTTTTGCGAAGTAACAGTAAACAGAATTAAGTTCCTGCGAAGGGATGATACCGTTTTCCTTTTTTCAAGTAATAGCGAAATTTATTTGCTGTTAGTATGGGTTTGTGTATTGCTTGCTTTAAACTAAGCCATGGCACTTCCCTTGTATTTAATCCTAAATTGTGTATTTGAGTAACTCCTTTCCAAAATTAATCAAATCCAAGATTGTTCCTTTAACATGTTGGAAATCGAGTCCATATTTCAACTCTTAGAGGAGCATGCAGAGTGGGTCGTTAAATTGCGGCCCCAATCAGCTTAGAATACGAGAACGGCGGACAGATTCGGGGGCAAAATTTATTGGTTTGTTCGGAAAAACGACGTAGTTGTACAGACTCCTGGCAAGCCAACCATTTTCGGAGCCGGCGCGAGACCAGATATCCTTGAAATAGCCCTCACGAAAGGTTTTCCTGAGGGTGTATCGATTGTGAGCTTGGCGGATCTGTTTCCCGATCAGAACCTCATACAGTTGCATGTTGGGGACATTGTGGCATTCGGGGGAGGACGGATTGGGTTAGTTTCTCTGATCGAGTTACTAGTCGCTGTGGATCGCGAATCACTGAATTAAGGACCAGACAGGAAATTGACGCAGAGACTAACATCCTTGTCGAGAAACGCGTCTTCCATATGAGCTTAGAGAATTAATTAATAAAAAGCGAAAAGCACACAAGGAAGACGCTGCATCCTGCTGACCGGGCTGTTGCAAATCACCTAACAAAAGAAATCGGAATTGCATTGTTGAAATACAGGAGCAGGGAATGGTGTGACAAAATAAGATCAATGACAACAGACGGTGGATCATTGTGGAGAACTAGTCGTGCTCTCCGAAGAAAATGTTCAAAATATACAAATTTCCCATTCATGGGCTTCGTAGATTGGTTTACGCTGAAGAAGAGAAGGCGGAGGTCCTTGTAGTCTGTATTTCGGGAGCCCGAAGAAGATGAGGATGATGAAGAGTTCGAGCACTTAGTAGAAACCACTCAGTCAGAAATTTGGATAATTAGGGAGCTGAACAGCTTGCCCCGACATCTGTTGATGAAGTAAAATCAATAATTTTTTATTTCAATTCTTTTTAAGTGGTATGGTACGGCCCAACGGGGTGTGTAAGCTTTTTAAAGCTTGTCATAACCTCAGGAGCCTTGAATGTGTAAATTGTGTGTGTAAAGTGTTCCATGGCTTTGTTACTATCATCCCCTCGCCATAAAGGGTGAAGCGCAGTTAATTGTACCCCAACTGCGAATGATGATTCGGTAGTGTACCGGACCCGCTAAGAAAATTTGATCCTAGCGGGACTCGAACACTCAGCGCCTAGCTCTGCCCAGTCAAGCGCTGGTCCTCTTACCACTAGATCACCGAGCCATTAATTAAAAGAACTAAGGATGGAAAAGCTCCCGGACCTGACACTATTACGAATCGCATTTTGAAAAATCTTCCGATTCGAGCAATTGTTATCATAGTCGAAATCATCAACTCGATACTCAGCGTAGCTTACTATCCGACGAGCTGGAAACATGCAGATGTTATCGTCCTCACTAAGCCAAACAAGAACCTCGTGTTTCGGCAAAATTACAGGTTGATCAGCCTCTCGAAGGTCGCGGAGGCAGTAATATTAAGTCGTTTGAGAGATAAATTGATCGAAAAAGATCCAATACCTCCGGAACAGTTCGGCTTTAGGGTCGAACTGTCAGATTTACAGATTATATCCGAGATGCACTGGAGAGAAGGGAAACGCATATCATATCGCCGAAGTAATACGGAAGTTCAATATGGTACGTGGTCTTTTGATGCCATTCCTATGGAGTAAAAGTGGGTTGGACATTAGCACCAAGCTTCTTATATATGACTGCAACTCATGTATGCGGCAATAGCATGGGTAACTGTAGCGGAGGGAAAAATCAAGAAGTTTGAGATAGAGCAAAACAAGATCTTGCGCCAAATAGTCCACGCACCGAGATATATGTGAAATTAGAACGTTCCTCCAGGGCCTATGGTCCATTGGTCGGTAATCCATTGATCGAAAAAACAGTGCGACCACAAGACAGACCTCCTCCCAGAGTGAGTATTACCAGAGTCAGGGAGAGAGTAATGGCCACCGATGACTAAATACTTGCAAGAGGGATAAATGAATAAGAGATATACAGAATGAATATGAGGAATAGAAAAAATCAACTAGAAAAAAGGAACGAAGAAGACTAGAGGGATCAAAGGCCATCTGGGTCGCCCTAGGCAAGAATGAAGACGTCGTCAGAATACGAAAGTTGTACAAAGGGATTGCTCACAATGCTCTTATGTCTGGTGAAAAAGGCGAAGATAATGTAAACAAATTAGAAATTGAGAAGCCACAATAAATCTGAAAAGGTCGCAGTGCAATAGGTCAAAGACCAATCCAATCTTATCACAAAACCCGTTCGCTATGGCAGCGTACGCGTATTCGTTATGGACTTCGTTTTCCCATCAAAGAGATTCAATATATTCTTGCAAATTTAGATGTACTTTTCATTGTGCTAATCCAAACATTTATGGATTACTATTATTCCAAAAGTATTGGTAAACAGACAGATAATAGCTTTTTTGATGTCCAAAATCTAATTTTGCTTTGGACAACAAGACGGATACTTCTTTTGGGTTTTAAAATGATCTATTTTTTCAACTTTGTTCCAAATGGTAATGTCATCTTCTAAAGTTATTGTTTGAATGTTACCAATTTTCTACTCCGTAATTGAACAAACTTTGACTTACAAGAAAGTACAATATGTACAGTATGGGGGAAATCACCCACAATGGATAGTATTGTAGAAGTCTACCACCCAATTACCGGACAAAACTGTTTTTGATTTAGTAGATTCATCAAAAAGAGAACAAAATTAATATTTTAAATCCTAATTGAAAGACTGTAAGTTTTAGTTTTGAAATTCAATCTAATTAGATTTCGAAACCCGAACATAATATGCTCGCCAATAAAAGGATTTATTTCGCATTAATCTGTAATTCTTCTCTAATTTCGATGACATTTCAAACGTTTTAATACCCGCCATGACATTCGGAAAATGCGAGAATTAATGACTTTAGCGACGGAACATAGAACGCTATGATACTAACATTAATGTTTATTATCATGACGCCTTTTATAATCCCCTTGTAAAAATGCTCTTGAGGCAACGTCTTCATCCCGCTTGCCGAAGGTGAAACCGCAATCTGTTCTGTCTACGTAGGTAGGTTATTATTAGATTCTTTCTGTCAGAGGCATTTTCAAATTTCTCTGCGACGACAAATTTTGGACCGGCAATAAAGTAGAGAAAAAAACATCTGATGCTGAGTTTTGTCATGAATACAAATAAGCTGCTTGATATAACAGGGCGAGGTTGGTTCTAGACATTTGTTAAGGCATCTGTGACATTTTTAGAATTACGCCAGACAAAATTGAGAATACTACGACGGCAATAAGATTTCCTTTTATTTTGTTTTCCCATTTTTATTTAGATTTGTTTTACTATAAAGCTATCTAATTCTATCTAGCTGATCAACTTTACAAAATATTATACAAATAATGGACTGGACGATAATGTGCAAAGACCGAAAATAATGGAAGGAAATTACAGAAGCAGCCAGAACCAATAAAAACCTTTAAAATGAAAAACGCGTGAGCCATAATCCTAAGGATTGCAAGGCTTGATGATAATGAGCATAATAACCAGCTAATTGCATTAAAAGCTTCGTAAATTTTAGTCGTTATAATCTAACGAAAGCTTTTTCTTTCCTGTCGAACTTACCATTTGAATAGACACGGTTTTCTGGACAATTTCTTCAAATTATTCCGGATCAGTTGCCACAGACATCTCCTGAAGGTGACCCCGTACATGGCGTAAAGTGAAAAGTTGATGCTGTAGTTTGTGTAGAAGAGAATCATAGCGAACTGTTGAATGCAGTAAATTGTAGCCGGCGTGTGCAAGCCCCAAATGGAATTGTAGAAATAGATGTAGAGTCTTGCGGCATAGCTGAAAATAAATATGAGAGAATTAATTCAAAGAGAACGATTCAACCTGTTGCTGAATTAACCTGGCGAAATTGGTGCTTGAAATTAAATAGCAAAGATCTAAATGAATGTAGTATGCAGATGTTCGTTGTTCTAAACTTTAGAAGTTGAAATGCAGTAAATTAGTTAACTGTGCGAGCATGGAATGACACCTGAACTTGTTGAATATATGTTTATTCAGATTACGTATAATACAAACAGGACAAAATCCTGGATAATGATATCTAGGATATGGATGCAGAGAAGAAACTTTAATGCACTATTTAAGAGAACTTGAAGTAACTCGAAAGGAAACTACCAACAACAATTATTTCCCGGACTTACCTTGGGAGATTCAACATAATAAATACTGTTGATACCAGTAGCAACATCTTCGAAATGCTCTGTTGGGTCTTAGCAGACATTAATCCTGGTACTTTCGTTTCTGAAACAGACATACAGCTCTTATGATTGGATATAAAGCCTAGTTCCATTTCTTCTAATTTGTCTCTTATTTTGAATACGAAAGAAAGTGAAGAAATGCATTACGTCAAACTTACGAATGCATGGCAACTGTTCCACCGGATTGGAGGCTGGTTTATTACTAATTCGTGTTGGAATGGATTTGCGTGAGGTGGAATGTGGTCCTTGTTTTCTTCTAGTACTTATCTGTAGTTGCTGAAAATGAAAAAAAGAAAATATGTTAATGTTTTTATACTGAAAATAAAAGTAACAGATAAGGTTGAGTGTAGACTTCTATACCTGTTGTCTAATGTAAAACTGTCTTCAGAGTGTTGATGTACTGGTTTTTATAAGCTTAATGTTTTTTTGATGAAAACATTTCGGGAACGTAAAATTTACTGACAATGGACATATGGACTACTGCCACAATGTTTAGCAGCAAATCTGAATTTCTTAGAAACATTAAGAGTAGTAATTGTATCAAGAAATGGTTAAATGATTACACTAGATCGCGAACTACTGTAGAATATTAAAATCTGTAATATGTATTGATTCAAAAGAACAGAAATCGTGTGAAACGTAACTCAACGTGATTCGGAGCAATTTTTTTATTTTGCAGCTGTTTTAAGAACTTCAACAAATCCATCACTTTGGGTACACATTTTTACGGCTCTCTTATATCTCGGCATCCGGATGAGCTAGGAGGTTAAGTTCAGGTCCGTTCGAAAGCTCTCGGCGAGCGCTTTAAAACCAAAGAAAGATCATCTCTTTAGCTCTAACAGTTCCGATGCTAGGACGTCTCAAAGTTTAGAAAAGAAGATTCCTTTTTTTAACTTTGAAGCTCCGCAGCTCCCAAACCAAGAAAGCTAGGAGGTTCTGCTTGGTCACAGTCGATTCAGCGGACAATTTTCTATCGGAACCCGTCTCCTCGTTCTGACGCTGTTTTTCAAGAGAGAAGACGTGGTTAGCTGTGTATAGTATTTTCAAAGTTATTTCCAGAGTTAATAGCGTTTACATTTAATCTCAAATTGACGTTTCAATCAAGATGTCAAGTCATTTGAAAGAACGCGGGGTTTTGTTACGTGGCGCGCTAGTATAGTTTTAAGCTTAATTTTCTTTTTCTGTCGTTAACTTATCATTCGAAAATTTTATTTATTTCAATGTACTCATTTAAATTGTTAATCGAGTGGAACCTGAGTTGGAAATATCGTGGTTTGGAATTCATTCTATCCCATCTGGAAGTCATATTGTCGTTCAGCGGTATACTTTCCAGAAGGATATCGCTATCATATGTAAAAGCTTTTTTGAAGAGAAAGCGTCTCAAAATGATATTAAAATGATGATATAGCCTCCTCAAAGCCCTGACCTATCGCCGTTTGTGGTATAACCCAAGAAACGACAACCACGATACGCCCAGAAACTCTGGAATTATTTGTAGGAAATGTTATGGTATCGATTACTTAGAACAACTTCTAAAAAGATTGTTTCTGACGTAATTAATTACTGAAAAAATGGAATATTTGCAAATAAAATAATAACAATTAGGTATTAAAGAGTGAACATTCCTCACATGAGGTTCCCGTGGTGCAATGGTTAGCAGGCCTACCCGGCAAGCGAGAGACCTTGGCGCTAGGTGGCGCCAAGAGATATATTTTGGTGCTGTTTGTGGAGAGTAATGACATAAACCCGAGAGGTGAACAACAACGGTGAGGGAGCGATCGTTAATGACGCCGGGTAGGCAGAAACATGTCCGTGGGCTAGCGCTTTTCTGGCTTTGTTTTTTGCCGGGAATGATTTCACCAATACCATGAGCTATATTAACATTAATTTTTGGTTATTAGAAATAAAATCCAAACTTTGTAGACGCACTACAATTAAATGCAGCGATAAACAAAATAATGAAGATTTTTCTAAAGCAAGTGATGACTGTGGATTCATCAACAACTTTACTGCGAGAAGTGTGAAAACTTGACCACTAATTTAAAAGGTTGCCCTATAAGAATTGAGTGAATTGTTAATGCAAAAGAAAATTAAGTACAGGAACTTGAAAATTAATTCTGATACAGGTCGGAGGTCGGACGGAAATTCACGATGAAAAGCGGAGCGGAAGACCATCAGTTTCAGAGGAAATCGTTGAAAAGGTCGAGAGCACACTGCTTGAAGATCGGACGGTCACCATTCGTCAACTAGCTCTTCGTATTCCTGAGATTTCCAACACCACAATTGAAAAGATTTTGACCGAAAAACTGGGCTACCGCAAGGTGTGCGCGCGGTGGGTACCGCGAATGCTTACGAAAGACCATAAGCAGAAACGCTGCAAGTGTGCCCAGGCGTTTCTTCAACAATGTCAAGACAACAAGGAGGAACTTTTGGACTCCATTGTTACGGGTGACGAAACGTGGGTGTTTCATTTCATTCCCGAAAACAAGCGACAATCATGCGAATGGCGCCACTCAACTTCGCCGAAGCCAAAGAAGTTTAAACAAACGCAGTCTGCTGGCAAAGTCACCGCCAGAGAGGAAGACCGACTGCAGGTGTGACGCTTTTTCATGACAACGCTCGGCCCCACGTCTTTCGTCAAACCTAGGAACTGCTGACAAAATTTGGCTGGACTGTTACGCCCCACACCCCCCTACAGTCCAGACCTCGCTCCAAGCGATTACCACTTGTTTCCAAAATTAAAGGAACACTTAGGTGGCGTACGCTTCGGGACCGACGATGAAGTCAAAGAAGAGGTTATTCGATTCTTGAAAGGACTGGCGGCAGAATTTTACGACATGGGGATACAGAAGTTGGAGCGCCGTCTGCAAAAATGCTTGGATAGCAATGGCGATTATGTCGAAAAACAGCTTAAGTTTTTACCTTTAAAACGATGTGTAATATTAAGGAAATAAAGAATGGTGTCTATTTTTAAAAAACATGGGAACCTTATTTTACGATAATCCCTCGTAGTACGTTTAAAACTAAAAGTTGGTACGAATACACACCCCTGTACTAATTACTGCTGTAGGTGATATTTACTTATTAACTATTCGCCAATACTAGACCAAGGAAGAAGGACCTTTGATTTTAAATCTATCGCATTTCCACCCCGGGTAATCAACGGGCGAAGCATTCGATGAATAAGCACTAATTAAAGTATCTCCATCTATCGAAAAGCAGTACACGCGCACCAGATAACTGCTATAATAAATATATAGCATAGTTGTGCTGATGGTTTCTTAGAACTTTGCAATTAAGACACCAACTCCATTACCATCCATTAGATGTCATTTGATTGGCGTTCAAACGATCATGCTGCAGATTGAAACGTTACAGGAAGTAATTGTTATTTCGTTAATTAAGCGATTAGGCGTGTATTACTTGTTTGTGTATAGTACTTGAGAATATTTTATTTTATGTCGAAGATAATAACATTGATGGCAAATTAAATTTTGTATTGATATTAAATAATTATGGAGGGGTGGAAAATTTATGTGCTCATTTCAAATGAGCACATTTACGCGAAATTTTAGAAGCATTATTACCAGAGATTAAATAATTTATATACTGATGTTGTTTTAAATCAAAAGAAATATTTTCCTAGCGTTTTTCTTTCTCCGCTTAAAATAAGTATATACTTGTAATGAAATAATTGTATTTCTTTGTTTAAGGAATTTGTTAACTTGATTTAAGAAAATCCGGCAGAAAATTTGAAGAAAGCGATCCTTAGAATAAGTAAATGGCCGGTATAACACAAAACAATATTTTTTTAAGGATAGTAAATAATTTTCTCAATTCGAGAAAGCGCTCCCCTAGTTCCTGGTACCCATTCTAGCATCACATAAGTTATTGCTGTTGTTGCTGCCCTCCACACATGCCCCAGCCACTCTTTGCATAATCTTCTTCTTTACTATGTCCTCTCCTCGAAGCTGACCGTAATCTTCCAGTTGTAATGCTTGGACGAGTTGAATGTGATAGGGTTGCAATTGTTCACGATGTAGTGTTATACGTCAGATAAGGTTTTGAGAAAGACGAATCTGCGTTGCAATGCGTCTAGTGTCCAGGGTGGGGTTGCCCAACACTGCATCAACCATATTTTCTTCCCTGTTTAAGTTATTTTCTCTAGTATGATTACCTTGTTTATTACGTGGAACAACAAATGAACTAGTTTATGCGAGTCTTTGAAAAGTATGGTCGCAAACTCTGTAACCAGGTTGACGTCTATCAGGAAATGTTCGGCGATACTCTCTAGATGTTTGAAAACTGTTATCATTACAGTACCCATACACGTAAACTATATTTGCATATTCAGGTGCACTAAACTCATTAATTTTGATAACTGTTCAATTATTTTGCCCGACTTTTAAATGTAGACTGCATTTCCTAATCTAAACTAAAAACTGCAATAAACTCATTTATTTTGAGAACTGTCAATTCAATTTTTTAAAATTATATTGTTCAGCTTTTAGCATAGGCTACTAGATGATCTTATTTATACGCATACAATAAAAATATTATAAAATTTTTTGGTTTAAATGACTTTCTGAACAAGATGTCAAAGTCTTTTACATCTATTATAAATCACCCTGTATATATACAGGTATTACTTCGTACAAACCACCAAATTGTGGATCTCTTTGATGTCGTCGTTGTTTACAAATTTATCATACCCCGGAATGCCGATAACGACCCAATGTATGCCCACGTGAAGTACGCTTCGCGTAAATAAACTTTAAACTCTAAATTTTCTTAGGAGGACGCGTTATTTATTTAGTCCGCGACTCGCGTACACATGTACCGTTGGCGCCCCACCTAAATGCGAACGAATTTTGGATATCATTGATTTTTTTGCTAAATTTCATTATTGTAATTCAAACTTTAAGAAATGTACTACAGAAATAGTATACTGTCATAGAGTTCTCATTGTTTTCCTTCTTTTTGAGCGTTGAAAGATGTAAAGATTATCTTCTTTGTTAAATACTTACTGGAAGTCATGCAATGGATAGACTAAAATTTTTCCCAAAATTTTGTAGCTTCAAATTGGCAAACAATGTAGATGCCCTAATCTAATAACCATTCAAGAAATCATTATTTCATAAATCTAAATGAATAACACCTTTAGAAGGACAGATATTATCGTATCCTCCTTATTACCCAAGTTGTATGGAACAGATAATATTGTATCGAGTTACAAGGTATTTCGCAGAAATTTCAAATCAATTTGTTTGCAACCCGAGGGCCTGCAAACAGTTTTTAACTATTGCTTTTTTAAAACTTAGGTACGTATTTATTTTATATTTGTGGCAGTCCTGTTTGCACAATGTTTAATATTTTCATGCGGGTATTTAATCTGACATGTTCCATTATCACGACAATGAATTTTGGACATAATATTCAAGTAAATGAGGATTTTCCGGAAGACTACCCATGCGGAGACTTATTCAATTTCTGCCTAACGTTGGAAATAGTCCAAAATGTTCGAATTCAAAATAAACCAAAGAGAAACGGAGTATTTCGCGTTGGTCGATTGGAAAACAGGTGTGAAAACATTTACTATCGATGAACACCGAAACATTGCACATACTTTTTGCAGATTGGTAGATGGAAACTTTCGCGAATCGTTAAAAGAGATTATAACAACATAATGGATTGGTTTACGGCAGGTGTTGCTTTGGCGAAGAAGTAAATATTTTTTACGAGTTTACATTGTCCGTACTATAATTAATAGTCGTTTTTTTTGTTAACAGTTGATAAATAAACATAAGTAGTTTGTTTACGCGTCTAAGGTATTAATGACAAAAATATTCATTTGTTCTCGCTGCCTCAATAAAACCCTACAAACGGAGAATTTAACGTTTGATGTGTTTATTTGAGCTGCGTGATTCAATCTTGGTACACGTTTTGTTTAACTTAGGATTGCAAGGTGGGCATGTACAGCTCGGCACAATTAGCCGTGCAGGTGATTTCGAGATCATGAATGTATTTTTCAGCAACATTTCAAGACGTTTATGTTAATGAATTTGATTTTGGTTTGAACAAATTCGTCTGACACTACACATTAATAAAAATTTGCGATTATTCTGTCTAACGCAATTATCACTATAGGACCGCACTGTATAAATAGTGTGAGTAGTGTACCGTGGTGTTTGTGTGACTTTCATCAACAAATCTACCATTGGGTAGCGACTATGTCCAAGATTCAACGGAAGTAAAGGCTTCTTTCAGAGGTCCAAACAGGTGGTAATCGCAGGACGATAAGTCCGGACTGTAGGGAGAGTGTTCTAGTGTAGTCTATGACAATTCTTCAAATTTTTGCCGTATTAGGGTAGCTGTATGGGGCCGGTCATTGTCTTGCAGCAGGATAACGTCTCTTATGGAAAAGCCGCGTCTTTTCCGACGATATACACTTTTTGTTTCGTCTAAAACTTGGCAGTAGTACGTGGCATTTATAGTTCGACGGTCGTAGAGAAAATCAATATGTAAGATTCCTTTAAAGTCTAAAAATACGGTCGCCAAAACCTTTCCAGCCGAGAGCCGAGTTTTGGCTTTGACAGGTGCAGATTCGTTCTTCTTTCGCCATTCCATACTTGTTTCGATTCCGGGGTGTAATGGTGCACCCACGTTTCGTCACAAGTCACTATCCGGTGCTTCAGCCGCATAGCGGTTCAAATGCCGTTGGCATACTTTCATACGATTCCGTTTTTGATGTTCGGTGAGAAGACGAAGAACCCATCTTGCGGACACTTTCCGAAACCCAAGGTCGTCAGTAATGATCGCGTGAGCACTGCCAAAGCTGATTCCCATCTCAGAAGCAATTTCGGCTAATGTTAATGGTCGGTCGTTCTCGAGAAGTCGGCCAACAGTCTCCGCTGTCAGGTTGGTTCTTGGTCGACGTTGGTGACCTTCATTTTCTACGGCTTTTCGCCCTTCTACAAATTGTTTGTGCCATGAATACACTTGTGTCTTTTTAAGTGTCTTATCCCCGAACTGTGCCTCAAGCCTTCTCAAAATTTCTGATGGTTTTACGCCCTCTTTCGTAAGAAATTTAACTATAATCCGTTGCGCAACGGACGACGGTACTTCTCGCTCTGATATCGCGATAGTTACTGACTAGGTGGTAATGTGGCGTTCCCTAGCGGTGGAATGTCCCCAAGACATCCCCATCGATAAATCTTAGAAGCCACGTCCCTCTTTGTTCACTTTACTTATTGGTACGAAAAGCATTCTGGTTTATATTTGATTCACCCTCGTACTCTAATTTCTTCGGGTTGAATGGGGTTTCCATAGTAACACTAACAACGTGTACACTGTACACTAAAAATGTGGAAAAATATGTTTCGATGGTAGTTTGTTTAATACCAAAAAGCTTGTACAAATTTTATGCGGTTTAAAAGATATTTATGTGTTTCGTTACTTTTGAATAAATCTGTTTATATATTGCAATATAAACGTTATACTTACACCAAAGAATAAATATTTACAGCTTGCCGAGATTGATTCATCAATAAAAAAAATGTTATCGTTATTCAATCACACCTGCACAGCTATTTCTGTCGAGATGTACACATTCATAAATTTCAGATGACGCAACAGGGAGACGCATTAATTTGATAACAATAATCGCCAGAGAAAATCCTCTTTCAACACCTGTCGAATCTCCATAGCGACTAGTCGATTGATTAGGAAAAAAACAACAACGTTTATGCACGCTAATAATCAAGCCCGGAATTAAAAGCAATGAGCTGACTAGATTAAAACGTAATGTCTTCTTGGCACCGAAACTAGGCGTATATAAGTTCATAAATCATTAGAACGAAGTTTATTTAACGAAAAAACAATAGACATTCTAATAAAGTTGATTTCCGTAAAGCTCTGTCAAAATATTTACAATTTGCTTTCGAGAAAGGTGTCTAGGTGAATATGTTGATGATGTACTGGCGTCTGAGCGTTGCCTTTGTTGTATTATATAACCAAAATAGAAATTTAGTTTTTAATGTAGCAGCTTTCCGCTATGAATTGGTCATGAAGAACATTTTAGTAACACAAATGTACACCTGGAAGTTTTATTGAACTAGTTATTAAAATTTATATACTCACTATTGAAACAACCTGAATTTTAATAATATAAAAGATCCAATATGCCAATGATTATTTAGGAATAAAAATAGACGATTTTCAAGGAGAGTTCATTCAAATTTCTCTATTTTAGAGCATGCTCGGTAACTCCTGGCATACTTTGTTTTAAGTATTTCAATTACGAACTGTCAAAGTAAATGTCAAATAATTGTTTAGTTGTCATTAGCTATTCATGGTGTATAACTGATATAAGTTTTATAAACTTACGATTCGTGGTTTTGAAATGAGAACTGTTAAGAACCAAGAACTCGCAAAAAGAATTTGCCACCATTTTAAAAATTCTGCGAATCGAGTCAAGAAAGGATGTTATTAGGCATTTTACGAAAGAAAAGGTGGCCAATAGGACTATAGTAAAACTTCGTTGTAACGCTCTTCTAGGGCCCTAGGAAAAAAAGCGCTATTACCGGGAGATCTTAAAAACGGCTAAAAATGAATAAAATTTATTTTAAAACGTCTTTACATATATGTACACATTAAAAAAAAAACATTTGACGATATACATATACCCGTAAAAACAAATTGCAAGTATTTTACTTCTTTTAGATAATAAAGTAAAAGTTAACATAATCTATTTTATATAAAACTTGTACGTTAAAAAAAGAAATATGTATAAAACAAACTATACATTCCTACAAATTTTACTTCTTAAAAAATCATCAATTTGTGTTTGTTTATAGTGACAGATGGATTTTTTTTTAAACTGCATTTTCTAATTTATTAATATTTTTGAAGGTTTCCTCTTGCTCTGATTGTTTTCAATGCCTCCAAAACGTCCCTTATTTTTGGCGTAATTATTTCTGATGTATCTTCATCCTCTTCATTTTCCACTTCTGATGGTGCATTGTAATCGGCGATTAGTATCTCAAGGCTTAAAACTTCATTGGTCACTAGCCCATTGTCGAAGTCATCAAAACCTTCCAATTCAGTCAATCTTTCTTCCATTTGTAAAAGGTCTCGCCAGCCTTTGTCAATTTCTACCTCTTCGGTTTCTTCTTCCCTTGTAAAGTTCCCAACACCTGCTTTATTGGAACAATTAAAAATGGTCTCTTTCGTGATGTCAGAAATTGTTGGAGAAGTCGAGTTTGAGCTGTCCATAATCAATAGATATCGTTGGACCATCCTTTTCTTGCAACCTTGCTTCAGAACTTTTATGATGCCTTGATCAAGTGGTTGAAGCTCACTTTTGGTGTTAGGTGGTAGGAAAATCAAGTTGATGTTTTTGAGATTCACTTGTTTCGGATGCGCAACGCAATTGTCGACAAGCAAAAGTATTTTTCGGTCTTTCAATTCGATGTCCCACCCATTAAGCCATTGCACAAATCTATCTCCAGTCATCCATGCACGAGATTGCGACGAATAAATGCAGGGAAGGGTTTTCGCATTCTTAAAGCAACGTGGTTTAGCGTATTTTCCAATTACGAGCGGCTTTTTCTTGTCTGTGCCTGTGCAATTCGTGCATACGAGGACCGTTAGGCGTCCTTTGCTTAATTTTCCTCCGTGGCATTTTTCGTTTTTTAAAACTAAAGATTTATCAGGCATCACTTTAAAAAACAACCCGAATTCATTCGCATTATAAATTTCCGAGGAATTGTAGCCAGAGGTGGGGGTCGACATTTGACTTTTCCAGTCGGATGTTATATCAGGATCATCTACTGAATTTGACTCACCACAAATTTGTTTGTAAACGATAGAATGTCTGTTTTTAAATCTATCGAGCCACCCAGTTGAAGCGGTAAAGTCTGTTATTTCAAGACGGTCGGCTACTTGGAAGGCCTTTTCTTGTAAAATTGGGCCACTTACGGGGATGTTGGAGCTCCTGGCCTGGATGCACCAACTTTTCAGAATTGTTTCTAGCTCTTCATATTCACTCCGCTTCTTTAAAATTGTACGTAAAGTTGAAGCACTGATGTTTTTTGACGACGCAAAATCTTTTTGATTTAAATTGGATTTATCAAAGTCTTTTATAAGATCACTTTTTTCCTTTAACGAAAACGTTTTTCGCGACATATTGCCAGGAGCTTGAAAAGTAAAAGACTGACAGGAAACTTTGATTACGCATCCGCCAAACGAACAAGTAAGATTCTCGGAAAATTGTCTGGCCAAGATGTGTGAAACATCTTGGAGGGATTTGTTGACGAGAGGTATCGAAGCTGCTGCTGCCAATGAATCAATCTTATTAATTGAACGGTGATATTTGTACGATCCTGTAAATTTTCACGTACTTTATAATATACAAAATTCTTAAAACGAATTTTTAAACATTATCGAAGTAATCCATAATGAAAGAATGTAAAATGTGAACCCACGCCTAGAACACGGTAGTTTAAACCTTTCATAAAATGAAATTCAAAATGAGTCGGAAACAACACGTCCTGTTGCGATTTAATTAAAATTTCTCCGATAAAAAGATAAAACCGGGAATTCAATATTTATTTTTATTATTTTGTTTACAATTGCTAATTCTCGTGTTGAATATTTATTCGAATACTCAAATCGCTGGCACGTTTTACAAGAATCTCTAATAGAATTTGTGTCACACAAATGCAAATAAAGGGTGAAACTGATAAAATAAAATCGGCATTAAAATAATTTCTCAATGCATTGCTATGTAATAACGTACGGAGTGTCACCATCTGCTGTTGACAAGATTTTCTGATGATGGTAGATAAATGCGTTTGAAATGCGCATTGACTATTTAATTATGGAAATTCGACTGCGATTGAAAATCTGTCCTGGATCAGTCGGTGATTTACATCTGATATGGGATGGTTGTTTTAGTTTGTTATATACTATTTTATTTTATTTTCTTTGTAGATAAATGCGTTTGAAATGCGCATTGACTATTTAATTATGGAAATTCGACTGCGATTGAAAATCTGTCCTGGATCAGTCGGTGATTTACATCTGATATGGGATGGTTGTTTTAGTTTGTTATATACTATTTTATTTTATTTTCTTTGTTTACATGACGCGACGATTGCAGTACACCGTGACATATATTGTAACATGTCTTCTGAATACATACAAAATTAAAAATTGTTTGTCGAAATAATGTGATATACTTGCAAATAAAATAACAGCTATACTTCTTTCACTGTAAGATTGCAGCGATAGAAAAATTCGCGGCTTGGAGATTGGCTAATAGACGAGACAAATTCACACACACGAAATATATTCTATTTCGCAAATGAAATTAAGTTGGATAAAACGAAATATCACCAATATCTAATGTCATTTGTGGAGCAACGCAAACTGCGCTGAAAGCCTGTGGCGGACGCATAAAAGTTTACACAAAATAAACACGGCCGGGACAATTCGGTATAAGCGTCAGTATAACAGCGACTCGAAAGCCGTCTGTTGTGTATGCATCTACGCTGTCGTATACTATATCGTAGTTCTAATTTGTTTTGAAAACGTTTCCTACGTCGCGAAAACGACCAAAGTTGGACACAATAAGAGAATTTATTGCAGAAATGCCTGATTTAACGTGTGATGGCGCTAAAATTCAATGTGTAGTATGTAAAATAGATTTAATGTGTTGGTCGAAAAGTGATTGTCTACGGCACGTAAATAGTACAGGGCTTGTTTCAAAAAAAATTCCACACGAGATTATGACAAATTTAAATTTAATTTATGTGTTACCTTTATTGCATGTAATTTACCATTTCATTTACTAAGGAAGAAAGCATACGTCTCGTTTTGGAATGAATATTCGGACTTTAAGTTACCAAGTAAGAGAACTTTACAGAGAGTTGTGCCGTCTGCTCGTGAGCATGTCGAGAATAGAATTAAATCGGAGTTGCAAGATAAAAAACTGTGGTTATGTGTGGACGAAACAACAGATCGTAAAAAACATTCTGCGGTTAATGTAATGGTACGCACAATGGAACCACAGCGACCGTCACCCTCAATTTTACTAGCTTCCAGACGAATACAACAATGCACTGCCGAAGTAATTTCAATGTTGGTGTTAAATACATTGGAAAAGTTTGAACTTTCAACAAATCAACGGTTGACGTTTATGAGTGATGGTGCCGCAAACATGCTTGCTGTAGGTCGATCTCTTAAAAAACATTGTGCTAACTTGTTGCATATTACATGTAAAATTCATACTCTCGGTCTCATAGCAGATAGTATCAGAAAATGTTATCCCGAGGTAGACGCTCTAATAGCACATACGAAAGCTGTGTTTGTAAAATCCCCAAAACGTATTCGGGAATTTCATAGATTATGCCCCGGTATTCCTGAACCACCACAACCTATTCTTACTCGTTGGGGAACATGGTTAGAGGCTGCATTTTATTATCTTAAATATTTTGAGAATATAAAGAACGTGATTTTAAAATTCGACCCAAAGGAAGCTGCGGCTGTCAAGGTAAGCCGCTTGAAATTTCAGGATAGTCAAGTTAAAACAGATTTGGAAATTATTCAGAACAATTACGTGGGACTAGCGGATGCGATAGAAAAACTACAAAATTCTTCGGTGTCGTTAGTGGAATCTTTGCAAATAGTGGAACATGTTCACGCACAGCTATGCGCGATAGAAGACGCAAGAAATGTTTGTGTTTTAGAAAGGTTTGAAAGTGTTTTAGATAAAGACTCTGATTTTGGCACATTAAGACAAATTTGTGAAGGTGCGTCAACAGAACCGTTAAGTTATTTGAAAGATTATTTTACTTACGCAAATATAACGTCACTCGATGTAGAACGTTCGTTTTCAGCATACAAAAACACTTTTTCTTCACGCCGCACTCACTTTGCCGAAACAACTTTGGAAACATATCTAATGTTACAGATATTAAATAGACATTATTCACTTTGTGATTTCACAAAGGACTCTTAAAACGGTAAGTGTTTGAGCACGTATCACATTTAATTTATTTTGTGTAAACTTTTACGCGTCCGCCACTGGCTTTCAGCGCAGTTGCGTTGCTCTAGTCGTTTGTTAAACATCTTTGTTGATTTCGGTTTTATATTTATTGCTTTCTATTGTCGTCCGGTGTAGTTTTTATGAGCAAGTTGTCGCAAAATAGTTGTAATAGTTACATAATAATGTATACAGTGCGGTCCTAAAGTGCCCCGCCACGCTAACTTTTTAAAACGATCCACCTGAAATGTTTCAGAAACTAAAACGAAAATAAGAAATAACCGCAACAGGTATAATTTTGATGTTAAAACACGTGCTAAAGAAATGAAAATTAACGTGTTTTTTTTTTGTTTTTAAGGGTACAATTAAAAATGATTTTACAAAATGAGTATTTCGATTCTCTACGACAATAAAGGAAATTTCGGAAGCAAATAGAGTTCATTGTGATTTTCAAGCTCATTTTTATGATATTCATTGGAACAAACAGCGAACGGAAGCGTCGATTTATGCGGACCAGCATTCGACAGCAGATTTAATTACATCGTCCAAAAGACGATTTAACGAATTTAACCCTTCGCCAATCTCGATGATCGATAATAAACCGCGTATTTGCGATATTTACTTGTTTGAACTACGCCGAACGGGTTAGCTTTGAATGTTGACATTTATGTCGATCAGACAGATAACGACTTGATTTCCATTTGCATTAGAAGCGCTTTAATATGTTCAAAGCGCTGAAGTGATTGTGTGAGATGAAGATATGTTTACGTTGTAGGTATGTAAAGTAATCACATTAACTGTTTACTTCTGGCTATCTTAGGTGTTTGAAAACCTGATTGATTCTGATGTTGTTGTGTATTACAACGTTTCTTTTGAAAAATAATACAGTGAGAGTGAAATGGGGGAAAAAACATATATAGTTTTAGAAATTGTTAAAAATAAACGGTGTTATTGCATGTGTTCAAAGTGACCACCGTATCTCCTAGGCAAAATTCTGTCCAGACAATGAATCTTAAAATAAAGCGTCACATCCTATTTAAGAAGGCTTCTCCTGAGCAATGATTTGATTTTCTACCAGAGCAGGGCTGGTCTTTACATCCCTAACACTGAAGCTTAATAGCTTATTGTATTATTCCTGCTTCGGTTTTGTTTTACTTAAACAGGTTAGTTCCCGCAATCAGGTTTAACAGCCTATGTAGTAAATCTTTCTCCATTGGTAGTTCAATTGTGCTTCGCATAGCGAATCTGCGTTGAGCTAACGCTGCACATTCGAAAATACTCCTGAGCAATACTACCAGCTTCTACAATATTATCTGTTAGTATATTTATGATGTGGACAGATCCTGAGTACCCCATCGATTTAATGTAACCCCAGGAACGTAATCTGCTCCCATTAATGCCTGCAGAGCAATGGTTTCTTGCATCAAGAAAATAGATCTTTTTGCAAAAATCAATCACTATTCAAGAAAATATTTTTATTTCAAGGCTATAAAAATTGAAATTTTATTTGGATTAGATAAATATTTCCTTAGGGTTCGAAAATCAAGAAAATCCAAGATAGAAAAATGTTTTTTCCAAGAACATGATTTAGTTTTAAGTTAAGAAAATATTAGTATTCTGGTTCCGTCGCTACTATCTAAGAGGGCTTGACTATATCTACTGGCACTAGGTGACCCTAGGAAAATATTACTGTTTTTGAAAATTAGTGGCATCAAGCGAGAGGTGTAAGAGCAATGTCGGCAAGAGCATAAAGCGTTAGTGCTTTTCTCTTCTCACATTGTTTTTGCCGGTAGTGATTCCATCAGTACCACGAGTTATTTAATTAGCATTATCTTGGTTCCTGTTCCTTTAGGCACTTTCTTCATGTGTACTTCTACATTAAGTTCACTTTTGTTTGAAATTCTGTAGATAACCTATCCTTTTAAAAATCACAAGCAATGTGAATAATTTACTGCATTATGTACGGATATGTCGTACAGTTTTAAAGAAGGTAAGTGCAATTAATAATGTGGATATAAATAATAAGCGTTTCATAAGTAAATAATTGCTTTATCTTAAGAAAATGAAACTATTAATTTATGAACAATACCTAACCGCTTTTTGGAATTAAGAAAACTATTTACTATCCTTAAGAAAATATTGTTATGTTCAACGTTTTATGTACGACAACAGCCTCGGTTGTCACTTCTGAACGACTGAATGTCAGGTTAGCCACTCGTTGGTAACTAAATATCCCTCTTGCGGGGAAAAATGGAAATTTCCCAGTCACCATCTCCCCCTTCCAGCAAATTGGCTGTGGAGCGAGGACATTATATTAAATATATAAGTCCAGATAATGACGAGTGTGGGGTAGCATGGACAAATCTATTCGTCACCTAATTTTCCTATTCACGTAATTCGTCCAAACTCATGTAGAAATCGTCTAAAATAAGCAACAGCGTAAATTGAAAGGATTTTAAATAATATTTCACCAATTAAATCTTTATCTGAAAGGTTTAAGTAAATTATTGGAGAATTTTCACGTTTAAAGCTTGTCAGTAACATTTTGTATTATAGAATCCTCGAAATACAACCTCCTCGTTGCGTCACTGCATTCATTCTCGTATGCTACTTGCAGAAATAATTTCATTTGATCGAAATTCATCGTAAAAGTTTCTATTTGGGTTAAATTATCAAAATTGGCTGTGGAATAAAACAATCGCCGGTCTTTCGCGATTTAAAATAAAAGAAAGATGAACGACGCCATAATTTTTCATCAATCTTTATTCGGCCTTGGTTGAATCAAAGTGTGTCTTAACTCCGATCCCCATATAAAGTGCACGATTGTGAAATCAAAGTCATTATTGAAGAGAAAAGGGTCAAATTTCCAGAACAGGCAGTTTCTTGTGGTGAGTATATAAACAGAGAGCTTATATACATTGGCATTGTCACTTTTAAAATCTTAAAATTCGTTAATTTAATTTTACTGTGTTGGATATTCATTCTAAAGTTGCCGTAAGGGTATCCAGGGATACCCCCGAACCTACAAGAATCGTTAATTTAATTTAAAATTAGAAAATTTAACAATTTTCCAAAAAAAAACCCTATTCACTAAATCTGGTCCCCAGCGTTTTTTTTTTTTCTGTTTCCTAGGCTCAAAGTATCGCTCGGAGGAGAGAGATTTTCATCGAATGAGTAGGCCATCACATTCGCAGAATAAGATGCCAACTACTAAAGGGATGAAAGCATCTCTGGGAAAGATGTATAGACTTACAAGGAGACCATGTTGAGAAATAAAACTGAATTTGTCAAGAAAACTACTTGTTTCCGTGTTAGGCTGGAAACTTTTCAGACCACCCTCGTATTCCAGTAGTTTTAGTTAACTTACATGTAGAACCAATGTTTTAAGTGGAAAATTAAAGTTATCGGCAATTACCTATCAACATGGGAAAGATACTAGATGAAAAAATACGAAAAACCTGCTATAACTTCTTACAATATCATATATTCAATCTTTAAGATAAGACCATACAGCAATATATCAAAAATTGTCAATTCATTACCCTTTCATCACATATCTAATCAATCTATTTCAGCTAACCATCCTATTCACTCTTACTTTCGCCATTCCTGCTTCATATATATCAATAAAGCAGAATTAAAACCGATAGACTTCATTTCAAGCTTGTTTGTCCTTTCATCACATCAGATGCCATTTATCTTCGGCTAATGTTAAGATGTCTCGTGCAGACATCTCTATACATTACATATATAGATAAAACCCGAAAGCGGATTTTCTCAATGTTTATTTTGACGAAGCTACATGCATTCAAGCAGCTAAGTTATATTGGCAAAAAATTGACAGGCTCATCATTAATTTAACGAATACAAGATGAAATCGACAACGTATATGTAAAGATATTCGGAAGTAATCGGCTTTAGTTTGAAAACGAATTTTGCCGAGGGATTTATAACTTTTTATTTGAAATGTGGAGATAATAATGAAGTGGTATTGTATTCCGAAGTTGTTGCGTCTTGGTATTTTGAAGGGAATGTACTTATAACTAGAGCGGGCCAAGAGCGCCACGCGCCAGGTTCGCAATCAGGCTGCCGGGCGCATATATGTATGTAAACATAGGTAATTTAAATATGTAATTATTAGGACGAGGACCAAAACCACTGTCTATTACGTCGTGAAGACGCGCAAATATACACCTGCAGTTTGGGTGTTCGTTGATAAATAGGGCGTTGTTCACAGTGGGCCACTACAAAAAAAAAGTTCATTCATCGACGGCTACGAACTAACAGCGCGCTTATTCATTTACGGATGACGCGCTCTATTCATCAACAAATGACGAGTCTGCAGACGTTACGTTTGCACCACTTCGTGGCATACTAGAAACAAGCGTCGGTGTGCTCGCTTTAGTGATTATGTCTAACGTAACTATTAAAAATAAACGGCCATTACCTACGAAAGTTAATAAATTTCTTAGTGAATTTGTGGATTTACACTACAATGGGAGTACAATTTTCTGTAAAGTTTGTAAAAAGAAACTACTGTGCTGGAGCAAACGTGATTGTGAAAGACATATAAATAGCGCACACCACAGAAATAAAAGAAATGGTGTGTCACAACAACGTCAATTTCAATTAGAATTGCTTTTAACGTTTATGGTATGTGGTCTACCACTTCGTATACTTGATAAAAAAGCATTTCGAAAATTCTGGGGTACATACAACACCGAGTGGATACTACCATCTCGGACAGCGTTACGGAGAGATATTCCACGAATACGTGAGGACATTGAAAATCGAATTAAAGCCGAATTAAAAGATAAACAGCTGTGGCTATGTCTTGATGAGACGACAGATTGCAAAAAAATTCTATTTTGAATATAATAGTGCGCGTATTAGATCCTATTAAACCAAATTTTGCAATTCTATTAGCCAGCAGAAGATTAAAACAGTGTACTAGTAAAGCAATTACGGCCGTAGTTCTCGAAACGTTACAAAAATTTCAAGTGTCAACCAGTCAACTGTTATTGTTCATGAGCGATGGTGCAGCAACAATGTGTAGTGTAGGCCGTTCCCTTAAAGAAAAGTGTGAAGGACTTTTACATGTTACGTGTAAAGTCCATGCTTTACATCTTGTGGCACAAACTATTCGAGAGTGTTACCCGGAGGTGGATGCATTATTAGCAAACACAAAAAAAGTGTTTCTCAAAAGTCCTAAGAGGACTAGGGCATTCCACAGGTTATGCCCTGGTATTCGAGAACCACCACAGCCCATTCTTACGCGTTGGGGAACGTGGTTAAAAGCCGCTTTTTATTATAATGAACATTTTCAAGAAGTCAAATCCGTTATTTTGCAATTCGTCCCTGCCGAAGCTAGAGCTATTAGGATGAGCCAGAAGGGATTTCTCGATATTTCTGTTGAAACACATCTAAAGAATATTAGCAACAATTACAAAGGGTTAGTAGACGCGATAGAAAATTTGCAAAATTCTGGATTGTCGTTGGTAGAATCAGTGCAAGTCGTGGACGAAGTTAGTACATTGTTACACAGTATAAACGATGCAACAAGTGGACGAGTTTTAGCTAAGTTCGATAGTGTTTTAAAAAAGAATCCGGACAACACGAGATTAAGACAAATGTGCGATGGGGCATCTGCAGATTCCTTGACTAAGTCTAAAGATTATTCTAATTACGTCTGTCTTACTTCGGTAGACGTGGAACGGTCGTTTTCGAAATATAAGAACATTTTTTCGTCTCGGCGAACATCCTTCACCGAGGCAAATGTGGAAACTTATCTGATGGTGCAACTTTTTAAACAAGCCTATCCGCATTATTAAGAAGGATAGAATTTATTTATTATATCTTTATTTACAGTTACATTATTAAGTACAACAGAATAAAAAAAGCGTTCAGTTTCTCAGTTATTTCCTTATTACCTCCCATTTACAACGCATACCGTTTTCAATCAAATAAAAAATCATAATGAAAATAAAAACACCTCAGCGTGTACATATATATATATATATATATATATATATATATATATATATATATCCGCTCTAATTACTAAACATTATTATTGCGTCAGCTTTTATTTTTTTACTCTTGTGTATTAATTTCGAAATATCACATATCTGCTGTAACTCACATATACGCTATTTACAATAAGCGGCCGTTGCGCCTGATTCCGATTCTGTTGGATGGCGCAATTTGGCCCGCTCTACTTATAACTGTCTAGCTAACAATAAGATAAGAATAAGAATGTAAGTACGTAGAAGCGTTTTGCATTAATTAATAGGTTTGAGATTAAAGAAAGGATCGTTATACAGTTGCCATATTTTACTTTTTATATTGCTTTAACGTTAATTCATTTCAAATATCGTACAAAAAAGATCATCCGTGAAAGAATTGAATTGTGTTCACTATTTGTTCAAAAAAGAAGGAAACCAATACGGGAGCATTATCAGCCATGAGGTACTTGAAACCTTTTCTGTTTTATCAAAATAGTGTAATACTGTGGAGATTACTAATTACAAATGATGCATTTACGTGAATTTCAATTTTAATTAATTGGTTAGCCTCTTTACTATTATTAAAATTGATTTGAAAGCTGATAATGTTCTTTTATAAATACTTTCTCTCTACATCGAGCTTGAACATTACGTATTAATATAGATTTCGTAATCAACACTCTTCTTAAAATGTCATCTCCATCGTTTCTACATTTTTAATATAATAAGTTAACTATTTTTAGCAGACACGTTTGCAATTAATATATCACGTCCTGCGATTGGGCATTGTTCCTTGTCCACTTCATCCGCATGCATCTAAAACGTACAATGAAAAGGACACGCTGAGAGGCTTCATTTAATTAAAGAAAAGAGAACGTTTGACAAGACGTCTAGAGGATAGAATGGCTATAATTAGAATCGAAGAAAATAAGATTAAAGGACGTCGTACAGGGTGACACACAGGAGTCGGATGGTTTTCAAATGAGCACTACCGTTACCTCCGATATTAAACAAGGCCTAACAGCTTTGATGTCAGCAGGGTGTGGTGTATATTGTCTTTGGTGAAAGATCAGCCATAGACGTGTTTACACGTTCAGACCGTCTCTGCGTTTTGAATTGGTTTGTTCAAATTGTATAGGTTTTATTAAAAAAAATACTGTGTAGTGATATTTCCGTACTTAGTGATACGTGTAATGTTTTTCTAGTGTTGTATAAGCGATAAAACCTTTTCTGAAACGATAAAAACCGGATAACCTAAAAGCGTCACTCGGGCGGTTTATTTACTGTGGCGTCGGCTGTTTTGTATGTTTTGTTTGTGAGTTGCACTTTGTAAAAGAAGATATTATTTATTTTTCAACAGCTACATATTTAAGGACCGGTGAAACTATAACTGTAAGTTTTAAAAATCCTTGGGTTAAAAAAGATGCTATTCCCTAACTGTCCGTTGTATTTGACAAAAAACGTGATGATTTTATTGTTCAAATAGTTTTATATTCTTACGTTATATTTAACAACATTATTTTTGTACACGAAGAGATGTTTTTAAATGTGTATCATAATAATCATGTTTTAATACAATATATTTTAAATTATATCACCGAACATAGCCGTTTGGATACTGATATTCTGATAAGTAAAGCTGGCCACGAGCGGTACCGCGCAGTAGCGTAGAGTCGACCAGGCCTCGCGTTCCATTAGAGTTATTCTGCTAATAGAGATGTTTGCTACCGCAAATAATTTCGCTCATCTTTTAAATAAAAATTAAATAGCACGTGCTCAAACACTTACCATTTTAAGAGTCCTCCGTGAAATCACAAAGTGAATAATGTCTGTCAAATATCTACGACATTAGATATGTTTCAACTGTTGTTTCGGCAAAACTAGTACGGCATGAGGAAAAATGCGTTTATATGCAGAGAACGAACGTTCTACATCTAGTGACGTAATATTTGCGTAAGTAAAATAATCTTTCAAATAACTTAACGATTCTGTTGACGCACCTTCACAAATGTGTCTTAATGTGCCAAAATCAGAATTTTTCTCAAAAACACTTTCAAATTTTTCTAGAACAGAAACATTTTTTGCGTCTTCAATCGCGAACAGCTGTGCGTGAACATGTTGCACTATTTGTAGAGATTCTTCTAACGGCACCGCAGGATTTTGTAATTTTTCTATTGCATCTGCTAGCCCGAAGTAATTGTCGTGAATGATTTTTAAATCCATTTTAACCTGACTGTCTTGAAATTTCGACTGGCTTTTCTAGATAGCGGCAGCTTCCTTTGTATCGAATTGTAAAACCACGTTCTTAATATTGTCAAAATATTTACGATAATAAAACGCGGCCTGCAGCCATGTTCCCCAACGAGTTAGAATAGGTTCTGGTGGCTCTGGTATACGGGGGCACACTCTATGAAATTCGCGAATACGTTTCGGTGATTTGACAAATACTGCTTTGGTATGCGCTATTAAAGCGTCTACCTCAGGATAACATTTTCTGATACTATCCGCCACAAGATTGAGAGGATGAATTTTACACGTAATGTGTAACAAATTAGCAGAATGCTTTTTAAGAGACCGGCCTACAGAAAGCATGTTTGCAGCACCATCACTCACTAACATCAAGAGTTGGTTTGTTGAAAGTTCAAACTTGTCCAATGTATTTAACACTAACTTTGAAAGTACTTCGGCAGTACACTGTTGTATTCGTTTGGAGACTAATAGAATTGAAGGTGCCGATTGATGAGGTTCCAATTTGCGTGCCATTACATTAAGAACAGAATGTTTCTTCCGATCTGCTGTTTCGTCGACACATAACCACAATTTTTGATCTTTCAACCCCGATTTTATTTTTTGTTCAATATGTTCGCGCGCAGATGGCACAATTCTTCGTAACGATGTTTGACTTGGTAATTTGCACTCCGAATAGTTATTCCAAAAGCAGATAAATGGTTCCTTGTCTAGTAAATTAAACGGTATATTACATGCGATAAACGTAACGCATAAATTAAATATACATTTTTCATTGTCTCGTGCGCAATTTCTTTTTGAGACATGCTTTTCACTATTTACGTGTCGTAGACAATGTTGTCTGGACCAATACATTAACGGGATTTTACAGATTACACATTTAATTTTAGCACCTTCATATATTAAGTCTGGAATTTCTGCAATAAATTTTCGAAGTTTGTCCGACCGCGGTCGTTTTGCTGACGAAATCATAATTTTTCCAGGACAGATAAACAATTGCGCAAATGACCGGTAGCGAAAATGTCCGTACTGCTCCGCAGACGAAGTAATACTACCGTTCCTCTCGGTCCGAACTGATTCTACGCCGATGCGCGGTACCGCTCGTGGCCAGCGTTACTGATAAGCAACAACTGAGTGTCCAACATGGCTGAAGTTTTCAAAAATATCCTTCAACGCATGCGCAGTTATATTACCAGAATATCTTTGACGAGTAACGCCATCTTCACGTTGAGGCTTGAAACTTTTTGTTATATATGTAATGTATAGATTTTAAGTTACCGCGTTTCAGACCGGCCAACCTACAATAAAGAAATTGTACTATATAGAGACAACTGCAATGTAATGGACGATGATTAAACGTTTATAAAAGTTAAATCCGTGTTCACATTTTTCACGCATATTACACTTTTCACCCCAGTGGAAACTAAAATAACGATCAGGTTATAATTTAAACCCCGATAGGTGTCAGAAACATGTAATGCATTAAATCTGATCACAATTTCTAAGTAGTGCAACTAAAATAGTAATTTTAACGCGTTTCTTAGCAATAAAATGCAATCATTACTTTAAAAGAGAAGTTTAGAAACAATATCTTAATTGAGTTCGCGAATTTAAATTACATGTTAATTTATTCTGTTTGTCTGAAGTAATTGCAATCCTACTTTCACAATTTCTGCACCTAAAGCATAGGAGAACAATGCCACTTGAAGCTTTAATAGAAATTCTAAAACGTCTTGTACTCTTGGTTACTGCGCTAGTATAGTTTGTGCCTTTCTACCTCCAGAGGAAGCACTTAGAGTAATGTAGAATACGTAGAATATAAAAATACGAATAGAAATTGCTCATACATACAATACTGTTTTAGTTTATGCATGGTATGCAATGTTCGTAATCTTTTGATTACCTTCTTTCTTCATTTTTGTCATGCACTTAATTTTGAACAGTATAACAACGTTTTAAATGAAGACAATAGACTCTTCGATTTAGTGTTGTCAAATCTCGATTGTAGTGTTGATGCTAACCGTAAAGACCACCCTCTAGTACCAGAAGATGTGTACTGCCTTGCTCTGAGTATCATAATGATACTTAAGTCACCTCAAAAGCCTACCAATTTTCCTTTCAATAGTATGCCATTACGATATAATTTTCGCAGAGCTGATTTTCACAATCTTTATAAAGATATCTTGGCAACTGACTGGAGTTTTCTGGATTCCTGTGTTGATGTTAATACTGCGATTGATAAATTTTATACATTACTTTACACTATATTTGATGAATCAGTACCAAAATGTTTACCCAATAAATCTTCTTTTTCATCGTGGTTCTCATCTGAAGTTAAGAGAAATTTAAAGACCAAAGATTTCTATAGACAGAAGTGGATCTCTACTAAAAACCCAAAATTTTATCAAAAGTATTGTAGATTAAGATCTCTAACAAAAAACCAAATCTCCAATGCCTACAAATCCTACATTACTTGTATAGGAACATCAATGAAATCTGATCCTAAGCAGTTATGGACCTTTGTTCATGCAAGGCAAGGGAGGATACGTATTCCTGGTCGAATTTCATCTAATGATCCTAAAGAAATTGTAGACGCGTTTGCTTATTGTTACGCCGAAACCTATTTGCCGACTGGCACATTGGATTTGCCTGAGAACCTCCAACAACTGCAAACGTTCAACATTCGCCCGATCTGTGAAGATAATGTAGCTAATATTATGGCCTCGTTTCAGAACAAATTTACTGCAGGTGAAGATCTTGTACCAGGTTTTTTGATTAGAGATGCTCGCTTCGTATTAAACAAGCCTATTGCCAAAATTATTAATTTGGCAATTAGCACATCTACCTTCCCTGAAAGATGGAAGCGAGCAAGAATTGTTCCAATCCACAAGAAAGGCGACAAAGCTTTAATCGCTAATTATCGGCCGATCTCTATCTTAAATAATTTCTCTAAGGTTCTTGAGCAATACCCGTACTGTACTATATTTTTCAATATAAAACAATACATATCGCCACATCAACATGGATTCATGACTGGTCGTTCTACAACGACAAATTTATGCTCCTTTACTCAGTATGTTAGTGAAATCTTGGATAATCAAGGACAGGTGGAAACCGTATACACTGACTTCTCTCACGCGTTTGATAGGATTGATCATAAACTTCTTTTACATAAACTAGATTCTTTTAGTTTCTCTCCTGGATTGCGCTTATTAATAGAATCATATTTAACACGAAGATCAAACTATGTTTTCTATAATGGATTTGAGTCATTTAATTTTACATCCACAAGTAGTGTTCCGCAAGGATCAAACCTTGGTCCTCTCCTTTTTAACTTATTTATAAACGATCTCTTGCAATCATTTACCTGTTCTGTTTTGGCATATGCGGATGATGTTAAGCTGTTTTGTGCTGTGTCTGGTCGTGACGAAGCTGATCAGTTGCAGCGTAATATTGATCTTCTGGTTAGATGGTCAGCGAATAATAACTTGTTGCTCAATACCGCTAAATGCTGTTACATGTCCTTTACAAGGAAAACTAAGCCGTATCAATTTTCTTACTCAATTGATAAACAAACTCTATCTAAAATAAATGTAGTCAAAGATCTAGGCATAACTTTTGATCCAACTTTATCCTTCTCTAACCATATAGAAATTATCTGCTTGTTCGCTTCAAAAATGCTGGGATTTCTCATGAGAACTTCACGACACTCGTTAAATCATCGGCGCGAGCTCCATAGCGCTCGGTATCTGCAGAAGCTCCTTAACAACATAGTTGATTGTCCTTACTTGTTGTCAACTATATGTTTTAACGTTCCGCGATTGGCATCCCGTCATGCGTCTACTTTCAATATGCTAACACCAAGGACCAATCTACTACTCCGAGCGCCAATCTACCACATGACACGTAATGCCAACGTGCAATATAAAGATATCTTTGTCGGTTCCTTTTTCACATGAATAGTTTTTTGTTACAATTTTTTTTTTGCTCTTACGTATTTTTTTTCTTTTTTTCAATGTACAATGTTTATTTTTTCTTTTGTAATGTATTCACATTCTATGCATATATTTTCTTGTCCTGTAATTGGGGTTAACCTCTTGGGCAAATATACTGTTATTATTATTATTATTATTATTATTATTGTTATTATTATTATTATTATTATTATTATTATTATTATTATTATTATTATTATTATTATTATGGTTATTATTATTAGTAGTAGTAGATATTTCGCATAGGAATTGATGATCCTTTGAGGAAGATAAACACATATTAGTAAATTATGCGCAAGGCCGTCTACAAACACGATATTAATATTGCTTTCTGTCTCATATTAGAGGTTGTTATTATTCTTTTTAATATATGATTGAATTTATTTTGAGTAGTTCCTTTTATCATACAAAATAGAATTATAAGAGCTCCCCTCTAGTCAATCTTGTAAATTTTAAAAGCAATCAAATTGCTTACAATTCACGCTATTTATGTGCACGAATTATTAGTTTTTCCCTTGAAAAATAGGCGTTTTCGAAGAAATCTGCTTGTCATTAGCCTACGCAACTCGAATCGAAGTAAGATTAATTATTGCTATCCTAAACATCGTTATTTAACTTTACCAGCGAATTGCTTATACAAACTCTAAATATTTTAAGGAACGAATGATGACTTATATTTAATGTACTGCATGTGTTTGTGTATGAATGAGTTTTGACTAATTTGATCTTTGAAATGTATTTCAGAATCTAAATTTGTTTGGTAAAAATGCTGTCATTGACAAAAAAAAGGTTAAAATAGTTAAAAGTACTATTTGGATTTCCTGAAACATTTCTCTCATCGAATACCTGGAAAATGTTTTCGATTTTTATTTTGGTAGGAGGAATTTTAGTCGATATACAAATAACTTCTACATTGCATTGGTATTGGTGACTATTTTGGCCACTTCAAATGAAAAGTAATGAAATTTTATTGACTTCGCAATTAAAAATTGTTAGTTTGGATCAGGATTTGAATCCATATCCTTTAGATAAAAAGCAAAATGCTTTGGTTAGAGATTAACGCTGAGTATCATCAAGTAATTGGCATATTACGAATGTTTTCAAATAAGTAAACAAGTACTCAAACTCTATGGCATTGGAACACTGAAACACTTCACTAAAACCCTTCCTACAATATTTCACTCGCACTGGACGTACGTTTCAATAGCCAAACTATCATCATCGGCAGTAAAACTGAACTAACAGACTAAGAGAAAAACTATCCCAATAAAGTAATTTGAAATTATGCAAATCCAAAAATATGCAATCTTAAAACAAACAATTTTAAAATATGTAAACCTCAAATTATGCAAAATTTAAAATAAGGGTTAATTAACTAGAGGTCCTAAATCTGAATTCATTAAGTTATGTTTGTTTTTGTAAATTTCCATGCCTTCATAACAATTTAATTAAACAATATTCTTTACGTTTTTAATTAACTTTATATTATCAACATTTTCATCTAGTATTAATGAGATTTCTAAGGTTTAATATTTGTTAAAATGGATTCTGGGTGATTCCAATTTACCTCGTCATTATCATTATATTTTTTCTTTTTGCTTCGCAATGAAACTGCATTCCAATAGGTGCTTGCTGGTGGGTTATCTATGTTAGGTTAAGGTTTAGTTAGTTAGTTAGTGTCTTGTTATATACAGGCGGATTCAAATAAATAGGCCATTATTCCTATCGCCGTTGTTAGTAATCCTACGAAGTCAGTTAAATTAATAAATAACTGTAGGCTTTCACGGCCGGAGTCTGGATTTGTACTAGCAGTACGTCCTTTCGGGTTTGTAGGCCGTGGTCTTGAAAGAGGACGACTAGTGAATCTTCATTCTGATGATGCCAGCCGCTGTCTGGCGTAACGTCAATTTACACTATTTCATTGTTTTCACTGATGGTTAATATGCCTTTGGTAGAAAGCAAAAATACAAAATTTACTATTTTTTTTTAGTGGAATATTCTATATATTTTACAAAATGTTGAAAAAACTTTATACATTATTGTTTTGAAATAAATAACAAGAAAATTAGAGTGTTTTCTTAGTTCTTATTAAAGAGACACGTCTGTAGCCTAATAGGTATTTATAGTAGGACTACGGCGAAACTAAATAGCTTACGTCCAACCATCAAAAGAGTGCATTTAATAGTGAAACGCGAAAGGATGTATGCAATGTGCCTTTTTGACACATTCAGAACGTAAACTAATGATTTCGTATAGAATTACAACAACCTACTGTAAACATTAATCTGCAAATATGTATCTTTACTAGAAACTAGAAGCCACTGGAACTTTTTCAATGTGCGTTCCAGAACAATAGTCTTCATTTTAGAAATTGAATGATTTTTCAACATATTGGAAAATATACAGGCTGTTCCCTTTATAATGGTAAATTTAGTTGTGTTTTTGTAAAAATGCGTTATTCAATTGTTTTGTTATCAATTTCATATCAATCAACAGCAAAAACACTTCTATTTTGCCAAATTAGCTGATTTCCAGGACCAATAATGACGAAGAGAGCAATGGGTGCCCGTTGATTTGAATCACCCTGTGTATTTAGTGGGTTTAATAAAGCAATTTACCATTGCTATTATTTGATGTGTAATTGTAAGAAACTAAAAATATTTAAATTAATCAATATATAACACAAACGCAGCTTTATCTTGTTTTTACTTGTTAATTCGTTTTGATTCAAATGTTTTTGGTCTTATATTTTTGGTAGTAAATATGGCAAGCAAGGATATCATCTTTGGCAAATTTTTCCTCCGACTTATCTTAGCATGCTATTTCAGGAATTACATCAAGGTGGTGAAAATTGTTTCAATAAAAAGCTAAGTAATGCACTAATTGTAATGATGATAAAAGGTCTTATTTAGCTTAGTAATCTAAACACTACAATATTGGTAATTTACTTTAATAATTTTTTTTCTGTAGCAATTAAGACGAATGCTTTAGATGACATTTTGGTTCCCCTTTCTCTCCGCATCACGCTATTGCAATTGCTACTAGCATTGTATACAGAGGAGCATGTTTTTAAAAAGTCCAACATTATTTCCAGCAATCTATTCTGAAATTACCTTGCTAGAGTCTTTCGAATCCATACTCTTCTCCGAACTAAGGTACTCGTCGGCAACGCTGTTCCTCATCTTCCTACTGAAGTTGAACAAGTTCCTGGCTATCATCACGTTCATAACGACGATTAGTACGAACGGTACAATCAATGTGACCACGCAGTCGATCGTGTTGATCACCTGCATGGCGGGTAGCTGTTCAGGGATCATGCTGCACGTGTCCTCGTTGATCTCATTCTTTCTGACGCCGGCCGTCCAGAAGACGTAACACTGTGACGTAATCGCAATAGTTGATAGCACGCAGACCGTGGCCTTTGACCTTGATACTGTGCAGATCGAAGGTCTCTGAAGAGGATACTGAACGGCTACGAAACGTTCGACAGTGAAAGCCACGATTAACCAAACGCTTAGTATGCTAGCGACCGAACTGATATAGACCAAGAACTGACACCATCCTTCCTTGTTGAAGATCTCGAAGATTCCATTGAAGCTGCAATTAACGATGGTCAAGACGACCAAGAAGGCGAAGTCCGCGATCGCTAAAGCCGCCAGGTAATAGCTAGAGCTTCTCATCTTCAAGTAGGTAGTTAAAAACACCACGCATGATAAGAAATTCCCGATCAGGCCTACGAAGATCATCACTGGAATATAGTATTTGTACAACAATTCGAGATAGTACTCGAAAACTCCGCAGGTATCATAAAAAACGGTTCCTGTGCTGTTCTCGAAAGTCTCAAGGTATATCGCGTCCGCATTGAGAAGTTGCCTCATATTTGTTTGCGGCGTTCGCGATTTGCGTTATCGGTTTCGACGTTCTTCGGGCCGCATTTGGACCACGCTCCCGTCGTCGTCGTGGTTGGGCGCCACGACGCGCACTGAGGCGGTACGCCTCCAGGAAACACGTTCCGCGATTTTCGGAATGCAGCAGCGCAAGCGTCGGCGTTTGGCCGTCTTCATTCAGGATGGTTTTCGTATCGTACTGAAAGAGATTGTCGCGATTAGTCCAAGGATGATGTCTTTAGATTGCTTTTAATCCCTTTCTATCTCAATTATGACTGGTGATGGATGAAGAAATAAGCTGCTTCTAGAATGGGAAACTTGCTAAAACGATTAACACCTAAATAAATAGAGGGTAATAAAGACAAGGCAACTTGACTGTGTCGGATCTGTAATTATGAGGATTTAACGCTGAAATCTGTAGTTTATATGGAAATGTGAGAAAGTTTCTTGAAATTACTTTTAATTCAATAGATTCTTATGAGCCTCCGAATGACGTCGTAAATATAACATGCGATATAAAAGATTCTCAAACTAATAAAAGTCTTAAAAAAATTATTTCCGTCCATCAACAGCTTACAAAGATATGGAAGTGCGAGGGTAGTACCTTAAATTTTTACAGATGACCACTAGATGGCGCTATTGAGATTTGTCATTACAATTTTCGTAAAATTTGACATTTATTAATGTTGAAGCAGTGGCAGCGCAGAAATCGGCTGAGTAGTTTACAGCGAGCGTTTAAAAAAAGCAATTTTGTGAAAAAGTGGAAATTTCACGTCAGTCTATGAAATTAGGAAAAACAATCAACAACGCCGCATCATCCTTCAACATAACAATGCTAGTTGCAGTGCATGCTAAAAGGAAAAACAATATTTCCTTTCGCAGCAACACTGTCCATGATGTTGTCTGCTCACTCTCCAAGCAGAAACGCTGTAGCCGATTCAATATGTGATTAATCACACTTTAAGTATTTCGCGTTATATACAAGCGTCGCGTCGTCCAATACTGAAGTGTGCTCGTTCGATTTTTGTGGGTAAAACGATATACTCGTAGTGAAATTCGCCACAAAATTGTCGATGCGTGTGGTGAGAATGCGATATACTGATCGCAAAATGGTGCCGAATGTTCGAAGAAGGACGAACAAATGTGAACGCTAAACCATGTGCCCGGCGTCCTTCAACTGTGAACACTGCAGACAACGCGGAACAAGTGAATGAAGTGATTATTCACGATCAGCTGGGCTATCGTAAACTATGCATGCATTAGGTACCGAGTTTGTTAATCGATGAATATAAAATCCAACGCTTTCAGGCTGCGCTGACATTTTTTCAGCGTTATTCCCGAGATGGTCCACAGGTTTTGAGCAGAATCATCACTGCAGATGGTTGGGTAGTATCAGATACTGTTAAATACCCTTCCTTTCTATTTCTTAGATTTTAAGTACAAGTGTTTAGTACTTTCTATTTTCCTCTTAACATGTGTGCATATTGTATTGTGCGACCCATTGCATTGTTTTTTGGATAAGATTTGTATGCTTTGTTTCCGTTTGAGTTCGTTCCTTTTCTTAGAAAGTTATCCGAACATAATCTTAGGACTTAAGAAATCATATATAACCCGTATTGTTATACTTCCTCTATTTTAACTATATTGACATCTGGTGTTACGTATGTATGTAACTATATACTAAGGGATGAAGCTATATTTTCAATATACACACGAGACTCTATTCTCAACTCTCCTAGATGTAAGACCTACTGTAAACTATTAATATATGTATACTTTATCATTAGAAGGTTAGAATAAAATTAGTGATAGCAACTTCGATGGTTTTAATTTCATGAACACAGACGAACCAATCGATTTTCAATGTTTTTACATAACAATACCATGAGCCCGATTGACAGTCCGCAGAACGCAAATTGGCTGGTCATTAATTAGCGCTAGAAGTAGCATACCTGCATACCAAATGTTGGTCTTTTTCTTCTCTCTCAATTTCTCCAATCTTGCCAGCTCAAGATTTTTTTGAGCGGTTTGTCATAGGAAATCTTGGAAATTGGTAATAACAAAAATAAGATTTGATACTATTTCTGTGCTAGCCCGAACTATTGTGGGTTCTCCAGTTGAATCCACTTGCCAGCAAACTTAATGGCCTGAGAGTCGATTAATAGGAGAAACGGATTATTAACAATATTCTTCTAGATAATCTTCGTCTAACACCAACTGGTGATATTATAAGGCAACGTTCAAACGTGAAGCGGTAAATGCAAAGTAGTTCAGCAGTTCTTCCTCTACCCTAGATGTTCTGCGAGATTCTAATTTGTCAATTTGGCCTCTCTTGATTTTCTTTAATTTTTTTTTTACTTGCCTGCTATTTTCCTCAGATATGCTATCAAAATCTACCATAACTTCCAATAATGACATGACTTTGTTTTAGCAGATTCCATACTAGGTATTTACATTCTTCTAGTGTACACTGGTGTCCATATTTCTTCTCCGTATCCATTTTTCTGAACCTGATACACTCTATGTTAGTGATTATTTGGAGACTGTTCGAATGAAGAAGAAGCAGTTTTTCTTTTAAAATACCCTTTCTAAAATTTTGACTTTTGCAACCCATAAAGTTGTAGCAGCTAATGATAGGACCATATTGCAAAGAGGCAAACATAATATTTTTACAGCAGACTACTGATGTTATACTAAAAAGAGATTATGCTTAACATATTTCGACACACTTTGCGAATTATTATATCCAGTTTGTTTGTCAAACAAGAAATATCGACATTATAGCAGCAACCACTGATGTTTCGGCACGTTTTAACGGGGGAAAATAAACAACCACCTCATTCCCTATCCATTAGAACAAAGGAGTTTAGTAGGTAGTATCTTTTCGCCCCTCTATTTTCCATCCTTATTCGATTACCCTGTCGATCTCGTACGATCTACGAAATCTTAAACGCTCGCCCGGAAGTTGTAAACGCATACAATAGCTTTGCCGCAAAACCAACACGCTCATACTCCACCCTCGGGTTCGTACACAATAAAGGCAACCTTGCTCGATCACTTTGACCTGCCTGAATGGCCTGTTTTGACAGGGGTAAGGGATCGGTTGCCCATGAATGTTGCACGTCGAAATTCAATTAAGCTATTTATTGGTGATTTGTTAAATCTCAATTTGGTGACCCACGTTGGGCGCCAAAATTGAAATGTTTCAATTCAAGGATATTGTTCAAAAAAATTGGAATTTTTCTAAATTAATTAAACTCATGACTTCTGGTCAAATTTTCATCGAGGTATCTCGAATTTTGGCTGCGGTCAGTTTAAAGTATCTAATATTGGAATCATAGAAAAATTCAAGGTAGAAGAAAAGGTTGGAGGTTAAAATAGGCAGGTTTCGTGTGTATGTGATAAGGAACATAGAGTTTATATGTAGAGCCCGGTAACTGGAGAGCAATCGCAGCGGCGGTGTGACTGTGTTTAAGTGGGCGGGGAGGGCTGGTCGATTATGATACGACGTTCTTATAATTTCTTTGAAAGTTGATTTTCGACTTTAGTGGCTTTATTGATATAACTTTTTCAAGGGTGCATAAGAATAAATATTTAACGTTTCGACAATTTTTTGTCTTCTTCAGAAATGTATGTTTTATTTTCTTTAAATTGTAACAAGTCAATTATATAGTCTTTCATTATACATTTTTGTTCTTTCTGATATAAACCCAAGAGGTGTTCGGAGCCACGCTGATGACGCCGGGTTGGCAGAAACATATCCCGGGGCCAACGCTTTCCCTTTTCTCTGTTGTTTTGGTATTTATGACATTTTATCCTTTCATTTAAATGTTGTAATGTTTGTCCAGTGTAGACACCATTACATTTATTACATGGAATTTTGTAAATTACATGGGTTTGTTTGAGTTTTGGTATGTTACCTTTTAGTTTAGAAAATGTAAATTTTAGATTATTGTAATTTTGATACTACTATTCTCTCAGATCAATATGGGATATATGGAATGTTGACATATTTTGTTGTTGGCTACAGTTTTACCTGGGATTCAGTTTGATAAATTAGTATATTTTTTTTAATTTAAACAAAAAATTCTCGTGTGTGTTTGCTAGGAATCGAGATCTTCGCTTTCGCCTTTTCGATAGCTGGCAAAATGTTAACAATTATTTTATTAATATAAAATCAAACAATATAACGTAAAAATTTCGTTATTACAAAATTTTAGAGTGTTGTGATCGTTGTCATGTTTCATGTAAGTAATACAAAACAAAAAAATATATAATGAAAGACTATATAATTAAATTGATCTAATGCGGCTCTGTGTGAGGAATACATAATGGAGTTGAAAGAAAAGAAAAGTCCACTTTCTCACAATAACTCAATTTAATAGGAAAGAGCGACCGGTTTCGGGATTAATGTCCAATCATCAGGCTCGAGTTAAGTAAATAGTAGAACTTTTAACTCTCTCTCTTTAAAAGTAGTAGTACTTTTAACTCTCTCTCTTTAAAAGTAGTAGTACTTTTAACTCTCTCTCTCTTTAAAAGTAGTAGTATTTTTAACTCTCTCTCTTTAAAAGTAGTAGTACTTTTAACTCTCCCTCTTTAAAAGTAGTAGTACTTTTAACTCTCTCTCTTTAAAAGTAATAGTACTTTTAACTCGAGCCTGAAGATGGGACATTAGTACCGAAACCGGTCGCTCTTTCCTATTAAATTGAGTTATTGTGAGAAAGTGGACTTTTCTTTTCTTCCAACTCCATTACTATATAATTAACTTGCTACAGCTTAAAGAAAATAAAACATACATTTCTGAAGAAGACAGAAAATTGTCGAAACGTTAAAAATTTTTTTTTTGAACCCTTGAAAAAGTTATATCAACAAAGCCGCTAAACTTAAGAATCAATTTTCATACCATTTAATTACTTACGTTAGCTCTACATCCAAAGCATTACACACGAAATTATTACCACAATATTACCTCTGAAAAGAAGAAATGTTATATTCACTAGTATAATTGGCACATGGTTGGAAAATGGGATATATGTCTAAAAGTAGTAATTTTTGGAAATAGCAATTAAGAATAACAACACCCGCATGTTATTGAAGTTATTTCGTTTTTGCACAGTAAAATATCTAGCAATTACAAGGCAAAGATGACTTTATAAGTGTCGTGGAAGATTTAACTTCGTTTCGCTTTTTGTCGACTTATACTCATGTTCTCTGCTAGGTGCCAATTGTGAAAGAACTTAAGGCATTATTGTGTTCAACATTATATAACAATACTAATTCCCAATGTACAAAGAAATACAGAATTAAACACTGTAATTTAATAAGAATGCAAAAGCTTTTTTCTTCATTGCCGTATGCCAGAGGTTCCTTTACAAAGAGTTAAATATGAGCATTGTGCTGCAAATTGTGTCTGGTGCATACGCTGTTGCAGTTTATTGTAGAAATATTTGTTATATATTTTATTTTTGAGTTTACCATGGTTACTGTCACCTTTTAGACAGTTACTTCTTCCCAAACTTGTTAGCAAATATGCTATTGCAAAAGCCAAATATGTACAAATATACAAAAGCCTCCATATATTTATTACCTTAGTAGAATCTTTGGAATCAACGCTCTTCTCCAAGCTCAACCCATCTTCTCCAGCACAATCGCCCATATTTCTGTTGAACGTGAACAGACTCCTCGCGATCATAACGTTCATCATTACGATAAGCGTGAAAGGTATAATCAGCGAGAAAATCGAGTCCAATACGTTTATGATGTTCATCGCTGCGAAGTGTTCGGGAAGCATACCACATTCGTTCTTGTCGATTCCGGCCGTCCAAAAGATGTAGGTATGAAAAACGATGGCTATCGTCGAAAGGACGATCACTATCACCTTCGCTCGAGATACGGTGCACATTAGCGGTCTCTTCAAAGGATATTGTATGGCTATCAATCTCTCAACAGTGAAGGCGACGATTAACCATACGCTCAGCGTGCTAGCGACGGTGCCGATGTAAGTCATAGCTTGGCACCAACCGTCCTTGTTGTACAAATCTGGGAGAAGCGTCGAACTGAAGCTGTCCATCGTAAGAACTAGAAGATACGCGATATCGGCGATGGCCAAAGCCGCCAGATAATAACTAGAACTTCGCATATTCAAGTAGGTCGTGAGGAATACCAAGCATGATAGGAAGTTCCCGATCAACCCCACAAAAATCATTACCGGGATGTAATACTTGTAAAGAAGATCCAGATAATATTCCACCCCGCATGTTTCGTACGGATACACAGTTATATTCTCCTCAGAAGCATTATAGTAGACGAACAGATCCGCTTCTAAAAGTCTTCTCATCTTTACGATAGGATTCATCGGAGGGCGCCTAATCACATCGGCTGACTTTCGACGAATAGTTTCAGAAGGTGTTCGAGTTCGCGACGCGGATTGCGAAACGGCAAAAAAAAATAGGTGGTACTTCACGCGTAAGCGTCGACTTTCTAAATGAAAGCGCAAGCGTCCAGACGGTCCGCAAAGGTGCCTAATACTATTATCGAAGAGGATGGAATTAATCTACCGCCCCACTAATTATGCGCCGCGTATTATTTTTGTCTCCTGGACGGACTCTACGGGACCGGTAGCAAAACATGCGGGGGTGGTGTACGAACGTGACTTAATACAGTTAGATGTACCAAGTGTTTAGAAAGCATAGTGATTATCTCCTCAAAAATATCATGTTGGTGGTGACAAAATCATACCGTATGTTGTGCTAGTTTACTAGCATTTGAAAAACTGTGGTTATGTGTGGACGAAACAACAGATCGTACCACGTCAATCGTCACCTTCAATTCTATTAGCTTCCAGACGAGCACAAAGTTAGTGTTAAATACATTGGAAAAGTTTGAACTTTTAACAAACCAACTGTTGATGTTTATGGGTGATGGTGCCGCAAACATGCTTTCTGTAGGCCGGTTTCTTAAAAAACATTGTGCTAACTTGGTACATATTACGTGTAAAATTCATGCTTTCAGTCATATGGCAGAATAGTATTAGAAAATGTAATCCTGAGGTAGATGCTTTAATACCGTATACAGAAACAGTGTTTGTCAAATCCCCAAAACGTATTCGCAAATTTCACAGACTGTGCCCCCGTATGCCTGCAGCCACCAGAACCTATTCTTCCACGTTGGGGAACATGGTTACAGGCCGCGTTTTATTATCATAAATATTTTGAGAATATTAAGAACGTGGTTTTACAATTCGATCCAAAGGAAGCTGCGGCTATCAAGGAAAGCCAGTCGAAATTTCAAGATAGTCAGGTTAAAACGGATTTAAAAACTATTCAGAACAATTACTTCGGACTAGTGGAGGCAATAGAAAAATTACAAAATCCTTCGGTGTGGTTAGCGGAACCTCTGCGAATAGTACAACATGTTCACGCAGAGCTATGCGCGGTAGAAGATGCAAAAAATGTTTGTGTTCTAGAAAGGCTTGGAAGTGTTTTAGAGAAAGATTCTGATTTTGGCACATTAAGACAAATTTGTGAAGGTGCGCCAACAGAACCGTTAAGTTGTTCCAAAGATTATTTTAATTACGCAAATATAACGTCACTAGTTGTAGAACGTTCGTTTTCTGCATATAAACACACCTTTTCCTCACGCCACACTCGGTTTGTCGAAACAACTGTGGAAACATATCTAATGTTGCAGATATTTAACAGACATTATTCACTTTGTGATTTCGCGGAAGACTCTTAAGACGGTAAATGTTTGAGCACGTATTATATTTTATTTCTGACCATTTATTTTGTGTACATTTTTATGCGCCCGCCACTGACTGTTGGCGCAAATTCAGCAACTCTAGTTCTGACTTTTGTAATGTAATTGAAGCAATATATTAAACAATTCTTCACGCACACAAAATAAAAATAAATCTAATAAGTGATTGTATAACTTGTCAACGTCCTCATAGACACCACATTTTGGACAAATACTTCCATATTCCATTAAAGAATTCAAGATGCCAGCTATGTATAAAAGATACTCATTGCATGTTTGCAACCGTGAAAGGGTCATCTCCAGATATTCTACTAACCCTGTATATCAACTATTTCAAACCAGAATTTCAAAACAACATAAAACTTTATTTATTAGTCATCAACTCTTCTTTATTTGGACATACAAAAGGTATAAGAAAATATAGCACCATCAATATCAGTAATAAAATTAATACTAAAACTGAGATTATTTCGTAATAGATTCATATTCCGATGTCTTCCTTTTCTCCAGAATCACGAATAGTCCCTTATTAGGCCTAAGGACGATTTGAACAATTGGTTCAATGGTGTGGATTGATTGGGTCGAGGTAATCTTGTAATTTTTGAGTATAGAAGCCAATATTACTTTTTCTTCTAGCAAAGCAAATCTTTGACCTACAATACATAGATTAAATAGAAAAAAAATATAATTTAATAATTCCAAAGAAATGAATGTTTTGTTACCTATGCAGTTCCTGGGACCAGCGCTGAACGGAATGTATGCATAAGGATGGCGATTTTTCGAATTTTCCGGTAGAAAACGATCAGGATCGAATTTATCTGGTTGTGGGAAATATTTTGGGTTCATATGGATGTCAATGATGTGCATAGTGACCGATGTTCCTTTTGGAATAGTGTACTCTTCTAAAATATCAAAAAGAACTTATATGATCAGAAGACACAACATCTATTTGACCTATCTTCATATCTTCCGAGGTAATTCTGCCAATTGCTGGAACCGAAGGGTATAACCTTAAAGATTCTTTGATAACCCTTTCCAAATATTTGAGTTCGTGCAGATCATTGAATTTTAAAGGAGTATCTTCGTTAAAAATCTCGTTGATTTCTTGAAATACTTTCTCCTGCGTATAAATCACATGATCAAGCGCATTTAGGTAAGTCAATGAGATGTTGTCTTACTTGTATGTCTTGATGTAATCCTAGCAGGAAGAGGGTCCAAGAAATGGATGATGTTGTCGTGTCATGTCCCTGCAATTAATGGAAAATATAATTTTTGCATACATTTTGAATGAAGTTTATTTCTCACAGCGAACATGAAGGTGTTAACTTCGTCCCTAATTTCCTCTTCCGTTAATGCATTTTCATTTTGCGATAAGTCCATTAAAAGATCTAAGAATGCCCGGCGTTTCTTCCTGCCGAATTCATCTTCGGTAACGTTTTCTCGTCCTGAGTCTGATTTTTGGCGTAGATTTTTCCTTTCGCGGATAACTCTATCCGTCGTATTGTGTAAGATTGACAAACATTTTCGATATTTTTCTCCATAACTAGTCTTGTAATAAATGAAATCGTAACTTAACCATCCTTTAGCTGCTCTGTTGGCAAATTCGTCACAAGCACCACTTACAGCTTTGACGTAGGTGTTGTCTTCTTCGACCATAGCATTTACTTGAATTCCCATAGCTGTCTCTAAATGTTTAAAATTGTTTGAAACTATCGAAGTAGAAATTTATGCATTGAGATAAGTGGTTACCAGCTATAATATCTAACGTGCAATGAGTGATGTATGGAAATATGTCGAAGGCAGTCATTCCATCTGCTTTGCCCTCTAACAATTTGATTAACAACTTGCTCTTTCCAACGAAAACGTCCATGAAAGTCTCTAAAATTTGGAAATGGAATGTAGGGGTGATTAACTTTCTATGTTGGTGCCATTTGGTTCCTAATACAAAAGAGTTTATTTTTACGTCTCAACCAATTCTATTATTTACCTTTACTGGTTATTAAGCCATTACCAAGCCATGGCAATACGAAATTATAAACAATTCCTTTTTCGTTGTGTGTTGTGTTGTTCAGGATCAACTAGAATGTAGATACAGACATTGTGAGTATGTAAAACGTATTGCACCAAATGGAATTACATATAAACAGCTTAATATTTAGATTTAACATTTGTTCATGAGCTTTGTATTTTGTTCAACACTTTTTTTAAATGGAAACAATAGTTTAACCCACCAACACTCGAGAGGTGTTTAGAATTGTGGAAATGTATCTCAACAGGTTATTAATAGAGTTTGTTAAAAATGTGGTATCGGATGGCAGTACCGTAGCGGTAGCGGCGTGGGTAGGGGTAATTTTCAATTCGTAGTCGATCTCGACAGTACCGCGAGAGAGTTCAAAGCGACAGTACGTTGCACGCTGCACGCCAAATAAGTACGCGGAGATGGGACGCCCAAAGGGTGTAACGTTCCCTTCGAATATGAATAAATATCTCAGGCATTTCCCTGGATTAGAATATAGAAGACCGCATATTTATTGCACAATATGCAGTAGCGGATTGCTAAGTCGCGATAGGTCTGAATGTAGAAAACATTGTAAAAGTAAACGTCATGTATTGAATTTAAGAAACATTATTCCATACTGGTAATTTTTATATGATTTTATTGTTATGTTAAGTGTGTGCAACATCCCACAACATCTAGTATCTAATGAACACTTTCGTCTCTTTTTTGGCTAAGTACGTTCCCTCATGGAAGCTGCCAACATCTATGCAATTACGATACAATTTGCCACGTGTGCAAGGTACAGTAAGGGAATGTATAAAAGACGAGTTGAGAAATAAGAAAATCTGCCTATGTGTGGATGAAACAACTGATGCTCAGAAACACAGCGTCATTCATGTTGTAGCGCGTCCTTTAAAACATGATGGTCCACCAGCTTCATTGTTGTTATCCAGTAAAAGGATTCAGAAAACTAATGCAGAAACCGTTGTCAAGATAATAAAAGATTCGTTGAGAGAATTTTGTATCACAGGAACCCAAATCACCATGTTAGTTTCTGACGGAGCCGCTACAATGCTGAGAGTTGGTAGGATGTTGAAAATATGTTTTCCGGACACATTGTATATGGTTTTATATTCTTATTGTACATATTTTATAGTTATCAACCTACTTACTTCCACGTAATTAGGATCTGCCAGGTTGACCACAGGAACCCTGCCAAGCCATGTGCGATAAAGAGGACCAAATTTTTGGACTAAACTTCGCAAATAGGTAAACCGTTCTGAATCAAAAGAAAAAAAAACAAAGAATTTAATATCTTATATAGAGAATATAAATTTAAAATTACTGCATTTTCTTGTTTAATTACGAATTTAGATTAGAACAATCTGGGACAATCAACAATATATTTTTTAAATTTCGTTATGATATTAGAGGCTTTTCTTTTTATTTAATTATGGGTTTATCCAAATAGAACTAATATCTTGTTTCGTCGGCTAACAAAATGGCAACAATAATTATTTTAAATATTAAAAAAAAAAACACATAATGCAACATAAAATGATTTATTGTTTTATAAAAAAAATTAAAGTGTTTTGTGCGTTGACATAGTTTTATGTAAGTAGTATAGAACAAAAAAAAGACCTAGAAATGTGTAAGAAAAGACAAAATAAATTGACTTGTTACAGTTTTGGGAAAAAAATAAAAACACAGTTCTGAAGAAGACAAAGAAATTTGTCGAAACGTTAAAAATGTTAGTTTTATTTGGATGAACCCATAATTAAACAAAAGAAGAAATGCCGCTAATATCAAGATTAAATTTAAGAAATAATCCCAAGAACGGCTAAGAAACAAATTACATTATTTTACTTAAACGGGGGTCTTTGACACTCAGGCTATACTTCCGGATGGCGAAATCGCCGGCCGTGTATAAGTGGCTTTAATCCCAAAGTGTTTAATGCATACGATTTCCATAAGAGCGGAATGGTTTATAGTTTAATTTTATGTCTTTCTTAGACATCAGGGTAAGACGAATATTCCCCTTGCAAAAAAAGTCAACAGTCAACAATTCTTAATGTGTAGATCGAAATAAAAAAAGAGAACAAAAAAAGATGTTAGTTTTATTTCGATGAACCCACAATTAAAAGAAAAGCCGTTAATATCAAAATTTGAGAAATAATCACAAGAACAGCTAAGAAACAAATTATATTATTTTAAAAATTAACAATACATGCAACCACAACATCTACTCTATGAATGATGCATTCTAAAACGAAAAAAATGAGATTATATGATGAATCTAAATTTATAGTGTAAAAAGCATCTTTTTCCGTTCTATTTCCTTATTTTAAATATTTTATAAGTTAGCAGCACAATGTGTTAAAAAATACGTATAAAATGTAGTGAAATAACTATTGTAACTTACCTGGCTTTGTCATGAGCATGTACGGTAACGTAGTACCCAAAATTGGATAACTTTTCGGGCCCGGGATTCTATTAATGAGCGCCGTTTTTCTGTCATTTTTCAAACGATAAATTACCGTGAAAAGTAGTATTACACCAAGCAGTACAAGCACAAAAATCTCCATATTTGTCGTGTCTTTTTATTTCTTGTTATACACAACATACAAGAATATTAAAACTAGCTGTTGTGCGAATACTACAAGCGTGGGTAGTAAAGTGAACTTTATCTTATCCTTATCAATAATGTATGAGTATTTAACGATACGAAAATTATGATGTGCACTCGTAAATATAATGTGGGTCAAAATTTCCGTAAACAATCCAGTTTTAAGTCTATATTACTTTATTTCTACAATACACTACTGTTTCTTGAAATTGAAGCACTATTAGAAACAAATATTTATGATTTATGATATATATGTGCAATTATAGCGTGTAGACGTGATGGGACAAGTGCTGTACTTCTGTTGCTTCGTACAAACCAGTTTTACTCTAAATTCTCGTTGAAACAATTCGCGTAAGATCGCTTTTTGCGTGCCGATGCCGTGGTATTGAAAATGGTAGAAACTGTTATACGTTCCGATAAACTACTTAACAAAAACAGCGAAATAATTGCGCAAAAAAGTAGATCTCACGGTCAAACAAGTTATCAAGTCTTATCAACAGAAGGTGAGCCAACTAGAAAAAAAATTAGAAAAAGTTTATTCTAAAAGATGGCGTGATTCGTCTGGTAATACAGTTGCGCATGTCTAACTGCTTGATTGCTGATATTCCTAGCGTGTGAGACTTTTTAGAAAAATAAAAAGAAACGATGGTACTTAAAAACAGCAAATTGGAAACATATGTCAAAAGAAAATGAAGAAAGACCGAATCACTTACTGCCTATCTTCAGTCAAGTTTGATTCATAATTTTTAAGAAAATCCGCAGTATATGGCTTCTTATTCAATGAATTTTCATACGTAGTTGCATTTAAAATAATTACTACAGTAGCAGTTTTTCTGGTCCCTTTGAAATTCAGGTCATTTTGAAGCGATTTTGCTTGGCTATTGTTAGTAGATTTTTTGATTTCTTTTATATACACATTCGTAAATTTTCTCCGACTGTATCACTCGTTCTTTCTGGTTTTAGTTAAACGAATGACACACCCCAACGAAGATATCGAATGTACCAGATTCAATGTTACAAGCGATATCTTCCTTATTTATAGAGATATAAGATCAAACAAGGTGTCGTCGAAAATGCTTTGCAGAATCTTAAAAGATATGCTTTTTGTAACTAGCCCTAGTAAACCACCCCCTAAGAAACCTCCCTTAAACCAATTTTTTGGAATTTCACTTCTCATCTTTTTGATTTTATGACTAAAGTACGCAGAGGAAATGGAAATTGGAATACAATGGTATAAACGAAAATAAATAAACGAGGAGGAACGCCATCCTGTTGCTGCCACAAATCATTGCGTCCTGCTAGTGGAATATCTCTCATTAACTCGGGAAGGTCATTGTGTAAAAAATGCAAATAACGTCGCCCTGTCAAAGTTCCTTCAAAGATGTATGGACCAATGATACGTCCACTGAATAATCTGCACCAAACGTTAAGACTCTATATCACCTGAAAATGAATCTCGCGCATCCAGTAAGGATTTTCTGGAGCCCGGTAATAGCGGTTATAGCGATTCACCACCCCATTGTTATGAAATCTTGCATTGTCAGTCAAATAAAAAATTTATTGGTAATCGTGAGATTATCGTTTAACATTACTTGCATTACAGCAATGAGTCTTCGTTCAAAATCTGTAGACCTTAATGCTTGCAGCAATTGAATTTTGAATGGTTGATATTTGTAAAATTTTAGTATCCTCTGTACTGTTGATTTACTTATTCCCATATCTTCTGCCACAATTCTAACCTAAATATGTGGATTCAACCCAACATAAGCCAGTACATTTATTTGCATTTCTTCTGTTTTAACTGGTGTTACATGATGAGAATGTTTTAAATTTGATGGAAATGATCCCGTTCCCATTTTAGCTTCAACACGAGGAAATGCCATATGCGATGGTACCATTCTGTTAAAAAATCGCTGTCCATAAAGTGTTGACGCTTCACGAGAATTTTTATGATACTCGCCATAAATTAATAACATATCGACACATTCATTTGGAGAAAAATTAGAAGACATTTTAAAGATTTTATAACAACACTGCTTCGTTACGTATTTAACTATAGGTACGCAAATTTTCTAGAATTTCAAACATAAAGTCAAAAAGATAAGGGGTGCAATTTAAAACAATTGGTTTGGGGGAAGTTTCTTAGAGGGTGGTTTGCTAGAGGTAGTCTTAAAAAGTATATCTTTAGAGATTCTGCAAACCATTTTCGACGACACCTTGCTCGATAAATCTCTACAAATAAGGAAGATATCGTTTGTAACATTGAATCTCGGACACCTGGTATAAGAGTTCTTTTACATAACTTACAATTAAGGATCGCAAATTTTAAAACGATCGGTTTCCTTCCAAAATATTGTATTTCTCAAAAAGTACATAACAAGAAACATCGTGAATATTTAATATTACTTTCCATTATCATTTTAGCCTTAATATTTGGAGGACTTGTCAATGGTTAAGTATAATTTGAAAAAAACTTTTTCGATAAACAAAATTGCAGGAGTTAAACTAGCTTATTTGATAAATGCTAATCATATTTATTAAAGAGTTGGTTGGATTCCAGAAAAAGTCAACTAACAATGTGGAAACCATTTTACTTTAATAGTCGATACATACAATTACACCTATTTCCTCTGGGGCTAGAAAGGGAATAAACAGATTATAAGTTCAACGGGTCTTGGCAATCTTTTGGGAATAATCAAGGTGACGACCAGATTTGGAAGGGTCTTACTAGTTGTACGTAGCTGCAGCTAAAATAATCGACCAACACCATCCTTGGAGATGTAAAAGTATCTCCAAGACGCTTTCTTACTTATTTTTTTCTTTTTTCCAAAATTACATACAGTCCTTCATAAGGTCTCAGTATTATTTCGATAACAGGATGAACATTATCAACAGTTTGCGTCGATGTAATCTTGTAATTCTTCAATACATAAGACAGCAGGATCTTTTCCTCTAATAAAGCAAATTTTTGTCCTAAAACATGAAAAGGATGTACAAAAAAAATCTTTATGCAATCAATATAAAATCGAGTAATTACCAATGCAGTTCCTTGGACCAGCGCTGAATGGAATAAAGGCATATGGATGTCGATCCTTAGAGTTATCGGGCAGGAAACGATCTGGATCAAATTTTTCTGGATTTGGGAAATATTTTGGACTCCTATGGATGTCAAAGATGTGCATAGCAACTGATGTGTCTCTTGGAATAACGTAATCCTCTAAAATAATAGTAAAAAGGTACGAAATCTAATTTGGAATTTGACGTGAGAAAGATAAACGTAATTATTGATAAATACTAACCGATTTTTATATCTGCTGCGGCTTTCCTGCTGATAGTTGCAACGCTGGGATAAAGCCTCAAAGACTCCTTAAGTACTCTTTCTAAATATTTAAGCTCATTCAAATTTGCAAACTCTAAAGATTCTATATCATCGGGAAAGACCTCATTGACTTCTTTAAGTACTTCCTCCTAAAAAAGATTAGTAGTTTTTTAACAGAATCTTGTATCAAATTGTTTACTTGAATATCTTGATGGATTCCTAACAAGAAGAGAGTCCACGTAATCGATGCAGTTGTCGTATCATGACCCTAAAACAAAAATCATTTTCTTCCATTTCGCATATCCAATAGAGCTTGTTGCTTACTTCAAACATGAACGTGTCAACTTCTTCTCGGATCTGCTCGTGAGTCAATACAGTCCCGTCTTTGGATACCTCAAGTAATAGATCTAAGAATGCTTTACGTTTCTTCACACCAAATTCATCTTCGATGGTTTTCTCGTCGCTGCTATCCGATTTTTTGAGTAAACTTTTTCTTTCATTTATAACTCTGTTGGTTGTGCCATGAAGGACAGCTAGATATTTTAGGAATCTCTTTCCATATTCCGTTTTGTAGAAAATGAAATCGTCACGCAACCATCCTTTTATTACTCTACTATTTGCTTCGCGACATAACCCGTATAAAGCATCTACGTAATTGTTCTCCTTTTGTGACATGGCATTTACTTGTATTTCCATTGCGGACTCTGAAAATCCAGGAAAGTGAATCAAATAAATCAATAATACGAATCTTTCGTGATTACCGGCTATTATATCTAACGTGCAGTGAGTAATGTACGGGAAAATATTGAAAGCAGTCTCTCCATCAGCTTCCTTCTCCAATTGCTTCACTAGCAATTTGCTCTTTTCAACGAAGATCGGTATAAACGATTCGAGAATCTTGAAATGGAACGTTGGAGTTAATAATTTTCTATGGCGATGCCATTTGGCTCCTGCAAAATGGTTTTTCTCTTTAGGTTTCTAAGCGATTGATAAAGTAGAGGATTGCTAACCATCGCTAGTCAATAAACCATCTCCTAACCAGGGAATTAAGAAGCTGTAAACGACTCCTTTTGAAATGTGCGTCGTATTGCTTAAAATCATCTGGAAAATATATGTCAAAAATTACTACTTTAAAATTTAGTTATTGTAAATTGCTGGAGTTGTCAAGAAGGTATTCTTTGTCAAAATTATTGGGGTTTGTTTGGATTGGAAAGAGGGAAACAGAGAATATTAACCAATGTATCCAATAATATTTTATTGGTTCGATGTTTACTGGTTCCTCTGCATAACGAGGCAAGTAGTAGCCAATACTGGTCAATGCAAAATCCATATTATTTTGTAGTAATCCATATCCAGTAGCTGCAAAAGGTCAATAGTTAGGCTGGTGGTTCAGTATGGGATGTAATAGTGGGCACTAATGAGGAGGATTCCAAGATCAGAAACGTACAAATTCATTTAGATACTAAAACACTGACAGTTTATTACTTCTATAGCTAATAGCTTAACAATCGAAATGTGCGTTCAGTTTTAGTGAAGTGCTGTGGTAACGGTTTCAAAATCAATTTGTTCACCGATTAGGTTACAGTTAAATAGTATCTGACGCTCAGTTTGAACAGTAGCTCTAATGATTGTCATAGCTCCATTATTTTGCCATTCCATTATAGCATTCTATTTTTGTCCTTACTCTATTCTTACAAAAAAAATGGTTTCTGAAGAAAATCACCAAATAATGTCTAAAATGGCAAGCAATTTGCTATTGCAAAACTCAATTTAATAATCACAGGATGATGTACGAGGTAGGCGTTATAAATTCTGGTACTGATATAGAAAAAACTTGGTAAAATACAACAATTTCTATTTTTCAATATAATCTCCTCTAACTTCAACACATCTATTACAACAATCAATGAATAATTCTATACCCTTCTAGTTTTTCCCTCAAAATGTTGTATTACAGCCGCTTGCAACTCACTATCGTCTTTAAAACGACCTCCCTTAAGGTCTTTCTTTAAATGAGGAAATAAATAGTAATCACTTGGAGACATGTCCAGACTATACGGTGGATGTTCCAATTCTTGAAAGCCGCATTCGCGGATGGCAGCTTGTGAAATGGCGGCAGTATGGACGGGTGCATTGTCGTGCAATAATCGAACACCTTTTGTCAGTCTTCCTGGACGTTTTGCACGAATATTCGCCCTCAATTTATGCAGCAAAAACGCATAATATGTGCTGTTGACAGTTGTATTGCGCTCTTTAAAGTCAAAGAGTAAAATACCCTCACAAATATTGTAGCCATCACCTTTTTCGTTATATACACGTTGCGACACAGATCGGCTGTACATACAACATGAAGAAAACAACACAGTTCGACAACAACGCATATATCGATTATATTCGCACGAGTTCGTTCGACAGAGCCAGGGCGGATGCGAGAGGAGATACAGCTAGTAACGTTGTCGTAGAGCGGTTTAGAATGTTGATTTATTTTGTAAATAGTTATGTAGAGTATTTATTTTTCTTTTCTTTTATTTCATCAGAATACTTTTCATTTATTATTTAGAATTACTTTTTGGTTTCGTATACGCCTCCTAGCAGCAACAACATAAATATGAGAACACATTTTCAACATAATTTGCGAATACATAATACGTAAGTTCCGTAATCGTTCTTTGTCCCAACAAAATTATGCCTACTGCCTCTGTTAACGCACTGAAGGCATACGCTGCTGGGTGAGACGAGTGTAACCGTAGTAGGGGGATGCGGGCGCTGAGTCGCAATCGCCACGACGCACATACGTACATAATATTCCACTGTTGCAATAGAAAGCCCGTATGTACAGCCGCTCAGTGTCGCAACGTGTATATAAGCGAGGTGTGGCAATTAAATAACCGGACTGGTGCTACAAAACATTTTATTGATCACCAATTACATTACAAAGTTTATCTCTTTCAATGTACTCTCCTTGCCGATCTTTACAACGCTCCATACGAATTTTCCACTGTCGAAAGCAGTGCTGGAAGTCCGTTTCTGTCAGCTTGTTGAGAACCTCCATCGCGTTCGCTTTCACTGCTTTCACACTGTCAAATCTTGTCCCCTTAAGCTCCGATTTTACCTTAAGAAATAAAAAAAGTCACAGGAGGCCAGGTCAGGCGAGTACGGTGGGTGGTCCAACACGGTGATGCTGGATTTCGTAAAGAACGCCTTCACAGACAAGGCGGAATGGGCTGGCGCATTGTCTTGGTGGAACATCCAGGATTTGCTCTTCCACAAATCGGGTCTTCGTCTTCTCACTCGTTCACGAAGGGTAGTTAGAACCTCTTGTTTCACAAGAAACTTGAGGTTAACTCGTTGCTCGAGCTGAACATTCTGCATTTTTCCGACGCGACGCTAGCGTAAGGACTTGAACGGGCGATTGCTACGGCGAGACTGAGCGACGTACAACCGTGCCCATCGAGCTCAGGATGGGGGAAGCATCTACAAGCACAGACATGTTCAAACCTGACGTGGCGTGCTCGCTGTTTGCCGATATTAGCACCAGTCCGGTTATTTAATTGTATATAGTGTAGGCCTCGCACATGTGCAACTATGACGCAATCAAAATTAACGAGAAGATGCTGCTCATAGCATGGAAGATTCTTACTTGTCGAAGAAGAAAATAGCAATAAAATTCAACAATTCTTCTGCTTTACAAGCAAAAACGTTTTTTTTTGTTTTGCTTACACATATAAAGGTACATAAAGGTATTAATTTTTTCACGATTCATACTTACTTCTGCATATTTGGGGTCCGCGAAATTAACAACTGGAGCTGAACCGATCCATGTACGATACAATGGTCCATACTTTTTGGGTAGGCTTCGTATATAAGCGAATACTTCTAACAGTTGGAAGAGATTATAATTAATTCTACACTCATGAACAAAATCATTGAATATTTTTTGCTATAACAATTTATTGAAAATACTTTTGAAATATTGCCCTAAACTTATGCAAGTGCTGAGATTATTTATCTAGTAGGGGGATATATTCAACTGCGTGAAATATTTTGAGATTTGATTAAAATTCATGGGGTACATTGTCTATTGTCCATTTTATCCTTAAATACTCCTTTATAACATTTAAGAAGATTGGAAATTTTTTATACGAAGATTCGGTCAAAGGCGTAAACGGCAAAATGTATTTCTTCCATATGATGATCGTACATGTGAAAATTTAAAAGTTCGATAGATTTCAATGGTTACCCTGTTTACTTAAGCATTTTAAATATTAAGATGTGAGTACGGTCATTAATACACAATACATTTAATTAATTTTGGATTTTGAATTTAGGAAATATAAATATTTTTCTGATGGTGACTTTGTACATTAAAAGTTGTTTACTGGACTCTTTTCTTTATTTATTATTTTTTTTAATAATATAGACCTTACCCACATCCGTAAAGGGCAATAAATTAATTTAGGTGAAAAGAGAGGGAAGAGGCCACCAGCACTGCTTCGTCTTGCAAGCTTGCAACCAAAAACAATAAAAAATTTCAGATCTAAAGAAATTCATGTTCAAAATTAACACACCACTCAAATAATTCTATATAATTTTTACAACATTTTTTAGTAACGAATTACTTTTTAGTATCATCAAAAAACAATATAACTGGAGATAATGAAATATCGATTCGTCAATTAACTTCTTTTTTAATGGAAACTTATGAACAAATACACAAATTCAATTCAATTACAAATTCAGAAACAAAACGATATTATTGGAAATCTTAAAAAACTCTATAAACTAAAAAAAAGGGAACAAAAGTTAATAACGCCTGACACCTTCCCTAACCTTGACAACTGTTTGGATTCGCCGTGGTAAGCTCACTATCAAATTTTCAATTATTTCCTGGGGAATATTATCCCACTTGAAAAGAACAGCCTGGTCTAATTCCTGGAGACTACCTGAAAGTACTCGGAGAGCAATGTATAGTAAATTATACCACAATTATAGTGTATCCTACCAGAATCGACGGTTATTACAGTGACAACCATCGAAGTAAGTAGAAAATACTATTATTGTAGTTTTTGAAGTGGTTGCCTCTAGTCCATATTTATAGTAAAAATACTTCAAGATTGTAAACAGCTCTATAAAATTATGGTAAAAAAAGGCACTACCAAATTGGCGATTAATTACCATACACTTATAGTAATATTGGCATTAAAAAAATTATTACCGCGCGCATTATTAATTACACTATCCTTGCTCAAAACAGTACGACATAATCCTACCTACTGTAATAAATTATTCTCTTGCTTGTAACAGAATAACGTTCAAGCAAAAGAAAACTTGATGTGAAAGTATACGCATACAGATAATAATCAGGAAAATGCGAATAATAAATAACTCACGCTAACGAAATCAATGACGATAAGAGAAAAAGCACTATCGCTGTTTGTTCCTATCCACATTGATCTTATATCTCTCAACTTATGCCACTAATCTTCAAATAGAGCAACTGAAATATTTCTGGTGCCACTTAGTTTAAGGTAGTTATAGTCATGCCGTCCTAGTTAGAAGAAACTGGAATACAGATGTCACTTACCCATTCAAAAACATACAACGTTTCATAAACATTTTCAAAAGATACCGGTCAATGTATTTTTTTTATTACTATTTACAGGTATACTATACTATCAACTATAGTCTTTTTTAATATATAAAAAATAATAAAAAAAGGGACGAATAAATTTAAATACTAACTCATTAATAAAGCGTGACAAACGATTGCACCCGCAGAGGCGCCGTGAAAGGAGCTGTGTTTACTATGTATGTACATACAAGGAATCGAGTGGACTTTCGATTATTATCGGTTGATCGGTGTGCTATTTATAATGTTCGAGAAACTAGTGGAACCGTCCGGGGCGTACCGCGTAAAAGTAGACACAGTATTAATAAAAAAAAAATGATTATTACCTTTTCTTAACGTATCGATGACCACTGCGGTAATGTGCGACTGCCTTAATACGCCGCGTAGTACTGCAACATAAGCAATGCTTCCATTGTCGATTCGGTCAGGCCTCGACGACGGTCTGAAAACATTCTCGAATACTTTGCAAATGATCGTTCAGCATCCAATGAGGTAAGATTTGCGAAATTCAAATACTCCTGTATTTCTTCTGTGGGGTCTTGAATTCCAGATGTAGATCGAACCTTTTCTAAATCTGGATTTTTATTTAAAACTGCACGAAATTTTTGCGCGACATCTAGTCTTATAGGATCTGTCAAGCTTTCTAGAGCGGCTGCTAAATTGTTGATGTTATTTAACGAGTCTTGTAGAGATAAGTGAGTATTTTTTAACTGCGAAATAGTTTATGTCGCCACAGAATAGTTTATGGAAATGTTATCTATTTCTTTCTGAATGTCCGAATCGGAAAAAAGTTGCTGACTCTCGCGAACCGCTTGAGAATTAGAAGAATTAAGTTTGAAAATGACATGTTTCACTTGGGAATAATATTTGCGGTAGTAAGATACTGCCTCGATCCATGTTCTCCATCGCGTCAATACAGGCTGAGGCGGTAGCGGAATTTGCGGATACAATTGCTTGAATACGCGGATATGTTTGGGAGATTTCACAAACACTTTTTTGGTAGATGATATTAAATCATTCACCCTAGGATACTTGCTTGGAATTGTTTATGAGGCATGTTATGTGAAGAAGAGTCGGAAAGCATACTTTTAACATCCTACCAGCTTTCAGCATTGTTGCGGCTCCGTCAGAAACTAACATGGTGATTTGGACTCCTACGATACAAAATTCTCTTAACATATTTTTTGTTATGTTCACAACGGTTTTGGCATCAGCTCTTTCAATCCTTTTATTGGCTAACAACAAGGAAGCTGCTGGACCATTCGCGCCACAATATGAATCACGCTGTGTTTCTGAGCATCAGTAGTTTCGTCCACAGTGAGCCAGATTTTTGATTTCTCAACTCGTCTTTTATAGTCTTTTATTGTACTTTGCACATGTTGTAAATTGTACCGCAATTATCTTTTTGTTGGTAGCTTTCATTATGGAACATTTTTATCAAAAAAAAAGCGAAAATTTTCATTATCTACTAGGTGTTGTGGGATGTTGCACGTGCTCAACATGAAAATAAAGTCATATAAAAATTGCCAGTACGGAATATTGTTTCTTAAATTCAGTACATCACGTTTACTTTTAATATGACTTCTACATTCAAATGTCGTGCGACCTAGCAACCCTATACCCCAAAATTTACAACGAATGTGCGAACCTGTAAATTTAAAACCAGGTAAACGCCGAATATATTTCTTCACATGCGATGCAAAAGGTACACCAGGCTTACGTTCCATGTTTTCGAAAACGCACAATGAGAATCCGATAAATAATCGAACTACCAAACTCCTCAATGTCTATCGCATTACTGAACTCTGCATCGACATACGTACATACATAGTTTTTCATAAAAATATAATATGATATTGGTTTACCTATTGGACAACAGATGTCTCCCTAATTTGTCCGTAATATTCAATTTATTTTATTGCGTTTAAACAAAAAACAATTTTTATCTTGTCACATTTTAGTTTATTGCTTCAAACATTATTTTCATGTGTTTGTATATGTCCCTCTTACATTTTAAAAAAATTATTGTATTTCATTTCAAGCCCATTTTTACACAGTTAATAATTACTTATAATATACTAGATATTAAATGTTTCCTTACACAATTAAAGGATATTTAATTTTGACCATTTGACATCCTCCTGCTGACTAAACTGAATTGTAAGTATAAAAACATTTTCGTTTTAATGAGTAAATATACATAACTTTTTCAACCTTTACGAGATAACGACGGGAGTTAATAATTACCATTTTACAGATTATACTTACTACATCTCACACTTCATAATTTAATTATAATTTGTTTACAACTAATATAATGTTCAGATATTACTATAAGCTATTTTTACATATTTTTTTGGGTTACGATTATATTATACTTAATTTGTTTTTCATTGGATGTCCTCTAGCTGGCCTGATGATGTTTCGATTTTAGACACGAAACCGGTCGCCCTATATACAAATTGAATTCTTGTGAGAAGCGTGGACCTGCGTTTTATTCTTCGCTCTATTATCCCAAAACTCACACTTGAGTTGTGATAGAATATTCAGCTTAATAATTAATGAGTTAGTATTTAAATTTATTCATCCCCCTCTTTATTATTATTTATTATATATTACAAAAGACTATAATTAAATTAGTACACGTGTAAATAGTAATAAAAAGAAAAAAAATATTACATTGCCTGGTATCTTTTGAAAATGTTTATAAAACGTTGTATGTTTTCGAATGGGTAAGCGGCATCTGTATTCCGGTTTCTTCGAACTAGGAGGGCATGACTATGACTACCTGAAACTAGGTGGCGCCAGAAATATTTCAGTTGCTCTATTTGAAGATTAGTGGCAAAAGCTGAGAGATGTAAGATAAATGTGGATATGACCCAACGTACCTCAAGGGCCTGGAAGGTCATCAAAACAGGACCCTGCGCATCATCGCCGACGTCCCATGGTTTGTCAGGAGTGAACAGATTCTTCGAGATCTGGGCATTCCTACGATTCACGATCACCTAGAGAAGACATTCAACTTGGCGTGGGCAAGGGCCCGCGAAAGCGAAAACCCATGCGTTCAGATGGGCCCCCTCCTCTAGTGAGAGTGCGTCGCCCAGAGGATTCCTTCAACCCTGGACGCGCAACGGCTCCAGACGACCGCACATGACCCCAGGATATGCCCTAGTTTCCCTACCAAAATAAAGAGATGACCCGATATGTATACACCCTTCTTTTCACCCGAATCAATTCCAAGCTGCGCGAAATGAGCCAGCTTTAGCATAAGAGGATAAAAGGTTTAAGGTTCTTCAGACCGACCCTAGTTTCGATTGCAGTTCCCAGGCAATGTGGATAGGAACAAACAGCGATAGTGCTTTTTCTCTTTTCATCATTGATTTGGTTAGCGCGAGCTATTTATTTTTTGCATTGTCCTGACTATTATCTCTATGCACTTCCTTGATGTGTTTGAATATTATTCTATTACAAGCAAGGGAATAATTTTTAGTGCATTATGTACGGATATGTTGTACTCTTTCAAATAAGATAAGTGCAATTAAAATAATGTGGATATAAAGTACAATTATTTCTTTACAATTATGTACTATTAAGCAGAGGAAAAAACGCTGAGAAAATATTTCCATTAATTTAAAACAGTTTATTGTATTGTGGATAATTGAAACAGTAATTATCATGAATTGAGGCGGACAGCCTTGATACAAGTAAACGTTTGCCTGTCTGTAACACTAATGTTTGTTCAACAACAATACTGCAGTGTATGTAATCACAGTAAGTAACTACAAATATATTGTTCTTTTCACTAGGATATGTCACTCATTGCCGTACTGCGTGATAGTAAAATCTGCTAAAACCTGAACTATAAAAAAATAGTCTATGTTACGTTTATTGTAGTAAGATATACGTATATGTTTGTTGCTAGAACCATAAATGGGGTGGATATTACCACAACACGTTAACTACAAATATATTGTATGCCCTACCACTACATTTCTCTCAGTGTGGTAAATGACGTCTTACTGACTTTTTAGAGCATTCCAAAGGTGCTCAATCGGATTTAAGTCTAGGCTTCGAGGTAGCCAGTCTATGACTTGGATATTGACCTCTTGTAAGTAATCCAAAACTTGTCTAGCGATGTGTGGTCTCGCATTATTCTGCATGAACATGAAATTGTTCCCCGAAAATGGCGTAAAAAGTATTACATGGTGCTGAATAATGTTCTCTAGGTAGTATTCAGCATTCATTGCATCTTTGGCAAGTAGGGATTAACTCTGTACAGACGTCAAAGCAAATACTTTCCCAGAATATTTCTGATACACCACCAAAGGGCTCTCTTTAAGAGCTTGTGCAGTCAAGATATTTTTCTCCAGTTCTTCTCCATACTCTCTCGCGATCATCTAGAGAACAAAACTCGCTTCAAATCTTCAACTGTCCAATCCCAAAAGTTAAACTCTGTGTGTTGTAGTGAGTAATGGTCCAACTGCAGGCCTTCTACTACTCAATCTTAATTTCCTCAAGCTTTTCCTTACAGTAAAAGCAGAAACTCTGATACGAGGATCGTGCTATACATTTTGAGATACGAGAAAACTACAAGTCTTTTTACGAAAATGATTTTATTTATGTTCAAAATAATCTCCTCCTGCATCAATGCACTTTTGTAACCGAAGTTTCCACAACGTAAAAGCGTGAAGCCAGTCATCTCTTGGAATGCTCTCGAAAAATAGATGAATTGCTTCATCTATCTCATCCTCCGTCGTGAAACGTCGACCACGTAAATGTTTCTTTAGGTTGAAGAACAACCAGGAATCACACATGGCCAAATCAGGCGAATAGGGTGGATGTTCAATGACTTTTACCTTATTTTCACGTAAAAATTCAACTGTCTGCTGTGCACTGTCTGACGATGCATTGTTGTGATGCAACATTAACCCGCGAATGTTGGCTGACTCGAGAACTGCAGGTAAACATTTTGTGGTGTACCAGTTTGCTGTGACTGTACGTTGATTTTCCAGCTTCATTGCTTTTACTAATCCGGTACTACGGAAGAAAACTGCGTACATAACTTTCTTGACCGCCCTTTGCCTTTTGGCCATTGTTGGTGTTGGTCTTCGTGGATCCACACGCGGCTCTCCTGGCGGGTAGGAATATCGTAGAACGGGATGTAAGTTTCATCACCTGTTACTATCTTTAATAGAATGCGATGTCCACCATTATTTAACATTCCCAATGTTTCCCGAGCGATTCTTACTCGCTCTGCTTTTTGGAAATCGGTAAGCGTGTGTGGCACCCAACGAGTAACAATTTTTTTCATCCGAAGATGATCATGTAAAATTGAATTTACTGTTGCGGATCCAACACCAAGAGTTGCCTCAATCACTTGATAGGTGCATCTTGGATCTTCGCCGATCATACGTCTCACACTCTCAATGTTTCCAGCGGTAACTGAAGAACAGTGCCTACCGGTACGTTCCTCATCACCAAGCGATATCCGTCCTCTTTTAAATTCGCTATATCAGCGAAACACAGTTCCACGTGAAGGACTTTCATCACCAAATGCGAGTTGCAATCGTTCAAGACTTTGCTGTTCACTTAAACCGACCTTAAAATCGTAGTAAATCATTGCGCGTACGTGTTCTCTTGACAAGTCCATGTTTCGATGACAAATCGTGCCTATCACGTTTACTCTATGACAGCAGCGACTCAACTGACGGTCAGAGTTTCCTACTTAAGGATGGTGGTATTTAGAAATGCAGTGTTGCCGGCTCTAACTTCTCTACTTTTGTGGCATCTCAAAATATGTATGTCCCTCGTATGTCTAACTGCTTCAAGTCGGTTACTGAGTTCTGTGTTTGTTATGCGCCTGTTTCTAAGAACTTGCAATTGCAAAAGACGATCATCTCTCGCACTTGTGACTCGTTTCCTATCTTGACCACGTCTTCTAGACTGCCATCCGGTTTCCCAGAATCTTTTAACCACTCGACTGACTCTTGCATGATTAATGCTCAGAAAATTAACCACATAGCACATTGTACGTTCGTCTTCTAACAAAATTGAAGCTCTTACATATACATTATTGGTTAAATGATGTGATCTGTTCATGATTTTCGATTTAAACTTTACTAACTTAAATTATATACACGCAAACTCGTAATTGAAATCTATATAATGCACGGACCGTAACTTAAACGACTCTAGCAAAACTGTTTAATAGAATATGACATTAGCTTGCGGCTATTTTCACCACAAAGATCAAAATAACTTTCTAGTGGCATAAAACTATTAGATTATGTTCTGCTAAACCATCAATTTTTAGAAAACACATCTGAAACATGCGTTAATTTCGAACATGAGCTTAGATAGAATGGATACACTTTCGAATGATAATTATTACAGCAATAGAAATAATAGTATTTACCTGGTGTTGTCATGAACATCAGAGGCAACGTCGTGCCGACAAGCGGGTAACTTTTCGGCCCCGGGAATCTATTGATGAGCGCCCTTCTCTTATCATGTTTAAAGAAATACCACGCTAATACTAAAATTACGCCAAACAAAAGAATGGCGAAGACGTCCATACTTGTGCAGATTATTAGTTATACTGAGAATGTTTATTAACTACTACGCTGATTCGCGACCGAGTTGAAATAACGGTACCGTTTGAAATATGAACAAGTGACACTAGCTTTCGTCCGCTCTGTGTGCTCGATTTGACCAATGTCTAATATCCGAGGTTGACGGCACAGCTATCCTTATCATATACGCAATATAACTTGCTGTTGCTTTAATCAAGATCTCAAGTAAACATTGATCTTTCAATAATATTTATAAAATATGTCACGCTTATTTTAGTATTCTTAATACCTTCTCTATAATCCATATACAGATTGTTATCCATTTATGTCGAGATTCAAGGCCAAGTTAATCAACTTACTACGTATATAAACGCTTTAAGTTGTTTTGAACATGAAGTTTTCATTATGGCTCCAATCTGCATGTAATTTATTATACAGGGTTGGTATAAAGTATGAAAACGTACACTACCGCTCATAAGTATACTCAGTGACATAGAAATTGCAACAGCTAGAAGGGGTTGAAATTTCCGGATGAAATTCGGTGGGAATATTCACCTACGTAATAGTAATAAATGATCAAAATTTGAATACTCACAGTGAAGCAATAAAGTTGTTATTGAGGTTGTTACCTCTCTCTCTCAGCACTGATATTGAATGTTTTTTTTGCGGTGTTTTTTATAACTTTCTCGATTTGTGTTGTTGTTCTAAATTGAACTGCGGTTCAGTTACGTGTTAGCTAGGCTTAGAGTAAGAAGACGAGCAGTGTATCGACAATTAAGCGAATTCGACAGAGGTCGAATTATTGATTTGCGCGAAGCTGCTTTTTCATTTGGGGAAATTACTAACCATGTAAATCGAAATCGGTCTACTGTAATGCGAGTGTGTCGTGCATGGTTCGAAGATGGCCAGGAACGTCGTAGAAGAGGAACCGGGGCTTCAAGAAGAACGAATGAGCGTCAAGATCGTTGTTTAAGACAACTGGCATTTAGAGACCGATTTTCCTCTACTCGGGCAATTGGTGACCAATAGTTTGGCGAAGAAGGCCGCCATGTAACCCTTAGAACAGTTTATCGGCGAATCCGAAGTTTTGGGTTAACATCATATCGTCCGCAACTTGTGCTTCCTTTGACTGCGGAACATTATCAGCAACGGTTGCAATGGTGCAATGAAAGATCTCATTGGAATCTTGAATGGCGCCGTGTTGTGTTTAGTGACGAATCAAGATTTTATTTAGGCATGCACAGCGGTCGTCAGAGAGTCAGAAGAAGACGGGGTGAACGACGGAATCTTCGATTTACCGTTGAGAAGCACGTACACCGCACTGTGGGTGTTCTGGTTTCGGGTGCGATTACTTATGGCAGCAGGTCTCCCTTGGTGTTCATTCGAGGCAATATGACAGCACAATAGTACATTGCGGAGGTGGTTGGAACACATCTTCTGCCATACTTACAAGAGCTCGAAGATCCATTATTCCAGCAAGATAATGCACGTCCTCATGTAGCAAGGTTTTCCTTGAACTTCTTTGAACAGGTCCAGATTAATCTTTTGCCCTGGCTTCCAAGATCTCCAGATCTTTCTCCCATCGAACATGTATGGGACATAATGGGTAGAAGGTTGCAGCGTCCTATATATACTATTCAATTTTGACACAAAACGTATGGGTTGCTATTTCAAAGAATTGCAATTGCAAATGACGTTTTAGACGGAGTTTTTGACGGTAAAACATTGTATAGTTTGATGTTGATGTTTATAGTTTTAGGTTTGTGTATGTTTGTGTGTGTTGCTTTGGGTATGTGAATCTAGGGTTAGAACAGTTAATTTTAACTGATCTGGATCCTTTTAAAAAAGTTTATGAATATTTACTTAAATGGTTATTAGTATTGCTATTTAGTATTAGAATTTAATGAAACACAGTTTTATGTTAAATAATAGCTTTATTAGCGATATCACTCTGTGTCTATAGTAAACAATATTCCAGTTTGCAAAACTACAAATTTTATTAGCCTAGAATCATCTTCCTTTAAATTTATAAAGCTGGATAACCTTAAACATCCAATACAAGAACATATACCCCAAACACAGTTCATAAATGTCCCTTTTTTTATTTAAAGTGCTACAAAGTGCTGAAAGCGGCGATGACAGCCCTAAAAGGTACTCCAGCCCCAAGTGGATATCCATTTCAAGCGGTCCAAACGTACGTACTGAACCCGAAATCAATTACGATGGGCCAACTGTACGGCGAATTTGATTTGCAAACTCATGAATGGTAAGTTTCTACTTCATAAACTTCATAAAAAACGAATTTTGTTATTTTTCTTCCTAGTATTACGCGAATCGACGTAACCAAATTCTGTTATCGTTCATGTACGAGGTAGGCGCCATAAATTCTCGACATGATGTAGAAAAAATAGACTTTGTAAAATATAACAATTTTTATTTTTCAATATAATCTCCCTTAACTTCAGTACATTTATTACAACGATCAATTAATAATTCTATAACTTTACAAAAATAATCTAAAGTTTTTCCCTCAAAATGTTGTATTACAGCTGCTTACAACTATCGTCCCTAGCTTGTCGCAATCTAAATTCCTCACGTAAAGGCCAGTTCCGTTCGTTATATTAGTCGCCGGCAAAACGGGTATTCCACATACCACATGCACATGCAGCATATATTTTTGGTATAACCCGTTTGCGTACCTCTTAAAAGAGCCACCACTTTTAAGTTGGCACAAATTTCCCATTTTTGGTCATTATATTGCATTAAATCGATGATTTTCGGGGATGGAAGTTTCTAGAAGGTTCATAAATGGTCCATGAACAGTGCATCGAAGGTTCTCGAAGGTTCAACCATTGATCAGATTTTCCAGAAAATTCCAGAATGTTCCAGAAGGTTCTTTGGGCCTAAAATTTTTAAATTGAAATTGCTCGAAAACGCGAGCTAACTTTTAAAAACGGTTGGTACCATTGGATTCAGCGTACTCGAATTAGGTTTTAGACCGGGTACCCAGGTTGCTGCATTTTGCAACTAGCACAATGATACTAATGAATTAGAAACCATTTAAAGAAGATTAACATTGCATTTTAAGACTAGTGCTACAAGCATAGATTGATCATGAATGGACATAAATGAGGTTAGAAGCGAGAGGGTAGAAGTGACAAAAAGCAGAATGTTAAGAAAACATTCTTGAAGTTACATGGTTTTCCTTGATTTCAAAATAAATGCATCTTTTTCAAAATCAACAAACTGCACTTATATCCTTTCGCTTCCATAACTCTTTCCAGTCTGCAATACGGTTATTTGATAGGTAGCCTGGTTCTGATATCGAAATAGATAGTATTAGAATGGGTTTCTCTGAATCTGTTAAGATTCTGACAACTCACGCTGACATATTGAATAGGTCTGTGTTTGCTTCTATGCGATCTTGAAGTGAAGATGTATCCTATGTAGTTCAGGCGTTTGCACACTCGGTTCTGAGCTACAATTACTTGGGGCAACTCGATCAACAAATAAATCTACCATTTACCATGGTCTTCCAAATATTTCTATAAATAAGAAAATTGACTTACTATTTTAAATTTTCAATACTTTCTCTCATTCTATAGGACTGACGGGATTCTACCATGCCTGGTGAGGATTGGAGTTAGCGCTCCGGAACCTGACAAGAGGTGGTACGTGTTTGACGGACCTGTGGACGCGGTTTGGATAGAAAACATGAATACCGTACTCGACGACAACAAGAAGCTCTGCCTGAGCAGCGGCGAGATTATCAAATTACGCGACACCATGACGATGATGTTTGAAGTTGCCGATTTGGCCGTTGCTTCCCCGGCTACCGTATCGAGGTGCGGCATGGTATATTTAGAACCGGGCGTGTTGGGGTTGGAACCGTACATCAACTGTTGGGTTAAGAGACTGCCGCAGGTAAATTTTTTAACGATAAGAAATTTGGTGTGTTTTTAACGATGATGCAGTTCTAACGATTTCTCCAAAATTTCTTTCTGAACGAAATAAAATACTTCTCAGTTGAAGGAACTTGTGGATCCAGTATAATGTAGAGCCATTTAAATTTCTGCTATTCAATTGGTTCTCAAATTTCAACCGACTTTCTATATGGGATAATGCTTCTGCTGTCACTACAGTAAAGTTACATGTGAAAAAATATTTTATATAGAAGTTGTTTGACGAGATTTTAAAATTATTTTCGGTTATGCAAGAAAAAATTTTGTTTGTAAGTTTTGACACATGACTTAGTTTAAATAGCATGGGGTGTTTTTTAGCTGTTTGATAAAGTTATTTTTTTCTAACCATAACTGAAGGGTTTCTTTGAAAAACAACATACGTCTAAAAATGCATTTTTTCAGGAATAACAAAAAAACATTCTAAGTTGTTTATATTTTGAGAAAAAAAGGTTTTTGACAGTTGTCTGGATAACCTGACAAGTAATGGGTGTTTTTTAAGCCCGATAGAACTTATTATACAAATTATAAAAGATAATACAAAAAATTGAATTCTAATCAAATTTTTGGTGCGATTCGAAAGATTTATTCATGGCATTAACATTTGAAAATGATTTCGGGCCTCTAGCCACCACGACAGTTCTTGACGAAGCGCATTCTAGACGTCCAATTTGGGGCCACTTTCTCTAGCACTGCTGGCCTTATGTTACGAACAACACGAACAATGTTGGCTTCCAAGGCGTCAATTGTTGCTAGTTTATTGACATAAGCCAGTAACTTCACGTAGCCCCACAGGAAATGATCAGAAGGTGTCAAATTGCAAGACCTTGGAAGCCAATTCACAGCTCCATTCATCGAAATTAACATAATAATGCAATCGACGTGTAAACCTCACTAAAGATTGCATTTTTCTGGATGTAATGGAGTTTGTAGACTCTCATGTAAATTGGTCCCACTCCATATGCAGCAATTTTGTTTATTCACAAACCCGTTAAGCCAAAAATAAGCCTCATTGCTGAACACGATTTTGCGATAAAACAACAGGTCAGTTTCTGCTCTTGAGCGCAATCGGCGAAAGAACGGTTGGTGATCTCATACGCAAAATTTTCCACGTAGTGGACGGACAGAGCCCCAATAACTGTAACCGACAACGAATGGATAAATTGGGATCCTTTTCCATACTTTCGTGTACAGCAACGATATTCTCTTCAGTACGTACATTCCTTCGACGTGTTGCTGTTATTGCATCATGTAGGGAGTGCGTGGTATGAAATCTAGCCACCGTTCGACGGATGGCTTGCTCAGAGGGACGATTATGTGGCCCATAAAAATCACGAAGTCATCTGTAAGTTGCACGAATCGATGACCGATTTTCAAAATAAATATGAATATAAGGATGTCATCCTATGAATATAGTCTGGGACTTAATTAACAAGAAATGTAGTAGATCTTCCAAAGAAGTAACGTTACCTGACTTTGATTTGTTTAAACACGACATATTCGATATTTTCAATAATTTTTATAGCCGATCTTCTAAGACAACCATTCAACTTAAACAATATTGGTTTTAGACTCACGGATTCACTTATTAAGCCAATGAACAATTTCTTTTTCCTTTCCAATATTACTGAAGCAGATATTATACTGTCTGTTTCTAAACTTAATAGCTCTTTTCCATGTTGTACTAGAAATATTTTCTTATTAAATACTGCATTTCTAACATTTTGCAGCTACGACTTTACCCATTCAATTTCTCCATCTGCTTTAAAAATCGCTGTACTTAGAGCATTATTAAATTAGCAACCATTGGCCAATTATTTAATTATCTCTATGTGCTACAATTTTTGGAACAATAAATAGAAAACTTTTGGACTATTTCCAACGTGTCCAGCTCTTCTCTCAAAATCAGCAAAGTTTTCGAAGTAGTCACTCGAATGCTACCGAGCTACTTAATTTACTTAAAAGAATACTTGGATCGTTTAAAAGAATACATCTAAACATCGACTCAGGCACACTTTGTTTAGCAATGTGCACCGATTTATTAAAAGCATTTGACCTCATTGATCATAGGCTTTTATTCTACAAATTAGATCGTTGTTGCATTCCCGGTGCTATAAGTGACTGCTTCAGATCTTACCTTCAAAAGGAAATAAAAAGTTCTTTGTTATAATATTTATTCAGGCTATAAAGTTGTTAAGTTGGCATTCCACAAGGCTCGGTACTGGGTCCTACATTATCTTTAATATTTATAAACGACTTGGGAGAATATCAAGGTGGTTAGATACCAATCGCTTAATACTAAATTCGCAAAATACAAAATGCATTTGAATAGTAACTTTGAAGAGTTTTCAAATTCTAATCATATTTCAGGTGTCTTCTTTGATGAAAACGTCGAATGGACACCTCATGTAGATTTATTGCGTCGGAATTTATCAAGTTTATGTTTTGTTTTATTCAATCTTGGAATGTCGTGCAGTTTTGTTCTCCTAACATTTTATCAGTCACATTTTTTTCTAAAATAAGGTATGGATCACTGGGTACACTGCAACGATATTGGTAGAGTATTTGCATTACAAAAATATATCAAGAACTATTTCTAATTTTGGTCGCTATAAATCTATGCGAAACATGTTTAAAATTAGCAAATTGCTGACTATATACGATTCGTACATTCCACAGATAGTTTGCTTTTAGGCATTCGGATCAATTCCGTGTTAGCAAATACCATGGCTAGAGCATAAAGATATTATCGCTTACGTTCTCGCCATGCCACCACCTTTTTTTTAGAAAAACTTTATATTCATGGGGGTAGACTTTTTAATAAGATTATTATAACAAAACAAATTAATAACAATCTTTGATAAATTTCTCTGGAATCTATCCCAGCTTGCCGTGGACTACGCTGAGAAATTCCGCGCCTTGTTCGATATATATCTATTTCCCGCTTTGGATTTGGTACGGAACCATTTGAAAGAGATATTAACATCCGTCGACTCAGCTTTAGTGCAATGCTTCCTAAGGTTACTTGATTACAGACTTACGCCCTTATCGGGCCGTGATAACAAGCCACCTCCAGCACCGCCCTATCTACGACTCATACGTAAGCTAACGCTATCCTTTTTGCAAGAAAAAATACAGCGAATTAAATCTAAACTATCAAATTAACGAAAATTAATTCACATAGCGAACCTCCTCATACCATGGGTGCTCTTTTCGTTAATTTGGAGCGTAGGATGCACGTGCGATGCAGACGGCAGAGAGATATTCTCGAATTGGATCAGACAAACCATGCATAATTGCAGCCACGAGCCACCTTTCCCCGATTCGGAATTGGTGTATGATTATAGGTAAGTAGAACCAAAAAGAAATGCCGGGAAATGAGCGACAAAAATGATTATTTTCGGTAGATTACACGACGGGGGATTCACAGATCCTACAGAAGATGGAGAACCGAAACCTCCGACGTGGCATAATTGGATGGAACGTACAGAAGAGATCAAGATCACCCCCGACATGAAATATTCAGGTTTGTCGATGGATCCCTTTTAATTGGGACATCAAATATTACAGATGTCTCGTTAAAAATCACCTTCAGATATACTAAGGATGTTTTCTCTAAAACTGTCGTCCTTCAAAGATGAATGGTTTCTAAGACTAAAAACTCACAGGGGGCCAGGTCGGGCGAGTACGGTGGGTGGTCCAACGCGGTGATGCCGGATTTCGCAAAGAACGCCTTCACAGACAAGGCGGAATAGGCTGGCGCATTGTCTTGGTGGAGCATCTAGGATTTGCTCTTCCACAAATCAGGTCTTCGTCTTCTCACTCGTTCACGAAGGGTAGTTAGAAGCTCATGTTTCACAAGAAGCTTGAGGTTAACCCGTTGCTCGATCTGAATACTCTGCATTTTTCCAACGCGACGCGTGCGTAAGGACTTGAACGGACGATTGCTACAGCGAGACTGAGCGACGTACAACCGTGCCCATCGAGCTCAGGGTGGGGGAAGCATCTACAAGCACAGACATGTTCAAACCTGCCGTGGCGTGCTCGCTGTTTGCCGATAGTAGCTGCAGTCCGGTTATTTAATTGCCACGCCTCGTATTTTGAAGGATGGCATTTACTGTTAGCTTTTGCCAAAATGTTTTAAAATCTTCCTTTATAATATCAATTATATTGCTTTTATGGAGTTGAATTTTAAACATTTGACTAAAATAACTCCATTACAATTTGTGTAAAAAGGAATAGTCTTTATTTAAAATGTTGAAAATTTTTATTTCAAAACATATCCAAAATCATCATAATGCATGTGTTTTCTGATCTAACTCTTTCTTTTCATCGTGAAATTGTTAATTCATAACTCCAACTTAACTGCTTTCACCTGCTGTTTGCTTTAGAACATATTTTATTCAACTAAAATCATATTAATATAATTTTCGATTGTCTCTTTACTGTAAATCCAATTTCACATCTTACTTCCACATTTCAAACCTTGCCGACAGATTCGTATTTAATGGGTGAAATTTGCTAAATATCCTTTAAAACTATTGTTTTGCCTTAGATATTGAAGTACCAACGATTCACAATGTTCGAAATTCTGAATTAGTTGGGATGTTACTGATGAATGAAGACAATGTTTTGTGTGTTGGACCAACGGGGACTGGAAAAACGTTAACGGTTATTGGGAAATTGGGCAAGAATATGCATAAGAAATTTATCTGCGATTTCATAACATTTTCAGCTAGAACGTCTGCCAATCAAACTCAGGTACGTAATCCTTTCTCATAATTAGAATTGCTCACTGGCGCCAACGGGCAGTGGCGGAGGTTCGATACAACCCTCAGTATAACTGCGAATCTCAACCAGATCTGTTGTGTACACATGTACGCTGCCGTAAATACTATTTCGTAGTTCTACGTTTGTATTGAAAATGTTGCCTACGTCGCGAAAACGACCAATGTTGGACAAAGTTACAGAATTTATGGCAGAAATGCCTGACCTCAATTATGATGGCGTTAAATTCAATGTGTAGTTTGTAATATCCCTTTAATGTGTTGGTCCAAAAGGGATTGTCTACGTCACGCAAATAGTAAACATCTTCCTCCAAAAAAATTTATGTGTTGCCTTTATTGCATGTAATCTACCGTTTAATTTATTAGACAAGGAAGCATGTCTTTTTTTGGAATAAATATTCGGACTGCAAATTACCAAGTCGGGCATCGTTACAAAGAATTGTGCCATCTGCTCGTGAACATGTTGAAGAAAGAATTAAATCGGAGTTGAAAGATAAAAAACTGTGGTTATGTGTGGACGAAACAACAGATCGTAAAAAACATTCAGCGGTTAATGTAATGGTACGTACAATGGAACCACATCAATCGTCACCTTCAATTCTATTAGTCTCCAGACGAGTATAGTATTAGAAAATGTTATCTTGAGGTAGACGCTTTAATAGCGCATACAAAAGCAGTGTTTGTCAAATCTCCAAAACGTATTCGCAAATTTCACAGACTGTGCCCCCGTATGCCTGAGCCACCAGGATCTATTCTTACACATTGAGGAACATGGTTACAGGCCGCGTTTTATTATCACAAATATTTTGAGAATATTAAGAACGTGGTTTGACAATCCGATCCAAAGGAAGCTGCGGCTATCAAAGAAAGCCAGTCGACATTTCAAGATAGTCAGGTTAGAACGGATTTAAAAACTATTCAGAACAATTACTTCGGAGTAGTGGAGGCAATAGAAAAATTACAAAATCCTTCGATGTCGTTAGTGGAATCTCTGCAAATAGTGCAACATGTTCACGCACAGCTATGCGTGGTAGAAGACGCAAAAAATGTTTGTGTTCTAGAAAGGTTTGAAAGTGTTTTAGAGAATGATTCTGATTTTGGCACATTAAGACACATTTATGAAGGTGCGTCAACAGAACCGTTAAGTTGTTCCAAAGATTATTTTAATTACGCAAATATGTCACTAAATGTAGAACGTTCGTTTTCTGCATATAAACACACTTTTTCCTCACGCCGCACTCGGTTTGCCGAAACAACTGTGGAAACATATCTAATGTTGCAGATATTTAACAGACGTTATTCACTTTGTGATTTCACGGAAGACTCTTAAGACGGTAAGTGTTTGAGCACGTATTATATTTTGCTTCTGATCATTTATTTTGTGTAAACTTTTATGCGCCCGCCACTGGCTGTTGGCGCAAATTGAGCAACTCTACTCATAATTGATCTTCCTAAATTCTCCAAATAAGGCAACTTGGTTAGCCAATAGGTGAAACTGCATCTGTGGGATTGGTTTTTATGGCTTTTGACAGTGTGGGTCCAGCTTTTTTTAGAAACCATTCAATATTAAGAAACCTAAAATCATCAACATTTTAAGGTACAACTGTGAAAGGATGAAATTTTGCAGCAATGAAACTAACACGTTTAGGAATTTTCCTGGGGAGCTTCTTCAAATTCATACATTTACTTAAGCTAGTGCTGTATAAATTTTTAATAAACCCTTAAGATGGATTAGCAAACTCGAAAACAGCACAAAATCCTTTACCATTAAATGTATGTATACGCATACATTTTATCGAGACTGATAACTCGCAAAATAGAATTTTTAAATAAGTATGATGCCTTTTATGATTTGAATAACTTTACTGTACGCAGCGTCAAAATAAATTTTAATTGTAAATAAATAATCTACTTCTGATTCAAAGTACAACTTACTCGAGCAAGGTTAGGCTTGTACGAAGCTTGTACATAGTTCAGTGATACGAATTTGAAATTTATCTTTTTTCACCGACATTATCTTATTGCTAATTTTAGACGACCAGCGCACTCGACAGTTCCAAAAATTAAAGATGAACATTACGTCCACAATTATGACGAGTGTAGATATAATAACTAGGTATTTGTGATGATTATTTATCATGAAAATGTATCGAAATGTAAATATGTGTACATAAATATAACATCTCTTTTTGAAGTGTTATCTAATTAAATGTTCATTCAGCTCAGCAAGGTGTATCACACGTAAATTGAAAATTCGTAATATAAGAAATATGAAGAAAATGTTATGTACAGGTGACCTAATCTTCTGGAATTGTGCCTATTGTGTAAATTGTAAGAGGTCAAAATTTTCAGATGATATAGTAGACACCACGAGATATCTTTCAAAAATATTTCTGTGTACGGAATGAAGCACAGCTATGGCTGCAATGGTATAATTTAAAAGGAGATTCTATAAAGGCAGATTTGATTATTTGTTCCAAGCACTTTAAGCATGATGATTATGGAGACTTCATGCGAGTGTCAAAACGTTCACACGTGCTTCTGTAGCTTGTGAAGGAATTACCGTTGTTATTTCCGATATAGTTACAAAATAACACCTCCTGAACTACGACCAGGAAAAAAAAGGGATGATCCAGTCATTGCTTTTTTAAGCAGCACTGAATTCAAACAAATAAATAGTCTGGGCAAACAGCGGTAACAGTCAGTGTAGTAGATATGTGGTGCGGAGTCGGCGATTATTTATTTCACGCGTTCGCAGCGTCAGTACTAAATCGATGCTGTATGCGAGTAGTTCTGTGTATATGTAGGCTGTCGTAACTTATTTCGTAATTGTACGCTTATATTTGCTTTAAAAATGTCGCAGTTAGGAACGTCACGAAAACGACCAATGGCAGACACAGTTAAAAACTTTATAGTGGACATGCCGGACTTAATTTCTGATGGCGCTAAAATTCAATGTCTAGTTTGTAAAATCACTTTAATGTGTTGGTCCAGAAGCCATTGTCAACGTCACATCGAAAACAAACAGCATTCTTCTACAAAAAGTGGCATACGAGACCAAGAAAAATTTACATTTGATTTATGTGTTACTCTTATTTTATGTAATCTATCGCTTCGTTTACTAGACAAAGAAGCATTTGTCTACTTCTGGAATAAATATGCGGACTGTAAATTACCTAGTCGGACATCGATACGAAATGTAGTGCCATTTGCTCGTGAACATATCGAAAAAAGAATGAAAACGGAATTGAAAGATAAAAAACTGTGGTTGTGTGTGGACGAAACAATAGATCGTCAAAAACATTCTGTGGTTAATGAAATGGTACGTACAATGGAACCACATCGACCGTCATCCTCCTTCTTACTTGCTTCCAAAAGAGTTATAAATAAATTGTACCGCCGATGAGGTTTTAAAGGTGGTGTTGAACTCATTGAACAAATTTCAAATTTCAACTAAGCAAGAGCAATACTTTAATATTTAACTAAGATGTACTCAACGCTACTGCTAGGTACCACCTTGCATTTATGCCACGACACTACTTTCCCGACTATCCATTCGCATTTCCCGTATTTCTCATTCAGTAACAATCTTATGCATGACATTTCCCTGTCGTCGGCTTAAGCGATCCATTTCCTATAGGTGCGTTGTGACATCACTCAACGTATTTCTCTTCCATTAATTATGCATTTGCTCAAGCGGGAATTGTCATTGAGTGACACCCTCTCAGAGGAAATAGGTCATTTGCGACACTGAGCGCGACAGTCGATAATATGAATTGTAAATCCGATCGGATATTCTCACCGGTTTAGGAATAATAGTCATCGGAAAGCGTTTGTAACTGGTTTGAAACTCAGTTGAGCGACGTTCTCGTTAGATTCAGTAAAGGGGAGGGTAATCGGTTGTTAAAGCGCTTAAATGTCAATCACCACTAATTAACGCTGTCGTATAGTGCATTATCACAATGAAGCGGATTAAATGTGATGTGTTAGATACGGATTAAGATAATTGCACTTTAGAACGGATTTAATTGATCTTTGTTTAAACCTATTAAAAAACTATTACGCATTGTAATTTTTTAAAATATTTAAGAATTTTTAAAATTGTGTCTAGAGTATATCTTTCTATAAAGTTCTGCTAGAAAGATTTTTTTTTTCTAAAGTTCTCCTTAAGCTCCAAATTTTTGATTTTCACCTTCCATGCCTAGTTTTGTAAAAAAAAACCCCACCGAGTTCGACTATATAAACGTAGAATCGTTTGGTACTTTTATTTAAAACAGGTTTCTAAAGAATACGCTAACATTGCTTCACTTCACATAACTTGCAACTGTAAGCACTACAAGAGTGAAAACGAACCGTAGTTCGTCCCTGTAAATTTAAAGACTTTTAAAAACAAGTATATCAATAATTGTGAACTTGTGTGACTTTCTATTTTTAGATCGTGCTTATCCGTCTACGTCATGTACAATTCTCACAAAAAGAAATGACGTAGCCTCGTTAAAGGGAGATCTCCCGAAGATTCCAGAGGTTGTACCCTGTAGGGAGGCTACTGGCAATAGCGTCCTTGTAAAACGAATGCGTACAGCGAAAAATGTGGGTGTTAGGGCGAGCAAGTGAGAGCATACATACTTACGCGCGTGTAGGAGAGGGCGCGAAAGTAGTGCCAAGAAATCACTAGTCCTACGTCTGTTTACATTAAGAGATAGATAATATTGACAATAATGTATAAGAATGAGTTGAATAGGTATACATCAAACGCGTGCTTCCTTAAGAAGATCGTCAAAATCTACTAGAAGGGATCAGTATAGACAAGGAAAGCGATAGCTCTCACGGCCTTTGATTTATGGGCTCCAATAAAATTACAATAAGACACTTACATTACTGAATTTTTAAGAATGCACTTATACTGGAGCCAGCTTGTTGCCAAAGAGATAGATCTGTGTGTTGTGAGTAATAAATGAACATCTGGATAACATATGGCAGTGCTTCTTGAATAGTTCCATCCCTATCCTTGTCTTTACGTTAGCGCCTAGCTTCTCACAGAGTCAAAACCATTGGCTACAGGGTATAACCTCGGGGACCTTCTTCATCCCATTCTTATACATTGTTCTCCATATTATCTCTTATTGTAAACATACGCACCACTACTGCTTTCTTGGCACTACTTTCGCGCCCTCTCCTACACACGCGTAAATATGCATGCTCTCACTTGCTCGCCGTAACACCCACATTTTTCGCTATACGCATTCGTCTTACAGGAACCTTCGGGAGATCTCTCTTTAACGAGGCTACGACATAACTTTATTTGCCAATTGTACAAGAAACGGACGGAGCAACTTACTGTCTGAAGGGGCTAAGCTCGCTGAATGGAATTATTGCCGACTGAGTCTTGATAGCAGAAGGACGGGCTCGTTCTGTTTTTGTTGTCTTGATCCATTGGGCGATAGTTTCATTAGCTGATGCTTCCGATTTAAGAGTTCATACCCGTATAATAGCGCATAAGGTTGTCATCAGCTGAATTTTGTTAACCGAAAGTCGGGCTTGTTCTGACGACGTTTTCTTAATTTGCTGGTAACAATTTATCAAAGGCAAACTTATCAGATATGGTTTCAAAATGTGGATGGGAGCAATTTCCGAGGAGAACTGCAAAGGGTACTGTGTTTGGGTAGAACCATACCAGGGGGCTAAAACCCAAATTTCTTATTTGCACAAAGTGTTTTGTCTAGGACCATCTGTAGTGCTACAATATTGTAGCATTCTCAAAAATATAGAAAAATTGTCGTACCACATTTTTTGCGATAATTTTTTTACGACAATACTCCTTCTAGAGAAAATTGGAAAAAAAAATCAAGGTAACGGGGGCAATGAGAGAAAATCGTATAGGAAAATGTGATACCGTAAATAAAGCTAAGATGAAAAAACAACATAGGGGTACATATGATTTCAACTGAAAATAAATGTACGATTGTCAAATGGAACGATAATAATATCGTCAACGTGGCCACCAACAATTTGACAATTCAGCCACTGCACAAGGTATCTCGAAAATCAAAAAATACGAGAACCATGGTCGGTCATCCTCACAGTACTTTTAGTTACATTTGTTTTATGGGGGGGAGTAGATCGCTGCGATGAAAATATAAGTTAAAAATATAAGGTATTTCTGCCTGATCGCATATCTCTTGGATTTATGCGTTCAAAATGCGTGGCATCTTCACCGACGTTAAGGGGGCACAGTGAATCAACTATTATTCTGAAGACAAATTCTTGCAAAAAATAGAGTTTGCAGAAAAAGGGGTCGCCCTTCATCATTGGAGAACGTCGAAACAAAGTTTGACAATAGTGAACATTATCTCGTCAAACAAGAAAAGCAAACGCTTTGTAGGCAATGTCACAAAAAAGTGCAAAAACTGTGTGCAAGGTTGCTTTACATATGGAATGTTGCGTTAGTTATCACTAGAATTGCTCAATTTGCGCCAACAGCCAATGGCGGGCGCATAAAAGTTTACACAAAATAAATGGTCAGAAATAAAATATAATACGTGCTCAAACACTTACCGTCTTAAGAGTCTTCCGTGAAGTCACAAAGTGAATAATGTCTGTTAAATATCTGCAACATTAGATATGTTCTCCAACATTAGATATGTTTGGGCAAACCGAGTGCAGCGTGAGGAAAAAGTGTGTTTATATGTAGAAAACGAACGTTCTACATCTAGTGACGTTATATTTGCGTAATTAAAATAATCTTTGGAACAACTTAACGGTTCTGTTGACGCACGTTCGCAAATTTGTCTTAATGTGCCAAAATCAGAATCTTTCTCTAAAACACTTTCAAACCTTTCTAGAACGCAAACATTTTTGCGTCTTCTACCGCGCATAGCTGTGCGTGAACATGTTGCACTATTTGCAGAGATTCCACTAACGACACCGAGGAATTTTGTAATTTTTCTATTGCCTCCACTAGTCCGAAGTAATTGTTCTGAATAGGTTTTAAATCCGTTTTAACCTGACTATCTTGAAATTTCGACTGGCTTTGCTTGATAGCCGCAGCTTCCTTTGGATCGAATTGTAAAACCACGTTCTTAATATTCTCAAAATATTTATGATAATAAAACGCGGCCTGTAACGATGTTCCCCAACGTGTAAGGATAGGTTCTGGTGGCTCAGGCATATGGGAGCACAGTCTGTGAAATTTGCGAATACGTTTTGGGGATTTGGCAAACACTGCTTTTGTATGCGCTATTAAAGCGTATACCTCAGGATAACATTTTCTAATACTATACTCGTCTGGAGACTAATAGAATTGAAGGTGCCGATTGATGAAGTTCCAATTTGCGTGCCATTACATTAGCCACAGAATGTTTTTTACGATCTGTTGTTTCGTCCACACATAACCACAGTTTTTTATCTTTCAACTCCGATTTAATTCTTTTTTCAACATGTTCACGAGCAGATGGCACAATTCTTTGTAACGATGCCCGACTTGATAATTTGCAGTCCGAATATTTATTCCAAAAGAAAACATATGCCTTGTCTAGTAAATTAAACGGTAGATTACATGCAATAAAGGTAACACATAAATTAAATTTAAATTTGTGAAAGTGTCGTGTGCAATTTTTTTTTTGTAGAATGCTATTTACGTGACGTAAACAATCCCTTTTGGACCAACACATTAAAGGGATATTACAAACTACACATTGAATTTTAACGCAATCATAATTTAGGTCAGGCATTTCTGCTATAAATTCTATAACGTTGTCCAACATTGGTCGTTTTCGCGACGTAGGCACCAGTTTTAAAACAAACGTAGAAAATTTTAAAAATTAATTAACGCCTATGCCTAAAAAAAGAATATCATTTTTTTTTAAGAAAAATTGAAATATGCATATGTACTAATGTATGTTTAAAACATCTATTCTACTTAGAAAAGCCTTATTTCAACTCAATATTAAAAAAAAAAAAAAATTCCGGCATAGATGGGTTAAAATAAGACCGAATTTCCAACGGACTTGTGCACTAAATCACAAACTGTGTCAAAATTCCTTCATTATAGTTGATGATTAAGAGTAAAACTAGATGAACCATAAAGGTATGATGCTACACCTAAAAATTACAAGAGTTTACAATAGTCTAGTTTGTTTTACGTATACTACTACATTCAAATTTTAATGAGCTGATGAATCCAAAATAACGTTTTATATTTTGTACCGTTGCCAAATCATTAAATTTAAGTGGTTAATTGGCTAATCTACCGCTCCCAAGTTTTTGAGTTTAAAGCACTTCTATTAATTTAGCGGTTTAGAGGAATCAAGTTAAAAGGACCATATGGGACAATTGTTTATTATATGTTTTTCACGTGCTTTACCTTGTGAGAGTATTGTGAATGCTTAAAAGATACGCTTAAACACATTTGTGGTTTGCCAAACATTTTTGAATGTCGTAAAATGTGCGTTTTCTCAAATATCAAACATTTCTTTATAATCCCGTCCTGTCTTACCTACGATAACGTAAACAAAATAAATATCAGTTTCTGTTGATAATTCGTCTTATACGCATATTTTTTTCAAATATTTTCCTTTTACATATTTAGGATTTAATAGACTCTAAGCTCGACCGTCGACGTAGAGGTGTATTCGGTCCACCCGTACTGAAGAGACAAGTATTCTTCATTGACGACTTCAATATGCCGGCCTTAGAAATATACGGAGCACAGCCGCCTATAGAATTAATCCGACAATGGATGGATTTCAAAGGTCTCGAATCGCCTCACAATCTAAAAGATTACGTTCTAAACGGTTTTCGAACATTTCAGGATGGTACGATAGGAAAAACATCGGCGAATTCAGGACTATAATAGACGTCAACTTTGTAGCGGCAATGGGTCCACCGGGTGGGGGTAGAAATCCCGTTACAGCTCGCTTGCTCAGGCATTTTCATTACCTAGCTTTTACGGAATTGGACGAACCCAGCAAGGTATGCCTTTTTTCGTTCGGAAAATTACTGTTTTGATAAGCAATTTTTAATTAGCAAAAAATCTTTGGAACGATATTGAAGTTTTGGATTGATAGGACACCAAATCAAGCGGACTTCTATCAACCTTTGTTGCTTGCGACTTTGGAGGTGTACGTTACGATTGTTAGAGAATTATTACCAACGCCTGCTAAGACGCATTACACCTTTAATCTGAGAGATCTGAGTAAGGTTTTCCAAGGGTTGCTGATGGTAGAACCAGAATCTCTTACGGTATAGTTATCTTTAATGAGATTAGTTACAACGTTCTAATCCTTTGCTTTACTTGTAAGGAAACCATTACAAACCATAACAGCTAGAGTTTGTTAAAAAGGTGGTACCGGCAGTGGCGCACCGCATAAAAGTATGTACGTAATATACAATATTAGTGAAAAATAATATTGTTACCTTCTCCTGTCGTCTTGATGTCCACTGCGGCAATTGGCAACCGCCCTGGTAAGCTGCGTAGAATTGCATCAGCAACGCTTCCATTGTCGATTCATTCAGCCGTCGACGGTGTTGTGAATACGTTGTCGTATACTTCGAAAATGTTCGTTCGACATCCAGTGAAGTAAGATTTGCAAATGCCAGATATTCCATTTCCTCATCTGGGCACTCATGATTTTCAGTTATAGACCGAACCTTTTGTAAATCGGGATTTTTCGTTAAAATTGCACCAAATTTTTGAGCAACATCGACTCCTATAGTGTTCGCCAAGTTTTCTAGAGCGGCCTGTAAATTGTTTATGCAATTTAATGCGTCTCGTGCAGATAAGTGACTGTTTTCTAATTGTTCAATAGCTTGTGCAACTTTAGAATAGTTCATGGAAATTTCATCTATTTGTTGTTGAACGTTCGAATTGGAAAAAAGTTGCTGACTATCTCGAACTGCTGCAGAATCATTTGAATCAAGTTTCAAGATGACATTTTTCACTTGTGAAAAGTATTTCTGATAGTAAGGTACTGCCTGGAGCCATGTTCCCCAGCGCGTTATTACAGGCTAAGGTGGTGGTGGTAATTTCGGGCACAATTGTTTGAATACACGGAAGTGTTTGGGAGATTTGATGAACACTTTTTTGGTAGATGCTATTAACTTATCCACCACTAGATACTTCTTTCGAATGGTTTCTGCTACGAGATGACATGCATGTATAAGGCATGTTATGTGAAGAAGAGTCGGAAAGCATATTTTCAACATCCTACCAACTCTCAGCATTGTTACGGCTCCGTCAGTAACGAACATTGTGACTTGGATTCCTGTGATACAAAATTCTCTCAACGAATCTTTTATTATCTTGACAACGGTTTCTGCATTTGTTTTCTGAATCCTTTTACTGGATAACAACAATGAAGCTGGTGAACCATCACGTTTTAAAGGACGTGCTACAACATGAATGACGCTGTGTTTCTAAGCATCTGTTGTTTCATCCACACATAGGTAGATTTTCTTATTTCTCAACTCGTCTTTTATACATTCCTTTACTGTACTTTGCGCATGTGGTAAATTGTATCGTAATTGCATAAATGTTGGCAGCTTCCATGAGGGAACCTACTTAGCCCAAAAAAAGACGAAAGTGTTCATTAGATAATAGATGTTGTGGGATGTTGCACACACTTAACATAAAAATAAAATCATATAAAAATTGCCAGTATGGAATACTGTTTCTTAAATTCAATACATGACCTTTACTTTTGCAATGTTTTCTACATTCGAACCTATGGGGACTTAGTAATCCGCTATTGCATGTTGTGCAATAAATATGCGGACTTCGATATTCTAATCCAGGGAAATGCCTGAGATATTTATTCACATTCGAAGGGAACGTTATACCCTTTACAGTTACACCCTTACCCACGCTGCTAGCGCTACGCTACTGCCGTCCAGTACCACCTTTTTAACAAACTCTAATAATAACCGATTTTAATGAAATGTAGTTGTGTAAAATATAGTCGGTTATTGTTTGCATAAAGGGGGACACGTCCTAGATAAGATCCTTTCTCATTAAGTTTAAAGCTTTAATTACGAGACGTTGATGCGTATGAAATCATATAAAAAGTAGTTCCTTAGACAATAAGTACCCGAGCGCGTTATCATCCGCAGTAAAAGCATGTTTACAACGTGATTTGATCCTAATCAAATCCATGCCGGGAAGAAATTACTCGAGGATAACGACCGTATCAAAGTGTCCATAAAAACGAACTAGAAGAATTAAAAAGGTGTGTCTAATACAACATATAAAATTGGCAAATTGCGACGGACATAAAACACGTCCTTAAAGTCACTCCACGAATCCGGATACTCGACAACAACTCATGCTAGCACATGCAAGGGGAAGGAGTGTCTTTTTTATTGTCCTCCATATATTGAAACTTGAAACACATTTTTAAGGTGTTAGTATTGTAAAAAGAGAAGCTCCAAAATATAATGTAATCAATATGGAATAAGGAATAAGAAATAATTTTGAAGACCTAATGGGTTATCAAACGCTATTTCCAATTTAACCCAAAAACCTTTCAACGAGTTTATATCCTCAAAGAGTAATCTGCTTCAGGATGTTGATCAAATAATTCGTTTATGGTACCATGAATGCTGTCGTGTCTACCAAGATCGCTTGATCAATGATACCGACAGAGACTGGTTCAACGGCGTCCTCAAAAGTAAAATAAAGACGGAATTCCAACGAAGCCCAAAGTCTGCGTTGGGCAAAGACGTTATACTGTTTGGAGATTTCCTAGACCCAGCAACAGATCTCAAGCTCTATGCGCAGATATACGACATGGATAAGGTATGTATTTACTTTTTTAGGAGAAATTCTCTGCATTTCTGATGTATTTGTCCAGCTATCGAATGTGCTGGATCATTATCTTTCCGATTACAATAGCCAAAGCACGCGTCCAATGAAGTTGGTTCTTTTCTTGGACGCGATAGCACACGTCTGCAGAATTTCGAGGGTTATAAGACAACCGATGGGAAATGCGTTGCTTTTAGGAATGGGTGGTTCAGGTAAGTGTAAATTTTACATTCTTTTCATAGATATTGAAAGCTGATTTTGTAAAAATTATATTGTATTAGTGCTATTGGTTTTGGCAGTTTCTTTACTGCTGGCTGAGTAATGGATCGTGCAAAATCTTGATCTGCTTATTTGCATCCAATTAACAGAGAAATGTTTGAATAACAATTTTTTGTGAAATCAAAATTTTACTATTTTTTGAAAAGAACATCCTGAATATTTTTTAAAATTTTGAAACGTAATTCAATTTCTAAAATCTTTGTAGATTATTGTTGTAAAATGAATAATAAGAAGGTTACAGTGGTTTCTAATTTCTGTTAGAGATACATCCAGTCCCGTATTTACAATAGATTGTAACTCTTGACAAAAACAAACAGTATACGTCTTTAGCATACATTTCTTCCGTGTTTTTTTACGTTACTTGTTACTCTTTACTAAAAGCCTTTCATTCATAGTCCTAATTTAATGTATTATCATGTTTTGCATTTCTTGACATAGAAGGTGCTTTTGATAACACCTCATTTGAATCATTATTACAAGCTGCAAGGAGCCATGGAGTAGAAACCGCTGTCTGTAGAAGAGTGGCAGGTATGTTCCATGGCAAACAATTAGAAACAGCATTGGTAGGTGAGACGTTGCAGATGTCAATGGCTAGAGGATATCCACAGGGGAAGGTACTATACCTTCTGTTGTGGGACATGGAAATAGACGAACTGCTGATCTTACTAAACTATACACAGGCATATACTGATGACATGCAATACTCACCATTGGGAGCAACGGCTGATATGGAAACCATGCTAAACCTACCTTCTCTTAACAGCCATATCAGGGGAGAGGCCAGAATGAGGGCATAAAGACTGAAAATCACTAGTAACTGGAGAACCCACAGTGAGTCGGGGCACACTATAATACAAACAGTAGCGACATAACAATCTTCAGGATCTCTTATGATAAACCTTTCAAAGTTTTCTTGGATTGGGAAGAATGAAGAAATGGAAAGGGGAGAAAACCGAAAACCCAAATCTGGTATGCAGATGGGTGAAGAACCAGGGATACAAAGTATGTGCGTTACTTGGGCGATACACCACGGTATTTGCGCATGAGAGAGCTGCGTCGACAACCACGAGGGAAAACGATTCTACCCTGACAGTCTTAAAGATACTGGCATCTTATCATCTGGCCTCCAAACTATGGGAGTGCCTGCAAAACCTAATGGTTCTGTCTAAACACAAAAAGGTTACCTTGGTGTGGGTGCCAGGACACAAGGGTATAGCGAGCGATGAAATTGCAGGCCAGGTAGCGAGAGAAGGTTCAAAAATGAATTTTACAGGACCTGAACCGGGCCTAGGTATTACCAAGAATACAGTGCGTGATGCAATTGATTAATGGATTATAAAACAACACCAATTAAATTGGAACCATGCGGCTGGACAAAAGCACAGCAAAGGAATGATGAGAAGGCTATCGCAACATTCGACTGCTGACCTGCTTGCACTAAACATGAATCAGCTTAGGGCAGCAGCATGTCTATTGACAGGACATGAGTGTTTGAGAGACCACTTGAAGAAGATTTAGGATCTACGAAGATGAATCCTTATGTAGTTTTTGTATTGAAGAGGAGGAAATAGCCTCTCGTATTATTTTCGAATGCGCAATGCCAAGTCAACGCAGATTCGCGATGCAAAGCGCAATTGATAGATAATTACTTAGATAAGAAACGCAATATTTCCTTTCAATGATCTTCCCAACATCTTCCTGGTATCAAATGTTAACCATTTTCATGGTTAACATTTGATCGAATTTCGGCTTATTAAAGATTTCATTTATTTAGACTCTATCTTTCTCCAACTAAGATGAATTTATCTTTTTGTAAGTAACGAATTTCTGTTGAACTTTAAATTCAATTTGGGTTAGCGAAAAAATAAATTTATGTATGTTGAGTATATTCGATGAGAAGTTCATTAACAGTGCCTACGTCTGTAATGGTTATTGTATTTCGCTAAGAACTGAAACATGTATTTTAATTACTGCAGTAGGTCTTTATCGAAAACTTTAATCACTTAATAGATTATTTTTATACTCCCATAGTATCCTAGAATAACAAAATGTAGATTCAACGTCTCGCCATTTAAAAAAGTATATTAGATTTCCATTTTTCCTTTTTTAAATGGCGAGACGTTGAATCTACATTGACCGAGTGGTTTTTGCAAGCTTTGATTCTCCCCACCCCAACCGTCTGCATATTCTAGTTTGAACTATTTGAACACGAATCTTTTTAAGCAAAGTTCTCCTCAATCCGCCGCTCTATTTCAGGATTCCTCTATCGTTCGTAATTCCTAACCAAACTGATCCCGAAAGTTTAATGATACGAGATAACTTTTTTATCATTTACAAACAAGTTTAAAACGTTTCAGGTCGGCAAAGTTTGACGAGACTAGCTACCCATATGGCCGAATACCACGCGTGCCAAATAGAACTGAGCAAGGCCTACGGAACAACGGAATGGCGCGAGGATATAAAAACGATGATGCTAGACTCGGGCCTCTACAACCGGGAGAGCGTTTTTTTGTTCTCCGATTCGCAGGTACGTTTGAGTGCTGGGATGGTATGTCGTTTATTACCCTGGATGTTATACGCAACATAATAATTATTATGATTCTATCGAGCCGTGTCCTATTTAGCGGCAGCGTGATGATGCGGAATGATATTCCTTAATTAACGGTTAGAGTAATTAATTACGTTCCGGTGACGTTGCTCGAATGTAAAGCTTTATTGTGAGGGTGTAATGCAGTGGTTCTCAACCTTTTAGTATTAGCCACCCAATTTTCAAACACAATTTTCATTGAAATCGTGCTGTAATTTGATTGTATTTTAACCTTAAATCTACACTACGTCCTTAATTACAAACCTTAAAAATTACCACGAACAGGTAAATTTATTGTTATTTGGCGACACCAATCCGCTGCATTGGTAAAATCAGAATCGATGCCTCTTTATTGCTCTCGGTCTTACGTCCAGCATATCGGACATCCTCGCGGCTTCGCGAGAAGTTCCGATTTGTCTCAAACATTCTCGAACGTCTTCACAACCATGCTGCGCATATAAATGTTACACCTCGTTCAAAATATTCTCAAGAATACCTAAATTTTGGGTTTACTAGCACTGAAGTAAATGAAGAAGAAAGGGCCCTGTGAGTCATTTGCTCAAAAATTTTGGCAGCAGACAGCATGAAACCTAATCACAACTTTGTCTCCGAATGAAAAAGCTTTACTTGCTCCTTACAAAGTCTCATATAAGATAGCCAGATGTAAAAAACCTCACAGCAGAGATAATTTTGCCAAACAATTATCAAATGATACTGTTGCCCGTAGAATGGTGATATAGCTGAAGTTACGTGACAAATTATTTTCAATTCAGCTTGATGAGGCAACCGATAGCAATAAAGATGCTCATTTAATTGCCTATGTTCGATTTTGTGATGGTATGTCAGCAATAGAAGAACTACTTTTGTGTAAACCAATAGAATTCAAAGCAATAGCACTTGCATTATTTTTTATCTTAAATGATCTTGGAAACGAGAAGAACATGGAATGAAAAAATTGCATCGGAATATGCACCGATGGTGCTCGTACAATGTTTGGAAGTGCATCTGGACACATTGCATCAGAGAAGCTCTGGCTTCCAAAAAAATGAGTCCTGGTCTGAATATAGTGCTAACAACGGTTGTAACCGTAGTAAATTATGTAAAAATGAGACCTCTAAAATCAAAAATCTTTTCTGCACTTTGTAAAGACATGGGTGCAGTACTATTTTATTGCGAGATAAGATGGTTATCAGGGCGGAGATTTCTGCAACGTGTTTATGAATTAGAACATGAAATCGCCATTTTTCTAGAAGACGAAAGTCAACCAGAAACCGAGAAGTTTCGAAATGATTTATTTGTGATGAAATTGAGCTACTTGGTGGACATATTCGAGAAATTAAATACTTAAAAAAATTTAAGTATTATATGTGTGTTCATTCCAAGGGGTGAACACACACATATTGGATACGAATGATAAAGCTTTTTGTAGAAAAATGGAATTATGGGACAAAAATGTAAAGCAAAAAAAACCTAGAAATGTTTGCAAATGCAGAGGATTGTGTTCAAACTTACAAGGTTGAAGAATAACATGTGAAAGTTGTTTTTGTAACCATCGAAAATCATTTAGCCATGCTGGCAGGGTTAGGGACCCATTTCAAAAAAATCCCTAAGGTTTCTCAATCGATGAAGGAGAAATCTTCATAGACTTCATGGCAAGTGACGAAATCAAAAGACAATTTAGTAATAAATCACTCTTTGAATTTTGGGCAGGGGTGGATGATGAGTTTTCTGCACTGAAAACAAGAGCATTTCGTATGCTATTATCATCCTACCCTTGCGAAATCGGATTTTCTGCGGTGGCTGCTTCGAAGATAAAATATAGATCTCGGCTAAATATAGAAAAAGAACTAAGAATGTCAATTTCTAATATTAAACCTTTTCGCGAAAAGCTTTGCTGTGCAAGACAGACCCAAAAGAGTCACTAATAATTATCAAACTTGTTTTTAATTTAGTATTTATAAGTTAATTATTAAATACATTGCGCAGTACCGATACAATGCTATTTATAAATGTATTATATAATTCTTTTAATAGTATTTTTTCTCATTTTCGATATACCTGCGCCCCCATTTAATGTTATCACGAGAGATTCTATGGTGTAGTTAGTAACGCGCCCGTCCGGCAAACGGAAGTCCTAGATTCGAATCCTAGCGGTGTCTTAAAATTTGATTTGATTAATTAAATTTAAAGGAAAAGCCGATTTTTCTAGTATTCGGTTTTAATTGTATATCATCTCACGTTAAAACCAACCGATGTTAAGGAAAACGTGGTAAACCTCAAGACCAAGATTTGATTTATTGCTCCAATATTATTAGCCTTAGCACTCATCGTACTACAGCAGTAAATGTCAGCTACATCGAGCTGTAACTATGGTTATAACTAACAATTGTAACTGAGGAATTTGGTCCGCAGGCTTCCGGGGTCGTCAAAAATGCTATACTCTTGGTTTCCGGGTTGGAATCGCATCGTTATCGTAGCTTTGGCCGACAGGGCTGGACAGCCCTGGAGATGTCCCACAAGAGTGTGGACGAAACGTCGGCCAAAGCTACAACGACGCGGTTCTAACCCGGAAATCAAGAGCATAGAATTGTAACTATGTTTTTCTTTGATAGACTGAGAAGATTATTGATTTTGATATAAGAGTGTTATTCATGAATATTTGACGAAAGCAGCACAATTTAGGAAAAACTTTAGTTTCATTTAACTTCGTAGCAGGGAATTGTTTGGGAATAAATTATTGAGAAAAGGTTTTCATTTCACAATTTTGTATCATCCCTAAAAGTTTGTCGGTGGTTTTTTGACACAGGCTGCATATGTTTCCTTTTATTCTTTAATATTCAATTTCCGTATGGCAATACAAAAAGGGTACCCAAGTACAGTTTAGGGACTTTAACATTTAACGCTTGGTAAAGCCTGATTAGCGTTAGCATATTTTCCTTTGTTCTTTTTAATTAAAAAGAATGTTATAAGGTCTAAACATCTTCCAAAAAAAATCTTAAAGTTACGAATCGATTAGACGCTGTATTTTTATTTTACGCTCTCGAGTAAACATATAAAAACTAACATTTGAGTGGAATCCGATCACCACCACTCATATTTCAACCTGCTGCAACCTCGAATGTAATCATACACTCGATTTTATTTACGAAAAACCGAACTGCGGTAGCGTACCGAATAGATCTAGGCTTAACTCCACATCTAAATAAAAAGCGGGGTTATTTTAAGGCGTTTTGATTGAAGAATTCCGCGAATTAACGTTAAAGGCGTCGCGACGATAGAAACATAAAAATGAGTATATGATTAAAACGCTTAATTATACTTCTAGTTTATACAAATGAAGCCGTTATATTTTTATATGTTCCAAGTTCAATTCGTCCGCTTCAACAGTGCTGCTTTAGTCTGACGTTACGTTGAAACGAATTTCTTGTAATTCATAGCTTTTTTTTTTAATAAATATTTTCGCTACCTTTCAAAGGTTTAGTTATGTTGTGAAATTGAGGGACGGAATTTCATCGTTTCGGTAGAGAAGGAGTATATAAACATGAAGCAGTTCGCAATGACTTTGTTCTAATGTAACGAATCACGAATGTGAAATATTTCAGTGAAAGATTGTGTGTACGGTGTTTACTAATATATTATCATTCTTTTAGCGATATGGTTATAGACATGTATTAGTCAATTAACGTTTTCTCATATTTTTGTATATAGAAACACAACAATGTACACTGGCGAGCAAAAAATGTAGGTCACTTTGAAATTGTGATGTTTTAAGTTTATAGTTTGCAATTTGTTAATCATTGTACTAGTACGTGCTGAGTCATTTGTTTTCGGAAAAATGTTGTCTGTCATATGTGTTATCAGTCATGTATTGCCACGGTATTGACGACTTTTTATGAAATAGCGCATTAGCTCTAATTAAAAATTTACATTGCGTTGTCTATTTTTCAGTTTAGCGTTGATTTCTCTCTAGACAACCTATCGATTGCATGGTTTAGTATTTGTAGTGTTTATTTAACAGGTCATAATGCCTTTAGATCCCATTGTTGTAGCAGGAATTGTATTGTTGATACAAGGTGGTCGAGGACAACGTGAAACTGCAAGAATTGTTGGTAAAAGCTTATGTGCTGTACAAAATGTGTACCAGCGCTCTGAGGAGACTGGCCTAATAACCAGAAAACCAAGATCCGGGCGAAAAAGAGTCACCACCCCAAGAGATAACCATTTTTTGGTGTCTGCAAGTTTGCGGGATAGAACAGTTTCTGCGGTTTTGCTGCGAAATCAACTCCAAGAAGATAGAGATGTGAATGTGCTGCTGGATTGTCTTGCAATGGCTGCAAGTCCGCCATTGCAACGCCGGCATCGAATTGCAAGATTGGCTTTTGCCCGAAATCACTTGGCATGGAATAATGAGGACTGGAGCAAGGTACTGTTTTCAGATGAGTAGCATTTTTGCCTCAATGGGTTAGACGGACGTCAGCGAGTATGGAGAAGACCAGGAGAAAGATATGCTGCAGTTTGCATTGACGAGCGACTTCCATTTGGCGGTGGGTCGGTTATGGTTTGAGTAGGAATCTCTTCACATGCACGCACAGAGTCTTCATATAGAATAGCTCCCTGACAGCTCATAGGTACATTACGGAAGTTCTAGAAGATCGCGCCTTTCATGCTCACCATGGGCGAGCATGCTTACTCGAAAAAAAAACCCGTTTCAGAACTTTTGGTATAAGTACAACCCCGAGTTGAAGTTGCCAACTACGAAAACGGTACGTAAGCATGTTTTGTTGTTGCTTTGGTTATGTGTTGACGAGACAAAAGATTATAAAAGAAATTATATACTAAATGTTATAGTGCGCGTACTGGACGCCCATAAACCAACATTTCCTCTGTTACTAGCTAGCAAAAGACTGGAAAAGTGTACTGATGCTGCAATTGTGAGAGTGATACTTAGTACGTTAGAGAACTTTCAAGTCTCACAACGTGAAGTATTGATGTTTATGAGTGATGGTGCCGCGACAATGCGTTTGGTAGGCCGTTCTCTTCTTGAACACGGTTGCAAGTGTTTACATGTTACGTGTAAAGTGCATGCTTTGCATCTTGTGGCAGAAACTATTCGAGAATGTTCGCCCGAGGTAGATGCATTAATAGTAAATGTTCCCTCAAATTTCTAAAACGTCTTCGATCATTTCACGCACACGTGTCCTGGTATTTGTGGACCACCACGGCCGATTCTTACACGTTGGGGAACATGGTTGCAGGCAGCTCTTTAATATGCTGAATATTTCAAACAACCTTTCCGTTGAAACAAAGTTACAATAACTATAAAGGATTACATGACGCAATAGAACAATTACAAAATAGAGCATTGTCGTTAGCGGAGTCACTGCAATTAATGGACGGAGTACATACGCTGCAACGCGCAGTACATGATGCAAAATACAATCACGTGTTAGAAAAGTTCGAAAGTGTGTTAAAGAGAGATTGCGATATTATCACATTAAAACAAATTTGTGCATCGACTAATCCATTAACTGAATTCAAAGAATGTTTTAATCGTGCATGTATTACATCCGTAGATGTCGAACGATCTTTTTCAAAATATATACACATTTTTTCACCACCGCAGCCCGCTAAACCTATTTGATAACGCTGCTTAAGAGGGTGAGTGTTTCACTACTTTTCAGATATTGTAATTCTTAATTGGTTCTGTTACTATTATTCGATTTTTTACTTACTGAAAGAAGCGCACGCCTATGGCGCGCAGAGATATTACCCCGCTTTGAAATAACTTTTAAAAAGTTAGAACATCGTTAAAATGTGCTCTTTGAAGACATCCAACCCGTCATTTTCGAGGCAAGAGACGCAGGAGTAAACTGAAATAAAGTAGCTACACGTTAAGGTATAAAGAAAGCCAATTTCCATTACACCTCCCCATATAGATCTTCTAGATGCGCCGCTAACAATTACTTGAAAGCCGATACGAAAGGAATGTTTTAATAAAAAAGAGTATCGCCCATCTTACGTTGCTTTCTCTCACAGATTAAGTCCGAATCATTCCTTGAAGATTTGAACAGCATCCTAAATTCAGGCGACGTGCCCAACATATATCAACCCGACGAACTGGACAAAATCTATCAGAACATGAAAGGCATTGTACAAGAATTAGGCTTGACCGCCACCAAATCGAATTTGTTCTCAGTATTTCAGAAGCAGGTCCGATCGAATCTGCATACCGTGATATCCATGAGGTAAGCGCAATAAATCAATCTTGTTTCTATATCATCGGTTTTACTAATTAATTCTAGCCCAATTGGTGAAATATTCCGCGCTAGATTGAGGCAATTCCCGGCGCTAGTCAATTGCTGTACGATCGACTGGTTTAGCGCTTGGCCCGATTCTGCTTTGCAGGTTTGCAAAATACAAAATACTCTTTTCAATCTCACGCTAATTGTTTATCATGCGAAATACACGTACTACATGTGACCACTCCAGTTTTAATGAGTACTACAATTGCGCTCGATAATGCTTTACTACGAAACGTTAACATATGGGACTCGAAAATTGAGTTATAAAACAACAGCGTAATGATTGACGTGCATTTTGGAGAGGTGTCTATGTAAACGATACCGGGAATCAACACTTATATTATCACGTGGTACAACCGAAAGGTTCAAAATATTTATCTACCGTTTTTCGCGTTGTGGTGGTACTTTTCCATTAAGCGGATAATTTGTTCGTTCCCGTAATATCCATTGCGTTTCTCTTTACAATGTTTTTTGAGTATTTTTTGTAATCTCGAAAAAAGCGGTTTCAATATTAATCCAATCAGTAATTTTCATACGTCAATCGTACTGTTCTAATTGGCATCTTCGAACGCAACTGGCATAAACGGGTACGTATGGTGTGTCTAGCATCCTCTAGCGCCTATTAGTTCTTTTTCGTTAGCCTCCACTCTTCCATGGGCCTCCGATCTTTGGAGCGGGGGTACTAGACAATAAATATAACTCCAGCGAAAGACGATTATGGAGAAGAAATTCCTCTTCTGCACAATTTCTCCATTTCGTAAATCTTGAAAATCAATGGAATATCTTCCTATAACAAACAACAGTGTAAATTCGAAGGCATTTCTAGCATAATTTCGTAAATCAAATATCTTTTGTAACGGTTTTACATAGAGCGTCAGTAAATTTTAGTATTGTTGGGTTGTCGGTGATTTTCTGTATCACGGAATAGCATGATTTCAGTCATCCAGTCGCGTCACCACATGTATATAAGTTAATTCATCAAAATGCATCGTTAAATTGTATTTGGAAAAGTATTACCAACATTTACTGTGGATGAAACAATCGCCATCGCGATTAAAATAAAGGAGTGGATGGACGTCAATTTATCTGCTGGCTTTGAGTTTAGTTTTCATCGAGGTAACACGTGTCTGGCTGTGTTCCAAGTTTCCAAGTGTTTAATATTGAAATCATAGAATAAATTCAAGGTAAACGAGAAGGTTGGAGGTTAAGAATAGGCAGGTTTCCTTTAAATGTGATAGGAACAGAGTTTATATTGACGTTGTCATAAAATTCAGGTTAGTTCTCATTTTTCAGTTTTAAATTTCGTTAAAATCTTATTAATTGATGTTACAATTCGTTCAAATTGCCGAAAAAGTGTTTTAGAACACTTCCGAACTCTCAGTTCATACAATTAATCAATAAATTTTCGAAAATTAATTTTTTTCCAACAATTTACCACCAGTTTCAGTGCAATAGAAATCTTTCTAACTCTCCCTTTGGGTTTAGTGTTAACTTCGGGAGGGGAGGTCTTTTCAAATAACCTGTTGTGGTCCTCTATTTACTTAAGCTTTTTCAAATCTGCTGGAAGAGATGGATCCACATCCAAAACATCGGATGAAAAGAATATAGCTTCATTCAACATCGGGTACCCTCAGACGCCAGCTACTATTTCCAATCTACTTTCCTTCATTATTGAAGCCTGAAGTTGTAAATTCCTAACTTGCCAAGTTTAGTTTAAATTTTAGAATTCCATATTCACATCGTCTTCTGCATCTGCTTTTCACTTATTTATATCTTTGGTTATCTCAAATCTTCAATTTCTTTGTTGTCTTCTTATCCTATTCCCTCCAAATTCTCTTTCTAATCCTCCGTTACTAACTTTCTCAGGTCACAGTCGCCATATTGTGCTATCATTGCAACACTTCAAATGAGTAATCTTTTAATTCCAGAATAAACTTTAGAAGATGATGCAAGCTACAAATTCTTCTATATCATAAAATTCTATTATTTGTTTACTTTAAATATCTTCATCAAGACTTTTGGAAAGTTGTCACCATTCCCAAGATTTGGCATGTTTGAATTAGTGTTATCCACTACATATTAGATAGTTCATATTTGTGTGACTTTGGTAAAGTTACCACAAGTGTAAAGGTGTTCAGATTATTTTCTTGATTATGGCTAAAAATCCTTCATTGTATCTCTTCATAGCTTATTCATGAGTACTTTTACCATTAAGCAGGCTTTACTTTTGGCAATTTTCATGGAATTTTATTGCACAAGAAAATAGACTCAGCAAAAGTGTTTGCAAGAAACAACTTGATTGCTTTAAAGCTCTTTGACACGACACTTGCCTATACAGCGTGTTCAGTGAGGAATGGAACAGCGCAAGATATCGCAAAATGTTAAGAAATCAATAGCCAACAAATATAAAGTTCATCAGAAACAAGCACGACAAAAAACAAATTTAATATTTTGTAATTCCACGGTAATTGGTAATTATTGCTGCGAATTGTCGAGATACAAATGAGATTAGCTCTTGATCTATACTGCTTGATATAATTCTTCTGTTTTTTTATTATCATGGTAAATCCTCAATATTACTGTTGTCAAACCATTCCGCATGTGTAAGCTCAACAACTGCCTTGTTGAAATGCAGAATCATTTCTGTATCTGGCAATTGCAGACGGCAATATAACATTTTGTGGGATATTTACATAGTTGGGTTCGTTTATTCTTCCTTCTTCTATTCTGTGGTAACGACCGCATTCATGCCAATCAATCCGGCCCCAAATATTAATTGAAAAACAGCCACTCTGTCTTGTGGATTGAACATATCGTTCTCCATACTACACTCGCGGGGTCTATATACATTTATGTTGCCATCACTAGAGGATTGAAGTATTTTCTCATCTGAAAATGTAACATTTCTTCAAAATTCTACATTATGTGTTATAATATGATGGGCCAATTGAAATCTTTCTCTTTTATGTTTGCTCGTTAAGAATATCCGCTGTGCTGCAATCTTTTAGGCGTTGTCTAACACTACCAGGGAAAATTTAGTTCTGTCAGTGCATTAATGCAAGCGGTAAACTGATTTTCATTTATATGATTTATTAAATTTACATCTCCATTATTTGAAATCCATTTCCTACCTGAACCAAGAGTCCTTGTAACGGATCCTTCATTTTACCATTTTTTTTTACTCTAAAAGCTGTGCTTCGAGTAAGTCCAAATTCTTTAGCTACAGTTCCACAACTCCATTCTTGCCTTGTCTACACTGTTTGTATAAGGCATTTTAACAATAAAATATCGCCTGACAGCAACTGACAATTACAAATAAATTTCACAAATTCTAATAAATATTCAAGATTACAATAGGAAAAAAATGTTTTTGGCCACAAGCATACAATTAAATACATCACAGCCTCAAAAATGTGCAAAGAAACTGAGTTTCTTCTTCTCAAAGTTAATAAACTGACATAAATGTTAGCTGTCAATCACAGGTCTAGAGCCACCTGTACTGTGATTGGTCGATTGCATTGATTCAGCATCGTGGTAGTGTCAAAGTTTGACGTTTACATAGTTTTACACTACACTAATTCTTAACCTGCAATTTCCATTGTGCAAACCTTGGCACTACGCCTTAATTCTTACACTAATTTCGCACTACCCTATATAAACGCAGTTTAAAACAATTCTAAGATTATAAAATAATTTTTATAACCAAGCAATTTGAGGAAAAATTGCTAAATGCCTTACAGACAAAAACTATACACAACCAAATACTCCCAAAACCTTGTTTACATACTGATTGTTTCCTTTCTCTAACTCAGTCAGTGGCTTTGCAATTTCTGGACGACATCCCAGATCTAGACGTCAGTCCCGACCAGTTCCACGGCATCGTCGTGATGTGTCAATTCATGCACGCATCAGTGGTGGACGCTAGTGCCCTTTATTTACAAGAGCTCTCGCGTCACAATTACGTGACGCCAACTTCGTATCTTCAGTTGCTCTCCAGCTACACGGAGCTGATGAACAAGAAAAAAGAAGAACTCGGAACGGGAGTTGACCGACTTTCGAAAGGTTAGCTGGAGGCGATAGATATTCATGCGAAACCTTTTAATTAAAAGTGTGAGAACATGTAGTCGTAAACTTCAAACTGCTTTAGACGGTAATGAAAAATTGTGTAGGAAAATAAAGAGGTTGAAAACAATCGGGTTAGCTAATTTATTTGTAAAAATATGAAGTATCTTGCCATTAAATTTTAAATGAGTTAGATTTTAATGTTAATTAAACAATTACTCAGAATTTTTAGGATGAAATAATCTGCCAAGGGCGTCTTACTAAAATAAAGAAAGTTTGTTAAAAACCAATAAAACAATGAGTTTCATTTTTGATCATGTCCCACTCCATCCTTTCCGAAAACTTTTGCAGGTTTGGGGAAATTACAAAGCACGGCGGAAGAAGTGAAAATCCTCCAAGCGGATCTGGAAAGCATGAAACCGGCGTTGGAGCAAGCCGCTAAAGAAGCGAACGAGATGATCGTCCAAATAGCAGCTGACACGGTAAAATATATCAAATGAAAGAACTTCAGAACATTGCGATTACGATTTCCCGCTCTTCTTTCAATAGGAACTCGCGGAAGAAGTGAAAATGGCGGTCGAAAAGGAGGAAATGGAAGCGACGAAAAAAGCTATGGAAACGCAGGAGATAGCGGATGACGCCCAAAGGGACTTAGGTTTGTTATAGAAATGGGATGGGGGTTTGAGAGATGATGATTGGTTCAATTTTGTAGAGGCTGCGTTACCAGCGTTAGAGGCCGCCGAGAGAAGTTTGCAGCCTGACAAACGAATTACGGAGTGAGCGCTGAGAGGCCCAACGATATACGAGTGAGTGATAAGACCGCTACAGGATGATTACGTCTTGATGATTTGTATTGTAAAAGGAGTCAAACCCAAGGTATTAATAGATGTAATCCGTATAAATTCTGTTTCTTACGCAGCCTACTGAGTTCTACGCATTAAAAAGATTTATTATCTTTGCGAACATATCCAATACAATTATAGATATTGGCAGGCGCGAAACCCGGGCAGAAAGTCTTAGATTATTGGGAACCCGGCAGACAAATGCTAGCCGAACCGCAACAGTTTCTTACATCTTTGGTAAATTTCGATAAAGACAGTATCACAGAAGATATGATCAACAAACTCAAAAAATATGTGGATGATCCACTTTATCAACCGGAGAAGATTCTCAAGGTAAGTCGGAATAATTCTTTGGGATTTTACGATTTTGACAAAAGGCAATCAAATGTATTTTTATTTTTTTTTTTTATTTTTTATATTTATTTCGAAGTATACAAAGGTATACAAGAAAAGGCAACAAAACCACATAATTTTAATTATTCCAATATTCGTTTAACGAATACGGTTCTAAATTAACTAAATATTCAAACAATCTGCTTTTCAATATTCTTAAATTGTTGCTAGTTTTGATGAACAGTGGTAGTTTGTTATATAAACGTAGGCTAGAATAATACACATTCCTTTCTGTTAATGTTAACCTATGTATTGGGTACTGATAAAAGTCATCTTTTAAACGAGTATTATGTACGTGATTGTATTTAGAATCATTTTTATTCATTTTATTTTGAAACAAAAAAATTATGCAATTGTAAATATATACTCCATAAAAGGTTAGTAAATTATGCTGCTTAAAAACGGTTTTTAGACTGTCTCTACTTGATAAACCGAAAATAACTCTAAGGACTTTCTTCTGAGCTAGAAAAACTCTATATACTTCTGGAGATTGACCCCAGAAAATGATACCATAACTCATGCGTGAGTAAAATACACCATAATAAACCGCGAACAGATCCGGAGTATTAAGTATCTTTTTAAAGTTTTAAATCCAAAGGTTATCGAATTAAGTTGTTTACTGATGTTATCCGTGTGCACTGACCACTTCAAAAATTCGTCAATATATAGTCCTAAGAATTTGGTTGAACTGGTTATAGCAATTTTCCTACCGCCCAGTTCAATACAAGAAGGCCTTGGTATTGCTGCGGAAGTTCGAAAAACCATGCAAGATGTTTTGGTTAGATTCAAAGCTAAGTTGTTGTTAAGAAACCAGTTATCAAGTGCACAAAAATAACTATTACATTCTCTGTTCAATTCAGAATAGTCACTTCCTCGAACCAGTAAATTGGTATCATCTGCATAGTTTACAATGATATGTTCAGATCGTTGCACAACATTACTTATATCATTTGCATACAGATTAAATAATATAGGGCCAAGAACACTTCCCTGTGGTAATCCTTTTTTAAGAGGAAGAATTTGTGATCGTGAAGATTTGCCATTTTTTGTAAGTTCAACCAATTGCATTCTGTTGTTAAGGTACGAATGCATGAGATCACTCGCAACCCCACGAATGCCGTACATATCAAGTTTGGTAAGCAGTATAGAGTGATCCACATTGTCAAATGCTCTGCTTAAGTCCAAAAATATACCACATGCTAATTCGCGGTCTTCGAGTATTGACAGAACCTCATCGGTATACTGAAAAATAGCAGTTTCAACTGATTTTCCTTTTGTGAAGCCGTGCTGGAAATTGTTAAGTAAATTATGTTTTTTAAAGAAACAGAGAAGCCTATCAAAAATTAAATATTCAAAAATTTTAGCAAAACTACTTAGCAAAGAAATAGGTCTGTAGTTACTTAATTCATTAATATCACCTTTCTTATATATAGGTTTAACTATGTATTAAGTGCCATAAGCAATTCAGTATTTTCAGTAATTAGATATCTTATTGTGAGAGTAAGAAATCATTGTATTACATAAGCTATTGGGTAAAATATAAAAAAGAAAGCTTTGTGCATAACTTCACCATACATTTTAATGAAATGGATGTAAGAAAGATTTTTATGCAATCAAAAAAGAATTTGATATGGACCGTATTACATTTAGATGTTGGTCATTGGTCTAATGGAGCTTTCGAAGATTTTCAAATGTCCCCTGGGCAAGATAGTGGCCTGTATACAGAAGACTAAACTGCTTGGGTAGAAATGGAAGTTCCATTGGGGATGGAATACAAGGAGTTAAACTCAAGTGCCTAGGCTACTGATGACCAACCCAAACAGTATAAATTAATGAATAAATGAAGTTGGTCACCTATTGCCAAAAAATATGTTATTATAGCGGGTTGCCTGTTGGAGCAGATTCTAACATGAAGAATCCACTATTAATTTATAACTAATTATTTCGAAATATTCCTTGTTCAAATTGTCTACCTACGCCACAATTATTAAATATATGGGAATCATGTATTGAACCAGGCCATCCACAAACATTATTGTGAATTTTTAACTTATAATCACCGCCCTCTGTGGCTCCTATGTATTTTAGCACTTCTGTAACATCACATGCGATTACAATGATTGAAGGAAACTGTATATAATATGGCCTTATCATTGAAATTTCCTCTGGACACTTTATCAACAATTTTGCTCACTGTGGACTTCTGAATTCCATCCAAATCCCCAATGGTATTTCAAAAAAATTCCTCGTTTGCATAAAATCGAAAAGTGACTAGTAGGATATCTCCTAAATAAAATAAAATATTGCACTTGTTTAATGTTACTGTACGTTCTTTAACTTTGGCCTTAACGGTTTGTTGAATGTTTTGTTGTTTTTCTTATTTCATTTAAAACTCGTCTAATAATTTCCTTTCAAAAAAAGTCGTGGTCATCCTATATTTCAAAATTATTTTGGTGACTACGAATAATTTTAGGTTTTCAACATCATCATCAAAAGACTCAAACAGATTTAACGAACTCATACTTTCTTTAGACAAATTGAGTACCATCAGCTGAGATAACTTGGTCCCACTTTTCCATGTTTCTTTCGAATTTCCTAAAAGTTGAAAAATAAAAAAACTAACATTGGTGCTTATGTTATAAACAAATCTACAATGTAGCCAAATATTGAAGCCCCGAAAATGTTTCTTCTGTTTTTTTTTTTAATTAAAAATATGGACCAGTGTTACCCGCAATTTGGGATAACTTTACCGCGTTATTTGAAAATCTAGATTTGCAACGAATTACATAGCTTAGGTCAATGGTACACTATTTGGAAGCTTTGGCTACATAAATATCTGCATATTTAACCTAATTTGTGGTTCAGATCTCCCTTATAGGCTGAAAATCTGAAATAATGTCTAGTACAAAATATTTCTTTTTTTTATTGTTAGGACATAGTTGCCCGGAGGTGGCCAAAGTTATATAAAATCGACCTTATTTGACAATCAGCAATAAGTGTCTTATTTGTGTATTATTTGTAGGTAATCCTTGACGTAGAAAATAAACCTCCAGCTTAGCATTCTCCTTAGGTCAAGCTGAACTACATTTCAAGTTCAGTTTTGAATCTGAATCTAAATTTTGGTTCAAACCAGTAGGATATAAATTGCATAAGGATCTTATGCAATTTATATCTTATACCCAAAATATAAAATAATACAAAGCTCTTGCTCTTGCTTTCCTTAGGTATCCAAAGCTTGCATGTCCTTATGCATGTGGGTGCACGCCATGTACAAATACTACTTCGTAAATCAGAACGTGGCGCCCAAGAAGGCGGCTTTGGCCAAAGCGCAGATAGAACTCGCCAAAACCGAAGCGAAGCTCGCAGAAGCCAAGGAGAAGATGCGAAAAGTAATGGAAGGTCTCGACATATTAAACAAAAAACTGCAAGCACGAATAGATTTCAAGAAGGAGAAAGAACAGAACATCGCCATCTGCGAGGAACGTTTAAACAGGGCCGTACGGCTCATAAACGGTCTTTCGGGCGAAAGAATCAGATGGATCGAGACAATAAACTCGATAGAGAAAGGAATGGTGAACATAACCGGGGATATTTTGATCAGTTCGGGAGCTGTAGCGTATTTGACGCCGTTTACGGATAAGTATAGAAGAGGGTTATTGTCGGAATGGTACAAAGTACTGGAGGAGCAGGGTTTGCCTCATACACCACATTCTAATCCTGTTAACATCCTTGGAGATCCTGTTACTATTAGACAGTGGCAATTGGATGGCCTGCCACGTGATTATTTATCTACGGAAAATGCCGTGTTGGTGTTCTGCTCTAGGAGGTGGCCTCTTTTCATTGATCCGCAAGGACAAGCTAATAAGTGGGTTAAAAATATGGTAAGTTGAAAAATTCATTTATTCATTAATACCCATTTGATTGGCAATACATTTCATGGCATATGTATTGAACCGTTGGATAATGCATATGTTGATAATGCAATTTTCATATTCTGGTGGTGAAATCAGATTTTTAATAAGAAAATCCCTACTAAAGTTCTGGTATTTTCTACCTCGAAAAATAATCATAGCGTGCCTTGAAAATTGAGATGAACTTCTGAAATTTTGTTTGTGAAGTAGACCTTTTGACCAGCTATGTATTCAAACAAAAATGGTTTCATTTTAGTGTAAAATATATATTCTACAGGGGTGCTTCCACTTCAAACGGATCACAATGTATTACGGCTTGAACAGCAGTTTTCAATAGCCAGCCAGACAACGTTAGTAGTGCTAGTGTTTCCATTTGGGGCAAGAATAATGAGCGCTCCGGTCCGGTCAATTGAACTGCGAAATTATTCCAAGTAAAAAGCGTTCGGTTTACTTTTTTCTTTTCCATAGGAGAACATTTTTCAATGGAACATCCTTCCTTAGTTTTTCTGCTATAATTGGCATGTTATTAATAGACTTGTCAACTAAAAAATACTCTTGGCATATTATTTCCGTCTGTATGAGGGTAGTTTGAGAAGCTTCCAGTCTAACACAAACAAGTATTTCCCAGAGATGCTCCCATTTCTCTAATCCGTCCAGGTAGTACTTGGTATCTTGTTTTGCAAAATTTGTGACGGCCTCCTCATTTGACGAAAATCTCTGTCCCCCGAGCGAAATTTTGAACCCAGGAAGCAGTGCGTCGATATTTTGTTAATGCTTAAATTTGAAATACAAGAAACAATGTTTAACAAATTGAGAATTACATCGTACATAATATTCTTTACAATAAAATACCTACAAGTATAATACATTAATTAATTTTATTTGTTTAAAAAACGTACTAAAGAATACTTACAACAGCGCAACTGTTACAGTCTAGACGACTATTATTAAAGCCAAGGATACCTGTACAATAAAAAAAATCTTAAAACGATCCACTTCAGTTACCAGGCTCATTCCTTAATGAAGCAATTTCACGCGAAATTTAATCCGCGATGCAAATTATTATCGCGAATTACGAAGATATTACAGATATTCCTACCGAGATGAAAGGCACATGTTAATTTTCGTTGGCAATTAATATTAACGTAACTTTACGTACGATTTAATTTCCATATCTACCATTGTTACAAGGATTCGCATTACATTTCTACGTAACCACCGCGACAAGAGCTAATTTGCAGTTAACGTACCTCTTCGCAAGCGTTTAATCCACATGTAAATTATTCTTACAGAAGCCTTGTTACTTTGTCACCCGTGGCCGTTGGTAGCAAGCTCTTTGATATATATTTGTCATGAGGGATTGGAGGGTAAACTAAAAAATTTCCAGTCCAACATTGAAACAACTTTTTTTGTCAAATTCAGAACATAGTCTCCTTCTGAGTTTTAAATATGTAAGCGTGGTTTTTGATCGTTTAATACAGGTAGCAGGCTGATATTGTAGAACGTTAAAAAATGCATATTACACTTGCATATACTTCCAATTGCTGTTATCAAAGGCGTTGTTTTAACCAAGGCTTTAGTGGTGCTTTTAACAAAACTTATGTGGACTACAGCTTCTCCTGATGATTTGAAAATATACTCAGTGACATAGAAATTGCAACAGCTAGAAGGGGTTGGAATTTCCGAATGAAATTTTGTAGGAATATTCATCTACGTAAAAATAATAAATGATCAAAATTTGGGAGGAAAATCTTTATTAGTTAAACAAAATTTTATAATAATTGTTAATACTATGTGGGGCCGCCTCTGATTTACACATTCATTTACACGCCGTGGCATTGATTGAATAAGGTGGCTTATCTCGTCTTGGGAAATTGCCCACCATGCAAGTTGCACCTCATGTCTCAAAGCCTCCAAAGTCAAAGGAGGACGCTGCAAGTTTCGCGACCTTCTACCCATTATGTCCCATACATGTTCGATGGGAGAAAGATCTGGAGATCTTGGAGGCCAGGGCAAAAGATTAATCTGGGCCTGTTCAAAGAAGTTCAAGGGAAATCTTGCTACATGAGGACGTGCATTATCTTGCTGGAGTAATGTATCTTCGAATCCTTGTAAGTATGACAGAAGATGTGCTCCAACCACCTCCGCAATGTACCGTTGTGCTGTCATATTGCCTCGAATGAACACCAAGGGAGACCTGCTGCCATAAGTAATCGCACCCCAAACCAGAACAACCACAGTGCGATGTACGTGCCTCTCAACGGTAAATCGAAGATTCCGTCGTTCACCCTGTTTTCTTCTGACTCTCTAACGACCGTCGTGCATGCCTAAACAAAACCTTGATTCGTCACTAAACACAACACGACGCCATTCAAGATTCCAATGAGATCTTTCATTGCACCATTGTAACCGTTACTGATAATGTTCCGCAGTCAAAGGAAGCATAAGTTGCGGACGATATGATGTTAATCCAAAACTTCGGATTCGGCTATAAACTCTTCTAAGGCTTACATGGCGACCTTCTTCACCAAACCGTTGGTCACCAATTGCCCGAGTAGAGGAAAATTGGTCTCTAATTGCCAGTTGTCTTAAGCGACGATCTTGACGCTCATTCGTTCTTCTTGAAGCCCCGGTTCCTCTTCTACGACGTTCCTGGCCATCTTCAAACCATGCACGACACACTCGCATTACAGTAGACCGATTTCAATTTACACGGTTAGCAATTTCTTCAAATGGAAAACCAGCTTCGTGCGAACCAATAATTCGACCTCTGTCGAATTCGGTTAATTGTCGATACACTGCTCGTCTTCTTACTCTAGACATAGCTAACACTTAACTGAACCGCAGTTCAATGAGAACAACAACACAAATCGAGAAAGTGCTGAGAAAGAGGTAAAAACCTCAATAACAACTTTATTGCTTCACTGAGAGGATTCAAATTTTGATCATTTGATCATTCCAACCCCTTCTAGTTGTTGCAATTTCTATGTCACTGAATATATTACTGTAATGCTTACAATTCCAGTGCAAGCCTCGCGGTCTCTCAATATGCAAGCAAGCCGACAAAGACCTGATACGCACTTTAGAATCGGCGATTCGGTTCGGCAAACCCGTCCTAATAGAGAATGTAGGCATCGAAATCGACCCGGCCCTAGATCCCATCCTAAACCGGCAGATCTTCAAGCAATCCGGCACGTGGATGATGAAGATCGGCGATGCGATCGTCCCGTACAACGACGACTTCCAACTGTTCATCACGACGAAGCTTTCGAACCCTCACTACACGCCAGAGGTGGCCGTCAAAGTGCTACTCGTGAATTTCACGCTGGTGCCGAGCGGTCTCGAAGATCAATTGCTCGCGATGGTCGTCATGCAGGAGCGGCCTGACTTGGAGGAACAGAGAAGCGCGATCATCGTGGGCATCGCGCAGATGAAGCAGGAATTGAAGGAGATACAAGAGAGGATCTTGTATAAGTTGAGCGTTTCGGAGGGTTCGCCTTTGGATGATTTGGAGTTCATTATTATGCTGGAAGCGTCCAAGATTAAAAGCGATGATATTAAGGCAAGTTTCGTTTTGTATAATTTTATTGCTCACTTGGCCGAAGCAAATTAGCATTACATTTACTTAAACAAGAAAGTAATAAGGATAAATTTTTCTGGAAAAATTTACTAAAGACTTGTGAAAATAAAGCAAATAATATATCTAAAAATAAGCCACATTTTCTGTCACATCATGGTTTTTTTCTGTAGGGGCCTTATTTTTTTCTATTTGGTTTGTTGTTCAATAGATTAATTGGTTTCCGTGAGCGAGTAATGAAAAATCAATTTTTATTAGTTTCTCTAACGTCATTAAATTTAATGAAATAAAATTCTCATTGACTCCAGTAATCAATAATTTCTGTCAGTCTGGTCGGACTGATGTGTCATTCTCTTATCGGTCACCGCCTGACCTGCGATGGAGACGGTCGAGAGTACTGTGCAGCCTTTGACTCATGAAAAAGAATTTATTCTCACGTTAGAAACACTTCTCTTCCTATGGGACAAAAGAAATAAAGATTACGTAAACAAATACAAGAGAAATGAGGCTTTAGAAAAACTTCTCTTGATATTTAAAAACGTTAAACCTGCAGCTACAATTCAAGACGTAAAAAACAAGATCAATACGTTAAGATCGAATTAATTTCAACTCATTAATGGAATGATAATTTATTAATTATAATTAATAGTAATATAATGATAATTAGTTAATTTATCAAGTCATTGATTTGCTTATTATCGTATCTTGTTTTTTCAAACATGGCCTAACCATTTCTAACAATTCATCAAAGCAAGCATCTTTCATACGGAAATAATTTGCATAGTCCAGGTCTTCATTCGTGTTTCTTCTTTCATTTAATAAGTTTAAATGCGTGTACTGGTCTCTTTTCAGAAGCCATTTTTTAGTCCTTTAGCCTTTTTGTAGCCATGGCTATTATTATTGCGGGAGCAGCTCTTTTTTGCGAATCCATCGTTCTTGATCGGTGGAGTTCTTGAAGATGATTGATGTCAGTCTGGACTGATCGTGTAATACCACCCGTCAGTCCTTCAGTTTCTCGTCAGTCAATTCGTGATCAAGATTACTGAATTGACTGATACCGAACTCAGCATGTAAGGTACCTCTGTATCAAGCATTTACTCAAACGACATCATTTGGCCTCTTCAAATAACCAATTAACCGCCCATTTTAAGGATTTTATTACACCAAATTAATAATACATTTAATTCTTATCTTTTTCCACTTTTTTTTTATTTTATTAAATGATATTAAAATCATTTTTTTTTCAGTACATAAGTGCATATTAAGGTGATTACCAAAAAAGGTGCAAATGTTATAAAAATTTACATTTTACAAAAAAGGAACAGAATAGGTATACAATTTCTTTTGCACCCGAAAGTTTTAGGTGATCGATCGAGTGAAAAAGTACTCCTTCGCTAAAAGTAGCACTTTACTATTACAGCACTAAAAAAGTACTACAAATAGTGCTTTGCACTGCTTCTGGTAACGCTGGACGTACGGACCTCACAGAAACACATGCTGCTTTTGTGAGCTTCAATACGCTTCCGTTAGGTAGCGCCACTATTAATTCCATAAACATAACATTTTTCTTCAATTCGTCCCAGTTTATGGTACATCAATCGAACGAATGCCAATCAAATTTCTTTGGAAACAGAATGCAAGATGTGCAGTTCCATATATCAAAGATTATTGCTAAAATTATTATCTACGGTTAGTGAGATTTTAGCCAGAATACGATTTACAACAATATTATCATCAAATGGCATCGATGATAATGCACTATTTCCTTCATAATTAAACAAATTTACAAAGATGTAGCTTTATAACATAGTCAGTACATCCGTTGTCAGCCACAACTGATTTAATAGCTATGCATTTAACAGAGAAAATAATATTGTGGTGGGTATACCAACCGGTATACACAAGGATGGTATGAGAAGTACCCGTGCCTCGAGACAGATGGCGCTTTGTGTCAAAATCTGCATTACCGACTAAGTACTATTCCTTAGTCGACGTCTGTCAAAATTTCGGAGAGATTCATGGAATAGTGTTGATTTGAGAGCTGTTTATGTATTTCTGGAATCATGGGAAGAGAACAATACCAGTCAGTGATTCGATTTCTTTTGTTGGATGGGAAAACTCATCGGCAATTGCAACAGTAAATCTAGTTCTAGTTACGGTACGGATTGGTGTCCCATCCACCATATTCGCCAAGTTTGAGTCCCTGTGACTTCTTTCTTTCTTTAAACTTGAAAAAATGTCTTTGAGAAAGCGGTTCACATCAGGTGATGAGCTCATTGCCGAAACACGGGCCTTCATTGCAAAGTTCCACATATCCTATTACTTAAATGGTTTAAAAACACAGGTCTTTGTCATACCATTCTCGTCGTAAACTTACTATTCAGATATAGAAAATCTGGAAATATTAAAGCTACTCTTGAATTGGCGGAGTATTAATACAAACGAATAACAAAAAGTATTAATACTAAGAATTTTTAGAGCTGATAATAATTACATTTCGCAGAAGAGCTTTTGTTTGAATGTTAGGGGGTTATAATGACGTAAAATGGATGATGCTATTGGCTATATTAAAATCCGCTTATTCCGAGAACAAATTTGTCTGAAATCTTTAATAGAGAAAGAAATTCGAGACGTATATTTTTATAAATAAGTGTTATTGCCAAGATTTAAGTTTCAAATATAAATAACACACATCTTAATCGATTGCACGAGCAAAAGAATATTATACTATTTTGATACAGAAATATGATATTTAGAGAAATCTATTAAGAGGCAATTATTAAGGTTTTGCTTATAATTTTACCGTTATACTTTTAAATTCAATAAATTTCCAACAGATGACGTTTTTCAATCGTCTTCCAATCCAGCTTTAATAAATTACAATCGTTTCTTTTTTAGACCAAAGTAGAAGCGGCTGAAATCACCCAAATCGACATCGACAATACCAGATCCCAATACATTCCAGTCGCCAATAGAGGACAGATATTATTCTTCTGTCTGGCAGACTTATCCAACATCGATCCAATGTACCAATACTCTCTCGAGTGGTTCATAAAGATCTTCGTGAGTAGCATGGCCGATACAGAGAAATCAGGTTGTTTTTCTAGCTTATTTCCTTAATATCAATACGTTCTAAAATGTTAATTCTGCAGAGGATTTATCGCAACGTGTGAAAACAATCAACGACTATTTCACATTTAGCTTATATTCTAACGTATGTAGAAGTCTTTTTGAGAAACACAAGCTGCATTTCGCCTTCTTGATGTGTATTAGGATCCTAATGGATATGAAACAAATCGACCCGCATGAGTGGCATCATTTTCTAGCTGGCGGTGATCCCGTTACGGTTAGAAATTATCTGTGCAGGGATAATTAATACTTCAGACACAATGCATCTGCTACTCCACAGTCTACCCTGTTGTTGTTGTATTTGTAATGTAACTCCATTGTTAAAAGGTATAGACTTAGGTTTGTGGTTTGCGTATTACTGAGCTAATTTTATTGACATATGGAAGGGGGTACAAACAAAATGTCTACAGTTTTTCTGGGTTTTTAAGTTACAGGGTGAAATCAAAAAATTTCAATTTTGAACGCACTTCGTATTGTAATGTTATAAGTTCATAGAAATACTTTTCCAAATTAAATAAATTAATTTTTACGATCGATAGGTCCGTGAATGTCGCTCAGATACTCTTTTGGTCGTTTAAATAAAAATAAATGCCATAAAAGAATAAAAATCTTTGACGTTATGCGAACTATCTATGGTAAAGCGTCACGCACTCAAGACCTCGCATTTATTTGAATAACCAAAACTTGAATTAACCTTCTACTTAAAGTAAAATTTTAACACTAGAATACTTGGATTTGCTTGGAAAGTGAAACACTTAGATACGTCTTCAATAAGATAGCATTTGTTAAATCTCACGGCCAATTACTACATGTAGACGTTTCATAATAGACAATATTTTATATTTCTACGATTATATTCCAATCAACTAAAATTTTCTTTTCTTTATTTTTAAAGAAAAGAAAATTATATTACAGCGTGTAATGTGTCATGCGAGTACGCTATCTAAAGAGTGACTGCTTGACATTGAAAGTAGTATGACAATAAAGTCATACAAAAATTGCCAGTACGTAATATTGTTTCTTAAATTCAATACATGACGTTTACTTTTAATATGACTTCTACATTCAAATGTCGTGCGACCTAGCAAGTCTATACCGCAAAATTTGGAACGAATGTGCGAACCTGTAAGTTCCAAACCAGGGAAACGCCAAATATATTTCTTCACATGCGATGCAAGAAGTACACCAGGCTTACGTCCCATGTTTTCGAGAACACACAATGAGAATCCGATAAATAACCGAACCACCAAACTCCTCAATGTCTGCCGCATTACTGAACTCTGCATCCACATACGTACATACGTCTCTGCGGGTGCAATCGTTTGTCACGATTTATACATCACCATCCTAGCGTGACGTCATCGAAGAGTGCTCAGTCCTTTCTAGTTTCGGTGGTAACGGCAAACCACAAATCTAAATCTTCGCTAACGGAGATACCCTAGAAATACAACGAGAGCAGATACAACGATAATTTCAAATGTAAGATCAGAATAGATACAATAGATTAAAGCTATGATTAAATTTAAAGCTTAAGTTTACTTAAAGCAGTTGTTGTAATACTTACTCCTATTTTAATTGCATTATACAGCAGCGGATATCTTGCGAATGAAATAATTCTCTCTGTATCTGTTACAAAGTATAGGATTTCAATTTAAGTTTTGACCTAGCTCATGAGGAACCCATGCCCAGACTGGCTGTCGGAAAAATCCTGGAATGAAATATTAGCGCTCGCCGTCTTGCCCAAGTTCGTTCAGTTCGTCAATTCATTTCCCAAACATCAAGATCACTACAAGAAAATATTTGAACACGTCGAACCTCATCTGTAAGATTTTCGTTTCCCTCGTAAATTTTTCATTTTTAATGTAGTTTTTGAATAGACAACCTATGCCTGCAGAATTCGAGAAGAGCTACGACGATTTCCAAAAAATGGTCATCCTAAAAACTCTCAGACCTGATAAAGTCACCAATTCGATGCAATGTTTCCTAACGAACAAATTAGGTCCGCAATTCGTGGAACCGCAATCCAGCGATCTCATTGAAATGTATAAGGAATCCAGCTCGACTGTGCCGCTTATCTTCGTACTATCGGCCGGTACTGACCCTGCCGCTGATCTATTCAAATTCGCCGAAAGGATGAGATTCGCGAAGAGGTTGATGTCCATATCTCTGGGTCAAGGTCAAGGACCGCGAGCGGAGCAGCTGATCCACGAAGCTTGCGAAATAGGTTCGTGGGTCTTTTTCCAGAATTGCCATTTGGCGCCTAGTTGGATGCCGCGTTTGGAAAGGATAATCGAGAACATATCTCCCGAGACCGTTCATAGAGAATTCCGTCTTTGGTTGACGTCGACACCTTCGCCGGCCTTCCCCGTGTCCATCTTGCAGAACGGCTGCAAGATGACCGTGGAGCCGCCGCGCGGTATAAAAGCGAACATGATTCGTGCTTATTTCAATCAAGTTATGGATATGCAGGAATTCTTCAATTCCGCACACCCGAAGGTGTACACCTTTAAATGGCTGTTGTTTTCTCTCTGTCTATTCCACGCCGTCTTGCTCGAAAGGCGGAAATTCGGCCCGTTAGGTTTCAACATCCCGTACGAGTTTACCGATGGTGATTTGAAGATTTGCATCTCCCAGTTGCACATGTTTCTACTGGAATATTCGGAGATACCGTTTAAGGTATTGGTTTACACTGCCGGGCATATCAACTATGGTGGAAGGGTAACTGACGATTGGGACAGACGATGTTTAATGAATATCCTGTATGATTATTACAAGGAGGAGGTCGTAACTGCTAATTATGCGTTTGACGAAGATGGAGCCTACCACCAGGTAAGCATAATAGTTCTTTTATTTTTCTTCAAAGCATTGTTTAAACACTTTGAAAACGCATCTCAGTAAAATGTTTATAAAAAGCGTAATTTCTTCTCTTTCTTCATTTTCGTTAGTTATACCGAAAAATATTTAGCTGTAGAAAATAGTTTTTGCATACATGAAAACGTAATATTCTCCAATGCTTCCCACATAAACACAAACTGGATTTTGTAGAAAACCTCACCACCCGTAGTAACCCTTCAATATTATCATGAGTCTTGGCTAGCTGGTTTTTCTCCTCTAAATCTTGATAAAATGTTTCGACTTTCGACAAATGTGTTTCTTTCTCTCTGCGCTACTTTTGCTTCCGGGGTATTTGCAGCTTTTAATATTTTTGTTAGTTTGTCTCATTTTGCGCATGCGTTGGAATTGGGTTCCCCAGAAGACATGTTGTATGATCTCTTCAAAGAACTTTCTAAAAAATTCATACTTATTTTACTTAATTTTCTTTTTTTCACTTGTAATTTCGAACACAATTGTTTGAATACACGGATGTGTTTGGGAGATTTGATGAACACTTTCTTGGTAGATGCTATTAACTTATCCACCATCGGATACTTCTTTCGAATGGTTTCTGCTACGAGGTGACATGCATGTATGAAGCATGTTATGTGAAGAAGAGTCGGAAAGCATATTTTCAACATCCTACCAACTCTCAGCATTGTTGCGGCTCCGTCAGTAACGAACATTGTGACTTGGGTTCCTGTGATTCTCTCAACGAATCTTTTATTATCTTGACAACGGTTTCTGCATTAGTTTTCTGAATCCTTTTACTGGATAACAACAATGATGTGGACCATCACGTTTTAAAGGACATTTACAATTCACTACCTTTCTCGTTAAAAATATGTCACTTACTTTATTTAAAGATAATTTAAAGAGACATTTGCTCCAATTGGTATGACTTATGCATTTGCGTGCCCTCCTTGATTGATTGATTGATTGATTTTCTACCAGAGCAGGGCTGGTCTTTACATCCCTAACACTGAAGCTTAGTAGCTTATTGTATTATTCCTGCTTCGGTTTTGTTTTACTTAAACAGGTTAGTTCCCGCAATCAGGTTTAACAGCCTATGTAGTAAATCTTTCTCCATTGGTAGTTCAATTATGCTTCGCATAGCGAATCTGCGTTGAGCTAACGCTGCATATTCGAAAATAATGTGAGAGGCTGTTTCCTCCTCCTCATTGCAAAGTCTACATAAGGGCTCATCTATGTAGATCCCCATCTTATGCAAGTGGCCTCTCAAACAGCCATGTCCTGTTAATAGACATGTTGCTGCTCTAAGCTGTATCTTGTTTAATTCAAGCAGGTCAGCAGTCAGATGTTGCGACGGTCTTTCCATCATCCGTTTGCTGTGCTTTTGTCCAGCTGCATGTTTCCAATTTAATTGGTGTTGTGTTATAATCCACTCATTAATTGCACCACGCACTGCACTCTTGGTAATACCTAGACCCGGTTCAAGGCCTATATAATTCATTTTTGAACCTTCCCTCGCTAGCTGGTCTGCAATTTCATTGCCCGCTATGCCCCAGTGCCCTGGCACCCACACCAGTGTGACCTTGTTGTGTTTAGACAGAGCCATTAAGGTTTGCAGGCACTCCCATACTAGTTTGGAGGTTATGCGATAAGATGCTAGTGCCTTTAAGGCTGCCTGACTGTCAGAGAGAATGCACATCGTCTCACCCTGTGGTCGCCGACGCAGACTCTCCCACGCGCAGGTTTGTATAGCATATATTTCTGTTTGAAATACCGTGGTGTATCGCCCAAGTGATACACATACTTTGTATCCCTGGTTTTCCTCATATACACCAACGCCAGATGTAGTGCCCGTTTTGGACCCATCTGTGTACCAGACTAGTGTTCTTGGTTTTCTCCCCTCTCCATCCCTCCATTCTTCCCAATTCAAGAAAACTTTGAAAGGTTTGTCATAGGAGATCCTGGAGATTGTTGTATCACTACCCATATCATAGATAGGGTTTGTTACTACTGCTTCTATTCTGGTGTGCCTAGATCCACTGTGGGATCTCCAGTTGCTAGTATTTTTCAGTCTGTATGCCCCCATTCTGGCTTCTCCCTTGATATAAATCTCAAGAGGAGGTAGGTTTAGCATGGTTTCCATAGCAGCTGTTGGAGTGCTTTTAATAGCTCCTGTTATACAAAGACATGCCAGTCTCTGAATTTTCGAGAGACTAGTTATCGCATGCTTCTGTGTGATCTTAGGCCACCAAACCAGGCAGCCATAAGTTATCATGGGTCTTACCACCGTAGTGTACAGCCAGTACGTCATATGTGGTTTGAGTCCCCATGTTTTCCCAACTGTTCTACGGGTTGTCATTAACACCCTCTTACATTTGTCGGTCATTTTTTGTAAATGTGAGTTCCAGTTCAGTTTAGAGTCCAAGGTTACACCTAAGAACTTAGCCTCCTGACTGATCTGTACTACTTCGTTGCAAAGAATCGGCTCCCTTAAACCGTCCAATTTCCTTCTCTTAGTGAAGGGTACAAGTGCAATTTTTCCAGGATTTACTCTAAGGTTCTCCTTCTTGCACCACATTTCTACCATTTTTAATGCTCTTTGCATTAGTTCTGAGATTATGCTGGCGTTTCTCCCACTGGTGAGTATTACAATGTCATCAGCATATCCCTGTGTATAATAGCCAGCATTGTTTAGCAAGATCAGCAGCTCGTCTATCACCATATCCCACAATAGAGGTGATAATACCCCTCCCTGCGGGCATCCTCTGGCGACAGACACCTGCATTGTCTCACCTGCCAGTGCTGCCTCTACTTGTCTACCATGGAGCATGGCTCCAACCCATCTACAGACAGTGTTGTCTACTCCATGGCTGTTCACAGCCTGTAATAGTGATGCAGATGAGGTGTTATCAAACGCACCTTCTATGTCAAGAAACGCAGCTAATGCAATTTGTTGATTGTTTAGGGATGCCTCCACCCGCGACACGAGCTGATGCAAGGCACTTTCACATGATTTACCTGCTTGGTAGGCGTGCTGGTTGGGATGTAATGGCCTTTCTATTAGAGAGGTTTCCCTGACATACTTTTCAAGCAGTGCGTGCCCTCCTGCTTTGCTTTCATATATATATATATATATATATATATATATATATATATATATATATATTGTTTAGTACATGTGCCAATAAACTTTATTATTATTATTTTCTTTGGTCGCAGTAGGGTTGTAGTAGTAAAACCACTTGAAATCGAAAAGATAATTGCCAGTAAGTGTTACTGTAGAACTTTCTTATGGGGGAGGTTTTGTTTCAACAAAATAACGGACTAATCCAAACAGCTGCAAACCCTGCGATCGTTTACACGCATTCAATCTCCTACTTTTATAACACCCACCCTGCAGTCTACATTTGATTATGCAAGAATTTATATCACCATTTTGAAGAGTTGCCAAAAGAATTGTTTTTGCAGTGTTTTGAAAGAAGAAATAAATTAACTACACTTTTAAAAAAAGCAAGAAATATACCCTCTTATTTAATACACTTCTCTTGCAGTTATCAGGTGATGCGGTACTTTTGGACTACTTCGATTACGTCAAAACTTTCCCACTTAACGACGATCCTGAATTGTTTGGCATGCATGCAAACGCCGATATAAGCTACGCGCAAGCTCTAACAAGCAGTTGCTTAAATACGCTGTTAATGCTGCAACCTAGGCAAATCGGCGGTGCAGCCGCTAGCCAGGAGGAGGTCATTCAAAATGTTACAAACGCGATCCTTAGCAAGGTACCACCGGAATTCAATTTGGAACTGATATCCGAAAGGTAGCGAAGCATCTCCCGTCGAATTGAGCCCTTCTCCATACATCCGAATTTTATTCATAGATACCCAGTCCTTTACGAAGAATCTCTGAATACGGTAATAATTCAAGAAGCCATCAGATATAATAAGTTGCTAAAGGTGATCGTGCAAACTCTACGTGATCTATTGAAAGCCTTGAAAGGACTGGTGGTAATGTCCGAAGCTTTGGAAAGGATGTCCAATAGTCTTTATAGCAATGCGGTACCTGAGATATGGGCTAGTAAGGCGTATCCTTCTTTGAAACCTTTAGGTATTGATACCAAATTCCCGTGAAAACAGATTTTTTTATTTTTCCATTTGACTTGTCTTGTTTTATTTTAAAAAATAATCTTCAAAAATTTTTCGCTTAAATTTGATCGTCTGCTCTAACATATTATATAGGATCTTGGGTTAATGATTTGAACGACAGAGTTAACTTCTTAAACAAATGGGTGGAACAAGGAATACCACCTGCATTTTGGATATCCGGATTTTACTTTCCTCAAGCGTTTCTCACGGGAACTTTGCAGAATTTCGCTAGGAAGTACGTTGTCTCGATCGATACAATTAATTTCTCGTTTCAGGTAATTGCACATCGTAAAGAAAAATCAAAATCGTCCCCATTGCGTGACAAATTCCAACGTAATCAATGCTTTCAGGTTCTAGACAAGCAGCCAAAGGATAGGCCAAGTGATGGTTGCGTCATTTACGGATTGTTCCTGGAAGGGGCAAGATGGAACCCGAAAATTCATTTGCTGGATGAATCTTTTCCCAAAGAATTATATACTAGTAAGGGTGTTCTCACACTTTCCGAGGACCGTCTCGGTGGTCGAACGGTTAGCATACTTTTGCGTTTCGATTCGAATGACGCGGGTTCAAATCCGGCCGAGACGGTTGATTTTTAATTACAGATAAAAATCGGAGCATTCATTCTTCTCGGATAAGGAAGTAACACCGTAGGCCTCGTGTCAGTACGTTACCTTTGGCACGTTAAAAATCCCTACCAGAGGTTGTAACCTAAATTCTAAAAGGGTTGTAACCTGAAGCTTCGCCCAATAATACAATCACAACAACATTCACCGACACGATAGCACTACGACCCGGTGGGTACCAATCCTCGCGTCGATACCGTCTCTAAGCTTGCCAATTTTTTCTCCACCTTACGAGCTCAAGCAGATCATTAGTATCTCTGAGATAAAACAGTAAAAATAAAATACTCGGCATTGAAATCAATCGCCGACTCGTCGGTGAATATGAATGGTGTCGTGTTAGTATCGGTGCCGTGCCGTGATCGTGTCGATGCTGTTGTCGGTAAATGCAAAAAGAAGCATTAAAGTTTGCCGTCAGGCATTTTAACTAGATCATACTAATTACTTTTTTAATGCGATAGATATGCCTTGTATATGGCTTCTTCCGCAAGAGAATCACTTCAAGCCTCAAGGTGTTTACGAATGTCCAATTTACAAGACTCTGACGAGAGCTGGCACCTTATCAACGACAGGTCATTCCACTAATTACGTGTTGGCAGTGGAGGTACCCACCAACAAGGTGGAATCCCATTGGATAAAACGCGGTGTTGCTCTTATATGCGCTTTGGACTACTAACTATTGAATCATCTAGTAAAAGAACATTTTGAATGTAATAGCAGGGGTATATTTCAAATAAAATATCGCAAAATATCTGTACTTTGTAGTGATTTACATGGTTATTCACAAAAATCAAAAACATGTAGTTGAAAAACCAATTTATCTTTAAAAAAGAAGAAATACTTCATGTTAAGCCTGTTTTATACGCCGCGATTTATTGGGCAATTAATTGAACAAGTTCTTGACCAAGAAATCGGTAGAACTACGCTGCTTTTCATGCTACAATAAATTGAACAAGTCTTTAACAATCGTGAATATTCGTTTAGTTTCGTTAATGGAGATTAATAAAACAGATTGGCAATCTGCATTTGTCCAACGTTTTAGCCGTTTTGGTACAGGCACAGATTTACGTAGTAAAACCTTTATGTGATGTTAATTGTTTTTCTAAGGAAAGTGTTTGATAGATTTTTGTCCGCGCGTAGTTGAAACAATTTTCCTGAGGTTTTGATACATTTTATGCCGTAGAACCAAAAAGTAAAGTCGAAATTAAAGAAAACAGAGCAGCAGCTTTAGTGGCAACTTCAGAAATTTTTAGCAGAGATAATGAGATACAATTTTGCAGTTCCTTTTTTTTCTTTATTTTCAACTTTACTTTTTGTTCCAAAGCATAAAATGTCTCAAAGGCTCATAAAAATCGTTCCAACTATGTGTGGACAACAAATAAATCAAACACTCTCCGTAGGAAAACCGTTAATGTCACATAAAGGTTTTACTGTGTAAATACCTATAGCCAGTGTTATCTGAAACGCATTGTAGTTAATGTTACCTCGATTTCGGTTAGTTAATTCACAATGTCCATTACATCATAACCATCCTAATTTTTCCAAATTTAACTTTACTTTAAAAACACTAAACAAAATTGGTAGGCACTTTTCTGTTACTAGGTTGGTATTACAACAGGAAAATTAGTGAAAAATCATCGGAAAATCGTGACAAAAATAAAGCATGTCCTATTCAATTCAATTAATCGTACGATAAATTGTTCAAGAAATCGTACCGATTTTTGCTATTTTACAGAGTGCGATAAAATCGAAGATCGACTTGTTCAATTAATTGACTGATAAATCGCGGTATATAAAACAGGCTCAAAGCAACAAGTTACATAATAAAACGAAAATAACTAAAAAATTACAGTTAACAAATAAACAATGCCATCAGTACCATCTATCGTTGAAAGTAGAAGCTGCCTTCTCAATTCAGTGCAGCTAATCGTACTGAGGTAAAATTATAGATCCCTACTATATAAACTATTCACTATCCATTTTCTTAAGCATCCTTATATAAAACCCGAATTGAAATGTAAATTAAATGCGGCTCTATCATTTCCAAAATCTTAACCCAAATACAGGGTCAAATGCTGTTATTGGTTGGCTACCTTGCTTAAAAACTGTTCACCATATGTCCTAGAAAAAAAATAATTCAGGAGACCATCCTCCTTTTCTAACTGGTTATGAGTTTCAGAGTCATCTAGAGGTGCGTTGTGGCTTTAACCCATAATTGGAGTTTGTAACGCGGCTAAGATAGATTTCTATATTAGCAAAACGCGTTTTTTAAATTTTAACATCTAATATATTCGAATGCTTTTTATAAATTATGTTTGATTATGCAGTGTAACTAACATACACATTTTATTTTACAAACAATTTCGAAATAAAACTGCAAATAAACTATACAGCAAAATCAAAACAAATTCGTTCTTACAATTGATCTTGACGATCCATGAATCCCCGAAACAGTGTTCCGGACTAATTAATTGGTAACTTATGTGATGGGGAGTGTGCGATACCTTTAATGTTAATTAAACGGTGTTTAAAAAAGCGTTCAGTGTTATCTGTTGAGAGAATGCTAAACTAATGCTACTCCTATATAGTTATACAGGAGCAGAATTACGTTAATAATATAGATATCTGAAAAAGCATGTCGGTAAAGCAGAGAACTTGACGCAACAGTACATGTTTTTATTAGAAGAACTGACCAAATTAAAACTTACTTGTGGGTATTTTGATTAAAACCCTGAAATGTAAATTAAATGGGGCTCCGTCACTTCCAAAATCTTTACGTAAAGGCTCAAGTTTTGCTATTGGTAATGGTACAATGTGTCCCTCGGATTTTGTGATTTAATAAGGTTGGTCACCTTGTTCAAGAAACGTCAAGTTAAACGTCGTTTTGTTGTTTTCGTCGTTCTAGAACGTGTGTTTGTGTATTGGAATCTCAACCAAGAAACCGCAATAAATTCTTTTAGATTGCTTCAGAGTTATAGTAATTTATTAGTATCAAGTGTCAAAATGTCGTATATGCTAGCACATTTACACAACGGTTGGCAAGTAGACCAAGCTATTTTATCGGAAGAAGATCGAGTTGTGGTAATACGTTTCGGTCACGATTGGGATCCTTCCTGTATGAAAATGGACGAGGTACTTTACAATATAGCGGAAAAAGTGAAGAACTTCGCAGTAATTTATTTAGTAGACATAACAGAAGTTCCCGATTTCAATAAAATGTACGAGTTGTATGACCCTTGTACGGTGATGTTTTTCTTTCGAAACAAGCATATTATGATTGATTTGGGAACTGGTAACAATAATAAAATCAATTGGCCTCTAGAGGATAAGCAAGAAATGATTGATATAATCGAGACAGTTTATCGGGGTGCTAGGAAAGGAAGAGGTCTGGTGGTATCGCCAAAAGACTATTCGACAAAGTACAGATACTAGACTAACTTTAATTTTAGATATTTTAGTATTAAAAAAAATTGTGATATATTTAACTCATTTTTTAAGTGAAAATAAAATCCTTAAATAGTAGTAGATCTTTTATTTTGAAGTGCGTTTATTTTTATCCCAATTATGTTTTGCCGATGCATATGCATTGCGTTGTGGCTGAATGAAGTACTTGCATAATTTGAAATTTTAGCATGCAGTCAGTGCAAAGTAAATTTGTTTATGATTTACTGGTTTAACGTAATATAGTTGTGTATTACAAACATAAAAAACAACGAAGGTTTTAAATTTGCTCTCATTGTTAATATGAGATTATTCTTATTTAAAGTCGATTTACTTGTGACGATATTAAGCACTACAACGATATGATTATCTCTGCAATGATTTTGGTTCGGAATTGGTGTTAAATATAAAATTGTCTAGGATGATTGTGTATATATATTTATATGTAAAATAAGGATTTATGTAATAGTTATTGCAATAAATTCAAACTCATTTTCTGTTCCATTTATTTCAATAATTTTGGTGTTAAGAGGGAATATGTTCTAAAACCAAATATTTCTGTAATACAAAATGCAATGTAGTAAATTAACCCTTACCCTATAATCCATTTTTTTTAAATACAGTCAATCTGATCTTAAATTATAATGCCACTTGCCGATTACTAATGTAAATATGAAACAATATTTTTTTTACCACAAACAAAATAAGGAAAACAATTAAAATAATTAAATATCCAATAGACGTTAGTTCTAGTTGGATATCAATTATAATTTTCTGGTGTGTAATTAAACTTTTGTTCTACGATGTTTTAAAATATACGAAAACAATAAAAAAACTATTACAAACCTTTTATATTTTGCAGATCTCAAGATCTTTCCTTTTAAAAATCCAACTGCAATACATCTTATTTGTAACACAATAATTATAAAATTATGTTACCTCAAGCTTCAAAAGTCTAAAACACTAGATTAATAATATTATGTTAAACGAGCAAATCATAGCTGAGGTAATGTTACTTAAGTATAATTGAAAACAAACTTGAAAATATAAATCGCTACAATGCACAGCCTGAATGCTAACATTTCAAATTACGCGAGCATTTCACTCAGCCAATCGCAATACAGAATGCATATACCGATTAAGAAAATGGGAAATTAGCCATATCGCTACCCCCTCCTCGCTCTCAAGCGGGCAATAAATGGCTCAAGATTAACGATGTGGTTAGTTACGAGGTAGACTGCCTTATGTTGTATACTTCGAAAATGATCGTTCGACATCCAGCGAAGTAAGATTTTCAAATGTTAGACATTCCTCTTCCTCATCTGGGCATTCTTGATTTTCAGTTATAGACCGAACCTTTTGTAAATCGGGATTTTTCATTAAAATTGCACCAAATTTTTGAGCAACATCGACTCTTATAGTGTTCGTCAAGTTTTCTAGAGCGGCTTGTAAATTGTTTATGCAATTTAATGCGTCCTGTGCAGATAAGTGCCTGTTTTCTAATTGCTCAATAGTTTGTGCAACTTCAGAATAGTTCATGGAAATTTCATCTATTTGTTGTTGAACGTCCGAATTGGAAAAAAGTTGCTGACTATCTCGAACCGCTGCAGAATTATTTGAATCAAGTTTCAAAATGATATTTTTCATTTGTGAAAAATATTTCTGATAGTAAGATACTGCCTGGAGCCATGTTCCCCATCGCGTTATTGCACGCTGAGGTGGTGGTGGTAATTTCGGACACAATTGTTTGAATACACGGAAGTGTTTGGCAGATTTGATGAACACTTTTTTGGTAGATGTTATTAACTTAACCACCATCGGATACTTCTTTCGAATGGTTTCTGCTACGAGGTGACATGCGTGTATGAGGCATGTTATGTGAAGAAGACTCGGAAAGCATATTTTCAACATTCTACCAACTCTCAGCATTGTTGCGGCTCCGTCAGTAACGGACATTGTGACTTGGGTTCCTGTGATACAAAATTCTCTCAACGAATCTTTTATTATCATGACAATAGTTTCTGCATTAGTTTTCTGAATCCTTTTACTGGGTAACAACAATGAAGCTGGTGGACCATCACGTTTTAAAGGACGCGCTACAACATGAATGACGCTGTGTTTCTGAGCATCAGTTGTTTCATCTACACATAGGCAGATTTTCTTATATCTCAACTCGTCTTTTATACCTTCCTTTACTGTACCTTGCAAACGTGGCAAATTGTATTGTAATTGCATGGATGTTGGCAGCTTCCATAAGGGAACATACTTAGTCCAAAAAAGACGAAAGTGTTCATTAGATACTAGATATTGTGGGACGTTGCACACATTTAACATAAAAATAAAATCATATAAAAATTGCCAGTATGGAATACTGTTTCTTAAATTCAATACATGACGTTTACTTTTACAATTTTTTCTACATTCTAACCTATCGCGACTTAGCAATCCGCTATTGCATTTTGTGCCATAAATATGCGGACTTCTATATTCTAACCCAGGGAAATGCCCGAGATATTTATTCACATTCGAAGGGAACGTTACACTCTTTGGGCGTCCCATCTCCGCGTACTTATTTGGCGTGCAACGTACTGTCGCTTTGAACTCTCTCGCGGGACTTACGAGATCGACTACGAGTTGAAAATTACCCCTACCCACGCCGCTACCGCTACGCTACTGCCATCCGGTACCACCTTTTTAACAAACACTAGCTATCGACTCGATCAGCTGATCGTCAATCCTCCTAATTTGTTTATTGTATACATTTGGCGGGTAATTATACCGAAAAATAATGAAAATTAAATATTTCAAGATAAACAAATGTAGTTTTTTGTTTATTGAGTCGTATAGCAACTGTTGGCTGTTATTTGAAGAACGAAATAACATTAAAAAGTGCACATTATAACGCGCAGATTGTTGTAATAGGAAAACCGGTATGTGTTTTCTACTTATCTCTGACGTAAATTAAAATAAGCTCATTGTGAACTTATTTCTAAAAAAAGAAATACCGCGAAATCAAACAAAATGTAAAATAACTCAAAATTTTATTCCATTATATACAGAAACAGTTCATCAATGTAACTAATAATAACATGATTTATTCTTTTCTTTCTAATATAAATAATTTACACATATATTATCTTTCATTTGCAAAGAATAACCACTGGAAGTATTTGCGAATCGACTATATACATGAATGCAATTTATTTTTATATTTATAATAATAGGCCTATTAAATATATTACACATATTATTCATTTATCATGTACTTTTTTATTTTCTTTTTATAATACACTTACAACCTAATAAACCAAAGTCCATATGTTGCATCGTCTTGAATACTTTTATGTTACTCTTTTTTTTTTATAAAAACTCCGCCTATTTCATCATGATCCATTATTAATTAAATATAATATGTACGTTTACATATTTACTGTAAAATGTATTTTTAAATAATAGTTTTATTCATCATCCTATTTTATATCATCAGAATACTACAAAACATTCGTCTTTCATACATAATGAAAAAAAAATAATAAATCGAAATTGAGCAAAGCCCACGACGTGTTTTTCAATTTTTTTGTTTGTTTGTGAATACAATTTACTTCCAGGCTTACGTCTCCCGTCAATGGGAGACCGCCTCTACGTAGTTGGCTGGATACAATCCCACCCGACCGTCTTTACGTCCTTTGCACCAACCTTGTTCGTCTTCGTCCTCAAGTTTTTCGAAAACGTCACCTGCGAAAGTTAAAATACGTTGATAAAAGTTATTATGGAATTTTATGAGTTTTACAATAGATGGCGCTACCCTTTTTTAAAAAAAGGAACCGCGTCTGTTAATACAGGGTGCGGCAAAGGAACCTGACGTTTTTATAATGAATAGTACAAAGCCGTTATAGTACGTAGAACAGCGGTTACAGTGGGAATGACATCGGTAGTAGATGCCATTTTAGTAGTCATGGAGCTGTGGACGAGTGAACATCGCGCATTCGTTCTCGAGGCGTATTTTAAAAATCACGACTCGGTTGTCAGTACACAACGTTTATTTCGTGCGCGCTTCAATATTGGACGTCACGGTTCTGTTCCATGCCGTAACACAATTAAGTTATGGGTTGAAAATTTTCGTCGATCTGCATCAGCAATGAAAGATAAGCCACCAGGAATGCGTCGAACAGTTCGGACTCCAGCAAATATTGAGAGGGTGCGAACAGCGGTTCAGCGAAGTCCACGTCGTTCAGCAAGGCGACAAGCAATAACTCTAGGACTTTCCGAAAGTACAGTACGGCGTATTTTGCATAAGGATTTACATTATCACCCTTACAAATTAGTAATTGTTCAAGAACTGACAGCTGAAGACTTTTTAAACCGTTTGAATTGTTACAATCAACTTCTGGAACTTTTTGGTGAAAATGATTTAGGTGGCTTAATTATGTCTGATGAGGCGCATTTCGAGTTATCAGGCTACGTAAATAAGCAGAATTTTCGCTACTGGTGTTCAGAAAATCCCAGAGAACTCCATCAACGACCGCTTCATAGTCGCAAGGTTACTGTTTGGTGCGGAGTGGGGCGATTCGGTATAATTGGCCCCTATTTTTTTGAGGACGATGCAGGAAATCATGTCACAGTCAATTCGCAACGTTATGTGGAAATGTTAAACACATTTTTAGAACCAGAGCTTCGTCGACGGAACATCGATTTAAATACTGTATGGTTCCAACAAGATGGCGCCACAGCGCATACAGCACGAGCGTCAATGGCTCGACTGCGAGAAATGTTTCCGAGAAAAGTCATTTCGCGGAATGGAGATGTTCCTTGGCCGGCAAGGTCTCCCGACCTCACGGCTTGTGACTATTGGGTATGGGGTTAAGGGGTAAGGTGTATTTAACGAGACCAAGGACCATTGAAGAATTGAAAGAAAACATTCGCAATGAAATTACCGCAATTCCGATGGGTACGCTACAACGCGTAATGGGGAATTTGCGAAACCGTTTGGAACAGTGTGTCCGCAGTGAAGGACGTCATTTGAGCGAAATTATTTTCCATAAATAAAATGGCATGTTATATACTTTCGAATACTTGTATGTGAAAATAAACATATTGGAAAATACATTTGTAGTTACACATTAAAACTCGTCAGGTTCCTTTGACGCATCCTGTATTTATGTTATCTTCAATGTTACTAACATAACATGTTAATGATTTCTTTTATTTGCCATATGTGGACTATTCTAAATATTTCATTTCATGGCGTATGTAAGGTGTTTGAAGTGTATCATTTCAAGTCGCCGCAATCCAATAATTACTAAACAGAGGAATTTACGTCTTCATCTTTCGATGAACAAATCAACAACATCTGCGAAAAACTATTCAACTTATTATGCAGTACAATTAAAAAGCAGTTCAAGTACAGAATTACTGCTGACGGTATACTACGCCCTGGCATACTCGATTTTTGTGTATAATATCCTAATATGGGGCCGTGCCGATTACTAACACGGACTGATCTGTCAAAAAAGAATTTTTAGATTGATTTTTGGCAAATCCTACAGAGAATCATGTAGGTTCTTGTTCATCGAAAAGAACCTATTGGCCGCTCCTTGTTTGTTCGTATACCGCGCGGTAGTGTACGTCAAAAGTAATGTGGATCGGTTCAAAATGTCTCCAAATACACGTAGGTCCAGATACGAACGGGGGATTGCCTGTCAATGGCAACTGCGCATTCGAGTCTCACTCCAGTCGCGGTACATCATAAAGGGAGCACCAGTACGCACACATATTATAGACACGCATGTCCGCTCAATCACGTAATATTATAATTCAACGCCTTCTGACAAAATGTGTTTATACAGAATTACTGCGTAATTTTTCTGTATTCTCAAATTATGTTAGAAAGTACAGTTTATTATATTCATTTTGTTGCTGCTATGCGATGTAGGAGAACGAAAAAGTTATTCTAAGTAGGAAAATAAACAACGATTCTTATAAAATTAAACTAAAGATAAATAAATTCGATAATCATACAAAATAAATTGAAATTCTCACAATGTTACTTTATTAAGGGGAAAAATCTCCTGGCAATATTGAATTTTGTAACTTTAGTATTTGTTGCGTTTCACAGTACTTCTACTAACACCGATTTCGTTTGCAATTTGCCGGCTAGAGCAAGGTTCGCCTATTGCAACTAACGAACAAACCCTCACTTCTCTCTCCTCCCGCTCGGGATGCATTAAAGGGATTTGAGGCTGTCCGTCTATTTGTTGACATTTACGGCAATTCCCGACCGCGCAGACAAGTTTCTCAAACGCTTTGACGATCCTTTCAATCGCCGAATGCCAAGGAATAGGACGATTCATGTACTCTACCGCAAGTAGATCGGCCGTGCTTCGGCAGGAATTTCCGGCCAAATACCATTTAATGATGTATATCCTCTCTGCGGTTGTAAAACTAACATAGTGTATTCGAAATCCACGATCACTTGTTTGTAGAACCTTACGAGCGCACAGACAAACAAAGAGTGCGTCAGATAGGCCTCTCAGAGCTGCGGCAGTTGCGCGCGGCGGGGATAAGTGCAAGGATGCCAGATCGCGCTACGTATAACATATCTCGCATCCCGATGAGGCCTGGGCCAACGTGTATATACAACATTCGCAGCGCGGACCTATGCATTCAACCGCATCTCTATTTGAAAGATCACTCTTATATTCAATTGCAAAAATGTATTCTGCACTGCCTGTTATTTTGAAAAATATTCCTGAACGAAATTCATTCAAGAGTGCAGTCAAAAAGTTCCGCTTGGCATTCTTGTTTCGCTGTTCAAATGTGTTTTGTATTGTTGTCCGTTCTGGTTACCTTTATTTTAATTTTAATTAAATTTGACGTTGTCAACACTTGTTGTAAAAGACAATAAAGCATTATTGTTATTATTTTGTATAGAATTGGTATAGAAAGGACACCTACGCTGTTAGAGGTAATCCAAATGTTTTTCTAGAGTCTGACTTAGGTACCTAGATGGTATTTTCGCGACACTTAACTCAAAATTCGAGCTTAAAGCATTTTTAAAGCTTCTAGCACTGTGCTTCAATCGCATTTAAAAGAAAGTATATAGTATTTCATATTTGACATACTTTTAAAATAATTGAAGCAGTTTTAAAGTAGTTGTAAAATAATTGAACTATTTTGCTTGAACCACTTTCAAAAAGAGTTTTTAGCACAGTTTAAGGTACTTTAAAGGCTTCAAACACTTTATAATGAATACTCTGTACTTGATATTTCATTGCCATTTACAATAGTTACTTTTCTATAAAAGTTAATCGCATCCGTAATGAAGTTGAATGACATTATTTGAAAAAAATAAGTAAACTTTTTAGAAAACAACAGCTTTGTTCCAATACCCCCAGGAAACCGTAAATTTATCGTCTAATCTCGGCGCAATATGCTCTTTTTTTCTATTGCGCATGTACGGATGGTAAATTCACGGTTTTCTGAGGGTGTTGAAGCAAGCCTAGGATATGAGCGCATGCTTCACTTCGTGTAACACACTCAGAAACCTTCTAGGCAATCCGAAAGATAAACCGGATACGAAGGAAAGGTCGGGAATTTATAAAGTTGCATCTAGTGACTGTGATAAAGCCCATATTGGATAAACGAGACGGGCAATAGGTACCAGGTTCAAGGAACACATAGCACATTATCGCTATGGAAGAATTGAATTGTCAAGTGCAACACATAAACAAAATTGATCATAATGTTAAATTAGAAAACCAAATTAATTAAGAACGTTAAGTTATCCGCAAGAATTAGACGTCTATGAAATCATTTATATCAAAAATAAAAATTTGTCAAAACGTACAGATGGTTTATGTTTTGTGCTGCAAGCCAGCATTTTTGCATTCATTTTCCTAGTATTTCGCATGCTACAGTTTAAATTTAGTTAGAATTAAAATCTGTTTCACATAAACCACGAATTTCGGAAGTACATTAAATATTTTGTGTTTGTTAGAAAACTATAATAATCCCCCTGACTCACTTATTGTTGAAGCTATCGTTTAGTTACAACCACCACCATTTCATGTCAACCATTACCTTGTTTGAAACTAAGTTCGTCATTTTCGGCACCCTCATAATCGTATAAGGCTTTCACCGGTACTCCTGGTTCGCCGTTGTCTACCAACGCATCGTTTTCTTCCCATTCTTCTTCTTCGAATGGATTTACTTCACCTTTAGCTGTCGAACCGTTCCTAAAATTCAAAAATGAAAAGATAATTTCTAATACAGATGTTATACCGGTTGACAACCAAATCTGATTTAATAGTTATACGTTTGCCTCTAAAAGAGAAAAGTATATTATGTAGGATATACATGGCATGGTGGGAGGAAACATCCAATCTCTCTACGACAATGTTCTTTTCTCTCTTAGATACAATAGTTATTAAATCAAATTTGATTATCAACTGGTGTAAATCATACTTCCTCATTTCAATAATCTCTCAGTTAAGATATTTATTCGTTTTAGAACTCGATTTCGAATTTGGAATATTAGATAAACACTAGTAGTATATGAAATGAAAAAATTATTTTCGCATTTTTTTTTTCATTCCGCAAAATGTAAAATCAACCACCAAATTAATTTTGGCTCACTTTCTTTCAGTACAATTTACTAAATCATACCTAGTCATGCCATAATTTATGTCTGTCATAAAGTGGAGTTAATTTGCCAGAAAAAGAAAGACAAGTTTGAACAAATTAATGGATTTTATTAAGCTACGAATATAAATGTGTAAAAAAATAAAAACTATTCAAAATGTCCACCTCTTTGCCTTCACGCACTTCTTCAAACGATCCGGTCACTCATCTATCGCCGCAAGTACTGTTTCGAGAGGTATCGAACTTGCTACCAAATCAGCCTTCAAATCCTCGATATTACGATGGGTTTTAGAGCAGGCTTTTTGCTCTAACACGTCCCACAATCGCTAGCCCAGGGGGTTAAGGTTGGGCTTTCAGAGGGCCAATCTTCGGCCGTGATAAATTTCGGTAAATTCGTCTCTAGCTTCGCGTCGTCTTTGCTTTGTGTCCTGTTGAAATACCCAGTTTTTATGGACAAAGGAAGTATCATTCAAGGGCTTGACAACCTGCTTCAAAATATCTATCTGGTACAGCCTTCGATTTTACCCCCTGTTTACAAAAATGAAGCGTTGTTACCCCTTCGTAAGACACTCCCCCACCAAACCACGACTGAAGCTGGACGATGGCCTCTTTCTACATTCGGGATTTTTTCAGAAGCTTCTTGAGGAGTATGTGCGTAGACTCTATCATTTTGACGATTGAACTTTTCTTCTACCGTGATTTTTTCGTCGGTGAACAGAATTTGTCGATATCGTTGTCACAACCTCTTCTAATGGAAAGCAGAGCTGCTGTCAAGCGATGTCCTGAGCTTCGACGATAAGCTCGGAGTGTCAGATCTTGTTTGATAATGCGGGACATGGTTCTAGGTGGGATTTTCATTTCCCTAGCCACAATTTTCTGTTTTCGGAGAGGATTTCATCGAAATCGCTCAGTCACGGCTTTGATGGCTGGCGGTGTCTTTGAAACTCGTGGCCGCCCGCTCCTTGGTCTGTCATCGATAGAGGACATTTTGGTGTACCGTTTGATCGATCGGTAAACGAATTTCTGGCGCCTTGTTACACTTATGTAGAGCAATAGCAGCGACACGATTTCCTTTCAAGCCCCACTCCATGTTCACAACAGGTTCTATGGCAATAAAGTGAGAATTTTCTGCGACCCAAGAGGTTATTTATATGACAAAAAAAGATCATTTGACGCATGATTTTTTGTTATTCGATTTTTTTTTTTAATAGGGACAGAATTTATGGCCAGACTAGGTACAGGGAGTAATTGAAGTATATTGGAAATTACTCTTTTCCGTATTCAAAATACACTCTGTATACCGTAGATACTCACGTAATTGTAGATGCCCTATTCGTCGGACTCTCTACTTTCTCGGCAGTTTTCGTAGTCACGTCGTTTTTGTCCGTGTTCAATTTAGACGTGGATTTTGTTTTCGCCGCCTGCTTATTGTTCGTTTGGAATTCCTATAAGCAAGTCGAAAACAACATATCAATTAAACTCATGGTAATTGGATGGAACGTTATCATATTTATATATATTTATAAAACGCAATTTAAATTGATATATAAGGGGCATGGTTTTGTTTTGATGTTTAATCCCCATTCGTACTTTGGTTCTTCATGCAAATCTCCTAGGATGCAAAGGAGATCGATTAATAATTAGAGATAATAGGAACGATAGACTTAAATTTTGATACGAATCAATATTGTTCATGCACATGCCTTTAAAGAAGATTCTTCTTTAGTACTATATACCATTCGCTGTTAAGTATTTTAAGGACTTTTAATAACTTTAGTTTTAAATATTTTAGAATTGGAAAATCAATGATGGATTTCGAAAACTACGGATGTTTTAGATTAATTACAGCAAATCCGGTAATTTCTAGAGAAATAGAATGGATACGTAATCGAATAAGATGTAACTGAAAAGTTCACAGAATCTCATAGCTTACGCAATTTCCTCGTTTTCTTTATGAGTATATTTATTAAAACGTCTGTTCCTCGTATTTACATTTCTGAAAGTATATATTACTCTTTTTGATTTGAAATAACCTGTATGTCTTAGATTTCTTTCCTAAGCTATTACACTTTGCCATTAAACGTCAATTATACTCTTGCCCAAGAGAAAGCTAATATCAATCTGGAACTATACAAGTTTTTGGACCCGTGTGTCTTTTATGTGAAGCACTCGGTCGGCCCCGAGTGTGAAAATTTTTGTCTGTGTCTGCCCTGTTCTCCCTCCGGGCCGGATAGGTACATCTGTGTGTGTGTGGTAAATGGCTCAACGATGCAAGCCAAAGCCAATAATAATAAGCTATTACAATATTAAGGGATAAGAATTTGAAGTATTTTTCTGAAATACCGCTTAAAACTTGGGGTAATTAATAATGTATGAGTTAATAATACAAAAAAAAAATGTTTTTACAAAAAAATACTAACGAATTCGCTTTTATGTTAGAGTGGGCAGTGAATTAGCGATTTAGATGAATTCTAACACAAAACTCACGTTTCGCAGATTTCAAACACATTTTTTCACCACGGCGAACATCGTCCAACGAGACAACTGTGACTATTATCCAGTGGGTGATAATACTGATAATGGTGCTTCTACTTTTAGTGTTCGGTAATTCCGATGCAGCCCGCCAACCTACTTGATAACGCTGCTTAAGAGGGTGAGTGTTTCACAACTTTTTAGATATTAAAACTCTTGATTAGTTCTCTTATTATTATTCGATTTATTACTTATTTGTTGGTATTGTACTTATTGAAGGAAGCCGCACAGAGACATTACCTCACTTTAATCGTAAATATTAATGTACATCAATATTTTAGAAACTGCCAGGAGCGGTAGGTGATGACGTAAACGGGAGGGCGCGGACAACGATTCGATTTCATCGTGTATTTCCGTTGCAAAGTACAATGTATATAATATGCAAGGAAAATACACGAGGGAATCGAATCGCGTTACCGGGTACTGTTCTATTTTTCTCGTAAATTTTCGACGAAATTCCTATGTTCGTCGAGTACCAGGTATTTGATATCTAAGAGTAGGATTTTTTAATTAACTACATCATATGTTATATAAATCAAATTGAACTTTAAATTTAACTTTTTCGCACCAACTAAGCAGTTGGTAACAAAGGAGACTCCTAGATTGTTAAAAGCGGGAAGAGAGAGGGTGCGACCTTAGGAATGATGTGAGACGTTATGTGATGTATTCTGTGTTGTATTTGTTAATAATACGACGATTGTATAAAATATGTGTACTAGTTTTTGTTATTGAAACTCTAAACAACTAGTGAACATTTATTCTCATTAGGAAACGCAAGTTTCGCTAAAAAAAAAATATAAAAAATAATGGATCTGACATTAAATTATAGACATCCATTCTGTTATAATCTTTACTATTTCAAATTTGTCGGTTCAAAATCATATAGAGAAACGTCCAAACAACAGGATACCCGGTAGTAACATAGACATTGCGTTATTGACCACAATTTTATAATTTTTAACAATTTCATTTCGTTATACAAATAATGCATATTATCAAATTCAAAAATCCGTATTAGATGTACAAACGAAGCTAGAGAACTTTTCGTATGGAAAAAAAGATGCTCTCAAAAAACAGGCTAAAAAAAACTAACAAAAAAAGTGGTAAAATAAAAAAGAAGCATACATGCAAATCGTCGCCAACAGGCCTCTGGTTTATCAGCATAATTCCAGCGGTCCCTGAATCCTTCGATTTACCTTTAGCGATGTCCCTGAACTCTTCTGTGTATTCCTAAGGACACAACATGCAAGAGTTGTATACACACAAGTTAAAAAAAATGCATCAAATAAATAGTGCATGCAGCAGAGGTACATGTCGTTATATAGGTGGGGGACCTACGTTGGTAGAACTGATATAATACTCTATTCCGGGTTCTATTTTGGTTAATTTTTTTTTATAAATAGATAATCTACATGTATGAGTAAATCTAACGTTAATTTAAGTACAAGGTATTAATTGATTTGGGCTAATTCTATGTTGAAAATTGATGGACAAAATAATAAACTATACCGATGGATTGAATAAAATGCAATATTTTCTGGTAATCTTCTAGTTTACGCTTCTGCAGCGAGTGGCGATTCTTAAAATAGCTGCAAAAAGCTATTTTTAAGCCCTCTAATAGACATGTCGTAAACGAATCTGTATCTTTTTTAAATAATTGGTTTGTCGCCGAAGTTTCAGAGTGTCACTGTGGTTGAAAATGTCATTCGTCGCGTTCAGTTTTGTAAGTTTATCTATAGTTTTAAGTTGCTTGAAGTTTTCATTCAAAAATTAGTCTTTTCAAAGCTACTTACGCGGATAAATTTAATAATTACGAACTATCGCAAATTCAGCGATGGATAAGTTTACTATTGACGGAATTTGTAAATCAGCTTATTTAAACAGGCTAATAAATCTGTTTGCCTTGGACTGAAACGTGCATTGCAATATTTTTGCTTCAACATGGAAATACGAGGGTGTATCAAATATAAACGGGATTGATTTTCTTCTAAATTCCGGAGGGCTTCAAGACCTGGAAGGGGTTGATGCGCAGGTAGCCTGTACCGTTAGGGAGAGAGGAGAACCGACCGCAACTCTCTCGGGTCCCTTTAGTATCAAAAGAAATCATGAGCGAGAAAGAAGTGCATATCTTCGTTGAGCAGCGGATTATAATCAAGTTTTTGGCCAAGGAGGGGGTGAACCCAACCGAAATTTTGCGGCGATTACAGACACAGTTCGGGGACAGTACCCTGTCAAGAACATGTGTGTTTCCATGGCACAAAAAAATTTCTGGAGGGCGTGAAAAAGTCGAGAACGAGAGCCATGATCGCCGACCAAGGACAAGTGTGACCGAGGCCAACATCGAGGCGGTCCGAAATCTCATAGAGGGAAATCGGCGCGTAACTGGAAGTACTGGATGCCGCGAAATTGTCATTTCGAAGGAAAAGGAAGAAGCAATCGGCCAGAAATGTCATTCTTCTGCATGACAACGTCGCGATGCTAAAAGTGGACGCATTAGTATGGGAAACGCTGGAACATCCACCCTATAGTTCAGACTTGTCACCTTGTGACTTTCATCTTTTTTGATCACTCAACGAAACGGTGGAAGCGATTGTGCTCCAATGGTTACACGAATGTCCGAAGAGTTTCTACGATGATGGAATAAAAAAGCTCCCAATCCGATGGGAAAAATGCTCTAGGGCGAGAGAGTATGTAGAAAAATAATATATATTTGTAAACTTAGTTTAATAGTTAGAATTTAAAAAAAACCAGTCCCTTTTATATTTGATACACCCTCGTAGTTAAAATATTTCACATCACCCTTAACCACAACACTAAGTGACGATAGTGAAGTGTCTCAGTGTCCCAGTGCCAGTGTTCGAGTACGTGAATTAATGGAAATAATTATTTGTCGGAAAGGATGTAAGTGCAGTTTTGCAAACTTAGAGAAAAAAACACCGTTTTACGAAAATACCTGACATTTGCTTATATACTTCCATAATTGTCAAAGTTGTCAATTTCTGTAATGTATTTACATTTGTTGCTACATTGTATTATTACTTTACGTCCCTAGAGACGTAAAATTTCAATACATCCCGCTGTCAGGGACAACCAAGGTAAGTAACCCGTAATTCACACTTACGTCCCTCCAATCATGGCAGTAATGATCGACTTACGTAGCTGGTAGCGGGAAAATGTGTTTGTCTCATCTAAAAAGCGTCACATAATCATCACCCTATGAATACCATGTCACTTCTAGTTTTGGATGCAGCTAACAAATGGGTATGCAAATCGAAACTTGTGTTCTGTGTTTTAAAAAATTATGATAATAACTCGCTCACCGTTTTTTACAAATTACACCTCACTTGCTCTATTTCGACCCTTTCTCCCGTCCCCCTCCCACCTACGGACGATCGCTCTATCACCGAAGATGAAAAAGCGAGAACGTAAAGTTATTGATCAGCTATTATTATATTAACGTCGTTCATCGCGAGAAAGTGAAAAATTTCGCTCTGACAGCGATGCCACGTCCGCCGTGGTTCTTTCACTACAGTGTCGATTTGCCGAACGCCGGTTAATAAACTCGCCGGGCCCCGTTTCGAACGAAAATACACCTATTTGATAGGAAAAGTAGCCCCCTTTCGATCTACGTCGATCGCGCGCGTCTATCTCGCTCGCTCTTTTTCGCAAATCCCGCTTAATTTGCTCCCTTTTGGCCCTCTTTCCCGTCCCTCTACCACCAACGGACGGCCGATCTACAAGCGAAGATGTAAAAGAGCTTATGTAAAGTTATCGATCAGCGTTTATTAATATAAAAAGTTAAGGAAATCTGTTAACTTTCAATACATTGAACAAAAGTATACAATGACAAAAAATACGAATGCCAACAAAATTGTAGAAAAGTAAAATAAACAGCGTGACACTGGTAGTATGCCAAGAGACTGAAAATGCATAAAATATTATCATTTGGATGAAAGCCATAGGTCTTTGTAACTTGTTTGTAGAATAGACAAAAAGCAAGACAGGCGTACGAAACTTTCAGGATTATATGGGTTATGTTTACGTTTTGATTCATAAGAATGCCAAATTCCTAACGAAAGGGATTTTTTTTTTAATGTATACGGAACACGTTTATTATTTTGTCCGCCAATGATTTTAGAAAATCGATCCTTCTTTGTAAACAATTTTCCTCCACGAGTTTCATGTTTTATAAATGCGCACTCAAACAACTAACTGAATATCGCAACTAATTCGTTAAAAAAAAAAAAAAACGAATCACACCAATTTGAAATATCAAAATAACACACCTTCATGGTCAACCGAAAAGAAAAACAAACGCATCAAAAGAGTACCTCGAATTGCGGCCAATTCATCGCCATGTTAACGCCGTGGTTGTTCGACCACCATTTTAGGTCCTTTTCGTGATCGGCATTATTGATGGTGTGGTATAATTCTTCGTAAATTTGCGGTAATCTAAAATTCGAAGATGTAGAAGAAGAAATAGTTAATTTTCGTTTACTCACGTGGGATCCTGAGAAATGTTTAAATGCTTGTGGATGTGGAATAGTGTCTCTTTGATGAACTGCAACCGTTCCGCTTCGAGTTCCTGGCATTTATCGAATACGACGGTCATATCTTCCATGTACTTGGGATTGTAGCTGTTGATCTCTTGAAGGGCTTGGTTGTATTTGTCTCTGTTCTTTTGGACTTCTTCTTTCGATTTATGTACTCTATCGGCCATTTTTTTAACCTAAAATTGCAGAAAACATAAAACAAAAGTGTTTGTGTTAAATGTAAAATTGGATGCTATAAATCATCTAGCAATCTATTCCAGTCTGCGTAATGTTGAGATAACCTAAAGGTATATTGGGATATGTTAAACTGGAGGTGGATTCTAGAATGTACCTATTTCGGACATTAAACCAGTAACATAATTGGATTATAAATTTTACGATATGATTAAAAAGGCGCTTCTAAAATTTTAGAATATCCAGGCTTATTTATACACTGTACTTGAAGCAAAGAAAATTCAAGCCTAATGGAAGACATGAACTAGATAGAATTCAAATCGTTTTTTTTTTTTATTTTAGTGAAAAATCTTCAAACAAATGTTTTGACACCATCGAAAGTGGTGTTAATATTTCAATTAAAAAATTATATCATAACATTTTTAATAGAAATAAAACATCGCGGTCAAATCCAGTTCATGTTTTTTCATAATTTACTCAGCATTGTGATAAAAGAAATACATCCTTCTTACCACAGCTGCCCTCTGGTTGTCGAATCGGTAAACATGGTTTTCCGTTTGTCAATGCGAAAATAGGCAGACGACGAACGTAGTGAAAAGGAAGCAAGAAGAACGAAAAAAACGATAAGGAGTAAATATTATAATAATAGAGGTATCCAAGTGTGTAGACATTGGACAAATGCACGCATATGTGAGGTCGAAATGGGTAAATATCGCAGGTAAACGGATAGGGCGCTCTTACCTGATCCTGTGACACCGAACTGTCTCCCGTCGCGTTTCGTTCCTGATTCGTGGCCGATTTTTCGGTCTTACACGCCGTGTGGTAATCACTCTTCGCCTTATCTACTTTCTGCAGAAGTTTCACCCAAGGTTTCTGCGCCTTCTTGAACGAATCTTCCATGTCTTTCCTCTCTTTAATATGCATCATGCTCTGCAAGATAAAATTAATAACTTTAATAGGGTAAACAAGAAGCTATTAAGATTGTAATAATATTAGCAAAAGTGTTTGGGTAATTTTTCTTTAAAAACCGAAGGGGTTATTTATATATACAGGATGTCCTATGACATGATTGCCATAGCTTAAGGATGTGCTGTTCAAGTAATTTCAAGTCCGAAATGTTCAGTGAACATATGCCTAAAATTCTATCGTAAATGAGTTAGAGTAATTTGAAATGTGAATAAATATCAGGTGAAAGCTCATTGAAAATGAGTTAAAGGGAAGTTGCCTTATTGCATTAATTGTTCAAAATCTCTACCCAGTTCTCAGAACTAAAGATGTCGCTTTGCTAAAAGTCTCCGGATCAGCACGAATATTTTCTGCGGCATCCATAATCCTTGACAACAAGTTGTTTTCCGTTTTCAGGATTTTCTGCATAAAGAAGACTTTTCAATCTACCCCAAAGAAAATAATCGAGGGACTTTAGGTCTGGCGACCCTGCTGGTCAAGCAACTGTTGCACCTTTTCCAATCCAGCGGTTCGTATAGTTTTGATTAAGAAAAGCCGTCACTTGTTTACCAAAGTGGAGAGGTGCGCCATCGTGTTATATCCACACGAGCCGTCTTACATTAAAAGGCGCGTCATCCAGTAATGTTGGAAGGTCGTTTTCCAAAAAACGTAAATAATGAACGGCCGTGAAACGGACCAATCAGACAATCATCAATAATACCACACCGAAAATCTATCTTGAAAATGAGATTCCCTAGTTTCCCGTAGATTTTCAAGTGGCGAATAACGTGAATTGCAGGTGTTATTGATGCCGTTTCTGGTGAAGGTGGCTTCATCATTAAACAATATTTTCCGACAAAGCTTTCGATTTCTTAATAACTAGCGATTAAATTCAAGTTTTACTGCATGGTCGGCAGCTTTTAAAGCCTATACAGGTAAGATATGGTACGAGTACAAACCGAAATTGTGCAAAGTTCTCCATACCCACATGCGGCCTGCGTTAAGTCCGTTGGATATTCTTTGGACACTAGTAGAAGGTTCAGCGTCAATCATATTAAGTATTGCTTCTTCTTGAGCAAGTTCTTGTTGCACGGGGCGTTCAGAAGTAGCTGCAGGAAACTTGCCTGTTTGATGGACATTGCTAAAAACTTGTCTACAAGGCACTCTATGAGTGTGACAACGATATTCCCAGAACCATCTTAACAAAATTAAAAAAAAAAGAAAAGTGGTATAAGGCACAATTTGTTCAAGAGTTATTGGAAGATGATCCTGACAGGTGAGATCAATTTTGTGATATAATTCCCACAATAACTTGATGGGATTCAAGTCTGGACTTTGGATTGGCCATTTCAAGATTGTTAGTGTCTCTTCCTCTTCCAACTGTTCTAAATATTGCTTGCTTAATTTTGAAGTGTGCTTTGGGTCATTGTCTTGTCGGAATATAAAATTCTGACCCAAAATTCTTACACCAGAGGGTATTGCATTTTCTTCTAAGATGCGTTTGCTCTTTTCTCTTTATGCCTTGAATTTTACGAGATCACCTGCGGATACACCAGCAAAACAACCCCAAATCATTACTGAACCACCGCCGTGTTTGACGGTAGCGACTATGCATTGCTCTAGCGCACGTCCACCTTCAGATCTTCTTACAAACACTCGTCTTCGCGAACCGAAAATCTCGAATTTGGATTCGTCGGTCCTCAATACCTTGCTCCAATCTTCTAAAGCCCAATTTCGATGTTCGTAACCTCTTTTTCTTATTAATTTGGCGAAGCAAGGCTTTTCGCACCGCATTTCGTCCGTGAAGGCCGGCTTTCTGCAGACGGCGTTTAACTGTGGGCAGGCTAATCGGTTTCGGAAGTACAGTATTGATTTCTGCGGCGATTTTTTGAGTTATTTTTCTTCTATTTCGCTTGTTGGACACCATGATTACAATATCTTGAACTGATGTCACCCTAGGTCTACCACTTCTTACTTTATTTAGAAAACTACCACTTTCACTGTATTTTTTGATGTTATAATCAACAGTAGATTAATTTAAATATAATTTTCTAGCAATTTGACGATTGCTTATGCCTAGGGTATGATTGTGTTACTAACAGAGCACGCGTTTCAACACCAATTTCTCTCCTTTTCGGCATGTTTTAAAATTTTAAACGAAATTATAAACACTATTCGTTAAGAGATGTTGTCGCTACTAACATGGGACGATAACTGACTCGTAATTTAAAAATATTACTTCAAATGGCTTTATTATAGCTTCATGATTCACAGTAAAATTAGCAACTGTTATATTTTTTCCGGAATTTCAAGAAATACGCTCTTCGTTGTCGCTACTACTTGCGCTTTTATGACGATATTACTTCTCATACAGAGAAAAGAAGTAAATAGACCGATATTATTTAATTAATTTAAGTGAATCTTACTGATTATTAGCATACTATTAAATAATGCTAGAATGTATTTCCTAGATACATTCTTTGTATACAAAAATTTTAAATTCCAAGGGTGCTCAAATACTTATAGGCGGTAGTGTACGTAGAACAGAATTTTCCGATTCTAAGATTATATTGGAAGTTTCTAAGTAAACAAACGATTTCTAATTAACTCCCATCTGGCATCGTTTACACTTCTAAGAAAAATTAAATCTTCAATTCTATTTTAAACCATGCCAAGGAAGATTTGCTAAACTATCTAAAGTATCCTCTTCAACGCTTTTCTAGCGCAAATATTTATCTTTGAAAGATCGGTTAATTGCATCTGACTTAAATCATTTCCTTCCATTATTTCACGCATACATAAACTGTTTTGATCCTAAAGAAGAAAAAAAAAAAGAAAAGCAGATTCTCGATTGAATATTCATTGGAATCCAACAAGAAGAACGTCGAGAATTAAATATCGCAAGGAACATAATTGATATAAATAGCCCATACCGGAGACTTGCGAACAAGAGGGAAAAAAGCGGTGTATTTAGATAGACTTCTCTGATGATGGCAGTAGTCGGATCTGCTAAACATCCGTTAAGACGAATAAGTTGCGCACAGCGAGAAGCTTTCAGATAGAATTTCAAAAAAAAAAGAGGCGAATCGACCATTTCATGACGGAATGCAGTATTAAATCGGTTTTGTTTGTACTTTACGGAAACGAGGTGAAAAAAACGTTTTAAAACGTGTATGCACGTCTTTAAAACACAACATTCATGCTCTGATTCTATGTACAATGTATATACAGTAGCGGGCATAATCTATAAGCAATTGCATGGAAAGTATGCTTAAAATAATAATTATTATATTAGAAATTTAATTGCACATACCTGTACGACATCATTTCTTGCACATAAAGGATGCATGATAAATTTCCTTTTGAAATATCTATACTTTATTGATACTAATGCAAGGACAGGAAAAGATATAGCAAGGAACAGAAAATCCATACAAATTTTAATTGACTTTTAGTTATCATAAGAAAACTTAGTCCCTAGACATATATCTTACGCAAAAAAACTAAAACACATTGTAAACATACACTAAGAAGTCAAGAGTTACATCCCCAAATCAACGTATGCACTCCGTGGATTTGATTAAATTCAAATCGGAGATTTACAAGCAATTAGTGCACAAATCAGCTTAAAGTACAACAAAATGATGCGGCGGAAACAAAATTTGACATGTACGAGGGATGTTGTCAGAGTTCTAGGAATTTGTCTAAATTTTTTTTATTTCATCAGTTTTTCGCAATATTATAATGTAGTTTTTTACGTCATGATTACAACATAAATTGCTAATAAATAGAGTTTGTTAAAAAGGTGGTACCGGATGGCAGTAGCGTAGCGGTAGCTCGGAAACATAGCGTCATTCATGTTGTAGCGCGTCCTTTAAAACGTGATGGTCCACCAGCTTCGTTGTTGTTATCCAGTAAAAGTTGAATTAAAAATTGAACAATAGTGTATATAAGAATACAAATTTCATACTTAGCAGTTAGGTAATATAGTTAAAATCAATGCTTTTACATCGAAGAAAAGACACACAAAAAATGGTTCATTGAAATACAACGTAACGAGAAAAAAAAAAACGTTCAAAAATACGTTATTGTCTTACGAAGCACGTACAATCTTACAAGTCCTTATTAATATAATTCACGTTTTTTTTTTGTCTGTTTTAAACAAAATACGAGATCCTTAACTATACGAAACAAGGGTTTGTTACATAATTCGCAAATGCTGTCGATTTTAAAGATAATCATATGATCTATGATTTGTTTTCTATTTTTTTGACATGCACTGTAAATATAAACAATTTTTTCGTAATATATCTTAATGGCTTTTTTCTTTTTTGATCTAATTAATATATTATTATTTAAATTTCATTTACAATACCTCAATGTATGTAATTAAAAGAGAAAGTTTCTTTTTGCATCTACGAACACACAGCCTTTTTTCTACGTTAATAAAGATTGTTTTCTTCATTTTTCTTTATCTTATTTTTTTTCTTTAAATATATTTTATAGTAATAATAAATTTATAAATGTAAAACTTTTTTTATTATTAAAAAGAGACTTAATTTATATATATTATATAACGCTAAGGCACCCTGTATACTTAGAAGTATAATACTGAAAACACACATAATCCTTTTTGTTTTTTAATAATATAACAATGTTTGCTCTTATTTCTGTTCCTAAAAGTTTGAATTTAAGACGGTGGTTTTAACATCTTTCTTTGTCAATAAATTCTTTTTTTTTTTTGGAAAGGGAATCTCACGTTAGTTTTATTTTGCATTACAGCGTGTAATACGTCGTATTGTAATAATAAAATTAGTCTTACTTCATTCAAATGCCAAAATATGTGAAATATACACGGAGTTTCAAAAGTGCGTTACGTGTATACACGATGTTTCAAAAATAAGTAATAAAAATTATAATATGTAAAACAAAATCGATAAAATTGAAGAATTTGGTTATTTTGTTATGTATTTCCGACATTTGAATTAATAAATTTCAAAATTCTACTATTACAATAGTTTTTTTTATTAGCGGAAATTAGTCAAAAGAAAGTGAAATCTAAATTAAAGTGAGACGAAAGATGTTTATTTTATATTTATTTAAATGAATATAAGTATATTCAACGATTACTAGATCAATTAGTTTTTTTCCATGCTACTTTTTTCTTATAACTTACATTGTTTCATTCTTAATCTGGTCAATGATTTTTTTTATTAAAACAATTTCTAGACGAATTTCTTTCGACTTTCAATCAGCTACGATTCATTCCGTACTTATTCATTCATTTCAATTTGAAAAAAGTCTAAAATGCACACCGTTGTCTCCGATCTTCGCACGAATTTCACTCAGGTTACGATCCTTACAGCTAATGGTACCGACTTTGGCCCACTTCTAGAAATTTCCGGTTACCGGTTGAGTTGAAGCAAGGACGTTGTTAACGTTATGTAAAGAAGATGTGGTCCTCTCACAAGATAACAGCAACGCAGACCAACAATCAACAAGTACATATATTATTTGTACAAAAAAAAACACTTTCAATATCGCTAAATTTCGGCAAAAAATGTGATTAAAATTAAAATTTGAGATGAAAAGAATGATTCTAAATTTAATGGAAGTGTCAAACGATCAGAACTGCTGTAACACACATATAGGAGTAGATTTTTTTTCTAAGATATTTCATTAGCGGCGTAACATGCTTAACAGAATTAGAAAATACGAACAAAAGACCATAATTTAATGAAAATAAACACAAATAAAAAAACTATGTTGCTGTTTTATATTATAGTGCTTTTTACATACGTTGCACATTTTTATGATCTTCGTACGTTCAAATGCACAAGATATTTATTGGAGATGAAAATTGCGACAGGTTACCCCTACCGTTACCCGACACCCTTGTAGAACTGGATGTAAAAAAATTTCGTTTTATAATGGCTTCGTTTCTAAATGTAAACAACTGTTTCTATTACTCCAAATTCTTTGGCCTTAATAGAGTCGATCAAAGAATAGAAACCAACTAACAGTTTCTTCCACGAAATCAATATTACACTTGTTTTAAGGACAGAGTTCTATATTCTATATAACGCAGAAGCAATAATAGGGATAAAGTTACCAAAAAATTTACGTTTAAAAATTTAGTTTACGTTCAAAAATTTTGTAACGTTCTTATTTAAGGGAGTATTAGAATGGTGTTGTAGGAATGTCATCAAATTTGCACCCAGAACCTTGAAAAAAACGAAAAATATAAAGACCTGCTAAATATAAATTAAGGAAAATTAAAAAACGGTAACAAAATTGTCGTTTTAAATTAATTTTAAAACTTGTTTTAAATGTCGAATAGAAGGATTTTTTTGTGATTACTCTCACACTTTCTGTCTTTTTTTTCGCGTCAAACGACTATAACGACAATTTAATATCGATTAGACTTAAAAAATAAACCAGACCTTTCTTCTTTCACTCTCAATTTCCTGAGTTTTACTTAATCACAGTACGAATACATAATCGCCTTATAATACCGCCGGTACGTTTTCGTCTCTATTTCGCCTATAAACCGATATCTATATTTAATCGCGTAACATAATGATCATTATGTGCCGCGTTGGTTTTCCTGGTTCCACTCCTGGTGTTCGCGTGAAAGTGAGAGTCGCGGCGGTCCGATGATGACTTTTTCGTTTCGTTCAGGAATGCCGAACGCCGATCGCGTCGTCCGCCCGTCGCTTACTTCTACCTGCTCATTGATAATCGGATTACGTATCGCGACCTCGGCCAAAAGAAACAGAAAAGAAGCGAGAGGAAAAAAGAAGGAGATATGGTAGTTACTCTATCGTGCGTTAAATCCGTCAATTACCGTTGCGGAAAGCAGAAAGAATGCTGCTGCTGTTTAAACGGTTTGAGATTTGAAGAAGGCGCTTGGTCGAGGGTATATGGTTTTTGGAAAGGAAATGAAGGAAAATATTTTAAGATTTTATTAGATTTATGTATGGGAGAGCTGCATTTGATGTGTGACAATAAATTGGAATTCTAATTAAAGAAGCAACATCTGCCATGAATTTGGAAACACTTTAGACCCGGCCTGGCGTCTGTATTAGATCAACAGTCTTCTATTTGTTGAGAAGGTTTAATCCGGACAAGTAATGGCGAGTGGGCTCATTCGTTACAACAAAGAAAGCCAATTCGCAAGCTTTGGGATTTGATTGATTCTTTCTTTAATTTCTTTATTCTCTCCTTTCACCGATACGTTTGATTTCTAAATAACACAGATTCACGTACAAAAATTAATTGATAATTTTGTATGGTACAACGTGAGTACAAAGTAAGAAACATCGATGTTAGGGCCTTTATGATTGGCTTTACGAGAAAAAGTTCTAATCAGTTGAAGAACTAATTATTTGCCATAATTAGGTATCTTCACTTTTTTGGCATCAACAATTCAGATTAATTGCAGTAAAATATAATGATTTGTTTTTCAGTTATCTGAAAAAAAATCGAATTTTGTAGATAACCCCATTAACGTATTTTAAAAGTTTTCTAACGCCCCCTAACATCAGAGAACAGACGTAAAAATCTACATTCCATAGAATTGGTTTTTGAATCTTAATTGATAGTGGTCATTTTTCCAATTTGCTCCATGCTCAAGGTATGAAGAAAAATCTAGTTGGATCTATTATTAAACAATTACAAAGTATGATGATAATATGGTGTAGCACAAAGGAAACCAAAATAAATGAAATTTATATAAGTTCCAATTCTCTATTTAAGAAAAAATACGAAGATCCTAATCGTTGCTTAAAATTGTTGCAGTTAGGTACGTCGCGAAAACGACCAATGGCAGACACAGTTAAAAACTTTCTAGTGGACATGCCAGACTTAATTTTTGATGGCGCTAAAATTCAATGTCTAGTTTGTAAAATCCCTTTAATGTGTTGGTCCAGAAGCCATTGTCAACGCCACATCGAAAGTAAATAGCATTCTTCTGCAAAAAGTGGCATACGAGACCAAGAAAAATTTACATTTGACTTATGTGTTACTCTTATTTTATGTAATCTATCGTTTCGTTTACTAGACAATGAAGCATTTGTTCCCTTCTTGAATAAATATGCGGACTGTAAATTACCTAGTCGGACATCGATACGAAATGTGGTAACATTTGCTCGTGAACATATAGAAAAAAGAATGAAAACGGAATTGAAAGATAAAAAATTGTGGTTGTGTGTAGACGAAACAACAGATCGTCAAAAACATTCTGTGGTTAATGTAATCGTACGTACAATGGAACCACATCGACCGTCATCCTCCTTCTTTCTTGCTTCCAAAAGAGTTATAAATTGTACTGCCGATGAGATTTTAAAGGTGGTGTTGAACTCATTGAACAAATTTGAAGTTTCAACTAAGCAACTTTTAATGTTTATGAGTGATGGTGCCGCTAACATGCGTTCTTTGGGCCGATCTCTTAAAGAACACAGTAGTAACTTCTTACATGTAACGTGTAAAGTCCATACTCTAAATCTTGCGGCACAAACAATTCCTACGTGTTTTCCACTAGTAAATGCATTGATTGCTAGTACAAAAGCAGTGTTTCTAAAGTCCCCGAAACGTACGTGACTATTTCACAAACCATGTCCTGATTTACCTGAACCACCACAGCCGATTGTTACACGCTGGGGAACATGGTTGCAGGCTGCGCTTTACTACAACAAATATTTTGATCAAGTAAAGAAGGTAGTTTTAAAATTCAATCCGACAGAAGCTGCAGCAATCAAGAAAAGCCAGGAAATATTTCAAGATAGTCAGGTTAAAAGAGATTTACAAACTATTCACAACAATTACTCCGGACTAGCAGAGGGAATAGAAAAATTACAAAATGTTTCGATGTCGCTAGTGGATTCTGTTCAAATTGTGAATGATGTTCACGCATAGTCATGCGCTGTAGAAGGCGAAACAAATTGGTGTGTAATACGAAAATTTGAAAGTGTTTTAGAGAAATACTCCGATTTTCTTATATTAAGACAAGTTTGTGAAGGTGCGTGTGAAGATGCATTAAGTTGTTTCCAAGATTATTTTAAATATGCAAATATAACATCGCTAGATGTCGAACGGTCATTTTCGGCATTAAAAAATCTTTATTCCGCACGTCGTACTCACTTGACTGAAACAGCTGTGGAAACATATCTAATGATTCGAATATTTAACAGATGTTACCCAGTTTGTGATTTCACGGAAGACTTTTAAAACGGTAAGTGTTTGAGCACGTTTTATAATTTATTTCTTACCTTCTATTTTATGTGTAAACTTTTATGCGCCCGCCACGCCTCTGGCTGTTACCGAATATTTGCCCAGGTTAGTCAAAAACGCGCAGGTAGTACCGACAACAAGGAGCGTATTTCTTGAAATTCCAGGAAAAATGTAACAGCAAGGGTGACAACATCAGCTCAAGATATTGCAATCGTGGTGTCCAACAAGCGAAAGTAAAACAGCTCCAGAAATCGCCGCAGACGAATTGCGATACGATAGTCCTTGTTTCGCCAAAGTAACACGAAGAAGAGATTACAATGGGCACGTGAACATCGAAATTGGACGGTAGAAGATTGGAGCAAGGTATTGTGGACCAACGAATCCAAATTCGAGCTTTTCAGTTCGCGAAGACGAGTGTTTGTAAGAAGATCTGTAGGTGAACGTGCACTAGAGCAATGCACAGTCTCTACCATCGAACACGGCGGTGATTCGGTAATGATTTGGGGTTGTTTTGCTGGCACATTCGCAGGTGATCTCGTAAAAATTCAAGGCATAATGAGGAAAAAGCAATACAAACGCATCTTAGAGGAAAATGCAATACCCTCTGGTGTAAGAATTTTGGGTCAGAATTTTGGATTACAAGACAATGATCCAAAACACGCATCAAAATTATGCAAGCAATAGTTAGAATAGTTGGGAGAGGAAGGGACACTAACAATCATGAAATGGCCACCCCAAAGCCAGGACTTAAATCCCATCGAGTTATTATGGGAAGAACTCGATCGGAAAGTAAGAAAAACTGCTCCAACTTCAGCAGATGACATGTGGAACAAACAGCAGGCAGCACGGGCTCGAATAACTCCGGAAACATTGTTAAAATTAATTGCAAGAATGCCCCGATTATGCGACGCAATCATTAAAGGTAAAGGAGGTCACATAGACGAATCTGAAATTTAGGTCAAATAAATAATTTTAATTGTTAAAGTTGTATATTTGCGTATACTTAAATACCAAATACATATTTTAATATTTCCATTCAAACACAAAATACATTTATTTCAATATATCAGTAAAATTCCTTATTGTAAGAAGAATAGTTACTTATGTCACAAGGAACGTAAGTGCGTTTTGCGGTCGAGGATGTTGTTTACAGACCAAGGCGAAGCAGAGGTCTGCAGTACATTACATAATTGTCAACTTCTGTTATTTAGTGATACTTATTGCTATATTAATGTATTATTACTTTACGTCTCTAGGGACGTAAAATTTCATTGCCTCCCGCTGTCAGGAACAACCAAGGTAAATAACCCTTAAATCGCACTTATGTCCCTCCAATCAAGGCAATAATGATCGACTTACGTAGCTGGTAGTAGTAGTTCAATTTGTTGATAAATGTAAATCGATTGTAAGTTTTTTTTAACACATGGTAATTCTCCAATGGGATAGATATATTGTCATATATTGCCAGCATAACAATTTACAACTGTAGTTGTAGATTATCACGAGAATAGAAAAGATCTTTTACCTACCTTGTGATATGATTCTTTCTGCCACAACTTGATCTTCGTGATAACATCGTTCGCTAGATTATCTCTAATCCTCGTATGGACGTCGTACCTTCTATCCGCCTCACCCAGGATACCTTTCCACGCCGCCTCCGTCGTACCGTATTCGGGACCCTTTTCGATGATGTCGTTCCACTTCTTCGACCACGCCTTCAGGCTCTTGCCATAGTTCTTCTCGATCTCGGCGCGTTCGTTGATCAACGTCATCAGATCGTTGCATAGCTTGTAGCCGTCCTCTATCCGTTTCGTCGTCCGCTTGTAGTTGGCCGGTTCCCAGAACGAATCGCTCGTCGCTATAAGCATATTATCGTCACTGTGGTGCGACATGATTGCCGCTGTTCACTCGTAAAACCTACGGACGAAGAGAAAAACGGAACGTAAGTGGAATGCGATATTTACCTTGCCGTTGTCGATCTGCGAGTTCGCCGTTGAGGATGCGGCGCGTCCCAATGCAGGAACGGCCTTCTCAACGTAGCGAACAAATGGTTGACGTTTTGAGAAAGATGCGTCGTCATTATTCTTTACGAATTTGATTAATTGGGGCGATTCAAATCAGATTCAAATTATCTGACTATTAGTGAAATTACACTGAAAGAGAATTGACAATAACATCACAAATGTCAAAATAAGACAGTTGAGAAAATTATCATACTTGATATATATTTTGTTTTATTTTTATGACGCCTACTTTTTTTCTCAAAAGTCAAATAACAAATCACTTAGGAAGTAATACAATATGATCATCAAAAAATGTAATTGAGAGGTCTATGTTTTTTTTTTAAATGATTTTTTGTGTTGGTTACAACTACATCTGACAATTACTCTTGCTTAAATCATATCAAGATTGAAATTTCAAATTACAATTGACATATTTGACATTAAGGATAAAAATAAGTTTCTGTTTAGAGAGTAAATGGCGTCTGAGGTTTTATTGTGTCACAAACATTTTGAATTGTTTCGGTAAGTTCTTGTATTGTATGTGGTGTGTTTTTAAAAACTGTACTTTTTAAATGTCGAAAAATAAAATAGTCTCAAATAAATCAGGAGAACATGGAGGAAAAACTACTATCAAGTATCTATTCTTTAGTTCTCCATCCTGCAGCTGGTTTAGAAAAGGTTGCAATAACGATCGATCATATAGAGTGAGAAAGGGCACTTGAATGATCAATGGTCTGGGCAAACAGGGGTAACAGTCAGTGTAGTAGATATGTGGCGCGGAGTCGGCGATTATTTATTTCACGCGTTCACAGCGTCAGTACTAAATCGATGCTGTATGTGAGCAGATCTGTGTATATGTAGGCTGTCGTAACTTATTTCGTAATTGTACGCTTATGTTTGCTTTACAAATGTCACAGTTAGGTACGCCGCGAAAACGACCAATGGCAGACACAGTTAAAAACTTTAAAGTGGACATGCCGGACTTAATTTTTGATGGCGCTAAAATTCAATGTCTAGTTTGTAAAATCCCTTTAATGTGTTGGTCCAGAAGCCATTGTCAACGTCACATCGAAAGCAAACAGCATTCTTCTGCAAAAAGTGGCATACGAGACCAAGAAAAATTTACATTTGATTTATGTGTTAGTCTTATTTTATGTAATCTATCGTTTCGTTTAGTAGACAAAGAAGCATTTGTCTCCTTCTGGAATAAATATGCGGACTGTAAATTAGCTAGTCGGACATCGATACGAAATGTAGTGCCATTTGCTCGTGAACATATAGAAAAAATAATGAAAACGGAATTGAAAGATAAAAAATTGTGGTTGTGTGTAGACGAAACAACAGATCGTCAAAAACATTCTGTGGTTAATGTAATCGTACGTACAATGGAACCACATCGACCGTCATCCTCCTTCTTTCTTGCTTCCAAAAGAGTTATAAATTGTACTGCCGATGAGATTTTAAAGGTGGTGTTGAACTCATTGAACAAATTTGAAGTTTCAACTAAGCAACTTTTAATGTTTATGAGTGATGGTGCCGCAAACATGCGTTCTTTGGGCCGATCCCTTAAAGAACACAGTGATAACTTCTTACATGTAACGTGTAAAATCCATACTCTAAATCTTGCGGCACAAACAATTCCTACGTGTTTTCCACTAGTAAATGCATTGATTGCTAGTACAAAAGCAGTGTTTCTAAAGTCCCCGAAACATACGCGACTATTACACAAACTGTGTCCTGATTTACCTGAACCACCACAGCCGATTGTTACACGTTGGGGAATATGGTTGCAGGCTGCTTTTTACTACAACAAATATTTTGATCAAGTAAAGAAGGTAGTTTTAAAATCCAATCCGACAGAAGCTGCAGCAAACAAGAAAAGCCAGGAAATATTCGAAGATAGTCAGGTAAAAAGAGATTTATAAACTATTCACAACAATTACTTCGGACTAGCGGAGGGAATAGAAAAATTACAAAATGTTTCGATGTCGCTAGTGGATTCTGTTCAAATTGTGAATGATATTCACGCATAGTTATGCGCTGTAGAAGGCGAAACAAATTGGTGTGTAATACGAAAATTTGAAAGTGTTTTAGAGAAAGACTCCGATTTTCTTATATTAAGACAAATATGTGAAGGTGCGTGTGAAGATGCATTAAGCTGTTTCAAAGATTATTTTAAATATGCAAATATAACATCGCTAGATGTCGAACGGTCGTTTTCGGCATTAAAAAACATTTATTCCGCACGTCGTACTCACTTGACTGAAACAGCTGTGGAAACATATCTAATGATTCAAATATTTAATAGATGTTACCCAGTTTGTGATTTTACGGAAGACTTTTAAAACGGTAAGTGTTTCAGCACGTTTTATAATTTATTTCTTACCTTCTATTTTATGTGTAAACTTTCATGCGCTCGCTACGCCTCTGGCCGTTACCGCATATTTGCTCAGGTTATTCCTTACCACTGCGGAAGCCAAACTGGTTGTTTAGGAAAAGTATGCATTTTTCGAAATGGTTTACAATTTAACCCTTTAATACAAGAGTGGTTTGAGTCGCATACTTAATTTTATACAAGTTTCTACGTCTCTCCTCCAAATTATGTACACGCATACGCATATTTGAAGTAGCGAGAATGTAAAATAGAACAACAAACAGTGATGTCATCCATATCCAACGTTGCTTTTGCAATTTTAATTTAAGATCATAAAATATTTACATTTCTACGTGAATTGTATGCATAGTTGACGACAGTTCGCCAATGCTAAGCGCTTCGCAAAACGTTGTCCAGACTCCAGAGTGCGTCATTTTGAAGTAGAGTACCAGATTAAACATTTCAGTGCTCTGCCACTTGTGCATGTACGTATGTGAGTACATATAACAGCATTTTATATTAAGAATTGAGAATAAAATGTCGGACTTGCTGAAGAAACGTGCAATGTTGCCAGATCTTTCTTTACATGAGTGTTTGAACTTCAATATGTTAAAAATAAAAATTACAGCATGTCCAAAATTTGCACTACAGCTGCAACCTGTAATCTGTCACATCTGTACTACCAACTTTTAAAATAGTCAATTTTGGCGGAAAATTTAATAAGTAATCAAGTGAGAAATGTGTCCCCTTCAATTAAATATCACATAAAAAATCTTTTTACCATCTTATTATTATAATTTAACATTCTCTTAATTATACAAGAACATCCGCAATAGATCTAAGAAACCGGTTAGCTCTTTCCCAACAATAAACAATAACAAGGAATCCTTGCAATTTCAAATCGCATTACCGGGCTGTTCTTGAAACCAGCACCAACCTTCACTCAACACGCTTACTGTACGTCGATGACATCCTTAAAAGTACGTTTTACGAAATCTAATTAATGAAAAGCGTGTCATTGCGTTATAGAAACTAAAAAAGAAAAGAAAGAAAAATGAGAACTGAGGCGTGAACGATTGAAAATTGTACGGCTTTCTTGATCCAAATTATATGCACCAGATTAAATAATAGCAATAATACGTTCATGCATGTACGTACCTCGGCGGGTGTTCAGATTACCCGTTTAAAATGCAATACCCATTCTATGTGGATGCAATTAAAGTGAAATTGGCGCTTTTACCGTTACAGGATTTCAATGTGCGGAATGCATATTGAATGGAGTAAATTTTACTACGATTGACCGTCGATAAATGTCTTGAGAATAGAAAATGAAAATGAGTGAGTTTGTTTGAAATAAATGAAAATAAATTGAAAAAAGCTTTTACCTTTGTTTAAAATTAATCGCACTTTAAGTTTTTGAATAAGTGTCAACTAAGATTCTATAAAATAACCGAAAAGCCCCGAAGAAGATCCTTAAAGAAGTTGGTGAAGTACTTTTTGTTGAAAAACGGTACAAACTTTAAACATCAGATAACATCAGCGTTACATGTCAATTTCTAGCGAAACCATAACTAATATGGTCATGATTTTGGACAACCAGAGGGTAAGATGAATCCCACAGCACAATAGGCCCACTATGCATGCTTTCTAAACTTGGTCAACCCTTTAGCCCGTTAACCAACCCACTGCCCTAATGGTCCTTCTTGAAAAATTTACTGCAGGGGCAGATCAACACCCGCTCTTTTCTCTCGCCAAATGAACACGGTTTTGTATCCGCACGATCAGCTATTATTAACTTAGCGTCTGTCGCACAATATATCTCTGAAGTTGTCGATGGACGTGGTCAAGTAGATGTGGTTTACACGGATCTTTCTCAGGCCTTCGATGCTGTGAATCATCGTCTGCTACGTCACACGCTGTCTGATTTTGAAATTAATCCTGCATTCCTTAACCTCACGAAATCCTGCTTAGACAATCGCGTAGGCTATGTGTATTACAACGGTTTCAAATCTCATGAACTTATTGCAAAATCTGGAATGCCACAAGGATCTAATTTGGAAGCACTATTATTTATATTATTCATCAATAATTTACTCTCATATATTTCCTGTGAAGTCTTAGCATATGCGAATGATATTAAGTTAAACACTGCTGTAGGAACGGCTTATGATGAAGCTCTTCAACATAATATCGATAAAATGGTCGAATGGTGCGATTTGCCGGCTTAAAATCAACATCCAAAGATGTTGCGTTGTCACAATTACTCGTGCGTTACAGCCAACCATGGCAGCTTATAGAATGAGAGGCATCGAGCCAGAAAGTTAAAGATCTTGGAGCCATTTTCCCGAGTAACCTTAACTTTTCGGAAGATATTTCCAATGTATGCGAAGAAACAAGTGGAATGGCTGGGTTTATTGTGCGTACTTTTCACCCAGCCGTCCCAAGAACGGATATATTGAGGCATGCATCTGTGACAATTATGCATAGGAATACAAGCATTATCTTTGATGACGTGTTTTGTTAATTATTGATGTAAACTCATGTTACCATTACATTTGTATACTGCATGTATTATGTTCATTTGTCATTGGTATTACCGTTGGGTGAAAATACATATCATAATTATTATTTCTAACTGTTGTCAGCCGACAATGTCCAGTCAGAATCCCAACAGCCACGAGAAAGTCCTTTCTGGACAGTCTGAACATTACTGCTTTTTGCTTGCAGACATAGGTTGTCGTATGAACGGTTCTGGGCCGTAAATCATCCACACTCATCCTGTCAACTTTCTGATTGCCAGGATTTCCTTGTGGACCTTCAGTAATATTACGTTAATTTCGTTTGTTTCAGAGAAAAAGGACAGAGTTCTGTGCCAATCTAATAGCAGAATACACGTTATTGGTCGGCTTAGTGGTGGTACTACTTGGCCGTTGAGGGTAAATAGGTTGATGCATCTCCCTGAAATCTTAAGTAGTGCGCTGCTAGAACCAACGCCAAGATTTCCGGCTGGAAAATGGTGGTTTCCATCCTTAGCGGCCATGATTCTTTTAGGTGGAGATTCTCTGAGTATACTCCTGCTCCGGCCCCTTTGTTGGTTTGTCACAAATCTATTAAAATACATAAGCTATCATCATTGCGAACGGTCTGTAGTATATCCAATAAAACACTAGATGATATTTGTTCAATTATTGGATTATCCGTATGATTATAATCACATTATTCCAGAGAGTTTGTATCATGTCTGGTTACAACTCTGACTATGTAATGAGATTAATTGAAGCATTTCATGAATCGCTCAATTTTTGGGGGTAATTCATCATTTTCTTCTTTTGTTTTAACTTCATTGGGATCATTGCACACTATTTGCTAGTGATATACCAACAGTTGTCACAGAAGGAACACAATGTTCGTAATTTACCACAAATTTGATGCGGGAACTATGTTAATTTTGATAATAAAGTAGCATATTCCTCAACCACAATTTTAGTTTCTTTATTAAGTTATAGAATGCGCTGAATATACTAAATATGGATAATGCTTGTTAAAATGAACGCAAATAACTATTCTAATCTACCTAATCAATATGCAAATGATCGTACACGAACAGTTAATAGCACTTAATGGGCCTCTTTCTTTTATAATAATTTATGCAACATGAGCAATCGACGATAAAGCAATACATAATTTCATGAGACAACAATCAACTAGTGGCTATTGTCTTCCACACAGAACATAGACGCTTATTCAAAATGGAATAGTTTAAGAAATGTGCTTCCACCAAATGTGTCAAAATGAATCGGTTAATCCTTTGATCAAAATTCTTTTGTTGTATCTGTTGACAGAGCAAGAAAAACAAACAATGGCATTCCCAAAATTAGCAACCATATAGACAGATATACAGTGCATTCAGAAAAGTTCAAGTTCTTTTGTAACAATAAACACCTTTAGGAGATAATGAAGGAACAATGAAAGACAGCAAAATGTCACATTACCAATCAACGATCTACGAGTTCCAAACAAAAAAATAGGAGGCAAGGAAAGTCTACACCAATTTTTAGAGTGCGGATGGATGGGCAACGCTCTTCGGCAAGAGGACTCGCAGCTGGGGTACCACAGGGCTCTGTGCTATCGTCGATTCTCTTTTCAATCTTTATGAATGACATCCTGACAGACGTCTCGATAGGTTCCGCCTTATATGCCGATCACGTCTGCATCTTCACGAGATCGGCGAGGGCGCGTATAGTGGACGCTAGACTGCCAGACTACCTGCAGCCCTTGGAAGAGTGGTACTCCAGATGGAGGATCTCCATCAATGCGGCCAAGAGCTCGGCCGTGTTATTCACTAGATCCGGCCGCCGTAAGAAAAGAGATGGTGATCCGGCAGATCTACTCATCCTGGGCGAAGCAATACCATGGAGCAGGCAAGTGAAGTACCTCGGGGTCATCGTGGATAGTAAGTTAATTTGGGACAAACATATTGATCACGTCGTTAATAAAGCCCGACAAGCTATGGGGGCTTTAAATCCGATTATGAATCGTCCAAGCAAGCTGTCCCCTTTTAGTAAAATCCACCGTCCCACTTTAACTTACGTGGCAGCAGTGGTGTGGGCAACCGCTGCTAAACACCACATTGCCAAACTCCAAGTCATCCAGAACCGGGTACTTTGAACAGCTGTAGACGCTCCCTGGTACGCGAGGAACGCGACGCTCCACAACGACCTGGAGACTCTCTATATCATGGATTACATCCGAGAGGCAGCATCCAAGACCCTTATTCCCGCTATTCGACACAGGAACATCGATTAGCAGCGCTCTAAACTACGACAGAAATATTGTCTGGCCTTATAAAAGGCCACTAATGGTCTTAAATAGTTAATTCATCATCAGCGTAGGTATTTAAAAACAACCTATCCCCACCATTGTTGTGGTTTCAAAATAATTTAAAAGAGAAGAAAGAAAAAAAAATAGTGATGACTGAGATAAAGATCAAATCCAAGTGTAATGCATTGACCATTGACCGTTCACCAATTTTTACCGATATTCCGAAGAAGACGCGAATAGAAGCATCAGATGAAGAAAGGCAACAGATAAATTTTAAAAAGGCTAAAAATGCAAATTTCAAAAATAGAAAAGAGTGAGCGAAATGGCAGGTCAGATAGCGAAAATACAGGTCATCGTCATGACATGTAAATCGAAAATAAAGACAGTTCTCGTTGGCACGCCCTTTTTCCTATTTCTGTGTTCTTCGGTATTTACATGTTTGTTACAGTCTACCTTGTCCCAGCACATCAAATGTTTCTCACACTCTTTACAAACTATTTTAGTACCGTCGTAGAACAAATCCGGAAAGTTACAGATAAACTTATTTACTGTCCCAGCAAAGGGTCGTTTTTTAGCCTTATTCACATTATATGTATTATAATGAATAACACGTAACGCAAAACACAACGCGCGCTCTGGTTTCCTAAACTGAACGAAAAATAAACAAGCAGACGCTGACAAAGCGTGGTTTTAAAACTACTAGAACCAAATGTTGTTACAAGGACTAAACGAACAAATTCTTCTTTCTGCTTTTCTATTCAACTATTTTTTTTTATAATAAATAATATATTCTTGTATTTATAAAGATGTAGATTGTACCCCACTATCTATCTATGTAGTTACATATCAATATATATGATTAGGTTATCGATCGCCGGATGTCGTACACACGTAAAGGGTCTGAATAACGTCGGTCGAGTTTGGTAAGGACAGCCGTCATTAATTATTGTTTAACAAGTAGCGCCCTTACACCAACCCTTACTGTAGGAAACTAATTACTACGGCCGTGATGGGGATCAGCATATCCTTCGACCTTCAACTGTCTAACGGATTAAACTTTAATTAAACATAGATTTCGTATATGGAATTCCTTAACGGGACGGATAACGGTGTGATCCGCCCAAATAAATTTATTTGACATTTATATATGTGGCGGCGAAACAGCCGCAAAGAAAGAAAAAATAGACTCATAAATCATCGTGAGTCGAGTGAAACGAGGAGATAATGTATCGAAGGATTATGTAACGAAAGTACTTTATATGATCAATATCTTTTTTGTTACCTAAATTATGTTATTATACGTTCAAATAATTAGAATTTGACCTCCAAATTATCTGGAGCAAAACTGTATATATACATAATGTAATGGAAATAATCGGCCAGAATTGTTGGTGTATGCGTCCTTATTAATTGAATATATACATACGAATGTTTGCTGTTATCATTTTTAATTGTTTTGTCAATAATGTTCTAAGATTTTATTTTATATTAATTTGATTCTCATTTAATTATTCAACACATCTTGTATCTTATAAATAGAGTTTGTTAAAAAGGTGGTACTGGATGGCAGTAGCGTAGCGGTAGCGGCGTGGGTAGGGGTAATTTTCAACTCGTAGTCGATCTAGACAGTACCGCGAGAGAGTTCAAAGCGACAGTACGTTGCACGCTGCACGCCAAATAAGTACGCGGAGATGGGACGCCCAAAGGGTGTAACGTTCCCTTCGAATGTGAATAAATGTCTCAGGCGTTTCCCTGGATTAGAATATAGAAGTCCACATATTTATTCCACAATATGCAATAGCGGATTGCTAAGTCGCGATAGGTTAGAATGTAGAAAAAATTGTAAAAGTAAACGTCATGTATTGAATTTAAGAAACAGTATTCCATACTGGCAATTTTTATATGATTTTATTTTTATGTTAAGTGTGTGCAACATCCTACAACATCTAGTATCTAATGAACGCTTTCGTCTTTTTTGGGCTAGGTACGTTCCCTCATGGAAGCTGCCAACATCTATGCAATTACGATACAATTTACCACGTGTGCAAGGTACAGTAAAGGAATGTATAAAAGACGAGTTGAGAAATAAGAAAATCTGTCTATGTGTTGGATGATACAACAGATGTTTAGAAACACAGCGTCATTCATGTTGGAGCGCGTCCTTTAAAACGTGATGGTCCACCAGCTTCATTGTTATTATCCAGTAAAAGGATTCAGAAAACTAATGCGGAAACCGTTGTCAAGATAATAAAAGATTCGTTGAGAGAATTTGGGAACAGGAACCCAGGTTACAATATTCGTTACTGACGGAGCCGCAACATTGCTGAGAGTTGGTAGGATGTTGAAAATGTGCGTTCCGACTCTTGTTTACATAACATGCCTCATACACGCATGTCACCTCGTAGCAGAAACCATCCGAAAGAAGTATCCGATGGTGGATAAGTTAATAGCATCTACCAAAAAAACGTTCATCAAATCTCTCAAACGCATCCGTGTATTCAAACAATTGTGTCCGAAATTACCACCACCACCTCAGTCTGTAATAACGCGATGGGGAACATGGCTCCAGGCAGTATCTTACTATCAGAAATATTTTTCACAAGTGAAAAATATCATCTTGAAACTTGATTCAGATTCTGCTCTAGAAAACTTGACGAACACTATAGGAGTCGATGTTGCTCAAAAATTTGGTGCAATCTTTACGAAAAATCCCGATTTACAAAAGGTTCGGTCTATAACTGAAAATCAAGAGTGTCCAAATGAGGAAAAGGAATATCTGACATTTGCAAATCTTACTTCACTGGATGTCGAACGATTATTTTCGAAGTATACGACAACGTATTCGCAACATCGTCGACGGCTGAATGAATCAATGGAAGCGTTGCTGATGTTGCAATTCTACACAGCTTACCAGGGCGGTTGCCAATGTTTGCCCAGACTACTGATAAGTTTATGATTCTAAATTAAAACGTTGTACCAAATTATAGACAGATTACAAGCGTCGGCCAAAAATGGTTTATGAATATCTATTGTTATAAACGAGTTTGACGTCAGATCACTTTATTTGTCACTTGCCACGGACGCTATTATTACCATTATATTCGCCGGTTTAATAATAACCCTTTAACTGACCAACCAAATAAACATTACGCTTACGAAAATAAATAACCATTTCATTGACTACGGTTCGAAATGCGCTAAATTTAGGACGGACGCCTACGACTTACAAGTCGTAAAGTGGAATTTTCGCGGCTCGGAATGAAACGAGGATTAATGTAAACAGTTAGATTTAGAACATTGTGCATTTACATTGACGTTCACATAGCTGCTTTGGTTGGTCCCAATGAAACGTATAGATAGAAGAAGAAAGAAGTGAAATTTACAAATGGTAACCATTAACAGAGAATTTATTTTGGATTTTGAATGTAGTAAACAAGTGAATAACTGTGGTAGCGGTCAGGTAATGTTCTTGAATTGAAAATTAGTTCTACGTAACGCAGTTTAATGTATTCCGAATCAAAATTGAATCTTAGTGTCAATGAGAAGCTAAATTGTGTATATAGTTTGTACTGCTGATAATATTAAAGTATTTGTTTGATTCTAAATATTTTTTTTTTAATTTCTCGATGTCTTCGAAAATAAATACATAAATTTATAAATGAAAATTAATCTAAAATTTGTATTTTCGCTTTATTTTAAATTGCAACTCTTCTTACACAATCTCACAAAATAAAAGTATTCTAAAAATAATATACTTATCGTTAATCTTACATATCAAAAAAATGGCCCACAATTACAAGCATTGCTTATGTTGTAGTACTATGCGGCGTACCATGGCAGTCGCACATTACCGCAGTGGTCATCGATACGTCAATAAAAGGTAACAATCTATAATTTTTTTATTAATACTCGGTCTACTTTTGCGCGGACGGTTCCACTAGTTTCTCGAACATTATAAATAGTACACGCACACCGATCAACGGATAATAACCGAATGTCCACTCGATTTCTTGTATGTACATAGTAAACACAGCTCCTTTCATGGCGCTTCTGCGGGTGCAACCGTTTGTCACGCTTTAAGGATTTCTAGATCCACTTCACGGGTTGGACCAGTCCCCATTGTCATTTATACTTCGCTGCATATCTTTTTCCAAGCTATTCTGTTCTTCGCCTTCTCTTCCGCATTTCTTATTCTTGCCCTCTTTAAGTCTTCTTTCACCTCCTCTATCCATTTTGATCGAGGTGTATTGCTGCTGTTTATTTGACTAATTTCCAGTATTTTATCTCTCATATTCCCTTTAAGACAAACGCTACACTCCTGTCCTTGTTTTTCATCTCTTGAATATACTACATGGGCTGAAAAGTCTTTGGCCTGACACATAGATGGCGTCAGAAATCAAAAATCCATATGCGTGCCGGAGAATACCAACCTTAATTAGAACGCTGTCAAAATTTCATGACATTTCATTTACTCGTTCTCAAGTTATTGCTCTCGAAGTGACGCTACCTCTGTTATTTTTGTTTACCATGGAAAAAAGTGAATTTCGTGTTTTGATAAAACATTGCTTCCTGATGGGGAAAAATACTGTTCAAGCAAAGCAATGGCTTAATAAGTGTTACGGAACATCTGCCCCAGCCAATTCAACCGTAAAGTATTGGTATGCTGAATCTCGTCGTGGCCGTACCAGCACAAATGATGCACAAAAAAAATATCAAAAAAAAATCGTGAAATTGTGCTGAATGACCGCAAAGTGAAATTGAGTGAGCTAGCAAAGACCATAGGCATCTCAAAGGAACGTGTAGGTCATATCATTCATGAATGTTTACACATGAAGAAGCTTTAGGCGCGTTGGGTGCCGCGTTTCTTAATAATTGATCAAAAAGACCAACGTGTCAAACTTTCGAAGGAGAATCTGGCACTTATTACGCGCAATAAGAAGGATTTTTTGCGGCGCTTCATGACAATGGATGAAACATGATTCCACCACCACACTCCTGATTCCAATCGGCAGCCGGCAGAGTGGTTATTGCCTGGTGAGAGTCGTCCGAAGCGCCCAAAGACGCAACAATAAGCCGGTAAAGTGTTGGCCAGTATTTTTTGGGACGCGCACGGTATAATATTTATAGACTACCTTAAACATGGTAAAACAACCAACAAACAATATTACTGTACATTATTGGATCGATTGGACGTCAAATGAATACAAGGCAAAACGACCGCACTTGGCGAAGAAGAAAATGCTCTTTCACCACGACACACTACGAATTGGTTCACCACCCACCGTATTCGCCCGACCTAGTCCCCAGCAACTATTTCCTGTTTCCCCGATTGAAAATGTGGCTCTCTGGCAAAAGATTTCATTCAAATGAGGAGGTAGGGTTGGAAACAGACGCCTATTTTGAAGGACTTGACGCGCAGCACTACAAAACCGGCATCGAAATGTTAGAGGACCGCTACAATAAGTGCATTACTCTAGATGGAGATTATGTCGAAGAATAACACAGTTTTTTCATTAACAATGTCGTTTTTTCATTGGTAGGCCAGACTTTTCAGCCCATGTAGTATTAGGAACACCCTGTATACTTGGATATAATTTTATATTGTGTAGCATTTGTCTCCGAATGTTTTTTATTTAAAAGCCTTTTCTCTAAATTACTCAGGCAGGGAATTATCGTCCGCCCACGCACTAGATAGACACGATGTATATTTCATGTAGCTTCTAAGTTATTGCCGTAAGGTAGTATCAAATTAGATTAAAAGATCACTATTGTTCTTTCACGGATTCATCGTATAAACGCATAGTTTCATTTAAGTCTGAATTGACGGGAACCTTGCTGGCGCGCCGCAATGTAATATAACTGCATACGTCCCTGCAATCCTTGCACTAGTTATAGGTGCCATTTCAATTTACTTCTGCTACTACTCAATAGATGACGTATGCAATTCATTAAAAAAAAATCGATCTATTTATTACATTGACATTCTTCATCTACATATCCCATCTATATTTAGACAAGAAAATCATCCAGCTAATCTGACAATAAGAACATATCACACACATCACGATTAACTGGTGTTTTTACAGTTATCTGTCCTATCTGCATATATACATACCGGTATAAAAAATACATCTTATTGTTTCCATTCGGAATTTTCCCGTAATAACTAACAGCGCTTTGTCCATTTACAAAACGGGTTGCTGATATACATACATACATACATACGTATTGGCAATATGCCGTACAAGCAAGTAGCGTCTATAAACCGGCGTATACGATCTACAATGCTTAATTAAAATATAATGCGATGAACTGTGGGAATATCAATGCGAACAGGCAAAGAGGGAAATGAATAATTGACTCTTTCGCGACACGCCACGCCAGTGGAACTTCTCAGTGGCCGTAGGGATTTTCCCTCATCCGTTTTAAAACAGATAGAACGGGATGATACGTAAAAGATAAGATATATGTCATTTTATGCATACAAGAGTTATCTTAAAAAAATATCAATATTATAAACTTTGTGTACCAATTATTGTGACAGTCGAAATCTTCGAGGACTTATCACTAGAGTTTGTTAAAAAGGTGGCACCGGCAGTGGCGCACCGCATAAAAGTAGGTACGTAATATACAATATTAGTGAAAAATAATACCGTTACCTTTTCCTGTCGTCTTGATGTCCACTGTGGCAATTGGCAATCGTCCTGGTAAGCTGCGTAGAATTGCAATATCAGCAACGCTTCCATTGTGGGTTCATTCAGCCGTCGACGGTGTTGCGAATACGTTGTCGTATACTTCGAAAATAATCGTTCGACATCCAGTGAAGTAAGATTTGCAAATGTCAGATATTCCTTTTCCTCATTTGGACACTCTTGATTTTCAGTTATAGACCGAACCTTTTGTAAATCGGGATTTTTCGTAAAGATTGCACCAAATTTTTGAGCAACATCGACTCCTATAGTGTTCGTCAAGTTTTCTAGAACGGCTTGTAAATTGTTTATGCATTTTAATGCGTCTCGTGCAGATAAGTGACTGTTTTCTAATTGCTCAATAGCTTATGCAACTTCAGAATAGTTCATGGAAATTTCATCTATTTGTTGTTGAACGTCCGAATCGGAAAAAAGTTGCTGACAAGATGACATTTTTCACTAGCCCAAAAAAGACGAAAGCGTTCATTAGATACTAGATGTTGTGGGATGTTGCACACACTTAACATAAAAATAAAATCATGTAAAAATTGCCAGTATGGAATACTGTATCTTAAATTCAATACATGACGTTTACTTTTACAATGTTTTCTACATTCAAACCTATCGCGACTTAGCAATCCGCTATTGCATATTGTGCAATAAATATGCGGACTTCTATATTCTAATTCAGGGAAATGCCTGAGATATTTATTCACATTCGAAGGGAACGTTACACCCTTTGGGAGTCCCATCTTCGCGTACTTATTTGGCGTGCGGCGTGCAACGTACTGTCGCTTTGAACTCTCTCGCGGTACTGTCGAGATCGACTACGAGCCGCTACCGCTACGCTACTGCCATCCAGTACCACCTTTTTAACAATCACTAGTAATCGCTTCTGTTGTTTATTCCGAAGCTTTCCACTGCACACCCATACATAATCAATTTCGATAGAGAGAATGCGTAAATATCTAATCGCTACATTCTGGACATATTATACCCAGTAGTTCCCCAATTCTCTGGAACGAAAACAATGAGTTACGCGTGTGGAACAGTGCCAGTAAATGCGTGGTAGATAAATTTAACCATACTGTCGCCCTAACAATGTCTAACAAAGGTATTAGGGACGAAAAATGCCGACTTATTTATATGATAAAATGCGGAGAGCAAAATAAAAATTAACTCGGTGGAAATATAAACGAAATTCTAGAAGATACAGGGTTTTAAATTATGAATAGGTCTATTTTCCAATGAAATATTCCGTATATAAATATGTAACTTTTTGATTAAACTTAACAGTTCCACGTTACATTATTTAATCTTGGTGAATTCAAACATTACAAGTCAAAATTTTCTTCTGGAATATTTGAAACACCTTATGAAGTAGTCTAAACATACTATCCTTGTAGTAGATATACATTTAAGTATGTTTGTTTGATTATTTCTTATCCAACTCGCGCATATTAAATTATGTTATGTGTAAACAAATTAAAAAAAAAGAATGTTAAATATTTGCTGTATAAATATACGCGAGCTTTATCAAAGTACTTCTCATGGTAGAGGCTAAATGTCTTCACAGTTTGCTGGCTGTAATTGTAAACAGATAATTAATATAGTTTGCAAGTATTGTATTGTGTTGAGTGTTGTGTTAAATAAGATTCGTTTATTTAATAACCATTATCGTTTTTTTTTTACTTCTGATGTTTATTTAACTTAATCTTCTCTCTGTGTGCTCTAATTTCATATCTTAAAACAATTCTTGAAGTCCTATTAGTTTTTTTTCATTTAATCCATTTTCGATTTAATTGTATAGACACACAGAGAAACGTTTACTTGTACCAAGACTGTCCGCATCAATTCAAAAAAAACTACCGTTTCAATTATCCACAATACACTTACTGTTTGATGTCTGCAAAAAAATCTATTTTTTGGACGCAAGAAAGCATTTCTCTACGTACACATTTGATAAAAACTTTACGATTCTATCATAAGATAAGCCATCGCAAGCGTTAAAAGAAGAATAAACTACAGTTATGATTAGAGCGGGCCAAGAGCGCCACGCGCCAGGTTCGCAATCAGGCTGCCGGGCGCATATATGTATGTAAACATAGGTAATTTAAATATGTAATTATTAGGACGAGGACCAAAACCACTGTCTATTACGTCGTGAAGACGCGCAAATATACACCTGCAGTTTGGGTGTTCGTTGATAAATAGGGCGTTGTTCACGGTGGGCCACTACAAAAAAAAAGTTCATTCATCGACGGCTAAGAACTAACAGCGCGCTTATTCATTTACGGATGACGCGCTCTATTCATCAACAAATGACGAGTCTGCAGATGTTACGTTTGCACCACTTCGTGGCATACTAGAAACAAGCGTCGGTGTGCTCGCTTTAGTGATTATGTCTAACGTAACTATTAAAAATAAACGGCCATTACCTACGAAAGTTAATAAATTTCTTAGTGAATTTGTGGATTTACACTACAATGGGAGTACAATTTTCTGTAAAGTTTGTAAAAAGAAACTACTGTGCTGGAGCAAACGTGATTGTGAAAGACATATAAATAGCGCACACCACAGAAATAAAAGAAATGGTGTGTCACAACAACGTCAATTTCAATTAGAATTGCTTTTAACGTTTATGGTATGTGGTCTACCACTTCGTATACTTGATAAAAAAGCATTTCGAAAATTCTGGGGTACATACAATACCGAGTGGATACTACCATCTCGGACAGCGTTACGGAGAGATATTCCACGAATACGTGAGGACATTGAAAATCGAATTAAAGCCGAATTAAAAGATAAACAGCTGTGGCTATGTCTTGATGAGACGACAGATTGCAAAAAAAATTCTATTTTGAATATAATAGTGCGCGTATTAGATCCTATTAAACCAAATTTTGCAATTCTATTAGCCAGCAGAAGATTAAAACAGTGTACTAGTAAAGCAATTACGGCCGTAGTTCTCGAAACGTTACAAAAATTTCAAGTGTCAACCAGTCAACTGTTGTTGTTCATGAGCGATGGTGCAGCAACAATGTGTAGTGTAGGCCGTTCCCTTAAAGAAAAGTGTGAAGGACTTTTACATGTTACGTGTAAAGTCCATGCTTTACATCTTGTGGCACAAACTATTCGAGAGTGTTACCCGGAGGTGGATGCATTAATAGCAAACACAAAAAAAGTGTTTCTCAAAAGTCCTAAGAGGACTAGGGCATTCCACAGGTTATGCCCTGGTATTCGAGAACCACCACAGCCCATTCTTACGCGTTGGGGAACGTGGTTAAAAGCCGCTTTTTATTATAATGAACATTTTCAAGAAGTCAAATCCGTTATTTTGCAATTCGTCCCTGCCGAAGCTAGAGCTATTAGGATGAGCCAGAAGGGATTTCTCGATATTTCTGTTGAAACACATCTAAAGAATATTAGCAACAATTACAAAGGGTTAGTAGACGCGATAGAAAATTTGCAAAATTCTGGATTGTCGTTGGTAGAATCAGTGCAAGTCGTGGACGAAGTTAGTACATTGTTACACAGTATAAACGATGCAACAAGTGGACGAGTTTTAGCCAAGTTCGATAGGGTTTAAAAAAAGAATCCGGACTACACGAGATTAAGACAAATGTGCGATGGGGCATCTGCAGATTCCTTGACTAAGTCTAAAGATTATTTTAATTACGCCTGTCTTACTTCGGTAGACGTGGAACGGTCGTTTTCGAAATATAAGAACATTTTTTCGTCTCGGCGAACATCCTTCACCGAGGCAAATGTGGAAACTTATCTGATGGTGCAACTTTTTAAACAAGCCTATCCGCATTATTAAGAAGGATAGAATTTATTTATTATATCTTTATTTACAGTTACATTATTAAGTACAACAGAATAAAAAAAGCGTTCAGTTTCTCAGTTATTTCCTTATTACATCCCATTTACAACGCATACCATTTCCAATCAAATAAAAAATCATAATGAAAATAAAAACACCTCAGCGTGTACATATATATATATATATATATATATATATATATATATATATATATATATATATATATATTCGCTCTAATTACTAAACATTATTATTGCGTCAGCTTTTATTTTTTTACTCTTGTGTATTAATTTCGAAATATCACATATCTGCTGTGACTCACATATACGCTATTTACAATAAGCGGCCGTTGCGCCTGATTCCGATTCTGTTGGATGGCGCAATTTGGCCCGCTCTAGTTATGATTTTAAAATAAACGTGAACGCGATGATTCATATGGCAGAATTCTCCTTGCTTATGTTGCTATGAACCAGAGCAAAAGTATTCGCTAAGTATAACATCATTATTGGTTTAACAAATAATTTCCCTACAATGTTTTGCCAAAGTTTTCATTAAAGATAATAAGGATAATAAATTTAAATTGTGTTATTAAGCAAGAAACAGTGAAGCTGTACGAATCGACTGCTATATACAGCGGCACCAAGAAGCGTTTCGAAAGTCCTCAAAATCCGATACAACTAACTACTGTAGTAAAAAGGTATCTGACAAGAACAAGTCAATTGCTGTTCGAGAACGTTTATTGAGGCAGACAAACCGAAGACAAAATTGTGCATCTTCTCTATATTGGAAAGTCCTTTAAGCCGTTAACCAACCCACTGCTTCGGCCTAGGTTAGGATGTTGCCCAAAAGAATCGCCTTAGAGGCGGCAACGTGCAGGTAATTGTCGCTAGCGCAGGATAGTCACAAAGAAAGTGTTCCTCAAGAGGTGCTTTTTTAGCCAGCAAACTCCAATCAGAATCCCAACAAGTACGCGGAGGTCCCTTCTGAACAGTGAGTTTAGCGGTGCGAGTTTTCTTGGGTGATAGTTCCGATCCATCCATAAAGCACAGACGTAGCCAGTCGAACGAAAGGTTCCTGGCCATGAATCGCCATGACCGAACTTCTCCTAGCCATTCTGGTCGCTTGTTTTTCATCTGAATGTGTTGTACCGACAGTTGAACACGAAGAAGTTTCTGTGCTTGTTTGAGGACCTTTTTCCTTCAATGGGGTTGGAGGAAAAAATGGCGTATCAAGAAAAGCAGCTTACTTCAAAATCTTGGAACAAGACGAAATTCTGTCGTGGCTTAGACATTACTACCGCTAATACAAGGCTAAACAGCTTTGACGGCAGCAGGCTATGACGTATTTTGAAGTAGGCTATAAACGCGTTTACATGTTGAGACCGTCTCTTCGTTTCGAATTGGTTTATCCAAATTATATTGGTTTTATTTAAAAAAAATACTGTGTAGCGATATTTGCAATGTTTTTCTAGTGTTGTGCAAGCGATAAAACCTTTTCTGAATCAATAAAAACAAGGCAACCTAACCTAACATGGCGTCGGTTTATGAGTGATGGTTCCGCAAACATGCTTTCTGTCGGCCGGCCTCTTAAAAAACATTGTGTTAATTTGTTACATATTACGTGAAAAATTCATGCTTTCAGTCATGTGGCAGATAGTATTAGAAAATGTTATCCTGAGGTAGACGCTTTAATAGCGCATACAAAAGCAGTGTTTGTCAAATCCCCGAAACATATTCGCAAATTTCACAGACTGTGTACCCGTATGCCTGAACCACCAGAACCTATTCTTACACGTTGAAGAACATGGTTACAGGCGGCGTTTTATTATCATAAATATTTTGAGAATATTAAGAACGTGGTTTTATAATTCGATCCAGAGGAAGCTGCGGCTATCAAGGAAAACCAGTCGAAATTTCAAAATGCTCAGGTTAAAACGGATTTTAAAAAATCTATTCAGAACAATTACTTCGGACTAGTGGAGGCAATAGAAAAATTACAAAATCCTTCAGTGTCGTTAGCGGAATCTCTGCAAATAATGCAGCATGTTCACGCACAGCTATGCGCGATAGAAGACGCACAAATGTTTGTGTTCTAGAAAGGTTTGAAAGTGTTTTAGAGAAAGATTCTGATATTGGCACATTAACACGAATTTGTGAAGGCGCGTCAACAGAACCGTTAAGTTGTTCCAAAGATTATTTTAATTACGCAAATATAACGTCACTAGATGTAGAACGTTCGTTTTCTGCATATAAACACACTTTTTCCTCAGGCCGCACTCGATTTGCTAAAACAACTGTGGAAACATATTTAATGTTGCAGATATTTAACAGACATTATTCACTTTGTAATTTCACGGAAGACTCTTAAGACGGTAAATGTTTGAGCACGTATTATATTTTATTTCTGACCATTTATTTTGTGTAAGCTCTAGTTGTTTCATCAGTTATGATTTATTTTTCTGATATAATTTTTACTTGAATGCATATTTTATTTAACGAGAGTAAATCATTTATAAATTACCTAGCGTTGTGGGTCAGCTAATTGAAAATAAGGTCGGCAGATACGTAAAATAATTATAAAATTAGTGAGTTCTGGTTATCTGTAGTGCTACAAAAATTCAACATTTTAAATCAATTATCCTCAAATATCCCAACATTTCAACCTTTAATACTACTTATTCTACATATAATTTTAAAACGTTTCAATTACAACTGGAGAAAAAACACTTCAAACTCGAAGGATTCCGATATAAAAGGTTTATTTGGTGTATGAGTCACATACATAGGTGAGTTATGTACAAACATAGCGTCAGGTGCAGATATCCACTATATTAAAGGGTATCTAATTTATTGCAAGATAAGCGCTGATAATTATTTAACCTATCAATTATTAAATACTCCAGTTGTACTTGATAAAAAGGATATTAACACAAAAACAAATTACAATCTTATGATGTAATCCTCGTTTCTATATATGCATATATATAAATACACAGGTATACAAAGATACTTTCTACTATGCAGTCAATTAAATTAATGGAAGCTTATTTGTATTATTTGTATTAACGGAATCGTTTTCGTTCAATGGCAACAAGCGTTAAGCGTTTGGAACTGTTGGTATTCGATTTCGCAGTAATGTTCGCGACACACTTTAATGAGGACATACGATACTTCAATCTACATAATAATGTCTCAATTATTCTATAATACGTCCTCATATTTCGTCTCCTCTTCTACATGTATCTCTTCTATCATTCAAGTCTTTGTAAGTACGTACCAAACTGTAAGTTAATGGTCAGTTTTACTTTAAGACGTTCATCGTTGAAATTAGGTGTCACAATTCTCTTCCCTCATCTATTACCGATAGCTTTTCTTAATTCTCGACCACGGCAAACCACCATACACTTTTTATTTTAACAATATTTGATATTCTTGCAATAAAACTACGTTTCACTTAATTTCTTTTTTTTTTAATGATTTGACATTACAGATTGCAATACTCTTGTATCGGCAACCGTAAAACATGCACCTTCGCTAGTGAACGTGATGACTAACCTGGGCAAATATGCGGTAATAGCCAGTGGCGAGCACAAAAAAGTTTACACATAAAATAGAAGGTAAGAAAAAAAATTATAAAACGTGCTGAAACACTTAGCGTTTTAAAAGTCTTCCGTGAAATCACAAGCTGGGTAACATCTGTTAAATATTTGAATCATTAGATATGTTTCCACAGCTGTTTCAGTCAAGTGAGTACGACGTGCGGAATAAATGTTTCTTAATGCCGAAAACGACCGTTCGACATCTAGCGATGTTATATTTCCATATTTAAAATATCCTTTCAAACAACTTAACACACGCACCTTCACAAATTTGTTTTAATATAAGAAAATCGGAGTATTTCTCTAAAACACTTTCAAATTTTCGTATTACACACCAATTTGTTTCGCCTTCTACAGCGCATAACTGTGCGTGAACATCATTCACAATTTGAACAGAATCCACTAGCGACATCGAAACATTTTGTAGTTTTTCTATTCCCTCCGCTAGTCCGAAGTAATTGTTGTGAATACTTTGTAAATCTCTTTTAACCAGACTATCTTGAAATATTTCCTGGCTTTTCTTGATTGCTGCAGCTTCTGTGCAAACATGACAAGGCTGCATTCAAATGTAAAACCTTACATATGCGTGACATTCAGTCATTTCATTCCTCATTTTACAAAAATAAAACAAAAATTGATCAAGGTAATTTCATAATTAAATACTGCTCTATCAAAACCTGAAACAAATTTAAGCAGCATTCTCAAACAAATAGAACTCTCACATTTAAATATAACGTTCTAAATCGTGAGAAACAGATTATTCCTAAACGGATACTCTAAAACTGTGGCACTGGAACACTGAAACAGTTCACTAAAACCCTTACCACAACACTTAATTCGTACTGGACGTACGTTTCGATAGCCAAGCTATCATCATCAGCAGCAAGACTGTCAGTCTTGCTACCAGTACGAATTAAGTGTTGTGGTAAGGGTTTTAGTGAACTGTTTCAGATTATTCCTGTTTATTAAACTTCCTTAATTTTACAATTATAGTTGTTGAATCAAAGAGTAAATTGATAAGGGAAAACGTGGTCTCCTATTGGTGGGGGGAATTCGATAGACTTAAAACCAGCAATGAAATTGCCAGTTCAGTGTTTCATAGATTAAGACAAATTTAAATGCAATAAACACCAAAAGGTTAGTAGCTGACAGGTGTGGGGGGTCAGAACAAAAACTTTGTGGTGTAGTGGTCAGCGCGCCAGTTTAGCAAACTGGGGTCGTGGGTTCGAATCCTACCGGTGTCTAATGAGAAATTTTTATTTTCATTAGTTAATTTAATAACATTGATAAAAACCGAGGAAATATTGATTTTTAATATTTGCCGATAGAAGCCACTTATATATTAATAAGTGTGGAGTTGACCTTTCCATGTTGAGAATTGAAATTTTTCTAAAATTAGCGGAATAAAGCAAGAAGCAAAACTTTACGGCCTCGCGCTATTTACGAGGATCAGCCATTGCAAAAACGACGAGCACACAAAACAAGCGTTACTAAAAAATTCACACAAGCGGAACGGAATCTTCTTTAGCGACGACGTTTGGCTTACTGACTCGGTACTCAGTAGTATAAAAACTCCGCCCACTACAACATCAGTTCGGTTTCTTTTCGGTACTACTTCGTACGTGGCCCCTTATTATACATAATTTATACATTTGGATTTTAAACATTGTAAACTTCATGCTTACGCAGATGATACCCAATTATAGTCTATATTTCATTATATCCATGCTGGTCATGCCAATGCAATCATTAATCAGGATATTTATTCACTTCTTGGTGCTTCACTTTCGCATTAAAGGCCAATTCCCAAGGAGTATGTAACTCTTCTAATATTCCGCTTTTATTTTTTTATTTAACGTTGGTCGTCATCCCGATAGTTTCAACCATGCACGTCTTAAGGTCAACGGTGACAAATCGGTCGCCATCCTTCTCGGTAATAAAAATAAAATTGAGGAAATTTTACCATTAATTGGTATTAAGATTGATAACGACACATCGCGTGTTGTAAGTTGTGTAAGGTGTCTGGGTCTTTGGTTGGATAGCGAATTAGGACTTGAGATACATGTTAATAAATTGATTCAGAAATCATACGGTATACTTCGGTATATTGTAGGTGTCGGTGAAAATGGTTTACAGAAATGACTTACTTACCGAAAAGCAAAATTCTCAAAAGTTAAGAAGGCGTCGAAATTTTCAAAACTCCAGGAGGAGCAAGCACGGAAAAAATAGGTCGATACAATCCAACGTATATGCACACCTGGGCAAAGAATTCCCAATAGCGTTTACCCGAAACTAGAGTATAGAAATATTCACATCCGAGACGAGGCAGGTTTCCATCACGGCTGGTTACACGCCGTTTCGGGAATCAATACGCCGCAAAATCGTCGGAAATATGAACCGTTACAATATATACATACGTTACACTGTCATCTGTTTTGATTCGATCGCATAATGTTGATAATAGATGAACAACGTGTGTCGCAAATAGTGTGTCCGTCTATGTCTATTTATACGACGTGGATGATAGTCATTGGGAGTCCTCGCTTCTGTCTGTTCTGTTTGCGACTGATTTGCGATGATGGCAGACTGTTAAAAAGCGTTTCCTCGACCGTCGATAATAATGTATTGTTCTCTCGGGTTCGTTAATGGAATCGGTTCTGTTTGGTTTGATTTGGTGCTACGTCTGGGGAAGGTAATTCATGTTTGTTATTTTTGGAAGTGGCGAAATGAATATAAAATGGTATCTACGTCATGTACGTACAACTGACATTCTAGCTATAAAAGGGAATGTTTTAATTTGAATGAAAGGTTATAGAATTTTGTTTTAATTCATTTTTTTTCTGAAAGGATATATCAAAAATTGTAGTGGACACTTTTCTCACAGTTCTTAGCATACTGAAACTTTAATAATAGGAGTTTGTACGAATCCCAAATTGTAAGTAAATGTCCTTGTAAAAGACCGTTTCTAGGATACATTGAGAGATGGATTTGGTAGCAAAAATTTTTAGAAACTGGTCTTTTTTATGCGTTCGCATATTTATATGATATGCATTTCTGCGTGTTGAAACCTGCATTCGCCGTTGAAACTTCCACACTCCGTTAAGCGCAGAAGCAGGCCTGTTCCTACATGTTACAACATGTTGCAGCCGATTGTTAACACATTGTATTCTAAATAGTATTGCAATATGCAGTACATTGACGCCAGAAGCAACAAATTATTTAAACAAAGACAGTTTTGGATGTAAATATAAACGATTATCAATCAAAAATAAACCGGGCCTACGAGGCCCGAGAAATGTAAATACGCAGTAGAATTCAAACATCTAAAATAGCTTTTCTTATAAATTATATAGATCAAACGCCAATTAGAAATAGTAACAGGAAGATCCAGTTGAGGCATTGACAAGGCCCAGAAGAAAAAAAATTAAAGATAAAGAAGTTATGAAGCTTAGAATACCACGCTGGGCTTCGGAGGCCCGTGTTATGCACCCTAGGGTTAAGTCATCAGATTTGCACTTCACGGTGACGCTACATGGCAAACCCTAGCATAATATTACATACAAATGCAGTCGATCATAGATGAACGAAAGGACACTAAGACAATCAAAGCTTTTTATTGCTAACGATTGTAGAAGATAGGCACGTTTAGAAGTGAGTTGTATTCAAAAGTAGATTAATTTAGTAAATTTAATAGTTAAAAAATATTTCAAAGTTCAGCGCTAACCATACGTTAGTCATACCGATTATAATAGTGTTATTTTTAGCATTGCTCTATATTATAGCTTACAAAAAGAACATATACAGTACCGTGCAATCAAATTAGAGCCACTTTGATTTTATACAAATATTCGCTATTAATATTATAATAACCAAAATTTCTAAATATTTTCCGCAATAAAATGTTTTTAATTGTATTTGAGATAATTCTCTTAAGTAGGTATAAATTTCTCGTTATTATAACCCCTACCAAACATTCCTTTCTATCCAAGGTACGTTTAGGGTCGGTAATCGGTGACTGGCTTTACCTGCTTCAAGTTAGTTTACGTGTAGTTTTGATGGTGTAAAGTGCAAGTATTATATTTCCGTGCTATAATATTCGTTTTACATGTTGTTTTAGTGTAATTAAATTGAAATTTCGTGACGTTTAGTTTTCTTTTTTTATTGATAAATTTTGTGAAATGGGCAAACGTAAAGACATTTCAAATGAGAAAAAAACAAGAATTCAAGTGTTATTATAGACGGGGCTGTATTCGCATCGGGAAATAGCCAGAAGAGAACGAGTTTCTCGTCAAACAGTCGACAGGGTAGCGATGTCAAAGAAAGAAAATTTACCAGCGACTTCAAGTGGTCGTTCTCATTGTCGCGGTATTTGCAAAACTTCGCCACGGGAAGACGGAATTATCATAAAAAGGGCATTAGAAAACAGGCAACTGTGCATTAAAGAACTTCAGCGTATATTACAGGCTGAGAATATAAAAATATCAGATCGAACATTAAAATCGCGCTTATATGAAGCCAATATCAGAAGTAGACGCCCTGCAAAAAAGCCGAAACTTACTTTAAGGATGAAAAAGGCAAGATTGCAATGGGCGTAACAGCATCGGTATTTTACTGTTGAGGATTGGAAAAAAGTATGTATCAATATTTTATGTATATCTTCAAAATTTGGAACATTTTTAGTAAATTCGAAAATGTAATGAAAATTTCTGTTTCTAACGGTTGTTTTTAGTGACGAGTCACGGCTAGAGGCTGTAACTGAAGTTACTCGTTTCGTTAGAAGAAGACCATCAGAACGATATGATGAAAGCGCAGTGGTAAAAACAGTGAAACATCCACCGGCAGTCATGATTTGGTCCTGTATATCAGGGGAAAGACCGTTCTATTTTGTAACGGGTACCATGAATCAAATTCAATATAAACAAGTTATGGAATCAATCTTAATCCCGTATATGACATCTTCAGACCCTGAAAATTACTCTTACACATTTATGCAAGATGGTGCACCGTGCCACAGGGCAAAAAACAATTCTAAAAATGTTTTCAGCAAGAAAACTGAAGATATTGCCATGGCCAGGCAATTCCCCCGACCTGAATCCAATCGAAAATGTTTGGAATTCTTTAAAACGTACAGTTTATGCATCTCCCAATACAACAGTTGACGTTTTGAAAGCAAACATAACAAACAGCTGGCAAAATAATGCTCACCTTAAAGAAGTTGCAGCAGCGTGTATAGCAAGCATGTCAAAAAGAATTGCTGCTGTCATAAAAGCAAGGGGTGGTTCGACGAAATATTAATGTACGTGTTAATATAAATATATATATATATATAAATAAATAAAAATTGTTTTTATCAAACGTTGATACTTTGTATTATTTATTAAGCTAAAACTCAAATTTATATAGTGGCCCTAATTCGATTGCACGGTACTATACATTAACTTGAAATAAAATTTCTTTATAAAAAATGTTACTACTAAGTGCTCAGGTTGCAGAAATAGTGCACTAGGATTCTTTGCATTTTATGAACAATCTTATCTAGTAACAATAAGTTTTAAAAATAAGCTATTATTAAATAAACTGACTAAATGGATGAATTACATTACCACACATGCATAACTAAGATAACAGTAGTAATAATCTATTGTTGCAAAAAGTACACACTGAATAACACTCACGGGGTATGGTTTTGTAATGATAACATTCCAAGTACACTTCATATCTACAATATGTCACAATTTTGGGAGTGATTGTGCATTTCTCAACGGTGAAATCAATCTGCGATAGAGTCTATGTAATTACATATTACCGAATAATTAGCTAATATATAAGAAACATTTTATATCAACCGACATTACATTTCGATGGTAATTGTTGAACTTTTAGTTACAGCATTGAAAAAATCGATGTCACTCTCACACAGGCAAAGGGAAAGTGACGATACCCAAGAAACTAAGTAAATTTACATTCAGACGGCGAAGTTGTTCTTTAAACGGTGCAATATTTTATGGACGTTTCGAGTCTGTTGAAATTGAAAGTGATTTTCGACGCTATCAAGAGCACTTTCGCAGTCCTGCAAAGTTTAGCAGTTCCAATCCATTAACACCCAGCTGTTGTCAGTTATAAAGACGTTTATGCAAAAAAGAATGTTTCAGAAATTGTGCAGGAAATGTTTTAAATGGTCTTTTTATTTTTAATGGGCTTAAGATGTCCTTTATACAGCTTGAAGTATGCAATATCTAAAGTTATAATTCGTATATTTATTTTTTATATAATATTATGGAATTATAACGGAGTGTAGAACGATATGTAATAAAAAAATAATTTTACTTCAGATACCGGAATTGCTTTTAGCTAAATTATTAAATCTTTAACAAGAAAATATTTATATGGCGTCACGAGGAAGTGTCTAGAAAATTGCGATAACAAAATGAATTTCTTTTATAAAAAAATTCGCAAGTTTTCTTCACACGCATATGAAACCGCAAAAATATTGGTCAACTGTTACAAGGATCTTCAGAAGCGCGGAACAAGTATTTCAGAAAATATAGGATAAACTTTTCCAGGAAGCTTAGTAGGGAGGAGTGCAACATGAATCTTGTATATAGATTGCTACTTACTTCAGGTTCTTTATTATCTAGCTTAACACCTCGGCCTAAAAGTTCCAGAAAACGTTTTTCCGAAGGATGTCTGGAGATGGTTCTGTTTCCAGAACATCCATTAGACCCGAAAGAGTTGCCAGAGGAAGAATCCAGCGAATATGATTCTGACGAATGAAGATTATAATCATGTATATTTTTTAATTTAATCCGTTGTCAAATATACCTTAACAAAACTTTATAGGTGCTTCATTTCTTCATTAGACCTCTAGTATAACTTACGAGGTAGACGCCATAAATTCTCGGCCCGATATAGAAAAAAATAAACTTGGTAAAATATAACAATCTTTATTTTTCAATACAATCTCCCTTAATTTCAATATATTTATTACAACGATCAATTAATAACTCTATACCGTTGTAAAAATAATCTAGTTTTTTCCTCAAAATGTTGTATTACAGCTGCTTGAAACTCGCTATCGTCCTTAAAACGACGTCCCCAATGGTCTTTCTTTAGATGAGAAAATATATACTAATCAATTGAAGCCATGTCCGGACTACACGGTGGATGTTCCAATTTTTGAAAGCCGCATTCGCGAATGTCAGCTTGTGAAATGGCGGCAGTACGGACGTTGTCAACTACCGAGTCACCGTACAAGGTAAAAAGTGGTGGTAGTCCTTGTGGACACATAGACATGTTGAACGTATGTGTGGTAAATACATGGAAAGTCCACCAGATGACAAAAAATAAATTAGACCTACTTCAATTTCTATGCTGCATCGTAAGATTTTACTTGAAGAATAACAGTAAATCTACAATATCTCGAAGGCGATACAACAACGTGCCAGAAAGCTAAAGGTAAAGAGTGAAGGTGATCACTGGTCTGGGCAAACAGCGGTAACAGTCAGTGTAGTAGATATGTGGTGCGGAGTCGGCGATTATTTATTTCACGCGTTCACAGCGTCAGTACTAAATCGATGCTGTATGCGAGTAGTTCTATGTATATGTAGGCTGTCGTAACTTATTTCGTAATTGTACGCTTATGTTTGCTTTAAAAATGTCGCAGTTAGGTACGTCGCGAAAACGACCAATGGCAGGCACAGTTAAAAACTTTCTAGTGGACATGCCGGACTTAATTTTTGATGGCGCTAAAATTCAATGTCTAGTTTGTAAAATCCCTTTAATGTGTTGGTTCAGAAGCCATTGTCAACGTCACATCGAAAGCAAACAGCATTCTTCTGTAAAAAGTGGCGTACGAGACCAAGAAAAATTTACATTTGATTTATGTGTTACTCTTATTTTATGTAACCTATCGTTTCGTTTACTAGACAAAGAAGCATTTGTCTGCTTCTGGAATAAATATGTGGACTGTAAATTATCTAGTCGGACATCGATACGAAATGTAGTGCCATTTGCTCGTGAACATATAGAAAAGAGAATCAAAACGGAATTGAAAGATAAAAAAACTATGGTTGTGTGTGGACGAAACAACAGCTCGTCAAAAACATTCTGTGGTTAATGTAATGGCACGTACAATGGAACCACATCGACCGTCATCCTCCTTCTTACTTGCTTCCAAAAGAGTTATAAATTGTACTGCTGATGAGATTTTAAAGGCGGTGTTGAACTCATTGAACAAATTTGAAGTTTCAACTAAGCAACTTTTAATGTTTATGAGTGATGGTGCCGCAAACATGCGTTCTTTGGGCCGATCTCTTAAAGAACACAGTGGTAACTTCTTACATGTAACATGTAAAATCCATACTCTAAATCTTGTGGCACAAACGATTCCTACATGTTTTTCACTAGTAAATACATTGATTGCTAGTACAAAGGCAGTGTTTCTAAAGTCTCCGTACCCGACTATTTCACAAACTGTGTCCTGATTTACCTGAACCGCCACAGCCGATTGTTACACGTTGGGGAACATGGTTGCAGGCTGCGTTTTACTACAACGAATATTTTGATCAAGTAAAGAAGGTAGTTTTAAAATTCAATCCGACAGAAGCTGCAGCAATCAAGAAAAGCCAGGAAATATTTCAAGATAGTCAGGTTAAAAGAGATTTACAAACTATTCACAACAATTACTTCGGACTAGCGGAGAGAATAGAAAAAATACAAAATGCTTCGATGTCGCTAGTGGATTCTGTTGAAATTGTGAATGATATTCACGCACAGTTATGCGCCGTAGAAGGCGAAACAAATTGGTGTGTAATACGAAAATTTGAAAGTGTTTTAGAGAAAGACTCCGATTTTCTTATATTAAGACAAATTTGTGAAGGTGCGTGTGAAGATGCATTAAGTTGTTTCAAAGATTATTTTAAATATGCAAATATAACAATGCTAGATGTCGAACGGTCGTTTTCGGCATTAAAAAACATTTATTCCGCACGTCGTACTCACTTGACTGAAACAGCTGTGGAATCATATCGAATGAATCAAATATTTAACAGATGTTACCCAGTTTGTGATTTCACGGAAGACTTTTAAAACGGTAAGTGTTTCAGCACGTTTTATAATTTATTTCTTACCTTCTATTTTATGTGTAAACTTTTATGCGCTCGCCACGCCACTGGCTGTTACCGCATATTTGCCCGGGTTAGCGATCACTTTCGTGGTAAACCGGATGAACATTTTGCGATTCCGCAAATACCGTCCACGAGCAAGATGGGATTGCATCAAATGCAAAGTTACTCTATATTTGGAAAGAAATTGTTTTGTAGAATTTCATAGCCACTTGTGTTATCATTGTATCTCGTTAAAAAAAATATTTTGAAATGATGCTGAAGTATTTATTTTTAATAACAAATTATTCCATTTTGAGTAAAAAAAATATTAGCTTCGAAAATGTTCTATCGTGGGAACAGATGGGTTAAATAAAAGAATTTCGGTATTTTTACCTGAATTTTATTGCTTGAAAGATACAGCCACCATTGCTTTTTACGTTTGAAGGTAGATAATATGAAGAAAACAAAAGTGAACGTAAGGTAAACAGTCGCAACAATTCCAACAGATAAAATCGACTTTGCTTTTATAGATGTGATTCACAGCCTGCCGTTAATTCTTTTGATTGTTGATGGAATTTAATGTGAAGTATGTTGTTTTGTTTCCGTTGTTAAGAGTCCCAAACAAAGAAAACAATCCCTTCTGTAGAGTTTAATTATATGCAGTTATGGTGAAATCTTTTATAGTTTCTAGTTTATTAAGATTTAATTGAGAATTTTTAAGGTTAATGTAATCATTACCTGATTGTATCGAAAAGTAAAACAATTATTATAACCGTAAAAAAATGCGTATTCGCACTCGAGATTTGGCAGATGAAACTGTCACTTGTCAAATGTCAAAATAGTACAAATAATAACGCGCCATCTCTTGGCAGATTTCTGAATCTAACACACATATATACATATGTCATACTTTGAAGTATTTACAGAATTGTTGGATGTTTGTTCGTGCATTTTAGGTTAGATATATATGTACCTATATAAATCACTTCTGTGTTAGAACCAATATATTATCTTCTTAAGGGTGGTCGTTAAAAAGGAGCTACTCTCAACGGACTGATTAGGGTAATTTATGTGACGTACAACTAGAAATGACAAGGACTTAATTTATTTAGTTATACGAACAAAATGCATGTATACCTTTTTTTAACACAAGTTGCTTTCTAGCCGCGCCAGCGGTCACACCAAATATACAGTTCACTCCAGTAATGTAATTCAATTAAAATACTATTAAACAAAACACCATTCTAGTTGGATTCTTGCAATACCAGCACTAGTGCTAAATACAATGTTTAAACATTATATTTATTGGTAATCAACTTACTGTTATTGTTTGATTTCAATTACATTGTTCAATTTACCCACATTTCATTTACACAACGGTTTATACAAATTCCTTTCATTCCAAAACAAACAGATAAAATTGAATATCGTCTACAACACTTGGAAAATTAATTAAATTTAAAAGCGCTAGGTATTTTCTACGAGCACGCGAGAACAAACAGCAAGAAACCGACAATTATAATTGTGCCGTGGGTGATATTCATACAAATTCTAATAAGATGGCGAGAAAACGCAGAATTCCATCACACTTTCCTCTTATAATTGATTTCACGCAAATGACGTATCCGCGTAGAATTTCGTCCAGGTCGAAGCAAGCAAGGCTCCAATTTTATTATAAAGGAATTAAAATCGCTTATATACACGATGAAAAGTATTGGAGAATGGAAATTTCTCTGCAAAGGAAATCAATCGATGGGGTGACAGAACGGGGGTATATAAGTACGTATTATAAAGAGAAGACAAGGGTTCGTGAACTTGCTATTCTTCTCTTTTTACAGACGTATATACGAGGATGTCCGATATTGAAAATATAAGCCAAGATTACACTAGCATTTATAATAATTGAAGAAAATATTTAATACATTCCACAAAAAATTACATATTTTTATTCATTTTCCGACATAATCTCCGTAAATGGCGAGACAGCGTGACACTAAACTGAACAACCCTTCATGATACTGCTGCTTGTCAATTTGCTTGAAGCAGTCCCTAACAATGTCTTGCTAGTGCTCCTGATCCGCAAAGCGTTTCCCCACTAAAAATTCCTTTAAATATCTGAATAAATGAAAATCCAGGGGGTTAAATAATAATATACTTTATTGCCCAACAGAAAATAACATATTTTCATTTACCATACAGGGCAACACAAATTAACAAATATGCAAGTAAAATACAGAAAATAAATCAAATCAAAGCCATGCAAGAATACAAACAAATAAAGTAAAACATTTTGGGAAAAATTTGAATTTTCTAAATTAATCTAAATTTCTAAATTCTTTGTGGGGTCGGGAGTATTCCTGGATACTCTTTGGGCAATTTTCTTGTGAATTTTGAATTAAATAAATTGAAATTAACGAATTTTAGAATTTAAAATTCAAATTAACCTTGAATTCGTATGATGCTGTCCCATAAACACTCTGTTTATGTTGACCTTTACAAGAATCTGCTAGTTCTAGCCTCGAACCTTTCCTTCTTTGAAATTATACTTTAATTTCACTAGCGAACACTTTGAAATTAAGACCGTAGTCAAACACTGGTCAACTTAATGAAAGTCTAACCAGAATTGATGACTTTTCTGGCGTCCCTATCCTTCTTTATTTTAATCGCGCTGACGATTGTATACTTCCACAGCTAATTTTGATGATTTAAATCCAAATATAAATTTTTTGATGCCTTTCGATGAAAGGAAGTTATTTGTAAAAATAGCATCGAAGAATGCATGCGGTAACGCTACCAGCTGACAGAAATTAGACGACTCTATGACCGAAATTCTGACTGAGAAGGTTTAAACGTGAAATTTTACTAACGATTTACTTAATAACGTTCGGACAAAGATTTAATTTACCAAATGATGTTTGAAATACCTTTGAATATGCCCTGTTGTCTGTTTTAGATGAATTTTACATTAATTTTGACGATTTACGAGATTAGGAGAATAAACAGAAGAGTGGATTTGTCCGTGTTACACTACGATCGTCGTTATCTGGACTTATATTTTTAATATAACGTCCTCGCTCTAAGGACATTCGGCGTGGGGGGAATGTTGGCTACGAAAATTTACCTTTCTACCCGCTAGAGGGACTTTCATAACAATAGGATGGTTAACCTGAACACCCTAATCGTTCTAGATTGACAGCCGATTACAGTATACAAAGCGAAAACGAAATTAACTATAATTTGCAATTAATAAAATAGATCCTTAAAGAAGTTGTTAGTTTCTTTTTGTCATATGAATGACTGGAGCTTTACACGTTTGTTCTACATCGCGGAACTTCAAACAATGCAAAAGACCTTGTGGGTGAAATTAATTTAGCAAAGGAGAGAAGGGGCATCAGTATATTTTTTGACTAACTTGTGTAAAAAATGCGCGCTGAGTTCATCCCTTCGATCCGATAAGGATGCAAAGTCATGCCTCACCAGCGGACTCATATAAACAGTATCACGTCCAGGGTAGGCACCGTCGATTTTAAAACATAGAATCAAGAATCGCTTTTGTACTCTTTCATGTAGGACCTGTAGATATGTATATTGGAGATACCAAATTATAAGATACACATTCCAGTTTCGAGCGAACAAGCGAGAAATACAGCGATTTTAAAGCTGTGGGACTTTTAAATTGCCTACAGGATTTTGTAGCAGAATTACGCGTGGAGATAATATGGTCAGCAAATGACATGCTCGTATCAAACAATGCGCCAAAGTCTCTAATTGTGGTTGGTAACCATAAGAATGTTTTGACCTAGAATAGTTTACAACGGAGCATTTGCTTAAATTCAAAAGTATTTTATTTTGCATATACCACGTAGCTATCGTTTTAAGATGGCCTTGGACAAGCAAGCAATCGCTTGGAAAGTGTTATAGATCTTAAGATCATCAGCGTATGCCAGAAGATTGCAGCTCAATTTCTGAAAAAGATCGTCCAAGTATATATTGAATAAAAGAGGACATAGATTGGATCCTTGGCATACGCCAGCAAAAGCAGTAAAAGACTGAGAAGTGTAGCCGTTGTAGTGAACATAGCAAGAACGATTAGTTAGATAAGATTGGATGAAGTTTGTTACGACAGGAGAAAAGCCAATGCCAGTTCATTTTGACAGCAATAATAGGCGATCGATATTATCAAATTCGTTACTAAAGTCAGTATACAATACATCCACTTGTTGACGCTTATCCAAGGATTCACTAACGTATCGTGTTATCTTAGCAAGGTTAGTTATGGTGGATCTACCAGGGACGAACCTATGTTGTAGCTAAGATAAGATTTGACACTGCTACAGACTCTGCTAGACAAGAGATGCTCAAAAATCTTAGCAAAATTTGACGAGATCACCTTTTTTAAACACAGGCGTAATCCTACTTGTTTTCCAAATACCAAGAAACGTCAATGAAGTAACTGACAGGTTAAGTAATCTTGCTAGAAGTTCACCAAGTACTACGCAATAATCACGTACAAGCAATTAACTATACGGAGGATGTTGCAGGACTTCCCAGTTTCGCTGTGCCAAACACAGTTTAGTTTGGTTTGGCGTGTGGGGTGTGCAAAAATTATAGAGTTTAGTTGGCCATCACTATCCCAGAACACGGTTTAACTGGGGAAGTTGAACGTTTCCATATCATGGATTGTTTCGTCTCTGGAATGAATCCGTAAACCTAGGTTCCATCTCCAGTAAAGATGCTTTCAATGAAAGATATCTCTTTCTGGAGATATCTGGTAAGATTTTGAATTTTGATTGATTTTTTGATTATCGGAGAGCCTTTTCTGCACTCCGCGACCCAAAACATTGCAGAAGTTTAGGTTGCATATAATTTCATGAATACAATTCTTAGCAATTCCAGTCAGTTTAGCAATTTTACGAACTTTAATGCAACGGTCTTCCCTAATCAAACGTTCGACAATTATGCAGTTGTCATGTGCGTTAGATCCTTGACCTGCCTCTTTTCTTCGTTTAATTCATTAATTTTTGTGTTTTTATTAAATTTTAATTTGTTCTCAATATTTTTGTTATCTAACTTCATGAAAACAATACATATCCATATTAAGAAATTTACAAGGATTCTAAATCTGTCAAAAAATTTCAGTTACCATTTAAAAAAAAAAATTACAAATGGTGGAAAACAATAGAAAATAACTTGTCAAACGAATTTTGTTAATAATATTTTTTTCTAAAGTTTATATTTACAGAGATATCAGACTAATCTCTTACTTTTGACGAACCCTAGATTATACAAAACTGACTCTAGGATCACCTCGTACATTTTGGGCAAATCATCCTGTATGATGAAAATCTGTAATTTCCGACGTAATCACGTCGAAAATTCCAAATTTTCATAATTCATCAACGGAAGCCAAAATATATGAATTCATCAACGGAAGCCAAAATATATGAATTCATCCTGTATAATATTTATATAGATTCCGTTTCTTAAAAATTGCATTGGTGTTAAAACATAAGGAAAAACTAGAAGAAAGAATAAAAACCACTTTTAAAGAAAGAAACCAAGTGACTCTATAAGAAGAGGAAAAAAATTCAATAAATATTGAACATACAACGCTAAAAACACATTTTCCATATTTTGCTTTGGCGTACTGACTTTTCGACAACAGTGTATATATTCAGAGGTACTCCTAAATGTGGGTCTCGTCCCAGCGCTTGGAGAAGCTCTCCAATTTATTGTATAACTTGGTAGCTTAGACACGTTTTTGCAGTCTAAATTTATTATCTCTAGCGAAAAAAACAGTTCCCGGAATCTCGTTTCCAGGCTGTTGTTTTAGGAAGGAAGATAGCTGGAATATTAGCGAAAATTTCCGACGAAATTGTGTTACGTGTACGTACACGTATGCATACAAATAAGATACAGTTCATCCAAAACTGTCATAAAAGTAAAGTTGTTTATGGATGTGAAAGATCTTACTTTAGGATATGCTAGTGTATTTAATTACAGGAATAAATGATCTTCTTAGCTAAACTTAAGTTATATAATTGGTAGAAACGGTTAAATGTTAATATACTCAACATATTTCTAATTTTTATATCGACGAAAACGAATATTAAGAACCGTGTCGTAAATTTTTTACGTGCAGTATTAAACAGTAATTTGTATTTACAATTGTATAAGCTTAAAATATATGTTTTGAGCGTAATAGTGAAAGAATTTTGAAAAATATGTCAAATGATAAGATAAAAGTTGATAAATGCGGCTATTTTAAGGTATTTTCTCGTAATTAAAGTGTTTTGTAGTCGCTAATTTGTAAGAAAAACACGTCTTTGTCCAGGAATTCTTTTTCTGTAGATATGTGTTTCTACGTAAAATATGTCAATGCTCAATTATTTAAGAATCATTTAACGATAAATGTTATCAAGAAGTGTCAACAGTAATTTAACTAAGTTGCCTCTCTTTTAAATTTCCATTACAAATTCTAATAAACCGTGTAAAAATACTGTCCCTAGCCATATTACTTGAAACATGTCATAAATCAACCCTTTTACCTGGAAATTCCCATCCTATTATAGCGATATTCTTTTGCTTTGAATCCGATCGTTTATAGATTATTGTATCAATAAATAAAAATACCAGAAAAATAATATTTAGAAGAGTAAAGTACGTATATATAAATATTTCAGTTATCAACTTACATTTAGCGAGTTCACAGTTTAGGGAATGCATCGATATTTTTTAAAATATTTCGTCATAACCGTATAGAAGCTAAGTTGTGGAGTATGGTTAAGTGTTTTACGTTGAGATATCGTTATTGCAAAGGTAAAATTGTTATTCTATCTCTCTCTTAATAATTAATTATTAGGTATTTGAAAAAAATTGAAATATTTGAGGTTTTTTGTAGAAAATGCCCGGGAAAGATTTAACAAGTGAACAAAAAGCCGCTATACAAGCTCTTCTACAATCAAACAAACATTCACAACGAGAAATTGCAAAATTACAGAAAGTATCTCCTTCTTCTGTATCACGTTTTGCTAGAAACTTAAACGAAGCTAGCACATCGACGCAAAGACGGACAGATTGCGGTTGGAAAAGAAAAACTTCGAAGAGATCTGACCGTGAAATTGTTCATCAGGCTTTGAGCAATAGATATGCTACAATTAAAATGATTCAAAAAAATTTACAAGAGAGAGGAATAGAGATTTCGAGCAGAACTGTCAGGCGCCGATTGCGCGAAAATCGCCTAATGGGCCGAAGTCCTGTTTGTTGACCACATTCGAAGGGAACGTTACATCCTTTGGGCGTCCCATCTCCGCGTACTTATTTGGTGTGCAACGTACTGTCGCTTCGAACTCTCTCGCGGTACTGTCGAGATCGACTACGAGTTGAAAATTACCCCTACCCACGCCGCTACCGCTACGCTACTGCCATCCGGTACCACCTTTTTAACAAACACTAGTGATATCACTGTTCGATCAAACCTTTTGGACGTCAATGGACGAACATTAGTTTAATAAACATTAATTTTAAGAGCTACATATGAGAGGTGAATAGATGGTTGTTATGCATGAATAGTTTCAACAATAAATGAGAGAAAAAAATTTGTATTGATCTACAATTGTTTGATTCTTTATATCATTTTTTTCTGTGTAACTTTAGAAATTATTTATGCGAGAACACACCACCAAACGTTGAATGTATCTTAAAAGTATTAAAAGTATTATGAGTACAATCCTATTTCATTAACTTTTCCCAGCAGAGGAATAATCCATCCACTCCAGTCGCTTAACATTAATTTCCCATTAGCAGGCTATAAACGGGGAACCGAGGGATTCACTAATTTAAATGATATCGAGCCATTTCACAATGTTCGGTGGTTTTGTTTCTTGTTTATATACACATCGCTTCAATATACGCAATTAACATCATTAAAAATGGTATTTGTTTGTGTATGCGTGTATACATGCTTGTCGTGGTGCGGTAAACTAATTCTAATTAATAATGCTTGCAAATAACACCACGCAATACATAAACGATCTGTTAGCTCATTTTGGTCACTATACGGTTAAAATAACAATGTTCATCTTTATGTGGTTCACAGCTCATAAAGTCAATTAGATTTGCAAAAGAAGGCAAGCTGTGTTGAAATGATTATTTAGTCTTGGTATTGTTATATCAAAAGAAATTTAGATGTAATCAGTAGAGTAACCAAAACTTGAGGACTCGCATAGGCGTCGGTATTACGGGTTAATATAAGAATACGAAAAATTCATAAATAAACTGACTTGCTAATTATTCAACAAATTAGAGGCATCAGGATGTGAACTACTGTAAAGTTGCATCATTGCATATGTTTCCACAGTTACTTTTTTAAACCTTGTGCGTCGACAAGAAATAATATTCTACTACATAGAAAACGATCTCTCCACATCTAAGGAAGTTACATTTGCATGTAGAAACTGTTTTTCAAAATCACTTAAAAGTTCACTATTCTTACACTTATTATAAACGGCCTCTAAAGTATTAAAAACGGGATTTTTCCTTAAAACATCTGCCAACTTTTGACTAGCGCATAATCCTGGCGTATCATTTAATGTGTGTAATTTATTTTTTACACTCTCCACTATGTCTAATGATTCCTGCAATAACAATTCAGTACATTGTAGTTTTCTGATGGCATCTAGTAATACTGTATAATTGGTACATATTGTTGTTAAATCTTCTAAAAGTTGAGGAATTTGAAATTCTCTTTGACTTTCTCTAATTGCTTTGGATTCATTCCGATTAAATCGCATTATAACTGATTGAATTTGTTGAAAATGGATCAAATAGTAAGAAGCTGCTGTTAGCCAAGTATCCCATCGCGTTAAAATTGGTTCAGGAGGTTCTGGAATATCTGGACAAAATCTACGAAATTCTTTTAAACGTTTAGGAGATTTACGAAACACTGCTTTAGTACTTCCAATCATCCGATCAACGTTTCCGTAATGTTGTCGAACAACTTCACCAACTAAATGCAAAGCATGCAGCACGCAGGTTATATGTATTAAGTTAGGAAATATATGTTTTAAGGATCGCCCAACACTTAACATCGTTGCTGCGCTATCTGTCACAATCATCACAACTTGATCTTGGGCAATTTTAAATTTTTTCAAAGCGTTCATTATCACTTTTTGAATATTTTCCACGGTACATTGTTGAACACGTTTGCAAGCTAACAAATATCGAGATGCTGTGTTCTCGCTAGATAAAACGCGAGCTATTACATTCACAATACTGTTTTTCTTTATATCGGTCGTCTCATCCACGGTAATCCATATTTTTTTGGAACACAAATCACGTTTACACACATTTTCTAGCATCTCTTTCATTCGCGGCAGATGATTCTGTAATTGTGTTTGTGAGGGTAATGGGTACTTTGGAACGTATTGTCGCCAAAACGTTTTAAAAGCTGCTTTTCTCACCAACGACAACGGAAGATTACAAGAGGTAAACATAATTAATAAATGTATGAGGAATAGTGTATAAGGTATTTCAGTTCTTGCATTTCTCATATGCTTAATACCATTGACATGCCTCTGGCAATCAGTTCTATCCAATGCAGCCAAACGAACATTGCATATTAAGCAAAAAACTGCACTACCGTCATATTTTAAATGGAGAAAAAGTGACACATACTTATGTACATTAGTAGCAAATCTATTACGAGGCATTGTTTTCTTAGGTATGTAAATATTAGTTCTATATGAAACGATACACTAATCATGTACTTGGTATAATACTACAACACACAAAAAACACCAGCTATATTTTGAAAAGCGACACGTAAGCACATAACCTTGACCGTTCGACTAATCTCTGCAACAGCTCAACCGGTACTAAAACGAAATCTCTCTCAGCGCGGTTTAACATGATTTATATTCAAGGTCGACACTACATGCCTGCTTCTCTACCGGTTTAGTTTATTTATGAATTTTTCGTATTCTTATATTAACCCGTAATACCGACGCCTACGCGAGTCCGCAAGTTTAGGTTACTCTAGTAATCAGATTAAACAGAAGAGTGAGCTGCCGAGTATTTAATAAATAAAAAGAAATAAAATTCCATCTCCAGAAAAATGTAAAGTTTATTGAAACTCATATGTACGTTTCTTCAATAAGAGAAACTAATACTAAATACACTATACTATAAAATGCACAGGTTTACACAAACATATGCCTGACAAACAACGTGCAGAAAAGGGTTTGAAGGCAAAAAATCCCAATAAAACCGAAAAAGGCGAGCGTATTTAAAACTGTTTTAATGTTAAATTAATTCTAACAGGATGTTATTGTTAATTAAAGACAGATAACTATTTAACAAATGATTTTTGTGTTTTTTCATAATGACTGTCTCCAACATATTTCAGTCATGGTAATACTAATTACTTGTAATTTCAAAAGTTCTCTGTCTTTATTCTTGAAATTGTGGAATGTATTTAAAAAAAACCTAAAGATAATGCAGATTTTTAATAAAAAAAAATCCCTAATAAAATTTTGCTATTTTCGACCTTGAAAAATAATCATAGTATGTCTTGAAAATTAAGATGAACTTCTGAAATTTTGTGTGGAAGTAGACTTTTTGACCCATTACGTATTAAAAAAAATGATTTCATTTTAGTGCAAAAATAGAGGTTCTACAGGGGCGCTTCCATTTCAAATGGGTCACATTGTATATAACTTGGACGGAGGATCATTTCTTCCTCTTCAATATCCAAACTACGTTACGAGTAGAGCAATCCCCTACACAGAAAACAGCTAATAACTGCAAAATGATACAAGAGATAAAGATTTGGTCCATTTAAATTCTTTTGATATTACTAGTCTGGGCAAACAGCGGTAACAGTCAGTGTAGTAGATATGTGGTGCGGAGTCGGCGATTATTTATTTCACGCGTTCACAGCGTCAGTACTAAATCGATGCTGTATGCGAGTAGTTCTGTGTATATGTAGGCTGTCGTAACTTATTTCGCAATTGTACGCTTATGTTTGCTTTAAAAATGTCGCAGTTAGGTACGTCGCGAAAACGACCAATGGCAGACACAGTTAAAAACTTTATAGTGGACATGCCGGATTTAATTTTTGATGGCGCTAAAATTCAATGTCTAGTTTGTAAAATCCCTTTAATGTGTTGGTCCAGAAGCCATTGTCAACGTCACATCGAAAGCAAACAGCATTCTTCTGCAAAAAGTGGCATACGAGACCAAGAAAAATTTACATTTGATTTATGTGTTACTCTTATATTATGTAATCTATCGTTTCGTTTACTAGACAAAGAAGCATTTGTCCCCTTCTGGAATAAATATGCGGACTGTAAATTACCTAGTCGGACATCGATACGAAATGTAGTGCCATTTGCTCGTGAACATATAGAAAAATTAATAAAAACGGAATTGAAAGATAAAAAACTGTGGTTGTATATGGACGAAACAACAGATCATCAAAAACATGCTGTGGTTAATGTAATGGTACGTGCAATGCAACCACATCGACCGTCATCCTCCTTCTTACTTGCTTCCAAAAGAGTTATAAATTGTACTGCCGATGAGATTTTAAAGGTGGTGTTGAACTCATTGAACAAATTTGAAGTTTCAACTAAGCAACTTTTAATGTTTACGAGTGATGGTGCCGCAAACATGCGTTCTTTGGGCCGATCTCTTAAAGAACACAGTGGTAACTTCCTACATGTAACGTGTAAAATAAATACTCTAAATCTTGCGGCACAAACGATTCCTACATGTTTTCCAATAGTAAATGCATTGATTGCTAGTACAAAGGCAGTGTTTCTAAAGTCCCCGAAACGTACCCGACTATTTCACAAACTGTGTCCTGATTTACCTGAACCACCACAGCCGATTGTTACATGTTGGAGAACATGGTTGCAGGCTGCGTTTTACTACAACAAATATTGTGACCAAATAAAGAAGGCAGTTTTAAAATTCAATCCGACAGCAGCTACAGCAATCAAGGAAAGCCAGCAAATATTTCAAGATGGTCAGGTTAAAAGAGATTTACAAACTATTCACAACAATTACTTCGGACTAGCGGAGGGAATAGAAAAATTCTGTTCAAATCGTGAATGATGTTCACGCACAGTTATGCGCTGTAGAAGGCGAAACAAATTGGTGTGTAATACGAAAATTTGAAAGTGTTTTAGAGAAAGACTCCGATTTTCTTATATTAAGACAAATATGTGAAGGTGCGTGTGAAGATGCATTAAGTTGTTTCAAAGATTATTTTAAATATGCAAATATAACATCCCTAGATGTCGAACGCTCGTTTTCGGCATTAAAAAACATTTATTCCGCACGTCGAACTCACTGCTGTGGAAACATATCTAATGATTCAAATATTTAACAGATGTTACCCAGTTTGTGATTTCACGGAAGACTTTTAAAACGGTAAGTGTTTCAGCACGTTTTATAATTTATTTCTTACCTTCTATTTTATGTGTAAACTTTTATGCGCTCGTCACGCCTCTGGCTGTTACCGCATATTTGCCCAGGTTAGATATTACATATCACTTCTTTCGGGTATGGCTATCAATCAAAACCTAAATTACTTTCTTCCACATCAAGCAAGGCATCCGCAAGCCCGTGTCTGCGAAACAGTTTACCCTTTCCCATCATTCTTCACAACCCGCTAGGTTATATGTATGTATATACGATGGAAGTTATACACTAAAGCTATTTACTGAAGGTCAAGAATGCCAAGATCATCGCCCGACAACCAAACTTAAACGCGATCCCACACAGCTGCGTGTATACAGATCTAGACGCACCAACAACAGCTCATGCCCGGACATCCACGCGCGGAACTAGTTTATAAACTTTATTTTTAAATGGTAGTCTCACTAAGTTAGGTCTGCCCACGGGCGATTTCACATAGTTCAGTTGGTTTATTAAAGCGTACACGCTTACGAAATGGATCAATTATGATGGTTGACTAATAAAAACGTATTTGTTAATCGCAGCTAAATATTACCACATGCAAAAATGAGACATATGTTAATTGATGATCATTAATTTGGTATTACCGAACTACAAAACTTTGGCATGCATTGTTTCGTAGGGAAAACAACAGAAACGAGTTCATATCATAGTGTTAATTACTCTGTTCGGGAAAACTTTATAAAGGAATCGCACTTGAATCACTTTCTGAAAACTGCTATATTAGAAGGGTTTATTGAACTGGATATTAACCCGTAATTGCCGTAGTCTCGATGTTATCAAGCAAACCATAATACGTCGTCGGTCCCTGTGATCGTACTACGGTAGTTACAGGTTAAGTCTAGTAATGGTGGAGTAAGTTAAGGTTGGGCCAAACAATTAGTCCTTGGACCTCCGTCTATGGGAATGAAACCACCGCCACAAGGATTTATCTTTTGCCACCCAACCTCGATAGGTCTTTACCATAAGTTGGCTGTTCAATTTCGCCAGTTTGTGTTGGTAATTGAAACGACTTGGATCTTCAGTCATCAGCTTCAGGGACTCGACCAAATCAGAGATTTCCGAATTTTTCAAAGCGGGGTCCTCTTTCTGGCAAGAAGTTTGTTGACGATCTCTTTCTCTGCCATTCTTCTACTACAGCACCTACATTACATGACTGGGAATATCTAATAATCTGATAATAATAATCTGTCATATTTATGTTCCTAAATTTATAACAAATTAGTCATTAAGGTAATTTTATTTTGTTTTGAACATCCTTTCGCAACCAGCTTTTGTACCACTCAATCATGGCATCAACCCTGCTCTGGATATCCAGGATTCCGTACCTCTCTTCCTGGTTTATCACATACTTTACCGTGACGTTTACTTTCCTATAATTTATGTTCTTGAACCACTTATACACCAGGTCAGGGTTTCTCTCCTAAAGTAAGCTACATCCGTCTCCCTTACAATACGATCTTTTACGATCACCCTGTAAGACTAATCAGGGATGTATTGGATCGGAAGAGTGTTCTATGTTAAATTAGTTCCAAACTAATTCAAATGTAAGGGGTTTCAGCCCTTAAAATTAGAGCACAACCTTTGGAAGCGGCATATCTTAATAATACGTGTGCAAACAGATGGATAGACAGATCAAGTACAGTTTCATGGCTTCTACGATCCCTACACTTCATTTCACTAGATCATTACCGCATGGATATCGTTGAAATGGTGCAGCCAGTCAATGATGTGATGTATCCATGCATGAATTGAGTCAGAAAGGATTTAATATACATATGTATTTCCTTTCTATCTCATATATAGTTGTAAAAAGCTCGTTTCTAAATTCTCTCCTAATTTTAGTTACATGGATTTTGTTTGAGTTATCAAAATAACCATGATATCAATTTAAATTATATTGACCTCGTTTTTCCGCAATTTAACTTGGTTGCAATTGTGAAATAGCATATAATACCAACATGAGAAAGTTAAACGGTTTCTTAGTGACATATGTACCGTAAATCTTAGAAAGTAGTTTATATATAATACCATAATACTCGCGATATCTATGACAAGCCTCTACATACAATCTATTCATCATATTGCACATCGCCTAAAAGCGTTAGCCGCGCCATCCTCAATTTATTATTACTCCCTCGCTCGTTTTACGATCTTGCGGATAGCATACCCCCCTTTAACAACCAGTAGAAGGAAGATTCACAGCCGGAAGTAGAGGTCACAAAGTTTCTAGAGTTTCTTCGTTTTCTCCGAAGGGAATTAGATGAAAATAGTTCCCCCAATACAAGTTGCAACCATATCTCCGTCCCATATGTACTAAATACAACATTCGGATATGTTTCCGAATGGGATACATCTGCTTACTATCTTGCTACTGGGTTCATCGCTTATATAACTTGACAAAATAAATTACGCCCAGCTGTCTTGAGAGAACTGTGAGTGTTAAGCGTGGAATGGGACCGAGAAATATAGTGGAGTTCGTAGAAATCGTATCGTTTGTGGGAAGACGGAAACATACAGTGCAGTTCAAGTGTTATTGGGCGTTATAATCACAATAATAAGTCTGAAGTGTATGAGAAATCAAAACAGATCGTTATGAATCTTAGATTTCCGTAATTCCTAGAGGTGTTTCATGGTATTAAGTATGGTTTCTAGAAGGCAATAGGAGCAAGTAATTTTGTGCTTTTCATCTTGTTTACGATAAGTTCCAGCTGTTAAGAGATTATATTTCCATTGCATATGGAAACTGTACACCATTTGTCTTTATCCACTGCAAATAGGCCTTCCTTGAGATTTCTTTATGGTTCTGGTCCATTTCCAAAGTCTTTGTCGGCCATAACAGAGTTGTTATGGAGGTAAAACAATATTTAACAAGTAATAATTTGTAATTAACAATACCAAGTAGATGCTATGCCAATCTAGTTCTGACAAGAACTATTTCTAACGCAAAATGCTTATAAATACTAATAATACAATGAACAATATAAGAAAACACAAAACAGGCAATCAAAAGTAACAAAGTAATAACCAATAGTAAACATAAAAATGTTTCGCTGTCATACCTAACGTTGTAGGTTATATTCTTAGAGTAAATGGACTTAAAATGTTAAATTTTTGGGGAGCAAAAAATAAAATATACCTACTAAAGAGCTAGTTCTGAGCATTATGATCCATAAGAAAAGTAATAAGTAAAGTTAAACTTTAATAAAACCAAAGTTCCAAATCTTACCTTCAAACAAACTGGCTTACAGGCAGCGCACCTAATCAAAAGGTTAATTAAAACTGACAAATATGTACGCTGTGCATAAAATAATCACTTACGTGAACTACAATCGTAAATACGACATGCCGCAAACATTTTGGCATCATTGAAGATGACGTATGTATGTGTATATGCATATATTAGGCAATTTAAGGTTACACCACGTCCCTGACTGACGCAAAGTTAACACATAACGAACTTATACGTCAGGAAACCAATATTAAGTCATCTGTTATTGCACGAACTTTATCAATAACACGTTTCATGACAATAGTCAAGTTATGAATGGTCTCAATATTACATCAACGATTTCCAAAACAACTTATCATATTTTCTAAATTGTTACTTTTATTATTATTATGGTCGGGTCGTGACACAGATGCCTTTAGTCACTGCGACCTTAATAGTTCTGTTGTAACAAAATGCCCTTATGTGTGTTCGAATAGTTGGAGGCTTTTAATGAACCTTACTACTACTCTAGGATCCGTTTCCTTCAGTTCAGTAAGTGCCAGGAATAGTCTACTGAAGTGTTGGTGTCGTATGCGACTAATGGCAACACATTTACATAGGACTTGTTCTGCCGTCTCCAGATCTTCTTGGCATAGACGGCAGATTTGATCTTCAGCTTTTCCTAGTTTAAATAGGTGATATTTTAGGGCTACATGGCCTGTCAGAAATCCTGCCAGTAATCTGAGATGTCTATGGCGAGCTTGATATGAGTGCCTTCGCCTGTTTTTGTTCTGGAACATTATCCCAGTACGGGGCCTTTTGATTGTCCTCCCATGTCTTAATAGCTTATTTTATGTGGCTCTTTTGGAAACCACAGAAGGGGTTAGGACCAATGAAAGGCGTATTCGCTGCTTCTTTGGCCAGCTTATCTATAGTCTTTAGAACTGCCTCACTGTCGCAAGTTGTTGCTTAGAAAAAGTTCTTTTTAACAGAGATTTTTGAATATGAAGATCTAAAGGAACCCTAGCATCTTGAAGTTGGATTAATAATTTTGTTCGATGAATTAAAAAATGTCCTGAAAAACGTGTTGGATACCACAGCATTGTGAAAATCCAAAATTTTCCATTTATTGTAATATAAAAGGAATAAACGTAGAAGAACAATAACCTCTACACCCACGGTAGAAGAGGTCGAGGATAAGTAAGTACTTTTCGAAATATAATTTGATAATTAATTTCCAACGAATATTCTAATACAAAGCATAATGCATGCCATGCAGGGACGCAACTGGAAGACTCAATCTATGCTACTCTACGACATATAACACCACCAACTGAGGAACAAGACGATTACTTAATGAACGATATTTCATTTTCGAAATTACGCTAAAGAATTTAATGAATCTATAGTGTCAATTGTTGCAGGAAAATATTCCATTAAATTTTAAGATTTAGGAGGTGAAGAAAATTAACAGAAGAAGTTACTTATCTGCTCCCCGATGTTCCTCGTTGACTGGACTTAAATTAATTCCCTTGCACCCCCGCTCCAGCGATAGGACGCCATAAAAGAAGTTAAGAGTAATCGAGAAAGAGCTAGTAGCCGTCAGAGAGATTTTGACGTTAAACGAGTGGCTAATAACAGCTACGATCGAAATTACAAATTATAACATTACAATATTTTAATGCAACTAGTATATTGCTATGTATGACCTTGGAAAAACCGATTGACAAAAAGAAATGTAGTTTTCAAAAACGATTATTTGATTCACAACTGCAGATTATATTCTTTGCAAAGTCTTTGTATAAAACACTTTGATTAACGAAAAAAAATAACCGTTCCTCGTAAATATCCTCCTTATTAATGCGATATATGCACGAATTCATTGTATATGCATATAGAAGACCGATGGGAACTGGGAATGAATGATATCGAATCCTACGCCATCTATGGGGCGTTATGCGCGTCGACATAATTCAATTGTTTAGCGATCATTGTCGTCGCACTCCTCTCCACCTAATTGTATTAAGTAGTAGCAATGTTACACGGATTATTTGATCTAAGTAGGTGGTGACCTAGGATTCCGCGATTTTGTAATGAAACAATGTACGAACTGTACAATTGGAGCAATCGCGTTATGTAATTGGCGTGAGGCCAACAGAGCATTATAAACACAATAAATATGAAATTCGCGAATTGTTTACACATAATAAGAATTAAATCGCCATTGATTTGAAAATATTTCTACTGTTGTATAGTAAGAGAGGAAAATTTGGTGGGTAGAGCAATTGTTATTGATGTTACGTTTTGAGTGGTAAGTCTAAATTTACTTCAGCTCTTGAGATTTAAACAGAAATTAATGCTAATTGAATATTTCGGAAAGAGTAACGTTCAAAAGTTCTGAAACATTTCACACAATTCTAACTTCACTAAAAATCTAGATACTACAATGCTTCAGTGGTGACTTAAATTTAGTATTGAATCTGTAAAGTTTGAAACAAGTAAGCACCAATGACGATTTTCTTTGAAAAATAAACTTGTACGTTTCCAACGTCTTCTAGTCTTACACTGCGCGACAAAAACTTAAACGAGATAAGCTTTTTGTTTGTAAATGTGCAGTAAAACATACTTTTTATATTGACAGAACGAACAATAAGTATATATTACAAAATAACAAACTATATTTTTTATAATTGTACTTAAAAAAAAAAAGATTTAAACTATTTCGTTAAATTTTAATGCGACAAAATCTTAGACGAGGGTTATTACCATCCAAAATCGTACCCCTAATAATGAGTATAACCACCATTACTTTTGATAACTTCGAAAAGCCCTGATGGAATTGATTTCTATAAAGATTTTAGGTAATTTTGGTCGATATTTTGCCACTCAAGTATTATCGACCTTTTCAGTTCCTTCATGGACAGGTACTGTTTATTATTCGCGTACACTTTTCGAGACAACTGGCCCTACATATTCTCTATAATATTTAGATCTGGTGACCTTGCCGGCCATGCAAGTGTTTCGATTTTTTCACTCTTAAACTATTCTGTAACTTACTTAGCTTTATAGATAGGCGCGTTGTCCTGTTGAAATATAAATTTTCTTCCTGTCCATGTGCAACCAAATGGTAAAAGTTGTTGTTACAACATATCCCTATATTTAGCTGAATTCATCTTTGATGAGCAAAATACTATGACGCTTTTACTCATAAGTCCTATGGCCGTCCAAACTATAACTGAGCCACCACACATCTGCCTCCTCATTCGATTTTTTTTTCTTTTCTAAGATCGTGGTAATAGTAAGAGTACTATTGAGAGAAATGAAACACATATTGAAAAAACAGGTTCTTTGGTTATGTATTGACGAGACAACAGACTATAAAAAAAATTCAATTGTAAATATTATGGTACGCATACTAGACCCTAGTAAACCTACATTACCACTGCTACTAGCTAGCCGATGATTACAAGAGTGTACTGCTGCAGCAATTACGAAGGTTGTACTTGGTACGTTGGAAAAATTTCAAAAGATAAAATGTTGATGTTTATGAGTGATGGCGCAGCGATAATGCGTTCGGTAGGCCGTTCTCTTCTTAAACATGGTTGCAAGTGTTTACATGTTACGTGTAAAGTGCATGTTTTACATCTTGTGGCAGAAACCATTCGACAATGCTCTCCCGAGGTAGATGCATTAACAGCAAGCTCAAAAAAAGTATTTTTGAAATCTCTCAACCGATCATTTCACATAGAGTGTCCTGGTATTCGTCAACCACTGGAGACAATTCTTACACGTTGGGGAACGTGGTTGCAGGCAGCTTTTTATTATGCTGAACATTTCAAAATAGTAAAAGCTGTTGTTGCACAATTCAATCCTGCCGAAGCTGCAGCTATTAAGGAGAGCCAGTCGAAATTTCATGATATTTCCGTCGAAACAGATTTAAAAAATATTCATAGCTACTATAAAGGATTAGCTGACGCAATAGACCAATTACAAAATAGATCGTTATCATTATTGGAGTCTCTGCAAATTATGGACGGAGTGCATGCACAGCTACTGACTATACATGACGCGAAATATAATCGCGTTTTAGAAAAGTTCGAGAGTGTGCTACAGAAAGATCTCGATTTTAGCATACTAAAACAAATTTGTGATGGTGTATCGAATAATCCACTGACTAAGTACAAAGAGTATTTTAATCATGCATGTATAACATCGGTAGATGTTGAACGTTCTTTTTCAAAATATAAACTCATTTTCTCACCACGGCGAACATCGCTCACCGAGACAACTGTGAAAACACATCTAATAGTGTCAACTTTTTGCCACTCTTATCCATATGATGTTAATACTGATAATGGTGCTTCTAGTTTTACTGTTCCGTAGCCAAGGCTGTTTAAAAGCGCGAGTGTTTCACTACTTTTCACACATTATAATTATGTATTAGTTCTGTTATTTTTTTTCTATTTTTTTACTATTGTTTTTGTATACTAGGCAGGTACGGCTATGGCACGGCTCCTTGTTACCGGGCTCTAATTATTATACAGATTTAAGTAATAGTTGTTCAGGCACTAATATCTTAAAAGAAACCGACGGTCGTCTAAGTTTTTGTCGCGCAGTGTAATAGCAAATTTCTTAACTTCAAAATACTAAAAAGGAGCATTTTCGAAAATGAAACGTTACATGTGTACGTGCAATTCTCCCAATTCACGCTGACAAGCTCACTTGCTAATCTTATCAACTTATCTTCATTGCAATTTAGGCATTCAAAAACGTTCATAGCTAACGCTAATAAACACCAACAGCAGGTGAGTAATATTATATCATTTGCAGAAATCTGAACATCGTATGTTTCTTGATTATTATCTACGCAGCCAATTGATTAGATTTTTTTTTTAAAGCAATTTAAAGTTGATTGCAAATACACGCATATACAATACATCACACTATGATGTATAAAACAAGTGCCAATTCTGGTGTGCGGCTACATCAAGATCGAGCTTTATGTAACAGGCACGTAATATGTTTAGAGTAGATGATAAATATTTAGGTTTTTTGCTCATTTCTAGTTAGTAAGTCTAGTGGATTTTATTTGTGATTTCCTCGCGAAGTTTTCCGAAAAAGATGAGCTGATGCAAATTCAAAATACACATAAAAATAGAAGTTTTGCTCGCTGATGATGCTATAAAGCAATTATTTTGAAAAAAAAAAAGATTATTTTTGACAAAAACCTTCTACAAATTACCAGTAAAAACAAAGAAGATAAAGTAAATTTGTTACAGAAATCGGGAAAATATAAAATACCCTAGTAACGATTCAATTTATAATTTTATTAGTGGGCGTTGCCTGGTTTCAAAATGAAAAATGCCCTCTGACAGTTCTAAACGCATTTATTAACACGCTAATTATATTTTTTTAAAGTACATTTCAAGCAACATTTACTAAAATAATATTTTCTAAAACTCTATAATACTTATCGTTTTAACAATCTGAGTGGGATAACATATATTTATATTCTTTCACAATTATAGACTGTCATATGTTTAGTTAGTCATTTATCGCTGAATTAGTGTAATACTCCTGATATTAACGAAAAGCTACTGCAAACGAGATTATTACTGTTCTATTCCGAGCAATATTATCTAAAAATTGTGTCGATGACTGAAATTATTGTTATATTTGTGAAAAAGAACATCATAAATGTTATTATAAAAATAAATATGCTTTTATATGAGTATTTTTCTTAGTATCGAAATCTTTTTAATCAAAGTAAATATTTGCGCCCTTAAAACCACGCATCATACCATGATATAAGCTGCGCCTAAATCAATCAAGATGAAAGAACGGGAAAACAATGTTTAATTTAATTTTTTTACACGACAAAATACTAAATTGTTTTAGAATGGTGCGTGATTACAACATTGACAACTAAACTAAACTGTTGGACAGTTGCCAAAGATCGTCTTAATCTGGAGAAAGTTCATATTCAAGCTTAGGGGAGAATGGGGATACTCTAGCACATGGGACACTCGAGCCAGTCAAGTTTTCTCATCTGTAGGTCAATTTATCTCTCCCCGGTTGGTAACACTGTTTAGTAATGGTAAACAGTTAGTTGAGAAAAAAACACCAGCTATCTTGGAGCAAGTTTAAAGTTATAGTGTGGAATTATTGTTTTTCAGCTCTCTGAAGTAAATATTTAGGTAAGTGGTTTTCAATTTTTGTTTTATTTACATTTTATTTCTAATATGAAGAGACATATTTACTGAAATAATTGCAGCTTAAGCTTTATTTTTGTCCTATAACAGTGTGAACAGCAGCATCCATAACTTAGAAACAACCATTTGAACAACAATGATGAATATAGGGATACTTGTGCCACACAGAATGGGAATAGTTGAGCCATGGCTCAACTATCCCCACACTAAAATTAAATTCATACGTTTTGTAATCCAATCTTTAATTATGTTCCACGTAAAAAGCTTTATAACATTTATTACAATATTATCCATAAGAAATTACTCTTAATAGCCTAATTTGTAAATAGGCTTAGGCCTAAATTAATTAACAAACTTTTGCCAAAATGTTATTTTAGGCTGGTAATCTAAAACTGCACTCTTAAAATGCAATATTTATTGTAAAAACCTTCGAAATTAAGTTCATAATTTTCATGAATAATGGTCCTGTTTATTAAAATTGCCAATTTATTTAAGCTACTGCCTTTTGTTCTAGATAATGCCACAGTTTTACAAACGGAAATATGGTGCAAAGGAGAGAAAAATTATATCTCGATCATGGAAGCTGCCTGCAAGGAGGTTATTGAAGATATTTCCACAGTTAGAGCTTCAGCCAAAAAGTTCGACATAAACAGAATGACTCTGACGAGACATGTAGCCAAATATAGACTGAACCCAAACGATGTAGGTAATCTCGAACCAAACTTCAAGGTGAGACCAAAGATGAGGATGAAATGTTAAATGATTATAAAGTCATCCAAAATGAATTACGGGTTCTCTAGGAAAGGGGTGTGTAAATTAGCATACGATTTTGCTGCGGCCAACAATAAAAATGTACCTCATAGTTGGGACATAAACTGTCAAGCTGGTATTGAATAGTTCCATGGGTTCATGCAGAGACACCCAACCTTAACTCTCAGAGAACCACAGCCAACGAGCCTGTCAAGAAGAACAAGTTTCAATCGTGCCAATGTGAATGCATTTTTCACAAACTTAAAGCTTGTGCTTGAAAAGCATAATTTTGGCCCCGAATCTATTTGGAACATAGATGAGACAGGGGTTACGACAGTACAAAAGCCTGGGAATATTGTGGCAAAGAAGGGACAAAAACAAGTCAGCCAAACAATTTCAGCTGAACATGAAAGATTATTTTTTAAAAGGTGGTCCGCCGGGTTGCACAGGATCTGCACATCCATTTGGCTGGATGACAGCGACAAATTTTGAACTATTTTTAAATCATTTCATAAAATACGTCAGGTGCTTCAAGGAAAATATGGAAATCATGAGAGCCATATTTCAATTGTTTCGCTTAATTTGGCTAAAGATAATGGTATTGTACTTCTCACTTTTCTCCCACATACCAGCCACAAATTACACCCGCTAGATAAGACGATATACATTGAAAAGATACTATAACACTGCTGCTGATGAGTGGTTGTTGACACATCCAGGCCAGCCTATATCTATTTATGATATAGCAGAAATAGCTATCCATTAGCTTTCACCAGTGTAAACATTTGCAAAGGATTTTAAGTGAGTGGTATTGTTCCTCTGAACGAAAATATTTTCACTGACGATGAATTACTGACTTCCTATGTGACAAACAAGGCACTGACAGAATCACATATTTCTGTGGAAGATTCTGAAGCTTCTACAAATAGCTCCCAAATTACTAACCAACTTGTAACTATTCCTACAGATGAACTTGGGTCTATTGTCCCCTCAAGTCCCGCACTGATAAAGTGCCCAGGGCCCTCAACAAGTGACACCGTTGTTTCTATCGTCTGATGAAAGGTGCTAGAAAAAGAGCTAAATCCACAATTCTAACTTCTTCACCAGAAAAACTAGAAATTGAAAAAAAACTTTTGAAAAGAGCAGAAAAAAAGAAAATAAAAGAGAAAAGATCAATTAAAAAAGTCGCACTAAAACGTAAGATAGTAAAAACACAGGGTTTCCCGGAGAAATCAAAAAAAGAAGACTTTGTTAGAATCATCTGACCATTATTCTACAAAAAGCATGGTATTGAGTGATCAGAGTGACAGTGAAGATGAGGGTATGACCAGAAAGCCAAACGTTAATGATTGGTTGTTAGTGAAATTCAAAGGAAAAAAACTGTAAAACGATTTGCTGGAAAAATTACTAATAGACAAGAAGAAGGGCTGGAAATTAAGTTTGGAAGGAGAATTGCAGATTCTAAGTTTAAATGGCCTGAAATTGAAGACATCTCTGTTGTTGATGAGGACCAAATTGAGATGATTCTTCGCCCTCCAATCATAAATACCAAAAACGATCGTGTAACGAGTTACATCTTCAGGACTGGTTTTGAGGGACTTTCTATTTTTTTAGATTGTAAGTTTTAAACATTAATGTAATAAACATAAGATTTCACGTCCTAAATTAAACTATTAAAAAAATAAATAATTGTTTCAGTTTCTTTAACTATCCAGATCAAGTATCCCCACCATGGGGATTGTTGAGCCATGTTGTAAACGTTTATGTAAACGTTTTTTTCAATATTAAATATGTTTCGATTCACATTTTTAAATACATGATTTTATAGCAAAAAAACACAGTTTACAATGACATTTTAAGCTATGTTTAACTACGTCAAAAAAAAATTTAAAAAATGAAAAAGTGGCTCAACTATCCCCACTCTCCCCTATTTCACGGACGTTGCATATACAGCTAAAATAATTTATACGAAATTTGTTTCATAATTTCGCATCAAGTTATCAAATTCATGCAATACCTGTAGCATCGTAAAAACATTTACCAAATGTAGTGAATAAGTGAGCTATTTCATACCATAAATGCCTTAAAAACAGCAAATCATATGGGGCATCTATCCGAAATAATGTGTGGAAGGAAATTATTTAAAAATGGCAACACTGCACTGCAATCTGTAAATTAATCAAATTTCAAATATTTAGAAACAAATAACTAAGAGATGATGCATTTTAATGATATAAAGTTGAACTTGAAATTAAGGTGTGTTTATCTTAGAAAATTTCACTTACGGTTTGTGTTTCTAACCTTATTTTAACTAAATGTTAAAAAGTCTTGGCACCAACTTTTACACGTGAAAAAAAACGTAGTAAAACTGTATGTGTGAATATATTAACCTTTTATCTAAATTAAACCTGAATTTACGCGAAAAAAGTGTAAATAAGTTAATAATTCGCATCTGTACAGAATGAAACAAGGTAATTTATATTAAAATAACAACCTCTTTCCTGTTATTATTAAATTTTCTAACAACCAACCAGTTATAAGCTTCAAACGGCCGAGTTCAGAGGTAAATATGTGCAGCTCTACGACAAGTTTGTAGTACAAAGACGAACTTTATAATAGTCCCAACCGGTTTATTAGGAATTATTAGGAACTACATAGAAACATAGAAGAAAACGTGAACCTAAATTAAAATATGGTAAGCGAACTAACGTTTAGAAGCATAAAATTGATATTCCAATAAGAAAAGGGAGAAAATCTCGTTAGAAACGTGGATAGTTAATGAGAAACTGTGTCTAAAATGGTATTTTCGTCAGAAATGAGAAATGAAAGTATTAAAATTTGCCTCTAGGATATCAGATTTATAAATGTAAATAGTTGCAGAATATTTCTAGTTCTGATTATGATTCAACGTGTTATTAACATTTCAAAAAAGAATTTCCGCGTTTGTTGCTTTGAAAGTTTGACATACTTTTCTAAATGTTTCATTACGACAACGTAGAAAAAATCATAATAAAACAGATTGGGTTATTATATTAATTTTATCCTGAATTCAATCTCAGTTTTAACAGTAGTCTAACCATATTTATAATGAAAATTACACGTACGTATTCATGCAAGACTAACTGCTAGTAATAAATAAATTCGTCTATAAACCAACTATTCCTACAGGTGCTAATCAAATCACGTCCTTGATGTTGAAAAGAACTTAAATACCCTAAACGTGGGCGTTACTATGTATTTTATTACAACTATTAGATTAAAAAATAATAAAAAACAGGTCGCAGAACATCCTAAGTACAGCAGAAATAGTATGACACTTAGCACAAAACAAATGAATAAATGCTCCTTGACAAATTCTCAGACATCCAAACAAATGTAGTAATAAGGATCAAAGACACTTACCGAAATAGCTAAAATTGTAGGTAAATTCAGGTAAAAATAATCCAAATCAGTAATATAGGTATCTTGCGGCACTTTAATAAGTCACTATTTACTTGTTGCTGATTAAACACGATCCGAATTTTTAGGGAGAAAAAAAAAACGTAAAAAAATCAGACTTGTAAGTGTCTACTCCCGTATACAATACACATCACTGTATTAATACAACGTATCTGTTCATCTGTTGCCAAACTGTATTGTTGAATTAAGATTAATGTAGATGTCGCGATTGATTGTTTCGGGTGGCATCTATCGGTTGTTTTGAGAAGTTCGAAAGTGGTTCGCTACCAGAATAAAAAATATTCTCCCTTATAAAATTGTAATTTCCTCTGTTTAATTTAAATAAAAAACATATGTAAGTAATTAGAGTTTATATGAAAAAATATATTACTTAGAAAATTATGTTTCTCTGTAATTGTCACAATGGAAAAGTATTTTTCAGAAAGTAAGCAAGTTTTTTCTTGTATTTAGGTGTATTCGTTTGTCAATTAGTGCAATACGGAGTAGCTCGAATTTCTAAATTGCGCGTTCGTTTGTAAAAAAAAAACTGGCAATCCGATCTTCGTTTGTATTTGTTGGGCAGCTTTCGACAGTTTTGAACACACGTTGTAATCATTGAAAGTGAAATACAACAATTAATAAATAATGATTTTTTTAATGCTATCGTGATTGCCAATTGCCACCATTCTCAATCTTTTTAGATTATGTATACTATATAAATATCAATTTGTACTGTTTGTTTGTACCCGTTTAGAGTAATTCTAAGCAATCAAAACGATCATGTGATCATAAACCTATCACACTTTAGAACTAACACGAACAAGACAAACGAACAAACCTTTTTTTCGTTTTACACGCCGTAATTTATTGACCAATTAATTGAACAAGTTCTTGACCAAGAAATCGGTAGAAATATGTTGTTTTACATCCATTTAGTTTCGTTAAATTTCGTAAAATTTTCATCTGCAGATGAAAATGGATTGGCAATCTACCTTTATCAAATGTTTTGGCAGTTTAGGTGTAAACACAGATCATTTCGGTTTCGGTTAGTTAACTCAAATTATGCGTATCGTCATAAATTTTCGAAATTTATCTTCACTTTACTTTAAACACGCTAAACAAAATTCGTAGGAACTTTTCTGTTACTGGGTTGGTGTTAGAACAGCAAAGTTAGTGAAAAATCGTGACAAAAATTGACCATGTTGAATTTAATTCAATTAATCGTACGACAAATTGTTCAAAAAATCCTACCGATTTTTGCTGTTTTACACGGTACGAAGATCGACTTGTTCAATTAATTGGTCAATAAATCGCGGCGTGTAAAACAGGTTTAGTGTTTCATAGGACTGAAAACTTCTTTTTTTGCAATATTTCCCAAATATGAAGTATTTCAAACATTTTAGGCATTACAACTTAATTTAAATTCTATTAATTGATAATTCGGTTATAAAAAATTTTAAATGTCTTTATGGCTCCTATATAACTTGGTAAAAATGTTCAGTTTCGCGCGTTCCGAAAGCATTTCAAACGACCCCCAAAATGCGCCAATCTGGCTGACGTCATAGCCTATGATTTTGTTTCGCTAACTTTCGGACGTGCCCGACTCTGCCGATATTACAGGATATTCCCATTGTTTGCATTTGGATTGCCGTTTTGTTTTTGTGCGGTTGTTGACCGTTGTTTTGTGACATTAGCTGCTTTCCATTTGTTTTATTAACTGTACCGTATCGTTCCTCAGAGTACTGTACTGAACGGTACTTACAGTGAGCTCAATGGAACATGAATTTTTTGCACTGGACATAAATATAATCATTCTAACCTAACTTTATATATTGAGAAATGTAAACAAGTCCAGAGGGATAGGAGGTGGCAGTTATGTGGTTAAGTAAGGTTATGTGAGATGAGAACGAATTGTATTATGTGATATTAAACTGTTTTAATCGGACTTGACGAAAATTTACGACAAAATCTAATACAAAATGAAAGAATGCTAATTTTTAAAATTCAAGAAAATTATGTTTCTTTACAAATTCCTCTACATTTTTAAAGCGCCATCTAGATGCTCAAATCTGCAACAGCGACTGGGATTCACATAGTAAACATATTTGTTGTTGGGACATTTCCAGGGTTGGTAAAATTTTCGTGGCAATTGACGATTCTCTAAAAATATGCACAATCAAAGATTAAGTTAATAAAAACATATCTACAACCACTTTATTTATATTTTCATATATACACATAGGGAAAGAAAATGTCTAGCTATACGAAAAAGTGCACATGCAACAACGGTAAACGCGAATGGATGATTCAGTACAGGCGGAGGGGTTAGCGGCAGTCGACGGCTCACGACGGTTACCGATGTGGTTAGTTACGAGGTACACTGCATTATGTGCGGACGATCTTGGTAAGAATTTCTAAAGTATTTATTCTTCTTTTCTTTTATTTCATCAGAATCTGTTTTTATTTTCGTCTTTAGAATTACGTATTAGTTTCGTCTAAGCTTCGTAGCAACAACAAAATAAATATGCGAAACTCTCATTTCCAGGCGACCATGACTTCAAATTATTACGTGCGTTCTTGCACACAGTAGGTCTACATGCCAACGTTGTTACAAGCATACTAACACACGACCCGCATCGAATCAATCGAATTCAACTTAATCCCCTCCTCGCTCTCTCGCCGTACATATATAGATATTAGCTAATTTCACATTTTTCCTATGCGTACATAAGTAGAAATACCTTGTAAATAACACACAACGTAATTTTTTCATTATATTAAGTACATAGTTAAAAATTGTACATTTTTGGTATGGTACATTTTTAATATTACTATACATTTCATAATTTCCTGCATCTAAATATAAAAAATTGGAAAGATGGCAACAGACATTCGTTTTCGGTTATTCAATCCGGTACTCTCTTACATAAATACAACAAAACAACACGTCTTTGCAATAGCAAATATACAAGAAAAGCAAAAAATTGCTGAAAATAATACTATTGAAAAAAATTTATAATTAAATAATAAGAATTAAGTTAGGCAAGGTTTTCTCGTGAATTAGGAAAAAAAAGATATCACAACCTTTGCTATAAATAAAGATTATCTTTAAATGAATTGTTGTCTAAAGAAATTTTCGGTTTATTCAAGTCCTAGTGACCAATTGATTCCATGAACTAGGAACAACATTAATGGTTGCCATGCTACTAGCCACCTAATCCAATCTAGTAGTTGCCCATACAAGACGTGCGGTTTTTCCCATGGATTGCAAAACATTTTCTTTAAGTCGACCTTTTCTTTACAGTACGGACAAGTCTGTTTCTTACCAACAATGCACCAACCTCTTATGCAGAATTCGTGGAAACTGAAAGAAAAAAGATATCACAACAAACAAATCTCTAAAGAGATTGGAAGTTTCTTATACCGAGTGATTCACATTAAACGCACATCATTACTAGAGCGAGGTAAATCTCTGTGATACATAAGCGTTTCACCGCAGTAGCGGGCTGTATGCAAAAATCGATTCTCGCTTTGTCAGCGCCCGCTTGCTTAGTTTTCGTTCAGTTTAGGAAACGAGAGCGTATGTTTTGTATTACGTGTTATTTATTTATATTTAAAATGTTCGAGAGTGTGTTAAAGAAAGGTTTCGATTTTATCACATTAAAACAAATTTGTGAAGGTGCATCGACTAATCCATTAATTGAATTGAAAGAGTGTTTTAATTATGCATGTATTATATTCGTAGATGTCGAACGATCTTTTTCAAAATATAAACAGATTTTTTCACCACGGCGAACATCGTTCAATGAGACAACTGTAGAAACACATCTAATGCTGTCAACTTTTTACGACTCTTATCTTGCTTGTACTTTTAATGTTCGGTTATTCCGATGCTGCCCTCCAACCTAATTGATAACGCTGCTTAAGAGGGTGAGAGTTTAATACCTTTTCAGATATTATAATTCTTCATCGCTTCTGTTATTATTATTCGATTTGAAATTTATTTTTTTGGTATTGGACTTACTGAAGGAAACACACACTTATGCCGCGCTTTAATCATTACTACTTCCATTATTATTAATGTCACGGAGTAGATTAAAACAGTAAGGTACCGGCACATTCCTTAACAAAATATTTAATAAATTCGGTATACAGATTTCTGAAATTCTTGGATATTCATTGTAAACCGTACGACCAAATGAGACCGAGAAAAGACTTTTTCTTCTTTATCCCTACTCTAAAAGATATCTACAAGTGTCTGAATTTAACGCCTTTCCTCAACTAAAACATGTGAAATATTAGGAACTAAAACAAATGCTGGGGCTTGGAACATAAAACATAAACTATGTGTATGTTTTACTGTAATAAATCCATCAATGTAGAGTGGCTTAGAGGAAAAGGTTCTTGCCTGTAGCACAAAGCGTAAACATATGCGGATAAATCAATCAGAGTTTATTGGCTAAGTGGACCCTTTCCCTGTTTAACAGATTTACATTCTGTTTCATATAAACGGTTTTGTAAGCGATTAATTCTCGCGGCGAAGTTACGTTCTTAATTGATTTGAGGTTTTCTAATTTAATATTAGAGCCGGTTTCGTTTATGTGTTGTGCTACACTTAATAATTCAATTCTACCATAGCGGTAATGAGCTATGTGTTCTTTCAATCTGGTGCCTGTCTATCGCCTGTTTCGTTTGTTCAATATAGATTTTATTACAGTCACCGCATAAAGTACATGATTTCTCTCTAACTATTTCTGATTCACTTGTATTCTCAATAACCTAAGCCTACTAATCAATCATAGATGGCAAAGGATTCATTCTTAATTCTTTATAATGTCCTGATGATAGTAAATTGTCTAAACAGAAACAATTTTTACTTTTGAGGTCACCTGTGTTATTCTTTTAACATCGTTAAAATTGTTTAAAATTTTAGTTTTACACCCATTTCTTATGCAGTGCGTAAGTAGATGACATTAACAAAGTATTGTGCAGTTAATAAGGAAAAAAAGCCAGATGGATTTCTCCAGACAGTTGTATCTTTTTCATTTGGGCGTTCGGTAACCCTATCTTAATTTGAATAACTTTGCATTGTAAAAACGATCTAAATTGATATCGACTAAAAATGAACCGTCTACTTACGTGTGCCCACAACTCAATTTATATGTATTTTCAATAATGCCTTCCTCGTTTTCTTGTACTAACAATCTGTTTCCGCAAACGGCACAAACGTCAGGCTCTAAATTTCTCGTGGGTATACCTTGAGCAGTATAATACTGCAAAATGGGAAGCGTTTCTTAGTTTCGTTAAAATAATTATCGGATTAACTTACCCCAATATGCGAAGCCATTTTATCGGCACATATCTCCGAAATGTCTCGTCCCAATACGCCATAATACAGCCCGTAAAACACAAACAATAAACCACAGTCCAACCATACATTAGGCTTTGCCTTAAACACTAAATTCAATCCAAACAGTGTCGCCATCATTACAATATAACCTATGATACCAAGAACGTAACTTAATTTATAAATAAATAAAAACCATTTGTACACTAGTCTAAAAATATACATTAAGTCTCGTATGTTTGAATTAAAACTTATGACATACCTTGGTGTCGTACCACCAATTGGCTTTAATAGTGCTTTCCTTACTATGAGTCCAGTTATACAAGAGAATAACAACCATATAAAAACGAATCTCCACCAAAGATTTTTTATCGATAATCCTAAAGGAATTACCCACATGGCTAATAAGGTAATTAACTGAAAGTGATTTACATAAAAAGTTATTTTAAATTTAAAAAGGAAATATAATTTACCAAGTATGATTTATAATGTCGTCGTTTCCATTCAATTAAAACGAACTGAGCAATGACTAGCGTTACAATAAGGATGAGAACCATTTCGGCATGCATCGCCTCATGTCCTTTATGCTGTTCATGTAATTTCTGGTGTTCGAGTCTATACAGAAAGAAAAAACCCAATTCATAATAAATACTAAGCTAGAATAAATTATTCAAACCTCCATTTTTCTTCAGGTGTTAGTTGGTCAATAGTCTGTAAAACGTGGTAATAAATAATGAGTGCTTTGTCATTTTTTTATCGATCACGCCTACATTTTTCATTAAACAATTTCCCTTTTTTTTTACTATTAAATTGAAATTACATAGCTAAAAGTTTGGTTACCTTATTTCCTATTTCCACGGGTACATGTAAATCCATATTTATTCAATTAAATTTACTTAATTGGTCGTTTGATAGGGCGAATGTGAGTTTTTGAATTAATGTAATTAATATTTATGAAATTATACATGTCATTCGTTTACCAGTCGGTGCTACAGCCACATGACAGTTTGTTTTTGATAAGAAGATGTCAAATTTATCAATTGCCAACACAATTTTTGGGATAAAAATCAAATCGATCAAATTATAAAGCAAACAATTACACTGCAAAATAAAATTGATAAATTCAATAAAAGGAATATATGGTAAGGCTAGCGATATATATGTATAATATCGATATAATTATTTACGATAAGATTTTATTTCCTCCGAATTAATTTGGAGAGAAACTGAAAGATATATTTTATATGACCGAATGACCGTTCTAGTTCTAAGAATTAGAATTTGCTTATTTAAAAGAAAAGAAATATATCGCAGACCCCAAAATATTCTTATTGCCTCATTATTCTCATTAAAGAAACATTCCAGATTCCAGTTAAAATACATACATATCAAAAAGCAGTTAAAAAACCAGTCTTGATTAAAAAAACTTTATATATTTCTGACTATTACTAGATGTTTTACAAGATTAAAAGTGGGATTCACAATTATACATAAAATTAACGTTCAAAGAAAGCCCAACATATAGTCCTTAATTTGAAAATTTAAATTCAATTGGAAAAATGGATAGGAGAGGGAGCCTTTAAGAATGTTATAGTAGGAATCTGTATTGTAGCTGACCAGAAGATAGCTTTCTATATAGCTAATTGAATTTAAAAATAAATTTGTTGTCAGTGAATCGAAGCAGTGGAAATATATTTTATACAGTATGTCCACCTAGTGCGCGAAAAGAAAATAAATCCTGGCAATCCTGCACTTTACCGCTTCCATTTCATACGAACATTGTTCATATTGGTTCATATACAAAAACAAATGCTGGGTTGCCAAATTGTCGTTGGTTACTTTGGTTTAATCCTTCGAACATCATTTAGGGAAATTGAATATTTTAGTTACAGGTGTTTACATTTATTAGTTGAGTTTAATTTTCTCTATTAAATATAGCAGGAAAAGGAGATTTAATCATGTGGAGTGTAAAAGTGAAACTAAGTGATCAATCTTGCAATAATGCGGCAGATCGAACGGTAAATAACAGGAAAGACATTTTGCAAAGTCATTGGACACTTCATCATAAATAGAGTTGGCATTTTTTAAATTTGGCAGATGATTTATGTTGGTAGGGAATATTGAAGAAAGTTGACATGAACTGAAGAGGTATTTAAAAATGCAGTAATATATACGATGTTCCATTGAAAAAATCAAATTCGTATCTTGTCCAACAGAAACTGAACAGCCTATATATTTTAACACAATTTTATGTTGTGTTTAATAATAATAATATAATTCATGCCTTCACATCGTTGAACAGCTTTCGCCAATTACAGGGGGGGGGGGGCATCGGCTGGCCATGAGTCATTATTATGCCTGCGCCCGTAGAGCATCTTAAGATGTTCACCTCTCAACATTCGCCAAATTTGAAGCAAGGAAAACTACGGAAAACCTTGCTCTGAGAGTGACGGGCCCAGGGATCGAACCCGGTACCCCGAGACTGATAGTTCAGCGCGCTAGGCACTGCGCTACCAGTCCCCCAGTAAATTGCTCAGGGAAGGAATTATCTTCCGCTCACGCGTTAGGTGGACATGCTGCATGTATTAAATAGAGGAAAGGGAAAAGATTTCAAAAATAATAGTTATACGAAGATCGTTAAATACTTTTTGCATTTATTAAACGATTATATTACTGAATAGAACAAAATGTATTTACATATCAAAACAATATACACAATAAATTTATATTATATATACACACATAAAAAGTTGTGTTAATTAATAATAATCATCATCGTCAATATCATCTTCCATTCACAATTAATATAATTATATATTTCTTCATATCATCCATTCTCGCCTTCATTCATAAAACTACACATACAGGTGTTGGCCGTCAGTACCAATCGTCCATCAAGATATAATATAACAATTTGCACGTTTTAGTATGTTTCTGATTTAAAGTATGGAGAGATATTTTTGAAAGTCGAGGTATATGGTAAGAAAGTCAAGGTGATTATTCTTAAAGTTAATTGGTACTGTCGGTCTTACACGACAATTGCACATAATAATCAAATATTTTAATTTAATATCATAATCATAATAATAATATAATTAATTAGGTATTAATAAAGATGTATAAGTTACAAAGTATTGCTTCGTTATTAGTCTTGTTTTGAAAAATTATCACTTACACAATTGGCAGTCAAGCGCCCCCTTTCTTTTAAGAAAAAAATCGCTTCCCTTCTAACAGTTAGATTCTGTACCATACATAGAGTTTTTGTCTCGCTTTCCCAAAAAATTAATAGAAAAAAAATCGCTAAAACTATAGATGTTTTTTTTTTCATTTCTTTTTTTTTTATTACGTCGTCTTTCTCAGTTTTATAACGAAAAGAATAGAATATGCAATGGTACCACACACATATTTCACGTACGATAAGAAAACTAAAACATCCACATTCATTTGGGGAAACTATGAGACTTGAAAGGGATATACGTAAGTAATTCTCATTTTTTCTTTCTTTTCTTATTAATATATGTATCTTATTAAGTCATTCTTAATACACAGCGATGACATTATAGGTATAAGTATTATATAGGTATATTCTTTTTATATTCAATATACTTTAATACAAATGTCTATAAAAATACTTCATCATATTATACTTTATACGTTTTATTTTCTTTTTTTTTGTATAAGATATATGCGACCAATAAATAATTATTACATTTTATATAGTAATTCCTCTTTTCGAATTCGTTTTCTTACTTCATTTCTTTTTCTTTAGTTACTTAGCTTGTTAACCTAATTATATAAAAATGTATAATATACAAAATATCACTACCTTAGGTAAAATGTATGTATTCAATAGCGTTAATAGATATTACCAATTACTGACTAATTTCACTTACATGATAAAATAATAAATTATGTAAGAAATGTACCTATATTCATTAAATAATGATAAAGAATTACGCGCACTACTTCACACCGAATAAAATTCATTCAATAGAAACGTTATTGTAAGTTTTTCTTGTAGAGTTACAGTCAAAAATAAAGTTATTTTGATCAAAAGTTCTTTTAAAATAAAAATAATTGTACATGTCACGAATAGTATTTACTTTCATGTATCTTATTTTTTTCTATGTTAAGTTAAAATTATAAGTATTAAATGTTACTTTACTTTTGTTCCTTTCAAATTTCTTTGTTTATGACTTACTATCGCCTAACCTAAACTTTAAGCCTGAATTACATTCTACTAGATTCGTGTTTTTTTCATCCTTATTTTAAGTATCTAGAATTTAACCTTCAATGTAGTAACTATAAATTTAGAGTGCAATGAAGATATCAGCAAGTCGCATTACATATACTTCAGAGGTCAATTCATAACGTCTGCCAACACAAACAAACATAGATAAATACATATGATGGATACAAACAAAGTAGATATGTTGGTAGGCATGTTACTGGAATAGGACATGTTCTAGCTTTGAAACCAGTACAGTATGCAACCATACACCATACATTTTCCAACTTTTTTCTAGCAACCTTTCTAGTTACCAAAAAAAGCGTGAAAAAAAGACGAATCTAATATAATGTAATTCAGGCTTAAAGATTAGAGACATAAAGATACGACTCTAGAAAGAGAAATTGCTGTTTGAAAGTGAGATACAAAACACTCCAAATTAAAAGGCCAATCACGTATAAAAACATCAACATAACCTAGTAATAGTGACGTCGTGTTGTTATAAGGTTATGTTATAACCGTTTACATTAGTTTATTGTAATCGAAGCGGAAGTAAGTGCAAATTAAATAACTTCCAAAACCAGAAACAGTTCGGGTAATAGATAACTTTAAGCCTCTGACACACTATCAATGAATTTCACAAATTAGATTGGTCAAATTGTTTTAGTGGCGACATAAGTAACCAGCTTGATCAAACTTCAAAGTCTATTTTTATTCCATGAACGCTTGAAAGTGGTGAAAAGAAAAATCACAGCTTTATTATGATACAATGAGTGATTAATATTATATATAAATTTTCTATTCCTATACCAGTGAATAAGAAGTGAAATCTTCTCTCGGGTAAAGGACATAAGTGGTAAATATACATATTTGACATTTTTTAAATTTCGCGGATGATTTAAGTTGGTAGTTCTGACAATCAAGGACATATTCGCCAATTTCAAGGGTGTGTTTATAGTGAAGCTGCGATGATGGATGAAAGCAGTGCAGTAGCAAAAGCGGCGATAATAGCGAAGCGGGTGTTTGTGTTGGAGTTACGCGCCATCTGTGGGCAGCGATAATGAACAAGATAAATTAATCGAACTGTCAAATTTTGCTTTAATCCACTTTAATCAACTCTAGGAATGGATATCGAAAATCTAATCACCGAAATGTTTAGGCCCTAAATATGGAACCAAAAGAATCAAAATCACTATAATCGCTGTTTTAGGGTGTGTTTATAGTGAAGCTGCGATGATCGATGAGAGCAGTGCGGTAGAAAAACGGGCCAATCAATGAGCGCCAATCAATGAAGCGCTATTCATTGACTGGCCCGTTTTGCTACCGCACTGCTCTCATCGATCATCGCAGCTTCACTATAAACACACTCTAAGACAAGCTATGGGATGAAGTAGCAATTAAATTAGCTAGTATACGTATGTTTAAAAAATTTTCATATTCATTTCATTATTTCCATATTCATTCATTCAATTGATTTCTTGAGAGCCAGTGTTATTTAAATTATTCATATTGATTTAATAAAAGATATAGGTCTTTTATAAAAGACCTATAATCCCCTTTGTTTTTATTTACCTAATTGGGATCATCAACCGCTCCTCAGACACAATTGGACTATGATGGTAATTACACCATTTTATATCGCATTCGTTACGAATATTTGATAGAATGTAATCGAAAGTTTCTACGCTCATTCGCATATATTCGCGGAATTTTTCTGGGTACTCTCTTAATTTTAAATATAGGTGATGAAATTCTCCAAATATACCATCTTTCAGTATTGAAAGGAAGTGCAGCATATCTGCGTTGCCGAATGCGTTTACTAATATAATATTTTACGGCATTCGAACTTAAAAATGTTTCTTCATCAGAATCATTTTTTTTGTTTTAATATTTATTTAACAAGCTTGTTATGTAAAGATTACGGCACTAAAAACATCAAAATCTGTCAAAGTGACGCGCTTGTCGAAGCTTCATAAAGGATTTAGTTTTCGACGCTTCTATCGTTGCTAGTATCGTCGCTCTTATCACAGTTCTTATCGACTATCGCAACTGTCATCACAGCTATCATCGCAGTTTCACTATAAACACACCCTTTTAAGCGTAATCGATGCCAATATGTCCTCATTGATAGTGTGATAAGGGCTTTAGCTGCCAACATTATGACATTTTATTTTTTGAGCTTTGTAAGTATAGTATGTGACGCTTCTGTTACGCTTTAAAAGACTCCAGCAAAGAACAGTCAGGCTATAATGTATTTTAGGCAAGGTGTTAGAGTTAAAAATGAGAAATTTGTCGCGTAGTATTGTTCAAATATGTATTCCGTACATTCATTTTTGACTGTCACTGTATAACATTTTTTATAAACACTGAAAACATATTTGTTATAAAAATTAAATCGTTAAAATAATAATAGTAAAATGTTAAAATGAATTAATACTTAAAATAAATTAAAATTTCAAACAGTAATAACTACTAACGCCATCTATTAACCATATACGCAACTATACATATATATTAGTTTTTTTCCTGGTATTTTCCACGTATTATTTTTCATCTTTCGCCATCAAAAATCAAGTCTCACAAGTACCCATATGAATAAAATACATATTCAAGAGTTCATTCATCGTTACAACAGCAGTAGTTTAGCAGTAGATAGTTTAGTTTATCTCTATTTTCCTTTTTTTTTCTCTTTTTATATATGTACAAATACAAATACGGATACATCACTAACTAGGATATTGTAGTTAATGTTATTTATTACTGGCAGAACGGAATACAGTGAAATCGAGAGGGGGGAGAGATTCGCGGAGGAAATTCGTAGATTAGGAAACTATGTATGTATTATTATTATTATTATTATTATTTAGGTTATACACGTTATACCACATGCGACATTCTTTTTTTTCATCTTTAGGATAATAAGTAAGTACGATAATAATATATGTTTTTGTTAATCATTTAAATTATTACTTGTTTTCATTCGTCTCTTCCGTTTTATGCTATTCTAATGATTCATGGACCTTTTTTTTTGCGTGTTATTTTTTTATTACATTTTTTTATTTTAAATTTTGGGATGTGTATTACTATATTAATATTGATAGTATGCGTTTTATGTATTGTATGAGTATAAAGATGATATACGGATTGGAATTTGGCGTTTTGGATGGGGTGATTATGTAAGTACTGAAGCGAGGTTTAAAATTGTAATTAAAAAGTTTATTTAACATAAATCAATACGCGACAGTAGCGTACGCCACTGGGTTTCTATGGTTACGCAGCGGTTACGCCCATTTGCAAAGGACCGCCTCCCTAGAGTGCTACATATTATAACTGGACTCGAGTGCATGTTGATTCTAGCTTTGATAATGACAGAGGCAATTCCGATTATCTCTTACATTTGAGGGTTATCACTAGATCAATATTATACAGGATGGGTCACCTCCGTGAGCTCAGAAAACTGTGTCTTTGTGAATAGAGCTTTTCCAAACAATTTTTATTTTTTGTTGAGATTCAATAGGCACGTTTTAGAATTACATTGAACTATACGAATTGTTCTTTAAGTTCGAAGTTACTTGATGTACTTTAAATTACTTAAAAGATATATCTTACTTCTCAATTTTTCGCAAAATCTTCGATACAGAAAAATATACAAAGTTTAAAATCAACAGTTTATAACGATTTTTGAAATTGAATACATCATCACTACTCATTTTAGGTTTATTCGAACCCCACACTAAGATATACTGCGTAAAGTGAGGTATTATCACTTCGTTCTTTAAATGAAATTTCTCCAAACGGTGAAAATAACTGTAATATCAATAGTTAAAGGATACTTGAACGAAAGGATTTTAAATGTTCACAATTTTTAAGTAGCAAATGTATCCATTACAGTATGAAAACTCTGTATTTCAGTTGGTAATTTAAAATTTGGGGCGTTTTTATACTTCCAAGATGCCGAACTGACAATACCTCGCACAATCAATTCCAGTTCCGACTTCGGGCTTAGATTCGAATGGGTTTATGTTAGCGACAATCGAAGTGTATGATGTATTCTTTCGATTTTGCAGAACAAATTAAACTTGCTCAGGATTAGGGATTCGAATAAATTTTTTGTTAGTTGAAGAAATCTTTGCAGACTTAACTACGTCATCAGAACAATTAAATTATTGAATACGATGACATTAAACAATGGTTTTACTCACAACAAATTTTCAATTGAAGGAAATATCTAATCTGTGGATAAATTTTGACTGAACTAAAATAATACTTCTAATACGATTATAAAGTTTTAATTTCCGGAGTGCTTCAAGGATCAAACTTAGGACCATTAGTTTTATTTAAATTTCTCAAAAACCAGGAAATATGGCAATGCCTTCGGAGTTATTTGATTTAATTTTTCACGTCCTTTTTCATCAGTTATATTGTTCTCACCTTCACTTCGTTTTACCATAATTATTCGAGTTCTTTTGAGAAATTAATAAGACAACACGGTAATTCATTCTGTTTTGAGTAAAATCATTGTTAAATGTCATTGTACTCCATAATTTCTTTAAGTACGTAGTTAATTCTGTTGAAATACGTAATGACAATCGAAGCTGAGTAAAACACGCCAATAAAGTGCTTCGTGGTGGTTGAAGCACTTTTAGGGCTCAAAGTACCGTGCTTCAATCATTTTTAAAAGATGGTATTTGGTATTTGAAATACTTTGTTTAAAGCGTGGATTAGAAGCCGCGATTAATTGGTCAATGAATTGAAGTTCTTGACCAAGAAATCGGCACAAATGCGCTGTTTTACATGCTAGAATAAATTAAACAATTTTGTAAGGATCGTGGATACTCGTTTAGTTGAACGGGACAATTATTAAGTAGGAAATTTTCATCTACTTATAAAAGTAGATTAGTAATCTGTCTGTCAAATGTTTTGGCAGTTTTGGTATATGCACAGATTAGCTTAGATTGCTTCAGTTTCGGTTACTTAATTCAAATTTTCCATTACATCATAATCGCTGTAAATTTTCGAAATTTATTTTCACTTTAAAAAGGAACCGTAGATACTTTTCTGTTACTGGGTTGGTATTAGAACAGCAAAGTTAGTGAAAAATCGTGGCAAAAATAGAGCATGTTCTAGTCAATTCAATTAATCGTACGACAAATTGTTCAAGAAATCGTACCGATTTTTGCTGTTTTACACGGTACGATAAAATCGAAGATCAACTTGTTCAATTAATTAACCAATAAATCGCGGCGTGTAAAACAGGTTTAAGTATTTGAGGCCAGTGTTGCCAACCTAGTGGAATCAAATTGCAATAGTATCACACGATATTATTGTGCATCGTTGGATTTTGTACAATTTTCAAGGGTTCTAGATTGGTAACACAAAGATCCCTAGATTAGTATTACACAAGTTTATATTTACTTTTCCGAATTTACAATACTTAGCCTCAAATTAACAACTGCAATTTGTTGTTTGAAATTGAACAAACATAATGTGGTGAGTAATTTTAAAATGATTGGGCCAATTTCTCTCCAAGACTACTGACTTGCTGAGTCCAGTTGGGAGTACTGATTCCAGCAAATTGTCACTAACAGTAAGAGAAAGTAGATATGTAATGGGTGTTTTTGAAGTTAGATTATAATGGACGATGTAAAAGGATTAATGAGGTTTTAGAGATGAAAGCGTTTCATTCGATTGAGGTTATGTTGTTACGCGTAAAATTTAAAACCATGACAAAACAAAGCGCTAATGTTAGATAATTACAAAGGAATTTAGAATCAGAACTTCTAATGAACGTAGGTACGAATCATCTGATAATTTATTGTGTTCATTTTAAACACCTTTACAGTTATTTCCTTTTCTACAAAACTTTCTATTTTTTTCATGTTTCTATGATTATAAATAAAGGTTACGCACACACAGTGTTGCCGGATTAGAAAATGAGAAATTCGCGAGCTTGCTTGCAAAAAATCGTGAAATATCGTGAGGAATGATTTTTTACATCTAAATACGATTTAATTCGTTTTGGTAATAGGAAAACTAAGGAAGTTTGTAAAAACAATATTTTAGTACTTTAAAATAAATTGTACAAAACGTAGTTACAAATACACATAAATATAGGCAATTACTATTAGCGATTTCGACAAAAAACATTTTATTCGGAATCCGTGTAGGTGTATTCTTTTAACGTACACCTTAATTGAAATTAATTACTTTTCTATAAGGTTTGAATTAATTTTAAAATAATAACAATTGCCACTATGTAAAATTAAACTACAGTGAGATCCAGAAAGATTGTCATGGCCGCTCTCTAGTGTTAGGGGTAATTTGGACGTGTTGTCGCTTGCTGTATATGAGGATACGCAGTAGTAATACAGTGTCGTATCGTAATGAGATATAGTTGGGTACATCGGGTACATTATAAATGCAATGGTTGCCAAATCGTGTAACCTCAATTGGGAAAAATATAGTTATTAATAGAAATGCAAAATTAATTAAGTACGATACAATTAAATATATCATTAGAATGACAAATCCGTGCAAAACATGTTCCGCGTTCAAATACATATCTTTAATTCTACATACTACTGATTTATTGAACAAGTAGCGGGCGACTGTGGACGAATTTGTACAAATCTGTCATAATAAAACAAGCATTTCAGTAAGTTCCCTATAAGGCTAACTTCCTTTCACTAATTAGAATCTAATTTTGTGCTAAACATCGCGGAACAAAGTTTTGTACCATGACAATCTTTCTGGATCTCTCTGTATTTGTGAGTAGTAATCCTTCCAACGTGTCGCTCTTAAATCTATTCCTTGTCCCAGTTTTCTGTAAATTAATTTGTGAGAAAACTCTCTACGGCAGCACTGGGCTGCCGCAAACATAGTCAATTAAATACGAATGTATTTGCGTTAAGAAATTTATTTTCGCCATTTCCTAACTTTACAGAATTTTATTTCCAGATTTCAGTAACATCAAACCCACTTTCCTCCATCGCCCATTTTTTTTTATATTGGCTCTTAAATAGGACTATAACATGTAGGTATTGGTACATTTACGCATGTACAAAGAAAAGGCGGCAAATTTAAAATAAATAGTATTCATAACACCGTAATTCAGATTACTAATTATAGATGGTGTTGGAATAGAATGATATCAAAAAATATTCGCCGTATAATGAAATAATTTTCTTTTGAATATTGAAAATCGCGAGATTTTATGTAAAATCGTGAAATCTTACGATTTATTGTGAAGCCTGGTATCAATATGTATACATCGCCACTCAAGATATTTCTATTGTCAGTACAAAGGGTACTAGGAAAGGTTTGCAATATGACGCAACCATGCAACGAAGAAGTCTGATTGTTGGTGCAGATTGTGACATTTTCATACTCACACAGTAACCGCTGCGCCAAGTCGGTGAGCTCAGTTATTCGTTAGCAGTGCTCGTGTAAAGTGCTTGCTATGGCATCGTGGTCACGAAATGAGATACGGGTAGTTTTGCGGTATAACTTAGCGCGTAGTTTAAACGTAGACCAGTGCTTAGAAGAAATGAATCTTGCACTAGGTGATGTTTGTCCACATCGTACGACTATATTCAGGTGATACAGAGAATTCCAAATGGGAAATTTCACCCTGAAGGGCGCTGAGAGAGCGGGAAGACCACGAACGTCGGTTACTGCTGTGAGGAAAATGCTTGACGAAGACAGGCGAGTGACCTACCAACAGATTGAGGATACCTTAGGCCTAAATGCACCAGCAATTCGTTCGATTCAGCATGATCATTTGCACGTGAGGAAACTTTATTGTCTCTGGGTGCCGTGTAGTCTGACTGAAGAGCAGATGACACAACGTGTGACATGGTGCCTGCACCGAATATTTAACCACTACAGGACTGAAACTTCTTCAGCACCTTCCTTACAGTCCAGACCTTGCTCCCTGCGACTTTGCACTGTTCCAGCATGTGAAAATGAAACTGAAGGGGAAGCGGTTTTCCAGTGATGGGACTCTTCTGAGAGGACGAGTGTGCCTTGATCCCTAGTGAAACTTGGCAGATCTGGTTTAAGGATTGGTTTCGGAGGATGGCGAGATGTATTGAATGTGGTGGAAATTATTTCGAAAAAATTAAATAAATAAAGCTGTATTGCAAAACTTTCCTAGTACCCTTTGTACTTGGTATTTGAAGCACTTTACTACACAGCTCTGTTGGCAATTCAGTTTTAAATAAAAATATGCCATGGCAAGAAATGTGCGTGCATTCGGTCCTGTTTTGTTTAATTTTTGTACTAACAATCGTAACACACAAAGGATTTCTGTAAATGTCAACCTTTCCAGAGAAACTCTAATAACTGTTAAACCCTTGATTTTGTAGTATTCTCTTCAGAATTTTATGATTTCAAAAATCCAGTAATACAGGGCGAGTCAGGAAGAACGGACCAAACTCCGGAAGTGTATTGTACACGTGAAAGTAATGTAAAAAAACTCGTATCTTCTTATGCGATTTTCAATTGTTTTCAAGTTATAGCGTAATCAAAACATTTTAACTAACACTTGTAAATGATCTAAATTTTCGCTTGTTTTCAAGTTAATACATCTTAAATAAAATAAAAATATCCTTGTATCAACTTGACCGAGATCTCCAGACCTCACATCACTAGACTATTGTCTATGGGGCTGGTTCAAAAACCAGGAGAGCAACAGGAGTCCTTCGTAGATGAAGCATAAAACGTTTAGAAGTCAATGGCGGTATTTTTTGAGCATTTATTAAAAGAAAGCTATGATTAAAAAAACGTTAATGAAATTTTGTTTATTTGTAATTACGCTATAACTTGAAAACGAATGAAAATCGGATAAGAATATATGAGTTTTTTTATATTATCTTCACGTGTACTATACACCCTTGGAGTTTGGTCCGTTCCTCCCGACTCACCCTGTATACAGCAACTTCATGTGGTCACGAACTTAGGAAACACTCTGTATGGATCAATATAATTTTAAAATCTGCTCCTCGACTTACTTCATAGTAAAAGGAAAATCGTTTTGAAGCAAATCTTCATTCACAAAGCCCACGGACGTGGTTTTATATCACACTACACCCACCACTTCTCTTGAAATCACCCCAAAACAACGCGTCAAAGCCCGATCACAATAATTTAAACAAATTTCCAGTTCCACTACTAACGATAATCATAGGATAAAAGTAATAATCAGTGATAATAGCACTAAAACGATTATAATATAGGAAATATAATATCTTTTGTTTTTATAATAAATATAAGCACCAAGTTAAAAAGATAGGATGACGTACATATATGATTATGCAGCTAATTAGTTAAGATAGTATTACTACTACTCCTTTTTTTTTGTCGACTTTAACTTTTTAAACGGCTTGTGAATATTCTCTTTTAATTTATCTTTATATACATCTCTCTATTGACTACGATTATTTTTTTTTTAGAAACGTTTTTGGATTTTATTTTACAATCGCTACGTAGAAAATGGCTTCTTCAATTAATATCGTTTTAATTTTCCTCATTCGGTACCGTTTTTACGATTACGAATTGAATGACATCTAATGGGCGGGGTGTTGGAGGATTCCGGGGGGGGGGGGGGGGGGGGGTAAGAGGAACGCGTACACGGTTACACGGTCGGTAATACAGGGGTGACATCACAAAAACTAAGAAAAAACACCGGGTGTTCAAGCGAACTGATTGATTTTCCTTTGTTTGTTCACTTGTTTCACGCATACTCGCATTTCAGTCGCTATACTTTTTTTCCATATAAAAAGCATTCTGATATATTAAGTATTATTTACAAGTATCTTCTTTTCTTTTATCCTTTACTTACTCGACTAAATATTGCCTTACATACGATATCCCTATTGGATCCAACTAGAAAAGAATGTGTATAATAATAGTCTCTCGTTTATCTTTCCTTCTTTCTTTGTTAATAATCGCGTCTTTCTTTTTAGAGTACTTCCGAGTACCCTGTATATATGTAGTATATTGTTATTAGCGTATTTTTCACTCAATCGATAGGCCATCATGATTGCTTATACACAGTTTACTAGATTCTATTTTATTATAATTAGAGATATACAATTATTTCATTTGTTTTCTTTTTTGTTTCATTAAGTTATGGACAGAGTTCATGGCATTATTCACAATTATTTTCATCTTCTTTAAGAGTAATTAACGATTATCAAAATATTTCTTTTGTTTTTTTTTCTCTTAATTTAGCCACGATTTGTTTTTAGTTACATTTCATTTTCTCTTATTATTATTATTAGTATTTAGGGTATTTTTTTTCTTTCATTTCATTTAAAAAATAATTCTTTTGTGTCCTTAATACTTAAATATTAATTATGTACTTTGAGAACGACTAGGATTTTTCATTTTAATATTTACCATTTGTTTTCTCGTTTCCTTTGTTTTTTTTTTTGCTTGTTGTTGTGATGTGTAGACTTAAATACGTATGGCACATAATAAATATTATACAGATTTCCCTTAGTTTGTTTCCATTTTCCTTTTAACACGGATAACTTACGCTTCTCATCCTCTTCTTTTCATTTGAAATAATTTAAATTTCGCGCGGTAGTTCTTTCGAAAATCACGACTCGTGCCTGTGCATCCTTGCACGTCTTGCCCCACTTTTTCGCCTCTTACGTTTAGCGTCCCTCTGGAATGTCACGTTACCGGGATCGTCTGCTAATTGCGGGTATTTCTGCGGGTTATGTATAGCTACCCCTTCGTACCCATCTACATAGCTGTGGGAAATCAATTCCTCTTTTTCTTCTTCAGACCAATCCCCTCTACCTTGGAAACCAGCCGCCACCAATTGTTTCTCCCTTTCCCAAGCTCGTTCCACTGCTCTTTTATGCGCATGCTTGAGTATCCTCGTCCTTTCCTGCGTAGGATCAGCTCCGTATTTAATAATAACCACAGCATCGGGATTGTGCAGCCTAAGTTCCTTCCCCGAACCATGATCGGTGATTTCATGCGTGGATACGTTGAACATTCCGCCGAGACGTCGTAACTCCTCGAGATCGTCGCGTATCTTCAGCACGTTGTCTTTGACGAAGTAGAAGACGTCTTGGTCGTGTATACTGAAGTGCAGGTCGAGGAAGAAGGAATTGTTAAACACCGACGTGACTACATCTTGCACCACGCCGTTAACGCCCTCTACGACGCTGACTAGAGCTCGACCGTCGACTCGGGATATTAGTACGCCTTCGCCGAAGACTGATTTACGATAGGAGACTCTTGGGAGGAGGTTTCGTGTCTTTGGTTCCATTTTCAGGAGTGGCTTGGGGACGAAACCGAGATCGGAAAATTTCTCGTTGACCTACGACAAAGAGAGTCGATGAAATATGATAAAATGTCAAAATTTGTTGGTTCGTTAGTGTTTGGTATACACTTCCATTTTTAAAACGTTTAGATTTAAGTTTTATTTCAAGAAAATACATCCACCTAATATTTGGCGTGATCAATTTTTGTTTGATTACATAGTTAGTGTTGTCAAAATTTTGTGTAAATTCTAGAAAATTTACTAGAATAAAATTCAATTCATATTTGTTACATTTTAGTAAAGTATCGTATTCAACGTTTATTACTAGAGTTTGTTAAAAAGGTGGTAGCGGATGGCAGTAGCGTAACGGTAGCGGCGTGGGTAGGGGTAATTTTCAACTCGTAGTCGATCTTGACAGAACGGCGAGAGAGTTCAAAGCGATAGTACGTTGCACGTTGCACGCCAAATAAGTACGCGGAGATGAGACGCCCAAAGGGTGTAACGTTGCCTTGGAATGTGAATAAATATATCAGGCGTTTCCCTGGATTAGAATATAGAAGTTCGCATATTTATTGCACAATATGCAATAGCGGATTGCTAAATCGCGATAGGGTTGAATGTAGAAAACATTGTAAAAGTAAACGACATGTATTGAATTTAAGAAACAATATTCCATACTGGCAATTTTTGTATGATTTTGCTTTTATGTTAAGTGTGTGCAACATCCCACAACATCTAGTATCTAATGAACATTTTCGTCTTTTTTTGGGCTAAGTATGTTCCCTCATGGAAGCTGCCAACGTCTATGCAATTACGATACAATTTGCCACGTGTGCAAGGTACAGTAAAGGAATGTATAAAAGACGAGTTGAGAAATAAGAAAATCTGCCTATGTGTGGATGATACAACAGATGTTCAGAAACACAGCGTCATTCATGTTGGAGCGCGTCCTTTAAAACGTGGTGGTCCACCAGCTTCATTGTTATTATCCAGTAAAAGGATTCAGAAAACTAATGCGGAAACCGTTGTCAAGATAATAAAAGATTCGTTGAGAGAATTTGGGAACAGGAACCCAGGTTACAATATTCGTTACTGACGGAGCCGCAACAATGCTGAGAGTTGGTAGGATGTTGAAAATATGCTTTCTGACTCTTCTTTACATAACATGCCTCATACACGCATGTCACCTCGTAGCAGAAACCATTCGAAAGAAGTATCCGATGGTGGATAAGTTAATAGCATCTACCAAAAAAACGTTCATCAAATCTCTCAAACGCATCCGTGTATTCAAACAATTGTGTCCGAAATTACCACCACCACCTCAGTCTGTAATAACGCGATGGGGAACATGGCTCCAGGCAGTATCTCACTATCAGAAATATTTTTCACAAGTGAAAAATTTCATCTTGAAACTTGATTCAAATGATTCTGAAGCAGTTCGAGATAGTCAGCAATTTTTTTCCAATTCGGACGTTCAACAACAAATAGATGAAATTTCCATGAACTATTCTGAAGTTGCACAAGCTATTGAGCTATTAGAAAACAGTCACTTATCTGCACGAGACGCATTCAATTGCATAAACAATTTACAAGCCGCTCTAGAAAACTTGACGAACATTATAGGAGTCGATGTTGCTTAAAAATTTGGTGCAATTTTAACGAAAAATCCCGATTTACAAAAGGTTCGGTCTATAACAGAAAATCAAGAGTGCCCAGATGAGGAAAAAGAATATCTGACATTTGCAAATCTTACTTCACTGGATGTGGAACGATCATTTTCGAAGTATACGACAACGTACTCACAACACCGTCGACGGCTGAATGAATCGGCAATGGGAGCATTGTTGATGTGATTGCAATTCTACGCAGCTTACCAAGGCGGTTGCCAATTGCCACAGTGGATATCAAGACGACAGGAAAAGGTAACAATATTATTTTTCACTAATATTGTATATTACGTACCTACTTTTATGCGGTGCGCCACTGCCGGTACCACCTTTTTAACAAACTCTAGTAATAAGACATAACCTCCTATTTTACGTATCTAGAAGAACCATTTCAAAATACTTAAAAAAAATGTTTTTGACGTAATTGTTGTCTCTATAAAGTAAAACGTTTTGAAACAGTTTTGCCGCTAAACGATACATTTATTTATTGAAACCCGAAATGTCTGTAATTGCATCACAATTGCGTTCTCATTAATAAGGCATCAATTAAATAATGTTACCGATTCTACGTTTTGGTAGATAAATGATAGTTGCTTGTGGTTATATTACAACCGGAGTATTTTAATTGCCTTGTTATATCTAAAAACCACAAAAGAAAACCGCATAACACAACAGTAGAATGCTTTTGCAAAGACCACGTTAAATTTATGATAAACACTAAAATCATGCGGCTAATTAGACTGACATGAGCCACGTCATTTTAAAGTATGTACAAAATATCTTTACCACGTAATATTTCCAACACAATACATTTGTGTGTTAGTATAGAATACATTTTTTTAATAATAAGTAAATCCATTGCAATATTTAAATATCCTTTCATAGAAACATATTTTATTGATATTGTAGCAATAAACTAATGGATTCTAATCAAAATATTAACAAACACAAACATATAACCAAAGGCAATCGTCAAAAATATGTGAAAATACACAAAAGAGGCAAATTTTTGTATAGTGCAAATTTGCATTTGCTGAATAATTCAATTCTACTAAAGTTATATCAATTAAGTCGATCTGTTTATGTTCTACATTACGTGTTGAACAATTTTCTATCCAATTTAATGTTAAAACAAAAGCGATCTAATAAATGTTGTGTTGACTAACAAATGACGTCAGTGTGAACCTTCGTATTTTGATGAAATGATCTGTGAATGCTAAAATTATGTTAAAAATGACTGTTAAATTAGAGTATTAGATATATTAAGATACTACACATGAATTAAATGAGAACATAACTGTTGGTAACAATACATTATCGAAAACTCCCTAAAATAGCATTAACATTTGTAAAAGCGTGCGATTTTATTGATAATTGAATTTAATCGTCAAATTTGATCACTTTTATTTCAAAATCGCTCACCTTCTCCACAATGCACTGAAGACCGGACATGACACCGAAATCAGGCGCCAATTGTCTCGAAGTCACCGTAACCTGGGGTCTGTACACCATTTTTCCAATATATTCGGAACCCATCATCTTCTTCACATCGTACCCATAGAGTTTCATCCAACTGTACAAGTCGGTCATGTACTTCACTTCGCTCTTAGGGTTAATGGGATCGTTATTTTGGAATCTGTAGATGAATACATCGGTTGGAGTCGTTAATTTGGTTGCAAGCTGCTCCCAGGCGGGTGTCATCCATTGTCCAACGATAGGATCGTATAATCTTTTGTTTAAGTATATTAGCTTCGTATTAGGATCATAGATGCCACCATGGAAGTCAATCGCTACGTAGAAGCCGGGATTGGTATCAGTGATGATGCCTCCAAATGGATTTCTTCTGATTTCTTTCAGTAGGCTGCCATTGACGTCAAAGAATGCTAGAGGTGATCCGTTCTGATCTGACGCGACGAAGTACCTTTGTTCGTTTTGTTCCACGGCTATAATGATCTCTCTTTGATCGTAGAGGTAGCGATATGTAACGCCCGTTTTAGGGAAATGTACATGGGTCACCAGATCCGGTGTAGTAGGGTTCGAATATAAAAATTGAGTAACATTTCCTTTCTCATCGTTCCAAGAAATTAAGCGTCCTCTATCATCGTAATAATACCACGTTTGGAACTTATCCCTCTCATAAGCGTGTATTAACTGCCCTCGTGAATTGTAACGGTATTTCTGTTCGCCTCTTCGGACTACGAAACCTCTGTAATCGTAACTATTGAATTCAACGTCGCCATATTGGACTACGCGATCGCCACTGTCGTATCCTAGCGATATCTTCTCTTTCTCGCGTATAATTGCAATAACATTTCCATTTTCGTCGTAAACGTACTTCCAGTTACTTGTACCAACCACCTCTAACACGTGACCATCTGCATTATAACCAATACGGTCCATACTGGAAGTCGCGCGACCTATCTGCAACTTCTGCAATTTAATTCTGCTTCGCTTATCGTATTCCAGTTCCATTCTAAAGACGTCAAACGATTTTATATTGATTAATATCGACCGAATCCTACCATGATCGTCATAGTCTATAATTGAAAAGAATTGCTTACTAGTATCCTGCATCACCGACCGATTAAAAGTATTCCTGTATATCCTAAGATCGTTGATACCCTCTAAGATACCAAGATTTTGATTGTACTTTAATCTCAAAGGAGCCAATTCCTTTCCACTAAGATCAACTTCAACACCAGATAATCTAGCGTTACCATCGTAAGCGAACTTATAATGAGCGTTATGCAAACTACTCTTGCTATTGAATTTCAATTTTTCGTCTTTTAATATCCCAGCGTGGTATTTGAATTCTTCTTTTAGCTCGAAATTAGGTTCGATGACGTCGATATTCTTCACCAAGCTCGTAGATTCATGATAAACATAGTGGGCTGAACTCAAACCAGCTAGAGAGGTCTCTAACTTGCCGGCTCCATCGTAAACGTAAGCAACCCTTCCTGATTGGTGCGGGTAGACCTTGGCTAAAATTTGACCATCGTCGTTGTAAATTATCTCATATGGATGGCGATTCATTGGTGAGAAATATTGGTATTTGAAGAATCCCAAAGAGGTTTGCAAGGAAAACGTGTGGATATGTCCTCTAGGAGTTGTAAGTGATTGTAAGGCGCCTGCTTCGTCGTATTGTAGGAGATAATCGGATCCTCTGGGTGTGGTGACTTTTAAAGGCTGTAGGAATAAAAATTATGTATTGAAAAAGTTATTGAAAAGTGAATGAGTTATTTTAAGTGTTTTAAAATTAATTTAATCTGTCGAAAATTAAAACTAACGACGAAATAAGATCCAATATTGTAGAAAATTACGTTACAATTGACAATAATATTTCTTCAAGAAGTAAGTAACCAGAAAGAAATAATAGTCATCTTAACCACTTTACTTCCAAGAAAATTTCTTCTGCTCATGCGTGTTTTATTTCTGGTAATTTTTTTAAACTGTTTTTAAAATTAAATTGCCGTGGTTGCTTTAGAAATACAAAACACAATTTCAAATTATAGCTGCCTATGGCTCCCACTTTGAAAAGCAATGTTTTGTATGTATTTCCTTTTAGAATTTTGATCACTATAGCATTGGTTGAGGCAGATTTATTTAAAAAATTACAAAAAAATGCAACTTGATAACGATCTTATTTTGTAAAGATCATTAATACATATTTTGACTTATTTTCTAGTACATGGGAAACCTTTTACTGCTTATGGAAAGAAATCATTTAAGAGAAAAGAATTATTATTCCATCTTTTTAATGACTGTATACTTAATTTTTTAGATATTACGTGCAAAAACATCCACTTTGCAGTTGAAAATGAATTAGATAAAGATAGCATACAAAAATGTTGGCGTGTAGGAGAAGAAATACCTTTTTACCAGAAGTGTTAAATATTCTATTCATAGATGGCGCTGATAATATAAATAATTTCCTATACTGTTTTGATAATTGTTAATTAATGCTAGTGTTTTAATTTTAGCTTATCTTTCCTTTTAATATATCTATGTTTTTCAGAAAAAATATTATATTAATAAAATTATTTCACAGTTAAAGATAGAACCTTTTCTGTAAGAAAACGGTAGTGAGAGATTATAATTCTCACTCATAGATGGCGCTACTTTTATTTCGAAATTTAATTGATATGGATGATAGAAGGGGTAAAATTGGAAAAATACAGTAAATATAGGCACTACAACATTAGATGTACTGAATAGGGAAAAAATAGCTTTGATTAATCCAAATTTTTGTTTAGGAATGATATACAGGTTGACAACTAAATCTGATTTAATACCTACATAAACACGTATCTAACAGAGAAGAGTATATTTTGTATATTATGCACACCTCACATGGATTGTGTAACTATTCAATGTCCTCACCACAATATTCTTTTCTCTGTTAGATATGTAGTTATTAAATCGGTTTTGGTTGTGAGTATACTGGATGTTCCCGAAATAAAGTGACAACTTATAATAAATACAAAAGCTGTAATTCTGTTAAGATGAAACCTAGAGTATGATGCCTCTATTGCTACGCTGAGGGTAGAAAGGAACCTATACTTAGATCAAGATATATTTCTAGGACTTTCACAGAGGAGATAATCTTAATGAATGTATTGGCTTTCATCGGTGAATACTGAAAGATCGATTTTCCTTGATTTTTCGGCATGGAGAGAAGTAATAATGCAACAATGTAATCCACAGACGACGCCATGTAACGGGTCATCATACTTTTTACAGAAATAAACGATGTTTTCGATGTTTCCTTTTGAATTTTATATCTTTTTGTACCAAAACGGTTCTGAACGTGTTTTCTACACCTTGCTATAAAACCCGGATACATTTCCACAGTTAATTATAATAGTTATAGTTTTGTTTTAAAACTTATTCCAAAATGCAAATTCATATGGTGAAATTATATTTATTTTTACTTTTCATGCAAAAACCAACAATTAATATTTTGTATTAGTTACATAGAATGGCTTTTTAGAACTTTTGAAATTTATGCAAGTATTATAGGGTCTCTCTTGAAGAAAAAAATGATATCTTCAATTCATTAAAAAAGTAATATAAATCTTATTAGCCACAATCTTAGCTTTGCAAAACAAAACAACTCCCACCTCCCTCATGTTACTTACCAAACTGCTGAACATATCCTTGAACGCGTATATCATCGATGACCCATCACCATATTTAATCTCATTGAGTCGCCCAGCATGATCGAATCCGTACGTCTCATTAAGATCTCCCCACTTCCACCTGATCAGCCTGCTGAATCTATCGTATTCCAATTCAACCTCAGCGAAAACACCATTTCGAGGACCCCATTTTATTGGCCTTGCCGTCCTGTCATAGGTTACATTCAATAATTCCACTCTATCGTCCATGAATACCGAAATCGAGGCACTTTCTCTATCATATTCTAACGTTAGGAGATTGTCACCGTTTACTCTGAGTTTACGACCGACCTGCGCCACGGATTTAGGACTACCTTTGCCTTTACCATTCTGGATTCTTCGTAGGAAGTACCGCCATTCGAATCTATTAGCTAAATCACCTCCAAGTTCAGTACGTTGCTTAGCGGGGACCGGGTAACTTTCCCCAAGTAAGGGATCAATTTCCGCTAAAACGCTGTAAGGTACTGTATCTGTGATGATGGTATGACCCCAGGATGAGGTGGATTCCACCCCACCATCTGCTAGGAGGATGGTTTTTTGCTCGACTTCTCCGATTTTATTCACAACGCTTGATCCTTTGATTAGCATCGCATCTGGGTTCTTGTTATTCTGCCACACTTTCACCGTAGCACCTTTCACGCTTAAATCGAAGGAGAGGCTTATAACTTTACCGGTAGGTGTCACCGCTGATGTTAATCTACCAAATTCGTCGTAGTTGTAGACGTAGCTCCGACCGCTGCTATCCAATTTCGTTTTTAATAACCCTGTTGGTCCGTGATAGTCGAAAGTTACGTTGTAATTGTCTGGAGTGCTTAATTCGTGCAGCATCCTCATACGCGACATTCTAAGTCTGCACTTTTGTCCTTTAGTGTTTTCAATTGAGTTAACTTGGCTGGAATAATCTCTCAGTAAGAAGACTTTGTTTCCAGCAGCGTCGGTGACTGTACTCAATTTCCCGTTGCTGGTGTTGACGTTGTATGTAAATAGGAAATTGGTTTCACCAGTGAGGATGTTCTTTGTGGCGATATGTTGACCAAAACGGTTGAATATGTAGATTTCTTGAGTTTCTGGTGAGAAAATTTCGTATTCCCTAGTAGAGCTTGCATCAGGAATGCTAGCCATCACAGATCTTATTCTATAATTCGCTTGGTCTCCAATATGGACGTGACCATCGGGACTGACAGCCACAGTCGATATCGTGTTGAATTTCGAGTTCGACGCTAGGAAATGGTCGGCTTCGAAGCAATCGCAACCTCTCTCAAGGCAGTTGCACTTGGATTCGGCTCCAGCGTAAGGGGAGATCTTACCATCAGTTCCGATAACTCTAACTCTATTGATTCTTTGGGAATCGCTTTCTGCGACGTACAAATCACCCGCGGCACTAAAGGCTATGCTTTGCGGCATTACTAGAGTGGCGTAAGTCGCTAATTCCATATCATAACCGGATATGGGAGAAGCGCAATGCAAGGGTCTACCAGCTACCACTTTTACTCTACCATCCGGGGTTAATTGGAGAATCATATGATCGTCTATTATATGCAGGGAATTGTCTAAGGGATTGATGGCCAACTCCGTCGGCCATCTCAAGTGTACTTCTTCAACGTTCAAGGTGCCCTCGCAAGGAATGGGTTTCCAATGTGATTTGTGCATGTGATTTCCGATGACTGTAGTGACTATACCATCTCTATCCACCATTCTTATATTGGTCCCATCAGCAAAGTATAGAATATTATCGTTAGAGACAGCTACTCCTTTAGGGTAAGCTAATTTAGCATCTCTAGCTAAAGCCCCATCTCCGCAATGAGCTTCATCACCAGGTAAGCATCTTTCACCGGACCCTACCACGGTTTCCCAATTACGATCTGGATCGCTGTAATCGTTAATGTTTCTCACGCGGATTATCTGGTGAGATTCTGGATCGGATATGTATAGGACGCCATCTAGTGGACTCAACGCCATATGATAACGGTACGATACTCTTGTTGCGCTGTAAAAACCCATAAATTATAGCAATTATATCGACTTCAAGCAATGATAGTCTTACTTTAATCTTACAATAGTACGGACAGTACCGTCCGTCAAAATTTTTCTAACTAAATTGAAGTCACCCACGAATATGGAACCGTCTGGAGCTGCAGCTAACGCTACCGGAGCTAGAAGCCTTTGCTTCGACGCTTGACCTTCGCAATCGTTGCAATCTAGAGGGCGTTGATGTCCGTCTCCCATCGTCGTGAGGATGACGCGCGGTTTGTGTTTGAGGTATATGTTGGAACCGTCGCCTTTTTGTAGAATTCCTATGGGAGGAAATAAGTTGTACATTGTTAAGAAATATTAATAAAAGAAGGTAATTGTTAATAATTGTTTCGCCCTTTGATTAATTTGGATAGATTATAAGTTCAAATTTGGCGCCTTTTTCTATGTTTTCAGGTATTCAGATTGTGTGGATCTTCTTAAATTTTCACTTATATCTTCATTTCTATATGAAAGTCTGTAAAAGCAAGGTTTTTGTGCACTTATAACGCGTTTTTTAATTTTTTCTTACATATCTAACCAATGAAATGCCAAATCCAGCGTTACCAATTGTTACTAAATGTAAACACGAAATCTACCAACGATATGTGGTATACATATATCTTTTATGTGCTTTAAATGTTGTAAAAATGTAATTAATATAGCAGTAAAAGAAAAAGTTTAACCAAATTTATTAATTTCTGTATACACATACAAAGCATTCATTAAATATTGAGACCTACTCATTCATATGTGTTAAATACGATTGATCTACACCTGGCAGATAACAATAGCGCAAGATTGAGTGCTTTTTTTATTACTCAAACCTTTGATTGAATAGATGAGCAATAAAAAATCCATTTTTAAATTAAGTTTATTAAAATAAAGCTGTTAAAACTGATTTACATACAAAGTCTTTCGAGCGTCTTTTTCAGACTGAATGTAGCAGGCAGTGCATTTGAACAGAACCATGATCGCGTACGTAAAATGATTAGGATGCAAATTTAACCTAATTCAGGTTCAATTTACATCTATTTCCACGAAATACGCCTATTTGATAGGAAAACTAGCCCCCTTTCGATCTACGTCGATCGCCCACGTCCATCTCGCTCGCCCTTTTTCGCAAATCGCGTACCGTTTGCTCCTTTTTGATCTTCTTTCCGTCTCTGTTTCGCCTCCGGACGACAGATTTATAGCCGAGGATGCAAAAGAGGTAACGTGATTTTCACAATCAGGTATTACTAGCTATAATTTTATTTTAATCAATATTAATCAATTACTTTCTTTCCTTAAGTTGACGGCAATGTTCAAACTATGTTAGTGTCATTAATTTTCTTATTCGCTTTTTAAACGTATATGGAAAAAAATTAGTATAACAGCATAATATTCTGAATTGTTGGTTTGAACTGCATTTTAGCCTCCTAGTCTAGTTTAATCCTACTAACACCTAAAATACTTAATACCCATTCCCATACTTTATTCGCGAAATTTTGATTTTAAAAAACTGTTTTGATAACTTTAGTATTTTATAGTAAACATAACGCTAATAATAAGTATATGGGGCACATAAACTTACTTTTATTTATGTGTGTATGTAAGATTACATTTAATTTTAAAAATCACTGACTTACCTTCGTGGAAGTTATATCGATGGTGTATATCCAAATTCCACCCGCCAACTTCTGAAATACTCATGTCATGCCCGCTTAATTTAGTAGTTTGTACGTCCCAAATTATATCTTTACAATCATTATATTCATAGCCAACTTTGACAATCGCCGTAGTCACACCGTACACCCTCTGCCTATAGACATTCAACCTATTCCAGGCGTAAGTGAATTTGATCACCGGATCGGCTTCAAATGTCTTTTCAAACAATATCCCTTCGATCGTGATGCGAAGATGTATCAAATTTAATGAGGAAGGGATCACTTCAGGTGTTAATTGTAATTGGATCGTTGATAAATAGCCAGCGGCTCTTGAACTGTGATACACTATATTTAAACCAGTTCCTGGGATTTGCAAACTTTCCTGGACCACCTGAGATTCGGCCAAGATGGCGCTTTTATCGGGACATGCTCCTTGAAAGCCGTGTTTCCATGTTGCGAGAACTACAGGCTTCATCGTATCATAATCATGCGCCAAGCAAGGTTGTGGAGCTGCAGTTATCGCTCTATCTTCTCCGGTCACCATGACTATATTATCTATGATTACGACCTCGTTCCAGGGCACGAAAGTGATGTGGGTTTGCGGTCTGAAGGGGGATCTTCCGAACTGTAAAGTAACGGCGCCACCTCCGTTCACTAACAGATCGAACCAGCCATCATCTCTGGTTAATGTGAAGCCCTCTAGCGGTGTGCTGGTGCTGACGCGAACTCCCATCAACCCGGTGCCCATTTGAGTGATGACGCGCCCTCTGACGACCGCCGATCGACTGTGGAATAGAGAGAAGGATAAATGTATTGAATAATCGCTGGGAATCTTTCGGAGTATGGATCGTTACTAAAACTAACTACGGTAGGCCAAACAATACGAAGCCAAAATAAATTGACAAACACGAGTGGATGATAAAGAAACAAAACCAGGCACATACAAGACATCAATAATTAACATAGAAATAGAGAAGGTCTACGAGGTTAAAATGACAACGTTTGTGCTATGCTCCGCACATCCTTACCTTGTATTGAAGTGGTTCCAGAACACACTGCGCAGCAGGAATAAAGAAAAAAGCAATAGTAAGTTAATGGAAGTACGAGTTTTAGCGTTGGTGTTACGCCTATTGTGCAACAAACCTATCCAACTCGAGCTGGACGACTTTGATCATGCGCATGTAATAAATACGTTTGCCATACGGCTAGGATTGTATTTGTTTCTGTGCGCATAAACAAAGCCATCCGGCAAAAGTCGGGTGGAATCGGTTTAGCGGACAACGGGCCTTAATCTCTTCAAGGTCAACTACGGTATGGTTAGTTCAACTCGTTTGAAGAAGGCAAGGAAATACTGGAAATCTTGCGATACTCTTCTTCTATTACTCTATTTCATCAAGTATTATCGTTATTATTATAATTTGTTAGATTAGCGTGTCAAAGAAGCACAAAAAACAATAAAAGTAGGTGGTAGTCTCAAAAAATCACAACACATAAATCAGGGGACGTATACTTGACATGGGGCACAACAATGCGTCTATTGTAATAAATATATAATAATTAAGACAGATAAAAAATACATCGATACAATTTCTCCACTGAACAGTTATCAACACCCATGTGAAAAAAAAAAATCTATGAGTTGTGACGGAAACGAATCGCCAAACGGTTTCGACCTACCTTTCATTGAACGTCTCCTGCCTCGCATAGTTCTGTAAACTGCCTTCGTCTATCAAGAACTTCATACGCTCGAAGAATGAAGCAGTGATCGCGGGCGGTTGTTTGCGTAGAAGGATGTCGATTGGCTTGGGTGCTGAGACGCATAGCTGGCTGTTCTTGCAGCTGATATCTGAGCAACATTCTGGATCTTCACAGTCGACTAATCCATCTGTTGAAGATTAAAGGAGTGTCCATATAACCCAAATAATTTTAGAAAGCAAAACTTTAAACTATGCAGGGTTGCCAACATAAAAATTCCTACGTTAGTAAAAATTCACTTTACTATCGTCTATTTTCAAACCTTACAAATCAGTTTTTATTTTATTGTATTTCAATTTAAATTAGTTTTAACAGTTTGATGCTATTGTCGAAAAACATACAATTATAAGATTGGAAAACGTAGAAAAACACTTGGTATAGTTTCACAAATGATATATTTACTCGATGTACATTTCACCTTTCGGCATCATCAGGAGTACAACACTAAAGTATATATTGGGCTTATTTCGGGCCAATGGGGCGAAAACATTATGGATCAATGGGATGTTTGAAGATCTCTATTGATTCACGGATTTTTGTCAGCACTATCAAGAGCTCTACCTACAAATTATCGAAGTAATCTTCTTAAACCTTACGCTGAACACAGCGATACTTTAACCCAAAATTCCCAACTTTTCCTCAAACGATTGAAAGAGTTGATAGATCCTGGTGATTCACTTGTCAGCTTTCATGTTGAATCCTTCTTCACCAATACTGTATACCGGATACAGTATCCATTATTAGAGAGTTCCACATCTCCAATACCCAACCCGTTGATATGACTGACTTGGTTGAAGCTTGTTTCTCTTCTATCTATTTCCAGTTTCATGGTAAGTACTACGAGCAAGTCTCAGGTGCAGCTATGGAATTTCCTCTGTCTCCTGTCGTCGCCAACATCCTTATGGAATTGTGAACAACAAACCCTATTATCTTACAACCTTAAGCTAAAGTTTTGATACAGGTACGTTGATGACACTTTTGTCATCTGGCCTCATGGACACGAATCTTTAAACAAGTAACTATCGTTTTTGAATTTCCAACATGATTCCCCCATGGAGGTCGAACCGAACGATTGCCTTCCTTTCCTAGATGTTCTCGTAATCCGGCATCCTAACGGTCCGTTGGAACATTCCGTTTACCGAAAACTCACGTACACGGATAGATATCTTAATGGCCTCTCATACTATCATCCAACCCAAAAACCCGGTGTTATCAATTGCGTTGTGCAAAGGGCCATTTCCATATCTCAACCCGATTCACTTCGTCAAGAACTGAATCATAGCGCCGAAACTATGACCTACAGTAATTATTCTAGGAAAGATATTTAAACTACCATTAGCTGCTACACCAACCCCTCTCCACAGCCCTCACCTAATCCCGATTTCCGAAAGCAAGCACATCTACCCTACATTCAAGATGTCATCGATCGTATCAGTAAGATTCTCTTCAGAAACAACATAAAAACCATATTGAAACCCAATTTCAAACTCTCAGACTACTTTCCCATCAAAGGCCGCAATCATCTGGAAGCTCCTGGTGTCTACCAGATTTCATGTTCGTGTGGTAGTGTGTATAAACTGGAAACTGGCTACCAAATCCACTTTAACTCCACCCGCATCTTGTCTCGCAACCCTCACTACTATAATAGAAAAATCTATGAATCAAGAGAGATCTTCAAATATCTCAACAATTTAAATCGCGAAGATGGCTACCCCTTACATCACACGTGGAAATCCCAACTGAAAACGAAACACGCTTTATATAAACTCCTCCGGAATGTATAGTACCTAGTCAGTGTGCAGTAAACAGTCTTGAAAACGTCCCATAAGAATGTGGACGAAACGTCAGCAGAAGCCACGACAACGACGCGGTTCCAACCCGAAAACCAAGAGTATGGTGTTATTGACGACCGCGGAAGCCTATGTACCAGATTGATCATTGATAGTTTTTAAATAGAATCAAAATTTGCATCATTACATCAGCAACTTTAACTCTATTAGCTTCCAGTCACTTAAAAACTGAATTAAATAAAATAAGAATTATTGGATAATACTTTTTACATTTAAAATGTAATTCATCTTGAGTGAATTTGAACCAAAAAAATGAAAGTCAATCTCACAAATATATTCTCAAAATTACCAATTATTACAAATTCAAATACTTACCTTTGTCATTATCTCGGCTATCAGCACAACTTTGCTCCAGAAGAACGCTACAATCTCTTCCGTCCCAACCACTTTCGCAACGGCATTCCCAAGCACCATCACTGTTAAAACGGCATTGCCCATGACCGGAACAGCTATTCGGACATCCTTCCATCGTACAATGTTTTCCGTTCCAACCCGTGACGCAGAGGCAAGTACCATTTTTACATTGCCCATGCTCGTTACATCTAAGGTCGCATTGCTTGAGATTGCAATATTCACCAGACCAACCGGGATCGCATTGACATGATTCTGAGACGCAATGTCCGTGTTGGCCGCAATCCAAATCGCATAGTTCTGCAAAATGATAAAATTGAAGAATTCTTACTTCAAGTAAATTTTTACTTAAAAAGATCAAGGATCAAGATTGAAAACTTACCTCTTGAACAATCATCTCCCGACCAACGAGGCTCGCACGTGCAAGTTTGTGTGTCCAGATCGAAAGTACCATGACCAGAACAATCTGGAAGACATTGGAGCGCATCTTTATCCATCTGACTGCAATCAGTTCCTTTCCATCCTTTCTTGCAGATACACGTTCCTTCCAAGCAGTACCCATGACCATTGCAAGTTGGATGTGGGCAGTCAACTAAGGAAAATGATGCCAGATAAATAAAGAATCACTTAGATAAGTACAAGTCCTTAAAATGTAATCGAAATTCAGTAGATTGGACGAGGGATGTTTTGGATTTTGGAGACTCTAGGACTTTAAGGTTTATCGATGGGGATAATCCTGGATATTTTCAAACGATTTCTTTAATCTCTAAGAATAAATTTGTAAATCTAAGGCAGTTTTTGACAAGAACTTTTGCTCTTCTGAATTAACAATATTTTTCCAATAGGATGTCGTAAAAATGTCACCATGTGGTTGAAATATTGCCATGTAAAAAGCTCTGGCCAGTCTGTGTTGATGGGAACGAAAAAGTATGTATAAGTGTCCTCAAAGAAGGCTTTGTCCTAAAGTAATAGTGAAACTTCAACAGGGAGGAGGTTTTCGATATTCACAGTTGTTGATGTTCCTTCCAGTTTTTCGTTTGAAATATCATAAATTACAAATCAATCCAAAATACACATAAACACTATCTCAAAATTAATTGTTCCATCTTTTTATTACCGTATATCGTTGTTCAAAACAGACCAAGTATGAAAATCAAGTTATTGACGTTTGTGCTAGTATATATGTAGCATCTTTTCTCCCAACTATAACTTCTAATAGAATAGGGGTTTCAGATGTGTATTATTCTTTGTAAAAGTATCCCGTTTCAAAAAGCCATTAATGGAAGCGTATTTTAAGCTAAGCTGCGGTATACTGTACATATATTAGAGTTTAATAGCTCTTATGTAGTGAATGGTGATGTAATTTTTTTCGGAATCATTCAAACAAGATTTTTGGCAAATACAAACTTTCAATAAAATAAAATTGTAATATCCATTGGACACCAAGGATCGACGTCCAAAAGTGTGTCATTGGAATGAATATCCAGTGGATGTCGATTGAGTGATATATAGATGTCCATTGACCAACTAAACGTCCACGTCGGACATTCACTAGACGTACAGTGGACGAATGTTGGTTACTTGGGCATCATACTTTTTTTATGGAGCTATTTAAAATCCAAGGTCTATTTATCCGGCAATGTTGGAAAATGTCGAGGAAGCATCCATAGTATATGGGCGACACACAGTGGTCCTACTTTCTTTCTTGGAAAAGCTTTTATTTGCTTAAGTACGGTTATTTCTTACCCCTAATTTCTGATCAATCTAGCTGTGCCGTACAATCAGTGATATTATGAGCGTGTCATTGTATTAGTGGGTTAAAATCGATATTTTTATTAGTTGAAAATATGGATTTAAGACATCAAGGTAAGTACTGTTAACCCATGTAGCAATTATTTTTATTTTTTGACACTAGTTCTGCTTTTAACGTACTGTATCTTTAGGACTCCATGGAGCTCCGCTAAGAAATTTATAGGACAGGTGGAAGTATGCTTTGTTAAGTTATCCCGAAAGATTCAGGCCTATTTTCGTCCCATTCTTCGAGTTATTAGATTTTTAAGATAAACGGTTAGTTTTAGTTAACTGCAAAATGAACATTATTATATTAGTGAAGCTCTTATACGAGGCTCATCCGGAAACTAGTACCCATTTGCCAATTAAATCGCAACCAATAGAGATTATTTTTCTACATAATCACTTCGTAAATTAAGACACTTGTCGTATCGTGGGATGACATTTCCTATGCCGACGTCGTAATCCACTACCGCCAGTGTGGCGAGAAATGTAGTGATCGCTGCTTTGAGGGCGTCATCGCTGCGGAAATGCTTTCCGCCTAGAAAATCTTTCAATTTTGTAAAAAGGTGGTAATCCGACGGTGCTAGATCTGGGCTGTAGGGTGGGTGATCGAAGACTTCCCAGCGAAACTGCTGGAGCAATTGGCGTGTTGTTGCAGCAACATGGGGACGGGCATTGTCGTGCAGCAACACAATGCCCGACGACAACAGGCCTCGCCGCCGATTTTGAATTGCGCGCCGCAACTTCTGTAGCGTGGCACAATATGCTTCCGCATTAATGGTGGCCCCTCGAGGCATGAAGTCCAAAAGCAAGAGATCATGTCTGTCCCAGAAGACGGTTTTGCGAGTCGACTCTGTTGTCTTGAACTTTTTGGGTCTGGTCGGTGAATGAGAGTGATGCCATTCCATGGACTGGCGTTGAGTAAGCAACCCATGGTTCATCGCCCGTAACAATGTGTGACAAGAATGCATCACCTTCATTTGCGTAACGCTCCAAAATATTCAAGGCCGCACCCATACGCTTGTTTTTGTGTTCCTCTGAAAGAATGCGCGGCACCCACCTTGCACAATTTTTTTTGTAATGCAGATGATCTTTGACGATTTCATGCGTTATGCTGCGCGAAATCTTTGGAAAACGTGCATTGATGTCATCAAGTGTGATATGCCGATCCTGCTGTATGAAGTCGTCGACTGCACGCAGCAACGCATCAGTAATGACGGACGGACGCTCTGGACGCTCTTCATCGTGAACCTTGTCTCTCCCCGCATTGAAATTGCGACACTATCGCCGAACCGATGATGCGTCCATTGCATCGTTGCCATACACTTCTTGAATTTGACGGTGAATGTCACATGGCTTCACATTTCTGGCGTTCAGGAATCTTATTACAGACCGGGCCATATACCAATTTTTCCATTAAAAAATTGTTTTCGATGTGAATCGTAACGTGGTCGGGCGACAGCAGCCATAAACATCACTTTGGTTATAAAACGTTTGCTCTTGCAACTTCGATAGGGTTTCTCTTCGTCTATCATAATGTAATAAGAGCGCTTTGTTTTGCGTTAAATAAAACCATTTTTCGTCTATGTGGACATAATCGTACAAATCTTCAAAACGTCTATCCGGTCTCACTTTCGACAAGCAAAACTTCAATCTCTCTAATTTGTTTTGATCTGTTAACAAAGGTTTAACAGTAGAAGATATACACTTTATTTTCTTTCCCCGTTTGTAAATGTCGAACAATATAGACTTTGGAATATCGACAGCAAAAGACAGACTACGAATTGACCCTCAACGATTGAAAGAAACGTCCAGAACTGGGTAACTGTTCAAAATAATCTTTACGTTTCCGTCCACATTTACCTTTCTTTTTTGAGCCACTTTCCAAATTCTAGACATGGACAAACGGGTTACCCCAAGTTTAGCTGCAATTTTATTTATACTCCCATGCTTCAGCTTCTGGCCTTCTTTCAATTGCAACAATTTTTGTAATATACCATGACGTTGCTCACCGGTTATTGCTTGACTTGGATTCCTTTTCAACAAGCTTACTTCGTTATTTATAACAATATCTGCATTTTGTGAATAGAGCGTGTGTAAAATTATTTTCATGAAATGACGTTTTAACTCTATTGACGTTTTTGACACAACAAATCGGACAGCAGCCAACTATGTATTAGTTGTTTGCCTAGCATCAGAATTTCCAAGTAAGTATATTTAATTATAATTCTTTACTAATGCCTCATTAATTTTCAAAAAAATTTCAAATGTATACCATATTTTCGGACGGAGGGAGTATTTGTTTTTTTTTATAAGACTATTATTTGTTTTATAACATTAGAGCGAATGAAAAGCAATGCGTCGATTTTGGACCACTGTGCGACAGTTTGAGCATTTGCTTTAAGAAGTATTTCAGTTTATTTTCCAACTTGTAACAACTTTATTGTTACGCGGTCTGTCTATCTCTTTTTTGAACTAGAATGTTACTTCCGTAGTATTTGTAATTAAAGGTTTATTTTAAAAGCTTTATACATTTAACAATTTTTTTTTTTTTGGCAAATTACTGAAGATCCTTTTCTCTCTTTATTTGAATGTTAAATTTTTAGATTCTATATTAAATTACTAGTGAAATAAATTCCTTCTGATTTTTTTTTCTTTTCGATATTCATTGAACACACTCATTCACTTCATTCTTTCCCCGATTTCGTTCACTTTAGCTTCCGTTTTTGCTGTTTTTTTTTTTGTACTTCTAAGTACTTATAAACCCAAGAACAATTATTCTACTGTGGTAGCAAATCCTTAGCAAATTACGACCTAAGAAGCCGTACCGTGTGTTAGGAAAGAGCTATCTATCTGCCCGGAAACGACGCCCAGGAGCCAGGTTTTTAGACAAGAACAATACTATTTTGATTTTTATATGAAAAACCACATATAACTAAAATTCGATTATCTTTTTTATTGTTAAATAATTTTTTCTTTGTTCAAATAAAATCGTTGTTAAAATTTCAAAATCTACGTCTTATAAATATTGCAACAAAGTTTTTGGCGCTTTTCTCAAAAAAGCTCCTGGCGTCCTTATTTGTGCATATCATATACCTCAATTTTGATGGACCTCTGCCATACCTCGCCCTGAGCCCTGTTCTAGCTGGAGGCACAGTAAAACCAACCTTTTTGGGGTGGTTATAGTCAAGTTATTATTTTTCATTTGTTTTAATTTTATGTATTTGTAAACCGGAAGTGATACCACGTTAACGTAGGTCAAAAATTGGCAAACCAAAATTATGAATTGACGTGCTAGAGTTGCCAGAATTTTTTTGAATTTATTTTTTATTACGTTCACATTGCATGTACTTGGTGGACCAATTAACAAGCATATCTATTAGTGTAGAGTGTAGAATATACTTGGTACTAATATAGAGGAAAAAACGCTGCTTATTTGTTAGAAACAATTCCATTTCAAACGTAAAAGTCCGGTGATATATTCAAACACATCTTGAAGTTTAATTACGATCTATGTACATACATACAGATGAAAGTTATTTTAGCGAGAAGAGATGTTAGTATTTGAGTAATGTGAGTGGTAATGTTTACATATCTGTGGGTGTTGTGTGGATCGAGTATGTGGTATCTTACCCTCCTCGCAGAACTTCCCCTTATAGCCGCGCACGCAAGAGCATTTGCCGTTAGAACAATGCCCGTGCCCGTTACAATCTGGCACCTCGCATTCGTCGTGCCGCAACGAGCATTCCTTGCCCTTCCATCCGGGATTGCACTGGCATTCGCCGTTAATATATTCGCCTCTTTGACTGCACAAGACCGGACATACACCTAGCGAAAAAAGAGAGGAGACACATCATGCATCAAGCACAAGCACAACGCTGTTAGAAGAAAAGGTGATAGAAGATGGCGGTTAAAAGTACAACGAACGAACAATTTTGCACTTTTTTGTTTGATGAATTCAATTAGGAACTTACTCTCGCTGCAATCGTCCCCGCCAAAACCCGGATTACACTGGCAATGACCCATCAGACACTCCCCTTTGCCGCTGCAGCCGTTCGGACAGTTATGGGTCATATCGTCTGCAATGGCGGCTATGAAAGTCACTTCCTGCGGGTCACCGTCGTCGTTATATAGCGACAAGAACCAGTGACCCTGTTCCATGTAATGTGTCACTTCCTTCTTCACGGATGACTGTTGGAAAAATTGCATTATGAGGCGCTTTCGCAATTTGCCATAACCAGGGAAGATATACATACAGAGAGCCCACGCACTGTTGAAAATCAGTTTACGCGCTAGTGCCGCCATAGTTTTTGCTTTTCATCTTTAGACGATTCTGAATTAAATTATTTATTAAATTTCCTGATGGAAAATTTAAAAATCACAAAAACAAAAAAATTGTAATATTGTCAATTTGACATTTATGCAAGAACATGCCCAGCAAATATTTTTAAAATTTCGCGGACGATTTAAGTTGGTAGTTCCGGCAATAGCGCATATATTTCCAATTTCTTAACGCAATGTATACAAATATAGTCGGAATTACCAATTTAAATCACCCGCGAAATTAAAAAAAAATGTTTAATGGATGGTTTTAACCCGGGAACACTTCAAAGTTTTGTGATTTTTTTGTAAAAATTAAATAAGTTTGGAATAAAGTGTACTTCCTAATTGATGAGGTTTATATTAACTCCCGACTTCCACACATATTTTTTAATTGTTTTTAGTAAGTCTAAATTCAATATTTTTTATTAATAATATAATAATAGCTGATCAGTAACACTATGCCCGCGTTTCCCATCCTGGGTTATAACGCAGTCGCCCGTCGGCGAGAGAGGGACAAGAGATCGCTGAAAGTGAAGTAAACGAAACGCGCAAAGGATCCGTTAGCGGTCAACGGCGATCGAAACGGCTCCTTCAGCGACTCCAAAAGCCCATTTTCGTTCAAAACGGGGGTGAGCGAACTTATTTCGACACTTATCCGACGCCGTAGTGGAAACACCATCCCGGATGCGTCGGCGCTATCAGACCAAACGTCAAACTCGCATCGAGAAAATACAAATTTTTTTGCTTTCCCATCGAGGCGATCGCGTTTTCGCGACGGTACGACATGGATATCGCGGTATCGGACGAGCTTCTATTTCAAATTTGGAATTGAATAATCAGTCAAAGATAACCTTGAGAATCATAATATGTTATTATACATTCCTTTACAGCGACCGTAAGGTGATCGAGTACGTTGAGCGTTCGTAGTTTCGTCCCGAACGTGTTAAGTGTTCGGGGTTCGAATCCTTCTTACGAAACCGTTTTTTTTTTTCGTTTTTTTTCCTGTTTTTGTGTTTCTATTTTCATTATTACGAAAAAGAAAAGATTTATGAATCAATTTTTTGATTCGGAAAGATTAATACTACATAACACCTGACTTTTTCCCTTTATTTAGATTACCTACAGGATAGCTGCATTATGACTAAAAAATAATAATGAAAGACCAAAAGAACATGACATTTAACAACAGTATTACTGTTATATTATTATGTTCCATCATTTTTTCTTTTGATATAGGTTCTAATTTTCAATTATACTAACATTAAAATTGATAATTTTTATTATCCGGCTTTTCGCTTCTACTTACATTGTTATATGATTAATTAAACGAGTTCTATATTACCTGATGAATGCGATATTCCCCCAAATCGCTCACAAATATGGTATACAAAACTCATCAATTAGGAAGTACATTTTATTCCAAATTTAAAAGCTTTTTGGGTTTTTCTTTCAAATTTATTATAAAAACAAAATTGAGTTATTTTAGAAGACGGGCTTAATCGAAATATGTTCATTAACACTTATTCTATAAAAAGGGATTTTTTGACACAATAAGTACACTAAAAACAACAAAAACACATTTTAGAAACATATTTCAAACTTAACTTAAATTCCTTAGTGAAAGAATACAAAGCTATCACCAATTTTCAAAATCTGCGATCAAATCGACCATAGCTCGACCGATTTAGCTTTTAAATTTATTATTTTCACGTATTTTGGAACAAATTTTAGAATAAAAACTACATCCTTGGAATTTCCGACGTAATTAAATACTTGAAAAAATCTCGTCCCGGTAAGGAATTGAACCTGACACCTACTGCTCGCCGGACGGACGTGCTAACCACAACACCACGGGGACCTTGATACCAGGAACGTTCACTACTTGCCATTTTATCGGCAAATATATAATATTTCGACAGACTTTTTTTATATTAAAAAAAAGCGGCAGGTGTCATGTTCAATTCCTTACCGAGTCGAGATTTTTTTAATATAAGTCGGAAATTCCAAGGAAATTACAGATTATCATAGCTCACCGACGAAAGTCAAAATATATTAACACATCTTTACTGTTTTACCTTCTCTGTGGTATAAAAAAAATGTACCTGCGAAAATACGTTCTCTAAGACGTCAAATAATGTTCTCAACATTAGATGTCGCGTACGAAATTCTAATTCACTACATAATTTCGCCTGGAGCCGCGAGATGGCAGTGTTTTACGGCCAACTTTTGATTGGCAATTTTCTCTATGTCATAGGCTCTCTGTATGTGTATACTCCTTGCTATAACTCACGTAGGATGCTCTGGTTGTGCGCGCCTTGAAACCGCTCAGCACCTCCAATATATGGTATTGGGTATGCGTCGGCAAGGCGTTCCTTCTGGCGTACACGCCGATGCTAGCGCCTCTAGGTATGTTATAATCGAACTTGACGTAGGCGGCCTCCGATTGATAGAATTGCATATTCCAATAGCCGTACGGCGGTATCTCCTTGGATAGTCTTTGGCCCAGGGCGATCTGTGCGAAAGTGGTTCCGTCGGGAGGGAACGACTGAGCCGGAAACGTGCGCGCCCCTGAGAAGAGTAAGCGTTGTGTTAGAAATGAGGGGGAACGCATAGGAATAAATGTCGTTTCTGTTAGATTGTCGATTACGTGATGATTATGATTAACGTAACGCTAAAGCATATGTACCTCTTTGTACAAGGCCTCTTTATACAATTAAGCGGCGTCATGCTGATTTTACAAACTGATTATTAACCCTTTGCTTTCAATTGAAATTGAAATTAAAACATTTAAAAAAAGATATTATCTTCACTATCACTTTCGTCAGATAAAAAAGATACCGTATGTGCATTAAGGGCGGTTTGTAGAAAATGGTAGTTGAAATATAGCTGAATAAACAACATTCATAATTCAACTCAAATTCATTTGCTTTCTTGAACGCTCTTTCCGCAATTTTGATGTTTTCTTTTCAAATTATAATGGTTTAGACAGGATATCAGAATCAAAATATGCCGAAATCTGAAAAACAGAAATTTGGACATACGGTGTTCTTCTGACGACAGATCATGTAAAAGTAAATTTGTATCTATAACTAATGGCAAAATATAAATACGATAAAAGCTTCTGCTATACCTTTTTTGTACTAATAAAAGCTGATCGACAACTCTACGTCATCACTTTTGCATCCTCGCTTATATATCGGTCGTCCATAGGCGCGAGAGGGACGGGAGAGCGTTTATGTTAATAATAGTTGATAGCTGGGTCTCAAGCTTCTGTCTTGCTCCGATTAAGCGACAAGTATGTAGATGTGAAATAGGCAAAAATCAAGGCCAATGCTACGGCGATAGTTCCGAAAACTAACGCGAAACAGTGCTACCACGCTGTGATAAAAAACGGTAGGCGGCACACAAAATTCGGTAGATATTAGCAGATTTTGGAGTATACAAAAGAAACTTTTTTTCTGTAAAAAAGTGTATTCATACCTTAAACAATACGTACTAAACCTTCAAACATTAAAAAAATATATTTTAAATAAATGCCGGGTGTCCCATTTTAATCTTAACAGAGAAATATAAATCCTACGAAAAAGTTCGTCATGCCATTGTTCGTTCGTCTCATCGTGGGCCACAAAATGATGATTTTAGTTTCAACGTAAACGGCGCTGTAATCGGTGAAAATAGGGTAACTATTTAATTTAAAATGTAATTTGAATGAATTTACGCTGTTTTACAAACAACGGTCATTCTCGAGGATTTTGACATTTGACATAATTCTAGGAACTTCAACAAGATTTTCGAAATGTAATAAAGATAAGCGATCACAATTATATCATGAATTTGTTTTCTAAACTGTTTGACTTAAAAATTCATAAACATAAATAGAAATTTGATTTTTATGCATTACTTTTGAAACGCCGCGTATATGATACGATAACCTTCAAAGCTTGTTATGGCGAAAGTGTAGATAATATTTGATTTACCCTCGTACTTATTTTAAGGCGGTAACGCTGACTTGGCGGAATCTATTTTTCTTGTAGTTGGAGATATTAAATCTACTAATGATAGAATTCTAACTTCTCGTTGTAATCAAATGACTGACTTAGAGGCAATATGGTAATTCTGTATATTTGATATATATATAATGAATAGTTTACTTTATTTCTTGTTAATTTCCCTAACTAAAAAAAGCAATTAATTAATTCTGATTGTAGACTAAGAGAACGGCAATAATTATAGGTAGAGGTTATGTTACTTTCATATCGCTTGTCAGTTTGACATTTCGTTCTGATGTTAGGCGCCATCACTCAGCGTTGCCACCATAACATTTTAGCGTTATTATTACGCTTGATTACAATCAGCTTTTATTGCAATTTATTTACAACGGGTTAATAATCACGCTGTAAATATCAAAAGGCATAAATATCGTATTTTTCATGATACATGAATTAATAAATTTATTATTGTAGAATAATGAAAGCAAAAAAAAAATATCAATAATTAAAGCTTGTAATATGTAAAATGAGAGAGTTAGAACTAATGCCACCTATGAACATCAATATTAATAGTACGTATTCTACTCATGCACTAACGTAGTGAAAAATACAAACGAAATACTCTTTTTTTTGGGTTAAGTAGGCGCGTTGTAAATTTGAATTGTGATTTGCTGCTCTCAGCACTGTTATTTTTTGCCAAGCGCATTTGTTTTCGAGTGTCAAAATTCATTCGCAATCCTACCTTCGAGAATCAGGATCGTAGGCGGTGGGGGTAATTTTGTCGTGAATTCCAGACAGGGCGACGTTTCGGTTATCGCCGATGTAACAGCTTCAGTAGTCGTCGAAATGAAATCCACAGAATTTTCGGTGATGTATTGGTTACTATTGGTGGAATTAAGATCGTTTACTCTAGTGGTGTTAGATTTTATTATTTCAGGATCTTCCGCTGTTATCGAAGAGTTGTCGAAGACATCTAGAAAATCTGAAGGATCTTCTTTCTCTGTAATATCGTTCTTATCATCTTTTTCATCAAGACACGGACAATTACATTGGCATTCCCCACCCCAATACTCGTATGGTTTCTTGGTGGTGGGTGGGCTCTCTTTGATAATCATATGAGAATCGTCGAGCCTGGTTAATGCTGATGGTTGCATGTAAGATTCAGCGTTAAGTACGTTAGCTTCTTGTCTCGGATCGTTATCGGTAGGCACAGAAACTGATAATACATACACATTTTGCGCAGCGTAAGGATTTGAGGAATCAGGATCTGTTGCTATGGTAACATTAACAAGGACACGTTTCGTATTGGCAGGTTTGGTGGGGATTATCGATGGAATTTCAATGGTTTTGACATTGGGAAACTGCGCGTTTTGCTGGGGGTCAACACCAGACATGTTAGTAGTGTTATTCAGAACAAAATCATCATGCTTTTTATTATGTACAGAGTTAGGAGTGAGCTTTTTCAAATCCGCCTGGTCATAGTGAGTGTTATCTTGTAAAGCGGCAAGATTGAAATCTGTCAATTCTTTCGAAAGATTATCTTTATTGGGAAAATGTACCGGTTCGTCGTCCTTTAACTTAACAATTTGCACCTCTTCATGACCGTAGACGTAAATTGGATAATCATGTTGGATTTCCTGGGGATTAACACTAGATGGCTTCATACTTATACTTTCATCTTTGCTTTTATTGCTTTTAATCACATCAGGCACTTCAGGTGGTATTTCTAGATCGTCATCTTTGATGCTGAGAATACCCGAAGTGCTTCTAGGTTTCGAAGAATCTGGCGTTGTTGATACTTTAGATTCTGTTGTGGTTTGGTAAATATCTATGGTTGTTTTTAACGGTTCCTCCTCATCTAACGGTTTTACGTTATCTGAGCTTTCAGTTAAGTATTCCTCAGTGCTTTCAGTATCTAAATTTACAGGAGATGATGTTATATCAACATTTGACGAATCTGCGTTTAGATTAGCTTCACTTGTCGAAATTGGATCTGTGTCGTTTATGTTGCTATTGTTTGGGGTGATATCTGATGCTGTGGTAGTGGATGTGGTAGTAATAACACTTAAGTTATCATGCAAAGGTGCTAAGTAACTGAAATTCCCCGCACTTATCGGGGTTGTGGTGGATATTACTCTACTAGTAGTAGTAATAGCATGCTTATCACTATATACATGCTGGCTGGCGACGGTTGTCGGATTTGCGGTTGAAGAACCGTCAGAAGTGCTAGCGGTTTGCGAGTAATTGGTGAGGGACACAACAGACACAGATGCATGCGATGTATTATTATTATCGTCAACAACGTCAACAAGATCAACGGCATGTCTACGTTTCCTAGAGTACTGGTCGTGCTGAATGTAATTATTACCTCCTCCGGAAGATGGCCGCGGTTTGCTCGCCGTCGATAGGTTTGTTTCGGACGTCGTCGCCTTCGACGCCGGCGATATCTCGGTGTTCTCTCCAACGACGACCGTGCAAGCCTTCGAATTTTGATATGACCAGTTCAGCAGGCTTGATGCTGTAACACATAAAGGACAAATTTAGGAAACATTATCTATGAGAGGCAAAAACATCAATAAAAGCTATATTCAGTATTCTTTTGGAATTGTATCATACTAAAAATGCAGTATAAGGGACCATAGTAATGATACGTGGCCTATTTATGAATGAAATCTGTCCTCGGATCGGACTTATAATTTTTTTAATATAACAACTATCTCAATTCCTTCACATCAATTCTTCGGTGATTTATATAGTGTCAGGTTAACTATGAAAGTTTCAAAATCATGTGTGATTGTTTTTAAATGTATCTTTGAACTCAATTTAACAAAAATAACTTACACTGTCACTGCATGATTTAAAGACTTTACAAATAATTGTCAAATTGTAATATGATCTGATAAATTTCTTAATTAAAATTAAATAAACGATTTTCAGAAATTATTATACTAAAGTATTTGGTTTGAGTAAGGATTATTAGATATTTTCCTAAGCACATTTCAAGTGCCAGTTTAAAATTGGTATGAGAAGTACCCGTGTTTGGAGACAGATGGCGCATTGTGCCACAATCTGCTTTACCGACTGTAAGTACTATTCTTTAGTCAACAGCTGTCAAAATTTCGGAGAGATTAATCGAGTAGTGTTCCTTTGAGAGCTGTTGGAAGCACTCATGTATATTCAATGAAAAAGCTAAGTTTCTGCGGCGTTATGTGACTGTAGATAAGACATGGCTACATCAGTACACGCCAGAAACCAAAGGTGAATTGGCAAAATTCATAAAAGAAGGCGAAGACGATTCCATCAGCTGCAAAAGTTACGGCGACGATTTTTTGGGATTTGCAAGGGATAATCTTTGTCGGTTATTTGGAGAATTGAAAGACAATCACGGGATAGACCGATTCGCCGCTGAACTAAAGAGAAAAAGGCTCCACCTACCGAAGAAAAAGACTCTACCATCATAATAACGCCTCGGTCCACTCATCAGCAATTGCAATAGAAAAACTAGTCCAGTGACAGTATGAATTGGTGCCCCATCCACCATATTCGCCAGATTTGATCTCCTGTAACTTCTTTCTTTTTCCAAACTTGAAAAAAATGGCTTGACGGAAAGTGGTTCACGTCAAATGAAGTCAGTATCGAAATGGAGGTCTGTTTTGCAAAGTTTGACAAATCCTATTATTTGGATGGCTCAAGAAAATTGGAAGATCGCTGGGGTAAGTGTATAAAGCTACAAGGATATTATGTCGAGCACTAAATGCAATTGATCACATTTGTCTCAATATTTAATATCTCAATCAATGCTTTATATTTACACTTGCCATAAAATTTTCTCTGTAGACAACGCCTATAATTTCGAGTTGAATTCGATAACCAGGGTAATAACAACACAATAGCCAAGGCCATGAGATCTTTAGGCAATCCTATTAATTTCATCTAGCAACATTCATTCTATTTTTCTTTTTACATTCAAATCGATACAAAAAGGACCATCCGTTAATGATGATGATGATGATACATTGTATTCTTATCCGCCTAAACCAGACAGCTAGAATGCAAGTCTAATGTTTCTAAGACCCTAATCGATACTATCGCTCCCGTTTTTCTTTTTCCATACGCATTGTATTACAGTATTTTACCTGCGCCACGATCTGGATGGGAAAAGGGGATTAAAATACCTCCCGAAGAAGAAGACGTTGCATGTATTAGTTATTAGAAGAAAGCGATAGCACGACTAACATCTCGTAGGGTTAATTTGTCGGCGGTCGTGTTCTGTGAGAACCAAAATAGCTCAGCTATTACTACGATACCGCTATACCTACACATACTTCTGCACGGCTTGAATATACACCGAGAAACTAGCAGCGGATGTCAATTAATATTATAGGGTAAGGCCTTTATATTCCGAGTATTACAATAATAGTAAAGATTAAATTACTAATGGGTTTGGTCGCCCGATATCCAAGAGCAAGCAGCGAAGGTGCTGCAAACGTAATGTTATTCTATAATGCGATATTTTGACATGTATATTGAAATCTATTATATGTAGAGATCGTAATTTCAGGTTAGATATTACGTTTGTAGTGTAATTTATCACAGGGGGAATATAAATTATACAGAACAACACAAAAAAGATTCCAATTGCAAATTAGGTTTTTCTGAAGGACAATCACTATCCACCAAATACGCTAGACTCGGCTCCCTGTGACTTCTTTCTTTTTCCAAACTTGAAAAAATGATTTGGCGAAAAGTGGTTCACGTCAAATGAAGCCATTGTTGAATCAGAAGCCTATTTTGCAGAGTTCGACAAATTCTATTATTTGGACGGCTTAAGAAGGTTTGAACATCGCTGGACTCGGTGTTCCACAGGGCTCTGTTCTTGGGCCGACCCTTTTTTTAATCTTTATCAACGATTTTCCGAATTGCATTGAAACGCTATGTAGGGACATAGTTTTGTATGCGGATGACAAACATTTACATGAGCTACTTCTAACTATCAGTGATGTATTTGTCAATATAATGAATTTTGAAAAAACTAAATGTATATTATATCGAAATACCCTAAAATATAATATAGTCGATTTATCTTTAAACAATAACATCATAAACGTAACAAACTCGGCCAACATCCTTGGTGTAACTATTCATGAGGCTTTAAATTGGTACTCACATATTGACATGTGTGTGAAGAACTCTATCAGTTAAGAAGGTGTTGTAATGCAGATGTCGTTTGTACTTTCTATTTTGGGAATTTCTACTTCAGAATGAGCCATGGAATTCTGTATTCTACTAACATTTTATGATCTTTATATTCTGCAAGTGTTGTGTTTTGTTTGGAGATTTAAAGCCAGTTTCACATGCAGCGTTCATTCATGGCTGTGGTGTCAGGAGAATTGAATATCTCTTACCATCTCCACATAACACCTTTATTGCGTGTAATCTACCGTTTAATTTACTAAACAAGGAAGCATATGTCTTCTTTAGGAATAAATATTCGAACTGCAAATTACCAAGTCGGGCTTCGTTACAAAGAATTGTGCCATCTGCTCGTAAACATGTTGAAAAGAGAATTAAATTGGAGTTGAAAGATATAAAACTGTGATTATGTGTGGACGAAGCAACAGATGGTAAAAACCGTTCTGTGGTTAATGTAATGGTACGTACAATGGAACCACATCAATCGTCACCTTCAATTCTATTAGCTTCCAGACGAGTACAACAGTGTACTGCCGAAGTAATTTCAATGTTGGTGTTAAATACATTGGAAAAGTTTGAACTTTCAACAAACCAACTGTTGATGTTTATGAGTGATGGTGGCGCGAACATGCTTTCTGTAGGCCGGTCCCTTAAAAATCATTGTGCTAACTTGTTACATATTACGTGTAAAATTCATGCTTTTAGTCATGTGGCAGATAGTATTAGAAAATGTTATCCTGAGGTAGACGCTTTAATAGCGTATACAAAAGCAGTGTTTGTCAAATCCTCAAAACGTATTCGCAAATTTCACAGACTGTGCCCCCGTACGCCTGAGCCACCAAAACCTATTCTTACACGTTGGGGAACATGGTTACAGGCCGCGTTTTATGATCATAAACATGTTGAGAATATTAAGAACGTGGTTTTACAATTCGATCCAAAGGAAGCTGCGGCTATCAAGGAAAGCCAGTCGAAATTTCAAGATAGTCAGGTTAAAACGGATTTAAAAACTATTCAGAACAATTACTTCGGACTAGTGGAGGCAATAGAAAAATCTCTGCAAATAGTGCAACATGTTCGCGCACAGCTATGCGCGATAGAAGACGCAAAAATGTTTGTGTTCTAGAAAGGTTTGAAAGTGTTTTAGAGAAAGATTCTGATTTTGGCACATTAAGACAAATTTGTGAACGTGCGTCAACAGAACCGTTAAGTTGTTCCAAAGATTATTTTAATTACGCAAATATAACGTCACTAGATGTAGAACGTTCGTTTTCTGCATATAAACACACTTTTTCCTCACGCCGCACTCGGTTTGCCGAAACAACTGTGGAAACATATCTAATGTTGCAAATATTTAACAGACATTATTCACTTTGTGGTTTCACGGAAGACTCTTAAGACGGTAAGTGTTTGAGCACGTATTATACTTTATTTCTGACCATTTATTTTGTGTAAACTTCTATGCGCCCGCCACTGGCTGTTGGCGCAAATTGAGCAACTCTAGTAATAAACGTATTGAAGTTAGGAGGGATTATATTGGAAAATAAAATATTAGACCAAGAATTTATGGCGCCTACCTCGTATATACAACAAAGAAGTAAAAAAAAATTCGTATTACAGTAAACTTATATAATACGTGATTTTAACGTCAAGGATTCAGGAAAGGAAAGGTTTTAAATCTAAGAAAAGGTGCGCTACGTGTCTTATATTCTATGTATATACGTTGTACATACACCTATATAATCATCCCCATAAGGGAATATGTTTCTCGTTTAATGGACGTTTTATCTCTTGTCTAGAGCTTTATCCTTTTATAGGAAAGGCTTGATGGCTGAACGAGTGGGATCTCGAAGGAAAAAAACACGATAAAACGCCACCACTACGCGCTCTAATTTGCAATAGTATAATACTGCGAAGCGAAGTTGGCAACGAAACGCTGTCGAGGCGGGGAACTTGAAACGTGAATCAGATACACCTTGTATCCTACGAGTTTACGCGTTCTGATGTGTTCTATGAATTTTATCGACTTTTATGGAAACGTGTAACGTTAGGGAGAAAAAAGGTTTTCATATATGGGCTTGAGAGAAGCGGCAAAGATTTCCTGTACCTACATATGCAGTGAAACGTTTTCTAAGACAAATAACTCGCATTGCAATCTCACAACGATGTGTTTTTAATTACCGTTGTGTCAGTTACTTTCAAATACCTTTCTGTTGAGCGTAATTTGATAGGGATTCTAAATTACTTTTAAAGGTTGTTGTAATGCAAGAATACTTCTTGGTACATTTCCAATACAGGCATTAATTTATTCAATTTCCGGTATGAAATTAGCAATACATTTATTTGTATTTTGTTAAAATTAATATATCACTCCAGAAATTTTGATATATACTATTTATATTAATCATTAATTATAATCAATTCTCATTGGGGAACGTAATTAATAGTGTAAAATGTTGTTAATTAAACTGAATAATTAAAATTGGATTATATAGTTATTGATGGACAATAATTTATTATTTGGTAGGTGTAATTACTATAATTAGATATTAGATATTGGTCTAAAAAATGCAATTTTGTTATCATCTAGAGTTGGCAGTGTTACGTCAATCAACAAGTTGAAGTTGGCAACAAATTGACATTTTTAATTGTCAGATCAATATTAGCAGAACATTATTTTTAACCAAAACAGCAACAATATACGAGAATGTATGACCGAAACATGTTGAAAATAACAAATCATAAAAAGTAGACACTAACAAATACTGTTCCATAATAAGTGAGCCATTACCGAATTTTATTTTTTGCCAAAATAAGTGAGCCATTTTCGTTTTTTCCAAAATAAGTGCACCATTTCCTATTTTTATTTTTTTCCAAAATACATAAGTGGGTCATTTTCGATTATAATTTAAAAAATTTTCAAAAATAAGAGAGTCATTTAGAAAATAAAAATTTATTCCCACATTTCTTATACCTATAGTATTTCTTTAATTTATAAATTGCACGTAAAACTAAATACCAGTACCAAGTTGCAAAATGTTATATAAACGAATAGTAGGCAAGTGATTCTCCCTCCGAAGCTTTGCCTTGCTAATATGTTATAAGCTTATAATTATTGTTTCCGTCGTAATCTATAATCGATTTCATAATTATTTGTAAACTTATTTATCTGTGAGTTTCCAGATTTGTTGTACGACGGTGCTAAAATAGTTTGTAAAGTGTGCGGGAAAACTTTGATGTGCTGGCAAAAGAACGATTGTAGGCGCGTCAAACAGAAATGACTTTATTTTCGATTTACTTCTCATGATGATAACATGTAATTTGTCACTTAACATACTGGATAGGAAATCGTTTAAGAACTTTTGGAACAAATACAACCCGGAGTTGAAGTTGCCAACTACGGCAACAGCACGTAAGCATGTTTTATTTGTACGCAAAGAGGTGGAAAATAACATCATATCTACATTAAAAAATCAGTTGCTTTGGTTGTGTATTGACGAGACAACAGATTGTAAAAAAAATCTATTATACATGATATAGTTCGTGTACTGGATCAACATAAACCGATATTTCCACTGTTACTAGCTAGAAAAAGATTACAAGGGTGTACTAGTGCAGCAATTACGACACTTACTACGTTAAAAAAATTTCAAATCTCAATGATGTTTATGAGCGATGGTGCAGCGACAATGCGTGCGGTAGGCCGTTATCTTCTTGAACACGGTTGCGACTGTTTACATGTAACTTGTAAAGTGCATGCTTTACATCTTGTGGCACAAACTCTTAGGCTGCAAATAGTGGACGAAGTACATACTCTGCTACGCACTATAGATGACAAAAAATATTCGCGTTTTAAAAAAGTTGGAGTTGTGTTAGAGAAAGATTCCAATTTTATCACATTACAACAAATTTGTAATGGTACTTCGACTAATCCATTAATTGAGTTCAAAGATTATTTTAATCATACATGTATTACATCGGTAGATGTCGAATGATCTTTCTCCAAATATAAACACATTTTTTCACCACTGCCAACACGGTTCCACGAGACAACTATTGAAACATATCCAATGCTATGATTTTTTTACGATTCTTATCCACTGTAAATTATAAAACGTGCTGAAACACTTACCGTTTTAAAAGTCTTCCATGAAATCACAAACTGGGTAACATCTGTTAAATATTTGAATCATTAGATATGTTTCCACAGCTGTTTCAGTCAAGTGAGTACGACGTGCGGAATAAATGTTTTTTAATGCCGGAAACGACCGTTCGACATCTAGCGATGTTATACTTGCATATTTTAAAATAATCTTTGAAACAACTTAATGCATCTTCACACGCACCTTCACAAATTTGTCTTAATATAAGAAATTCGGAGTCTTTCTCTAAAACACTTTCAAATTTTCGTATTACACACCAATTTGTTTCGCCTTCTACAGCGCATAACTGTGCGTGAACATCATACATCAATTGAGAGATAAAATTTAGCCGTACACGATGGAACTGTAACTGGTATAATATGCGACCTTTTAATATGATAAAATTCAAATCTACATTCGTAAAGTTTTTTCTAATAATCCGCTACTATTTGTAACCTTTAAAGATGCATTCGTAACCTCAAAATTAATAGCTATAATTAAGAGTTACAATTAGTGTTTAAAGTATAACAAAAGTGTTTAAATGCGTCTGTTCATGTTGTTTGAAAATAATATTCTTAATTGTTCTTAATTTTGACAGAAAGGGAGACGTTTGTAAATAGCTTGTATAATTTTAAATATATTTAAGTTGGCGGTTGTGAATGTAGCTTTATTATTGAAATTACCAAACAAACCATATTTCAAACACGAGAAACCTAACATCTTATCTTTCCAGTCTCCATGTCTTTTTATACATTTAAACACACACCCAATATCTATAACATTTACATTGCAATTTTTCTTCTTTGTTAATTCTACGGAGCGAATGTGATCGTGCTTGTCATCCCACGCATCTCCCACGATTCTCTGATACCTTCTCAGTGTCTACATGCATATTATTGAAATTTGTTGAAAATATAGCCCGCCCACAGGCTAGCAGGCGATTATTTACAACTCACTCGAAGTTCGTACACCTTTTTTCTGTCCCTTGTTTGAATTTCGTAAGTCGATGATAAATTTATGGCCTGTCGAAGTGGCGAGGTTATGTAAAAGAAGAAAAAGGCGAAGAAAAACAGATTTAATTTCATGTGTTTGTACATGCACAGGTGTACCTACAGCGAATCGCACAGATGTTTATCGAGGGCGTCCTTGATCCTATTTCTTTCTTGTTGGTTTATTAATTATACAAGGCGAATCGATCGATGGGTGTTTTATTGTTGGAGTTACCGTTGTAATTTCCATGGTGTGTTTTATAAATAAAACGGGGTGTTGTTATTATTTTATTGAGTCAGTTGTGTTTGAGAAAGTTTATTTTCTGTTACAATCCTCGGAGCTTGTAACTTCGTAATATGTGGGAATTTTTTCATTGTTACAAATTTGTGGAATTCATAAAAAAGAGGTTTCTGCTATTTAGTATATTCTTGGTGGTGGATTTTTTTGATTAATTGCTTAAAAGAGATCGGTTTAGCTTCTTTATATATGTAAGTATGTACCTATTACTATGTGCAGTGTAGAAGATATAATCTACGATACCTATGTATGTATACGTAGTAGTAGAGATACCGCGAATATTAATTCAATTTAAAAACGTTTGAGGTTAGCTGTAATCTCTCCAAATTAAATTAAAAACGTAGGCGGGAATGTAATAGCGGTAGTGGTTGCGAAGGATGCTGGTTGGTTTACGAAATCCGGAAGCAGATAGAGATGGTAGAATGCGTTTTTAATTAATGTTGAAGAGCGGTGCGGTGTGTAAAAGATTTTTTAATCTTTAAAAATGGAAAGAGATTAAAATATCACGCGTATATTATTTATAAGCTCTTGTTTTCTGGATAGCTTATGACCAGTTGCACTGACAGAGTTAAGTTAAAACGACAGGTGGAATGTGACAGTCTTTCTAGTTAATTGAATCAATTGTCACATTCCACCTGTCATTCTAACTTCTAACTCAAGATTCCTGTGGGTGCAACTGGCCATTACTGTCCTTCGAATAGTGTAATTATTTCATAGAAAGTTCTTAGCTTAAGATCGAGATGGCTCCCCAAAGTTCTCAAATCAATTTCCAATGATAATTTTTCTCCGGAAGTTACAACGTAATCTCATTTTATGTCAAGGGGAATTGAAATATGGGACCACTATTGATATTACATTTCAAAATGGATTCTCGTACCTTACTTTAAATTAAGGACGTCTGGATCACTTTCAAGACGCGTGTTCCAATGAGAAGTCTTATTTCATAACATGCGTATATTGTAATGAGTAGAGTTGTTCAATTTGCGCGATCAGCCAGTGGCGGGTGCATAAAAGTTTACACAAAATAAATGGTCAGAAATAAAATATGATACGTGCTCAAACACTTACCGTCTTAAGAGTCTTCCGTGAAATCATAAAGTGAATAATGTCTGTTAAATATCTGCAACATTAGATATGTTTCCACAGTTGTTTCGGCAAACCGAGTACGGCGTGAGGAAAAAGTGTGTTTATATTAGTTTGGGCAAACAGCAGTAACAGTCAGTGTAGTAGATATGTGGTGCGGAGTCGGCGATTATTTATTTCACGCGTTCACAGCGTCAGTACTAAATCAATGCTGTATATGTAGGCTGTCGTAACTTATTTCGTAATTGTACGCTTATGTTTGCTTTAAAAATGTCGCAGTTAGGTACGTCGCGAAAACGACCAATGGCAGACACAGTTAAAAACTTTATAGTGGACATGCCGGACTTAATTTTTGATGGCGCTAAAATTCAATGTCTAGTTTGTAAAATCCCTTTAATGTGTTGGTCCAGAGCACATTGTCAACGTCACATCGAAAGCAAACAGCATTCTTCTGCAAAAAGTGACATACGAGACCAAGAAAAATTTACATTTGATTTATGTGTTACTCTTATTTTATGTAATCTATCGTTTCGATTACTAGACAAAGAAGCATTTGCCTCCTTCTGGAATAAATATGCGGACTGTAAATTACCTAGTCGGACATCGATACGAAATGTAGTGCCATTTGCTCGTGAACATATAGAAAAAAGAATGAAAACGGAATTAAAAGATAAAAAACTGTGGTTGTGTGTGGACGAAACAACAGATCGTCAAAAACATTCTGTGGTTAATGTAATGGTACGTACAATGGACCCACATCGACCGTCATCCTCCTTCTTACTTGCTTCCAAAAGAGTTATAAATTGTACTGCCGATGAGATTTTACAGGTGGTGTTGAACTCATTGAACAAATTTGAAGTTTCAACTAGGCAACTTTTAATGTTTATGAGTGATGGTGCCGCAAACATGTGTTCTTTATGCCGATCTCTTAAAGAACACAGCGGTAACTTCTTACATGTAACGTGTAAAATACATACTCTAAATCTTGCGGCACAAACGATTCGTACATGTTTTCCACTAGTAAATGCATTGATTGCTAGTACAAAGGCAGTGTTTCTAAAGTCGCCGAAACGTACCCGACTATTTCACTGTGTCCTGATTTACCTGAACCACCACAGCCGATTGTTACACGTTGGGGAACATGGTTGTAGGCTGCGTTTTACTACAACAAATATTTTGATCAAGTAAAGAAGGTAGTTTTAAAATTCAATCCGATAGAAGCTGCAGCAATCAAGAAAAGCCAGGAAATATTTCAAGACAGTCAGGTTAAAAGAGATTTTTAAACTATTCACAACAATTACTTCGGACTAGCGGAGGGAATAGAAGAATCACAAAATGTTTCGATGCCGCTAGTGGATTCTGTTCAAATTGCGAATGATGTTCACGCACAGTTATGTGCTGTAGAAGGCGAAACAAATTGGTGTGTTTTAGAGAAAGACTCCGATTTTCTTATATTAAGACAAATTTGTGAAGGTGCGTGTGAAGATGCATTAAGTTGTTTCAAAGATTATTTTAAATATGCAAATATAACATCGCTAGATGTCGAACGGTCGTTTTCGGCATTAAAAAACATTTATTCCGCACGTCGTACTCACTTGACTGTAACAGCTGTGGAAACATATCTAACGATTCAAATATTTAACAGATGTTACCCAGCTTGTGATTTCACGGAAGACTTTTAAAACGGTAAGTGTTTCAGCACGTTTTATAATTTATTTCTTACCTTCTATTTTACGTGTAAACCTTTATGCGCTCGCCACGCCTCTGGTTGTTACCGCATATTTGCCTAGGTTAATGGTAAGTGTCAACTGTTGGACAACATTGCCACCAAAAATATTTCGTGTTGAGTTTAGGCACCATATCATAACTTTACTTTTGTAAGAGAACTGTGTGTAAGTGTATACTTTCGAAATGGACAACAAAAAAGTGATTTGCCTAAATGATTACTTATTAATGGAGAATAATAATACGTAAAATATGTGAACGTTTGTCGAATGTATTTCAAATTAATTTAATATTTATTAGTTTTAAAAGGGGGGCAGATATTTACTCTCCATTTTGAAGACCGGCAATTGCATTTACATTAAAGTTTATTTCCTATTCTAGTAATTCTTGTAAAATTATGTTGTTCATTGTTTAACTACGTAACAGAAAATAATTATAACAAATATAATATAACCTTCCAAACCTACAATAAGAACTGATTTCTTTCTATAAAAACGGAAATTTACAAAACCGTTCAGCAGCACTTTAAATGTTATCTGTCACCGCACCAAAAACATGTTTACGGTGTCAGTAAACAGTTGTGTTGCCTGAACGCGCCCAATGTTGACATTTTAGTCAACATAAATGCAAAATAATTTTTGCAGTTTGAGTGATTTCAACTGTTCCTGTATTAGTAGCTACCTATGCATTTGAAAATACATGATGACGCTACAAGTTTGTTAGGTTCATATCTTTACTCCTTCTATTCTTTGATTTTGTGTCAAATTAGTAGTAACGTTTATTCATTGTGTCCATTTGATTACACAAGTTCCTCAATTATATAGAAATACCACATTAAAGTTTGGTTTTTTGACAACCTCAGATATTTGTAAATGATCGCAGTGTACATCTGTCTTCATTAAAGAAACAAACATGAATCGCTATTTTCGGCATCACTTACCTGAGATATACAAAAGCGCCGGCGTCAGCACGACGAACAGCATGATGAAGACGATCGCGGTACATTTCCAGCTACATTTGGAGGCGAGCCCTTTCCGAAAATGGAACCGGCTCGCCGGCGGGAAACTACTCGAGTTCGGGCGGCGGAGATTGTTTCGGACGGGTAGAACGGGCACCGCAGTGCCGTACGGTAGGCCGCATCTGTCCGTATTCTTCACGTCTTTCGACGGACTGCTGCACGAGGAATTCGACTTGTAATCCATCGTGGAATTCTTCGGGCGATCTGCAGCAAAAAAAAAAACAAACCGTGAGAAGGTAGAAAGCAGAAGGCAATTTGTTGATTGGGAGCTATATGAGGAAGATGAAACGTTTTTAATACTTGAAGTGCTTCTAGAATTATGTTCTTCTATTTTGAACTTATATAGTATATAGTGAAATATCTTTCTCAGGGTTTTTACTCTAAATTTTGTTAAATTTTCAAATTTAACTCTATTAAATGGTTTTCGTAGGTCCGGGGGTATCCCTAGATACCCTTGTGGCAATTTTGAAATCAAAAAAAAAATCAACTAACCTTTAAACTTTCGAACGACGCCAATGTAAATAAACACTCTGTTTAAATACACACCACAGGAACTGCCTGTTCTGGATATTTAACCCAATTTGCTTTTCTAATAATGACTTTGAATACACCACGAACACTTATCTTTGGATTGGATTCACGACAAACTTTGATTCAACCAAGGCCGAATAAAGATTGATGAAAATTGAGGACGTCGTTTCTCTTTCATTTATTTTAAATCGCGAAAGACCGGCGATTGTTTTCTTCCACAGCCAATTTTGATAATTTGCCTAAATAGAAATTAACTTTTCGATGACTTTCGATCAAAATGATATTAGTACACGAGAACGAATGCAGTGACTTGACCAGGAGTTTGTTTGTTGGTGATTCTGTGATACGAATTGTCACCAACAAGTTTTAAAAGAGAAAATCCACTACTAATACATGGAAACCGTTCAGATAAGGATTTAATTGACGAAATATTATCTGTTGTGCTTTGAAATTTACGTTGTTGCTTATTCCAGACGATTTTTACATTAATTTGGAAGAAATAATTGAATAGGAAGATTAATAAATGAGTAGAATTGTCCATGATACCCCACACTCGTCGTTATCTGGACTTATAATTAAATTCTACCTTCCTCGCCCCAAGGACGGTTGGCTGAGGGGGGAAATGGTAACGCAAAAATTACCAATTATCCCCGCAAGAGGGATATTTGGTTGCCAACGAGTGGCCAGCTTGTCATTTACTTCAGTACCGAAATGGCAACCGAGAGAAATTGTTGTCGTCGTAAACACGACGTTGAACATAACATAACAATAGTTAGAAATGAAAAAAAAAGCTTGTTATTCTGTATGTTAGGGTAGGAATATCTAGTTGCAAAACATCTGATTCTGATACCACCCGCAAAACGGCTGAAAAGAAAGAATGCACAACGGTCGTGGAAGTCTGCATTCAACTATTTAGTTGTTGAAATAATAACCAACTAACACATTTTTTGGAAGTTAATCCACTTCCAAATCGTTGCTTTAGTGAGAAAAGCGTCCAACTTCAAAAGGAAATTTGCACGAGACCAAAAAAACTGTTTGGTTTTAAAAATGAAGTTTGTATAGTTTGACATTTGAAAATGAAATTTTTAGTAATAGTTTACTCAACCTAACCCACAAGTAAATATTTCCTTAGGAAAGCTTCGCCAGAATTGAGTCAGTTTTTTTCACGAATATCATCGACCATAAAACCGATTTTCTCACGTCGAATTCTAGCACTTTTTCCGCACGCCAACTGTTTAAGGCTTTATTTATTTTTAATCATGGACACCGGCAGCACTTGACAAACGATAAATTCTAAAGTTTTGTCAAATGAATTAATGTTTGCCGTAGCCGTAGTGCATGGAGAGAGTCGAACACGCTCGTTTCGTTTCCTCTCGCTTTACGCCCCCTATCAGTCGGTTTATATTTTGATAGGTAATTATTTATTCTTTCAGTACGTCGTTTCGCTCGAGCTTCCATAAAATCTTTTTTACGGTTTTGCGTTCAAAGAGCTTTCCCAACGGCATCGGCATGACGCTGGTGTAGATTTAGACGCGCTGCGTCGTGTGTTTGAACGCATTTGCGGTATAAAAGATACGGAAACTGCTACGCATACAGATTGGTGGTTTTAAAGTTAGCCACTAGGAATATTAAATTAAATCTACTGGGCAAATATCTAGTGCATATATATATATACTACTAAATAAATTTTCAGAATGTAAAACTACTTAAATAAAGATAAAGAAAGCCAAAAAATTAAAACTTGAAAACCAAATATAAAATAAGGTAATATATGTGGTCAAAAAAGACTAATTAATTTGGCAATTCGGAAATAGATATTTTTAGCTACTTAAATAACTAACACTTTTTATTTTCTTGAAATTTTTTATCGCTTAAACAATCTCTCATTACATACAATTACATACAATTTCAATGCCAGTTTTTCAGGCGTACTAACATAACCAATACTTTTTGATCACGCAGTATTATCGAGTAGGTCTTAATCTTAACGAAACGTTTTGTGACATACGTTTTTGAAACATTCAACAAACGCGCTTATAGAGCGTGTCCACGGAGTTAAACAACGATGGAATTTAATATTTGGGAAATAAGTCTTGCTTGGTCTGAAACTCACTTTTCATTTCCTTTATTATGGTAGAATTAGCAAAAAAAATCTAATTCTACCGTGCTTGTTTATCCCTCCTCTCGAGAAAGATATTTACAAGTACTACTTTTGCCGCTTAACCCTAAAACATGCGAAATATATTGTTATTGCAGCACCAAACGCCAGACATGTGGCCGTCCCACCCTCATAAAAATAGAGCAAGACAACGCTACATTTCTTCTATTTGTGTTTCTTCCACCTACACCATGATCAAGATTTTTAAGAAAGTCCAACATAGGCATTATGTAAGAAATTCCACGATCTTAGTCCCGGATAAAATCCGCGATGAGAAATTTGTGAAACTTTCCCTCCATAGAATATCTAAAGGCATTAGTAAAGTTCTTAGGGGACAAGATACGTTTAAGTTTACGTAATATACTCAAAAACCTTCTTGGAAATTCGAAAGATAAACCGGACATGAAAAAAGGTCGGAAATTTATAAAATTGCATGTAATGATTATGATAAAGCCTATGTTGGTCAAACGAAACGAGCGATAGGTACTAGGGAAGATAGAAGTGTCAAGTGTAGCACAACACATAAACGAAACCGGGCATAATATTAAATTAGAAAAGCTGAAATTGATTAAGAGCGTAACTTCGCCGCAGGAATTGGACGCGTACGAAGCTATTTTTTTAAGTAAAAAGGAACACAAATCTGTTGAATAGAGAGAATGGACCGTTATATTGCTCTTGTCTTTTTGATTTATTATGGTAAAACGGCCATATGGTTTAGATGACGTGCTACAATGACAAGTGACCCTTTCGTCTCTTTCCCGTGTATTTCACATGTTTTAGATTTGGGGTGTAAGCGGAAGAAACACAAGTCCTTATGCTAGCGTCGCGTCGGAAAAATGCAGAGTGTTCAGATCCAGCAACAAGTTAACCTCAAGTTTCTTGTGAAACTGGGAAAGACTGCTACAGAAGCTCATGCCATGTTAAAGGAAGTGTACGGAAGTGAGTGTTTATTGCGCACACAAGTTTTTGAGTCGTGTAAAAGGTTTAAGGAGGGACGTGGAACGACCGAACACGATCTGCGGCTTGGACGACCCTCAACATCAAAAATGGACGACAACATTCAGAAAATTGGTAAATTGATCCGCGAAAATGGCCGTTTGAGTGTCCGAGCTCTTGCTGAAATCTCAGGAATTAAGAAAGAAACTGTCCGTCAGATTTTGCATGAATCATTCAACATGCAGAAAGTTTGCGCACTCCAGAGCAAACGGAATCCAGAATGAACATTTGTACTGACCTTTTAAACAACATTGATGATGATCCAGAATTGTTAAACAGAGTGATTACTTGTGATGAATCGTGGAAACAAAGCGCCAATCGATTCATTGGAAGAGCCCAAGCTCACCATGGCAAAAAAGCGAAAATGAGCAAGTATAAATTCAAGGCCATGGCGATAGTTTTTTTTTTGATACGCGTGGAATTGTCTACGTCCACTGGGTTCCCGTAGGTCAGACAGTCAATCGACATTATTACGTTGAGGTTCTAACTACCCTTCGTGAATGAGTGAGAAGACGAAGATCCGATTTGTGCAATTCGTGGATGCTCCACCAAGACAATGCGCCAGCCCATTCCGCCTTGTCTGTGAGTGGAGTTCTTTGCAAAATCCGGCGTCACCGTGTTGAACCTCCCACCGTACTCGCCCGACCTGGCCCCCTGTGACTTTTTTTTATTTCCTAAGGTAAAATCGGAGCTTAAGGGGACAAGATTTGATAGTGTGGAAACGGTGAAAGCGAAAGTGACGGAGGTTCTCAACAAGCTGACTGAAACGGACTTCCAGCACTGCTTTCGACAGTGGAAAATTCGTATGGAGCGTTGTAGGGATCGGCAAGGAGAGTACATTGAAGGGGATAAACTTTGTAATGTAATTGGTGATCAATAAAATGTTTTGTAGCACCAGTCCGGTTATTTAATTGCAACACCTCGTACTATGAACGGAAAAAACACTATATATGAGGGTTGTTTGTTTACAGTCGGATGACGTCACAAGAAGGCTGACATTGAATCCATTGAAATGAGAGATTACTTTTTAAATTTTTGTGGCATAAGTTAATAGACGTTTTGTTATCATGATACCAAAAAAACAAATTCTCTATTATGGTCTTGTTTGGTAGAAAAGGAGTTTTTTTTTTGTATTAATGCGTCATTCTATACAGAACGCGTTTTATTTACTTAAGAAATTACTACATCATTATATCACATACTACAAGAGAGAAACTGATGTTGTACGTTAATGAATTACACATATGTATATATCTTTGTCGCACTCAAATCATAGCGATCTCTTTTCTTTAAATGTGGCTTTTGTCTAAGATCAACATTAACGATATGTATGCGTAAACATAGATACAATGTAACTACGTTCACGGAAAGAGAGGATGGAACATTTTTGTGCGCACATAACATATAAAACTGATAACGTGCATTGTAAAAAGAAATTAAAATGGAGCGGATAGTGTAGGCGGGTGCCAGGGAATACAAAACAGGACGACCGAGTCTGATATGGAGTTTGGCGCCATCTGCGAACTCCATGTTATTAGAAGTATAAAAAACGATTGCTAATCTTTGTGGACTAATTATGTAATGGACTACAATAGAAATAATATACTCTCTTAATATTCGTTTACATTAAAGGAAAAATATTTAAAAATAGGTTGTAAGGATTTAATTTAGAATGTATGATACATCATTTCTATTGTAAAGTTTCGAAATTGAAATTACCCAACATTTTAGGAGTTTCATTTATTTAAAGAATGTAGATACATTTTTTGGCGACATCTACTTTATGTATTCATTTCTTTATCCAATTGTAAAGCTAATGTTGAAGAATTAAATTTAAACCTTGTGAATTTATTGGCAATGCTTAAATAATAAGCACATAATAAATTATTCATAATACATTGGTTTATGATTTGTAATCTAATGCGCTAGGCTGGGATTAGAATCGACAACAATCAGAGTTAATAGAGGCTGCCCCTAGGAGGGGGATTATCGCTTCTGCTCTTGGTTCTGGTATTTTGTAGATGATCTCATAAAGAAGTGAAACAGTAACGGATATGAGGTGCAAGGGTACGCTGACGACCTGGTAATCATGATCCGTGGAAAACATGAAAAAATCATACCGCAACTTATGCAGAGAGCCCTTGACCACATGCGTAGATGGTGTCAACATCACAGCTTGAGGATAAACCTTCAACAGATTAGAATCGTCCATCTTACAAGGAGAAGTCTGTCTTAAATCTCCCTCTATAGAAGGAAAAACCATTACCTTCAGTAATGAAGCTAAATATTTAGGAAAAAAGCCACTACGGCATCGCCAGCCTGCCGAAAACTTCTCGGTAAGAATTGGGGTCTCCAACCTCAAATGATCTTATGGTCATACAGCAATTATTAGACCCATGATGACCTATACCTCTCTGATTTGTTGGCCAAAAACATCACAGAAGACTGTTCCATAGTAGCTTTAACAAATTCAAAGCAGCGCTGGAAGTCCTGCTGGGAATTACGCTACTTCACAGCTACATTAAAAAGCAGGTCATATCAAGTGTCTTCACTTTTAACAGATCGAAGGGATTAAAGCTTGAAGATCTTAAAGATCCCAACACGAACTACACAATTTTGATCGGCCCTACAAGGTGGTCATTGAAATCTGAGTGGACATCTGGCGAGCCTCATTGCAAAAGAGGAACTTTGATATGGTATCGGCTAGAGATTAGAAGGAATCGGGACGGATATAAACATCAGTGATCCTAACTACCGCCTAAAAATGCCTATAAGGCTTCATACTAACATATTTTAAGGAAAGATTTCTGCTTTAAACTTGTATTATTCACTAATGCTAGCAAAGCGTTGAACAAGTCAATTCAAACAGAATATAAGTTTAATAATTAGACAAACTAACGATTGAAGAACGAAATAGAGCGTAATTTTTTTGAGATACGCACGCAGCTGTGATTTGAACTTGCTGGCTTGACCATATTTCAGTTCGTGTGGCAAGGGATTGTAGACATTAATAGCCCGAGTCGTTGCACTTTCAAGAACTAAAGTTTTACTTGTCTGTGGAGGCAGTAGGTGTCTTGCTTTGATATCGCGGGTGTTATGTGCACCAACTCTTGATTTTTCAAAGTTTTCATGCACAAATATCGCGCATTCAAATATGTAAATTGCAGGCACGGTGATCTTTAAATAGGTCTTTGCGCGATGTTCTAGTATGTAATCCAAAAACACTTCGCACGGAGGATTTTTGCATGTTGAAAATTTCGCCCACAGATATACCCCAAAATATAATACCATACGTAATTTCGCTATGAACGTGGGCATAGAAAGCATCAACTCCAACTTGTGTGTTTGTGGATTGAGCTACTACTCGATCCACGCTCATGTAAAGGAAGCCAAATCATTCGACAAGGATTCAACATGGTTCTTTCAGTTCAACTGGCTATCAATGGTCAGTCCAAGGAATTTGGTGTTCCCACAGGTGATAAGCACCCTATTTTTGAATGCAAATCTACGATAATTTTTCTTGAAATAAGACTTATCAATTTTGCGTTATCAATGTTCAACGCCATATCGTGTGTATTAAACCAACGGGCGAATCTAGTGTTGAAGTTACTTCATTTTCTAGGTTGTCATTTCTCGTTCTAACAGTAACGGATGTATCATCAGCATATAACCTGCTTTGATATTGTGATATCTTCGAAAGATCATTTGCAATGAATAAAAATAATAACGGACCTAATACAGAGCATCGGGAAACTCCTTGCATTGTTGTTAACCAGTCAGAATATAAATGCTGTCCAGTTTTTGCATCGATACTTTCCACTCCCTGCTGTCGACTGTTTAAGTAAGAATTTACTAGATGCAGTGTGATTCTCCTTATTCCCAAATTTACAATTTTTGGAGTAATTTGTTCCAACAAATACTGTCAAAAGCCAGTCAAGTTGATGAAAATTCCTACAGTCGTTTCACCTTGGTTAACACTCGTCATTATGACACACTCTTGACATATCCATTCCACATGACGGAGATAAGGTTGCATTTCTCCGTAAAAGAGTAAATTCTGTTGTGTAAGATGCTCTCAAATATTTTGGATATATTTGGCAGAATAGATAGAGGGCGAAAATTGTTGATCTTGGATTTCTCTCCCCCTTCGTATATAAGCGTGATAGCGGATTTCCTACGTTCATCCGGGAAAATTCCCTTTTCAAAACAGAGATTTATCAAGTAAACTAACGAATGTGTATGATAGTGTGAACATGCTTTGATTAGTTTAATAGGAACTTCATCTTGTCAAACTGACCTAGCATTCTTCAGACTCCGCATAACATAGAGTATTTCAGCTGGGGACGTAGGCTTTAGAAGAAATGTGTTTTGAAAAGGTAGATAAGCTGGCAAAAGAAGTAGCGGACATGCTTTTTATTGGCCCTAACCCCTATTGTGGTCTACAAAAGAGCCAAGTGACGCAAGTAATCAGGAATTGGGAGGATGATCAAAAGGCCTCCCATTGGCAAAACATGCCAGGACAACATCAGGCGAAGGCATTTATATGAGGTTCGCCAAAGACAGCAAAGATAGTGCTATCGTTCAGGAAAGGGAACCTTATGGTGGGATTTTTGACAAGTCATGCAGCCCTAAAATACCGTTTATATACATAAACTAAGAAAATCTGAAGATAAAATTTGTTGTCCATGTGAAGAAGATCTAGAGACTGCAGAACACATTTTGTATAAATGTGTTGCAATTAGTCATACTCATATCATATCAGTAGGCCACTTCTTACACTTACCGAATTGAAGAAAGAATAGTATTGGGTTGTTCCATGTCAAATGATCAAGTCCCTACGCTCGACCATCTCAGATTTTTTTCAAATTTTGTGAATAGGTTCCACAACCGACTGAAGGTAATTGCCCAAATTCTTAGTTCCTGATATGCAATACATGACTTGCAAGAGCCTCTTAAGTGATGACTGGTAAAATGTCGCAGATGCTCAGATGCTTACTGGATTGCATGATGACAAAGACGGAGAAAAAGTTTTAATTAATGAGAGCAGTCCTTTCAAGCAGTTACTTTGTCTCCTCTTTTTAGTCTTGTAAGAAAAGACCCCAACACAGAAACCAAGTGTGTCGTAGAGAAAAACAAGCTCTCTGAAATGGTTGTTGAGTCAAGAAGCTCTCAGGTTTTCCACTTGAGATATAGACGTTCAAAGATATTATAAATTTGCGTCAAAATTTTTTGGGGTAATGTTCATCTTCAAGTATCTCAGAAATTATTTGTCGAAGAAGCTTAAAATTTGAAACAGTTAAAAACAATTATTTTTTCAGTAGTCGCACAGAAGATAAACTTTCTGCATTGATTTCCCTGGAATACAGACTTCCAGAAGTTAGGATTTTTTTTTGTCACGACAAATTTTCAGCCAAGTCTGAGTACCAAAAGCAAGAGGACTAGTTGACTGTTTTTGTTAAAATTTGGAAGTTTGGGACACTGACAACTATTAAGCAAGCACAGCAATTTCCAGGAAAATATCTTTCTTACTTACAGAATGAGAGGTTGACAAAAATGGCAAAAAGTATCGGGGAGCATCCGCGACATTTTACCAGCCATCACTTAAGAGGTTCTTGCAGGTCATGTATTGCATATCAGGAGTTAAGTATTTGGGGAATTACCTTTAGTCGGATGTAGTCGAGCGTGGGGACTTGATCACTTGACAACCTTATTAAGGTTTTTTAGAAGCCTCCAATTACTCTAAAACACAAAAGGGCACCGTTACAATGATTTATTTAGGTCGCAGCGATAAAAGATATCTGTTCCGCGGTCCAATTTTAATTGTAAAATATTTAATTTAGAAAAAATAGATGATGTCAATAGGGTATTGATGTCTTATTGTTCAAATCCTTTCATTAGTTTTAAATTCTGTGTACTAAATAAAGCAGACCTTCGAGATTTCACTAGAAACAAGACACGATAACGCGTGTAATTCCAAGAGAGTAACAAATTGCACGATATAAAATGCTGCGACAACATTGCGATAAGAGGACAGATACATCAAATTTATTAAGTAATGCGTTTCTGATATTATATGTGTCCGTATTCCATGAATGACTTCAATTACTCCATTCACATCGTTGACTCTTTTTTCTGTCGAAATAGACGCGTTCCAATTCATCCTCTTCAACAATTAACGCTGTTTTAATATCTTTAGATTTACAGTACGTAATTGTATATCGAAAACAGGGCTTCTTCATTCGAATGCCATAAGTGTCTGGAGTTTTGTTAGGTGTACGACACCGTAAAAGTGTCATTTTCTTCTCCCGAACGAATTACAAACCTTAACACGCAGGGCTTTCCGAAAAGGCATAAACACTAACATCCGTTTCCTGTGTATTCATATAATACGAGAATCGTATTATATGAAAACACTTCTTCCACTAACAACCGAAAGTTGAAACAAAGGCAACGTACATAACACTGAAGATTATCTTTCGTTTCATGGCACGCTTCGATGATGAATAATTCTATTTATTTTATGTACTTGTGGCTAGAGAATTCAACTGTTTGTATAGGAAGTAAGCAATCGATTCTGTATCAATGTGTAAACTCGAAAACGTAGGGTGTTTATTGTCATTCGAAGAATAAATAAGACCGGAGGTTGTTGGGAATATCACATTTGATAGGGAGGAGATTATGAAGTTCTGTGAGAATCTTTTGGGATAGTAGGAGTGCACAAGTTCCTGGTAATTAGATTGTAGTTCCAATAATTGTCAAGGACATTATTATAATGTCGTACACGAGTAAATGGGGTTGTTGATTTAATCGTTTTCTTTGTAAAATAATTATAATTCGCAATTTCTTTTAAAAAACTCAAGCTGTATTATTACTTCTAGTGTTTATTTCGTCGTATTTTTCCCTTCAATAGCATCTATCTCTTTCAGTGAATCTGTTTCTTTTTTAACTGCTGCTACTTTTAATAATGTCAGCTATTGTAAATATAGTACAATATTACTATATAAAAATGTATTAAATAAGTTTTGAATTTCTAATAAGAATTATAAAAGCACTAGAGAAAAATATAAGATGGATGGGTCCAGAAATTAACGAAGAAAAAAGAAAATTCATGGAAATTAAGTCAAAAAGATGGGAAACAGAATCAGGAATTAAAATTAAGGCAGAAAACGGTAAAGTGTGGAATTTTGAAGAAGTAGAGAACTATATGTATTTTGGGGTTTTGATAGACAGCACAGTTAACGAAGAAACGGAAATTGACCTACGAATTGTTAAAGCTAATAGATGCGCTGGAGGAGTAAATCGAATACTCAAAACACCAGATGATTCCCGTAAAACAAAAATCAGAATTTACGAAACTATGTATTCTAAGACCAACATTAACCTACAACTGCGAAGAATGGACAATGAACAAAAAAATTCAAACAAAACTAGAAGTATGGGAGAGGAAAATTTTAAGGCGCATCTATGGAGACAAGAAAACAGAGGAAAGATGGGGGGAAAGACGATCGAATTTAGAGCTGTATGAACTATATAACAGACAAAAAATAACCGAATACATCAAAACACGCCGGTTACAATGGTTAGGACACCTGGAACGGATGGAAGACTCTAGAGGCGTAAAAAGTGTAGTTTGGAGAAAACCTGTGGGCAAGAAAAGAAGAGGGAGACCAAGGAGAAGGTGGGAAGATGCTGTGCGGGAAGATCGGAAATTGAAGAAGATTGAAAACTAGAGAAAGCTAACAAAGGAACGAAACGAGCGGAAGAAAATCACCGAGCAATGTGCCTAAAAGGCATGTAAGAGCTTATTTATATATAAGTCTGGAAGATCAAAGTCTGCACATGACAATTACTGTTTCAGTTATCCAAAATACAATAACTGTTTTAAATCAAAAGAAACATTTTCCTAGCGTTGAAAAACTTGAAATAAAATAATTCTTTGTTTAAGACATTTGTTAATTTCCGACTCTTCTTCACATAACATGCCTCATATACGCATGTCACCTCGTAGCAGAAGCAATTCGAAGCAAGTATCCTAGGGTGAATGATTTAATATCATCTACCAAAAAAGTGTTTGTGAAATCTCCCAAACATATCAGCGTATTCAAGCAATTGTATCCGCGAATTTCGCTACCACCTCAGCCTGTACTGACGCGATGGGGATCATGGATCGAGGCAGTATCTTACTATCGCAAATATTATTCTCAAGTGAAAGATGTCATTTTCAAACTTAATTCTTCTAATTCTCAAGCGGTTCGCGAGAGTCAGCAACTTTTTTCCGATTCGGGCGTTCAAAAAGAAATAGATGACATTTCCATAAACTATTCTGTAGTGACACAAACCATTTCGCAGTTAGAAAATACTCACTTATCTATACAAGACTCAAATAACATCAACAATTTAACAGCCGCTCTAGAAAGCTTGACGGATCCTATAGCAAAAATTTCGTGCAGTTTTAAATAAAAATCTGGATTTAGAAAAAGTTCGATCTATATCTGGAATTCAAGACTCCGCAGAAGAGATACAGAAGTATTTGAATTTCGTAAATCTTATTTCATTAGATGCTGAACGATCATTTGCAAAGTATACGAGAACGTTTTCAGACCGTCATCGAGGCCTGACCGAATCGACAATAGAAGCATTGCTTATGTTGCAGTACTACGCGGCGTACCATGGCAGTCGCACATTACCGCAGTGGTCATCGATACGTCAATAAAAGGTAACGATCTATTATTTTTTTATTAATACTGTGTTTGCTTTTGCGCGGTACGCCCCGGACGGTCCCACTACTTTCTCGAACATTATAAATAGTACACGCACACCGATCAACCGATAATAACCGAACGTCCACTCGATTCCTTGTATGTACATAGTAAGCACAGCTCCTTTCACGGCGCTTCTGGGGGTGTAACCGCTTCTCACGCTTTAGCTATTAGTAGTAAGTCTAAGGTTAAGAAAATGACAATAAAAGATTTTTGATGGTGATTATGATTGTGGATTACCATAACCAAGACAGTTCATTCCAAGAATTAGCATCGAACAAAATAATAAAACATAAATATTTAACAATACAATTATAAATATTGGAGACGTAAAGTAATTTAGAAACATATTCAAGGCTTCAAAACCAAGGTTGTTCTTTGTTCCTTTCCTAAAATGACAAAACAAAACAGTACAATAGGACATGATGGCGCAATAGGAAATTCGTTAGGATTTATCGCTATAATAATGACAGTAAAATGTAAGATTGCCATATCGTAATTACGTCAGCCGAAGTAAACGAGATATTATGCGCACAAAAAGCACAGTGCTCCTCAACAGCAATAAAATAATGTGAATTAAATCAGCGCCTCTTTGATTAATAGACAGTTTCTCGAGCTTCTCTGTCGTGCGAGCGCGTTTCCAAGATAAACGCAATCGCTTCTCCATTAATAATTAATAGGAAATTAGAATTTCCGCTCGCAGAAGATAGTCCCCATGGTGCTGGTGTCACACTTTTCAATTAAATTATCTTTTGTTCGCGATAATTTCTATATGTATATGTATACGTCGTCCACATGCTTCTGGATAGGGTGTAGCAGTCCTGATGTGACAGTATCTAAAAATGTTATAAATACTTCTGCTCCATTGATAACAGAAGTGAAATGAACGCAACGAATGGCTATTTTTAAATTTGGGAACGATCCTGGAGAGCTACAATTGGTATTCGATAACATAACCTATATTTTTTATCATCTCGCTGGGAAAAAAATTAGAATGCAGTGTTTATTTAGCACTTTAACCAATGGAAAGCAGTGGCACATGTTGGTTTATTACCAAGACTGCAAAGTTTTCAATATTGAACTCTCTTTTTAAATTTCGAGATAAATTTGCTGCTGCGAAAAACATGTTACTGCCGCTATTAGGCAGCGGAAGTCCCTTGGATACACGAAGTCCTGTTTAAGACCAATAATAACATACGGGGCCCTTACCTGGGTGACGGTTGCACTTTCCCATATCACCAGACTGGAGGTACTCCAGAGCAAGATGCTGAGATCCATAACACAGGCTCCAAGATATTTCAAAAACACAAAACTGCGCGAAGATCTGCAAATATCCAGTATTAAGGACTATCTCAAAGAACTGGCGAAAAACACATTCAAGAGAGCACAGGACTCAGCAAACTCGCTCCTCGCCAGGACTGTGGATGTGCCCCAAGACCGCCCGCCACCCTGCTTAAGGGTTACTCTCTTTGACGATATTCTGGACTTCTAGAAGAAGAATATCACCACCGCCTTCACATAAGTGACATAGAAAAATATGAATAACCTCCAGGCAGAGTGCTGAAATCTGTCGCACAGTGACGAAAGAGACCAGAGGCCTAAACAGGCCTGACTCTAGTAGGTATCAGGAGATCCTAGCAGGAGTAAAAAGCGTTAGTGCTTTTCTCTTCTCCTATTGTTTTTGCCGGGAGCGATTCCATCAATATCTGGAGCTATTTATATTAGCATTATCTTGGTTATTGTTTCTAGGCACTTTTTTGACTCTGTTTGAACAGTATTCTGTAGATAAAAAGCTCTGTTATAGCCTTTTTAAAATCACAAGCAATGTGAATAATTTACTGAATTATGTACGCATATGTCGTACTGTTTGACACAAGTAAACGTTTCTTTGCGCGTACTTAACAACTTTGTTCGATTTTCGTGTCAGATGAACCGTTAACGCGCAATTTGACGTCAAAAGCCAAGCCGACAAAAATGATTGGTGTACGTTATATTAACATATATGAAGAAGAAACCGATCCCGGTAGGCGTTTGGGATTTCGTCATTTTGTAATACGAAAATGCTTAGACGATCCAAATTTTTATGAAATAATTATATGGATAAACGAATCTTCTTTCAGTAATAGAGGCATATTCATAGATCAATTAATCGATATTTGAAAAGTAAGTCAATGCAGTAACGATTATATAATAAGAAATAATTCGAAGTGATGCACGCTATTAATTGATGAAACTTTTATATAAAACATTTTATTCTAAAGTCGTTTATAAAGAAGATATTGGACGGTCAATTTTTATAAGGCACCCTGTGTATAATAAGAATTTTTCAATGTTTTATTCCTTTGTAACTTTATATCTATTGTCCATCCATGGTTAAAATAATGTAGTATTATCGACTAGATCGTTAATATTCCAACCTTTGTAACAATCAATAGACGCAGTTGCATATGATGGTCGTTTGTTTATAGCCGGATGACGTTACAAGATGGCTGATTTGGAGTGCAGATGTTTCACTTATATTTAAAATGAGGTATTAATTTTTGTGACGTGTATAATAAACATTTTTTATTACTTCTGAACAAGAGTCGATACATAAAAGTGATTTATCAAATTAACTTTTTTAAGGTTGTCGATTAAACATGCTGCCATTCCATAAAAGATCTTGCATGACTTTCCATATCTAACAAATCTTTCCCCCCTTTCTTTCATCCAAGCTATACTAATTTAATTTTTAATGAATCGAATTTGTGTCCTCCGAAAATGGTAAACAAATATAATGAGTCAGAATTGGTCATGATTTAATAATCGTCCATTACGAACGACGATAATGGGACAATTGGTCAGTTGAATTGTTCGATGCGTCTTCAACTTTTGAACATTACAACCACGGTTGTCGTATATGATGGATTATAGACTTCTAAGTACATATCTCTGAAGAGAATAAAAAATTTCGTCTGTATCTAATTAGGGTATTAATTTTATAATTTCGACGTTAATTTTAATCGGTCACAGAGGAAATGGATCGTGAAGAATTGTTTGAGTAATATGCGGCGATTATGAAAGTCTATTGGCTATAAATAAGCATTGCATAATTGCATGGTAATTTTAATAGGTTTTATGTGTTGCCTTTGGCGATAAAGAAGGATCCGGAGGCGTTGATATTATTAATTTGAAACATTTATCATATTGTAAGCCACATATCTAATCTTGCTTTGTAGCCATATATGGGGGAATAATCCAGAAGTAAAATGGAAATTGGTAATTCCTGAAGTGAGTAATGTCAGGTTTACTACTCACCAAGTTTGTAGATATAGCATTGTCCATTTATTGAATTAAATTATGGAGTTATGTGACGTAAGGCTAGTAGGTGACCTACATATCTACCTTTGCAAATAAAAACTAAAAAGGGAGCAATATAATAATAATATTTAATGGTCTCACCAACAAATCGAAGCATACAAAGGTTTCAAAACAAGGATGGTTGCGACTTCCATTTAAATCTCCTGAAATCGTTTTATTCTAACGTATTTTTGAACACCCTATAGCAGAAATAAATTCAGATGGGGATAAAAAAGCAATAAACTTTAAACTAAACAAGTTAGTGTTAATATAATGGGTCAGTGCAAAAGTTCGTGCCCGATTTGTAAATAAAAGTCAAGCAGTTGTTATTGTAAAAAAAAACACTTTTATTAATCAATTATGTATTCGCCACCGTTCTCGACAATCCTTTTCTAACGCCCAGTCAATTTATGGATATCGCATTTGAAAAAATCGCGTGGTTTAGCGTCCAAGAACGCGGTGATATGATTTTTGACAGCATCCACAGAATCAAAATTCTTGCTATTTACATTGTTTTGCAATAACCGAAATAAATGACAATCGGAGGATGCAATGTCCGGAGAATATGGTGGATGCAATAAAATTTCCCATTTCAACTGTCCCAATTTGTCCAGAGTCATTTTCGAAGTGTGTGGTCTGACGTTGTCATGGTGGAAGATTACGCCTTTGCAATTAACCAAGCTCGGGCGCTTTTCTTTGATTGCTGCGTCCGATTTGGTTAGTTACACAGGACCCATTTTTCGTCGCCAATCACCAAGCAATCCAAAAAAAAAACTCTTTTTCTAGACGACCGAGCAAAGAAACGGCTGCGGAGATGCGGTCCAACTTGTTTCTTCCGACAACGTATGCGGTACGCAAGTGTCGAGCTTCAGAGTGACTTCCATCTTCTTTAAACGCCGAAACGCGGTTGATCGATCAATGCTCAGGGTTTCAGCAACCTCTTCCGTTGAAATGCGTGGATTGTTTATTATTAATGCGCGCCGAACATCGTTATCGATGTCGCAAGGACGCCCAGAATGAGGTTCGTTTTTGAGGGTAAAATCACCACGGTGAAATTTAGCAAACCACTTCTTTACCGTTCTTTACCGAAGGGCTGGTGCACGGTCCAAATAAACCTCTTATTCCTTTCCGAAACCCGTAAAGCATCACATGTCGAAAATGCAACTTCTCCTTGTCCATGTTCAATGATTTTTTTCACGATTTAAATTCAACCAAACCAAACACTTCTAATGCTCAAATGACAGCTATGACTGTTATCTTTCCAACGATATATAATATGTATACATAAACAACAAAAGAGTCGCCATGATTCTTCACCAGCTCCATCTATACGAATCGGACACGAACTTTTGCACTGACCCATTATTTCAGTTAACTTGGCTTGCTCAACGTTTTTTACTTGTTCAGGATTCATTCTTCATTTATTGTTAGATAGCAATAGACGCAGTTCTTCCCAATGTGACAGCCTGTCCCTACTTCACATCTATACTCGTCATTTTCAACTAATCTCACTTCAGGAATCGTTAATTTCCTTTAAAATATTATATCCCAACAATTTATTGACCATATGAAACTATACATCGACGTAGTAATGAAAAAAAAAAAAAAGAAAAATAAACGAGACACCGGTTATTTTTGCTGTTCAATTGCGTCTCGCACTAATTATTAATGTCTTTTCATTTATATCCGGGGAGTTTGACGTTTATCGATAAAATATTTATCCGCAAATATATTGAGTTCTACCTTTTAAAAATAATAGCGTGGTTGATCTATTTTTAGTTTTGCGTTAAGCGGACAAATCGGGGCCACAGCATTTTTCTGCTCGTCCCGCGAGGGGAAAAATTCGCATTTTAATATTCAATATTACATAATTGTCATATAGATTATTCAGGAACAATTTAGACGACTATTACTGAGGAAAAACGTAAGGTAATAATTTAGTAGAATATCTTACAACGTCTGAGTGTCTTTCGTGAAGCAAACTAGGTTGTGAAAGCTTTACTAACCATTATTCTTTCAGCAAGAAGTCTGGGAAGTGCGCTAGATGGGTAATTATGTCTATTAATTGTTGTAGGTGCGTCTTATAACCTGGAATTTATGTTAAATACAAGCATATATTTTATTCAATTCATTCTAAATTGGGTGTTTTGTACTAAATATATTAAATATACCTAGTCTTAAACAATGTGCAAAAAATCAAATGAAGTCTTTACCCTTATAAACACGAATGTTACACTCCCCCCCCCCCTTTTATTGTAAATGCTTCAGAGAAATACGCATAGTACTTAATGACAGATATTACCGCACGAATTGCAATAACATCTGTTATCTGTAACACTACCGCACTCACTGCTAGGGTCGTTATTTAACTATATGTTATTTTATAACCGTTATGGATCCAATAACGGCTGCAGCTGTTATCCCGCTGGGAAAATAACAGGTATAGCACGATTGCTTTCGGACTGTTGTGAACATATCATCGACCGCCGTTGCGGCGTACTCAACTGCGTGGCGCTACGACTGTCTAATCGAAGCCGTTGTTTATTACAGGTAATAGTTACAACTCCCCTAGAAAAATAACTTATCACGTATCTACCTACATAAATATCCTGTCGAACGGTTATTACGGCGGTAGTCGACATCGAGTCGGACGTTTATTATGGACATATTTTCTAAATAATTGTATGTATTGGAGTTATCAAATGTAAAATAAAAAAACTTCTGAATTTAAATTTTAGCGTGCTGCAAGATCAGCAGTTGCACATGTGCTATGGAATTATCAAATGTAAAATGTAAAATAACGTAACAGTTATTTCAAAATAACGATCACAGTTGAAACTGTTGTTTTAAAATAACGATTTTTCCCATTACTGTGCTAGATGCTTAGTTAGGTACTATCAACAACTGTTTAATGATATTGTTTACAAAAACGTACTGTCTACAATTATGTATTATTAAAAGTTGTTCTAGCAACAACTGCGAGGAAGTTGAAATTACTATATTCAGTTTTGGATTATTAACTTCGCTTATTATTATTTCCGAAGTTATTTGTAAAAATAGCATAGAATGCATGCGGTAACGTTGCCAGCTGACAGAAGTTTCAATGACCCTGTGCTTAAAGGAATTGCTGACAACATAAATAGGACGAAATTTACTAACGATTTACTTAATAACGTAAGGACAAAGATTTAATTTATGAAATGATGTTTGAAATACCTTTGAATAGACCCTGTTGTCTGTTTTAGATGAATTTATATAGGAGAATAAAAAGAAGAGTGGATTTGTCAGTGTTACACTACGATCGTCGTTATCTGGACTTATATTTTTTATATAATGTCCTCACTCCAAGGCTAGTTGGCGTGGGGGGAAATGGTGACTTGGAAAATTACATTTTTACCCGCAAGAGGGACTTTTCATAACCAACGGGTGGCTAACCTCAATACCCTATACGTTTTGAGATTGACAATTGATGTTGTCGTTGTAAATATTGAATATTACAGTATATATATATATATATATCAGTACCTGCTTTTGCCGTTTAGGCTAGAAAACAAGTTAAATAAGGGCAAAAAGGAAAGGTTTGTCATCACGAACCCATACATATGATCATCATACCCTAATAAAATTTGGGTAAGACAACAGTTATACCCTTTTTGTTCGTCAAATCTGTTTTTCATTCTCTCTCTTAAACTAAAGATACATGTGGAATGTGCGGGGGGATCGACGTCTCTGTCATAGTACAACCATAAATCAACAAGGCCTCTACTGTAATACATCAAATAAACAAGAGACATGCAGCGGTCCCTTCTCTTTATTGATTAGCTTTGTATTCTTATTTGTGTAAATAGTTTCACAGGCGTCCAGCTCGCGCGGTGAAATCACATTTTTAATTAATTTTAGGTTTACGAATTTAATATTATGGCCTGTATTGTTTACGTGTTGTGCGACATTTGACGCTTCTATCTTCCCGTACCTGTAACACCTGATGTGTTCATTTGTGTGTTTCGTTTGACCAATACAGGCTTTATCACAATCACCACATGTAATTTTGTAAATTCCCGATCTTTCACTCGTTTCAGGTTCATCTTTTGGATTGCCAAGGTTTTTGAGTGTATTTCGTGAACTGAAACACACGTTCATCTCTTGTTCCTTAAAAACTTTACCGATGCTTTTCGATACTCTATGGCAGGGAAGTTTCACAAATTTCTTATCGGGAGGTCCCGTTGGGATGAAGGTCGTGAAGTTTCTGACGTGGAGCCTATGTTGGACTTTCTTAAGCATGCGATCGACATCTATAGAAGAGTAACCGTTGTAAATAGCTACATTTTTTATAAAATTTAGCTCTTTATTGTACCTACTTTTATTCAAGGGGAATTTCACCAATCTATTAACTAACACGCGGCCATTTCGTGTTGTCTACTGTGGTTGGAGTCAGGCATAATGTATCTATTAGTGTTTGTTTCCTTTCTATAGATGTCACTTTCCAGTTTATTAGTTCTAATTACTAAACTATCCAGGAACGGTTGATTGTTCACTTCTTCTTTTACTGTGAATTATTATCGCACTTATGTGATTACTCGATTCGCTCTAATGTTCTCGTCGTGCAAAATTCCATCTCTATTACTTACATTTTGATCGTTTCACTTGTTAACTCTACAAATACACTATACAAATGCACTACACACTTAATAATCGTAGATCTCTTTTATGTGTTTATCAATATCATGTGTTTATTGTCATTATTATTATTATTATTATTCCTAGCAAATTTTACTCTATATCCTTTAAAGAGGTTAGTTTATCGCGACCTGCTTTATCAACTAGATTAAATTTTAAATTGTAAACCACCATCAACATGACCAACCACCTTTATTTATAAAATCCTCTAAATTTATTCTTAAAAAAAAAGACGGATACAAAACGCAATTTACAAAAAAATCTGTCAATCTTTCCTTCCCCGAAACAGTTTCCACCGTCTTTTACGTAATTAAATTTAATTAAAACAAAATAAAGCGGGCGATTTCTCCTCGCGCGCAACGTTCCGACGCTATTAAGTCTTCATAAACAGCTTTTAATACTTAACAATATTTAAACAATGGCAAACATTTGCATAAGGGATCCGAAATTCTAATTCAAGATATTTACCGTATTTAGCGGCGCTGCGATGCCGGGCTGAGCCGCAAACGAGCGAAAGGGAGAGAACGGTGGGTAAGGTAGGTAACTACACGTAAAGGATCGCGAGTACCGAACTTTTAGTTCGCCTCTTTCCCGTGCGACTCATTATATTTCATATTTCGGATTTCAGCGTTAATACACGCAATTTACTGTTTGTTCTCGGCACTGGTGTGTGCATGTGTGTGTGTGTGTGGTATGGAGTACGAAGTTTGTTCTGCACGAATACTCGTCTTTATTTAGGGAATGTGTGTGCTTGATTCATTTAGTACGTACCCGATCCCCGGCCTACTCAGTATCGAATACTTTCGTTGGAAATACGAGAGCACCGGGAATACTAAATATATTATACTTTGCGTCGCCCTTCAAGGTGAATGAGTTCTCAAGAGAATATTGTGCTTTTACGTGGAAGAAAGTTGATTTTGTACATATTTCTATCAATATTTCTTTATCGTGTTACAATTGTTCTAGCAAACATATTTCTTTCGTATTAACATTAAAGAAATAGCGCAAGGATACACAATAATATCAAGAAAAACAACAATTTAGGATATATTAATATATTTTTCTCACCTAGAAGGTTAATATGTTGACAGTCTTTAACCATTTTTATGCCCTGTAATAAAGTAACAAATTTGCCAAAACAACGAAAGACACTTTTTTAAATACTATTTACACCTTGAAAGAATTCTTTAAAGCGCCAGCCTTCTCCAGATTACATTGTTTATATAAGTAGTGATCGGCTGAAATGAACCCGCTTAAAGCGAACTACCGGTTGTTGCGTATCAAAGTCGAGGGTCCCGTTATATTAAACAAATATAATTTTTTGCGAACCGGCTTATAACGAACTTCCGCATAATACGAACCGATTTTAGAGTCTTAACAGAAATAATTTCTGTTTAAAGCCAACTTGTTTAGGACGTGTGAGTGTACAGTAACAGTTCTGAAGATGTCCCATAAGAATGTGGACGAAACGTCGACCAAAGCTACGACAACGACGAGGTTCCAACCCGGAAACCAAGAGTATAGTATTATTGACGACCGCGGAAACCTACGGACCAAATACCAGTTTCTTTCGATTGAAAAAAGACAATTTTCCACAAAGCCAGCCTCACTATCAATGTGTAAAACAACGACTTGCTTTTCCGGAAGGATGTTTTACGCCAAAAGCAATGAAGTAATTTGACAATTGATAGTAAACTTAGAAAATATTTCCCTATCTTACCGAATACTGTATTCATAAAGTGAATAGATTATACCGAATGGTTTTCTTACGTGGAAACAGATTCCTGTTTTATCGATACTATTCCAAAGTGAAAGTGTGGTTAGAACAGTATTAGGAGCGATGATATTTGCGGAGGCTTTTTGTTGGTTCTGATTTTAGTAGTGGTGTCATATATCGTTGCCTTAGTGAGAAAAACTGTTTGGTTTTCGTATGATCACAATGTAAATGCTTGTTTCTCTTTTAAAGGCTACTGTGGAATAATTTGAATCATTTTTGGGAAAAAAATAATTCTGAAAACCGATTTCCAGTTATTAGATGACAGTTAAATTTCATTTTTGATAAAATTACGTGCTTTTCTAGCTAAGGCAATGTGTAGGATTGAGAGTGTAGAAGAAGCAGCAAGAGGGAGTTATGGCGGAAGTGATGTGTAAGACGTAAGATGTAAGGCGATATGGTGGGGGGTTATTCCATGTCAAGTGATCAAGTTGACCATCTCAGATTTTTTTCAAATTTTGTGAGTAGATTTCACAACCGACTAAAGGTAATGCCCCAAATTCTTAGCTCCTGATATGCAATACATGACCTGCAAGAACCTCGTAGAAAATGCCCGGGAAAGATTTAACAAGTGAACAAAAAGCGGCTATACAAGCTCTTCTACAATCAAACACACATTCACAACGAGAAATAGCAAAATTACAGAAAGTATCTCCTTCTTCTGTATCGCGTTTAGCTAGAAACTTAAACGAAGGAGCTAGCACATCGACATAAAGATGGGCAAAGTGCGGTCGGAAAAGGAAAACTTCGAAGAGATCTGACCGTGAAATTGTTCATCAGGCCTTCAGCAATAGATTTGTTACAATTGAAATAATTCAAAAAAATATACAAGAGAGAGGAACAGATATTTCGAGCAGAACTGTCAGGCACCGATTGCGCGAAAATCGCCTAATGGGCCGAAGATCTGTAAAAAAGCCGCGTTTAACAGAAAAAATGAAATCTGCTCGTCTCAACTTTGCAAGAGAATATCGACAATTCACAGACGAGAATTGGAAAAAGGTGAATAATATTTGCATTATTTAATAGGTTGTCTTTAGTGACGAGTGCTCGCTCTGTGTGTTAGTGCAGGGAGCACAATTTGTTAGTTGACCACCTGGCGAACGTCTCACAGAGTCCACAGTTCTTCGAACTGTAAAACACCCTCCGCAGGTAATGATTTGTGGAGTGATTAGTGAAGATGGACCCGGTCCTTTGTATTTTGTAGAAGGTACAATGCGTCTAGAGCAGTACATAAATGTGTTAAAAAACACGTTATCACCGTATTTTAAGCCAGGACGTCGCATATAGCAATATTTTACTTACAGCATATCCAAATATTGGGTTAGTACAATGATTCTTCGAGTTAGAGACACGCATGACATACATATGTATTACGTATACAGAGATATTAATGTGCATTTTTTAAACCGCAGTTTGCGATATATTAGCGACGATTTTATATGCAAATAACTGTGTATTCTACCGAGGTATCCCACCGTTAACATATGTTTGTGAAACTGAAATTGCCTAACTACAAAAATATTTGTGTTGCATAGATTAATGTTTAGATTCGGGGAATGTTTCATTACCGCAACCAACCAGTGTTGCCGTGAGGTACGTATGTTAACATACGTTGTTTTAACAATGCCATTACGGATGGATATTTTAAAATGTTTTTTTTTTGTTCGTTTTGTTGCATAAGTTGGAGAGGCATCAATTTTAATAGGATCGGATAGTGTTGCATGACCTAGATTGAGGTAGAAAAGAAAACTGGCAGAATGTTTAGATACATCGACGTTTTGTTGAATAATAAATAATTTTAACATGAAGTAAAACGTATTCGTAGGGTGTGGTATAAGATGTGTGGGTTGATGTAACTGTTTAGATCGATTTCATTAAATTTTTTTAATTTCTGCGTGGGAAATCTGTTATATTTTATAGCAAAATCTTTAGAACAGTATTACTTTTCGAAATATTATGTAAAAGTTGTTAATATAAAACGATGGAAATTAGCTTTGGTTTTGATAATAAAAAGATGTTTTATAATTAGGTACACGCCTCTGGTCCTGTTATTTCCTATTCTTAGTTTTTTATAAAATCTCTTTAGATTGTTTCTCATTCCCGCCTTTTCCATTTCTTCTGCTTCTTTTTCTATCCATATATTTCTCTTTCTTTTGTATATTGCCTCCGCTCTGTTTCTTGCGATTTGGTAGTTTGTCTTGTCCTGTTTTCTTAATCTTAACCATTTGAGTCTTTTATTTTTTTTTTGTTTTCTGGCTTCCGCTTTCGCATTCTTGATCGTACCAACCTTTGTGACTTGCTCCCTCTTCAGTCCCTATAATTTCTTTTGTTGCATGTATTATCTGTTTCTCTATTTGTTTGCCTTTCTACCTCTGTTAATGTGGTAGCTTCAATGCTTTTGTTTATTCCTTGTTTGTATTTTTCCTTCATATCTGGTCTTTTTAGAGCTTGTAGGTTCCACTGACTCTTGCCTTCTCCTCTGTAATATACTCTTTCTCTTCCTATGTACTTCATTATTGTAATCAGCATGCAATCTGTGTCTGCATTCGCGTCTCTGTAAGATCTGATATCTATTGCCTTTTTATTAATTTCATATACCCCTATAAATAAAAATCTAGGGGAGTAAGGTCCGGTGATCTAGGTGGCCATGCAAGAAGACCATCTCAACGAATTCATTTTGGATAATTGGTGTTAAAAGAATTCCGGACGGCAATTCCAAAATGTGCGGATGCACCATCCATTTGGAACCACATATCTCGTCTTATAATCAATTGAACATCGTCTAAAAGTGGTGGCAGTTCCCTAATAAGAAAATGAAGGTGATTGTCTGCATTTAATCTCGCAGGAAGAACGAAGGGACCAATTAATAGACCGTTAATAGAAAATTGATGTTGAAATCTACATGTGCGTATTGCCTTCGGATTTTCTAGCTTCCACCTATGCAGGTTTCTCATATTTATGACGCCAGTTCTTGTGAATGTAACTTCATCTGTCCAGAGAACTGTTCTGCAGAAGTTAAAGACGTGAGTGAATCCAGAAAAAATTGGACGAAGTGGTCTGCCTGAAACAGATCTTGCATCTTACGATAATGATATGGACGCAGACCGTCACGTTTTAACATTCGCCAAACAGTTGTTCGCGATACTCCAATTTCTCTAGACCTCTGCTAGTACAGTTACTCCTCTATCGAAAATATGATCGCGCTGTCTGCACTCCCTAAATTGTCTCCGTACTTCCATTAACGTTGTGTAATGAGGAATGAGCCTATTTGGAAACCGATGATGATATTTAATAACTGCTTGATGTGTACTGCCGTTACAATAGCCACAAATAATGTGCATAATGCATATTCGTATACTCTTTGGAAGAAAATCGAAAAAGCACTTTAAATAAGCAAAACGTTTACTTTTCATGACACATCAACCTTTTATTACTTCAAAATGAAATAAATTCCTCTTTTTAAAAAGGCAAATACAAATGACATTTGCACATTATCAATAGTATTTTATTAACGTTACCAAGACTATCGTTAAAACGCCCATAACTTTGTAACAAATAACAATCCACCTACAACTTTTGCGTTTTTTCTTCTTAGAATTAAGTCTACTTTACGCTTCCAAAATTTGAACATAACGACACGGGACACCCTGTCAATAACCAATAAATTAATGCTAATATGGCTAATGCTTTGGTGGAATCATTCCCGGCAAAAAACAAAGCGAGGGAAAGGAACAGCGTAAACCCGCGAACATGTTTCTGCCTACCCGGCGTCATCAGCGCGATTCTGTACGTGTCCTTCTCCCTCGCTATTGTTTTTCACCTCTCGAGTATATGTTGCCATTCTCCACGAATACAATCACGATATATCTCCCGACGCCACACGTACGGAACCGCGCTGATGACGCCGGGTAGGCAGAAACATGTTCGCGGGTTTACGCTATCCCTTTCCCTCGCTTTGTTTTTTTGCCGGGAATGATTCCACCAATACCATGAGCTATATTAGCATTAATTTTTTGGTTATTGTTACTAGGCAATCTTTTCATGTGTATTTTAAAGAGTTGTCCCACATTTAAAGTAAAGAAATTGATTATTCGGCGTTAATAGAAGAGACAATATCGGAGTGCTATTAATGCTGATATTTGAAGTATAAAAAATGCTTATCTTCGAGGAGACAAGTGATAATCGGTAAACAAAAGTAGGTCTGGTCAATAAGGTGTGGCAAACATAATTTACATGCAATAAATTTCATTTACATACTGGATTTTAAAATTTACGTATTCTCGATAGAAATTATTTGTTTATTTTTGTAGATATCATCGTAAATATTTCCTGTTTGCATATTAGATAGGCCCATAATTTCCTGGTACATTATAAAAAGAATTTGCACAAGTAATATAGGCCGCATTTGGCAATTATTGCAAATTAGTAATTTTACAATCTATATAACCATTACTCCATAGAGTGACTAATTTTATGTTCATTCCTCTCTCCTATTTACTTAGATATGTCATATTAAAATTAACATTTCATCATTAAATAAAGCATACGCCTTAAACGCTTCAAAAATTATTTGTATTTATATGACTATTTCCGCTGCTTTGAATTGGATCTTAGAAAAGTTATGTTGCAAGATCTCGTCGATATAAACAGTGGAAAAAACATAAATACTGTTATATAGCAGTTTCGCTAATTCTCATGAATGACTCACGCGAGTTTTTCATCGTTCGCTGGTCCGCATATATTGAGTGGTCGAACTAGTTCATTTATTGCCTAACCTCTAGATCGCGTCCACTTAAAATGTATAAAAAAGAATAGAACGATTACGAAAAGAGATGTGTAATCTTAAGATAGTTAATTTAAAATGTATTTTTAATTTTTGAATGGTGAATTTAATTTTAGAATTTAGAATATCAAAATAAGATATTGCTAGCGTTATTTTGCAATGTTTGAATATAAAAATACAACATTTTGTATTCAAAATAAAATTTTCAGCAGGAAAATAGTTTATGGGGCAAATAAGCGTCTGTTCAAACTTTAGGTTCTTACTGGTGTTTCAGGCTCTGCGTACAATGTTGAAGGTTATGTTGGTAAATAAAATGATTACCACCAATTGAATAATAACGATAAGAACTTAGAGGCTACCGGTAATGTAGTTCAAAGATAATCTCCAAAAATTTCAATAAAGAAGTAATAAAAGAAGGGAAAAAGGAGGTCAACGCATATGAAATTGGATACTGGAAGATGAGAAGAATAGAAATAAGTGAACTCTGCTATGCAGACGATATGGTCATTATGGCGAAAGATCAAAGAACCCTCAATAACAATATATAGATCTACATAAGAGTTTTGGAAAAAATCAACGTAAAAATCAGCAAAGAAAAGACAAAAACTATGACAATAGGAAAGACACAACAACAAAATGTAGTACAAATAGATGAAGGGCAGCTAGAATGAGTAAGGAAATTTAAATATCTAGGACCAATGGTATTAGAGGATGAAAGGTTGAATGACGAAATAACAGAAAGAGTGACAGCAGGAAGAAAAATTTACAAGATACGTTTCTGGGAAAGAAGGATATTCCAAAAGACATCGAGGTTCAAATATTCAAAAAAGTGGTACCTGTGTTAACATTCGGAACAGAAATGTGGACAATGACGGAAAGGAAACGAGCAAGAATAACAGCAACAGAAATGAGATTCTTAAGAAGAATTGAGAACAAAATGAAAAGAAATAGAATTAGGAATACCACTATCAGGAGCAATCTAGAAGTGAAACCCATAGTGGAAGTAATCGAGGAAGCCCAAATGAGATAGCATGGTCACGTGAAGGGAATGCAAGATAGTGGAATAGTAAGACAAGTTTCAGAGGTCAGGGTAAATAAGAGAACAAGAGGAAGACCTAGAAGAGCATGGTTGGAGGATGTAAGTTTAGCAGTGGTAAAGAGGGGAAAAAAACTGGGAGAATACAAGACTATACAGGACAGAAAGAGATGGCGGAAAATATGTGAGAAGAGCATAAGCTAATAATGCCTTATTCCCGATAAGGGTAAATAGGCAAAAAGGATTAAGTCAGTTAAGTAAATAGCTTATTTATTTGATAATTTCTGCACCAGTTTACTATTAGTGTTGTGTTTAGCACAAAATGGAATATTTTCACTGGGCATAGTTAGAAGACCGAGAATACCAAACTGAAAAGGGCTACCATGAAATGCAACTCTAATATGTATGTGCTTATGCTTATGATGGAGTCGACATTTGATACATTTGCTAAAAAGACAATAAAACAGTGCCTTTTCTCTCCAACTACATGGTACTAACTCTGAAAGCTACAAGCAAAAGCTTTGATAGAAGTTAAAAGAACCGCATTGAAATTGGGTGTCTCAAGATTATTTCGGAATACAATCGATACATGGGAGGAATAGATTTAAGAAACAGCTTAATTGGGAGGTACGGCATCAAAATTTGCATGATATATTGATTAGACTACTCGATCAACTATTGGTAAATGCTTGGCTAGTTTATAGAAGAGCAGGACAACAAAGACGAGAAGCTAATTATCTGCCTCTCGCAAAATTTCGAGCAGACATAGCCTGCTATCTTTATATGGAAGGGTTAGATACTTGTGCAAAAAGACGAAAAAGCAGCGTTCAACTACATGCGCTTATGTTCCACCAAGAGGTGAGGTGACTACGGACGATATGTTCAATAAAGTTCTTAATGTCGTGTTAGCAGATTGCCGGGTGGCGATTAAAGAGATTGCCAATACGGTAAACATCTCAATCGAACGTGTGCAGAACATCCTTCACGAAAAATTGAGTATGAGAAAGCTATCGGCGAGATGGGTGCCGCGTCTGCTGACGATTGATCAAAAACGGAATCCTGTGATAACTTCAAAGCAATGTTTGGCCATGTTTAAGCGTGACACGAGTGAGTTTCTGCGGCGTTACGTAACTGTAGATGAGACATGGATACATCACTACATGCCAATAACCAATCAGTCGGCAAAATGGAATTTTCATCAAAGAAAGGGAAGACGATTCCACCAGCTAGAAGAGTTATGGCGACGATTTTTTGGGGTTCGCAAGGTATAATCCTAATTAATTATTTGGAGAAGGGAAGGACAATTACGGGACAGTACTATGATCCTTTATTGGACCGATTCGATGCTGAACTGAAGAGAAAAAGGGCCCACCTAGTGAAGAAGGGTACGAATATTCGCCAGATTTGACCCTCTATGATTTCTTTCTCTTTCCAAACTTGAAAAAGTGGAAACAAAGGCCTATTTTGCAGAGTTCGAGAAATCCTATTAAATAATAGGATTAATAATAAGGATAAAAAACCATCTAAATAGATGTTTTTTTTATTTTTTCCTGTTTCTAGATAAAATTTTATATATAGTACTAAACTCTTTTCTACAAGTTTACATGTACGTATGAGGAAATCTAATTGGATATCCTCATTTGTACATGTTTGTCGAATAAATTACTGCAAACGCCTCTACAGAACTGAACAAATCGTATTGTTACAAATTCTGACGCGACAGTAGCCCCAACTACTGGCCTAAATCGCCATAGGTTAATTAATTAATTGAAACGTAATGCCATCACCTATCCACCATCCATGGACGCGCGTTTCGATGTTATACATCTCGTCAGCATAGCTTTGTGTAAGGTAATGGCATTTCAATATTTTAAATCGTATATATACGAAGTAGATCTAATTAGATATCCTCATTTCTGCATTTTTGTCGAGTGAATTATTGCAAACGCCTCTACAGAACTGAACAAATCGTATTGTTACAAATTCTGACGCGACAGTAGCCCCAACTACTGGCTTAAACCGCCATAGGTTAATTAATTGATTGAAACGTAATGCCATCACATATACACCATCCATGGACACGCGTTTCGATGTTATACATCTCGTCGGCATAGCTTTGTGGAAGGTAATGGCATTTCAATATTTTAAATCGTATATATACGAAGTAGATCTAATTAGATATCCTCATTTGTACATTTTTGTCGGGTAAATTACTGCAAACGCCTCTACAGAACTGAACAAATCGTTAATTAATTAATTGAAACGTAATGCCATCACCTAACCACAACCTATGGCGGTTTAAGCCAGTAGTTAGGGCTACTGTCGCGTCAGAATTTGTAACAATACGATTTGTTCAGTTCTCTAGAGGCGTTTGCAGTAATTTACTCGACAAAAATGTACAAATGAGGATATCTAATTAGATCTACTTCGTATATATACGATTTAAAATATTGAAATGCCATTACCTTTCACAAAGCTATGCTGACGAGATGTATAACATCGAAACGCGCGTCCATGGATGGTGGATAAGTGATGGCATTACGTTTCAATTAATTTTTTCTACAAGATAAAAAAATCGTGCGATGAAGGGTTAATATTGGCAACATTACACAGATGGGACTATTTAAAGTTTGGCATGCTTTTTGTAAATCCCCATTTCTATCATTTAGCATATTTTACAATTTAATTGCGAATTAGGTATAAATGTGGCGCTAACTCATTGTTAGTAACACTCACAATTTATAAATGGGAAACATTTTATAAACCACAACACAAATACATTTGAATCATGCTTTTCGAATTCAAACATGATTCCTACTACCACCGGTTTGACTCACATACAGATACGATATAAGGTAAAATAATTTTCATTGTGCGTGTTCAGCTCCAAATAGGGACAGAGGTAATATTTCCTTTTTTTTTATACATAAACTAGAAACCTTGGCTTCCCAAACAAGCCATACATAATTAAATTATCCTAAAAAAGCATCTGCGTGGGCGAAATCCATTCACTTCTATAGCAGCCGTCTGTACGACAAGCATCTACAATTTTAGACGATACCGATCTGGTATTTTGTAATATTCCTTAATTGGTAATTCTATTTTTATAAATGTATGGTCATAATGTGAACGTTTGTCTTATCAGGAAGTAACGATTTTAATAATAATTCCACTATTAAAGCGCGTTTAATTATAAAGTTTAATGAATTAATGCTAATTATTGCTTGTAATATTGTATTGACTGACGTAGTTATATGTAATAAATAATGTAGTATGTTTTTAACAGAAAACGATTTTCCTATACGGGCTATATCCTAAATTGGAGAGCTTTTTTTTAAGAAAAATCGATGCTAGTACTTCGTAAATTTTTAATGGCCTTTCTCTGTAATACGTAGTAGATTTTTTGTCTTGTTTTCCTACCGAATATAGACGTCCTTCCTTTATAAAGAGAAAAATAGAATAAGAATTAACATATTCCGTAAAAAGGATTTATTTTGGAAAATGTTTTCAAGGTATTTTTTATTGAAAGCATTATCAGCAGATGATTTAGGAAAACGTAGTGGACGGGTTGAGGCTAGGGATGGGCCGTTATGGATCCAATAACGGTTGCAAAGAGTATTCAGGGATACTCCCGATCCCACAAAGAATTTAAAAATTTAGACTAATTTAGAAAATTTCAATTTTTTCCCAAAAATCGTCTGAGAAAAATATTTCACAACATATTCATTAGTATTGAAAGTCAATGGCATTCTTTTTCTGCAAAAAAAAGATAATTGGATGACAGTTAAATAAGTATAATACCAAAGTGACAGCTACAGTTGTTTTTGGTAATGGTAGCCATAGCTACTAATTTTTCTGCTATGTTCCGCATACAGGAGTCTAAAAAAATGTTCAGCTGAGGTGTGTTTGTTGTTTCCCAAGAGCATAAATAGTTTAATAATATTCAATGTTTCAAAGAAACGTAAATAAGTAAATGGCAAAACAAAGAGTCAGCATATTTGATAAAAAATATGGCATGTTATTTAAACAAAATATTTTTTTCATTGGGCTATTTTTTGGTCAGCCTGTATTAATATCACTTGGATGCACTTGGAGGTACATTTCTTACCCTAGAATTTCGTCCCAAAAAATAATCTATCTATTCGCTTTGCAACAAAGTCTGGGACACCCGGTATATATGTTTTTATTAACCAATAAATTGCCCAGATGAAGCTTGCAATCATTTATTTTGTCTTTCTTCCAAATTGGAACCAACATTAAATTAATCTTTGGGCTCGATAAAGTTTCAAATAATATTTACAATTTCTCCTTTTGTTATATACCGGGTGTTCGGTAATTGGCGGAAAATGGACTCGTAGTGATATTGTCCGCATAATTGTGAGTTGAACATCTTAATATGAAATTTTCGTAGATGTCTTTGTTTGGCCACAGGATAAATTTTTGTTATTCAGAATTTTGGCAACGTTACATGACGTTTAATTAAATAAGACTATTTACTGATTCAACAAAGTCAATTAAAACAAAGATAGCAAATAGTAACCATGATAATGAATATTTTAAAGAATTATTATGACAAATTTTCAAAATGAAAACCATTAACTTCGATACAGCGTTGAAGTCTCCGAGGAACAGCATCGTTGACTGATTGTAGCATTTCAGGAGCAATTAGCTGGGCGGCTGCGTTAATTTTGTTCCTCACGTCTTGTTGATTTATTGCTGGTGTCGCATAAACTTTATCCTTTAGAAATCCCCAAACAAAGAAATCGAGGGGATTAAAAGCTGGAGATCTCGTAGGCCATCCAATGGGGCAATTATTGGCAATAATTCTGTCCCAAAAATGTTCCTGCGGTCAGATGTTTACGGCACGTGCATTCTGAGCAGGAGCTCCGTCATGCACGTAATACATGTTTGGTCTTAGCACTAAAGGTAAATTGTCTAACATTTCTTCTAAGACATTTATGTAGCCATCAGCATTTAATCTATTTTGAATAAATATTGGACCGATAACCTGTAAATTTATAATTCCGAGCCAAACATTAACAGAGAATTTACGTTGATGTCCAAATTCATGAATTGCATGAGGATTTTCGTTTGCCCAAAAATGCGTATTGTGAATGTTAAAACAACCATCTCTTGTAAATGTGTATTCATCTGTCCATATTTTTTGTAAAAAATCTGGTTGTCTATCTATTAATGCCATCATTCTATTGCAGTAATTTACTCTAGCAATGTTTTCTTCGAAATATAACGGTTGCACTTTTGTTGAATGGTATGGCCGCGGAAGATTCTCAGTAAGTACAGAACGAACAGTGCTATTGGACATATTAAAAGTTCTACCAATTTCTCTCGTGCTAAGTTGAGGGTCTTTGTGCACATCTTCCAAAATACGTTCTTCAACATCCACTGTGCGTCGAATCCTTGGTGCCTTGCATTATTACGCATAGGTACAAATGTACCTGTTTCTCTTAACCGAGTATCCAGTCTTCTAATTGTATTGTAAGAAGGCACACGACGATTTGGATATCTCACTCGATATTCCTCTACGGCTGCATAAGCGTTTCCATTACAGAAGCCAAATACCATGTACATGTTGGCATATCCATTAAAAGTAAAATCCATTGTAATAGCAATACAAAACCAATAACCTAATTATAGCAAAAGCGAAGTACAATGGATGTAATGTTCTACTTTGACGTTATGTCAATTTTCATAAATACATATTACATTGTTGTCAGATCTATTTTTTTATAATTTACCCTAAAAAAAAAAAATTCCAATTCTTAATTAAGTAATGAAACGGTAACGAAGTTCTAGCATTCTTCACCAATGGCTTCCTCAATGTCAATAACGGACAATATCGCTACGAGTCCATTTTCCGCCAATTACCGAACACCCGGTATAGTCTACATCCTATATCAAACCTATATGAATTAAACCTATCTCTCAGTTATCTAATTTGTGGTTGTAACCACTTTCCCAACTTGCACCGCCCTTTCCATTAACTTTTGAATAACTTTCTGAGAAGTCGTAGCCGATTTCGCTTTCGAAATTGTCCAGAAATGTTTCAGTGACATAAGACACGCCTACCAAACTCGTTGGTGTTCATGCCAAAACAATTCTATTGGAGTAAGGTCCGGTAATGAGTAGGGTAAGTCACACCAAGCGCGATAACAAAGAGGAAAGGTTAACCCTACGTATACAATGTATATGTTTTTATTTCACTCGGTAGGAAATAGTATTTGGTAATTGGGTAAATGATGGTCAAACATCAAATAATGGAAGAAATTTACTAAAATCGTCGGAATTTTAGCGATTTCAATTATATCATATGATTCAAACTTATCCATGTGCTCTGTAGATATGACTTAATATCATGTTTACAGAGCACCCGCGTAAATAAAGAGAATAAGTTGAGATAAGCGATAAGTTTTCGATTCACCAATATTTGAATATGTCTAGCTCTAGCAGAGCCGACAATGAAAATCGCGATATCGACATATGAGGGGCAAATTCTAACAAATCACACGAAAAGGTAAACATAATGGAACAAACAATTATATATCCATTTAAAATACCGCTTATGTTATACAATATATATACATATGTACAACACAGTTTGCTGTTGTACAAGAGTATGGGAGAACTCGATTTGTAAAAGCAGTGAAATTGGGAATATATTTATGGAATCGTAAATTTAAAGCTGAAAGAGACATATGTTGCTTATTTACCTCTCAGAATAAACATTTCCAACATGTGAAAGAAGCTCTCAACGTTGCGCAAAATTCATTTATGAAACGTACACTTTAGACGAGATCTTTAACACTTGCAAAATAGAGTAAAAGCGTTCACACAGAAAGAAAAAAGAACTAAACTCGATTTATTTGCTTAACACCATAATTATCGATCGAATTTAAGTTTAGATTTATCACAGTTTAACTCTGAGATTTGTTTTCTATTTTAACTCCTTTTCCTAACCGCACCGTATTGTTTTTTTCTTTTCCGAATCGCAATTCAGGTATAGGCACGGACGTAGAATAAACTCGATAATACGATAACAATAACAAAAATATAGGCGGCCGCGACGAGAACGACGACGACATTCGATTGTTTCGACGATGCGCGATGACACACAACGACGACAACGTTCGACGTTCAACTGTTTCGACTTCGCCGGTATACTACCACTATTAGAACGCTAACCCAGCGCCATCTGGTACGTTCCGAAAACTCTCTCGCTTTCTCCTTCTCCTACGTGTTTCCCTTCCCCCTACTACTACTACCCATCAAGCTAAGACATCGTATAAGAACAACTGACTGACTTACTCAATGTGTCCGTCCGTATATATACACTTCCCGAAGGTGTCCGTACAAGGCAGGAGGGTTCGAAATCCTGACTAGGGTCGTCGGGTGGAGCACTTGCCAAGCGCCCGTTAAGTCGGCTCATTGTTGGATTTCGAGGGGGCACATCTGGCGGACGAGTGGCACTGTCTAATAGACAACCTGAAACGAAACAGAAGACCGAAAAAAATGTTAGCATGGTACGCATCATCAAGGAGCTCTGTTTTTTTTTTTTTGCGTTCGCGTATATAGCGAGCATGCATTTTAGTTAAAATCGAATTAGCTTTTCGGTTGTCTGGAATAGGATGAAAGGTTAAGAGTTTTAAGGCAAAAAACTAATCGAGTGTCAGCTGTTGTAGCCTGAACTAAGTAAATTTAATCTTGTTTTATGTTTTCTATATAGGTTTAATAGCCATTTTTACAAAAAGAACTAATGCTACACCATTTGGTATTACATAAATGGTGGTAATGTACTTAATTATGCCAGAGAAATGAAAAAAAAAAAACAGCGTACTACTGGATCTATCTGTCAGGACCACGTTATTCTGCGTATAGGTTTTTAGTTTAAAGCTAAGGGAGAAACTATTTCTAAGTTTTTATTAGACATAATTCAAATAGAAGCTTCTTGTACCAGGATGGTATGAGAAGTACCCGTGATTGAAGAGAGATAGCACTTTGTCTCAAAATCTTCATTACCGGCTGTAAGTACTATTTTTTAGTCAATACCTGTCAAAATTTTGCGAAGATTTATCGAGTAGTGAGGGCTGTTGAAAGTGTGCAAGTTGTGGAATCAAAAGAAGAATACCGGTCAGTAATTCAATTTCTTTTTTTTTATGGAAAAACATGTGCAGAAATCAAAGAGGAGTTGTTTATAAGGACCACTCACCTTCGATGACTACCATCAGATACTGGTTTAATGAATTTTAGCATAGCCGAACATCGGTCTTTAATGAGGAACGACCAGGCCACGCTATTGAGGTGAAAACGGACGATATGATCGCTAAAGTTCATGATATCGTGTTAGCAGACCGCCCGGTGAAGATTAGAGACATTGCTAATATGGCAAACATCTCAATTAAACGTCAGCAAAGCATCCTTCATGAAAAATTGAGTATGAGAAAGCTATCGGCGAGATGGGTGCCGTGTCTGCTGACTATTGATCAAAAACGGAATCGCGCGATGTTTAAGCTCAATACGAGTGAGTCTCTGCGGCGGATACATCACTACACGCTAAAAACCAAAGTTCAGTCGAGAAAATGTTTTTTTTTTCCCGGCAAACGTGCACCAAAGAAGGCGAAGACGATTTCATCAACCGGAAAAGTTACAGCAACGATTTCTTGGGATTCGCAAGGCATAATCTTAATTGATTATTTGGAGAAGGGGAGGATGGGGATTCGATGCTGAACTAAAGAGAAAGAGGCCTCATCTAGCAAAGAAAGAAAATCTCTACCATCATGATGAGGCCCCGGCCCACTCAGCGGCATTTGCAACAACAAAACTAGACCAGTTACGGTACGAATTGGTGTCCCATCCACCATATTCGCCAGATTTAGCTCCCTATAACTTCTTTCTTTTTCCAAATTTGAAAAAATGGCTTGGCAGAAAACGGTTCACGTGTAATGAAGAGGTCATTGCAACGTTCGACGAATCCTATTATTTAGTTGGCTTAAAAGAGTTTGGACTTGCTGGACTTAGTGTATAGAGCTACAAATAGATTATATCGAGTAATAAATTTACCAAATGCAAAGCAATTGCGTTGTCTTCCTTAACACAGGCACACTCTTCTATCACTCCAAGACCTCCAATAGATGGAAGACCATGCGAAAAAAATCAAGAAGGATTTATACATTTACTATCCCTAAAAAGAATAGAACCTTTATTTTGGTATTTTGTACAGAATCCTTCTTGGTTCCCTTGTCTTCATCGGGAATGAACCCGGTGTGTTGGAATATGTTTTATAATTAGTTTTTAAAAAATAAGAAAAAAATCCTTTATAAATTTAACATAAACTTAATTTTTTACAATTGTTAACATTAACTAGTGTGGATTATTTATTGTCAAGTTACTATCTATTAATGATATAAGTCTACTATATAATATTTCTGGATACTTTCAGCGAGTCTTAAAATGGGACGTTAGTTCCGAAACCTGTAGCTCTTTTCTTATTAAATTTTGAGTTATTGTGAGAAAGTGGACTTTTCTTTTCCTACAACTTCAAGATGGAAGACCATTTCAACATTATTTTGAACTACGCACTTACCAAATAGAATCTTTGTAACGTTACTTGATTTCAACTCCTACAATGCTCCATCTCATATTTCTCTGAGAAACAGTCTGGTACAGGTTAATAACTTTAAATGGTAGAGTGTATTGAAGGAATCTATTTTGGATTTATGAATATATTGTTTTGATTCAAACCGTCCCTACATGCGAAGAAATATTTTCGAATTCCATTCTGTAAAATCTCTTTCGTGACCAGAATGGAAGCTCTATTTAAATTTGAAAATGAACGGATGATTTCAATCATGATAACGAATTTAACAGGGTTTATTTCCTTCATAATCTGTCATAACTGAATGCAGGTATATTTTGATGTCCCAGTTGTGTAAATTGTACTAGCGATGTCTTGGAGTGTGTGAAATGTACACAATGAAGACAAGGTAAGTATATGGTTTTCTTGAAGCATTCCCTGCACAAGACCATTATTAATTAAACAATTTCTCATTGCAGCCTTTGAAGGACGAAAAAGAGGGAAAGCTGAAAAGTTTGCACACGTGTCATAAGAATATACGTCAAGTATCAAGCTGATCTATGAAATAGTTTCTTTTATAGAGAAAAAAATCGTGAGAAGAGGCCTGGACTACAAAAGTAGAATAATCCTTTTTCGTTAAAACAATGTACAGACACACAAACGAGATTTGGTAATTGGGAACTTGAAAGGCTTGAAGAACGAATTGATGGGGCACCCACCTTATTCATTAGATTCAGCTCCCTTTAACTTCCACCTATATCCTAATTTACAGAAATTTATGGCTAGAAAACGTTTTGAGTCAAATGGGGATCTTACAAATTCGAATTTTAGAGACGGAATTAGTGCTTAAGTCTCGACGAGACTAGTCTCGGTCTTCTCTCGATTTTCGAGTCCGAGACGAGACCATAATTATATAATCGAGATCGAGACGAGACCAAATTATATGAACAAGACCGAGACTTTCCGAGACGACCCTTAGTCTCGTATCGACGAGACCGAAGCGTTAGATGGAATCCATTAAATGGAGAAGCAATGAACAAAGTGCACTGAACTAAAATGCATATTAGAACTAAAACACATAGCCTTAGAACTTTTCACGTTTTCCTCGTACAAAGGATAGCTATGGAATGATAAATGCTACAGTTCTGTGGGTGGTTATTGCTTTTATCATTTTAGCCCAGTACCACTTTTCAGTCCCTGCCATTAATGTTATTTGTTGGGTTTTTTCGGCTTTATATTTAATCTTATTGCTGACAAATCATGTGGTAGTTATTCGTAGAGCTCCGATAGTTAAGGTTGTTAATTCTTCATCCTCTGCACTCTTAATTGATGTGTGTAGTATTATCTGCATCAGGTGCCAACTGTTGTAGCTTGATATCAATATAATCTTGTCCTATGGGTCATTTTACAATTTTACCAAAAATTTTTGCAATGGAATAAGGTATTTACCATCTTATGAAAATCGCTTTCACGTCTTGAGCCCTTTATCATATCAATTGTATCTAAGCATGTTTTGTAAACTCACACATTATTTGCATACAATTTTTATACGTTTTAAAATGTACATAGATGTAACTTTTCTGATTGTTAATTATTAATAAAATTTTATCGAAATAATATGATTAATTCAATAAAAACATTAAAAGGTTAGGGAAATATATATTTGCTTAACAAAATATTTCTTTGGTTTAAAGTATTCTGTTACTTTGACAAATGTTATTCTGTTGGTATTATTACTCCACTAAAATGGTTGGCACGATAGATGCTTTCATCTTTCTAGAGAAGAAAGCATCTATATATGAGCACGTAGGGTAACAATGTGTTAAAAATACACAATCTTTTTGAAAAACTTTATTATCATTGTGGATAAACCAATAAAAGTACATACAGGATAAGTATAATGCCGAAAATTAATTTCCAATTTGTAATGACACGGTGCGTATATTCTTGTAAATAAACTCCAGCCCCTAAAATGCCGTTAACTTCCTCCATTACGTGAAGGTGGTATTAAGGCCTTCCTAAAGATCTATGTGGTCGTAAACAAAAACGGCGAACTTTAAATTTTACAGACTTCCTTGGAGTTTCTTATATATTACTCACATTTCCCAGGAACCTGTAAAGTGAATCCGGTCAGGTTAGGTTAGGTCTTGATGTCTTAAAGTTGTAACCTGATTTTAACAATACTAATAACATCAAAGTTAAATATATTGCGCCGATAACTTTAGACAGACTGTAGTATGTCTAAATTGTTATAATATATAGCTACAAAAATACGTTGACAAAAAAATTGTTAAAATGTATGCACTTTTATATAGGTATCTATAAAAACAATAATTATCCATATATACGTACAAAATTATTTCGATGAAGATGACGTAACCACAAAATAACTTGTGCGTTGTGTGTATAAATACATAAAGATTAATGTGTAATCTCGTAGGAATCCTGAGAATCGTGAACGAGTGACAGGGATAACTCTATGATTAGGTGCTAGAAGGGTGCTAGGTATTATGACAAAAAGGGTAGGAGATGAAACAGCAGATAGCTCAACGGACTTAGATGTGCAAGCATATCTTATCACTGCCTTCGCTGAAATACCTGTTATATCAAAAAAGGAAGAAATATACTAACAATTAGTTACAAAATATGAAAACGGAGAAATCGAAGCATTGTTAAATGTGTAGTGACTTGAATCGCAATTTATTTAAACTGCTAACATTTGGTGTTACTGGCCTTGAAAACGATATCGGCGAGATTTTTGTAATTTTCGTTAATTCCTAATATAAACCGGAACACGGATCTGTGACAAACAATTTTATTATTTCTTTTAAGCAGAAATTTTAACCTTAGTTATCCAATTGTAAAAATATATAAATTCATTGTGATTGCCTGCGTTCTAACATATATTTTTGATTCAACTATATTAGGTCAAATAAAAACATTTGTAGATTCAAATAAATTCAATCTGCTGTTCTTAAAAAATGTGCTTTCACTGAAATATACCTTTATTGAATTAAATAAATAATTTCAAAATTATATATGTATTTGTTTGATTCAAGAATTTTTTTTTCTCTGTGCATTTGTATATGCTGAAAACAAATTATATTTCTTTCTATAACAGCTTATTGGCCTCCAAGACATGCAAAAGAAAACAACAAAAATAACGTAAGAATAGGTCTCTTCTACGCATAAAAGAAATTAGTCTTGCATAAAATTGCGAACCTCTCCTATAGACCTACAAGACGGAAATACATACATTACCTTCCCCTCTACTTTCAAGAGTGAAAAGAAACATAGCTAAACATATCCCCGCAGACACAAAGTACTTTTAGATCTCATACCACGCAACACGTAACATGGCGATCTAGAAGAATGGAAACCTAATCTTTTGCAGTTGTGAAAATACATGTCGGATTAGAAATGCCCTTGCTACACTTTGCCAGACACAGTTAGCCCGATCTCTTCCATTGAATACGAACAGCATACGTATGTACCACATACACGGCGAGAGCTTCTGTCACATAACTAGCGATATTACATTCGCTACGTGAGAATGGAAAGCGGTGCAAAAGGCATTGTTAACCCCGGACTACCTGACTTCTTTTTTTTTCATTTCGCTTCGCCGACGTAATGGTATTGGTACTTACACAAGGCTAGTCTTCTCCTAATCGCATCTTCGAACTTTCGTCCTTTCTTTTGCCGCACGTACCTCAGCATTGGCTAGGTACTTGACTTGAAAAGAAATTATGCCGAATGCTTTATACATGTATATAACCTATACGCTTGTATGTATATGTATAAATATGGGGAGCCGCACGTAAAACATCTGCTTGAAAATTATTCAGTGGAGTGTTGTTAATACGTCTGGCATTTAATATTTTAATGGGATCGTTGTGGAAACGTCGTAGATGATTTAGAGGAGTATGTGTCAGAAGGGAGGAAATCGGTATTAGCTATACACATAGCTATCTTGAAGTATGCCTAAATATGTAATTGGCGAAGCTAAAATGACGATTCTGAGGTTGTAATCGTTAGATACATTAGGTGTTAATACGATTAATTTTGGGAGTCAGAGATGGAATGATTGAATTTCTACAGTTTATCTATCGAGAGAGCCATGAGGGCAGTTATGTGTTCGGAATTGTCTTCGATCTGTATTTGCAGTAATCCAGTAAGGCATCAGAGGAAGAGATAATGGAATAGTTTTATTCCTGTTTGTAATGTCCTGTCGTTAGAACGAATTAGGTTGGGTCAATGTCCAAGGTTCCGGTTTGAACCCTCTAATTTTCTTTATACTCAACTATATAAAACATCTTTTTTTAAAAGGTCGTCTTTATACGAGGGTGGGTCAATATGTCCGCGACTTTTTGAATGAGAGCAAGAAAAAAACGTTTTACTTCTCAATTACTCTCCTTTTAGTTCAATACATTTCGACCAACGTTTCTCCAATTTTTTGATCACTTCCAAATAAAAGATTTATCGAGGCCCTCAAAATAGGCGTTTGTTTGAGCGATTGGAGTCAAATTTCTTTCCGGCGAGCCATTTCTTCAGATTTGGAAACAGGAAATAGTCACTGGGGGCTAAATTTGGAGAATATGACGGGTGGGGAAGCAATTCGTACCCCAATTCATGGAATTTCGCCATGGCTACTATGCACGTATGCACCCGTGCATTGTCTGTATGGAAGTGCACTCCTCTTGGCCAAATGCGGTCGTTTTTTCTTCAAGTCGTCATTGGACCTGTCCAATAAGTTGCTGTAATGTTCGCTTTTGAGTGTTTTTTCTTTCTGAAGGAAATCGATGTGAATTATTCCGTGTGCATCCCAAAAAAACTGTCGCCATGACCTTGTTGGCCGACATACCCACCTTGGCCTTTCACGCGCCGATTCGCCTGGAGAAATCCATTGTTTCAACTGCTATTTGATCTCCGGTGTGTTGTGGTGTATCCATGTTTCGTAAACGGTTATGAAACAACGTCAAACACTCGAAATTGGCACCCATCTCGCGAATAGCTTTCTCGTACGCAAGTGATGACTCGAAATGGAAACCACCGAGCCATGTGATATGCCTATGGCTTCTACAATCTCGCGCACTTTCAATCTCCGATCGGCCGAGACCAACGCCCAGATAGTTTGGCGTCATTAGTGCTTGTACGACCACAACGAAATTCAGTAAACCGCTTCTTTACCATTGATTCTGATGCTGTAGAGTCCCCATAGTATTTATCAAGCTTAGCCTTGGTTTGAGGGATGGTTTTCATCCGCAAAAAATAATGCTTTATGAGCGTTGTCTACTTTCAATGGTTGTCAAACATTAGCTAAACGACGCAGTTTTCTCAAACTTTGACAGTAGTGTATTGACAGATGGTGGTTAATGGGAACAGTTTTGTTTTTCAATTTCTCAAGTGGGGAAATTCAAAAAGTCCCGGATATATTGATCCACCCTCGTATATTACGTGTTAGTATGAATAATTTTAGAGCAAGCGATGGAATGATTGAATTTCTAGTTTATCTAACAAGAGAGCCATCAGGGCAAATATGTGTTAGGAATTGTCTTCAATCCGTCACAAGTGTTCGATATTTTGGATTTGCGATAGGCATCAGAGGAAGAGATAGTGAATTGGTTTTATTCCTGTTTATAAGAACTCTTCGTTAGAACGAATTGGATTGGGTCCAAGTCCAAGGTTCCGTTTTGAAGCCTCTAATTTTCCTTGTATTAAACGATACAAAACATCTTTCTTTAGAAGGTCGTCCTTATATTTATTTGGACGCTGCATTTAGCAATATTTCCGAAATAAAAACCATAAAAAATCCAGTAAGAAAGTTCGTAACCTCTAACAGTTGCTACTCCTATATACCAAGACTATCCTACGACATTCTAAGACATTAACGGTACGTATTCTTAAACTGCTTCTCTGTTCTAGACATATTACATGTTGCTCTGTAATTTATCAGCACCCTGTACATGCAGTAAACTTTAGTGCTATAGTTCTTGAAATTTCAATTGAAATTGTGTTTCTTTTTTTCCGTTGGCCTGCTTTATGTATGTGTAGGGTTATAGGAAGTCCTATATATAAATATGTAACATTTAAACAAAGCTCCGAAATGCTGAAAAAAAAGTAAACCTACATACATTTTTGTATATGTTAGAAATACAAATGAAAAATTGGAAATGTGAAATTCAATTTTATAATTGCGTTATGTATTTACGTATATTATCGCAGTTACCTGCGGAATATAATTAATTTGTTTCTATGTTCCTTTTTTATTTAACGCAATTTCGCGTTATTTCGCATTGTTATTAAATTTGATATTTCTCTGATCGTTTAAACAAAGCACCTAAATATCGCGTTTCGTTTTAATTACGTGAAATTTAGTAAATCATTTGTATTCCAATTAAAATCTAACGTTTGGCGTTTGTTTTGCGTATTTGTTACTCGGAAAATGGGGACTAAAAATACCCCAATTTAAAAGATATTCGATATATGGGATATACGCGTGCAGATACATAATCGTAATTAAAATTTCAAATTTACTTTAGTTGACTTTATTGCAAAGAGCGCTCACGAAAGTGTGTTTAATGTATATAGTTTTTAATTTTGTTTTAGAAATAAATTTTAATTTCGATCAAACTAAATCGAACGGTTGAGAGCGGAAAAATCAAATTGGGAGGTGATTCACTTTCATAAATACGGTGGTATACGTTTCTTGGTGATCGATAATCCAACAACGATGAAGAGCTCAAAGAACATGTTACCACATGGTTGACAACACAGGCGGCAACGTTTTATGAGGAAGGCATACAAAAACTTGTGCCACGCTATGACAAGTTTCTACAAAATGGTGGGAACTATGTAGAAGCATAGTTTAAGATTTGTGGTTTTTCTTTGCAATAAACAGCTTTTCTGTGTCTGTACTCGTTTTATTTCTATTACTAAACGGAACTTAGTTTCTGGACGTGCCTCGTATAATTAGAACTACTAAACTATGAAAAGAATATAAGAATCTGCCGCACTGAGAGAAAGGACGATGTTCATCCAACCGCATTGAGATTTGTAACTGCTTATATGTACACTACCGTTCATGGAAGTTCGGGCAAGCAAAAAAATGTACGGAAGTCAAAGAAAATAAGAGAAATATTAAATGGCCATGTATTTAATACTTACTTACATGATTTTACATATTTTCAAATACAAATTTATTAAAAAAAAAAGTTAATGTAATACAAATAATTTAAATCCGATTTTCATCGAAAAATCCACCTTTTGCCTTTAGGACTGCTGCCACTATTCTCGGCATCCGATTCACTAATTTTGCTAATGTTTCATTGGGCAAGCTTGTCCATACCTCCTGGAGAATGGTCCACAAATGTTCCTTCGATTTTGGAAACTTTTTCCCAACACATCGGTCTAATTCTTCCCATAACAATTCTATCGGGTTCAGATCGGGAGACTGTGGCGGCCATTCCATAATTTTTAGAGTTCTTTCATTTTCTTCTTGCTGCAGGTAATCTGTGCACAATTTAGATTTATGTTTGGGGTCATTGTCCTGCATAAATTCAAATCCACGACCACTTAATCGGATTCCTGACGGTATGGCATTTTCCTCCAGGATTTTCCGATATTCTCCTTTTTTCATTATGCCCTCAATTTTGAGCAAGTCCCCTGTTCCGATTAAGGAAAAGCAACCCCAAACCATTACAGATCCGCCTCCATGCTTCACCGTAGGAACTATACACTCCCGTAACATGCTTTCCCCTCTTGATCTGCGTACGAAAACTCTCCGTCTATTTCCAAAAACCTCAAACTTGGATTCGTCAGTCCACAAAACGTTTTTAAAATCGTCCACTGTCCAATCTCTATGAGCTTGTGCCCATGTCAGACGTTTCAGCCTATTTCCTCTTCGGAGTAATGGTTTTCGACAAGCTACTCGCCCATGCAACCCAGCCTCTTTCAGCCGACGTTTCACAGTACTCATAGAAACTTTGGAATCGCGCTCATTATTGAATTCTGCAGCAATTTCTGATGCTGCTAGTCTTCTATTGCGCTTACTAATTATTTTTATTCGTAAATCTTCCGCAGGAGTCGTTTTTCTTGACGGTCCTGGCCGATTACGATCTTGCACGTCACCGGTTGTCTTAAATCGAACTATAGTATCATGTACAGTAGATTTTTTTATTTTTAATTTATCCGCAATCCGTCTTTCTGCGTACCCTTCCTGATGCAAGGTAATAATAGCAGATCGTTTTGAAACAGCTAGAGGCTTTCCACGGGGCATTTTAAGCAGTCAAATCGAAATTATTTTATTTTTCACTTGCACAACCACAGATACTTTCACAATAACAATCTCTTCAGAACTACTACGTTTACAAATGTTATAATACTTTGTAAAGGGTATACGAATATTTCCAGGTAACACCAGTGAATCAGCTAACTCTCCTAGGGATTATTATAAAGCTTTATTGTCACTGTAATTATTGGGGATTTCCAACATAATTATATATTTTATGATAACGGTCTTATAAAAGACAAATACTACCTGGAAATTGGTAAAAGGCTTCCAGAAAAGGTTAGTTTTAATAATTCCTCACAGAAATCTATATTATATAATTTTAAAATTTTTTCCTAAACAGTTAATATAGTTTGTCAGCTTGCCCGAACTTCCATGAACGGTACTGTAGGTAGATTTAAGTAATAAAACGTTCAGAGAGAACAAATTCACAGCTCTTTGTATTTTAAAGCATAACCATTAAGGAAAGCGTAATTAATAATTAAATACTATGCCAGCTATAAAATGACGTAACATCACGAAACAATTTCAGATGATTCCAAATGTACCTTCAAACTTACTCTCTTCACCTAACACCATTGAGCATTCACTCAAAAAAAAGTGTGCCACAAAGGGAAAGACACGATCCGACAGACAAAAAAGCGCGACCCCCATGCACGGAGAATTTAAGCATCACGACCTTCCAGATTGCCTAAGATCATTAGTGGGTATAAGGCCGGAATGAGTTTTTTTTTTATCTCCTGTACATCGGTGGGCGTTGGCCTGTTAGCAATCCGATGAGCATAAGGGAAAAAGGGATATTTTCGATCGTACAAAAGGCATAAATCGAAAGAGGATGATGGTCGCCCTCCTCTCTCGACGTACAAAAGCGTCTACCGGTAAAAATTCGGAACTTCTGAATGAGATAATTGAGGGGTTATGCTCGTGTGATCTTGAGCACGACTGAATATTTTCCTATAAAGATGAGTAATGGATGACTTCACTGCAGTACAAAACATTCTAAAATTATATCTAATTTTCGACAACCTGAACTTCATTCTAGCGAGAAATTTAAAAAATTTGGGACTACAGATTTGGCTATTCTGACTACGATGATTGAAAAATATGAAAAATATTTACAATTATACTCAATACCTAGATATATACTAAATCAGGGGTTCCCAAACTTTATCAGTCTGCACTTACGGGTTTAGTATTTTGTCCCGGCGCCCTTTTTCAAAATATGTGTACTATGACAAATCAGGCACAGGAATGAAAACAACTCTTAAGATAAACCTCACACTGAAACAAGGCGGTCGCTGCTCTGGTGGCGGGGCATCTTAAAACTGTTTACTTTTCGTCTCAGAAGTTTACTCTTCAATTGTTACTTAGGAACTGAACTGGTTCGCCGAAGTGGTGCCGTATTTATACTAGTCGCTCCACATACTTAGAACTTTCGCGAAGCTTTGATAATATCCGACAGTATGCTATATAAGTTTACTAGATTCCATTCTTTTCTGGAATATTCTATGTGCTTTTAGAATGTTCCACAAGCTACGGGAACGATCTAGTCCAGATTCGCAGGGGTGCCTCGCGGCGCCCCTGTTTACTCTCTAGGGCGCTCACTTAGGGAACCCCTGTCCTAAATCATTCTAATTTTTTCCAAACCTTTCCTATTCTTACACAATAAAATATACATAGACAAAAGCCATCTCTGTGCACGAATATTTCCTCAGGTAACTTGACTACGATGCAGTTACATTGAGTTGGTGCACAAAAAACCACACAATCAACTGTTTTATTACTATCCAACTTATTAAATATTCGTGCATTGTCTTTCCGCAGCTGTTTTATATTCGATTTGCATTCGAGATATTGACAAGCGATTGGAAGCGTCACGTTCGATGAAACAATTTCGTTCATCCATTTATAATTTATTGTTTGTACATATAAAACGACTTCGACCACTACGATGACGGACGACAACGAGATAAGCAGTGAATCATTTATTCAGAAGGTGAATAGTTTATGTGGTCCCCTGTGGATCCTCATATAAATTTCATACTTAGCCGATTACAAAAATAGATATCCACAAGAATATATTACTTGTATGAATCCTCGATGATACATGCGATGGTGACGGCTTGTTTTTCAATTGTGCTATATATGTTTAATGTAAACAGAACCAGTGTTTTTCTTAATAAACCAAATGAAATAATACAGTAAGGTTATTTGTAGTAGGCTAGACAGTAAAGTATGGTATTTTCTCGGGTTTAATAAAAAAAATTATGTTATATTTCTAACAACTATATGAAATGAAGGTTAGGTTTTCTTCCTTGTGAAAAATTTCTCTCCTATGAAATTGATTACACAATATTTTTACGTAATTTTTTGAAAGCTCACATAATATTGATTACATTTATGAGCGTGTGTTGGACAAATTTACTATTACAGTTAATTATTTTCTGTTAGATTTCATCCAAAACAACCCTGGAGGTAAAGAGGGACGACATTTCAGCTTTTTTTGTATTCAAAACGATATTTCAACACTTCGAAATATAGTGCTTGAATGATTCCATACTATGGCATATAGGTTATACTAATGTTTAAGGTACACCACCAGCCTTAGAAGTTAGGACAACTAGTGAATTATTGCAAGCGTGAATAAAAACGGCAAGAATGCAAAAGAAAATAAAAATTTATGGCTAGAAGTGAAAACTGAAACAGTTCACTAAAACCCTTTCCACAACACTTAATTCGTACTGGACGCACGTTTCGATAACCAAGCTATCATCATCAGTAGCAAGACTGAACTTGAAGTTCAGTCCAGTTCAGTCTTGCTGCTGATGATGATAGCTTGGCTATCGAAATGTGCGTCCAGTACGAATTAAGTGTTGTGGTAAGGGTTTTAGTGAACTGTTTCAGTGTTCCAGTGCCACAGTTTTAGAGTATCCGTTTAGAAGTGAAAACATAATAATAATAATAATAATAATAATAATAATAATAATAATAATAATAATAATAATTTTATTTGTTATTAAGTCACACATTGTGTGTCATATGTCAATAAAAAGGTAATATATAAAACTGAAATATAAAATATAATACTACGGAAGCAGCAATGACAAAACAATTCGTAACAAAATTAATTTACATTCAACTACAGGAAATTGAGATATTCCTTGATGGAGTAGAATATTTGCGACAATAAAAAGTCTTTAAGCAGATACCGGAATTGCTTCAACGTTCTGGCTTCTTTAATAGCAGTAGGAATTAGGAATCCTATTGTAAATATTAACGCCAAAGCTAGTGATCCCCAGACGAGTTACAGATAGCGTACGACTAGAAACGTGTATGTGCTCCTTACTCCGTATAGGATAGTCATGATACGGCGAATTATGATCAAAGCTATGATGGACGTAACAACTAGCTTCGAGTATATAGAGTGATAGTTAAAGAAGTGGGAATAGTTCGTTGTTGTCGAGCATGGAACAACATACATTTAGCTTTTTTGAAGGCTTAAAGACAATCTGTTAGTACAAAACCATTGAAATAAAACGCTCATCAGATTATTAGCAATATCAGCGGTGTCATTCAAAACTATAATAGAGATGTCGTCAGCGTACATAGTTAGGTAAACTCCTGAAAAAACAAAACAATGTCATTGATGTAAAGACTAAATAAAGCAGGACCGAGAACCGAACCAGACTGAGGAGCTCCCATACGAACCGGTAGCATATGTGAACGAGCAAGTCTAATCAAAATCTAAACAAACTGAAATCGACCTTGCAGATAAGACGAAAACCAAGCAGGAACCGTTCCCCGAATGCCATTCTGTTCCAGCTTTTTGAGTAACCTATCATATTGGACACAATCGAACGCCTTTTGCAAATCACAAAAAATGGCAACAGTGGTGGTCTCCTTTTCAATAAATTTCAGTATCTGATTGTAGAAAGCAATCAGAGCAGTAAATGTTGATTTACTCTTACGAAAACCATGCTGATATTCAGAAATGAGTTCAAATTTATTGAGAAAAGCATTCAATCTATCAAGCATGCAATATTCTACAATTTTGGAAATAGTTGAAGTAAAAGCTAGGGACTATAGTTCGAAACACCTTTTCTGTCATCTTTCTTAAAAACAGGGACAACAGCGGTCTTCAAGACTAAGACTTTATGCAGCCATCTTATAGCTCTATAAATAACTTGCAATTGAGGATGATACTTGTGCAAAATAAGAAGAAGACTAGATGTTTTGATAGACTGATTTAACCAAGGTTGCTGCCTAAAACCACCCAAATTTACGGTATAAACAAATAAGAAGACGAAATAGCTAAAAAATAAAACAAAACATTCTCATTGGAGTATTAGGCTATATCTTTTGCTCATCGAAATAGCCTCCTTTGGCTTGTAATACTCCGCAGACTACTCGTGGCATGCGTTCTGTTAATTTAGTTAGAGTTTCACCGGAAATGTTGTTCCCGTCAATTTGGAGAGGTGACCACAGGTGCTCTTTCGAATTCGTCTGTCGAGCTCACCCCACAGTAATGCGATGGGGTTCAAATCCGAACTTTGCGGTGGCCAAGGCATGATTTGCAAAACGTTCTCTTCTGCTTGACACGTTAGATAATCTTTACAGATTCGCGCTGCAGATTTTCTTTGTACATAATAACGTCGATTTTTACTAGATCTCTGCTCCCCGCACTGCTAAAACAACCCAAAACCATCACTGAACCACCACCGCGTTTAACTATGGGAACCACGCAAACATCCTTTTGTCATCTGTTCGTCCTACGAAAACTCTGCGCTTCTGACCAAACATTTCGAACTTGGATTCGTCAGTCCAAAGAATATTTTCCAATTTTTGGCGGTTTCCACGACGCACTAATGATTTTCTTACCGTAACGCGACCGTAAAAACTGGATTCTCTTAAGCGGTGTTTGGTGGTGGTTACAGAAATCGGTTGTTCGCGTCGCCTGTCAATCGCCGGTTTCGTTTGCTTAACATTGTAAGGCGTCGACCTTGCGCACGCGTGGTCATTCTTGACCGACCGGGTGATTGGGGTCTTCTACTGTCCCGGTGGTCCGGCATTGGTGAATGGTATAATGCACAGTTGATTTTGCAACTTGTAATTTTTCCGCTATCACACGCACGGAATATCCTTCCTCGTGTAATGTGAGAATAGCCGATTCTCCTTTAGGCATTTTTTAAATATTACTTTCACAAACACTGCAACCTAACATCCGTATCGAAATTGGTTTACTAACAGCGAGGATGATAAGAATTACTCCGTATTGTAATCGGAGACACGCAGGTAAAATTTTAGGACCTCCTAAACCCATTTCCCTTTTTTGTAACCCTGTTTATAGGCTATTCATTCAAAAATTCATCTTTTAAAATTCTAGTAGTTGTCCTAACTTCAGTGACCGGTAGTGTAGGTTTTGGAAACGTCAAAACATCGTTTGCACTAGTCGGTTTAAGGCCAACTAAAGATTTTCATAATAATTAATTTACTTGACGTAACAGATGTTCAAAAACATGTTAGCCATGTTAGACACACATCTTTAGCTGTAGCATGTATAACATGACGCTTGTTGTTTTAATTTTGACATTCACATACCAAAACATGCTCTTTTTTAACTTGTCATCCTCTTAAGATATTCTCCTTTGCTGAGAGTATATTTTTAGATACGGAGAGACCTATCGCCATATTTTTAAACAAACTCAACATATCTATCGTATAACAATGCCAAAAGAAAAATTAAGAACACTATTTTGTTGATTTTATTTTTCAAAAATTATATTTTGAAATTCCTCAGAAGTTAATTTTAATTGTGACTAGTAGCACTTAATAATGATTACATTTGCATCCGATTTCTAAAAATTAGAAGTGTACTTGGAAGAGTAATCTTCCTCCAAATAAGGACAAAATTACATTTTCATTGGGATTACATTCCCAAACTTTTGTTTGATATTAAATTTTACTTATAAACCTTTTTTTGTTGTGGACTTATAACCTATTGAGATCACATACAATTTTTGTGATAATTTTTGTTAAACTTACTTTCTCGCCATTTTTTCTTAAAATGAATCTTAAGTTTTGTTAGTCAAATCTGTAAACAGCATACACAGACGCAACGAACATACGTCATGCACTTCTATAAGGAAGTCTTCTAGTTATTGTAAATCACAGTCTAGACATTAGAAAGGCAATTTTTATTTACCATTAAAAATACAGTAAAGTAAATTTAATTCAATCCGGCAGTGTTCTGCAACAACAATGTGGATTTCTGATCAACAACAGATAATTGTGTATCCAAGATGAATGCTAATGTAGCTCACGGTATTGATGGAATCACTCCCGGCAAAACAATGAGAGAAGAGAAAGAGCATTAACAAACGGACATGTTTCTGCCTACCCGATGTCATCAGCGTTGTTCCTAGTGCCTTTTACTCCTGCCCATATTGCTGTTCGCCTCTCAGTTTATGCTACTAATCTCCAAAAACAGCATCTTGCGTTAAGTAGTCCAATAACTGCCCGAAAGATGGTTTGGCATCTGTATTCTGGTTTCTGTCGCTATTTTCTGGACGGCATGACTATACCTCTTGGCACTAGGTGGCGCCAGGAAATATTCCAGTGCTCGGAGATTAGTGACATAAACTGAGAGGCGAATAGCAATGTGGCCAGGAGAAAAAGGACGCTCGGAACAACACTGATGACGCCGAGTAGGCAGAAACACGTCCGTGGTTAGTGCTCTTTCTCTTCTCACATTGTTTTTGCCGGGAGTGATTTCATCAGTGTCATGAGCCATATTAACATTTATCTCGGATATTGTTTCTAGACACTATTTTCATGTGTATAAATTATTATGTACTTTAAAATTAAGAAGAGTTATTTCGGTGACTAACAAAATTTAAATAAATGATAATCTGTACGAACAGTTTGCTTCCAAAGACATTCCTACTGACAAGCCTCTATAAAAAACAAAGGACAGCGTAAGTTACAAAATGTTCTTTCATTTCAGAATATTTTCTTGTCAAATTCTCCTCTTCATTTTGAAAAGTCATTCTGAGTAAAATTCCTGATATTTTCCGACTGACTTTTGGAGTTGCCTAAAACGTTTCTTATGAAAACAATTATTTGACTACAAAACAGTTTTGAAATCAACTTCACAAAAGATTCTTTGAGGACCTTTCGTATAACGTAGATAAGAAAGTAATTTAACATATTTCCTATTGCCATCAATATTTCCTACCAAGCTTACGTTTATAACTCTTATTTTGTTATGATGCTTCCTACTAGTGTTACAGACAGTTTTCATGATTCCTTTGAGCTCGTTTTGATATTCCTCTTAAGTCAAAGCAAAATGAAGCAAATGATATCTCAAAGAGTTAGTACACATGAAAAAAGTGCCTAGCAACAATAACCAAAATAATGTTAATATAGCTTATGGTATTGGTGGAATCATTCCCGGCAAAAACAATGTGAGAAGAGAAATGCGTCAGCCAACGGACATGTTTCTGCCTACCTGGAATCATCAGCGTAGCTCCGAGCACATTTCCCTGCGAGGCGAACAGCAATGGTGAGCAAGGGAATGTGCTCAGAGCAACGTTGATGACGCCGGGTAGGCAGAAACATATCCATTAGCTGGCGCATTTTGCTTCTCACATTGTTTTTGCTGGGATCAATTCCACCAAAACCATGAGCTATTTTAGCATTATTTTTGTCAGAGTTAGTTGTTAAAAATTAATATTCCCATGAATGGCTAGAATCCTGTGTGTGAGATGAGTCCATTATTACTAGAAGGTCTTCTATTTTTTATAACTAACATATCGAGAAGAGGAATCCTGTTTTCTGTTTCCTTTTGATGGGTAAATTTCATGAAAGCAAATTTTAAATTTAGTTGTTCCGAAAAACCTGTTATTGAGCTAGTGTTGAAGCTGCAAAATATGTTCGAATACATAAGGAATTTAGACTTTGAATTTGGTGTAAATTATACCAATTAAAATAGCATTTCAGCATTAAAATCAATATATGTCACATCTTCTATGGTTTGGAAGACAATGAATATTAAATAATCCATCACCAAACAACAATCAACAGTCGCTTCCTGTAACAAACGCTTTTCAAAACCTAACGGAAATGCAGAAAATTACTATGCACTTTTAAAATCAAGAAAGGAACGGTGAATAAGAAGCCTGCCCAAGTCCCTATAGAACCAAAGCATCGACAATTTCTTATAGTTGTCTTCCCTTCTTACTTCCGTCTTCTCCCCCCGAAACACAATCGCACTTACCTTATGCATATTACATTTTGAGTAGAATTTCGGCGTTATTTGTATGGCTGAACTAAACGTCGCGAGCCCAGTATATCCGGTCACGTGTGTCTCGGGTGTCCCCAACCGCGCTATGCTAAGACGAGGACTTCCCGAATCACGGGCAAACGCTTCTTTTTTTCCTTACACTTCTTCTCTTTTCTTATTCAAGTCTGTTCGTTCGCGACGTGTTTATTAATGTTCTCTTGTCGTAACCGATGGTGGTCCTTCTAACGGTGCCTCCGACTCACCCAACTATATTTATCACGTTTTCTCGATGCGCTGCGAGAGGATGAAGGTTGGTAAGGTGACGCGTTGAAAGGTGAGAAGTGTGCGTCTTCGAATTTCGTTTTAGAGCTGAGAAGAACAGATGTACTTTTAGATATGTACGGGACGTACATAGGCACTCGCGAGCTTCAGCCGAAATAATATATCTGACGAGGGATTTGTTTTGATATCGGAAGGGAGATGTTTTTCACCCATTTGGCAGTCGCTGTTTGTAGATAAATAAGATTTTGAGACGTAAATATTAGGGTATACGAGGTGTGAGACCGTGGTGTTTTTGTGTACATTTGCTGAAAGATTACGTCGATATTGGAGGTATTATTATCTTGTCAATCTTCTCGGAAAGAGGAGAATCATTTCGGTAAAAAGATCTGTTTGTTACTGGATTCTATAGAAATTATTTTGATTTCTTAAACCTCTCCAGCAAAGATTCTAGAAGTCTTAGAATTTGATTCCAATGATACTACAATCAGTCTTCCTAAAAGAAAAAATCGTGCATTTTACAAGGCGTAGTTGCTATTCGCCCAGTTTTTACGCTACTGCAAGGCATTTGCCGAAGAAGTGCTCCACTATCTCGTTTTCATTTAAGCAACCCCTGCATGATAGATGTCCGGTTAATCTCATTTTAAGAAATTACTTCTTTAGCCGCTATGTCCGGTGAGAATCTCAACAACAATCTGAAAGTCCATTCTAGACTGTCCGAAATATCTTAATTGTCAGAGAGACTTTAGGGGTGCGATAGGAATTGGGTTGATCCCATTTCTTCAGAATGTTTTCATGGTTGATACTTCTAAAGGATTTTGGCCGGGATCTCTCCTAGCCAGCTTTTCCGCTTCTTCATTAACAGGATTTCCATTGTTGCTCTTCCGACATATTATGTGGATGTTATTTGTTTCAGAGACTAAGAATAGAACTCTGTGGCAACTCACTAGCAGATTCAACGGAATTGGTTAATTTAGTGCTGATACTATTTATTTGCTGTCAGTAAACAGGTTCATGTCCCTTCCTACAATCGTGACGTCAGTTAAATAGTGCGCTGCTAAGGTCAGCAACAAGATTTCTGCCTGGAAGACGGTGGTTTCAGGTCCTAGCAGTCATGATTCTTTTAGGTGAAGCTCCTGTGAGCATTTCATTTAGATGAAGCTTCTCTGACTATACATCTGCTCTTAAACTTTAATAATAGGTTACACTAAAGTTTAAGGCAGGTTTTGGAAACATCATCACATCGTTTACACCAGTCGGTTTAAGGACAATAAAAGACTTTCACACAAATTCATGTTATACAGTTTTTGTTTTTTATAACACTAGACACGTTGGTAACAAAAAGATGCTGAAACAGTTCACTAAAACCCTTACCACAACACTTAATTCGTACTGGACGCACGTTTCGATAGCCAAGCTATCATCATCAGCAGCAAGACTGAACTAACAAGCTAAGTGAAAAACTAACCTTATAAGGAAAATAAATTATGCAATATGTAAATTTAAAATCGTAAAATTTAATGAGCCGCTTCATTGCACAGGACTATAAATAGCCTAAAGGTAAATGAGCCGAATGACGTGAGTTAATAAATCCTAGATTACAATGAAGCGGTTCATTGCACATGGTTAAAATTACAACTATAAATGATTAAACATGATGTAACAAAGGATAAAGGCTGGAATTTAGTGGTCCTAAATCTGAATTCATTAAGTGAGTTTTGTTTTTGTAAATTTCCATGCCTTCATAACAATTTAATTGAGAAGTACTCCTTACGTTTTTAATTAACTTTATATTATCAACATTATGGTTATTTTCAAGCATATGTAGGGCAACGCTAGATTTATCAAACCTTCTGAATTTGAGATGAGCCAAATGTTCTTTGTACCTAATTTTGATTGATCTTTTTGTCTGCCCCAATATACACTTGATCACAATCTTTACATGAAATTTTGTAAATTCCTGATTTATCCATGTTATCCACTGGGTCTTTGGAATTTCCTAAAAGGTTTTTAAGGTTATTGCTGGAAGAGAAACAATCTTGCGGTCAATCTTAGAAAAGATTTTTTGAAGACCCTTGGTGTAACATGGATAAAAGGGTAATTTAACATATTTCTTATTATTACGGCCGTCAATGCGTTCTAATGTGCTTACATTTCTAATTCTTAATCTATTCTTATGTTTCCTAATAGTATTATAGACGACATCTTCAGAGAATCCGTTAAAGTTAGAAATATTGATGATTTCTTTTAGTTCATTTTGATATCTATCTTTCGTTAAAGGAAAATTGAGTAACCGGTGCACCAAAAAGTTAATAGACGAAAGTTTGTGTTCATATGAGTGATTAGAATCCTGTAAGATGAATCTATTATTACTAGTAGGTTTCCTATATACGTCTATTTCTAACTTATTTCTATTTCTTATTACTAACATGTCGAGGAAAGGAATCCTGTTGTCTTTTTCTTCTTCGTGGGTAAATTTGATAGAGGGAAATTTTGAGTTAAGTTGTTCTATGAAATCCGTTATTGAACATTTACCGATGTCAAAGATGCAAAAAATGTCATCGACGTATCTGATCCAAAGCCGAGGGAAGTAAGCGAAAGTATTCTTCAGGTCAGTTTCAAATTTACCCATAAAGAGGTTAGCCATAAACGGAGATAAAGCTGTTACCCATTGCTGTTCCTTCCGTTTGTTGATAAAAGTGTTGTTAATTTGGAAAAAGTTTTGTTTTCATGCAAAGTTTTGTCAAAGAAATGAAAGCTAGTAACTTCCTCTCTATCCATTTGGTTATCTAACAAAAGTGTTTCTAAATATTCCAAAGTTAAATCGACTGGAACACTAGGGACAATGAACTTACGTCAAACGAAACTAAAATTTCTTTGTCAGTAAGCTCAATGTCCTTAGTTTTTTCAATGAACTCGTAAGAATTTTTAATAGCCAAATCCGGAAATTGTACAGGTAACTGGTTCAATTTGTCAGATAACCACCTGGAAAGTAAGTAAGTTGGACTGTTGATATTCGAAACAATGGGTCTCATGCTTTTTCCGGGCTTGTGAATTTTAGGTAAACAATACATCCTAGGTAGTATTGGGTTTGATACCGTTAGTCTAAATCTTAAATTGTCGCTAATGACAGCCTTACATTCTAACATGGTTTTTTTGGTTTCTGTAATCATTTTAGACAAAGGATTTTTTGATAATTTTGAATAAGAACTTTGTGACAAAGTGGCGTTGACTCGACTAAAAAATAATCTTCTTTGTCTAAGATGACTACAGTGTTACCCTTGTCGGATTTTAAATAAAAACAATTTTTGTTTTTTAGTCTTCTAGCAATGATTTGATCTTTTCGTGTAATGTCAGGTGCATTCCTTTGCATATTTTCCAAAATTTGACTTTTGCAAGCGGTACGAATAAATTTGTTTGTGTTATCATCAAAATTACTGATCGCGTTTTCTATGCCAACTATAATTTCTTCAATCGGAGGCTTATTATATTGGGCAGACAAAAAGATCAATCAAAATTAGGTACAAAGAACATTTGGCTCATCTCAAATTCAGAAGGTTTGATAAATCTAACGTTGCCCTACATATGCTTGAAAATAACCATAATGTTGATAATATAAAGTTAATTAAAAACGTAAGGAGTACTTCTCAATTAAATTGTTATGAAGGCATGGAAATTTACAAAAACAAAACTCACTTAATGAATTCAGATTTAGGACCACTTAATTCCAGCCTTTATCCTTTGTTACATCATGTTTAATCATTTATAGTTGTAATTTTAACCATGTGCAATGAACCGCTTCATTGTAATCTAGGATTTATTAACTCACGTCATTCGGCTCATTTACCTTTAGGCTATTTATAGTCCTGTGCAATGAAGCGGCTCATTAAATTTTACGATTTTAAATTTACATATTGCATAATTTATTTTCCTTATAAGGTTAGTTTTTTACTTAGTTTGTTAGTTCAGTCTTGCTGCTGATGATGATAGCTTGGCTATCGAAACGTGCGTCCAGTACGAATTAAGTGTTGTGGTAAGGGTTTTAGTGAACTGTTTCAGTGTTCCAGTGCCACAGTTTTAGAGTATCCGTTTAAAAAAAGATATATGTATGTACATATTTACCTGTAGAATAACGCAGTGTGTAATGAGAAAGGTTACTTTAATATTTAATAAATTACTCTTTAGAAATATTGCGTTTATTTTTTTGAAAATAATAAAAACAAAAGGCTATGAGCCCAGGCTTCTTGATTGGTTCGTGGAAAGTAAAAAGTATCAGTAGGCATTTAATAAGTGCGATAGTTTAAAGATGCATGTTTCAAGACCCTGGATTGCCTCTAAGATTTTGGACAGAAGCAGTGTGCTATGCAGTCTATTTAAGAAATAGAACATATCTCCATACATCTCCAGGAGAAAAATTTTCTACATCTCCAGAAGAAAAATATGTAAATAGAAAAAAAAAGTGTGGCACACTTTAAAGTATTTAAATCACCAGCTAATCAAAAATGACACAAAAACTTGACCTGACAACACAGTCAGCAATATTTGTTGGTTTTGATCATATGACGAAGAATTACAGATCATATTTCAGTCAAAGAAAAAGTATGGTCATGAAATGCAAAAATAATAGAAGAAAAGAAGCGAGTTGTGGTATCAGAAGATCTTGAGGAAAATAAAGCATTTAATAAATTTGAGTATACGCCAGTAATAATAAAAGGAGAATAGATTTAAATAGCAAAATGAAGTTGAACAAAGGAATTAAATAAAGGACTCTATGGATTGAAACAAAGAAAAGTATTTTGGAAATGACGTCCGATTGGAGGATGTTCGGAGTGGAGACCAATAATTAACAAAATAAATATAATATCTAAATTTATATGTTGTTGTTGTTATCCCCTTTTGTCGTTAACCCTCAATTATTATTATTTTTTATTTAGAGTCTCCCTACAATGTACTTGCCTGAGGAACAAACTAGTGTGTATTGCGAAACTCAGCTTTATGTTGAAATATTTAATAAATTGCTTTATTTATTAAAAACAACACGAACTTTTGAAATTGTTTTTGGAACAGTTCTAATCTAATGAACTTTCGTCGTTCCTACTAACTTATCCTGAATTCGTTCATTTACATACAAGAAAATAAACAGAAAACCTGAGCATGAGTCATTAGATTACAGAAGTTATGATTACACCTTTGTAAGTACACAATAGATTAGAATTAGAGTCATGTAAAATATTATCGAATTAAAGATAACAACGCCGCTAAAAATTCATTAAAGGTAACTCAACGAGCCTGCTGAACTTAAAGGAAACACACCCACCTCCCTCACTATAATCTCCACATATTACGTACAACATAATGATATTTCCTCATATCTGATGAAAGGACAAGCATTACTCCTTGTTATTGCTTCATTTAAATTTAACCTAACCTCCGCTTTCCACCAGGCCTAGGCGCGCATTCCCTGAATTATTTTCCCCTTTTAAGGGACACGCGAAGCCTATATTTTAGTCTATTCTTGGCGGTACGCGAAAGACGATAGGAAGCCGCGATAAGGAAAAGGGTTCTTCCTCTCCCTCTCTCTCATTCTCTATGCGGTTATTCTATCCTAAGTGGAACTATATTTATTATTGTTTCTACCCTTGACCAACTGAAACCAATTAACAACAACGGGCGGTCATTACGAATGTGTATAGGTATAGAGAGAGTGCCGTTGGGTAGGAGGTTTCGGGAATGAAATAATTTAACGTTTTTGAATTGGATTATCATGCGGAAACATGCATGGCAGTGTGTACGGTCTGATGGTTCGATTAATTTCGAATTCACGCTTCGCAAAGGATCGTTAGATGACGTGTGTAATTAATTTCTTATTTTGTTTTTTGAATATGTAATTATGGAGTTGTATGGTATCGTGTGGGGTGGTGTTTTGATCGAATTTAAGGTATAGATCATCGTAGGTTACTTCAGAAATTGGAGCACTACGGTATACGAGGTACATCGCTATCCTGGTTTGAGAGTTATTTGAAAAATAGGGAACAGATTGTCCGTATTTCCTCTAAGCGTAAGACAGTATACTCGGGTGGAAGAATATTTGAGGAAGGTATACCTCAAGGCAGTATTCTTGGACCTCTTCTATTCTTGATATACTTTAATGACGTTTATACAGTCGATAGCTCGCCCATGCAAAACCATCTTACCATCAATTATGCGGATGATACGTAGATATTACTGGAGGCTAACACATTCGCTGAGCTTAGTGTTAATGGTGGTCCCTACATCAGAAGCATCGACATATGGCTACAGAATAACAATTTAAAAATCAATCATGAAAAGGCAAACGTAATTTTGTTTAAAACTAGACCTAGCATTCACCTTGACTATGTGGAATTTGATAAACGCAAATACTCTATAGCACCTAGCGCAAAATTATTAGGTGTAACATTTGATGAATACCTTAAGTGGAAGAATCATATTGATCTAATATGTAAGCAATTAAGTAGCCTGCGTTTTGCTGTTAGTCGATTAAAAGATATTGTTATCGTTTTACGTTCGGTTTACTTTGGTTGTTGTTACTCGCGAATTAGGTATGCTGTTGTTGTTTGGGGGGGTGGGGCAGTGGCAGCCTGAATCGGGTTTTTGTATGCCAGAAAAGAATTGTGCGGACTATGTTTGGTCTTGATTTCGACCAGTCTTGCAGAAATTACTTCAAAAAGAATAATATCTTAACTGTATACGGTATCAATATATATTCGAGGTACTTCTTTTTTGTTATAAAAATAAACACTTTTTTGAACAGCATTGTTTTGACCATACTTACGGCACTAGACATAAGGATCGGTACTGCTTCCCCAAACACCGGTTCAGTATAAGTGAGAGTGGTCTCACATACACAAGCTTAAAACTATTTAATAGATTACCTTCTACCTTAAGACAAATTAGTAGTGTATACCTGTTTCGTAAACAAGTTTCTAATTTGTTAGTTGAGATGGAGCCCTATAGCTTAAATGAATACTTGTCATAACATATTGTACATTTATACGTTTACTTTGTTCGTTTATTGTTGTTAACGTTTGCTTTGTTCTGTTGTAGTAAAGCAATAAGCTGTATTATTATTATTATTATTATTATTATTATTATTGCTGTTATTGTTGGTAAAACCATTTGTATTTAAATCGTATACTTTATGGTTACAACCCTGCGGGGATATAAGCTTTTTATGAAAGTCAACCCTACAAGAAAATTTAAATCATCAAAATTTTTCTAAACTTTAATAACAATTGCTTAGAAGAAGATATAAGGGTTTTTTAGAAAAATATATTGCACCATGTTAATAAAGAGGATGCTAACACCTTAACAATGTAACATTAACTGCTGGCTAATAAGGAAACATTATGAACAGTGCTATACAGTCCTTAAATACATTTTCAGGAAGGAAGTGAAACAGAAAGGACAACCCTGTAATAACCACAGGTTGTGGTGTCTAATTTGATCATCATGACAGATCATTTGCAACGTCGTACGTGTGCCAAATGAGAGTTGGTAAACTGTTTGTTTGTCAACACTAGTTGATGCTGATTTTCACAATAAAATAGTGTTCGTAAGCCCATTTTCATTCGAGTGAAGACGTGAATAGCCAAAATTGGGGTGAAGAAAATTCTTTATGACGAATCATCGAAATCCGTTCGATTTGAAGACTGTTTAATCTCGAAAAGGACGTAGGACTATGTATTCATCTTTCGTAATCAATCATTAACTCGAATATCAACTTTGTAAGCTTTCATTTTATTAATTAACTTTTCAGTACCAGAACCAACCAGAATTCAATCATTACGGAACTTGTGCAGCGTGTAGGAGATTTGAGCACCGCCGAATGGGCGCGAGGACATTTGGGCGCGAGAATAAAAACAGATTCAGAAATTCATGAACATATATTCAACATAGATTATTACAAAAAATATAAGGTCATGGATTCATTTCATAATTGTATGATATCCCGCGAAGAAATTCAACAATATTTCTTCGGTGATTAACAGCTTAAAAACAGTTCAGCGAGGAAGAGACTTATTTTTCGAACAGTTAGTAGCTGGAAATAATCCGCCGATCAAAAAGCGAAAGTTCACAGATGGAGACAACCGGATTAAACATTTAATTTAGACGTATCACCGAAGAAATATTGTTGAATTTCTTCGCGGGATATCATACAATTATGAAATGAATCCATGACCTTATATTTTTGTAATAATATAGGTTTATAAGTGTTTGAATATATGTTCATGGATTTTTGAATCTTTATTTATTCTCGCGCCCATTCGGCGGCCCAGACGGTCGCGCCCGAATATCCGGCACCCTCACGTACAAGGTCGCGATGCGTCATGAACAGGAAGCGATACGTCACTTTCCGTGAAAAATTTCATAGTTTTGTCTTTACTGCAGCTGCCTCAAGCTAGGCTGAACGGCATTAAAAGCTGACTTTTGCAAAGCTGACGGAGATTTATCCATATTCCGCAATTGGGCGGCCTTAAAGCTGACTTTTGCGAAGTTGGACGAAAATTTGGCAATGTTCCATAATTGGGCGGTCCTAAAGCTAATTTGTGAAATATTGATGCCCGATAACCGAAAACGTTTAGGTCCGTATATTTTTTACCAATAGCCGAAAACGTTTAAGTCCGCTATATATAGCATACCGTTTAATTAATGACTGCAAATGTATAAGAAAATCCATTAAATTTTGCACAAAGTCCGAAAAAAAGTTATGATTTCGGAAACCGAAAATTATCGTAATTATTTAAGAAAGTAGAGTGTCTCAGCCGATTCTGGAACCTCCTCCTTGACCTTGACCATGCATCTGCATAGGTCAAGGTCAAGGAGGAGGTTCCAGAATCGGCTGAGACTGACCAAGGTCGAGCAACTCCCAAGGTCACGGGAATGCAAAGGTCAAGGTCAACTTCAAGGCCAGGACCGAGCAAACCCCCAAGAACAAGGTCAATGCGAAGGTCAACTTTAAGACCAGGGTAAGTTAGGTCAAGGTTAATGAGGAGGGTTGTAGAATGTGGAGCCGCACCTCAAGGTTGATGATTGTGTATAAAAGGCTTGGCAGTAGTGAATAGATAGTATCGCCGCGAGGGGGCAAGGTTTAAGTTAGGTCAAGGTTAATGAGGAGGTTGTAGAAATGTGGAGCCGCACCTCAAGGTTGATGATTGTGTATAAAAGGCTTGCAGGTAGTGAATAGATGTTAGTATTAAAAGTGGTAAACCATGGACAGCAGATATAGTGTCGGAAAAGAAACCTGTGAATGTTATCATAAGAATAAAGAGAGTATGTCGACTAACGTCAATGTTGATGAAGATAACTCTTCGAGAAATCTTGATACACAATCATTTAAAGTAGATGGAAATCTTTTGGCAGATTTTGATACAGAACCATTAGAAGTAGGTGAGTCGAGCGATTTGGGATAAAGTAATATTTATCAAGGACGGCGTTTCTGCGAGAAGCATCATGGAATATACCATTACTAGGAGAGAGAATATATTTTTTAAATCAAAAGCCATTCCAAATGGAATGTGTGGTTTGTCGCAGCTATGAATTTGAACCAAAAACTGTAAAGGTCGTCAGGAAGTAAAGAAGCAAAGTTTGTTTTGTTGTGAATATGAGTGGAATCACCTTCAAGGAGAAGTAAGAAAATTGAAAAGATATTTTGAATATCGTCGGGGCAGCATTTCCAGCTGTTACTAGCCTCAAATGCGGATATCTAGTGAATGTTTCGATGGAGTTACTAGAAACTACTTAAAATGGAGAAAAAGGAACTGCGTATATTTATCATACGAGGTTTGTTTTAGAGTTGTTCGTTTCAGAAAATGTTGTAGAATTCCGTTTTATGCACTTATAAAAAGTTTAAAATATGAAGAAATTTTATAAAGAAATGGTTTGATTATTAGTTGAGTTACTATTTAAGCGCTAGGCAGCATTAAGTGCAGAAGTAGAGAAAATGTTGGATGGAGTGGTGTCGATTCTTGCATAAAAAAGAGTTGTTAAACGTATGGATTACAAAAAATTTATAATGTGTCGTGATTAAGGAAAAATGTGTTGTGTAGTGCTTAACAAGATCTATTTGTCAATAAAATGATAATTAATAAATGTTATTATGTTTTATTGGAAATACAGAATGGGAAGTAAAATTGAGTAGTATGTATTTAAGTATACTTTACAATTGTTGTATTGCTATTCGAATAGTGCCGTTTAGGACGCCAAGTTTGGATAAGTTATCTTTATTAATATGGGAAACTATAGGAAACCATATCAGTATAAATCGAAAAGCGAGACGGAAGAGGTAGTGGATTATTGAATACTATAATAAATAAGCTTCCGATTGAAACTCATAACCAGGATATAGTTTTTGCTAGGTCGGAAACAAAATTGAAAATTCGCATTGGACAGAGGTGACCGGGGAGTGAATTTGTTGGAGAGAGCTTGCCAAAGAACATGAGTATAGTTATTTGATTCAAGCGATTATCTAAGCGCCACGTTGCGGATGAACATTATATCAGAAAAGCCGTGGAAACGAATTAAGAGTAAGGACGCAGGGTTGAGGAGAAAGACTGCGGCTTCTGTATAAATTGCGGTTGAAATGAAAGGTAAAAAAAAAAATTTGGTATGGGTATAATGCAGGAAATATCGAAAAGGTGGTAGAAGTAGGAATAGGGAAGAAATAGACTAGGAAAATCGAGTAGGTAGTAGATTTCATTTTTACAGGCAATGAAGAAAGCGCGTAATGCTATAGGACATTTTGTAAGAGGAAGGGCGTTTAGAGAATGAAAAGTCGCATATCACAATTGATTAAATCGGAGGACAAAATCGCGCCAAACGGGGATCACACAGAGACACAGAACAGTGATAATACACACGACAAAGAGGAGAGTACAGAAGTCTCTCACTAAAAGTAAGAACAATCCCCCCCCCTGGAAAAAAAGGCGGGGTTCCCTAAAGGCACGGATATCACATGGCTCGCTGCTACCGGCTTGTTTCTCTTTTTTAAGGATTCAAAGGACGTGCGGTGCTGCAGCAATTGTCCAATCTCTAGACAGCAGTTACTTAAAAGGAAATCAATAGCAGTGAACGACGCTAAAGCTGAAAGGGCATCAATAGCGGAAGCAAAACGCCTAAAATCTTCGCCATGGAGTCGAAGGTGTTGTTAAGGGCATATATTGAAACCCTATAAGGCTGGGTGCCGGTTTAGCCATCGGAAGTGGGTTATACATTAGACCTTTATTAAAACCTGGGTTGTGGGGTGTATATGACATGCGGTGCCGGTTCAAAAAACGGTAACCATAATACCTCGAAGACCCTTGACTGAGAACGATTTACAAAAATATATAAAGAAGTGGATAAAAAATAGGGAATTTCGGGGTATATTTAAGTCGAGATGCATTACCGAGAGTCAAGTAAAAGGAAAAAGGAATAGTTTAATTTCAGATGATAATGTAGGAGAGGGAACTACTGGGTGGCATATATGAAAAATGATGATGTAATTAAATATTTTTGATAGTTGGGGGATTTAAAGACCTCCGATGAAGTGGGAGAAGTATTTATTATCGAACGTATGGGGGTGTTATAGAATATAATTATAAAAGATATCAAAGATATTAATACCGTCAATTGTGGTAAATCTCTGTTTGTCTTTTTGAAAGAAAATTAATTGAAAGAAAGTATAGTAATTAAACGGAAGATGGAACGTAATAGTAGTGAATATGTGAATGATTTTGGCTTTTGTTTTTAATATGGGAAGAGGTCTCAAGGGAATGCAGTTAATCCTCTATCTATTAAGTGGTGAATATGAAATGTGCATGTTAAGCTTGCAAACTTATAATTCATTCCCAATGTAAACACACCAAAATAATGCATTTCGTTATCATGAGTATGAAAACAAAAACTGGACGATTGCTTATACCGGAAGGTACCTATGACATACATGATTTGGAGAAAAAAAAAAAAAAAAAAACAAAAAAATTTAATTTTTTAATCGTTGATCAAGTACGAAGTAAGGAGGGTGTTACGGATGATTCTTTTATTACGTGGGAAATCGTAATACGATGAGCGTATACTTGAAGTCTACAGTCGAAAAAGTTGACTTTTACAGGCAACCAATTCAAATCAGGTTCAGTTGTTCGGTTTTTCATCCCAGAATCATATCCTAGAAACAGCTCTGCCATTAGTGACGAGTAGCTTGATATAAATTAAAAATAAGTGCACAAGATATTATGTGTAATGGTGGATGGTCATATATAAATGGGGAAACCTTCGCATGTTTTATTCATTTTACCCCCAAAACCGGCGCACCCGGCTTTAAGATAAATAGAAGTTCGGATGCGAAAAACAATTCTATAATTGCCGTAAATTACTAACGTGTTGAGTCGTAATTTGCTATTTAATTATTATTCGAGCTGTAGATCAGACAGGACGTTAATCGAATTAATGAGGTGAAGAGTTGACGTTATATTACGACTTAGGAGGAAGGTGTGAGTATATGTCATAACATTCTTGGCGGTAGTAGATGAAATAATATAAGGAACAAGATGTAGGATCGGTAACATGTTATGGTCTAAGGACGTTGAAAATTTACACGAAGAATCGTCAAATAAAATTGCCGGAAGAGGTTGGTGAAAAAATGTTGCGCGTAATTTAAGTTTAAATGCGGGAAAATAAAAAGATATTTTTTAAAGAGTTTGGGTTATTACCCGTATTATTATAAGATGAGTTAGAAGAGGGGAAAACATTATATCGATTGTACTAATTAATGAAGCGATGATCTGTGAGGTTAAATTTAGTAATCAGAAGAAATCTGCAATGTGTTGAAGTTGACAATTCGGTGTTCGCCATAGATGTATAAAATGAAAAGTTCTAAACTGTTCTGAGTAAAGTGGAGTAAAATATTCCATAAACTGGAAATTGGAATTTCACAATCATGTACCTTCGGTTCACCGCGAAAGATGGAAATAATGGATGAGATCAGAATCGTCATACCGAAATAGATAAATCTTAACATTACCATCAGAGTCGAATTGCTTAATCGAAGGAAGGATACGTTTATTAGTGAGGAAAGCTGATGAGAGTAGTGCTTACCAGCACTCTCTGATTCATATGCGGCAAGGCTTCTATGTTTAGTAATATAGCTATATTATCAGCGGAGTGGGATTGATGAAGTTAGAAACGTAGGATACATCAAACTATGAAGGAATTATTTTTCATATCAGTCCGAGTCTACGGTTAATTAAATTGGAGGGGGGGGGAAAAAAAAAAAAAAAATTTTTTTCGGTGGGAACTGCGCTTAGGAAAGGCTCCAGTAATGGCTAGTAAGGAAATTTTTAGCATCTGACATACCTCTAAAAATGTGATGGGTGTGCAGAGGATTTTAAAACAAATTGTTCATGAACGTGTCACAGGAATTGGTGAATTGGAAGAAGATGCGCGGATGATAAACGACGTTTATAATTAATTCAGTTACAAACAGAAGATTAAAATTAACCAATTAGATTAGTATAGTATGGCGAGGGCCACATTTAAAAGTCGAAATGACCGTACAGGGATCTCGCATTGACAAATAAACTACTAGAATAGCTAATGGAAATGTTCTTTAGGGGGTGGGAAATACATGAAAATCCTGGGATTCCGAGACAACTAAACCTCTTGGGCTATTAAAAAAACTGCCCCACAATTGGAAAACCACCTCGATTATATTATTCGAGGTTTTCAAAACGGGAAAGAAAAGGAAAAAGAACATCCAAAATATGCGTAAGGTTTGACCGATTAGCGTTACAGACGTAACGGCTATATTTGAATGGCTAAAAGATAGCCCTACGAGAACGTTCGAGGCAGATTTTCGAAGAAAATCGATTTGCAGTCTTAGATAATATGTACGCTAGATTCCAGTTGATGTATTACGGATAGGACTACAGCGAACCAATTTGAATGAATAATTTAAGTTATCGTCCTTGATAGGGATTGACTGCAGTCATCAGGGAGATGCAATACATAGAAGCGGGCGGTAGGAGGTAGAATAGAGTTACGACGAAGACAGCATCTCAAAGGATACTACACTTTATTGTTAATTTTACATTAACAAACTCTATGAAATATTCTCCTTTTAACAAAGTTGTCCACGAAGGTATTAGGAACATGCATGTGACTAATACCGGCAATGTAAAAAGAGGAGGGGAGACATTACTTTAAGGTGTTAGGCTGAAGGTGAAAGAGCGTTTATACATAGCTTAGGACTGGGGGAGATCTAGCATTTAAATAGTGTTTTATCTTGGTAGTGAATAGTCGTATAATGGGACATCATTTAACACAAAAATTCATAGTATAGATTTTCAATGGTATCAACGTTTTAATAGTCGTAGTTTTTGATTCCTTAAGGAGTTAGCTCACGTGCGATAGAGAATTTAAGAGAAGTCACTTTGTATTTAAACCAGTTCTTAGTTTGGCGCATTGGCAATAGCAAGATAAAAGAGTGTTCTAGATTAACGCCTTTACTCATCATCCACAGGGTTTAAATGGAAGAGGATATAGGCGTTAAGTAATTCGATGAAATCGTTTAAGCGTTGTGTGCGCGGGTAGATATTTGTGTACGTAAAAGGAAGAGAAAAATTAGATTTTTGAAGGGTCTTGTGGATAAATAAAAGTATTATTAGTTTGGTTGCAAGCTTGAAAAATTCAAAAGGGGAGACCCAAGTTGTAGGTTTTCTGTTGGTATTACGTAGTTTGGCTCTAGCTAACGTGGAAAGTTGTATAATTTCTTGTAGTTGAAAAAAAGGATCTAGGGAAAAATTGCTTTAGATTATAAGTAACTATTAACAATTCGCTTGCGAGTGGGGTGTATTTGTAATAAAGTTCATAAGACACATTGGGAGAAAGTTGGGGATGTTATAGATTTGTTACGAGAGCGATTTCTATTTTCGCGCGTAAGAGGATAGGGGCTTTGGGTATTCTTCCTAGGTCATACTTTTAAGCGAAAAGGGCTTATAGAACTGCAGGATTTAGAATCTGTGGGCCGCGGTTACTTACACTTATACGGCAGGATGTGGGACTATTACGACATCTAGACGTGTAGGGGGCATTGCCATTATCGAAGGACGATACTATTGATGGATGTATTCGTATAGAAAGAACTGTAACTTTATGCAAAACGCAGCGATTTGAAAAAATAAGATGATAAATAATATTTAAAAGTTTATGTAGATGTGCACATATTCATGTAATTTACTAACGCATCTATCTATGTGTAGTAAGACATTATCATCACAGAAGTGAAACTTATTGTAATGTTAATGTGTATCTGTATCATAAGGAATATTTGTAAAAATATGTACGATTGTGTTTATTAGGTAACCATATACGTTTTACCGTTTCTGAGAATATAATTAAAAAGTATGTGTAACATCTGTGGGAATAGCCTTTCTATATACCACGGTCACAGTAGGGTGTTTAATCTGATTCTCGATAAACATCTGTGTAAAAAATTTTACCGATGTGCAACAGTAAATTGGAATGGCTGAACAACCTGAGTAAGCCCGGTCAGTTGCGGAAGGAAATCGATAAGTGCACCGCGGCGCGGTCGCGCGGGGGGGGGGGTCCCCACGCGGGCGGTGCGGGGGGGGGGTGTCCCCTCGCGGGCGGGCGGGGTGTGCGGGGGGGGGGGGGGTCCCTCGGGGCGGTGGCGCGCGGGGCGGGGAGGGGCCCGGGGTGGGGGGGGGTGCCCTCCACGGCCGATGGCGGGGGGAGGGAAGGGGCCCGGGGGGTCTGGGGCCTGGGGGGGTCTGGGGGGCTTTGCGGGGTAGGTTGTGCCGAGCCCCCCCCCCCCCGCCCCACAACTGCAACTCAGTCGAGAACAATTACTCGTAACTACTAGTATAAATCTATTATTATATATATAAAATATAAAAAATGGTAAGTGAACTTTAATTTTCTTAAGTAAGTGAACTTTAATTTTCTTATTCTGTTTTCATTTATGTATTAACATTGTGAAATCATAAAGTGCGTCGGTGTAGACGATTTTATTTTCTGTATTGATGTTGTGATCTTTTGTATTATTATTTAAGATTCGAAATACGGTGTAAGTTATGTAAATTTGTACCTAACTAATACCAGCAAATTATTTTTATGTGGAAGCGTTATTTTCTTATTTATTAATCTATTAATTTCTAAATATCTTTATCAATGCGTCGGTATAGTTTCATCTTCTGTATGAATATTGACTTTAATATTCTGAAATACGTTGTAAGTTATTAAACTTTTACATAATTTATAGCCAAAACAAAATATTATTTTTATCTGAAGCGTTTTCCTAATTTATTGATCTATTGATCTTTCAATATCTTTTCTCATGAATTAAGGGACAATTTGTTATACAATGTCTTTCCTTTAGGCCATCAACAAGACAATTTCGGGTCAGTCCCAGAAATGGATGAACTGTATACCGAAAATGGGAATTCAAACGACAACCAACGATGGTATGTCGGACCAAGGCAATGGACAGAATGATGCTGGAGATGCGGGAAAGAGGATCTACAGTTCAAGGGATTGGGAAGCCTACCGTACAACCACTGCTTGGTTGAAACCGTAGCAACCGCATCATCAGCGGCAACTTGCTCTAATTCTATTGGTGCCAACTACAGTAGAATCCCGGCAATACTCTCAAGTCAATACTATTTACATTACGCTCTCCCTATTTTTTTTTTGTTTTTTTTTTTTTTTAACCCTAGCTATCCCTCCCTATTTACCTGCATGAGGAGTTACAACAAATTGGATAGAGCAGGAAAGAAATAGACTGATATGCTAAACGAACGATTTACAGAATACGTACTAGGAGGACGATGGCCTCACAATTGTCGTACGACTGGAGGTAATTTTGGGAAACGTACGACCAGGTAAAGAGGTAGAGAGTTCTCTAGTGAGAGTAATGACAACTTCCAATAGTCCGCAGTCAGTGATACATCCTCTTGGATGATTATAACATCACAACCACAGGTTGTTAAATCGGCTCTTCATCTAATTCTTTGCGTAGTTCTAATTCTTCATCCTTTATTGAGACAAGCAGCAGTAACCTCTAGATCTTCACTACATACTCCGCACAACCTGCAGACCCTCTACGTCTACCGAAACAGCATTTCACCAACCGATCCTGTTCAATTTCCAAATCTTCCAGATTCCGTAATTACTGCAGAGTCAACTAGCCCACCCGAATAGTCCCGATCTCAATCCACTCTTCCCATGATCATGATTCGTTGTTTGCTGTTCCTATTCCACCCCACACATAAACTTCTACACAAATTCCTCAAATCCTGCACCACCACTTCTAGCCAAAAGTCCTCAATCGAGTCAATCCTTCAGATATATTATACAACGAGATTTAAAGAATTATCTGATGATTTAATGTGCATATCTTGAGGGAAAATCGTTGTTTGAATGATATTGTGCAGGCAATTTGACTTCGAAAAAGAAGTTCTATGATAAGCTATCTCTGGCCACCGACATGGTTCTTAACTTTTTCCATCGATGCCGTTCGTTAAAGAAACATTCCAACAAATGTTTTCTTAATGAGAAAATTCTATTCCTCAAAAAGGGAGAACTATTGGAAGACAGAGAAGCTTGATTGATGAATTGTTCTTCATGTTAATCAGAAGTAGACGAGACGACCTCATGACGACGTGAGACAGAATTTTAGGGAACATTTACAGTATGCTAGTTTACTATTTACGGACTGACTCTTAAAATTATCAGCTGTTTTTTCACATATTTTCAATACTTATCGTGATATTATTTTCGAAGGAAATTGCAATACCTGCAAGAAAGATAGCCGTTTCACATATTTTTCAATACTTATCGCTAAGATTATTTTCGAAGGAAGTAACTATTACATGTGAACGGGTCTTTGCTGAAGATTCTACTTCCGGAGAGGAGGCGACCGCGGAGTCAGCCGATAGAGGAACCAGGCGACGCCGGGGACCGCCGACAGCCCAACGTTGACGACCCCAGTTGAGAGACCGGCGAGTCCGCCACCACCCCCCGTTATTCACCAATGACCCACCACAGCTCCATTCGCCGGAAACACCGTCGGCTCCTCGACGGTTAACGAGAAGGGCGCTGGTGGCAGAAGGGTTAAGGGCGGCGAAACCTCATCCTCTTCGGAGATGGATGAGTCTGGGACTAGTCCCCGATCTCTAAATGGATGAGGTCTGGGAGAGTCCCAGATCTATAAATTATGAAAAAATAAAGTTTTTAAAAAAATATTTTTGTGTTGTTATTTATAATTTCCTATACCTAATATATACTCGAAAATAAGAAAAAAATATTAAACATATGTCTTGTCTTTTAGAATTTGTATAGTGTGTATTGGCATTGGACGGTGCATTGGAAAGGTGCAATGCGGTAGAAACACAAAATTATTGTGCCTATCGATAGCTATGATCTGCTATGAATTCGAACACTTTATTTCGACCTAGTAATCTTTTCGGTGGAACAGTAAAAGAGTTCTAATTGTTGGACCTATGGGTGTGGTAAAACAAATACCCTTCTTATCATACTACATCCGAATGTATTTCGCTTTAAACATACTCTACATTTGTTGAGATCTCTTCCACAGCGAAATGCTGAATATCTAGCGTCTGTTACTAAAAGACAAAACATTACAGCTCAATTTCGGACCTCGGTTTATCCGTCAATCAGGACCCTCGCCAAGAAAACCGCACGCAAAGGGCTCCAGCGTCACACCCCGCTAGAGCCCCAAGTGCCCGAGTATCCGTGCATGTCCCCGCGTTGCTCTACGTTTACCCTCCAGACCGTCATCAATCTCGGTATGTGATCGCTCCTTAGATATGAGAGCCTGTGAGAAAGCGACAGACCAATAACAAGCTACGAGCCCGCCCCACTGACCTGAATATAGTAACACAATTTTTTTCTTTCGGTTCCTGCCCATCGCCATTTTTCGATCGTCCCAATATATTTATTCAAACGTATAGTGCCATCCCTAAAACAACTATTACGGGATAAATGTCCTCTTCCTAAATTTTATTTCAACAACGCTCCTCTTTGCCGAACATATAGACCGATCATCTTCACGCTGTCCACTCGACCAGGTTTCATCCAGACGGATGCACCATAGCCGTACCCGCTCCCCGCCGTGTGGCCGGCAAATCCTTCGGTCCTGCGCCTCAGCCTACCTCTCGATCCCTATCCGGCCGACACCACGCGCCCAGACGACCTACGTTGGCAGCCAAGAGCGCAAATGAGCACCCAATCACACTGCCCGTGCGCTCAGATATCACGATTGCGGTCCATATCGCCTGTACCTTTCCAGGCCCCACATCTCTCCCCCCACACGACACCTCCACGTCTCCCCCAGCATACGGTAGCGCCATCACCCTACCCATTGGGTCTCTCTCTACCTGGACTTCACACGAAGCTCCCTTTCCTTAGGCGGCTCACACAAGTCCAAATAGACGCCTTTGCCACACCCCATTCGCCCTGTTGCCAACTGCCTCCCGGTCTCCGCGCAGCAAACTTGCTATCGGCACTTCGCCCTTCCTGCTCCTGTACCCCCCGCAGACCCGTCAAAAGACAAGGCTCACCCGCACCGCACCATGAATAGCGTGTCCAGACAGGAGCAATGCGACAGACCTCCTGAGGCTCACAGATTAAATATTTTATGCCGACAGCAGACACCGTTCTGCCACGGTTCCATGAGGACACGTCATATGTGTATAGACGCAGCGTTGCTACTCATACATCGCGAAGTGACGCCCAACATGTGTCATGGTGAGGGCCCCAGAGCCAACGAAGTGCCACCACGACACGTTATCCCTGTGGATATATATCCCACACCAAGAATGAAAAATCCCAAAAAAAATTATGCATGATAATAAGAAAAAACAAGGAAGATAATACGAAACAATCCTCAGCACGCAAGAAGGGGAAATGAAGAAAAGGGTAATCAGTGACGGAGATTAAAAACATGAGACTAGAAGATAGGGGAATAAGTTCCTGAGCTGAAAACCTCGATTGTCTAACATCAGTGACGTGACAGCATAACATATCATTGGTCGAAAGCATGAATACACATAGGGGGGAAACTCTACCAGATACTCCAAAGATGAAGAAAGAAGTGGTAGTAGGATAGAGATCGTGAGAAGATGAAAATGGGACACAAGTGAAAAGTTTAATTTGGATAAACCAATGGCTCACGCTGTATAGCTTTGCAACCGCAACCCAAACAAGTCAATAATCAGCAAATAAACCCTAAATAAAACTTTTTATTTAGAAAAAGATGTAGTGAAAGAAGCATTCGGACCATGATCCTACTGTACCGTCCGTATCCTATAGGTTTGATGATAGATGAAAAAGATGAATCGATGAAAAATAGGGTGTACACCGAGGTGGATGGAAACGTTGAAAGTAGGAAAACGCAGATGTTAGATCTGATGGACAGAACATTATAAATGGGCGATTTACTTACAAAGATTACTAAGGGTTTATTGGAATTAACTTTCCCCCAAAAAGAAACCGGGAAAGGTTTTCTATGCGGATGTAAAGAATTACAAATCATCCTTAATGATACAAATGCTCATCGAGTCGATTACAAATCCAGACCAGAAAAGTATGCGGCCAGTAAAAGTGCTAAATACACGACATGATAAAAACTATTATAAAGGAAAAAAAAACCTGAAGTTTGGTGGACTCGAACTTGGAAGATGGGTTATGGGACTACGAATAAAGTTCCTCTGAGACAGACGGATGTACCGAGGAGCCATCTACGAATAAAATACCGGGACGATGCCAACGAATTGTGCGATAGGTGAAACTGCTATTGCATCGGAAAATGATGGTCATACCGGACATGGTATGATGATCGTGCCCGATAATTGAGGAACTGAAGGATCCAAAGTTTGATTAAGTTAGTAAGTAGTTTATTACCGTTATAAGCGTCTTAAGGGGCCCTTGGTTGTTATTAGTTAAGTAGCTGTGCCCGATTCGTAGCTCAACGATGACAATTAGATAAATTTGGTAGACATATACATAAACATATCATAAAAAAAAATTTGATGGATGAGGTGTTCTTACGGATTTCCTCAAACATCCTAAAATAAAAAAGGATAGAAATGTGCGCGCAGAGAACATCCCGCGAAATATTTATTCAAATATTCAGTGGATGGGTACCATTGTAGGCGTTTCGTCGAATGCTTATATGCAATCGAAATCGGAAAAGACTATTATAATATGCAAATAAACTATACGATAGAAAAATAGTTAAGTCCAGTATTCCCACAAGTCCTTAAACATCGCTTCCTCATTGAGGTGAAGAATTCGACTCGACGAACCGCGTGTCTTAAAGAAGGGTGCAAAATTTATATTAAAGTACATTGGGCCAAAGCCTGTACCAAAACACGGAGTCCCGTATAGTAGAAGTGGTAGTCGAAGGAAATGTCATCAGTTAAAGAGGGATGTGGTAGAACGAAATACACAAACTTGCCCGTAAGAGATTCTTCGACGGGCGAGTATAATAAAAGGTTTACGCGAACCTATTTCAATAGTTTGGTTGAGATGCTACCTTACGCCAAGGAGACTAAGAATTCAAAATATTTTCGTATATGCATTAACCGATTTTCCAACTTTGCTTGGGCAATTCCCGATAAAAAATAAAAACATCGAACGCGGCGGCGAATAGGATGGGCTCTATACTTCTCAACGGCGGACAAAAAACAATGTTCGAGAAATATTCACACTCGCTCACAGGGGAACCCGAATTTTATCACACACCCATTTCACGCACACTTATGCGACATCCCCCGATACACTATTAATCATATAGTACCTATTCTAATTTAAAAAGTTCCATTGTAGAACGTTTCATAGAACGCTTCAAAATAAGACGTGGACGGATTTAGTTTTACGGTACTTACGTTGGGGATATATGCACAAACTGTTGCCAACTACAATACTAACAGTGCAAGACTACAGGATACAAGCTGCCCAGTAATCAAAGAAATGCTAACCATTTTGAACTAGGTTTATAGCAATATCAGTGTTGCTGATCCACGCATTTCTCACTTTTCACTTGGAGCCCCCGTTTGTTACGTACTCCCGGCCTGTTTCCCCCATCTTCCCCCAAACTGTGCCCCACGAAATATTTACTTGCTCACCTCCCCCCCCCTCTCCCCGCACCTATTCTTGCAAGATTCCCAACCACAAATTTATTCTTGGAGGATTCTACGCCCACATCAAGACACTTGAGGAAAGTTTACAATAAGCTCTCCCGCTTTGTTCCTGTGTTAGGCGCCGCCCTTATCCGTCGAACGAATGTGTTTATCACACGCTCTCTTGCGCCCGACGTGTTGGTCCGTTATTCCGAGTTCTTCTCCACCCTTGCCTTGTCCAGACATTCACACCCTGACTTACCTACTAGATCGTATTGTCCTGACACGTCCCCCCGTCTTTCGGCCCCCTCTCTCTCTCACGTGTGTTCTCCTTCCTTCACAAACGCTGCTACTCGTCCCTTCATCCCCTTCCCTATACACACTCGTACAACCCACCCACCTATATGTATCACCCGAGAGCAATTAATATGTATCGCAACCGCTCCTATATGTGTATGTGTGTTTATATCAACCACCCCTCCCCCGTTCCCCGCTCTCCCCTTCCCCTTCCGGCTTTCACCACCCGTTTGTGTTCCTCCCTTATCCTTTTTATGACTGTCCCTTCCTTCCACACAGTGTGACGTTGGTCGTTACCGTGTGTCAGCTTCTCTCCCCTTCTGTCACACATCTCCCGCTCACACACAGTGCGTCCCACACCATCAACCTCGGCCCTAACTCGCCTCAACTTACTCCCCTCCCTCGCTGTTACACTAGTTGTATTACCATCCCTTGAGTCCGGCGAGTCCTAAATTCACTCTCCGTCCCCCACACCCACCACACTCACGTTAAAACCACCCTCGTTGTACCCCTGCAGTTTCTATATTCGCACCCCCTAGTGTATGACCTTCCATCCTCACACACACACAACTCCCGATGATTGTCACACGCCCTCTCGCTGGCGTAGGATGCCACCGCCACGCTATACAGCGAGAGCTCTAGCCGGCGCCTAGCGGCAGACCCGTGTGCACCCCACCGCATATACCAACCGTATATGGGCTATGTGTAGATGTCCATTCAGTGGTTGGTCAGCCCGTGTATTTCGCCGAATTACGTGGCTCTCCACGATGCCATGTCTGGACTTACTTCCCCATAGGCCCCTCCTTTTTCTATAATTTTTTCTTTCCTCCCGTCTCCCGTGTTCCATTGCAATACCATCCTACGATTCTCACATCCTACCTACCTCGCTCCGTCTTCAACCCAACCTAGTCAGACACTCAGTAGCCCCCCGTTACGCCCCTCTTCTTTCCCCTCCCCTAACGCACACACGCACCAATCCTCCAATGTGCACGTATCTGTGTGCCAGTACATCCTGTATAGGACGCGTCTTACTCGTCATTGTTGTGAGACCCCCCACCGCAGAGACAGCGGAATACTTTTATCAGGGAGGAAGCACACCGTTTTGTGATGTGTGTTGCGCGCGAATTAGGATGCCGAGCAACTTATTCCGTCTAATTCCGTATAAATCCGTATGCAAGTCAGACCTAAACAAATACATTCTTCTCATAATAGTCCGTAATCTTCCACCACATTCTTGTAATCCAGAAACACATAATTCTTATCAATAAACATATTTTAACTCCTTTCGCCCGTTTTAACTGTCTTGCTGAGCAATTTTTCACACAATAAGCTATCAGCACCCGTACATAGAACATTCATAAGCCCACAAGCGTATTCATCCCTTCATGCTTCCTAGCTAGGTAAACCGCGAGGGTATTCCATGTACGTTGTGTTCCGCGAAATTCGAACCAAGTGTCAAACCAATTTAGATTATTTTTTTATTATCATTATAAACGTTATAATTCTTACCCACGCATATATTAATGAATCTGTATCCGTATTATAGCAGCGAAACATCTGCATCATATAACGCTTCAAAAAGCCAATGAAAGAAATCATACATTACCCTCTAGCAGCTCCAAGAAATAGTAAAACCTACGTAAATAGCTTTACATACTCTACACGTACTTGTGCTTAATTTCGATGGCGGTTTTTTTTAAAAATTTCGCAAAAATACCTTGCAAGATTTAAAATTTGGTTTTGCAATGTAAGCCTATGCTCGAGTCTTTTATGAATTAGGTTCCAAGCGTACTAATTTTATATTAACTCGGATTTTCAACATTTCCATTGTTTTTCCCAATAATACTATTTACCATTAATTTATAAAATTGTTTGAAGAATCGTTTAGGTAGATTCATTTCTTTTGACGTGTTGAGTGCGATGTACTTCTTTAACCACTTACTTTGCTTAAAACTAAGGCAACGCCTAATCCCGCACTCATAATTTCAAACCATTATTCAAACATTGTTTCAAAGTTAAATAGAATAACATAGTTTGATTTATCCGCGGAGGTTAGGAATCACTTTTGCTATATTCGAATTTGGTGGAATAACAGTTCGGACAGAAGGGAAATCATTGTGCCGGTCGTTGAGATTAGTTAGGGTATTCTAAAGTTACTTCGAAAAAATATCCTATATCTCCATCAGCTAAGGCTGTACGTCCATTCCGTAAGTTTCCTCCTTTGTAACCATTTAAATTCACCTTGTGGGTAGGTGGGAACGTCATTGCTGTAACCATACAAGTTCGTCGGCAATCTAATATAATATGTATTTTTTTTCTTCGGTAGATAGAGAGTTAAATCCTGGTAAGAATTCATTGAGCAATAATCTCCTTTCTTTGGCAACACATGCTTACTCCACCTCGTTTATACCCCCTTAAAAAAAATGAAAACATATCCAAATCAGTTGTAATCCAAATTAATATCTGTCATGCGGAACATGGCATACAAGCTAAGCCCGTGGTAAGTAACGTAAGGTGCTGGATCTAGTTGTAATTATCCATACAAATATTTTCGAATAATTTTCGAAAACATCTGCAAGTAATAACAATCCGATTGTAAATTATATATCACTGTAATTCTAGTGATTTTACATCCAAATAAAATTCCAATCTTTCTGCCGATTATTAATCATCATCACCTACGTCGCTAATCCGATACGGAATATCATGGAATCGTCTTTGTCGGGCAATCGTTGGTAAGGAGAGGCGTCATGAGAATTAATGGGGTAATTATATGGAAATATACCTTTGCCGTATTACTTCAAATTTTTCCCCGTCAAAATATCTTGCCAACTTCTTTACAATGTTCGTCGCCCCAATAAGATGAAAGTTTATCCAAAGAGGAAACTCATAAAATCGAAAACGAATCTAAAAAAATCGAACTTATAAGAATACTTTCCTTCTCTTACCATTACAATCAATTTGTATCACATTACAGCACTTTTAGAAAACTGAAACGTATTTCTCTTATTTTCGCAATGACATCCATTCTTCTTTTTCAAATGCAAGGATTTTACAAACAATGTGCATCGTAATTCGATAAATTCTGAAATCATATTCGGTATATATCGGGGTTCTTTATAATTTATATACATACCATATGCGCTGCACCTCGGTTAAACCACTAAAATGATCATCGGTCACATACTTTCTCTACAACTGACGATATTTCTCTCGCAAATTGACAAACTTGCCTCTTCATAACTTCTACGATCTTCATCATTTAAGGTCGCAATTTTCTACCACTTTACTTAATAATTTGTATACAAAAAATTTTTACATCCATCTCTAACTGTTTACGAGCATGTAGCTGCATGTCTTTCCGCGATATGTACTCAAGCCTCCCCCCTCCTCCAAGTCTCAGACTGTTCATTTAAAACTACATTATATAATACGCGAAGGAGTAGGGTATGTTCGAAACACCTAACAGAAAAAAGTTTTGCAGGGTCTGGTTCTGACATATGTATAGGGTTTAATAAAGCCTCGAAACAGCGATATAACAAAAGGAATTCTTAACTGCCTTTCAAATTATCAAAATTTAATATATCTCGGCAATTGCCCTCACATACTTGTTAGTTTCAAAGTTAAACAAGGAAATTCATGCCTTAACCTGCTTGCAACTCTTATTTTCATGTCTGCGCAATTTCTCTTCGATAGTGAAAAAAGTTAAAACACAACCTTCAACAATATATTTTTTTTGTTTTTTCTGAAGGTCCAGGCGTGTGGACTTCTTGTGATGAAAACCAATCGAGGACAAATTATTAATCAACAGTAGTGACGATTCCCATCTTCCGCACTAATTAGTAATAAATAAGTGATTTATGTTCTTCGCTTCGTGAAATGTAACGGCCCGCCTATATCACGTACTATCCACAGTACCGTTAAAATCTTCTTCTATAACAATACAATTAATAGACATAATTATTTTTTTCTCAAATTTTGAGATATCTTTTAAGTTAACGGGGAAAGAAAATCTGTAAAATCAGCCACAGTTCGTAATATGGATAGAAGAAACTCGTGTGGAAGTCCAACTGGCTCCCTTAAAAGCTGAAGTAATAGCCCAGGCGAAAAACATGCGTTATCAGAATTTTGCACATTTATTAAGCTTTCTTTTTCTTTATTGTTGGCGGTAATCTACAAAAACTGGAACCTCATTGGATTGTATTTGTTCAATTTACTTCCAAGTATAAAATTATTGTTGAGGGTCATCCTAAAAACAGTAAAAAGGACTTCAATAACATAATAAAATAATAATTTAAACTCACCTGAATCACGTTCTCGAAATGCACTCATCTTGCGTATAATTTCATCCTATATAATCTTCATACAAGACATATAAAACGCTTCCATGGGTTATAATTTTCGTTTCGAGTATTAAGTCAGGATTTATTCGACATTTTCCTGCTTAATAAATAGTTATAATCCATATAGTGTCCAAACTTCTTTTAAAAGTTTTTGAACGCATTATGACATATTAAACATACTATCATTCAGTGATCATTTTCTTTAATATTTTCTTGACGAAATCTTCTACTATCGACATACATACGAGACGAATCAGGATATTGAAACTTACTATCCTTCCCCAACGCGGCAAATTCTTTTTCAACTCCATCATTCAATCATACAAATGCTTTACTTCGGTGATTAGTACTTCGGATATGGCAGTGTAACAATCTTTCCACATGTACATCACACACTCCACATTCACCAAATCCGAATTCTCACGATCTTTATTCTTTTCCTCGACAAAAAGAAGTTAAAATATGTCGATCTTTATTGTTCTACGAGTTAAATTGCTTGCAAAAATATTAACAACATCGAACATTCGACTTGATACTAACAAGAATAAATGAAAATTGCCATTAAACGTATTAGGGACATCTCATTTCAAACCTTCCCATCCCCTCTTGAAAATGTTTCAATGTGGACGACGGCCTCACGATTTAACCGAAGTAGTGAAGGGTCTTAAACTGGTTTTCAAGGCGAACAACATTTCGGAGTTTCGTGAATTGAAAAATAGATATAACAAAAAACATCAATTATGCGACTATTAAAATTATAAAATTTCTAATCTGTTCACAATGTTTATTATGCAAATTGTATAAACAATAACATTAACATAACTTTAATAACCACTCACTTAATAACACTAAATTATAATAATAAACGTACGTTCAAATATAAATCAAATAAATTCTGATATTTATATTTAGTCTCATACATAATTAGCACATGATGAAATAAAATCATCAAAATCATGAATATTATCTAATATTTGAGCTAAATTACGTATCAGCATCAAAAAATCCACATTCTTCATCCCATTCCGGCTCTTCTCCCTCAAATCCCGTCCAATAAAAAATTCTTCCTTCACTAACGTCCTCCATAAAAAATTTTCTCACTACCTTCTTCCATAAAAAATTCTTCGCAATACCGTCCCATAAAAAAATTCTTCCACACTACCGTTCCTCCATAAAAATTCTTCATCACTACGCTCCATATAGATCCCCTCCCCTCTCAAACAAATTCCCTGCACTGATACTACACTATGCCTATCCTACATATCTTCATCACGGATACTACCCCCTAAGGTTGGATTCAATTTACTTCCTGCTCCCGATCAGTCATTAAACAAAATTGCGAGAATCCATTGAACTACACACGCCAATCAACCATGTCAAAAAAACTAAAGAATAATTCGCGCTCTTATCATTTTTTTTTTTCTTAATATAACACCCATTTTTAATATCTTATCTTCCTGAATATCTTCTAAGTTCTCAAAAATTCTAGTATCTAACAATACGTCTATGTTATAATATACTAGGTGAAAACCCCCTCCTTTACCTCGAGACTGACTCATTCGCTCTCGACCCGGTAACATTGACCTTGACGTCAACTTGACCTTGAATCTTAAACATTGACCACGGCCCCAAGAATTGACCTTGACCTTGACCTCAACATTGCTTGATCTAACATGGGACACGACCCCAAGATGACCTTGAATTGACCTCAAATGACATAGACCTAACCATGACCCTTGACCTTCAACACCGACCTTGACTCAACACTGACATTGGACCTCGGCACCGACTTGGCATTGACTCTTGACCTATGACCTTGATCTCGACATTGGCCTTGGCTTCGCATTGACCTTTGTCCTTGGGGTTGCTCGGCCTGGACTTAAAGTTGACCTTGCCATTTGCATTCCCGCTGACCTGGGAGTTGCCGACCTTGGTCAGTCTCAGCCGATTCTGGAACCTCCTCCTTGACCTTGACCTATGCAGATGCATGGTCAAGGTCAAGGAGGAGGTTCCAGAATCGGCTGAGACACTCTACTAAGAATTTATGTAAGATTTTACGCGAACTCCGAAAGTAGACTTAGTTTGCTTTTCCGAACGAAAATGATTGCAAACATTTGATAGTTTAGTTGTTGTTCACGGGGACTTAGCACCACTATTTGCCACAGTGAAATTTTAGGTAGCTAAACTTAAATGTGGCCATACCAGCTTGGTTCGGGACGGCCAAAAACTGTAACCACTATCGTCAACATTGGAAAAGTTCACCAATTGGTGCTAAACGACCGTTGAACTTAGGTTTGAGAGGTAGCAGAGGCTCTGGGCATCTCGAAAGAACGTATTTATCATATATTGACTGATGATTTGGGCATGAAAAAGCTAACCGCGCGTTGGGTGCCGGTCACTTGCTCTCATAGGACTAACAACGCGAATGTGATAGAGACGGTTCTTTGGGGTAGTTTTGAGCGTTCACCTTTTCTTTAAAAATATTAAAACCAATTATTTATTTCCAGTTTCGACGGAAAAAAATATGAACTTGTTTTAATTGGAAGATGTTGCATATTTCATTATTTTTTCTGAATGAAAATATTCGCGTATAATGGAATAAATTTGAAACTATCCGAAGAGCAAAAATGTAATTTACCGTACAAAAAAGAACCCACAATAGTTTAATTTATTTAAATAAAATTACATTTTACTGTTTTTTATAATTCGTTATAAAGGTTATCCTCTTAAGAGCGCAAAAAGTCTAGATATTTTTATTTCTCTCTAAAGCACACACAAACAAGTGTGCGACATATTTAATGAACCAAAATCAGTGATGCGGTAAAGGCTAGACAATTACAATGGACAGGGCATTTTGAAAGAATGAAAGAGGAAAGGGTAGTGAAGACAGTAGGTTGGAGGAAATCGGAATGGAAAGGGAAGAAAAGGAGACCCAGAAGAAAATGGAGGGAAGCCATCTCAGGAGATCTAAAGGAGAAGCAAATAACAAGTTGGAAAATTAAAGCAAGAGAAATCTTAATATACAAAGTGCACAGCTTGCGATTAAGTGTAGAAAATAATATTTGACAAATGTCCGCTGCTATGGCGCGCGAAACAATGGAGTTATTGCGAGAAAAATTTCCTGGCCGTGTCATCTTTGCAATTTCTTTTCTTGGGGGTTCGCGAAATCTCGTATCTATGCCAACAAACCACCAAGAATTCCTGAGCTCAAGGCGGAGATTAGATATTGGTGAAATTGGGCCGCAATTGTGCGAAAAAGTCAACGACAATTTCGTCAAAAGAGGAAGGGTGTGTCAGCAGAATCGTGGAGGACATTTGTCAGATATAATTTACGTTGAAATAAAAATATCTACGCTTTTTGAATATATGATGATATTAGAAAATTAAATCTAGCGCTCCGTATGGGACAATCCTTTATAAACAACCTAACTGAACTAAAACCTTATTGTTTAATGGAGAAACTAGACGGATAATCCATTACCGAATTACTTAATTTTAATAAATCAAGTAAAAATAAACGTTAGAGTAATCCTGTTTAAAATTTATACTAAAACCCCTTTTAAAAATTTCATCTTAACACCATTCCGAACTTCTTATCGTTTCTACACGTTTATCGCCTTTCCTATTCTTCCTTTTATCGATTCATCATAGTTACGCTGCTTTGCTGGCTGCTGCCACTAGCCTGCTAATGTATCGTGAAGAAAAACTTTTACGTCAGCTGCATAAATTACAACGTACCAAATTGTTCATCCTTCTACTCACTCTAGATTATAAATTATAGACGCACACACTAACATTCACGTATATATCTACGCCAACACCACACGGTCATGCCTTTTAATACCCGTGCCCGTTCGTTATGCAGTCAAGCCTGTAGTTTTATCGAGGCACCTCCCTAATTGCACGTCTTCCTTTGTATTTACCAAATTGGGGCTCTCACGTCATGTCCGACAGACGGATTCCGAGAAATTATCGTCGTTCTGATGTTGTGGAAAAGGATGTAAAAATTGAATGCGTTCGGGTGTTTATCTCTTACTGCGGGAGTTCATGTGTAATTTCACAGGTCGGTAAGGAAAATTTCTTCATTTTCAAGATTGATTCGCTTCGTAGGCGCCCAGCTTAATAGTTAGTGAGAGAAATTTTAAATTACGTCGAAATTAAATTTGGTGTTTGTTTCACATAAGCTGAGATCGAATTGGTTGTAGTCGCCGCATTTATTTAAGTTGGATGTTCTCACGTTTTGTATGATAATTTTTAGATGTTTATGTTTCTATGGTTTAAAGGAGGAAAAGTAATATGGAAGGTGGTAGTATATGATATATGGAAGGAATTAAATATGATTTTTTATTTACATAAAGATAAGTAATTGAGTGCTCGAATGCTGCTATGAAATTGTGAAAACATAAACACAGAAATAGACAAGAGGCAATTGTTTCAGGAATAGGAACGACGCCAGAGACAGACGACATTTGACAGACTGGTACAATAGTTGAGTTTAGTTAGATTTGATCGTACGTGCTTCTTTATAACTCTCTGAAGGACGTCGACGAACAAAGCACTTCTAACGGAGAGAAGCCAATTTGTTCGTCGACGTCCTTCAGAGCGTTATAAAGAAGCATGCACGATCAAATCTATTAAACATCCCCCGTATTTAATGGTTTGGTCGTGTATTACGACAGAAGGACCGGGACCACTATATTTCGTTAACGGAACAATGGAACAAAAACAACATAAAACAGTTTTACAAAACTATTTAATATTTTATATTGGTTCATTGGATCCGACTCAAGAACCATATACTTTCATGCAAGACAATGCACCGTGTCATAAGGCAAACAGTGTAATGCGATTACTTGAATCAAAAAATCTGCGTGTACTACCTTGGCCAGCCAATTCACCATACATAAACCCAATTGAAAATGCGTGGAATGTCTTGAAAAACATCGTAAGTACACGAAATTCAACTAGAAAGGAAGAATTACAACATAATAGCGACAAAATTAAAAAAAAAAAAAAACAATAAAAAGCTGCATTGGCAGTAAGCCAAAAAGGATCGAGAAAATAATAAAACGCAGAGGAGAAACAAGCGAATATTAGTAAATATATGTTCAAATTATACTTACTTGCATGTTATATCCAATTAAATAACAATATTGCCAACATTACCAACTGTTTTTTTTTTTAATTTTATTCTAAAATCATATTTTTAAGTGATCCTAATTTGATGGCCAGGGACTGTGAACACCGACATCACATGTTCTAAACTTGGCGTTGACGACACTTCCACTGCATATCCATCGGAACAATCGAGATTTGACAGATTGGATTAAGAGATCCAATCTGTCAAATCTCGATTCAAAATTGACTAGCAAGTTTACAGAATTGATTGAGTAATACGTCTACAAAATGCCAAATGGTCTAAGATATCTTTATTAATTTTTGTAGATTTGATACGCGTTATGAAGGCACATATCAATGTAGTGTGCAAAAAGAAGAAAATACAATTCTCTGCCTCTGATTGCATACCTGTAAAGACTGATGTTCTGGTCGGATCTGTCCATACCTCCCATATTCAAATTATATAGATGGACCATGTATGATTGAGTTACCATGGATACTTCTTGACATTTTTTTCATTTTATTCGTGGATTTCAAGGGATTTTTTGGGAATCCTGTTACTTCTAATTGTTCCCACTCCCGTTAAATTTCGCTCAGATAAGCATTCCACCAAAGTCAAACTAGAGAAAAAATTGTCAAAAAGCAAATGAAAATTTTCGTCTTTCCATTTACTTCTAAGACCTTGGTATGGTTGAAACCACTTTTACCAACCCACAGTTTGTAGCCCCACCTTATTGGCTTTTCCTAGATAAAGTGTTTGGAACCGTAGCCGCCCAAAAGACGGCACCATTGCTTTATCAACACTATGCGTTGCTTCAATATTTGCATACTTCAAAAATTTTTTTTCAGTACTTCAAATAACTATCTAATTTTTGCAAATTTGCCAGATTTGTTATTATCCGCTATACGAAAGATCTTCATTACGTAATCAAATTCATCTTGAGATAGCCTGGGAAACAACTGGATTGTGTATATCTAAATCCTTTTCCCAATAAAACTTTCTTTGGGGCACAGAAATATATCCGCTGATTATTAGAATACCGATGAATGCTTTCATTTCCTCTATTGTAACCAATTTGCCAAATTTTATTTGATTTCGTCCAACATTTGTTGGTTTCCTCTACCATCAACTTTAAAACGTCGTTATTGAAAACTGGAATTTCAGCACAGAACAGTCTGAAAACGTGGATATTTTTAAATTCAAAAGCCAATTTCACCTAAATTTATTTCATTATATTTTTCAAATTTCCCACCTAAAATTAGTTAACCCTGTGTAAACGTGGCTTTCTACATTACTCCTTCTCTTAAAAAAAAAGGGTATAGTGGCATATAACTAGAGCGGGCCAAGAGCGCCACGCGCCAGGTTCGCAATCAGGCTGCCGGGCGCATATATGTATGTAAACATAGGTAATTTAAATATGTAATTATTAGGACGAGGACCAAAACCACTGTCTATTACGTCGTGAAGACGCGCAAATATACACCTGCAGTTTGGGTGTTCGTTGATAAATAGGGCGTTGTTCACAGTGGGCCACTACAAAAAAAAAGTTCATTCATCGACGGCTACGAACTAACAGCGCGCTTATTCATTTACGGATGACGCGCTCTATTCATCAACAAACGACGAGTCTGCAGATGTTACGTTTGCACCACTTCGTGCCATACTAGAAACAAGCGTCGGTGTGCTCGCTTTAGTGATTATGTCTAACGTAACTATTAAAAATAAACGGCCATTACCTACGAAAGTTAATAAATTTCTTAGTGAATTTGTGGATTTACACTACAATGGGAGTACAATTTTCTGTAAAGTTTGTAAAAAGAAACTACTGTGCTGGAGCAAACGTGATTGTGAAAGACATATAAATAGCGCACACCACAGAAATAAAAGAAATGGTGTGTCACAACAACGTCAATTTCAATTAGAATTGCTTTTAACGTTTATGGTATGTGGTCTACCACTTCGTATACTTGATAAAAAAGCATTTCGAAAATTCTGGGGTACATACAATACCGAGTGGATACTACCATCTCGGACAGCGTTACGGAGAGATATTCCACGAATACGTGAGGACATTGAAAATCGAATTAAAGCCGAATTAAAAGATAAACAGCTGTGGCTGTCTTGATGAGACGACAGATTGCAAAAAAAATTCTATTTTGAATATAATAGTGCGCGTATTAGATCCTATTAAACCAAATTTTGCAATTCTATTAGCCAGCAGAAGATTAAAACAGTGTAGTAGTAAAGCAATTACGGCCGTAGTTCTCGAAACGTTACAAAAATTTCAAGTGTCAACCAGTCAACTGTTGTTCATGAGCGATGGTGCAGCAACAATGTGTAGTGTAGGCCGTTCCCTTAAAGAAAAGTGTGAAGGACTTTTACATGTTACGTGTAAAGTCCATGCTTTACATCTTGTGGCACAAACTATTCGACAGTGTTACCCGGAGGTGGATGCATTAATAGCAAACACAAAAAAAGTGTTTCTCAAAAGTCCTAACAGGACTAGGGCATTCCACAGGTTATGCCCTGGTATTCGAGAACCACCACAGCCCATTCTTACGCGTTGGGGAACGTGGTTAAAAGCCGCTTTGTATTATAATGAACATTTGCAAGAAGTCAAATCCGTTATTTTGCAATTCGTCCCTGTCGAAGCTAGAGCTATTAGGATGAGCCAGAAGGGATTTCTCCATATTTCAGTTGAAACACATCTAAAGAATATTAGCAACAATTACAAAGGGTTAGTAGACGCGATAGAAAATTTACAAAATTCTGGATTGTTGTTGGTAGAATCAGTGCAAGTCGTGGACGAAGTTAGTACATTGTTACACAGTATAAACGATGCAACAAGTGGACGAGTTTTAGTTCGATAGTGTTTTAAAAAAGAATCCGGACTACACGAGATTAAGACAAATGTGCGATGGGGCATCTGCAGATTCCTTGACTAAGTCTAAAGATTATTTTAATTACGCCTGTCTTACTTCGGTAGACGTGGAACGGTCGTTTTCGAAATGTAAGAACATTTTTTCGTCTCGGCGAACATCCTTCACCGAGGCAAATGTGGAAACTTATCTGATGGTGCAACTTTTTAAACAAGTCTATCCGCATTACTAAGAAGGATAGAATTTATTTATTATATCTTTATTTACAGTTACATTATTAAGTACAACAGAATAAAAAAAGCGTTCAGTTTCTCAGTTATTTCCTTATTACATCCCATTTACAACGCATACCGTTTTCAATCAAATAAAAAATCATAATGAAAATAAAAACACCTCAGCGTGTATATATATATATATATATATATCCGCTCTAATTACTAAACATTATTATTGCGTCAGCTTTTATTTTTTTACTCTTGTGTATTAATTTCGAAATATCACATATCTGCTGTGACTCACATAGACGCTATTTACAATAAGCGGCCGTTGCGCCTGATTCCGATTCTGTTGGATGGCGCAATTTGGCCCGCTCTACATATAACATTACACCTAATTGCATTCATTTAATTTATAGAGGAGCAATTAAATCTTGGTACTGGTCATCGTCAACTTACAGCTTTCATCCAAATATTAACTTCATCTCAGTACACATATGTGAACGCTTAAATATTTTCATCAGCAAGCAATCGCAGCAAACACTTCTATTAGAAATTAAAAGAAAAAAAAACCTGAAATAACTTGACAAATACCAGAAAATTATCTACTTATCTATTTCTCTCTTCATATTCATACATTCCCTTGTTAATGTTTCTAGGTTAGGTTTTCATAGCGATAACGCGTAATATAATACACCCACTAATATAATTCTCACTATCTCGACCCGAAAGAAATGAGATATAGGAGAAAAAACAAAAAAAAAAGCAATTTGAAATCCATAAAACACGAACGCAGTAGGTAATTGATATGATTAATCGCCATAGTTCCACGCGAGATAACAACGCATTCACAGCAGCAATCCTACGCTTGTTTTTCTCCGTTTTTCTATTTTTTTTTTGTCAATCTGACAAGCTTTTTTCAAGCTTCCGCCGTCTAGATGTTCCCGACGTACAATACGATATATGTATCTACTAGCGTAAAGGCCACGCAGCTCCACGGAATCCGAAAATTAATTGAAAAAAGGGCTGTTGTGTTAGTTAGTAGGAAAAGAAGTGTCTCTCATACCACTTAAGTGAATACGTGCTTATACTACTGTCGGATATTTTAAGGAATTCTCAGAGGCGGCGCAGCAGCCTACTTAACGTCTTATATACTGCTTTACTGTGGTGTGTATAATGGTGAAGAGTGTAGATTATATATATAGCTAGACATTTGATATTTCTCTAATGGCCGTGTCACTTATTTTTTTCTCTTCGTTTGTGACGTGTGATTCAATTTGTATATGCCTTTCTTCGTGGAGAAAAAATCTTTTAATGGGCTCCGTTTTGCGGTTGTAATAGGCTTTTATAATTAGGAAATATAACACGAGATCTTAGTTCCAAGGACGAGGGCGTGATTTTAATAATCCTGGCAAATTTTAACTTGTTTCTCCAATTTACAAACATTGTTACGTGGTTACTAAATGGGCGCGTTCAGGCGATGCAGCTGTTGAGTGCGGTGAGTTGTTGTGCTTCTTGAACGAGAAATGTTAACTATGGTGAGTGTCAACTGTTGAACAACATTGCCACCAAAAATATTTCGTGTTAAGTTTAGGCACCATAATATCATAACTTTACTTTTGTAAGAGATCTTTACATATATTTTTCGAAGTGGACAACAAAAAAGTGATTTGCCTAAATGATTACTTATTAATGGAGAGTAAAGGTAAGATATGTGAAAGCTTGACGAATGTATTTCAAATTAATTTGGTATTTATTAGTTTTAAAGGAGGCAGATGTTTACTCCCCATTTCAATGAGGAAGTTGGCGCAGGGGAAGATTTACGAAGGGAAATTGAAACGAAAGAAAATCGAGGGTATGTATGGGCTGAAGGTACTACAGTGGTTTTACTAGAGGAGTATGAAAACCATATAGAATAGTTTAGAAATCCAAAAATGAAAAAGAAAATGTTATCGAACAAAATTACGAATTTACTGAAGGAATAGGGCCATGTCACCGCACCAAAAACAATGTTTACGGTGTAAGTAAGCAGTTGTGTCGCCTGAACGCGCCAATTACTGTTTCAAATCAAAAGAAATATTTTCTTAGCGTTTTTTTCTCCACTTAGGTATTTTAAATATCGTTACAATTTTTGCAATAAGTTACTTTAAACCCACATTTTCCACATATGTTCTTGTTACAGTTCTTACATCTATCCTAAGTCTTATTTTCACATTTCTTTTCTTGACATGTACGTCTTTTGCGAGATTGCTTATCTGTCTTTGATCCAGCCTGTAAGTCCTTGTTGCATTTTTGATTCGATGATCCCTCCTGAGGATCTTCTTCGTTGTTATTGTATTGTTGCGAGAGTTCTTCTGCCAATTGCAGAATGAAGCCGCGACGTTTTTTTTTTTCCGCCAGCGATGTTTTTGTATACAGCAAACGCATTGATTGCAGCAAGATCCAATATATTATAAAAAACATGGACTGGCCATCTTCTTGAGGGTGCCTTCACGCTGTATTTTCGGGCCATTTTATCTACTTCGTCAACGCCATATTTTGTGCTATTATAGTATAAAACTGTTTCTGGCTTTTTCTTTGTACCGGCATCAAACGAAACTGTTTGATGTTGCGTTCTTAGAAGGAGAATATTTTTGTCTATTTTGGCTTGATACACTGTCAAAGTGCAAACATTTTCTTTACTTGTGAATAAAACAGTTTCATATAAAGAACCTTCGCTTTTTTTGATTACTTCGGGAATTTCTATTCACGACCTGTTCACAGTTTCAACAATTGTGGTGTTTAGTTTTGCTAATTTCTTTGCAAGTTCCAAACTGCATTTCTTTTATATTTAATTTTTCACTCAAGTATTAATAATCTCGATTGCTCTAATAAGCACGTTTTACAGGAAATGATTTAATATGGTCTTCTCATACCCTTCACACTTCACCAGGTTTTGCGTTTCCAGGAGTCCTCTTTCCCCGCATATCTTTAGGAGATTTACCAACAGAAAGTAGAAGAGACAAGCGTCTCTCCGCATGTTTGTTATTTGCCTGACATTCTGCACGAAACTGTTATATTGCAAGTAGAAAAGAAAGAACATTTTAGTAACGGTACTAAAAATAACTATAACTCTTTTTGCAATTTTACGATTCTTTATAGCGCCAGTAAATATTCGAAGGTTTACATATTTTCGCAAAAAAACGTTTCCCTGGAACTGCAAAATCGTATACCGAAACAATTGCAAGCAACCCGTTATTTTCTACGGCACTAAACTTTATTGCATCCACCTCATGCTCATGAAAGTCATGAAATAGACACAACAGGTAAGGGTTAAAGCTTCTATAGCTGCAATAAATTTTAATAGGTCCATCATTTGACTCAAGCGAACGCGAATAGTTTATACAACGGTATTCGTAAATACGCACAATAACAGAAATAGTTTCTGCGCATACTATTATATGGCTAGTTGTAAATGAATCTGTCTTCTCTACACAGAAAGGGTAACTGTCACGTTCGGTAGTGTAAGTAGGTCAGAATTTATGATATGTGACAGGCAATTCTTATTTTCTGTTATCCCTATACCATATTATGAGTTAGAAGGGTATTGTATTCAATTTGAAAGTTTTTCACAATAAGTATACACATTTTAAAATCATTTGTGTATATTTGGAAAAAGAATTTCGAGGAACGAGTTCATTCTATTAAACCAGGCTTGCTCTTAGAATGCAACAATAAATTATTCGATAGCTACGAGCTTCTTTGTTGGGTGTAAGTATTTTTGTCACATTCGAATGTTTTTGACCTTTAAACATTAATGTTTTAAAATATAATGCCGTTTTTTTGCATGCAATATATGTTGTGATAAAGGTGTGCAGCAAAAAATCAATATATTTTGTTTAATAATAATAATAATAATAAGTTTATTTGTGCCAGTTATATATTAGTATTTACACACGTCAATAGACAAAGAATAAAATACATACAGTGCGGGCCTAAAGTATACCCCCCCCCCCCAACTTTTGAACAACTGAGGCTAGCGTTTTCGGAAAAAATAGGTCGATTTCTATTTTTTGTAGACTAACTTCTGCTGTTATCAGCATTTCCATTGTATTTCCAGTTTCACCGGAAGTGAGGTCAACTTTCTTTTTTTAAATACAACATCCTGTATATTTTTACGTTTTTGGAAAGGTAATCGAAAGACGAATCCAACGATACCACATATGTTATACTTTGACTTAAGAAATATGACGATATGCAGCAATATAGGTTTTGGTAATCTGTTTCTGTTGTTACGCAAAGTTGGCTAGGAAAGAGTGCCAAATTGTTTCTTGTGACACGAGACTAATCTAAAGAACCCGTTGCTAAGCAACGTGTTTTAAACAAGGTAAGTGCAATTAATAATGTGGATTATAAATAATATGTATTTCAAGAGTTCTGAGTAAATAAATGCTTTATTTTAAGAAAATAAAACTATTGATTTATAAACAATACCTAAACGCTTTCCGGAATTAAGAAAACTATACTATACTTAGGAAAATATTGTTTTGTGTTATAACAGCTATTTACTTATAGAATCGGTCTCCTCAAATTTTCTTCAAGATTTTCTTGAATCAAGCTAACAAATATCTTAAACAAAGCAATATAATTATTTCATTACAAATATATACTATTCTTAAGTTAAGTTAGAAGTTATTTTTATATTTTGTGAATAAATATACACTTTTATACAAACAAATTATGTTAATTAATAAAAACAATGGATCAAAATTGAGTTTTAATAACCGGTCAATTTGGGGCGGTGGTTCGAGGTATGAGGAATTCTCGGCGGTTCTAGTGTTAAACGAACTCTCTCAAGATACGTCTTGCACGTACAAGAATATATTTTTTAATAACTCAGCCCTTGAAATACGGCATGTGGATGCCGTTATTCGTGGTATATATAACATAATTCCAGATTAGGATTATTTTATTGCTTCACTTTTTTTCCTTACAACAACATACTTTTAGGAGCTACCACTTAAAAGACTGATTTATTATTTTTCGAGGAAAATTAATACCGTTCTAAGATTACATAGATTATTACCAAACGCAGACATAGTCTTTCAACCTACATGGGTGGTATCCTCGTAAAAGTAAGCCGTATAGCCGCATGTTATATATTGATTACCTATTTTACTATCACGCGTAACATATTTTTTCTAAAATGGGTTGAAATGTGTAGAAAAAAAAGATGGAAGTATGTGTGCTTTAACGTCCGACCCATTGTAATCCTCTAACAAAGAGTATAAACAATTATTAGAAAATCTATCATGTCTCTCGATGGGTCGTCTTAGGCCCCACGTCGACTCCGACAACCTTCGTCTTTCGAATTTCCTTCCAGAAGGTAAACAAACAAAGGTTTCATACTAAGACAACATAAATATCCCCGGCAGAGGGCGCAGGTAGGTCTCGCTAAGGTCGGTGGCGTTGTAATTCGAAAATTATGTTTGCTAAATGATGACTAAACAGAATTATGGTAATGGCTGTCACCTTGTGTGGCTTTTTCGGGAACCTTTCTTACCTCACAAAAACAAAAGAATATGTATAGACTTCGTGAGTTGACGCAGCGCCATCCTGATCGTACTTAAGGGTTGTTTTGACAGGTATAAAGGTGCTATTTGTGCAAATTAGCAAGGGAAAGATGTTCAAATAAGACGATAAGCGATAACATCTTAAAACAATTAAGCTTAAGATGTTTAAGGATGAGCTTTTGACTTTTATTTACAAAGCTTCACATCAAATAACTGTTTTATGTACTACCTATATAATATGTACAGTGGAAAAAATGGGTATAAGTTACAAGAGACAACACTAAATATTCTTGAAGACAGATCATACATTTAAGTCATTAAAAAAGTAATTTGATATTACGTTTAATTATTTTATCCTTATGAAGAGATATAAGGAATATTTCCAACGAATTTTATAGAGAATATAAAATTACGTTTTTATAACGTCGATAGTTTTCTGTGAAAGCAGAAAATGGAATATACATTTTACGTAGTATGTATTATAGATATATATAGACACACTAAAATGTTTATCGATGCAGTATAGTCCATGGTATGAATTATTAAATTATTGAATAGGTAAAATACACATGAAAAGATTACCTAGTAACAATAACCAAAAAATTAATGCTAATATAGCTCATGGTATTGGTGGAATCATTCCCGGTAAAAAACAAAGCGGGGGAAAAGGGACAGCGTAAACCCGCGAACATGTTTCTGCCTACCAGGCTTCATCAGCGCGGTTTCGTACGTGTCCTTCTCCCTCGCTATTGTTTTTCACCTCTCGAGTATATGTTGCCATTCTCCACGAACAGAATCACGATATATCTCCCCACGCCACCTAACGTCGAGAAACATAGACATGCCGTCTAGAGAATAGCGACAACAACCTTTTCCCTCGCTTTGTTTTTTAGCGGAAATGATTCCACCAATACCATGAGCTATATTAGCATTAATTTTTTGGTTATAAAATAGGTAATACGGAATACGTTGCTGAATATTTGAGATATGAAACAATTAAGATTCTAGAGATATTGACCGATGTGCAGAAAATCATACCTAATTAGTTAAATGTTAATTTATTCATTTAGAAGTGTTTAGGCTTGGCAATATAAAGTTCCCTAGATCACTAACAGCTGGGTTTACTCCTTTAATGTCAAATTAATAACTAATTCGTTATGTTTAGTGCTGAATAAATATATCCGATCAAGTAAAAAATGCAGGTTGGTATTGTCAACCTCAGATAGTTCTAAATGAAGATGTGCATAGTCATGAAAAAGTTTTGACACCCACATTATAGATTGTTATTAGCAATGTCAAATATCGGGAGTTGTAGTAGGTTCAATGTTGCCAACCTTACTAAATTTGGATGTGGTACAAGTGATATAGAACTGTGATATTTTAATTATTTAAATATCTTGTTAGCAAAAGCAGTAGCAATAAGAAATTTGACGGTAGACACATTAGAACCAATAAATTCGCATGTTACCAATCGCATGATAAGCAATGCTATTCGAAGTAAATGTTGCCAACTCTTCGCCCATTAATATGCGCAGTATTCGCACACATTTCATCTATATCCAATCGAGTCGATCAAAAATTTACAATATCCAATTAAGCCCTTACGCAAACAATAATATCGTACCGACAGAAGATCGCTACCGAAAGATCTAGAATAATTTGTGCGGAAAACAACGAGTTGATAATAATTGTATAATGGTAGTGGATGTGGCAAATAAATTTCCCATAAATCGGAAATCGATAATGTAAATGCAAGCTTTCAGCACATAAATTATTCAGCATTTCTTGCAGAAACTCACCTTACAATAATACGCGGGCATCGTTGAAAATACATTTAGAAGACGAAGACGTTCGTATGTATAGTTTTTGCATTTTTAATATCACGAACGAATACCGGCGATTAATATGCATGTAAAGAGTTGTATTTCTGCAGTTCTCAAACTTAAATTTATGCTTTTAAAATGCGTAGTGTTTAATTCTGTACGGCGAAGAAGGATATCTTCGTTGTAGCATTGATGTTTTTACATTTCATTTTGCAACAGGTGAAATATGTATTTTCATGAATCTTCTATGTTTTGAATCTAAAATACCCTAATGACTAGAGTTGCTCAATTTGTGCCAGCAGCCAGTGGCGGGCGCATAAAAGTTTACACAAAATAAATGGTCAGAAATAAAATATAATACGTGCTCAAACACTTACCGTCTTAAAAGTCTTCCGTGAAATGACAAAGTGAATAATGTCTGTTAAATATCTGTGGAAATATATCTACAACATTAGATATATTTCCACAGTTGTTTCGGCAAACCGAGTGCGGCGTGAAGAAAAAGTGTGTTTATATGCAGAAAACGAACGTTCTACACCTAGTGACGTTATATTTGCGTAATTAAAATAATCTTTGGAACAACTTAACGGTTCTGTTGACGCACCTTCACAAATTTGTCTTAATGTGCCAAAATCAGAATCTTTCTCTAAAACACTTTCAAACCTTTCTAGAACACAAACATTTTTTGCGTCTTCTACCGCGCATAGCAGTGCGTGAACATGTTGCACTATTTGCAGAGATTCCATTAACGACACCGAAGGATTTTGTAATTTTTCAATTTATTGCTTTCAAAAGTCATAAAATTGCCCAAAGACTATCTAAGAATTCTTCCGATACCACAATGAATTTAAAAATTTAAGTTAATTTGCAAAAATTCAAATTTTCAACAAATTTACCCTGAGAAACATATTTCAGTATATTATCCACCGCGTCAAAAATGTATAGCTATGCAATTACTGTCGTTCTTTGTAGGGAATGAGCTTTTGACAGCGTCCCAACACGGATTTATTAGATCCCGAAGTACGTAGAGGTCTTGCATTGGACTGTAGAAGGTTTGTTTTAGGCTTAAGCGTCGACTTTAGTCGTTCTTTTGATTTAGCACACGTTGTTATTGTCGAAATTGGAAAGCTGTGGCTTCGAGGCGTTCCATTAGCTTTGATTGCGTCATATCTGCAAGATCGATTTCAATGTGTGCAAATAAACGAAGCAAAGAGTAGCAGAGTTCACGTGGAACAGAGAGTACCCCAGGGCTCAATCTTGGGGCCGTTGCTATACATTATTTTCTCTAACGATTTGGTGGTTTTCATAAAAAGTAAAGTTCCTGCTATAGAAATAATTTTATTAAAAAAAAATAAGCATTTTTGCATCAATTTTATCTTTCCTCCACTTTGGTTTTCGAGCAATTACGTCATCGACAATTATTTTAAATGACAGCTCCCAATTTCTTTTTTATTTTGACGAATCATTTAACTGTCTAAATGGTACCATCAACATGTTAATACCTCACATAATAAAATTTTCGAATAAAAATCATTTAAAGAGTGGAAGATAAATTCTGTTATTTAAGAAATGAAATGATTGTTTCCTTTAAAGCATTTCTTAAAAAAAAAATGACATCAAATTCAATAAACTTATTCCATACTTTTGCCGCTCCCATTATAAAGAAAGAAGTTTTGTAAGCGAAATAAAAGATTGCAAACATGCAAATAACAATAAGAATTAATAATATAAATTTAGAATTTACTATTCTAAAATTTTATGCTAAAATATACACAATCAAATGTTACCCATCTCTCTTCATAATTATCATTATTTTAATAATTTAATGTTAAAACTTTTACAGTCATATTCGTTTACCTTTTGTCCGGAAACAAAGCGAACAAAAGGTATAGAACGCAGTCATCGGGAGAAGAGCATATGGTTAATTCTTTTCTTGCTAGAATTTCAACTTCCACACGATCCACATGTTGTTGTTCCAGTTTATACCTATATTATATAATGGAACTCGACTAATGGTAGGTAGAGATGTTCAGGTAGGTACTCGAACCTCTCGAAAAAATCACATTATAATCTCGGCCGCGCCCTCGACCCGGGATTTTTCCGTTGAAAGATATAATGAACCCCTTTTTGGTTACAATCTGTTACGATTTTGAACTTGGTAATTTCGGTTTTCAACGCTGTACCGAACATATTGTGTTCTAAGGTTAATTATGGTTCCATAATCATAAATTATGTTGATAAAAAATGTACTCTCGCAATATAGCTTTGTTAATTGTACGACCTCAAATATCCTTATTTAATTTTGTATTATAATATTTGTACAGGCCTTTTATAATAAAAGAATAAAAGTAGATACAATACACAGTCTGTTTCAAAATAAAATCGTTAATATATTGTTACGATATATGTTTACTTACGTTTTAAAATGTAATATTTTGACATTTGATTGCATTTTGTTTCATTTTATTACGAGGCGAAGTAATGCTGGTGGGAGAAAAAAGTTCTTGACCCAAACAAATATGCATTCAGTCTACCAAATCGTAATTTTAAATAGCGGCAAAGATATTTTTTAAATTAAAGAAATAATTTTTTGACATCGTTACTTGATTCAAACATATGATCTCTTGAAACAAATAACCTCAAGTTTAATTTGAAAATATATCTGCTTGATTTAATATACGTAACATGTTTGATTCAACAATACAGATCTTTCTTTTAAAGAACTTCGTCAGTTTGAAGCAAATATATGTTTCTTTACTATTTATTTGACTTCACCTTCTAATGGTGAGCGTTCCCAAAATGGAAACATACTAAAAAATCTAATTTTTTATTGAATTAATCATATTATTTGCATAAAATTTTTATATGTTTTAAAATATACATAGATGTAAACTTTTCTGGTTGTTAATATTAAAAACTTATGCAAATAATATGATTAATTCAATAAAAAGTAGATTCCTTAGTATGTTCCAATTTTGGGAACGATCGCCATTAAAAGGTAAGATAAATATATATTTGCAATAGTAGGGTCAATAAAATTAGGCACGCTATTGTAATGTTCAATATTTACAACAACAACATCGACTGTCAATCTTAGAACGTTCAGGTTAGCCACCCGTTTGTAATGAAATGTCCCTCTTGCGAGTAAAAATGTAATTTTCCAAGTCACCATTTCCCCCACACCAACTGGTCTTGGAGTGAGGACCTTATATTAAATATATAAGTCCAGATAACGACGATCGTGGTGTAACACGGACAAATCCACTCTTCTTTTTATTTTCCTAATCTTGTAAGTCGTTAAAATTAATGTAAAATTCATCTAAAACAGACAACAGGGCATATTGAAAGGTATTTCAAACATCATTTAGTAAATAAATTCTTTGACGTAATGCTATTAAGTAAATCGTTAGTAAAACCTTGTCAGTGAGGATTTAGGTCATAGAGCTCTCTAATTCAGTCAGCTGGTAGCGTTACTGTGAGTTGAAATTGTCAGCAATGTCAGCGTCAGGAATTCTAAAGATTTCACGTGACAAAGATCGCGACTTGCCTTTACCACGTTTTTTATTATTATTATTTTCCACACGGCTATAGTTTTGTTGTTATGTTTCTGAATTTGTAGATCACAGTGCTGCTTTTTTTCCAGTTTTAGCCTTTCGTTATACTAACCCTTTATATGAGTGAACTGTGACTCATACTTTATAGTTTAGCTAAATCATTAAAAAGATTCATTTTATGTTTTAGCGAAATTAACTCGGGTAACATCCAATTATCCTCCCATCTTTTTTCTATGTGTATACTGTAATAATTGCACATTTCACTCACATCATCAGTGTTATACAATCCCTCCCAAGATTCGGACAGAAGATAACTACGAAATTGATTAAGATTTTTAGCACAGAAGTTACGAAATTTAACTGGTTTGTTTTGCTCAGCATCCACTAAGTCTACTTATAGGCTTAGTATTTGGGCTGCATGGTCTGAAAGACCTTTATCAAAAATTTCATCTTTTTTAAGTTCTATTTCATTTAACAAAAAGTTATCTATACTCGTGCTCGTTCGCGAAGTTATCCTTGTTGGAGACCTTATGCAAATATCGTACCCAAAATATGTGACTTAATCAAGAAAAAGTTGTGTTTGTATGTTATGAGTTAGAAGGTATTATAGTCTCCAGCAATGACAACTGTATCACCCCCAGACACCCCAACCAACAGGTCCTCAAATTGACTCATAAAAATCGAAAAATCATCTGAAGGCGGTCTATACACTCGCAGTACGATAAGTTTAATGCTAACAAATCTGACCCAGCAACATTCCAAAGTACCCTCAACACAGTATTGTTCCACAGGAACAACAGCAACATCCATAACAAATTTTTTGTTTTTAATAAACAGTAACACCCCTATGAATTGATTAATTTTTCAGCAATGAAAAGCTACACAGATTTAAAACTTCAGTTTGCTTGGATAGTCACCAGTGCTTCGAAAATACCAAAATATCACAATAACAATCACTACTAAACACATCTTTCACTTGCAAGACTTTTCCCAAAGACTGGATACTCTCTCAAAAATACATTGAGCTGTCCGAGCATTTTTTCGAAAAACAAATTACTTCAAACTTAATTAATTTATTCCATAATTTTCCCGCGCAGTGTATTTACATGATGCTATATATAGAGTGTCCCAACGCGAATTACTGCTTCTTACGACTTACAAACCGTTCCATGAGTAAAACAATTTGAGAACGCCTGGTATATAGATTAAGTAGTAATGTAAAATGCCTAGGCAAAATTACAAAAAAAGATAACTTCATCTCGTGTCTATACCGCGAATAGGTTTTCATTTAACAGCATTAGCAGAGAAATGAGTTGTTCTAATTTCTCAGTAAATTGACTGTACCATCTCTTATTTACATGTCGTAAAAGACGCCCAGATACCAACGACAAATTGAAATGATATTCTGGGATCTAATTCCGGCCATTAAACGAAGTGCATCTATATACCGAAATGCATTCGCGACTAATTCCCCTCGCAGCAAGATAAGCTTGGAGAGTAAAACGTATGGAATAATGTGGTTAATCAACTTGTAACTCGAGATAAAAGATGTCGTTGGACTTACTTAGTCTCTTTGTACACCGAGTCGCAATAGTCACGATACTAAGATCGTGGTTTTTAATTAGATTTTTCTATTTTTAGGATAGACGAAATCTTTTACTGCAACAATGTTGGGAATTACGTTGTTGGCAATAGAAAGATGAACACGTGCAGTGTAGAGAATGCAGTCAGGTTCTGGAAACTTAGAAAACTTCAAGTTCTAGTCCTATTTAAGAATTATTACAATTCAGCACTTTCTCTCTACATGACATATTGGTTTCTTTATTGTTAGTGTTAGTAATGATAGCAAGAAGAGTGACCTGAAGACGAGTGGAATAATTTACAACCAAAGAGTGCAATGTGTAGCCCACGCTGACGACCTAACTTTGATAATAAGGATTAAAACCGTATTAAGAGACGTAGTTCAGAAATTAGTAAACGCGGCAAAAACGAAATATATGACCATCAATTGTGCGGTCGAGGGGAACGATAGCTTCCGAGAGGAACACCTTTTTGAGAGAGTCAACACCTTCTGCTATTTGGGGGTAACTATAACAGAGAAAGGGGGCGAGGAAGAGAAAATAGAAGAGAGAATAGCGAAGGGAAACAGATGAATGAGATCACTTTTGAAAGTGCTCAGTAACAGAAATATTTCTCGCAGGATTAGGTTAAGGATATACCAAACTGTGATTAGGCCGGTTGTCACATATGGGGGAGAGTTATGGACGTTCAATGCAAAGCAAAAAAAAGGGGCAATATGGGAAAGGAAGATATTGAGGTTAATACTGGAAGGCAATAAAATGGGAGAGGTGTGGTATAAAAAAACTAATGAAGAGATGATGAGACTATATGGGGGAACAACGATAGTAGGATTTGTGAAAGCAGAGCGACTGCGTTGGGTGGGTCACATCCATAGGCTGGAGGAACATAGAATACCAAAAATGGAAGGAAGCAGTTGTACGCGACCTCAATGAATTAGGAGAAAGAACGTGGGGGAGGACTGCCTTAGAGAGAAAGAGATGGTAACAGCTGTGTAATGAAGCCATGGGCCTTCTAGGTCTGGAGAGCTGATCTATTATTATTGGTAATGATTGCAAGGATGGCGGGACAGAATGATAAACACAAAAAAATATTGCATAGAGGTACCACACAAAATGTTTAATACAATTGGGATATTTCGTGTGGCGCGAAGTAAGTCAATACCTTTACCCCGGATCACAATACATTTTAATCCTGAATTTCCAATGAAAATTTAATTCTTTTTGACTTTCTGGCCAAAACTGGAACGTACACTTTTAAAGGGTAATAGTCTTCAAAACAAAATTTTTTGAGGCTTGTAACCAGTGTACCCCATTGTTCCAAATGTGAACTATTCATTCACACGCATTACTTTGAACTGAAGCTCCATCTGTAGTTTTCGTACAGAACTATATATGACATGTCGTATAATGGCCGTCAACTGATTTGCAACAGAGTTCGTTTACTTGATTTTGTGTGAAAAGTAAGTAAATATGTCGTAGTATTTCATGTACGTTATTCTGTAGGAACTTTTATGTGTATGTAACAATAAATTATTATTGAAATTCGAATTCTTACGTTCCAAAATGGACTTTCACGCTATCTGGAACATTGATATACGCGAATTTTGTTTTGTTCCAGTTGTGGAATATTAAATTCTTCTGGTAATGGAATGAACTTGACCTCGCAGGAATTTATCGATTCGTAATATTCCATGTCCACTAAGTTACAGCGAGGGCGAAAATTTTAGTGGCGGTGACGATGAGAACTCTGTTAAAAAAGCCATCCAATGGTGACTTGATTTCTGAAAAAAGCGATGATGGTAAACCTGTAACCAGTATTAGTAAAATGAAACCGGAAAAGTCAAAGAAACCAAAGAAGCGCCTCCGTAAATGGAAAAAGGTAGCATCAATAACAGATCTTTTAGAGATTCTAGATCACATTGCCTTTGAAAGTAATCGCTATTAATTACAAAGAGATTCAAACAAGGTTCTGCAACTCACAAGGGACGAATTGGAAGTTTTTCCGGGGACAATTATTTATATGAAGATCAAGTTAGAGCTCCAGGTAGAGACAATATTTTTAAGATTAGGCCTTTGGTAAATCATCTTATCCAAAAATTCTAAGATCACTCTCCAAAATCTCAAATCTCGTGTGTCGATGAACAAATAGTACCGTTTCAAGGCGACTCCTCTTTAAAACAGTACTATCCCAAGAGAACCCATAAGTGGGGATACAAAATATTTGTTCTATGCGATGTCAAAGGCCCAGCCTATAATTTTGGAATTTATATTGGTAATATACCTACTGCCTATAGCTGGAACTCCAGGCTTAGGTGCAAGTAGCAATATAGTACTACAGATGGCTGAAATAATCTATAAAAATAAGGATCATTTATTGTATTTGGACAATTGCTTTTCTTCTTTACCTCTGATGTGTTTTTGCAAAATAATGGCATAGGTGCGCTAGGGACCTTCAAAACCAACAGACTGCCTGGTTTGAAACTGTCTAACGACAAAGAATTGAGGGAAAATGGAAGAGGAAGTTACGAAGAATTTATCATTACCATTGATGCAATTGATATAAGAGTGGTAAAATGGTATGACAACAAAGCCGGGACCCTCGCTAGTACTTTCTATGGTGCTCAACCTACCGATGTCGCTTCTTGCTTTTCTAAAAAGGATAAAGGGAGAATTGAAGCAATGCGACCAAATATTGCAACACAGTAGAACACTTTCATGGGCAGTGTTGATTTATTAGACGGTCTAATATCATATCACAGGATTAACATTAGATCTAAAAAATGGTATCTAAGATGTTTTTTTTCCATTTCATAAGTATGTGCTTGGTCAATTCCTGACTAAGGTACAAAGAAGATATGGATCGAGAAGGATCAGAGAAAAAGGATATTGTGGATTTACTAAAATTTAGAAGCGAATTTGCTGAAGGCTTATGCTCAGTAAAAGAGAACCACAATGACGAAAAAGCGAGGACGATCGTCTACTAATTCTGTAGATTCAGAATTTGAAAAGAGAAAGAAACGAGCCCCCACCAAGGTGATACCACAATTTGATGTGAGGAGGGATAATGTTGGAGATTTTTCTATAGAAGAAAATTCCAGACAAAGGCGCAGACTACCTGGATGTGGCTTGAAAACTTATTTCAAATGCATCAACTCTGCATAAAAAAGAATTTGAAACGTTCATTTGTTTTTGTTTTTTAACTAAATTTTTTGCATGATATTGATTTTCCTGGTTTATTACCTACTTAAGTGTACTTTTTAGAAAAATATATATTTTTTTCAAATTCCTCCATAATTTGGACAATAAGAAATTGATTACGTTTTACATATACATTTTAGAATCAATACATTTGGGGCAATCGGCGGCATAAAAATATGTTAGAGTGTGTTAATGACTACACTTTAGGATGATGTATTTCAAATTCTTGTTGAGTTTGTACAAATAACAGCTATTCCCATGGTATTTTACCTCTTTAGATGTAAATATTGACAAATGTCAAACTGACATTTAATTGTAATCGCGAATTAATTTAATGGAAGATTACAGTAGTTTAATCATGTCACAAAATTAAGTTAATCAGAGATTAAATGTTTAATTCACTTTCTGTAAGCCGGAGTTAATTGTTTGCAATTTTTAGTGTTGGTTGAATTGAAGCATCTTTGTCATCACAGACACCAAATGTTTGCCTTCACTGTAGGATGAGGTATAAATGTGTAAATAAAAAATCACTTTATTATAATTTATGTCTAACACCTTGTAAAATCCCTGAAAATCTGTTACTATTTGAGTTTTTCTTCCATACTGTAGTTTTTTGGTTGCAATGGTGTATCGGGTAAGATCTCAAGCAAAACGAACTGAATTTAAACTAAAAATTTTGCAGAGGTTTTTCATTAAGTGATCCCTTATCTGTATTTTGCTATTTTGAGAACATTTAAACTCTACTCTGAGAGTTGCGAGCCCGAGGTTCGAACCCGGTATCCCGAGATTGATAACCGAGTGTACTAGGCGTTATGCCACCAGTCCAACCATTTCAAACTTCTCTTTATTCTCAAACCAAATCTTTTTAGCCATCCTACCAATATACTTAGACGATTTATCATGAAACACCTTGTATACCATCTCTATGCTTTTGTCCACTTAACGACGATGAGAAGAGAACAAGTTTTTATTGATACGCCATAATACTAAAACAAAAAGCAACAGAAACAGCCCATCTTAGGCTAGATATTACGGAGGTGTGTTTTATCCATTAAAACCGGAGCAACCCGGTACAAACAACATAGCGACCAATCTATGCGAGAGCTTTGTGAGTATCCGTACGCACAGACGGCACGATACCGAATTCTGGCGGCGCATATGTCGCTCGGAATTTTAAACCGTCACAACAAAGATCGGTTCGGAAATCTCGGGTAAAATTTATTAGCGCTTAACCTTTTGTAAGCTGGCGGACGAACGGACGGGCCGGCCGTTCCCTTCAAGGGTGGTATATCGTTTTTGTACGCGTACCACCGCTTTTTTTCTTCTTCCTTTGCTCTCAGCTTCTCTGTTTCAACGTCATGTTGAGAGTTAATCAAGATGAACAGGATGGTGCCTTCTTTATGTTGATATATTACATATGTATACAGAATGTATTTGAAATAAATGCGGAAATATAATGATAAAAAAAGAGATATCAGATGTATTTGTGTATTACACTCAAACATTGTTCATGTAAGCTTATCAATACACAACATAATTTTGACGCATTACAGCCGTCACCGGTAGAAACACTTCCAAAAAGTCATTTGCAAGCTTATAACAGGTGTTAGTAAGTATGCCCTTCTCCTTTTGTTCTTGCATTTTCTGAAGGTATCGCGCGAACTAGCGGTAATTAAACCAACAATTGAATTCTTGTCTCCGGCATCCTCCGGAAGAAATCCCCACGCCTTTCTCCTCCCCACTCCTTAGCTCGTTTGAATATTTTAATAGGACCTCTACTTGAATTATAAGTTTCAATGAGAGATGAATAGGAACGGGGGCGTCTTAATTGAAATTCGTCCTTTCTTTATTAGAAATGAGGCCCTTTTTCTCTTTCTTTTTAACATCGTTCTTTGTATATAGCCGCTACCCCCACTCCACTTCTTCTTTTTCCTTCTGACTTTAATTTCGAACGCGAACAACTCGAAACGAGATGCGGAAGAAGCAGAAGAAGACAAGAAGAAGAAGACAAGAAGAAGAAAAGGGTTTGGGGCTCTCGTCCGAATATACGTGATTGGGAAAATTTATTGAGAAAAGGCGGCGGTGGCGTTCTTAATTTTTTTTTTATTGCCATTAATTATGGACGGCGAGACCTAAAATGAGATGTTGAGGAGACGATCGTGACATAAGTGTAATTAGAATCGGAGGTGGATGAATTAAAATACCTTACGTCTAAGGAAGGACGTCTGGTCCTTAATGAAGTGAGAGCTGACAATGGTTTTGAATAAATGAGGAAGCACCGTTTTAGTTTTGCTAGAACTTTCGCAGCCACAATTGAATCCAGAACTTGCTTCCGGATTTAGAAATGTTAGATTTATAAAAGAAACCAGGTGATTGATCTTTGTCTAGTCTACAGAACAAAAAGTAAATAGAGGTGCTTGCTTCTTCTGAGCCTAGAGGATTTTTACAAGTCTGAAAACCAGCTCACAGAAACAAGTATCTCTTTTTGTCAAATCAACACAGTCGTCTTGTAAGTCTATACACTTTTCTCAGCGATGCTCCTATCTTTTTAATCCGTCTAAATTGTAATTGGCATTCTCATTCCATGGGAATCTCTGTTCTTCGAGCGAAACATTGACCCTAGGAAGCAGAAAGAAGTCCCTGGAGGCCAGATCTAGTGTACAAGGTGGACGGTTTATCAATTCGACCCCCAATTCGTGAATTTTTGCCATGGCGACCAGTGAAGTGTGAAACGGTGCGTCTTCGCCGATCCACCCTTTGCAGTTCATTGTTTCGAGTGTGCATTGGCTTCAGAAGTGTGCTAGTGCAACCAAGTTTCATCCACAGTTATTAACCGACGCCAAAACTTCGACTCATTTCACTTAAACCGTTCCAGGGGCCCTAATACTTGCAGAGGGCCCTAATACTTGCAGTATTATTTTCTTGCGATAGATAACATAGTCTGTGTTTCTTGGAAAACGTATACAAACTCTCACTGCTGCATGCGTTTTAATAATGTTGTCTACAGTTCAATTTTAATCGGAAGGAATCGTAGACCGTGCACTAAGCACGAGGCTTGGGTTGAGGTTCATGTTTGGTGATAGGTGATCTTACCAAGGAGGAAAGTTTGCAGGAATTCATAAAGGCCTATTTTCCAGCCTCAACAATTCTAATAGGGTCACAAGAGCCAAAGTCCCTCGAACAAAAGCCAAACAGGCCAGGCCGAGAGGACTAGAAACTGGCGACAAAAGTGATTAGACCAAATAGAATTACATGGGCAATAAACAAGTTCCAACCATTCAAATCTACCCAGTGTTACTACAAATGGGAGCTGAGGTGCCTATACCTCACTTGTGCAATACCTTCAAAAGCTGTTTAGCATGGGGATACATGCCAACTCAGTGTCGTATGACTAAGGTCATATTTTCACCCAAAGTGGGAAGGGTTTCTGACTTAACACCAAAATATTACAGACCCATCAGCCTGTCTTCCTTTTTATTAAAGACACTGGAGCGGCTGGTAGACAGGTATGTTGGAGATGAAACGATGACAAAGCAACTATTCAGCGCATGTCAATACGCATACCAAGCGCTAGATGGCCCAAATAGGCTAATCTCGTCAATATAGGGTAAGGAGATGGCAATGACTGCCTTTCTGGATATTGAAGGGACGTTTAACAACGCCACCAAGAATTCCTTAGTAGAAGCAATCAAGGAAAAGGGTGTCCTTTCATGACTGCGTCAATGGATAAGGGCCGCCCTAGAGGAACGCATAATAATAGCGTCTTTGGGGGAGGCGAATATCAAAGTAAGGGCGGGCGGGATGGCCTCAAGGAGGTGCACTGTCACCCCTTCTATGGGTGTCTCTCGTCGACGACTTAATTACAAAGCTGTCCAAAGAAAGTCTTTGTTGCCTAGGATGTGCTGACGACCTAGCAATAGTAGTACGAGGTAAATTTGCCAGGGCCATCAGAAAGAATGCAAAATGCCCTAAATACAGTAGACAACTAGATAAGTAGTATAAACAGGAAAGGTTTACAGTTATTATTATCGTATTCAAAGAAGCGCATAATTCGAGGCTTAAAGCCATTATGCTACGGAGAGTGGAGATCCCATTGGTCAAAGAAACCAAATACCTTGGTGTATGGTTTGATCAAAGACTCACATGGAATCCTCACATTAATAAAACCATCAACAAATCTACTATTGCCTTAGGCAGATGTAGGAGGTTGTGTGGAAAAACGTGGGGACTAAGCCCAAAAATGATGCTGTAGTTATACATGAGAGTCATCAGACCAATGATAACATATGGCTCGTTGGTATGGTGGACAAAGACATTGCAGGTGGAGGCTAAGTGGCATACAAAGACTGGCATGTCTGTGTGCCACGGGGCCCATGACAATCACGCCGACAGCTGCTTTGTAGGTCTTCCTTAACCTAGAACCACTACATGTATATATTCAAGGAGAGACCAGGCTAGCAAGTTATAGATTAATGAATGGTCAACCTCCCATAATTAGATCGCACGGTGTAGATCATCAGAAACTGATGATGAAGAACCACCTCGATATTGAATCTAATCTAATCTAATAGATGATCTTAACTTATTTTTTTTGTTCATTTTTTTCTTTTAAAAATTTTAGCTACACTTCTTATTAATTTTATGTTTGCTACGGACTCAACATGTTGGGAATATTCACAAAATTCGCAGCTAACCGATATGAAAATGGAAACGAATTGTTAATGTTTACATTACAATAGCAATAATACGCATTGCGAATATGAAGCATGCATGTACCCATATTGTCGAATTGGAATTGAACACCATCATCAACCGCAACATATGTAACCTAGAACCATACAACGCGGAATAAAATCATCTCGTTTCCAATACAAATAATCGGTTTTGTATGGATGCGATAATGACCTAACTCTTGGCGGTGTAATAATATACCCACAGCGAATGTTGAACAATTAGTATTTCACCGGAGGTCGGCGGCTCAACTTTGTATACGCTATTAGTTTTGCGAACAACGCAGCAGCGCTCACATTGACATTAGCGATGCATAAGGTACAACGCGTACGGCAAATGTTAATGGTTCTGTGATAAACTGTAAATGCCAGATTACCAATAATTTATATCTCGTGGACGGCAGCGCGTTCCTTTGTTTATCAAACTACCATTCGGCATAGTATAGTAGCAGGATCCGCATACGATACGTCGTTGAATACACCGTCATGATGAGGGGCTTACAGGTCTTTGATTCCAACACCGTTCGAACCTGTATTCAATAAGGGGATTAGCGTGCGAACGAAATTGATGAGTTTAAAAGTAATGGACGCGGACAGTGTGAAAATAGAACGGTAATTACCCGATATTGGGGCGTGATTTATGCGTACTGTTATCGGCAACGACGCAACGTTATAATCCTATTGGTTTCCGATAAGCATTACGCTACTGGAGAAATAGGCTAAACAATAGATGCCTCTTGCGTGTATGTAACTGTGCTTCCTTTTATATGGTAATGAAGCACCATAATAAAACACTGTTTACAATTGGTTTGCAGAATTTCGTCGTGGTCGCGCTTCCCTTAGTGTGTTCCAAAAAATATAGATGCTGCTCGAAAAATGATTGAAGAGTATCGAAATGTGACTTACCGTGAGATAGAGACATCCTTAGGCATATTAGTGCATATATTTGTGTGTAAATAAAGTTAAATATGAAAGAAATTGTTTGTAATTTGAATTTGTTGAATTTTATTGAATGAAAGAATAGCGGTTTATGCGATAACGAATGCAATGTAGAAATAAATGATGTAGAATTTAAGGATAGTGAAGATTGAATAATTTAGATTGTGAAGGGAAATGGAAAGAATTTTCGTATAAATTGTTTAAAGAGTTTAACGGTTGCGGATGAAAGAGTTGAGTACTGTTTGTATGTTGATGAAAATATTGAGTACACTACAAAATGTACTCAATCCTTTATGCTTTTAGAGAAAGAGTAAAGCTAGAAATTAATAAGATGGTTAAGGATAACATTATAAAGAGAATGAAAACTCCTTATATCAATCCTATTGTGGTTCACAAAAAAAAAATTGGGACATTAGATTATGTCTAGATGCTAGAAATCTAAATCTCATAACAAAGAAAGAACATGAAATTCCAGAATGAATTGAGCCTTTATTAACCAAGCGTCATAATAAATCAGTTTTTACAAAATTAGATCTAAAACACAGTTTCTGGTTGATCCAATTAGAAAAAGACAGTAAAAAATACGTAGAATTTAGCGTGAATGGTACTACTTATGTTTTCCAAGTAGTTGCTTTTGGTTTAAACACTTCTTCTTCAGCTTTGATCCACGCCATGGAATATATGCTTCATCCTTTCTATAATTTCTGTTCATACTATATTGACGACATTTTAATCTTTAGTGATAATGAACAAGATCACAAAGAGCACTTACAGTTAGTAATTTCCAGTTTAGCTAGAGCAGGGATGAGACTAAGTTTGAAAAAATGCTAGATCTTTAAGAATGAGGTTCCATATTTGGGGTATATCATTAATCACACAGGTATTCGGTTAGACGAGAAGAGATTAGAGGACATTCAAAATTTAAAGAGACAATAAACAGAGTTTTCCAAATTCTTCGATATTTTATTAAAAACTCGAAGAAACATGGAACTTTTTAAAAATAAAACTGCAGTTCATCACGCAAATATCATTACAATATATTCGATTTTGCACGAACATTTAGGTGTGAAAAAGATCTGTTCTCGATGGATTCCGCATAATTTGATCCAAGTACAAAAAAGGCTCGTGCTAATTGGTGTAAGGAAATGCTCAAAAATTCGACTGAGGAACTTATACTCCGTGAATGCTTGGATATATTCGTACGAGCCGGAAACTAAGAAATCAATCAACTGTTTGGTTGTTTCCAGATAAACCGAATCCAATAAGTCATTCGCTCACGAAGCACTTCCAAGAGAATGATTGCTTGTTTCTTTCGTTGTACTGAAGATGTCACAAGCATTGCTTTGAAAGATCGAAGAACAGTTAATGTTGAATGGTATACAAAAATTTGTTTGCCAAGAAAGATGAAATTAGGAAAAACAATCGACAACGTCGCATCATCCTTCATCACGTCACAGCACGTCAAACAATTGATTATTTGAAAGAGAAAAACATCTGTGATTGATTTAAAAGTAAAGTTCATTTTATAAAAATCGCTGACGAATCAAGATACTTTTTATTCTTCTTGCCTGTTATTTATAGCAACTAAATTGTTGATTCATCAGTTTTATGCATTCATCACTATCAATGATGGATGAGCATAAGGTTCGACATCGCTTGCGATCTGTCTGCCGATACTGTCTCGTCTCTAGCCAGTCGTCCAAGTTTACTTTTCTCTCATTGTACCTATTCTAAATCTCAAGATTGGTAGTGAAAATTATTTTTGCTTCAGCGTGACATTATTCGGCATGTATGATTATGCGTCTTCAATGCAGTCCCATTAAAAACTAAGTGTCAGAAAAAAGTTTTAAAGTATGAGTTTTTTTAGATGAAATCCGAGAAGATAGTAATATTCGCCCTCAAATAAGTACTTTGAGCTTGTCGTAATCAGTTGGACTTACGTAAAAGTACCATGCCGTCGACAAAGAACACATTATGATCAAATACTCGGAACGCATTGTAGGCCTAGACAAAGGTGGTGTTTGCAAAAGGGAAAGAGGACGACGGGTTGGTTGTCACACTAGCGACAGTAGTTTGAAGAAGGTAATCATTCACTAAGAGCAAATTTTGGAGCACAGCGCATGACTACCAGCCGCTTAGAAGCTTGCAGTTAAGGACCCAACTGCGACTTTGAGTGTCCTAGCGTAACAGAGATGGATCGATACGCGATATGAATTATTTATCAGCGCGAATGCCAACCATCACCACATAGAATCGAATCGTCTTTTCTAATGAATCTAGAAAGAAAATGAGAAAAAGAAAGAAAATTGGCTGGAAATCTTTCCGTCGTCCAACAAAAATGTAGGGAATCTATGTTGTGAAACGAGAAAGTATAAGCGCATTGTTTATTTGCATGTTTTCTTGGCTTCCTTTGAAGAGGATAATTAGCGATGTGTTATTACCTTATTAGTAAAGCTGGCCACGAGCGGTACCGCGCAGTAGCGTAGAGTCGACCAGGCCTCGCGTTCCACTAGAGTTATTCTGCTAATAGAGATGTTTGCCGCCGCAAATAATTTCGCTCATCTTTTAAATAAAAATTAAATAACACGTGCTCAAACACTTACCATTTTAAGAGTCCTCCATGAAATCACAAAGTGAATAATGTCTGTTAAATATCTGCAACATTAGATATGTTTCAATTGTTGTTTCGGCAAAACTAGTACGGCATGAGGAAAAAATGCGTTTATATGCAGAGAACGAACGTTCTACATCTAGTGACGTAATATTTGCGTAAGTAAAATAATCTTTCAAATAACTTAACGATTCTGTTGACGCACCTTCACAAATGTGTCTTAATGTGCCAAAATCAGAATTTTTCTCAAAAACACTTTCAAATTTTTCTAGAACAGAAACATTTTTTGCGTCTTCAATCGCGCATAGCTGTGCGTGAACATGTTGCACTATTTGTAGAGATTCTTCTAACGGCACCGCAGGATTTTGTAATTTTTCTATTGCATCTGCTAGCCCGAAGTAATTGTCGTGAATGATTTTTAAATCCATTTTAACCTGACTATCTTGAAATTTCGACTGGCTTTTCCGGATAGCGGCAGCTTCCTTTGTATCGAATTGTAAAACCACGTTCTTAATATTGTCAAAATATTTATGATAATAAAACGCGGCCTGCAACCATGTTCCCCAACGAGTTAAATTAGGTTCTGGTGGCTCTGGTATAAGGGGGCACAGTCTGTGAAATTCGCGAATACGTTTCGGTGATTTGACAAATATTGCTTTGGTATGCGCTATTAAAGCGTCTACCTCAGGATAACATTTTCTGATACTATCCGCCACAAGATTGGGAGCATGAATTTTACACGTAATGTGTAACAAATTAGCAGAATGCTTTTTAAGAGACCGGCCTACAGAAAGCATGTTTGCAGCACCATCACTCACTAACATCAAGAGTTGGTTTGTTGAAAGTTCAAACTTGTCCAATGTATTTAACACTAACTTTGAAATTACTTCGGCAGTACGCTGTTGTATTGGTTTGGAGACTAATAGAATTGAAGGTGCCGATTGATGAGGTTCCAATTTGCGTGCCATTACATTAAGAACAGAATGTTTCTTCCGATCTGTTGATTTTTGATCTTTTAACTCCGATTTTATTTTTTGTTCAATATGTTCGCGCGCAGATGGCACAATTCTTTGTAACGATGTTCGACTTGGTAATTTGCACTCCGAATAGTTATTCCAAAAGCAGATAAATGGTTCCTTGTCTAGTGAATTAAACGGTATATTACATGCGATAAACGTAACGCATAAATTAAATATAAATTTTTCATTGTCTCGTGCGCAATTTCTTTTTGAGACATGCTTTTCACTATTTACGTGTCGTAGACAATGTTGTCTGGACCAACACATTAACGGGATTTTACAGATTACACATTTAATTTTAGCACCTTCATATATTAAGTCTGGAATTTCTGCAATAAATTTTCGAAGTTTGTCCGACCGCGGTCGTTTTGCTGCCGAAATGATAATTTTTCTAGGACAGATAAACAATTGCGCAAATGACGGGCAGCGAAAATGTCCGTACTGCTCCGCAGACGAAGTAATACTACCGTTCCTCTCGGTCCGAACTGATTCTACGCCGATGCGCGGTACCGCTCGTGGCCAGCGTTACTTATTAGTGATAGTGTGTTGCCTAAAGTGTCAGGAAACTGAAAGTATGTACTTATAACTGCCTGTGCTATTTTAGGGCGTGATGTACTCGCAAGCAAATATCTTGCAAACTACTAGAAACACGCATTTAGTATGTGATATGATATGTAGTACAACCACGCTACAATATACAGGATATTTCGTTTAAATAAGGAAGTATTTGAAAAGTCTTAATTTTGTGGACATCCTGTACAAATATTAGTATCACCTTTACATGCAGGATTTGATAGCGAATACAGCCATTATAACCGTTTTCTAAAATTCGAACAAGTAAGCATAACATACGTACCTCCGCCTTTATTGTAACACCCTGTATATTGTAGTGGTATTTATTTACATCGTTGAGTGCAGCTGTCATTCATGCACGTATAGTGTATTTAGTATGGCAACACGATCAATGTGAAATTCCCTCTGGCGGATATAAGTTCTTCTTCGGAAGCCTTTTCGCTCCCGGAGCTTCCGATTGACGGAGTGGGGGTATTAAATAATTTAATTAAGTCCAGATAAACATAAAGTTTATATTACATCGTCTTAGAAATCCAGGTTGGTTTACATTTTTCAGTTTAATTTTTCGTTAATTTCATCTACAGATATAAAAATTCGTTTAAATTTGCCGAAAGAGTGTGTAAGAACATTTCCGAACCCCCAGTTCAGCAAATTATTTAATTAATTTGCAAGAATTCAATTTTTTTGAACAATTTCCCCGTTTTCAAACATTTCAATATATATACCCGCATCAGCCGAAAGAGATCATTAAATGGTATAAGTTCGCCACTGATACTTTTTTGATATCTTAAACCGTTCAAAACTTATTTTGAAAAGACGAAATTTGGGGTGAATTTCAATCCTTAAATATGCAGTTCTGCAGCAACGAAGGTGTACCGTTGAGCGGTATGGTAGATCGGGTCTACAAACAGACAAAGTTCCATTAATGTCGGCGTAGTTCCCTTGTTAGAATCACCTTCATACAAATAATGTCAAATAAAGTTAGGTCAATTCTAATGATTGTAAGCCTCCAACAAACTATAAAATTATTTTATTCACATCCCATACATTCGCTCTGCATTGAAAACATTTACAATCCTTTTATTTATTCATAGCCTTCTTATTATTAGTCAGGTTGCATATCGATGACTGTGCACGTCGAACATCGAAAGATTTTTGTATTTAAACCGCTTTATTGTTTAAGCGATCGTGGGCGGTAAGTATTACCATATAAAACGCTCATTCAGCAGCCGACCGGTGGGTGTACACACCTCTTCTCGATTTCATATTCTAAACGAAACATTTTACCCTATTAACCCGACCATTATGTCTTGCCTCTTCTCTCAGCCTCACATTCAAATACGGTTCAAGTTTTTGTGCTATGCATCGTTCTGGAGCGTGGTGTGATGGTGAAGTATTAAAAAACAATTAGGAATTATATTTAAATTGACCTCTTGTCGGCCGGGCAAATGTACCCCGAATATTCCAGTTCCTAATTTGAATATAATAGTGTGAATGGTTTTTTGTGCGACGCCCTTCGCTGGACGAGTCCTTCGCTTTTTGTGAGTGAACTGAGAGAAGAGGAGGGAGGAGAGATATATGAAACGTTGCGGTACTTGAATCGTATGAAATGGGATTGGGATTCTCGATGACACTACATTGCTCTACATTTGTAAATGCCTGTTGTGCGCTGGTTTTTCATGCGGAAATACAACACGGAAAGTTAATTTGCGAAAGGTTTTTTCGCGTTAAATAAATAACATAGGAAACCACTTAGTGATGCGCCTGAATCCATCAAAATATATATGGAAATTTTTTAATGTGGTAACAGTTTATTTGCATAAAAAAAGAGTCAGACTTATTGTAAGGACTCTAGACTGAAAGGGTACCTACAGATATAAAAAGAAACGTGCTTAAAAATATTAGAGAGATTTGAAAAACCAAGATTCTTTACATTCGTCTTAAAGAACAAAACTATACACAAAGAAAAAAAGTTCTTGAATCAAACAAAATCTTTGAAATTATTTATTTAATTCAACAAAGATTTATTTGAGTGAAAACACATTTTTTAAGAGCAACAAATTGAATTTGTTTGGATGTACAAATGTTTTTATTTGACATAATTTTGTTGAGTCAAATAAATATATGTTAGAATCGTACGCTTCGCGCGTAGTCGGCAATTTCCGTTACGTGAACGCAGAGCAACCGCAATCCTAGTCCTAGTTTAGGTTATGTGAGATGGTGGTTCGTAAGCGGTGAGGACAATGGATTTATATATTTTTACTATTGGATGAACTAACCAAAAATTATAAAATAGTTGCCACAGATTTGTATTAGAGATTAGCGCAAATTACAAAAATCTCGCCGATATCGTTTTCAAGGACAGTAATACCAATGTTCGCAGTTTAACGTTGTTCATCTCGGCATCTTCAAACCAGGAATTCCGCATCCAGTTAAAGTTACTCTTTCCAGCAGCAAGGACGTTTTAAAGGTATTGAAGGCCAAGAATAACGAGTCCTTGGCACCTCTCGCCATTTCTGCCGATTTAACCATGAGACAGCGTGAGAATTGAAAAAAAACTCAGAATTGAACTGAAGGAGTTAAACGATCAGGGCCATAATAAAACCATCAGGTACATAAACGGTGCACCGAAAATAGTTGACGTAAGGAACATAACCCAACCTTGAAAAAAGACGAACAACTAAACGTCTTCTTTCAGAATGTTCGCGGGCTCCGAACAAAACTACGTGATGTTCATTTAGAATCTTTTAATCTTAATTACGATACCATAATTCATAAGAACACATTAAAACTAATTGAAACGTTTTACAAGAAATATTTTTAAGTAATTGCTGACAATATTTTTGATGACCAGCAATTTTTTTCTTTAATACAAAGTTTGTTTCGATAATTTTAGACAAAAGAAGCAAAGACCGGATTGAATATTGTAACGTCCTACTTTTCCTTCTTTTTTATCTCGTTAAATGAACTTGTAATTTAAGATCCACATTTACAAAGGAGTACACAACCCGCTAGGGTAACGGAAGGATGGTCGAAGGAAATAGAAAACTTGGCAAATCTTTAAGACCTAACGAAATTACTATTGTAGCGCTCTTTACCGTGGGAGCAAGAGCACAGATAAGAATGTGAGAGAAGGAGACGCGCTCCGCAGAAGGGATAAGGAAAAGTTTTAAAACAAACTTTGTAGCGCGTAGTAACACCAGCGTCTTCATTACTCACTCGTGCGCGGATGTCTTTCTTCCCTTCTCCTTCTCTTCTTTTTTCCCTACTTTTACCCCTTGTATTCACAGTTCCGTCTTCGTCTCATTTTATATTCTCTCTTCTCGGACCGATGATGAGGAAAACTGTGTATTATATACGCAGGTTGAAATTGTTCTTTATTAAACAACTTAACTTTGTAATTCTAAATTAAAAATAAAGCCAGTTGCAAGCAGGGGATCGTGTTGTCATCTGTTGTAATAAAGCTGTCGTTGTATTACGCTAGGTGGCGCGATGAATCGAAAATAATGACAGTGGAAACATTATCATTGCTTCCAACTTTTCTATTTACTGGAGTGAGTCGTGCAGTTTGCTGAATTTGGGTGTTTCAGCACCAATTGTTGTAAAAATGACAGCATTCTAAGTTCCCAAACCAAATTCAATTCGAAGAGAAAGATGACTTGGGGTGTTTCAGCAATAAGCAATTCAGGTGTAATAAAAGCGAATCTCCACCTTAATATTGAGTAGGGGTTGTGATATATCTAAAATTGTGTCTAAAATTGTGTATTTTACGAAATAATCTTTTATTTAAATAGAGAAGGCCCATCATGGTCCTAAGCTCTTCCGACGAGATCTAATGAAAGAAAGACTATATTTAGCTTATTATAAGCACATGAGTCTTTTAGTGTGTATATGGTGTTTGTAAATTTGCCGTAAGAGGTAAAGCGCTGCTAATTATTTCCCAACAAGTCTCAAATGGATCACCCACTCGTTAAAACTTGATACTATTATTGTGTTTTGAAAATCACAAACTGGTGTAGGACTGATGGCGCGGTGCCTAGTATGTCTGGCTATCAGTTTCGGGCTACCGGGTTGGAATCTCGGGCTTGCAACTCTCAGAGTAAGGTTTTCCCTAGAGAAAGATTTTTCTACGCCAGAAATTCCCTGGTGGTTTGCCAGCAAGAGGTTCCCCGCTCTTGTAGAATATGTTGATGCGAATTGAAATATCGATCATATAAAAAATGCTTATTTTATTTATTTCCTTGTGTTCCTTTAAATTTGTCCATAAGTGTAATAGTCTTATAGTTTACATAATTAGTATTGGAATAGAAACAGAGAAATAAGTAGGCTCCTTCAGAAACCGTAGATTTTTTTTTATTAAAAAAGAGCATCAAACAAAGATTCTTTCTAAGAAAGCAATTCTTGCTTGACTAGGTAGAGGTCATCCTATTGGATGTGGTAGGTATTTACTTTTTACGTTTTAGGTAGCACGAAACCTTTAACATTCACCTAAGCTTCCTTAAGTACCCTTCTTTTGTATTATACTCGAAAAAATAATTAATAGTCCGGAAGAAATTATAATGAAATATCAAGGGGCCAATCTTCTCCTATCATAATACAGTTTTGAGTGCTTTTTTAGATTTGAAAAGCTTTCATTTTATTCCACTAAAAGGACAAAGCTTTAATGAAGAATACGCTTGCATTACCATCAAAGGGTACGTTGGAAATCGATATTTTAAGTAACTTTACACTTTTTGTTAAAATTAATTGTTATTTGACAGACTCTTTTGATTGTTCCCATACTGCATTTGATCTTAATATGAAAAATGATAAATTACGTCTTAGAGAGGAACTCTCATCCTCTAATTTAGATTCATCTTCCTTCCTGTGCGCTTCGGAAAATATGAATTTCGCCCGAAAAAGTTTTATTAACGACTTTTATAGCGACGTATGCAAATTTATCGTCGACTTTATGCGCCACCTTAATGGTTATTAAAGAAAAATATTCGGCGTACATGTCCCACGTTCGCTACTCACCCTACTACCATCGCCATCTAAGACATATTGCCAACGCAACGGACGAAACACAGCATGCAACGGCATATTTCCGCGTTAATAAACATTTGCCTGCCGTACGTTTATTGTTATTTTTATTGTAATGGACGGGCACTGTATTATTAGCGGTGTTCTTCTGTTTTTTTTTCTACCTTCGCTTCCCATGCCACGTTCTCGTTCGCAGCTAATATTTACGACAATCGCCTCGGTAATGGCACGGACGCCATCTAGCAGAGGAAGTTCGGGCGTTTAAGCGCTTCTAAGGAGCGAGGAGAAGAAAAGGATATTTCTGCGTTTTACCGTCGTTGAAATTAATGAAATTCTTATGATTAAGGAGGAATTTGCTTGGGAAGTATGCGTCTTAGAAGTGGAGTTTGTCGCTGAGGAAAGGGTATTGCACTATACCATGGAAATATGTGTATGGCGTAATTTGTGAAGGGGAAAAATGGAAAACGTTGCCGTTCATTGAAGAAATGTGAATGAAAATTACTTGGGAAAATGGTGTATATAACAGTATTTTCCTTTAATTGGCTGCAATTCAATTAAAATTGATATATTCTCATTGGCTAAAAGCAGTTTCTTTCTATAACGAGAGAAACAATGAGAAAATATATATAAAACACGTCAAAAACCACATTGGAGTTAAAATTAATTGAGATATCATTACCCATAGTGACTTTCCAGCAGTTCAATCCATAATAAGCATTTATGATGTCCAAACAGTTCTTTCAAGTGAAGTAAAGAAGGTCGTAAGTACTTTTTTATTATTACGTTAGGAATTTAGATATTTCACATTCGTTTGAGAAGTAGTGGACATAAAGGGTTTTCCATTAGAAACCACGCATTTATAAATTAATATGAAATGAATTAACTTTTAGGTGGCTACCATGTTGAGTTTGTCATATTGATATTTGAGGGGCAGCGTTTCAAAACGGCTTTTATCCGTAAGATTCCGCCATTCACTTTTAGATGGGATCATAATCTCTACCTTGAAACACAACCTGTGGTACCAAAGATGAAAATGTGTCACTTCCTCAGCGATCTCAGGCACTTGACGTTCCCACCACCAGTTTGTGGCAAAATCTGGTTTATGTGCTTGCAAGATTGCTTTAAATCAAGAATTTAAACCAAATTGCTGTATCCGGTCTGAAAATCAGCCAGGAGCAATGTATAAAAAAGCATTACATTCTCTTAAATTGACTTGGTCCTTACTTATTCACTGACGATGCTGGTAATTTCGATTCTGTGAATAGAAATCGTTATCGCTTAAGGTTAACTGAATCTTTTTTGCCTCGAATTGGATGCGACATGAGGTTTCAGCAAAACGGTGCCACATTGTCTATGAAACAATTCACTTATCGCAATATAAGTTTGACGAATCGATAATTTCCAGAAATGGACGAGTCAATTATCCCCTTCGCTTATGTGATTTACTATTCCTAGCCTTCTTCTTGTGGGGTTATGTTAACTCGTTAGTTTACGCCAACAGTCCAGCAACATTACACGACTTGCAACCCAACATTGATCGTGCTATTTCTGACATTCGGCTTAATTTATGTGAAAGTCATGGGAAATTGGATTCAAAGGATTTGTGCTTGCCAACGCTTTAGATGAGGACAATTGAGTGACGTTATATTCCATAAATAGTGGTATTAAATGTACTTCATACCGAATTCAAAATAATTTTAAATTTCTTATGAAGCCTGTGTTTTATTGTACAAACGAAATGCGTCGTTTTTAAGAAAAACCTTTTATAAGATTTCATAAATTCTTTGGACTCTATAGTTGACAAATTAAAAACTTTGCGGGGTAATCTATTTTCTGATTTTTCCAAGCAATTTTTGAAAAAAACATTGATTCATATAAACCATCTAAACCATTGATTCATTTCACTGGGTTGTTCCAGTTCCATATACATAAATATAAGAGCATTGGGAGCAAATCATAACATGTAAATATCATCATTTGTAAAATTTTGCCAAAAATAATATTTTGAAATTTAAATTTTACGAAATTATATTAACAATTTCGTATAATATAAATTTTAGAATATTATTTACATATTTAAAATTTTGTTTAAACCTCTTTTTTGTTGTTCTACAGAACGATGATTTAATTTTCCAGATAAATTTCTATACCAGAACAATCTGGAATCTTTGAAGACTATAAGCACGAGGTTTGCTACGTCATGGCAAAGCGAAAACATCACTCCCGGATAAAAGTGAGATAGATAACTGGAAGAAACGATTTTCAAGCCGGCTGCGGATGGCTGGGCAAGTTTTAAAAACGTAAAAGTATTCGCCAAATGTCAACTGTTGGCGAAAAATTATCTACCGATGTATCTGTTGTTCAGACATTCCAGCAAACACTTTTAATGGAAGTACGAGGGATGATCGTAAAATAAGGTTCCCATATTTTTTAAAAATAGGCAGCATTCTTTATTTCCTTAACATTACACATCGTTTTAAAGGTAAAAACTTAAGCTATTTTTCCACATAATCGCCATGTCTATTTAAGCATTTTTGCAGACGGTGCTCTAACTTCTGTATCTCCATGTCGTAAAATTCTGCCGCCAGTCAAAATCTTTTCAATTGTGGTGTTGGAAATCTTAGGAATCCGAAGAGCGAGTTGACGAATGATGACCTTCCGATCTTCAAGCAGTATGCTCTCGACCTTTTCAACGATTTCCTCTGAAATTGATGGTCTTCCGCTCCGCTCTTCATCGCGAATTTCCACCCGGCCTCCAGTGAATTCCCTACACCATTTGCGGACGTGTTGAACAGCTACACACTTTTCTCCATAAACTTCAGTTAATTGACGATGAATGTTTATAGGTGAATCCCCTTTCGCGTTTAAAAAAACGCATCACAGCGTGAATTTCGCACCTGGCGGTAGCGGCGTAGCGAGACGGAAGTGGTACATATATAGAGTGGGAGAGCTGCCGCACACGCCAATGTTGTCGGATTTCGCCTAACACGTCTTATTGCTGCTGTAGGGCTTTGGGAACCTTATTTTACGATCATCCCTCATAGATTTAATATTCCATTAAGTCTACAACGTTGACGAGAGTAGACTGGTTTAGAGAGTCCTTCCAAACAAAACTTTCGCACACCGAAGAAAAAAAAAACAGCACCAGGTCGTAAAATGAGTAAGGACAAGTTTACTTTCACGATTTATTCCAATGCTTCCATAAGTTGAAACTGCTAATTGTTGGGAAGGCAAATAAATGTAGGGCATTTAGGAGGATTCCAAATCTTCCCGTTATGTATATGGATCAAAATAAAAGCATATGTTTTTCGTAAATGGTTCCGTAATTCCGAAGTTATACGGAAAATGAGGGATTTGAATTTGCCTTCGAAAGCATTGCTTGCTTTGGATAATGCTCCAGGACATCCCGATGTAGAAGAAGTATGTATTGATGATAAAAGCATTCAAGTAATGTTACTATTAAATTGTTGCCCCCCTTATCCAGCCAATCGATCAACACGTCATCATATCTGAAGATAACTAAGATATACCGTGTTTTTACAAGAATTTTAATTCAATCTCGGCGATACTATCTCTTAAAGATGTTTGGTGTACTGTGCCAAAAATAAATATATATTTTAGAGTAGAATTTGACTTGTAAAATGTTAAATATATACTTCTATTTCATATAAAATTTTCTAATTTCAAAGTTTGAATAATACACTCAGTTATAACTAACGATAATTATACGACAAAAAGTTGCACTCAATCCCATAAGAGAAAGTTGGGAAACACATCTAAATTATCACGAATATTTTTAAACTAAATTACATACATTAGTTTTACTGTCGCTTATTTAAATAGCCATCCACTAGCTAAACAATAACTATGCATAAACATAACAGCATTCATTAGCACACTAAAAGCACTTACAGGACGAAAATTAAACTACTAGCTTTGTTCTCTAAAAGTGCATCGTTTTACGGCAACAAATTACATTACATGAAGATTAGATGCAAATGTATGGGTTGAAAAGAGTCGTCAGCGCGTTTTATTAATAATTCGTTTTGAATATGTAAATGAGTGACATTTTTGAGTGAAAAGATAAACGAGCAGCGTTATAATGATTTAATCATTAGCGTTGTGAATTGATGAAAGTTGTAGGGTGTTTGGAAATTGAGAAATTATGCTAAGGGGAGGTGATAATTATATTATTTGTGAATACAATCTATTTCTTTTGTTCTTCTTTAAAAATCAGGTTATATCACGTCGCGTCAAGTTACGATCTTGTCAAATCAATTTTTTCGTTATATTTCTCTATTTTATTAAAAGAAAATATACATTTTTGCTCGTTATAACAACAAACATAGAATATATCATGCATAATTTCGTCATAAAATAGAACTACACTATTCTCAAAGCGGAGACGGTCTCTCGTATATCTCTAGCTACTTAAGTAAATAAGTGAACAGGGTATTATAAATCTCGTGGGCGGGTAAAACGTTGTTCTTGCTTATTTATATGTTGATATATGGGAGTGGACGTACGTTCGTCGTAAGCATCAACGGCTGAATGAATGTGATAAGTCCCGGTGTGGTTATGAACACCCACATGCCTACTATATAGCGTATATGTTAGTACATACATGTATTATACTTTATATGCTCATTAGTGCAAGAGACATTGTTGAATGTGGTAGATGGTTACATCTGAGCTGGGATAGTTATAGTGCAGCTAGTGCTCATGCATACAGGCGTCTCTCGGGTAACCGTTTGATTTTGTTTTGTAATACTAAACTAATAAAAGTATTTGAAGTTACCAGCGATGTAATACATATATCTCTTTATCAAACAAAGAATAAACAATCTTCGTTTTTAATTGTCTGAATAGAAAGTGATATTCGAAAGATTATAAGAATTCAAGAACAAATTTATTCCGGAAACTATTGATACTTACTACACTTTAATATTTAAATGGCCAAAAGTTCCTTGAACAGAAAATTCAATTAAGACATCGTTGTGTTATGTATAGAGCGGGCCAAGAGCGCCACGCGACAGGTTCGCAATCAGGCTGCCGGGCGCATATATGTATGTAAACATAGGTAATTTAAATATGTAATTATTAGGACGAGGACCAAAACCACTGTCTATTACGTCGTGAAGACGCGCAAATATACACCTGCAGTTTGGGTGTTCGTTGATAAATAGGGCGTTGTTCACGGTGGGCCACTACAAAAAAAAAGTTCATTCATCGACGGCTACGAACTAACAGCGCGCTTATTCATTTACGGATGACGCGCTCTATTCATCAACAAATGACGAGTCTGCAGATGTTACGTTTGCACCACTTCGTGGCATACTAGAAACAAGCGTCGGTGTGCTCGCTTTAGTGATTATGTCTAACGTAACTATTAAAAATAAACGGCCATTACCTACGAAAGTTAATAAATTTCTTAGTGAATTTGTGGATTTACACTACAATGGGAGTACAATTTTCTGTAAAGTTTGTAAAAAGAAACTACTGTGCTGGAGCAAACGTGATTGTGAAAGACATATAAATAGCGCACACCACAGAAATAAAAGAAATGGTGTGTCACAACAACGTCAATTTCAATTAGAATTGCTTTTAACGTTTATGGTATGTGGTCTACCACTTCGTATATTTGATAAAAAAGCATTTCGAAAATTCTGGGGTACATACAATACCGAGTGGATACTACCATCTCGGACAGCGTTACGGAGAGATATTCCACGAATACGTGAGGACATTGAAAATCGAATTAAAGCCGAATTAAAAGATAAACAGCTGTGGCTATGTCTTGATGAGACGACAGATTGCAAAAAAAATTCTATTTTGAATATAATAGTGCGCGTATTAGATCCTATTAAACCAAATTTTGCAATTCTATTAGCCAGCAGAAGATTAAAACAGTGTACTAGTAAAGCAATTACGGCCGTAGTTCTCGAAACGTTACAAAAATTTCAAGTGTCAACCAGTCAACTGTTGTTGTTCATGAGCGATGGTGCAGCAACAATGTGTAGTGTAGGCCGTTCCCTTAAAGAAAAGTGTGAAGGACTTTTACATGTTACGTGTAAAGTCCATGCTTTACATCTTGTGGCACAAACTATTCGAGAGTGTTACCCGGAGGTGGATGCATTAATAGCAAACACAAAAAAAGTGTTTTTCAAAAGTCCTAAGAGGACTAGGGCATTCCACAGGTTATGCCCTGGTATTCGAGAACCACCACAGCCCATTCTTACGCGTTGGGGAACGTGGTTAAAAGCCGCTTTTTATTATAATGAACATTTTCAAGAAGTCAAATCCGTTATTTTGCAATTCGTCCCTGCCGAAGCTAGAGCTATTAAGATGAGCCAGAAGGGATTTCTCGATATTTCTGTTGAAACACATCTAAAGAATATTAGCAACAATTACAAAGGGTTAGTAGACGCGATAGAAAATTTGCAAAATTCTGTATTGTCGTTGGTAGAATCAGTGCAAGTCGTGGACGAAGTTAGTACATTGTTACACAGTATAAACGATGCAACAAGTGGACGAGTTTTAGCTAAGTTCGATAGTGTTTTAAAAAAGAATCCGGACTACACGAGATTAAGACAAATGTGCGATGGGGCATCTGCAGATTCCTTGACTAAGTCTAAAGATTATTTTAATTACGCCTGTCTTACTTCGGTAGACGTGGAACGGTCGTTTTCGAAATATAAGAACATTTTTTCGTCTCGGCGAACATCCTTCACCGAGGCAAATGTGGAAACTTATCTGATGGTGCAACTTTTTAAACAAGCCTATCCGCATTATTAAGAAGGATAGAATTTATTTATTATATCTTTATTTACAGTTACATTATTAAGTACAACAGAATAAAAAAAGCGTTCAGTTTCTCAGTTATTTCCTTATTACATCCCATTTACAACGCATACCGTTTTCAATCAAATAAAAAATCATAATGAAAATAAAAACACCTCAGCGTGTACATATATATATATATATATATATATATATATATATATATATATATATATATATATATATATATCCGCTCTAATTACTAAACATTATTATTGCGTCAGCTTTTATTTTTTTACTCTTGTGTATTAATTTCGAAATATCACATATCTGCTGTGACTCACATATACGCTATTTACAATAAGCGGCCGTTGCGCCCGATTCCGATTCTGTTGGATGGCGCAATTTGGCCCGCTCTAGTTATGTATATCAACAATGAAAGAGAATTACAATAGGTAATGAAGATCCAAGCAAGCCTTAAATTTTTTTTTTCCAATTGGAAGGAACGGAGGAATGGAGAGGGGAAAAAACAGAAAATCCAAATCTGATATGCGGAAGGGTTAAGAACGGCTGGTAGTCCTGGCGTTGGTGTTTATAAGGAAAACCAGGGATACAAAGTATGTGCATCACTTGGGCCGTACACCATGGTATTTCAAACAAAAACATATGAGGGTGGGTCAATATGCCCGTGACTTTTTGAATGAGAGATAATTTTTTCGGCAAGGAAACGTTTTACTTCTCAACACAGTCTCCTTTTAGCTCAATACATTTCGTCCAACGTTCCTCCAATTTTTTGATCCTTTCCAAATTTGTCGATACTCTCAAAATAGGCGTTTGTTTGAGCGATGATTTCATCGCTGGAGCCAAATCTTTTTCCGCCGAGCCATTTCTTCAGACTTGGAAACAGGAAATAGTCACTGGGGGCTAAATACGGAGAATATGGTGGGTGGGGGAGCAATTGATACCCCAATTTATGAAATTTCGCCATGGTGACTACGCACGTATGCACCCGTGCATTGTCTTGATGGGAGAGCATATCCTTCTTGGCCAAATGCGGTCGTGTTTTCTTCAAATAGTCATTGAATTTGTTCAATAAGTTGCCGTAATATTCGCCGTTAGGATCTTTTTTATTTATTAATTGATTGTTTAAGGCTAGAAACAATATCTTCACTTAATTTCTTTTTAAAGTGCAAAAAAATTTCAAATTTACAATTACAAATGAGCCTTTATCTCGCATCAAAAAGCTTTATTATTGCTTGAAGCTTGCATAACTCACAAAAAAATCGACGCAATTATTAAATGTAAAACGAGGGAGGTAATTAAATTCAAATTAACATGGCGCTATACATGCACACAGTTCGCATTAGGGGCGAACACGATGATGTGCGCAAATATGTGAGAAGTAAGTGAGAACATTGGGAGAGTTCGAAATACATACACCTGTAGGTCTATCCAATTTGCATGCGTAATCGTTAGCGAGCGTATAGAAAAAAATCCTCGACTTGTATCGCTTCCACCCCTAGCGGTTATTACCTTTTTAATTATAAAAACCCGCATTTACATATCAGATTTTTCTTTTCGGAGTCCACGGCGGCGAGTAATGAAATTAGCGACAAATATCAGACGCGTACAACGACAAAGGTCGGGATAGTACTCGGTCCCGGGCGGTCCGGCTTTGTATGGAGGGAGCTTTTTGTGCGTCGAGGATAAGGGGTTGAAAGCTTTTTTTGCGTGGTAAACGGATTCTATTTTCCAATTAAGTACGTGGGATTTAAGGCAAGGGAAGGGGAAGAGAAGAGATTGCGTTAATCTCGGAATTCTCCGCTTTATACAGAGACTAAATTGTTCGTTTGTATGGAAAATACCGTCCAGCTTTTATATAAAAAACGACTTTTGAGAAAACTGGTATTTCCAAAAAGTTCAAAAAATAATATTTTCGAAACGGGCAATACTTTTTCGTTAATTTAGAAGAACTAGGAGCATGCATAAGTCCGTCGAAGTATCTGCTGTTCTCTTTCCTACTATTTTTGTTATAATATCTAGCACCCTTCTAGCACCTAACCATACGGTTATCCCTGTCACTCGTTCGCGATTCTCAGGATCCCACGATTTAGTTGACTGAATGCATATTTGTTTGAGTCAAGAACTCTTTTTCTTTGAGAACGTTCTTAACTAAATGGCATTTTACCTATTAATTTTAGTATACAAAATCGGTTTTCTGCGTTTACAAACAGGTTTTATATGGTCCTTTTGTAAAACGAAAGTTTTAATTTAAACGTAGAAATAAGCCGTGATATTGTTGTTTGCGAATAATTTTACAAGTATATGTCAACAGGGTTTTGAATAAAAAGAATAAACGTGACCAATCGATTACACACGTTGTTATACAGATGTCGTTGCAAAACATGTGAGAAACGGTAAATAACCACATAAAGGTTTACCGGAAAGTATTGTGCAATTGGAATAATGTAACCATCAGTCAAAATATGGCTCCTACTCAGACAATGATGGATGGAGTATAGTAAATGGCAGCGAGTTTGTAAAAGTACCACATTATAAATATCTAGTATTATCACGCAATGTACAGGTGTCTAATTTTAAATATTTAATATTAATATTGATGATTTCTTCCTGGTTATATTAGAAATGGATATTAACCTGCTTATTTGAAATGAAATACTATTCTTTATATTTACCTGTTTTCAAATAACGTTCCTTATAATTAACGAAATGAATTTTGAGCAAATTTCATCCCATATTTGCAACAAACATCATTTATACAATTAACTTCAGGGTGCCCAAAAAGGACACTTTCAGCTTTTGGTAACTCTCCCAGTCCTTTTATTTTTTCAAGGAATTATTTAAATTAAAAATGACCAGTGCTGCATCTACTTAACTTTTTATAGTTTAAGCTTTTTGATTTTCTCTGTCACACTTATATGTCTTTTCTTGCCGTTCTGAAGAATTTTATACTGCGTGATCTTTAAAATAGAGACACTATAAAATTATAAATAATGGAAAGCATTAATCAGGCAACACTGACAAGGAAACACAAGTAAGTGCATCTCACCGATTTAAATGAAACTTTCTGGGTTTAAAGACCGATCTAGTGTAAGAGCAACGGTAACTATCTTAGCTACTCAATCACCTACTGGCGGGGTGTAAAACATTCCAAGCTCAACACTACTCTTCGCTGTTTGACTCAATAGCTCAGAAACTACGAGAGATATTAAAAAAAAGTTAAGACAAGATTTAAACAATTTTACCTCATGTTAGAGGAAATTCCAAAAAGCAATTTTCAGAAATTGAATCCGCTGACGTTATTATCAAGAACCACCATTACCAACCCTAAATAAAGCTTTTACTAGTTCTTCCGTAGCCTAGCAACTCCAGCAACGGCTAATTATTGCACTGATTTATATCCAGTGAATTTTATCATCGCTGCTGTTTATAGCGGACTACCCGTATGCCTATTCATTGCAAATACTATTATATTATATCGTCCAGCATCCATACACCCCGGCATAGAATTTATCGAAAAGCCACAGAACGTAATATGATGCCAAACCAAAACCGCCCGTTTGCACGTAACACTGTACGAAGCCACCCTTTCATAAATATCAAGTATCCATTGCGTTCGGCGGCGGTGGCGGTTGTGGTGACATCATCCATTACCATAATAAAACTGGTCGTGGAGCCGTGCTTTTCTCGTTCCGCAACCCTCATCTATTTTTTTTTTGAAATTCATTTCGCCATCATCCTATATGTATGCACAATCGATTTTAAACATACACCGCGTATTTTGCGCGTACGGGCTCGTTGATGTAATGGAAGTGCTTTTGAGGTCTTCATTTTATGGTCGAAATTGTGTGTGTGTGCTAAATCTTTTTTTTTTTTTTTGGGAAACTATTTGCCATGTCACATTTGCAAAGTAAACTATTGACAAGGGTTTTAGAGGACCGTTTGACCTGAAAACATTAAGGGAATCCTATTTTGCTATGTTGCTTTCGATAATAATAATAATAATAATAATATTAATAATATCTTTATTTCCAGAGAACATGTATAACATGAGGGAAACAAGTCAACAAACTATAACAAAATTAACAAATATTAGTACTTGCGAAATTACTGAAGTAATCATTCAACGAATAACAATTGATATTCAACAATAACTTTTTCACATTTCCTTGAAAAGTCTTAAAATTGGAAATATTCCTGTAGTTTATAGGCAATGAATTAAATAGTCTACATCCCATGAAACTTAAATATTTTTGGAAGCCTGCAGTACGATGACAGGCTGGTAGCAACTAAAGTTCATTTCTTGTAAAATAAGAATGTGAGACATTAGATTGAAATAGATGTCGATACCTATACACAAAGCAAAGACCTTCATACATGTATATGTCATAAAATGTCAGTATTCTACAAGATTTGAACGTGCTTTTACAAGAACTGCGCCAACTCAGATTAGTCATCAATCTCACCGCGCGCTTTTGCAACAAGAACACCCGCTCGGATGAAGAACTCACACCCCAGTGCACCACACCATACGCCACCCTGGAGTAAAAGTTGGAATAGTAAAAGCTTTTTAAAATTGCATAGCTGCAAGACTTTCTGATATTAGAGATAGCATAGCACACCCGAGCTAACTATATTACAATGATTGTAATCATGTCACCCTGCAGAAATCACCAGCTCTCTGTTGGAGTATACGTTTCGTTCATATATTCGTTTAAATATATTTAGAATGCATGGCTACGTTATCAGATCTTTTCAAAATGTTCATCCACTTGCAGTGCGGACCGCATATTACACCTTTGCATAGCCTCATTACATTCATCAAAATTTTATGGTTGGTAGATAGGTACTAGACGACCTTAATCTCAACGGGACCCTCCGTTAATAAATTTGTGAAACCTTCTCCCCATAGAGTATCGGAAGGTATTGGTAAAGTATTTAAGGAGCAAGAAATGAACGTGTGTTTTAATTCGCAAAATACACTCAAAAACCTTCTTGGCAATCCAAAGGATAAACCTGAAGTGAGAGAAAGATCCGGAATTTACAAAATTGCATGTGATGATTGTGTTAAAACCTATATTTGTCAAACGAAACGAGCGATAGACACTAGATTGAATGAACACAACAGGTGTTACAGGTACGGGAAGATAGAAGCGTCAAGTGTCGCAAAACACGTAAACGATATAGGGCATAGTATTAAATTAGAAAACCTAAAATTAGTTAAAATCGTGATTTCGCCGGATAAGCCGGACGCCTATGAGACTATTTATATAAATAAGAATGCAACCTAATCAATAAAGAAGAGGGACCTTTGCACTTTTCATGTTTTTTCGATTTATTGCGGTAAGAGGCCTTTTGATTTATGGTTGTACTATGACAGAGCCGTCGATCCTCCCGCATGTATCTTTAGTTTAAGAGTAGTGAAGGAAAGAACACAAATTTGATGGGCAGAAAGGACCTAACCGTTGTCTCACTCGAATTTTAGCAGGGTATGATGACCATATGCCTGGGTTCGTGATGACAAATCTTTTCCGCTTTTTTTTTCCTCCTTATTTAACTTGTTTTCTAGCCTAAACCGCAAAAGCAGGTACTTGTATTTTTTCTTGAAAAGAAGGGATGAAGCGGGTTTTAAGTTTTTGTTATAATTTGGTTTAATTTTATTTCCATCAATGTAATTACTTAAATTTAATAAAGCGGTGCCTTATTTCAGCTAAAATAAAAGTACAAACATTTCACTTTTTATCGTTTTACCTGTAGTTAGAATTAACAACTACACAAGGAGTAATTTTTGTCGTAATAAAGAAAGAAATGCGTAGTGTAGGGTTAAAATTTATTCTAATAGGTACCAGTTAAACCTCTTTTGTAGTATAGCTACTTTTTCCCACATTGTACTTACGATAACCATATAAAAATCAAGAGCCTTAACGTTTGATAATGTAATTTTGCGGTTAGGCCGACCCTGCGCCGATTCTATTGACTACATAATATTGTATGTATACATATAGATACTGTATACATGTCTCTCAGATGGCCGGAAAGGAAGGAGAACGAACAGATAGACGGGACGGACGTAACGGCGATAAGGAAAACTGATAACGGGTCGACCGATCGGCCGGAGAAATATTGCGGAAACGTGGGATACACGCAAAGGCAAGGGGCGAGCCTCTGCTGCACATACATGCGATAGAACGCAAAGTCTGACAGCGGTAGTTGGTCGCCGCGGGGATTGTTATTCCTGGCTGTTTTTTTGCGGTCTCTGTCGCGTCGATGTGTCCCTTTCCCTAGGCATATCTTAACGTTTATTATTGTATACGTACATGTATTTGGACCTACAGCATACATAGCGAGAAATTGAAATAGGAAGAATGTAGGGAAACATAGAAAAATATCCCATGTTAATATTATTTTTAGAAAAGAGGGTTTTTGTGCTTATTGTTAATTGCTTAACATCTTATGCCTTTCTTGGCAAAGTAAATTTAATTAATTAGGGCAAGGGATGAATTAGATATGTTTGGCCAGCTTGATATAAATGCTTTCGCCTGATTTTGTCCTAGTATGTCTTACCAATACGCGCTGCTTCTTTCGCCAGCTTATGACCCATTCATAATGCTAACCTTAATAAGCTAGCCAATAATTGATATACGGATAACTTCTATTACCGCATTAACCCGTTTATAGGCGTTTGACCTCATTCGATGAAAATCTCTGTCCTCCGTGCAAAACCTTGAGCATGGGAAAAATCATTGGGGGCCGTTTTGGTGAATAGGGTGGGTAGTTTATCAATTCGAATTCGTGAATTTTTGCCATGGCGACCACTGTGTGACGACCATCAAGTGGGGGACGCTACGTTGTTTTGATGGAGCAAAACTTTTTTTCCTCAAATGCGGTCATTTTTCCGCAATTTCTGCCTTTAGCTTGTCTCCGTTATTGTTTTTCCTTTTTCAAGATAGTCAATTAACTTCATGATATCCCAAAAAAGTAGTCGCCATTTCTTTCCTGGCCGATGGAACAGCGTTTACCATTTTTGGAGACGATTCACCATTCACTGTGCTCCATGGGTGTGTTGTTGCATCTTTTCGCTCGAAAATTTCCAACTCTTCTTTATCTTTTTGATTCGATATCCACGTTTCGAAGCCGTATGTGACCACTGGTCTAATTATTGTTTTGTAGATCCTTTTCTTGGCATTTTGTGACATATTTTTTGATCGGAGTGCTTGCATAAGGCTACCCAAACATTTGTTTCCTTTGTTGATTCCCTCCTGTATTTCGCGTGTATTTACTATATCCACTCCCAAGTAATTATATTTTGCTACTTCTTTCAATTCGTGCTTCATTCCTTCTGTTCTTATTTTCATATTTTTGTTTGCGTTTGTTCTTGGTGTCTTCTCTATCTTCATTACTTTTGTCTTGCTCTTATTGATTCTTAAGCCTTTGTCCTTCGCTGCCTTTTCCAATTTTTTAAACGTGTTTCTTAAATTTCCTTCTGTTCTGGCCATTAATACAATGTCGTCAGCATATGCCATTATTTGATCTTTTTGGTTAAATATAATAACTTTGGTTGGGATTCCGCTTTCTCTTACTGCTTTTTCTAACACTATATTGAATAACATCGTGCTTAGTGGATCTCCCTGCATCGGGCCTCTGGTGATTAAAATTTTTTTTTGACGTATGTCCGTTGTTCATGCATTTTAAGGTAGATTTATATGTATCTGTATATATATATATACTTCTGTGTTAGAACTAATAAATTATTTTCTTAGAGTGGTCGTTAAAAAGACGTATTCTCAAAGGACTGACAAGCTTATGACTGACAATTGTTGATTTATTTAGTTATACGAAGAAAACTGAATGTATATCTTTTTTTACGATGAGTTGCGTTCTAGCGACGCAAGCGGTAACACCAAAATATACAGTCCACTCCAGTAATGTAATTCAATTAAAGTACTAAACAAACCACCATTCTAGTTTGATGCTTGCAATACCAGCACTAGTTTTAAACATCCGTTTACCAGTACGTTGTAGTCCGTGTCAGTGAGGGTCATTTCAACCATTCTTATCAGCTCTTCATTTATTCCCATGTTACTACCTTTTCCCGTATTACTGTATCGTATGCTTGCTTGAAATCAATGAAGATGACAAGCAGGGCTAGGTTCTCTTCTTAGTTGTTATTGACCACCTGTTTTAGCGTGAATATTTTATCCATTGTCGATCTATACTTTCTAAATCCACATTGGTACTTGCCCAATTCCCGTTCCATGCCTTCCTTTATTTTTTTTTTCACTACCGCCATGATTTTGAACACTACATCTATAAGGGCAATGCTCCTATAATTTCCACACGTCGTTCTCTCTCCCTTTTTATATATTGGGCATATCATTGACTTTTTCCATCTCTTTTACATCCTTTCTTTTTGCCAAACTTTTTTAATTAACATGTAGATATACTCTTCTAGCGTCTCTCCTCCTGCTTTCAACATTTCCGCCGTAGCTCAATTTTCCCCCGATGACTTATTACTTTTAAGCTTTTTTATTATTTCTACAATCTCTTCTTGCGTCGGTGGATCTTCGTTTTTTATCGCTGACAGGAATGCTTCTTCTACACTACCCGTTTCTTCTCTTCTTGCTTCATACACATCCTGGAAATATTCTGCCCAATTGTTCAAACTTTCTTCCACTCCTCCCACTAATTTTCCTTCTTTATTCTTGCAAAAGACCATCTGACTGTGCAGATTTCTTCTTTTCCCATTTTTTTGTTCCATTTTAGAATTCCCTGACTTGTTTTTGATATAGTTATTCTCTATTGGTTGTATTTGCCGTTCCATATGTTTCCTTTTCTTGTTCTTACACACCTTCTTTACCACCTTCTTCACTTCACCATACTTTCTTTGTTTTCGATGGTATTGTTATTAATCCAGTTTATACTTCCACTACCATTCTACACTCTTCATCGTACCATATTTTCATACATATCTTCTTTCTTACCATTAATTCTTGTCTCCTTCTTCATTATTTCTTCGAATTTCTCCCAGCTTTCTTCCACATACAAAAGTCATATAGTCATGGGAAAAGTTATAAATTAGAGCAAACATTTTAGTTTTAATTCGCAACGACTGATTTGTATGCATTTTTAGAAGGACGGGCTTGTCAAAAACAACCTGGTCGACAGCATGTGAAAAATTGCTGGGTGTGGTAGTCTCAGCGCGAGTTGTGTTTGATTCAATTAAGGATAATTTTGAATGACTTGTCAATTATGAAGAGTAAAGACTATTATTGAAAATTTTATTTGGTTTGCAGTTGGGACGATGCTAATAAATTGATAAACTGTGAGTAAGATTTAAATTCAAAACGAAAGACCCATAAGGTACCAGTGTTTACGTCGTCAAAGGTATAGCTGAGTTCTAGATTGTAAACCTATTATTGGTGGAATTTTCATTTTTTTTATTATGTTGTAGGCCATACTGTCAGGTTATTGAGCAGCTAACAAAGTCTATATTTAAAAACATTTAGAAACTAGAAAATGTTGATAGCATTTGCTAAATTTAGTATCCGAATCCATGGCAATAAGAGAAAAACCAATTCTTCAGTTCATTCTTTCCTTACCTCGTTCTCACTTTAAACAATCATAAAGATATTCAATTTTTATCATTGGCTACATAAAAAAACCTGACACAAAGGAACAGAAAAACAAATCAAATCTGCATCATATTTACATACGATTTTAATCCCCTCGCTAACTTTCTTCTATCACCACCCCTTTGATTTATAGAAACGTAATGTAGGGGTCAGGAAGGAGGTGGAGTGCTTGAACGCAAAGGAAGGACTGCATCGTTACGAGGACAGTCACGCAAAAGATAATGTTAAGGACTGGTCGTCTTTGCGTTGAACAGGAAAAGATATCCATGTTATGGGTTTGCAGTAAATATTCCAGCTATCGTCGTTGTGGTCGCGTTCTTGAAAGAAGGGGGAAACCTAATTTCATTTACTAATGCAAAGTAAGAAGTAGCAAGCCGTAGACGAAGATACTGTGTGAATTGGGTATTACGGTTTGTTTTGTAATAGAATTGGGCAAGATGGAAACTGGATTTATACGAAGGAAAACAGTATTTTTATGGTTTTTTTAAGATACTTTTTTTTGTATTATAAAATAACCTTACAATTAGTCGAAGAAGAAACAGTTTATTTTTTAAATAATCAGAAAAGTGTACGCAGTTACATAATTTGTATATAGAAGCTGTTATATTTAGTTTTATTAATTTTAACTCAATGTTGTAGTTCTTATCTGCCCATATCCTTTTCATATTCTACAAGGATAGTCTGAAAAGTTTCAAGCCCCAACTTGCGCTCCAAAAAAATGATTTGGTAACATAATTGGATTAAAAATTCCAACTATGTTTGCGTCTGTCGATGTTCCTGTAGACTGCCCTCTTATAGCAACTGCAAAGAGTGACAATGCAAATATAAAAAGAAAAATACTTAAATTTCAGAATATAAAAGCTAATCAATGAATCAAATTGTGATATCAATTTACTTTTTATTTATGTGCTACTATGTTTATAATTTATTTTACTTAAGTGCACTTAATTTTAAGTGCTAAACACTGTTCCAAAGTGACTGCACTTGAGTGTAAATATTAAATTTACCAAATGATAACGTGGCTGTAAAAAGAAAAAGGCTAAGAATATGCTAGTGATCAAATGATGGTTTTTAATTGAAAATGCAAGACTTTCGCTTAAAGAACCAAGAAACAAATTCAACATTTGTATTATTGACCATGACTTGTCTTTGGATTAAATGACGGCGGTAGTGCAAATAATCCATGCCATCACTAGAGTTCCTCACTAGTGCCAACGCGCAGTATAACTGCGAGTCTCAACCAGATCTGTTGTGTATACATGTACGCTGCCGTAAATACTATTTCGTAGTTCTACGTTTGTTTTAAAAATGTTGCCTACGTCGCAAAAACTACCAATGTTGGACAAAGTTTTCGTCTTTGAACTTTCTGGGTACCAGATAGATTCGGCTTTGATAGGCGGGCTTTTTTCCCATTGTTCTCTCTCTGGTATTACCGTTTTATAATTCTTATCGAAGCGTCAGTGGGCCCGCTAGTTATCGGTCCCGCCTTAAGTTCCTTTAACAGCTTCTGATGATTTGCACCATGCGATCTAATTATGCAGGATTGACCATTCATTAGCCTGTAGCTTGGTCTCTCCTTGAATATGTACACGTAGTGGTTCTAGGTTAAGGATGATCTTCAGAGCAGTTGTTGGCGTGGTTTTCATGGTCCCCGTGGCACACAGACATGCTAGTCTTTGTATGCCACTTAGCTGTCTTGTTGCCTCCACCTACAATGTCTTTGTCCACCATACCATCGAGCCACATGTTATCATTGGTCTGATGACTCTCATGTATAACCACAGCATCATTTTTGGGCTTAGTACCCACGTTTGTCCACACAACCGTCTACATTTGCCTAAGGGAATAGTAGATTTATTGATGGTTTTATTGATGTGAGGATTCCATGTAAGTCTTTAATCGAACCATACACCAACGTATTTCGTTTCTTTCAGCAATTGGATCTTCACTCGCCTTGCGTAATTGGCTATAAGTCTTGAATTATGCGTTCCTTTGTGAATACCATGATTTGTGTCTTTTGGCCTTTCCTGTTTACACCAGTTATCTACTGTATTTAGAGCATCTTGCATTCTCTCTGATATTACCCCAGCAAATTTGATTCGTACTACTATTGCTAGGTCATATTCTAAGAACCAGTAAGAAGACAGATGAAGCAGTACTCGAGAAATCGTTATACTCTAGATGTCACTAATTACTTTCCGAAATGCTGTGAAGCCTATGCTCTATCCAGTCGTATTTTAAGAAGTGTGCCGAATACTAAAGAGAAGGACGACCCTTTCATCCTCAATCAGTTTTGATAAATTGACTTGCTCCTGATCTGATCATAATTCTGTTAACGCCATTTTTAATTTACCTAATTTAAGAGATGTAAACTAAGACAACACGCCTTTTCCAATATCTTACAAGTAAATCTTTTTAACTATATGATCATCAGTATAAATAGGTGTTTCTGGTCTTTTTGTATACCGACTTCCATGAACTCAATTATGTTAGTTAAACCCATATTCACCAATCCATATTGTTAAAAAATTAATCGACAGAAGAGATTTTAAAATCAAATAATTTTCACGGAAAACAAGATATTCAGCGATCATACCACAAGGAGGACAAAATTATACTAAGTACGTATGCACACTCTGTAATTTCCTCCAGATCCAACCATGTTGAAAAATTCAGAATTTGTGCCCGGTAAAGGATTTGAACAGATCCGGTATGAAGAAGGAAAGCGTTCCATGAACGCTACAGGTTTTCCGATGCGGAAGTTTTTGTAAAACAGCTAGGAAAAGATAATAACGGTTGAGGTCTATATCGAAGACGAAACTAGCGACTTGCATTGCACAGTTACCTATTATCATATCGCTCTTACCTATGTGAGAGTTAGTATAGCTCTATAAGCGTCGCTCATTCTCTCGTGCATATTGAATCTCGTGAAATCTGTACACCGGTTTCACGATTTAATATTTAATGCATCTGGTTAGCGTGTGCATTGTGAACCGGAGCAGCTGTTTCCACGATTCTCTTCCCGGAGTAGTACGTTGATCGTAGCGCCTCTCGCAGCGTTTCCCCGAATTACTCACGTTGTGTGCGCACGCGCGAGCTTTATAGATAGTTTCTATTCTTTTGTAAGATTGCACAGAGTTCCGAATGAGGTTGGGCATTCAGTGGGAGTTGTATAAGCTATAAAAGCAAGTTTTCTGTTTGTCAATTGCTATTTGGACGAAGTTTTCGCTTTGAAAAGTCCGATTGTCGCGCTGTTTTAACTCTAATAAAAAGTATTTAGTATGTAAGTACACCTGGAATGTTAACAGCAATACTGAGATGAAAACATTTTCGTACTCTCGAAGGGCTTGATTGCAGTTCTTGATAGTTTTCTTGGGTATTGTTGAGAGAAAATTCGTTAAAAGGAAAGGTTCTTCTATCCAGTCTAGATTAACGTTTTTAATATTTAAAACTATAACTATTCTATGAAACGAAGCTAAGGAGGAAAATGGTTGCTCTGTTATGCAAAAACAGCTCTCTTGGTCTGCGGACAAAGATTTTCCTCTATGAGTCCTGTCTTCGGATAGTTCTAACTTATGGTGCTCTTACTTAGATAATCGCTGCTGCAACACACATTGATAAGCTAGAGGTACTACAAAACAAGACCCTTAGACTATTAGCCCAGGATTCTTGGTTTGTCAAAAACGATCGGCTACGGCAAGACCTGGAGATCCCTAGAATAAAGTTAGAGCTGGCAGAGAGTACCCTTGAGAGAGCAAAAAAATCTTAAAACCTCTTGGTGGCACAAGTAGAAATGGAGCTCCTGTTCCACCTCGTTGTAAGGTTACTTTCAACTTACGTCCTTTACTTTCTTTCCTGCGCGTGGAAATTAATTCTCAACTCTCACACAAAGAGAAAGAATCTATCAAAGTGTAACAAAGGAGTCTAGAGGTTCTAGCCTAGCTCCAGTAAGCATGAGGTAATACTCGAAAAGGAAAGTGAAGAATATCAAAGAAAATTTAGTAGATTCAATTGAACTAATTTTTGTCAAGGCCTCATATCTTGAAGAAACCCTTTACACAGGCCTACGATGGTTTTCTCGCAATAAATAACTTTTATGTTCTTATTTGACGAAGTCTAGCAAATTTAATGGTAATTCTTTGACATAATCGCAAAAGCATTTCATGCTAGGCTATTGTTGAATGTTTAAGAGAGAGGTTTACAAGAAGAAAAGTATCAAGAGAAATTTTTAAAGTCAATTTGTCAATATTTGGTATTAATCAATCTTCATTCAACAAAAATCATCGTGCGCCATTTTTTTAAATTTCTGTAACCTTTCTTTTTGTAAAAAACCTTTGTGGAAGCAATGGATTGTGAAAACAATGGAGGTCATATTTGAAAGGAGCATCAACGACAATAAAAACTGTTGCTGCGATTGGTTGCACAGTGCCTAGCGCGCTATCAGTCTCGGGGTATTTTTCGTGGTTTTCCTTACTTTAAGTTTGGTAATCGCTACGGGAGCGAGCGGGCTTCTATATAAGTCACTCTCTTAGGATATGACAAGGCTGAATAGTATGGCTATTTTTAAACATAAACTGAAAGATTTACTCACTGTTAAGCGCCATTATAATTTCAAGGATTTCTTCCAATGGACATCGTTTTTCTTCTTCGTCTATCAGGCAAGGAATCTGTTATAATTAATTGTCTTCATGGGGTAAGAACGGAAGTGGATACCCAGCTCTGTTTCCAACGTTTTGTCCTGATTGTCCTGGTTGTCGTCCTGCACACGGCTCTAGGTCTCTAGCAATTTTAATCAATCTATTGTCATCCGCTCTACTGATGTGGTCGTTCCAACCCTTCCGACGTTTTTTAATAAATTTGTGAATATCTTCTATTTTGCATTGATCATTTATTTCTTAATTAAGTATTCTGTACCGTAGTGTTTTGCCTGTAACTTACCTCAATACCTTCATCTCCACAGTTCTGCTTACTTGTTACGTTTTGTTCGTATTCGCTCGAGTTTCGTTGTTGTAATGAAAAAGATTTTCTGTAATGGATTTTGACTAAAATTTTAAAACAAGTCTAATATTCTCAATCCACTGCCCCAGCAACCCTCTTAAATTTTCTCAAAATTAGAACCAGTCTTCCTTTGCTATTTGGCACGAATTTCAATCAAATCCAACGAAAACAAACACCCACAATATTTCATTTTGAGATTTCACGTATCTCTCGACAGTTTCCTTTCGCGAGGACGCCTGTAAGGGCGCGACTCCCGCCGAACGTGTCGTGAAAGCATTTAAGAAGTTCCCGGAACCCTCCTCTTCCGAACAACATCGGTTTACCTCCCGACGCAGTTTCCAGCACCAGCAGCATCTCTCGCTTGATAGATATACGTTCCCAACCCCTCAGGTTAATTCCCATGAGGAATCCGCCGAGATAGCAGTTGATGATATCGTCGTGCTCTTCGCCAAGATTTTCACTATTTAAAATTTCGTCATTCTCTTTTTTCTTTTACGCCACCACCAGCGGTATCGAGCAGGGTTCAGATTCTTGCAGGAAGGAGGGTGAATTTCATAATTTTAATATTTTCACAAGCGGGCGTGAGTGATATACGCGTTACGGGTGGGTTGTGAAGGGAATACGGAAATTGTAATTTCAAGCGGTGTTAATTCGTTTTATGTGGTATCTTAAGCAAGTGCTTTCTTTTGGGAAGTCGAAAAAATACGAGCAAGGAAATAGGGCAAAACAAACAAGTGGTAATAAACGAAGAAGAGAAAAATAAGATAAAATGGAGTGCGGTAAAAGCAAAATTAAAAGAACAAAGGTCTGAGGTTAGAAGAAAATTTGGTTAGAATTGCATTATAAATGTCATAAGTTTTGATCTTTGATAAAAGGAGCACAAAATTGCATTTTTTAAACGTACACTATAAACGAATTACTCGGACGCTTTCTGTGCTGTCACTGCTTTAACAATAACAAATGTAAATTTTTAGGAAAATAGTATTTGTATTCCTTTGTGCTGTAACAGCTACAATTGTCATTACAATTTAATACACACCTACATGATTATAATAAATGTATATGTCAACTTTTGATTCCATTTTGATTCCATGTTAATTCTATTTTGGTTCTGTTTTGGTGCTATTTGGGTTCTATTTTGATTCTATTTTTGTTCTATTTGGGTTCTATTTTGATTCTATTTTAATTCTATTTTGATTCTATTTTGGTGCTATTTGGGTACTATTTTTGTTCTATTTTGGTTCTTTTTCGATTCTATTTTAATTCTATTTTGATTCCATTTTGGTTCTTTTTCGATTCTATTTTGATTCTGTTTGGGTGCTATTTGGGTACTATTTTGATTCTATTTTTGTTCTATTTTGATTCTATTTTGATTCTATTTTGGTTCTATTTTAGTTCTATTTTGATTCTGTTTTGGTGCTATTTGGGTACTATTTTGATTTTATTTCGATTCTATTTCGATTGTATTTCGATTCCATTTCGATTCTATTTTGATTCTATTTTGACTCTATTTTGGTTCTATTTTGGTTCTGTTTTGGTCCTATTTGTGTTCTATTTTGATTCCATTTTGGTTCTTTTTCGATTCTATTTTAATTCTATTTTGATTCCATTTTGGTTCTTTTTCGATTCTATTTTGATTCTGTTTGGGTGCTATTTGGGTACTATTTTGATTCTATTTTTGTTCTATTTTGATTCTATTTTGATTCTATTTTGATTCTATTTTGGTTCTATTTTAGTTCTATTTTGATTCTGTTTTGGTGCTATTTGGGTACTATTTTGATTTTATTTCGATTCTATTTCGATTGTATTTCGATTCCATTTCGATTCTATTTTGATTCTATTTTGACTCTATTTTGGTTCTATTTTGGTTCTGTTTTGGTCCTATTTGTGTTCTATTTTGATTCCATTTTGGTTCTTTTTCGATTCTATTTTAATTCTATTTTGATTCTGTTTTGGTGCTATTTGGGTTCTATTTTGATTCTATTTTGATTCTATTTTGGTTCTTCTTCGATTCTATTTTAATTCTATTTTGATTCTGTTTTGGTGCTATTTGGGTTCTATTTTGATTCTATTTTTGTTCTATTTGGGTTCTATGTTGATTCTATTTTGATTCTATTTTGATTCTATTTTAATTCTATTTTGATTCTGTTTTGATTCTATTTTAATTCTATTTTGATTCTGTTTTGATTCTATTTTGATTCTATTTTGATTTTATTTTGATTCTATTTTGTTTCTATTTGGGTTCTATTTTGATTCTATTTTTGTTCTATTTGGGTTCTATTTTGATTCCATTTTGATTCTATTTTGATTCCATTTTGATTCCATTTTGATTCTATTTTGATTCTATTTTGATTTTATTTTGATTCTATTTGGATTCTATTTGGATTCTATTTCGATTCTATTTCGATTCTATTTCGATTCTATTTCGATTCTATTTGGATTCTATTTTTACTCTATTTTGGTTCTATTTTGGTCCTGTTTTGGTCTTATTTGTGTTCTATTTTGATTCCATTTTGGTTCTTTTTCGATTCTATTTTAATTCTATTTTGATTCCATTTTGGTTCTTTTTCGATTCTATTTTAATTCTATTTTAATTCTATTTTGATTCCATTTTGGTCCTTTTTCTATTCTATTTTAATTCTATTTTGATTCTATTTTGATTCTATTTTGATTCTATTTTGATTCTATTTTGGTTCTATTTTGATTCTATTTTGATTCTATTTTGATTCTATTTTGATGCTATTTTGATGCTATTTTGATTCTATTTTGATTCTATTTGTGTTCTAGTTGGGTTCTATTTCGATTCTATTTCGATTCTATTTGGATTCTATTTTTACTCTATTTTGGTTCTATTTTGGTCCTGTTTTGGTCTTATTTGTGTTCTATTTTGATTCCATTTTGGTTCTTTTTCGATTCTATTTTAATTCTATTTTGATTCCATTTTGGTTCTTTTTCGATTCTATTTTAATTCTATTTTGATTCCATTTTGGTCCTTTTTCTATTCTATTTTAATTCTATTTTGATTCTATTTTGATTCTATTTTGATTCTATTTTGATTCTATTTTGGTTCTATTTTGATTCTATTTTGATTCTATTTTGATTCTATTTTGATTCTATTTTGATGCTATTTTGATGCTATTTTGATTCTATTTTGATTCTATTTGTGTTCTAGTTGGGTTCTATTTTGATTCTATTTTGATTCCATTTTGATTCTATTTTGATTCCATTTTGATTCCATTTTGATTCCATTTTGATTCCATTTTGATTCCATTTTGATTCCATTTTGATTCTATTTTGACTCTATTTTGGTTCTATTTGTGTTCTATGTTGATTCTGTCTTTGTTCTATTTGGGTTCTATTTTGATTCTATTTGTCTTCTATGTTGATTCTGTTTTGGTGCTATTTGGGTTCTATTTGGGTTCTATCTTGATTCTATTTTGATTCTATTTGGATTCTATCTCGATTCTATTTCGATTCTATTTCGACTCTATTTCGATTCTATTTCGATTCTATTTCGATTCTATTTTGAAGTTGTCGATCAGCGTTTATTAATTATATTTTTTTTTGTAAACAATATTTTAAAATAAATTTCGTTTTACGATAATTGGCGTTTTCTTTTCATTCATTACAACTAAAAGAAACGCAACAAATATATTTTCTTTTATAGTAATTTACAAAACAGGGTTAATGTAATTAGAACGAACTGATTTTGTCAGTAATATTAAGGTGTCTACTGTCCTTCTTAGAATTGGAATTAAAGAATTTCGGATGGATTTTACATTATTAGAGCAAAACGTAGACTGATTTAATTACTTTTTCCTATCACACAGCAAAAAATGAACTGCATTTTTCCCATCACATAGCAAAAAATGAACTGCCACGATGTCTTTTTTCCTTTACCCGTACCCTATTTCCTTTCCATATGCAAGCACGTTTCGAAAACATACTGACCCAATACGGGCTTTAATGGCAGTCGAATCGCATTTTTGCAGTAGGTAATATCTGCAGTCTACTACTAGAACGGCTTCGATTAGGAAATAAATGATCTCCGGTAATAACAGCGCGCAAAACGGAGACGACAACTACTGAAAACGTCCATGTAATAGATAAAGATAGACGACAATCTAGAAAGAGTATATATGTATGTGTCGCTTCGCTCGCAACGGGTCGTTTGAATGTAAATCGACGACGGGCGCATTATTGGATGCAAGCCGATGACGCGAGATTGGAAACTGATCAAGATGAATGAAGTGAACAATGAACAGGGGAGATCCTTCGTCTTCGGAGTTCGGCTTCACGTCGTTGCAGTCATTGACGGTGTGTCTTGTGCTGAGAAGTCGCTGCTGTCGAAATCGGAAGATAGGAAGACATGACCCGCGGAGTGGAAGTTGAATAATGAAACAAACTGCAGCATCAACATGTGGAATATATGCATGTATTGTAAATGAAAGCGTTTTTTATATCCACCTGAGAATGTTAAATGGATTTGAATCTATTAATTGGAAAAAGGGAAGATGTGCAGAAGATTTTATCCCCTTAGATTTTTTATTTAGGTCTACGTTACTATTTAATAAACTTTCACTTGGAAAAAAGAATGATGTATCCTTTAAAATTTATGCAAGTATTGTTAAACAAATAATGTGTTACGGAACGTTCATCAATGATTTCTTGCATTTAAAAACTACTGACTTAATAATTAGTATTAGTTTTGTGTGCTCACCAATAGACGAGTGAGTCTCTGAACGGATTAATCACGAGATCTTGTTATACGAGGGATGATCGTAAAACAAAGTTCCCATATTTTTTAAAAATAGACAGGATTCTTTATTTCCTTAACGTTTTAAAGGTAAAAACTTAAGCTATTTTTCGACATAATCGCCATTTCTATCCAAGCATTTTTACGGTGCTCTAACTTCTGTATCCCCATGTCGTAAAATTCTGCCGCCAGTCAAAATCTTTTCAATTGTAGTGTTGGAAATCTCAGGAATCCGAAGAGCGAGTTGACGAATGGTGACCCTCCGATCTTCAAGCAGTATGCTCTCGACCTTTTCAACGATTTCCTCTGAAACTGATAACTGATCCGCTCCGCTCTTCATCGTGAATTTCCGTCCGACCGCCAGTGAATTCCCTACACCATTTGCGGACGTGTTGAATAGCTATACACCTTTCGCTTTAAACTTCGGTTAATTGACGATGAATATCTATAGGTGAAACCCCTTTCGCGTTTAAAAAACGTATCATATCGCGAATTTCACACCTGGCGGTAGCGGCGATCGGAAGTTCCATCTCGGACGGCTGCTCAGTCAACACTGAGCGGCGTAGCGAGACGGGAGTGGTATGTATATAGAGTGGGAGAGGTGCTGCACACGCCAATGTTGTCGGATTTGACCTAACACGTCTTATTGCTGCTGTAGGACTTTTTGAACCTGATTTTACGATCATCCCTCGTACAAATTGGACAAATATTTCACAAGAGGTGAAGCCAAGTTGCTTGACCAGTTTAAATCTGTTTTCTGATTAAAAAACAGATTAGACATATTGCAGTTAATTTAACATATTTTACATTAATCTTTGCTATGTGCTGTTTAATGTTTTAAATGTGGTAAATTGTGAAAAAAATCAAATGATTGAAAATTAATTGCTTGATTACATGAACTGAGGGTTCGGGAGCGTTCTTAAATACTTTTTCGGCAATTTAGATGAATTTTTAAATCAACAGATGAGATTTAAAAAAAACTAACCAGAATTTTACGACGATGTCAATATAAACTTTATGTTTATATTACATTTACAGGAAACCTGCCTATCCTTAATCACCGACCTTCACTTCTCCGTTGAATTTATATTACAATTCGAAATATAAACACTTGAAACTGGTAGCGTAGCCAAAATATCAGTTAACTCGATGAAAGCTTGACCATAAGTGAGAAAATCAATTGGCGTCCCTCTTCCCCTTTACTTTAATCGCGATGGGGATTGTTTTATTTATAGAAAATTTTGGCAATTCCTTTCGAAATATGAATAGATGATAAATTTTTGATGAATAAAGTTATTTTTAAATGTAATATAATCGAATGGATGTAGTGACGCGACTGGACGACTGAAATATGCTTTTCTATAACACACTACTGAAAACTCAACAATAATAAATTTTACTGACGTTCTTGACAAAAACACGACGAAACATATTTAATTTGCGATATCATGCTAGAAGTACCTCTGAATTTACACTGTGGTTTGTTGTAGGAACGTTTTTAATTAATTTTGAAGAGTTACGAAAATAAGGAAATGGACTGAAGAGGAAAAACGTCATCGTTCCACCACGTTTGTCGTTGGTTATACTTAAATTAAATATTTAGTACCTCCGCCCCAAAGATCGGCGGCTCAGGGAGGTGTAGGTGCTTCCGTAAAAGAGCTAATGTTCGCCAGAGGGAATTTCACGAGTGGCCATACTGAGTAAACTATACGTGTCAGAATGACGTCTGCGTTCGACGATGAAAATTTTATAACACTTCAGTTTATAACAAGAGAAGGTAAAAACTGCCAAAATTGCACACACATCACATTGCTGCCTTATGGATTAGTTTACTACATAGTAGGTGAAGGATTAAGAGCCTGCTGTGTTGCAACGAGCAAGTGTCTACACATATTGAGACTTTAAGTAATTTTAATAAGCTCAAGAATTTTTCAGACGCGGAAAAAAACAATAATAATTGCCAAAATCAAATAGATATCATTCTCAGAATACATTTAACTACAGTAAACCACCGTTTCGCTCCTTCATTGTTTTTCTTTTCTTAGAACAACATACCCACTGTTTCGAAACTCACATATACATATATAAATATATACATAATGCATGTGTTTATGTGTACCTGCGAACTGTAAACGTATACACAATCGATTAAACAGGCTTGACGGTGATTATATCCGCTGCCATATATCCGCCTCACATTGGAACAGCGGGTGGGCCTCTTCTTCCACCGGCGATTATCAATTATCTTCGTCTCTACTCTAAGAGCTTAGTATGGGAGAGAATATTTGGTCGAGTACCGTAACAACAATTAATGCCAGAGCGTGGACTTTCTCTCAAAGGTTTCGTGTGGGTAACGTCCATGATGGATATGATGCATGATTGCCACATATACGCTTCATAAATTATCATTGTTTAGCTTGAGATATATGGGCGAGGGACGGGTGTATCTTCCATAAATTCTAATTTGGCAATCCAATGGACATTGGAATGTTGGGCACGGGAGACTCCAACGATCCTTTCTTTAATGGATAATAATTTAATTTCAGAATATTTTAGAAGTCTTATTGCATACATTCTATTATAACGATGGAACATACAGTGTAAACTAGGGATAATTAACCTTTTTAGATCTATCGCCCACTTTTGTAGTTTTTTTTTAACCTGTGGTGACGGTCCAAGCGGTATAAGCGTTTTAAAGCTTGTGATAATCTCAGGAGCCTTGTGAAAAAGTTGTCTGTGTAAAGAGTTCCATGGCTTTTTTACTATGACCCCCTCGCCACAAAGGATGAAACGCAGTTAATTGTTTTCCAACGTGCGAAAGATGACTAGGGATTGTATTGGATCCACTAAAACAATTTAACTCTGGGTTTAACTCTGCCCAGATACGGCGCACATCGAGGTGTTTAACCGATTTAGCTGACTAAATTATTTCGGGTTAACTCATTTAAAATATATCATGAGAGTAAATAATGATATCTTATATGTATAAAATAGATGCAGAATTTTGAAGAAAACCGCTGTTGCATAATATTTAGCATCAAATTTTATTGAATATATAAGAAGATTTACGTTAGATGTTCAAAGGAATGCTACAGAAAGCCAATTTTGGGTTCAGGAGGTATAAAATCAAAACCATTGGTGTGTGAATGTTTGGTGTGATATCCACCACAACAGAATAATTGGTCTATATTTATTTAATCAGGCCTTAATTGGCATTAGTTATCTACACTTTTTAAGTGAAGAGTTACCCCCACTACTTGAAACACTTGATGTAAATCAGCAGGAAAATATGTGGCTTCAATAGAATGGCGCGCCTCCGCACTACAACCGTGAAGTTTTAGAATTTTTGAATCAACAATTTCCACAAGAAGGGATTGGGCTTGGAGGTTATATTGAGTGGCCACCAAGATCTTGCGATATTACCCTATTAGATTTTTTCTTATGGGGTTGTATAAAAGATCGGGTGTATGTTAATCAACCTACCACAAGAGGAGACATGCAGAATTGAATAAGATATGTTTGCCGGAGCGTAACACCATTAATCTTGCCAAGAGTCAGAGACGACATAAAGAAAAGAATAAATATGTGCGTTCAACAAGAAGATCATTTATTTGAACATTTATTAAGAAGAAATTAATTATTTTAACCAATAAGTTTCCTTTGTTAAATATTTTATATATTTATATACCTAGTATGTTTTTTTGCCTTATTTTAATTTATTTATTTTGTTCTAGATAGTAGGAAAATTGCTTTCTAATAAATTTTGATTGTTTTTGACAATATATTTTTTTCATGGCCTATTGTATTTGCTCAATACAAGAAAATGAAGAAAAATTATCTCAAAAAGAATTGAAGATAAGTATAGGACATATTCAACAAAAATTAGAAGGTTCTTAGTCCTTTATAAGATAAAATAAAAATATACAGAGTGTGCCATTTGAAAAGAGTGATTTTTTTTAATTTAATTTTTTTCATGTTTGGACAATTATACTCAACATCCTGAAGCCGATATCTCAAATGTTTTATAGAGTACCTATTAACTTAATATTTGTATTTCCATTTACCAAATATAAACGTTTTTCTTACAGAAACGACGGTATAATTTTCAATTAAATAGATGCTTGAGTTTTTACATTTAAAGTTAAATATCTCGAAAACTACAAGGTTTCAACATAACAAAAAAGTTTTAGAATTGGGCGTAGAATTAAAAAATTAATTCATATATAGGGTGTCCCATTTAAAAAAATACAACTTTTGGTTGCTCTACTGCTTTATGCCACCCTGTATACTTTGATATATTTTTAAAATGTGCAGACTTACTAATCATATCATACGATATATACAGTTTTATCACAAATTTTAGTGATAAATCATAAACTTACTTTACTCTATAGTTTGACTCACCCTCTACATGTCACTAAATTGTCTAGGAATTTGTATGCGCTGAAAAATCCATACCTGCACATTGGTAACAAGCACGTATCTTCCTGTTCATCAGAAATACACGTGCACACACACCGATACCACCTATCTTCCAGCGAGAGCCGGTTCCGTATGGAACGAAGCGGATGTAAATATTTAAGAGCCGTCCTGGTGAAATCCAATTTCCCCTTAAGTAAAATTTCAAAGCCGAGAAGGTGTCCTTACGAGCTAGAAGCTCTCTCAAAACATAAAATAGTTAATATTATATTTTTCTCCGTTACATTTTATTATTTCTTTTTCTCCGGGAAAGTGTCGAACACCGACGTCGGTATAGGGGTCGAGATATGAGTGTATGTGCGTGAACGCGTTGGGAAAGCTTAAATCGGCATATTGAAAATATGGTTTTGAACGTATGAATATGGCCGAGATGTATGTATATAGGATAAAATCTAATTTTGCAGGTGTGGAATTTTCGCAGAAAAAGGAAACGAAAAAAGATTGCTCCCATATAGATTCGTTTAATGGTGCCTTAGAGCTCGAGTGAATTGATTATGGATTACGGGAAAGGAACCATAATGTCATTTAAAATGATCAAACAATTCCTCTTAGATTTAACTCGATTTTTTAGACGAACTTGATTTAAACAATTATTAGAATTTCATTGGAGTAGCGGGCTGTGTGCAAAAATTGATTCTCGCTTTGTCAGCGTCCGCTTGTTTATTTTTCGTTCAGTTTAGGAAACGAGACCGCGCGTTGTGTTTTGTATTACGTGTTATTCGTTACAAATACATAATTATTAATTTAAGATGTGTAATGTGAACAAGGCTAAAAAACGGCCCTAAATAAGTTTATCTGTCACTTTCTGGATTTATTCTACGACGGCGCTAAAATAGTTTGTCAAGTGTACAAGAAACATTTATGTGTTAGGATAAGGCGAACTGTAACAAACAAGTAAATACCGAAGAACACAGAAATAGAAAAAAGGTTGTGCCAACGAGAACTCCTTTTATTTTCGATTTATTTGTCATGATGATAACCAGTAATTTGCCACTTCGCTTACTCGAACAAAAACTGTTTCAGAACTTTTGGTATAGGTACAATCTCGAGTTGAAGTTGCCAACTACGAAAGCGGCACGTAAACGTGGAAAAGAAAATCAAATCTACATTAAAAAATCAGTTGCTTTGGTCATATAACAGATTGTAAAAGAAGTTCTATTTTAAATGTTATAGTACGTGTACTGGACCCTCATAAACCGACATTTCCTCTGTTGCTAGCTATAGAAAAGCTATGGAAAAGCGTACTGGTGCAGCAATTGTGAGGGTGATAGTACATTAGTCTCACCACGTTAAGTGTTGATGGTTGTGAGCGATGGTGTCGCGACAATGGGTTCGGTAAGCCGTTCTCTTCTTGAACGCGGTTGCAAGTGTTTACATGTTACGTGTAAAATGCATGTTTTTCATCTTGTGGTAGAAACTATTCAACAGTGTTCACCCGAGGTAGATGCATTAATAGCAACTACAAATAAGTGTTTCTCAAATCTCCAAAACGTCTTCGATCATTTCGTGCACAGTGTCCTGGTATTTGTGGAACCACCACAGCTGATTCTTACACGTTGGGAAACATGGTTGCAGGCAGCTCTTTATTATGTCAAATATTTCAAACAAGTAAAAGCTGTTATTCTACAATTCAATGCTATGCTTAATGCCTATCTCGATAATTTCGCGCGGAAAAGAAGAATGAAAAACCTTCCGGAGAAATGAAGACGGTGGGTACTTTTATATATTAGAAACGATGGTCAATATGGGGGTACGGTACCCTTTGCCCTAGCCCCGCCGAAGATGGCGTGGGGGTTGATAAGCCCCACTCTATTTAGGTAATACGAAGGGACCACCCTGTAGTTTAGCGTCGGCAAAATTGATAAATTCGTCGCAGGATACCGAATAATTAAAAAATAGATTAGTTTTAATATGAAAATAACGGATTAATTGAACGGCCACGCAAATATTGTCGCTAATATAATTTGACATTAATTTCCAGACACACTGTATATCAAAGATATGATTACACAATAAGTACAGGAAAAATACTCAATAACGTTTAACAAGATTGAATATATTGAAAAAAATAAGAAATATTGACATATATTTAGAACAAACGAATCAGCAGGTGCGAAAGATGTTTAAACAAATAACTACACAAGTTGTAGTGACTGTAGTTGCAAAACAAAAGTGAATAGACAAGTACGTATATTCAAAATACGAAAAATAATGACCGGTACATAAGCAAAACAAAGGGATTATGTAATAGCGTCTTTTCTAGAATTACGCGGGAATAACAGTTATGCCAAATTGAACCTTATACAAAAATGAGCCTGATATACCATTTCCCTAAGGATCCGTACTGTAGCGTTATGACCAAATAAATTAACAAAAGTGAATAAACTATTACAAAATAGATAAACAAGATTTAGAGGCTTTACAGTATGGATTATATTTGTGCACGAAAATATTACAGTCTAAAAATATCATCCAAACCTAACCACCTTGGTTCTCGAAGCTTCTCAAGCGTCGTTTCACGAGCTGTTCAGGGGCGAAACGGTGGGGCTCACACGCTTTTCAAGTGCTCCGAAAGGAGAGAAAAATATTAGAAAACGGAATTCGAACGAGAAAACTTACGTGAAGACGGTATGACGTTAGCCAGTAGCTCGGTACGATGAATTCCCCATCGGGTGAATGTTTTACGACAGGAACCGATACGATACTTAATTAGGTAGGTAGCTGTAAATCCCAGAAACGGTATTCCAACAAAGTGGCAACGAAATAATGGCTATTTATACCTTGCGAAGCTATATGTCCTCCTCAACACGCAGCCCAAGCAACTCTCCCCAAAAAATTAACGCTAATATCACGTGACTGCAACAGGTGGAAGCGGGGATATCATATGACTATTTCGATACAATATTTAGGGATGTTTAAGATTAAGAATAATATATATAAATAAATCTAAATTTAGCTTGTAACAATAGCAAAAGGTAATTCTATAAAGGGGTTTTGAAATAAATGATTATAATTATTCCTTTTAATAGGTGGCGTCATCTATCGGGATAAACATTAACTAGAACGATTTTCAAAGGGTTAACTTATACAGCTAGGCGCAGGTATTTTACGCCGTAACATCAATTCTGCCGAAGCTGCAGCTATTAAGGAGAGCCAGACAAAATTTCAAGATATTTCCGTTGAAACAGAGTAACAAACTATTCGTAACAACTATAAAGGATTACATGACGCAATAGAACAATTACAAAATAGAGCGTTGTCGTTAGTGGAGTCACTGCAACTAATGGACGAAGTATGTACATACACGCACTACACATGACGCAAAGTATAGTCGCGTTTTCGGGGAAAGTTCGGGAGTATGTCAAAGAAAGATTCCGATTTTAAAAATAGAAAAAATAAACTTGGTAAAATATGACAATTTTTATTTTTCAATATAATCACTCCTAACTTCAACGCATTTATTACAACGATCAATTAATCCATCAATTACACCATTACAAAAATAATCTAAAGTTGTTCTCTCAAAATGTTGCATTACAGCTGCCTGTAACACCACTATCGCCCTTAAAACGTCGTCCCCTAAGGACTTTCTTTAAATGAGAAAATAAACAATCATTTGGAGCCATATCCAGACTATACGGTGGATGTTCCAATTCTTGAAAGCCACATTCGCGGATGGCACCTTCTGAAATAGCTGCAGTATGGAGGGTGCATTGCCGTGCAATAATCGAACACCCGTTGTCAATTTTTCTCGACGTTTTGCACGAATATTGTCACTCAATTTATGTAGCAAAGAGGCATAATATGTATGTGCTCGTGACAGCTAATACAATTTCTTTGATAGTTGAAATGTTTTGACAGTTCAACTGGCGGACCGGGGCGCTCATTATCTTCAAGGGATACTTGCCCCAAACAGAAACATTTTGCCTACTTGTTTACAGTGGAATATGAAGGAGATAAATCACCATAAACGCCGTCTAAACGTTGTTTAATGGGATTAGGCGTATGCCCCTCTTTTGTTTATGACCGCGTGGTACTCAATTTTCGTCACCTGAGACATTTTCATGGACTAGTCACGTTGTCTGGCTGGCTACTAAAAACTACTACTCTTCAAGCCGTAATATACATTGTGTGTGACGTAACAGAGTTTCAACATGCTCGAACTTGTATAAGCCTGTCAATTTATGGCGCCTACCTCATATTTTATGGAGTTGTACTGTGATTACCTGCCATTTTGCCAAGATCTGTCAAGATAAATAAACAAATAAGCAAATATACAATGACTTATTATTACGATTCAAAGATGTTGAAAGACTGTTACGAGTTCGTTGGGGATCATTATTCGTCAAATTGTAAGTCCTTTACCAACACAAATATTTTGGAAGGTTGCGCTGGTCTGCCCTCGTTTACAATATGCATGTTCACTATGGTACTCCTGTTATCTTAACCGATAGGGGCAAATCGAGCTACTCCGGAGAAAATCTGTCAAATTTCTATGGTCTAAACAAAATTATGTTGATTCGTCAAAAAAGATTTGATCACTTATTGCCACTATCTCGATTTAATTTAACATCTTTTCAACTTAAAAGAACACACAACAGCTTTGATTGGCTAGCATTACTCGAATTTCTTAATTTCATTCAGTGGAAATGCATTATGTTAAAAACAGTATGTAAGGAATAGAAAGAAAAAGTTTAAGGAAACTAGAAACACGCAGGGTACAACGCGTAAATAACTTACAACTCTAAATATTCCTTAATTGGCAATGCATTACAAAAAGAATTTAAAATTGGTGTAATTTTTTTATTGGCAATCATCAAAATCGTGTAATAAATTGGGTCCGTTTTAATTTTTCCCCTCCATAACAAAACTTCGAACTTTCCACAAACAGCAGGAACGTTTTTAAACACCAGAACTTTGGCGATCAAATTCGCTACGAGTGCTACCGCTTAAAACTACGCCGATAGTACCTAGAGTCTCATTACTAGCCCTTAATAACCGCTTGAATACGTTGGACGAGTAATAACGTTTTAGAATCGCTGGATTTTGGCCGTAATTAATGCACTACTATAAATAAAAGCACGTCATTCGTAAACATGGTTCACAAAAGCCAGGTAATTCCGATGCAAAACATCGGAGTGCCCTATTTTTTTTGTGGCGCTTCGGCGTTCGGCAGCTCGCGTATATGTTACGTCCTTCTAATATTTGCCTGACGTAATGGTAAATGTGACTATAAACACGGGGTTATCTTTTGATGTTTAATAGTTTTAACGAATTAAAATGTACGTACATGCATATATCCATGTTGGTAAAGGGTTGCGTACGCGATAGATGTGAGGGAAACAACACAATGGAGCAGCGCTGACATCTATGTAAAGGCCTTTTCTAGCACAACGCTAGCTGGTTTTTTCTAATGCGGGAAAAACATTTTTCCTAGTATTTTTCTGTTTTATTTTAGAACAGGAACAATGGTGATTGTTTGTTTTTGAATAGTACAACAATAAAGGATTGTACATAATTAGATATCATTGAAATACGAGCTGGAGTATTTTTTAAAGTAACTATTTCTTGGGAAGAAGGGCTTTTTAGCTGTTTTCTGTTTTTGGTTTCAAGGCTTTTAGATCGTGAAGAAAATTGTGAGAATACATAATTTTATTAAGCTTGTAATTAATTAAAAAGAATTGAAGAATTCCATCAATATACTTAATGAGAAAGTAGAAGCACTGAATCTAGGTGAAGCATTGAAGAGGACGAAATCCAACGAAACAACATCAACATTCCAGTTGAAGTCCATAAAGAAATCTTTTCCACGTACAAGGAGCGATAAATAATGTTAAACACATTCATCGCCGAAGGCTAAAATTTTTTTACAATGGAAAATAAACGGTGTCCCGGAAATAAGTTCCAGAGTTGATAAAATCAACCAATAAGATTATAACCAGTGAATTAAGGGAACTTAGACAATATAAGATTACCGTCAGCAAGTTAAGGAAATTCAGTTGGTAACGACATTAGTTAGTGAATTAAGATAACTCAGACGATATAAAAATACTGTCAGTGAGTTAAGGGAACTCAGACAATATGAATACCGTCAGTGAAGGGGTCGATATTGAAAAATATGTGACAAAATAAAAATTGAATAAAAGTGAAAAATCACTTAAAGAATTGGAGTAATACAATAGTGTCTAAAGTGGACATAATTTATTTAAAAAATCAAATGCATAGATATTATATACAGGAATCAATCACGCATTCCAGGGCGATCGTTTCGGGGTGATACAAAGTTTGACGAACCACAAGCTATAGTAGATGCATTTGCGGATATATTTAATGAACATTTTTTACCTAGCGACGATATCCGCATTTATGATACGAACTCTTCTTATCAACCCTTCAGTATACAAACCATTACTGAGACAGATGTGGTTAACAGTATCGTCAGGCTTAAGAATAGTTCTACTGCCGGAGAAGATCAAATTCCTTCTTTCTTCCTAAAGGATTGTTGGATGGTTTTAGCTGTTCCGCTGTGTGCTATCTACAATTTATGTATGAAAACTTGTGTGTACCCTGCAGTTTGGAAGATCGCTAGAATCACACCAGTTTTTAAAAAAGCCAAACCAGAATTAATCACGAACTATCGACCTATTTCTATACTAAGTAATTTTTCCAAGGTGTTTGAGCAAATTTTATATGATGTTATCTACGGTAACATCAAAATCAGGTTGTCTTGGCACCAACACGGTTATGTGAGAGGTAAATCAACAATTACTAACCTGGCCTGTGTAACACAAAGCATTAGTGAAACTCTTGATCAACGCTCACAGTTAGATGTGGTCTACACAGATCTCACAAGAGCCTTTGACTCTATTGATTTCTCGTTATTGCTACGGAAGTTGGGTACTATCGGCTTTTGCACTTCGTTGCTGAAATTGATGACATCCTATCTCACTGGCAGAGTCAATTGTGTAGTGTACAATGGTTTTTCTTCTAGGCGTTATCTAACAACATCTGGAGTGCCGCAGGGTTCCAACTTGGGACCCCTGCTGTTTTTAATATTTATAGATGACCTCTTACAATCACTAACGTGCCGCTTTTTAGCGTCTGCAGACGACTTAAAGATATTTCACCGAATTGATTCACTTTATGATGCCAGACTTCTACAAGAGAATATGATAACTATAAGTAATTGGTGTATTGATAACAAACTGCATCTTAATGTGGAGAAATGCTGCGTAGTCAGATACACTCGAAAGGTGTCGTGTATATTATAATCGTTTTCGATTATAATATACACGGTCTGAAGCTACCTTCGTCGGACACTGTGAAAGACCTTGGAGTGTTATTTGATGATCGACTTTGCTTTGACCAGCAGGTGATGTCGGTGTGTAACAGTGCTTGCAGAGTTCTTGGTTTCGTTCTTCGTAACACACGCACATTTACTGATTACGCTGCTCTAAAGACTCTTTACTACGGGTTGATTCGAAGTAAGTTGGAATACGCAGCGATTATATGGTACCCTTATTACACGTGTCACCAACTTCGACTTGAGCGAGTGCAACGCCGCTTTTTAAAATATTTAACATTCAAGGAGACTGGTAACTATCCGCAAAGGAACTACGATCATGGCCAGCTTCTTCTGTCGTACGGTGTTTCGTCACTCCATGAACGTTATGAACGCTCTAGTGCGGTGTTTCTCTACAGGCTCATTAATAATAAAATTGATTGTCCAGAGTTACTGTATGGGGTACCTTTTCATGTTCCCGCTAGGGAATCGCGAAATGTATCTTAATTTTACTTGAAACCTGTGAGAACTAATGTAATGCACCTAGCGTCAATAAACGGCATCTGTCGTTGCGCTGATATGTTATATAAAGACATTTTTCTGGGACAACTTGTTTAATGTTACGTGTATATTATGCAACGTATGTATGTATGTATTCATCGTTATAGTCTTATGTGTATCTCTAAGAAGTTTAATTTATTTCATTTTGTACTTTTGCTACACTTTAGATAATTTGTATATGTGTCTATTTTGGTGTTTTACTGTTGGACACAAATAAATATTATTATTATTATTATTATTATTATTATTATTATATTTTCGCGGATAACCCGATATTTTTTAAAATACTTAAATGGTCAATACCAATTAAATCATGTCCTCCTTTGACTTGCAGAAAACAGTAAAAAAAACAACCATCAAAGAAACCATTTCAGCTTATTTATTCACTCAATTTTAACAATAAACCTTCACGTATACATTTCTGAAAAGTGGTATGCAGCGGGAAAGAGACGAAGGGCAAAAGGCTGGCAGAGGAAGGCACAAATCTTAATTGAAAACTTCTAAACTTCCTTTTTGCGATACGGATCGTAGCACGCCGGATTAAAGCGGCGACAACCGGAGGAAGGAAAATTACGCTCGAAGAAGATGAAATTCCGAAAACCCCGAACGGCAACAGCACCAGCAACAACAACACCAAAGAGAAAAAGAGAAGCAAAAGGAGAGGAGAGAGAGATAACACAAGAGAAGAAAAGAAGGAGGAAACATAATTGTGTTACGTATTTTTATTACTTCCTTATTAAAACTTTTCGCAATCAAACAAAGCGCAACTGCGCCGCTAGATATAACGTAATAGACTTCCTTTGTTTTCTTTTCTTCCATTTCTTCGCGTCTTCTTGCGATGCCTTCTTTTCTTTCCTCGTATTACCACAACGCTGGCTGTAATGCATCCAAGCAAATTGTTATGCAGTTTCCGTAAAAATTTAATGAGATTTAATATTTTTCTTCTGCGGGGCATTCAGTTCTGCTTTAGGTGCTGCAATAACAAACGAAAGAAGGCTGTATGGTTCGCAGGTGATTCACAAACGAGACCATGATTCAATTTCGCATTCTAATCCGGTTAGCTCGAAACAATGGCATCAAATCATTGCGGTTGCAAGCGTGAAAAACTAGTTCTTTTCTTTTCTATTAATCCTCCTATCGCTCGAGGTTTTTTCCAGCACCATTGGTCTGGTCGTCTAGATGTGACGTGACTGAACTGGTTGATCGGAACAACCGACTGCTCTCTATGGACAAGAATTCCAATTGCGACCGATGAGTAATTGGTTTCTCACGCTTAGGTAAAAGGGTTGTGAGGTATGTTGATTACCTGTTTGGACATGTTAGAATGCCATTAGGACTATTTGCGTGAATTTCGAATATTTAAAAGCTAGCGTAGTATTCTCACTGTTTCAAACGTTTCTACATTGTTTTAGAAAAAAAAAACAACGATTAGGAAACTAAAAACAAACGATTAACCCAATACAGATTTCTTTGTGGAATATACATATAGGATTGTGATAAAGAAACAGATCAGCCTGTAGTACGGAATACCGTCTAGTGTTTAGTTGATCAAAAATTGCTGGGTTCCGACAATCTTATTTTCTTGAAGCACACTTTTAAAATAAAAATATTACACAAAGTTGATCAAAAAAGTGTTACGTGTATCAATTTCTATTCTCTTAATGAAATAGTTTGTATATTTTTGCATTTTTAGTTTATTTTTGCACGTTCTAGATATTCTCCATACGAGGTAGTCGCCATAAATTCTCGGCCTGATATAGAAAAAATAAACTTAATAAAATATAACAATTTCTATTTTGCAATATTCTATACTCTTGTAAAAATAATCTAAAGTTTTGTCTCAACATGTTGTATTACAGCTGCTTGCAACTCTCTATCGTCCTTAAAACGATGTCCCCTAAAGTTTTTCTTTAAATGAGAAGCGTTGGAGAGCAGAAAGAAGATGCCGTACCCATCTTTACGCTAATCTTATTCATACCCAAATGGTTATGGACAATTCGGCTAATACTAGTTTCAGAAATGCTAGACATCACTGCTAATACCATTTCTTCAATAATTGAAATGTTTTGAGGCGTTACCAGTTCAATTGGCCGACCAGGGCGCTTATCATTTTCAAAGGATTGTTGGCCCAAACGGAAACATTTTGCCCACTTTTTTACAGTGGAATATGAAGGAGATAAATCATCATAAACGCCGTCTAAACGTTGTTTAATGTGACTGGGCTCCTCTTTTGTTAAAAATTTAATGACCGGGCAGTATTCAATTTTCGTTACTTGTGACATTTTCATGCACCAATCACGTTGTCTGGCTGGCAATTAAAAACTGCTACTCTTCGAGCCGTATATAGGGTCGTCCCCACACATGCGCAGCTATGACGCAATGGAGTGTGAACACCCTCGAACCTGGTATACCTGTCAGGTCGAGAATTTATGGTACCTACCTCGTAAAACATGCCCCATACCTATTTTTAACGGTTTTCGATGTATTAACATGGTCTTTCAGATTAGAAATACACTTTTCCAAATGAATAGACAGTTTTTTAATTCCGGTATCGTAAAATGTGCAAATCTCCGTTCTCCAAGAGCTTCTCTTAGTGGTCCAAATAAATGATGTTTACAGGACAATTATAGAAAGGGTAGACCAGTGTAGACTAGAAGAAGTTCTGAATCCTTTGTCCAGTTACCCGAGCTGGATGAAAGATTCATCTTCATTACTAATTACTGTCCTAAGCTCTGCAGCAGTTTATTTTAAACTTATTAGCAATTTTAGCAACCGCTAATGTCGGTTGCAATCTCTGTCGTGCGAAAGTTGATAGTGATTCATTGCGTTAGGGACGATAGTACCTCCTGTCAAATATGATAATACTGTTTAAAGTAACGGTGGCGCAAGGTTTCTTGGGAGGAATCTCCTTTAGATATACCAGCAACACAGAGACTGCTTACATTCAGATTTCTGGTTTATGCATTCTGTAGAAATTAGAGGTCTACAAAAAGAATTTTTTTTAATTGAATATGAAAAATATACAAGCTATTTTTCATATTTTTAATTAAACATTGATGATAGCAAGGATTGTGGGATAGTATGGCTAAACTAAAGCATCGACACACTCCTAACCACATAAGTTATTTGATTAATTCGTAACAATTGTTTCGAGAATTCGTGGATTCGCATTGTCAACCGAATGATACGAGAAAAGATTTTAATTCTAACATGCCTTGCTCTATCCCACTCTAAAAGACATTTACAAGTATCTCATTTTACCGCCTATATACCCTAAAACTTGCGAAATATACGAAACTAATAGGAAAGGTTCTTGCCTGTGGCACAAAACGTAACATGTGCCCGTTTTACATCAATAAATTCATCAAAATCAAGTGGGTAAGTGGACCTCTTTCCTTGTTTAACAGATTTGCACTCTTTTTCATATAAATGGTTTCGTAAGCGTTTCTCGCGGCGAAATTACATTCTTAATTAATTTGAGGATTTCTAGTTTAATATTATGCCCGTTTTCATTTATGTGTTGTGCTCCACTTGACGATTTGATTCTTTCATAGCAGCAACAAGCCATATGTTCTTTCAAAGAACATATACCTCATGTGTATCAAATATTTTAGGAGTGTTATCGATTAATTTTTCATGTTTTGTAAATATTTATTTCTTTGAACTTTTGACAATACATATTACTTTCTGTATCATTTTCACTGCCTTCTTCTTTGAATAAACTGCTTTTCTCACTGGCATGCTGGTTTTCTTTTAACTTCTTCTTTAAATTCATTCGCAATATTCGCGCTATGCTGAATAATGCTTACTTTATTTGCAAATATATTTGCTTTAGCAGGTAGGTTACCGTGTAAGGTAGCCCAGAACAATTCAAAATTTTGGCGTCTTTTACTATGACGTCTTGAACATTGGCCCTTGACACAGCTTCAAATAAAATCTTATTGTTCTTAATATGTATTGTGTTGGTCTCGTAGTCAATAATGACTTCATGCTGTGCGAGAAAGTCGTGACCAAGAATGGCATCGTATTTTAAGCCATGAATGACGTAGAAATTTGCGTTGTAAGTATGCTTATTTATATTGATGATATTACACAGACATTTTTCCACTTTCGCCAGAAGTTGTATTCGTGAAGTATTCGAAAGCATACAGACTTTGTAAAGAGCTCTTCGTTTTGCTCTAAGACTTTAGCATTTAACAAGCTTACTTCGCCACCACTATCGACCAATGCAAGGTTACATCATTAAGAGTGAATTTTATGAATGGTAAGATATTTGTAATTCGCGGGCTTTCAATTGGGGGAATTTCAGAGAATAAATCTTTGGGGTGATGGTAACTTATTTGACTATTATTGTTAGCTAAACGGCTGCGGACGATATTTATAAAAAAGACTGATTGGTCTGCGAATTTTCGGGGCTATTTACCTGGAAGTCGATTACCTGAACAGTGATAAAATTGTATTGGCGTTGACCCTGACCTTGACCCTTCGGGATGTTGTTTGAGTTGGTACTATTTGTGTTTGTATTATTAGAGTTCTCAGTTTGAACGTTATTTCTCTTGCTGTTTTGGTTTGAGTTTGAACGACTAGAACCCCTATTGTAATGGCCGTTATTCGAAGAATTAAAATTATTATAATTTCTACTTTGAGAATTGGAGAAATTCGTTTGATGTCGGAGCGTCTGGAGGATTGCTGAGGCCTATAGTTATTATTGTTAGATGTCGATGGCATATTTGGAGACGAAGAATTACCATTGAAGTTCGACTTTTGTTCATTATTATTACGAAATGTGTTAAAAGATAAACTTATTTTAGATCTATTTTCGCCCTGTTTGTGCTTCTCAAGATCGTCGTTGTACAAGAAGATCGCAAAATTCCGAACAAGACCTTATGTTTTGAGTGACGACCGATTTTACAATTTCGAATTCGTAGTGCCTGGATAAATTTTATTAATTCAGCCTCTTCAATCTTTGGGGTAAGGTGTTGAACAATTTAATATTTTTTTTGTGAAATATTTCTCTTTCGGAGACCCTTTGGATGAATGGTATTTGCCTGTGAAGACATCGGCTCTGACCTTGGGCGTTTTCACCCCAGTACTTGTTTAGGAAAATTGATTCGAATTTGGAGAAATTTTGAAAAGAACTCTCAATAATGCCAAACCATATCAGGGCATCGTGAACCAATGATGACCTTATTATAACCAACAGTTCAGGGAGGCTCGTCTTAGATGAAAATAAGACGTTTTAAAGCCTTTACAAACTGGATCTGTTTTTAAAGCTTTTTTACGTCACACGTAAAATCATCTCCTTACATTTTCGAAGGCAAATTCTGTATTTTGCAATACATTTATAATAACAAACAATTGGCCGATTATCACTTCGAATGTGATAACCTTAAATTAAATTAAGTCAAATTTGACAGTTGACAGCAAATTTCCATTGACTCTCTTCTAAATCTGATGCTATTTTAGGATAAAGATGAGTTGAAGAAGTTGGAGCAGTTTAAAAATAAGCATCTCACACGCTTTGACATTTAAGCATATTGAACTACCTTTACTACAGCTTCTGGTATCGGTATCTATTTTAAATCCGTTCCCAAAATGCCGTTTTCTATCTGACACGTGAGTCAGTTGTTCCACCCGAGCCCCCATCACGAGACGAAGTCTAAATCAAACCTTTCTCTACTACGAAAGGATGAAATATTACAAATTCATATCGTATTTTTGAATGGAGATTGTAACCATCAATCGGGGAAAGGTGCTGCTGCTAACGTTAGGCTCCGCTTCGATCTACATATGGATGCATATGCGACGGGAGCGGAAAAATGAATAAGGTAAGGGTGCGGAGGGTGAGGTGAAGAGGACGTTTTGGTGGCAGTGCTGGAAAGGGAGTAGAGATTCCCATATCTCTTATGCAGTAACCGTCATCTCCGTCGATGTCATCTTGCGTTGACGTAAATCGAAATTCTTATAAAATGACACCTCAGAAAACTATAATTCAAGGGCAGAGGGCTTGGCGTCCCTTTTTTCCAATATGCTTTATCGGTTCCTTGTGGAAAGGGTGTCTTCTACAAGAGTATGTGTGGGTGAAAGCGATCGCTAGGTGGGGGTAACGTACAGTGCTACCAAAAATTCTGAGGTATAGATTTTATTTAACTGGTAAACTCATAGGTTCACATCATTAGCAGCAACTTACATTTAAGTATAATTTCGATGCAATCCTTATTAACTAGGGATATGGTTATTTATTTCTGGTTGAACTAGTATACTTCATTTCCTTCTTTTCCCGGTTGTTTATGGAGCTGCAATGGAGCTCAATTGAAAATAATTTTAGAAAATGTTACGGATGAATTTCTCTCTAAAAATCTCATAAATAAATAACGTTGAGGTAAAGAGAGTTATAATTAGAGCGGGCCAAATTGCGCCATCCAACAGAATCGGAATCAGGCGCAACGGCCGCTTATTGTAAATAGCGTATATGTGAGTCACAGCAGATATGTGATATTTCGAAATTAATACACAAGAGTAAAAAAATAAAAGCTGACGCAATAATAATGTTTAGTAATTAGAGCGGATATATATATATATATATATATATATATATATATACACGCTGAGGTGTTTTTATTTTCATTATGATTTTTTATTTGATTGAAAACGGTATGCGTTGTAAATGGGATGTAATAAGGAAATAACTGAGAAACTGAACGCTTTTTTTATTCTGTTGTACTTAATAATGTAACTGTAAATAAAGATACAATAAATAAATTCTATCCTTCTTAATAATGCGGATAGGCTTGTTTAAAAAGTTGCACCATCAGATAAGTTTCCACATTTGCCTCGGTGAAAGATGTTCGCCGAGACGAAAAAATGTTCTTATATTTCGAAAACGACCGTTCCACGTCTACCGAAGTAAGACAGGCGTAATTAAAATAATCTTTAGACTTAGTCAAGGAATCTGCAGATGCCCCATCGCACATTTGTCTTAATCTCGTGTAGTCCGGATTCTTTTTTAAAACACTATCGAACTTAGCTAAAATCCGTCCACTTGTTGCATCGTTTATACTGTGTAACAATGTACTAACTTCGTCCACGACTTGCACTGATTCTACCAACGACAATACAGAATTTTGCAAATTTTCTATCGCGTCTACTAACCCTTTGTAATTGTTGCTAATATTCTTTAGATGTGTTTCAACAGAAATATCGAGAAATCCCTTCTGGCTCATCCTAATAGCTCTAGCTTCGGCAGGGACGAATTGCAAAATAACGGATTTGACTTCTTGAAAATGTTCATTATAATAAAAAGCGGCTTTTAACCACGTTCCCCAACGCGTAAGAATGGGCTGTGGTGGTTCTCGAATACCAGGGCATAACCTGTGGAATGCCCTAGTCCTCTTAGGACTTTTGAGAAACACTTTTTTTGTGTTTGCTATTAATGCATCCACCTCCGGGTAACACTCTCGTATAGTTTGTGCCACAAGATGTAAAGCATGGACTTTACACGTAACATGTAAAAGTCCTTCACACTTTTCTTTAAGGGAACGGCCTACACTACACATTGTTGCTGCACCATCGCTCATGAACAACAACAGTTGACTGGTTGACACTTGAAATTTTTGTAACGTTTCGAGAACTACGGCCGTAATTGCTTTACTAGTACACTGTTTTAATCTTCTGCTGGCTAATAGAATTGCAAAATTTGGTTTAATAGGATCTAATACGCGCACTATTATATTCAAAATAGAATTTTTTTTGCAATCTGTCGTCTCATCAAGACATAGCCACAGCTGTTTATCTTTTAATTCGGCTTTAATTCGATTTTCAATGTCCTCACGTATTCGTGGAATATCTCTCCGTAACGCTGTCCGACATGGTAGTATCCACTCGGTATTGTATGTACCCCAGAATTTTCGAAATGCTTTTTTATCAAGTATACGAAGTGGTAGACCACATACCATAAACGTTAAAAGCAATTCTAATTGAAATTGACGTTGTTGTGACACACCATTTCTTTTATTTCTGTGGTGTGCGCTATTTATATGTCTTTCACAATCACGTTTGCTCCAGCACAGTAGTTTCTTTTTACAAACTTTACAGAAAATTGTACTCCCATTGTAGTGTAAATCCACAAATTCACTAGGAAATTTATTAACTTTCGTAGGTAATGGCCGTTTATTTTTAATAGTTACGTTAGACATAATCACTAAAGCGAGCACACCGACGCTTGTTTCTAGTATGCCACGAAGTGGTGCAAACGTAACATCTGCAGACTCGTCATTTGTTGATGAATAGAGCGCGTCATCCGTAAATGAATAAGCGCGCTGTTAGTTCGTAGCCGTCGATGAATGAACTTTTTTTCTGTAGTGGCCCACTGTGAACAACGCCCTATTTATCAACGAACACCAAAACTGCAGGTGTATATTTGCGCGTCTTCACGACGTAATAGACAGTGGTTTTGGTCCTCGTCCTAATAATTACATATTTAAATTACCTATGTTTACATACATATATGCGCCCGGCAGCCTGATTGCGAACCTGGCGCGTGGCGCTCTTGGCCCGCTCTAGTTATAATGGTGGAAGATTGCCAAATGACTTCCAGGATGATTGCAAAAGAAACAAGATTACAGAAAATACAGTCCATGAGATCCTAATTCGATACACATGTGAAGATTTTTTCTGCTACGTAAAAAGCGCATTATTTGGAAATTTATCAGGATTTCGACCTGAGAAGATTTGAAATTGATGAAATTTTTTGGATAAAGTAACTATAGGAAATCAAGGTAATTGGGAGATGGTAATCAATTAGTAGAAAAGATGCGTTCTTGTGAAGAGAGTCTAAATATTGAAATGTTTTTTAAAAAATTGAATTTTTGTAAATTAGTTAAATAACTAGATGAACTGAGGGTTCGGGAGTGTTCTTAGACGCTCTTTCGGCAATTTTAAACGAATTTTGATATTAGTAAATGTTAATTTTCATTTACTAATACAAAAAATTGACAACTGTTCTGACTATGTTAGCGATGAGCTCTTTGGACTAACCTGGCGTTTTAAGTGACAATTTGGCGCGTTTTTTTAGCCAATTTTAACAACAGATTACCAAAACCTTTACTGCTGCATATCGTAATAATTCTTGAATTGAAGAACATAAGTGGTATCCTTAGATTCGTCTTACCATTGCCCGACGGAGATCGGCGAATCAAACCGGCGATAATACCAAAGTTAATTCACAAAAATATTTATCACGCTTTTCTTTTTTTTGAAGGCTCTTTGTTTGAGCCACGATGCAAAAAGTGGATACATTAGGATGGGAAGCGCTGCGACATCCCTATAGTCCAGACTGGTCACCTTGTGACTTCCATCTTTTTGGACTCCTCAAAGAAGCGCTTGGAGGCTAGCGTTTCGACGACAACATGCCTACCGTTACCACATTCCAGTGATATTTTTCAATATTCCACTTACGGAATTCTTTATCCTCCCTTCTCTCTTGTTCTCGGATTTGTCCCCACGCCTCCCCGAATAGATCACGGCGGATTTGGCCTTTAAAAATGCACATATGCGCTTACGACGAATTTGCGCCGTTTTCAATCCGCACATTCAGCCGGAGACGAGCCTCTGGGATGAATTTTTTATCCCGGGTCTGGCCCGTCTAACTGTAAAATATCACCCTCTCAACGGCATATCCCCGACAATAAAACAAACCGCTGGATAGGCGGCGCAATTATCGTTTATTTTATGATTATAGTTACCTTGGCGGCGTCGGAACGAACGAGAAAATACCTTCGACGCCGTAAATCTTACAAGGGTTTTCATCCACTCATTATTGATAACGCGGGGGGCCGGCGCTAATGTGCCCGACCGGATTCCGAACCGAAAACGGAATAATTAATTGCGACGGCAGATGACGATGGCCGTTTCGGCCGCCTAATATTCGCCTATTTAACGTCCCTGAACGCGAGCGTGTGTGTACACGTACCGTACGATATGAACGAGTAGGTAAATGATGATTTGCAGTGTATATTTGCCGATGGTTTAAGGATGTCAAGTGGGGTAATTTTCACGAAATATTTACGATCTGCGGCGGCCGACCGGCTCGCTAATATACCATTTAGAAGCGGATATAACTCCATATTAGCAAGTGTATTCATTGCGCTATCGTTTTTCGAGTCAATTTGCAGCTGTCAAAAAATTTACTGAAATAGTAAAACATTATCCATTACATACGAGAGATGTTCTCTTTCCGCTGAGCCTATCTAGTAGGCTGTGATATTTTGAAGTAAATTTTGCTTGACATTTTGGTACATTTGTTTATAATATTAATTAAAGCGAAAATTGTTAAATACCCGGGGCCCCGATTCAATGTCACAAATGATATCTTCCTTATTTGTTATATCTCTACAAATCGAGCGACATGTGTCTTTTTGCTTTGCTTGCTACTTTCCATTATTACTTCGTTCATAAACAATAAAGAGCTAAGAAGCCCTCCATACATTACACTTTGTGTGGTTTTTCTATTTTTCAATTTCCTGATTGCTGCTTCAACTTCCTTCATTTGAAAGGTGCTATTCTTCTCGACTTCGGACCAACTATTGTTTTCTGGACTTCGTCGATTTCTTCTTCGTCTAACATTTCTTGAAAGTATTCTTTTCCTTTGGACACAACTTTGTTGCTGCCGTTTAGAAATTTGTTTTCCTTATCTTTTATTTGATTCCTGTTTTTTTTTCTGTTCTCTATATTTCGTATTCTTTAGCACTCTGTAAAAGAGTTTTTGATTGTGGTTACTATCTTCTTCAATTTTAGTTCAAAATTTTTCCCACTCTTTAGCTTTTGCCGATTTTACGAGGGACGTTCAGTAATTAACGAGACAAATGGCCGTGCAAATAAAAACAATTTATTCAGTGACAATGAAGTTTACACTACTTTTCAATGTAGTCTCCACCAACATTTAGGCACTTCTCCCATCGCTTTGTGAGCTTTCTAATTCCCGTGCTGAAGAATTTTTCACCTTGGTGTTCAAGTCACTTTTCACAAGTGAAAAATGTCATCTTGAAACTTGATTCAAATGCAGCAGTTCGAGAGAGTCAGCAACTTTTTTCCAATTCGGACGTTCAACAACAAATAGATGAAATTTCCATGAACTATTCTGAAGTTGCACAAGCTATTGAGTAATTACAAGCCGCTCTAGAAAACTTGGCGAACACTATAGGAGTCGATGTTGCTCAAAAATTAGGTGCAATTTTAACGAAAGATCCCGATTTACAAAAGCTTCGGTCAATAATTGAAAATCAAGAGTGCCCAGATGAGGAAAAGGAATATCTGACATTTGCAAATCTTACTTCACTGGATGTCGAACGATCGTTTTCGAAGTATACGACAACGTATTCACAACACCGTCGACGGTTGAATGAATCGACAATGGAAGCGTTGCTGATGTTGCAATTCTACGCAGCTTACTAGGGCGGCTGCCAATTGCCACAGTGGACATCAAGACGACAGGAGAAGGTAAGAATATTATTTTTCATTAGTATTGCATATTACATACCTACTTTTATGCGGTCCGCCACTGCCGGTACCACCTTTTTAACAAACTCTAGTTATTACTGAAGAAAGTGTTCACAAGCTTGATATAAAAATATCTAAATCAGTTTAGGTTTTCAACTTAGTGGGTCTTCTTCAAGTTGAAACAACTAAACTTTTATTTATTTTATGTTTACTCTCATTTAGGGGACCTCTTTAGCATGATTCTTTACAACAGCGAAAGTGACGAACGTTATTTCTGATTGCCAACATAATACCTATAGACATAGCTACTTGAACCCCATCTAATTAAAAACTTAAACAAAAACCCTACAAGAATTAGCTAAATCAAAATCAATCTTGTAAAAGTTGCGTGTTGTGATATCTAATAATCAGTAATGTATAATAATATAATAATAATTTGCTAATTATTTACCTACTTTAGGAAAACAAATGTATAGAAATGATAAAAATATACAATCGAAATACTAATGTAATATTTTGAGTAAGTTATTTTATACGCAACCATTATTTCCTTGAGATAGATAACATAATTTATGTTTCCTCGAAAATATATACAAACTCTGGCTACCGCATGCGTTTTAAATAATCTTGTCTACATGTCAACTTTCACCAGAAAGAATCATAAACCGTACGCTAAGCACGAGGACTGGGGTAGAGAAGACCCTTAAGTTACCCAAAAACGACTCTTACATTTCTGGGAATAAATTGAGTGTTCGCCAGTATTATTAATTCATAAGAGAACACTGACGATGATGATATCCTATTTTCAAACAACAGAGAGTATCGGCACACTCCTCACCACACAAAATGTTATTAATTAATTCGGAACAGCTGTTTCAAAGGCTCACTGGGCCCCCATTTTCAACCGGGTTGCCGAATAAATCTGAACGAAAAAACTAAAAACTTTTACTTTAATTCTACCATGCATGTCTATCCCTCCTCTCGAGGAAAAAGAAGGGTATATATGTACAAATGTGTCTAAACATGTAACTGTGTATATCTATTTCCAAATACCTACTTTTCTATCGCTTAACTCTAACATGCTGGGTATATGTGAAACGGCCAAGGGTCTCATCCCGTCCTCGTAGAATAAAGCGAGACGAAAGGAAGGTTACTTCCCGCTAATTCTCTATCTACGCACTCTAAGGATACTAAACAAATCAAACATAAATTGCAGAACACCGAGACTCGGTCTTCGTCAAGTGTAAACTGAAAAGTTCTTTTACCCTAATAAATCAAACAAGCAAGAGAAATGAAGTGGAGCATTGTCCTTGTTCATGACCTGCGAATGTTCCATCTCTTTCTTAAGGTACATTGTCTCAAATGCGTCCAATTCCCGAGGTGAAGTTACGTTTTTAATTAATTTGAGATTTTCCAATTTGATTACATGTCCTGTGTTATTCATATGGTCAGCTACACTTGACGCTCCTGTTCGACCGAATCTATAGCATCTCATGTGTTCATTAAATCTAATACCTATCGCTCGTTTCGTTTGTCCAATATAGGCTTTATCACAGTCGTTGCATGCAATTTTATAAATTCCCGACCTTTCTTTCATGTCCGGTTTGTCTTTTGGATTACCAAGAAGGTTCTTAAGTGTATTTCGTGAACTAAAACATACGTTCATGTCTTGTCCCCTAAAAACTTTACTGACTCCTTTCGATATTCTATGGAAGGGGAGTTTCACAAATTTCTTGTCGCGTGTTTCTACCGGTATCAAGGTCGTAGAATTTCTTACAATGCCTATGTTGGACTTTCTTAAGGATGCGGTCGACATCTATAGACGAGTAACCATTATAAATAGCCACATTTTTTATGAATTTAAGCTCTTTCTTGTACCTATTTTGGTTTAAGGGAAATTTCACTAGTCTATTAATTAAGAACTAATCGCGGCCATTTTATGTTGTTCGCAGTGGTTCGAATCGGTCATAATGAATCTATTAGTGCTTGTTTCTTTTTTATAGATGTCTATTTCTAGTTTATTATTGTTTCTAATTACTAGGCTATCTAGAAATGGGAGTTGATTGTTCACTTCTTCTTCTACTGAAAATTTAATGGATCCGAATTTTGAGTTGAGTGTCGCGAGGAAATCCGGGATGTTACTTTTCTTAGTACATCTACATATCTAAGCCAAATTCTAGGGAAATACACGGTGTCCTTTTTCAAACACGTTTCAAATTTACTCATAAACAAGTTGGCTATGAACGGGGACAGTGGATTACCCATCGCCGTACCCTCCAATTGTTCATAATATTTGCTCCCTATTTGAAAACGGTTTTGGTTCATGCACAGAGAAGTTAGTCTTTTGTATTCCGCGATTTTGACGTCGTCAATGTCGTTAAGTTTGAAGAGTTCAACTAAATATTCTATGGTTTCTGGGATTGGTACGCTGGGGAAGAGTGAACAAACATCAAACGATACTAAAATTTCCCCTTCTTCTAATTCAATATTATTGACCTTATTTACAAAATCTAGTGAATTTTCTACTTCTAGGCTGTCTACTTTGATGGGTAAATTTTTGTATTCGTTTACTAGCCATTTGGACAGTTTGTACGTAGGTGAGCCTATACCTGAAACTATTGGTCTCATGGACTTTCCTGGTTTATGGATTTTTGGTAGGCAATACATTTTTGGAACTGTCGGGTTTGGGACTGACAATTTAAACTTAAGGTTCGCGTTAATGAGTTTTGGACAATTTTTTATAACTTCCTTTGTTTCTCTGATCATGGATGGTAACGGACTTTTTCTTAAACCTTTGTAAGGTCCCGATGACAACAAATGATTGACGCGATTGAAATAATCGGGCTTGTCCAAAATGACTATTATATTCCCTTTGTCTGCTTTTAGGTAAAAACAATTTTTATTTTTATTTTTGAGACCTTTAATAGTTCTGAGGTCCCCTGTGTTATTTCTCAGACTTTTTTCTTTGTTCAAGTTTTTCGAAATCGTAATTTTGCACGCGTTTCTTATGTAATCTTTTGTTGTGGAATCTAAGTTCTTAATGGCTGTCTCTACTGACGCAATGAGGTCCTCCGTCGGGATTTTTGAGTCCCGAATACAGTGTCTATTTTCATCTGATGAAGAAGGATATTGAAGCAAATTGGTGCATTTCTACGTGACATAATGCGATGTTTTGATAAAAATGTTACTGCAGACCTTTCAGCAAGCCGCAAGCAAAAAAATCACTACATCGTTTCCAACTCGAAGCTTATTTGAATTAGGTTTTAACGTCTGTTTGTACTTGTAGAATGAAATAGATTAATAAATCATTGATCTCTTCAGTATAACTTTTTAAAGAGGCCTGCCCAAAGACGTATATAATGACGTTTCAAACTCGTTGAAATGAGATGTAGTAGCAATTCTACAAAATCTGAAAAGCCAACAACAATAGAATTACACTAAGAAGGGAGCATTATAAAATACAAAGATATAATTTGCTTTTTCATGCACTAACGACAAACGGGAACATCAGACCATCCGAATCGCCGGAGAGAAAGAATAAAAATGAAGCAAGAATAATTCAAAGCAATTTTTTTACCATTTCGTCTCTACAACGGACAGCAACTTAGGAAGCCGATTCAATGCACCAAACTAGCGCTAGATGTCGCAGCGCTCGCATTAGAATTGTAAAATTTCAGTAAGGATTACGGATTGTGTGTTCCGGCGTGTGCAACTTTGTCAGTTCGGATATGGGAGGGATTTCGCAATTTTCGTACCTCGTCCCGTACGAAAAGGACTACCTACTACTAGCTGTCAAGCCAACAGACTAACCAACCAACAGCGACTGCGGCTAATGCCGTCGAGACGGAAGAGAACAAAAGAAGAAGTTGAGTTGATACGAGTGACGTTGTTGTTCATCCCGTGAAAGCGTCGGGATATTCAATTACCAGTCGGACGAGAGCTTTGCGATTTGTACGGAGGAAATCCTGTAAGTTTCAGCAGTAGTCGAATACCCTGGAAGCCCTTTAAATATCGTTACTTCTATAAATACTATGAAGAGGAAGCGACATCCTTAACACACAAAAAAATTGATGAATTCGTATTATATATTTTTATTTTGTTAGAGAGCGCCAGAATCACATTTTTTACATTTGACAGCATACAATTGACATCTGTTTTCTCACTTTAAAAGCAGGGATCATCTAAAAATGATTTTGAACATGTTTGCAATGATGGAAAGTGAAAGCGGTTCTAGCGAGCAACTGGGTCGTCAGGCGGAAACTACGTCGTAGGAAGGACACTAATAAGTTTTCCTATATGTGAAACCGCACTAATTAGACTTCGTGAACGTAACCTAGTGGCAAACTTATTAAATTCTGGTGCGAGAACGTAATTAACAGAATATTAGGAGTTATTCAAGCAAGGCTCTTTGAAATCGGGCAAGTTGAGATATCCTTGATGCCAGAGTACGCTCGTATTAAACCGAGAAACAGCAGAAAATGTATTAGTTATGCTAGGAGCTAAAGGTGTGAAGTGAGTTTAAGCTTAAGATATTATACGAGGGTAAGTCAAATATTATCTACACTTTCGCTATAACAAGCTTTGATGGTTATCGTAGTGGCGGCCGCTTGCGCATGCGTTGAGTTAGCGCCTCTGTGGTCATGTGCAACGAATGCTTACCGCAGAAAACAAAATTAAACGTTTGGACATCTGCCAATGCTTACTGGATGGCGACGCATTTTTAAGCAGAACTCGCCACTAGTCTTTATTGGGTATATTTTCATTTTCCGTTTATTTAGCTCCTTCTTCTACATGCTTCAATTCTGCTTTAGGTTATTCTTCCCTCTTGCACATATCATGAGGCCATGACAGAGAATACACACTCTCATCTGGACCGGTCTTAGTTTTCTGTTATCTATGTTAATTTTATTTGTTTTACACTTTATTTCTTTCGTGATATCAGTCCAGAGCCCGGTAACTGGAGAGCAATCGCAGCGGTGGTGTGACTGTGTTTAGGTGGGCGGGGAGGGCTGGTCGATTATGATACGACACGACAAATCATCATCACTCAGTTCAGTTTGGCATTGGATAGCGGATAGGGCGTGTTGATTTTATTGATATAGACATAGTTATTAATTGTAGTTTTTAGTGAACATGTCGAAGGCTAAAAAACGACCCTTTCAAGACATAGTAAATAAGTTTATTTCTGGCTTTCCTGATTTGTTTTATAACGGGAGTAAGATAGTTTGTAAAGTGTGCAAAATACATTTGATGTCAAATAAGAAGTGCCACTGTACAAGACACGTAAATTCCGCACAGCATAGAAAACGAAAATTGGGCATGCCACCGAGAAGTGCATTTTTTCAAATGTAATTCTTATGTTGATAAACTGTAACTTGCTACTAGGCTTACTCGATCAACAACCGTTTAAGGACTTTTGGTACAAATACAATTATTGTACGCATACTAGACCCTAGTAAACCTACATTACCACTGTTACTAGCTAGCCGAAGACTACAAGAGTGTACTGCTGCAGCAATTATGAAGGTTGTACTTAGTACGTTGGAAAAATTTCAAATTTCAAAAGATAAAGTGTTGATGTTTATGAGCGATGGCGCAGCGATAATGCGTTCGGTAGGCCGTTCTCTTCTTGAACATGATTGCAAGTGTTTACATGTTTCGTGTAAAGTGTATGCTTTACATCTTGTGGCAGAAACCATTCGACAATGCTCTCCCGAGGTAGACGCATTAATAGCAAGCACAAAAAAAGTATTTTTGAAATCTTCCAAACGCCTACAGTCATTTCACACAGAGTGTCCTGGTATTCGTCAACCATCGGAGTCAATTCTCACACGTAGGGGAACATGGTTGCAGGCAGCTTTTTATTATGCTGGACATTTCAAAATAGTAAAATGTGTTGTTGCACAATTCAATCCTGCCGAAGCTGCAGCTATTAAGGAGAACAGATTTAAAATATATTCGTAGCTACTATAAAGGATTAGCTGACGCAATAGACCAATTACAAAATAGATCGTTATCATTATTGGAGTCTCAGCAAATTATGGACGGAGTGCGTACACAGCTACTGGCTATACATGACGCAAAATATAATCGCGTTTTAGAAAAGTTCGAGAGTATGTTACAGAAAGGTCCCGATTTTAGCACACTAAAACACATTTGTGATGGTGTATCTAATAATCCACTGACTAAGTACAAAGAGTATTTTAATCATGCATGTATAACATCGGTAGATGTTGAACGCTCTTTTTCAAAATATAAACTCATTTTTTCACCACGGCGAACATCGCTCACCGAGACATCTGTGGAAACACATCTAATGGTGTCAACTTTTTGCCACTCTTATCCATATGATGTTAATACTGATAATGGTGCTTCTTGTTTTACTGTTCCATAGCCAAGGCTGCTTAAAAGAGTATTTTAGTTCTATTTTTTTTCTATTTTCTTACTATTGTTTTTGTATACTAGGCAGGTAGGCTTTGGCACGGCTCCATGTTACCGGGTTCTAGATATCACTCATTATGATTATGAGTTGGATTGAATACTTCTCCTTGTTTTAGGCCTTAATCTATTGGGAACTTTTTCGATTGCAAATTAAATATTCCAAAGTAATTTTTAATGTTTCTGAACAGGTTCTCTGGTATTGCTTGGTATTGCTCAATTTATTAGATGTTTATCCATTTCTAAGGCTTTCCTAAACAAATTTTTTGGGTATTTTATCTAATACTTTAAATCTAAATTGTTATACTCGCCTCTTCATGTGAAAATTCCAATAATAAGCAATTAAATATTTATTCTAAGGATATATTTCTTTCATTCTCACTCTTATATTCAACGATTCAAAGCTTGTTTAATTATTTTCATCTCGGGGGCGAAAACTTATTGCAGTTTAAATTTGTTAGATGACGCAATCAACCTCCACAACATATAAGAGACCTAACGATTTCGAAATTAAACGCAATACACCGCCATCCTCTCCAGAACCGAATGTTTACGATGGGCTCATAGGTGTCGTTCACGGACGAACACCCGAACAGCCAGCGTCGCGTTCATACCATCGCCATCATCGTTCCTCCATTATCTCCGGGCCATTATTATCTGTTTCACTTTTATTACCCCCTCGGTCGGTTCACCCTTCCCCGGGTTCGCCGTCTATATCGCGTCTACTCTATCTCTTCTACCCACCATCACCCTGACGCAGGCAACTAATCTGGCGTGATTGTACTCGTGAGACGAGCCTTCTTAGATCCTCTGCAGTTATTACGGCCTCCTAGACGCGCTCGAATATAGATTGGCCTCTTCCAGCGCAAGAGAGAGTCGCGGCCGTCTCGGTACTTCCCCGAAGAGCACTTGTATGCATTTTACATCATGCACGCTGTTAGGTTCTATGACGCTTCTCCTAGGTACAACCTCTAATATGTATCTTCGGCTAAAGTTCGCCTTGTAAACAATACGAACGCCCTCTATCGCGTTATCTAATAATGTTCTTTCGTCGGCTTAAGCCGTGACTATCTACTCGGATTCTGACGCTGCCAGCTTCTCATATTATATTTGTACGGACGGTTTTATTATATTGAAAAGCAATTCAAACATATTCAGAATACATGTAAGCCCGAAACAGATTCTAGAAGGGTTTCTTAACACTTACTTAAACGCGTGCGGTTCGCATGTACCCAGACAGCTAATATTTAACTATACACATATATACTTTGTGTAAGTAACGCAACGCACTTCTGGGAATTTTGATATTTCTATAAAACTTCAAATATGAAGGGTTCGTTTTCAGATAGTTTTATAAAAGCAAAAGTTTATGTACATTTGCACCTTATGCGATCAGTAATGTGAGTGATTTGTTAACAGTCTTTTTTCATCTTCATAATTTCCACACATAAATAAAAGATTTCTCAGTTTTCTTGATTTATCTGGAGATCGTTTAATGTTTTATTTATTCAACATAGTTTATATGAGTAGTTTCATATTTTCGAAAGATTGAAAGCTTCGATTCGCTATCACCAGATGTCCCTTCAAGCACAAAAACCCTCGCGTTATATGAACAAATAACCCCAGCAAACGATAACGTATTCGAAACATAACTCACCCATTGTTTCGGATAGTTGCGAAATCAAAGAAACGCATATTTAAAAACTTTTCTTATTTCGTCGACTACTACTCGGGTTAGTTGCGCCACCGATGCGCGGCAAGAGGCAAGAGGAAGAAGCGGAGGAGATCTCGAGTCGAAAGAACGGCCGTAGAAAGTGTCCAAGTTCTTTCTTTTATGTATTCAAAGTAGGAAAGAAGAGGAAGATATGCGGCAACGCGTTGTGTCATAAATTTCAAGGTATATGCATTATGGCGTAGTACGTGTGCTGTGCTATGCTGGAAAGAGGAAAGCTCTCTATATTTGAATATGACCCTATATCAACCGGGCGATGATAAAAAGTTCTGAAACAAACAACATTAATGCAGATGCCGAATGGCTCCCGGGTGGTTTTAAGAATATTCTGTCGGGTATACGGAATTTTGGTCCGGTTTTCCATTTTCTCGTGAGATCGCTGACTATTGAACTATAGCGTTGCTGGACGTGAGATAAAGTTGTTGGTGGTGTAGAAAAAATTATAAAGGTAAGTAACAAAATCTTTTTTAGGTAAACCCGAGGGGTGAACCACTTTAGAAAAAGGTGTATACCAGATTGAATATTGTTGGGATTCTGAAATATTCTAATATTGTTGAGATTTTCACCAATATTATAAATATTGTCAATATTGCCTGATATTGTTCATATAATTTGGTACATAGACTTCCACAATCGTCATTAACACTACACTCTTAGTTTCTGGATTGGAACCGCTTTATCTTTTGTTAGCTTCTGTTCAGAAATTAAGATTTTGTTATATGACTGACCCCCTGCTTTAATGTATTTGTGAATCGATAAATTAAAAAATAATACAATAGCCCCACTACAAGAAGCCATTACAGTACCGTGCAAATGAATTGGAACAATGCCTAATTTAGTAGAAGTGGTTTATTTTGTTTGGATTGCGTAATTTGAAAAAGTTTTCAAACATGGACAATAAAACGCGAACGGATAATCACGCTTGCTGAGAACACTTCGATGACGTACGGACAAATAGCGGAGGATGTTGGTGTTGCTCTAGCATCCGTCAGCAGGATTGTCAAACAGAAGAAAGATATAGGAGCGGTGGGCATCAGAAGAAAGGGGAAATTGGCTTCTGGTGCAAAGTGGATCCACGCAAGAATGCAATTGGTCTAATCAGAGAATTTCATGAGTTTGGTAGAGCAGTCCCAATTAGAGAAGTACACATTAAGACATCGTTATCTGCGCGAACAAAATATGTCATTGCTATAGATATTTTGAACACGGTAGGGTGTTTTTACCTGTACAAAAATTAAAAGCTCTCAAATGTCTTCAAAAAGACAGTAATTCATACAACGAAAATGAATACAGTAAAATAAAACGCTAAACCATTTCTCCAAACACCTTTAACCTCCTCGGAAACAATAACGGTAAGATACTGAGGTACGGTTCACCCCTTGACGAGTGATAATCGATTTGCTCAACTAAAAAGGGCCTCCCGAGCATATGACGTAATATGTACTTCTCCAATTGGGAATGCTCTATCAACATTCAGCTAACTACAGTATGACGAAGAATTCTTGAAGTTGGTAGAAGGGCAAGCAAGCCGATTAGGAAGCAGTTTCTGAGTACGGCCAAAAAAGTACAAGAACTGGAGAACTGAAGACTGGAGTAAAGTTCTTTTCTCTGATGAAACACATTTTATCGTGCAGGGACAAGATGTGCAGTTTGTGCGTCGGTCAAGTTTTGGGGTTGTTTCCCCTATCATGGAACACGATACGAAAACTAAAATGATCGAAGCAGTAATTTGTGCCTGGTTTCATGATAAAGGGCTCAAAGAAAACTGTCAAAATTGCGTACAATTTATGCCTACAAGAGTTAATGCTGTTATTAAGCAAACGGAGGACACATTCAATATTAAAACCGAAAATTTATTGTTTCAATACTGTTTTCTTTGTATATGAATGTCGATAAAGACTTTTTTAAAGAAAATAACACTAGGTACTGATTAATTTTCATGGTATTGTAATGGATTAATAAATATAGTACTATAGCAACTGAAATTAGATATGTAGACACATTGAGGTTTCATTTACTGATTATTCAATACTTTTTGTTATTAAGTGATTCCTTGAAACGCGTTGAAACACATCAATTTTTATTTAATGCGATGCGGAATAGTGGCTTGAAGCTGCAGCAGCCTTGTGCAGAAAATATTTGTGATACAGAAAAGAGTCGTACGAACAATATTGAAAATTGGTTATCGTCAGACTTGTCGCAGTTCCTTTAAAGGGTATATTGTTGATGCTTTATATTGAAATGTTTTAAAAGTGGTAAATTGTAGAAATAAATTAAATTTACGAAGATTAATTGATTAATTATATGAACGGAGGGTTCGGAAGTGTTCTAAACCACTTTTTCGGCAATTTAGATGATCTTTAATACCAATTAATGGAATTTAACGAAATTTAAAACTGAAAATTGGGAACTAACCAGGATTTTATGCCGACGTCATCTAAACTATATTTACCTGACATTTACAGGAAAACTACCTATTATTAACAACAAACCTTCACTTCTATCTTGAATTCATATTACGATTCGAAATATTAACACTTGAAACTGGGAGCGTAGACAAAATATTAGTTACCTCGATGAAAATTTGACTCAAAGTGAGACGATTAATTGGCGTCCTTCTCCTTCTTTATTTTAATCGCGATGGCGATTGTTGTATCCGCAGCAAGTTTTGATGATTCCTTTCTAAATACAAATTTATAATGAAATTTCGATGAATATAGTTATTTTTAAAAATAGCATGATTAAATGAATAGAGTGACGCGACTAGATGACTCAAATTATATTAATCTATGACTCAAAATACCACTGACAACTCAACAATAATAAAATTTACTGACGTTCTAGACATAAATTATGCTAGAAATACTTCTGAATTTACACTGTCTCTTGTTTCTTGTAGGATGATATTCCATTGATTTTGAAGAGTTATGAAAGTAAGAATATGAACTGAAGAGGAGTTTCTTCCTTGTTACCCCCGCTCCAGAGCTCGTAGGCCCGGGGAAGAGTAGAGGCTACCGAATGGCAGCTGACTAGACTAACATTAAGTGAAAAATACCCAGCTTATACTGGTATTAAATTTTTCAACAATCTATCGAGATTTCTTATTACTAAGCGTCGCTTAAAAATATTCAAAACGGAACTGAAAGCATTTCTTTTGCAATTAGAGCCCCATAATTAATTTGAATGAATTCTTAAAAAGACAATGTCATTTTGTTGTGCTTAAATAGCTTTTTTTCGAGTATAGATTGAATGTACCGAGGATCGACATCATTTTGCTATTGTTAATATTTTTACATGGTTGCACTCATGGAAGTTAGAAGATTTTTATTAGTTTCTATAATCTACAAAGCAGTATGTAATTTTGGTGGAAGCGCCGGGTTTATAAAAGCTTCAATATTGAGCTTAACTATTTGTTGATTAGTATAGCTCTATTTGATAATTATAACATACTAAATAGCTCGTTTTCATTTAGAATCCTCACCAATTTGGCATATTAGTGTACGCAATACGTTGCAAATTAATAAGCAAATGGATGGTCGCACGTAAATAAAATAGTAATCAAAATCGGGCATCATACTCACTATAGATCTAACCGTTTGTGTACTCGAGTACTTGAGCCTAGTATAGCCCACATATAAAGCCGGTTCTCTTCCAGTTTATTTCGGGATTCACACACACACGACATTCTAATTAACAAATTGAACATTTAGTTTTCACAATCAGTTCCGCATCATTGCGTATTCAAATAGAACGCGGTAAAAGGGTTGCGCGCGCGCTTCTACACTATGAAGAGGGCGTTCGCATCGTTCGGAATCAGTTTCATTCCGTATAGTGTATGTACCGATTCATAGAACTCTAGTGCATGTGTACACATAGGATGCACATTCATACATGCATTTATGTACGTGTCCGTAGATTGGAGCGTCCAATGACCACCCCCTCTAGCGTCCGTAAACACACACGTATGGAGCTCGACTCTCTCGCCATGGTCGGGCTAGCGAAGCGGACGATCAAAATATAACCGAGTGGATAACTATGTTAGGTATCCACTTATGGAGGAAATTCATCAATTTCGCCAAACATTGCATTTGGCAGTCTGTTTGCTAACCACTTACTATCCCGGTACATCGGCGAAAACTAATTAATACCGGGCTTTTTTCTGTTAGTTTTTTGCAATCCGTTGAGAATGTAATGTGTAGAGTATACGGTTACAAGTATTATAGCGAAATCGGGTTGTAGCCAGATGTATTCTAAGGTAAAAAAAAGGTTTTAAGAATATTTTGGATTAACTTTCAGTCTGGTAAAAGGCAGTTGTGACCAGCAAACAGTTTGCATGTTATCTTGCTCCAACAAACTGTTTTAATTTGGACTGCATGGGGTGATTTTAAAAATTAAGTATTTTAGCAACCCTTTTGTGTTCTCTGAGTTGCTTGTTGTTAATACAGATGCGAGGGTGAAATAATAATAATAATAATAATAATAATAATATACCCGTTTATTAAAAAAAAACATATACAGCAAAGTAAATGTTCGAAATAAGTCATAAAAGGAGAAAAAAGAAAGGACATAATACTTAAAACTAAAATGAATTAATTAACTATTTGATAGAAAGTCGTTTACACTATAACAATTTATGTATTTCTAGCAAATAACATTTTAGATTGTTTTTAAATAGATGAAAATTGTTAACATCCAATAAAGTAAGGACTCTTTTGATAAATAGTCTTTTTAACACATGGGCTGAAAAGTCCCGGGCCAAACACATAGATGGCGCTAGTTTTATTGCATTCACCTGTTTTGCAGTTAGTACCAACCTTAAAAAGACAGCTGTTAAAATTTCATGATATTCTATTCATTAGTTTGTGAGTTATTGTGCTAAGAGTGACGCTACTTTTGTTATTTCCAAAACAATGGATTAAAAATAATTTCGTGTTTTAATTTTACACTGCTTCTTGAACAACAATAAAACGTTGGTTTGCTGACTTCAAACGTGGTCGTAGAGACACCGATGATGCAGAACGCAGTGGATGTCCAAATGAGGCGGTAACACCAGAAAACATAAAAAAAATCCACAAAATCGTTTTGAATGATCGAAAAGTGAAGTTGCGTGAGTTAACTGACATCGTAAAGATATCAAAAGAACGTGTTGGCTTTATATTGCATGAGCATTTGACTATGAGAAAGCTCTGTTCAAAATGGGTGCCGCGTTTGCTCACTGTTGACCAAAAACAAGAACGTGTTGATGCTTCTGAGCAGTGTTTGGCCATGTTTAAACGTAACAAACCGGAATTTTTGCGTCGATATGTGACAACGGATGAAACATGGATCCATCACTTCACTCCGGAATTAAAACGATCGTCATCTGAGTGGACAGCAACTGGTGAACCTCGTCCAAAGCGCCCGAAAGCACAACAATCGGCTGGAAAGGTTATGGCCTCGGTATTTTGGGATGTGCGTGGTGTAATATTCATCGACTATCTTGAGAAGGGAAATACCATCAACAGTGAATATTATATAGCGATACTGGAGCGTCTGAAGGCCGAAATTGCAAAGCAACGTCCGCATATGGCGAAGAAAAAAATTTTGTTTCATCAAGACAACGCACCGTGTCACAAGTCAATCAAAACAATGGCAAAACTACATGAATTGAACGTCGAAATGCTCCCACATCCACCGTATTCGCCAGATTTGGCTCCCAGCGACTACTGGCTGTTCGCAGACCTAAAAAGAATGCTCGCCGGTAAGAAATTTCGCTCGAATGAAGAGGTTATCGCTGAAACTGAGGCATATTTTGAGGCAAAAGATAAATCGTTTTACAAAAGTGGTATTGAAATGTTAGAGCGGCGCTGGAATGATTGCGTTGTTCTTGATGGAAATTACGTTGATGAATAAAGCTAATTTTGAACAAAAAAAAATCGTGTTTTCTTTGTCAGGCCCGGGACTTTTCAGCCCATGTGTTAGTAAAAGGAAGTCATTTGTACGAGTGACATTGGAAGGAAATAGTCCTCATTGACTTTTTGGAATAAGAGCACATGATCATGAGGCATTACTACAGTAAGTTATTGGAGGATTCAATGAGAAATTGAAGGAGAAACAGTCCTATCTATCAAAGCAAAAATTATTCCACCACGACAATGCGATAACTCACATATCCAGAATTGTAGCGGTCAAATTGTATGAATTGCGCTATGAATTACTGCTTCATACACCTTACTAGTCCGACCTGGCTCCCTGCAATTTCCTTTTATTCCCGAATATGAAAACGTAGCTAGTAGGGAAAAAACTCAACCCAAACGGAGAGGTCATTACTGGGGCAGAAGCTTATCTTGAGGAGTTTGAAAAAACGTATTTTTTGAAGGGATTAAAGAAATGGCAGGTACGTTGGAAGAAGTGTATCCTACTAAAAGGAGATTATATAAAGAAACAAGGTTATCATTCCTAACGTGGGCATTTATTGATCCATTCTCGTATACTGGGTACCAAACGACAGATGCGCATTCCAATATAGGGACCACTAAGGTGAAAAACAAGGTTTTAAGAGTCTGCAAATTGGAAAATCCACGACCGGTTCTTATAAGAAAGCCCAAGGACCAAAAGATGGAGTTTCAAGTAGTTGTTATGTGCTCAGAAAATTAAACTTCTGAATTAAATACAACGCCCAAATCCTCAACTGTATTAATCTTAGTATGTCGACGACCTCAACCAAGTAACCAAAAAGCATAGGATTTTTAATTTTGGAGTATGTAACAATAGCACATTTACTAATATTAAGGAGAATCTTATTCCTAATACACCAACAGTTGATTACGTCTGGGTTTCTTTGTAATTTTAATGAGTCAGTCATAGATGGTACTTCTGAAAGTATTTTTAAGCCATCCGCGTATGCGAGAACTCTACAATCAAGGCAGGAGAGGAGATCGTTAAGGTTTATGTTGAACAAGAGGGGACCCAAATTGTAACCCTGTGAAATTCTCGAAAAATCTGTAGATCCGCTACAACAAACGTATGTGGATCTATTTTCCAAATAGGAAGCCACATGAAGAAATTTTGAAGGTAGGTATGGAGAAGTTAAGAAAAAATTTGTATAAATAACATCGAGACATTAGCTAACGTACTGAATAATTTTCACCAGACTTGTCACAGTTGACAAAGAAAGCAGTTGTGAAGAAGAACTGACCCTTTTTTTGCAGAATTTATGTTATCCATTATTTAAAATTATGTCTGTAATTATTTTCAAAATGTATTATATGTTGATGTTACAATTGTTGGGTCAATGAGTAGGTAAAAAATGTAATTCAATTCAAACGAAAATTTTTATTTTAGGCAGTGTTTAACATAGTTAAAAAAAAATCCATGACTAAATTATTTGTATCTTTAAGAAAACTTCAAAAGACCCTTTAATATACGCTAGCATCTTCTAAATATTTACGTTATATTTCCATAATCCAAAGAACCAAAATATACTAACATTCTAACGTAAGCATTTGTATATTATGTTGTTCTTTCGCTACGGAGAAAGTTTATTTCTTAGTCCGTGTCGTATTTTTCTCGTAACGAACGCTAGAGCGAATAAATTGAATGATTTCTTCCTTTTCCTTTATTACGGGAACCGGATACTTACCATTGGCAAAGGATAATCGAAACATATGTTACGAGAAGTTATGGAAACGGCTCCCGCGGGAGTCAGATAAAGGGGAGAATCACAGAGGCGAGGTAGGTATTATATTTTCTTCTTAAAACAACCTCCTACTGCAATACATATGTACCTACATATGTACATAGCTGACTAGAGCTAGTAGCAAAATACGGAAGCTATATATTTATTTTATGGAAGAATGTATACTTATGTAGGGTGTACATAAGGTTGGGGGAGTTTTAACGTATCTTTAAGAATAGGGAAATGTGTAGTATTCGTTCTTTTAAAAAGAAGCAGACAATAGTTGCAGTTATACAGGTCCGAGCGCGTTTAAACTTCGTTGCGATGAAACAATGGTTCTGTATTTTGATCCTATATTCTAAAAGGAGTCGATGGACGTCTTTTTAAGGACGATAGTGAGTTGCAAGCAGCTGTAAGTAGAATAGCTAGGAGAGTTCTGGTGAAAAATCACATGTATCTTCTTATGGAGGTTAAGATTCACTTCTTATCCCCACCACTTCTACCTCGAGCATGTCACGTTACCCGTGACGTCAAAAGCCCCGCGATTTGTCGGGAATTTTCAGACAGGGGTTGCTTGAGGTGTTCTGGGGTCTGTTTAAGCTATTCCAAGAGCTGTTTAAGCTGTTTGTGAGAGCTGTTTATGTTGTTTCGGAAACTGATTAAGCTGTTCTGGGAGCTGTTTAAGCTGTTCCGGGAACTGTTTCAAGAGCTGCGTAAGTTGTTCTGGAAGCTGCTTAGGCGATTCCCGTTTCAAATTATGGGCTTATGACCTACGGGTCACGTGGCATGCCCGAGGTAGGAGTGGTGGGGATGAAAAGTGAATCCTAACCTCCATAAGAAAATATATGTGATTTTGCGCCAGAACTCTCCTAGTTATTCTACTGCTGTAACACATTTTGAGGGAAAGACTTTAGAGATTATATTGAAAAATAAAAATTGTTACATTTTACCAAGTTTATTTTTTCTATCATGCCGAGAATTTACGGCGCGTACCTGGTAAACAGATTATAAAATTGGATGACTAGGAATACATTAAAATGTTTTAGTGATTTTACCTATAAAAAGTATTGTATCTAACAAGTGGATTTGAATGAACTGTGAGGGTTTATAGATTAATTTAGTGTAACTTGTGCATTCTTGAGTGGTAATCCTTTTAGGCGATCAATCGCCAATTTTCCTCGTTGTCGGTGGTGCTTTTTCTTCATTGATTTCATGGAAAGATCAGCTCTTATTGCAGCATGACCGTTCTTGTAATTGTTCTCAATCTGGTCGGCAGTAATACCAAGCTTCTGGATCTTCATCTTCTAACGATCTCATGTAATCAGCTACATGCTGGACTACGATATGAGCTCGGTGAATTTCAGCATTGAATGCTTTTGATTTCGCATCGTAGCCAGAGAACCTCTTGGTTGAACGGGGAATGTTAAGACCTGAAAGCGCCTGAATAAACTTCGATGTTGCATTCTGCTCTAGTTACCCTTCATGCTACTTTCATATAAGTAAACGATGAACCAAAAGTAGACCGGCGCAATATGCAGCAGCGTAATTTGCATGGCCAACTTTAACACTCTATCGTGGCAATTCATGAGAATACGCAGTACATATAATCTTGTCACCTTCAATGCGAGAATACATTATTTGACATGATATATCTCGATTAGATAACAACCAAACGATACTTGGGGGTATTATATTTGTTTTTATCCTGGATTATGAGGCGTTCACGGGTATAATAATCAGTTTTTCCTTCATGAAGTCTCTTGGATTTAACTTGGAAACGCTTGACGTATTGATTGTTTTTAATTATCTCCACGAAACCCATTTTTATTAACTTAAAATATTAGAACCAGGAACATATGATCCACTTTCCACTGCGGTCCCAAAAGGAAGAAGGCCAAGTGCTTCGATGCTACCACTCGATTTTTTTGTCATGATTCTACACTTTTTAGACCTATTAGTGTATACATCTCTGCCTCAACACGGGGGAAACTACCTTCTCAGCATTTTAAGAATTGGTTTCAAGACGTATCGTATTCTTGCCAAATACTGGAGCTGAAAGTACTCTGTTATTGGATTCGTCGAGTGCACATTCTTCGAGTAATGTTCAAAATCTCGTACCAACGAATGCAGGATAGATAGTACCAAATTAACACTGGTTAATTGTCCTAATTAGACCAATAGCTTCGATTTATTACACTTTATTTGCAAATATGTGTATAAAGACCGGCAATTATTAACAAGAAATCAAAAAGACCTACATCCGTGCATAGTAGAGCAACGCAACTGCGCTGAAAGCCAGTGGCGGATGCATAAAAGTTTACACAAAATAAATTAAATGTGATACGTGCTCAAACACTTACCGTTTTATGAGTCCTCCGTGAAATTACAAAGTGGATAATGTCTATTTAATATTTGTAACATTAGATATGTTTCCAAAGTTGTTTCGGCAAAGTGAGTGCGGCGTGAAGAATGCCGAAAACGAACGTACTACATCTAGTGACGTTATATTTGCGTAAGTAAAATAATCTTTCAAATAACTTAACGGTTCTGTTGACGCACCTTCACAAATTTGTCTTAATGTGCCAAAATCAGAGTCTTTATCTAAAACACTTTCAAACCTTTCTAAGACAAACATTTCTTGCGTCTTCTATCGCGCATAGCTGTGCGTGAACATGTTGCACTATTTGCAAAGATTCCACTAACGACACCGAAGAATTTTGTAGTTTTTCTATCGCATCCGCTAGTCCCATGTAATTGTTCTGAATAATTTACAAATCTGTTTTAACTTGACTATCCTGAAATTTCAAGCGGCTTACCTTGACAGCCGCAGCTTCCTTTGGGTCGAATTCTAAAATCAAAAATAAAATGCAGCCTCTAACCATGTTCCCCAACGAGTAAGAATAGGTTGTGGTGGTTCAGGAATACCGGGGCATAGTCTATGAAATTCCCGAATACGTTTTGGGGATTTTACAAACACAGCTTTTGTATGTGGTATTAGAGCGTCTACCTCGGGACAACATTTTCTGATACTATCTGCCAAGAGACTGAGAGTATGAATTTTACATGTAATATGCAACAAGTTAGCACAATGTTTTTTAAGAGATCGACCTACAGTAAGCATGTTTGCGGCACCATCACTCATAAACATCAACAGTTGATTTGTTGAAAGTTCAAACTTTTCCAATGTATTTAACACCAACATTGATATTACTTCGGCAGTGCATTGTTGTATTCGTCTGGAAGCTAGTAAAATTGAGGGCGATGGTCATTACATTAACCACAGAATGTTTTTTTACGATCTGTTGTTTCGTCCACACATAACCACAGTTTTTTATCTTACAACTCCGATTTAATTCTTTTCTCGACATGCTCACGAGCAGACGGCACAACTCTCTGTAATGTTCTCTCACTTGGTAACTTAAAGTCCGAATATTCATTCCAAAACGAGACGTATGCTTTCTGTTTTAGTAAATGAAATGGTAAATTACATGCAATAAACACATAAATTAAATTTAAATTTGTCATAATCTCGTGTGGAATTTTTTTTTGAAACATGTCCTGCACTATTTACGTGCCGTAGACAATCACTTTTCGACCAACACATTAAATCTATTTTACGCACTACACATTGAATTTTAGCGCCGTCACACTTTAAATCAGGCATTTCTGCAATAAATTCTCTTATTGTGTCCAACTTTGGTCGTTTTCGCGGCGTAGGAAACATTTTCAAAACAAACGTAGAACTACGATATAGTATACGACAGCGTAGATGCATACACAACAGATCGGCTTTCGAATCGCAGTTATACTGACGCTTATACCGAATTGTCCCGGCCGTGTTTATTTTGTGTAAACTTTTATGCGTCCGCCATAGACTTTCAGCGCAATTTGCGTTGCTCTAGTGCATAGTTCTAGCAAGTATGGGAACTTTGATTACCAACCCGCCAACTAACTGCTCTTCGACTTGTTTTATTACAAAGGAAACGTAAAATTAGCAATTTGTTTTGGTGCACTTTGCATATGTAAACAATTCATGTTCCGACTCGCCGAATTCAGTTCCTTCTTGAAGAGCACGTTGCGTCACGAATTTATGTAATCTCCTTCTCACAACTATTTAGCGGGGCGACGTCGAGTTTTAAAACTTTAAGTGAGAGAATAAACTTCGCGCAACTAGCTTGTATTAAGGATGCTCCCGCTTAATACTTGCTGCTTCTATAAATTTAAAGCTTCTTTAACATACTAGTTGAGAACTACTTGAGCGTAAGGACTAGTTATGTATGTTGTCTATGTACAGTGTACGGAAAATATGTTACAGGAACGAATTGATGTTCCTAAACTCTCAGCAACACTCTCACGAACCGCTTTGATGTTTTGTATTGAGCGATTTGTTGAAGGACGGCCAGAGCGTTTAAGATCACTAATTGATCCAGTCTCTTTGAATTTTTTAATTAATCTCTTCACAGTTGATGAAGTTAAATCATTATTCCGACCATATTTTATATGAAAATTGCGAACTGTAGCTGCCAAACATTCATTTTAAAAATATTGCTCAATAATGAAGACGTGTTGTTCTTTCGTGTAGCGTTCTATTTTTAATAACCCTGAACTGTCCGCTGTCACGCTGTTTCTTTTCATTGGCAATACTTTATCGCACAAATGGCGCAAAATTCAAATCTTACGTGAATTTTGGGACACCTTTTATTATCAGGATCTAGATTTTTCAGTATGCCAAATTCTTGTTTGAATAAAGGTTTCGCTCTGTTATAATTTTTAGCTTTATTTGAGCGTCTCACACTAAAAACAATTTTATTTACGATTTTATACACATAAAATTAAGAAATGTGGTTTGACCAATTTTCCCGAAGATAATAATTTTCTTGGCGATATTGTGTTTAACTTTTCTTACATGGCTCTTGAGAAATTTTCTTTCTGGATAGGTCTCTAGATGAAATTCATATAAAAGACGGTGTCCTTGTAGATAACTCGATTATTTTCATGTGTTTACAATCCTGGTGCAATTTTATAGCCTGAACAATAACAAAATTAGTTAGAGTGTATACGAATGGTCTATTGACAACTACTCATTTTCTATCGATCGCAAAGCGAACTTAACTCAGTACTCCGGGGAGACCCGCTGCTATTAGCCCGGCCATAATGCCGAACGAGTCCCTGAATTCGAATATAAACCCACAATCGTAATTATAACTCGTTTATCTCGCACGCTCGAATCGTGCCATGACGATATACCATTTTTTGCCTGGTCGTCGTTGTTATTGTTGTTGTCGGTGGTGAATATGTGCGCCGCGGGTTGCGCTGTCGTTTGGTTTTATCTAATTTAAGGGCGCGCGAATCTAAAACGGTAATTTATAGGTGGGCAATGCGGAACGGACCATCGCATCGCCGGCCTGGGCCGCCTATACGGTTTGGCGTTTATAAATCACTTGCGATTTTGAAATATACGACGCGTTTCGTTGGCGCTAAATCTATGTATGACGTAATAGTTGCAGGTATCGCGAAAATTTAGGTTTTTTCTTTCTCGGCGCTTTGTAATTCGCAGAATTGGAAACCTGCATTGTGCAATTATTGTGCGAGATGACAAAGTTAATGCCAAAGAACATTGACCATTGCCACGTGTATATAGAAGTATCTGAAGGGAGGTGGTGTTGCAGTTTTTAACACTAGAACCGCCGAGAATTCCTCATACCTCGAACCGCCGCTCCGGTCAAATTGCCCGGTGATTAAAACTCAATTTTGTTTCGACTGTTTTTATTAATTGACATAATTTGTTTGCATAAAAGTGTATATTTATTCGCAAAATATAAAAATAACTTCTAACTTAACTTTGGTATTTTAAATATCGTTACAATTTTTGCAATAAGTTACTTTAAACCCACATTTTCCACATATGTTCTTGTTACAGTTCTTACATCTATCGTCTTATTTTCACATTTCTTTTCTTGATATGTACGTCTTTTGCGAGATTGCTTATCTGTCTTTGATCCAACCTGTAAGTTCTTGTTGCATTTTTGATTCGATGTTCCCTCCTCAGGGTCCTCTTCGTTGTTATTGGATTGTTGCGAGAGTTCTTCTGCCAATTGCAGAATTAAGTCGTGACGTTTAATCTCTTTGCCAGTGATGTCTTTGTATACAGCAAACGCATTGATTGCAGCAAGATCCAATATAATATAATCATTCTTAGAATTTCCTGGTGAAAGCTTTTCCAGTTCGTCTAGATACGCTAAAGTTTGTGCAGCCGAGAGGCCTTTACTGCACCACATACTGTACAGTCTAACTAAACAGGACGAATGCACTTTCAGAATACTACCGATCTTTTTATATGTTCACAATAGTGCAAGGTTGAAACTTGTAAACTATTTTGTTCGCATGCGACACTAAAAAGAGCACGAGTAGAAACAGGTCCTTTGTCGAGGGCAAGGCTGAACATGTTGAAACAAGTACAAACAAGTACTAACAAATAGGAACAAGCTCTTATCGGTTGATGCAGTTATATGCCTTGTTTTATATGTAATAAATTTTTGAAATTATGTATATGTTTACATGCGGTACATGCCTAAATGTTTAGTTCTTTCAAATGTTGCAACCAAGAAAAAGAATTGACAAATAAAATTTCTCAAAACACGTTTTTAACGTACCGGTCAATTTGACCGGGGCAGCCGTTTAAGGTAAAATTTCCTGGAACTCCGTTTAGAGTTCTACAAAATATTCAAAATTTTGTGAGAGCATTGTCAAACTGAATTTAGGAAAAGTCACATGATTTCAAGATCATATCAAAAATAATTCCGTTGAAAAAAAACTTTAAAATTGAATGCCCTTCGAAACTTAAAAAAGAAATGCAAAAAACGATTCTTTTACCGCTTAGGCTAATATCGTGCATGGCGATACATCACCAACCTAGCGTGACGTCATCGAAGAGCGCTCAGATCTCGTTATAGCGTAGATAATGGTAACACATCATCATCCTTAGATATTTTAGACTATTTTGGATGATTTAAAATGTTTGTCTGATGATGTGTGGTGACACACCAAACCGGTAGCCTAATCATTAAATAAAGATATTTGTGAGGTTTAGTAATTTTTTCATTCATCTACGTTTAACTACCACCATTTTTGGCCCTAATGAAACCCCAACATTTCTAAGGATCGTTCGTTATAGACGCCTCAGTCTTAGTTGTGTAAGTTTTAAGCTTGATATTGTTGATAATTTCCTAATTAAACCATACAGGATATTTGTTGGTTTCATGTTTGTACATAGGAATGTGAATATCAAATATACAGTAAAACTTACTGTAAAATTGCTCGCAAACTGTATTAACATTTTTTACATTTGTTATGAATGACCAATCCACGTTCAGTAGTGCATTATATAAGTTTAAAAAGTTAGCCTTCCTAAAATTGTACATTCTCACCGTGGTGTTGCAAGAAAAGGTATGTGCAATTCCCGAATCATAAAGATCAATTAGTAGATTTGGATGGTGAAAATCTTCCTTCAATAGAGGCTGTTCATCCCTGGCTGTTTCCAGTTTTAAGCTACTTAAAGAGTGATCAAAATAAATGCTCTTATTAAAGAGCTGAGTGATTTCTGTTAACTTTATATCCATTGCTGTAAGTTGTGGAAGCTAATAAAAAGTACTATTGCTAATGAGTCCGATTCTTTTTTAAATTGCATCACCATTACGACGAAGAGTAAATTTTTCAATACATACTCTCATTTCTCGTTTTTTCGGGACAGATTCTGGACGTCGCGAAATATAATAATTGCATCAAATTCATTCAATTAACTGACATTCACTGCTGCGTCGGTCGCTAGGCCTGAACGCGGCTCCTACGTCTCTCCGGCTAGCTTCAAATCAATGGCGACGTGGCATTTACGATACCGAATTTCGTACGGCATCCAGAAAGTTAATTGGAGTATTAGCCGCTCTCGCCCACCCAAAAACTTTCCAACGAAATTAACTTCAAATTGAATTTAAAAAGGAGAAGAAGAACTTCGACGAACGAAATCGTAATTAATAAGAAGAAATTACTTTTAACGGGTTATGCCACCATTTCGCCCAGGGTCCCATTCGCAACGTTATAATCGATGGGAAGTTGAATGGAGTTTATACTAGAAAACTAGAAAGAATTGGTTGTGAAATTCATTATACTTTTGATCTTTCAACTATCGTAATGATTTATCCAGTTATAGCATGATGCTAAAGAAGAATTCTCCTCAAATTTCTTCCTTTTCAACTCTAAACGCTGTTTTACTTCTGTTCTGTTCTAGCAAACATTTATATTTCAAATTAAAATGTGCTTGTTATATGTTTTCCTTTTATCATATGCTGTATAATTTGAAAAATACAAACATATTGATACCTGAAAGCAGTATTTCTCAATGACTTAACTACAACTTTTAAGATTTTGGAATTAAAGGATTAGTAGAGTAGTGCCTAGGACGTTTGGGTGTCAGTCCGGGGGTTCTGGGTTCGAACCATGAGGTTACTGTTTTCAACTCCTAAAAGAGAAATGTGTCGATGTATGTTTTCATCTAAATCCGAAAAGCAGTGGTGGATTTTGAAATTGCATTTCAGGAAAGTGTGGTCTACAGTTCAAGGGCAGATTTTGTAGTGTTGCCCATATGAAATAGCTACATAATAATAATTCAAGTTTATACTTTCAAGTTTTTGTAATAAACTATTTTTGTTATACTAGAATTTGTCTAATTTGTATACTTTAACATCCGTACCTATATACTGTGAACAATTTTTATTCACCGCATTTCTTTCTAACTATTTTGCGCAGTTCAAGTGTAGGTTTATCTTCCCGGGATTAAAATTTATGCAGTTCGAGTGCGTCCGATTGGGCAGCTAAGATACGAGGGATGATCGTAAAAGAAGGTTCCCAAAGCCCTACAGCAGTAATAAGACGTGCCAGGCGAAATCCGACAACATTGGCGTCCGAGATGGAACTCCCGATCGCCGCTACCGCCAGGTGCGAAATTAGCGCTGTGATACGTTGTTTAAACGCGAAAGGGGTTTCACCTATAGACATTCATCATCAATCAATCGAAGTTTAAGGAGAACAGTGTATAGCTGTTCAACACGTCCGCATATGGTGTAGAGAATTCACTGGAGGTCGGACGGAAATTCACGATCAAGAGCGGAGCGGAAGACCATCGGTTTCAGATGAAATCGTTGAAAAGTTCGAGAGCATACTGCTTGAAGATCGGAGGGTCACTATTCGTCAACTCGCTCTTGGGATTCCTGAGATTTCCAACGCCACAATTGGAAAGATTTTGACTGGCGGCAACATTTTACGACGGGGATACAGAAGTTGGAACACCGTCTGCAAAAATGCTTGGATAGAAATGGCGATTATGTCGAAAAATAGATTAAGTTTTTACGCTTAGAACGATGTGTAATGTTAAGGAAATAAAGAATGCTGCCTGTTTTAAAAAAATATGGGAACCTTATTTTACGATCATCCCTCGTAGTTACCGTTGTTCTTACACTAGATCGGTCTATAAACCTACAAAGTTTCATTTAAATCGGTGAGATGTACTGACCTTGTAAGCCAGATGGAACTGATTTATTGTAATACGAAAAAGATTAAGGGGGAAAGAGACGGTATGTTTTCAAAAAACGTCAAATTTATAACTTTATATTCAGAACATCCAACGCTTTCCAGGAAGGTGTAAACACGATACCCTAAAAATATTTTTCTGCTATTCAACGTAACGTAGAATCCGGTATTAAATTCGGAATCGTCTCACCACAATTATTTCAAAGGTATCCTCGGTTTTCCGTGTTGACTTCTCTCTCCTTTAGCGTCCAAATCCTCACCCGCCAACGCTTCACTCGCCTCTCTCCCATTTCCAACGACGCGGCAGAATTATAATCGCGCCATCTCTGGTAGCCGTTATCTCTACGTTCTCCTTTTTTTTTGAATGGGAAAAGCTCACACCTTTCCTCTTGCACCCACACTTCCTTTTTTCCGGTCGTATTTTTTTCCTTGCTTCTTTTTTTTTGCTCCGGCATAGATACACCGCAGGTCGACCGAGCTTTGTGTTGTATGGGCGGCCTAGTATCCATTTAGCTACCGCCGCCAGAGCGCTATACGGACGTGTTAATCTGGGGGCCGCAAATATTTATCTTTTGAATCCAGCAAGTCACGTGATTACATCCGTTTTAGGTTTTTAGACCGGTGCGCGATGGCGACGTGCGATTTATTTGTAGAATTTGTCCCCGTCAAACGGGGAATATTCGGGCCATGCGAGGCGACGCGCATAATACTTCTACGGAGCGACGACGTTCGCTAGCGTTGACAAATTGGAATCGGGCACGGCTCGCCGCTGTGTTAGGGAAAAATTAACAACCCACCTCGCTTCTTTTGTTCGACGGGTGACTATTACTGTACTATGACTAATACCCCTATCACTATTAGTCATAGTGTAATAATGATTTTGTTTGAAATTTTCGGTGGTGGAAAGGAATGATAATTTGATAATTTTTTACTTTATCAAACAGAGAGGGTCTCCAATAAAAATGATATAATTTTACAATGAGGTCTTCTAAGTCAGTGTCATATAAAAATGGCCACAAAAATTCTGTTCATTTCAATCAGTACCGCTCACCAATCATTCTAACTGCATCTCCTACCTCGTTTTGGAGAAAGTATGGCCCGATGGTGCAACCATGCCATGAACTACACCATACAGTGGCCTTTTGCGAATCGAAGAGATTCTTGTAAATCTTGTAGATTGTTTTCACACCAAAAACGACAATTTTGTTTGTTAACAAGTTCCATTATAGAATTGCGTTTTGCAATATCGAAAGCGAAGTAATTAGAAATCTCGTAGGAAAAGGAATTATGGAGAAACAATAAATAGCATGCTGGAAAATTTCCAAAGGTTAGGTTGCTTTATGAATCTCAAACTTCACTTTCTTCATTTCCATTTAAGCTACTTCCCTGATAACTTAGGAGCTGTAAGCGAACAGCAAGGAGAAAGATTTCACCAAGATATAAAGGAAATGAAACTCAAGCTCAACTCAATGATGGCAGATTATTGGTGGATGCATGATGAACCAAATAAGGCTTACAAGTAAAAATCGCCTAACGGCTTCGGAGAAAAGAAGAAAAGGTTTCACAAGCGTTTGTGATACTTCATTATATGTAGTAGCTAGTTTGCAAGAAATCCATAAGAATAAGAATGCTAATTAAAACACACTTATTATTTTTATTATGCATCTTTTTGTACTTGAAAATCTCAATTCTTTGTGTAATTTTCACAGTACTATGGAAAATCCTCATATGATGGAACCAAACTGAGTTCAGATTCTTAATTAGGAGTCTCAAAAACCTCATAATCAGCTATAAAATCCGAGAAAAGAAACAATTATCTTTGAGTTTAACAATATTTGCTCCACAGGCTTATGGTGTAAATAAATGAGGAGAAGTTTGGAAATAAAGCAATCACTTACTACGATTGAAAAGAATGGAGTGTGAAGTAAAAAATTGTCACCTTATATCCAAAGACACAAGCCTAAATTGTTAAAATCTCTTGGAACCCATCATAATTGTTGCAAAATGATATACAATGCATACAGATGCATCCATAATAAATGTAACAAATAAGTATACGATTAATGTCCTCTTTCTTGGTTCCGAGATATGTTGAGGACTTTCGTTCTATCTCGGACTGCTGGTATTGAGGGTTGCAGGTTGTTTCTCCTTCAGGTTGGTTCTTGTCTACACTAGCTTATTCATAATCATACTTTTCACTTTCCTCCTCCTTACCAGATTATGTGTTTTACACTATTATTGTGTTTGGTGTGGATATTTTTTCGTAACTTTTTTGTTTTATTGTTTTTATATTAAAAGAAGGTAATCCGTCAAACATATTGGAAGCTTCCGCATTCCCAGTTCTTTGACATTTAGCATATAAAGTCTTCACCAACGTTTGGGAAGGTGAAAGCAAATAGTGAATAGTTTTTACAACGATTGCGGAATTTCAACTTCTAAGAATTTAAAATCTAAAATGACATCAAGTATATTAACTATTCTATAGAAAATTTCCCCCAAGCCTTTTCTGAAACGTAATTACATAATTCATCTAAATTTAATTAACTCAATTCTTCAATTTCATACCGTCGTCGTCGTCATTCGGAATCTTTGACCTTTTCACTCGACTAAAAACGCCTAAAAGCGAAGTTCAGAGAATCTCCTGCACGAAGACGACGACGACGCTGCAGCGGTAGTTGGAAATAGCGTTTATTTCCGCTACCGAATCGATACGAAAGCACTAACCCCGACATAATACACAATAGAATTTATTATTAACCTCGAGTCGAGCGCGTTGGCAATTTCTTTTCCCCATTTTTAGAAAAAAAAAGAAGAAAAAGGCGAACGAGCAAGCTAGCGAACGCCACCCGCTACCGTAAGTGGAAGAAAAGGTAGTATAGGTGGTGTGAGGAGGAGAAGGGTGAAAAGAACAAGAAACACAGCAAAACATGAGCTTTAACGTTTAACGAACACCTTCCGGAAGTTCGTTTCAATAGTTGCATTGACGTCAGTAACTGCCTTTAATGTGAGGTGCCTGCCCATATAGCCCTAATGGTAATGTTTGCTCAAAACGTTGATCGGATCTTTAACCTCGTCGGTCGCGAACATGGCATAAGTTTTCTTTTCTATGCTTAGTGCAAAAGTTCGTTCCATGATAAGGACGACCTTCGGCGACGAGGTTAGGTTGGGACTTGCATGCAACACGCACCGGCTTTATTTCTTTTAGCGGCGATGTATCTATAAGATTTTCCAAGTTATTGGCCGGCAATTACTAACTTTGTTATTGGCACAAAATGTGCTGTTTCCTTATCGATCAAAAATTGCAAAAAAAAGAATTTGTTTTTATGTGTGTAATTTCCAACAAGTTAAAAAGAATCAAAATAATAAATTCTATATCCAACTAAAAAAGTATGGTTTGAAATTATTGATTAATAATCTACATCTCTAGTTCTATAACACTAACATACTGAAAGCTGCTGGACATGCTCCTCATTAACGCAGAAGAAATTATAAGAAGTTGGTGAAAAACATATAATTAGTATCCTTAAGAGGAAATAGACCACTTTGGTAAACTGGGTTGCATAGCTGGCTTGGTATATACCATATCAAACAAAATGCCATTTTGGCCATCAAGGTTATCCATCTCACCCCACAAACGCAGCAATTATTCCAAAACTAATGATGCTAATGATGATTCGAGTTTGTACCAGGACCCACTAGAAAAATTTGCCACTTGACCCTGGTGAGACTCGAAGGCATATCGCCTAACTCTGCACAGTCAGGAACAGGCCTTCTTACAACTGGGCCTATGAGCGAAACAACATATTTCGTGAATGTTGCCTGTTGCAAAAGCAACATAGATCAATTGTACGCTTTTCCTGTCACCAACAACTACTCCACTGGTGGTTCATGTAACATTACCCTCCAACATGAATAACAAACAGGTATACGACAGACTTCTGCTGCAGCTGATCTTTCTAGCTCAATTTTGACATTAAATTTGGATTCTACGAATTCAGATTCTTCAGGAATTTATTTCTTTGACTTTTATTGGTTTAATTTTCTTCCGATTGAATATGGAAAGATTTTTCTGGAATCGCTGGGATTCAGATGGTAAAATTGATGGTGGTTTAAATCTCTCAAAAGCTGCCAGATGGTTGCGAAAATCAATTTCCTGCACAAATCAGTCCCGTAGAATCCAAATCTGCTGATAAATTTGAGCCAAGAAGTTTGGAAGTGGCAATAGATGAGGGGTAACAACCTAATCTGCATAGGTAGATGATCAAAGATACTCCCCAGAGAGGTGTGACAAAGTGATGAAATTTTAGATTTCTTCAGGAGGGAACCCTTTGAAAAATTTTATTTATATTATCATTTTTACATATTTAAGATAACATCAAGACAAATACTAATAGTAAGTGAATATAATACCAAAAAAGCACTGTTGTCTGTGTGTGTGTATCTGTATAAAGCGGTGCTATTTTGAAAGTTTAAGGTTTAGGTGAGTTACCTAAAGTATCCTTGCTGGCTAAGATGAAAGGAAGCCCGGGTTTGTTTAAATGACGCTTTTTTCTTTTGGAATAGTAACAATTATTGGTTCATTCGGTTTTGGTTTGGTTATTACATCGTTAATGCATTTATTCTATTTTAAATCCCACATCTACCTCTTATAATGCAATGTTTCTTGAAGTGATTTAAAAGTCTTGCTTCTAAACCTTTATAATAATCACAGCGACGGTACAAATACAAATTACAGTTTACTAACTGTCGTTGAACTTGCTGGCTAAAAGTTGGTAATACTACTTCGATAATTTCGACACAACTTATACGCACAACCGTCCAAAAAGGGTTCCTAAAAAAAGAACAGTAGACACAATCGCAAGAACGTGTGTGTGAGTAGTTTAGGGTTTCTCGCTATAATGTTTTTGCGTTATGGAGGGCCCAATGCTTGCCGTCTGCACTTCGCTAGATAAACTGAAGACCGTAATGAAACCCGGAAATGGCCCATACAACATACTTTTTTCTTCCGAGGCGTTCCCAGCGTGGCATCTCCGTTTTAGGTTAAGTAGGGCGTAATAAAGTGAAAGTAGAAGACAAAACGAGGGGAATGTACGGAAAATGTTACGTTTATAACTCTGGGTCAGATATAATACGAGTTTTTCGAGGTGGAGGGTGGTTGTGGAGTGTCATATCTAGTGGAAGATCTTTGCAATAAATTCGGACACTACTTAGTATAAGAAAATTACTAGGACGAAGTAACTTAGATACTTAGAAATTGATTTACTTTGAAGGAGATCGCTTTTACAAAATCAATAAACAAGGAAAGGTAATGTATGTGACAGATAAATAGAGCGATGTAATTCTTTCTGCAATACATAGGTGTTTCACAGAAGTAACGTGTTGTGTGCAAAAATCGATTCTTTCAGTTCAGTTTAGGAACGAACACGTGCGTTGTGTTTTATGTTACGTGTTATTTGTTCTACGACGGAGCTAAAATAGTTTGTAGGGTGCCGGACTAGGCGGACTGTAACAAACATGTAAATACCGAAAAACACAATAATAGAAAAAAAGGGCGTGCCAACGAGAACTGCCTTTATTTTCTATTTACTTGTCATGATGATAACCTGCAATTTGTCACTTCGCTTACGCGAAGACGAACCGCTTCAGAACTTTTGGTATAAGCACAACCCCGAGTTGACATAACAGTGACAACCAAAGCAACTGATTTTTTAATGCAGATTTTTTTCATGATTTTTTACTCAATTCTGAAGGGGGCAAAAATAATGTATTTCTTAGGGATCATTTTTGGGATCAACCCCTAGGGTGACTCCTTCCTATCACACCTATCGCATATATAAATTGTAAGCAGATCGATTTGGCGAAACATGATTAAAATAAGTCAGTAACTTATGTAACTCATTTGATATAAAGAGGTCTATTTTAGTGAAGCTAGTAATATACATAAAATTGTGCAATAATGAAATACTCTGTATATAATTTTCTTTAAATTTAATGGATTTAGTAATTTTTTAATAAATACATTGATTTTATGATAAGCTCATTTATAAATATTTCATATATCATGTTGTATCCGCAACAAACCGCTGGTTCAGAATACAGAAAGTATATGATGACTTACTGAATCTGTACGTGCCTGTTAGTGCACTTTATTGGGAAAGGAAAAGAAAGAAAAGGAGAACATGCACTTGCACTAATAGCTAGACCTAATAAATCCACCGAAATTATTTCGGGCTATCGCAGCGCATCCGTCTTCCACGCTATCCAAGATTCTACTGATGCTGTCTTTATTACAGACATGCGCACTGAGACAACCCCAAAATTGAATGTTAAATACTAGCGCGAACATATCACTACATGCTTTTTGAAGTATTCTTCCTTGTTCTTAATTTTTATCGTCTTACACCGTCTTACCTTAATTGTCAGCACAATTTGTAAATCGTTGTTGTTTATTCCCAAATAAACACAATGATATAAAGTCATTATCCTCCTAGTGCCCATTAAACAGAACACTGCATACTGTAGATAAACCTTAGATAAGCATTTTGAAGTTTTTGTATTTTGCAAATCTCTCCCGAGTCTAAACAAGGGCCATAGTTAAATAACATCGCAATAATTACACCTAGATAAAATAAAATATAACATATTCCTAAGCATATTCACGTTGCTTATTAAACTATGAAAGCAATACACAAATAGTCCGTAGAAGCAATACATTAACCGGCACGTAACTTTGTATAACACCAGCGCATCCACCAAAAATCGCGATAGTTCTGTTTTGTAAATCTTAATTGCTGTAGGGATATAAATTGATAAAAAATGTTTTAATTTCCAATAAATTTTCAAGTAGAAATCACTAAAACTCAAATAAAAAAGTTTATCTTTTCTCGATTTACTTCCGTTCAAGAAATCAACTCTCTCTCGTATTCCGTTCTTGTACGTTTTTTTTCGGCCGGTAAAAATTATTACCGAACATTAAGAGAATTCTTTCCTCAAAGAAGGTCCATTAATTTCGACGATCGCGAGGCAGCGCGATATAATGTAAAATTACAAGAAAAATCTCCCGAAAAGGAAAGGCAAACGAAGAAGTTGGGCGGGCAACGAGTGGGGCGGCTGCGATGGGAACGGGCGAACTCGACACGTGAGAGAATCGAGCGAGCGGATCGAAAGAGCGCTTTAGAAAATAATTGCGGTCTTACTTGGTCGACACGGGAGAGTGTCGGCTTTATGAAGCGTGGAACAGAAATTGGCCCCAGGTTGATGGTATTCAGAATTAACTCGCATATAAAGAACATTTTATTTGATCGATCCGACTGTTCTCGACCGTGGAGAACTATCCGTTTCATTATGTAGGTGGTACGAAGGATACGCCAGCCGTATTCGTCTAATACGTTACTTATTTTGTATGTTTACGTTGCTACAACTCAGTTCTGCGATGGCATGTGTTTTATAGTTTAAAAATTTTACGATAGGGAATCTATTTTCACTAAGAAATTTACAGTGAAATGTCACAGAAGTTACCCAAATTAAATATGAAGGAAGACATTGAAAAGTAAAGTAAAATGCTGCATGACATGGAAATTGCAACACCAAGAAGGGGTACCAATTTTTTTACCAAAATTGGCAGAAACGTAAACTATTCAAATGTAATAACTTTGTTGCAATGGATCAAGTGATCATGGCATATCTGACACTTTATGCAGTCTTTTCTGACATTACTGTCAGCTGTCTTTCTTGCTTAGCTTTCAAAAGTACAGAGTAATACACTCTGTACTTTTGAAATGGTTTCGTCTAAATCGTGACCACATGTAGATAGTAATATATCTTCCGCAAATAAATATAAAAGTATATTTTATGAGACAGTGTCGACTATATCGTTAATGTAGACCAGAAACAGTAGGGGTCCCAATGCAGAGCTCTGTGAAATACCTAAGTTAACCCGTTTCTCATTGGATGTTGCTTCAGCAATTTTTCTACTACAAAATCTATTAGATAGGTAATTTCTAAAACTAACTCATTCGCCCAGTTACACCGTAGTGTTCTAACTTTCTAACTAAAATTGTTTCAAATGCCCTTTTAAAATCAGTAAATGGGAACCCATGCACCCTCGAAACAACTGCCCAGCTTTTCAAGTCATGCAGCATATTATATCAAACAGCAAAGTATCGGCGCACTCGTCACCACACAAAATAATAATTAATTCGGAACAGCTGTTTCGATTGCTTTCGGGCCCCCATTCTCAACCGGACTACCGAATAAATCTGAGCGAAAAACAAAAAACAAATCTAACTCTACTATGCTTGTTAAACCCTACTCTCAAGGAAAAAATATGGAAGTATATACGGAACGAGAAAATAGAGCAAGACAAATGATAAGGTTCCTTCGTCAAATCTGCTTATCTTCTAAACCATTAAATATGTACAGGGCACGACGACAGAGTCTCTTGTCAATGCAGCATGTTATTTAAACTACATGTTCGTTTTACCCTAGCAAATCAAAAAAAGGCGGGTTGTCTCTGTTTAACAGGCGAGGTTACGCTCTTAATCAATTTTAGGTTTTCTAATTTAACAGTGTGCCCAGTTTCGTTGATGTGTTGTGCTATACTTGACGCTTCAGTTTTGCCGTACCTGTAGCACCTAATATGTTCATTGAATCTAGTACCTATCGCTTGTTTTGTTTTACCAATATAGGCTTTATCACAGTCACTATATGCAATTTTATAAATTCCTGACCTTTCTTTCAAGTCGCGTTTATCTTTCGGATTGTCAAGAAGGTTTTTGAGTGTATTATGTGAACTGAAACATACGTACATACCTTGTCCCATAACAACTTTACTATCTTTCGATATTCTGTGGAAGGGAAGTTTCACAAATTTCTTGTCGCGAGTTTCTACCGGGATCAAGGTCGTGGAATTTCTTACATAATGCGTAGGTTGAACTTTCTTAAGAATGCGGTCGACATCTATAAATAGAAGAGTGCCATTGTAAATAGCTAATTTTTTTTTGAATTTAAGCTCTTTATTGCACCTATTTTTATTCAAAGGGAATTTCACCAGTCTATTAACAAACGCGGCCATTTTGTGTTGTCCACAATGATTGGAATCGGTCATAACGTATCCATTAGTGTTTGTTAAACTATCCAGGAATGGTAGCTGATTGCTTGCTTCTTCTTCTACTGTAAATTTAATAGTTTCGAATTTTGAATTAAGAGTCGCGAGGAAATCCGGAATGGTACATTTCTTAGTATCAAAAACCGCGAAAATATCTACATTCTTGGGAAATATACGGTGTCCTTTTTCAAACACGTTTCAAATTTACTCATAGAGAAGTTAGCAATGAAAGGGAACAACGGATTGCCCATCGCCGTACCTTCTAGTTGTTCATAATATTTGCCCCCTATTCGAAAATGATTTTGGTTCACTCAAAGCAAAGCTAGTCTTTTGTATTCCGCGATTTTGACATCGTCAAGTTTATTAAATGTTAAGGACTCAATCAAATATTCTATGGTTTCTGAAATTGGTACGCTGGAGAAGAATTGTTAAATACAATTCCTTTCTATTTCTTAGATTCCATTTTTATTCCTTCGGTTAGATTTGTAAGTATGGTAATGTTCAGTATGTTCCATTTCCTTTTTAACATATGTGTGCATATTGTATGTGACTCATTGCAATATTTCCTATGTAGCCTAGAGGATAAGATTTGTATATTTTATTTTCGTTCGGGTTTCGTCCCTTTTCTTAGAAGTCATTTGACCATGTTCTTAAAACTTAAGAAATCGCATATAACTCGTATTGTTCTACTTTCCCTATTTTAGCTATACGCCATATGGACACATTTGGTGTTATGTATGTACATATCTATGTACTTAAGGATGAAGCTGCATTTCAATATTCACTCAAAAGATTCTACTTTCAACTCTCCTAGTAATACGACGTAACTGTAGTCCATCAATATATGTACTTTATCATTAGCGAGTTAAAATGAAATTAGTGATAGTAACTTCGATGGTTTTTATTTCATAAACATACTCGAACCAACCTATTTCAAATGATACTAAAATTTCCCCATCTTCTAATTCAATATTATTAGCCTTATTTACTAAATCTAGTGAATTTTCTATTTCTAGGCTGTTTGCTTTGATGGGTGAATGTTTGAATTCGTTTACTCTCATTATTGAGCATATTCAACCAATAAAAAAAGTACGTTGTATTTTAAAAAGACACAACCTAGAAAAAATAAAACATAAACATCAATAAAAAGAAAATGCATCGTACTTAATTGACAATAACATCTAACTGACAAACCAGCTTTCGTGCGCATGTATGCTAATTTATCGGCGTCGCAGTGACAAACATCGCATATGCTTACAGAAAAAATTCCTTAAAATACAATATTCATCAAATCTTGAGCATTTGTGGATTTACAAAATCATCAATGTCTCTTTCATCTTTTTAATGTGCTTTTTAACTGGTTCCTTTATTATTTCCGGTCATCTCCCAGTTTAATACAGGCTAGGCGCTTCAGGACCCTTCGCGTTTCGTAAAAGACTCTTAATTTATGCCACCCTTAGATTAGTAAACGTTTTGCCCGTAAGGGAGGCGTGTAATTTTCTCTTCTGTTCCACGCTCCCCGCAAATGTTTGCGTGCGTACGTGTGTGGCGCATCACTTCGCTCGGAAAGTCGCAGGTAACGCTACTATATCATTACCAAACTCCAGTCGACACCCGATATGTTAATGAAAAGCGTCGAAAAGTTTCGCAATTAATTAATGGGATCGGGCCGTGACGACGAAAGGAAAACGAGCAAGCGAGAGGGAATTACCTTACATCGACATTCGTTGGCGACACGTACTTTCGGAACGCCATCTCGTCGCGAATAGGATAAGTACTATTCATGTAATCGTCGGCGAGCCATACGTTCTGCATGGTGTTTTAAGTTTTCGCATAAAGCCAAAGCGAATCCGTAGCTCCTTTCTCTTTCCTTCTCTTTGGAAATGCAAATGGCGTTTTAGTTCGTGGCGTGGACGAGGAACGGTGTGGTGAAGTGAATACCAACCCCCCCGTTCCTCGCCTAGTGCTAACCGGTTACATTCGGAGAATCTCCTCGTTCGTCCTCTTCGTTTCAAAGGAAACCCGTAATATTATAATCCCATTAAAGCGCTAAAGTTGGGTTATCATTTTCCGAATACGCGGATGTATGTATGTGTCCGTTGGACCGTCTACGTCTCTGCTGGAATTCGCCGGATTCATAGGGAATTATGATTTCGTATTGTCGAGCGCTGTCTTTTATTGACTACATGTCGGGGATTGTAAATTTTATTTCGTCGTTGAATATAGAGTTAGATGTGTGCTAGGTAAAGTAGTACCGGATTAAGTAAAAATACAACATTCCTATGGTTCCAAATAAAACAGAAAAGCGTAATCTTTCGCAGTACATGTAATGACATTTATAAGGCTGTAGTTGCGTTCAAATGTCTCTAATTTCAATTTATTTATTCATTTTAGTAAAACAATGCTACCAACTGAAGCTGAAGAAGGTGCATTAAAGCATTGTAAAAATGAAATTCGATAAATTTCAATAAAATCAAAAAACGTATGAGGAGAATGTAACCAAGTGGATTAACCAAATCTTACATCTAAATATCGGTTTTTATGAATCACCATTTGGCGCAATATTCTTTCCATTTCTAATATTAAGTTTAAGCACGCTAGAACCTGTACAAGCTTGTCAGGCCGAAAATTTATGGTGCCTATCTCATAAGAGAGGAAATTATTGATTTCGAGCATTGACTATCAAAAGAATCAACCTCTTCCCAAGTTGCCATATCAGGCAACTTACTATAAGTAGGCAAATATGCTTAAATAACGGTATCATAGTGAGAGGTCATTCGAAAAAGCACCTTTCTCTTGAAAATGTTACCTCCTATGTTAGAAAATGACTTTTCAAAGACACTCTCAACAGAATTGACGTAAGGCAATACTTGGTTAGAGCTGAATAAGAATACGATTCTTATTTTAATGGTTGTCCATTGGTTAGAAAGATTGCCGGAAAATATTCAAGAGTCACAGACTATCTTCTCGGCCATTGGTTACACATTCTTTTCACCCGAGCAATATGTCGATTTTATTAAATGATATTCAAATGGTGAACCTAGGAAACGATTACCAGAATTGTGACTGGAAATCCGCAAAAATTTCGGAGTAAAAAACTGCAAAAGTGTATTGCTGAGAAAAAACGATAAAGGAAAGGTAACGGATTAAGGAGAAGATGTTTACAGAATATACGTAAGGACTTCAGAACCTGTATGCAAAAAGCATAGCAGACCATTCCATAATTCCATATTTGAAGCTGTATATGAAAATATTAAATAGTAAACCAGTTTCTTCTTTTTCAAATGTGACACTATCCACCTTTAAAACAGAAATATTCTACATTTCTAAAACATTCAGAAGGCAACGACTATGAATATTAAATTTGAACAACTCAATAAACAAATATCATTATTTGTCTCTATATTTTGGTAATTACCCCTTTTCTATGATTCTCGTACATTTTTAAAAAGTGGATAATTTTCTTTTTGCATCTATAAGTCTCAATTGTTGTACAATGGTAACAAGCAGGACAAAGTTACAAGATCTGCTGGAAGGCACCACCAACTCTGGGATATCGTTTGCAAGAGATTGTTCAATATAGAAATGATATAAGACGGGAATATTGTGGCTTAAATGCCATGAGATTTCTTACCCCTTCATTGTCCATAACCGTATTCCATAATTTGCATCTTTTAAGTCAATGTATACTCAATGTCTGAGAAAGGCATGAAGGGAATACCCACTTATGCTTATACAAAGCAATTTTAATGGACTAAGATTCATACGGTTACAACTTTAAAACCATCATAGAATATAAATCAACAACAGAGTGAATAGAAGCTGTAGAAGGTATTGTAAATAAAAAAAAAATCGAAATAAATTAATTAATCGTACGGTCTGTAGGTTTGGGAATGTTCTTAGATACTCTTTCGTCAATTTAAATTAATGTAATGAATGAAATTTTACGAGTATTAAAACTTGAAAAGAGAAAACCAATCTGGAATTGTGACGTTCCAATATAAACTCTATGATTCTATGTTACGTACTGGAACCCCGCATATTCTCAAACCACTAAACTTGACTTTTACTTCGTTTTAATGGTAGAATTTAAACGCTGAAAACTTAGAAAATGGGAACACAGCCAAACATGTGTTATCTGGATGAACATTTTTGCTAAAAGTAAGAAATTGATTAGCGTCCTTTCATTCTTTTATTTCATTCGCGGTAGCGATTGTTTAATCACGGTTAATTTGGATAACTATACCTTTCGAAATATAATTTAATAAACTTCAAACGAATATTCTCATATTTAAGAAAGCATGATGCATGTCATGCAGGGACGCAACTGGAAGACAATCTATGCCACCCTGCGACATTTAACACCAAAAACAACTGTACATTAAAATCTACTGACAAACAAGACCATTACTTGACGAATGATATCTAATTTTCGAAATTATGGTAAAGATACAACTGAATTTATCCTGTCAGTTGTTGCAGGAAAACATTCCATTGAAATTGAAAATTTAGGATGTGAAGAAAATGAACAGAAGACAAGTCATTTATCTGTTCCACCGTGATTGTCGTTGACTGGACTTAAAATAATCTCCTAGCACACCCGCGTTGGTGACTGGTTATACCTTTTCCAAAACGCAAATTATAGGATAATTTCTTACATTATATTTTCAAATATAATACTCCTTTGCTAAACATATTCCTACCATGTAATGTACTAGGTTGGAAAACGTAGAAAAGCACTTGGTATAGTATAATATACGATATATTTACTCAGTAAATATATCATTTGTGAAGTTATATCAAGTGCTTTTCTATGTTTTCCAATCTTATTAAAATGTTTCACCAAGCGATAGTGCGTTCAATTAATATTGTTAATATACTAGTCTTGTTAAGGTATCTTACTATCTGTCTTAACTTTATAAAACAGATTTCTACCGATATGTTAATCAAACAATCCACCTCTAGGCAGGTCGCTAGAAGTTGCTGTATTTGTTCAAGAATGTTTCACTGTTTCTCTCTCGGAACAGCCTTATATTGATTTGTTGGCATTCTTCGTTTAGATGAATAACTATTTTTTTTCATTGTTTCCGTTGCCGTGGTACTTTGTTTTTAAGTTCCGCAGTGCCCTTCTTTGGAGATTGTTACTTTCCACTATAAAAAGTACGACTTAAATTGGATTTGGCAATTCCAACGTTAATCTGGATTTACTTTGAAATATGACGACGTATCAATAAAATCAATGGCAAGATAAAATTGTAATAAAATAGTTAAGTACATAACTGTTTAACGCACAAGTTTAACTACATCTATCAATTGAATATACAGGGTGGTTCGGAAGGTATTTTCCGAACATTCATGCATGCTTTGGGATGTTACAGGGAGCAAAAGGTGTTAATCAACTTATGCCATATATGCAACCGTTTTCGAGATACAGAGGATTTCCTTTCTTTTCCTCAGCTGCTTAGGAAAATGATAAATACCAATAAAGTCATATCTACCATTAAATTTTAATTTCTCTTGCTAAAAGTAACAAAAAATTTATATTAATAGAAGAGATCTGAACACGCATGCGAATTACGAGTCTCAATCAATTATTTTCGAATTGAGAAAAATATTAATCGAGGTATTTCCTTCAACTATATCCGGCCGTAAGGAATTCTCCTGGCTTCTCTTCATTCAATTTTCCGAACTTTTAATTTCAATTACGCGAGAACGCCGCAGCACATAATCCTTTTTCGGGTGCCTCAGCTCCCGATGACCTCGTTTCTTCGCTCCGGTCAAAATTTCCGATGGAAATTGCGACGAACGCCGCATAAATCTCAAATATGTTAAGTTAGAGCGCCAATAACTCGGAAAATGGACGCCTAATATCGAGATCGGGGCTTCGAGGTTCACCGGCGTTGACTTATTTTAAAGTTAATTAGCTAAAAGTTCGGCTTAAGGCTTGATAACTCACTCTGAGGATCTAGAAGGCGCTACGCGAAAGAACGTTGGACGCAAAAGCGATGATAAACTGGGAAAGGTGTAGAATGCAAGGAGAATGGAAGTAAAATTCGTTGTTTGAGTAACTTTTAACTGGAAAATTCGGTATATTAACTAAGGATTCGGTATTAATTAAATAGGAAACCTGCAATTTCTGCTTTCCAACGATCTTCAACGTACAATTCCAGCACGCCAAGATTAAAACCATAAAAGGGAAGGGTTCTTGCGATATTCTGTATGGGAAGGGGTGCCTACAGGGTGTCGTTTTTTAGAGACGTAGAGGTCCGTTCAAATTCAGTATAATACAAACCCAGCAGGAAATTCTTCAGAGGCTTCCCCCTTTAGCATCCCGTCGTCGATAATGGCACTTACTTGAAACAATAAAAACAAAATTGCTATCGATTTTTTTATATAATAGACATAATAGACGCGGTTTAATTAAAATTTTGCATTAGCTAACAAGATTAAATTTCCTTGTATGAAATTCTAAAGAAAGATGGCGCTATAGCTATATGTGGAAATATTTGAAATTTTCTTATAATTAATTGATAAGATTTCTTTTCAATTCGTTCGCTTCCGCTTGCTTTGGATCCAACTTTAACATCTCTAAGAAAAGGATGGGGAAATTGAATACCTGTTACCGATTTTAGATTATAATCCAGAAGTGTTTATGCACACATTTAAGCTAAGAAATTGCGTCAACCTTTCTTTGAAGGATTAAGCTTAGTGAGAATTCCAATTCTTGAGGCAAATTAAGTTCTAAAACTTGTGTGAAATTGTATTGGGTTTAAGGGTTCGTTTTAATGTTTTAGTTATCGCCATACAAGGTGCGTAGTATTTCTTATGTTCTTAATTGAAGTGTGCTTTTGTTGAATTATGCTTGTAATTATACAACTGCTATTGTTAGTAAAGGAGATCGCTATTGATTCAATTCAAGTGCGAATGTTTTAAAATTTGCTATATTTCTGTTTTTTTTTTCTGTTATAATCCCCGGAATATACTACTGTATTCGTATTGAAAATACCTTTCGAACGATGTGTCACAAATGGTATCATCTCATTTAAGATCTTTAAGTTGGGAGTGGTGGGGGCTTAAGGGGGTAAGTTTAGTATCATGATATATTAATCGAAATGGTTCCCCCTCGAAACAAAAAATGACTTGTCTGCATTTTTAAATAATTTTATTAATTTCGGATGTAGGCCGCCTGGGAAGTTTTCAAATGAACACACTGTATATATTGAAAGAAAAGGAACAGCTTCAACTTAAAGGACAGTGGAGAAATCGAACATGGAAATAAACAAATGGTTTGATATTCCCGCCAATTGTACATGTTTAACTAGTCAAACTCATTTACTTTCTGAGAGACATGATCATATTTTCTCAATCCAAAGATAAAACGTACACGAGAGTTCTGAATTCCTTGAATTCTGTAGGTTGTAGCGGATGACAGTATCAATAATTATCAATTATCAATTCCCTTATCTAAAGAGCCATTTCCATAACTGAACCCAATTCGCTTCTTCAAGAATTGAACCATATCACTGAAGCTCTGATCAGCAATCATTATTCTAGGAAAGATATTCAAACTTCCATTAATCGCTACACCAACGCATATCTAACCCTAATTTCTGTAAGCAAAAATATCTATCACCGATAGCATCAGCAAGATTCTTTTCGGTAACAACATAGAAACCATCTTCAAACCCAATTTCAAACTCTCAGACTACTTTCCCATCAAGGACCGCAATCATCTGGAAGTCCCTGATGTCTACCGGATTCCATGTTCATACGGTAGTGTGTACATCGGTGAAACAAAGCGATTGGTCAGCATTCGTGTCACTGAACACGAGCGTTGTACGCGGTTGTTGCGTTTAGCCGCGTTCGCGCTAGCTGAACATAGACTGGAAATTGGCTACTAAATTCAATTTAACTCTACCCGTAACTTGTCTCGCAACTCTCACTATTACAGCAGAAAAATCCGTGAATCAGCAGAGATCTTTAAACATTCCAACAATTTAAATCACGAAAATGGCTTATCCCTTACATCATACGTGGATATCCCAACTGATTAAACCTCCTAGCAACTGTCACGCTTCATTGATCCATAACTTTTCGGCTCCAAGCCCTGCAGTAAACAGCCCTGAAAATATCCCATAAGAGAGCTACGACAACGACGAGGTTCCAATCCGGAAACCAAGAGTAGATAAATGCGATACTTAAATTTGCTTATTTCCCTAAAGTATGGAAACATGCGGAAATTGTTGTAATTCACAAACCAGATAAGTACCCGGTTTTCCCACAAAATTATCCTCCTCTTAGTCTCCTCTCCGGCCTGGCCAAGGTAGCCGAAGCAATTATATTAAACAGATTGAGAGAGAATGTCTTCGACCTGGAGCTGGTCCCGCTGGAGAAATTTGGCTTTAGGGTTTCTCAACCGAATTCCAACTTATGCGTCTGACAAATTGCGTCAGGGACACGCTGTAGAGGAGAGAAACGACACAGGCGGTTTTCCTGGATGTGCATTGCGCGTTTGACACCGTGTGGCATAAAGCTCTAATTTACAAATTACTTAAGATCGGTATAAATCCTAAGATGGTCAGGTTGCTCTGAAGTTACTTGAGAGGAAGGACTTTTGTGGTGAAGATTGGCCAGACGAGGTCCGGGGTCAGGGCAATAGAGGCGGGAGTCCCGCAGGGGTCCCTTCTGAGCCCGGAGCTTTATATACTATACACATGTGACATTCCGAGGGGCCGTGCTGTGGAGTTGGCCGTGTATGCGGACGACACGGCAGTCTATGCATCATGTAGAGATGAGAAGATGATTACGAGAAGAATACAGACCGCGCTGGATGGGTTATTGGTTTGGTTTGGCAGGTGGCGACTTCATATCAACGAGTCAAAGTGTGTTGCCATTAGGTTTACATACACCTCAGGCAGGCTCCAAGAAGGGTCCAGCTTGGCCAGACTGTTCTTTCATGGTCGTCATTGGTGAGGTACCTGGGGCCGATTATGGACCAAAGACTTACGTGGATTGGACACGCACATTACATCATAAGAACATTCATTGCGGCTAAAGGAAAGTTACATCCCCTACTCTCAAGAGTAGCTAAGCTAAGATATGTCAGAAACGAAAGAATAAGGTCGGACCTTCAAATCCCTACACTACAGACATTCCTTGAACACTTATGGAATGGAGCATGGGGACGTGCCTAGATGTACAGCCACCCACTGGTCTAGGAATTGGTCCAGCCCCAGGATTGCCCACCACCCAAAGTCCGCATACAAAGAATGGCTGAACGACTTCCAAACGGTGGAGGAAGAACGGATGAACGGAATGAGGACGGAAGATACCAAGACTTCTCAAAAGAAAAAAAAATAAGGAAACGCATTCTTACGACAAGAACGAGTCGTACTAGGGAGGACTAAGGGGTCCAAAGACGGAAAATCTAGCCCTAGGATGAAACAGAAGATCTCTAGAAAAACCAAGAGTATATCTACCATCTATTTTTCTCCGAATAACATTGGCATGGTTTGGCTAGTACGTAAAAGTAAAATTTCATCATGAAACATTCTAAACACAACGATAAAATAAGTAGTCAACGAATATTGACCTTCCATTTTAACTAAAATCTTTACTACTCGGTAACCTACATGTTTAACGATTGATCTTAACATATTATAAACACTCCGCTTTATTGTATTAGTGCTATCCTGAAAATTTCCCCTCTTTCCTGAAATATTCTCTGAAAACCGATACAGCCACAATCGCAAATACAATTTAACAATTTCAAACAGCCTCGATTACAAACGCGCTTCATTGTTTCGCGATGAAAAACGTTAACGCATTAATCCAACCGCCAAAGCTTCCGTAACTCCGCTACCGTCGTCGACCTCGACGACCAGACCGGTCGATCGCATTGTATCGTAGCAGAACGTTATACAGATGGCATAATTGGATTTGAATTATGCAGTCTTTCGGCAATTGGAGCGGCGCGCTGCTGCACGGTCGCGGCCCGAAGCCGGGGCTTCCTCCTTCTTCGTCTTCCACGGTTTCGCCTTCGCTTCAATTAATTACGTCGTGTCTTTTCTTTGTTCCGTTCTTCCCTTCTCTCCTTGAGCACCCGCGCGCCGTGGTCCTCTTCCCTTCTTCTTGCGCCACTCCGGTTTTCCATATCTCAAAATATTATTATTGCGTTGTTTATAATCACGTCCTCCTCGACATCAAAAAGATACTAATTATAACTCGGAGCCATCGTTTCTTTCCTGCCTTTCAGGGTACCGCCTAAGAGGAAATTATTATTATACGAATCTCGTTTTCTATGCATCTTTAAGCTTGGCAAGTAGAAGCAGTGCTTTGCTTTACTTTGTTAGGCTTTTTCCTTTTTTTTCAATGCGATAGTCTTGTTTCTTTCGAAGTTGAAGTTCTCCTGCTATTACATTCGATGTCCTTATATTTAATTATAAAATGTGAAACGTAGTCTGCATGGCATATTTAGTAAAGATTTACTAACAATTACTAATTGGACTCCACCAAAAATGTTTTTGCTCTTTCTTTAACTGTTCAATGTCTTTTTATTTGTTAGTATATACTTTTGCTTTGTAATTTATTAGAGATATAACGTAGAAAAGAAGAATAAAAGGGAAGAACTATAATAAAAGAAATGTAATTAAATGGGGAGAGTCACACGAGGGGTTTTGGCTACATAAGTCGTTGCAGAATCGAAAAAGGTGTTGGTCAAAAGTCACTTTAACTAATATTTTTTGCATACGCCTCTACCACAATCATTAATCGAATGTTCCAACAGAAACAACGTTCCGTTATATCTATATTGTTTTAGGTTTCCACGGCCGTTTTCCAACAACAACAATAATAACAGTAAACATAATAATAATAAAGTAATAATAGTAATAATAATGCCAGTGCCACAGAGTTCGCGCACTTGTTTAAAAACATGTTAAATAAATATAATAAAAGATAAATAAACAGAAATCGTTTACACTTGTACTCTACACCACGTTAGACATTAGACCGCGTTGCCGCGTTTGCCCAGGTTAGCCATCAGTTACAAACGGCATCTAAGGCTACACTAATAGCAGGAGTAATAAATATAGAAAATATTGCTTCATATAATTTGTAAAACCCTCCTTTCTGAAGTGTCCCTCAGCTACTAATTTCCTTACATTTTTAAGGTATTCGAAAACTTAGGAATTGGGATTCAATAATTTATAGAAAGCGCAAAAGTTTTGTAGGTACCTCTTGAACCCGAAAACCACGTTTTAGTTGTTTTGAATGGGGAAAGGCAGGCTGCAAGTTTCGAGGCGGAAAAACGGAAGCCAATTAAATTCGCAATGCGTACGTGGCATAAAAGCAAAAATTCTCTCCGGCACAGCAGAATGCTGGAGAGTAGGCGGGGGTAAAAAGAGCTCGTAATTCGCGTGTACATATATGGGTCAAACAAATAAAAAAAGCGCGGAAGCGAAACACACGGTGGGGGAAAAAGAGAAGGCAATAAAATAGGGGAGAGGAAAAACTTGGGAAAACTGAGGCGAAGGCAAATACACATCGCTCGACACCGAAAATCCACACTAAATGACAACAATAATCCGGAAATATTACATTATTAACGGAGGAAAGCAAAGGGGGCCAGGGGTTGTAGGGGGGGGCAGAGGAACGGATTACAAAAACGGGGTAAACCGTTGGGTTTCAGGCTCTGATCGTATAACCAACGATGGAAAAATCCCTTTTCCTCTCTCGCGAAATTAATGAAAGAATTTTGATATATTGATACTTCGGGCGGTTTGGCCGGGTAATAATCTCCGTACCGTCGACGTTACTTTTAATTAAATACGATTTTTATGGGGAAAGCTCCGAGCTGACGGGCGGGTAATTCAATAAGGCGAATTTTATACATTATGCAAATAAGGCGAGACCGATAAATTTCTAAAAATATAATATATATATACACGAATATATTACGTAAAACTCTCGTAACAATAATAATAATACCAAAGAAGCAAGATGGAGATTATTATTAAACTTGCCCGCTTCGCAATCTTGGTTCTGCAATATTCCGTACTGGAAATAAATTTGATGCCTTACTACATTTTCGTAATTTAAAATTAAAATTCCGTGCCAATTGTAACGATTGCTTAAATTCCTTCTTCGTTATTTCGTCCGCTTTCTTTTTATTGCGATCTTCGTGGAAATCTTGAAAATCTCAGCTTGATTCTTAGAAATATTCTTTTACGCTAAAATTGAAAGTGGTTCCATTAAATTATATTCATTAGGCGTTCAGAATTTTGCATAAAAATTAATCTTTTCGAAAGACAAGGGTCAAAGCCGTAAGAAACATTTGTTTTAGGCGTAATATACACAAAGACCAACTCTTGACTGTAGATTGTTTAATGGAGAAAAAAGAAATTCAAGCAATTAAGTGAATCATCAATTAAAAGAAGTTTTTATGCGAGAAAGATTACATACCCGCGGTTAAAACTGAAAATGTTGACATTTTCTGGATCTTTCAGTGCAAGTTTTCTCAAATATGACTTTTAACTGGATCAGCAATTCCTTTAGAAGTATTTTGACGACTGTTATATAGGCTGACTCATTCCCGAACCTCACCGGGGGGATCTCGCTTTTTTATTTGTTATGAAGCCGATGAGAAAATGGATCTCTGACAAATGACGTTTGAGACGTAAAAAAGAAAAACGAAAAATGCAGATTTATTTCTTTTATCTCTAGCAAATGCAGATTTATTTCTTTTATCTCTAGCACCTTCATTTGCCCTTGCAGAGAAAAACACATTCGCAAGACCGTTTCCAATCTTCTATCCAACGGTGTAGTCGAAATTTTTATATGACGTTTCGGTTCTTTCTGGTCATCATCAACTTTCCCCTTTTACCGGCACCATGGTGAATTTTGACAGTTAGAAAAAGTTTTCTTAACAACTCGTTTTTATAAAAAAAGGTATAAATACAAAAGTTAGATAGCTCTCTCGCTTGCTTGAATTGAAATTTGAAGTTCAAACATTTTTTCTTGGCCATCCATTAGATTCGTCGCCTTAGCTGACATTTTTTTCTAATTTAAATGATTTCAATCTGTCGTTACAAAGCCCATGAGTTATCAGTGCACATGATACAATAGAAACAATGCTAGAGAAATTTAACTTTTGGATTCAGTAATTCCATGATTTTAATTCCGGCAGAAACTCACGAAACTATTCATACGACAAAGGTCCACTTAACTACTTAGCTTTGATGGATTTATTGGTGTAAAACGAACACGTTTATGTTTTGTGGTACAGACAAAGAACTTTTTCTTGTAGTTTCCTATATTTTGCGTGTTTTAAGGTATATAGGCGGTAAAAGTAAGCACTTGTTAATATCTTTTAGAGTAGGCATTCCCGAAACAATTGTACCGAATTAATCAAGTAACTTGACTGGTGCGGAGTGTGCCAATATTTTAGCGTTTGGATTGGAGGTCTGAAGATGAATGAGCGTAAATGTTTTGGTCCTCCCAGCGGCATTTTATCAGAAAATGGAATTCAGCGTAACGAACATATTAGAAGAAATCGCTTAAACAGACTACTTTCTTAATAGATCTATAATATCTGAATCGAACAATTGGATTCGTAGGCCCTTTTAAGCAGATATAAGTTCAAATACTTCTTTAACTTTACTGGAAAATGAAAAGTTTATTGATTTATCTTCTGGTAGTATCATAAAGGCTGTTTTCAAAGATGGCTCTCCACTTGACTTTGGGCTCCGTGTAAGAAATAAATATCCTATGTTGTCAGAAAAAGACCATCCTATTATTCTTTTGTATGACCTATCTATGTGAGAAAGGAATTTCAATACATACTGTAATGTTATAAACAAGGAGAAAAATTGATTTATCGAAATTTACTAATTAATTGTACGGTCCCTACCTCCGGGAGTGTCCCCTAGATACTTCTTCGGCAGTTTAAATAAGAAATAGCCCCGACTATTTACGTTTTAAAAGAATTAAATTTGAAAAGAGTGACGTTTCAAATATAAAAGCTATGTTTATATTTTACATAAACGAACCCTGCGTATTTTGAAATTGCCGAACTTGATTCTTACTTCATAATTAATGTTTAATTTTCTCACTAGACATTTGTAAAAGAACACTTAGACAAACATATGTGAATATAACGGCTTTTTGTCCTAAAGTGAGAAAATTATAAACGTTCCTTGACTCGTTTGTTCGCTTCATTGTCTTTGAAAAATGTTCCTGTCATGTTTACACTGATTTTCAATTTTTTTTTCGGCAGCTTGATTTAAGTTTGTGTTAAGTTCAAATTTATTGTCACTAGTTAACTTTCATACTATTTCATAAGCTGCAATGGAACGTCCATAGGTGAAAACAATATAATTTCCGTTAGTAGCCACATCGGATACCTGCATATACAAATTCGTTAAATGTTCACAATCCTCTGTTTGCAGCAATATCTGATTGGCATTTCTTTGTATTGCCCAAACCTTCTCGCTGTAACAAGTGCATAGACTGTCGTTTCATGATATAAACTTTTGTGACACAGATGACACACAAAAGCGGTAGACATAAATTAAATTGGCTCCACATTAGCTGCTTAATGGTACCATTAATGACATTTATATTCGACAACTCCCAGGCATTTTTGGAATTTTCAACAACAATTTTCTTATTGATTTTGCTTTGCATGGGTTACCTGATACGTATCGGTACCAAGCTTATTTGAGATGAAAGCTTTTTCATTTGGTCTGTGTCTGTAGTACGCAGGGTTCTCACAACTACAAAATTACCAACATTTTTTACACTATTTCTTTAAGTAATTATATTGAATTTCTGGTAATCGTTCCTGTGTTGAGAGAATTAAAGAATCGATCAGGATTTGTACCGATATAAAAGGAAATAGGAGAAACCTGTGTCTAGGTACTCAGAATCTCATTGATAACTCTATACTCTTGGTTTCCGGGTTGAAATTTCATAGATAACTGTTTCGATTTGGGGAATATAATGAAGCCAATCGGTGCGATTGTCTTGGACATAAATACAAAGATATTATAACATTATTCAGGTGCTACGATAACTGGGATTAGCTAGTGGATGATGAATAGGAGTATAAACAATGTGAATGTTTTTATAAATAAAAAACTTGACCAAACTTTTATCATGATTGTGGGTAGCACTGTCTAAGAAGAGGTTTTCGGAGTACCAATCTCCTCAAAATAGGAGTTTAGACATTTAATGATGGTGCTGCTCAAAATAGCAGGTTAGACATTTAATGGTGGTGCTGCTCTTTCACAAGCTTTATGAAATGATCTATGACAACTAATACGTTTTTGTATCCATTTACAGGGGTTACAAGTTTTGAAGAAAATCGGTACACACAATATCTAAGACTGTATTGGAACAAATTGGCTTTGAACTCGACACAGGATCACTACTTTTCACCTTGATAAGAAGACAGGTGTGGTATTCATTTAAGACTTACTTAGCTAGGACGATATCCTTGTTACAAACAAAACCTTTTCTAGAAATTAAGTGTAATCTTTTTATACCTAGATGAACGTAGAATTCACGTAGATGTTGTAAAATTTTAGTTGCATGACTTTCTGTTGATAATCACCTCTTGATTGTCTACAAGCTCTACTAAGAGATTACTTTGTATGTAGTAATGTTTGCAACGGTTGCTGTGCTGAAGTTTGCATATGATATTTTGCATCTCGGGTGACTTTTGATCGGCTATGGTACTCTGCTACACAGGATGTGACTGATATTTTTTAACGTATACATGCTTACAGTGAATGATTGGTCTGGTGTGCCGTGAATCACATACATTCTGCTAAATATATCGACAATACTTACCTGCGAGATAAATACAGAAATGCAGAACCTGACGTCGAACCAAATTTTGAATTTCTTTGTTCCGCCAAACAAGCACAAATATCTTTGGTGGGTTTCTTCAAGTTCAGCCTAAGTTTAGTAGGTTAACTTATTTAGGTTTTAATCAGAACTAATGCTAATGTAGCTCATGGTATTAGTGGAATCATTCCCGGCAAAAACAATGCGAGCAGAGAAAAAAGCACTAACACACGGACATGTTTCTGCCTACCCGGCGTCATCAGCGTGGTTTCGTGCGCTATTTTCTGCTGCTTACTTTATGTTCACCTCTCAGTTTATACCACCAATTTCCAAAACAGCACTGGAAATATATCCCGGCGCCACCTAGCGCCAAAAGACACAGTCATGCCGTCCTACAAAGTAGCGACAGAAACCGGTGTACAGATGCCTGCCACCTTACACAATGTAGCCAGCAGAAAATAGCTCCCGAAACCACGCTGATGACGCCAGTTAGGCAGAAACATGTCCGTGTGTTAGTGCTTTTTGCTCTGCTCGCATTGTTTTTGCCGGGAACGATTCCACCAATACCATGAGCTATATTAGTATTAATTTTGATTATCGTTACTCCGCATTTTTTTTCATATGTATTTGGGTTTTATTAATGTTTATGGGTAAATGTTTTACGATGTTTTAACTTCTTCGTTATGAACTATTATCCAATATGGAAAATAAATTGAAAAAACAACGCAATTTTGTTTTATTTGCTGGTACTAATGACTACACAGGGAGTTCGCCTATTTATTCCGGGTTTCAGAAGGCGTTCGTAAGAAGTAGAAGGTTGGGAACCGCTAAAATAGAAAACACAGAAACCTCTCATTAATTTTTCTGATTGCAATGTGCATGTTTAAATGTATTTTGGGAACACTTTGTGGACTAAAATATTATTTTAGAAAAAAAGTGTTTTGACTGCGTCCCGCGCTCCCCTTAAAAACAGAATGAAGCTCCAAAGCCGTGAAAGCAATCATTACTCTTTAAAAACCGGCGAAAAATATGAAATATTTAGCGCGCTATTATGTCTCTTTTATCTCAGCGATATTTTCTTCTCCCCTCGACCGTACACAAACTGCGGCGTCAGTCAACACGAAAGCGTTGATGAATGAAAATCAAAATTACCGAGGTATACGCGCGGTAGGTGGGTATGTACCCACGTACGAGCGTAGTTGAGGGGCCGAATTAAAAAATAAACTTTGACAAATGATTTTCCTCCTGCGTGTCGACGCTGCTGTGCGTCGGTTGGCAGCATTGCTTTTTTTTCCCGGTTTGGATAAAAGCACGTGTGTTTGTCGGCATCGATGCCTACAGTATATGTGTGCGTGTGCGTGAGTATGTGTATGGCGACCGGTTCGTCCTGAACGGAGAACAATTTGTCGCGTTATTTCGCACCTGCGCATATTTAAGTATTGATCATCTCTCCGGGTTTGAACGTGAACTGCTGCGTGTGCTGACGTCGAAATTTTTGTAGGCCTCTTCCTTTCAATTGTTGGTGACATGGCGTTTTCATTCCGCGAATAAAAAATATAATAATAAAGAATGAAAAATCGAGAATGAATGGATGATGCAGATGTTTACATTCAATAGAAAGACGAATATGTAAACAACCAACAACTTCACTGATAAAAATGTATTTATGTCAATTTGCATCATTTCTACCCCGAAAAATTGGAGATAATAGAAGGAGTTCATATCTTCTCATAAAACCAGAGTATTTACATCAACCCCGCGTGAAGAGAAGGCTTGATTGAACTTTGTCGTTTCTAATAATTTTTGGGCCCTGATTACAAATCCAGCGGAATTGTCAGAATTTCGAGATATAACCTCAAAGTGCCAAAAAGGCTGTTTTCGGTGACAACACGAGTCCCAAGTTTCGAGCTAAGGAACTCCAGGGTGTCTCACTTTCCTCCATTTCTAGCCTTTCTGGTGGCAATTTCCTTTTTTGGGTAAATTTCATCGCCATACTTTTATCCCCATCAAGAGCCTCCACGCTGTAAACCAGTCCACCAAATCGTCCAGTCGAGTGCTGGATGATTTGGTGGAATGGAGGAGCCTCACAATCAGTCCCTCGCTACTCCTAGCTGTATAAATCGCGGCGTCGTCTGCATATATTGATAACCGTCGCTGAGGAGCGTGAGGAATATCGCTAATGTATATAGCGAATAGTTCCGACACCAATAGGGATCCCTGAGGGCACCGGACACGATGGGTCGTTTCGATGACAATGCTCGACCATCCCGGATAGAAAAAGTTATTCTCCTCACGTAAGATCCTACCAGGGATACGAGATTCTCCCCAATGTGGACCCTTCTAATTTTACGTAACAAACTTTGATGCCAAACGGTGCCCAATGCCCCAGAAACATCCAAGAATACCACCCTAACCGTCTCCCTCCGCTCAAAAGCGTTGCGGTCGAACTCTGACAGACGAAGCAACTGGAAATCGGCCGAGAGATCGGCGCGAAATCCAAATTGCTGGTTGGGGATCGGTTTCAGAAAACACAAATCACCTCTAAATCGGCTCAAGATGATTGTTTCGTACAGTTTAGATAATGTGGAAGGAAGACTTATGGGTTAACAAACGACTAAAGTTATCCTAGTGCGGTCTCTGCCAATGGTTCGTTGGAATTGCAGTTTCCTGCTCCATCCGTGTCCTGAGCAGATACGTTTGACATAACTCGCGTGTGCTTCCACCTTTTCGCCATTAGTATATACAATGCCTGTTTCACCTTGCATCGGTTGGATAGGCTACCTTCTACCAATGAAACATATCATTTCTTGTAGTTCTTTGGGCGCTGATTCCAAATCTGATCAGAGTTGTTTTAGCACGCTAGGATTTCGAGATATTCTAACCTCAAAGTAACCGAAAGACGTTTCTCGGTGATATTTGGGGTTATGTTCATTTCTGTTTATGTGAACCATTTCTGTTTATGCGATCATCGTTTGTTTTGTTTGATAACCTCACACCCTTACCTTATTTAAAAGAATATGTCATTAAGTGTTAAAATCAATTTATGCAACATCACGTAGCCATGTACTAAGAGTAATATTAATCCTCCATTTGATTTCTTCGAAAAATTATGGTTTCTCTAATTTTTCACATTACCTGCGTCTTCTAGTGGTCCATTCCGGAAATTAACACCTTTATATGTTTTTAAATCCTTAAACGGACACCCATTTCAGTCAAATTTTGTTCATTTAAAATAATAGTTTGAATTTGAATCCTCATCAATTAAGTTAAAATAATTAAATTGAATTGCGGTCAAATCTCTACCTCTCGGCAAGCTACGCACGCCACTGTAAAATGGTACACTTCCTTATTCGATGCATAGAAACGTAGTCGAAGAAATGGTAGTTTCGAATAAAGCAAAATTCCGAATACAATCAGACATAACCGAATTTTCCGAACGGTAAAAATAGAATCAGTCTGCAGAGATGGAGCTATTGCATCGCAAGCCACGAAACAGAGACGAAACGATCGCCAGACGTGAACGGAAAAGGATGAGGAGGCGAAGAGACAAGGAAAAAGCCGGAAAACTCACGTCTTAGCACGGTAAGCCTTATCGATCCTCTCTGAAAACTTTTCTTTCTCCGTTTCGCAGCGTCCTGGGTTTCCTTTGGCCTTCATCTGGTGTCCCTTGTATTTCTTCCTCTTTTTCCATCATTCGGAGAAGAAGCAAAATCTCGACGGTTCGCGAGTGTCTGTATATTTGGGTCCGTGTGTGTGTGTGTGTCCGGCCATCTTTTAAATCTTTCACCGTGCTAATTTATTTTACAGTTGTTTCGAGAGTCGGGGTTTTGCCAGGAAATATTTTCCTGTTAGTTTATTTGCACGATACGGAAAACCTGCAACGTCGACGTAGAAAATATATTATGTTCAAAAAGTTGGCCCTTTTCCCGTGGGAGAGACGCAAGAACCGTCCAAAAGGAGAGGGTAGGGAAAGAGCTGCAGGCATCGCGAAAGAAAGCCCCTGGTGAAATGAAGGCGACGCAAGGCGCACTGGAAATTGGTGGCGTTTCTTTTTTTTGCCGTTTTAGCGATTCAAAAGGTCAACGGGTAATTAAATGGATTGGATGAAGTGGAGGAACTGGAGGAGGGAGTTTCTGTGGATTGCGTTCTTTTTTCTTAGATTTTCGTGGATTTGTGTTGGGGAGCACATGTTAGGTCTTACGTAGACCGCTAGAGATTCCTTATTTTTTCATTTACTTATTTATTTATCTGAGGCAATAATCAAAGGAATTTCAGAGCTAAAAAGGTAAAGGAACGGTGTTAGATTAGGAACTATTTCAAATACGTTTCGGGTAGAAAGGTACAATCCCCACAAAATATATTTGGTACAGTAGCTGTCACAAGACAACTTTGATCGAAAAATCAAATTCTGCAAGGAGACAATTAGAATACAAGACAACAACGCAAATTTCATTGCTCATATAGCTTTTTCTAATGAGGCGACACTTTCCCTTCATGGTTTTGTCAATAGGCAAAATTGTTGGTACTGGGTGACAGGGAATCCGCATTGGATGCAGGTGGAACACATTTGGTATCCATAGAAAATTGTATTGCGAGAATTGTTGGTATCCGAATTCTGGAGCCTTACTTTATTGAAGGAATGTTGACTAGGGAACGCTAGAGTTTCTTCAGTTCGAACTGATTCTCGTTTTAGCTGTCGACATCCTTAATCAAAAGGATTTGGTTTCTGCAAGATGGTGTGCCTCCACACAATCAATGTTCGAAGGTGTTTCCCTAAGAGGTGGATCGAAAGATGAACTATCGAGTGGTTATCTAGGTAACCTGAGTGTTTCTTGTGGGGTTGTTTAAGATCTAAGGTCTATTAAAAGAAGCTGAATAATTTAAATGATTTAGAAGAGCGGATACATGACGAGATTTCTACAGAAATGTTGAAAAACATCCAAGAAGCAATAATTTCTCGGCTTCTGAAATGTTATAGAGTAGATGAGTGCTTTAAAAAGTATTGAAGTTTATTTTCCAACTTCCAATTAGTCACATTTATTTTCATGTTTCATTTAATTTATGTATTTGTTATAATAGCTTAAAAACTGTCCATCCAGGCAAGATCTCCTCGCAAAGAAATTACATGTCCAGGAAAACGGTGGCGCACTTCTGCCATTGACACTCTTGATGTGTGGGCAGTCGCCTCATCTTGTTGGAGCCGCATTCTTTGCCTATTTATGCGTCTTCTCCGTATCTCAGGCATAAGAAATGTTCTAATTATTTCTACGTAACGGGCAGAGTTAAAGGTCACCGCTACACCACGCTCGTCCTCAAAAAAAGAAGGCCCAATTACACCAACATTTCCAACAGCACACTATACAGTTGCTCGTTCACAATGCAATGGTCGGTCATGCATATGGCGTGGGTTTCGTGATGCCCAATACCTACAGTTTTGTTTATTAACAAAACCGGATAGGTGGAAGTGGGCTTCGTCACTGGTTAGGATAACGATGTCTTCTGTCAACATTTCAAGCATTGTTTGAGCAAATTGCATTCTGACAACGTAATCACGGGGCAACAACTGTTGTGTGATTGCGAGTTTGTAAGGGTGGAAATTTAACTGCTTCTAAATCTTGGGAACGGATGAATAGGACATCCTCTGTACAGCTCCTTGCCTCCGTAGTGAACGCCTTGGACTGGCCTTCACTGCCTGGCGTATACGTTCCACATTTTCTGGTGTACGCACAGAACGTTGAGCCCCTTGTGCTTTTTTCATTTGGGGTCCTCTTGTCCTGAAGATAGTGACTCATTTCAATATGATAGACCTCGAAGGAACACGGCCGTGACGCCTGACATTGAGCTACCGTCGCAGAATCGCCATTTTTTAAAAACATTTTCACGGCAAACGAACGTTGCCCATCACTCCACCGATCCATGTTGTCACGTGAATGGCAGGGGCAGGGGAACACAACGAGACCATCCCCACCTTTCTACCACTCCCCCCCCCCAAACAGCGCCTTATTCAAACTGTAAATACAACCCTGAAACACCCTGTACGTTATAGTGTAGGCCAAAAAATAGCAAACCAAAATTATTAATTGACGTATCAGAGTATTTTCTTGTTGCTTTTGTTAAACGATGAAGAAGACAAAACTACGGATATTATTTGCAGCCATCGTTCTAAAAAAATTTGGGAACGATGCGAATTTAGAATTATTAGCAGGTTATTTATTAATTAAAATACCAACTAAGAAAAATAATCTTGGGAGAATCCTCAAGATGACCAATTTCTTTTAAATCCAAAACATTACGAACATACTGCCAAACAGAAATTTAAACTTAATCCTTATAAGAAAACAGCGAACATCGACGCTAAAATTGGTCGGAATTCGAACACCAATCCGAATTTCACTTTACGTTCGACAATATCGCGTTATGCTCGAGAGAACCATTCACTTTGTCCACTAAATATTTAAAACCCAATAGGATTTAAATCGGACGCTAAATCAGCACCCGTTATTCAATAATCCACGAGCAATCTCGCGAAAAATACCGTCCTTGACGCATTTCTCCTATCTCCATTGTGCATCCCTTTTTCTGTTTTTATATCTTTCGCTGTTTCTCCTCTCTCTATTCCGTTTGCTTTGCTATTTTAGCAATCGCGACCCCTTTAAGTCCTCAAAGCCGCTACGTCACTCAAAAGAGGGGGTACAATCGCGTAACACACGTACACAAGGAAATAAAGAATAACATTTCATGAAAGATGTGTCGTAGATTAGTGTTTTTCGATAAGAATAGATTGAATGGGCAAAGCCGAGGCCGGGACCGGAGCTATCCGATTAAGCTGAATGAAAATGTATCCGACAAAGGAAACCAATTCCGACCGTTCCCCATCTGCATCTGCGATTTAATAAACTGGGTACGAGAGCGAGTATATACTTTTACGCTGCGTACCGTATGCATGCATGTATGTATTACGGTTTGAATGAGAATTGGTTTTGATAATTGTTTTCGTGGGCGAAGCGCATAAATTTTGCTGTTTCGATGTGGAGGCGCGCAAACGTAGAATAAACGTATTAAAATTTATTCGACTATATTGTTCTACGTACTTCTAGGAAGTCTCTGAATTGAAACGAATAAGTTTAGTATATCTTTTATGCTTTTAAATCAGATTCTCATTGAAACATTCTTTTGGAGGTTATGCTGGTTCAAATGACTCTGTTTTATAATTTTTTTTATTTCTTTTTTTTGTAATTTTTTTACTGTAGTTGTTCAAAATAGAATACTGACTTCGTCAAACATATAAAAGTCTATCACTGGAACCTTGTTGTGGTCTGTAAAAGAGCCATATGAAATAAGACTAGAAGATGGGAGAAAATCTAAACGACTTAAGACTGGACTAATATATCAAAACAAAGTCTAAAGTGGAGTCAAATGCTATCTCTTAGCAAAGGGAATCCTAAGAAGCTGTCTGTACTGATAGGATACATATTCTTAAAATATCACTTATACAAGCTAGGAAAACCTGAAAATGAATGTCGAGAAAATCTAAAAATAGCAGAACACATACCATACAAATGTCTCCATAAGGCACAAACGATACCAATTTTTCAGTAACATATTTTAACACTTACTAAGGTGAAGGATGAGAATTTTACAGTAGCTTTTAAATTCATCAGTAGAATATTTGGGCAAATGCTTGTTGCCTGCATATTTTAATAATCATTTATTTTCACTTCCATACAAAATGGAACCTTAATCGATAACCGATACTATAAGAGCTTTACACAATATCAAAGATATCGAAACATCAGCCTCCCCAAGATGTTTTGTTTGTCAAGCTTAAAATGATTTGCAGCTTCCTGTGATTCCTCGAGAATGTGGTAAATATGACCGTTCCATGATAATTTCTGATCTAAGTAAAACCCGAGGTAGTTGACGACTTTGTTATAAGGAACCTTGCCATTTCCAAACATGATGTCATGAGTTATATATTGTGTCCCGAAAAAATGGTAACAGAAACTTTGCGTTAGGATATCGTCATATCATTTTGGTTACACCAACCATTTGTGTCACCCAATTTTTGACCGGATGCAATACATGCCTCGAGTCATTTCTTTTCGCAATATATATCATCGGCATATTATTGAACAGTTTTCCTTTTTCTGAAAATCCATTAAATATACATTAAATAAATTAGGACTTAATACGGATTCCTGTGATAAACCTATATCAGGTAGTAATTTCTGCTGTTGGATATCAGTAACAAGTTTTGCAGCAGCATGATGAGTACTTAATCCTTTCTTAAAGCCATATTAAAAATTCTCTAGGCATTTGTGTCCATTCACCACTCTATTCTAAACTTTAGCATCTTTTCAAACGACTCCAATAGACAGGACAACAACGAAATTGGACCCTACGATGATGCTTCACTCTCCTTTTGTTAAGTTTCCCAATTGGTACGATGACTATAGATTTGAAAATACCAAGGAGTATGGTGGTCGCTAAGAACTAACACGTGGTTAACTGTCGGGATGACGACCAAGGTTTCAGAAAAATATCTCATTTAAATTCCACCAATATTTCGCTTTTATTTTAAAGCTTCATCAAGGTTATAAAGTGAGTTAAAGTACGAGGCTAAGTCAAATATTATCTACACTTTCGCCATAACAATCTTTGAAGGTCATCGTAGTGGCGGCTGCTTGCGCATGCGTTGAGTTGGCGCGGAATTTAATCACGATAGCGTTATTTGTCTGCTAGCTACAACAGCATAAGCATGTCAGCTCCGCTATTAGTTTGCACCAAAGAGGAACAACGAGCAGTGATCCGATTTTTGTGGTCAGATGGTGTGAAAGGTGCTGAAACCAGCAATTCGAAACAAACGTCGTGATTTACTCTCAAAGAAAGTTTTGTTGTTGCAAGACAATGCCCGTCCGCACATGGCCCATAACACTTTGAGACCCTGGAACACCCTCCCTACAGTCCTGATCTCGCTCCCTCAGACTTTAATCTCTTTGGATTGCTCAAGGAAGCTTTGAGAGGTCGTCGATTTGCCTCAGACACAGACGCGGGGATGCAGTGCAAAAGTGGTTTCACGACCAATCGAACTTAATCAAGTACTCGAACTCTGTGGCACTGGAATAATGAAACACTTCACTAAAAACCTTTATTAAATTCAGTTTTACTGCTGCTGTTGATAGTTTAGCTAATGAAATGTGCACGGAGTGTATATAGGACCTGTTTTATTGGAAATTATTTTTCAAATTCGCGTTATTCGTTACGAATAGCACATGCGGTAAATAGAATCAACATAAGTACGTTGAAAAACAAGCCCCCCCCAAGCGGTGACTTTTAGTTTTAGTGCATATCTTCCTTCATTTAACTCGCTATAGCGTACAACACATCTGAATGGGGAAAAAGCGAAGAGCAGTCATCTAATTACTGGTTGAATGTATAACTTTTTTTTTAACTCATAATTAGCATGCACTTCAATAGAATCCAACGGGACAACGTTCGCGCATAATTCGATTTTTATTAGCATTACCATCGTACGGTCACAATAGCGCCTGTCGCTCGAGCTGAAGCGGCCTTTCGCCATGAAACGGTGACAGGTCAACTCTAATGACGGCTAAAAGCGAACGGATCGATGCGAAAGAAAGGCCCTTGTTGCCGCCACCAGCGCATAGCACATCAGCTATCATCACCGGGCTTACATTTCTGCATCTGATCCATTCAAAAATTCTATCTCCCTAGGGAACACGGCGGTGAGGTATACCGGATGCAGAACCGCTACCGCACCGACCCGACGCGACCCTCCACACCGCACAGCGCGCCACCATCGGTCGGATTTGCGTTTTAAATCGCTGCATAAATCAATTTAACCTTCCCGATGGAATGAAGAAAAAAAGAGGAGCGGAAAGGAAATCCACTATTTCTAGCGATAAATTTAATACTTTTTTTGGTCATTAATTATTTAAGAAAGGAAACGAGGGACGCTACTGCGTGTATTAAAAAATAATGCAAAAAATATAGATATGGGATTTGTGTTAGTACATTGACCCTAAAGTAGAACCCCAATAGAATGGGTTTTCTGCTTCATACATAGATACGAAATTTTGGATGTGTTGAAACTGGCACACTGACAGATTTTATAAAATTATATGGCCAGTTTAATAAGCGAATTTCTCATTTCAACCTGCAATTGTCGCTAATCAAAAACTACGCTCGCTTAGCTGGGGATTAATCACCCAGATTTTAAAAATTTGTAATAACATTAACTTGTGCTTTTAAAAATGTTCCTAAAATGTATATAAATTTTTTTCTACAGTGTCATCCATAAAATACGCACCATATGGGAAACTTCTTCATTATTTTTTAGTTTTCAAAATTTAAAGTCAGTCATGGCCACCTAAGTAAAATATTATATTTTGACGTATTTTTTTAAATATCGTTTATAAAAAAGAAAATTTGTTTAAAATGTTAAATAGACGACATTATGTAAATAACGCTACATTTAAAAAGTTGATAATATTACAAGTTGGCCAAATGTTATGTTAATCCTAATCAATTTTTTAAAAAACGTGGCAAACTTAAGAATTTTGTTGGTGCAAAGTTTTTTTATTTTAGTTAACACCTGAATTTGCTCAAAATAGTAAACTCGCAATAATAAGAAAAGAACATTTATTGATACCTACTGGTTAAACTTCAAAAAATTAATAATTTGAACGAAAAAAGGAAAAATCTTTACTAATTTACAAGAAATCTACTAAAAATGGCGCGTGTGATTGAATCGACCGAGGTACGACTGATTACGGAACTTTGGCATGAGTGGCTTCTGGGTTAATTTAAAACTAAATATGAATACAATTTTTTTTCCAATAAATCTTGTTTTTCCGATATCACTAACTCATAGATTATTATCTGTTATTCTGTTAAGTGCTATCAATTGTCCGTTATCTGTAACCAGCAGCAGTCATCTGTCATTAGCTGTTTTCAATACGACCTCCTTTCTTTTGTGAAAGGCTTAAATTATGATCACGAACTAGCCAAAAATACATATTCATTAGTTATCCGTAGGCAAAGGTAACCCCATTGACAGTTTGTGGACATCCTGGTCGTTTGGCAGATGATTGACGTACTAATAGTATCAAATATACTTGAGATATCAGAATGATTAGAATTGGGCAAATCAAAATCGCCAATCTTTATGGTTAGGATTCACTGTTCTGAAGATTTCAACCAGAAAATTTTATGTTTCATCAGTTAAAGAACACTCCGAATGACGATTGTTAACATAAATGTGGTAGGCGTGAGATGTAAAGTGTTTTTCCAAGTCAGTAAACTAGCCAATGGTTGGACCAATCAGGTGATCGCGAAAAGTGCTCAGATTTAAAATTGCGCCCGTTGTCAAGCTAGCGATATCTATTTTAATTATGGCTAGGAAGATCAAATCATTCTTGCTAGACGTTGCGATAATTCCGATAAGTCCAGTATCAAAAGTAAGCAGCTCGCTTGTCTCTTATTTCTCGTCTGTCATCTGTTGTTGTCAATTATCTGTAATCTATTATTTTATATTGTGACTTATAATCCGTAATCTATTAGCTGTCTTCTGTCAATCATCAACTCGTGTTGCTTTCGTCATCTATCACCAGTTATATTCCATCCACTATCTGTTATCTATTAACCGTCATTTGTAGACTATTACTTATTTACTGATTTGTCATTTGTTTTCTGTCATCTATCAATCTTCTATAGTTATCTACAAGGTTTCTTCAAGCAGAAATCACAAATTAGTCAGAGCCAATCATAATCAGTTAGAAAACAGGTTTAGAATTTTCACAAATCGCGTCTAGGTAGTTTGTAATTTCTCCTGGAACAAGTCTATAATCTGTCGTCATCTGCCAACTATTTACCTCAACCACAGAATAAGTAAAGATTTTATAACGTAAGGACTATGTTCTTGCACTGGAGTTGAGCCAGATCTCCTGTACCCTCCTCTATGTGGCAGCAGTCCTCTCCCAGGTGTTGGAGAGGGTCTGGAAATACTCCCGCAGTGATGGAATCCGCAGATCCTTCCTGATATCTTCATTGCGTACAAATCATGGCGCGCCGACCAGGCTTTGCTCTGGAGTATCTCCATTTTGCACTCTGCTATGGTTGACCAAGCCAATGCACCGTAAGTGTTGGTCTTAAGGTGTAAGGTAGAGCGTCCTTCTCTCACGGAGATTCAGAACACTGTTAGCTTCTATTAGGGACGTGAGTTGGTATTTAGTCCTCAGGTATTTATTCCTGGTCACCGCGATGTGGTGCACTTGAGTCAGCCTCTTATTCAGCACCAGCCCTAAGTACTTGAACGAGTACCATTGGCCGACGACAATAATATGGAGCCACCATATCGCGAAGCAAGTAGACAGTTGATCAACAGCAGTCTGCATTCACTTGATCGTTCGCTCGTCAATACAGGATGGGTAAACGATAGTGTCATAGGCGTAGATCGCAAGCTGGAGCGAGTAAAGGGCTCTGTGGGAATAGGTCTTCTCTCTCGAACTTACCATAAAGGACCACTCCGAGAGATAACTTTTTATAATTCTGATGATCGCCGCGTTGATTCCAAGTCGGCTCATCTTGTGTATTGCCTGACCCACATCCAGAAAACTAGCCTGTACCGTCTCCTTCCTGTTTAATGCATCCCTGATTGCTTCTGTGAGCCTAAGGAGTCGAGAATCTGTTGATAAACCTTCACGGAAGCGAGCAAAAATGTTATGTCAGATTTTATAGTGTAAAATGAGTGACGTATTGGTAAAGACGGAATATTAGCCCCGTTGTCATTTCTTGAAATTTAATTTTCGAAGCAACTAACATTGTTATTCATGAATATGTAGCAAGATGTACAGCAAGATCGATTCCATTTTATACTTTATTTCCCTTTTTCCTTGCTCTTCTCAAACATAAATGAATTAAAACGTAAAAACTTCCAACGGAATCCGACTGCATTTCACAAAAAAGGGAGAAGTAGAAAAAATCAGAAAATAAAACTTCGCGTAATCTCATCAAATTAGAACCGTTCCTCCCCCTTTGCCGCGCTCACCGTCCCCGGGCGTTCCGTTTAAAATGAAGCTTTTTGACGAATTTAATCTAATAAACAAGAGGAAAGGAGGTGAGAGCGGATTCTGTGAATAAAGGTTAATTAAGTTAACTCGTTTTCAAGAAAATCCCTGGCCGGAGAACCGGGAGAGAGAGAAGTCAAGTCGCGCCGTTGAGTTGAGTAGCAGCAGTCGGACCTATGTACATAGAGCGCTAATAATTCATCAGGCTCCTGTCTTGGCGGTTCCCTTCCCTTCGCCTCGACGTAATTTCACAATTTACTCAACTTCCAACTGCTAACGCGCCAACAAACCCCTTCTGGTGCTCTGGAGTTGTGTAATCGTGAACGGTACGGTCAACCCTTCTCGAGTTAGGTGGTCCTCTCTCTTAGTACGGTGACCGAACCGTTACTTAGATGACGGACGTTTTTGCAGCAACATCCACTACTACTAGCCTAGGCGCAACGATTACCCGCCGAATATAAATTAATAATGGGACGGTCAACGTTCGCCCGAGTTTTGCAAGAATCGTGATCTCGGATCGTATAAAGTAAACTTTGACGATGAAAGGTTAGTCCGTGAAGGCTTTATGTAGTCTTCCGTATAGCCCTTAGACGACGACCTACATGTCAAACTTTGTTTGCATACGTAATGTTGGGCGAGGGTGGCCTGTTCTTCGCCTTTGAACCGAGTATACCTTTCTTTTACATTAATATTCAATACAGGCTGAGGAGGCGTAAGAGACAAAAAGTCTACAAATTACACTAATTACAACACTGTACAAACATAGGCGGTCGCTAATTAAGTCAACAAAAGCTTTTTTATCGAGATTTTGCATGAACTACATCTGTATACAACTCCTAGAACTCCTTACTATAAAATTGTAATATTTTGTCAAACAATAATACCGGATTTTGTCATAAAAGGGTGTGATAATTCTAGACACCATTTCTGATATTCCTTATACAAATGCAGCGATCTTTAGAACAATATTGTTGCATTTTTTTACAACGTGTGTAACAAAAACTTACACATTATTGTAGCAATCTTTGTAACGGATCAGTGACAAAATTTTTACAACAATGATGTATTTAACAGAAATACAATCCGCTAACTACAATCAAATAGTAGGAATTTACGCTTGTTGTAGACAGTTGTGTACTTACAAGCAAATTGTAGTTAATTGTTCCACAATTGTTTGATTTTTTATAACAATTTCTTTTTCGTGTGTATATTGAATAATTTTTGGATTCTTTAATTGAAAACTATGAAATTATAAAGAAGATTTGAAAAATAAATACATTTTGAACGTGATTTGGATAAAACGAAGGGGCAGGACTTTCGCTAAGGACATCGAACAACATTGTCACTCATTTTCATTTGGCCAAATTAAACATAAAATTTGAAAACAACTAATTAAATGGATTCATAAACAGCTGTCTGTTGGAGTTTGATTCAGGAAACTGTAAAATTTCAAAATTATTACTAATAATTGTATTTGTTTGCTGAATATTTTGCATATAATATGCATTTATCCCTTTTAATGCATTTCTGAAAGAATTTTGTATATTAATGCATAATTTCTGTTCTTTTTGGTTCATATATTTAAATAATAAAGAAAGCGTTATACGTAAATTGTAAAATACAAATTACGTTAGTAAAGACATAATCAAATGTAAACAAAATTCGCTGGGCTTTCCCTTCCTGTTACGGGAGATGACAATGCCGCTTAAAAATTGCATAATTTATTATTTCACCAATAGCGCCAGCTTTTTATTTTCGGTTGTGCGACACCTGGGCAGAAAAATTTGGAGGGTGGGTAGTAAACAGCAATTTTCGAATTTACAACCCTTTTTCTAAATAATGTACGACTTCCTAGTTCGTATAGATTGTGAATAGTAGGGATTCCCGGTTTTATTATTTAATAGTAGTCAAGTGCACGCGTAAGCCTCAAGAATTACCTTAAATTGGAGAGGACAATAGCCACTTTGTCTTTACCCCGGCCGTTCAAAGCGATAGTGCGGCGTGGTACGCGTTAAAACTGTTTATTTAAGATATTATTCAAGTGCAGTCATTGTATGAAATTTTAGTAAATTGTGCGTCACTCTGTTTAATTTAAAATTTCCGGTTTGCATCCAATCCACGGCTATTAAAGTTTATTTGCTATTGCCTACTGAGGTATTATCAAGAAGTTTTTATCTCAAAAGCAGCAGTTCTGCTTCGTTCAGCAAAGACAATTCATAAACGGTGAAGAAAGTTATACCAGGTTGTATAGTGAAAATAAATGCGGTTTAAGTATAAGATTGTGGTTTTATTTAAAAAAAGTAAGTCAGTGCCTTCAAACGACGAGTCATCCAAATAATCGTAAATGCGAGTGTACTGTGAAAACGTTCGTTCAATCACGCTGAAAGTTAGTAGTGGTACATTGGCTTGAATCAAATCTCACCCTGCACTTCGTTTGGATAACGAAAAAGTATTTTGTATAGTGTGTTGCAAAATTGTAAGTACTTTTTTTAAGCTTTTTATTGTAACGTAAATTAAAAAAAAATACAAACATTTCGTGACTTGTAACGCTTAATTTGCAAGTTAAGTGAGCTAGTAATCTTGAGTAATATAACAATGTATCAAGTAAAATTTATGTAAGGTGTCCCCAAATCCGCTTTACAAATTCTAACTAGAGCTTACTGTTTATTAACTGAAAAGTCCATATACACGGTGGTCAAAAAAAGACACGGGGGCGTTGAAAGTTTTAAAGAATGTTGAATTTCTTGAAATATTCTTGAGAAAATTCAACTTGACCATCCTGTATATCGGTATTAAGGAATTTTTGTGTAACACACTTGGTGATATAGTTTTAACGTGGAAAAATTTATTGACACAGCATTTCCAAGATTAGTGTTGAAATTTTATATTATTCTCTTCAGATCCCCTGTGAAAAAAAAAAAATTCAAGTAGACCAACATATCAAGACATCTTCACATGCTGCCAAACAGAAAAATTGTAGAGTAAAGAACCAGTAAATTTTACAATACATTGAATTGGGAACAAAGGAAACCGATCAGAAGCTATTTAATGAAGAGTTATGTCGCGCTCTAGTTAGTGTTGGTATTCCCCTTAATAAGTTGAATAATACAAACTTTAAATCGTTTCTTCAAAAATATTGTACATATAACATTCCCGATGAAAGTACCTTAAGAAAAGGTGAAGTGAGTAGTACTTATACTGACACAGTAAACAAAATAAGAAAATTCATAGGAGACAATAATTTTTATATAGTAGTCGATGAGACAAGGGATAATGTTGGGCGTTACATAGCTCACCTTCTGATTGGAATTTTGAAGGAAAATATCTCTAATAGATCATATTTAATTTCTTTAAAGGTTGTAAGGACAAACAACGCAAAAATTTCAAGATTTATTCAAGAAGGATTAAGTAATTTGTTTTTGCCTGAAGCAGTTCCTTTGGAAAAAGCATTACTTCTAGTGTCAGACGTGGCACCATACATGGTTCGAACTGCGTACAATTTGAAGGTGTTCTATCCCAACTTACTTCATGTCACATGCCTTGCTCATGGCCTCAACAGGGTTGCTGAAGAAATACGGAACCAATTTCCTCTGGTGAATGAATCAATTAGTAATGTGAAGAAAGTGTTTTTAAAGGCTCTGCTACGTATTTAGATGTACAAGGACCAACTACCAGATACACCACTTCCTCCTCAACCTGTAACTACAAGATGGTGGACATGGTTGAACGCTGCTATATTTTATGCGGATGATTTTGCAGAAATAAAAACTGTCCTTTCGAAGATTACGGATTTTTCTCGATGTGTTTCGGAATCGCATAGATTGTTCAACCTAGAAGTTATTGTCCCAGCAATTGTCATTCTATAGTTTTGTACCCGCAACTATTTTAGCATTGGAGAACACAACTTTGAGTTTAACAGAATCCATTGAATTTGTGGACGAATTTCAACAATCATGTGTTAAAGTGCAGGGTAAAATCGGACTTACCATAAATGAAAAATGTGGAAATGTAATTTCGAATAGTATGGGATACAGTATGTTAAAAGACGTTGCTAGCATATTAAAAGGTGATTTTAACGAAACATGTAGCTTAAGTGAGGAAACAATATGGAGACTAAAAAATGCGCCAATAACTTTAGTAGATGTGGAAAGGATATTTTCAGTGTGTAAACATATGTTCACAGATAAACGACGTAATTTTTTAGTAGAAAGTTTTGTGAAATATTTAGTAATAAAGTGCTTTTATAATAAAAATTAATAAGAAATTATTCATGTTTGTTAATATTTGGATGTACTATAAGATCTTTTCAGACTTTAGTGCAATTTTAAATGTGTTAGTTTATTACCTGCAATATAATATATTATCTTAGTACACCATGTTTGTTTTTAATAAACCTAAATTACATTTTTATTTGGAATTTTCAATTGCATATTTGTTCGTTTTTTTTGCATATTTTGACGAAAAAACGTGCATAAATATGCGCATTATTATAGGTTTTTTTTGTGCATATAATCTGCTGTAAATCCTTTTGGCATAAAAAAATTGTTTGATTTTGATTTATTAACTATTTGGAAAATAAGAAAATTTAATAAGATCCAACTCATTTAATCTTTCAATCACCGTTTTTCCCAGAGAAAATCATTTTTTACAATTCTAAAATATTTTTGAGTATTGCTAATGCTATTCAAGAACTACCTTATAGCCTAATATGGCAATATTCTTCTGGAAGTATGCCCAGCTAGATAAAATTTAACGATCGATTAGCTCCTCCCAACAATAACTCCGACTAAAATGGAGAACGATTACAATCTAGTGAAGTAGATAAACGTGCGAAATTTCACCAAAATCAGCTATTTGGGATTTAAGATATTTCCTTGTAAGGACAAAAGAAAATATCCCCTCTTTTTCATATGTTTTAGAATCTAGAACATCACCACTAGTGCTGAAAATAAACCACCGAATGATGATAAAATATCGCGTATCTTCCATTACACCCACCTTCGTCTTCCTCGAAATCTTACCGCCCCGCCCAGCCGCGCCAGCACTGTAAACATAGTTATTTTATATAAGATAAGCGGAACCCGAAGGGGGATTCGGCAGAAACCCTCCGTCGTCGCGAGTATTTGGAGACCTATTTACATAAAGTACATGCTTTTCAATCTCTTGCAAAAGTGAATTTGTCCTCGGCTACAGTCTGACGGATGTAATTTGAATACTCAATATATATCGGCAAGAACGTAGGTACTAGCGTACTAGTAGACGTATATTTGACTCTTCTCTTCGCTTGCTACTTCCGTTTTCGAAGGATGCGCTCGAAGGGCTGATGGTGGAGAGGTGGCGATGGCTCGGAGAAGGGGACACGGTAAAGGAAAACAGATGCAATTGTAAGACGGTGACGGCGGATGTACTGAAGTCAGCGAATATCGAGTGAATAAGAAAGTAGATTCCTTTTCCGCAAGAGGAGACATTATAACCTCTGTAAGCTTCTTTAGATTGACGAGCAGGTTCCTCAGAGCAAGACTTTGATGTGAATAGGCTACAGGATGCATCTCCGGTTTAATAGACAGCTCTATTTGCGCGGGAAATTTGAATTCTGCGAGTATATAGTAGTAATTTTAATGTACGAAGGTGGTTTTAGATATATTCCTATGCGGAGATTTCACAATTATCCCATACAAATTGACATTTCTTGAACGCTATTCTAGGTGAGGATATGAGGTAAATCCATACAAACTACATTTGTCATGTTGGGATCCTACGAGAATGTTTGGATAGCAAGCAAGGACTTTAAAGAATTTGGTACGTGTGACATGTGTTCTTTTCCTTTTTGATAAAATTTTTAATAAGGAATCCAAAGATCCAAAGGAAGTTTTTTTGTCTAAAATAATAGTTGCCTTAAAACAAAGTTTACGCCGTGATATTTCAAGAAATGTGTCCAATGCTGATCCAAAGACTTAGAAAAACATTAAGTTCTTTTGAAAAAAAAAAACTGGTTTTAGTCATTTTTGATTGGGTAAAATTATATTCATTCCAACGAAATTTACGACTTTATAACAATCTTATCACAAAATAAAAAATGGTTGAATTTAACCAAATAGAAAATTGCTGTAATTTGTTTCTTACAGCTTATCAGTAGAGAGGCCAATATTTGAGGTGACTGGTTGTATTTAGCGATAAGAGCTTGTATATCGGGCAAACTCAGGGAGAGATAAGAAGTACCCCAAGTGAGCGACACATGTAAAGGGTTTCCCAATAGCTATGATATGTTTTCGAAATGCCACGGCGGCCATTTTGGAAATTAAAAGAAATGTCATTTCTTGACAGTTGTGTTCAGTATAGTCTAGCATTTCATCATGGCGAGATACACGCTTCAAGAACGTCTCATTATTATTCAAACGTTTTATCGAAATAATCGATCTTTTGTCCAAACCAGTCGCTCGTTACGTGAAAATTTTGGAAGAAATAGTCTTCCTACGGCGCTTACAGTTCGTCGAATCGTGAAAAAGTTTGAAAGTGAATTTACTCTATACGATGAAAAAACACCACAGCGACGACGAAATGCGAGAAATCTAGACAACGTTGCTGCTGTAAGAGTCAGTGTTGCAGAGAGTGCGTGCGTGTCGGTAAATCGTCGTTCTCAAGAAGTTGAACTCTCAAGGATGACAACCTGGCGAATTTTGAGGAAGGATTTGGGTTTACACCCTTACAAGGTTGTACTGACTCAAGAACTGAAGCCACTTGACCATCATAAGCGTCGTTTGTTTAGCAATTGGGCTCAAGAGGAACTTCAAAATTATCCTGATTTTTTTAAGAAAGTCGTATTTTCTGATGAAGCTCGTTTTTGGCTAAACGGTTATGTAAACAAGCAAAGCTGCCGTTTTTGGAGCGAAAATAATCCACATGAGATTCTTGAGAAGCCTTTGCATTCAGAGAAAGTCACTGTCTGGTGTGGTTTATGGCATGGTGGCATCATCGGACCTTGTTTTTTTCCAAAATGAGGAAGGAAATGCGGTTACAGTGAACGGTGAAAGATATCGAACGATGATAACGGATTTTTTGTGGCCCTAGTTGGAATAAATTAATTTGGATGGCATGTTCTTCCAATAGGACGGTGCCACATGTCACACTTCTGGTGAAACCATTGATTTATTGAAAGAAAAGTTTCCTGAAACTTTGTTTTCTCTTGATGTGAGAGATCTAAGAAGAATTGGTCAACTTCTACCAGATGCTTGGACTCCAAGAAGCTGCGATTTAACACCATTGGGTTATTTTTTATGGGGTTACGTTAAGTCATTGGTCTATGCGAACAAACCACAGAGAGTAGAGGACTTGAAAACAACATAGAGCGCTGCATTCGTGAAATTAATGCCATAAAGTAACTGAAAATTGGATTTATCGAATTAGCTCCTGCATTCGTAATCGCGGAGGACATTTGAGTGATGTGTTGTTTAAAACATAAATGCTATCGATTAAACTTTCAAATAATAAAAAAAACAATTTGGAGTAACTTCTTTTTCTGTGTTTTATTTACATTTAAAGACATATCATTCTTATTGGGAAACCCTTTACATGTATACGTCCACAATGATTGCGACTGTGATTACTCAGCTGAATGAGTGTATGTAGTGGCGCACCGGTTCTTTTCGTTTTTTATAAAATATTAAATAAAAACGCAAGTTTAATTTCTGAATAACTTTAAATCAAGAAAAACTTATAATTGCCTTACTTTTGAACCTACTAAGTTAGATAGAAACAAGGGAAACACGGGGAAATTATACCAGGCACTGAACAGAGGATTCCTAAATAATAAGGAAGTTTAGATCGGGACAAAAATGACCATACACAGAACCATATACTTACCAAGACTTACATATGGAGCAGAAAACTGGGTGTTAAGCAAAAAACAGCAAAGTAGACTACAGGTGGCAGATATGAGGTTCTTGAGAAGAATTATGGGAGTGAAAAGAATATACAAAGTCAGAAATCCAGAAATAAGAGAAAGGCTGCAAAGTAGGCATCTACAAAAAATAATAAAAGAAAAGAAAATGGCATGATTTAGATACTTAGTGGGAATGGACGAAGGGAGGCAAGTGAAAAGAGTTTGGGAGGCAAAGACGATGAGAAGGAACAGACGAGGCAGACTGGGTAAAACATGGAACCAGGATAACACGGAAATACTAAGGGAAAAGGGAAAGACTTGGCGGGAAGCAATAGGGATGGCACTAAAGGTTTACAAAGACATAAGGCATACGCCAACCTCGACACCTCACGGTAAAATAGGAACGATTATGATAGATAAAAACAAAATAAAGTTAGAAGAAACACTACAACATTTTGTTATACACTGTTAACCTAAGAAGAATATAAAAGCAGTGTTTCATAACCGATACAAAAAAAGTTTTGGCATCAATTTGCAAATTGGTGGAAAAAGATGAAATGATAAGGAACAAAATGGCAATGGATCAGGAATGACTTCTTACGTAAACGATTATCAATTGAAACGAAGTTGACTTCGAAAAGGGCGAATGGGGAAACGGTTAGATTAATTGAAGCAAGTAAAGAACAGGCAAAAACAATGTCTAATGATATTTATCAGGAAACAGTTGCAGATAAGATAAGAGGCTAATACATTGCAGCCTTGCTGGAAAGAATGTTGATGAATGATTGCGCTTTAACGCAAATTGTACAATAACAACATAAATTTCGTACCCAAAGAGAAAAATCCACTAAGGCAGAAAATATTAGAATGGGCAACAATTGTAACCCGGAATATTTCTAAAAAAAAAAAGAAAACTAAATGTGAATATTTTCCAGAAACAACAGAGTACGTGTTCTTATTAAAAGATTTAAATATATTCCCAAAATTTCATTTCATCCTCTCCAAAATCCATCGTTATTTCCCATCAAATAAACTGATTGATTTTATTGATTAACTTGCAAAAACCAAAAGAACTACCGCCTAATTTCTTCCTATATCATAGTTCTCGTTTTCCCAACCACCTCACACCTACGCCACCATTTTTATTTCCTCTGCTTTTTTCGCCTGTCTCGTATTTTCCCCTTACGACGTCGAAAAAAGGTCGTTAAAACTAAGCGCTCTCACCATCAACGTTAGCCGTGCTTCTCGGGCTCATTTCCCACAGTGTCTCCCTCGCCCGAACCATGGCCATCTAAGATTTTCATTACTATATCGTTGAGAGCTTCGTTGTTGTATACGCGAAGGAAGATTCTTGGAGAGCGGTTACGGCTGGCCACCCGCTCTTAATCCGGCTGTCAAGTGCCTGCGTAGGAAGAAATAAATCTCACGCATTGATGTAAAGTTAAAATTCGAAGTTTGGTTGACGACGCGATGTCATTGGGAACTCGAACTTAGTGAAGGTTAGGAGGTCGGCGATTCCCCGGAGTGCCATCTGGACTTATATCAAAGAAATTGTAACTGCGAGCATTCCTGATGGTTATGATAAAAAAAGTAAATTGGGAAAGTTATGTAACCTTTAGATATCAAAGAAGAGCAAACAGAATGTGTTTGTTTGTGTTAGTGTGTGCAGCAAATAGAAAGCTTATCGAAGAATTTTTGTCATGTGTGATTGTGAGCAAACACAAAATAATTATGAAGACGGGTGAGTGCATTTGTATTATTATTGTAAATAAGGAACAAACATAGACAGTACTATCAAAGCAAATGCTTAAAATGTCCACCAGCAATCTCCTGACAATAAGCTAACCTATGCTGAAACTCCAATAGAACATTGGAAATAGTTTATGTAGTAGTAACTGCTTTTATGCCCTCTTTTAGGTCTTCCAGATTGTCATAAAAAGAAATCCAGAGCCATTCTACTTCATCTCGTTGACCGATCCACTGGTTAGGAAAAGTATAATTGAGGTACTCACGCGCCGGTCGCCCGTAATGTGGCGGAGCTCCGTCTTGCTGGTACCATAAAGAATTATTTGGGATATCGGAATTATCAGCGTTGGCAAAAACATTGACCAATGTCGGAACTAACTCATTTTATCGCAGAAAATATCCTTGGTGTTCTTGACGATTTTTTGGTAGGCTCACGCTTCGTTTAAAAACTCATTCAGGAACGATACATTTTTTGTAGACTGGTGACAGAAGTAGGAATTAATTAATGTAATGCTAATGTATGCTATGTATAAAAGCAACATATCAAGGAATTATACTAATATATAAAATATAAATTGACAAAAGTCGTATTTACATCTTAACTAGTGCCATCTTTTGACATATAGATTATTTTGATGGCACACCAGGAGACGTATTTGATTAACAGATTTCAGTATATAGTATTTGTATAGAATTTGATAAGTGTTCCTTACCAAGGTCTTACGCTTTGGATTTGGATTATATTACTGTGTAGCGATTGTACATTTTCTTTATTTGGTCATTCAATATCAAATGTTAGATACGTAAACTTATGGGTCATGTCATAAAATGTTACGAATTTGATTATACGACGGATGATTGTAAAATAAGGTTCCCATATTTTTCAAAAATAGACACCATTCTTTATTTCCTTAACATTACACGTCGTTTTAAAGGTAAAAACTTAAACTATTTTTCGACATAATCGCCATTTCTATCCAAGCATTTTTGTAGACGGTGCTCCAACTTCTGCATCCCCATGTCGTAAAATTCTGCCGCCAGTCCTTTCAAGAATCTTTTCAAATGTGGTGTTGGAAATCCCAGGAATCCCAAGAGCGAGTTGACGAATGGTGACCCTCCGATCTTAAAGCAGTATGCTCTCGACCTTTTCAACGATTTCCTCTGAAACTGATGGTCTTCCCCTCCGCTCTTCATCGTGAATTTCCGTCCGACCTCCAGTGAATTCCCTACACCATTTGCGGACGTGTTGAACAGCTATACACTTTTCTCCATAAACTTCGGTTAACTGGCGATGAATGTCTATAGGTGAAACCCCTTTCGCGTTTAAGAAACGTATCACAGCGCGAATTTCACATCTGGCGGTAGCGGCGATCAGGAGTTCCATCTCGGACGGCGATCAGGAGAAGGGAGTGGTGCGTATATAGAGTGGGAGAGCTGCTGCACACGCCAATGTTGTCGGATTTCACCTAACACGTCTTATTGCTGCTGTAGGGCTTTGGGAACCTTATTTTACGATCATCCCTCGTATATTGATGGGGCTGAAATAGCTAATAGATTGATAAATTATTGTTTTGTTCGAATAACGTTTGCTTTGAAATCGTTCTATTTATGAAATTTATGGGACTTAAAATTGTAAAAATTTGGGTTTTCAGTATTAGCTAATATAATTTGAAGAATTTTTTTCTTTTAATGACTTTTTATCCATATTGACGTAGATGTATGTATATACAATAAACAAAATAAATATTTAGGCAACTTCTCAAATAGCTTATTCAGAAAGGGAGCAGATGGAACTAGAATAATCCGTATCTTAGTAATTGCGCCGAACCTGAACATTTATAAATGAATTTATAGTGATTTTAAATCAACAAATTACTCTCTTTCAAATATCACAAGTACTTGTCATGCGTTTACCGTGTTTGAATAATCATATCGAAAGTTTTATTAAAAATGTTACTATAATTAAGGTAAAAATTAACTATAAAGCTTTTATTTAATTTAAAAGTATGTAGCTCCAAATTGGTTAAAATCCAAGTACTAACCACTCCAGGGAAATGAAATTAGATTTCTACGTCCTAAGATGCAATGCGGGAAGATTTTGGCGCAGTCGTTAGGATTTCGGAAAATTCTCTCAAATCATACGATTGTATTTGCATGTATTCGCCATACGACACGCTACACCGACTACGCTACCTACCACTTGGCGAGCTACGAAAAACGAACGTCGATTTCATTATTGATTCGAAAGTATTGCTCGCTTGAGAATTTACAATACGCCACTTGTATCCTTGATTGGCTATAGAGAGAGCAGCATAGAATGCATACTACCGCTCCAACTACATACTAACGCATTCACGAGAATGTCTTATTTCTAAAGATCCGGGCTTCAGCTCGGGAATGTATTTTGCATACGGGAAAATGTTATGTTGAATATAGCTTACTGCTACTACTTGCACCACTAGTCCTTTCTGTTGCTAACCTCTATAACCCTTGCGTAGTGTGGATGTGTGTGTATGTGTGGAGTGGTGTTTCCTGTATTATGTCGAGAATTTTCTCTCGATTTTTTCACGAATGGTAGCTGGAAACGTCGAGTTTTATCGTTTATTCCACTTAACTGTTTTGTTTGGATGCAGAACTGCTACGGATACCTGCGCCTGCGTAAGAAAGGCAAGCCTTTGTCAGTTTGTAGACCCCATCGAATGTTGTTCAACGGTACCTTTGCTTGCTGCAGAGCTGCATATCCAAGGGGTGGAATTTGCCTTTACAATTCGCCCCAAATTTCGTTTTTCCAAAACAATCTGAACGGTTAAAGATAGCAAGAAAGTATCAATAGCAGACTTATACCATTTGATGATCTTTTTCGGCTGGTACAGGTATATATATACAGGGTGTTACAATAAAGGCGAAACAACGTACGTTACGCTTACTTGCTCCAATTTCAGAAAACGGTAAGAACAGCTGTTTGCTATTAAATAGTGCATATAAAAGTGATATTAATAATTGTACAGGATGTCTACAAAATGATGACTTTTCAAATACTTCCTTAATTATACGAAACATCCTATATATTGTTGCGTGATTGTGTTGCACGTTAAAAATTGATGTAACCCGTATCATACGCCAAATGCTTATTTGTGATACTTTTCGAGATATTTGCTTGTGAATACTTCACGTTTCCTGGCATTTTAGACAGCACACTCTCATCATTAGTTCTATACTCTTGGTTTGCGGGTTGGAACAGCGTCGTTATCGTAGCTTTGGCCAAAGCTACGACAACGACGCGTCTTGTGTTCACTCTCCCTCTAGGTTCCTTTCTGCCATACTTTTTCGTATCCCAACATACCACGACCTTCGCGGTCTTCCCCGTTTTCTACTCCCTGTGGTTTCCATACAAACAGCTGCTTCGGCTATCTCGATTCCGGTATTCTCAGTAAGCGGTCAAACCATTTTAACCTCTTAACTTCGATCCTGTCTATAACTGTTTCCGTTGCATGGATTCCGGTTCTGATTTCTTCGTTAGTAATTCTTTCCCATCTTGACACTCTGGCACCCTTTCTAAGGTAATCCACCTCAACGGCGAATAACCTTCCTTTGTCATCTTCTCTCATTGCCCACACTTCACTTCCGTACGTTAGTATTGTTTCAACTATAGCTCTCCCTTCAACGTTAAAACAACAAGCTACAAGCGATTGAAATGAGGAACCTAAGAAGAGCGAGAGGATTGACAAGGAGAGAGCAATGATATTCCGGTAAGGATAGTATGGGAAGCAAGAACTCAAGGGAAGAGAAGCAGAGGAAGGCCGAAGGAAACGTGGGATAATGTAGTAGAAAAGATTATTCAGAAAAAGGGAAGAACATGGATAGAAGCAAAATAATGTGAAATGAAAATGTAATCCTGACACCCAATTTGGATATAAGGGAATTATCGATTATGTATATATGAATCGGTAAATATTACAATTAGCTATAAAATACTAAATTTGGGGAAGAATTTTTTACTTACTACACATAACCACAGAGAGATTAAGTTCATCTCAGAATTCCACCTTCTAACGGAACGAGGTTACGTCCAGAGAAAAAAAAACCGTGTAAAATCTTCTTAATAAAACGCTTTCGTTGTAGGAATACTTATATTATCCTCGAGGGGGGTCTACCGGCCACATTTATATTGAGAGAGAACCGGGCCTCCTCTGAAAATTCATCAATCAATCTCGGGAAAACTGAAGAGGGGTATCCCGACGTAACTCGCTGCACGACGCGAATGAAGAAGTGGAAGAAGCGAAAGAGATGAAAATCCGACTCGGTGCTGTAGTCCCTAGAGCGTTCGACGAGGGTTTTTCACCCTTCGCATCGCCCCCTTTCCACCCCGTGATTTCGAACGCCCTCCTGTAGTTTTTCTCGAAGCACCTATACATGCTATAATGGATTTATAATGCCCTAGTGTTAGACACCGTATAATGTTTAAAACTCTTAAACCGCGGAGAAATTTGGGAGAAAAATGTAAACAACGAATATGGGGATGATTGAGGGTGGAGATGTGGACGAAACGCCGAACGACAAACTTTTTAATCCGTAAATTCTATTCTTCGCCCTAATATCGTCGCCGTCGTTCCTGTTAATTTTCCATTCTTTTTCTTCCAACGGTTTCGAGCTTAGCTTTCCATTTCCGCGAAGTCCATTTTTTTTGTTCCTTCTTTTTCCGGTTCTGTTGCAATTTATTTGAATACTTATAACTGGAAGCGGATCGGTGAAATGCATGCGAACCGCCCCCTACCACCATCTCTCTAGGCTCGAAGGAAAATTGTGCAAAGCGTAAAATTTTAACGGGCTCTCTTTCTCTTTTTAGCCGCACGGCGGCGCTAGCAGCGGTTAGATTTCTCAATTCTTAAAGCTTGAAAGGATAAAATGCGAGCGGAAAAATATCCGCGGAGTCGGAGTCTGAGGGGGCGCATTATATCTGCTACCTCCACTCATTAAAGTGCCGGATGGAGATGGAAAAATAAAATTCCGCATAGCGGTATCGGCGACTGTAAATTCTATGTAGTTAGTTAATTTAATTACGTTTCCGGTGAGGGTAGGAGTACTGGGGGTGGGGCAGTGCCTCGGTGCTCGTTTTTAAAGTTTCCATTGGCGATTTAAAAGGCGGAAATTTGATTTAATTGATAAACAGCATCGTTTACCAACGTGTAGATACGAATTTAATTAATTAACTTCAGGAGCACGTGTTTCACAGGCTCTTTAATCAAGGAATGTATACCGACTGAATGTGCTAATGTTAGCTAAGTTGTATAGATTGGTGTAGAGCAGGGGTTCGCAAACTTTATCGGTCCTCGGCGCACTTACAAGTTTAGTATTTTGTCCTCATTGATTTTTCTTATCCACACCTGCAGATTTTTCCTAAACGCCGCAAACTTCTGCAAACTTTTCAAAATGTGCATGTTATTGCCTTGCAGATTGAAGGCATTCAGCTTGTCAAATATATCGCACAAATATGATAGTTTCAGCAAAAAGTCGGGTTCGGCAAAGTGCCTGGAGCTTTCATGACCTTCCTCCTGTAGAAAAGTGTGAATTTCTTGACGTAGCTCGAATGCATGAGATAAGACGTTGTCACGTGAAAGTCATCATACTTTTATGGAATGTTCTACGTGCTTCAAGAATGTTCCATGTCTTTCTAGAAAGTTCTACAAGCTACGGGAACGATCAAGTGTGGATGTTTTAGAAAGTTCCATTAGCTTCGAAGCCGTTTCGAAATGATCAATTTAGAATGTTCCAGAGAATTTAGAATGTCTGCCCGCGTTCGTAGGAGTGTTTCGTGGCGCACCTGTTTACTCTCTACGGTGCCCCGGGGCGTACACTTAGGGAACCCCTGGTATAGAGGATGGAATACATAACTAGTCACCTTTAACAGTAACATATGGTACCTGCCACATACAAGGTGTCCCGTATCGTTATGTTAAAATTTTGGAAGCGTGGCGTAACAAAAAAGTAATATCAAATAAAAACGAAAGTCATGGTGACGTTAATAAAATACTATTGATAATGTGGAATTGTGTTGGCCTTTTTCAAAAGAGAAATTTATTTCAGTTTCAATAAGTTGACGTGTTATTAAAAGTAAACGTTTTGCTTATTTAAAGTGCCCTTTCGTTCTTCTTCCGAAGAGTATGCGAATATGCATTTTGTTTATGGCTATTGTAACGGTAGTGCACGTCAAATAGGCGCGTTCCTCATTACACAACGTTTATGGAAGTCCATAGATTAATCTACGTCGAATTTTTAGACAACTTGGAGTGCCACGAACAACTGTGTGACGAATTTTGAAACGTCAGGGTCTGCATACATACCACTGCAGACCACTATCTCCGTCTAGTTGATAAAAACCGAGGTTAAGATCGCCGGCTCGTACACAACTATTTCAAGGGCCGCCATATCAGTTATTGTAGAAGTGAATTCCATAAATTTGCGAGTGAGGGAACGTAAAACAGTTTACGAAAGGAGGGCCGTTATTGCGGGCCTATCTCATTAGAGATTTCCGACAGGAGTGCTGAGGGAGCGACACCACAGGTAGATGGACTGCAAGACTGATTCGCAGTACATCGGAATGTGTGGATAGGAAGCATGGAGAAGTGAACTATTATCTAACATAGTACGAGAACCTGAACTGGATGGAAAACATGGATACACCTGCATGCCCCTTTGGGGACGGGTGAGAGACGACACATATACTTTCTTCGTGTGCGAAAGATGGTGCACCAAGAGGGAAATGCTGCAGGATGAAGCAGTTTTCAATCCTGAAAACAGCTTAAAACAATTGGTGTAAGATAGCAAAGTACGTGGAGGGTACAGACAAAGCTAAGAAGAATCAGACTCAATAAACGCAGACAGAGCCTTTAAGACTCTATATCGGACCTTGCAGGATGGGTCGCACAAGTCTATAACGCATTTTTGCTCTCTTACACAAAAAAAACAACGGTATAATATGTCGTTAGGGTTAGTATCTGAATACTGTAAAGTTAACACGATGTCCTGTCTAAAGCACAACAACAGTCAAAACTGATAATCACTTTTTACAGGGACATTTGTCACATCCTGGGAAATCCTTATTGTGCGGTAACCAACGTTGTTTTTCCCCACTATATTTTCTGTTTCCACAAGCAAGCATAATAAACATTTGACGTTTGTCTCTTGTTTGGTTACTCCGGGATATATGTACATTAATTTTGACATTTTTTAGACAAGAACCATAATTTGCAGCAATATAATTTGATTACGATGATTCGTTTGACAGTTTTCATCACTAAAACGAATCTGGTATAGTATGAAAAATTCCCTTTTGTACCATTTTGAAGATGAGTGAAGTACTAACATCGAAACATTGTTGGTACTTTTGGTTTTTTCACCTTATCTCCTCTTCTTCATTCCATTTTTCCATTTTTTTTTCTACCCGCAATATTTCCACAGTTACCTTACACAAGTGTTCAGACAAGTCAGAGCGACGTCGTCTCAAAACATTCGCCGCACCGTTAGAGCTTCAGAAAATTACGCAAAGCGTAAAATTTTAACGGCGTCTCGTTTTCGCGGTACCTACAAACACACACACACAGCATTTTAGCGCCGGCGGTCTTGACGTTGATGGCGTCGGTTTCAACCACTTCTCAAACCGACAACTCGAAAAGGATGATATGTGCCCGCAAACACGTACCAACGAACATAATAACAACAACACCTAGCTCGCGGAAAAAGAATTTTTCGCGCTCTTATGCGTCGCGCGCTCATTAGAATCGGGCCGGAAACGCCACGTCCTCTCTCTCACTCGCGCATTCGCTCTTCTGGGAAAAACTCGAAATCCGGTGGATTACGGCTGCGGGATGCGGTGAAGGGAATGATTATAATGAGACAGTAATGCGGTACGGAGAACCATGTGAGGATTTTTAGTTATTTATAGAATATCCGGTTGCGTTTTGTTTAGGAACTGAAGTAAATACGCGGTTTGACGTACGAGGATATTTTGATAAATAGTTAGCCTAGATAGTTTAAAATTGTTGAAACGAATTTTCGTTGCCATAGCAACAAACAACAACTCAGTTGAAATGTCACTGTAAAATTTGAGTAAAAAAAGTAAACGCATTGCTGTGTGATAAAATTTCAAAGAAACCATGTCCACCGACATTGTGAAAATCGATAAAATAGAATATCGACCAATCATTAAGTACCTGTTTTTAAAAGTGTTAAAGGGTAAGGAGATTTACGAAGATATGTTTAAAGCACTTGGTCGTCTTTGTCCTTCCTACGCGACCGTAAGAAATTAGGTTGCCTCATTTAAGAGGGGTAAATTTTCGGTTGAAGATGACGAAAGACCTGGAAGATCGATTTCTGTGTCCACCTCCGAAAATATCGATGCAATTCACGATATGATTTTGTCAGATCGTTGAATTGGGATAAAACACATATCTGAGATATTGAAGATTTCATGTGAGCGTGTACATCATATAATTCACTTCGATTTAGACATGAAAAAAATTTCGGCAAAATGGATTCCTAAATGCTTGAATGCTGATGAGAAGCGAGCCTGGTTTGACAACGACTCTGGACTTGTAAATCGTCTTATTACCATGGATGAAACATGGCTCTATTTTTACGACCCAAAGACAAAGCAACAGTCGATGGAACGGAGGCATTCTGGTACGCTAAGGCCTAAGAAGTTTCGGGTGCAGAAATCCGATCGAAAAATTCTTGCTTCAGTTTTTTGGGATTTTCATGGAGTCATTATGGTTGATTATTTAGAAAAAGGCAAATCAATAATTGGAGAATACTACTCTACATTATTAACAACTCTGCGAGAAAAAATCATTGGCATTCCTCATCAAACCATTCCGTGTTTTATTGCTTAGTTTTTTTCCTGCCCAGGATTTTATCTGCTGTGCTGATCAAAGACTCTTTAATGTGGTTCCATTCGTTGTCAATGGTTTATTTATACGTTTTTCTTATGCGCTGTTCTACTACTTGTGCGAGTTTTTTTGAGGTTTCCTCTTGGCAGAGTTTTTCAATATTCCATTGCTGAATCTTTCCTTTCAGGGTGTTACCTTTGATGACTTTAATTTTAATTTTTGTTAGCACCAAGAAGTGGTCTGTGTCCGCGTTAGGGCCTCTATAGGATCTTACATCGTGTACCAATCTCTCCCAGTTTCTTGCTATCATGAAGCTATTCTGTGATACAGAATAGCATAAATTCAGCATAACACGGTTTTCTCCAAATAGTTTCATTAATACTGCTCTTTTTCAAATTTTAGAGCAAATTTAAGCCAATGTCGAAACCAATATCCCTTATCTTGCAATGTTTGATTTATCCAAAGTATTTGATAATATCAACCACGAGATTCCTTCTTATAAAATGGAAAGGTCGTCAATGGCGTATCCCTATTCACAGGTGTGTCCAAGTTTCATTTGCAGTTATCAATTGACGCCAAAACTCCGACATATTTCGCTTACATTGCACGCAGAGAAACGTTTACTTGTATCAAGGTTGTCCGCCTTAATTCAAAATAATTACTATTAGTAATTGTCTGTTAGTACTATTAGTAAAAGTATAATCCGGAATATAATAACTGTTAAATCTAAAGAAATATTTTCTTGGCGTTTTTTTCCGCCGCTTAAGAGAAGTATACATTTGTAATGAAATAATTGTATTTCTTTGTTTAAGACATTTGTTAACTTGATTCAGGAAAATCTCGCAGAAAATTTAAAGATAACGACTCTTAGTACGACATATCCGTACATAATGCGGTAAATTATTCACATTGCTTGTGATTTTAAAAAGGCTAAGGTAGAGGTTATCTACAGGATAATGTTCAAGCAAAAGTGAACTTAATGTAGAAGTACACATGAAAAACAATGCCTAGAAACAATAACCAAGATAGATAATGCTAATAAATAGCTTATGGTATTGATAGGATCACTACCGGCAAAAACAATGTGAGAAGAGAAAAAGCAATAAGGCTTCTTGCTCTAGGTCACATTGCTCTTACATCTCTCAATTTGTGCCACTAATCTTCAAAAACAGCAACTGAAGTACTTCCTAGCGCCACGTAGTGCCAGTAGAACGTACGACGTTTCATAAACATTTTCAAAAGATACTGGTTAATGTAATACTTTTTTTTCTTTTTATTACTATTTACTGCGTGTATTAATTTAACTATAGCTTTTTAAATATATAATAAATTATAATATTAATAAAAAAAATTAATATGACTATTTTCTTAACTTAAAATTAAATTATTTGCATTATTTACTGTCTTGGATTTTCTATCCCTAAGAAAATATTTATTTAATCAAAATAAAATTTCAAGAAAATTATTTTCTTATACATTTTTATTGTCTTGAAATATTTCTTTTTTTTTCTTGAATATTTGCAAGGAAATCTATTTTCCTGATGCAAGAAACCATTTCTCTACGCGTGGACTTGTATGTCTAAAGCGTCAATATATGACATACACGTTTTTTCGGGATGCCCACAGCTTCTGCTATCTTTCTAATCTTAATTTTATCGGTATTGGTTGCAGTTTTTGGCGGTCCCGAACGTTCATCGTCAATCAAGCTGGTACGATCACGTTTTGAATTTAAACGTGCTGCCCAAAATTTTACTGTGGCAAAAAATGCGTAGCCGGATTGCCTTTCGAATGTAAGAATTTAATCATGGCTTGATATTCGATTCTTCCATTTTTTAGAGAAACACTGACATCGACTGAAACAAACGACTATTAAACAACAACTGAGCGTCCAACTTGGCTGAAGTTTTCAAAACTACATTTCAACGCATGCGTAGTTATATTACGAGAAAATTTCTGACAAGTAACGCCATCTTCATGTTGAGGTTTGAAACTTTTCAGACTACTTCGTATAACAGTTTCAAAATAGCGATACGTACCTTCGAAAACAGTACTTGAACTTGAGTATATTGATAGTCTTCAATAAAGAATATGTGTAGAATATTGTGTAGGTCCTACATAATTCAAATTACACTTGTCAAACATTACAAATAAAAATTTTCTTTGCATTTCGAAATCAAATCTACGCCAGCCATAAGCGAAAAAGGAATCACCAAAAAAAAGAGAAACATTTCTGAATAGGACCCTTCATTTTCAGTTCTTTTGAATACATCATATGTACACCGTTCTACCACGCACGTTTCCGTAAAGTTTGTTGCAATTATCAAGTACGGTCGCTACCTACGCCGCATACCAGAAGAGCGTTTCCTTTTTTCCCTTCTGCTAACGCTAACGCTAACGAAAAAAAAGCGAAATAAAAAATGCTATAGCCAGCACTGAACTACAGCACGCGAAAGTAGCTCGCTAGCAGACGCACCTGAAGTCGCCCTTTTGTAACGGGCATGTTTTGCATTCACGATGGGCTGCGCGCCGTTGAATAGATCACTGCCAGCTATACAAAAAAAGCGAGGCAGGTAGTTTTGCAATTAACGTGAGCTCGCTGATAGCCACGAGACCTGGAGGTACTTGTGTACCCGTCTCTCGTGTCTTTACGCGAACGTACACTGTTTTTGAAGAGCTCAATTAGTTGAGAAGGTAGCTGAAAAACAGAACGGATAATTCCAACGATGTTGCTTAACTAGAAGAAAGAGGTGTATGTGGTAGGTGTATAAAGATATAAGTACATAGTATGTTGGTATGTACTTAGCGGGCACGCTGATAATTATATAACGATTTATGTCAGGAAATAACATTAATTATAAGCGCATGAGAAGCGCAGTTGTGCTATTCCTAAAGCAGAAGTAAACAAATGATAAGCGATCTTATTGTTTAATACATATAACAAGCTCTGCATTGAACACATTTTGTGCCATATTCCACACTATACGCAACAATTGAGAATTTCAATAAGGAGGAACACATATGAACAAGGATTTCCTATTAGGTTTATAGGTCTTCAATTCAAGTTACTGGTAAGTACTAGAATTGAGAGTGCCATGGTGAAACACTTAGACACCGACTTGCTGCTGCAATTTATTCTGTCCCTTTACAGCAGGGCTAAAATGGGGAAAAGTGAACCTAATTGTATAACCTTTTGTTGCCAACTTTTTTGTAATAAAAAGTTATGAGATTTGTTTAAATATAAAAGATAAACATATAATGATAGCAAGAACTGTGGGGTAATATGGCAAACAACAAGTCTCTATTCATGAAAATATTTTTACGAGGTGCATTCAAATTATAACCATGAAAATATTTTTACGAGGTGTATTCAAATTATAACATCTCCGATTTTTTTTCTCGGAACTCAAAGCAGATAGAAACATGCGGTTTGCTTTAAAATAAGCAAGCACCCTTCGTAAATGCGCGACAGAGATGGCAGCACTGTACGGCACACAAAACCTTTAGCGGCAGCGGCGAGAGTGAGAACTGTTTTTGATACTTCAAATGGCGACGTTTCCATTACAAGATCAGCGTGTAATCATTCGTTTTCTCCACTTGCGTGGTGTGACACCGATAGAAATTCATCGTCAGTTGAGTGAGACATGTGGTGATGGTGTCATGGATGTGTCAAACGTGCCTTCGTGGGTACGACAGTTCAAAGAAGGCAGAACGTCGTGTGACAATAAACCAAGGCAATCTCGGCCTCGCGCAAGCCGGTCTGACGATATGATCGAGCGAGTGGAGAAAGTTATTTTGGGGGATCGCCGAATGAGTGAGAAACGGATCGCCTCCAAAGCTGGCATTTCTGTGAGATCGGCGCACACAATCCTGTATGACCACCTGAAAATGCGAAAAGTGTCCTCCAGATGGGTGCCACGAATACTAACAGGTGACCTGGCTCCTAGCGACTTTTGGTTATTTCCAACGATGAAAGACACTCTCCGTGGTTGCACATTCACCAGCCGTGCCGCTACTGCGTCAGCGATTTTCCAGTGGTCAAAACAGACTCCCAAAGAAGCGTTCGCAGCGGCTCCTATTAGAGCTTTTAGCGGAGTGTCTAGTACAACCAATTGCAAGAGCTCGTTTGGATCTCACAATATGCATACCTTTCTTTCCTTGTTTATACTTACCTGCTTTGAATACGTCCACAGTTCATCTCGCAAGTTTTTCCTAATAATATATAGTAGAAACAACATTGGACCGAACATAGAACCTTGTGGGACATCAAATCTGTTATACAAACGTGACGAATTGATTGGACTGATCTTAATGCAATAGACACTATGGGCCACAGTTTTAAGAGTTGTTAAAATTATTCAATCAATCAATCAATAAATAACTTCCGACTAAACCAGTCTGGGTAGCATTTCCAACTTGGATAACATGGCACCAAACTATATAAGTCTAGATATTTCTCAACTTTCATTTAAAGAAGCGTTTTATCCTTTTGAACAATTTCACAGGATTCAGTTGCAAAAACTTGCAATCTTACGCATTTCTAGCTACCTACTTCAAGCTTATTTAAAAGCCTTTTACGAAACTTATTCTCAAATTTACAATTTTCCGAAATAGCAACAATGCCTTTAAGTTCATTTCACCTTCCAAAGTCTTTTCGAAACGAATTGCTTCATCTTTATTCAATCAGTTCACGATTATATTCAAATAATCTTCAGTACGGGAAGCACACTTTCCTTTTCCCAGATTTTCTGCCGAGCAAATCCGGCATTAGATAGAATTCGAGGTCAATTATATATAATATATATGTATATCTCTATGTATATAATTTTACATGTGAACAGCTTCTCATGGAATATCAAGCCCGGGCGCCCCGAATATTCAGTTCTTAAAATGTAAATTCCGGGAAGCTCCGGAGCGGCTCCGGCACGGCCGGCGCGCGCTAATACCATTTGTCCGGATCAACTGAGCGCGACCGAGAAGCAGAAAGGTCCGCCTCTCTCCCGACAAAGCGAAAAGGGGGGCCCGCCGCCCCCTCGGTCGCGTTTTCGTAAAACGGAACGGCAGGGACAGAGAAGGAGATAATTATGCAGTCGAGCGGTGCGGCTCTGGTGTGGCCTTTACACGGCTTCGTGATTCCAAATCCGATTAATCCGTCTTTTTGCTGTGCCACTGCTGCTGTTGCTGCTGCTGTTCGAGCCTGCAGTTTCAGCTAACTTTGACGTACGGTCGGATAGCAGCGGATCTTAGTCCGGAACTATGCATTCTCGATTACTGACAACGAAAGATGCAGGAATTGCATTTAAAATAGTAAAAGGTAGAATTAGCTAAAGCATACAGCCTTTTGTCATGCGCCTAAAGGATTTTCTCCTTTTGCACAGATTAACAGCAACAATTGTAAAAATGCTTAGATGGTATTTTCCATCATTAACGCTGATTTACACCCATAAAAACGAGAACATCTCAAATAATTCTTTTTGAAAGGTATTATACACCATGCATTAATTAGCAAATTTCGTTGTTATGACATAAGAATACTACACATAATTAAGCTTTAACGAAGAAACTATTCAGTAAGCAAAATTGCTAAAAGCAGAGGAGTTCCTCAATGTGACATATTTGCCCCCTCGTTTTTGTGATTTAATCCAATGTTATCTATAGTATTAAATACCATTTGATTAATGAATTTCTTACCTTTGCAGTATCTCACAACTTTTCTTATAGAATGTTGTAATATAATGCAATGTTCTAAAGGGGGAAAGGTATTAGAAAAAAAAAATTTTCGAAATTAATTAGTTAATTGTGCAGTCTGAAGGTCCGCGTGTGTTCTTAGACACTCTTTCGGCAATTTGAATAAAAGTAGATATCAATGAATGAAATTTTAGGAGTATTAAGACCTGAAAAGAGAAAACTAACCTGGAATTGTGACGATCCAATATAAACTGTATCTTTATGTTACATACTGGAGCCCTGTACATTTTTAAACACATCAAACTTGATTATTACTTATTTTTGTGGTACGGTTTCAACATTGAATACTTAACACAGCCAAACAAGTGCTACCTGGACGAATCTCTTGACTCAAAGTCAGAAATTAATTAGCGTCCTTCTACTCCAGTACTTTAATCGCGATAGCGATTGTTTAAACACAGCTAATTTGGATAATTATACCTTTCGAGATATAATTTGATGATAAATCTCAAACAAATATTATTTTTAAAAATAGCATAACGCGTGCCATGCAGGGACGCAACTGAAAGACTCAATCTATGCTATTCTATGACATTGAACACCACCAACAACTGAGCAATATTAAAATTTACTGACCAACAACATTATCTTGAAGATACAATCGAATTTATGCTGTTGTAGGAAAATATTTCATTAAAATTGAAGATTTAAGAAGTGTAGAAAATGAACCGAAGACAAGTTATTTATCCGTTCTCTCATGTTCGTCGTTGACTGGACTTAAAATAATCTCCTAACACCCCCGCTCCAGCGGCGAGAGGAGGCCATAAAAGGAGTTGAAACTACTGAGATAGAGCATATAGCCGCCAAAGTGATTTTGACGTTGAAGGAGTGGACACACTGAGCTTACTGTACGTGCCGCTAATGATAGCCACGTTCGAAGATATAGGGATCATTAAATGTTTAGTACCAATACCATAGTACCGTTCCTCGGAACGCACAAATTAAGAAAACAAAATGGAAAATATTCAAAATAAACTAATTGAATATTATAAAATATGATTTAAGTGACCCAGGCAACAAAAAATTTGAGCAAAAAACAAAGTTTATGGTGAAATGCGAAGCTCAATGAAAATAGATCGTAAACACTAACATTTTATTTCTTTACGATACTCCAATAAACTTTTAATTAAAATTCTATAGAGATATTCTACAAACATTTCTCCTATGAATAATAAACGTTTCGGAGTGCTTCTGTTGGCCATCAGTAAATTTTGTATTAGCTTCTGACATGGTCTACACTTAAAAAATAATCGACGATCGAATTGGAAGATACTTTGCAAGCGTAAAACATTAGAATGCTTTTACATGTTTCTGTTTTTATTTCCAACGGTCTACGTCGTGTGTGTGCTAAAATCCTCACTGCATTTTCTGCATAACGCCCAGCCTTGGACAAATGAAAATTAAAATTTTATTTTCTTATGTCTTTTTCCCTATACAGAAATGATCTAATTAAATAAAGATATCGTGAGGAAGTTCCATCGCTTATTAGTGCAAAAGGTGCTACCCTATTTTGATCTGGCAAACATTTAGCCAAGGCGGTAAATAAAAGTAACCTAGCTCAAACTTCTTGGCTATGTTGATGGCTTCAAATACCCCGCCATTATTATTATCTCACTATCGACCCAAAGAAATTCATAGTTAGAGCCAACAATGGTTATCAAAACTATGGAAGACTTTTTAAACAACAGTGGTATTGTGAATTGCAGTTTCTTTGACATCTTAAGGTCATATGTTTCCATTGATGGTGTCAATGCTGCTAGGAAATGACCATTTTGTATGAAAACTATTAGTTATTCGTTTCCATATTTCTTTAGTTGATTAGAACATGTAAATAGGTTGATTTCAAGCTATTTTTCCATTTACGTTTGAAACTATCTCGCAACATACATTAGGTGTATTACTGAATTCTTAGTTATCAACATTCACACAGTAAATTTGAAATAGTTGAACTATTATAACAATTCTGTAGTAATTTTTCAAATATATTATACTGGGGAACAATTTGTAACACAATTTCTGTTGAGTTTGGTTTTTGAGTTGTTTTATAGTTAATTAAGCATGCTGGTTTCAAAACTGTAGTTAGTTTTCTTCTACCACGTCAAGTTTTATCTCTACACCTTATGAGGATGTGACCACCCTCCGCGAAATCGAGCATAGAATAAAGCTTTAGAGCTCTTAGCATCAAGCATGAGAAAAACTTGCTTGAAAAGGGAACTAATCAAGAGAAAGTGTGTTTCTACAATACTTTCGAAGTGATGATGGATTTGTGTATTGCCATAACGGACATGGTTTAATGGAAGAGTTGGGAATTTCAGCCTATAACGCAACTGAATGGCGACTGTTTATCGATAGCTCAAAGCGGAGCTTGAAGTGTGTTCTCCTCCACAATGGAAATTTATTGGGTTCAGACCCGATAGGCTATTCAGTTCGTTTGAGTGAAGAATATGAAGACATAAAGGGAGTCATTGATTTGTTGCAATACCATATGCACCAATGGATCATTTGTGTTGACCTTAAAATGGTTAGCTTCCTTCTTGGTCAGCGACGCGGATATACCAAGTATCCCTGCTTTTTGTGTATATGGGACAGCAGAGCTCGTGAGAAGCATTGGGCGCAGTCGAATTGGCTGCTACGATCTGACCTGTAACCTGGTGTTCCAAACATTGCACATCAGCCATTTATCGACAGAAAGAACATTATATTTCCACATCTGCATATAAAATTGGGTCTCATGAAGCAATTCGTTAAAGCTTTGCCAATTGAAGGTAGTAGGAAGTATCTCATTTCGGCATTTCCTAACCTGTCATTTGAAAAGATAAAGGCCGGCGTTTTTGATGGTCCACAGATTCGGCAGCTTGTTAAAGATGAACATTTCATCGGAACAATGTGACAAATTGAAAAGTATGCTTGGTTGGCATTCAAGAACATTGTTAAAGACTATCTTGGAAATACACGAGTACAGAATTACGCTAAAATTGTCCAGCAACTCTCGGAGCGCTTCAAACTGCTAGGTTGCAACATGAGCACCAAATTGCATTTTTTACATAGCCATCTTGCTAACTTCCCGGAAAATCTTGGTGCAGCCAGTGATGAGCAGGGTGAACGATTTCAAAAGGATTTGAAGGTCATGGGGGCACGGTATCAAGGTAGATGGGATGTACGTATGATGGCTGACTATTGTTGGAGCATCAAGCGAGAATGTCCACAGATTAAACATTCCAGAAAAAGCTATAAGCGAAAATTTTTGCCTTAATATGTAATTACCGTTCAATAAAAAAATAAGTATTTGTATGAACATAATTTAACTTGCAGTAACTATTATAGCCTTTGTATGAATAAAATTATTCTATATAAACAGTATGTTTGGTAAGCTTTTACTTTATTTTCCTTTATATGCACAATTTGTATGACTTTTGAGGGTAGCTTAAAAAGTTGACGTGATTGACAAAAACTGCGGTTATTTTTGGATCCAGAGGCCAAAAGTTAGTTGAAAACAAGTCACAGACTTAAGACAACGAAATTGCTGTTCCCCAGTGTTATTTTTTCCCTACATGTTGCGCTAAATTGTTGGACAGATTTTTACAATTGTTTGAGCTTTTAAACAATTTTGTTTTTGTCTACTACAGCCAAATCTTTTGCCAGAAACAAAGCAACAATTAAGAAAAGCGAACCAATGATATCTGAAACGTGATTTCGTGACAGCGCCCCCTTAGCCTTAGACAAGGTGTTCCACCCAGCACTGCCTTAACTAGGTCAGGACGTAATCGCGTATACACACACCGCATTCAACGTTACGATTATTTTTATGTATTTTATTCGTCGGTTGCACGCCAAACTACCTCCGTACTTACATACATAGTTCGCCACCAGCTTACTTCTTGCCCTTCTCCCCCTCATTTCCAGTACCGCCACTGCGCTAATCGAGTTACCACTAGCTGAGTTAATGCGCGCCGCATATAAACGTGCTACAGAAGCTACAACTATTCTCGCCTCGTCGTGTAGATGGCATTACGGCCTTAATTATGGACATCAAAAGTCTTGTCGCCTGCCAGAACGGTTATGGCGTAATTGTTGGAAATTCGCTTTTCGCCATAGAAATAACAGGTGATTATATCAGTTGGCGTAGAATAAGTGGAATAATTGCCGCTTGACTAGGAACTATTTTTAAATTCTCTTTGAACGGACTCGAAACAAAGCTAAGGGTTTTATTACTATTGCTAATGTTTATGTACTTAGTTTATGAGCGCCGACGTCACAAACGGTACACCCATTAGCACGGGACAAGCAAACGAGCTTAGAAAATAATTTTCTCTGTAAATCTACGAAGAGTTTTCATAAAAGGAAAATATAAATAGAACGATACTTGTTAGTGAAAGAGGAAACGCAGTAACACAAGTTAACTCATTTATTTTGGAATACAAGGCGAATACAAATTGGGTAAATGTAATAAAAGGTAAATGTAACAAACAATATCTCTTGAAACTAATAATAAACAATGTTTAATATAACCAGTCTTTCTTGGGTGCAGCAGATGTTTTCAATGCTGCTAAGTGCATCAACATTAATGACAAATTTAGTCGCGATTGTAGCTATCTACTGTAATATTACTAAATTGAAGCTTTTATAAGCATTTCAGATGGTTTATAATGTAGCTTTTGGCATTACCTTAACAAGCACGGTAGAAGCAGCTTATTCAAAAATTCTGAAACGCAAGCAGCATTTCGTTTCCTTGCGTTAAAAGCAGCATTTCTTCTTGCCAACACGGCTTTACTGAGAAAAGATGTACTATAACTGACGAAATGTAAAGACCCAATTCGAGTTTGCCAATAGCCATATTCTTATTATTAGAAAAATGGAAAAGAATAATTTTTAGCGACGAATCCAAGTGCAATGTTTTTTAGTGATGGGATGTAGTGTGTGCGAAGACCAGTGGGTAAGAGATTTGATATAAAGTACATCTCTTGAACAGTTAGACATGGAGATGAATCTATTATGGTTTGGGACTATTTTTCGTCATCCTGTATCCGACCACACCATCGAGTACATAATAATGCCTTTGAGCCATCAATTTTAACAAGATAATTGTCCAAAGCATTCTTTTAAACTTATTCTGGACTGGCGAACAAAGAATAAATGTTGGCGTTGGCCTTCGCATCATCAGATTCAAATCCAATAGAAAGCATGTGGGATGACGTTGATGGTTTAATTAAAGACCAAAATTACAGCAGCTTGGACCAATTTTATGTTGGAATCCAGGAGGCTTAAAGAAGCATTAAGCAAGAGTGTCGTCCATGCAATCTCCAGAATCGTTACAAGCTTTTGGCATTTTGATTATTTTTACTATTAGTCTTAAAAATGTAAGAATTAGTAAAAAGGTTGCTTCAAGGTTTAAATATTAATCTAAATATGCTTGGAACCAAGTTTGAATTTCGAAAAATAGAATATTCCGGCTTATAGAAATATCCTGTCAGATTCGCCAAATTTGATGTTTTCCTTTACAATGAAAATATTAAATTGAATGACAATCAAATTCGGTTTATTATTTATAACTCTCTACTTACAGATTAATTTTGAATAATTCACTTACATTAATGTGTGTGTAGTGTGTGTGTCGTTTTTAATTCCTCTTCGGAATCCGGACTCCTTCTTTTCCAGTTGAAACTTGAAATCCTTTTTGTGGTAAACGCCTCCAATCCTTTTCTTTGGCTTCTTCGGTTAGATTTGCTTGATTATTTTCTTTAAACTGTTTCTATTTTGTCTTGACAGTGTTTTAATACTTTTCAGTCGACTGTTTAAAATACGTTTGAGTCTTTAATTTAAATTTCTAAAATTTTTGGAACGATCGAAAAATTGTCTTCTGTCAGAAAATTATTTTTTGGATCTCGCTTTTGTTTATACGTTGTCTCGGCATTACCATTCCAATGACTTACGATGTTCATTTTCAATACCGCAGATGACGTTCTGGAATTTGATGATTGGATTCGAAATAGTAGAGAGAAAGAATAGAAGAGGAGGATCCAGGAAACATGGATGGGGAAAAAAGAGATAGGTTTGAAGAGGAAAAGAACACATGGGAGGAGTGGCCGGAGATAGGAAAGAATGGAAGAAGCGGATAAGGGATGGCTGAAGACATCAGCAAAACCGACACCCTCAGGGTACCAGGGTCTCGAGAAACAAGAAGAAGAAGAAGGATTCCAAATAGTATGTGTTATATGTGAGTTTTATGTAATTTTTACAAGTAATATTTTTAAAATGTAAATTACTGAAATCCGGAACTGATATTTCCTCATAAAGTAACAGCAGAAAATTGTGCTCAGAACCATGCTGATGACGCCGGGTAGGCAGAAACATGTTCATGTGTTAGCGCTATTTTCTCTGCTACATTGTGTTTGTCGGGAATGATTCCACCAATACCATGAGCTATATTAGTACTAATTTTTGGTTATTGTTACTAGGCATCCTTTCCACGTGTATTTTTATACATCATGGTAAGCCTGAGGAATCATTTGCACGTATAGATGTCGCTGTGCCTAGGCGCAATGCCCCATTGCGTTTGGCAGCCCAGGAGCTGCTCGATAGGTGGTGGACATCTACACTCCGGTTTGTCTTGCTACCCTCTGGGACGGCGTGACTGACTCTCTAGGCGATAGGAGTCGCCGAAAGACACATTCAGTGCTGTTTTGGAGATTAGCAGCATAAACCGAGAGGCAAATGCAATTGTAACAGCAGAAAATTGTGCTCAGAACCATGCCGATGACGCCGGGTAGACAGGAACATGTTCATGTGTTAGCGCTATTTTCTTTGCTACATTGTTTTTGTCGGGAATGATTCCATCAATACCATGAGCTACATTAGCATTAATTTTTTTTTTTAAGAAATAAAAGATTAATAATATAAACCATCAAAATGCCAGAATTCGAATAATAACCCAAAATAATCATATAAAAATATCAGTGACTTAAATATCAGTACAATTTATTTCTCTTTACGAATTACCGAAAATTTGACCACTACTGCATATTCACGTCTGAAAATAAGATGATTCCCATACAAAAAATCGCTAATTCTCCAGACAGATCTCGCACATAGCCCAATTTTACTACTAGCCGGCACAGGCGTCGAGATATAGAAGCATTTTTCCCGAAAAACGGGCAAGGCAATCGCCTCCGACCACTTAACGAGGATAATCCCATTAATGGAATGTGTGAAATGGCCTTCGGGCGAATAACTTGACCGAAATTTCCACGTGAAGAAGAGGCAACGTAGAGCCGGATAATTGTCAGTTTTACGAAGAGGCGCCTATTTAAGAGCGCGGTGAAAATAAAATAAAATGACGTACAAAATTACAGCGTGGTGGCGTTGAAAACAATTATCAAGCTAAAACTCTCTTAATTATTTATTTTATTTGTAATATTTTTTCGTCCTTCTCGCAAATTTTGCGAAACCATCTATGTAGTTGGATATATGAAATAGGGTCAGCCATGAACGTCTGACACGTACGAGCATCAATTTTCTCGGCCGATAAGTCGTGATCCGCTCAGAGCAGATCGAACTTCCTCTTTACAGGATGAAGAAGGATCAAGAATTCCACGAACGACGCTAGTCTATGCTATATGGCACGGAAAAAGAAAATGTGAGAGGTGATGCGACATAAAATATATATTTTTAATGCGAAAATCCCTTAATGTAATAAGAAATATCTTGCACGAACTTTAGTATGACCTTTTCTTGCTTTAGCGAGTTGGTCGGAAAAGGTGTGCTAAAACAGATTGGAATATACATGGTTACGTATATTATATTATATTTGTCGTGTGTGTACTGTGACGTTCTAATCGAGGGAAAAAAAAATTTTCGAAATGAACTAATTGTGCGGTCTGTAGGTCCGGGAGTGTCCCTAGACACTCTTTCGGCAATTTGAATTAAACTAAATATCAACTGATGAAATTTTACGAATATTACAACTTGATGAAAGAAAACTAACCTGAAATTGTGACGTTTCAATATAAATTCTATGTTTATATGTTTATATGTTACGTAGTGGAACTCTACGTATTTTGAAATCATAAAACTTGACTTTTACTTCGTAGTTATGGTAGAATTTAAAGGCGGAACGATTAGAAAATGGGAACACAGGCAAGCACGTGTTACCTGGATTAATATTTTTATTAAAGTGAGAAATTTATTACCGTTCCTTCACTCCTTTATTTTGTTTGCGATAGCGATTGTTTAATCACGGCTAATTTGGATAACTATACCCTTTTTTCTAAAAAAAGTTATAGTTGCATGCCAAGCAGGGACGCAACTGGAAAACTAAATCTATGCTATTTTATGACATTTAACACCACCAACTGTACAGTATTAAAATTTATTGACAAGTAAGACTATTACTTGACGAACGATATTTAATTTTCGAAATTATGCTAAAGATACAACTGAATATGCTGTCAATTGTAAGAAAATATTCCATTAAAATTGAAGATTTAGAATGTGAAGGAAATTAACAGGAGACAAGTTATTTAATCGTTCCACAATGATCGTCGTTGACTGGAGTTAAAATGATCTCCTAGTAGCCCCGCTCTAGGGTTGGGAGGCCATAAAAGGAGCTGGAACTACTGAGAAAGAGCTTATAGCCAGAGGGATTTTGACGTTGAGCGAGTGGACATATTGAGTTCAATGTACATGTCGCTAATGACAGCTACATTCGATGTGGGCGAAAGAAAATCGTGTAAATAGAGTAAAGTACAAAAGAAAAAATATTGGAAATAGAGGCTAGTAATAGTTTTAGAAATACATGTGTACAGTCGTGAAAAAATGCATTATGTAATTTATCCTTTAATTAAAGCAGTTAATGGCAGTGTCATTGAAAACGCCACCTTTGACAAATCAGAGGCGGATGGCGGAGGTAAAATTTAAGAATGCCACAGTTATCAAATTTGATGCTGCCACAAAATATTAATTTGCTCTTTTTTATTAGTTTGTAATTTAGTTTAACGTTCAATAAATTTTTTGTTCTTTCTTGCTTTCTTGAATCACATTATTGTGGTGACGTTTTAGAAATATTGATTGTTAATTTACCAGAAAATTGATAAATCCAAATTTGTTATTTGAAAGATAATTATGACATCTTATTCGATGTCACATATGTATAACTTCTGTAATTTAAAGCCATTAACATTTTTTTTTAATTGGCACGTCTACATCGCTTGAGATATTTGAAAGTTTGACTTCATTGTGAATGTAAATTTTTCTCAATATTTTCTGTTACTAAGTTTTCACAAGTATGCTGATATTCGGTGCAACATTTCTTCAAATTTTGGGGAAATTTAAGATTCATTGAATGTTTGGATCAACATCTATAACGTCACTTTCCAATTTTTTGGCTAATTCAAGAGTTCAAGTTATAGTAGGTTTAATTATAAGCGAGCTATTGGGTTTTCTTGAAACAAAGTATTAACTTTGTTTCAAGAAAACCCAATAATCGTAAAATTATGTAGGACAAGGTGATTGAATTGATTAGGTAGGTTAGGGGTGGATTTTGCAATTTACCAGTGTTCATCTAAAAGTCATGTCATTCGGCAGTGTAAGAAATTTAGATCAAAGATATCAAATTGATATTCAACGTTAGTTTCATGTTATGCAATTGCTGTTAGCGAATTGGTGTCTCGCTATCTTTGATCTAAATTTCTTACACTGCCGAATGACATCGCACCAGTCGCTGACGTTTTTAGATGAACACTGGTAAATTGCGAAATCCCCCCCTAACCTACCTAATCAATTCAATCACCTTGTCCTACATAATTTTACGATTATTTTGGAATAAGCAAGTAGTATTGGTAAGCACACTAACTCCGGCATCAATCATCTTTTGTAGTAAGAACTTTCGGTGACATTGAAATCTAGGACGTTCTAGGAAAATGCGGTTCAAGACGGTGAATGAAGAATTCTGATTTTATGCTAGAAGCAGACCACGGTTGCAGCAACTGGATGGTAATAACATCTTGATATTATTATATTGTTCGTGCCATGGATTTTGATAGGCTTGAGGATCTACGTATTTTCCATAATGTGCCATTTTTCTTGTGTATGGTTCTTCCAATGATTCTGCGATTTCTATTTCAAAAGTAAATGATTCATCAAGGAAGTGAGATTCGACGCTGGAAGAAATGTGTATACTAAATACTGGTAATTTGGTATAACTTGGCTTTTGACATAATAAAATTTAACATTTACATCAGCATTCCGAAGTATGTATACATGTTTAAGTATTTTCAACAGTACAGGGTGCATTCATTTTAGTGCGATGTTCTCTATGTTGTCTAATACGCTTCTACTGATTACAGGATTTCTCATATTTTTGCATGCAACACACATAGCAGCGTGTTTAATTGATGCAGCTTCAGCAGCGTAAGTAAACTTCATCATGGACCCTTACCATCTTATGGTCCTATTTGGGAATATAAACCCTATAGCCATAATCTTCTTGCATCTAACGTTTTAGTCTGAATTGTGCGAGAAAGCTGGGAATTAGGAAAGTGTTCACCGTTATATTATTGATACGTACATTAATACGTTGAGCTATTGTCGAAATGGGCTTAAAACAAGCAAAATCATGCAAACAACAGCATAAAGGAAACTTGTTCGGGGACCTTTGCTTACAAATGCACCCCATTTCTATTTTCCGCTCTAAAACGCGTCCGGTAAAGCTCAGGAAATTGTTCGTATTCCACACGAACTCTACCAAAAACCGGTGATTTACCAATTTTTCCCTTTCTTCAGAGCTTCCTCCTTCTTTTCGCCTTTTTTTCCTCTTTACCACACCGTCCACCGGTAGGAGATTCAGGTTTTTTAAAACCACCTCTACCTCGCCTCCCCATGAAAATACATTTGTTTTTCCAGCCTTCGCCGTACCGCGCCGTAAAACAAAATGCAGGAAAGGCAGGGTAAATGCGTAGGTATGCAGCTGGCATACTGAACGGCGCCCGGTCGGCCAGTTAACAACGAAACGAGGCGGTTCATCTGTATTGGGGACACGTTCGAGAGTCCGCGGGCTAACGGCGCGTGTAACTTTTGCGGCATGGCCGAAATCGAGGGAGAAAGAACCGAGAGGATCGGCCGCACGATGGTGGAGCTAAATATATGACCCGGCATCACGGAATAACTTCGAAGGGTTCTCCCTGCTTGTACGTAGGACCCCCTTTGAGTTTTTAGCGGATTTTACGTGGAAAAATTACTGTTGGTGACGTAGTTTAAATAAAAAATGTTATCTATGTTTTTTCCTCACCGTAATTAGGTCAGTTATTAAGCGATTCGATTTGAAAAGGGAGGAACAAGATGGCTAAGCAAGAAGGACGTAGTCGAAATCTAATACAATTCTATAAAGGGATAAAGCACCAAACCACTACACCAAAAGCAAAGACAAGAGGGACGAAAGACCAGAATAACGATACAAAATAACCCACAAATAATATTGGAGATATGGAAAGAACACTACAAAAGCTTGCTGTATGAAGAAGGAAAAGATATAACACATGAAAATGATGAAATAACAAAAGAAGAAGAGGATACAGCAGAATGCCCAATGGAGAAGATGGAATAGAGGGCCAGCTATAAAATATGGAGGAGAATAAATGAAAAAAAGAAATCTACCGGATAATCAAGGAAATTTAGAAACAAAATAAGATACCAGAAAACTGGAATATTGAGATAATAACAGCAATATATAAACAGGGAGATAAAGAAAATTGCAAAAACTATAGGGCCATAACACGTCTCCACGTTACACACAAAATAGTAGCCAACCTAATAAACAGAAAATTAAAGTCATACGCAGAAAATATACTGGGGTATTATCAAAATGGCTTCAGACCAGGGCGATCTACAATTAATGCGATAGACCAAATAACTCAATAGACCAAATAACTCAAAAAACATGGGAACACAACAGAGAGATACACATACTCTTCATAGATTTCAGAAGCGTATTTGAGTGAATAAATCGACAAAAAATGAGGGAAGAGCTGGGAACATTCAGAGTACCAACAAAGTTAAGCAAATTAATAGAAACAATATTACAAAATACAAAAGCCAGAGTACGATTTCAAGGAACTTTAATGGAAAAATTAAACACAAACAAGGGAATCAAACAAGGGGATTCAATCTCTCTAACTTAGTTTAATATTGTCTTACAAAGAGTCATGAGCAATGCTAAACTAGATAATAAGAAAATATCCAATCAAATGCAGGCGATAGCCTATGCAGTTTCGATTAGAAATTAATGAAAGCAAAAGAAAGTGTATGAAGGTGGGAAGAGAAAACAAAAGAAGCAACTATTTAAAAACGCAGAGATGTACATTTGAAGCAGTCTCCTCATTTAACTACCTGGGGGTAATAATAGGATAAACAACGAATGAAAGAATATGAGAGAGAATATAAAAAGGTTACAGGAGAAGGAGAAAGGAGAGCGAAAAAAAAAATAACGAAGTAGAGAAGAACTGGGAGGAGAAACTATGATAAGGTACATAAAGACACAAAGACTAAACTGATACATGAGAAGAAAATCGACAGAAATGGTGAGAAGACCAACTCAGTGGATCTCGTTATGAACAAGAGGCAGAAGCAGACCGAGAAACACTTTGGCAAGTCAAATAGAAGAAGATGCACGAACTTTAGGACTACTCGATTGGAAATCAAATTGTCGAAATAGAAAAGAATTGAGAAAAATAACGAATGCAGAAGAATAAGGGGAGTAATCCACCTAAATAAATGGATTTTAAATGCACGAGCGTTAGTCATGATCCAATGGATTTAACAGTTTAATGATGTTGATGGTGATAAATATAAGAACTTGGAAAACATAGGAAACCACCAAAAACAACTGAAAACTTGCAATCACCCGCCAATACATCTGACATGGAAAAGTGTCCTGAACAACGGAAATTTATCTCATACTCTCCAAAAAGAGTCAGTTCTGAAAAACTGTTTAGTTGCTATAACAAATGACCGGTATGGTTTCATGTCGGGTAGTTACCTATTTAGCTTCATGTTTCAGTATATATGCGAAGTTTTGAACAGATCGATATAATTTACGCAGATCTCTCAAAAGCGTTTGATTTAATGAATCATGAAATTCTATTTAAATCGAGTTGGTTCGGCTTTGTCCCCAAGTGGAAAATGTTATGTAAGCTACAACAGCTTCTCTTCCTATGAGTTTATGCTTACTTCCAGTGTCCCCCAAGGATCGGACCTAGATCCTTTGCTTTTCATATTATTTATAAACGATTTTCTGCTGCAACTTGATTACCCTGTTGCACGTATAATATTTTACGAAGATATATATTTCATTGTTACCATATCTACGAAAATTTATAAGTTTGCTGATTCTTCAACTAAAAAGAATGGATCGATTATACTTTTGCGATTTTGATGCATAAAATCATGTTTTTATATCCTCACGAAGTTTGCATAAAACAGTATAAAACATTCTACATAATATCTAATTCATGGTTTCCATTCTGAAACGTGACATTTCCGAAGATATCTTCGAATATTCCATCTCGCGTTCGCACACCGAAAAGCTTCTACGAGCGGTTAAACGGAAAGGCCAATTTCGACGTCGGAAGCTTAAAATCAAAATTTTAATTTCGGATAATTATGTATTCCAGACGTTAGAGCGACGCGCGGTGTTCTATATAATATTCTCTAATATCGCAGAAGGTGAGTCGGCGACCCGTTTCACTAGAAAACTCGTCGTTTTCTCGCCCGCGCGAGAGGTTCGGAATTTTGCGCTTATTTGGCATTTTCATTGTGCTAAAGCCCGACCCGATCTCTGCGGATTATTATTTCTATTATCCGAAATTATTATAGGTTCGACTCAGCATAAAGTCGTTGAACGGGATCCCGGTCTGATTTTATTAAAACCTTTTATGCGGCTTGGAACGTTGTACCTCCTTCACCTTTTCGCTCTTGCTTCGGCATTGCGGCGATAGGGCTTTTTCTGGCTTTTTTTTCTTGCTTTTCATCCACCTCCTCTCTGTATATTTTAGAGCGCATGGCTGAACGTTTGTTACGGTTCATGTTTCAAATATTTCCTTTTTTTTTAACTACGTTATTAATTAAATTTGCTTCAAATGATTTTGGTTTCAGATCCATATTTTACAAAAGGTTGTCGCTATTATGAAATAACTAAAATGTAAAACTATGAAGAATATATTACAACATGACCCCAAAGAGATAGGACATATTTGGAAGGAATATTATGAAGAAATGCTAAATGAAGTAGGAGAGGAAGGAACGATGGTTAGAAGTCAAAACTACGAAGAATAAAACGAAACGACGATCCCCACCGAACCGGAAATAAGAGGAACAATAAAAAAAGTTAGAAAACGGCAAAGTACCAAGGGAGGATAGTATAGAGGCAGTACTGATAAAGTATGCGGGACAACAACTACATGATCAAATCTGCGCATTGATAACACAAGTATGGATAAGCAACAAGATGCCGAGGGACTGGAACACCGGCATAATTACACCTGTACATCATAAAGGTAATAAAGAAAGTTCCAGTAATTAGAGACCAGTAATAATGATAGCAAGGACTGTGGGGTAGTATGACAAACAACACAGAGTATCGGCACACTCCTCACCACACAAAATATTAATATTAATATTAATTAATTCGGAACAGCTGTTTCAAAGGTTCACTGGGTCCCCATTTTCAACCGAGTTACCGAATAAATCTGAACGAAAAAATTAAAAACTTTTTCTTTAATTCTACCATGCATGTCTATCCCTCCTCTCGTGGAAAAAAGAAGGGTATATATGTACAAATGTGTCTAAACATGTATCTGTGTATATCTATTTCCGAATACCTACTTTTCTATCGCTTAACTCTAACATGCTGGGTATATGTGAAACGGCCAAGGGTCTCATCCCGCCCTCGTAGAATAAAGCGAGACGAAAGGAAGGTTACTTCCCGCTAATACTCCATCTACGCACTCTAAGGATACTAAACAAATCAATACATAAATTGCAGAACACCGAGACTCGGTCTTCGTCAAGTGTGGACTGAAAAGTTCTTTTACCCTAATAAACCAAACAAGCAAGAGAAATGAAGTGGCGCATTCTCCATGTTCAGGAGCTGCGAATGTTTTTTCAAGTACACTGTCTCAAATGCGTCCAATTCCCGAGGTGAAGTTATGTTTTTAATTAATTTGAGGTTTTCCAATTTGATTACATGTCATGTGTTATTTATATGGTCAGCTACACTTGACGCTCCTGTTCGACCGAATCTATAGCATCTCATGTGTTCATTAAATCTAGTACCTATCGCTCGTTTCCTTTGTCCAATATAGGCTTTATCACAGTCGTATCTTACATAATGCCTATGTTGGAGTTTCTTAAGGATGCGGTCGACATCTATAGACGAGTAACCATTATAAATAGCCACATTTTTTATGAATTTAAGCTCTTTCTTGTACCTATTTTGGTTTAAGGGAAATTTCCCATTTGTTTAGTATCCTTAGAGTGCGTAGATAGAGAATTAGCGGGAAGTAACCTTCCTTTCGTCTCGCTTTATTCTACGAGAGCGGGATGAGACCCTTGGCCGTTTTACATATACCCAGCATGTTAGAGTTAAGCGATAGAAAAGTAGGTATTCGGAAATAGATATACACAGATACATGTTTAGACATATTTGTACATATAAACCCTTCTTTTTTGAAACAGCTGTTCCGAATTAATTAATAATATTTTGTGTGACGAGGAGTGTGCCGATACTCTGTGTTGTTTGTTATAGATCAGTAACCTTGCTAAACATGGCTTACGAAATTTTGGCGAAATTAATCAACACCCGCCTCAAAATGCATACGGAAACTGTTCTCGGGGATTATCAAAATGGATTTAGTCCTGGAAGATCAACCATAAATGCAATACACACTCTGAATCAAATCATGCAAAAAACATGAAAGCACACTAGGGAATTAGGGGGGAGTGGTACACAATGAAATAATTCACTAAACTACACTTAAAACTGGCGCTAGAACGATTAGAACGCATGTGTAGTATCTATGTGTGATTAGGAAACAACGACAGACCGATGAAAGTTTTATGACAATAACTGAAATAAATTACAGAAATTTCTGCTGCATCATTCGTTTTCTCTACGGCAGAGTTCGTGAAGGTAATATATTATAATTTGAAAAATTTTGTATTCACGTATTTTTGATTCGAAGACTTCTAATTGTTATGCAGTTAACGCCTAAAGTGCCACAATGGAAATTGTAGTGAAACGTTCATAAATGCCATGTGCATTTTTTCCTATATTTCTACTCCTTTTAGTGTTGAACACACATGGAGATATTCAATTTTGCACAATATTCAACCATAATGTAAAAAAAAGATATTTTTTGTGTCGGACAGCATCTGCCCCCCGTGGGAGACGTGCGCAGTCGACGCTATTTCCTGTTCATACTTGCAGTTTGTGCCTAACCAGGAGTGATTGCATTTGTTATGTGTCTATAAAAATGAGTAACTATGCCTTTTCCACTTCCATTGTCATCGACTATGCTCGCCTTTCTGAACTAACCTCGCTAGACTACCGCGAATTCGTAATCATATAAACAGACTAACATGCGTTAACCATCTGAACTTAGCCTTAAAGTTTTATCGTTCGTTTCTAAGCACTAAACAATGTAAACCATTCAATATGTAAGTCGTCACGTCGATCGCGTCAACCCGTAGCTTCGGAAGCGGAGTCGACTCGATCGAACGCGACCCACTCCAATCGTCTCTTTCTATTTTTTCCCGTTTCTCTGCGGGCTTTCGTTCATCCCATGTCTTTCGACGGTCGAACGTTGCAGGTCTCCTGGGGTCGAGCACGACTGATTTGAAATTCGCTTTGCCTCGTCTTTTTCGGTTTTTGAATCGGTTTTCGTCGACGTCGACTGCGAGGGTTCGGCGTGGTAGTGGTAGCGACGGCAACTAGGGCGGAGAAGCTAGTCTGTCTGTAGGTAAAATGGGGAAAAAATGATCTGTTTATATTCGAAGAGGAATTTGATTCACAAATTGAATATCGTCGACAGCAAAATTCGGCTTCTTTAAGACTGGAAAGAGAGGGAAGAATATAAGCAACCGAGGAATATGTCAGTAGATAAAACGGTTTTCTTTTTTACGTTTTATTTCAGGTCTTTTAGGCGTAATTCCTTTCAAATGGATCATTCTTCATTCGGTTGTAAATCACACAATTGTGTGTTGCTTTCTGGATCTCATTTTATGCGATCGAATTTTAAACATTTATTGTTGTATTCAACGCCCTTGCTTATTCTACCTGCATCAACCCTGCAACAAGTCACACGTCATAGGTACTTGCAAAGGAACATTCCCAATTTGAAAATTCAAAAGAAGCTGAAATTCTGGGGGATAAATAGTCTGCCACGTACAGTATTAAAGAATCCAATTTCCGAATTAGCCCAAAAACGTTTTAACCAGATGAATTTTCCGCAATTTTTATGTTGCGAAATAATTAGAATAAAAAATTATGGTCACACTTTTATGCCTCTTTCATACAGCGTCATCCATAAGGTAAGCACCATATGAGAAACTTCTTATTACTTTACATCTTAGTTTGATGTCCGTCGCGCAACATATACATTTCAGTTCTTCTAACATCGTTAACTGCATTTGTAATATGTTCCGGCTTCATGGCCCTTACACAATTAGTAATTAGAGTTTCCAAATATCTATCCTTAAAAGGACGATGTATGTAAACTTTATTTTTGAAATAACCACAAAAGAAGGAATCCATTGGGGTTAAATCTGAGAGTGCTGGCATAGGAAACTCTGAATATCGTCGTATCTATTTTCTTAAAAATGAAAGTCGGAATTTCGCCAACTTGGCGATGCCGATTTGTAGCCCTATGGTTGCACGTTTGCGGAATAAAATTTCAGCCCGCTATCTCCAACCGTTTTGGAGATATGGGCGTTTGAAGTTTTCGGACCTCTAAGAACGGCGTGAAAACGAGGCTTTAAATCGACATCGCTCTAGTTTTCGTCTGATTTATCCTTAGGAATGCATCTTTGGTCGACGAAGTTGACGGTTTCAGATAAAAAATTAACCGCTGAATCGATTGCGACCAAGCAGAAGCTCCTAGCTTGTTTGGTTAGACAGCTACAGCGTTTCAAACTAAAAAAAATGAATCTTCTGTTCTTGAATTTGAGACGTGCTAGCGTCGGAACGGTTATAGCTAGAGGGTTGACCTTTTTTAGTTTTAAAGCGCTCGCCGAAAGCTTTCGAACGGACCCAAACCTAACCTCCTAGCTCGTTCGGATGTCGAGATACAAGAGAGCCGTAAAAATTTCTACCCAAAGTGATGGAGTTTTTTAATGGCCTAAAAATGAGAGTCGGAATTTCGCCAACCTGACGGTACCGATTTATAGCCCAATGCTCGCACGTTTGTGGAATAAAATTTGAGCCCGCTATCTCTAAGCGTTTTGGAGATATGGGTGTTTGAAGTTTTCGGACCTCTAAAAATGGCCTGAAAACGAGGCTTTAAATCGACATCGCTCTAGTTTTCGTCTGATTTATCCTTAGGGATGCATCTCTGGTCGACGAAGTTGACGGTTTCAGATAGAAAATTAACCACTGAATCGATTGCGGCCAAGCAGAACCTCCTAGCTAGTTTGGTTAGGCAGCTACAGCGCTTCAAACTTAAAAAAGGGAATCTTCTTTTCTTGAATTTGAGACGCGCTAGCGTCGGAACGGTTAGAGCTAGAGGGTTGATCCTTGTTTTAGTTTTAAACCGCTCGCCGAGAGCTTTCGAACGGATCCAAACCTAACCTCCTAGCTCGTTCGGATGTCGAGATACACGAGAGCCGTAAAAATTTCTACCCAAAGTGATGAAAGTTTTGAATGGCCTAAAAATGAAAGTCGGAATTTCGCCAACCTGACGGTACCGATTTGTAGCCCTAGGGTTGCACATTTGCGGTATAAAATTTCAGCCCGGTATCTCTAATCGTTTCGGAGATATGGACGTTTGAAGTTTTCGGACCTCCAAAAACGGCATGAAAACGAGGATTTAAATCGACATCGCTCTAGTTTTTGCGTGATTTCTCCCTAGGGATGCATCTCTGGTCGACGAAGTTGACGGTTTCAGATAGAAAATTAACCACTGAATCGATTGCGACCAAGCAGAACCTCCTGGCTTGTTTGGTTAGAGAGCTACAGCGTTTCAAACTTAAAAAAGGGAATCTTCTTTTCTTGAATTTGAGACGCGCTAGCGTCGGAACGGTTAGAGCTAGAGGGTTGATCTTTTTGTAGTTTTAAAGCGCTCGCAGAGAGTTTTCGAACGGACCCAAACCTAACCTCCTAGCTCGTTCGGATGTCGAGATACAAGAGAGCCGTAAAAGTTTCTACCCAAAGTGATGGAGTTTTTGAATGGTCTAAAAATGCGCGTTTGAAAATTGTCTTATTTTTACACTACAATGAATGGTCGCTCCATCTAACTAATTCCAAATTCAATTTTTTTCTCTATGTGATTTACATTTGATTTAAAATCTTCTTGTAAAAAATTGCAAATATCTGTTGGCAGTCAGGTTTTCATCAAAGAAGAAGGGGCCCATCACAGTATTGTTTAAGAATCCACCTAAGACATCTACCTTAAATAAGTAATGGTCCTTGCATTCTACAGTAAAATGAGAATACTCTGCAGCCCACTACCTACAGTTCTGCAAGCTTACTGTTCCATTCGCTGAAGATGTTGCTTCATCGGTCCATAAAGTATTTATAGGAAACCGTAAATTGTCTTCATACTCTCCTTGAAACCACGCGAAACACTCAAATCTTGGAATAAAATCTCTTTCCTTTAAAGTATTTGTGAATTCTGGTTTAAAATTTTTTAATTTATTTGTTTTAAGAATTCTTTGTACGGTAGTACCTACACCGTATATCAAGAAATGTCCACATCTGTTTAATTGATGTCTTACCATTTTGCACCACCGTTAAACATTCCTCCTCTTCTAATTCATAGCTACTTTTGAAGCATAGTAAGATTTTTTGAAATTGTTGTTAACACTGCCTGTTTCTTTAAATTAATGTTAGAAATTGTCCATATTTTATCAAGAATAACTTTTACCGAAAAACTCATAAAAAAGAAGTTTCCCATAGTGACCTCTTTTATTGCAAAAAAAATGGGGGGCGTACCCGAACACGCCACTGCCACAAATTTCACTTAATTTTAATTTGATGCATATTAGAGATCTTCCTAAACAGTAATAAATCGCTCATTTTCTTTGATAATCCACCAACGGATGCTTCAAAATATTTTAGTTGAATAGACCCTGTTCATCGAATTTCCAGATTCATTCGGTATTTTCTACTAAGCTCATGCTATAGAAAATTATGCTGACATCCACTTTGGTGTAAGATCTGGCTTTTTCGATGGTTTTAATCATCGCCCAGAGTTCCAATAAATGAAATCTATTCCCTGCGTAAACCGCCTGGGAAATTGTTTTATTGTATTTTTATTACATTCTAAAGTATCGACATCGTTGCCGTTTCAATCAAACTGTCCCATTCAATGCAGGCATCCCCTCCTTCCCTTCTTTTCCAATACCAGGAAAATCTGACCGAACTGCCGAAATCCGTTTTTGTCTAGTCGAACAGAGCGGTACGCTTCGACTCCCGCATAAAAGGAAATAATGATCCTCCTGAAAAGGATAATCATCTCCGAACGAGAGAGAGAGCAGTCGAAAGTCCTTTTTCCATCTCTCCGATAATCAAAGTGAATCTTAGTCACTCGAATCACCTCCGCCAATGCCAAGTTCTATCATTCCAATGCTGCCCTTGCTTCGTTTGTGAACTGAAAAAGACCCTCATTCGGTGTAACACACACACAGACGCTCACTTTCGTCTTTTTCTCTTTTTTCATCCGAGGGGATCGTTTCTGGCCGAGTCGAAGGAAAGAAGAAAGAAACTTAGTTCTTAAATTTAGTTTGCTGCCCGGTCGAAATTGGGAAAGCGATGAAGCGTGCGAAGGAATCCATGCGGGTCTCCGGTCAATCGACGTGTGTGCGCGTCGTCTTATATTGTATTGAATTGCATTTCTATCACATTTATGCATACAGGCATGTTAATACGAAGGCTAGTGGTAGTGAAAGACTGTGTTTATTAGTTCAAAAATGCATTTTATTCTATCTAGTCTCACTTTTGTTCACTGCACCTTGTTCAACGTTTCTACAATAAATGGATTCCATCCCTGAAGTGAAATTATGAAAGGTCTGCAAAATATCTGCTATCACCTTTTCATTAGAGCCAAAATGTTTTCCAGCCACAAACTTCTCTAGATTTGGGAATAGATGGAAATCAGAGGAAGCCAAATTTGGCGTATGGGGTGGATGTTCCAACAATTAGTGCTTCAAATCCATTAATTTTCCTATCGCCAAAGTACCTTTGTGGGCTGGTGCATGGTCCTAATGGAAGATGATTTTTTTCTTTTGCAATCTAGGCCTGGTCTTACGATTTTTTTCTTATAGCTGGTCAAGAAGATGTGCATAGTATTCGTCGGTCATTGCTTTACTCTTTTCAAAGTAATTAATGAAAATAATTCCTTTTGAACCTCAAAAAACACTAGCCATGATCTTTCCCACTGCTTTGACTGCTGTTTTGCTTCAGGCGTAAAGTGGTGGTCGCACGTTTCATCCATGGTAATGGGCGCATAAAATTGGATGGGTTCTTTTTAAAACAATCCAAACATAGCCGAGAAATTTGCTTTCTCGTTTGTTTTCGATTAACAAATGCGGCACCCACCTTGCACAAAGCTTTCTCATTCTTAATTCTCTTTGCAAAATGTACCGTACCCTCTCTTTTGGGATGTTTATAGCCTTTCGTACCCCTTTTGATCGTCCAGATACTGTGTACCTTTTCGATATTTTCATCGGTGGTTTGAGTTGTTGGCCGTCCTTCATGTGGAACATCTTCAAGAGATGTACGACCACATTTAAACTCAGTCGCCTATTCCTCCACAGTTGAAACCGAAGGGGTAGACTCCTTATAAACCTTTACCAACTTTCAATAAATTTCTGTTGGTGGTAAGCCGTCCAAAACAATAAATTTTATGATGGCACGATATTATAATTTATCAAACACAAACAACACGCTTACTTTAAACGGCCACGTAAAGAAAACTATTTATCCTATCAAGGTCAAACTTGACACTCGTTTTGCGACATGTGTACCAATATCACACAACAAAAACGCTATCTATGTTCAGGGGTGTACTTATGGCTATCCCTGAAAGTTTTTTTTTCACTTATTTTCTGACGCTACGTTGTGTTTAGTTTTGTTTCAACAATGGAAGTGTTAAAACGCTTTTTGTGAGTTCCTTACCTAACCTAGACTGCAATCGTAATATTGCGTAATTAAAAAACATTTTTTTATTGCTTGTGTTTAAAATGGCGGATTTTCAACCATCCGAAGAGTATATTCATCATTGTTTGATGTTTAATTTTGAATGTAACAGTTGCAACTAAGAATATTTGCGATATTTATGGTGATTTTTTAAAATTAAACAAATGTCAACGTCGGTTCAGACAATTTGCATCAGGTGATTTTGATCTCTCTGATAGATCTCGTAGTGGAAGACCCGTAGAATTTGATAACGAGGCTTTAAAGCACTAGCCCAGACTGATCCAAAATTAAGTGTACAGGCATTAACGGATACATAGGTTCTACATGGTCGGCAGTGCAAGGAAGACATCTCCATGAAATTGGTAAGGTCTCCAGACAAGGTAAATGGGTTCCACACCAACTGTCGGATACGAACAAGGATCAACGTCGCACACTCTGCAGTTCACTGTTAACTAGACTAAGAAATGATCCATTTCTTAGCAAGATTCTAATTGGAAATGATAACTGGATCCTTTATTCTAATCCCAATCGCCCCAGACAGTGGCTCTCTGTAAATCAACCACCAGTTCCAACACCTAAACCCACTTTAACGCCGAAGAAGGTCCTACTATGCGTTTGGTGGGTTTCCAAGGGTGCAATTTTTTATGAACTTCTACAACCAGTAAAATGATTACTGCCGACATTTATTGTCAACAATTGAAAAGATTAAATGTTGAATTGTTGAAAAAGAGGCTTGCTCTGGTTAGCAGAAAGAACGTGTTCTTTCAACATGGTAATGCGGGACCTCATGCAGCAAGAGTGACTCGGGAAGAAAAAAATCACGCAGTTGGATTGGGAAGTCTTATTTCACCAGATATCGCCCCATCCGATTATCATTTCTTCAGATCTTTAGATCATACACTAAGAAAGGTTTTCGATTAATTGATGATGTACGATGCCACCAAGAACACTATTTTTCATTCCAGCCAGCGCAAAAGATGGCAAAGTGTCTTAGATAACGATGGAAATTATATATTAGATTGAAACAGTTCACTAAAACCCTTACCACAACACTTAATTCGTACTGGACGCACGTTTCGATAGCCAAGCTATCATCATCAGCAGCAAGACTGAACTAACAAGCTAAGTGAAAGAACTAACCTTAAAAGGAAAATGATTATGCAATATGTAAATTTAAAATCGTAAAATTTAATGAGCCGCTTCATTGCACAGGACTATAAATAGCTTAAAGGTAAATGAGCCGAATGACGTGAGTTAATAAATCCTAGATTACAATGAAGCGGTTCATTGCACATGGTTAAATTACAACTATAAATGATTAAACATGATGTAACAAAGGATAAAGGCTGGAATTTAGTGGTCCTAAATCTGAATTCATTAAGTGAGTTTTGTTTTTGTAAATTTCCATGCCTTCATAACAATTTAATTGAGTACTCCTTACGTTTTTAATTAACTTTATATTATCAACATTATGGTTATTTTCAAGCATATGTAGGGCAACGCTAGATTTATCAAACCTTCTGAATTTGAGATGAGCCAAATGTTCTTTGTACCTAATTTTGATTGATCTTTTTGTCTGCCCAATATACACTTGATCACAATCTTTACATGAAATTTTGTAAATTCCTGATTTATCCATGTTATCCACTGGGTCTTTGGAATTTCCTAAAAGGTTTTTAAGGTTATTGCTCGAAGAGAAAACAATCTTGCGGTCAATCCTAGAAAAGATTTTTTGAAGACCCTTGGTGTAACATGGATAAAAGGGTAATTTAACATATTTCTTATTATTACGGCCGTCAATGCGTTCTAATGTGCTTACATTTCTAATTCTTAATCTATTCTTATGTTTCCTAATAGTATTATAGACGACATCTTCAGAGAATCCGTTAAAGTTAGAAATATTGATGATTTCTTTTAATTCATTTTGATATCTATCTTTCGTTAAAGGAAAATTGAGTAACCGGTGCACCAAAAAGTTAATAGCCGAAAGTTTGTGTTCATATGAGTGATTAGAATCCTGTAAGATGAATCTATTATTACGACGTATATAGGAAACCTACTAGTAATAATAGATTCATCTTACAGGATTCTAATCACTCATATGAACACAATTTTCCTTTAACGAAAGATAGATATAAAATGAATTAAAAGAAATCATCAATATTTCTAACTTTAACGGATTCTCTGAAGATGTCGTCTATAATACTATTAGGAAACATAAGAATAGATTAAGAATTAGAAATGTAAGCTCATTAGAACGCATTGACGGCCGTAATAATAAGAAATATGTTAAATTACCCTTTTATCCATGTTACACCAAGGGTCTTCAAAAAATCTTTTCTAGGATTGACCGCAAGATTGTTTTCTCTTCGAGCAATAACCTTAAAAACCTTTTAGGAAATTCCAAAGACCCAGTGGATAACATGGATAAATCAGGAATTTACAAAATTTCATGTAAAGATTGTGATCAAGTGTATATTGGGCAGACAAAAAGATCAATCAAAATTAGATACAAAGAACATTTGGCTCATCTCAAATTCAGAAGGTTTGATAAATCTAGCGTTGCCCTACATATGCTTGAAAATAACCATAATGTTGATAATATAAAGTTAATTAAAAACGTAAGGAGTACTTCTCAATTAAATTGTTATGAAGGCATGGAAATTTACAAAAACAAAACTCACTTAATGAATTCAGATTTAGGACCACTAAATTCCAGCCTTTATCCTTTGTTACATCATGTTTAATCATTTATAGTTGTAATTTTAACCATGTGCAATGAACCGCTTCATTGTATTCTAGGATAACTCACGTCATTCGGCTCATTTATCTTTAAGCTATTTATAGTCCTGTGCAATGAAGCGGCTCATTAAATTTTACGATTTTAAATTTACATATTGCATAATCATTTTCCTTTTAAGGTTAGTTCTTTCACTTAGCTTGTTAGTTCAGTCTTGCTGCTGATGATGATAGCTTGGCTATCGAAACGTGCGTTCAGTACGAATTAAGTGTTGTGGTAAGGGTTTTAGTGAACTGTTTCAGTGTTCCAGTGCCACAGTTTTAGAGTATCCGTTTAGTTTAATATATTAGATTGATAAATAAAACATTTTTTGAAAACTTAAAATTTGTATCTTATTATTACTTATGAGCACTCCTGATATTTGTATGAAATATTTGGTCTTGCGATAGAAAATTTTGTTAGCTTCGAGTTTCAGATCCACACTGCCAAAAACTTTTCGTGAAATCAAAGAATTATGCTATCGTACACTTTCCCTGTTCTCAATATTTTTACATGTTTTTATGCAAATTGTAAATTCCTATTTCAGTTGATTCACTAGAATAGAATCTATATCAATGATATTGTGTTTTGTAATTAATTGAACTAATCTACTTTATCTAAGTGAAATTTTATTCCATATAACTCTTTTGTATCAAGAGATTAAATTATAAAAGGAATGTTCTTCATCAGAAAAACGGATATAATACCCTATCGTATCGCGAAACGAAACGATACCCTCCTGTCTAAAAAGATATTAATGCACTTTAAGGACGATACTTTTCTCATCGCCTGAGGCTATTGTAGGCGATGCGTAAGGGAGGTCGGATCGGAAATAGGAGGCGAAGGACCGAATTTTATCGCAGGATATACGCCGTTCACACTCCCGCGAATCCAATAGACTTTTTCCCATGTCAAGAAAAGAGAAACTAAGATTGGGGAAAAGAAGATGGAATACAGACACAGAAGAAAAGACACCTAGATATGTACACTACTGCGAATAGGTTTCCGACCACTACAGCTTCCACATTTGTTTGCCTTCTTCAGCTGTAATAAAACCACGAAGGGGTAATCTTAATTACTTAAACAAATAAAGGGTGGGGCGTAGGAACTTTTGAAAATGAAATTAAAAAACTGTTTTAAACATTTTTATTCCTGCTACTATACTCTTGGTTTCTGGGTTGGAACCGCGTCGTTGTCGTAGCTTTTGCCGACGTTTTGTCCACACAAGCTACGACAACGACGAGGTTCCAACACGGAAACCAAGAGAATAGTGATATCGATGACCGAGGAAGCCTACGTACCAGATTTTTATTCTTATTTCGTCTGTCACACAACACGGGAAATTTGATTTTATCCCGTCTTAAAAAGAATATCAGGTAAATGTTGTCCTCCATTGTCAATACACTGATTCAGTTGAATTCGGAAGTTTCGGTCCACTCTTTCAAGCATGTCCACCAATATATTTTTCCAGGATTTATCGACGATTGTTGTATGTCAGGAATTTGAGATAACCTCATCGAAGATGATTACAGGAGGCTAAATCAAGCGAGTGCGTAGGCCAGTTTACGTCCTTTCTCAGGAAGGTCAGCTACCCACGCTCTTTTCAAATAAGGAAGTTCCCACGCCCCATCCTGTGCAATAACAAATATCTCCTCATCAGTATGAATGTATCAAAGAATTTGAAGTAATAAAAGCATTTGTTTACATTTAAAAGTGAAGCGAACATGAAACCAAAATACATCTAGAAATTGTTCTTTTTTACTACTACTTACAATGTACATAGCTTCGATGATACCAAAGGAGTAGTGGCTTGCTAATTTGGAACACCCAGTATAACGTCTAGATACTACATCTTGGTTTTTCACCCATCCATTGCATGTACATACATAAAAAGTCACATACAACCACCATAGATTCTCACACAACTCTAGATAAAGGATCTTGGAATTCAGCCGATTCCACATTGAATCCTAGCCCATAGATGGTGAAACGAGGAAGGAAAGCTAGGTGTAGAAGAGAGATACATACGCCAGAAGCTTCCATCGTCTTCCATCCATTCGTATTCCTACTTTTTTTTCTCATTCTATTTCTACCTTTTCCATCGCTCTGGCGGCGCTTTATTTTTCCTCCGCATGACCCTACCTCGACCTCCTCATCCTCCCGTTGGCCCTGAGTTCTATTTCACTTGGACTTTCATTGTCGTCGACGTCGTCAACCTTGCTTATTCCCGAGACGTTTATTTCCCCTTTTTTCCACCTTTTCGAAGTGCGCTGCTTTCGTTAGCTTCGCTTTCTGGGGCGAAAAATCGTAAGCGTATACGGAAGCTGCACGTTTTGGTGTAATCGCGAAATTCAGCCTGGTAATGCACAATATGCCGTATGAGTTACGGTGGTCGGAATGTGGGACGAAATTACGATTGTATCGTTGTAGGTGGGCATGTAGGAGGCATACCACGGCAAACGAGAAAATAATTTCAGGGAGATTTTGAGAAATGATTGCAGGCATACCTACTTATGTATGGCGTGTAGTATTTATTGCACGTATGTATTGTTGTTGGGCAAAGCAATGGGTTACGAAGTACACATCGCACTTTCAGGCATCGATTACTATGATCACTAGCCAATCCTATTAGAATTTTATCAAACCTGGAGATGTTTTAACCTCCGGTAGGGATTGTTAATTGGTTAAAAATCGTATTGATACGACTTCGCTTCCTTATCTGAGAAGAAGATATACGCCGCAATTAAAAAGCAACAGTCCCGGCTGGAACTTGAACCCGCTTCGTTCACCATGTGATAAAACGAAACATATTTATGACACTTATGTTTTAAATTAGCTTCAGTTCTTTTAATTTCTTAATTAATTAACCGATAGATGTAATCAAATTTCTTTTTTTGAAAGTGGACGCTGTGGTCCCTAGAGAGAGCGAGGAATTTGGATATCACTATTGATTTTTGTACAAAACTGACGTATTGACAAAACAGAGTAAACGAGCATGTTGTGATGGCAAAGAAACCATGGCTTGTTTCGCTTCAACTCTGGCCTCCTTGACGTTGATGTAAAAATTCAAAATGCATATAATCTGCTCTCCTTTCCTACATTATACCCGAAAACATCGTCGTTTTGAAAGAAATCTGCGAGCTGTCGATCGGTAAATAATCAACCGAAGTCGAAGTTCTATAAAACGCCATAAAAAACGGTCGAAAGGGGGTGGTGGAGGAGACGAAGAGGTATGTAGACCGAAGCGATTCGCTAGGTAAATGGATTTAGCTGGCCGTCAAACGTGAAATAATCTCTGAAAGATTGCTACGGACGCGTACCGGCGCTAATGAAACTCCGATCGAACGATTCGACAACCGAGCGGTGTCGGTCGTGCCTGTAACACCCACTTCGTGCCTCATCGTCTGTCTAGCAGCCACCTCTGGTGTCGCCACCGCCGAAACGAATCAAATCGTAGGGATCAGGAATGAATTTACTGTTGATTAGTTCTCCCCTGTCCGTGTTCTTCTTCCTTTTCCATACGCTTGGTGTATTCTTTATCTCTTTCGGTTCCAACGATTAAAATTATTGCTCCGTTAAGAGTTATTGAAATGAGTAAGCTGATACGATTAAAGAAAAATAGTTTCCAGAGTTGCTACGTAATGTACTATCGTGTTCAGCCAAAATACGCAGTTTAAATCGAACATAGGCGTTCTAGGCGAAGCGTTGTTATGACTAATTCCTCCTCTGATAAATTAGGTAACAGATGCTGAGCAATGGAGTACTTGTGAGAGAAATACGATTCCCTGCTGCTGTATTTTGCTGGATCATACCTTCCCATTGTCAAGTCAGGCGTCCGTGCAGGCCAGTGCAGATCGCCCCTCAAGGAGATGAGGCGTCCTGGGAAGTATTTCCGCAAAACAGTCATTGACACACGCGCTGTGGGTGCCGTGGCACCATCCTGCTGGAACCATACATCTTCCACATTCATCTCGATGAGTGTTGGCAGGAGAAACTCCTGAATCATGTGGACATAACGGTCAGAAGAAGAGCTACAACTTTACGCCCCGCCCTCTCGAATGTGCCTACCCCCACCCTCCTCGGAGCAACCATCGCTTCAGGGCGCCAAATTCAAGTAAACAAGTTGCTCTACCCCATCAAGTGATCATTGCAACATCTCTTGGCTTCAATAACTTATTTAATAAACTTTTCCTTTAGTAAAAGTGTATACAATAAACTTATTATTATAAAAATCAACATGGTTTTCTCCCAAATTACTCCACTAATACAGCTCTTTTTCAGCTTTTAAAACACATTTCAATAAACGTTGAGTCTAACATACCTTGTCTTGCTATGTTTATTGATTAATCAAAAGCTTTTGATAACGTTACTCACGATATTCTTCTTTATAAAATGGAACGATATGGCGTAAATGACGTTAGCCTAGATTCGTTCAGAAGCAATTTACAAAATCGTCAACAAAAAAATTATTATCGATCAAACCTATTCCTCAGTATGCATCACCAACAAAGATATTCCCCGGGGATCCGTTTTGGCCCCCACACATTTTTCGACTTTCATTAATGATGTGCCTGGTTTTTTTGAATAGTGATTGGAAAGTGATGTCGCTTTAATTTGTTTTTAAAGGGGCATCCTGAATATTTTGCAAGAATACGATATAGAAACTATTCCAGATCGTTTTTATAAACACTCTCTGTACCTAAAATGTATCGTTGTTTAGTAAATTAAATATGAATTGAAAAAAAACTTTTTTTAACGATCCTGGTACGATATTGGACATCGAACATTGACCTAATATTGGAATTTAGAAGGTTGGGCCTGTTTTGGCTAGAAACATTTTGTATTATATTATTTTTCCGGTCTTGGCACAATCCTCGAGATCCAACATTCGCCCAATAATAGAATTTAGAGTTTCACCTGTCTTAGCTAGAGACAATTTGCACGATCTTGGCACAATCTTGGAAATCCAACACTAGTCAATTTTCCACATTCTACTTAATGATATGTGAACAAGCAAATTCAGAGTTGTAGATCAAGAGTGCTACAATATCACCAAATATCTAGAGATTGATCTTTGAGTTTTAGAACTATTGTTTTAAGATTGTTTTATGATAGGCTCTTAAATTTTTTGCGGAAGCTTATTATAAAGTTTAGGTCCTCAATAGCTCACTAATACTGGAAGCTTATGCCAACGTACGGTGTGGTGTTCAAAGTGCATTATGTTGTTTGGACCAGACGTTTCCCTTTTCGACAAATTGATTCATGTTTGAATTGACAAAACAAAAAAAGAAAGGCAGAGTCTTTCTCCTGACATTGCAATGATATACAATAATTCTATTTCTTTTATTGAAGCCTCGTCTAAATCGTGTCCATCTCGAGTGCATTTTCCGTTCAAATACGAAGTTAGAAAAGCATGCCGATATCCAGCACTTCCTTCATCGATAAAAGAATATTTTCAATGTACATTTAGCTCCCAAAAAAAGCAGTTTATTCGGCTTCGCCCCTATTTTCCCAAGCGTTCATTTCGTACGACCCCGGAAATAACAGTTGCGCGCCGAAAAACGATATTCATTTTCGCGTCCCTTCGTACCATCGCATTATCGATAAGAAATGAAAGATAGTCCGGACATAACGCGACGATCCCATTCTGCACGATTTGGACCAGCAAACCGCTCGGATTGAAACCTACTAAGTCGAAAAGTTATCTTTCCTCCTATTGTCCTACGCGCAATCCTACTGACGTACGTCGTTGTTTGCTGGACGATAAGGGTGCCACGTGACCGTCCCCTCTAGCGGCGTTGATTTGCAACACATTGACGTGACAGCGGCGGCACGCGTCCGACTGTTTTAACGTGAAAGGGGGTCACTCACTCGACACATATTCATCAAACATCGGATGATCGGTTGAATTGAATTAATTAGCGGGGGTCGAGGTTGATGGCGAGAAAAATAAAACTCAGAGGAGGTTCTGTGCTTTATCCCTTTTTTCGCTGGCTTTAGTTTGTTGCTTATTAATCGTGGAGTAATTTAGATCAGTTAAATGTCAGTGATTAATGCTTTTATGAATACAGAAGGGATTCGTTCTCGTTTAAGTGAATGATATGTCATAATTTAATACCTCTTCTAAAATAAATAAAAGAATAACAAAATAAATGAGAAACAAGTGAAAGTGTAAAATTTTCTGATGTTTTATTTGAAAGCAGTGGTTACCAAGCTTAAATTGCAATCTTTTAAAGAAATACAAAGAGTTTCATCAATTTGAAGGTTTTAAACTTACTGCTTCGAACCAATTTTCCTTCCACAAATGAAGTTTCTTCGCTTAAATGTTTTATGAGTTTACAAAGAAATCAATTCAATCTCCAATATCTCAACACTACCATTCACAAAAGGATATCTTTGAAATATTCTTCCCTTCTTCTTAGTATTTTCCTCATCAAATTGGACGCAAACAGTGCATTTTTTAAAATTAATATCTATTTCTATCCTTACCCTGATTGTTGAACAACTTTGCTTCACTTAGCGTTCACTGCATATTTACAAGAATACAGGGTGTTCTAAATCTTGAGGAAAATATTTTAACAGAAAATACTACTGAGCAAATAAAGGCTTATATTGAAGAAAATATGTGTGTAAGTCTCATAGTAACTGAGAAATTGTCAAAGAACTAATAAGAACTTCTTTGACAATTTCTTTTCAACATCTTTTATAACAATTCTTAGCCTGAAGATGTGAGTTATGGGTGAAATTTATTATAATAAATTCAATAATAAGATAATTATTATGGGAAGTACATAGATCTCTTGTATCAATTTTGATTCCATTTAATGATTAAATTGAATTTTTAGAAAGAGATATTTTAATTCGAAATGTTCACGGCACATTTTCTATTTTTCTTTTTTTAATCTTAGTAGTTGTCAATTTTTTACTTATTCTACAAGTAAAAGTTAATAACAAAGCCTTTACTTCTTTTATAACGATGTTTACAACGTTATTTCTGTGTTGTGTGTTGAAGAAGATTGTAGATATTTCAGGGGATCCCACTACTTGATTTTGTTGAAAATAACTATTATCTAGAGATTTTTGAAGTTCCTGAATTCATTAGAACTATCTTCATGCCTTGGTATCTAAAGTTGGACTTCGGGACTCTATTTTTTCTTCTTGTAGACGGATTTTTGTGAGTGGGAAAAAAAACGAAAGTATTGTGGCAAATAATATTCCTGATTCAACTCTAGAACAGAAGACGTTACTTTGCATGGTTCTAGTTTCTTTATTTCTGCGATAGTCATCAAGAAAGACCATGTAACGGTGCTACTGAAGATAAGGATTATTCATATCAGCATTTCCAAAAACCATAAATTCAGTGGCATAGCAAAATAATTCCGTAACCTTAGTATGCAGACAATCAAATTTAAATGCTTATCTCATTAAATTTATCACCAATTTTGGTCCATATTACTTCTGTTACTTTTCCATTGCTGTAATCTTGCAATTGGTGATAATAACGTTGAGGATTTCGTTCAATTTCTTTGATAAAGCCAGTGCAAAATCCTAAACTGTCTTTAACGTCCATCGACTTTCAAACAGCAAACACGTCCAATCCCAAAACTATACGGCGTGCAAGCTATTTCGTAGCAAAATGGGAGCAAACGCTTTCCCCATGAGCTTAGAATTGCCTAAATGCACCAAGCAATTGTAGCATATTTCCTGCTTGCATCTTTGATGAACCTGCATCCAGCGTTAGTGGAGTGTTGTGAAGTTTTAGTGAAGTGCTTCAGTAAATCATTTAGGTTATTACATTATCATTGACAGGTAAGGAAGGGTTATTTAGTGTAATGTTGTCATATATAACAATTCTTGTTATGGTTCATGAGACAAGTTTGTAGATATCCTGTAGATCTTACTAATTAATGTACATGTAATTCTTTACGTTGTAGTTGTCGGACGTTCAGTATATTCAGAGAAAACATCAACCGTCCAGGTGTTGAGTGGTAATGATTTTATTTCATATCAAAAGCTTTTAAGGGTATATCAAATTTTGAAGGCAAAATATATGCAAAGACATTATTTGTATCATTCATATTATTTTTTTTAATTATCTTTGGGGCACCAACAGGATCCCCAAAAATCTCCAAAAACAGGCCCAAACAAAAATACAAAAAAAAGGAAAGACTTAGATAGCATCGCTCACAGGTGAGGTAGTTACAACAAAATACAAGAGAAAAATATAATGCATATTAATAATGTCAGATGACAATGACAGTTGCAATTCAAATCATTGTATCCAACGTCTGAATAATACCCCAAAATGGTCCAGTACAGTTCTCCGACGTGACAATTAAAAAGTATTTGTTCGACTCGAAAAATATGATGGGATATAGAAAACAAAAGAGTATTTGCAGAATTTCCGGTGAATTGTAATCATTATGGAAAGTTTTATAGAGCAAAGTTATATCTCCAATAACACGTCGTGAAGCTAAAGATAGAATTTTAAATTTTATCTATGTGCATTTTAAAGTAGTAATTCCATACTGAGCTCTAATATTCAAGCCACGAAAGGACCAAGGACCTGTACAAAGAAATTGTACAATTAGGGTCAATCCAATCACGACAACGCATCAAAAAAACCTAAAAGTTTATTGCCATCCGATACAATGGTCTGGAATTGACAAACAAAACTCAATTCATTATCGTACGTTACGTTCTGATCACGCATCTGGGTCACTCCTGCTAATGTCTACGCCATTCAAAACGTAATTAAAAACGATGGGTAAACAGTAGCGGGGGTGATGACGTAATCAGGAGGGTGCAAATAGCGATTCGATTCCCTCGTGTATTTTCCTTGCATATTCTGTACATTGCACAATGCAACGGAAATACACGAGGAAATCGAATCGTTCTCCGCGCCGTCCCGTTTACGTCAACCTACCGCTACTGTTGGTAAAGTTCCTCTGGAAAATGGCATTATATTGCAATTAGATATGTTCAAATACATTTTATTACTGTAACAGAGATTTGCAAAAAGTTTTAAGTCAGTCTGAAGTCTAACAGTTATCTAAAGAAGATATTTTTCGATACACGAAATCGCTATTTGGGAAACAATGAAGATATATCGTTAATAAATAGAATAAAAAAGAATTGGACCCAGGTGTGAGCCTTGTAGTACACCATCAGCAACATTCATGAAACGCGACACCTCAGATTTAACGTAAGAATCTGACGTCTGTTTGACAAATATGAAATCAACCATAGAAGATCATCTCGGATTAAAATCTTGTGATTCACTGTGTCGAAAGCCTTCCGAAAATCAGTAAGCACTACATCAATCTGCAAGGTATCATTTAGCGATTTATAGATAAATTTGGTTTGGTTTTGTTTATAAAAGTGAAATTAGAGAGGGCAGGAGACACAGTTTTGTTTTGTTTTAAATTTCGCAGGTCCTCTATACACGTTACATATATTATAGGGTGTTACCCCTTCGTGTGATCGGTTGTATAAACCGCCTAGATTGTGCCACTGCTTGAAGTAATCATCTGGGCTCCACCGCTTCGGAAAGATGAGTGTTTCACTGCCCTTCATTGTATTAATTTGCACTGCATTTATTCTTAATGGGTAACAATCAGTCAACTCTATAAAAAGAGCTGAAATACTACACAGGTAATAAATTTGTAAGTACCGATTTACAAGCCATAAAGCCATGTTGTTGCCGAATTATACTACCTTGTACTTCATATAAAAGGTAATCGGATATCGATTTCTCAAAAACTTTTGCTGTTACGTTGAGTTTGTACGATAATTACTAATGATGTCCTTATAGGGCGGGCCTTATCAATGAAATAAACTACCAGCTTTTAATGCAGTGGTTTGCAGAGAGATACGGAATTTATTTCAAATTATAAAATCGGATAATCTTAGTATTTGTATTTGTGCCAATAATATTAGCGAATGAATTGCACATAAATGCCACACAATGGCGGAAAATCAATTAATCAAACGGCATTGCCACCATATTGGCTCTCTTCTATTTAAAGCCCGTCACACGGAGCGCTCTCCAAAAACATTTTTTCCCGGATTCACTCGAAACTCTCGACATTTTACCTTTTCAGCAAAACGTATCTAATTGGAACCTTACGACTGATGCAGCTAATTTGAATATCGGACGGCCTTCTACGTCTTTTTCGTGCCGTCTTCGTCGTACGCCCGCGAAACCCTGCAGCCGTCCAACTCTTTCTCCTTTCGCACAAAGCACACACACAATAACCTTTGTTCGGAATTAACGAGGCTAATTAAAGGGCTGCCGGTCCGACTGTACGGTACGTTGGACGTTGCTGCTGCTGCTGCGTTGTTGTCTCGGCGTTAGTGTGCGTGAGGCAATGCTGATGTTGATGGCGTTGACGGGACGACAACAGATAGGCTAGGGCGGCGACCAGATGCCGTGGATACGGAAGAATTTTAACTATTGAACAGACGCAGACGCATCGCGAACATTCGTACAGCGATGGACATTAAATGGGGTTGACATTTTGCTGTGCGTTGCCCTCTCGATATGACAGGTTGTCCGTTGCGAAAATATGCGCCATTGCTACGGCCTTCGGTTGACTGGAAACGCTCCAAATACGATGGAAATACGGTCGGAATTTGAGGATTGTTTTGTAGCTAGGTTATTTTATGTAAAACTTGATAAAAATAATTTTATATTATTAGCTATTAGCGACGACCAGGAAACGTTTAGTAAAGATGAAGCATGCAAGCAATCAAGACTCTGGAAAATGATAAAGCAGCGGGAATAGATCAGATAACAGCAGAATTAATTAAAGTACATACCGACAAAGGATGTATTGCATATGCTACTGAACAAAATTTGGCTAAAGGAGGAAATACCGCGAGACTGGTTGCAGGGTGTAATTATAAAGCTTCCAAAAAGGGGAATCTAAATATGTGCGACAACTGGTGACCAATTACATTGTTATGCATTGCAAGTAAAATTATGACCAGAATAATGGCGAAACGCATGAAGAATGGCATTGATAACGAGTTAAGGGAAAACCAGGCAGGTTTTAAAGCAAGAAGACAACTGAAGCAGTTCACTAAAACCCTTACCACAACATTTATTTCGTACTGGACGCACGTTTCGATAGCCAAGCTATCATCATCAGCAGCAAGACTGAACTCTGAAGAAGACCACGTTTGTACACTCAGGATAATACAAGAGCAGGTTGCAGAGAAGGGTGAAAACATTTACATAAACTTTATTGACTTCTATAAAGCTTTCGATTCGGTAAACAGAGCCAAAATGTGGGTAGTACTAAGAGAATATGGCATACCAGAAAAATACCTAAAAATGATTAAAACATACGACAATTACGAAGCGAAAACTAAACATAATGACAAGCTGATCCAACCTATCAAGATAGAGACAGATGTAAGACAAGGTTGTGTAAGTCACCTACACTATTTCTTATCGTTATAGATTGTGTGATGAGAAGAACGACAAATAACAAAGCTGGAGGACCTAGAGTTTGCCGATGATATCTGTCTTATAACCAGTAACAAACAACATATGCAAAGGAAAACAGAGAGACTGACAAACAGGGTAGAAAGTGGGTCTACATATAAACACAGAGAAAACAAAACTGTTATTACGGAGTAAAGAAGGCCCAGATATAATTCTCGAAGGACACAAAGTAAAACAGACAAGAGAGTTCTGAATAGTATCATGAAATATGGGGGAGGAACAGGAAGTGATGCGAGAAGAAGAATAAAACTAGCAAGGGAAGCGTTTTATTCTTTGAATAGAATATGGTAACAGAAAAATATAAAAGTAGAAACAAAATTGAAGATTTTTAGATCAAACGTATAAAGTGTTTTGCTATAGGGTGCTGAAACGTGGAAAGATGAACAAGGCATACATCGGTAAAATACAAGCCTTTATAAATAAATGTCTACGAATAATAATGAACATATTTTGGCCTAACACGATCCGAAACGAGGACCTATGGTTGAAAACTAGTGAGGAAACTGTGGGGAAAACAATAACGGGGCGTAAATGGAAATGGATTGGGCATACACTCAGAAAATCACGCAATAACCTAGCAAGGCAAGCCTTAGATTTCAACGCTGTTGGTAAGAGAAGAGTAGGAAGACCCGTAAATACATGGAAAAGAACTTTAGTGTTGCAGATGGAAAAAGAAAGTCTAACATGGAACGACATAAAAAAGATGGCGTAAGACAAAAAGAAGTGGAGGGACCAAGTAGAAAGACTCGTAAGGGGAGAGAACACTGCGCAGGAATAGCAGGCCTGCCGGTGATAGAAACACTTTTAGAAGGTGCCTTATGCTCGGTAAGGGCGACAGGTGGAAGAAGAAGCTTTTAGCGTAAAATATATACAGGTACGATTGTTTCAACGGGTAGATAGCAGAGACTCCTCATTTGATAAATTGACTGGAACTACGAAGATTGTGCGACTCACACATAGAAACACGTATTTTTTGTTATCAAATTTTCAAATTTTTTCCATGGCGACCACTGAAGTGTGTCTTGGTGTCAAGTAATGTATGCCTCCATTATTGTTTTTCTCTTTTCAAGATAGTCCATTAACATAATTCCATGATTATTCCAAAAAACAATCGCCATCACTTTTCCGGCCCAGTCTTCGCCCTTTTTGGAGCCGATTCACCATTCGCTGCCCACTGTTTTGACTATGCCTTGGCTTTAGCAGTGTATTGATGTATCTACAGATCCACAGATATTAGTTGAGGCCAAAACTCCGATTTATTTCGTTTAAACTGCTTCAACAGGGTTTTGGAAATGATAATTCGAGTGCGTTTTAGTCCGATTACACTCGGCATAAATTCAAAGGAGCCCAACTCGCATTGAAAGTTTTCGAGTTTGATGTTTAACTTAAGATAGGATGCCAAAATAGTCCACTCGTTACATGGTTAATTCCAATAAGCTTCAGTTCCAATAATACATTGTTCTCTATTGGAAGTTGAACCTCTTATCTCATCTTACAATTCAAAGGTTCTCCCAAAACAAGCATTATTACTAACATCGGAACGACTAAAAGTGACGTTTGCATCCGACTTACTCCAAAAATGATGGAAATTTGGTGGGAATCTATAGATTCTTTTGTATCAATTATTTGTGTCAGAATTTTCCTCAAACAAGAAAAATTAAAGCTGCTGCATTTGTAGATGGTTTAACACAGTAAGAAACAGATTCGAAAAGAAGGACTTCAGTAAACAATTCATTATTATTTAATATTTAAAACATATCACATTAAAAACTTATGCGACTTTCAGCACCCTCATAATGTCCTGCGGTTGGACAAATGTGGCACTAGATTTTCAATTCTACTAATAGTTGAAACCGAAAATATTTTTATTTTGTTAATTGCAATTAATATAAAGTTTGTCTTTTAAATCATAAATCTTTAAGAAAGCACATTGAAGGTAATTCATTCAATGGCCAACTTGGTTACCAGATTTAATTCCTTTAGACTATCTTCTTTGAGATCACTTGATGGCAGTTGTTTATAGACACAAACCTTAGACGTTAGAAAAATTTGAAGATCGAAAAGATTGATTGCATTTAAAGACTAAAAATGAATTTGCTTTGAAATAATAAAGCCATTCCCTTTACGACTATTAAGATCACCAATCACTCCTTGGATTCTCACGGACTACAGGCTTAGAACCTTTGCACTAAACACAATTGTTGCTCGATACAAATTTGCACAATCTTTGAACTTAAAACCAAAGTACCATACCACTCTAGAACATAGTAAAAGGGTGAGGTGACGAACCTTTTGTGCTTGCTATTGCAATGACTAGAGTTGATCTGATTAAAGTATTCGCAGAATTGGAAACAGGCAAAGTTTTAACAATCAAATCTGATGTAATTTTTGAACAAAATTGCAAAAAAAAGGAATACATCGAAGATATGTAACGATAACGAGTACAACTATCTACTTTTTTCCAAGACCCAGTTTTTAAATCAATAAAATACCATAGATTTTTTATAAAATAGCGTCGTCTTTAAACTCATACACAGAAAAAATGCTACAACCTTGTTGTAAATAACCAGACAACTTCTTCACATTATATTCAAAATTGTATTTTTTAATAAGGAACGCGAAAAAAACAAATTTCAAAGGTCCTAAGATCTCCTTTTCTCAAAATAAAGGTATGAATCAGCCCACAGTTTGCAACTGTTGTTTTAAAACGGAATACACTTCTTAGAAATGAAGAAACTCCTTTGCCGAACCGAAATAAAACCTCAGCAGCTCATATGAACATCTCAATTTTCTTCGTACACATACCGTAGCAGTAGTGCATAGTATTCAGAGGGAAACTGACGATTTTATTTAAAGTCACTTCCGGCGTCGTCGTTTTGATCTCCTTCTTATTACACGTCTTTCCATCTTTCAACGTCCCGCACACTTTCGTCGTATGTTTCGCTTCTTCCAGCTTCGATGCAATGCGACCGACGCCTTACGACGACGACGAACTTACCTTCTGTTTCTCCCCTTCCCTCCTGGGCTTTCCTGTTTCCTCCTCGCTCTCTTCCACGTCTCTTGTGCAACCTTCCTTTCCCCTCTTTGCTCGGCGCCATCGTATACGCCACTCAAGGCGAATATATTGCCGTTATTTCCACATGCTTAGACGTCTCCGTCGCTTAACATCATCAAAGAAATCACCTTTGATAAACCGAGCGTGCTACCGTCTACGCCCCGAGATGTGGCCTTGATATGAAATGGGAGCTGGCTCGGCTTCGCTGCTGGAGGAACGACGAAACGCCGCTAAGGATGGAGAAAGAAGAAGAAGAAGAGGAAGGGAAGGCAATGTCAGCGCGGCATCTCTTATACTAACACCTAGGACGTTATTATATATTGTGCGCCTTGTTCGTGCTGACGTTCTGCGAGACGGTTTGCTTGCTTTCCTTCTTCTCCCAGTGCGATTTCATATATCTTCTAGCGAGGTCTTGGTTGGATGTACCTTTAGACTTTAGATGATAATATCTACCTAGGTATATCGAACTGCTATGAGCATCAGGAACAATACTTTTGTATAATATGCACGTCGTATGGTTGATCTTATAATCTTAAATTGCCTTCCATAGGTGCTGCTGCATAATATCATGATTGTGATCGTAACCTATCATTACTTTTAGAGCTTCTAATGTAAATAGGGTGTTGTGGTAAGTTTTCTTTGTAATGTTCATAATATCCGTGCGCATTTCATGCAATCAAGTGTAGCGTAAAAATAAATAAAGTAGAGGAGAAAAGAACAACAATAATCAAAGAAATTGCAAACCTACCTGATCGTAGTTCTCCTACTAAATAAATGAATTGGGTGCTGCTTCGAGCCCAAAATACTTCGATTCTCTGAAGAACGTCAGTGTGCATGTACTAAAATTTACTATTTGGCCAAATATACCATAAAATGCAATTAAATATTTTTTTTTTAATTCAAAAATATACATTAAAATGGGATTGCGCTAGGTTTTTGTCTAAAAATTAAAAACTTTGTCAAAAGAAACATAGCGTATTTAAATTCAAAATAAAATACTGTATCTTTTGAACCCTGAGTTATTAATTTATTAATTTATTTTTATTTGGAGTTTCATTATAATATACTAAGAACCACTTAATTGTATTAAAGCTTATTACCATGGTGATACAGGTTATTAACTCCATTATCAACTCCGCAATTTAAGCTTCCTAATGATCAGTTGCACCGACAGGAATTAAAATTTAATCTAGAATTAAATTAAAGTGACTATCACATTCTAGCCATCATTTTGATTTAAATTTTAACTTATGTTGGTGCAACTAACCATTATAGAAGTATTATAAAGTATGTAGAAAGAACAATTCTGTATGTAAGTGCTTCTAAAAGCGACAAAAAAAACCTAATTTTACGACCCGATAACCCTATATCAAGCAAGTATTCCTCTTGTGGTTATCATTAACTACAATGGCTTCTCCATTTCCCTTTGCTACGGATAGCTAGAATTAATTAAGAGCCATAAAAAACCGCTAATTACTTCCTCTATCCTATCTTTCTTTCTTATCCCGGGCCAGTATTTCTCTTGCCGTTGACATATTTACGCATTTCGGGCGAAACGAAAGCGAGATAGGAAAAAACCACCATCACCACCACCCGCTGCCAACCACCAAGACCATCACTACCACTGCCTTCTTCAACCGTAGCCCTTTTTCCACGAACACCGCCGATGAGGAAATGATATAAGAAGGAAGATACAGGGTATAGAAGGCGAAAGCAGCTTGTCCTAAACGAAATTTATTCCGGCGAAAATCTAATCAACTAAAACCACCACAAAAAGTCCACTATAAATCATGTACGCGAACCTGAACGGAGGAGAACAAAAGCTCAAGAGTTGTGTTAATCTTGCGGGCAACGTTTCGGTAATTTATTAGCAGTTAATTTTAAGGAGTGTTCAATTTTATGAGTTTAGTTTCCGACATTCGTAGCCACGGCAATCGGTTAATACGGGAAGAAGTTCGAGAGAGCTCGAAGCTCTCGACATGCTAGAAAAAGTACCTACTAGCTAACAGCTCAAGGGTGGAAGTGAGACGGAAAAGCAGGAAAATAAAGCGTGGCAGAGAGAGAAATAACAAAGGAAAGGGGAGGGAAAACGGTTTTTAGGAGCAAGTTAGTCAGTCGAATTTTACCCTTTTGTGTCGTGGAGCATGTTATGTATGGGTTCTCTCGATTTTTATACCACCCTTTGTAGGATATATATATCGATCTAATTCCCACCAGGGAGGGAATTTCTTGCGTCTATCATGATTTAATTATCTTCAAAATTGAAGGGAAAGTTTGTTGGTCGATATGGAGAATCCTTTTGCTAATGTCTAAATGTCCAGAGCAATCCCTAATACTCGTAGAGGTCCTACAATGCATCCAAACGCATACTGTATCAATGCAATACATGGAAAACAATTGAGGAGGAATATAGCAAAACGCTTTTGAGTTGTGTCCTACATAAAATATACAGCCACCAAGAGTGGGGGCCGGCGATATATTGGAAACTAATGCAGAGGCGTATGATATGCTTGCCGTGTATTTCCAATGTTTTGAAAACGCGTGTATTGTTGAACGTGAATATGCCGTTAAGTATCCAGAAAGAAAACATTTCAGCCGAGAAGTATTCTAACGTTTGGCGACACGATTACGTGAAACAGGATATGTTCAACTTCGTGGAAATCATACTAGAGCACGTGTAAGCTAATGTGATAAATATCCTTGCATATGTTGAACTTTATCCTCACACAGGTACTAGAGAAATGTCTTGGTAAGTATAAGTAAGTCATCAATTCATCGCACCCTAATAGACAATACGTCACACCCATACAGATTTTGACCATAGACTCGATAATTGTAATTGGTTAAAAGATATCTACCATAAGGATGCCGCCTTCCTACACTGCGTGTTGTGGACTGATGTAGCTACTTTTGCTAATGATGGGCCGGTAAATTTGCATAATATGCATTACTCGTCCAGAGAAAATCTTCATTGGGTGAGAGAGGTTGATCATCAACATAGGTGGAGTATAAATGTTTAGTGTGGAATTTTGGCTGATAAAGTCATTGGACCATTTATCTTTGATGGCAACTTAAACAGCGGAACTTAAACTTAAACACTTTACGTAACGAATTACAGAAACTTTTAGAAGATGTTTCGTTGGAAACTCGAAAAACACGGTGGTTTCAGCATGACGGCTGTCCAGCTCATTGTTTACGAATCGTGCGTGACTATCTTCATAATACGTCTCCATATCAGTGGATTGGAAGAGGATCCATTTTTCCATGGCCAGCTAGATCCCCAGATCTGACTGTGTTTGACTTTTATTTATGGAAAGGGATAAAAGATCTGGTTCACCAAGCACGTCCTACAATGAAAGCTGATTCAAGCGATTCATAATGATATCGCCAGCCTATTAAGAGTAGAAATCGAAGCAGCCGTTATTGGCATTCGTCGTAGACTAAATTTGCGTATAAATAATGACGGCAAACAGTTTAAACATTTAAAATAAATTTATTATTTATTTTCATTTCACGTAACACTATATTATGTACTATTGATACTGTCTTGGTTTTACATTGTTGTCATTTATTTATTTTGTAATTGCTACATTTTGTTATTGTTATCATTCCTTTGTTTCATGGCCGACTAAGATAAGTTTCGATATTATTAAGTAGGTATTTGTAACTAATAGGGAAATTATTACTGATAACGGGCTGTTTTCGTTATTATCTGGAAAAAGGAAAAAGATATCACTACGCGGTTTTCGCCACTACTTTAGTCTGTCAAAACTCGTCAAACACAACATAATGAAAACATATTGCTGCATTTAAATTTTTAGAGATAATTGAGAAAAACTCGTACAGTTGGGAATAACGCCATCTGGTACATTTCTTGAACATTAACGGGTGCCACAAATTACGTCGTCTAAAACAACGCTGAATGCCCTTTCAAACAAATCCACACTTCTTTAATTCGGGTAAGAACTACAGAAGTTATGTCAGGTTTAGTTTTACATGATTGGGCAACGCCTACTACACTTGTTATTTATAATATGGCAAAACGTCTTTAACCAAAGCGTTGCATAATGAACTAAGCTTTTTAATAAAGCGTTTAAAATCATGATTGATCCTGGAACTTTTACCTGCTAATTTAAAATTTACCGTTGATTCTAGCAACCGCGCCCCCTAGTGGTCAAGTTTGGAATTCAAAAATATTTTTAGTAAGTTTCCCTTTGTCACATTAGTCATGAAACATTTTTTCCCATCACTATAGTTATTGTAGTTTCCAAGATATCGCCGGTCTCCATTCTTAGTGGGACACGCTGTATATTTGCAAGTGCTACTTTGTTGTGTAAGATGGCACACACTAGTATAGAAGTTTTCAAAAATATTGCACGTTTCCTTTAATTTACCAGTGACACGTAAAGAAATAAATACTGGGTTTTGAATTATATTAAAAACTGCGTTCTGCAATGTATCTTGATTATTATAGTAGCCGTAAAGGTCCCAAGCCAATAGGAGGTCGAGGTAAATGAAATGACCGATAAGCTGTCCAAAGAAGTAGCAAATATTTATTGGCCCAAACCCCTATTGTGGTTTACAAAAGAGCCACCTAGAATAGGAAATCAGGAATTGGGAGGTAAATCAAAAGATCTTTTACTGGCAAAACATATCAGAAGATTGTCCTATCTTTCAGCAAAGAGGATGTCAGAATACTAGCAGGCTTATTGACAGGTCGTGCGGCGCTAAAATATCACATACATACTAAGAAAAGAACTGTGTCGTTTATGTCAAGATCTTTATTTCATACCTTATTTGTAATTACGCTATAACTTCAAAATAAATGACAATCGGATAAGAACATATGAGTTTTTTTACATTATTTCCATGTATACACTCCTGGAGTTTGGTGCATTCCTCCAGTCTCACCCTGTGTCTGCAAAATCTCTTAGAAGAAGACGCAGATTGTTCCTATAAGCACTTTTCACTTAGTACTTATCACGAATTATACTTGTAGTACGCTTTACCATCACGACATCTAGTGTTGGGAAGGTATCTTTGCGGTAGCAAAAACGGATTATTTATAGACTCTAGTGTACTACTAGATCCTTCGGATCTTGCGTTTACTTTAAGCTCAAGCCTCAGTTTATCAAGTAGGTGCGACAACGAGGTCTTATGAACGCTTGTTTTTTCTCGTCTTCCTCGCTCCTATCCAATTTAAATTTTCAATTTCAGTAGAGGTGCCGCGACAAGATCATTTTAGCCCGGTATAATACGTTTTGGAAAATGGAAAACTTGCATCTTGGCGAGTCAAGTCATCATAACGAGAGAAACAGAGAATGTTGGCGTGGGGGGTTGAGAGAATAGAGTTTTGCACTTGCACTAAATAAAACAAGTCGAAATTTATAAAATTTCTATTTATATGCAGATGAAGCAAAAAGGGGGAGTCACGTGGAGAGATATTAGGTGAAGCATCCTGCAGCCTGCTTGCTGTCTACTCCTCTACGTACCTTCGGCGTACGGTACGCGCCACCCTTCCTAATTTAACTAGAACGAAGTAATGGAGTCACCCCCGTGTGAATGTAACAAACTGTGATATTTACTTTCTATTCTTCTTTAATTGCGCGAACATGCTGGAGCCCGGCAGCTGTAAAAAAAAAGAGGGAAATACCCAATTACATCGTTTTCTCTTTGGTTTACCGATAGGGGATGGACGGTTTTTATTGTTTATCTTTTGGAGATGAATTGAATAATCTAAAACAATCCGAATTTAAATGAAATATTTCGAAGTAAGATATTTCCAGCGAATGAAAGCTGCTTCTATTTATAATTCAAAAAATATCTAATTAGAAGATGGGGAAAATCTAGTATCATTTGATGATTGTTCATTCTTCTCCATCGTACTGATCTCAGAAACAATAGAATATGTCTCCTTTCATAGCTAACTTGGACACTGTTTATTTTCCTAGAGTCTGGCTTGGGTATGTAGACGACGATTTTTGATACTAAGAAAAGCACTAAACCGACACTAATAGATAAATTACGAGGGTTGCCTTTCATATTTCGGGAGTGGACTATCCTGGTGCTGCCATCTACCAGCCCACGTCTCTATCGTAAAGTTCGAGTTTTTGCCGGTATACTTTACTCAGAACGTTTTGACGTACAGGCGTCATTTGTGTTGTTTACAGTGAGATAAATTCATCTCGGTGAAAACATGAAATTAAATCGTGAACATTTCTGTGCGATAATTTTTTGCGAGTGCATCGATGAACTGAATTCGACTTTTCGCGATGAAGCACCATCAAAAACCACCATATATCGGTGGTATACGGAATTCAATCGTGGCCGTGGTTTGCTCAGTGACGAATTTCGTGAAGGTCGTCCCTACATCGGTTGTTGTTCCAGAAAACATCGATGCTGTGCGTGAACTCATATTACAGGATCGTCATGTGAGTTATCGTGAGATAGAGGCATCCTTGGGCGTTAGTGGGACCAGCATACATTCAATATTGCGTGAACATTTGGTCACCAAAAAAATTTTGTTCGCGTTGGATACCACATAATTTGACACCAGCACAAAAAAGAGCTCGTGTCGATTGGTCGAAAGAAATGCTCAAGAAATTGCGGCGTTCCCAAACACGTCTATGACATCGTTACAAGCGACGAATCATGGATCTATGCATATGAGCCCGAGACTAAACAGCAGTCGAAAATATGGGTCTTCAGAGACGAGCCGAATTCTTCGTGCACGAAGCACTTCGAAACAAATGCTCGCCTGTTTTTTCAGAAAAAACCGGACATGTGGCAACTGTCCCGTAAGTGCAACGTCGGACGGTCAATTCTGAATAGTACACAACCATTTGTTTGCCAGAAATCTTCGGAAAAATGAGGGAAATCAACTGCCGAAGATGCATCGTTCTCCACCAGGACAACGCGAGTTCTCACACATCGGCTCAAACAAGAGAGTTTTTGAGGACCGAAAAAGTCGAATTAGTGAGTCATCCGCCGTACAGCCCTGATTTAGTACCCAATGACTTCTTCTTATTCCCGCACATCAAAAATAAATTAAGAAGTCAACGTTTCGACGCCTGAAGAAGCGGTAGATGCGTTTAGAATGCATGTTTTGGATGTACCTCCGTCGGAGTGGCAAAAGCGCTTCGAAAATTGTTTCAAGCGCATGCAAAAGTGTATAGATCTTGATGGAGACTATTTTGAAAAACAATAAAGCCATTTGCGATGATTAATTTCTTTTTTTGTTTTCTATTCCCGAAATATAAAAGGCAACCCTCGTATGAGAAATTCTTACCACTGTGGACAACATAAAATGGCAGCGATTAGTTCCTTAATTAGCAGATTGGTAAAATTCCCTTTGAATAAAAGTAGATATAATAAAAGAACTTAAATATATAACGAAAAGTAGCTATCTGTTATGGCAACTCTTCTATATGTAGAAGTCGATCGCATCTTCAAGAAAGTCCAACATAGGGCGTTATATAAGAAACTTCACGACTATAATTCCAGCAGAAACCCGTAATAAGTAATTTGTGACTTCCTTTTCACAAAATATCGAAAAACCGAAAGGCATTAATAAAGTTTTTAGAGGACAAGATACGAATGTGAGTATCAGTTCGCAAAATACACTCAGAAGCCTTCTAGACAATCCGACAGATAAACCGGGATTTATAAAATAGCATGCGGTGGCAAATGAAATAGGCGATAGGCATCCGATTCAAAGAACATTTAGCCCATTACCGGTATGGAAGGATCGAATCGTCATGTGTAGCGCAACACACAAATGAAACCGGGCATAATAATTAACTAGAAAACATCAAATTAAGAACGTAACTTCGTCGTAAGAATTAGATGCGTACGAAAGGAGTTATACGAAAAAGAATGAATATCTACCAAACAGGAAAGAAGGTGCACTTGGCCACTCAACTGTGATGGATTTATTTATATGAAACGGGCATGTTTATAAATTATGCTACAGGCCTTTTAATTTCGTATATTTCCCATGTTTTAGAGAATATAGCCCGTAAAAGTAGGTAAACATCTTTTACAGTAAGCATAAAACAAGGCATGTTAGGACTAAAACTTTTTTCTCGCATCATTTTTTTTTAGCTAAATCTGCATACTACCCCACAGTCTTGTGTGTGTGTGTCTGCATATGCAAACATCAGAGTAACACAACATAACGCTGCTTGCTTTTGTAATGTTTTCTAAGGAATTAAGTCTAGGAATTAAATAAGTGGACTCTTGGTAAACATTTTCAATTACTATAAAAATTAAAGCAAAAAAGAAATAAAATTTGAGTGTCAAAAGAGTATACACACTTACTATATTACAGAAATAATTACACCGGTTTTATAAAATTTCTATTTTTAAACAATTGCCTAATTGAAGCCTCACCGGATATGAGAAGTCTCAGTTGGGAAAAGCAAAGTTAAGGGCATGTTCAAATTGTTCTAGTCAGTTATTTATATAGCCGCCTTTATACCAAGCGTATGGGAATAAGCTAATATAAAGGGCGCCCAACTTTCTTTATTTACAAAGTTCTGAAATGACAAGTTACAATAATTTTAACTGTCACGTGTTCTATCATATCCCATAATTTTGATAAATAGAGCGTTGGTGGATTGTTCATAGAGAACAATTAACATGCAACGACTATTTCTTCATGAATTTCGTATTGCTATGGCCCCGTCTGGCAAAACAATTAGGAGATGGAACACGAAGTATCGGCAGAGGGGATGAGTAGATAAACGAAAATAAAGTTTGAAAAAGTATTCATTAATTGTACATAAATAAAAATGTTAAAACTGTTTCCATATATGTGTAATTAATAATTCACATTGGGTCACTTCTAATTTGACACCCTTTATTTAGACGATGGCAAGTTATTATGTATCTAAATTTGTAGTTTAACGAAGTCATTTCATTGTAGATTAACAACATCGTAATTAATAAGAATGAGGTCATAAAATCATCATACAAGCCCATTCCATATCCCAAATTCGTGGTTGGCATGGTAATCACTTCAACGTCTTTCCCAGAAGGAAGGAGATTTGCTTCCAAAGATTCTGGACGATGGACGATGATCTGTTCAGGCAACTATAAGACCATATAATATATGGTCAGTTAATATATAGTAATGTGATTTATTTCTACATATATATAGTAGCTTGGTAACTTGTTAAAAGCTTAATTGCGAAGTAGGACTAACAATACAATGGAAGTATCATCGGCATACTGGATGACAATGGTACACTAGAAATGATGTTATACGGTACATCATTTGCGTAGTTCAGGAAGAGCAAAGGACCCGATATAGATCCTTGCGGAACATCTGTATTCACAGGTAAGTGCTCTGAATGTTTACTATTCCAAGATACTGACTGCTTTCTATTTGTTAAAAATAACCAGACAAAGTCATTCGCTCTATCCCTAACTCCACGTGGATCAAGCTTCTTTAACAGTATCCCATGATTCATAGTATCGAAGGCCTTAATAAGGTCGCAGCAACCCAGAATTACCTCCTCTCTGTCATTTAAAGCTTTTGCCACGAATTTCAATACATCCGTGGGAGCTGTTGTTGTAGATCTACCTCTAAGGTAACCATGTTGGGTAGTATTAAACAGCTGACGTTTTTGAAAGTATCTGGGTAATCTTGTCCTAGTTATCATTTCTAATATTTTTTATATAATTGGCAATAATGAGATCACCATCGGCATCGGATAAACAAGTATTTAGTGGCACTAGAACACTGAAACATTTCACTAAAACCCTTACAACAATACTTCACTTGCACTGGACGTACATTTAAATAGTCAAGCTATCAAAACGTGTGTCCAGTGCGAGTGAAATATTGTGGTAAGGGTTTTTCTTTAAGTATTTAGCGAACCAATTGTTAATCAAATCTCTAGTTTGTGATTTTCCTAAAGATGCTTCAATAACAACTTCAATACTCTTTGTTCCTTCGAAAGGTAAGGAACGTCTAAAATGCGTCCTGGATTGAAGTCATTTTTATCGGTGAGCAATAGTGAGTTATTTTCGGGAATTCCGATTGGCTCATAATTGTGAATGTAAGGTTCAATCAGTTACAGCAATAAAAGAAGCAAACGTTTCAGTATTCTGGAATCAATTCATCATCCTATGTAAGCAACATTCTGACATACATATTTACAACGGATCTAATCCGTATTAACCTTGTTTTATTACAATATCAAACTACAAAAATATATACGAATTCGATCCATTCCACTGACTCTTTGCCTTTTTTTTATTCTCCCGTTTCCATTATACTTTCCGTTCTTCTTGAAATACAGTCTTTTAGCCGAACCGACTTAATACTATTTGGTCATGAATTATTTAAGTTCCTCTCTCTCTGTGTGTGCTCGACGGAAGCTGCTTCCTCGGGATTGTTTACATTTTCGGAAGATGTTGGAATGTTGATAAGTCTATGGGTCGCATAAAACGCGTTCCGCCACCGGAAAAAGGAGCGGAGAAGAACGTCACAGTCGCTTTAACATAAAACGTAGAAAATAAAATTGCCATTAAATTTTCCGTAGAGCATATGTAATAATGCTTCACTGTTGCTGTCACAGCGCTGTTTTTCTACATATGTATGATATACATATGTATGATATACATATGTATGATATACATATATAGCTTGGTCCACGATAGTATATAAACGTGTATAATTTCATTCAATTTCTTTCTTTTCGGGGAAGGTATGCTCGAAAGTAAGAAAAGTACAAAGGATACTTGCTCACATTCTCTCTCTGTCGAATATTAAGAATAGATACGGGAAAGATAGTGTAACTATCTATAGTACTAATACTGCGTAGATCATAGGATTTCGCGATCGGTACCGGAAAATAGCTCGATCTTTCTTGAGTTCCTTTTGGCACATTTCGTTCCATTGGGTCGTACATAGGCCAAGAAATTAATCTATCTTTATATAATAAAAACGCCATCTTAAGTACGTTTTAGATAGGTATAGCGGAGTGCCGACACGGCTAGGCGTCTCGAAATTCGCCGTCGAGTCGAACCAGAATACTGAAGGGACGCTTGTTAAAGCTTATATTTTAAAACTAAAAAAACCAACGATTGAATGGCACGTATTCATTTATAACTAAACCTTATTTTGAACGGCAAAATCGTAAGAGGATGACGCATTAAGTGTTACATATTTCAGGCGCAAAGTTTATTTAAACGAAATTTATATATTAATTATAAATTGAAATAGAAGATATGTACAGTTTGTGCGTTATAGGATGGCGAACGCTTCAGATGCGCGGTGAAAATACAAGACTTTATTTTATAGTCGTTTTTTATTATGCTAACATAATTTAAAAAATAAGTCGAGCTACGCCACTGCATGTTGCATTGAAAGTGGAATTTTCCCGAACGATGTCCGATAGTATCTTCGGACAGCGCCGGAACTCGCCATCCTACAACGCGAGACCTGTACACATGTAATAAATTCATAAAGTAGGAAATAAGAGAAAGGAATTAGCCATTACAAAAGACTTTTTCTATATTTTCTGCAGTAAAACGACTCCTCTTTGAAGTTCCAGTACGTTCTTTCAACTTTACAACTTTACATGCAAGAAAGAAAGAAAAAAATGTCAAAGACAAGCGCTGTTTTACTAAAATAGGTTTATACTTTGCTCAGGGAACCGGTATTCAATACAAAAAGCTCTATCAGCATTTTTTTGCAGTTATCCATTAATTTTGTATTATTTTAAAAAAAAGTGTTCCTAAATACCACATGAGAATAAATCTATTATTCTGGAAGGTAATGGTAGAAAATTGTCAAGTGATTGTTTCGAAGAACAATTTTCCATTCTATTATAATATTGGGAAACAGAGGGGGAATAATAAGCTTACTTCAATATTCAATGCTTATAATTAATAAATAAGAATAAATAATGCCGTTACTTGATCTAAAGCTCATTGAATATTTTTTGTTATTTATTGTGACCACTTCTCTTCCTCTTTTTCTTTTCTTGAAATTTGAGAGGTGTCTTCTGAGTATTAGCCTTACACTCAGGAACTTTAATGATAACCACATTACCTTTGTCTTCTATACCAATAACCTGCATTAATAAAAAATGCTCATCAGGGGTTTCTTGTTTAATTTTTCCTCAATATCTTAGGTTTCTTAAGATGGTATCCAACAGATTTACTTCTGCAGTAGGGCACCAATCCCGAATATCTTTTTAGATTAATATTTTCTCTAATATTCAATGCACGTTTCAACACTCAGTAAATTGATCACAATGCTGGAGGTTCTACGATCTTGTATTCAAAGCAAGCCAGTAACACTTGCTTGTCCTAACCCATGAAATATTTGTTCCTCAGTCTTGAGATTTCTTCTCTTCATTGTTCAATAACTGCTTCGGGTCTTGTAAAGCATTTGACGAGTCTATTTGGGTTAGTTTACCTGCTTTGACATTTCCTTGGTTACCGTCAAGACCTGGTACCTAGAACATATACCCAATCTGTTGCACTTCTATACTAGCTTTGAGTTTGCTTGTGTGGAGTCCAATGACAGCAGTAATTGAGTTTCCGAATAGATAGCAAAGGATCAATGCATGCCCAGTAGGGCCGGCGCCTTTCTTTGCAAGATCACATGAGATTTAGCCACATATTCATTTTTGTCTTTACCCTTTTCAAATCTTTGACAAAGATAAAAAATTGAATTGCACTGACTGTATGGTCAATCTGTTCCAGGTTTACTATATCAGTGTAAGGTGTATAAGGTTTTTAGAGCTTGTCATAACTTCAAAGGCTTTTAGTGTGTGAAGTGTTACATCGCTTTGTATTACCACCCCTTAGTTAATCGTACCCCAACTGCGAAGGGTGACTTGGGAGTGCATCAGACCCACTAAGAAGTTTCTGGATTATTTCCCAAACTCAATGTCTGTTTTATTTGAAAAGAGCATTCTTATTTACATCAGAAACGTATTACAGTCCATCCAACAGAAATCATCCATTTCGATTAATTCCGAATTAACCATTACCTAAATTATTTTAATTAAGACTAGGGGATCCCCCTGCATTCGTCTTTACAAACGAGAAAGGGAAAAATTACGAAATCAGCGTCAGTTGCGCAACTACGAAACAAACATAAATGGAAGGGATTTTCCCGGAACGATAACGACCCAGCTATTAAAAGCGGACCCTTCACTTTCTTCGAAGGTGAAAGGGGTTGGAAACGAGCCTTCTTTGAGAAAAAAAAACGGAAGAGAAAAGGAGTCTCCAACACTAACTACCCAAGGAAAAAGTTCGAGGAATCGACAAGATTGTAAATTTTGACGGAATAGGGTCACCGTGCTAACAGCGAATTCTCTCCCGTATAAGAAGAAGGAGAAGACGATGCGAAGAACAAACTCTTGAAGATTATTAAGTCCGGGCGAGTCCGGAAGAAATGGGCCCCCCGGAATGGCGGACGACAAGCTCCGGTAATGGTTACCGGGAGCAGTTATCGGGGCCCCGCCATCTTTCATTCGCGTAAAAAAAAGAACGTTATGGGGCTCGTCCGGGTGCTATACGACGGGAACGTGGGTACCACGGCGAAGCGTGAGAGGGGGAGACGAAATTGCGTAAGTGGTTACTTTTTATGGTAACTGGTAAACATGCCTAGCTGGGTGCCCGGTTCTTTCCGAGGTTGGGACATGGCACTTGCGCGTGCACATTGACAGTTTTAATGAAAATAAAAGCGAAATGTGTGCGAGCGCAGGGTATTATATTACATGGTTGGTAGGCGTGCGTATTTTGTCGTGACGTAAACAGTTTTTCCGTTGTTTTTTGTTTTTAATTAAAGCCATGCTTTATGTATACATGCATATTAGTATAAAAAAGAATCTGGCTTTTAATGTATTTACAGTGTATTGTTACCATTACCATATAGGAAGAGAAAGTAATTACAGTACCGTGCAATCGAATTAGGGCCACTATATAAATTTGAGTTTTAGCTTAATAAATAATACAAAGTATCAACGTTTGATAAAAACAATTTTTATTTATTTATATTAACACGTACATTAATATTTCGTCGAACTACCCCTTGCTTTTATGACAGCAGCAATTCTTTTTGGCATGCTTGCTATACACGCTGCTGCAACTTCTTTAAGGTGAGCATTATTTTGCCAGTTATTTGTTATGCTTGCTTTCAAAACGTCAACTGTTGTATTGGGAGATGCATAAACTGTACGTTTTAAAGAATTCCAAACATTTTCGATTGGATTCAGGTCGGGGGAATTACCTGGCCATGGCAATATCTTCAGTTTTCTTGCTGAAAACATATTTACAATTGTTTTTGCCCTGTGGCACGGTGCACCATCTTGCATAAATGTGTAAGAGTAATTTTCAGGGTCTAAAGACGTCATATACGGGATTAAGATTGATTCGATAACTTCTTTATATTGAATTTGATTCATGGTACCCGTTACAAAATAGAGCGGTCCAAGCCCTTCCCCTGACATACAGGACCAAATCATGACTGCCAGTGGATGTTTCACTGTTTTTACCGCCGCGCTTTCATCATATCGTTCCGATGGTCTTATTCTAACGAAACGAACAACTTCAGTTACACCCTCTAGCCATGACTCGTCACTAAAAACAACCTTTAGAAACAGAAATTTTCATTACATTTTCGAATTTACTAAAATTGTTCCAAATTTTGAAAATATACATAAAATATTGATACATACCTTTTTCCAATCCTCAACAGTAAAATGCCGATGCTGCTGCACCCACTGCAATCTTGCCTTTTTCATCCTTAAAGTAAGTTTCGGCTTTTTTGCAGGACGTCTACTTCTGATATTGGCTTCATATAAGCGCGATTTTAATGTTCGATCTGATATTTTTATATTATCAGCCTGTAATATACGCTGAAGTTCTTTAATGCACAGTTGCCTGTTTTCTAATGCCCTTTTTATGATAATTCTGTCTTCCCGTGGCGAAGTTTTGCGAATACCGCGACAATCAGAATGACCACTTGAAGTCGCTGGTAATTTTTCTTTCTTTGACATCGCTATCCTGTCGACTGTTTGACGAGAAACTTGTTCTCTTTTGGCTATTTCCCGATGCGAATACAGCCCCGTCTCTAATAACACTTGAATTCTTGTTTTTTTTTCTCATTTGAAATGTCTACGTTTGCCCATTTCACAAAATTTATCAATAAAAAAAGAAAACTAAACGTCACGAAATTTCAATTTAATTACACTAAAACAACATGTAAAACGAATATTATAGCACGAAAATATAATACTTGCACTTTACACCATTAAAACTACACGTAAACTAACTTGAAGCAGGTAAAGCCAGTCACCGATTACCGACCCTAAACGTACCTTGGATAGAAAGGAATGTTTGGTGGGGGTTATAATAACGAGAATTTTATACCTACTTAAAAGGATTATATCAAATACAATTAAAAACATTTTATTGCCGAAAATATTTAGAAATTTTGGTTATTATAATATTAATAGCGAATATTTGTATAAAATCAAAGTGGCTCTAATTCAATTGCACGGTACTGTATAATCTCAAATTAGAAGATGTAATAAAGTTGCTCTTATTAATGGCTCGGTATATTGTAATTATCTAATCTTCACAACGCCACAGTCAGATAACTACTCAATTATATTATACAGGGTGATTTATAATAGATGTAAAAGACTTTCACATCTTGTTCAAGAAGTCATTTAAACCAAAAAATGTTATATAAACATAGATACTATTTTTTCTATTTACAGAGCTATTGATTTAGAATTACTTTTATACAGTTTTTAGTTTAGATTAGGTAATAGTCTATGTCTAAAAGCCAAACAACATAATTTGTGAAAAAAATAATTTGACAGTTCCCAAAATAAATGAGTTTAGTGCAGCTGAATATGCAGATATTATTTATCTGCATGGGTACTGTAATGGTAACAGTCTTAAGGGATCCAGAGAGTATCGCTGATTTCCTATTGTTCCATGTAATAATCGAGGTAATCAAGCTAGAGAAAATAACGTAAACAACGAAGAAAATGTAGTTGATGCAGTGTTGGGGAACCTCACCCTGAGCACTCGACGTATTGCAGCGCAGTTTCGTTATTCTCAAAATTTTGTATAGAGAACACTACATCGTGAACAGTTACACCTCTGTCACATTCATCCCGTCCAAGCATTACAACTGGAAGATCATAGTCAGCGTGAGGAATCCTATACTTGGCTGCTATAAAAAATTCCATAAGATGTGATACTTTCAACTAGAATATTATGAACAGGTGAGGCCAAATTTACTAGAGATGGTATTAATAGCACTCACAATTACCATTTATGGAATCTTCAAAATCCACATGTTAGACAATCGCGATTTCAACACCGTTTTAGTATGAATACTTGGGCTGGTACCTTTAACGAAGAACTGCTTGAATTAGAACTTTTATCACACAGGCTAAATGCAGAACAGTATCTAGCTTTGCTGGAAGAAACGCTTTTTGAGGAGATCGAACACATTCCGCTTCTTGATCGTCAACAAATGTGGTTTGAACATGATGGCGCTCCAGCCTACACAGTAGACACGCAATTCAATGTTTGAATGCACATTTTCCTGAACGATGGATTGGTTGTAGAGGTTTTATTGCTTGGTTTCCAAGATCTCCTGACCTAAGTCCCTTGGATTTTTTTCTTTGGGACCATTTGAGAAGCTGGTTTGCACTGTCGAAATAAATACACGACAAATGAGTGATTTGTTGGGGAATAAGCTGAAACCAGCAACTGGAAACAAACGCCGTGGTCTACTCTCAAAGAAAGCTTTGTTGTTGCAAGAAAACGCCCGTCCGCACACGGCCCATAACACCATAGAAACTATCAACAGGCCTTGAGACCCTAGAACACCCTCCCTAAAGCCCTGATCTCGCTCGAAAAATAATGTATCTGTTGTACACCTATCTTTGTTTAATACAATTGTAGAACTAAAAGTGTAAGTAATTTTTAACTTACTCTCGTAAATATTAGCATTAATGTTTTACAATAATACATTAATATTTAATATGGTTTAATTGAATCGAACTAACAACCGTAATTATAACAGGCCAAGTGATCGCTGTAGCACTGGCAGCCGACAAATTACATGTGCCATAACGATTCATATTTTCAAGGTAAATTGTAAAATAATTACCTGTATATTGCGGAATAAATTAGAACGATATTAATCAATTAATTAAAACATCGGGCCAATATTTAATAGCGACCTCTATGGATGGACGTACCGTTGTAACGGAAAAGGTTGTTACTGTTAACCTTTCGAAAGTTTACAATGTTGGCATGCAACCGTGCAAAATTAGCCGTGTACAACGATAATGATGAGATATGAAAATTAAAAATGGGCGTGCATATTATATGCGATTATGAAATATTTATAATGGGATTAATACATGCTTGAATAACAGAATATATTTGTTTGACATTTAGCTTGGATTAATAGCTGTTAAATTTCATATTTAATCTAATGTTTAATTTCCTGTTAAAGTAAAATGTTATGGGTATCATTTACGCATTATAATTTACTAGTAACCAAAGATATTTGAGATATTTCTGTGTCACATTTACCTGTATTTATATTCATATTTTACTTTGCCAATATTATATTAGTTGAATATTTTAACCTACTTTTGCTGAATTATTTTGAATATTCGTACGATTTCTTTCTTACCTCTCCTCGAAAACTCTGAATAGTTTTCTCCGAGCACTTCAACATCGAGCGAGACGACGAATAAACACATTCAGTGGTCCCCTAGAGAATATCGAATTATTCCCCCCAGGAGTTCGAATACCGGGTCGTCGTCATCGTGAAGAAACGTGCGAGTGCCACTTAAGACTTTAGCAACAGTCAAATAAAGATATACCTGCGTCGTTTTATTACATCCTTGGTTTACCTTCCTTATCGTACAAACAGGGAGTAAAATTTGGAGCACCATGTTTTGAACTTATTTTCATTATTTTCCCTTGCAGTATATTTAATATTTTAAATTCGTTTGTACCATCTACCCTTGTTAACTGGCTTTGTTTTCCTATATCTTTAACAATAAAGGTATTTTATTGAACTTACAGTTTTCAGTTTTATTTATTTTGTCTCATGCTGTCCATTCAACAATTAAAACATTTAGTGCACTGAAACTGCAGCACTGTATTATCCAATTATTCGATTATTCGAGTAGTATTCAACTATTCGAATAGTATTCGACTATTCGAACAGTATTCGACTACTCGAATAGTGTTCGACTATTCGAATAGTATTCGACTATTCGAATAGTGTTCGACTATTCGAATAATATTCGAATAGCATTCACCTATTCGAATAGTATCCGACTCCGAATATTCAAATATTCGGATACACTAATATTCGAATTTAAGGCATACATTAATTCCAATATTCGAGTTATTCAAATATTATTCCCGGCCTAAGCTAAGATTAACTACTACATCATAAACATCTATACGACATTTGCTTTGAAACCATATAGTTTTCCCGGATGTTATTCTTATTGAACTCATCTTCAAACCATCCACCAATTCATCTCCTTCTTTCCCCCACTATATCTTCTACGCGAACGTTGCTGATTCATTTTAACTATTAAACGCCCGATATAATCGGCCTTCGCGCGCAAGATGATACGTCATTCATTCGTAATTTCCAAGCCCGGTCTTGTTAATGACGCCAGAGTAAATACAATGGCAGCCGGGCTAGAGTGGAACTCATTATTGTAATGAAACGATTTCGTTCCCAGATGATTCAAGGCGTATATCCTATTAGATCCTATAATGGCAACAGAGGCGCCTACACTAGCGCTCCTCGTAAGGATTCTTCAGTTATACGCGACGACAATTTCGCTTCTTCTTCTATTAAAAGGACGGGTTGGCGTCGTTGGAGTGGGGAGTAATAATTTAGTTTCCGCGAGGACAAAAGGCTGAGAGATAAGAAGAATAAATCCTCGTACCAGGTGAGTAGTCAATGATGTGGTAAGATCCGTCTTAAGTTTTAAAGAGGATGATGATCATAATAGTGGTGTAGTGTCTCCATTTAAAGCTGTACAATTTAAATACAGAAGGAGAGGAGAAATAATAGATGTATTACATTGCTTCGTTAAAATAGCCGAAAGATTTAAAGAAGTGTAATTAGCTAGAGGAGAATGAATGAAACTTAGATTTAATGTGACGATTTTCCCTGTTTAATCTTTTAATTCCCCAAGGAAGCAGAATACACTACAGCTTGATCTTAAAGTGTTATATACAAAATCTCTCCTATAATGCAACGTCAAATAATTAATGAATCTTTTGAAATGGGTATTCTTGCGAAGATTTGACAAACTTTAAAGTCAAGATTTCGTTTGAATTTGGATCAATTAATATGATATCAAAAAGGACTATAAAATTATGTTACTTGATCAAAGGAAATGTTGTAAATGTACCTCAGAAATCCTTTTTTTTTTGATTGGTCTTACTTCTCCAAAATATAAAATCCATAAATTGATTGTAGAACACTATTTTTTGAATTTCATATTTTGAGAATATCGTAAAAGTTGTAAAATTTATGCTAAAATGTGAATAATTAAGAAGGCACTAAAGAGCGATATTACAAAAACGACAAAATCCAAATTGTTGAGTCTGGCGCGCAAGCTTCCGCAGTCATCAATAACACTATACTCTTGCATCATCGAAAATTTGACCCGCAACAATTATTCTAGGAAAGATATTCAAACTGCCATTAACCGCTACGCCAACCTTTGTCCACAGCAGCTTCCCTCATCTAACCCTAATTTCCGTAAGCAAGCGTATCTATCCCACATTCTCTTCAGGAACAACATAAAAGCCATCTTCAAACCCAATTTCAAGCTCTCAGACTGCTTTACCATTAAAAACCGCAATCATCTAGAAGCCCCTGGTGTTTATCAAATTCCACGTTCGTGAGGTAGTGTGTACATCGGTGAAACAAAGAGATCCGTCAACACTCGTGTTACTGAGCACGAGCGTTGTACGCTGGCTGAGTATAGACTGGAAACTGGCCCCAAATCCAATTTAACTCTACCCGCATCTTATCTCGCAATCCTCACTATTATAGTAGAAAAATTCGTGAATCAATAGAGATTTTCAAATATTCCAACAGTTTAAATCATGAAGATGGCCACGCTTCATCGACGCATAACATTTCCGCTTCATTGTTGCATAACATTTTCGCTTCATGGATGCATAACATTTCCGCTCCATTGACCCAAAACAAACTCTATATAAACCCCTTTGGAATGAATAACTCCAGTCAGTTTGTAGCAACAGCCCTGAAGATGTCCCATAAGAGTGTGGAAGAAATGTCGGCAAGAGCTACGAAAACGACGCGGTTCCAACCCGGAAACCAAGAGTGTAGTATATAATCCATAAATTGATTGTAGAGCTCTATTTTTTGAGTTTCATATTTTGGGAATACCGTGCAAGTTGTAAAATTTATGTTAAAACGTGAATAAGACTAACAAGGCACTAAAGAACGATATTGCAAAAATAACAAAATCTAAATTCTTGGGTTTCAATTTTCCTCTAGGTATAGCATTCAATTTTGCTTGTCGTTGACGTCATACTCATTTTGTTTCATTTGATCAAACATTCTAATTCTTGCCACTTACCAGATTCCTATAGCAAGCACACCAACCGGGACAGACTGTGTATTAATTTCTTGCAAGCAAACGATGGTATAATACATTTAAAAGTACATACATGTTGACAGCCAAAACTGATTTAATAGCTGCGCAGTTAACAGTGGCAGCTGTCAACCAGTATATCGATGATACTGACAGGAAAGGGATATATGTTCGCAATTCACTGTCAAATTTTATACCTTATCTTACCCCTACATGGCTAGAGGAGTGTTTCTTAAACCTTCTCCCATTGTGGCTTATATTTTGGAGCAACAGTCTATAGTAAATTTAACTACTATAAAGTAACATGACCTCTTATTGATATATACTTTTCCTTCATCCTTTGTAATGGAGCATACATGAAGCACAGGCTTGTCTCTTTTTGAGGCTGTTAATAATGTTGAATATCTATATATTTTGGGTGTCTCTGGATGCAAACAATTCCAAAGTTATAACTTTTTTCGGTATTTGATTTCCACCATAGGTTGGCAATTTAATTTTACACAAATTGGAAGATTGAAAAGCCAATACCGCTGCCCGTGCCTCACTAACATGAATGGGAATTACTGTTCGACCCCCAAAAAGTTATCAATTATTTGGGATTAAAGTTTTGGTATTTTAAAAAGCATACACTTTGAAAAAATTTTATCCACAGTTTAAGAATCACTGATTTCCGAAATTCAGCCTAGGTTCCTTATGCTTAGAGAAGACTAGTGTACTTTACAAGTAATTTTTCGATATCAAGAGAAGAAACACGTCACTCCTATAATAGAACAGTCAAAATTTCCAATTCCCTTCGATAATGTTTTTATAATCCTAGTCATATATACCTTTGTTATCAATCCTGTCTTCATATTACAAGTTCTACGTAAAAAGGAAGGCTAAATACCCTAATCGCACTAACTTAAATGAACCCCCGAAACAAATCGTGCAACATTCACTCACCGTTATGGACAAGCAGGGTAGAATCTCTGGCCAGCGCTAGTTCCGAATCTGTGAGGGTTGCGTCAGACGCGTTCTCTGAGGAAGAGGTATCGCTGAGTCCAGCCGGCTGCTGGTAGAGTGGATGATGATAGGTGTGCTGGGAAGCGTAACGTCGTGGCGACTCTTCACCCTCGGACCCGCTCAGGCTGTACGCGGGATGCAATCGCCCCTTCCCTGTAACGCGGAAAACGAATTACTCGCAACTGAGGTCGCTGGACGGACAACCCACCCTTTATGGACCTCTGTCAACTTGCACGTAAGTACAATGAACACATATACATTGTATACGTGTATGAAATTCGGGGTACCTCACGTCCGTACAGAGAAAAATGGCCCAGAAAGGAGGGTAGGGTGGATGTTAGTATTGTGTTCGATGGAAATAGATTTGTCTGGTAGCGTTTCGGGTTTCATGCGTCATTTAAAAAATTGTTACCATTATGCGTTGTATTACTATTACTTATTACTCGGCGATGACTGATGTATGTATATAAAAGGGAACATAGGGCTATCCTGGGAATGAGTTCTTCTGTTCGGTTTAATATACGGGGTAATTCGGGTGCTAATTTTGGATATTGTAGGAGGTGTTAAATGTAGAGGGTGCACTAATATGACGTTTAAATAAAATCAGTATTTTAGATGCTACAGAGCGTGTTCAGTGAGAAATGGGATAACGCAATGTCTCAGTAATGAATGAAGGTTTTAAAATGTTGAAAACTTTGTTATAATAGTATGGTAGGGGCACATATTTTGTTATAACTATTTTTTAAGTTAAATGCGTCACCCCTTAATTTTGTTTTAATGGAATACCCTATCTTTTATTCGATTTTTGGAAACTGCAACACATTTTTGGTAACTGCTACTAACCTGTTGTACTTTTCGGTAAAATGAACATTTTTATAAAATTAACATGAAGATTGTATTCTGTAGAGATAATAAGCAAAGACTAATTTATCAAAAATTTTAATGGAACTTAAAAGACAAATGAAAATATACCTCAGAGTCAAATTGAACATGTTGGATTAACTGGTCAAAACTTAAAAGGCAAATATGAAACCAAAATCCCTCAACGTAAAAGCTCAAAAGTTCTTCCATCACATTTTCACAAAGTGTTTGGCGCTATATTGGCACAAACGATCCTAATAAGCTCTTTTAATTCTTCGACATTTCTGGAAGGTGTACCGTAGACTATACTTTTTAAATTTTCTTCTAAAGAAGTACTTATACATATTACAGGTCTCCATATAAGTCATATTTACATAATAGACGACAGTATGCAGGGACGAGCAGAGAAGATAATAGTAAGTCAATTATGCAGATGATAGTAACACATTTATTAACGTAGAATCAGTTGAAACATTAAACGCAAAAAATGCAGAATATCTTTGAAATTACAAAACTGTGGATTGTAGAGAATAAAATGGTGATCAATATGGAAAAAAAAACTGTTATGATATTTAGAAACTTATCCGCATAGCTTCATATTTAATTTACTAAAGCACGACACATTTCAGGTATAGAGAAATGTTCAGATTAAGAGTATTGGTGGAATCATTCCCGGCAAAAAACAAAGCGAGGGAAAGGGACAGCGTAAACCCGCGAACGTGTTTCTGCCTACCCGGCGTCATCAACGCGGTTCCGTACGTGACCTTCTTCCTCGCTATTGTTTTTCACCTCTCGAGTATATGATGCCATTCTCCACGAACAGAATCACGATATATCTCCCTACGCCACCTAGCGTCGAGAAACATAGTCATGCTGTCTAGAGAACAGCGACAACAATTCGGGATGCAGACTCCTACCACCTATCGAGTAGCTCCTGGGCTGCTTAACGCAAGATGGCATGGCGCCTAAGATGCCGCGTGTCCACACCTTTAAACGATTCCTACAGGCTTACCATGATGTATTAAAATACACATGAAAAGATTGCCTAATAACAATACAAACAAAGCGAGGGAAAGGGACAGTCTCGCTTTCAAATATTAGGTTGTTACATCGAGTTTAGATCACTCAAAGGAATCGCCAATTGTTTCTCTTTCTTAATGATATTCCTCTATACCAGTTACGCGTTACATACAGTACCGGGCGTGTTATCGTATCAAAAGTAAAACCGGGCGGATGGTGTAGAAGTAATAGCGCACATGCCAAAACGTAAAATGCAAATTATATCGTCAGATCGACGATGGCATAGCGCTGTATGTGTGTGCTTTGTGCCTGTGTGTGTACTGGCACGAAACTTTGTCTGTATTTACCTTCTCTGGTGCTAATATTACTATAACTATAGCACTAGCACACGGAGCAGATAGGGATAGGGGTCTTTTAGGAGGTAGATACCTATACCTTCTAACCGATGCGATGCGGAGTCGCTGTCTACTATCTTTCGCCGCACGGTATTATTATACTGAATTGAGGAAATCCTAATGTATACTGCGGACGGCGGAAGCGAGAGACGGTTTTCACGATCGCGGGATGTTCGACGAGGTAAAAACAGGCGAACACAATTCAAATCACTTAATTAACAATGCCTGAACATGCATTAACGGCCTGTAATACACAGATTCTTTTTTGTTTCATTTTGCATAGGTTTTATATATTTACACGCGACAATTCTTTAGATTGTAATAATAAATGCATGAGGAAAAAGTACAAGAAAAGTCAAGTTCAATTCTATTATTATTATCATGTAACGTGGGAAAGATGAAGCAATGAAGAAGTATTTGTATCTAAATGGTAGTACCTGAACGACATGGCAGCGATAACTACACTGTGCTAGTTGCAAAATGCAACAAGCTGGGCTTCCGGGGGCTAAACCTCCCGGAATTTTCTGGAAAATCTGATCAATGGCCGAACAGCTTTCTGGAACCCTTCCATGGGCCGTTCATGGACCATCCGTGAATCCTCTAGAAACCTCCATCCTCGAAAATAATCGATTTAGTGCAATATAATGACCAAAAGTAGAAAATTTGTGCCGCCTTAAAAATGGTGGCTCTTTTAAGAGATATGCGAACGGGTTATATCAATTATATGTGCTACATGTGCATGTGGAATACCCGTTTTGCCGGCGACCAATATAACGAACGGAACTGGCTTTTAGGTGAGTCATTTAGGTTGCGACAAAACAACATTATTGAGATTCCACTTGTGCCGATCGAAAAGGTTTTGTTACCACCGCTTCACATCAAACTAGGAATTGTTAAAAATGTAATAAAAGCATTAAGTCCAGATGAAAATAAAAGAAAGTGGATGTCTGAATTTGCATGTTAATCTATTTAAATTTCATTTTGTATTATATTTATTTTACAGGAATTTTTAATGAACTGGACATTCGTCGTTTGATGAGAGATAAACGATTTGAAAATGCACTTATTAACATGGAGCTTGTGTGAAAGCAGTTATTGATAATATTCTCGGAATTCATACTAATTGAAGATATGCTCACTGCTTTTTTTTTACATTCCCATGTAAAAAGATTCGCCGAACAATCACCAAACGAATCCGAAGAGCATGGTGAGCGTTTTCATCAAGTGACGACGAGGCTCGAACATTGGTACAGCGACAAAAACCTACATGCGCTTTTGGGTGACATTTGTTGGAATTTACAAGACGAAGATGACGATACAAAAGAATCAGGGCAATCAGAAAATGAAAAATGAAAAAAAATTAAGAAAAATATTTTTTATTGCAAAAAAATTAAAAATCGACTGAATCGATTCAATTTTTTACGATGCGATGTCTATTATATCGATTTAAATTCAATAAACGGTCAAAAAATAATACAAATTACGTTTTTACAACATTTTTAATGTCTGACTATTACTACTTAGTCTTATCCAAGCAATTGTTACACTACTTGAACAAAAGAAGTGGTTGATTCATAGGTTGAGTCTCAACATAATTGAATTATATTTCTTTTCGGAATAACAAAATTCTCTTATATTCACATATAACTTTCTTAGAAGACTTGCCTGCAGATAGTAAAAAGAGATAAGAATAACTCTAATAATCTCTAATTAAATATATACAGATCTTTTTAACTAAATTTATAGTCATACATTCATTACTAACAATGAGATTTGTTAATCTCAAATTGCTTCTGAAGCGTATATAAAATATTCTTTTGTTAGAACCCGTATCGTTCCGCTAGGATGATTGTAATTTTTACCGACACCCCAACGATATTAAAACGTGATCTATGATCTATGACGATGCGCGCACTATGATAAATAATGTTGCGTAGATATTAGTTACGCTTTTGATTCCGAGAGCTTTCCCCTAATAGATGGAATACGTTCATATTTTGACATCATTCAATCTCATCTACATAACGTACGTGCCTGTTTATTATTATATAGTGAGATACTCAAATAAAGTATAAGAGAATTAATCGATTTAGAAGAATGTAGTAACAAATCAGTAGAAACGAAGGATGATATCTTAATAAACATCCTTGTCTTTATTTTATTATTCCTATTCAATATATAAGAAAAAAACATAGCCAATATAGAGATGAAACACTTGGAGAACTATGGAGAAATAAGCTGTGAATATTCGGAAAGAAATATAACAGAGAAACCTTTAAGGCGATGGAAACAACGACCCTAGATGAAATTGAAAAAAAAAGAGGGAAAGAACAAGAAGACAATTCGAATTAATTGTTAAAACACGGAAGACGGAGAAACTCTCAAAACATTGGAAAACTGGGACAGTAATACCAATGCCAAACATAGAAGATCTACTAAATATGTAAACTAGCGACAGATTACTGTATTAAATAAAAAAAAAAAAGAAAAGATGCAGTGATTGGCTATTGGTGTAAATCCTGCCACACTCGCGGGTGCTATATCCGTGGTTAGTTTCATAAGATTTTATTAAGTCACTGTAGTGCCTTTTAGCAAAACATACGCATTCGTATATACGAGGTATAACACTTCCGATTTTTTTTTTTCTCACTAACTAATCACACGAAAACAATGACGTAATCTCCCTGCAGCGGTACATATTTTTCACAACATCGACGCCATGATTCCATGGCCGCTGCGAACGCTTTTTTAGGAGTCTGTTTTGACCACTGGAAAATCGCTGATGTAATAGCGGCACCGCTGGTGAATGTGCGGCCACGGAGAGCGTCTTCCATCGTTGGAAACAGCCAAAAGTCGCTAGGAGCTAGGTCAGGTGAGTAGGGAGCATGAGAATCACTTCAAAGTTCAAAGCATTCCTGGCACCCACCTGGAGGACAGTTTTCGCATTTTCTGAATTGTGTGCGCAGATCCCAGGGAAATGCCAACTTTGAAGGCGATCTGTTCCACGCTCATTCGGCGATCTCCCAAAACAACTTTCTCCACTCGCTCGATCATGTCGTCAGACTGGTTTGTGCGAGGCCGCGATTGTCTTGGTTTGTTGTCACACGACGTTCTGCCTGTCGCACCCACGAATATACGTTAGACACATCCATGACACCATTACCACATGTCTCACTCAACTGGCGATGAATTTCTATCGGTGTCACACCACGCGAATGGTGGAGAAAAAGAATGATTACATGCTGATCTTGTAATGAAAACGTCGCAATTTGAAGTATCAAAAACAGTTCTCACTCTCGCCGCTGCCGCTAAAGGTTCTGTGTGCCGTACATTGCTGCCATCTCTGTCACGCATTGACAAAGAGTGCCCGCTTATTTTAGAACAAACCGCATGTTTTTATCTGTTTCCAGTTCTGAGAAAAAAAAAAATTTATAACTTGAACGCACCTCGCATAAACATTAGGCAAGGTGTAATTTCTGTCAATGTTTCTCTTTCCTTCAGATGGAAGATGCTTCTTAAACAAGATTTTTGAAGAGTAAAAATACGTTTAACGTCTATAGAATTCCTCTAAAATACGATTTCGTACGCTAACCTTGAATCAACGTAAGCATGATATGTATATCTTTGAAAAGATCACCTTCGCAGCGTATACCATTCCAGCAATATTTGTGGTAAGTACATTGACATGTTTCTTCCAGTTTTGTGTGTTGTCCAATTGTAAGCCTAAAAACTTGTGATTTATGCATTCTCATATTCTAGCGTTATGTTTTAAGATTCTCCAAGACTAAATTCCAATATGTTTGTTTTTTTGTATATTTAGTTTGAGGTTATTAGCATTAAACCAATCTTCCATTGGGTGTAACACGTTAATTACTACCAAGGTATCATCTACAAACATATTGACACTGTTTGGTAAATCATTCGTGTATAAGAGAAAAAGTAATGGCCCTAGAATGGTACCCAGTGGTATTCCTCTCTGTGATCTTTACCACGCTGACTGAATGAACTCACCATTGCCGGCTGCCCTCCCAGCTCGCAACCGATAGATATGATTCCAAGAGGTCATGTATCTTACCTCTGAATCCCATAAGCCACAGTTTCGTCAGTAGAACTGAATGGTCAACACGGTCAAAGGCTTCTGAAAGATCTAAGGAAACACCCACTGCCACGGACAGGGAGATGAGAACTCGAGGTTATATACGCCACTGAAGGATTGAGAAAAAGGTTAGAAAAAGGAACACTCTGTGGTATGTTCTCGGAACGTCACACCACATGGCGCCAATCAGTCATTGGCATATATTTTTAATACTACGGTAGATATGTACATATACTTCTATTCTATTAAATAACCATAACCAAACTAAATAAAAATAAAAGAGAAAAATGTTGCCAATATAATGGAAAAATAAACCGAAGCTTTCTAGCACAAACTGTAAGCATTTCACATTCAATACAACCCGAAACAAAAACAACGCTGCAAAACTGAATGTAACCCAACGTCCGAAGTCACAGAGTACCATATATAATACACAGAGAACATCTTCATTGTCCCAACTGACCGCTTCCTAACACAGAGTACATATAGACCGTACAAAGAACAAAAGCGCAGCAATAGTTCTTGCAGTAATACAACTAGCAGCAGCATTGAAACTGGTGCAGCGTGTACATAGGTATACACACAAAACTTCCTAGAAATGTTTGAACAGGCTATGTATACATATACGGAGTGCAGAGCTTCTTATACGGCAGCTTATAAATAATAAACGATCAATATCCTAAAGCAAACACGCTGGAGAGTTTATTGTTTGACAGTGTATTGCTCGTTTCCGGGTAGACGTAAAAATCTAATCCCTTATTTCGGCTTTTCTACAGTTCTTCCGGTTCTGTTTCGAATTTGAGCGCTTATATTGTGTGTGCCGTGTTTGTGTGTGTTTATTGTGTATTGTATTGTTGCTATTTGTTATGAGAGAACGTGCGGAAGAAATATAGGCGATGTACAGATTGTTCCGAAAATAGTTGGATACGAGGGTTGTCTTTTTAGTTTTGTATTAATATTTATTGAACTTAAATCCAAAGATTCAACAAGATACGGCAAGTGATTTATATAAATTAGCAAGTTCTGGGCTAATTCTATAAACATGGCCATAAACTAATTAAAAGAGGAGAAAGAAATTATTGTTAACCAAGCAGGAAGCAGCGGAGGTGTAACGACAAATTCAAGTTAAATTAAATCTCTGGGAAATTGTTGGAATAATATTATTAATTACATATTACATATGTCAACATTGTAAGAAGTTCATGTACAAGAAATCGCTGTTGCTGTCCAAAGTGCCAAGTGAAATATGTGAAGAGCTACAGTGGGTGAAAGTTGGGTTTTAATTGATGGCATCCAACTTCATATATATACGTGCCATTCAATCCTTGGTTTTTTAAATTTTAAAACATCCTCATCTGGGCAGACCGAGCGATAAGCTTTAACAATACTTTTTTTCTATCTAGAACGTGCGTTAACAAAGACAACGTGTTCTGATGCATCTTGTCCGTCGGCATTTGCAAAGAACTCTTCTTTTCGCGTTGTTTTTTTTTTTTGCTATACGGTAACAAATGGCGTGGTGTTCGGCCAAGCGAAATAGGCGGATGCTCGTCCAGACGCCCCTAAATCCATTTTCGGATGCTAACTCGAAATTCCGTTCAGCCTATGAAACCCTTTGAGGGTACCCCTTGCAGTCCGGACGCGTTCCGTATCTCTCCTAAGATGTCAAGGCAGCGGTTAGCGATGCATAATTTTCGTCGTATGGACACGTTCGTCATCTATTCTATCCTTACGCACGCGTAACGCACCCGACAAAGATGGTTTTATCACCTATTATTATTATTACGTATAATAATTCTAAATATTCCATCGTGATTCAAGTGTGAGTATTTAGTTAATGAAGGGAAATAAAAAGCAGGTCCAATTTTCTCGGAAATTCTATTAGGCGATCGGTTTCGTGTTCAAAAACACATCGGGCCAGCTACGGGGACCATCATGAAAGAAAACAAGCAAATATACATAAGTGACCAGAAAATTGTAAAGATAATTGTAAAATTGCACATAGTGACATGTTAACCAATTAAAATACGTTATGTACTATATTATAAAAAACTAATGAATTGTTATATATATATATATATATATATATATATATATATATATGTATATAATAAATTCTAATTAGTGCAATTTTACAATTATCTTTACAATTTTCTGGTCACTTGTGTATATTTGCTTGTTTTCTTTCATGGTGGTCCTCGTAGCTGGGCCTGATGATGTGTTTTCGAACACGAAATCGGTCGCCTGATAGTTAATAGAATTTGTGAGACAATTGGACTTGCTTTTTATTTCTCTACATTATAATAATTCTTATCACTTAAGGGTCCTTTTTTAATTTATTTTTATAACTACACTAAATTCAAATAATTGCCTACAATACACTAACATATATTAACCTTTATACCTTACAATTGCAAAACTACAATCAACACTTGCACTTCTATTATAACATAATATGTTCAATGGCTTCTTGAACAATCTGTATACAAAACAGGACGAAAAGTTTGTTTCTGAGGGATATAAGAAAGAAAAAGAAAACTTTTCATTGACCCAGATTTGTTCTACCATACCGTAATTCCCACACTATCTTCCTTCCTCTACTTCCACCCCTTCCCATCTTCCCACCCATTCCAGCTTCTAACAATAACTAATTTCGCATTCTTCTGACGTCGTTTCCACTGTAGCTCCCTCTTCTTTCCTTTTTTTCTTCATCGCGTAGCTGTAAGATTTCAACTCGTCGATTTCGTTCTTATTTCTTCTTGTTTCCGTTCTTACTTCCATGCCCCATGTGTTTTTTGGTTTTATTCTAGTTAAGTTCGCGCAGGAGTACTTTGTAGAATAACATTAACCTATTTAGTTTAAATATGCATAGCTTCTTTTTTTGAGAATACAAGGGTAGTCCGAAAAGTTTGCAATCTATCGATGGTGATTGCAGATTTTGTATAAGTGACCGTTAAACAATCACTGAGCATCCAACACGGCTGAAATTTTCAAAAGTATCTTCAACGCGCATTTATATCACAAGAGTATTTTTAACGGGTAATGCGGAGGCTTGAAACTTTTTGGACTAACCTAGTACTTGCTTTCATTACAATTGATGCAAAATCTGTCTTGTCTGTGACAGCAGTTTTCATGTCTGATAGAAGACACGATTGCAATCTGAATGCAGTCCTGGATAATATGTCTTTTTTTCCTAGAAAACAAAAATAATAATACTAATTTACATTTCGTTTCCACCATTACAATTACTGAATACGCAATCTAAAATTAATGAGGATCCATCTCAGCTCTGTACATTAGCAGACACACATCGGCTGCAAATGAATTATGTAAAGTCACAGGCGATACTATTCGGATTAAGAGGAGCTTGGACATATTATGTTACTAACTTGCGCCTGCGTGTTAAGAACCAGTCTCTCATGGTGTCAAATTGTGTAAAAAGTCTAGGCCAATATGTGGATAATAACATCCGCTTTTATGAAAACGTCTCCCATCTAATTAAGAAGTCAATACCTCCGCTGAAATCAATTTTACTCCGCAATACTTTGGTTTTACTTTCTGCGATAATATCTATAACTTCTGTATAACCCAAGCTGACGCAAAAAGAATTCAAATGCTGCAGGAATTTTGTATCATTTGATACACGTTTAACGTACGGCATGCGCGGTAGGTGTGATGTTAGAGTATTCCCGACACATCCGCAGCATAAATTTCTTATCGATCAGCAAACACAAAATGGAAGTGTTTAAGCGAAGTTTTACTTATAACATGAGTATATAATTATATAAGTATTTAGTAATACTTATATAATTGGCTTCCGATACAGCTTTTCGTCGTCTTCGTCACTTATCAGGAAGCAGATCACGGAGGTCTTTCTTTCCCAATAGTGACCAAACCACCAACTTGGCACACACATGTTGAAACCTTATATTATGTCAGTATTCTGTTTTTATATATTTTTTTATTCTTCCTTTTTAATTTCTTATTTTTTTATAGGCCAAGAGAAGAGCGCCGACAATACTATTCGTATTTAGGCGATTGGGTCTTTTTGGCTACGTCTGTACGTAAACGATTGCTTTTACTGTTATTTTCTTTGTTTTTTTTGCATATGCCAATAAATATATTGTTATTATTATTAAATACAGACCAAAGGAGTAATAAAACAAACTGAGATAAAGTAAAGTAAGCTAAAATATGGGAAATCAGAAGAAAAGACGGAGTTCAGATCGATAACGTACTTTATCCGCTGTTCTTCCAGTCATTCTTTGAATAAGAAAATATTATACTACGTTAAACAGAGGCAAAAAGGCAAATAAAACAACAAAAATAAACAAAAACAATATTCCATGATTGTGTAAAACAATATAACGCTCTATTAAACGATTGTCTGGCATATATGTGGAAGGTGCTCCAAAACTCCTGGTTCTAAAACTTGAGAATAATACTAGACTTTTGAAACAAGTTTCCTAATATTTCGTAAAAAGACATTATAATGTTGGAAGCAGATTTTTCCAAAGCAAAGCATAATTTCCTTTTTTTTTTTTCGAATGTTGCTTCCTTTTTCTTCTACAGTAAATTACTTTGCTACACCTTTAACAACCTCCATTTAAGAACATCTCGGTCAAAACGTTCTAATCTTTTCCGTATCTAACTTTATTCTCTCGAGCGCACATTTTCCTTCTTTACCAAAAATTCCTTAATATTTTATTCTAGCCGCGCACCTATGCTCGCTCACGGAAGATACAGTCACGTAGTATTCATGCGGCATCTTCGCGGCAATCATGTGTTGGCCCACAGGAACCTATGCGAATTACGTCAGCGGATTCTCCAGAGAATCCCGCCGCAGTGTTGAAGACTGCAGGAATCCATCGCTTGCACGTACTAGCGACTCGTGTACTGTATATATTCGGAAGCGTAAGGATGTGATGGATAGAACAAAATATACAGCAGTGAGAAAACAGATAAAGTTATCTTTGGAACGAGATATTTTTGGGCTTACAATGGTAATATTTTTTTTCTTTGGAGGTGCTGGAATTTTTGGAAAATAAATTGGATATGTTTGCCGTTTGTACTGAACTCTTATTTACTTAATCCTGGAACTCTTGTACCCTTCGGTGTCGAGTTATGTTGGAGTTGAGTTGTCAGGCAGTTTCTTCCACATTTCCTTCCATGTCCTTCTTTCTCTTGTCAGGACTTTTATATCTTCCCATTTGGTCACTCTTATCTCCGCTGCTATTCCCACTGAACTCTGGGATCTGATCTTTTAACTTATATTTAGTCACAATCTGAGCTTTCTAGCTTGCTTACATTTATAATTCATATTCCGTCCTTATATTTCCTAAGTCTAGTATTACAGACTGTATCTTCAGGATATTCTTTAAAGGTTGAGTTCCCATGAGTGATTAGAATCCTATGATTACTAACACATCGAGATCCTGTGGTCTGGTTCCCCTTCATAGATAAATTTAGTCGAAGGACATTTTGAATTTAATAGTTCCAAAAAGTCTGGTGTTAGGCATTTGTTAGTGCCAAAAATGCAAAATATGTCATCAGTTTATCTGATCTAAAGCCGTGGAAAATATGCCAAAATTTGACCACAAAGAGATTAGAGATAAATAGACTTAGGCTGTCTGTAATTCCCGGTCCTTCAATTTGTTGATAAAAACTGTTTGGAAAAGAAAAATTTTCTAGATGAAGTTATGCTAAGGAAATTAAACTAACAATTCCTGTACTATCCATTTGGTTTTCAAACAAAACTCTTACTAAATACTCCAAAATTACATTTACCGGGACGTTGAGGATATAACTTCGAATGCATTGCATCATGAAATATATTCTAAACGTTTTCTAAAGCATGCAAGCTAGATAAGAATTGATAAGGCTTATGGATTAATCAAAATAACGGTATTTTGGGTAATGAATTTTATTTGAAAATCAACTCTATGAAAAAAACTATCAAAGCACAACATTAACATTAGCGTTAGGATACTGAAAGGTGGTCAAAATTAAAAAAAAAAAATTCTCCAAAGTATTTGACAGGTGGCGTTCTTACCCTTGAAAGGTTTTTTGAAATTATTGAAAAGGAACGCTTGGCAGGGTCTGCTTGTCTTGCTTGTTGTATAAAAACGGTTTCCATTTAGTTATTATGGGGTAAGTCAAAGGCAACAGTTGTTTTGTTTTTGGAAACTTGTAAAATTCCAAACGAAATTTTTCTAAATTTTAAAATCACTCATAAATCTGTGTTTTACTTAAATCTCCCTTTTTAGAGACAGTTTAGAGCATGAAGACTGGTTTTAGCAGCTGCTTTTTTAAAGAGGAAAAACAAACAGATTGATATTCAACAACTAACGAAGAAAAATCGACGTGACATATCCAGAGTACACAACAATTAAATCGAAGGATACTGAAAACATTCTGCACCTACTAACAAAATTTACAACCATGTCTAGACTGTGTGTCACGCAGAGAAATTTTATAGAAGAAAGTGTATATTTGTGGCCTTTAAAAATGATTAAAGTTTTAACTGTCTAAATTTAGAGTTCACACAAGGAATTTAAGCTGAATATTTCCTTTTAAAAATTAAAAAAAACATACAGATATATCAGAAAGCATTATCACGCTGTCATTTATTTTTTTCCGCTACTGTATGTATATCTGTACAAGTAAAGGAAAGGCAGGGAAGCAGACGAAAAAGAGAACGAGATGCAAGCTGGAGGAAGATGAGAGACAAGGTCGCGCGTACCATAAGGCAGCGGGCACGAAATGCGCCATCGCGAGCTTCGAGATGTGACACGACTTCAGCCATCAGCGCGTGGGGGCCGCAGAGATGAGCGATGGGAGACGTGTATGGTACGGGGACAACCAGAGAAGGCGTCGGGGCCGCCGGTAATGCCACCCTTGGGACGACGAGCTGATTGTCCAACAACGACGACTGAATCATGGTCTTCATTCCGATGTTGCATTCACGTACGGGAAGCTGAGAGTTTTGCGTGTGTGTGTGTTTTTGTGTGTATTGTGTATATGCGATACAATTACGTACACTAACGCTAAGGAAAGTTGGTCTTGGGAAGGTTTGAGATTCAAGGGAAGAAAAATTATTGTAAAAGTTTACAATTGTTCCGACAAAAATCTATTTTTCTTAATAATATATATAACAAAAATATATTCTATTATTTTATTAGTTTCCAGTCTATGTTCAGCCAGCGAGGACTCAGCTACACGCAACTGGGAAACTAGTCTGAGAGTTTGAAATTGGATTTGAAGATGGTTTGTATGTTGTTCCTGAAGATAATCTTGTTGATGCGATCGGTGACACCTCGAATGTAGGGTAGGTACATTTGCTTACGGAATTTATGGTTAGATGAGGGGAGTTGTGGTGGAAAAGTGTTGGTGTAGCGGTTAGTGGTAATTTGAATACTTTTTCTAGAATAATTATTGCCCACCAGAGTTTCAGTGCTGTGGTTCAGTTCTTGAGGAAGTGAATTGGATTCAGATATAGAAATCGTTCTTTGGCCAAGAGAATTGATAATGCCGTGTTTTTGGGCTGGATGATGGTTTGACAGGCTATTGAGGTATCTGACCGTGTGCGTGAGTTTTCGGCAAACGGAATGCCCCAGGACGCTGGTGTACGAGAAGAATTCCTAGGAAAGGAAGGAACCGTCCGATTCGACCTCCATGGTGAAGCGTATGGAATCATGTTGGGAATTCAGAAACGGTAGGAAATTGTTGAAAAATTCGTGTCCATGAGGTCAGATGACAAAGGTGTCATCAAAGTACCTACACCAACACCTTGGCTTAAGGTTGTAAGATAATAGGGCTTGCTGTATAAAGATGTTGGCAACGAGAGGAGACAAAGGGGATCCCATAGCTGCGTTTGAGATTTGTCCGTAGTATTCACCATGAAACCAGAAATAGGTAGAAGAAAGACATGTTTCAACCAAGTCAGCCGGATCATCCGGTTAGTCATTGGGGATGAGGAACTCTCTAAAGATGGATGCTGTATCCGGTTTGGGAACTTTGGTGAATATGGATTTGAAATCAAACGTCAAATTTAGAGGTATGTAAGTGTTTTGATTCAATTAATTTAATTTTCGAAAATGTTATGATTTGTAATTTACCTTTTTTAAACTGCCGAAACAATGTTTAAATGATACTACCAGTCCTAACACCATAAAAAACATCCTTTGATTGATCTTCCTACCAAAGCAGGGCTGGTCTTTACATCCCTAACACTGAAGCTTAGTAGCTTATTGTATTATTACTGCTTCGATTTTGTTTTACTTTAACAGGTTAGTTCCCGCAATCAGGTTTAAGAGCCTAAAACATCCTTTAGTTAGAAAACAAAATTTCTCACTTTTATAACGTTACAGTATTCAAGAGCAATAGTGTAATCTATTCCAACATACATAGATGTACATACACTTGAGACTCTTGGTGTTACTTGTGGAGAACTTAAGCTTTTACGACCCCAACGATCTCTCGACCGTCCTCCCGCGCCTGACAAACACCAACGTTAACGTTGGAAGGACGTATAATACGTTAGGCAGGGACGAATTAGGCCCTATCCATCGCTCGGGACTCCGGGGGAGTGAGACCGGTCCGACGAGACGATGATGTAATTTAGTTATCAAGTTTGGATTAGTTGCGAAGAAAAATCTGCCTATTACGCTCTAATTACACGACGAAGTCGAGCGGAGCGGTGGCACAGGGCGGTAGAGTCGGTAAGATGACGGTTCGATTCCGATACGCCGCCTACTGACGCGTTAACGTGTTATCTACTGCCCGACATGTTCCAACGTACTGATTTACAATTCGCTACACGCACTTACATGTTACCGAGTCTATTACCGCAGTGTTTGATGTGTGTTTGAGTTCGTAAGGATGTCTGGAACATGGTGTGTTTTCTTTTATATTTCTAAGAGAATTTAGTATGTTATGGAAGATACAATTTGTAATACGGAAGATATTCTTCTATGTCATGCGTTATTTATATAAGAAACAGTTAAGAATGAATCAAATTTGTCACCTCATTATGGAGGACGCCTATAAAAGAAGCACGCCGAATTGTACATCTTCACCACGTGTAGAATATGCAATAACTGAATAAAACTATATAATTATATTTCTTCGTTTTTCTTATATACTATTTTTCCTAGTGTGCGCGCTTTCATTAGAAAGTACACAAGTTTATTTCTTTTGAATGCGTGAAATTGACATTTCGTTAAGTTTTTTTTGTGTGTGAACTGAGTGAAAAGTTCTTTACGGCGGTCTTAAGCACGGCGTTCATCAACAATCTACCTGAGGTAGCTTTGGTTCGTACAAAGTCCTTGGAATGAAAATAGGGAAGTTTTTATACTAGAAACAAAAAAAAAACATTCGGATTAAATCAAAATAAAACCAAATGAAATTCTTATCTTAAGATTGCAAATTTAAATAAATTTAAATCAGACAAAATTCAAAATTTCAGTTAAGACCACGTACAAGAAACGGTTAATAAAGTTATATATTCGTCACAGAAGACCAAAATCTGTTTACAAGGGAAATAAGCGGCGTCCCCGATCTGAGTTTTCAAGTCGGTAAAATCAACTAATAAAATTATTGCTAATTAATTAAGGGAACTTAGACAATATAAAATTACCTTCAGCAAGTTAATAGTATTCAGTTGGACTTCTGCGGAATGAAATTCTGTACGGCTTTATATACTAAATATTTGGCTGACGTATTGTTTCTTATACAACACGTACGGAGATAAGAACAATTTAAAAATAGAACGTTACACAAGCTCCAGAGCGATTGATATATACACCGATGTTGAGAAATATGCGACAAAACAAAAGTGACAATTATACAAGAATTAATACAAAATTACCCAAATAATAATTTTAATATTTTTCTTTGTCTTAAAAGTCTTCAAATTCATACGGATGGAGTAGTTCTTCACAATATTTAGTGATAAAAATTCGTATCGAAAATCATACGCATATTCGTCATATTATACTCTACCACTTCGAGAAATGAAGGCACGCAGCAGTCATTTCGTGATATTAAAGAACTTTTTGGCGATGGAACAATCAGTGAAAGACAGTGGCGTGCTCGCTTCAAGTCTGGCAACACAAGCTTGGAGGACCAACAAGGAAGAGGTCGACCACCGGATTTCAACGACGAAGCACTTTTGGCAGCCGTAGACGAGGACGAAAGCTTAACAACCTCAATGTTGGGCAAGGACTCCGATGTCCGCCATTCTACGATCGTCCGCCGGCTTGGAGAGCTTGAAAAGGTGTGGAAATTGGCAGGGTGGATCTATCACGATCTATCCCAAAACAGCAAAGCCGATCGTGTTCGAATATTCACAGATTTGTTGCAAAGAAACGGGCAAAGACCATTTTTGAAAAATTTGTTTACTTGTGATAAATCGTGGTTACTCTTCAAAAACGTCAAAAGAAAGGAGGTTTGTGTTTTGCCGGGTGAAACGCCGAAGGGAATACCAAAAGACGTCCACTGTAAGAAAGCAATGCGGTGTATTTCGTGAGACAGAAATGGAATCATCTATTGGGAGATCATTTCAAATGGTATTTGTTGTTGGTGGAACGAAGAAGATGAACGTCAACAATGGCGCATTTCGGATAAAAACGACAAATGCCAATTCAACATTAATAGCAGCGTTTACCGAAGAGACCGCCTAAAAAGAACCAAAGCGTCTTCCACCACGATAATGCGCGTCCACGTGAATGAATGCGAATCCATAGCCAATAAGAGCTGGGAACTGCTTCCTCATCCACCATATTCTCTTACAGGGGCGCCAATGGACTTCCCCATCAGTCGCTCACTGAAAAATTGAAAGGCGAACAAAATTTATGACGATTTGGATGAGTTGGTGGCCGATGTCAAAGCGTGGATTGCCTCCAAGAACCGTGACTTCTTTGCTCGTGGAATCGACCGCCTACCAAGCAACTGGGAAACAATAATTGAAGTTGTTGGTAAATACGCTCTGGAATAATCATTTAAACATCTCTCGCCGTTATTATTATTAACTGTCTAAATTTGTTATACCGCACCGTTTTCTACATAAAAGCGACTTTATTTTTGGTAAATAAAAAAAAATAAATTATAAAAAATGGGGAGTATGGGGTACCCAGCCCCCGTTAAATATTTTTTCCAAAAAAATTCACGTCATCCTTGAGACTATATGATTTACTTAAAATCATGTTCTGGAAGAAACATTTGGATCTGTTGTAGTTTCCGAGATATTTAGAAAAACTTAAAAATCGTCCAAATATTTGAAGGCATTCTTTCAGTCTATAGAGTGCCATCGAAATATGAATTCCTGGATTGCCGGTGTTCCTTTGTTAGTGGAAAATACACTATACACTGACATTTATAAGATATACACTCATACTTAGACCTACAAAGGGTGCTTGTTCTCATTGACTTAAAGAAAAAAAATCTTCGTTTTGTGAGGCATGCCGAAAACGAGACAATTAATTAAGGAATGTGTGGATTAAGGGTGTAGCAAAAGCAACAACATTCATCCCGACTGTGCTATACAAACAGAGGGCATACCGCGCGATACTACGACCCCCTGTAAGTGTACATAAACTACGTACGACCGTATATGTGTGTGGGATGGCAAGCTGGCAGCGGTTCCTTAAGCCTCGAGCAAACAAATATATTTGTAACCTACTTATAGTGTTTGCTGACTTCCCGCGGTGTTTATCAGAAGTTATGGGTATACAGTTACACACGTGCAAATTCGACATTAAAGTTTTGGTGTATGAATTCCCTGATATTGCGAGAGTAGGACGTAGTCTTGAATTAAGGGAATATATATGGGGTGTAAGTAAAATGCGTCATTTTACTTTGGTAGGTGATAGCATTCAATAAGGTGATGAAATATGTTCCAATGAACGTATGCCGTAATAGGCTTTATTTCTGAGTTAGAACCTATTAAGGTTTAAAACCTCAAGATGCAAAATTTTCCATAGCTTGTTTAAAAAATCAGTACATATGTCTTACTACGCTATTATAAATGTTGATATCCGTCAGTGCTTCAATTCAATACAAAAGGAGTTACACTTACATAAATTTCTTTTTGCTTTTCGAATGTTTAACATTACACTGCCACCCTGTACAACTATACGAAGCAATACCACAGTTTTAAATTTAAATTCATTTCTTCCATATATTTGCACAAAGCGTTCTGACGTTGCTCCAATATCGAAGTGTAAGTTCCCGCGCAATGCTTCTAAAACAATATGAACCGCTAACATTTCAAAATTGTCAATATTTACCGTACAAACGGTATTAAGCTTGTTTCGTTTTGTAGCTATAAATTTTAATATTGTTGGCATGTTATAGTTTGAGTGTATGCGTAATATGAAATGCACGTATATGTGAATTTATGTCGAATGAAATAGATGAATATGGTATGTAAAACATATCTACATTTTCGTAATATTAAATTCAACTTTATTTCTTAATGACTGTTCGAATGTTGTTGGAAGTAAGATTTTTACGATGTGCTATTTGTATAGTAAATAGTCAGCTACTTTTCTAGTGTTAATAAATCTGTTGCGTAAAGCAGGAAATCATAGTAGTCATCTAAGCTATTTGATTGGCCAATCTCAAATCTCTAGCTTGTTAGGGCTATAGTGTCCAATTGGCCCCACGTTGGGCGCCAATTTGTAATGTTTTAAACGTGAGAATGATCGACAAAAATTATTTTTTCGAAATTGGGCGGTCTAAAGATCCGGGAGTGTCCTAAACGCACTCCATCGGCAATTTAAATTAAACTAGATATCAATTCATGAAATTTTACGAGTATTAAAATTGGAAAAGAGAAAACTAACCTAGAATTATCATAGTCTAATATGAACTCTATGTTTACAAGTTACCTGCCGGAACACTGCATGTTCTTCAATAACCAAACTTGACTTTTAATTCGTATTTATGGCAGCATTTAAACGTTGAACACTTAGAAAATGGGGATATAGCCAAACACGTGTTAGCTGGATGAATACCTTGACTCAAAGTGAGAAATTAATTAGGAATTAATCGCGATAGTGATTGTTTGGTCACAGCTAACTTGGATAACTATACTTTTTGAAATATAATTTGATGATAAATTTTAAACGAATATTCTTATTCGAAAAAAAAAAGATAATGCATGCCATGCAGGGACGCAACTGGAAGATCTATGCTGCTCTATGAGATGTAGCACCACCAACAGCTGTATAATAATAAAATTTACTAACGAATAAGACGATTACTTGACGAACGATATTTAATTTTCGAAATTATGCTAAAAAATTTACTGAATTTATGTTGACACTTGTTATAGGAAAATATTCCATTAAAATTGAAGATTTAGGCTATGAAGAAAATGAAGAGAAAACAAGTTACTTATCCGTTCCCCTATGTTCGTCGTTGACTGGTCTTAAGTTAATTCCCTAGCATCCCTAGCACGCCGTAAGCTATGAAAACAATTGATAAATGCACATCGCGCTTGGTAATAAAACTGAAGATAATTATTAACATTTATTTTGGTGTGAAATATTTATTTCGTTGGAATTACTATTTTACATAAAAATAATTTCTGGGAAATTAATAAACAGAGAAAGACAAACGTTAAATCATGAAACGAGGAAATTAGGATACGTAATTGAAGTAAGTAAAGTATTGAAGACCAAATATGTCCAAAAACTCCACCATTATGATTAATACACAAGTTGTACCTTTTTAAAACTGAATTTGTTGCTTTTCTAACGGAACGTCTATCAATATTAGCAAAAGCTTCTAGTCCAGCTTCTCTAAGGTCATCTACTATGTCGTATGATTTTCGATGCACTGTATCTTTTACCATTCTCTCTAAATAGAAATCTAAAACAGGCAAGTCGGGGAATCAAGATAGCCATGCAACCGGCACGTTTCTTCCTATCCACGAGTTTGGGAATGCTTCATTTAAACGATTTCGTTTGGTTGACTGATTATCCGATGGTGTTAAAACTCAATAGCGCTATCTAGTGGTTGTTTGTAATATCCTCGTATGGTGTATCATATGTGCAGTGGGAAATATAATTACCACCATCCTTATATGTAAGGGGTAAAGTATAAAGGAACTTCAGATTGGATAATAGTAACAAATTTTGCTTGATGTTTTTTATTAAAAGCTTTCGTATTCTTCATTAAAATAGGTGCTGTCCATGAAAGGGTTAATTGTAAGTAGTTTTATCAACATTTCTATACAAACACTTGAAAATAAAACGGACGTATAATTTTTTGAAACATTTTAAATTATATGTCAAATAGCAGCGGTCCAAGATTAGATCCCTAAAGCACTACAGAAATTACCCATGCGGAAATTTTTAAAATTTCCGTAAAAGTTGGTAGTTGCGAAAATAATGATCAAAATCGCATGTAACATGTCAAGAAACTGGCGAATATATCCTTTATTACCGGATCTACCGAATTAAACTTAAATTTCTACTGAGGCTACACTCGCACCCATCAAGAAGACCACAGAGATCTTTGTAGAGATCTAACATCAAACAAACTTGTTTTAACTTGTATAAATGGATGAAAAATGAAATCATTTTCAAATGGTTTTATCCTAACTTGAAAAATAGGATCAAGCGTTGAGTCGACCAACTTTAGCGATCGAACAAAGCGAAATATTTGTGATATTCTCTCATAAGCGTTAGAATGGAACTCAGTTGGATGGTGTATGTGTAAACAGCTTTCGAATTGCAACTAACCGGAAACTTCAGCAAAGCGTAAACTTAATTTCCGGCTAGCCTATATTTTCATAATTTCTCTTGATCCCACAGCATTGCGCATACATACGTATGAATGTGGGTTGGCATCAGGCTCTAGATACTCCAAATATATATTCATGCACACCTACATTCGCAAGTGTAACGAGTACGCTAAGCGAAATGAATGCATTTTGCGCATGTAAGTGAAGTCCGTCCTGTGGTGGCTTTTGTTCGATTTAATGTGGCGGATAAAAGATCACAAAAGTAATTCAAGCAATTGTATCGGTTACGCTTCGTAGTCGGAGAAATTGCTAGAATTGTCGAGGGAATATCGTTTGAACGTGTGAAATAAATACGTTTGGCATGGCATTTTAATTGTACATGTTCGAAAGACAATGCATAAAAATCACATTTCTATGTTTATTTTTCCAATAATTATAAAAATAAGTGGATTATATATTGCTGGTATATTTTTATAGTACAGTCCAGACCATTATCCAAACACATAAAGCACTTCTTACATCTCCAGATCATCAAAAGTCTCCCCATTTAGGCTGCCTTTTCTATTTCCAAAACTTTATGTAACCCAAGTGAATATAGCAGGCTCTACACAAATTTCCTTTGTTTTGCAGAATGATATATGCAATATTCCACTTGAAATAAATACATGGGAATTTAAAATCTTTCATATTTGCCATACATTGTCATTCAGATGTTGATAAATGTAGTTCCCAATGCAACATCATGAACAATTTGAAATGCAAAAAGAAATATCACGCTTGGTATAAAATTCATAAACGCAACGCATTTAGAAACTTTGTTCCATTAATTTTGGGGAAATTAAATATGTTAGATGAGCTATCATGGATATGCAAATATTCTGTGTAGAAATCAGCGTTATCCCCAAACTGCAATAGGAGACGTGGAAAGTATATATCTTTCCTGACATTTTAGGACTACCTCGCTACTGGGCCCATTTGAACGACTTTATTCACAAACATAAGGTAGAGCAACGGAAAAAAGGATAACCCACACAGGAGAAAAACTAGAGATAACACAGATGTTCTACTATCAGCTTAACTTCCCTTATACGAGGCATGGCAATTAAATAACGAGAAATTGTTTCGAACGTTCGAACTGACAACACTGGCGGGCATTCAACGACGTAGGCATAAACTTCTACAGTTTTACTAAACGCGTAATAGGTTTCAACTCGGTCGAGTGCTTTGTGTGTGAAGTAGTAGGTTTGAAAGGTTGGTGTTGATGTATGTCGAAAAAACTCGAACAGAGAATTGTGATCAAATTTTACAGGGGATGAAAGCTGGGTCTTCCAGTATGACCCTGAGACTCGTCGGCAAAGTAAACAGTGGGTTGAGGTTGGAGGAGAGCGTCCTCAAAAAGCAAGAATGTCGCGGTCACAAATTAAGACAATGATCATTTGTTTCTTCGACATCAATGGCATTGTCCACAAAGAATTCGTTCCGCAAGGCCAAACTGTTAATTCGGCCGTCTATGTGGAAATTTTGAAGCGGCTGTGTGTTAGGGTTGTGCGGGTAAGGCTTGAACTGAAGAAATCTGGATGGATCCTTCATCACGACAACGCGCCCGCTATGCACATTTTCTGTCACTGTTCTGCAAAATCAGACTTTCTCTGTTTGGCGGAGTTTTCGTTGCGGCTAAGAGTCTGAGGAGAGCTTCGATGAGCGAACTTCTGGTATTAATAGGAATATGTCTACTCGGTGAGTTCTAAAATTATATTGGTCCTTGTTATTAGTCCTTGTTGGCCTTCACCTTCACATGTACAAACCCAGAGGAATGCTACAATGTAACAATTCAATTAAAAGTAGCACCACCAAAAGAACAACAAGGACCTTTTTATGCGGCAAACCTTCATACTAAAACGCCACAATCCGGCTTTCTTCATCCAAAAAGTGTCGATAGGTTTTAAGCATTTGTTCATAATAATTTCACATCAACATTTCCACTTGGGATTTCCACTAATCGCCTTTAGAAGGAGTAAGGAGGTATAGTGGATCGATTCAAACGGAAAAGATTCGAAAAAGAAGAATTAATTAAGGACGAGCTTAAATTTAACATCTGAGGACCACCGTAACAAAGCTGAAATGACAAAATGGAGGAACGCTCTGCTGCGAGAGAGAGAGAGAGGATAGCTATCCATAGAGTCCCAAATGAGTCGCCTAAGTTTGCTATTAAATTCCGAAGACTAATAGTATTCTAACGAGTTAGGTACGGACCCTGGTTTTCGCCAAATTAAGGAATGTTTTACCTGTTTTACGAGACAAATTTAATTAAAGCCGAGAGATAGAGAGAGAGTGTCTCGCGCGTTTAGCTCGGCTCGTCGTATAGTTGTCGTGAAACGCGCTCTTAAGGAGCTAGAATTTCCATACCAGTCGTTGACTGCTGCCGTTTAAAATATCGCGAGCGGAACATATTATACCGCTTCGGAATGGGCGCTGCGGGAGGAAATGAAGGTGTGCACGGCGACGACGATGTCTAGGCTGATGAGAAGCATTAAAAAACGTTAAAATTTAGTCCGCTTGTGTGTCTATGAGTACGTAGGAATTCTTAGTTACGTCGAAGCTGCTATAATGAAGGATTTTTAGTTTCAATGAAATCATGATGAGATATATGTTATTTGTGAGATGGTTCAACAACGTAGCATGGGAAATTTTATTGCAAACCATACTGGAACCTTTTTGCGTTACCTGTGTTGCACAAGTACACTGCCGTATTAAATATTACTTATTTATTTATTTACATTTTTTTAAACCGAGTTAGTAGTCTCTAAGAATTCCAGACAGCATCTCCAACTTTATACTAGATTAATTTTGCCGTATCTACACTGCAAATATTTTATTATAGACTATAAGTTTAGGGGTATCTAAAAACATGTATCATATACTAGTATTTTAGTGGTAACTGCAGATTCTAGACGAAATAGACGAGGGTTTTAGTGAGGTGTTTCAATTATTAACACTAATTTTAGTAGAAAATTTGCTTGAAATATCGTCACATATTACTCGGATAACATTAATCTGTTTTTAAGCTAGTTGCTGATAACTTATTCGAACATGTAGCAGTCAATTCGAGTAAAATTTGTTCGAATCTAAAGTGTAAATGAAAAACGATGAAAAACAGACGATAAATGGCAGGAGACAGGTAATATATAACAGATGGTGAATAGTAATAAAAACGATAATAATTACGTTCCAAAATCGGCTATCAGTATAGTTTCTACTGACACATCCTTCCGAAACGGTGGTTAGATTAAGAGGTTACTTTTTCACGGAATAGGTTACCTACCTATCGTTTTGGTTGCATTGAGGTTAGCACGTTGTTGTTGTTGCAAGAAAGACTCGCTTTTCTTAATAAACAAAAGTAAATTTAGTATAAAAATGTATTTTCTTCCATGCAAGGATGATATGCACACAGATCACACTACTCTCTCGCAGTTGACTATTTTCGTGACATCTTGTATTTTATGCTGATTTTAACAAGCCCTGCCAAAATGTCAATAGGTATTCATTACAGGATGGGTAATCACCAGTATTGTCAATAAACACAAATTCAATAATCATTGTACAGTGAAACCTTTCAACAAAGGACAACTGTGGGGAAGAGGCTATTGTTCGTTGTAGGGAAGTGTTCGCTATAGAGAGGGTTAATTAGAACAAATGTTAATTGGTATAATTCACAAAGAATTTCATGTGTTTAATGGAAACACTTTAAATAATACACATTGAACCCAGATTTATTAATTTAAAAATCTTAATTTTCATTTTGATCAATACTGTCTTTCGCATTCGTGAAAAACAGCAGAAGCGCTTGTTAACTGTCTCCCGTTTCACATTTTTTTCAAGCGACTACGATCCAAATTAGAGTATTTACAATTGTTATGCTTTTCTCTAGTTGTTCAGTTGAATCTGAATCGTTAATATACGGTAAACACTTGCTGCTTCTCCACAAATAGATTTAAATGTGATGTGCCTCTGACAGAATTTTTCTAACCATCCATTCTACGCTTTTGATTCCACATCCAACTCTTTCGCGGCTTCCAGGGCTTTTGCTTTAATAATTGGTCCAGACAATGCGATGTTTTTGCTCTAAACTTTGCAAAACCAATTCCATGCCATTCTATCTGTAGCAGCACCTTGAGTTTTAGGAGATTTTCTTATTTGGAGTGAATTTCCACTTTCCGCATATAACTTTCGGGTATCCCTTTTATTTTTTAATATGCTTTTCAGCTAACTCCTGAAGAGTATATTTGTTCTCTTCGGAATGCTCTATTATGACGATTTTTTCTTCTAGCATTCAATTTTTTTTTTATTTCGAGGCATCTTCCTTCTTGGACGAATGCACTATATAATTGCAATTTGAAAAATGGTTTTGGAAGACATTTTATCATATTTGACATCTAAAAAAACGCATTTGGTACGTTTTCTAACTTTGAAAGTATTCGATTTGGTTTATCTAAGAATTCTCCTAAGTCAAAACGCTTCTTTCGCTAAACTTTTAATTAGTAAATTTCTTGTAATGAGGGATATTTTTTTATCGCTTCTTTTTTTAAAGATTTGTGTAGGGATAATCAATCCAAGTAAACACAAGTTAAATGTCGATACTTTGCGTGATATTGGGAAGGCAATATTTAATCGATTACGGCAATGAAGATTACAAGACAAGAATTGTTTGCACTTTAAACGATTCATGGTGACTCTGTGTGAGTTGTTCATAATAAGGTGCTGAAATGAAAGATGGTCTTGGAATTTTATTTAACTTTAATCGGCACGGTTGCATTGATTAAATTTACAGAGAATTTTGTGGTTCAAGACCTTTTATTTCAACATCTTATGTTTACACTTTACTTGAAGAATAGGAAAACTTAAAAGCATTTTTCTGCATTGCTATATAAACAAATTCAAAATTTTACGGTAGTTGTTACTTTATCTACTCCACGCAAAAGTTTATTTTCAGAAGCAGATGTTACAATAACTAAGAATAGTAACAGACTGAGAAATAAGCTTTTATAAAAATCAACATTTGCGGGTTCTTTTCAACAAGTGTCGATACTTTTACCACTGATTTATGAGTAATATCGATACTTTAGTTTCGGGGACTACTATCCATATGTTGGTTGTATCGTTCTATCGCAACACGCGAGGAAAATCAAAGTTAAAGTTGGGTTACCTAGCAACGTAGCCTCAGTACCGACGGTGAATGGCTTACGCTTCCATATATCTAATAAAATATGAATCATTTAAAACTATATAACGGTAAAATTATTATCTCTCGGTCCAAATATAAATATGTAACGTTTTAGAAATGGGGGAAAGAGGCCGCCTTTTTGTCAGTTATTAAACGTTATAAATCCAACGCTGTCAAGGTTCCGAACATAAATCCTTGATTTCCGGTAGGAAACGGGGAACCAGAGGTAAACGAACCGCAAACTTCGTCGAACCGTTACCGGTCGTTTCAACCTTCCCCCATTTCCCCCTCCCTCAATAAATTAAGACGACGATCATCTTCGAGACACCGAAAACAAACTTGGCCTTACTACTACTCCTCCACGATCCTCCACCCATCCTTTCCTAGCGCCCCTCTCGTATTATAATTGCGAAAAGGTTCAGCGAGTGGCAGACGGAAAGAGCAAAAGGAGAAAAGAGATTGGTATAGGAAGAGAAGTTACCAGCTACACTATAGGGATGACGACGACGAAGGAAAGGATGGAGAAAAGTTACCTCAACGCGTCGGTGGAGGTAGTGGCGGCGGCGGTGGTTTATGTTTAGGACAATATAAACTTTTCGCCATAAAATGAAAGATTGATGGAGTCGTTTAGCGTTTTTATGTTCTGGTTTTTTGTTCGGGGCATGTTTAACGATTCTGTAGTGTTTGCATTATTTTACATTTTACGGTTTTTCCGTGTCCTATTGGGAAACATAGTAACGTATATTACACCAGGTAAAGGATGTCGTTATACAAGTTTCCAATCGTAAATAAAACTGGGCAGGAACAATATTACATGTGCTATGTAGTTCATTTCTGTTATAAGGGATTATTCTTCAAAGGCAAACATAAATTTGTTGGAACTTTGTCATGTAGGAATTACATCATCTGTTTTACATTTAATTTAAGACTTTTTTAAAGAAATAGGGACTGTGTAGGTTGCGTTCGTAAGTTCCGTAGTAAAGTGAACCGCTAAAATATATGGACAGTGTTACAACGTTTGCCCGTTATGAAAGTATAAGGTGGGGAGCGCGCGAAGCGAATCAAGGACGCTCTTAGCATAAGCGACCACATTATTCGATATATGTATGGGACTCGCGACTATAAATGAATCCTTACGTACCCTAGTATATCTTTTAAGATGTAACAACTTTACTGTTTTCTATCTATAACTTATATTTTATTGTATATGTCCACTGATTTTTTATAATGTAATGACGTTTTCTATATCTGTGCATTATGGAGAGAAAATAAATGAAATGAAATGAAATGACAGAAACATCTAATAATTGTGACAAAGTGTTTTGAAGAAAATCTAAATAATTTTCATTTGAGGTGGAAGAAAACATTACCCAATAAGCATACCATTTAGTAGACCAGCCCAAACATTAATTGAAAATCTGTGCTCAAGATCGGTTCTTCTCAGGGCATGTGAATTCTTTATTGCACAAACATGGATGTTATAGAAATTGTCCACTCCCAGTTCGTAGATTTATACCAAAGTCTCCAACTGTACCTGACTTACACTAATTGTAGTGTAATAGATCGCAATGACTACAAGCACCAGTGTTATTTTCTATGAATTCTAGTTGTCTAGCTTAATAATGTTATATAAATAAGGCAACTCAGTGAGAAAGATTGAATTTACTTGAGTTATCCCCGATAGAGTGGCTTGTCTCTTTCTGACCATACAACAGTGGATTTTCGAATTTTGGGGGACGCACAATGGGCCAAATTCCCAAAATCCCAAACCCTACACCAGACCCGAAACAAGAACATATTACTTTTAATAGAAAAGCACTGGTTGACGCAATGTCTCCAAGCCCCTCTACAAAGCTTGAAGATAGATGCGACATTATACGAAGATATGTAGTTGATAAGACTAAGTGCCCAGACAAATCTATAAGTGTGATTGAGCACATACTTTCACATTTAACGTCCGATTTTAGGCCAAAGTAAAGACTACACAAGGAAAAGAAGATAGATTTCTAGCTCAGAATCACGGAACCAGTCGTGGTTGGACTTAAACATAGTGTTTCTATATTTTGGACCTCAATTTGCATGGAAGTCGACCTACTCTTGAACGTTCTAAGCGCCGAAAAACTGAGAAGCTAAGGTCAGAAACCAGTTCTGTTGAGTTAGCATATGCATAGTGGAAGCGGGGCTGAAGAGACAATATTTTCAACCCCAACACGCGCTCAGAAATATCATAGAGCTTATAGAGAAGTCCAAAACGTAGTAATCAACTTTCTGGAGAAGAAGCCCTTTCTGTATTGGTTCAGGCAAAACTTACACGGCACCAGTGTGATATAATCAGGGAGGATAATAAAAAGATCGCTTTCTTTAAAAAAGTTCAAGTAGAATTTTACAAACAATACCTGGTGGTCTTAGTGTCCATAAAGAAAATTTGAAAACAACTCAGTGGATACAGCAAGAGTACTTGTGGAAAAATATCCACAGTATAGCATACCTTAACATTACATAAAATTTGTATACACGGCTCTGATGTAGTGTCTTCGGCACTACTGCAAATTGGACAATTCTCAGAGGAAGCCCAAGAAGCGTTAAATAAGGAAATAAGGAAATATCGCGAACGATATGCCAGAAAATGCGTACGGGAGACAACATTGGAGACTTCTATTAAGCTCCGATCCAGTTATATCTAATTTTTGGAAATTACCAAAAAGGAAAGTACAATCATTCCTGTCTGCTGTTTTGGAGTTATTATTACCTCTAGAAACTAGTACACATTGGCCAGACGTCTAGAATAAACGCCACGATGAGTTGTGAGATACATCTTTGTATCTGTTCCTCAAAATGTGATGACGTGATTTCATATAGTTCATATTACAAGATTCTGTATAAAGTGGATTCGCAAAATTGCTTTGGTGTTGATTAGAAACGATAAAATGATAAAGATACCTTGAATTCACTTCGGTGACCTTCGACTAAACATATTTCTGTCCAAGGCTATGAACCAGGAACAGGAAAACAATAAAATGTTTAAAAGTATAATAGTTCTTTGCCTATTAAGAAATGCAATATCCAAAAGTCGGTGGGAATGATCTTACCTTAGATTAAGTGAAACAATTTAAAACTACCTCGGAGGAATGGCCGATCTGAACAGGAGAAAACAAAAATCTGGAAAATGTTCTGAGTGTGTGCAAATTTCCAGAAATACGTTTTCAATTGACCGTACCGCTTATAAACTCGTCAGAACTGAAAATTCCTTTACTAGCTTTTGTGTTAAGCTTCATAGAATCAATGCTAAAATTTTGTCAATGTCTCTTTGTACCACATTTTACTGTTCGTTTAAATTTCTTCCACTCTAAAAGAAGCAAACTGCATTTTTTCATAATTCATCTAACACCAGACGTCGTAGAACGATTTACACCAAACAAATTGTCGCAATCAAATTCCCCTCCGCTTAAAAAAACGGGCTTAGGAAATAAGGCCATCAGACGCATGTTATTTATTAGCCTCAGCGCCTTGCAGCGTTTTCGATTCGGCCAAGCCACCAGCATTAGCGGTGTTGATGGTAGCGGTATGAGCACCACTTGCCATTCACGGAAATTACGAACAGTATAATCGCCCTTCTCCCTCCCGCCGAATAGTTTCCCGTTATGAATTTGTTGTATATACATACATATACACTATTGGTCATGATTATTTGCCCACCCAAAGAAATACTCTTAAAACAAATAAATTGATAGTCTTTATTCTATTATAAAATTTGACACAAAAAAAATTCAATCGTCGTTTCTATCAATTTCGTCAGAGCAGCGGGTTCTATTTTAAGCCTTTTGTTTTCACCTGCCTGTCGAATTCCTCCCACAAAAGCTCTACGGGATTAGCATCTGGGCTTTGAGGAAGCCATTTCATTATTTTTATATTGCTTTCGCGTTCCACCGATTTTAAATATTCGCGGCACGGATCAGAGGTTTGTTTTGGATCATTATCATATTGAAATATATAATAGTCATCGATTATTCTCATTTTAGACGGTATAGCATTTATTTCAAAAATTTCCCGGTAACGCTGTTTTCTTAAAATTCCATTTATTTTAACCAAGTCTCCTACGGATGCGGTGCCAAAACTGTAGGTACTACACATGATAATGCTGCTCGTTCTTCCTTCGACCTTCGAACGCACATTCTTCTCTTGGAAGCGAAGAGCTCAAATTTGGACTTATCGGTCTACAAAACATTTTTCCACTTATCAACTGTTGATGCTCTCCAGCCTACTGCAGGCTATTTTATTTTGCTTGCCCAAGAGTGGTTTACGCAACGCTATTCAACCAAATAAACCACCTTCTCGTAACCTCCTTATCACGGTGGTTAAATTAATTCATTCTTCGCGATTGAATATTTATTTCAGCTGTTATTTCAGGTGTAGTTTTTCGTCTATTCCGTGTAGTCGTCATAATTATTCGACGATCTTCCACTGGTGCTGTCACATTTCGTCGTCCTGTTCGTCTTCTATTTAATAATGTGCCAGCTTCTTGATATTTTTAACATTATATTCAACAGTTCGGCAACGTAATCTCAATATTCTTGCGATATTTCTGTTACTTTGGCCAAGATTATGTAAAACAGCAATCATTGTGCGGATTTCTAAAGGCAACATTCTCGTTTTCGGTATTTTAATACTAATATTAGATACTTTTATTAACGATATTTGTTCTTTAAAAGAACAGTAACCTCTAAATCTAAATTCATAATTCTAGTTCGGGTAAATAGGGAATTGTCATCTTTACCTGCACTACATTATATATTTATTAGTGAAGGATAATTGCATTGCATTTCGGGTCTTTTTATGGCTCCTAATTATCGGATTAAGGAGATTCAATCGATAACATAGAATCAGAGCAATCTTCTGCTGAATTATTTAATATAATATCTTTCTTTTACTTGTAGGTAAATAATTATACCCCATAAATAACAATAAATAAATAATTTTCTAAAATCCAAGCAAAAATGTAGGTGAGCAAATAATTATGGCTGGTAGTGTATATATACACAAGTCGTTACTTCAACGCTCATTGCAAATTAGGCAAAGCGCGACAGAAACGAAGTCATAGAGATAGATAGAGAAACAATCGAGGATCCATTCGATAATTATTAATTATTGTACTGGATTTGGTGATGTTTAATTTGCATAATTGGACAATATTAAGAGACCTGTTGAAATTAATTGGGAATATAAATAGGGTTGCGATTATTACTAACGATGTCCCGCTATTTCTTCGCCGATACACGATTGTGGGCAATTATGGGTTAATGGGCTCTCTCCCGCTCTACCAGATGTATTTCAAACGCGATCTCGTATACTACAAATTGTTATTAGAGTTAAGAACCTTGCGAGCGATCTCTCTGTGTAGCTTTCGTCTTCTGTATATTTCGATGCCATTTCGGAAAATCATATTCTTGTTGGTTCTGTTCATTAGCATAATTCATGGACAACGGCCTATTCTCTTGCTTGATAGAATCTATTTGTTATGTTCTCTCTTAGGTTGATATGTTACACGGCACCCTGTCAGCAAGTTATTATAATTGCTCTGATGGGATTCTATTTCTCTGTTTAGTGGATCGGCTGTAAGTTTAGGGTCTTATTAGAATTATTTCGCCATTAACCTTGAGCCTTTTTTTCCCATTGTCTGGTAGTTGTTTTAACTATCTGCCTTGACGTTCCCTTAGTGGTTTTCATTTCTTGATATCTAAACTAAGACCACTTTTGCATGGTCTATTCAAATTTTGCTTCAATTTTGCTGTAGTCCTGAATTTTTAGCACTGTTCGAATACCTGAATAGATGCTAACGAATGGTTAATTATCCTTTTGTTTACGTGTCTTTTCAATATACTGCACGTTCTCGGTATTTGGACTTGGAATGCTATAACACGGACTTCAACGTAGTCTCAGTCTTTGGGCCATGTATGAAATCTAAGAGTATTATTATTCCCAATGTGATTTTGTATTCGATATGCTTTTAACAACGCAATATCTCGTTGACACGTCAAGATAAGAGAACTTATTAATCTTGGTAAGGTATTGTTGGGGCCATTGTGACACCAGACTATACTTGATCCCCAAAAATATAAGAATAATTTCAGCACAAACTGCGAAAATCACCAAGTTCTAAAACAAACAAAAATCTATCTTTTTCGGCAACATTGTCGCAAAACAATACAATGTCTCTCCTACTCATTCAACTTTTTCATTATCCTCTTTTCGCTTTCGCCTCATCCGCGACGACGATAATCCGAGATAAGAACCCCAAATAATATTTACGTACCTCGCTACTTAAGGAAGAGAGGAGACGATTCCGCTTATTTTTTTAATACGTCCGGAGAAAAATAATCGTAAAAAGCGGCTCAAGAGACGGCTCCCTCGGTATGCTACGCTCAAACTTTAAATACATATAATACAAAGAGGCGAATCGTCCGAGATCTCCCCTTTCCCCATCGCACTTGACGAACTCGTTCCAATTTCCACGATAATAATCGTAAAATGTTTTTATGGGGACCCGTTAAGACGGCCGTCGAAACGGAGGATCCTCGAACATACGAACCAGGCCCTGCTGCGATGATGGCGAGATGTCGACGCTACTGCGATTTACCCGGTTAGAGCTTGATGCCCGCTAAGGTCTGCTTTCCTGCGAGATTTTATCGTAGAAATCGATTGGGGTGTTAGTTGGATTTTTCCTCCAAGAAGAGCGAATTTGGACGTTTAATTTGTCGTTATCTTTTAATTTTTGCTTTCTCTTATGCCAAAAAAGTAAGTGAAATATTTATAAACCTTTGGTATAATAGTATTAGTATTCTGGGACATGTAACTTGGCAAATAAAGTATGAGATATTTTTAAAATGTGGCGCAAAAAAGTTTCCTCCCGATTGGCTATTTTTGAGAGACAACCAGAAAGGCAAAATTAAGGCAAAATATGCCTCAAGCATGTCACATGTAACGGTAACATTTTCATGCTAATGTCCATTCGTGGTATTTTTCTATGATTAGTTGTGTTCTCCCTTTACTTCTCAGTAGGTGCTGCTTACTTCTCAGTAGGTGCTGCTTACTTATCAGTAGGTGCTGCTCTCTCTGTGCTGTCTCCTTTATCTTACGGTGGTACTTTGGTTGCCGATATCTACTTCTGAGCCACGTGCTTGAGCTTCTGCTTTTAATTTGCAATAATTGGATTTTATTATAGTCGTTGCTCCTGTTTTTAGATGGATTGCATTTATTTATAATTGCCGAAGTACAAGATAAAAGAAAAGTTCAGTTTAGAAGATAATAAGTAACTATTTCTTCGTTAGTTAGCGGACTCAACACGTGGTATGCTACCTTCTTCTTCGTCTAACTATTGCTCATTGTTATGATTTATTTTGGGCTTTCTTTTCTACTTTTTTGCCTTCGTTATGGATTTGATTCCACTGTAGTGTATTTATATACTTCTTTTAGTACACAAACACTGTTCTAGTACACACTAAGTTCTTTAGTGCACCCTTAGACCTATTTTCTCAGCACCTTCGAGACCATTAAGAGAAAAACAAGCATCCCAGCTCATTAGAAGCTTACTAGAAATCATTTTAAAGTAGAATAATCCCAGCGTAGCTCGTTATCCCCCTGTGAAGCAATATTTTTTACCCGAGACATCCCCCATCTTGCATAAATACTTCATTTAAGAAACTAGCAAAGTCAGATGTATAATTCTAGTTTGTTTAATTTGTGTTTGAAGAGTATTAACTCAACCATTTCAATTATAATTAAGTGAGTTTTCCGTGTAATTAAATGTTGACGTCCTTAAATGTAATATATAGTCATTAAGTAATTTTCTTATCATTTCTTTTACTGTTTGTGCTTTATAAAATTATACATTTAATTAAAGTTTACTATTTAATAACACTGTGCTCGAATTGGAGACTTTTTTTTACAATAAGCTGGGCACGCGTGAGATGAACCTAATTCGAGTATGCTGAATCCAATGGTGCTAACCGTTTTTAAAAGTTAGCTCGCGTTTTCGAGCAATTTCAATTTAAAAATTTTAGGCCCAAAGACCATTTATTGAATTTAAATCGATGGAAATAGATCGTACCGACGAATGCACATTGAATAGAAACTATTTGAAAAAAAATGAATCGATTCGGTCGATTTTTTTGTAAAAAAAATATTTTTATGATTTTTTTCATTTTTCATTCTCTGATTGTTCTAATTCTTCAGTATCGTCATCTTCTTCTTGTAAATACCAAAAAATGTCACCCAAAAGAGCATGTAGCTTTTTGCCGCTGTCCCAATGTCCCAATGTCTGGTCCACATTCCTGTAAAATAATCTTTTATTTTCATCCCACTTAAACGTGGCAAAATACGACGCAATTCGTTGAGTGCATTTCCTTCTGGGTGCAATGCTTTTATGAAATTGTTCGATGTGGAGCGGTGGTAACAAAACCTTTTCGATCGGCACAAGTGGAATCTCAATCATGTTATTTTGTCGCAATCTAAATTCCTCACGTAAAGGCCACTTCCGTTCGTTACATTGGCCGCCGGCAAAACGGGTATTCCGCAAGCACATGTAGCACATATTTTTGGTATAACCCGTTTGCGTACCTCTTGGAAGAGCCACCACTTTCAAGACGGCACAAATTTTCCACTTTTGGTGATTATATTGCACTAAATCGATGGTGGTCCATGAATGGTCTATGGAAGGTTCTTGAAGGTTCCAGAAAGCTCTTCGGCCAATGATCAGATTTTCCAGAAAATTCCAGAATGTTCCAGAAGGTTCTTTGGGCCTAAAATTTTTAAATTGCAATTACTCGAAAACGCGAGCTAACTTTTAAAAACGGCTAGCACCATTGGATTCAGTCTATTCGAATTAGGTTCACCCCCCGGGTGCCCAGTTTGTTGCAAAAAAATCTCCAATTCGAGCACAGTGTAATTAATCACCATCAAAATAGATTTTGTTGTAAGGAATCTTGGAAGATTTTACATAGTTGTGCCAGATTTTACATGGTATGGTTAGATTTAATGTAGTTTGCAAGACTGTAAATATTTGGCTAGATTTTTGCATAGTACTAAATTTCAAATCAATATTATTTGATATCGACATATATTATTAATTTATTCTTTTTTTAATATTAAATACACCGTTGTTTGTATGTTATATCTGCGATGCTTGCTTGATTCTAACCCTCCTATTTAAAATAACGTAACTATTCTTGATTTTGGTTATTCCTCTCTTCTTCTTCTTCTTTCTTTCTTATATATTTCTATATAAGTGGACTTAGACATATTTTATCCTATTCTGCCACCCCCGTTGTGGATGTCCAGCACTCCTTCCATCTTTTCAACCTTCCTTGGGATCTTCTGCCTATGGTGTTCCAAAGTTTCACTCCGATTGGAATGCTATTGTCATCTCTCCTACTCAAATGTTTGTTCCATTCCTTTCTTCTTCTTCTGACCCATTTTGTTAGGTTTTGTATGTTACTCATCTGACGGACTTCCTCATTTCTTACTCGGTCTTATAGTGTTTTCCCATGTATGTCTCGTATTACATTCGTTTCTGTTCCTCCCATCATTTGGGTTGTCCTCAACGTGTCCGCTCTCGTCTCTGCTGCGTAGGTTAGTACTGGTCTTGCTGCAGTTTTATAAATTCGTACTATGCTCTGAATCGTAAGATATTTATTTTTCCAGACCAAATCCTTATTCCTCTCGTGGTTATAAATCAGGTGGCACCTTTACTAGTTCGAGTATTAACGTACTTCTTCCTCCCTGAGTTATCCGCAGACGCCTTTCGAAAGATACTTAAAGAGGGAATAACAAGTGTGCATCAGGTAGGTTTTAATCTCTTGTTTATCAGGTGTCATACACACTCAACTATAAAACACACAATCAACACAAAAGTAAAAAAAATAATTCTCACCAATAATTTTTCTAATTGACCGCAATGCCGAACAAGATTTGCAAAGGGTCAAGAAAAAGCAACGCTTGCTCTCTTGTCTCTCATTTTGGGTCCTTAACGTTATAAGAGTAATTTATTTGAAATATCTATCGATTTGTTTAATAAGAAAGCGAAATTCGATGCGTATTTTCTCTGATTACACCATTTTATTGGGCGGAATAAATTACATATTTTTCATGATTCGACTATAAAAATAGCCGCTCTAATAAAAAAGTTATTAGTTTCAACTGTCCAATATAAATTTCATCGTATCTCGTTTGTTTTTCAATTTAGGGCGATAGTACTATAAGGATATTTTACGCAGAGTTTCATTTCCTATCGAATAATTGAAAAATATACAGGGTGTTCAATTAAAAAAATATAAATAGTTCAAGTTAGCCCTGAATTGCGATGTGTAATAGTTTCTTTCTCAACACCATTGTGATTAGCGGAAAAATCACTGCGCCTTTGCTAATTTAATGGCAATAGTGGCCCGGTAACTTTGAACAACCTGTATATCACCCCCGGCGAACATGGTTTCCAGCTAAATTACCGAAGATTTACTCTAACTTATATATAGGTGCAGTGGGGGATCAATAAACTTGCGGAACTAAGGGGAGAATTAGACCAGGTCTGAACTACGTATGTATACAAGCCACCTTAGTACACCTAACTAATCTATTACTAAAGAAAACTAACCTATTATTCGAGTTTAATTGAAGATGAAATTTATGTGAAGGGTCAATAATGACTTTCGATTACGTTTTGCTATTACTCCTACCCATGAAAGCCAGTAGAACATGAATTTATGAAATAATTAAGTAAGTGAAAATAAATCTTGTTTCTTTTAAACCCGTCAATAGATAGGACTACAAATGTTTTCAATGTACGAGGGTAAGTCAAATATTATCTGCACTTTCGTCATAACAAGTTTTGAAGGTTATCGTAGTGGCGGCCGTTTGCGCATGCATTGAGTTGGCGCCTCTGTGGTTATGTGTGCGGAATTTAATCACGATCGTGCCATTTGTCTGCTAGCTACAACAGCATAAGCATGTCAGCTCCGCTTTTAGTGTGCACCAAAGAGGAACAACGAGCAGTGATTCGATTTTTGTGGTCAGAGGGTGTGAAAGGTGATGAAATTCACCGGTGACTTTTATCACAATACGGGGACAGCGCTATATTTCCTAAAAGCGTTTTCTTTTGAGGATCAAAATGTTCAAAGTGGCCGTACGAGCGTAACACGGCTGGGAAGGTGATGCTAACCGTTTTGGGACGAAAAAGGCCCTATACTGGACGACTACTTGGACAGGGGGACTACTATAAATAGTGCGAGGTACAGTGATTTGTTGGCGAATAAGCTGAAACCAGAAATTCGAAACAAACGCCGAGGTCTACTTTCAAAGAAAGTTTTGTTGTTGCAAGACAACGCCCGTCCGCAAACGGCCTATAACACCATAGAAACTATCAACAGGTTGGGCTTTGAGACCCTGAAACACCCTCCCTACAGCCCTGATTTCGCTCCCTCAGACTTTCATCTCTTTGGACCGCTCAAGGAAGCTTTGAGAGGTCGTCGATTTGTCTCAGACGTTCGGGATGCGGTTCGGCAGCTTTTTAGATCTTTGTAACAGCAGGGTTATAGGGCAACGGGTACCATACGGGATAATCGAACACCAAATTGAGATGAGTCCTAGAGGAACTTACGACTTTCAATTTGAAAATATCAATGAAATATTGATTGCAAGGTGGAATGACAATGGAGCTGTTGCAATGAGAACAAATTTTGATAAAACTGAGCCGCTAGCATCAGTACTAATTCCGCAACTCTCTCTTATAGCAAACTACAACAAGTATATGGGTGGAGTTGACTATCATGATAGGTTATTAGAAAGGCATAGTATTCCTATTAGAGGAAAAAGGTACCATGATGCTGGTGTTCATTTACCAGAATTGTAGACATGTGTATTGTTAACAGCTACATTATATATGATAAAATGCATCCCAATGAACCATAAAGGAATTTAGAAGAAATATACCAATACTATATCTCAAATTGGGACATGGAAAACGTACATTGAAAGGAGAGCCAGTTTTTCGTATATATCAAAAACCAATATCCTGGATGATATAAGATTTGACGAAAAAGATCACATTTTGGAAAAATGTGGAAACCAACGCAGATGCCAGTACGTAAGCTGCAAAGCAAACCCGCGAACTTTTTGCAAAAAGTGTAATGCGGCGCTATGTATACCGTGCTTTTCTATATATCATAACAAATATTTAAAATATGTTTAAATATAGATTACATAAATACATTTTTGGCAAGTAAAAATAAGACTAAAATTATTATTCAATGTCCTTGTCAAACGAGGACGGCCTATATTTCCAAAACTAAGTAAAAAACAAATATGTTCAATGCATTTTCATTAATTCAAAAGACTTATTAGCCATTGTTGAGATTTCTACACAAAATAAATAAATACACAAAACAAATAAATAGGGCGCTAATGGGTTAATATCTATTCACTCTCAGATTATATCAAATTATTTCATTTTTTACATACTTTGTTCGACTATAGGCGCGTACAATCAATTTTCTTATCAAAATGGAGTGATTTTAGCTACAACTGGCAACAATAGCCATCTGGCTCCGTTTCTATTTTCGCATTTGTGTCTTTTTTTATACGTATAATCGCTTCGCGGGCAGAACGAATTCGACAAAAATAAGTTTTTCGGGGTGCTTGGCAGCGCAACGGCGACATTATTAACCCTTCATGCCGCTTAATCCGATTTACATTTCAAATTAACACATGTCAAGTGCCAGGGCCGATCGACCCCGAGTGAATGTGGGAAAAAATCCAACGTCGTCAGTCGATAAAAAAGCTGCTATTGTTGCTCATCGTGCAGTTCGTACTTTCCTGGTAGTTTTTTTTTTATTATTATTTACTTTGCTCTTGCTTCTCGTCGTCGTCATCGTCATTGGTGATGTTTAGAAAATGTCGCGTCGCATTTCCCCAGGGGAGACTAATGCTGATTGATTATTTCGACGAAACAACGCGATGCACGGGCGCGCTCATATATCGATTGTAATCTTAATACCCCCATAGAAACGATCCGGCTGTTAGATTCGATGCACAAATCCTATTACGGGTCCATCTCATGGTCTGATGATGGCAAAGCGGATTAATCGTTAACCGTACTGTTGTATCTGCTGCATATCAGCGGGCAGAGAGTGTTTGGTAGTCTTCCGCACGAGTAGAAATTAATTTTTATGGAAAAGATATTTATCTTTGGATATAGTAGTAATGCTTGGTTTGAATAATTACACAATATCAATATTACGAAGTTCTAGATAGGGACAATCATACTAATTGCATGTTAATAGAGTAAAAAGTGAACATACAGTGCTGGTGCCATATGGAAAATTTTTTTATTGTTAATATTTCAGAAAATTGTAACTAGGATAAAAGTTTATGCATTCTTTGAAACTGAATTTAAACCAGTAACATGCAAAATTATACTTTCAGTTTAGCAGAAATAGATGAAATTTTAAAATGTTTATAAGGGAATATGCTTTTCTCAATGTAAACTTTAAGACTGTAAACTTTAAGGCCGGATCACTGGAGCGGCGGGTGCTAGTTGATTAGATGTCAGAGTCTGGACTTCGTTTAGTGGAATACTGCGCGGAAATTGTGCGTCCCAAATGTATATACATCGGCTAGACTGTAATTGGATGTTTGATCAGGCGTCGTACCGTTGCCATAGCAACCAGGGCGGCGATTTCATTGCGTTCCAAATACTTCATTCCAACCTATTGTACGTTGTAAGTTAAGGTATTGGCACAGGTTCTTCTTCTAATATAAATCTAACTCTACTTACGTGACGAGAGGGATTCGCTGGCAGGTACCACTTTATAATTAAGGCACTGCTACGTGTGCAAAAATCGATTCTTGCCTTGTCAGCGTCCGCTTGTTCATTTTTCTTTCAGTTTAGGAAACGAGAGCGTGCGTTGTGTTTTGGGTCACATGTTATTCGTTATAAATATATAATTATTAATTTAAAATGTGTAATGTGAACAAGGCTAAAGAACAATCCTTTGCTGGCACAGTAAATAAGTTTATCAATGACTTTCCGGATTTGTTCAATGACGGTGCTATGATTATGAGTTTGTAAAGAGTGCGAGAAACATTTGATGTGCTGGGATAAGGCGGACAGTAACAAACATGTAAATACCGAACACAGAAATAGAAAAAAAAGGGCGTACCAACGATAACTGCATTTATTTTCGATGTACCTGTCATGATGATAACCTGTAGTTTGCTACTTCGCTTACTCGAAAAAAAACCGCTTCAGAACTTTTGGTATAAGTACAATCCCGAGTTGAAATTGCCAATTACGAAAACGACACGTAAGCGTGTTTTATTTGTATGCAAAGACGTGGAAAAGAAAATCAAATCTATATTAAAAAATCAGTTCCTTTGGTTATGTGTTGACAAGACAACAGATTGTAAAAGAAATTCTATTCTAAATGTTATAGTACGTGTACTGAATCCTCATAAACCGAGATTCCCACTGTTACTAGCTAGCAAAAGACTGGAAAACTTTCAAGCCTCACCACGTCTGTGCTGATGCTAATGAAAACACGGTTGAACACGGTTGCAAGTGCTTACATGTTACGTGTAAAGTGATGCTCTACATCTTGTGGTAGAAACTATTCCACAATATTCACCCGAGGTAGATGCATTAATAGCAAGTATAAAAAAAGTGTTTCTAAAATCTCCAAAACGTCTTCGATCATTCCACGCACAGTGTCCTGGTTTTCTACCATTCTGCAGCCTGTAACTATGTCAAGCAGTTGTGTAAGGAAGATCGGTTTCGATATTACAAAACCTAATTCTATAATTGAACTTTTCGTGGTATTATCACCTCCCTGAATACAAAATAATTATGTCCCCACAATTGCTAAGGAACAAAAAAAGCAGGTATCTGCCATCAAAGTTTCATTATTTACAAACACGATATTCACTTAAAAACTAACAATAGGTATAACCGGATTCTTTTTGTTGTTTCACTTCTTTATTAGGATATCCCTCAATATTATCTATGTCCAAGCTGGTGAGCGACGGGTGTAGCCATGTCCTCTGCATCAAACTGCCTACCTACTTTTCGCTATACTCATGGTTATTTTATCGGGTTTCAGAAACGCTGACTTGCTATAGCTTTACCGTACTCGATCCAGGCAAGCGTGAGTCTCTTGTGTTCCTGATTTAGCGACGTGGGGGATATACAAGGCAGTAACCAGTAACGATGATGGACAACAACTCTGCTAGACTCGCTGGAGGTTTTCTTCCAATATAAATCTGACTACACTTACGTGACGAGGGGGACTCGCTGGCACGTACATACATAATCAATGCCCTTTCTACCCTTTACGGTGTATGGGCCTTATTTCTACACACTAATTCTTTATAAATTTATTCCAGTCGTTTCTACATGTTGCTAGTTTCTTAGCTTCTAACCATGTATTTCATTTCTTCCGTAGAACGTTCCCAATTGTATTATCCTATGGCTCCTTTGGTCGTCCTCTCTTTTTTCTGGTCACTCTAGCTCCCCAAACCCTTTTGATCCTTTTTTTATTGCTTCTACTTACTATTCTTCTGCAATATGTTGGTTTCTATTTCTGTCAAGTCTAGTGACACCTTGCATTCTTCGTAAATACCTCATCTCTGCCACATGAATCTTACTTTTTCTTTTTGCGTTAGTACTCGTGATTCGCACCCGGAAGTAAGGATAGGATTTCTATTTATAAAACATTTACTCAATGCATGGGATACTTTATCGGTCTTTTCTATTCTCTTGTTTAGTTCAATTTCATATCTTCCTGTTTCTTCTAGAGTTGTTCCAAAATATTCAAAACTTTTGACCTCTACTATTATTTTGCCATTGATCCTAATTTGAGTTTGTACTTGTTCTTCTATGACCATAATCTTTGTTTTGGATGTTGATGTCATTTTCGTACCATTTCTTTCTAGAATGTCATTCCATACGTTTAAATTTAGTTCTACGTATTTTCTCCTTGCTGCTATAATTGTGGTATCATCTGCAAATATGCATTCTGTGATGTTGACCCTTTCTAGGTTCCTACAACCGATATTTAATGATTTTATCAGTTGCTTTGGTTCTTTTATTAAATCATCCATAAAAGTAGTGAAGAAAAGTGGACTTAGACTGCCTCCATGTCGTACCAATTTATAATTAAGGCCCTGTTTATTCAATTGCTTATAACTGCTTATTTTACCAGTTATTTAATCTATGATCTACAACCAATTAACTACCGACCTATTCATCGACTTCGATCTTCCCGTGTCTTTTCTGCCATTCTGAAGTCTGTAACTATGTCAAGCAGTTGTGTAAGGAAGATCGGTTTCAATATTACAGATCCTAATTCTATTCTTCTTTTACAATATTGAGCAACTATGATGCAATGGAGTTTGAACACGCTAGATCCTAGATAAGCCTGTCAACTCGAGAATTTATGGCGCCTCCTACATTATGTTCCTTTTCTCATTTAGTGCAAACTTTCTGGTAGTCACTGTATACGTATAAACTAGCTTGCAAGTACGGTACTGGAGCCTCCAACTATGTTCAACAAGCTATAATTCGAACTGTCCACATAACATAACTGGTGTTTGGACGCTGGTTTCTACGAAAAGCTGAACCCCTATCTTGTAAATAAAACAGCCAGCCTCGTTTGGTTCTCTCTAAACAAAATCGCCCTGTCAATTATCGGCGTCGGTAATTTCGAACCCTCCGGCATATTGAAACTCGTTCCTATATGGCGCTTTGCGGAGCGAAAGGTTTTCAAACGGGATTTAATCTTCTCATGTGTGTATATATGCCTAGCTATGTTGTACAACTTATATACGTACCGTATACGTCACTAAACACAAGTTTGGTTCATATAAATGCCATAAGAAACGGATTATTTTCGATTCGCCGCTATATTTTGATTCGACGATAAAAATTTCACGAACGATTTTGTAGAATAATTAAATTAGTGAATTGAGGGGAGAAGATTTCGCGAAATTATTACTATTATTCGGGTGTTAGGGTGAGTTTTTGAAAACGATGTTTTGAGAGAAGGATTGAGGGAGAATTAAAGGCCGATCTAATTCGTTTTGACTGTATTAAATGTTTGAAAAATTCTCATAATTGCAATTACCTACAAAACTCAATCCACGAATTTACCTAGGACGCCGATTTAATTTATTTTGTTAAATAATTTTGACATTTATGATCAAATTTTTAACTATGACAACCTAAACCGTATTATCATATTGTCGTTGATATGGGTTTTGATGGGTTCGGTTCGAATTTGAACCAGCTCTATTTACATTTAGATTATTGCTAACCTAGTGATGTGCCCTGTTACTGTTAATATTTGAATGAGTTTGATGATAATTTCTAATGTAATCAGAGTTATTTGAATTAAAGTTTTAATTACAACTTTCGGAGTGCGGGAAACTAGATTGGAATCTTGGAAGATTCTTGGGGAATTATGATTATGCAAGGTGTTTGGTCTACTTGGCAAAGAAAAATTACCATTATTGGTATGTTACATGAACTTGTTGTTTATATTTGTCGAGATCATCAAATAGAACTAGAAAATAACAAAATTCAGGACATTACACAAACTATAGAAAGATATTATATCAATTTTTTAGGGCAAGGTGTAATAATGGAACATTTCTTAGTAAAATACTGTTCAAATGATATTTGCTACTGAAGAGACCCGCTCTAACTTTACTTTATTCAGAAATAAGGTACTAAAATTCAGAGAAATTCTGGAATTAATTTTATATTATGTCGTACCAAGTAAGTGCCTCATGAACTGTCCTAGTATGTCCATACTAGGATCAATAATTTAGGAAAATTTGCGTTTCAATTAGTGTTGGGCGATTATGAATGATATAATCGAGATATATCGATTATACCCGAATAATCGATCATTCGATTATGGTTCAGAAATCATTCGTTATTCGTTTCGACTGCGCAGGAGCACATAAACGGATTACGATTCGAGATCTGTATTCGAAACTTCGAGGTTTCGAAATAATTCACTCGTCACTCGGATTCTGTCAAATAATCGTGGAAAATTGAAATCGTTAGTAAATTTCATTTGTTAAGTTGGTGGTACTGTGATACAAGTATGAAGTGACATTTTGGAAATCAACAATGAAAGGTTAGAAATATAAAAATATATTTTATTAATACATTTGTAAATTTGTGTTTAAAAAAATATTTTCTTCATAGATTAAATGTGCCGGTACAACTTGGAATCAATAATTTATTTTGGTTAGCGAAAGAACTCATTCAAAAAATACGATACCCATTATCTCACTATTTGTGTATAATTTTCAATTTTTAAAGCATCTTCATGAATTATTTCCATATAAACTTTGTCATAGACAATTCAGATTCCGATTTCTCAAAAACGGTTAGAGTTAGTAATATAATTTTATTTGTTGTAAATGATATGACGTTATAGATCTATAAATCGGAACGATCAACCGCGAAAAAGACTTCTCCAAATCTAGGAATCCAACAATTCCTACGGATTGACATCGGCTCTGTCGGGGCCATCCGTAGCGGTTGTTAAATCAAGTCAGGGCCGAAGATTTCCGATCGCGTCGACGAACACGATCGAACAACATCGGGTGACTCCCATTCTCGTGGTCTGCAGGATCAATACGCGCGGGAGACTCTCCGGATTTCGGGCGTACGAACGTAGAGGCAGGCAAGCAAGCAGACGAGAAGAGGAAAACCGACATGCAGCGCTCGGAAGAAGAAGAAGGAATCGCGAGAGGAGGAGGAGAAGGAAGAGGCGACGACGAGAGGGGAGATATTAGTGAGTAGAGGACGCTAGGGACGAACGAGTGCAATTCGCCTCATCCCTCACGATCCTCTCGCCCTGCGTCCTCGTCCCTTTCCCTTTTCACATCGTAGTCCTCTCGCTTCCTTCTTCCGATGCTCCGCCGATCTCGCCCGACGCGGCATATAATTAATCCGCAAACTACTTGCCGCAAATTATAAGAATTCTTCGCGCATTCTTCGGTAACCGTGATTTATCGCTAACGAATATTTAAATTCTACCGTGAGAAATTGAGATGGGGGCTCTGGTAGGGGGCTGTTGGAAAACGGGGGCCGGAAATAGAACGAGGAAGATGGGGTGTTTGAAAATAGAACTGGGCAAATGCCAGTCGCCACATTTTCCGTTACATAAGCCATTAGCTGTAGGAAAAGCGCAGAAGAGGAAGTGTGAATGTAACTAATCTATATTTTCGTTGGTATACAAGTTAGAAATGGTGCAATTGAGAAATTATTCTCTACAAGCAACTATTTGCACTTATCATTAAAAAAAAGGGACAATAACAAATACTTCTCGATGACACCAGTAAAGGGCAAAAGATTTGCAGCTTCATATTTGCTATGTCAGAGTTTTAACAGTTTCTGTAAATGCATTTTATGGAATAGATCGGAAACTATTCCTGTCTTCTGTTTTTAAGCACTTTTGCTGTCGATCCTTACTGCTACATCTTGACCTTGCCTTGCATTTTTGTGGTAACGTATCAGTTTTAGATTTATTAGGTTCTAGGCGAACTCTTCATACTTTGGATCACAGTCTGCTTATATCTACTAAAATTACATTACGTTGGTTCATCACAATTTGCTAACATATTTCGTTTTTATTTGGGTCATAGGGTGCAGTGTGTGTCGTGAGATGCATCTCCTCGTGGTTACAGGCGTGTCCTAAGTGGAGTCTCGCAGGCCTGAACATTGGATCCTCTATCTTTTATTATATACACTATACAGAGTGTCCCACGGGGAACTGCATCGATCGATAGCGTGATATGAAAGAGTATACATTGCAAAATTTTGAAAACTTGCTAATATACTAAAGCCTCCATGTACTATTGAACTAAAATATGTTGAATTATCTAAGACTTCCGGTTATACCGGAAGTAGTTGCCAACTTTGTTATTTTAAATAGAACACCTGTATAAGATTAAATTTTTGAATTCCTAGTTTAGTTTTCTAACCATATTTGGAATATTCGCACTTTTTGAAAATTTTTGATAGATGGACGAGAGCATGTGAACTTTTATAACTGTGATAGTATATAACTTTGAGAATTGAAACTGTTGACCGTGTAGCGTAGGATTAGAAGCCGAAAGATTTTTTCGAAAACATTATACAGCGTGTCCGACAAGTACGATTAAACTTTCGAAAGGGAGAAGTGTCAAAACTTAATTTTTCTTAAGAACAACTACCTATTTTTTCCCCTTCTTATCAAATTGCTCTTACAAAAAAACAAAAAAAAAAACTATGCTTTTTAAGATATTCAGGAAAATGTGGATTGCAACATAATTTTCTTCCAAACTAAAGAGTGCCCAGCAATGAGAATGTAGTAGCTTATGTTATGTTTTTAAATGTCATCCAACTTTGGAGATATCCAATTTAGTCGCGACCATTACGGAGCAATCCAGCATTGATGAAACGTTGAATTTCTAACTCTCCTGGAAGTTTTGGGTTCTAAATATGTGGGGCCCCGAATTGATTCAGTAATGAAAATTGGGCCGGTAAAGCAGACCACTTCTTGTAAATTTAGCTTGTCCAAAAATAATTCGTGCTACTGACACCATAAATTAAAATTGAACTAGGAAATCAAAAATGTAATAATATATAGGATGTTCCATTTAAAATAACAAAGTAGACAGCTACTTCCGGCATAACCGGAAGTCTTAGACAATTGAAAATATTTTAGTTCTATAGTGCTAGATATACTATAGTAAGTAATTGGCTTTTAGTACTATTCATTCCACACAAGTCTTTGCAATGTAGGATGTATATGTATGCTGAGGACATCCAAATTTATCTTTTGTTCCCTGCTACTGGCTGTTTAAATGCTGGCTATGAAATTAATTATGATATGAATGCAATTGCTGATTTATCCGCTCGACATGCACTTAGGTTGGACCCGCCCAAATCTGCTATTCTGCTTTTTGGGAATAAAAACAGGATATTACTGCTGCAGGAAAAACTATGTATTATCGATGGTGTAACTTTGCCAGTTCATTTGAAGCTAGAAAGTTGGCTGTAGCTTTTGATACGTAATTTAAGTTTGAAACATATATTCTCAATTGTATTAGACGGGAATACATGAACTTAAAATTGATATTCCCACACATACATTGCCTGATTTCTGAAACTAACAATAAGTGTAACTTGTGCGACGCCTTGCACTTTTTATTAGTTTTAATTCTGCAACGCGTATTCAAAGGTCTTAGGATTAATCTTCAGTATTAAAAAGCTTGACTGCGTATCTCACAAGCTCGTTGATGTGTGCTGGTTGAATATGCGTGCTCAGCGGAATGAATGACATGTCTCCTTCATAAAATCATACTGCATAAGCAACCTGTCTATCTGTTCAATAAAATTTCATCTAAAGCAAAGCTTGAGACACCTCCACAAAAATGCATGGTAAGTACATTGTGTATATAAACCAAGAATAGTGTTGGCACCAGTACTGTACCTACAGGAACACCATGTTCAATAAAACATTCATTACTTTTGTTAGTAGAACCTGGTCTATCGTTTACCAACTCTTACAAAATTACTCAACTAATACCTTAGAACTTATTCACTTATAATAATCCTTTCCCATTCATTCTCATTATCTTTGCACTGTAATTAACGTGAACCATCTCCTAATGGATTACTTCGTCTGCTCTACTTTTTACGAGCACTAGACCCTAAGTGCATTATTGGAAATGATGTTCTGTGTTATATATCGCCCTTCACTTGATATTACATAATAGGGAAAGCTGACTGATAAATGAAACAGAATTTTTTCCACAGACATGCTGAAGAGCCGTATGACAGCGAAACGCGTCCGTGTATGGTGGTTGATGGCAATTAGTTGCGATTTCATTGTTTATTAATTAATTACCTTTGGTGAGATACCACCTAGTCGGGTTGCTATCTTCGCAGAAAACCGATGCAACATTGGTTGCTCACTTCTGTAGAAGTCGATATAGCGTTTACTTTCGACATTTGCAGTGATTAGGGTGTATTTAACTGTATACTCTCATCCATACAAATTATCATGAACTTCGTATATATACGACTTATTAACTTAAATTGCCATCTTCCATAAAGACATGCTGAAGAGCTGTATGACAGCGAAACGCGTCCATGTATGGTGGTTGATGGCGATTATATGTCGTACTGTTTTAAACAAGGTAAGCGCAATTAATAATGGGCATATAAATAATATGCATTTCAAGAATTATAAGTAAAAAATGTTTTATTTTAAGAAAATGAAACTATTGTTTTATGAACACCCAAACGCATTCTGGAATTAAAAAAACTATTTTACTATCCTTAAGAAAAGATTGTTTTGTGTTATAATAGCCATTTACTTATAGGTTGAAATGCAAAAGTGGTCCAGATCTTATAAGATTCCGTATTAAAGAATTAGGCGACCGGTTTCGTGTTCAGGAACACATCCTCAGTCCAGAATCGTTCGAAGTCTTTTAATCTGTGCTGCGTCAATTTTATAATTTTTTACATTTTTATATAATTGTTTTTAATTAAATGAATAATACAAAAAATGAAATCAATACGGTACATTGTTGGAGTACGCACAGTTATAATATATTAATATTAAATTTGACACAATCTTCCACTGTTATATCTGATTCTGGCATGAGGATGTGTTATTGAACACGAAACCGTTCGCCTAATTTTTTAATACAGAATTTTGAGATCTGGACAACTTTCCCATTTCTACCTTCCATACATTGTTATTTATTATTATTTATAAAAGCAGTAACACCAGAGCCTTGCTTTTTTCCCGCCTAACTCCAACAAGTCCGAAATTTCAACCACCCGGACCCCTAAGGATCGGCTTTTCCAAGAATCCTTCGCTTGTTTACTTCGTTGTTCTTCTTTCTTGCCTGACGATTATTTAATAAACGGGCCGAGTCGCGAGGACGGAAGTTGAAATACAGCCGCCGGATTTACGTAATAAAAATAAATGAGCCCTTCATGCCGGATCTACCCTAAATACGGTACTTGTATTTTATCGTTATTAATCTTTCTGCCTGCGAGGCAGTTTTGGCCGTGCGTCATGCCTCTTTGCGAAAAAAAAGAAGACAAGAGCGGCCTCGTAATTAAAAATTAGTAAGCGTTTAGCGGAAAATTGGGTAGAACCACCAACGAGATTCCTATCTCGAGCTTTTGGAGGCATTTCAAGCGTTTGTGCGAATTTTGCGGGGGTCGATGTTGCACGTGATTAAAGTGAAGTGAAAATTTGTTCTATGCTGCAAGTTTTACTAAGAAAATAGCTTGGAAAATTGTGTTATAGAAGCAGTTTTATCAAAATTAGAGCCAGGTTTTTGCTAAAAAAAAGAAAACACTCTACTTAAATGGTTTTTTGAGGTTTTTTCGAAATTCTATGCCAAACATTACCACACCATTTTAAACATTTAATGGATTCAATAACTATGTACAATTTACTATCAAAAGCGAGAGTAATAACAGCTTTTCCCTTCTGGATACTAAGGTTATTAGGATGGAATACCAGTCTGTTAAGCTACAAGGTAAAAAGAAGGGCATACGCCTAATCACATTAAACAACGTTCAGACGGCGTTTGTGGTGATTTATATTCTTCACATTGCACTGTAAAAAAAGTTCCGCAAAATGTTTCAGTTTGGAGCAAGATTCCTTTAAAGATAACGAGCGCCCTGGTCGGCCAACTGAACTGATAACGCCTCAAAACATTTCAATCATTGAAGAAATGGTATTAGCAGATCGCCGTTTGAAAGTGAAGTAATTAGCAGTGATTTGTGAACAAGTGAACATTTCTGAAACAAGTGTTCGCCGAATTCTCCATAACCATTCGGGTATGAATTAGGTTAGTTCAAGATGGATACCACATCTTGTTTCTGCTCTACAACGTGAACGTCGGGTCCAATGTGCGCGCTCGTTCATAAACATGTATGGAGACGATCCGAAACCGATTTTGGAGTTTGTTGTTACAGGAAATGGAACAATGGTTCTGTGTTATGAACCTCGTCCCAGGAAGCTGTAATGCAACATTTTGAGAGAAAAATTTTAGACTATTTTTACAAGAGTATAGGATTATGAATTTATCGTTGTAATAAATGTATTGAAATCAGAGGAGATTGTGTTGAAAAGAATATATAGCGCCTACTATGTAGAATGGTAGCAGTAACCTATGTCTATAGGTAGACATATACATTACCATTCTAACCATCCTATTACCCAAAAACCGAACACTCTATAGGTTATGAGGGTCAGAGTAATAAAAATTTCAGATGAAAGCTTCCACAAGAAAACCTACAGACATTGTATAACATCTCTGTAAATAATGGTTACTTTCTTCATTTAGTATACGGCATAATTTACAAATCAACGTCAAAACCATTATAAATAACTCCAACATCCTTTTCTCACTGTCCCTGACCTGAGAGTGGCATTGTATAATCTCATTAGATTCTGTTAGCAGTATTTCTTCAAAAATTAAGGATCGTATGCTTTTATAACTTCAAGGCATAACATGTGACAAGGTATATGTAGGCCAGACTAGCCAATATTCGAAGTCTAGCGTTCAGCATCGTGAGTTAGGTTGCAGGCAGAACAAGAGCATCTTAACGAATCACCTTTCTGAAGCTGGCCATTTGTTTTCCCAAGATACTGTTCTTGGAAATGGTACACATTAAGGAAGAGAAATGCAGTTAATTTCAGGACAGATCAATAGTTTAAGTGCAATTTATTTCTTTCTTCTTAATCTACAACTCAATAGAGAAAACCACAACACCCTTAGCTATAGTAATAAGGATATGTCTACTGAATTTTGAACACCCCTGTATACATCTCTTCTCAAATTTCGCGCTTGACATTGACTCACTTTTCACACATCGGCTGTTATTCTTTCATATTCTGTGGAGAAGGCTTTTGATTTCAATTTTAACTTTTTTGATTCACTTTAAAATAAAATTTAAAAATAAAAAAATATAAATTATTTTATATACAACTTTATACGTTCGCCAGGGAAAACCTATTTTGCCGACTGACCTGTGGTTTCTGGTGTATAGTGATGTATCCATGTCTCATCACTAGTCTGGGCAAACAGCGATAACAGTCAGTGTAGTAGATATGTGGTGCTGAGTCGGCGATTATTTATTTCACGCGTTCACAGCGTCAGTACTAAATCGATGCTGTATGCGAGAAGTTCTGTGTATATGTAGGCTGTCGTAACTTATTTCGTAATTGTACGCTTATGTTTGCTTTAAAAATGTCGGTTAGGTACGTCGCGAAAACGACTAATGGCAGACACAGTTAAAAAATTTATAGTGGACATGCCGGACTTAATTTTTGATGCTAAAATTCAATGTCTAGTTTGTAAAATCCCTTTAATGGGTTGGTCCAGAAGCCATTGTCAACGTCACATCGAAAGCAAACAGCATTCCTCTGCAAAAAGTGGCATACGAGACCAAGAAAAATGTACATTTGATTTATGTGTTACTCTTATTTTATGTAATCTATCGTTTCGTTTACTAGACAAAGAAGCATTTGTCTCCTTCTGGAATAAATATGCGGACTGTAAATTACCCAGTCGGACATCGATACGAAATGTAGTGCCATTTCCTCGTGAACATATAGAAAAAAGAATGAAAACGGAATTGAAAGATAAAAAACTGTGGTTGTGTGTGGACGAAACAACAGATCGTCAAAAACATCCTATGGTTAATGTAATGATATGTACAATGGAACCACATCGACCGACATCCTCCTTCTTGCTTGCTTCCAAAAGACTTATAAATTGTACTGCCGATGAAATTTTAAAAGTGGTGTTGAACTCATTGAACAAATTTGAAGTTTCAACTAAGCAACGTCACAGAAACTCACTCGTATTACGCATAAACATGTCCAACAACAGTGTCTTGAAGTTATCACGTGATTCCGTTTTTTATCAGTCATCAGCAGACGCAGCACCCACCTCACCGACAGCTTTATCATACTCAAATTTTCGTGAAGGATGTTTTGCAATCTCGCTACTTTAATAAATCACCATCCGGCGGTCTGCTAACTCGATATCATGAACTTTATTGATCACATTGTCCGTAGTCATCTTAATGACGACCTGGCCGTTCCTCATCAAAGACGGATGTTCGGCCACGCTTAAGTTCATTAAACCAGTATCTGATGGTGGTCATCGAAGGTGCATGGTCCATAAAACGTGCATCCAGCTTCTCTTTCATTTCTGCACACGTTTTCCTATCCAAAAAAGGGAATCGAAACACCGACCGGTATTGTCCTTTTCCGTGATTCCACAAATATACAACTTGGTCACTTTCGACAGTTCTCAAAACAATACTACTCTATTAAATCTTTCCGAAACTTTGGCAGACGTCGACTAAAGAACAGTAGTCATCGTCGGTAATGAATATCTTGACACAAAGCGTCATTTGTCTCCAAACAAAGATCGTAGAAATTGTAAATGTAAACAAGGTGTTTCAGAATAGATTGCAAATATTTTAAGAGGTGATAGTATTCCTCATTTACAGAAAAAGAAGCTCATATAAATATGTCTAATTCTGAATGGTTGCGGAGATAGAGCTGTTCGTTTTATATATACAGAGTATCTCATCATAAGATTCCGTCAATCCCGAATAAGTACCCAAATTGCACAATCAAATTTTATTCCTAAATTTTCGGTAGCTTCGTTTCAACTCCCACAACAAAGCTCTTCCAAAACGAATAAGTTTTTATCTATTCGAGTATCATCAGATTTAACAAGTCCATCCACAATAAAATTTTCGAAATTCAAACTCCCCTACTTCGTAACAATGATACAAATAAATATACATATAGCGTAGTACGTAGAGCGGAGGAAATTGCTCAAAAAGATCCAACGAACGTCGCCTTATTGAAACTAGCAAACAACCACAATTACTGAAAACCCCGAAGAGGGGTTTCTCGAGTGTAATCTAGATAAGCGGGTCCTATTGTTAAGAATATAATTACACACGACTTACTTTGCCGACTCTACCGACGATGCCTACAACGCAACGTAACAAATTCGTCGAAATATATCTGTGTATTTGCTCTTGACAATAACAAAGATTTGTATACATATGTATGAGTAATAGGTTTCAAATTTTGCGCAAGAGGAGAGCTATTCTTTGTGTACGGAGGCAGAATATCTCGCACACGTGCCGCGATTGGAAATAAATACGAATTTCTACTTCTGTTTAACGTGTATTGTGAATATTAATGTATACACGGTATTCTCACCCTAGATTTGCAGATACGAGCTGGTGATCGGCGTAGTTGTGTTTCTATTAACGCAGGGCCATCCATCCAGCATTGTCAACGACTGATAATAATCCAATCGCATGTCCACAGACCATTCAAAGCGATCGGCTACATAGAAAATGATTTAATTTCGATTCCAATAGATATATATCGGTTTGAAGTATACCCTCTTAACCGAGGGTGTTCCTGGAACCAGTAGGGTGACGTATATTGTTCGTCTAAGTAAATGATGTGAGCAGATTTCGATGGTACTTGATTAGGAACGAGTTCATTGAATGGAATCGAACCAGTTGAATAAAATTCTCAAGTGTTTTTAAGAAGTGAGGGTTATAAATATTCAATTTATGTCAAATTAAGGTTGATCTAGTCGGGAAAAATGATTTCTTCGTGACGATTTAACTCAAAACTGATTTCTTTCTTGAAGTCGCGAATCTAGAAGACTTGAATAATAGATCATTTGGAATGTACTTCAAAAATGAGATGTCCTTATTTTTTCATCAACCTAACCTTTATTGGAATAGCTCTTAAGATTTAATATAAGAGAATTCCTTGAGATACATTAAGAATTTCTAGCATGGGAATTGTTAAGGACTTAACATTTTGACGACTAGTAAATTTATAAATTTTTTTTCTAAATTCATATGTTTACTTATGAAATTTTTGAAAATTTTATGTTCCTTTTATCCCATTATTATCCTCATTAGATTGCTGTGGCCAACTTCTTTGATGTGACTTCAATATGCACCTTTTAGTTCAGTTTGTTAAAAATGTGTAACAAGGATGTAGACACTCTTTTTCCCAAGTAAGTCTTTCGTAGAAAATAACAGCGTTTGCGTTTTTGTTTTGTTCAAACAAAAGGCGTTATTTTTAAACCATTCGTCTGCTTCTATTAACGCTAATTCGGATTTTTTTCTGTAGATCTCCGTGCATATTTCCTCTAGTTAATAGCGTGGTATGATCAGCATATAAACACATTTCATCACATAGTACATTACATGGTAGATCATTGGCATATATCAAGAATAGCATTGGGCCCAAAACTGATCCTTGAGGGATACCGCTGTCATCTGGATGTATCTTCGATTCCGTATTTTTCCACACAACTATTTGCTTTCTTTGCGTCAAATAGGACTCTATTATCTTCGGTGCAAGTCTTCTACTCCCATAGTAACTTAATTTGGCCAATAAGATGGGCACTTTAGCGCAATCGAAAGCTTTTGGCAGATCGCAACAGGTTAGTATAACATCCAACATCACTTGTCCAGCTAGTGAATCAACAGGGTGTCTTGAGGTGTTTTAAACGTCATTGCATATCTTATCTGCCAAAATCACTTTTAAAAAGTTTTAAATAATGCAGATGAACAGATAAACGCTTTGAAGAAAATTATCTTTAAACATGGCGTATTTGGATAGTCTAATTGAGAGAGGTAAAACCTGACAATTTCACAAAGTTATGGCGCTAAATTATCGACCTTTTTTGAGTTTTGTCAATCTAATAATAAAACTATTATTAAAGAAGATTACTTTTGAACCTCCTGGATTGAAATACGAGGGATGATCGTAAAATAAGATTCCCAAAGCTCTGCAGCAGCAATAAGACGTGTTAGGCGAAATCCAACAACATTGGCGTGTGCAGCAGCTCTGCATACGTACCACTCCCGTCTCGCCACGCCGCTCAGTGTTGGTTAAGCAGCCGTTCGAGATGGAATTCCCAATCGCCGCTACCGCCAGGTGCGAAATTCACGCTGTGATACTTTCTTTAAACGCGAAAGGGGTTTCACCTATAGACATTCAACTGTTCAACACGTTCGCAAATGGTGTAGGGAGGTTGGACGGAAATTCACGATGAAGGGCGGACCGGAAGACCGTCAGTTTCAGAGGAAATCGTTGAAAAGGTCGAAAGCATACTGCTTGAAGATCGGAGGGTCACGATACGTCAACTCGCTCTTCGGATTCCTGAAAGAAAAGGTTATTCGATTCTTGAAAGGACTGGCGGCAGAATTTTACGACATGGGGATACAGAAGTTGGAGCACCGTCTGCAAAAATGCTTGGATAGAAATGGCGATTATGTCGAAAAATAGCTTAAGTTTTTACCTTTAAAACGATGTGTAATGTTAAGGAAATAAAGAATGCTGTCTATTTTTAAAAAAATATGGGGTACCTTATTTTACGATCATCCCTCGTATACAGTGAATAACTTGTCCGCATCTAAAGAGATAACTGAAAAGAACGGAGGACATTTTTTCGAATGTAGAAAACATAGATCCAGATTGAAATTGCAAACAATTTTCTTTAACTCGAAGATAAGATAGATTGAAATCAAGCAAATGTACGGTAGTAGTAAATGATTCCAGTCCTAATTCCAACTTGAAATTAGTTTAAGGTCCCCAATAACAGAGAATCACGTTTTGGTTTTACGATAGGAAGGATACAGATGCGTGCTTGTTTCAACCTTTTTGGTAATTGAGCTGATTACGTCATAAATAATCCTTTTCTTTACCTCTTGTTTGACAAAGGGGCATAATTATAGCTTTCCCTAACAAAATAAACGAAAAGAAATAAAATTTAAATGAATTAATCTATTTCTAAACTAATTACATGATTCAGCTTGTACGTACAAGCGCATAAAAAGAAATAAATTATGCTAAATAACACAAAAAAGGACTGCAATGAAAATAAATAGTTCTAAACTGCACCATGTACAACGTACGTGGTCGTTAGCACAATCCACGAAGTTACGAGTCCCGATAACTTTGTATTTTCGACAGCTAACGCGTTTGATCGTTTAATGAAAGCCCGGGCCTTCTGTTTGCATGTGACACAGTCACTGTCGTATAATGTAATTAACATAGAATCCGCACACTTTTGTCGGGCACACGTTCGTGTTGCTGTTTACCACTGATTGGTTCGAATACGGAGAATTTGTTTTTAGCTTTGTACCTTTGCAAATATACACGTTGAATTTCATTATTTTGATTAGGTAAGTAGATACGAATATCCAGTTAGGCATGAAGTAGCATAAAACTTAAGATACGAAGCTCCTTGCCGAAACCATTAACCATATCAAATAAGTTCTATAATTTACAGTTGGATCAAAGATTCCAGCATAGATTACTCGATGGACACTGGAACGGGTTCCAGTGTCGGGCGGGCGGGGTACAACTACCACGAAAGGGCCTATGGGATTTCAAACTAACATATTCTAAGCAGAGGGTTTGGCTTTAATCCTCTGCGCGAAGAAGAACGTCGAGAAAGGGATACGAGCTACCGATCAAGTAACACTCTCAAAGCATATGCATATGAATCTGACCTGAAACACCAATGTATAACATAACTTAAGATACTTGGAACGTAAAAAACACGTTATTTTATGGTGCCTCCCGAACAATCAAGGGATTGAGAGAAATGAGAAGAAATTAAGAAGAAATTAAACTCGTTAAAGGTAGTAAATACTAGATCATGCAGTCCTAAAATATCATTTATGCAAATTAGGAAAATCTGAAGATCAAATGTCATCCACACCAAGAAAAACTGGAGAATGCAGAAGACAGACTATGTAAATGTATTGCCATTAATCATAAATGATATCAGTACCCCAACAGATTACTCTTAACACTTACAGAACTGAAGGAACGAGAAAGTCCATCAGAGGTTTTCCGCTATTCTAACCCATGCTAAGAGTACTGCTGCAATATGAATCAATAGGTGGTGTTAGCAGATTTAATGTTTGGTAGCACATGGCGGATAATGTTTTCTAATTGGACAAAAAGGGATTTACGATGAAATAAAAATGGCAGAATTCCCTTCTGGACTACAACCATGACCCTATTTGGAGATATTCTGCAGAAATATGGACGAAGAACATCAGGCAGTGGAACAAAACATCTTCAAAATAGTTAAGTGAGGCAACCACATCCGTTTTCTACTACAATGTAGGAGTAGCCTTGAAAAATATGATAGTTTCATCAGAACGGGTGAATTGTACACATGAGGACATAATAAACAACATTTGTTCAAGAATTTGCCATTTTTACTTCATCGTTGAACTTCATAGCATGCATTTCGTTAATTAACTAATATGGACAAAGAAATTCTTAAATTAAGAACATCAGGCGGTGGAGCAAAACATCTTTCAAATTGTTAAATCACCCAACCGCATCCGTTTTCTACTACAGTGTTGGAGTAGTCGTGAAAAAGATGATAGTTTCATCGAAACGTCAGTAAATTGTACACGTGAGGGTATAATAAACAATTTTTGCTGAAGAATTTGCTACTTTTATTTCATCGTTGAACTTCAGAACATCTACCTCGTTAATTAATTGGTTTTTGGCATTCTTTTCTGGACTACAACCATGACCCCGTTTTGGAAATATTCTGCACAAATATGAACGAAGAACTGGGCAATTCTTAAATATCTTGTACATTTGTTGTCCGCAGACTGTTGTATTTATGCACGAAGACCTATATAATTTCTTTCAACACTTTTTTATGTCACGTTGTTCCATTCTTCGTTTGGACATTTTCAAAAATAACAAACCACAAGAAAGAAGGGTACCTGAAATACCAATGTCCCTTGCATCAACTATCATCGTAAGATGCTTCGCGCTGACACCTTTATTGTGCGGAAAATATTAATGAATTCATCATTATAATAAAAAAAAGATTGATTCATTATTTATAATTAACAAACGAGATATTTTGAAAATACAGAGGTCCTGTTAATATACTTGCGGGCGGCCGAGTCGAATGAAATTACGCCTATTTTATAGAAAAAATAGCGCTCTTTTTATTTAGCTAGATTGCAACCCTTTAGCTGGTTCGCTCTTATTCGCAAGTCCCGTACAATTCGCTTCTTTTTGACGTTCCTTCCCGTCTCTCTCGCGCCTACGAACGACCGATCTGTAACCGAGGACGTAAGAAAGGTTACGTGTCGTGGTCACACACCTCTTATTATATTCTAATATTATATATTATACATAAATGCATCTCCCACAATGCAAAACAAAAGTGTCCCCAAATTTGGCCATCTAGGTTACCTCATCTGGGTTACTGCAATTTTGATTGAAAAAAAGATAAGCGACAACATTCTACTTAGACATTTGAATATTGCACTGCAATATCAGTTATTTATGTTTTCCAACATCTGTGACGCATATATCACAATTTGTAACAGAAAACCGAATTTATAAGGTGACTAGCAAAATTGTCAAAGAGTATTTTTCTGGAGAATCCCATAAAAAAACATAAAACTGCCCTCTGTTAGTAGTCACCTGGGTTACTTGCTAGGAAACACAAATGATTATTTTGGTAATACAGATGACTGGGTAGGTTCTATGCTAATTTAAGTAAATTCAAAGAGAACTTTTATGTTAAATATGCATTGTTTTTGATGGACAATACTATCACAAAAACAAAAAGTTTGCTAAAAATATGATAAAAAAAGAACACGAAATAACAAAATATAAATTGAGAAAAAATCAGAGTTAAATGAGAACAAGAATGAAAAGATTCGCTGCTACAACAGCCAATACTACACCTTCCAGTCCAGACACGCCACATACTCACGACTCTATTCAAAAACGAAGAGGAAGACAAATTTTGAGAAGAGGTAGGTCGAAATTGTTTCGTGGAAGTTTAAAATTAAAAGGAATAGAAAAACGAGTACATTTATACAAAAAACGATATTAAAGACTAAAGAATATAACTCAAGAGTCTCCTTCTTCTTCGACTATAAATTTGGGAAACCTGCCATCTGCAACCAAGACTGCATAAACGGTAGATAAACTGTGGACATCCGTTCCCCTTAATGAGAGGAAAATTAAAATTACAAGGCAGTTGTTGAAGGCTTCTATAATTGAAGATTCAATGGGAAATATCTATCATAATTCTGATCAATCAATAAAAACGTTTTGAAAGAAGCAAGTCCGAAATACCAAGGATTTTAATCTAAGCGCTATATATTTTTTCTTCCCTAGTTCGAGTACCCAATACAGAGAAAAATATTTTTTTCTTTTTTGCCACTAAGGTGTACAATTTTCAACTTACATGGGCTACATGGTCGTTTTCTGAGGATGGTCACGGAATGAGCGTGACAGACGGAATTTGATCAGCAGTGAAAATACTGCTGACAGACTAGTAGCACATGGATGTGCTATAATAAACGCTAAGCAGTTTTTTTTTAGAAAGTTTCCCCTTGTGTGAATGTAAAGATGTTTTCTAACAAAGAAGATGAGTACATGCCAAAAACAATGATAGTCCATCACCTTCTTACGACTGAAATCAATTATATCTCAAGAAGACAAGTAAGCTGTTGTTGTTGTGTATTGGGCGAGGCATCGATTACTATGATCATTAGCCAACCCCACTAGAATTTTGCCGAATCCAGACGTGTTCCAACTTTTGGTAGGGATTTTTAACGTGCCAAACATCGTATTGATACGTAATGTAATAAGTAAATAGAAAATTATGCGATTGTTTTCCTATTGATCCCATCTATTGGGTTATTAATAAATAATTATCATTGACAATCTTGGTTACTAACACTTTTCGGATGGAATACCCTCTACGTTCTTGAACACTTTTCCTTGTTGTTAACTTTGGAATTACCACCGTTCAGTTTGTAGCTGCATACGTTTTTGATTACAATTTTGTCAATAACTTATTTGTTTGTATTTTTTTTTTAATAAATAACATCAATTTTGGAAAGAGGTCTTGATATTCTTTATGCAAACATCAAGAAAGAAAACTTTAAATGTGTAACCTAGGTGATAGGAAAGGATAACCTAGGTGATAGGATGTTTAGCGCTGTCTATTTGTATTAGTTACCCCATAAGGTCTATATTGCGGGTTCCACATATTAAAAGCAAAGAGTAATAATGTAATAGGCTTGAAAAGGATGATAGTTTCATCGAAACGTTGTCAAATTTTAATATTACGAAACTAAAATAACTTATTATTTTAAACGCAGTGAAATGAAACAACATGTAGAAGTTATATCACGATATGTAGTGAGAAAAGAATAACTACAATGTTGAAATTAATATACTTATTATTTACTTAAGGTGACAAGTACGACGACATTGCTCTCGCAATAGACAAAAACGATCTCCGTATATTTTCGCAAGTTCTCGAAAGTATCTGGCAATTGCACCCTTGCGGAAGTACTCAGCCAGGCGTATCCGCACAATGCAGGCAATAACGTATCCTCGAAATACAATAGTAGTGTCCGTTCGTGCCTGCATGTCGAAATAACACAAAGAGTGTCCGTGACCAATTCACTGTTACCTCTGACCTGGGTTTCTCTATCTGGAGAATACTATTCCTTAAACATTACGCTTAAATTAAAATCCCTACAAACAAAAGTCAAGTTCTTAGACAGAAATACCGTAGCTGCTGAACTGAGAAATCTTAACAGCCATTTTCTGAGAAATGTTTATACCCCTTCGGTTTTGCAGTAATAAGTAGAAATTTGTAGCATATGACGGTTAGGTTCATTCTGAATCAAGTGGTTACCAGCAATGAAAATTTCAAATAATATCTAGCTGAAAACATCATTTTACTTATAACATAAGAATATCAGTGCTGATGAAATATGCAGACCAAGAAGCAGGTTAGAAACTTGTACAATAGAAAAAGGTTGTGCACGAGACTGCAATAGTATACTTTTCTTTACTAAAAGTTGTCGCTTGTTTTTCAATAACAGATGTAAAATCTATTGATATCTTATTTAAAAAAAAACATCAAAAGTATAAGTATAAATTCTTTCGTTATTGATCCTTATTAACCGAGTAATATATTCCAGAAAAAAAAAATTCAGCGTGTGACATCAACGTAGTTATAAGAAAATATGCGCTATCTCTTCTATACGTATCCGTCTCCATATATGCGACCAATAAATCTCTGACGTTTTATGCAAATGCCTGATTTCACCGAAGTTTGTTCCAGCGTCGGGTGCCCGGGCAAGGCGCTAGGCAGAGATAATTTTCGAGCACATCCGCTCATATTTCATAGGTATCTCAAATCGAACTTCGACGTTCTGAAACCTAATTTGATGTCGCAATTCTTCGCTTTTTCTCTTTGTTTCTCCTCAAACGAACGTGGTGGTTTGGAATCCGAGAAATGTGTAGGCGGAATCTGTCTGAACACAGTATTTTTCATATTTTAGGATATTGGATTCTTTTGTATTGATCCGCTGGGAAAACCTCTAATGGTATAAAATTTGATATTTTATTTGGTATTAGTTAACATGAGATCTGTTCATTCTTTGTCTGCTAGAAGATATATTACAAAGTAAGATTTCCAGAAAGCGTTACTATCGTGGCAGAGGTGTTGGGATCGATGTTTGCACTCCCAAGGGAGTTACTTTGAAGGTGAGGGAGTGGAATTTTGATATTCTTCAATTTTAGTTATGGATATGTTTCGGTGACTTCAGGGTGCCACTTGTAAAAACCTGTAGTAGATGAATAAAGCAATTTTGGAGGGTGGCTCGTTGTACGATGCCAAGATGCAGTTGGCATATGTGAAAGCTATGGAATTTGACTAAAATTTAGGATAAGTAAGCCTGATGATTTCTGTTACATTTACGGTAACTTTATAGTGAAAAAGTACTATTACTAACTTTGTAAAAAACGCGTATCAAAGTAAAACTTAGAGATCAAGACAAATGCGCGGTAGTACATGTTACTTCTAAAATTTGAGAAAAAGGTCTAAGGCACTGGGTTACAGGAACAACAAAAGTTCCATCTTTTAGAACACCGATGGTGTGGGGAGAGCACAAGAACCATGCAGACGGTTGCTGTTTTTGCTCTTGCGACATTAAAGATTATAATTTAAGAACTATAAAACACATTGTGTAACAACATATTGAGTCGGCAATAAGAACAGTACCTCATGATGTTGATATCCTTATATCCGCGATGCCAAAAGTGTTAATGATGACGAGGAAGATGGCGAAACCTTAGCTAGTGTGAGTGACGTATTCCAAACTCTCTCTTCAATTCGAAATGTACCTCAGCTGTTTTCACAAGAAGAACTGAATGATTTGGCCAGAGATTTAGGATTTCCCAAAGGTCTCTACGAAATACCAGAATCTAGATTAAAACAAAAACACCTGCTTGCTTAAAAAACCACGTTTTGTGTGAATTTGACAAATACTTGGTATGGACCACTTTTATATTGTTAAAATGTCGCTTGGTGCTTCCAAATATGGACCCACTGACTGGACACTTTTCAGAGACTGTAGAAGAAGCTTTAAGGCTGTTCTTTTACGTTCCCGCAACTTTATGCTTCTGTTCCTGTTTGCCATTCAACCCAATTGAAAGAGAATTCCGAACATCTTCAAGAGCCTTCCATGAGAATTTTCAACGAAAATCAGAACTGGCTACTATGCAGCGACCTCAAAATTTTAGGTCTACTTTGAGGTCAGCAATCTGGATTCACGAAATATCCTTGTTTTTTATGCGAGTGAAATGGTAAAAGTATTATTACGTCCACTTCATATTAAATTTGGTCTAATGAATTTGTTAAAGTGTTGGACAAAACTGATCGATGTTTCCTATTCTGTTGTAAAAAATTTCCTGCTCTATCAAAAGCGAAGATTAAAGACGGTATCTTTGTTGGTCCTCAAATTAGAACCCCAACGAAAAGTGATGACTTTGAAGTGGCAATAGACATCATCGACCTTACGCGCTACAACAAAACTAAACGCAGATTTGAAATCAGGGACATCAAATTACCCAAGTTAGTATAACTGGATAAATGAAATCTCTACATGAATTTCATCTTAAATATACGTCTGACTTGGTATACTGTCGGTCAGCACTTGATTGAAACGATAAGAATAAGCGGGTGATAACGATTACATTACATAGGACTCAGTGTACTTCCATTTAATCCAATTCAATGGAGATAAGAACCATTCTATATTACGGGAATATCCTTACACATACAAAAGTGGACAATAAAACATTCAGTTTCCAAGAATGTTCTTTAATAGCTAACTTTTCGAGGCGTGGAAGTTCGGTGAATTAATTCAAGCAAACTGCGATAAAGTAGGACATGTAATACTCAAATTACTCCAGCATAAATGCAGATATTCGAGGACATCAACAAGCTTGGAAGGAACCATACGATTTTGCGTTAGAACTTGCTTTATCTTTTTTCTGGTGTAGACAAGTATACCAAATTTTAGATTCATCAGAATTCCTGTTTGTATTAGGGATGAGTGAAAATTACAAAAATCTCGTCGATATCGATTTCAAGGCCAGTAACAGCAATGTTAGCAGCTTAAACAAATTGCGATTCAATTCACCACACATTTAACAATGTTTTGATCTTTCCGTTTTCATATTTTGTAACTAATTGTTAGTATATTTCCTGCTTTTTTGATATAACAGGTATTACCCTTTTTGTCATGATACCTAGTATCCTTCTAGCACCTAACCATACAATTATCCCTGTCACTCCTTCGCGATTCTCAGGATTCCTGTATACATGGATAATTATTGTTTTTATAGATACCTATATAAAAGTGCATACCTTTTAACCATTTCTTTTGTCGACGTATTTTTGTAACTACATATTTTAACAATTTAGACATACTCCAGTCTGTTTAAAGTTATCGGCGCACTATACCTAACTTCGATGTTATTATCATTGTTAAAATCAGGTTACAACTTCGACATCGAGACCTAACCTAATCAAATTCACTTTACAGGTTCCTGGGAAATGTGGGTAATTTCGAAGAAACTTGAAGGACATCTGTAAGATATAAGGTTCACCCTTTTTTGTTTGCGACCACGTAGATCTTTAGGAAGGCCTTGATGTCACCTTAACGTAATGGAGGAAGTTAATGGTATTTTAGGAAGCTGGGGATTATTTACAAGAAGAAAATGAAGATTAATTTTAGGCATTATACTTATTCTTTATGTACTTTTGTTAGTTTATCCACAATGTTAATAAAGTTTTTCAAAAGATTGTGCATTTTTAACACATTGTTACCTTATGTGCTCATAACTGTATGCTTTCTTCTCTAAAAAGAAGAAAGCATCTATCGTACTAACCATTTCAATGGAGTAATGATTAGCGTTGCTTACTAGCGCCAACGGGCAGTGGCGGAGGTTCGATACAACCCTCAGTATAACTGCGAGTCTCAACCAGACCTGTTGTGTATACTATTTCATAGTTCTACGTTTGTTTTAAAAATGTTGCCTACGTCGCGAAAACGACCAATGTTGGACAAAGTTACAGAGTTTATAGCAGAAATGCCTGATCTAAATTATGATGGCGTTAAAATTCAATGTGTATTTTGTCATATCCCTTTAATGTGTTTGTCCAAAATTGATTGTCTACGTCACGTAAATAGTAAACAACATTCTTGAAGAAAAATTGCACACGACACTATGACAAATTTAAATTGAATTAATGTGTTACCTTTATTGCATGTAATCTACCGTTTAATTTACTAGACAAGGAAGCGTATGTCTTCTTTTGGAACAAATATTCGGACTGCAAATTACCAAGTCGGGCATCGTTACAAAGAATTGTGCCATCTGTTCGTGAACATGTTGAAAAAAGAATTAAATCTGTTGTTGAAAGATAAAAAACTATGGTTATGTGTGGGCGAAACATTCCCAAAATAGGGACAAGTCAAATAAATTCTAAAGAAAAATTTATTTGTTTCAAGCTGACGAAGTTCTTTAAAAGAAGGAACTGTATTGTTTAATCAAACATATGACGTATATAAAATCAAACAGACATATTTTCAAATCAAACTTGAGATTATTTGTTTCAAGAGATCATACCTTTGAATCAAATAACGATGCCGAATTATTTCTTTGAATCAAAAAAAATATATGTTTGCCGCCATTTAAAATTATGATTTGATTGACTGAATGCATATTTGTTGAAGTCAAAAACTTTTTTTCTGTGTGTATACCCTGTAACGTTCGAATTCCCTCTATCTAAAGGAAATATTTACTTCACCCATTTCGACCCGAAAAGTTTAGACAGATTCGGTATCGCCCGATTAGCGGCGCGTAGAAAATATTTACAAATACATAAAGCACGGATTTTCGCGCAAAACCCACACGTCCTATTGAGAGAGGAGGTCGGCGAAACTTTCCAATTCGGTCCCGACCGAGTAACGCTTATTGAACACGGAAGCGTATTCTCCAGTTCGGAATTATTGTTGTCCGAGAGCGCTACGATCAAACAAGCCACGAAAACTTTTCTCTTGCCCGCGTTACCTCCTGAAAGTTTCTTCTATATAGTCGCGGGACAACGCAGCCATTTGCGAATTCATCGGTAAATAAAATAAATTCCAAAACTCCTTTGTTTATCTCTCTCTTTCTTTCCTGTAGTGCCTTATTTGTGCTCCTGTTTATTTGCTTTGCGAAACCGAATGCATGCTTGTGATGGGTAACTGTAGGTTATTTTTCTAAGGAATCTGTACTAGCGTAAAAATGCCATGTCGCATCGTACTCAAAGGCCAACAATATCACCAAGTAATTAATTTCAAAAGGAACATATTGTAGGTCTACGCGAAGCTGGTTGGCATTATTATTGCCGACGCAGAGAAGATCTTCGTTTGACAAAAGACCGCCATTAGAGCAATCGTCAGCGTCCCGTCCCGTATCGTTCCAGTTGTAGGGACTTGTTCAAGTCTCTACAAATACTTGCCCTTTCATTAGTTTTTATCCCGACTCTCAAAACTGTAACAACTTCCCAACACAAAGCAACTCTAATATAAATCTAATTCTATCACGCTTGTTTATCCCTCTCTCGGGAAAAGATATATATGTATTTACAAGTACCTGCTATCTTGCCGTTTAACACTAAGAACATGCGAAGTATATACGGAACGAAGGAGGTCTCATTCCGTGTCCGTTCCACCCTCATAAAATAGAGTAAGACACCGATACGTTCCCTCTCGTCAAATGTGTTTTTCTTTCGTCTATACATTTTTTAATTTTAAACCATGCAAGATGTACAGGACACAATAGAGTCTTTTGTCAATGTAGCACGTTATTTACAACATATGGTCGTTTTACCCTAGTAAATTAAAAAGACAGGAGTAATGAGGGGGTGGGAGGTCTATGTTCAGTAGGTTTCGATCCTTTTTTATATAGGTAATTTCAAATGCGTCTAGCTCACGAGGCGAGGCGAGGCGAGTTCATAATCAATTTCAGGTTTTCTAATTTAATATTATGCCCGATTTCGTTTATGTGTTGTGCTACACTTGACGCTTGACGTCAAAGAGCTGTAATTTCACGATTTTTAGGTTAATCATTATTCACAATTCTTTCAACTTACGAGAATAAATAGCGCTAAAAGATGCAGTAGTTTTTATATACAACTGATTACCTCATTAATCGATAGAAATGAAAGCAAAATGTGAAAATAAAACACTGAAACTGACAGGTAATATAAATATTACAGATTAGCTGATTAGTGATATCCCTAGGAAAAATCCCGCCGAAAGGCGTGGCAACAGCGCTCTTTCCAGACAAAGATAGTTTTATACAAATTATTCTAAACTAGCAAAAGAAAGTTATACTCCATAAGACCCAATACTTCGAAACCAGGGTGAAATGCTCTATAGATAGGTAATTTCTAAACGAACTACACACTCGCCCAGTTACATACTAGTGTTCTAACCTTCTAACTAAAATGTCTCTACCTATTGTTTCAAACGCCCTTTTAAAATCAATAAACGTCACCATAACTATATTTCCATTATCCATAATTTCCATTATCGACCCTATGACCAGTCATACGCATTCTCGAAACAACTGCCAAATTTGGTCAAAAAATTCGCACACCTTCTTGGTGTTGCAATTTTTATGTCATACAGCATATTATATCAAACAACACAAAGTATCGAACGGCACATTCTTCACCACGCAAAATATTAATTAATTCGGAACAGCTGTTTCGAGGACTCTTGGGCGCCCATTCTCAACCGGATTACCGAACAAATCTGAGCGCAAAAAAAACAAATCTAATCCTACCATGCTTGTTAATCCCTACTTTCGAGGAAAAGATCGGAAGTATATACGGAACGAGAAGGTCCCTTGTTATTGCCTGACGCGTATCCGTTACGCCCTCATAAAATTGAGCAAGACAAACGATAAGGTTCCTTCGTCAAATCTGCTTTTTTTCCGTCTATACATTTTAAATCATTAAACTATTCAATATGTACAGGGCACGACTATAGAGTCAACGTAGCACGTTATTTAAACCATATGTTCGTTTTACCCTAGTAAATCAAAAAGGCAAGAGTAATAAAAAGGCTGGTTGTCTCTGTTTAACAGATTACGTTCCTTTCTTATGTAGATAGTCTCAAATTCGTTTATTTCGGGTTTTCTAATTTAATACTGTGCCCTGTTTCGTTTATGTGTTGTGCTACACTTGAAGCTTCTGTTTTGCCGTACCTGTAGCACCTGATGTGTTCATTGAATCTAATACCTATCGCTCGTTTTATTTGACCAATATAGGCGTTATCACAGTCATTACATAGAATTTTATAAATTCCCGACTTTTCTCTCATGTCCGGTTTATCTTTCGGATTGCCAAGAAAGTTTTTGAGTGTATTACGTGAACTGTAACATACGTCCATATCTTTTCCTCTAAAAACTTTACTAATACCTTTCGATATTCTGTGGAAGAGAAGTTTCACAAATTTCTTGTCGCTGGTTTCTACCAGGATCAAGGTGGAGGAATTTCTTACATAATGCCTATGCCGGACTTTCTTAAGAATATGGTCCACATCCATAGAAGAGTAACCATTATAAATAGCTACATTTTTTATGAATTTAAGCTCTTTATTGTTTAGTAATTAGGAACAACAAAAAACTTGAAATAAACGTCTGTAGGAAGGAAACAAACACTAGTAGATAAATTATGATCGATTTTAACCACTGTGGACAACACGAAATGGTCGCGATTAGTTTCTTAATCAATAAACTGGTGAAGTTCCCTTTGAATAAAAGTAGGTATATCACCACTTCACTGGTCGCCATGGCAAAAATTCAGGAGTTCGGGTTCGACTTGATAGATCAGCCAGCGTCTTCACCAAAACTGACCTCCGGCGACTATTTTCTGTTTTGTAGACTCAAACTTTCGCTCGGAAGGCAGAGATTTTCATCAAATGAGGAGACCATCACATTCGTAAACGGCTATTTCGCAGAACAAGATGGTTGAATGCTGTTTTTGGAAATTGGTGGCATAAACTGGGAAACAAACAGCGATGTGGGTAAAAGAAAAAGCGTTCGGAGCAACACCGATGATGTCGGGTAGGCAGAAACATGTCCGTTGACTAGTGCTTTTCTCTTCTCACATTGTTTTTGCCGGGAATGATTCTCTTAACACCATAAGCTACATTAGCATTGTTTTGGTTATTTAATTGACTGCTATTAAGAGAATAATAAACATTAATTGCTGTGATGTTTCTATGTTGATTTAAGCAATCGGGTGTTGAAGCAATTTTACGATAAATTTGGGATCGCCTGCATATGTAAGAAAGTTACAATTTAGAAAGAGCAAAAAGAAGTGAAACTATACATACACAAAAATGCTTATACATAATAATAATTTCATCCATAAATACAAACTCTCCGACATTTGCTTTTGTTTTCCTTATCCTACTACCAACATCTACTCATATCTGTACGTATATATCACTCTACCTTCTTCTACGTCTCGCATTTTCTCTTTTCATTCGCAACTGTTACCGGATATAAATATTTCGGACCATTACATTTGAATGACATTTCACTTTAGGCGTAACGCATGGCGTTCCACGGTAAAAATAAATTCCGCCGGGGGTTGCTTCTGTCTCCCTCAACGTAGATTTATTGAAACAAGGGGTAAAGAAAACAAGCAACGCCGGAGATTTGTTAGAGCCGTTCGATTCATGGCCGAAACCGCCGCTTGTCCGACGAGAGCGGTACCAATTGCCTAGAGGAGGATTTATGTATTACCTTGTGTTGCGGATGTATTTATTATGTAATTGTGTTTATATGGAGTGTACCAATGATGTAAGAGGGTGAATAACTATAAAAGAACGAGAGGATGAAAATATTTGGCCTTATTCTTATTAATTAATTAATATTAGGATCGAGCAAGATATCGTCGAAAATGCTTTGCAGAATCCTAAAAGATATAATTCTTGAAACTAAGAAATCTAAGAAACCTTCCCCATACCAATTTTTTAAAATCTTTTTGCTTTTACGACTGAAGTATGAAGAGTTTGGAATACAACGCTATAAACAAAAATTGGATTCAAGACAAACATTAAATACGTTAGTAATCTACAAAATTAATCACTTGTAGATATTGTTCAAAATGACCACCACTTGACGCAACACACATCTCAAATCGACCAATTAATTCCCGGGAAGTTGCTGTTTCATTGTAATGGAATCTTAAGTTTCAAATCGCCTAAGTTCGAAGGAGCAGTAGAATACATAACTTCCTTAAAATACTTCCACAAAAAGAAATCCAGTGGGCTTAAGTCTGGCGAGCGAACTGGCCATTGAATAAGACCGTTGGTATTAATCCATCTATTGAGGTATACGTCATTTAAATCCTCTACAACCAACCGCAAGTTATGAGGCGAAGCGCTGCCCTGTTGCTACTACAAATCATTGCGCTCTGATAATGGAATACCTTCCATTGACTCGGGAAGGTCATGATGTAAAAAATGTAAATAACGTTGCTATATCAAAGTTCCTTCAAAGATCTATGGACCAACGATACGTCCATTAAATAATACGCACCAAATCCGCCCCTCATATTTCCTGAAAATGAGTCTTACCCATCCAATGAGGATCTTCTGGAGCTCAGTAATGAAAGTTTTGGCGATTCGCAACCGTGCCTCACTCGCAATCATGAAACCGTGCCTCGTTCGTCCACAAAATGTTGGCAATCGTGGGATCATAATTTAACATTACTTGCATTACAGCAATGAATCCTAGTCTCCGTTCAAAATCTATAGACCTTAATGCTTGCAGTAACTGAATCTTGAAAGGATGATATTTGTGAAACTTTACTCTCCTCTGTGCTGGTGAATTACCTATTCCCATATCTTCTGCCACAGTTCTAACTGAAATATGTGGATTCAATCCAACATAAGCCAGTACTTTTATTAGCACTTCTTCTGTTTCATAGAGGGTAGGTAGGATTCTACAAATCATTTTCAACGACACCTTGCTCGATCTTATATCTCTACAGGTAAGGAAGATATTGTTCGTCAGACTTTAAAGACTGTTTATCTAGAAAAGGTATAAAAATTATATTTTATTTTCACTTTTTTACTAGTCTGTAAATCTTGCATGCATTGTTAAACTTTTATTTCATTTTTATTAACTATTTTTTCAAAGAACCTGACCGAATATTTTGAGCGTAAGTGTACATCATCTATGTTCCCGTTTATATTAAGCGATATTACTTCTTATGTAAATTCACAGCTACGGAACTTGTGCAACAGCGTTCATGATCCATTTCATGTACAAGGTCGTCATACGTCAGCAATAGCGAGTAATCGTTGGCACGTTAGATGTCCACTTCACCATCAACATCAACGCACGGTCCGGCTTAAAGGTAGCGGAAGGAAGAAGTGTTGGTGGTTCAGGAACTCCGTCTGAATTAAGTAGGGTAGAGATGGGCCGCACACTTCATTAAGCTTCGACCAGCCAAAAGGTTTTCATGTACCAAGGAAGAAGTATGATTGGCTCAGGAACACGATCTGAACTGAGTAGGGTGGAGATGAGTCGAACACTTCATGGAATTTAGACCAACCATAGGAAGAATGTTGCTAGCTCAGGAACTCCGTCTGAATTAAGTATGGTAGAGTGGCAAAGAAAGCGTTCCGAAGATTGCGAGGAAGATATCTCTAAACTTCAGTTGAATGGTTTGAGAGCGTTTTCCACCGGAAGATCCATGTAACAGAAATAGTTCAAATAGCGTCCAATAATGTTTCTTATTGTTATCCATCCAATAATTATTTTTTTTATTTGTATATGTATTTGTAATGTTCATTTTCGAATAACCAATAGGATAAGGAATAGGTTAGTAGCAGTGAAACTTTGGTGGTCATACCTTTACTCTAAACTTAAGTATATCAATATGCTGGGGCTTATTTTGCAAAAGGGAGGGTGGTATTGCCATGGAAAGTTCCACTGGTAAAAAAATGTAGTATCATTATCTAGATCATCGGCCGATGCGCCGGAAGTCAGATAGGTGTAGAAAGGTGTATTGGAGTATCTTTGTAAGAAACCAAACCTCTCGCAAGGTAAGTATCAATACATATTTATATAGGCTAGATAGATAGCGAGGCATTTTACATGACAAGTGGCGCGTCACGCCTGGATCTGGCTATATAAATCGTCCCGATTTGCATTCAGCGGTCTTATGTCCGGCAATCAGCTGAACAGGAGGACTAAACCTCTAATCCGGTTTTTAAAGCTGGGCGAACAGATTTCTCGGCTATTCTAAGCAGACTCCGGTCAATTTGGGTTCTACGAAGTATAGACGAAAAAGCATCGATGTCTCGTAATCGTACCGTCTTATCTGTCCTTTGCGAGATACGCGATATATTTCCGTATTACCGTTTTGTCGAGTTTGTAAGTCCGTTAAGATCGCCGCGTTCAATTCCTGTATTTTAGCAAAGTTATAAAGTCACGCAGTCCGTTGTACAAAGTCCGTAAAATAATGTTAAATTCTCTCTATCCTTATTTTGAATCAAATGTAAATATTCAAATCAATGTATATTTTGTCACGCTTTTCGTACAAATACCAGAAATTAATCTTGTATTTTGTTTTGCCGCTTAGATCTTTGATAAATTTCGATAAATATATCAAGTTTGTTTTCTATAATTGTAAAATCCCGAAATTAGAAAGTTATTTTATTATGTTAAAGAATCTACGTTGTTTTCTATTATTTTATGTTAATAAAGTTAGTTAAATTTTACTCACTTGGACATACGAGCTTACCATTCAGGATAATCTTCAATGAGTACAGCACTTGACTAGGATCGCTAATCACACACATTTCTCATTAAAACCACAAACAACTCTTATTCATTAAGTTAGTAAACACATGGTGTTTGTTTATTTCTTGGTAAGCGATAAGGTTAGAAGTGTCTTTGATACGTCGTGGCGACATCCCGTGACCGAAGCTGGATCTATGTGACATAGGGCATCCGCAACCGATAAGTTATACCCGATAAGATTAGCCGTATAAGTTCGGCTACCCTAGAAGCATTGCCCGTATAAGTATAAGTACAATAAGCAAAAGTATAGGTATGCAACCAGTATAACCAGATGAAAGTCTAACGACATAAGGTTATACAGAAAGAACACCACGCAATAATTTCAAATCCCCCTTTAAAATCATGTTAGCGTTTTACATTAACCGCCGACATACAATATCATATCCATTTTCTTGATTAGCCATATATATAAAAATAATTCATTTTTGATTCAGAAGTTACATTTTTGACCAAGTTTACATTTTTGGTGCCCGAGCGCACGATCTGGGTAAAACATGTCGCAACATTGAATCTGGGACATCCTATACAGAATATAAGTTGATATCCAACAAAGACATGTAGGTTTAACAAGTATCTGTTGAATTATTTTTTATCACACATCTTGGTCAAGATGGATCATCATTCTTAATATTAGTCTAAAAGAACAAAGATGAACTTTGGACTAAATCAATATGAAATCTAGAGATCTGCTTTACACTTTCTGAAGTTTCCAAACTACTTACTATGGTTTGAACGAACTTTACTCCTTCTTCTTTCTTCAGAGGTCTAGATTGTAATAAATAGACGCTTATCCCAACGCTAACATCTAACCGAAGCTGTTTTCCAAAAACCGAAGAAAAAGAAAGATTCTGGTGGCAGCGCCGGTACCTTTAATCAAAACCCCCTATCATTACGTAACCGTCTCGGTTCTAGCCGTCTTATTTGAAATGTAAATACGCTGCAAGCCGCTTTGACGACGCTGTCGATTCCTAACTCCGGGATGCATTAGCTTAGCTCTCGCAGAGATGCAGTAACTTCCAGCATCGCAACCCGTCTAGCACACGGCAAGCATGCAGACCGTAATGACGAAAGTCAATACTCACAGTCATAAGGTGCACCCTTGATGTGTCTCTTGTTTTTGGAAAACGTTCCTTTCTCCCTTTTCCCCGCCGTTCCCCATCATCGTCTTTAAACTCGCGGGAGAAGCGCTTTAAAACAAGATGCGAGAGAGAGGTCTGTTTATGAAGAGTTTAAGATGTGATTAATTGCTCTAAGTTTATGCCGACCGGCGTCGTTCCAACTTTCCGCAGCGCACTCAACTTCCCCAACTAGCGGTCGGTTCTTCTTGAAGGAGAGAGCAGGCAAGCAAGCAAGAGAACAAGCACTCGACGCTGCAGTTGCTTCCTCCGCCGGTTCTCTCTCCTAGGGGCGCTGAAATAATACCGCGATAAATATTATGGAAATAATTGAGAATTTCTACGCTGAGCGTGTAATTAGAATCCAAGAATTTCAATGAACGATGTTTGGTAAGGTTTTGTTTTGTTTTGCGCTCCTCGTCGTTGGAAATTGCGAAAGTGGGTTTCAGCGGAAAATCTTTCCTTACGATCTAAGGTGCGCGTATATTATTCTAAAGTTCATTATATAATGGTTGTTGTATGGATTTTATTATCGTAAGGTAGTTCGTGGGAACCTTACGACTTACGGAAACGTTATATTAACAGTAATATCCTTGTTGCTAATTATATTGCTGGTGTACAGGTACTGAATATTACATAAATGCTAATGCACCAAATATGTTCATATAATAAACCTAAATGCAAATAATGTAGGTTGAAACAAAACAGATCTCTTCAAGAGAAACAATTAAATATCGTTCGTCGTAATCGTCTTGTTATTCAGTACATTTTTATATATGTGTGAGATTAAAGGGGTTTACTGCTTCAACGTTAAGTGTGTTTTTTTTTACTTAATTCAAATTTTCCTTTTCCCCATTCAATCTTTGATCACCATCTCGTGGGCTTTTGTTTATCCCGATCGCCTGACGGAGTTATTTCAAATAGGTGGCGCCTTCATGAAATTAAATGGTCTTGGTGAGTGTACTGATCCACTCCCTCGCCGACGAGCAGGCTGGCACCCTGAGTGAAGGATTCGCTATTTATTAAATTATGAAGGAAAGTTGTTACGTATCCTTTCGTTATTTTGGTTTCTTTTTTTACTAGTCTTTTTTTGCAATTTCAAGGTGATAAAATCAATCATTTCTATACCTAAAACAGTTGATTTTCATATTTATGTTTGTCAAGACTTTTTGTTTCTCTGATAAATGGTGTAAGCCGATAAAATTTCTTGTTTTTTAGCATTCGATATTAATGTTATAATCGCTTTTATTCACAGCTTAGCTTGTATAATGAAAAGTAAATAAATCAGATGTATTTATGGGATAATTAACGTAGATTGGGCCGGTTTTCCCTTCGAATTCTGTATGTTTTCTCTTCCCTACTAATATCACTACAACACAAAGCAAAACGTTTCTCTGTTAGCATCTATACGCCCTAAATTTTTATTATCGGAATGGAAACGCGCAATAAAATATTAATTACGAGCTTACGTGCCGTTCAAACACGCGAAAGCACTCGCAACTTCGAAACCTACATCATACCGACGCACCCGGAGCTTCCGGTAATCGCCACGAACGGCGTAGTGGCGGTGGTGCAAGCAAGGGTCCCTCAAGACAAATCGTCCAATTTGTTTTCAAGATTTCACACACATTCTCGAACACTTAATAAACGCTCTCGGGGCGCCGAATCGCCTGTCATAAATGTAATGCGTTTAGAAAGAATTTCAATTTCTAGCGGATAGGGGGCGCCGGAAAAAAAAAACGTAGAAAAAGTGCAGCCGCCTATACGCCGTTTAAAGGTATAAATCGAGAAGGAGATAAAAGATTTCCCGTGCAGCACGAATGAAAAATAGTATCGAAAAGTGGGAACGTAATAACGGGTGTAAATGGAATAGAGCGAGATGGTTAGATGGGAATGGATCGTGGAGGGGAACATAATGGGGCTACCGCCGGCAAACGTGACTTATAATGTGTATAAATCAAGTCCTTCTCTCCGGTGGTGTATCTCTGCATGTGTGTGTGAATATTGCAGAACATTCGAGTCGGGTCGGTTTATCCCCCCGGACTTCGACCTGGATCATCAGGGTGACAGCTGCAGAGGAGAGTCTCCGCTTCGATGGTTGGGTATCTCGGATGTATTCGAGAGGAAGCGACCGACCACCAATGGCTCTGGATGCCCCAGACAAGCGGAAAATGCTTGCCGATAAGGCCTTCCAGGGTTACGCGGCAATACTGCCGGTGATGGACGCGATACTCGGAAGTTATTCGAATGTAGCAGCTGGAAACGAAAGTGTTAAACCATAATTATGATTTCCATACCTTGGCTACATTGAGTAATATAAATTTGAACATATTTAATGGACAAATTAATTAAACCATTTGTTCGTTTGCTAATTTGCAATTATCTGACGCTTTCGCTAAAATTTGCAACCTATTTTATACGCGTTATAAAATAAAGAGATCAGATGTGTGGGAGATATTAAGGAAAAGAGGAATCAGCTATGAGTTAATTGAATGCATACGAAGCTTATACAACAACAGAGAAAATTACGTCAGGACAAGAAATGTGACAAGAAACGTCAGAGTCTTTCAGCAGTACAAACGGGCTGAAACAAGGTTGCATATTAGGCCCTATCTTATTTAATGTAGTGCTGGACGAAGCAGTGAAAGAATACAGGAAAAAAGCAAAAAAGTTTAATGCCGGCCACTGGAAACAAGACATGGTGACAATCTATTCGGAGAATGGAGAGACCTGCAAACCAACCTGATCATTTTCAATTAATAAGTTAAAAAGATCAATATAGTTATTTATTTTAATAAAACAAAAACATTAGTAGTAGGAAGACAAGAGGGCAAGTACAGTATATACTTGGAAGGATAGAAATTAGAGCAAGTAAAAAATTTAGGCCCAATAATTAATGAGCAAGGGAACCTCGAAAATGAAATTATCGAACGGTTGGCTTCAACGGGCTAAGTGTACAGTGCCATCAGAAATAGCTTCCTGGAGGAAAAGGAAATACTCAGAAATAAAAGCAGAAGTGATCAGAAATATGGTTAACCCTACTTTAACTTATGCAAGTGAATCGTGCACCCTAAATCAAAGACAGAGAGAAGGTTCCAGAACAAGACAAGAAAAGACAGAATAAGAAATGAAGCTTTCCCGGGAGCAACTAAATATAATTGCTGCCACAGAGTCAATTAAACACTGTCAACTCAGATGGTTGGGACATATAGTGAGGATGTGTGGGAAAAGGCTAACAAAAAAAATGTATAAAGTAAAAGGTAGGTAAAGTAAAAAGGGCTAGGAAAGAAGAAGCGAGGAAGACCTAGAAGGACCTGGGAAGAAGAGGCGAGAGCAGCAGTGTAGTAAGCAGACTGGGGAAATGTTCAAAGATCTACAACTCAAACAACAACCATGCTCAACTAAATTCAAAATTAACACAGCAATCCACAGAATTTTGTCTCTTAACAACTTACATTTTTGATTCCAAATGTAAAGAAGGGAGGTGACAAACTACAAAATTTATTTTGGGAAAATATTTATTTACAAATTAAAGGCAATTCGAAACCCATTTTCGATGCTTCAAAGGCCATGATATTTTATACAAGGTGGCAGCCAAACGATCCCGAAATTTGCCCGGTGTTTGCCCTTCCAAGGGAGCTACTATGAAGGAACTTTTGGGTAACCTCGTACATCTTTCTACGATTTTCCCGGCATCTGTCATTGGGTTGTGACGCAATCGAATTTTTTTTTTGAATAACCCCTTGTTTTGACCCAAACTTATACGACTTTTTCGTAATATAGGCAATTAAAATAGCATTCAAACGGTTAGATAAGAGCCAATCGAAACGCTTACTTTTCATTCCTCTTATATTTGAAAAGACATATAATGCTTTTTTATAGAAAAAAAATCTTTAATTTTCGGATTTTATACTAGCTTTCTACTGAATTATACTGGCACAAATTACACAAAATTCACACTTTGTATTTGATACTTCACATGTAAACACATTTTTTGCAGAGGTTTTCGCCTAACTAGACGAGTTAGAAAAGTGATAAGAGCTGCGTTTTGATCAAATGATTTAAATGGCGCATTATTAGAAAATTATATAATTTGGCAAGTCTCTGTATGTTGTTTCAGCATCATGAACACCATTGTAATAATTGATAAGTTCCTTTCAGAAGAATAGAATTAAATAAAAATGGCAGTCAAATTTAGAATTCCCTTCGCATTTCAGAACAAAACAATCTAAAAACTTTCCCAAAAACCTACGAGAGAACGAAAAAATGCCATCGTACCGTCCAAAAGAAGCATTTGAATACCAAATCCTCCTATTTAAACCTCGCACGTTCTATTACGAGAGGCTATTCTATCATCCCGGGCCGAAAACTTTCGCAGATGGCCGCATAAAATTCGGCGCTTCTCTTTCGCATACCCTTTACCAGCCGTTTCCCTCATCGTCCCCCCCCCCCACTTCACTTCCGACGCGAATGCAGAAATGCCCTTTTTCGCACTTAACATTTATTTCGGGAACGGGCGTCTATTCCCAAAGGTCCCGGTTATTTGGATATAGCTTTCAGCTTTCGCGTTCGCCGACGTTTCGACGTCGAGTAACTATCGTCGGCTGCGCCCCCTCGCGGCACGTTGCCGGCATTTTATTGTTTTATTAGGACGTCGGAGAGATAAATTTAATCCTATTAGAGGTTAGGAGTATACCCGGTAATCGTGTAAAAAAAGGGATAATGTGATTCGAAACGGAAAGTACAGTATACTTATACGACTTATTGTTAGACGTATGGTTCGTGAAAAAGGGGAGGTATATACGTTTGAGAGCGCGGGTAATGTTGAAAAAAAAAAACCACCACACTGGTATAAAGGCAACGTAATAGAATTAGGTGTTTGCATTTTACATGTCTAGCCAGGCGGTGAATTTCAATTGTCCAAAGAGAATTATGGCTCAATGAGGTGTTGTGGTGTCTGCAGCTGGTGCGAAAGATACATGTATGCATAGATAAATCATTATTTGTGTGATGTGGTATCGCCAAATAAACAGACAAACGAAGTTTGTTTGGGTTTGCATAATAGAAGTACTTGAAAAAGTGTAGCAAATTGATTAGAAAGTTTATCCTGCCCAGAAACGTATTTATGAGCACACAGAAAGGTGCATGATATAATAACAATAAATAATAAGAATAATTTACGCTTTTAAAATTGACGTTTGACAGTTTGGCAATTATTATGATTACGTTGCCCAGCAACAAGCTCTTTGGATCAATTTGGCATCACAGAAAGCAATTAAGTGCTCTTTCCTAGCCCAATTTGCATAATAAAAAAACTTGAAAATTCAGAGGTATTTCGAGCATAATTTCGTAATGTTTCTGTCTAGAACGTCAATTAATTTTAGTCTTATTTAGTTGTCGATGCTATTCTGTATCAAAGATTAGCAAGAATTCAGTCATACAGTCGCGCCACTGCATATTCCATTATGCTACTTTAAAGTAAATGACTTTTTTATTGGAAATTTAACATTAAATTATATTTGGAAAGTATTATCAAAGTTTGCTGTTGACAAAACAATCGCCATCGTGATTAAAAATAATGGAGTAAAGGGACGCCAATTAATTTGATTACATTTGGTGAAGGTTTCATCGAGGTAACTCGTATTTTGACTGTGTTCCAAGTTTTAAAGTGTGTAATATTCAAATCATAGTGAAATTTTAAGGTAGAAGTGAAGGTTGGAGTTTGAGAATTGGCAGTTCCCCGTGAATCCTACATAAACATAAAGTTTACATGACATGGTCGACTCTACGCTACTGCGCGGTACCGCTCGCGGCCAGCTTTAGTTATAATTGTATAAGTTAATATATCTTTTACAAAATAGTGCATATTTTAAATTCATATCTTGCATATTTTTCTGCATATCTTACATATTTTTGTTCATATTTTCGTAAACACATCTACATATATATGAGCATATTTCAGCTGTTTTCTTTGCATAAAATCCTAAGCCTATTTATAAGTAGTTATGCTACAGTACAGTGAAGCATTTGGGGATTTCTTAAACACATTTCGGTTGGAGTAGAAAAATCAATGCCTGAATAAGTTTCATTCCATTCTGCTAGACGTCTTGATGTTATGGTAATAGCGAATTTAAAACGATATGACTAAGGTCACTATGCTTACTGGCTCGACAGTTTTTACGACATACTCAGTTTATCAAATCACAAATTTTAAGTATCGCCATTCCCTTAAAAGCGTATCTAAGCTATAGCATGTTATGGCAGATGTTATAGTTAAATAAAATACGTTACATCAAGATAAGAAAGAACTGAATGCAAATATTAAGCAACTGGGTAATATATCCTCGTATATTAAGACCGAAAAGGATTACATATCCAAAGAAAACAAAGAATTTACTTGTATATGGCAGAAAATAAAGAAAATAAATTTGATGAAATCGTCCAATAAAATTTTATGAACGCATTATGGCCCATTGCATTTAAAAATAACTTTCTTCCTTTATATAATTTTTATATTTATACAGAGTCAAACCTACACGTATCTCTATACATAGAGAAAGCCAGTAAACGCTTGCGCAAAACGGAAAAGTTCCGCCCGCATTTGCATAATGTTTGCGTCCCGGATTTCGCCAGATTTTATCGGCGATATAAACTATGACGTTTTGTGTGTTCTCTACGAGCCCTCTCCGCTCTTTTTTCGTTTCCTCTACCCCTTCATTCCATCGCCCTAAATGTACGCCGCGTCGTATAGTTCCTGGTGGCGTGCCATCGGGCCTCTCTTGCACAGTAAAAATAAAACTTATTTTTCCGAATACGAATGTAAATTGCCGCGAGTTTATAATAAAGTGAATTCTTTATGAGCGACGTACAAGTTTATCCCTATGGTTTTTTGAGGCGACTAGCAGGGGTTAGCGGGACGAATGGAAAAGGGGGACAAAGAGTGGAATCTGCCTCGTAAAACGGATTATGTTTATATATGTGACGGAACTATCTTCGCCGACTTTACACAACGATTTCCATAATACATATACGTATATTGTGCATAAATATTTTTGTATGAGAAAAGCACTAGTACGAGTTTTGGTGCGTGATTTCTTACTGTTTTGCTGGGATATTTTCGCGGTTACTTTCAAAGAAAGGCGGATTATAGTATAGATAGTAAATTTTTGCATGTATTATGTTATTACATAGGATATTATTCGAAGATTCTATTCTAATTTACATATCTAATTTCATATGGATTAAATGTAGCTCACTTGGAACTTGTGTTTCCAGAGAAATGATATTTAGAAGAGTAAAGTACGTATATATAAATATTTCAGTTATCAACTTACATTTAGCGAGTTCACAGTTTAGAGAATGCATCGATATTTTTTAAAATATTTCGTCATAACCGTATAGAAGCTAAGTTGTGGAGTATCGTTAAGTGTTTTGTGTTGATATATCGTAATTGCAAAGGTAAAATTGTTATTCTATCTCTCTCTTAATAATTATTTGGAATTTGAAAAAAAATTGAAATATTTGAGGTTTTTTGTAGAAAATGCCCGGGAAAGATTTAACCAGTAAACAAAAAGCCGCTATTCAAGTTCTTCTACAATCAAACAAACATTCACAACGAGAAATTGTAAAATTACAGAAAGTATCTCCTTCTTATATATCGCGTTTAGCTAGAAACTTAAACGAAGGAGCTAGAACATCGACACAAAGGCGGGTAAAGTGCGGTCGGAAAAGTAAAACTTCGAAGAGATCTGACCGTGAAATTGTTCATCAGGCTTTGAGCAATAGATTTGCTACAATTAAAATGATTCAAAAAAATTTACAAGAGAGAGGAATAGAGACTTCGAGCAGAACTGCAAGGCGCCGATTGCGTGAAAATCGCCTAATGGGCCGAAGACCTGTAAAAAAGCCGCGTTTAACAGAAAAAATGAAATCTGCTCGTCTCAACTTTGCAAGAGAATATCGACATTTCACAGACGAGAATTGGAAAAAGGTGAATAACAACATGATTTTTACTGTACTAATGTTTGCATTATTTAATAGGTTTTCTTTAGTGACGAGTGCTCGCTCTGTGTGTTAGTGCAGCGAGCACAATTTGTTCGTAGACGACAAGGCGAACGTCTCACAAGGTCCACGGTTCTTCGAACTGTAAAACACCCTCCGCAGGTAATGATTTGGGGAGTGATTAGTAGAAACGGACCGGGCCCTTTGTATTTTGTAGAAGGTACAATGCGTCAAGAGCAGTACACAAATGTGTAAAAAAACACGTTATTACCGTATTTTAAGCCAGGACGTCGCATACCGACAGGGCGTATATTTATGCAAGATAATGCTCCTTGCAATGTGGCAAAAAAGGTTAAGAAATTCTTTGAAGACAATCACATACCTCCTTTACGTTGGTCTGGAAATTCACCGGACCTCAATCCCATCGAGAACGTATGGAATCGACTAAAAAGTAAGGTATATGAAAGAGAAAACCCTACAAAGGAAATATTAATGAAGAATATAAAGGATGTATGGGAGAACGTTGAAGATATAAAAGACAATCATATCTTGCATTGAAGGTATGCCCCGAAGAATTAAGGGTTATTAAAAATCATGGGTTATGGACTAAATATTAATTACTTATTTAATATTTACATATGTTACATATTTTTACAATATATTTTATAAATAAAAAATATAATACATGTATAGTTTATATTTTATTATGAAGAAACTACAAAATATTGAGTGTTTCAAGTAATTTGGCCAGGGACTGTAAAAACAAAAATTAGCTGTTGTTGACTACAAAATTTTTGCTACACTTATTCTGCATTTCTTATCTATATCTCACAAATACTTGGATCATGAATATCTTCCAATTTCCCTTCAATTCCTGTTTCTCTCCATAAAATTGCTTCCATGTGCATAGAAGTCAAGATTCCAGGGAAATTGTAACTGCTGTTAATTCTGTTTGCCCTTTTTACATTGAAAACCATGACCACATTGTTTCTTACCTAACCTACCCAGAAAATGCGATCTAGCTGTTTTTACAACTAGCTTCTTCTTGTTCTTGATTCCTGATTCTTAACGTTTTCATGTTTTGCTCTTATTCTGCCCATTTTGTGGTCTGTCCCTGGGCCTTCCATACCCAAACCACTGGATCACTAACAATGAAACACAGGAAGCTTTGCGGATCTATAGACAAATCTAGTGTAAGAGCAACGGTAACTATCTTAGCTGCCCAAGTGCCCAGTGGCTGGGTGTAAAGCACCCCAAGCTCAACACTACCCATCGCTGTTTGACTCTATAGCTCGGAAACTATGAGAGATATAAAAAAAAAGTTATGATGCCACTGCCGCATTTAAATACAATTCCTGTTCAAACAAGATCAATTTCAACAGAACAATCTGAGCCATCGGCATTAGGAACCATGAAAACCGAAGAAGTAGGCGTATCAATGTATGAACCATCAAATGTCACTGGCCATGCAATCACATTGAAATCGCGCAATCTCGTTTGAATAATATGGTAAGAAGCCTGAAAAAATCAACTGAATCAATTCAATTTTTTTCGAATAGTTTCAATTCGATGTGTATTCATCAATATCGATTTCCATCGATTTCAATTTAATAAATGGTCAAAAAATTATAAAAATTACGATTCTTTGGGGACTTTGGGCCTAAAATTTTTAATTTTAAATTGCTCGAAAACGCGAGTTAACTTTTAAAAACGGTTAGCACCATTAGATTCAGCATACTCGAATCAGGTTCACCCCCCGGATGCCTATCTTGTTGCAAAAAAAGTCTCCAATTCGAAAACGATGTTATCATTAAATTTAATTTTCACTTCAATCAACTTTTGTATATTTCAGAGCGTGTGAAGCTACTTGCTTTTCTTTTCAAAACTTAAATTGATACGCTAATCAAAACATTTAAAACAATCAACCTTTCAACCTTAATTCCAAACCGCATTGATGAATTTCCATTCCCTTTCGTAGAACTCCACATTCAACAGAGGCAAAAGAAAAGCCAAAGGAATCGATATTTACACCTAATAACAATAGAAAACGAAGTAGGTAGTACGTGAACTTATATAAAGAATACCCATTAAGCTTAGACATGCAATGCTCGTAGCTCGCCTGTTTATTTTCGATGTAATTTTAAATTAAAAAAGTACTTTGTATTCACGTAAAGATATTTAATAATTTCCTTCTTGATCGTACGTATATGGAAAGTTAATGCTCTTGCGGGTACGTGTGGAAGGCGACGTATTACCGCCTGCAAGTAAGAATTATAGAACTAACCGCTTCCTTGCCTTGCTGGGTAATCAATCGCACAATTACATATGTAAATGCGTCCCTTAATGGCAAGTATTAATTCAGAGATTAATAATGACGTCTTATAAAGGGTTTAACGTGCGCGATTTGGATCTAATCACGCGACCATTACCGTAGTCACATTTACCTAGCGCTCGAACGGGCAATTACTATGTGAGTTGGGTCTAATGCGAATGTATGTCAGTATGTAATGTTCATTCAACTGGAGGATGACCTCCTTTCCACATGAAGATACCACGCAAAAAGGGTGGCAAATTGTGGGAGATTCTAAGACATATAGCTTGGCTCATGACAGTTTCATTGCACCCAATAAATCTATTTCAATAAGAATGTGTTTTGGTCTTCTACTTTTATTTATATTCTTCAAGAGCTTAAAATTAGGAATTTTTTAAACGTTTTCCTATTTCTTATTTAATGTGATAGCTTTACAATATACGGACACAGATAGATAATTTTAAAACTATTTATTACAGACTGCAATATTCAGCGAGAGTCAACCTTCTGCAGTGCCAATATATGAAAAACCTTGAAGCCTGCATGTTCCTTGGCCGACCTGACGACTCATTAACTAGCGGTATTTAAACTGAGAAATCATTACGAAGACAAATTAGAAAGATTTTCTACGTGTTTACTTTGAAGAAGTTACTTTAAATGTGAAAATTAAGCATCGAAAGAATACAAAGGAAAGATAAGTTATACTGTGGTTTTCTCTGGAATTATCGTTGATTGGAGATATATTTACATACTAAAACCAGGAGGATAAAAAGAGGAAACGGTAAGAAATATTTCATAGTTGTCTGCAAAAAACGCCGACTGCCTACGGGATACTTCACGGTTCCTTAGAAACCTCCAACAGTTGCCTGCTTTTATGCCGACTACCTGTGGGGTATTTCTTTAATTCAGCTCAGCTTTTAGCCCGCTTTAAAACGCTAACTTGCCACGCAGAGGTGAACTTCTATTAGCCAGCTTTAAGCGCCTATTTGCCACGCAGAAGTTCCCTGAAATGAAAATCTGAGGAGCTTATTTACCAAAATTTTGAGTGACGTACTTTTTGCACATGACGGACAGCTTGTGCGTGATGCGTACAAACAAACCAGTATTAAAGCATTTCATTACACAAGTTCCAGTTTGATTGATTAATGAGACATATACACAATTGCACAAGAGATTTATTTAACAAAATAAAATTTACTAAAATTGAGAGATAATTTAAAGAACACTTTTCTAGCTTAAAAGTCTTTAAATTTGTGCGGACGGTCGACGGTTTGTCACAGTAGTTTTCTTTATTTGTTTTAGCAAAATACTGTCTGACCAAAGACATTCTTCACTTCTTTTGATTTGTTCTGTATTTTTTAGTAATATGGTTTGTTGCGATTTTCTCAAAGTACATATTTGTAGAATTTTAGTGGTTTTCCATTTTTATTTTTGTTCTGAGTATATGATGGTGTGATACATTAAAACAATCTTTAATGGAATACTGCTACTACCTCCCAATCTTTCCTCGATTATGGTAATAAAGCTTACTACCCAATAATGCTAGGAATTTATTTTATATTCCAACATAAAAAACCATTATACTTTCATAAACCCATCCTATTAACATCCGCTGATTGCTGCATAAGCGATTTCTATTTCTAGCGGACGAATTTTAATTGAAATACACCCCGTTATTCCGCACCCACGCCACGACTGGCACACGTTTTCGTCCTGTTTTCCGTTGATAATAACGTCGCATCTGCAAATTTCGGGTTAATATTGCAACAACCCCTCTCGACATATACTAAAACATTTGCCCTACGCAAACCAATTTCGAAGATACGACGCTGGGTTCGTCTGCCGGAGCTAGCGGAACGAAACATGTTCGGTACTGCCATTGAAGAAGAGGCGCAGCAATAGGCGCCTACAGAGGTTATAAATTAAAACTGTTCCCCCTCTCGCTGAGATCCCTTCGCCCTTCTCTCCCCTTTTCACTTCGTTCGCCCCTCTCGTGAAGGTGACGTCGAGCAATATGCATGCAGATCGTCGTCGCGGTAGTCAGCGAAGCATGCGAGCTCATTTCGCGTGATTAATGTTTGATTAATTACCGGCGCAAGCTCTAATCCGAACATGTTTGGAGCTGGCTGCACCGGCGGTAGCGCTAGAGCACCTTGAGTAAGCGGAGAAGTCGTTATTTCTAGCTCTTAACGTCTGGCGAACAGTTCAATGCAGCCATTCGTTTCTAATTGTGCTCGATTTCATTGGAATCGTTATCTGTCTTTTGCTGGTTGCTTCGGTGGAAGTTCAAAGTTCAGGATGAGAATTCATCTATTTGTTTTTTTTTCTGAAAATAACGGGGGCAGTTGTGAGGATTTCAATAGCTTCTGCAATTCAAACTTACGAGGACGGCATGAGAAGCAGCCGTGTTTTTAAACACTACTCGATGTGTCTCCAAAAAGTTATGGCAACGATTTTTTGGTACTCACGTCGGCATAATACTAATTGATTATTTGGAGAAGGGAAGGACAATCAAGGGATTTATTGAACTGATTTGACGTGGAACTAAAGAGAAGAGGCTCCATCTTGAGAAGTAAGAAATTCTCTACCATCATGATAACACCCCTGTGCACTCATCGGCAACTGCGACAGCAAACCTAATCCAGTTACGGTACAAATTGGTGCCTCATCCACCATACTCGCCAGATTTGGCCGCCTGTGACTTCTTTCTTTTTACAAACTTGAAAAAAGGCTTTGCGGAAAGCGGTTCATGTCAAATGAAGAGGTCACTGCCGAGACAGAGACCTATTTTGCAGAGTTCGATAAATCGTCAAGGCTCTCAGTGAAACTTAGAGATGCTTGCAATGCAATCCTAACAGCTATACCTCCTGGCGCTATTGTGTGGACTAGCGACGAAGCGCATTTTCACCTTTGCGGCACTGTAAACAAGCAAAACTTTCGTTACTGGTCAAGTGAAAACCCTCGTCATTTGCACCAAAAACCTCTCAACAGCCCTAAAGTGACAGTTTGGTGCGCAGTGTCCCCTATAGGCATCATTGGGCCTTATTTTTTTGAAGAAGGAAGCTCAACTGTTACCGTGACTTCAGCGTGTTGTTATGAGATGCTGGAGACGTTTTTACGCCCCAAAATGGACGAGTACGACGAAGAAGCCTTCTGGTTTCAACAGGATGGACCAACGGCCCATACTGCTCGTCGTTCACGTGAAGTTTTACAGGAGATGTTTCCCGGTCGCCTGATCTCCTTACGAGGGGATATCCCATGGCCACCCCGCTCTCCGGATTTGAGCCCTTGCGACTTTTTCTGTGGGGTTACCTCAAAGCTGAGGTTTATAAATTTCAACCTCGGACCCTGGAAGCCCTGAAGGTGGTAATTGAGGGCGTAATCACCGGAATTCCACAAGATATGCTGGCAAGAGTGACCGAAAACTTTGTCGAACGACTTAATATGTGTATCGCCCGTCAGGGAAGCCACATGAATATCATTTTTAAAACTTAAAACAAAAAAATGGCATGATATGTGCTTTCCGAAAATAAAAACCTTTTTCTTTTATCTTGAAGCGTTTTGTCACAATTCACCCGTCAAGTGGGGGACTCCATTCTGCCCCAGCCTGTATAAATTAACGTTAAGTATTACACAATTCCAAAAATAACGTTTACAATTGATAAATAAAAGGCAATCAATTTCTTATTATAAAATAAACTCAATATAATTATCCATACAGCGACCTATAATTGAGCAAACAAGACAGATGACATATAGTAGCTAATTTCATTTTGAAAAATGGTCGATTTTCTGCATCCCAAATTGCACAAAAAATTTTAATTTGATTGGAAGCATGTAAAAGTCAATTGTACCAAGTCAATTTAGGCCGGTACCTTACGGCACACATATTTCCTAGCTACCCTAGATGATGTAAGCCATAACAACTCTGGATGCAGATGAACAACGGGATATGTTGCTTTATAGTAAAGGGGGCGATTTTTTTTATCATTTCACTAAAATAAGGTTCTTTTTCCCTCTTGACTTTACTCTTAGGACTCCTATCTAAAACCACCGATAGTATACGGAGGGACGATGACTTTGTTTTGGATGAATAGAGCGTTGAAAATTACACCGGTATAGAATTAAACCAAGATCGTTAGTTTTCAGTGGCGTTCCAGGATGGTAGATGGATAAATGTAACGACTATACTATGTAATACTGCTTTCAATTTGGCCACGCTCTATATGAATGGGAGGGAATTAAATTAAAGGCAAATAATATCTTTGAGAAGCCTCGCGACACGTGTATTGTGTTGCCTAGGCGATAGTATCTAGCACGTCCGATAACAGGGGGCGTAACTGCTCCCCTCATTCGATGTTCTCGTTCGTTTCTCTATGTATTGCGTTCATCCAGCTTTGTCAACGTATCCTATCGCGTCGTTTGCTGCGTGTGTGTGTGTGTATGTGTGTCTCTCTGCTAGCGCGTGCATTGTAATTCCGCACAACCCCGAAGGTATATGGGCGGAAAATTAACCTATTTCCCTAATACAAAAGCTCAGATTTAATCGGGATATCGGCCTTCGGAGTCCTGCGTCCTGCCAGCCCAAATCCGCTTTATCTCTATCCTTTTCGCTATATCTTTCCTCTCCTTTTCTCTCTATAGTTCCGCATGGGGAAGCTTTGGACAAGCGCCCATCTGGATACCCTTTTCCCCTCTTCGTTTCTGGCTACACTACGGTCATATCTTTTTACATGGAGGCGATGACCTTCGGTTTTTAAAGCGGGTCGGAAGTTAATGCGCTAGTAAATAACGCTGGTTGGCGTAAATTTTAGCCAACAGTACGATTGCTATGCGTTTCCATCCTTTTAGAATTTGTTCTAATTTTGTTCACAGGAGGTTGCATTTTGGGAATTATTGAGTATAAAAACTATAGAAGCAATTATTGGGTACATTTATAGACCATACCCCTTGAAAAACTAAAATTAGACCATAGAATTCCCCACACCTGCTCGTAGCGTCTCGATAACGCTTCTTTTACTCGTATTTACTTGTTATATTTCCTTATATTCGTCTCTAAAGCGCTCACAACACAGTGTAGCAGAGCTATCCAACTTTAATATTAATAAAATGTTTTACGACGGGAGATATGTTGCAAAAATTTTACGATTGTAACCTTGACTTAGATAAATGTGTCATATTTTACCTGTAAATAAAACATTTGTCAAGTGTACACATAAAAAGGATGCTTTCGTCTTCGTCGAGTACAATGCTTTTAGTATTTTTAGATGTGTGTTGTTGGACGTACGTTTAGAAGACAAAACTGAATTAGTTGTTCTTTGAGAATAACATTTCGTAGATTTCTGTAATTTTGAATGCAGATAGAAGGAAAGCAATAGAAAAGAGACAATTCAACTAGTATGAACACATTATGAGAATGAAGCAAGAGAGATTAATTAGAAATGTAACAGAAACAAAACCGGACAAACGGAAGACCAAGAAAGATGTGGATGAGAGGAATAAACGAGATTGGAACTAAGAGAGGGAAGGCATAAGAACACATCAAACTAGTACCTTTCTTACCCTTTTCACAGAATATCGAATGGTGTTAGTAAAGCTTTTCCGGGACAAGATATCCTCTTTAAGCAAATTGGGAAAAATAGGGGGAATAATTTATAAAGTGGTGAAACTTTGGGAAAAAACTCATAGGGGGTGTAGTAGTAAGAAACAGAAAAGTTCCCCTCCCTCGGGGGTGCGCGTCTCCATTCCCCCCCCCCCCAAGGACCATTTCTCTAACTCTTTTTCAATTTGTACGCAAACGGTTCATTATTCGAAGAGAACTATCATTACAAAATATATTCTTCGTGAAATTTTTCATAAAAAGATCCAATGCACGTTATAAGTGAGACGAACCGTTTTAGAGGCATTGGAGTTGGCAGAAAACTAAAAATCCACTAGCGTATGGTTTGAGGATTGTCCATTGCCTTATTTTTGCCGCAACCATAGTTTTTTGAGATTAAGGTAGGCATTTTTTAATGTTACTAGAGACTTGGCCTTCATACCTAAATGGATTATCTAGTAATAGGCCAAGATTTTTAGCTTTATTTACTTTAGATAAGTTATTAATGTTTAAGTTAAACACATTAGAAATATTTGCACGTGTGGTTTTTGATCCAAAAGCAGCATTTTAATTTTATCAGGATTAAGTGATAAATATACTGTTTCTAAAAGCTTTCTATCAAGGGACTTGTTCTGACTTAAAATGCCATAATTGCGGAACTAAAGAAGACGAATACTGCAGGTTGAATGCAATCCATTTCGATCATGGTTCTCTTACTGGAGTGGTCCATGGCGCTGCTGCTAGTAATATCGATTTTGACATAAACATAGGGGCTGCCAAATATCCATCCGAAAAATTTCAATGAGCTCCAGACGCTTCCTATTTCTAATGCATTTTTACTAGTAGCTCATCTTCCTTATTTTTCTTTTCCCGCAGATATAAATACGTGCTGTACACGTAGATATAAACTTCCAAAACAATCCCACTAAAAATCAAATTACATCGCTCAATGACGACACAACCAAACAAAAGACAGAAACGTACGGGAAGGATGGGAGTATCGTCGAAGTGCGAGGGAAAGAGACGTCGCGAGAAATTAATACAAACGATGATTAAAAAATCTGCATAAAGCCCCACGGCTTTTGGGAGATGGGCGCTTGCTCCGGTACGCTTTTTACGACCCGCCCGGGACTCACGCTTCGCACGCATTCGCATGTAAAATGGCAAGGCGAGACAGAAATTAAATATCAAGCAACGCAGTCGTCCGTCGTTTTAATGTTTCGCTCGAGTTGGTGCGGCGACGGTGGCGACACCTGCCGCAAGATGACGTGTACTCTTGTCTCTTGTATGGTATTGCGCATATCTCATATATGTGCAATAGATTATTAAACTTACTTCTTTGTTATAATCATAATTATAATAATATAATCTGTGACATAGAAATTGCAACGGCTAGAAGGGGTTAGAATTGCCGGATGAAATTAGGTAGGAATATTCACCTATGTAAAAGTAATAAATAGAGCGGGCCAAGAGCGCCACGCGCCAGGTTCGCAATCAGGCTGCCGGGCGCATATATGTATGTAAACATAGGTAATTTAAATATGTAATTATTAGGACGAGGACCAAAACCACTGTCTATTACGTCGTGAAGACGCGCAAATATACACCTGCAGTTTGGGTGTTCGTTGATAAATAGAGCGTTGTTCACAGTGGGCCACTACAAAAAAAAAAGTTCATTCATCGACGGCTACGAACTAACAGCGCGCTTATTCATTTACGGATGACGCGCTCTATTCATCAACAAATGACGAGTCTGCAGATGTTACGTTTGCACCACTTCGTGGCATACTAGAAACAAGCGTCGGTGTGCTCGCTTTAGTGATTATGTCTAACGTAACTATTAAAAAAAACGGCCATTACCTACGAAAGTTAATAAATTTCTTAGTGAATTTGTGGATTTACACTACAATGGGAGTACAATTTTCTGTAAAGTTTGTAAAAAGAAAACTACTGTGCTGGAGCAAACGTGATTGTGAAAGACATATAAATAGCGCACACCACAGAAATAAAGGAAATGGTGTGTCACAACAACGTCAATTTCAATTAGAATTGCTTTTAACGTTTATGGTATGTGGTCTACCACTTCGTATACTTGATAAAAAAGCATTTCGAAAATTCTGGGGTACATACAATACCGAGTGGATACTACCATCTCGGACAGCGTTACGGAGAGATATTCCACGAATACGTGAGGACATTGAAAATCGAATTAAAGCCGAATTAAAAGATAAACAGCTGTGGCTATGTCTTGATGAGACGACAGATTGCAAACAAAATTCTATTTTGAATATAATAGTGCGCGTATTAGATCCTATTAAACCAAATTTTGCAATTCTATTAGCCAGCAGAAGATTAAAACAGTGTACTAGTAAAGCAATTACGGCCGTAGTTCTCGAAACGTTACAAAAATTTCAAGTGTCAACCAGTCAACTGTTGTTGTTCATGAGCGATGGTGCAGCAACAATGTGTAGTGTAGGCCGTTCCCTTAAAGAAAAGTGTGAAGGACTTTTACATGTTACGTGTAAAGTCCATGCTTTACATCTTGTGGCACAAACTATTCGAGAGTGTTACCCGGAGGTGGATGCATTAATAGCAAACACAAAAAAAGTGTTTCTCAAAAGTCCTAAGAGGACTAGGGCATTCCACAGGTTATGCCCTGGTATTCGAGAACCACCACAGCCCATTCTTACGCGTTGGGGAACGTGGTTAAAAGCCGCTTTTATTATAATGAACATTTTCAAGAAGTCAAATCCGTTATTTTGCAATCGTCCCTGCCGAAGCTAGACCTATTAGGATGAGCCAGAAGGAATTTCTCGATATTTCTGTTGAAACACATCTAAAGAATATTAGCAACAATTACAAAGGGTTAGTAGACGCGATAGAAAATTTGCAAAATTCTGGATTGTCGTTGGTAGAATCAGTGCAAGTCGTGGACGAAGTTAGTACATTGTTACACAGTATAAACGATGCAAGTATAAACGATGCAAGTATAAACGATGCAACAAGTGGACGAGTTTTAGCTAAGTTCGATAGTGTTTTAAAAAAGAATCCGGACTACACGAGATTAAGACAAATGTGCGATGGGGCATCTGCAGATTCCTTGACTAAGTCTAAAGATTATTTAATTACGCCTGTCTTACTTCGGTAGACGTGGAACGGTCGTTTTCGAAATATAACAACATTTTTTCGTCTCGGCGAACATCCTTTACCGAGGCAAATGTGGAAACTTATCTGATGGTGCAACTTTTTAAACAAGCCTATCCGCATTATTAAGAAGGATAGAATTTATTTATTATATCTTTATTTACAGTTACATTATTAAGTACAACAGAATAAAAAAAGCGTTCAGTTTCTCAGTTATTTCCTTATTACATCCCATTTACAACGCATACCGTTTTCAATCAAATAAAAAATCATAATGAAAATAAAAACACCTCAGCGTGTATATATATATATATATATATATATATATATATATATATATATATATATATATATCCGCTCTAATTACTAAACATTATTATTGCGTCAGCTTTTATTTTTTTACTCTTGTGTATTAATTTCGAAATATCACATATCTGCTGTGACTCACATATACGCTATTTACAATAAGCGGCCGTTGCGCCTGATTCCGATTCTGTTGGATGGCGCAATTTGGTCCGCTCTAGTAATAAATGATCAAAATTTGGGAGGAAAATCTTTATTAGTTAAACAAAATTTTATAATAATTGTTAATAATGTGTTCTAATTGTACAAATATCTACACTAGACAATAAATCCGAAAAATAGGAAAAATATTTAGTTCCCTAGCTCTAACAGTTCCCAATATATTACGTCCTGATATTCCCGAACGCGCTAAATTTTTAAACTAACTTCAAGTGATATCTTTAAATCACTGGAGATAAAGGCCGGAGACTTTTAACATTCAAAAGTATTTATAGAGACCTCTCGAATAAACACGTTGATGTTTTGATTGAGTAAAACATAACGGAAATAGAAATTTGCGATTTACATCTCCCTCTACTGACGGGAAAGCAATTTATCTATCAACTCTTATGGTCAACGGAAGTGGCACTCGTGTCCCGCTTTATCGTGCAATTGTTTTCGATTTCGAGTCCATTACTGCGGGACACTTACCGCAAGAAAAATAGAAGGACGTCCAGCGATGGAAGATGGACCTGTGAAGGGATGATGTGCGGGTTATATATAGAAAAAGGGGGTGGAAACCATCATCGTCACGTAATCTTTCTCGCACGTCGACGAAAACTTTTCATTTTTCTCGTCCCCACGAGGACACAAAGGAAACACATTTACACTAGAAAAAACAAATGGCGAAAATGTTTGCCATTCTTATAGATTCCTGAGCGCGGGCGGCAATAAACTCCCGGGTTTTTTTCTTCCGCCATCTAGATGTATATATAGGTATATGTATTGTGTGTATCCAACGTTGAACGCTCGCCTAACTGGATTACGCAATTTCAGCTTCCCGGACCGTAAAACATGAAAGCAAGCAGCGGCAGTAGCGACATATTGTTTGCGCTCTCTCCTTCTTACTCGTTCTGCCCCTTGTGTTGTTGTTTTCGTCTTTTTTTTACTCCTCTTGCTTTCCTTTTGCTTTTATGTATCCCCCGTCAGCGGCCGTTGAGGAAATATCGAAAGATTGTATGGATGGACGGTTGGAAAAAGTACCCGTTTCTCACTTACTTTTTGCCGTTGCTTCATTTTTTTTTGTTTCGGGCAGCGTGGTGCTATATTTCGTTTGACTTCTTATAAGCATTCGGCTTTTTTTATTGAAGACAACAGTAAAATGGCGATTTATTAAAAGAAAATAGTGTATAGACAAAAAGTTAAGCATACAAGTAGATTTGTTGATTTTAATTGTGAAATTACACCCAGATAAGTTGAAGAGATCAAACTGCCGAAAGAGTGTTTAGGCGACACTCCCAGACCTACCGACCGTAAAAATTAATTTGCTTAATTTAGAAAACAAATTTCTCTACTGTTATAATATTGCAGTACATGAATCGGCTCTGCTCTATAAATATGACACCATAGTTTATACCCTTTATAAACGTTTTCACAGATGGAAATAAATTTTGAAATCGTGGTTATTCTAGCAATCAGACATCTTGTCAATATGATCAACATAAAAGATCAGACGTAATTTTACAATTATTGATGTAAAATAAAAATAATTCAAACGATGACTTTTATCAGAAAAACTAGATCACTTTCAGATCTGCATACTTCTTTATAATAACAAAAAATCTCTAAAAGCAACAATTCAACATTTTGACACTTTAAGAACGTAAACTATTTTGTTTGACATCGAGTTATAACAGCTTACTGTAAGTGGTAGATTACACACAAGTATTTTTAATAGAAACTGAAAATCATAACTTTCTTATTATTACAATGTTACTATGGATCACCCTGTATACAAATACAATGAGCCAATACACAGAAAACACCACAACAACACAATCAATTATATAATCTCAAAGAGAGGCTATGTTAACATAATTTTGAGGTTATAATCCCCTATTGTCTTTATTTATTTATTTATACGTCATTGTTTGTTATTTTAATTTTATAATTGACTCTTATCTTTTATTTTAATTTATATTTAATTGACTATTGTGCCCTTTACACACAAAAAAACACTGACAATTTTCTGTAATGGTTAAATTACGAATATAAATATATTATTATTATTATTATTATTATTATTATTATTATTATTATTATTATTATTATTATTATTATTATTATTATTATTATTATTATTATTATTATTATTATTATTATTATTATTATTATTGTTTTTCTAAAAGCAGGCCTTCCGCACTTTATAAACATAAATCTTAAAAGTTACATACAATAACTTAACATCGTTTCGTGCGTCAAAAACACTTAGAACTTTAGACGACCTACAATCTCGAATTTCACCACTAACCTCCATTAAAGTTGAGACTGCCACCGTCAAGGTTATCGCAATTCCGATTCGCTGCATTCTGCGGATCGCTACTTGAACGAAATAGAATTATTGTACCCGAGAGAGCGAGCTTTTGTTGCAATTATCGGCGTTTGCGAATTCGCCTTCGCCGATTTTCCTAACGGCGTAATTGTACAATGCTCGCGCACTTTTATATTAAGTGTAACTACCGCTAGTCACGCGATGGAAAATATTAAAGTTCCGCTCGCTAATCTAACCCGGGAATGTTATCAATTCGCTGCCGCCCTACGTACCGAAAATGGAATTGAATTTTTAGACGAATAGAGCAATTTATTTTGTACCATGTGCGGGGCGAATGTTTGCCTGTTAAAATTCCTGAACGATAAACATCGAGGAATTTTAGATGTGGTTGTAAATATTGTTTTTTAATAGAAATTACGTGGTATTTTCGAAAAATTGTTTAATATCACGGAAAACGTGGGATAATGGCATGTACTTTTTATTTTAAAATCACATCTAGTATAGAAATACAATAAGCTAAATGTAGAACAACTGAATGGATGCATTGATATCAGGCAATGCGAAGAAATACACTGATTGACAAACAAATCTGATTTAATAGCTACATATGTATCTAACAGAGGTAGGTATACATCACATGGTAGGCGGTAGTACCTAACGTTCCCACCCCCATCATTTTTGATTGACAACCGGTATATGTAGGAGGGCGTGCGTTGTTTTGTGTAACGTGTTATTAATTTAAACAAGTTTGATAGTGTTTTAAAGAAAGATTCCGATTTTATCACATTAAAACAAATTTGTAATGGGGCACCCATTAATCCATTAACTGAATTCAAAGAGTGTTTTAATCATGCATGTATTACATCCGTAGATTTCGAACCGTCTTTTTAAAAATATAAATATAGCGCACGTCTATGCCGCGCAGAGACATTACCTCGCTATACTCATGAATACAACCGATAGATTTGTTGCAAGCTTTCGGTAAATTTATTAAAATTGTAACGCAAATCTGTAATGATATGATATGGCAAATAATACGCATACGGGGTGGGAGAATTCTTCGCTGAACGTTGACGATTTTTTTTGGGTATTACAATAAGTTTATATACCTATATATGTACGAATATTTGCACTTTATGACGTTTCACATCCATGCAATTGGCTACGTGATTAAAAATAAAATAATAATAAATAATAATAATAACAATATAAATCAATGTTCACCAGTTCTTTATTTGCTGTCATTTGCTTGCCAGTACCAAATTCAAACTGCCACTAATTTTAGGAATCATTATAAATTCACGCTGAAACAGACGAAATGTTTTTAAATTGGAGTACAATATTTCTAAATTGAAGGACAATGTTTCTAAAATGAAGTATGTACAATGTCTCTAGAGAGCATATTTTTTAAATCATTTCTTCATTTTTAGGTTAGAAAATCCTTGACTTAATCGAAATAATTACTCGCTCGAACTAATCGTACATTTTTGGCATTATCGACCTTTTCCTCATATCGATTCGTTGGCTGTACCCCCTTCCTTATCTCCTATATCTTTCCGTTAAACGTTCGCGGAAGGTCGTGAATTTATCGGCGCTTGGTTATCAAATCGGCGGGCTAGCAGGGTGGTCTGGCAATTCTGGCATCAGCCGGTATTGAAGTAGATGAATGGAGTAGCGGTGCGTTCGACACACGCTTTTACGAATCCTGTCTCTGATAGATTAGATTTTTACTTATTTGACATTTTAGCTCTCTGCTGGCGGAGGCATTTCAATTGAACGGTCAATCAAAAACGCGCGCGATTCGGTTGTTTTCTTTTTCTCGGGGTTTTAGATGCGGCGAAATATAAAAGAAAAGCAAACGTTGGAATTCGACGCTGGAAAATAAAATGGCGTAGAATTGTATTTGGGGAATTATAAAGGAAATGTTGACATTTTGGATTAAGAGACCCAAATACTTTGTGTCCCAATAGTATATATGTTTGTGTTGTATAATATGAAAGCTGTATAGTGAAAGCATTGATGTACCTAACACATGTGCAATTATATACAGGCCGTCCCATGACATGATTGCCACAGCTTAAGGATGTGTTACTCAAGCAATTTCAAGTTAAAAATATCTAATGAATACATGCCCAAAACTCTATTGTAACTGAGCTAGGATAATTTGAAATTTGAAAATCAGTTAAAAGGAAGTTGATTTATTGCATTAAAAGTCGCTAACAGAGTAAAGAAAACAAAAAATACATATTACCTATTAAACAAGACCATATTCGGTAAGAGAGAAATTGATAAAAAAGTAAAGCTAAACATACACAATACAATAGCAGCACCAACAATACTATATGGGAGCGAAACCTAGACACTACAACAAAAATACAAAGCGAAATTAGTAGCTTCAGATATGAGATATCTAAGGAAACTTTAAAATGAAACCGATAAAAAATTAAAAGCACATACAAGGATTACAAGAAAATAGACTACCAATAAAAATTATGAAGCCAAAGGCAATAGGAAGACGGAAAAGGATAGCCGAAAGAGGAGCAATAAGAGGAAAGAATATTGCAGAAACGACAAGATTAGAAGATTAGAAGACAGGAAAGGATGGAAGGCAATGGATAAAGGAAAGCGAGCTCCACCCAAATGCATGACAATCGCCAAGAATCCAATACGATGCAAGTTTGAAGTCGACGGTAAAATAATAGAACAGATCAGCGAATTTACACACCTCGAGGTAGAACTAACAAACGATGGAAGACTTGGAAGAGAAGCTCAAACGCAAACTCAAAAAGCTGCACGCATCTCAGGGTGTTTGAATGAACTTATATGGAAAAATAAGTATATGCGTACCGATAGCAAAATAAAAATCTACAAAACAGCGGCACGACCAGTAATGACTTATGGGATAGAGACAAGACCAGATACGGCGAGAACCACACAGATGATGCGTACGGTAGAAATGAGAACGATCAGAATGATAAACGGTAAAACCCTAAGGGACCATGTACACAATGAAGAACTACTAGAACAAAATAATATGTAAGATATAGAAAAATGGACAGAAGGAGAAGGAAAGCATGGAAAGAACATGTCTCAAGAATGGACAACACCAGACTTGCTAAAAAGGCAAAATACCTCAAACCGATTGGGAGAAGATCAACCGGTAGACCACCTAAGAGATGGCGAGATGTTGGAGAACAATATCCGAGGAACAAGAGGCTTAAAAACCAAACAGGCTCCCAGCCTATCGACACCCAATAAGGTACCAGGACTGATGCGAAAGCAGAAGAAGAAGAAAAAGAAGAAGAAATCGCTGTCATTAGCGCCACAGCGAACACCGTTCAGCTATGAGCACTCCAGCAACATCTTCTGTAGCCGCTTGTATAGCCGAGAGTCCTCTTGTGGCTCTGCCATTAGTTCATCTGTTAATCGTTTGTCTTATTATTCAGAGCAAATAATAAACAATTACTTAGGAGAGGACAGCCCTAAAAAGACTATGAACAATTTTTTCGAATTTTAAACAATCCATGGCTCATATTTACAAACTTATATTTTTCTTTTAGAAAGGTTAACTTTTATTAAGTTCAACTATACAACTTTACTAAGATGATCGGATGCACTAAGAATCTTAATCCAAAAGTTCAAATTACAAGCATTATACAATCGAGTCCATCTACATTACCACCCTTAAACTATTCCAAAAAGAATCTCGCCTTAGCGTTTCACAATTTCTGATTTTCCAATTTCTTCTAACACGTGTTTTAACCGGTTTCGTTTTTAATTAACACCTTCCGACATCGACCTTCGAATGGCAAGGCGGCACGTTTAAAGTTTCAACGGACTGTAATTGCTGAACGGTTGCTCCTGTACATCGGATCGTCGACATTCGGTAACATCGGGCGATTCCAATGAAGTGTAGGTAATAGCGGTACCGTTGCTCAGTTGGTTCCCGTCGCAGCCGTACGTGTTGGTAACCAAGGACGGGCGAAACGTTATTCTTCGGCAATCGCGTAGACCGGAAATTAAATCGAACTCGCATTGCGAGCGCAATGAATTGCTGCGCTCGAATTTGAACCTCGGTCGCCGTTGTTCGAATGAAATTTGCTAATGCAGACATGGGAAAGCTACGGAATGTGGGATGTACGTGATTGAACTTGTGTATCGCTGATTGTATGGGTGTATTGCTAGTTGTTGTAACGGAATATGATCAAAAGAAATCCTGGATATTGGAACATAAGACTTTGATTTTGACGAGGGAAGAGGGGATATTTGGATCTGTTCTTTAAGGTGCAAGACATAGAAAATTGATTGGTTATAGCATAGCAGAGAACTAACTTCCAACTACATACATAAATTTTAACAATGGGATATGGGATCGTGAGCACAAACATTGGATTGTGGAAGATACGGTTTTACAGACCGACGAATCAAAATTGAAATTTTTTGTTCATGAAAACGTATTTTTGTGAGAAGATCTTTAGGGAAGGGTGCAAGAGAACAACGTATTGTCCCCTCCAGATAAACACGGCAGAGGTTCAATTATGATGTGGGGTTTTTGGGCGGCACAGTTGTAGGTAATATTGTAAATATCAAGGGGATGTTAAGAAAAGATCAATATTCACACATTTTAGAAAATAATGCTGTACTTTCAGGAAGAAGGCTTTTGGGTCAGAATTTTGTTTTTTAGCAAGAACATGACCTAAAACATACATCTAAAATCTGTAAAGAATTTTTACATTTGGGAGCATAAGGATCTTTAAAAGTTATGGAGTGATTTCCCCAGAGCCCAGATTTACATCCCATTACGCTGCTGTGGGAAGAACTTGAGCGGGAGGTGCGGACATCGACATTAACAATATAATGTGTAATGTTTATTGACAAAATATGTATATTCAAATAAAAAGTCTGTATTTACGTTTGGGTTGTTGCTTTTAATGATGTCGGCAATAATTTCGGGTGCCCAAATGCTTATGGATGGTAACGTATGCATTTTTAAAATTTGATCAAAAGAGATGTTATTAGCTCAAAAATTGTGACCTTGTAATAATTGTCCTAGTCAATAAAGGCGATTATAAGTTACGTTCCTTTTACCTCTTTTATCAACCAAAGATCTGGACGTAACTTTTGATCCAACTTTATCCTTCTGTAACCATATACAAGTTATTTGTTTGTCCGATTCAAAAATGCTGGGATTTCTCATGAGAACTTCATGACACTTTAATGATATCCGACAACTAAAAGCACTTTTTAGCCTTTGTCGTCACTAAATTTTCCTTTTTACACATCTCAACGGCTTCCAATTGAGCGGATTCAATGCCGTTTTCTGAAGTTTTTGTAATGGAAAATCGATGCAACTTATGCGGATTAGGGTATATCTTTTCATGATCTACTCTGCAGGCATCAAATCGACTCACTAAGTCATCGGTGCGAGCTCCATACCGCTCGGTACCTACGGAGGCTTCTGTTGGTTGACAAAGTTCTTTATTATAACATGTTTTGAAATAAATGTTATTATTATTATTTTTAATTCCTTCCCTCCTCAACCTAACAGAGAAGGATTATGACAAAATTGCCTCCCAATACAAATGTACGAATCATAAAAAAAATTATAAATATAGGATACGTTTTTGGGTTGTCTTAATATATTGGCTATGGTTAGTGCTGTTCAGTCAAATGCATTGAGCGTCATTCAAGTGTGAAAACAGTTACGTCCACGCTCTTTCAATATCGACTTATACAGCGTGTCCACTTAGTGCTTTTCTTAAATGGAACACCTTGTTCCTTGCTCACTTCAATTCCAGACAACTTTTTTCAATATTTCCTATACCCATCCATCTTAGTTCTTGAGATAACTGAGATAATCTAGGATTTCTGCGAAAAATAACGGATGAAATCTTAAACCCCTTAGACGTTAAAGCCTGATTCAAATGCTATTCGACTGAGTATTGTTTGGAGTTTTGGGAAACGTGACTAATACGGTTTCAATTCTTTTTAGGTGGATGGACATGGTCGTGGCCAGGTTTTTGAGCAGGGGTGGGCAAGGTTTTGATCCGTTAGGGGGCGAAGTAAATACAGTATCTTTGCAATAACTCTGCGGAAAAGTGACACAACGCCTTTACAGTAGGCTTACCTGGCTACGCTCTTGTGGATGGAGAATTGTTTTTATAACCATATCGCAATACCTAATGTGTGTCGTCTTTAGCAAATTAAATACGTAGCCGTGTAAAGGAGTTTTTCTGCTAAAATGCGTCGAAATACTATAAGCTTTTGTTTTTATAAAGTCATTAATTAAAAACAATCTGTAATATTTAATTTATGCGTATAATTTCAAGGCATCTATTTGAAGTAAGCACAATTTTTCTTTATTCTCATTGTAACACAATTCCTAAACAAACGAGTACACAAATGGTTGGGTGTCGTCTACGAGACTACGACTGAACTAATTCTTGTCATACGAAAATATCTCAATCCATTCTCAAACACCAGTAACCAATAAGAACAAAATATTTTTATCGCGTAGTCTGTCAGACTACGTCGGACCGGCATGGATTAAAATAGATTTGCTCTAACTTATCTTTTCTGAGCATCCAGCCGCAATGCATGTACACTTCTGAAATCAGTTAATGGAACTATGAAAGTCTCGTGCTGACCACCCAAAAATTACTTACTTACAATAAGTATAAATTGATTCAGCTTTACCATTTGAAATACTTGCACGAAAGGTCTGCATTTCATTTTATCCTACTAGATAATCATTATCTTGCACCATGATGCTGTAAGGATTCCAATTTGATTAAGTGTGCAGATTTTTACAACCAACAGCGTACTACCGTTGGTTTTCTCATACAATACAGCTTTAATTATGGCGCGACGGCGTCGGCCTGTCCGATCGTTTGCTCAAAATTTCGCTCGTTAGGCCATCTCGTCGCGTGATCTATCGCGCAAATGAAGCTGGCCGCAAAAACGACGACCGACAACAATCGGACCGTTTTTCGCGGACTACTAGATTATATAAACGTTCGCCTACTTTATATACGCATACATCGCTCGCGTTTTTCTTTTTTATTCCGGCCAGGCCAGCCGGGCAAAAACGGCAGCGGTGACCGGCCACCCGGAAAAACGTTCATTTAGCAAACGACCGAATGATATGGAAATTCGCATTCATGAACCGAGTCCGACGGCAAGCCGTCATAGGAAAGCGCCCGTTGTCACACCTACGAATCTCTCTATTTTATGAATGTATTGGACGTTCGATGGCGTTTTATTGTGGTCATAATTAACGTGGCACCGTGGCTCTTTTCGTTTTGTGAAATATTTTTTGGTTTTTCGGTGTTTTTTTTTCTTGGCGAGGGATGGAATTCGTTTTGTTTGTTTAGTCTTTTTGTTCTAGACTGGACGTACATTTAATGTCATACTTTTTTTAATAAACTTATTTGCTGCTAAATATAGTTTAAAGTAAAATAATAATAAATAATATTTTAAATATAGGATCATACATACTATACTCTTGGTTTCCGGTTTCGTCCGCGCTCTTATGGGACATCTTCAGGACTGTTACTGCACAATGACTGGAGACTATTCATTCCGGGAGGGTTTATGTAGGGTTTGTTTCGGGTAAATGGAGTAGAGAGGTTATGGATCAAGGATTCAATAATTCGAATAAACTTGACGTGGTGGGACTTGAAAGTTTTTTAAAGTAGTAAGTATCACAGTCGTAATTGCTGCACTAGTACACCCTTGTAATCTTTTGCTTGCTAGTAACAGGGGAAATGTCGGTTTATGTTGATCCAGTACACGAACTATAACATGTATAATAGATTTTTTTTTACAAACTGTTGTCTCGTCAACACACAATCAAAGCAACTGATTTTTAAATGTAGATATGACAACTTCAACTCCGGATTGTATTTGTTCCAAAAGTTCTTAAACGATTTCTTATCCAGTATGTTAAGTGACAAATTACATGTTATCATCATGACAAATAAATCGAAAATAAATTCATTTCTATTTCTATGTTTTGCACTACCTCCATGCTTCCTACAGTCGTTCTTTTGCCAGCACATCAAAGTTTTCTCGCACACTTTACAAACTATTTTAGCACCGTCGTACAACAATTCTGGAAACTCATAGATACAGTTTTTTACTTTACCAGCAAATGGTGGTTGTTTAGCCTTGCGCACACTGGACATTTTTAATTAAAAATTTTCTTGAATAACTAGTATTCCGCTCGCCTGATTTAATTCACACACCGCGCTAGTGACGATGAATGTGTACGAATTTGAACTGCTTTGCCACCCGGCAGATGTTTACGCATCGTATCAGACAGGCGCGCGCCGAGCTCCAGCTGTTACGGCTATGCTGAGACGACACGATTATTTTACCTTAATTATTATTGTCGTTTAAACAAGCATTCAACTTTTATTGTGTTGGAAGAGGAATGAATCAACACCAAAACTGGACATTCTATTCATCTTTAAATGTTACAATCGGTATAGGGTTTGCAGTATTCATTTTGATAAGAATGCATTTGCTGGCATGACACCTCGATGGTTGCTACTATTGGCAAATTAATTCATAAATTAATCAACTATCAAAAAATCTAACTACTTGTTCTATAAGGGTAGATGTAAGCACTACATGGTGTAGTACATTAATTTTAAAGTAAGAGGTATGTAAAACAGTAATTGCTTCCGTAGCAGTAGGTTTAGTGTAAGTATGACCAACACACATCAATATTTCTATAATATGTAGATGAGAACGTTCAAACAGCAAAGAGTTTAAGCAAAAGCCTGCTGACAAACGAGCTGTTACGAAGCAGAAATAAAGAGATTAAGAACCTAAGAATTAAATCTACTCCACCCATGTCATCGGTGCCAGCAATTTCCTCAGAATTATTTAGTTAAAATTGTTCTTATGTGTTCGAATTTCCTTTACTCTAGAATTCTTCAGGACACAAACTTCAAAAGTGTCGACAAGCGTTGTCACTATACTGTGCTAGTACACCAGGTTCAGGGAAATGAAGCGTTTTTTCGCCTATATTTCGTGCACATGTTTTTTGTTTTGCCCACTACTGTTCGTCTGGGATCGAACGTGACCGAGCGGACTAACCGGTCGCTCTTGCTTAATGAACACGTTGTCAAGCGCTAATTGCGCTTAATTTAAGCGCAGACCCCCACAGCGACAACGCAAACACTATTTAATATTTAACTTGTCCAAAACGGCTGCGCTTTTACCTTTTTAACTTTTATTCGATGTCAAGCGCTAGATGTTTGATTCTTTTTTTTGTCGTTTTGTTTTCGGCCACGTTGGAAGAGACGTAAAGCCTGGTTAAACAAAAATTTACGGTCCACGGACGAATGTATGAAATGAAATAAAGGTAGACAGACGATGACATGCGTGAATGCTTTAAAGTACTAGTTATTGCCTTTCTAAAGAAGATATGAACAATATGAAAGTGTTTATTTTTATAATTTCGTATTAGAGTACTAATTGAAAATTGTAAACCTCAAAACTGCTGTAGGGTTCCTGTCTGCGATTTTAATAGTAATAATAGTTACTTCGAAGTGTTTGAAATGACTTTGAAGTGTTGTAAACTTTACGTCAAACGCAGTTGTCATTCCATCACGTATAGTATATTCAGTGTGGCCACTCGTTCAATGTAAAATTCCCTCTGGCGGTTATTAGCTCTATTTCGGTAGCGCAAATCTTCAAAATTAATAGAATATCCTGCTATAACAGATAACTGCATAAATTCAGAGGTATTTCATAATTTGGTAAATTAAATATCTTTCGTAAAGTTGTTGTTGTCGTCAGTAATTGGGTTGTCAGTGGAATTATGTAGCATGGAGTAATATATTTTGAGTCATCTAGTCGTGTCACTATGTTCATCTCATTATGCGACATTAATAAATAGGTTTATTCATCAAGATTCATCGTTAAATTGTATTTGGAAAGGAATTACTAAAATTTGCTGTGGATAAAACAATCGCCATCGCCATTAAAATAAAGGAGAAGAGGGACGGCGACTGATTTTCTCACTTTGAGTCAAATTTTCATCGAAGTAACTCGTATTTTTGGTTGCGCTCCCAGTTTCAAGTGTTAATATTTCAAATCGTGTTATAAATTCAAGTTAGAAGTGAAGGCAAATTTCCTGTCAACATAGAATTCATATGGACATCGTCATAAAATTCAGGTTAGTTTTAATTTTCAATTTTGGATTTCGTTAAAATCTCATTAATTAATATCAAAATTCGTTTAAATTGCCGAAAAAGTGTTTTAGAACACTTCCGAACCCACAGCTCATATAATTAATCAATCAGTATTCGAAAATTTTACATTTTTCAACAACTTACCACTTTTAAAACATTGCAATATATAAAAAAGAGAAACACAAACAAAAAAAACTGAAGTACTACAAACACAAGTCGAAGATCAGAGAATACTGTTGATCCACTTCACCTTGACCACATTAAAATAATTTAAAAAGGGCTAAAATTATTATAACCTTCAAAAAGTGGTAATTTCTATTGCCTAAAATTAGCTCTTGATATCATTAACTTTTTTGTGAAGAAAATATAAATATTAACAAATAACATAAAAATTTTGACCTAACACCGTTCAGCTCTGAGGTATGGACACAAGTAAATACATGCTGTCAGAACCTGACCGCACTGACACCTATCTACCTTCATGCATCAAGAAGCTTGTCGTTCCAATAAGATATTTTTTATTAACTTTTAATGAAACCTCAGAGAAGGCGATAGAAAATTGGATAGTAAATTATTAGTCAGAAAATATTTCTGAAAAGAGGCGGACCTTTCGTATAGCGAAGTTTTATATGGAGACGGGGATATCTAGTCGCTGAAATCTTATTGCGCAATAGGAAAATTACGATAAAACAAAAATCTCATATCGCTGTTTCTTGATATTCTCGTTAAAGACGTGCTTATACGAAAGCATTTTTTTTTAATTCAAATAGGAAGCTTCAATGTATGTAATTGTAAATTTAAGCAAGAAATCTCAATAAGACGTCTAATATTAAGCCGATACTTTTAGTATTATTATCTATAGACAAATGTGTATTATTAATGCTTATTTGAAAAACTTTAGCAATATTGTTACAACCCCAGCTAGAACCATAATGTATCACCTTAGTTTTATTGGGGATAAAGGATAAGTTATTGTAGGAATTGTTAGAATCAGAATTGTAATGCTTTAAACGAGGGAAAAATTTAAAAAGAAATTCATTTTTCGAAATTGCTTAATTAATTGTACGGTCTGTAGGTCCGGGAGTGTTCCTAGACACTCTTTCGGCAATTTAAATTAAACTAGGTATCAATTAATGAAATTTTACGAGTATTAAAACTTGAAAAGAGAAAACTAACCTGGAATTGTGACGTTTTAATATAAACTCTACTTTTATATGTTACGTACTGGAACCCTGCGTATTTTTGAACCACCAAATTTGACTTTTACTTCGTATTTATGGTAGAATTTAAACGCTCAGCACTTAGAAAATGGAAACACAGCCAAACACGTGTTAGCTGGATGGATATTGTGATTAAAAAGGTGAGAAATTGATTAGCATCCCTTCACTTCTTTATTTCATTCGCGATAGCGATTGTTTAATCACCACTAATTTGGATAACTATACCTTTAGGAATAGAATTTGATAATAAATGTCAATGGAATATTCTTATTTTTAAAAAATAGCATAATGCATGCCATTCAGAGACGCAACTGGAATACGGAATCTATGCCACTCTATGACATTTAACACCACCAATAACTGCACAGTATTAAAATTTATTGGTAAACAAGACGATTACTTGACGAACGATATTTAATTTTCGAAATTATGCTAAAGATACAACTGTAGGAAAATATTCCATAAAAATTGAAGATTTAGGATGTGAAGAAAATGAACAGAAAACAAGTTATTTATCCGTTCCACTATTATCGTCGTTGATTAGACGTAAAATAATCGCCTAGCACCTCCGCTCCAGGGATAGGAGGCCGTAAAAGGGGCTAGAGTTACTGAGAAAGAGTTCGTGCCCGCCGGAAGGATTTTTAACTATAAAATTATACCATTACGGTGTATAAACGTTTTAAATCATGGATTTAATAGTTAAATGTAGTAAAGGGGTAAAATGTATAAATTTATGATAAAGTAGGGCCAATAATCGAATCCTGCAGCACACCTCGCCGAATTTCATACATTGCAGACCTCTTGCCATCTACCGCCAACAACCATGTCTACAAGAACGCAGGCATCTATTTGTCAAGGAGTTAGCAAAATCGCTAAAACCAATGTAATATAAATTTTATAACAGGATTTCTTGATTGTGTCAAAGGCCTCGTTGTAGTCCAACAAGAGTAGACGTGTACCTTTCTTCGTTGCCTTAATTACATCTGTTGTTTGCCCTTAGTAAAGGGTTTCAGACGTAAAACCCTGTCGAAACCCCGATTGGATTGTTACAAGTACACAGTTTTGCTAAGTATAATTGATTTTAGTGCAAGGAATTGATATCATGCAGCCAGTTTTAACTTTATGGAGTTAGTGGCACGCTTAGTGAAATTTGTAAGGATTAATCCTACTTATGGCAACAATCAATCAACTAATTAATCAAAGAATACACCACAAAAGCTTTAAGGCAGTGATGGTCACAGCAATTTTAATGAAATTAAAGCCAGAACATGTATTTGCTTTTATGACTTGAGCAATCTTGAGCATGATTGTTGTATTGAGAGGTGTAATTTTTTTCAAAATACCACCCTGCATCCATCATTAACATGTTTCTTACTTTTACTCGCAATTCACGTCATCCTACTTAACGAAGAAGAACCCAATCATTCTTGTTATTCAGAAACCCATCGTTTCGCTATTGTAAATTAAGCTCTCCCTGCTCTCTGATAAGCACATAGAGTAGGTAGTGCAAGTAAACGTCATCCCTGCTAATTTTGCGTCCAAAATACTTCTTCTTCATTTGTAAGACGAAATGAAAGCAAAAGATATAAAAGAAAACATTTCAGAATACAACATTCGCGTGTGCCACCTACCTTGACACCGGCACAATTCCAGATTCGTTTCTTCTTTGTTGGTAACGCGCAATTTCTTTATTTCTTAACTAGCAATGTTCGTCATTACTTCGTATTCGTACTTCTACAGAAGATTACACTTTGCTTGAGGCTTGAGAAAGTCTTGATGCGTCCATTTGGATATACAGCGCCACAATGCCGTCGTCGGTGTACCTTAATGATAAATTATGCTGGTCTCGTTTGTTCCGCTTTCCCTCTCCTATCCGGTTCTAACAAGGGAAGTAAGGGGATGGAAAAATAAATTTGTGCATGGACGGTGGGGAAAATCTCGAAACTCGTCGGTGTCTCCTTTTGTATATCTCCCTTTTTTTTTGTTTTACTTCTTTCATCACATTAAGGTGAGCTAAAATACTTTTTTTACATCTTCTCCTGCTTTCGGCGACCGGGAAAACTTCCCGCGTACCTCACTTAAAAACTAATTTAAATTTGACCGTGTTTGTGTGCAGGCGAACTTTTCATATTAGGAAATTCTTTATGCTCCTGGAATTTATTAAATTTATGCATGTCGCAGCCACGTGGGTTGGGAATTTTTTAAAATAAATTAAAATGGCGGTAGGTAAGTTTAATTTAATATGGGGGTCGTGAGTGCCTTTTTTAAATTAAGAAATATCTGCGTGGGACCAAAAAAATGCTTAATGTTTTCTCAAACGAAGCAATGCGTTACTGGATTGCATTGCGTTGATATGAGCTTTGAGGGAAACAGATCTGAACGTTAAGGGTCTGGGGATCACAATGCATCTGTTTTTGTTGTGGTTACACTCACTTTGAAATGCAATTCGAAACAAACTTATGCATTTTGGGTGAATTTCTGTAGGCCTAAATGCTAAACGTGTATATGTAACGATAATATTTATGAACATCTATAGGGTGATTCGTTAAGGATTCCCACATAGCAGGATTTGATATTTTTTGAACGTTAATGACAATTACTTCTGTCAAGTGATGTTTATAAACTAGGAACGTGTACAAAAGTAGTCAAGGAGCGATACTTAATTCAGCAACGTGTTAAGATGGTTAGGGCTTATTATGAAAATGGGTGTTCGCGAAAAAATGCATTTCGTGCATTACGTGGAATGCATTGCGTAGAATTTGGAATGTGGTTCAGAAAATTGAGCAAACTGGGGTTGTAAGCACAGTTAAAGCACCTCATTGTGTTCGTCTAAAGTGTTCGGAGGGAAACATGACTCTCGTTCGTGAAAGTGTGACCGAAGAACCATGCACATCAATTCGGCGTCGATCCCAACAACTGGGATTCCCCTACTCCGCTACACAACAAATCTTGGCCAAAGATTTGCATTTGCATCCATACAAAATGCAATTGACACAAGATTTGAAGCTTGAGAGATCACCAACAGTCTTCGCAGAATTGATGCTTGGACAAGATGATTTTTCAAGGAAAACCATCTTTACTGATGAAGCCCATTTCCACCTTAATGGATTAGTGAATAAACAAAATTGTCGCATTTGGGGATCAGAAAACTCAAGAGCGATTATCTAAAAAGGAATGCATCCCCAAAAAGTGACTGTTTGGTGTGTCTTTTGATATGGAGGCATCATTCGCTATTAGAACATGTTGATCGAATTTTTATGGGACCAATTTAAAGATTTGAACGCTGATGGCCTCTGGTTTCAACAAGACGGTGCCACCAGCTATACAGCCTGAGAAACAGTCACCTTATTTCAGATTTGTTTCCCCGCACTTGTAATCTCAAAAAACGGTGGTATCAATTGGCCTTCCCGTTCGTGTGATTTAACTCCTGCAGACTTGTTCCTTTGGAGTTATCTGAAGAGTAGAGTCTGCAGAAACAAGCCTAGAACGATTGCAGAGCTGAAGGATGAGGTACGTCGCGAAATCAACCGGATAGATCCTGACATGTGCGACAATGTTATTAGAAATTATGGCAAACGTATTAGATCATCCTACATGAGCCGTGGCGGTCATTTGCAGGATATAATTTTCCATACATAATTGTAATTAATTAAACTACACTATCTCTTAAAAAATTATATTAATATTCAACATTTCTGTGTTTTTTTAACCTTATATGTGGAAACACTTAACGAATCATCCATTAATAGAATATAATTAACGAAAATCTGAGAAAAGCTGGACTTTCAAATACCGTTTTCCAGCAGAAACGGAAACCGCTATTTTAAGTAGTCTTACAACGTCTACAAACCACCAAAGTTTAATTAAACTCTATATCTTCGAGTTGGGCACCTTTCGTTGTCAGAAAGCAAAAGAGCTATTAAAGCTATTTGTACTCCATATCTCAAAAAAGTATCTCAGTAATGCGTTGATCATAAATTTAAATTTTCTGTAACCTTACAAATACAATGTGAAATAGGACACTGTACTATAATTCAAATACACCTCGTATAAAATCGAATTAGGTTCCAACACAACAAAAGCCTTTGTTGCGAAAATGTTTGAATATCAGTTTATCTCCACGGTGCTAGAGTTAGGTCCGTCCGCATGAGTAAAATTCCGCTTTCTCTTTTTTCGTCAATCAATCGCAACTTTGTTTTATAGTTTTAGACGCTTCTCGAACATCTCCCTTTTCAGCCATCGGCACAACGCCACCGCTTCCTCCACCATCACCTCATCTCTCGTCGTATCCCGAGGCCTTCCCGGCGCGCACACAACTAGCCGGCCCGGTATATAGTTTAACGAGTTCGGACCCGAGAAGGGCCTCGCTCGTGTATGGAAGTTCGGAATCAATTAAAACTGTTACTTGACAGTTGAAAATGCGGCGCACGGGGGTAGATTAGGACCGGCCGCAACGGTGGAGTCAGAGATGGCGCTCGGAATTCGATTAGTGAGGAAGAGAAGACAGAGATAGGGCGAATTGGATGGAAAAGGAAAACGAAATCGGGAGTACAATGGCCAGAGAGACAAGGCACCGGAAACGAAAGGTGTTCGCCCGTAATGAACGGGAGAGAGACTCTGACGGTGTTGCGGTGGAACAAGAAGAAGAGACAAGTTAGAATCGACAAGGTATACAGGGTGCCCTTATCAAACTGGGCACTCTGTATACGGATATTATGTAATATATTAGTAGAAGAAGACAAATTATTAAACAACGCTCGGGTAGACCTCCAAAATCAGAAGTCATCGTCCAAACTATTTGCCGTCTTAATAGCACGTAGCACCGTTTGGAACGTTTTATATTTTACCTTGAAAAAAACGAGTTCTCCATATCCAAGGGGCACATAAACTTAAAAAAAAAGGATTGTGCGGCTCGGCAAGCTATGTATTATGATCTTCCCCAGGTTATAACGCACGAAAATTTGATAGTCAACAGTTTATTCAGCCATGAGACTATATTTCATACCTTTGGTCAGGTTAAGAGATGTAATTGCCGCTTAAAGTAAACCTTGGTCACAAGAGTACATGGTCTATTTATTTCTCGCACCCAGAACGCTTTCGATCCGTATTTATCGTCCCATGTTGCAACAAGCTTTTGGAGTAAATTAATGGATGATGGAACTTTTGGGTCCTCCCCATTTTACGAGACTACCTTAACAACGCCTTTCCTGGGAGGTAGGTAAACAAGGAATCGCAGATGCTGTGAGCTCCGTACCCACCTGGCTTAATGCCCTTAGATTTCCTCGCTTGGAGATTTATTTAATCTAAAGCTTTTTAGACAAAGGTTAATGACCTACATGACCTTGAAGATAGCAGACATATTCCAAAAAGTTCTTTGAAGAAGCACTACTTTGGAATGGGGGGGGGGGGGGATCACATTCAATTGTCTTGAACTCGAAAATTCGAATTATTCGAAAATTCGAAATATATAATAATTATAATAACTTTTAAGAAATTGCTCTTGCTTACATTTCTTCGCATCCTTCCATGTAGTATGGTTTCTAACTTATTGTCAAGTCGCCACCATTCCCAGGACAGCCTGTACGTACAACAGTGTGCTGTACCTACATAGTTGCAATTCCGTTATTTCACCCTGATCGATACGTAGCACAGGTTCGACTTCGACAACTGGCAAGAGCTCGGTTGCGGGGATGGCAGTAAGCCGGACCAAATTGCCGTGAGACAGGGTTTCTGATTTTTCCGGACGTCGCACCCTTTGCCGTCGCTGGCCGTCGAATTAAAGGGGACGAACGAGGGGAGTGGGGGACGATAGGAGCAACGAGATTGCGAACTTTCGGAAGAGAATTACGTGTACGGGAGAATTTTCGAAATAGAAGATTGAGATATTGGCTAGGGAGATCGGAGATTCACGAGTTTAGTAGCAAGAAAGGACAAATTTGATCAAAATCGTAGCAGTATATTGTCTGGGAGTTGTAAATAAGACAGTAATATTGGTTTTAATAAAAGATTATGATTATAGAGTCATGGACATTAGTCCTATGTTATATAAGGTGGAGGACATATTATATTGAAATCAGGTGAATTAGGGAATCGTTTTGACGAACACTTAAATACATGCAGTAATTATAGCAATAGAAAACAATCTAAGATGATTAAACACAAATGAAATGATGTAATATGGGATAGACATTACTGAAATGGTTTTAACCAATCAATATTATCAGAAACTAGCGGATTATGTTTTAAAATAAAAGACTAAATGATTTGAAGTACTGAAAAATGTAGATTTCTGCACCTAGCAGAGTGCTGATCAAAAGCAGTACATCCATCGTTACCAAAATTCATCCAAAATGATCTAGAGAGGAATAATCTACAAGGACCCAGAATGAAAAGGTAGAAAACCAAGTGACAAATTCATTAAGACTTGTTCTTAAAGAATCAAGAGAGCAATAGTGCAGACGACAATCCAGAAAAATCAAAGAAATCTATTAAAGAGATGTAAGACACTCAAATATAGAACTATAAAGGTTAGTTTTTGAAAAACCCAGACCAATAGAATAATTTAAGAATGACTTGAACAAAATTCGAAAGCGGTTTAAACGAAATATGTTGGAGCCTTGGCGACGATTGATAACTGTAGAGGAAACATAGATACAGCAGTACACACCGGGAGCCAAGGCACGGTCGAAACACTGGACTGCAAAGGGTGAATCGGCTTCGAAGAAGGCGAAGACTGTTCCATTGGCTGGGAAAGTGATGGCGACTGTGTTTTGGCATCGTTTCCATCAACCTATCACCTACCTGTCCTCCTTCATATGGGTTGCCAGTCTGCTTAGTGAAGACGGGGGGATTCGTAAACAAAACGAAGGTCGAAACTATACTCATATGCGCCAGTTACCATCTCATCAGGAGGCCACGCGGTAAGAGCATGAGATGTTCAAAGGTATAGCGGAATCGGTTAATGGAAAGCCAAAGAACAACGTGGTAACAATTTTCAATAACGTTTTGTGTCCCCTGTATATAAAAATGTTCGATTTCCACTAACAAGCGGTTATCAAGAAAATATACGAGCGTAAGTCAAATATTATCTACACTTTCGCCATAACAAGCTTTGAAGGTTATCGTAGTGGCGGCCGGTTGCGCATGCGTTGGGTTGGCGCCTCTGTGTCATGTGTGCAGAATTTAATCACGATCGCGTCATTTGTCTGCTAGCTACAACAGCATTTTGTTAAAATTTGGTAGTTTGGGACACTGTTAACTACTAAGCAAGCGCAGCAATTTCCAGGCAAATATTTCTCTTACTTACAGAATAACAGCTTGACAAAAATGGGAAAAAGTGTCGGGGAGCATCCGCGACATTTTACCAGCCATCACTTAAGAGGCTCTTGCAGGTCATGTACTGCATATCAGGAGCTAAGAATTTGGGGAATTACGTTTAGTCGGTTGTGGAACCTACTCACAAAATTTGAAAAAAAAGTCTGGGATGGTCGAGCGTGGGGACTTGATCACTTGACATGGAATAACCTATTTATTAAAAAACTACCGTCGACACTAAAACAATTACAATCATTAATCAATTTGAGAAAGAGAAAAGTTTTTGGTAAAAAACAGTCCGAATATTTATCGTCATCCAGTTGATCATGCAAGGATTTTGGCTGCAAAACTTGTATGATCGACTCTGAAGTGTTTTTTAAAGAGACAAGCGGAAATAACACAAAAGTGTAAAGATTAGTTCCTGAAAAATGTGAACCAATTTCAGATGAATCGATGAACTATACCTTTCAATATTCAATCTGTATATGCCCGTTGATCTTCGCTTATTACATTTCCTCAGAAATACAATCATTTAAGCTAAATAGTAAATAGGATCTCTACATTCCGTTTAAGAATGGCCTACGTCTCTCTTAGAACCGTTTCTTAGTAGTGCATATTTAGAGATTATTGTTAACGTTATGAATACTTATTTAGGAGTTAGCAGTTTTCCTACGGTAGTGTATACCAACCTTGAGAATAGCTCATAGTGAAGCGGGGGCATGTGTCGAAAGCCGAACAGTAACGAAGTCGAGGGACACACACTCACCTGAAACCAAAAGAAAACATCATTAACTAACAAGGATTACATTCAGCGTGAAAAAAATTGTTAGACGTAAAATATTTTAGTAATTATTCAAAATCACATCTTTTGTTATGAATTTTTTTCCGAAATTTTTTTTTTTTCGCTATTCAACGTACCCATTAATCTAAATAATATGCCCAAAGCTCTCGTTAGACATGTCGTGAGATTGGACCAGAAAAAAAAACGAAACAGAATGGGAAGTTTTAATTAATTTTTTTTATCCGAAATATATTTATCTCTGCGAAAATTACGCGGACTAATTAAAAGTAATTAATTTAAAAACAACAGCGAAACTGGAGCATAAAATGATGCGAATTTAATTAATATTACGGAGGAATACATTTCCAATTTTGCGTTTTTTTGTCGAAATGTAAGTCACTTATATCTCCTTGTTACATAAAAAAGCTGTTACGCAAATTGGACGCCATTCTACTTGCGTAAGAGATAATACTACTTGTTTGGATCGTTTTCTTGGAAATATAATACGTAATGCTTGCTTGAATGTTACTAGAGAAGATAAAAGGTCAAATTTAAATCCACAAGATAATTGCAACAAAATTTTAGTTAAAGTAAGACACTAAAAATGTATTTATAAAAAAATACAAGATTTTCAAGATACACAAACCTAAGTGCATGACAATAAGAAGCAATGACAAAGATGTAATTTTGCAAAAAAAGTAAATAGAAAAGATGAAGAGTCAAATAAACTACTGCGAGATGATTGGAGACAGCAAACGCGAATTAAGTCAGCCAGTCAATTTGCGACATTCCTGCTCGTTGACACCAGATAAATACTAACAAATGTCGGTCTCGGCTCTCGGGCACCAGATAAATGCGACGTGTATGTCTAATCGCGTGCCGAAATAAATATAACGTCCTTTCCTGCCTCTGGGGTATTTCGGTGAACTCAAAATTAGTCAAATTGTGAATTCTTTCTATTTAACTTATCTCATACTTATAACGGGGATGGACACAGAACGCTGCTTAAATGTTCTGCAAAATAGCATATGTTTGGCGGTTACTGTACTTGCGGGCTCGGCAAGGTAGTTAGTACATGCGCTCATAGATGTCTCCAACAGGGTTAAGGTAATTCTTAAGAACTGTCAAAAATTACTTAGAATATTTTAAAACTTTGCATACGTAAGTGATGTTTAGCTATAATATTTACAGTTTAGTGATTTGGACGTGTTTCTGTTGCGGTATCAAGCACAATGTCGATATATCGTCAACCGGGTTGCTTTTGGTGTCCAGGATCCAATATCAAGTTTTATTTGCATTTGACGCTTAAGTGTTTCTTTGACAAAATAGCTTCGGAAAAGATACATCAAATAATACAAAATTCTGTTTCGATTACATTTATTTAAATCAATCCAAAATAAATGATAATTTCTCGAAAAAAAAACATATATGTATCGGGAAGTGCAACGCTATGAGTTTAAACTATCTGTCATATATATACAACGGAAACATGGTTTGCGGTTATCTGTAAAATGAATCTCGCACCTATGTTTTCGATTAAAATAAGCAAAGTGATAGAGCGGTTCACGGAATTGAATAATTCAAACGGCGGTTTTTACGGCGGAATCTAAAACAGCTAAGGGCTGTCGTTACGGGGACATAGAAATATTCTTTGATTGCCGGTGTGAGGTCCGACTATCTCAAAGTATATTTCCTCGAAGATAGAAAATATCTTCCGGTTTCCGGTGGAGGTCCGACTTCCACAGAAGATACTCCACTTAGCTTGTTGTACTCAGCGTTAACCGACTTCCCCTGCGAGTCTCCCTAAATGCAAATCTCGAGGGTTTATATATCATTTTTGACAATGACGTTCCAGTTTTTGTTTATGACGTGCGGTGGCCTTGTACGTGACGCGTACAAGTAAAACATTCATTAAGGCATATCGTTACACAACTGCGATTAGTTTCCTTAATGAAAAATATATACGGGCATACAAAAATATCATACAGGCTTTTCTGAAATGAAAAGTTAAATTTATACAATAAAAATTGAATGAAACTGCAAGCTAATTTAAAGATTTGTGAGAAAAGGTTAATGTTCTAATTTTCCACTCTTTTCTTTCAGCTTAGAAGTCTTTAAATTAGTGCGAACAGGGAACGGTTCGTCACAAATTGACAATCTAAAATTGAATAAAGCACCAGGGTTTAAGCAAACTACGAATTATGATTAAAGCTATATTAGGATAGCTATATTAAGGAAAATATCGTTTGCAACATTGAATCTGGGACACTCGGTATTCTAGATGTATTGTATAACTTTGCTTTGTTTTATGATTTCTTCTCCGAAGAAAAATCTTTTTTAAATTAAACCAGACGTTACATACAAGTAAATGTGAAGAAATAAAAGTGAAGTGAAAGACAAGTAATAATCAAAACAAAAATAAAGAAATGGCAAACCAACTAAAATAACTTCTTACGACCAAAAGATAATTTCATAATGTTCCATATGTTCATGTTACCTGAAATAATACCCCGAGGATCCGTTTTGTAATTACCAAGGCCCACCATGATTGAAACATATGTTCACCGGCAGCGTGTTCTGCAATTATCCCGCTAAACACATGCAGTCTAGACACTGCGTATCATTACTGAGAATCGCGAGCTTCCACAATTACAGTAAAACCCTCGTAATTGTGATATCTAGTTATCGTTACGAATTAATCTTCCAACTGTAGCACGCTATAAAGATACTAGACGTTATAATAGCTAACAGTACAGTACAACAAGGGAATACCTGGACAGAATATAGCATTAAAATCGAAGAAGTTCGGATAAATCTCCATTTATATCTAAATCTGCAAAAAAATAAGTTAAACCCCGTAGGAATTAAACTTAAAATCTCTCAATTGCAGATGGTGTGGCTGCGGAAAAGGTTTATCGTTCTGGAGCTCTATTCAAATCTCTCAGACATCTTCCTAGATTACTGCACGGTACTTCTGGATGCTATAAATAGCTCTTGGCTTGTTAGCGAAGTTGTTCATGGCAGTTAATGACTTTGTTTGTTTATTATTGGTAATTGCTAGGCTTATTAGAGGAGGTTCGGGATAGTTAGTCATATATGAACGAATGAAAATGGGACCTCTTGTCATAACCGTTTAGTAAATACTAGTAATATTGATTTCAGCGCGTTTGTGTCATTCTATCTCTTCGAGAAATTGTCAAAAGGGGCACTTTAATTCCAAGCAAATATATTAGAGTATTAAATAATTCCTTGTCATAGACTGTCACTTGTCTTACAATTAGTTTCCCGCAAGGTCAATCCAAGGATCCTTAATAACATTTATATCATCAAGCTAATTATATTAATTGAATAAATCCATGAATTTTTCTCAGTTGAATCATTACATTAAATTTCTCAACCTAGTTACATCGGAGAAAGATCTACTGCTATATCCACATGTCAAAAATGCGGGTCAACAGCTCGTTACGCTAGGTGTTACCCAGCTCGGTATTACCGTTTACAGCGACAAGGTATCTTCGTCGTATTTCGCTGTTCTCTCGCCATGTGAGGTGGTATATCCGTGAAATATTGCCGTAACGTACATAAGACGACGACCGAAATACGCCTCGCGTCGGCATATTTATGCAGATGTAAGTCCCCTCGTCCTATCTCCTTCTATCTCTACATCGGAGCTATGCCGGCTTTCACATCTGCACGTCTCAGCGCCATCTATCACACGCTATCTGCGTGCTGTTTCTTATTTTTCCTTTTTTCCGTTTTTTCCTTTTTTGACTATTTTTCCCCGCGAGTCCTTCAGGCTACGCTTTCCACAAAAGAGAAGAGATAAACACGCGTCTTCGAATTTCTCTTTTCTGACTGAAGAGTCGTCGTTCCTCGACGGAGGAGATATTTTACGTTCTACTTTCAGGAGACGGTGTCAGTTTCCTATTACGACTTATTCCGTACTTCTGAGGTTTCACGTTGTTTTGTGTTTCCTTTTTTTTTTGGTTTTGTTTTCTTGGCTGGCTTTTTATTTAGTTTATTTTTAACGGTGAAATAAAACAAATGTTTCAGCCGGTGTGGAATGAAACTTTGTTGTTTACTGTTGTTCGATGCTTGTCAATCCCTTTTAAAGTTTTACATAAGTATAGTCTTGTGTATATGTAAAGATATTGATCCGCTATTATTTTCTCAAAGCGGTTCTATGAAACACCAGCCCATACGCCTGGAATGTTTTTCAGTACAAAAGATTCGACACCATCTTTGATATTGTCTAACTTTTAGTAACTTTAGTATCCGATTTCCAAAGATACCACAAATAATATTTTCTCTGTAAACAGTCTACATTGCGGGATACAAGAAAGCCATTTTAAAGCAAAATGTTTCAAAATGAGAATGGCAGGAATTTCAACAAGGCTAATAGAGTCTCGCAGGCCCCTGCTGGCCGCAGAGTTGTTTTTACTCTACCCATGACATCCCTTGATATCCCCAAATAGAAATCTCCATATTAACGGATGATGCCACAATTTGCACAGCATGTGGATATGAAAATTTGCTGGTCACCTCCTCATTATGCACTGGATAGACTAGTTAAGTGGCTAACTGAGAGTAAACAGCGATAAGTGCGTGGCAGTGAGATTTAGTGGAAGAAGAAGACCACCACCTGAAAACTAGGAGAATGAGGAGTTCGTCCGGATGAAGTTCTTTGTAGCAAAACACAAAAAACAAATTGACGACGCTGCTCTTCAGCGACATTTCTATCGACTTTAAAACAAAGCTCATACTATTCAAAACGTGCCTAAAAACGACAATTATATTTGGAGCCTTAACGTAGTCGACAGCCACGTCAAAGTCTGGAAGCATTGCAGAATAGCGTGCTGAAACTAATATCCATGGCACCCTAGTTTGCTAAAAAATGCCCGATTACAGGAAGATCTCCAGGTAGCAAGTCTAACACAACATCTGCGCTAGCTGTAGAAGGGAACACTGGAGAGACCTGAAACTCCGCGAATCCTCTGCTGCTGAGAGTGGTTGGACAGCTGCATGACGGCTTTCCTCCTAGAAATAAGGTGGTCCGATTCGAAGACAGCAAGTACTACCAAGAATAATTGACCATTTCAACGCCTTCTCATACATCCTGAAGACAACGAGCAAATAGTACTGGACGAGAGATGAAACCGTCTGCGAGTGACAAAGGAGATAAAAAGCCACGGCTTAGCTCCAGTAGGAGTAAGAGAGTCTGTGATTGGGTGGTCAGTAAAGATTGCCAAACCTAATAACAAAGATTCGACAGCATTACGACGAACATACCGTTAATAATAGACAGCTGTTTATGGAAATTACACCACTAAAAATTAATTGTATTGCATTGTGTGCAAACGATTAAAGTTTGAGAATTGTATTTCAATTGTCTGAGGAATCTTCACGGCTACTTGAACTTGTCTAAATTTGCGGCCACGTTAAAGTGGGATTGCCAGATTGTTTGATGAATAGCAAAATGGTTACTGAAAATTGGGTGGTTTTCAAATAGATTCTGGATGTTTTTAGTTTACCGAACGGTTGTCTGCTTTGACAGTACCTGAATGTGTCTATCCTATCAGCGTATCGATTATATTGGTTATGGCGTAACTATTACATTGTGACATGGCGAGCAAACCTAAAGAGGTTTGTTGTGTTTCACATGTGTGTATGCGATATGCGGGATGTACCTGGTATAAAAAATAAAGAATAGTCACGTCGCGGGATTATTATTGTATTTTGTGACCATACTGTTGAATTATGGTAAAATACGCGAAATGTAAAATATGTTAAAATAATATATAGTTTGTCTGTTTTTTATGTTTACTAATTTTAGAAAATAATTCAATAAGTCATGTATTTGAGGGTTTTTAGCGTTTTCTGTGCATTACATGGCGATCTATCCATCGCTGATATTAACGACCTCCCCGTCTAGTGAATTTTCTAAGGTTATGCACGTTTTAAACTGAAGATTAAACAGATACTACCTCTGCAAAGGCGCAGCGCCACCTTTTGATCAATTTTAAAAGCCAACTGATATTCATTTCAGCGTAGGCACAAGGAAAAAAAGAAGCATTCGACAATTGAATCGTGCCGATAGGAAAACTTTTCGAAACAATCTTGCCGATTAGATGAAGAAATTAGGATAATATATTAATACTGTGGCGAGCACTTCCCCAAATGAAACCAATTTCTTAACGCCATTTCCGGGAGATATAGCCTTCAATAAAACGGCTTATTTACGACACCGTCCACATATCACGTACAGCCCATAACGAGTACCCGAATGAAAGGGGGACAAGATTTCCAAAGCGGTTTTATGGTTAGGGACTAAGATGATTTTGAAATTTCTTAAATCTACGCCCGCTATAACGCCACTTGGAAATTACAGTCTTTTAAAATGTAATTAAATTGTGACTGATGTACATAAACAATATCATCAATGGGCATGTCCAACAACTAGGTTAAATTTTAATAAAAACTGTATAAATAGAAATAAAACCTGGGAATTAGAAAAATTAAATTATTCTAATAAAAAAAGAATGAAAGGAAAATAGTGAATCGCAACCGAAAGGCAAAAATCAATTTTCTACGGATTAAGAATGTGTCAAGATCAACCACATGTTTAAGTGAGACACAAACAACTATTAAAGGATCATGACAGTGCAGATCGAAATCTGCCGATAGAAAAAGATGATTAAAGGTGTAAGAAAGTCTCGGCAAATCAATGACTCAAATATTGTTGAGAGTACCTTTGTCAATCTTCCTGTTCATAGCATTGGTTTGTTGTTTTTTATATGTTAAACATTTCCAAAAAGTAAAGTCTTCTGTAGATGGATTAAGCACCTAAAACCTTCACGTTATTGCAATAGTTGGTTGAACGTTGGAGGCTGAAGCTCTGATGTTTCGAATGACAGGTCCCTGCTTGAAAGTCAATCCGTAATGTTTACCTCAAACTTATTATCTAAATGAGACATTTCTGAAAATAGAGAACTATTCGTAATAACGAGCTTTGTAGCTATTTGTGCTTTATTGTGCAAAAGATTTATTAGTTTAACAATTTCAAATAGAAAAATCAATGATGAAACAATAAAAGTGGCGAAAACAATGTATAAAAGCAACAGGAAGATAAAAAATTCAAACCAGAAGACACAATATCCAAAAAAAGAAGAAACAATAGAGCAAGTAGATGGATTCAAGTATCTCAGGTCGAAAATTGAACTAAATGGAAAGTTTGACAAAGAAATAAATGAAGGAATGACAAAAGTAGGAAGAACATACAATTCAATGAAGACAACATTCTTGGGAGAAACGAGAAATACAAAAGGACATCAAAACAGATGTAACTAAAAAAGTACTTAGACTGTGAATGCTCCATAGTTGCGAAGCCCGGAGTTCGAACACGGTACAACAAGACTTATAGCCTAGCGTGCTAGACACTGCGCCATCAATCCCACAAGGGAAGCACTGGCAAAAAAAAGAGGAATTGGAATGAGGCAAAAGAATTGACGAAGGACAGAAGGAAATGGAGATAGAAGGTCAAGGTAAGAGAGTAACCTAAAAATGAAAAGACATACGACTAAATAAGCAAGTTTTGGGGTTAGCTCTTGAATGTAAGAAAGTTCTGAATGGCAAACTTTCTTGTGTTGAAATGAGAGTCGAGGATGCCATCAGTGCTATATAAAAACTTGTTAATGAGGAAAATATGACAACTATTGTTAATTAAAGTACTCTTTTAGTAAAGAGACATTTTTTTTGTTTGATTGTTTGATGAAAAATTGTTTTAATTCCGCTTTTAAATTCAAGAATAATTTATACCACTCTAACCTAATAATATCGCTATCTTTGATCACCAATGTGGCCCGGAAGAGAACCTGTTGTTGGATTCAGTTTCAATAGTGGCTTTAACTAAAGAATGGTATTTATTATATTAACACTTCTGGAATTTCATATCCTATGGTGGCTTACACATCCTCTTGCTCTAAAGTCAGTAGCAGCTATTTTACCAGTGGCCCATTGGATTAATTTCTCCTACACCGCTAAAGTCACTTTGACGTATCCGACCAAGCAGACAGCATGCCTGACCAGAACCAACCTTTACATGGTTATTGGGATTCTGCCTGGACATTGCCGACTACGATGGGTTTAGCTGAAGGCCTGCCATATAGAAACTGCCAAGTTGAAGGCGAAACACTGGAACACTTTATCTGCAAGTGTCCTGCGCTGACGCCAATTAGAAGGACCACGTTGGGTGACGAGCGGCTACATTTTCCCTCCATTAAGGCGATTCCTCTGGGCAACGCCCTAATCTAAGCCAAGAGGGCTCCTCGGCATATAGAGGATGCATAATTGTGGCCTAAATGCTGTGAGATCCATTTCACCCTCTCATTGCCCATAACTATATTGTAAGATGATTTTGGACCATAAATAATGAGCAGTATTGTGCTACGAAAGCTCAACGAGAAGCAAATTAAGAGAGACGGTCTTTCTCACAAAAATTGCTTTGCTTCTATACTGCTGATGACTTCATAGCCGAAAATTAGTAAATATAGTACTCGCTCGTTACATGTATACTGACCTATTTCTGCACGTGGTTACAGTTTTTGATCACTCAGTAGCTTTTTCGGTATTTTCGTGGTCACCGACTAAGAGATTAAATAAGGATAGATTTATAAAAAAAAAGAAAGAGGAGGAAAAAAGTGACAGAGAGAGAGGATAGGGCCATGGAAGACCAAGACAGAATAAGAACTAAATAAAACTGACAAGATACATCAAAAGAATTTTTCAATTAAATTAATCCTGGCGAAGAAAGAGTACGTATACAAGGATTACGGGATAAAACGAAGACCGGCCATGACGCGGTACAAATATAGACTTCATCGGTTTTTTTCCGAAGGTTTTCCCCGATGTCTCCCTTAATCTAATGAAATACAAAGAATTCTGCACGCTTTTGATCTTCCTCTTTCTCCCGGTCGAGGTCTAATGTTACTGCAGTTCGTCGCTATTCTTCCTAGGACCCGAGTATTTATTTACTGCAATATCGTATTTCGTGTGCCGAATAGATATCTTGCAGCACAGCTCATCAGTAGCACACAAACAGGATTCCAGCGCTAGTTAATAAGCTCCTAGCATTCTATGTATTTCGAGATATAACTGAATTTATATATAAGTTGGATTTTGTATCAACTTACCAGTGAAATGAGGCGTAACAGGGACTTTTAGCGTTTAAGGAATTGTAAATATGATTTGCTAACTTTATAAAATTGAATTCGAATTTTCCATGAGAAATTCTGAAATATCAACAAAATTAGATTTTTCAGTTCTATCTAGATTTATATTGAGCTATGATGTAAGCGCAATTTTGACGCTTAAATATGATAATAAAATCCCACTTGTTTCATATTATAAAACAAAGCACGCCAACAAAAATAATGTTGCTATAATGTTGCTGTTCAATTTATTCCTCATGGTCCATCATCTACAACACTTACTATGTAAAATGGGGAAGTAAATAACGCAGAAGAGTTACACAGAAAATGCTCGTGAAACTGTTCGTGGACAACGAATAAATGGAGACAACTTTGAACAATTTTTATAACAATAGAATGAATCAAACAGCAGATTCGAACCCTATTTGATTTCTTAATTTTGTTGAAATAAACGCCACAACTTCGAGAACACCGTGTGTTTTGAAAAATGGCGCCAAAACACAAGCACTCCAAAATATACAAGAAAGTCAAGGTAGGTATTCTAAATTACTTAAAAGGTTTAGTTCAGATTTACGTCTGTTTTTAATTGGAAAATCGGCGTCTGTTGAAGTCCCCCAGCGGATCACACCCTACAGTAGCCTGGACACCGCGTAGGCGTGATACGTTAAGGCAACGGCTTTTTTCGAACTTCAGATGAGGTTATTTTTAGTGCAAAAACGATGGTCCATGACTTCAAAGAGGTTATTCGTATACTTCGGTAAAGATTCATTTAAAAGTGCTGGTCCTATACATATAGCGAATAACGTCGTCGCTTGTTGTGCTAGGAACGCCCTCTCCACTCCTCTGTCCATAGGCAATCCCACGCAGTCGCAAGTCAGTCGTCTAGCATACGTGCTCGAGATATCTGTTCAACACAGATTTACGAAAATACATAATACATCTTATTTGATTTTTACCCTATTGATGGACTTTAATCGTTGATTATTTCCAAATAAATACTTAAATGTATGTAAAATATTGTCGTATATGAAACAAAGAAAATGTTCTTTATTTAAAAAGAGAATTCCAAAACTAAATAGAACCTCTCATTATAAAATAACTAGGTTACATTTCTGCATTTTCAAATATCCAATATATTAAATGTTTAAATGATAGTAAGTGCATAAACTTTCAAATACAAATTCCAAAACGAAAACATGTTTTCGAAATCTAATTAATGGAATTTTATGTCAAAAGCAATCGTATTTGTATGTGTAAAAAATCAGTTGAACCTATTATTACAATAGTTGTTCAAATAAGTCATCATTTGCAGTACTGCCTCTAATGTGGTACCATTTCATGACTTCCTAGTTTATAAGAACATAATTAAAAAGAAAACTATCGCACAGTATAATTTCGAGACACAAATAAAGCAAATCAAAAATAACCAAGGAGAAAAGATCGAAAACGAAATAAACTAGGGGTATAATGCGTGACTAGAGTCTAGCGCGATGGTCTTCTGACAATAGTTGGACTGTTTCTAATTCTGGTTCGTTTCCGTCGCGCGACTCCACGTCGCTTTTACTTTCATAGCGAGCAAACGTTGCAACAGTGTCATGTATTTTAGCAGTTCGCTTTACTACGAAACTTATTAACGCGGTATAATAGATAGAGGAAGAGTCTCAGTATAGACCTGTGAGGTACACCTCGATTGTCATACTTAGTTTTTGGAATTTTTTTCTGTGTAGATTGGATTTTACTTGTTATCTAGGTATTAGTAGCTTTAAAAATACAAATAATCTACATATTTCGAAAATGCGATGGGCAGTTATCTTTATATTTACAGAGAAAAAAATACTGTAACACTGGTTGGAAATGTTGTCATAGCAATAGACCGTCGATAATATTGCAGGGGCTGCATAACAATAAACTTTCACTATTTTTGTAATAATTTAAAAGTCGACATATTGATCTGTTACTAAACTAAATAGCTTTCTTCGTATCTTGGTCCCACGCCACTAAGAAATCGAGGGTAATGAAAAGGCTGGTAAGCTGGCTAGAGAATCAGCGAATATGCCTTTCCTTGATCCAAACTCTTCCTATGGCCTAGAGAATTGCCATCTGAAATAGGAAATTGGAAAACGAGAGGAAAGTCAAAAGGCCTTGTGTATAGCGAAAACACTTGGATCAGGCTCGCAAAAGATAATAAAAAATGATGTTTTTCAGCAAAGGAATTCTCAGAATACTGGTAGGTTTATTGACAAACTATCCAGCTGCAAAATGTCACTTATGCAAACTAGAAAAATTTGAAGGTCAACTCTGTCGTCTATGCCAAGAAGATCTGGAGGTGGCAAAACACATTGTCATCTCAATAGACTATTCTAAACACCAACTGAATTAAACAGGGAAGATGCTATAGCAGTACTGACTATAGGCATCAATGTGAATAAAGTTGCGCAAAATATTAACTATAGAACTAGATTTAAACACTCCTGGCGTCATTCCTGGAAACGATGGAACATTGGTAGAACACAAAAAGTAGCGCTTCGGGTAATACATGTACTCAATCACATCCAGTTGTTGTCCCGCCGATAAGAACCGAAACAAATTCGTAGCATGTTCCTGGTGTCTTAAAAATAGGAAAATATAGAACAAAAAGTAGGTGAAAATACTTCGGAATTCCTCCGATACTTTGTCACAAATGCATGTAGCAGATGCTGTTGGATATCCGTCTTGCTTCGTGTAGATATAGATATAAATACACTTTGTTCTGCTCCATCTATCTCGCTTGTTCGAAACCGTGTAGAAACAGCATGTAGCACCGCAGCAATCTCCTCTCGGCGCACCTCTCTCCCACCGTAACGAGATGTTGACCTGTATTTCCGCTGACGCCACAACGCGCTGAAACTGTCTGAATTCGATGCAATTACCGATATTTCAATTAGGCATGCAAATACGAGGTCTGTGCCCTGAATAATAATAACGTTGTACCGGGGACGGGCGTAATCTTTGGAGTTTAGTTGACGGTTGTCCGGGACCAGTAATTCGACGGTTATGAATGCTGAACAGCGCTATTAAAATGTATGCGTCCGTTACCGTTCCGTAATGATCCTTTCATATTAAAATTTCGCAACAGAAAGCGGCGCGGTAGGAAAAAGCACTGGTGGCGTGTAAAATTGGCATACCCTGTACGATGGCAGCGAATGTAGGCGATGGAAAATGATTGTGTCGTAATTTAGAGTGCTTTTAGAGTCGTTCAGGTAATAAATTAGTTGGAGTTGGTATGGGAAAAGGTTTAAATTTATACAAGGTGTATTAAAAATGTAATATTCCTAGAAGATTGTTTCCTGGGATATTTTTGGAGACATTAAGGAATTGATAGTTGAGAATTGGATTTCAATCAATTGTAACACCTACATTGAGGCTTTACTTCAAATGAATAGTAAATGACCTCAAAGAGATTGCCGCAATTGTTACCAGTCACGAATACCCTGAAGAAGTAGTCTATAATATTAGAAAACGTTTATGTTATCTTTTATGGAAGTTATACGAAAGGTCTTCAAAACTTCTATTCTCAAATTGATCTCAAAATCGTTTTCTGGTTAAGTAATAGTCTCAAAAATATTTTAGGTCACCTTAAAGATCCGGTAAAGCTAGGAATTTACAAAATATCACGTACAGATTGTGGTTAAATCAAACTAAAAGCTCAAGATTGAAGCAAATCACTTTCCCGTCTAATAACAATACTAGATACAATTTTCGCATGGCTAATTATATTAAATTCTACACCGACTTGTTTACTACGGATTGGTCTTTCCGTGGTAATCATGATAATGTTAATATGGTCGTTGATGATTTTCATAATAAAATGTATGCTATAATTAATTCTGTCTACATTTCAAGCATTCATAGCACAGAATCGAACCTAATTACTAATCCATGTGCTTTCGGGGGGTTTGCTTGTTCTAAACAGAATATAACTAGATTCCTGGTAAGGATCATGATTCAGAGAGCAAGTACGAAGATCCACATTCTATTGTTAATGGGTTTACTACATTTTCTATTACCTTTTCGCCAGAATCAGTGAATGCTGAACTGCCTGCTATAAACTGAAATTTGCTGCCATTATGCTTAATCTCCGTTTTTGGTTCGCAAAGGAAAATAGAAAGGAAAATTAGTAACAAACACTTAGATGGTCCGGGAAAGATGCATGATCAGGGTAACGGTGCCTGCTCTAGAGTGTACCCAGGAAACACTCATTACATTCCGCTCCAAGAGTCTCTACACCTGCAGCTGATTGGTTACAGCTTTCAGAAATAAATTATAAGCAGCTCCCAGGAATTAATCATTTCAGTCCGTTTCAAAAATTGATACAGCTCCGGCAGATGTGTTACAGCTTCCAGAATTAACTTGATAGCAGTATCCAGGAAATAAATGTTACGCCGCTTCCGGGAAATCAATTTATGCAATTTCCCAGAAGTAAATCAAATACCAGAGGAACCAAAAATCTATTAAAGAAAATAAACGAAATCACAAAATCAGAATGTGAAATATAACCAAATTAAAAGCGTACCGTTATAATGGGGAAAACGATATACGATGAATATGAATATAAATCTTGGCCATACGCCAAATCAAAATAGCTGATAGAGACGCAGCTTATAAATCCTGATTAACAGAAAACCGAAGCTATCCTCTCCAATATTTCCCATCCAAAATCTAAAACTAACTAAATTCCAAATAACTATTAAATAGGAAATACTACACCAGCTAACGTCTTAACAACTTCACAAGCCAGTCACAAGTGGCAAAATCCAACGACAGGAGGCTGAAAGTCCAGTCGAAAATAAAATTTTCCCCATACGGAAGTATATCGCAGAACTGCGTAGGTTAACCATTTAAGACATGAAAAAGGAAGATGCTAAACTGGATAATTAAAATGGAGTAATAAGTAATTCAAGTTTGAAAATTATAGAAGAAGAACAACGCGCATCTCGAGCGATTTGCTGAACGCACCTAAGATCTGTCAACTTGAATAACCTTCGCTAACAGCTGATTGATCAATAATCCTACTAGATGTAGACACATCTAACGCTTCTAAATGAGATAGAAAATATTAAAGAAATGAACAAAATGGGTCAATAAGACACGGAAAAAAGGAAGAAGAGACCCTCAAGGAAAATAAAAGGCTAACTTTAATCCTATTCTAGCTATCAGGAAGCCAACAGCAATGCCAAAAGCACGACCGAGATTATATGCGATACTCAAAGTTGAAGAAAACTAACACTAAGAAAAATAACTAAAAGATAATGCCATAAATGAACAAATCTCCAAGTCAAGTAGGCTTCCACGGTCGTCAATAACACTATACTTTTGGTTTCCGGGTTGGAATCGCGTCGTTGTCGTAGCTTTGGCCAACGTTCCGTCCACATTCTTGTGGGACATCTTCAGGGCTATTACTGCACACTGACTGACTCAGTCAGGACGAAACGTCGGCTAAAGCTACGACAACGACGCGGTTCCAACCCGGAAACTAAGGGTATAGCTTTAGATGATGGTGTAAGTTTTCAGGGCTGAAATACTCGAATTGTTAGGCTGAATTGTGCGATATGATGGGTGTTCTCTTGAAGTTTCCTGAGCAACTATGATCAGGATTTTCAAAGACAGTATTTCGTCTGTTCTTGGCACCGAGATATTCAGCGAATGAACTGCAAGTCTTTATCCGTATATTTGCTTAGAATGCTTTTCCTAAACAGTATAACTTTTTTCCTTGATTTTTCTGTTTCAAACCCTCTCTTTTCAGAAAAAAATGGTTACTACAGCATGATACTCACAATAGCAATACTTTATATCGACAATAATTTAGAAATGCATTTGCTTCGTACCATTTTTTGTTTCTTTCCTTTTTCGAAAAACTCCTTTCAAAGGAACTTATCGCAGAGCGTTTTAATCTCGCTAAAAGTAGTAATGGCTTGCGTTTTCCAGAATGCATTCACATAAGGACGCATAGAAACGCCCCATCCTTGTCCTTCTCTATAACGTATCACTTACCATTATTGAAATATCACTTTCCGCAAATATCTGAATCAAACGCGCGTACGAAATCAGCATAATAACTAGGTACGTACAGGAATATACCCAACGAAATGAATGAAAATGGGTAGGAACGATCTGCTGTTAGGAATTCTTGATGAGATGCGTTCCGTGTCGGATCCGTTCCGGAGAGACGACAGGGAAGGTGTTCCAAAGCCTACTCTTATGTGTATATATGGGCTGTGTATGTAGTCGAAACGGTAGCTAGTCTGTAGGTTCGAAGTCGCAGGGGAAATCTACCTTTCTTCTCCATTGTTATCCGTTTTCTCGACGAGCTTTTATCGCGATACAACAAACCGGTCTCGAGATACGCATGTGTGTATCCATCCGCGGCTTGTATTCTTGTGCAAATAGTTCTGGTGAATATGCCACGCACTTCGTGCGAGAGGCACTCGTGCGGACACCCAAGGTGTTGTCGGTAGCTGTCGCGTTGGATTGGCCTCGTAAGTACACATACAACACCTCAAGAAAAGCGTTTGAAATAATAAGTTATCTGGTGAGATCTGAACCATGAGAATGATTAGCTTTGTCTTGGTTATAGTTAGAGTAACCAAAACTTGCGGACTCGCATAGGCGTCGGTATTACGGGTTAATATAAGAATACGAAAAATTCATAAATAAACTTACTTGCTAATTATTCAACAAATTAGAGGCATCAGGATGTGAACTACCGTAAACTTGCATCATTGCATATGTTTCCACAGTTACTTCTTTAAACCTTGTGCGTCGATAAGAAAAAATATTCTTATACATAGAAAACGATCTCTCCACATCTAAGGAAGTTACATTTCCATGTAGAAACTGTTTTTCAAAATCACTTAAAAGTTCACTATTCTTACACTTATTATAAACGGCCTCTAAAGTATTAAAATCGGGATTTTTCCTTAAAACATCTGCCAACTTTTAACTAGCGCATAATCCTGGCGTATCATTTAATGTGTGTAATTTATTTTTTACACTCTCCACTATGTCTAATGATTCCTGCAATGAAAATTCAGTACATTGTAGTTTTCTGATGGCATCTAGTAATACTGTATGATTGGTACATATTCCTGTTAAATCTTCTAAAAATTGAGGAATTTGAAATTCTCTTTGACTTTCTCTAATTGCTTTGGATTCATTCCGATTAAATCGCGTTATAACTGATTGAATTTGTTGAAAATGGATCAAATAGTAAGAAGCTGCTGTTAGCCAAGTACCCCATCGCGTTAAAATTGGTTCAGGAGGCTCTGGAGTACCTGGACAAAATTTACGAAATTCTTTTAAACGTTTAGGAGATTTACGAAACACTGCTTTAGTACTTCCAATCATCCGATCAACGTTTCCGTAATGTTGTCGAACAACTTCACCAACTAAATGCAAAGCATGCAGCACGCAGGTTGTATGTATTAAGTTAGGAAATATATGTTTTAAGGATCGCCCAACACTTAACATCGTTGCTGCACTATCTGTCACAATCATCACAACTTGATCTTGGGCAATTTTAAATTTTTTCAAAGCGTTCATTATCACTTTTTGAATATTTTCCGCGGTACATTGTTGAACACGTTTGCAAGCTAACAAATATCGAGATGCTGTGTTCTCGCTAGATAAAACGCGAGCTATTACATTCACAATACTGTTTTTCTTTATATCGGTCGTCTCATCCACGGTAATCCATATTTTTTTGGAACACGAATCACGTTTACACACATTTTCTAGCATCTCTTTCATTCGCGGCAAATGATTCTGTAATTGTGTTTGTGAGGGTAATGGGTACTTTGGAACGTATTGTCGCCAAAACGTTTTAAAAGCTGCTTTTCTCACCAACGACAACGGAAGATTACAAGAGGTAAACATAATTAATAAATGTATGAGGAATAGTGTATAAGGTATATCAGTTCTTGCATTTCTCATATGCTTAATACCATTGACATGCCTCTGGCAATCAGTTCTGTCCAATGCAGCCAAACGAACATTGCATATTAAGCAAAAAACTGCACTACCGTCATATTTTAAATGGGGAAAAAGTGACACATACTTATGTACATTAGTAGCAAATCTATTACGAGGCATTGTTTTCTTAGGTATGTAAATATTAGTTCTATATGAAACTATACACTAATTATGTACTTGGTATAATACTACAACACACAAAAAACACCAGCTATATTTTCAAAAGCGACACGTAAGTACATAACCTTGACCGTTCGACTAATCTCTGCAACAGCTCAACCGGTACTAAAACTAAATCTCTCTCAGCGCGGTTTAACATGATTTATATTCAAGGTCGACACTACATGCCTGCTTCTCTACCGGTTTAGTTTATTTATGAATTTTTCGTATTCTTATATTAACCCGTAATACCGACGCCTATGCGAGTCCGCAAGTTTAGGTTACTCTAGTTATAGTAGTATTTTGTTTGAAATGGAAAAGAGTAATATACAGGGTGTATTTTAAATACGAATGGAGATAAATAGGAAAAGTATGAATGCATAAAGGAGAAGTGAAATTTTGTTTCATGCAAAATCTTGTCAAAGAAATTAAGCTAGCAACTTCTTCCCTATCCATCTGGTTATCCAACAAAAGCATTTCTAAATATTCCAGAGTTAAATTAACCGGAACACTAGGGAACAGTGAACTTACGTCAAACGAGACTATGCTCATTTTAGATTTACATATTGAGTAATTTATTTGCTATATAAGGTTAGTTTTTCGCTTAGTGTGTTAATTCAGTTTTATTGCTGATGATGATAGCTTGGCTATTGAAACGTGCGTCCAGTACGAGTTAAGTACTGTGGTAAGGAAATATACAATGTAGGTCTCGCACATGTGGAACTATGAGGCAACGGACTTTGAACATTCTTGAACCTGTATAAGCCTGTCAAGCCGAGAATTTATGGCGCCTACATCGTATAAGAAGATACCAAAGGATATACATAAGGAGATTGTAAGTCGTGAGATTTAAAAGGAAATTGAGCAAAACGATAAAGAAGATTTAAAGGACGTCTGTATGTGTCTTAAGTTTATAATCTCTGCTTTAAACTCAATTCCTTAGCAACAACATTCCAAGAAAATTTTAAAAGCTTTCAGTTTGTAATATTCTAGACTGAAACAAATTACCTCGCTCTATTTCAACGCGTGCCACACCGAATATTTACTTAGAACGCGATCCGAAAATACCACCCGCTATTTCCGCAAGAATTTTTAATACCTAGTTTAAACACCGTGCATTACGCGCAGCTGAAAGATCGTATTACATCGCCCTAACGAAGAACGAACCGCTGCTGGTCATTCCAAACAGTAGGTTGGGGCCCGACGTTTTTGTCGCCGATTCAGCGAACGAACCACCCGCGTTATATTCGAACGCGAGAAATTGACCGTTCGACCATAAAAGCTAACGATGTAACATAAATTATGCAGCCGCTAACAATAATTACACCACCTCTCCGAAATTAACTCCAATTAAATTTAAACGAGGGCGCATTAGAGGCAGCGCCGAAGGGAACCAGCGGCGTAGCATCGGGGCGGGACGGAGGTGAATCGATGGTGTCGGCGAATATCTTAGCCCACCCTCTTCCCGCTCTGTTATATTACGAGCTGTTATGGCCCGCTGTTACAATTGTGTTTACGAAGTGCGGAGAATTTCATTAAAGTCTACACATGTATTTCCTCTAATCTAGCGCTGGGTGAGAGGGTGAGCCGGGAAAGGGAAACTATATTGGATGGACTCGAGGTGTTCGTGTACATAGAGGACAACGACTGGCAAGTGGCGATAGCAGCGCGGAATATTGTGTTATTAGTTTTGCGATATGCATGTTATGACACTGGAGGCTACTACCGGTGGAATGAAGAAAGAAAGGCGCTGTTGGGGTTGCGGTATTGTGCGCATAACAATGCGGTTCAGGAAAAGGAGTTAGTTATTCGTAGTAAATTAAGGGTGCCCTTAGAAGTGAAACGGCTATTGCTGTTTCACTTATTGTAATGTGGTGGAATTCTTCACACTTTATTTAACCTTTAACAACCCAGTTTACTTATGTATTGTAACTGCCCAATAGTGTCCAATAGACGTAATTGAAGATCGTCAATAATGTATTAAAATAAACCACATAGAGTGGCCCAACTTTATTGTTACTATATTATACGCGTTATAAATGTTATTGTTTATTAAATAAACAATTTACACAAGTTATTGTTTTAGTAGAATATTCAGAGCACACATTTAGATTACATTTATCACAGCACTGTTTTGAGTTTCTGAAAATGTTAAATGGGCAAATGTGATATCGTGACATCGAGCCTCCAATATCTTCCATCGATTCAATGTGATATTTGGTAAGTCCTTTTTTCCTCGTCTCTGTACATGAGGCTTTACCAATTGGGTGGTTGTCTCTCGTAGAAAAATTTTTCTTTTGGAATGTTTCTTGCTTTGACTCCAAGTGGGATATAAACTTTTCTATATGATATGAGGTTCGATACAACCCTCAGCATAACTGCGAGTCTCAATCAGATCTGTTGTGTATACATAATAACCTGAACAAAAAGTAGTGGACCTAAATGCGAGACCTCCGGCACACCAGATGTAAAATTCTCGAGTTACAACACTATTGTCGAAGGTAGCGGCTTGATATTGAAAGAATCGGTGCCAAATAATTCATTAAATAAAGTCATAAACTGTAATCTATGTTGCCTTGCAAGCAATTCCGCTGCATGTAATTCTACTATTAGCTTCCACTTGAACTCCTGTTTATCTCGACAACAAATTTATTACATTTTCAAACTAATGTAATTGAAATTTTTTGTACTACTCCCGTACATCTAAGGAGAAGAAGCAGAGAGACAATCTCCTCGGAATATTCCAGTTTTGCTCTAAATTTACGTTCGCTTATAAACTTTATTTTCAGCACTTAAGTGTATACTTGAAGTGTTTAATATCCCTCCCCTCCCCGAACGAATACCTCCTAATGAAAGAACTACCCCACGGTAATGTAATAAATTTCCAAGACATCCTTTGATGTTCGCGGAGAGATAATTTAATGGCTTGCATTTCATTATTTTCCGCGCTGCAGTCGCGTTAGTGAAGGTGCGGACCCGTTTTCCATTAAATTTTTATGAGACCCCGACGATGCTATAGGGACGGGGAGTAAGGGAGATCGCGAATGTTTCATATCGTAGTCGCCGAAAGAAAATTGATTTAAGTTGATTTAGTTTTGTAATCAATAAATCCTTGTAAATTTCTTATTTCGACGGAATATACGAATTTCAAATAACATTTGACAGATAACCTCTAAATTTTGACAAGTGATAAATTTAATTTGGAAACAAAATCGCTTCTCTTTGTTCAATATTTTAAAATATCCGTTCCAAAACGTGTACAAGCACGTTCGAAAAGGTACCTTTTGCTACGACGTAGATAAATTACGTTTTTAACCCACTAAAACGTGAAAACGTAATTCAGAGGAACGAGCTAGAGAGACGTTTAGGGCGAAATTTACGGCCTACAGGTGACCTTTGAAGTTATTTCCCATTCCTCTTCCATAATTGTCGCTTGTAAAAGTTTGGGGTATCGGTTTCGAGACACGTTGGCTTATAATTTAAAACGTTACTGCTAAACAGGGATGCTATCAACACACGCATTCAAGAAAACACGACAGTTTTCGATGTTGACAGTGAAAAACTGCTAATTCTTCGAGGTTGGGTTAAAGCAAATGTTGAAGGAGAAGGTTTATTTGCATATAATTTCTTATAAAGGGATTTTCTCATATGTAGAAGCGAATATAAGTCATTGAAATTAAATCAACCAGATCAAACAGATAAGCACTAACACTAAAAACAATTAAGCAAATAAGTTTCCATTTCTATCCTAAATTGCATTGAATTCAAAATTTTAAATCTTTTCAGAATTTTATTGCAGATGTAGCTAATTGTGCAAGGAAATGAGCGTTCAGAGTGTGGAGGAATTTAACTTGATATATGGGCATCTGCGTGAAACCCAATCTTCTTGAAAACACTTTTTAATATACCAGTTGTCCCATTTTAATCTTAACAGAGAAATATTTCCAGGAATATTAATCCTACGAAAAAGTTCCTCGTACAAGTGTTCGTTCATCTCAACGGAGACCACAAAATGACGATTTTAGTTTCAACGTAGATGGCGCTGTAATCGCTGAAAATAGGGTACCTTTATTTTTAATCGAAATTCCTATTCTTTTATTACATATTGCACGTTAAAAGGTAAGTATCTTTTGTCTGAAGCATTTTTTGGTTAATTTCGTTGATGGCGCTGTAATTGATGAAGAAGATTACCTTTATTCGTTTTAATGGAAACCTCCATTTTGCATTTTATCAAACATCCGTGATATGTTGTTGTTTTCCGATTAGCCAATAAAGACACCAAGAATAACATATTGTGGAAATTTGATTACACTGTGCTAGTTGCAAAATGCAACAAGTTGGGCACCCGGGGGGTAAACCTAACTCGAGTACGCTGAATCCAATGATGCCAATCGTTTTGTAAAGTTAGCTCGCGTTTTCGACTAATTTCAATTAAAAAATTTTAGGCCCAAAGAACCTTCTGGAATATTTTAGAAGTCCATGGACCATTCGCGAACCTTCTAGAAAATTCCATCCCCGAAAACCATCGATTTAGTGCAATAAAATGACCAAAAGTGGAAAATTTGAGCCGACTTAAAAGTGGTGACTCTTTTAACGGGATATACCAAAAATATGTGCCACATGTGCTTGCGGAATACCTGTTTTGCCGGCGACCAATATAACGAACGGAACTGGCCTTTACGTGAGGAATTTAGATTGCGACAAAACAACATTATTGAGATTCCACTTGTGCCGATCGAAAAGGTTTTGTTACCACCGCTCCACATCAAACTAGGAATTAAATTAAAAATTTCATAAAAGCATTGAGCCCAGAAGGAAATGCATTCAAAGAATTGCGCGTATTTTTCACGGTTAAGTGGGATGAAAATAAAAAAGAAATTAATTAATTTAATTATTGTTAAATGTAATTAGACTCAGCAATAAATTGTTCCAGTGACACACCTGATCATGGCACACTGATAAAATAAATACTGACAGTCGTTTAGTTCCAAAAATGGCTATAACGAAAAAATGGTTCATTTTAAACTAGTAGTATGTTAGTGATTTTTTGTCTACAATTTTCCCAGAATATTAAACCTCAAATAATATACAGGGTGTTCCTTTAAAAAAAATGATTTTCTAATAAAAACATATAATTACAACTTGATACAATATTACGCGGATTTCGTTAGCAGTGTGGAAGTACATAAAAGTGCGTGTGTTAGGTACTTTTATGCCTAATTTAAGTACGAAAGATCATATTTGTCTAATGCGTACTTCCGAAGAAATAACGGTCTATATAAATGCCTATTAAAAAAAAAAGTGATAACTCCGAAACCTTTAGTTTTAGGACAAAAAAATGTAAGATACTAACTTTTTGTCTCAAAATTTAACAAGGATTCCGAAAATGTAATAAAATACAGCATGTTCAATTAAAAAAAACACACTTATTAGACACCATGTATGTTTAAATATAATAAACCATGCTACCAGTCGGACTTCATAACAGGAAAAAAACCATTTTGAAAAATCTCTATCCACGTAGGCACAATCTCACCTTGTATACATAAACTTCCAGCTACAGCATAAATTTATTTCACTTCATTCGTTGGTCATGCAGTATATTGCCAACCTAAACTATTTTCCTTACTGTCTTGGTTCTCCTCTCAAAAATAGAAGATAAAACTGGGAGGAAAATTCCGATCAGTAAAGCCGTCGCCTTTCCCCAATATATCTCACGAGAGAGCACCATATACCTCTTCCATCGTGAAACAACAATAAATTAAATTCTCGCGGGAGGATTCTTAGGATGTCTGCAAACGGCGAAGAAAAGGGTTCGATACCGCGGGCGCTATTGATATGCAAAATTTGAGAACCGATATTTACTTTACTTTCCATATAGAGTGGGTTTAAGAAAGAATATATGTATGTTGGAGGTGTGGAGGAGGATGAGGCGTAGGAAGCCGCCGAACTAACCCTTATACAGGAAAAGGAAGAGGAGGCCGTAGCAACGGCGGCGTTGGTGACGGTCACAACGGCAGCTATTCTAAGTATTTCATAAGAAGGAGGTCAAAAAATATGTATGGAGGAGTTGGAAATGCAATTTCGCAGTCGAGCGATGATATTATTGCATTGGAAATTGAATTCGAAATTTTTGTAAGAAGTGGGAGTTGAGGAGGAGGTCTCAAAAGGTGGCTGCGCTAAAGTTATAGGTTTCCAGGACTATTGCTTGAATGAAAAGTACAATAAAATGCAAAAGATTAGTGTATGGACACGTATATTCCCATGTACCTGACTAGCCATTTATTCCAATCTTTTAAAGTATTTCTTTGCTTTGTAGCTTTCAATCGATAAGTTAGAAAACAATATGACAGGTGCTTAGGTTCGGTGAAGGACGATGCCTTTTCTATTCAAGCATCGGTTTTTGCGCGTATCCTCGACCGAATGAAATTTTTCTTCGCCCCTTTTCTGACGAGCCCTGATCAGGTTCAGACGTAAGGTGCCTGTTTTCTGTAAAAGGTGCTAAATTACCTTGAATGGGTGAGTACGTTTGAGTTATCTTTTCATCACATATCACATGGGTTTTTCGTCGAGGCTTTTGCACGTGTTGCAATGGCTTCCGATCTCATGATCCTTAAATGTTAATGCGATGGAAGTTGCACGATAAACTTCATTGGCGATTTTTATATTATCGATCTGCTTGAAAACCCTCTATCTTTTTTAGTTTTTTTATAAATTACTGGGCTTTATTGGCGTTGAATTACAAGTTAAATAATTACTAGTTAAAAAACTATTATTTTCTTTGGTTTGACCATTATTTTTTTTTCGAAGTTCATTTTAAACATGTAACTTTTTTAATTCTTTTGCTCCTTCCTGATCTTGTCTACTTTAGTTTCCTTTTTGCTGTTTTTGTTGTACTTCTAGGTACATAACAGCACGATCCAGTGTGAAAGCGTCCACTCCAACTGATAGGACACCTCCGGGATCCAACTCTGCCCAGGACACAGGCTTTCCGAAAGAAAAAAACAGTATTTATAGTGTCTTCGTTTCTTTTTTAGTTTTATGTAATTTCCATTCTACTTTAGATATCGCAAGAGATGAGCATCCTTTTGTACCAGAAGATCCATACCATCCTGCTCTGTGTATTAGTTTTGAAATTTAAAGTTCACCGAAGTGTACTAAATTTCCATCACATGGTAATTTGCGTTACAACTTTCGAAAAGCTAATTTTGATAAACTTTACGATCACCTTCTTAATTATGATTGGACTTTGTTAAACCGTTCCGATGTCAATTTCGCGATTGACCAGTTTTATTCCGTGTTGTACAAAATGTTTGATGAGTGTGTACCCAAGTATCCTGTCAATAACTCAGAATTTCCACCTTGGTTCTCTTTGGAAATTCGACGTAATCTGAAATTAAAAGATTACTATCGAAAAAAATGGAAAATAACGAAAGACTCTACTTTTCTTCATGAATTTAGAAGACTTCGCTCGTTAACAAAAACGCAAATATCACGTGCATATGAAGCGTATATTTCTCAAACGGAAGGTGCTATCAAAGTAGAACCAAAACGCCTATGGTCTTTTGTACGAAGTAGGAAGGGAACTACACGCATACCCGGTAGATTGGTGCTCGATGGAGTAGCCCTCGACGATCCTCAACAAATTGTTGACGCTTTTGCAACAGTATTTTATGAAGTTTATACTTTGTCCAACGTTACCGACCCTCCGCCCAATCTTCCACAACTACAGTCGTTTAGTTTGGTTCCGACAACAGAAGACGAATTGGTTAAAATTATGGCTGCCTTTCCAGATAGGGCCACCGCGGGCGATGACTTGGTGCCGAGCTTCTGTGTTAGGAATTTATGTAATGCCTTTGCGATACCTTTATGCCAGATTATTAATCTTGCCATCAGGACCTCCACTTTTCCGGATAGATGGAAACGTGTACGAATTGTACCTGTCTTCAAGAAGGGAGATTCTACTCAAATTCGAAATTATAGGCCCATCGCTATACTTAATAACTTTGCGAAGATTTTTGAACATATTATATATACTACGATATACAGGAATACTCGCTCACATATCGCAACTTGCCAACACGGCTTTGTGAAGGGACGCTCGACAGTAACAAACCTGGCCTGTTTCACACAATTTATAAGCGAAACTTTAGATGACTGCGGACAAGTTGGCGTTATCTTTACCGACTTCTCACATGCATTTGATACTCTCAGTCATGAATTACTTCTATATAAACTGGACTCGTTTGGTTTAGCTCCCAACTTCTCCTTGTTAATTAAATCTTACTTGGTAAAAAGAACTAACTATGTATTTTATAATGGATTTAATTCGTTTGAATTTGTATCTAGTAGCGGTATCTCACAAGGATCCAATCTTGGTCCATTGATGTTCATTCTATACATAAACGACCTCTTAACATCCTTATCTTGCCATGTCCTCGCTTATGCCGACGATGTTAAACTGTTTTGTAATATTAACTGCCAACAAGATATCAAGAGTCTTCAGACGAGGATTAATATACTGACCGAGTGGTCAAAATCCAATACACTGACATTGAATTCTAGTAAATGTAATTTTATGTGCTTCACGAGAAAAACAAATCCATATATCTCCACTTATCAAATCAACGATATTTCCATTGACAAGATTACCAATCTTAAAGATCTAGATGTCACTTTTGATCCAACTTTATCGTTTAACATACATATTGAACAAATTTGTTCATCTGCCTCTAAAATGATGGGTTTTCTTATGAGAACGTCCAAATACTTCAATGACGCACTAGTGCTAAAATCCCTTTATTTTGCATTTGTACTATCGAAATTGGAGTATGCCTCTATTGTTTGGTATCCTTTCTATATGTCCCATCAAGCCCCAATTGAACGTGTTCAGCGTCGATTCCTCAAATTCTTGTCGTTCAAAGTTAATGGCGAATATCCGCCTTGGCATACTTCTTACAACACCCTTCTCGAATCGCATCAATTTCGTTCATTGTCATCCCGTCGTGATTACCATAGCGCCCGATTTTTACACAAATTATTAAATGATAGGATCGACTGTATGCAGCTGGTCTCCCACATAGGATTCAACGTACCACGAATAGCATCTCGTTATGCTCCAACCTTTACTATGCCGACACCGAGGACCAATCTTCGTTTGCGGTCGCCAATCTATCACATGATCAGGAACGCTGAGAAGATATTTAGTGATATTTTCACCGGAGAGTTGGCGCCATGATACACGAAACATAATAGTTTTTTGTATAGTTATGTCATGTTTTTAAATCAATATGTATTGTGTTCACAATGTGTATATTTGTCCTGTAATTGGTTTACCTGTTGGACAATAAACATTATTATTATTATTATTATTATCCTTTCTATATGTCCCATCAAGCTCCAATTGAACGTGTTCAGCGTCGATTCCTCAAATTCTTGTCGTTCAAAGTTAATGGCGAATATCCGCCTTGGCATACTTCTTACAACACCCTTCTCGAATCGCATCAATTTCGTTCATTGTCATCCCGTCGTGATTACCATTGCGCCCGATTTTTACACAAATTATTAAATGATAGGATCGACTGTATGCAGCTGGTCTCCCACATAGGATTCAACGTTCCTCGAATAGCATCTCGTTATGCTCCAACCTTTACTATGCCGACACCGAGGACCAATCTTCGTTTGCGGTCGCCAATCTATCACATGATCAGGAACGCTGAGAAGATATTTAGTGATATTTTCACCGGAGAGTTGGCGCCATGATACACGAAACATAATAGTTTTTTGTATAGTTATGTCATGTTTTTAAATCAATATGTATTGTGTTCACAATGTGTATATTTGTCCTGTAATTGGGTTTACCTGTTGGACAATAAACATTATTATTATTATTATTATTATCCTTTCTATATGTCCCATCAAGCTCCAATTGAACGTGTTCAGCGTCGATTCCTCAAATTCTTGTCGTTCAAAGTTAATGGCGAATATCCGCCTTGGCATACTTCTTACAACACCCTTCTCGAATCGCATCAATTTCGTTCATTGTCATCCCGTCGTGATTACCATAGCGCCCGATTTTTACACAAATTATTAAATGATAGGATCGACTGTATGCAGCTGGTCTCCCACATAGGATTCAACGTACCTCGAATAGCATCTCGTTATGCTCCAACCTTTACTATGCCGACACCGAGGACCAATCTTCGTTTGCGGTCGCCAATCTATCACATGATCAGGAACGCTGAGAAGATATTTAGTGATATTTTCACCGGAGAGTTGGCGCCATGATACACGAAACATAATAGTTTTTTGTATAGTTATGTCATGTTTTTAAATCAATATGTATTGTGTTCACAATGTGTATATTTGTCCTGTAATTGGGTTTACCTGTTGGACAATAAACACTATTATTATTATTATTATTATTATTATTATTATTATTATTTTTCAAAAAAAAATTCATAAAACAATCAAAACTAAATTCAAGGCTCTGTTATTTAAGATCATTTGCAAATATTATAAACATACTTATTTACCTACTAAATTACTGTTAAGATTTCAAAATTCTCGAGTTATATCATTCCACTTACCAAGGAGAGGTGCAACAATGTTTTTGGTGCATTTCCTAAAAAAGCTCATGGCGTCCTTATTTTCGAACATTACTATTTTGATGTTATTTGTATTACTGAAAGTTGGCTGTCAGTGCTTTTTAAGGAAATCTGCTGAACACAACACTGCCACAATAATCACGTTTCGTCGTACGAAAATTCGCATGCTGTTCTTGAATCCATCACCATGACATCAACAGCGTTTCAGTCTGAATATCTGGCTAGGCATTTTAGGAGATCAATTATTAGGACCGATTGTTTTGCCACAACGTTTAACAGGTCCTGCATACCTTAACTTTCTGGTAAACACCTTGCCCAAACTTTTGGAAGATGTTCCTATAAATCGGAGATTGAATGTTTGGTTTATGCAAGATGGGGCACCGCTGCATTTTACGCTTGTTGTTAGGGAGCACCTGAATGAAACATTTCATAGGAGATAGATAGGTCGAGGGGGTTCCATTCCATGGCCTGCTAGCTCTCCCGACCTAAATCCCTTAGATTTTTGTATTTGGGGTCACTTGAAAAGTTTAGTGTACGAAACACCAGTAAATAATCTTGCCGAGTTGCAACAGCGAATTGAACAATGTTGTCAAACAATTCAAGCAAAACCGGGCTTTTTGGAAAGGGTGCGGAGTTCTTTCTTAAGAAGATGTACATCCTGTGTTGAAATGGAAGGAGGATATCTCGAACATCTGTGATTATCGTGTTCTGTAGCGCTAAACGCTAAAAAATAAAATAAAATAAAAAAAACAATTGCACTTATCTCGAAAACGATTGTTTTGCGGACCTATGTTCATTAGGGCTTTTCTACTTGTTTTTGATCGTAATATATGTCCCTTAAATATGTAAACGTTTTTTTTTAACACCCGATATAATGTACTACGTGGTAATAGAAAGTTCGACATTGTTAATAGAAGTCGTGGGGGTGGTGTTTTGTTGGCAATCAAATCAAATTTTCAACAAATTAATGCCAACCAGATTAGCGCCGAGTACTCGCTTATTGATGTCGTCGGCTTTTGTTAATTTACGTAATATATATTCCACCAGATATTTCCTCTGCAGACTTGGAACAATTCTTAATCCTATTTGAAGTAATTAATATTTGTTGCACTAATAATATCATAATTTTAGGAGATTTTAACATCACTCCCTTTAATGATCCGTCTACTAATGACAGTAAATGTCGAGCTGTGGAAAACTTTTTGAATTTTATCGACCTCAGGCAAATTAACATTGTAGAAAATTCTAGAGGGAGATTACTGGGCTAGGTTTTAACCAATATTGGTAGCATCATTGTTGAAAAAGAAGACTTACCCTTAGTTAATGAGGATTCACAACATCCAGGTATTAGGCTATCATTTAGTTATACTACTGAGCACACTGTAAAGATGCCCAATAACACCGCAAGCAAAAGTTTTAATTTTAGGAAGGCAGACTTCGTAGGTCTTTATCATGCAGTTCTAAATACTGATTGGTCTTTCCTTTATGATTATAATGATATAGATACCGCCTGCACTGCCTTCTATGATATTTTATATACTCACATCAAATTATTTGTTCCTCTAAAAGTTAATAGGGGATCTCATTATCCCATTTGGTTCAATCAGGCTCATATTGACGATATAAAGCGTAAAAATTACTATCGATTGCGTTATAAAAAGACTAAATCCGTATATGACTTTATTATGTACACTGATTTGAGAAGAAGAGTTAAAGTTAACGCCAAACAATTATTTATGAAATACATTTCAAATATGGAAAGTTCAATGAAAGATAATCTCCCTCAATGTTGGCAACTTGTGCGGTCCAGGAGGGATTGTACAGAAATTCCCAATTCTATTGTTGTGGAGTTGTGTTAATCGACCATCTTGAAAAAGGGAAAACAATAACGGAGGCATACGTCACCATTGCTTGACAAACTGAGGGAAGAAATTGCGGAAAAACGGCTGCATTAAAAAAAAAAAAAGTTTTATTCCACTAAGACGACGCGCTGTCTCACACTTCAATGGTCGCTATGGCTAAAATTCACGAATTAGCGTTCGAATTGATCTGGCCCCCAGTGACTTTATCTGCTTCCTAGGCTTAAAGTTGCAGGACAGAGATTTTCATCGAATGAGGAGGCATTCAGAAACTTTGTAGTGTATTGGTAGCGTGCCCATCCGGCAAATGGGAGTTGTAGGTTCGAATTCTACCAGTCTCTTGAGATTTTTTCAGGGTAAAAATTTGTAAACAAAAAATTTACCGTGCATGACATAGTTTTTACCACCCTCTGACCGTTTACTGTGTTCTTGTTGCTTTTCATCAGCTGTCGCAATCAAACCATTCAGTGCCTCATAAAACCCATTCCATCTTTTTCTTCAGGAGCGAAGTCGCATTAGCACGCTGGATGAGGAACAACGACATGCTCCTTTTTGCCAAAAACTGCTGTATAATGAAAGTAGTGAAAGGAAATTTTCGATATTCGCCTATTTTTGAAGTGTTTAAACGCTATTATCGGGAGATTAGTTACAAATATCAGATTTTGAAAGTACCAACGTTGCTGACGCCCATCGCTTCACGTGCAAATTTCTACAGCGGTTACAGGCGACGATATTTGCCTACTACTAGGATTAACCCGTTAATTTATTATTCATTCTGTAAACGGCTTTGCCGAGTAACAAGCGGTCAAATTTGCATCATATTAGCTATGGGCATATGTGTGTGGGTGTGCCTTTGTTTGTGTGTGAGTTACGTGATTGCGTATATTATAGCTTATGCCGTAGGTATGTGTAACAATCCTGTAGTTAATATTTTTTAATCGCCTTTAATGCGATTATCTTCAAATCAAATACTATACAGTCACGTCAAATTTCGCATACAATATCGTATATTGCTTATACGTACGGGCGTTTAACACTGTATCACGTGTAGATCGGTTGGTTGGCAGCCTTGCTGTTACCGGCTTTGTATTGTGTGTGGTGCATGTGAGTGTGTATCGTTCGGTTTATCGTGAAATATGGAAATAAATCAATGTATATAGTGAGCTTTAAGCCACTAATGCTATAGTTTCAGTATTATGATTATTGCATTAGCTATAAACGAGATGGAGCTTAATAAAATCGAAATTATAATTGTAATAGTGAATTATAGTTATTATATGTAATATAATAAACAGTTACAATCAATTCTGCTTTGCAATGTCATACCAAAATAGAGCATTAACGATAGCTTTTTTCGCTGGGATTTTTGATAATATTTAGTAACATCATATGTCGTATTTACTAATATTATGTCATGCTTTAATAATTTGATATGTAAACATTTGCAGAGATCTAGTCTATTTAGACTTATATTTTCCAAAGTGGTGTAGATGCGTCCCCCGAGGTCAATTTTGTCTTGCTGGGGATCCGTGTCAGCGAGAAGAAAAATGCATTTTACCTGTCTGTTGTCGTTCATTCTACATACAAGGTGTGGCAATTAAATAACCGGATAGGTGCTACTATCGGCAAACAGCGATGACAAATTTGTCTTAATGTGCCTTAATCAGAAGATTCTCTAAAACACTTTCAAACCTTTCTAGAACACAAAAAATTTTTTGCGTCTTCTACCGCGCATAGCTGTGCGTGAACATGTTGCACTATTTGCAGAGATTCCACTAACGTCACCGAAGGATTTTGTAATTTTTCTATTGCCTCCACTAATCCGAAGTAATTGTTCTGAATAGTTTTTAAGTTCGTTTTAACCTGACTACCTTGAAATTTCGACTGGCTTTCCTTGATAGCCGCAGCTTCCTTCGAATCGAATTGTAAAACCACGTTCTTAATATTCTCAAAATATTTGATAATAAAACGCGGCCTGTAACCATGTACCCCAACGTGTAAGAATAGGTCCTGGTGGCCCAGGCATACGGAGGTCTGTGAAATTTGCGAATACGTTTTGGGATTTTGACAAACACTGCTTTTGTATGCGCTATTAAAGCGTCTACCTCAGGATAACATTTTCTAATACTATCTGCCACATGACTGAAAGCTTGAACTTTACGCGTGATATGTAACAAGTTAGCACAATGTTTTTTAAGAGACCGGCCTACAGAAAGCATGTTCGCGGCACCATCACTCATAAACATCAACAGTTAGTTTACTGACAGTTTAAACTTTTCCAATGTATTTAACACTAACTTTGAAATTACTTCGGTAGTACGTTGTTGTACTCGTCTGGAAGCTAATAGAATTGAAGGTGACGATTGATGTGGTTCCATTGTACGTACCAATACATTAACCACAGAATGTTTTTTACGATCTGTTGTTTCGTCCACACATAACTACAGTTTTTTATCTTTCAACTCCGATTTGATTCTTTTTTCAACATGTTCACGAGCAGATGGCACAATTCTTTGTAACGATGCCCGACTTGGTAATTTGCAGTCCGAATATTTATTCCAAAAGAAGACATATGCTTCCTTGTCTAGTAAATTAAACGGTAGATTACATGCAATAAAGGTAACACATTAATTAAATTTAAATTTGTCATAGTGTCGTGTGCAATTTTTCTTCAAGAATGCTGTTTACTATTTACGTGACGTAGACAATCCCTTTTGGACCAACACATTAAAGGGATATTACAAACTACACATTGAATTTTAACGCCATCGTAATTTAGGTCAGGCATTTCTGCTATAAATTCTCTAACTTTGTCCAATATTGGTCGTTTTCGCGACGTAGGCAACATTTTTAAAACAAACATATAACTACGAAATAGTATTTACGACAGCGTACATGTATACACAACAGATCTGGTTGAGATTCGTAGTTATACTGAGGGTTGTATTGAACCTCCACCACTGCCCGTTGGCGCTAGTGAGCCACTCTAATAATTACGTAATATAAATTTGAATAATTTTGTTTATGAATGGAATAAAATTTTTAAAAGATATACGAGGGAGCTGTTATAAGATTATGTAATATTTTGATTTCTAGGAAATAAATGTGTTTTTCTTGAATAAATTAAAATTTTATTCCTACAGTGAGGTACGAAAATGGGTTACTGTGCGGTGGCAAGGCTTCCTCCTAAGTTTGTCTAGTTAACTCTGGAAAAATTGATCCCTACACACCCTTAAAAAAAACCTTTAACAAACTTTGCGGAAAGTTCACGTAATATAGAGCATCCCTATACAGCGAAAGTACTTTACGATAATTCTCGACGAGATAGATAGAACATAAACTATCCGGGGAAAGGGTGAAATCTGATTAGCATATATTCAAATTTTTATAGATTCGGCACGATCGTAAATAGCGGTGTGGTCGTAAAATCGCATTTACACCCGAACCAACGAACGGAACCGTTCCGTATAGTCCTCTCGCTCATCTATTGGGGGCCGTAACTCATCCTCGGCATAAGCCTATTGCGGCCGGAGGAAGTCCGGCGCCGCACGGCGAGGAACGCGCGATGCGGCGGCCATCGCCGGCATTAATTGGCACGGAATCGCGTCAACTCGGCCTACGGGGACATTAATAATGCACCCTTGGAGCGGTTCGTTATACGCCGAGCGGCACGTAAATCTAGACCGAATTTAACATCGTACCTAACCAGTGCTGGCCGTAGCGTCACGTTTACCGAAGGTATAGCGACGCTGTTCGGTAAATTGAGATCGAATCAGCGAGTGTAGGATCGTCATACGCGACTTGATCATTTATTAAACGCGATCGTTTATATAATAATGAGGTCGATCAATTTTTCATTCGGTTCGCAAGCGGTTAGGGACTTAATCGGATAACTATGTCATGGTAACGATTTTTTTATTACTTTTTTTTTTTTAATTTTATACACTGTGGAAAATATTTAATTGTCTTACATTGAGAAAAATAAGTTCATGTTTCTCGTGTTTCCAAGAGTGCGATATTGTCTCAAGTACGCAGGTATATAAATAGTAGAAATGTCTGTACTAACTAACAAAATTACCAGACATAAATAAAAAATAACTGCAGACGAATAGCAAGTTAATTGCGGTAACTAAACATTATGAAGGTCGTTAATATTTAGCTACATTTGTTTAAGGCCGGTAACAACTTCCCCCCGGTTGGATCCTGTTTATTACTATTAATAGTGGTGGAAAAACAATATAAAAATTGAATACCTATTGTTATTACAACTGTGAGGACCTGAAGAGTACACTTATTGTTAAAATTGTTAAAATTTACAAGTATTTCGCTTCCGAAAGAAAATAAACCAAGTCTAGTTTCGGTGTTTGCACTAAAAGCTAAAAAAAAACTGCCATAACCTTTTAGATGTTTACTAATATTACAATTTCGGAAAATTACTCTAACATCAGATTCGAACTTTGTTCAAGGATTTAACGGATTTATTTAAAATTATCAAACAGATACGTTACGCAATTACGGACTTTAATCTTTTCGGTTATTAGTAACAAGGTACACGGACTTGTACGTTGTTTAGATAACAGTGCTTCACAAAAGCCATCCAAAGACCCGTCAATTGTGGAACATTGACGATTTTCTCATCCAACTTCGCAAAAGTCGGCAAAGGCCGCCCAATTGCGTAGTATGGATGAACTTCCGTCAGCTGTTGCAAAAGTCGTCTTTAAAATCCCCCCCAACTGCGCCGTTCAGAAGGGTTCCTTCTCCCCAGCCGTTACCCCCGATACGCGGGGTGTCAGCAGGCTGTGACATATTTTGAAGTAGGTCCTCGATCATTCACGCGTTCAGATCGTTTTTTGCGTTTTGAATTGGTTTACCCAAATTATATTGATTTATTTTAAAAAATACTGTATAGTAATATTTCCGCACTTTGTTGGTGATATCTGTAAAAACGGGATAACCTAAAACCAGTGGCGTCGGCTATTTAGTATGTTCTGTTTGTGAGTTATACTCTGTAAAAGAAGATATTAATTATTTCTCAACAGCTACAGATTCAAGGACCGGTGAAACTATAACTGTAAGTTTAAAAAATCCTAGGCTTAAAAAAATGCTATTCCAACTCAATTCCCTAACTGTCTGTTGTATTTGACAAAAAACGTGAAGATTTTATTGTTCAAAAAGTTTTATTTTCTTACGTTATATTTAACAAAATTATTTTTGAACACGAAGAGACGTTTTTAAATGTGTGTAATAAACGTTCGGTTTTAATACAATGTATTTTAACCCGTAACTGGTGAGGTGAATTTTTTATAACGTAACTAGTGACGTGGGTTTGATAAATCCCAATATATATATATATTTTTTTGAGACAAATTGGCAGGAACCTTTTGAAATCTAATTTTTGTTAATTTAGGATCTCTTGTAAATGCATACATAAGAAATTAAATACAAGAAATGTTTATAGATGTAAATTTTTAATGTTATATAGAACGCATACAAAATTGATACTATGTGTGTTATTTCATTACTAGATCAAAGATTCCAATGAAATAGCCTAACTATAAAAGGACATAGTATATTTAGAGAATAACTATTCGGCAAAAATCTATTGAGTACAATCCACACAACGACTAACAGTACAGCTGCCGCAGATTGGAGTGCTACATTCAACACAAATAAATCTTGTCTTTCTGTATTTGCCTCATAGACATTTGCTACACCTAACTTGTCTTTCCAGAAATTGTGGACGATGGCTGTTTATGGGTTTTTTTGAGGATTTGTGAGATGTTTAGTCGCAATTCGCGAGGTAGATGGCTGTTCAGCAGTCTTTTGTTCAGTTGAGGCTCTACAAGTTGTTTAGCAAGACTTTTGATATATTCAATTTTCTTTTGCTCAGGATTTCCAGGAAAACTATAAAATAACACGTAAGCATTGACGAGGTTAACGTTAAGAAGAGTAAAGAAAATAGCTTGAGGCCATCGGTTGCTTCGTCGACTAGTAGAGTAAACGGTGCATTTTTCGTCCAAAGCGTCCACGCCTCCTTTGGATTAATTGTAAAATTCGATGTTTTCTGGTTTTCCAGACACCGGGTGAATACGGCTATCGTGGTGCATTGACGAAATTAGGAGAACAACTTTATTCTTGTTTGGCACAAAGGACACTAAAGTGAGGTCTTTAGTAAAACCGAAATGGGCGGACATTTCTTCTTTACCTTTTACAAGAAGAAATTCATGCAGTACTTCTCTTTTGTTCTTTCTCAGGGTCCTAACGAATGTCAGTTGTTTCTTCTTTAGTTCCAGTGCAAGGGGGATGGACGAGAACCAGTTATCAGCAGTAATGTTTCGGCTTGTTCCATTGATAGGAGAAAGGGTTAGTCCATCGCTGTCCTTGCCAGAATAAATATCGGCATTCAAAAAGTAGTGGGTCTTCGCACCGTTCAATACCATAATTTTTAAACCGTATTTTCGAGATTTATTTGGTGTGTACACTAAAACCCAACATAAAACTGCAAAATACAAGATACAATCTTCCTCAAAATAATCGGTTCTGGTATTTGAAAAATTACTTAATAAAATAAAAGCTCGCACAAATGATACATGATTTAACGACTAACTATAAAACGTACAAAGGATCAAACAGTCTTTAAACCGGACGAACTTCGATGGTTCGTCACAGTTTTAGATTAGAAAATTAGGAGAAATAGACTTCCCTTTAGTAAAACTGTTCTGAAAATGTAGCGTGTTTGAGTCACATAAGAGATTCAAATATAAATGACCAGAGGTAAAAACCATATGGTAATTTTTTCCAATCACAAGGGAACTATCAAGAATTTATTCTACAGGGAGAGACAGAAAAGTAGTTGTTGCTGTTTAATTATGCTCTAGAGATTCCCTGTGAAGAGAAAGACCCAAACTTTCGTCCAGAAAGTGATCGATTGATCACAACAACGCACTTATTTATAGTTATTGCGAGAGACTTGCTGGCAAAATAAAGAAAGAGTAATGAACTTTACATTCATCAGTATATGACAGATAAATCTGCCATTTGGCTTTTTTCTACAATGGTAAGCTTATGCAACGTCACTTGTTGATTAATTCAAAAAAGCCTGGTTTTACCTTCCCAATTTAATTGGGTGATGTTTTTATACATGTTTTGCGCGCTTATTATCGTTTAAAACTCAAAATATGAAACGAAATCTCCTTTTAATTAAATGAATTAAACCCTAAAAGCGAATATCGATTGGTTTATTAGTTCGTTTTCAGGATCGTTCCATCCATAACCGCTACACATACACGAATATAAAAACGTCATTTGTTCTACCTGAATGTTTCGCTAGTCTCTCTGTGGTTTTCGGAGAAAGGGGGGCGAGGAGAGAAGGAATTAGGCACATAAAATTCCCAATTAAATGCGAACGCGTTGCAATACCAATTTGGAAAAATATTTTCGTATAAACGATTTGCGCTTTATTTTCAGCGAAGCGGTAGTACGTAGTTACCATTAAACCTTTTCAGTACTGACAGATAAATTGGATATATGCGTTTATTTAGGTGAATCTACCGGGGTAATATTTTCACGTGTCATATAGGGCTTCCACATAAAACAAAACTATTATCCGAAGGGAAAATGATGTAGCCGTTTATTTTATTTTTGTTTGGCGTAGCATGTTCTATATAAATATTTTTATTGTTCAAATATTCATGTATGTATAAAGGCAGCTATCGACGAACTTTCCCAATATGAAAAATGTCCAAAATATCTACCTTTGACTGATGCTTTTTTTGGTAATAGCAATATATTTTTGTAAATGGTAATTAACATTTATTTTTCCCAAGAGGCATATGGCCCAATAACAGGAGAAATGTAGGTAAGTATATACACTAAATAAAAACACAATGCAATACATGAAAAAAAATGAAGAGTAAATTTTTACATGTTTTACTTAAATAAGTCACGTTTATTAGCCGCCCTGGACAAAGTATACGTCGGCGCTCGTCTCATTGTGTTAGTCCTTGCGAATGGAAGAATGAAACCACTATCAGATCTTGAATTCAAACGTGGCACAAGAAAATTCATTCGTTCCAGTATGTATGGACAATCTATGTCATTTCTAAGCAATTTCTGTAGAAATTTCTCGCAGATGCCATCCCTCCTCGTACTCAAAGCCAGCATGTCGTGCCTTACCAGAAGTCCATCCTGTGGAGTACCTCTCTCAGGGTAACTTCCATCAATCTTAAATGACAGGAATTTTAAAAATTTCCGATGGATACGATCTAGATTTAGAAGGTCACAAGCATATAAGGGATACCAAATTAGAGCGGCATACTCCAGTTTACTGAGTACAAAGGCAAAGTATAACGACTTTAATAAAGAAGGGTTATTGAAGTATTTAGAGACACGCATCACAAACCCCAGAGATTTCATGGCTTCAGAACAGATATTGTTAATGTGAGCTTTAAATGTGAGAGTGGTATCGAAGTGTATACCCAAATCCTTAAACTCAAGGTTACGTGACAAATTGGTACCTCCGATTTGGTAGGACAATAAGTACGGTGAACAAGAACGCGAGTAGGTAAGTACACAGCATTTATCAACATTTAACTTGAGCCCAAAAAGCTCACACCATTCTACTAACATAACAAGACCATTTTGCAGTTTCCTCGTGTCATCAACGGAAGTTATTTCCGAGAAGATTTTAATGTCGTCTGCATAAGCAAGGGTGGGAAGGTCAATTTTCAAAAGCAGGTCGTTAATATAAAGCACAAACAGTAACGGTCCCAGGTTTGATCTCTGGGGCACGCCAGAGGAAAGAACAAAGTTACGAGAGCAATATCCGTTATAAGTTACATAACACTTTCTGTGTTTCAGGTAGGATTCGAGGAGACTTATCGCCGAAGGAACAAAATGGAAGGAGCTCAGCTTCATTAACAAAATTTTATGATTGATCATATCAAAAGCCTTGGACAGGTCTGTATAAATCACATCAACTTGACCACGTCTATCCAAGACTTCACTAATAAATTGGGACATGCTCGCCAAATTCGTAACTGTAGATCTCCCGGGGATAAAGCCATGTTGATTTGAGGCAATAAAAGCTATTATAAATGCTAACATATAATACCTTCTCATAAAGTTTAGCAAAATTGGGTATTATGGAAATGGGCCTGCAATTAGATAGAAGTTCACGATTGCCCTTTTTGTGCACTGGGACAATTTTGGCTATTTTCCAACGTTCAGGGAAAGTACAAGATTAAATTGAAAGATTGATAATGATTTTTAGAGGAAATGCAAAAACAAATCTACAGTCACGTATCAAAAAAAACTGGGTAACATATCATCACCTGCGGTACATTTGTTGGGAAAAGTAGCCATTAGTGCAACAAGTTCATCTTCGCTAACCAATGGAAAGGAGTAAGGTAGGGGATTGTAATCAGAATGAGACCAAGACATGCTATCCTCTGAGCTATACACTGAAGAAAACATATCAGCGAAAGCATTAACAATATCATCGGGATCAGTAAAATCATTTCCGTGGTCGTCACATAGTCTGCCCGGTATCCTTGTAGAACGCCTTTTAGCATGAAGTAACTGCCATAGATGAGAAGGTGAGGTTTTTGTAGAATTTTTGTATTTTAGATTACGAATAATATCTGATGTAAACCAGGGTGGATAAGAAATATTTGTACGGGATTTAGAAGGAACGTAAAGATCCAAGATAGCATACAAAGAGTTATAAAAAGCATCCAGAGCTTTATTAACATTAGTATAGTCAAGAAGAAAGGACAAAATTTAAAAAATCAAATGGCTCTATAAATGCCAATACCATCAGAGCTAAGCAATCAATCAAAAAAAGGCTGTTCTATTTGTATATCCATCAAAGTCCTCCACAGTTCCATCGTAGCGATCTTAAGAAAAAATGGAAAGTGTTATCAGTGGAGGAAACTGACACGTATAATTATTAATGGGGAGCTGCGTGGTTTCTCAACGAAGTTTCTCCAAAAGATACTGCAAGCTCTTTAAAAGATACTCTTTAATTTAGAGATAAGAATTTGGCCAATGCCCAATTCGAACCTGAGGTAACTCCACAGGTCCATCTCATGCGAGAGCACTTATATTGCCCAGCAGAGACAAAGCTCGAAAGGTTATACAACTATGGCAGGAAATCAGGCTTCTAACTGCAATCCTTACCGGTCATGTCCGATTAAAGAAACACCTACACAGAATGAGGCTCGCTCAAGAGAAGGAGTGCCATGTGTCTTTGGGAGAAGAGGAAATGGGTATGCATATTTTCTGCCACTGTCCTGTCATCTGCAGAATCATATATGCACATAGCTCAGTTTTAATATTCTTTCATATTTTATCAGTCTAATTGATACCTATAGGACATATGTTTATAATGAATAGAATTTCCGGATTCTTGGTTTTGTTTTCAAAGATTATCTCTATTAAAGAGTAATAAAAATACAATAAAAAGTGCTGAACTTGTAGGAGGATTGAAATATTTATAGTCAAGAATAATGTGAGGTATGTTTGATTAGATACCTATTAGATATTTAGTTTACCACACCATTTAATCAATTGCAAATAAATTTCTTGTTTAAATATTTGAACGAATCATCATTAATGCATTTTAGTACTTGGAACAATAAATTCTAGACACAATAAAAAAAAAACTAAAGAGAACATCCCCTTAATTACACTCGTCCATAAAACAAACTAGAAAACATCGTCTGACATCCTAGCCTTTTAATCAAAGATAACAATCGATAGCGTACAAGCTTTTTCACATTCCAAACCGTACATCCCCGGCAGCACACGGCACGGGAGAGAAAAAAAAGCCGAACACTCGAACGAAAAATCCTCTCCTGCACCTCCATATACAGTTGTAATTGTAAGACCGATAACAAAGTGTGGACATTTGTTACGTTAAGCGCTCCCACCGTTAATGCTTATCATTTTTCGACGTACACCTTTCACGTGCGACCGCTTTCGTTCTCCGAACATGCCGGTATATTAAATTACCGCCGCCAGAGGGCGCAATATGAGTTACGTACGACGTTTTCGGTCCGCAAGTGTGATTCCGTGTTGATCGGAACGGGTAGTTGACGTTTGTAAAGATGGATCGCCTCGTCCGATGGGACAACAGCCGATAATCTAACGTAACGTCGGTTCTAGTCCAATAATGAGGGGCCATCATCGTCGGATTGCCTTCTTGCGGATAATACAGCGGTTGCTTAGATCTTTCGATGATGTTCCTCGATGATGCAGCTCCGTGTTGTTATTATGGAGGTACAATAAACTCAGCTGTCAGCGATATAACGATAGAACAGGATCGTACTTTGGAAGCATTGGCATAGCTTTTTTACTCCGTTTGTTACTATATAGTGTGTCAAATCTACTGCATAGACGGAAGATGATTTGCTGGGCAACTTAGAAAAAAAGTCTTTAAATAAATAAAATTATTCGGAGAGAAGTTTTGCATACAGCCTTATCCCCTGAGCGTGTGACAAGTCTGGTTTGAAGTTTGTCATACTCCGCGTTCTGGGAACGTCGTAAAGACTCGTTATTGATTGAAATGACTCGACCTCTCTCGCGAAGTGCCAGTAAATGCCCGGATATCATAGGATTTGTGGATCGATAGATGACAAGCCTCAGCACGCCTCATGCACCCATTCCCACAACCTGTTGTAGATTGTACAACAGCTTCAAGTAGTCACTGCCCGATTCATAAACTTTATTCATTCTTATTGAAAATTATTTCCAAAAAAAAATTTACATTTGAAGAACGGGATTGAAGAAGAACTTATGGCAATGGTGTATTGACGAAAAGCGGTTCATTCGAAATTTGTCAAGCCACGCACCGTGGGAATGGCATGACTGTCCAATTTGACAGGCCACAAGTCCACTGGTACGAACATTGAGCAATTCCAGGTTTGCCAAACTACACGCTGTCCCCATGGGAACAAAGCATAACACAAAATTTACAAGTGACGAAAATTGGGTTTTGTAGATGTGACGCCGAAGTCAAATAACAATCGTTATAATGGAAGAGTTCATTTTCACCTCGCCCAAAGAAATCCCACCAAGTCACAAGCAATATCAAGATCTTCTTGGATTGTTTTTCTTTTATATTAATAGGATTACCCTCAAGGAGCTTGTACCTTTAGATTAGACCATGAATGCAAAGCTCTATCGTGACCAATGACCAACCGTAATGTGGCCAAGGGAGCATGTGAGAAAGGGACATCTAGAGAAGCAACATAAGAAAGATTATTTTACCGCGAGGCTACATACCAACAATTTTTTGCGAAAGACGAAATAGCCGTTGTTCCCCGTTCGCCGTACTCGCCAAACTAGGCTCTCTGCGACTTTTCCCTCTTTCCAAAGATGAGAATAATGTTGAAGGGGTGAATATTGGACACGATAGAGGATATTGAAGCTGAATCGCAGTCAGTGCTGGACACATTAATAGATCAAGAATGCATTCCTTTCATGGCAGAGGCTCTGGAGTCGGTATTTACACTGCCAAGGGAACTATTTTGACGTAGATGTAGGTGAATGAGATTCTAGTATCCTTTAATTCTATTTATTGCTACATTTCGGGAGATTTTGAGTATCACCTAGTAGGTCATAGAAATTCGTGGCTTTCCCGTGACTAGACATCTAGCTTTTGAGAAAACTATTTAAACAGACTAATAGTACCGTTGAAGTGCTCAACCATATTGCGTGCTGAAATATTTGCTAATTTGAACTTAGTTATTTAATTAAGAACAAGTTTCTATTGAAGTTGAGGGCTGTATTGCTTTGCCGGACGAGAAAGAGACTTACGCATTCTATAAATAGAAACATGCTCGCCGGTAGTCATTATAAAAAAAGGGTTGTAACAGTGGCGTGTCATCAGCATAAGCTTGGACCTTACAATTTTGAGCAGATTTTAAAATATCGCCGGTATATATGATAAAGAGGAGTAGTGGCCCAAGTGTGGAACCTTAAGGCACACCTGATAATACATCAACACCAGCAAGCACAACACTCTGTGTTCTTCCGGACGAGTAAGACTGTAATGAACTTTGCGAATATTACAAAACCCGTAATATTCAAACTGAGTAACTAGTAATCCATGACATACACGGTTTCAAAGACTTTAGAGTAATCCAATAAGACAAGAATGCTAAACTCTTATCAACAGATGCCATTATATCATTTATAACATAAGCAAGAACAAAATTCTTTCCTAAAACCCGCCTGACAATTAGACAAATAGTTATTAGTTTCCAGGTTGTAACCGCGTCGTTGTCGTAGCTTTTGCCAACGTTTCGTCTACATTCTTACAGAATATCTTCAGGGCTGGTACCGGATGTCCCATAAGAGTATGCACGAAACGTCGGCAAAAGCTACGACAATGACGCTGTTCCAACCCGGAAACCAAGAATATAGTGTTATTGACGATAGCAGAAGCCTACGTACTATATGTATATGTGTTTGGTTACAAAGAACATTTTCCAAAATCTTGAGAAAAGATTGGTAGTACACTAGTAAACGGATACTCTAAAACTGTGGCACTGGAACACTGAAACAGTTCACTAAAACCCTTACCACAACACTTAATTCGTACTGGACGCACGTTTCGATAGCCAAGCTATCATCATCAGCAGCAAGACTGAACTAACAAGCTAAGTGAAAGAACTAACCTTATAAGGAAAATAAATTATGCAATATGTAAATTTAAAATCGTAAAATTTAATGAGCCGCTTCATTGCACAGGACTATAAATAGCTTAAAGGTAAATGAGACGAATGACGTGAGTTATCCTAGAATACAATGAAGCGGTTCATTGCACATGGTTAAAATTACAACTATAAATGATTAAACATGATGTAACAAAGGATAAAGGCTGGAATTTAGTGGTCCTAAATCTGAATTCATTAAGTGAGTTTTGTTTTTGTAAATTTCCATGCCTTCATAACAATTTAATTGAGAAGTACTCCTTACGTTTTTAATTAACTTTATATTATCAACATTATGGTTATTTTCAAGCATATGTAGGGCAACGCTAGATTTATCAAACCTTCTGAATTTGAGATGAGCCAAATGTTCTTTGTACCTAATTCTGATTGATCTTTTTGTCTGCCCAATATACACTTGATCACAATCTTTACATGAAATTTTGTAAATTCCTGATTTATCCATGTTATCCACTGGGTCTTTGGAATTTCCTAAAAGGTTTTTAAGGTTATTGCTCGAAGAGAAAACAATCTTGCGGTCAATCCTAGACGCTAATGACAGCCTTACATTCTAACATGGTCTTTTTGGTTTCTGTAATCATTTTAGACAAAGGATTTTTTGATAATTTTGAATAAGAACTTTGTGACAAAGTGGTGTTGACTCGACTAAAATAATCTTCTTTGTCTAAGATGACTACAGTGTTACCCTTGTCGGATTTTAAATAAAAACAATTTTTGTTTTTTAGTCTTCTAGCAATGATTTGATCTTTTCGTGCAATGTCAGGTGCATTCCTTTGCATATTTTCAAAAATTTGACTTTTACAAGCGGTACGAATAAAATTTTTTGTGTTATCATCAAAATTACTGATCGCGTTTTCTATGCCAACTATAATTTCTTCAACCGGAGGCTTATTAAATTTCAGGTTGTATTTCAAACCTTTGTTTAATAAGTCGATCTCTTCTTTGCTAAAAGACTCATGTGACTCGTTTTTAACTAATGCAGTTGGGTTAATTATCTCAGAAGGTTTCGGTTTGTTAGTGGTGACTAATTTGGAAAACTTTTTCTGAGAACCTTTTCTTTATCTGAAACTTTCTTAGCAATAACGTCTTCAATCCTGTTGAGATAATTAATCCATTCAAAATATTCTAAAATACATAGGTTGTTACAAAGTTGTAAATGTAAACTATATGCTTCTAACTCTAGTTGACTAATTTTAAAATACTGATACTTAATTTCTGAATTTAACCAACAACTTTTGGCCGAAGAAATAGCTCTATTAGCCGAACTTGATTTACTCTTGCAGTTAATTTGAATGAAATTCGGAAAAACATTAAATTTTCTACAATCTTTCAGAAATTTATCCATGTTACACCAAGGGTCTTCAAAAAATCTTTTCTAGGATTGACCGCAAGATTGTTTTCTCTTCGAGCAATAACCTTAAAAACCTTTTAGGAAATTCCAAAGACCCAGTGGATAACATGGATAAATCAGGAATTTACAAAATTTCATGTAAAGATTGTGATCAAGTGTATATTGGGCAGACAAAAAGATCAATCAAAATTAGGTACAAAGAACATTTGGCTCATCTCAAATTCAGAAGGTTTGATAAATCTAGCGTTGCCCTACATATGCTTGAAAATAACCATAATGTTGATAATATAAAGTTAATTAAAAACGTAAGGAGTACTTCTCAATTAAATTGTTATGAAGGCATGGAAATTTACAAAAACAAAACTCACTTAATGAATTCAGATTTAGGACCACTAAATTCCAGCCTTATCCTTTGTTACATCATGTTTAATCATTTATAGTTGTAATTTTAACCATGTGCAATGAACCGCTTCATTGTATTCTAGGATAACTCACGTCATTCGGCTCATTTACCTTTAAGCTATTTATAGTCCTGTGCAATGAAGCGGCTCATTAAATTTTACGATTTTAAATTTACATATTGCATAATTTATTTTCCTTATAAGGTTAGTTCTTTCACTTAGCTTGTTAGTTCAGTCTTGCTGCTGATGATGATAGCTTGGCTATCGAAACGTGCGTCCAGTACGAATTAAGTGTTGTGGTAAGGGTTTTAGTGAACTGTTTCAGTACACTAGTAATACGAAGATCAGGAAAAATTGTCGGATTGAAAATTTTCGGCAGGAAAATCGGAAAGCCTTCCACATAATAGGAAAATATGATTTTTCAATGCAACAGTTGACAATAGGGGTAGCATATGATCTAAAAAAGGACCAGCATAGTACAAGAAATACCATCATAACCACAAGCATTGGTTCTATTATTCAAAATTGAGTGTATTTCATCATCTGTAGCTACAGCTGGATAAAAGCTACAATGATATCGTTTACTTCGGCACATTACACCTTAATTTTTACCAATTCTTAGATCTCAGATTCTCTATCCTATTTCCATCTCTTACCAAACTTCCATAAGTAATGAAAAGCGTTCTTTCATATATTTGTGCTTCAAATACGAACCCACTTAGGATATCGGATAAAAACTGTGCCAGTAAAGTGTTCAATAAAAGAGAAATTCAATTTTGATGATGATATACCTCGCGCCGTATAGCCGGAGGGCAGGGGGAAAAGTTTTTAAACAAATGTTTGAACGATGCCGCGTAATTCGTAAGAAAAACATAACCCGGAGTCAAAGTCGATCGAACTATGTGAGGAAGATTAGAAATACGAGGGCAAAATTTCCGTTAAAGCGGTTATTATTTATTAAACTTCCTCTCCTCTATATGTTCGTATACTTCCTCTCAGGCGAACGAAACGGCGGTAAGGGAAGGGAAGCGAGTAGGAAGCGGGATTTAAAAGCTTCGATGTCGTCGTCCTTCCCGATGTCAGGACGTTGATTCCCTTCGCGGGGATCGATCGATGACGTTCTGACCGACCCGGGAAATGCATATCGTGTTGCTTTATTTTTTTGGCCGTTGGTGAAAACGAATGCAATTAATTTTGAGTTACCTCCAACTAATCGAGATGTTTACAAGAATGCGGATTGATGAGGCGGAGATGGAGATTATACGAGTGCTGCTGCGCGCATATGCGTTTGCGACTATGTTTTCTGTGCATTTTCACTCATACCACATCTGATTATGCGGGCTTGCTGCTAAACGGCTCCTCATGATCATTTGTTTGTATGGAGTTCTGGTGTGGGACAGAGCAAAAGAAATAAACCGCCAGATTATCTCGCAGAAAAAGCTGAAACTGTCCTACTTATATTTTGTTCAATTTTTAGGTCTTTTAGACTGTATACCTCCGTGAAAACAAGTACTGTCACAAAACAAGCTTGGTTTTATTCGCAGAAGATCCATGATCACGAATCTGAGCTTCTCGTAATACGTTTTCGAAGCTATGGACGGAGGCCAGATGGGCATTATATATTGCTGTGATGATTATTCGAGAATGCATTTATTTTTAATTACTCATATTTTGTAATGCTTCGTGCTCTCTCTGAACACATTGAATATGAAGCAATAACTTTATTATACTTTTTTAACCAACTTATTTTGAGTTTGTAAATAAACTACTTGTCAAAGGCTTTCCTTGTTTTAAATGAAATGTTCTTACACTTGTTGATTACAGGGAATCTATATTATTGGCTTTAATATAGTTACGCCTTCTGCCGCTGGATATTGCTGAAGGCATCGCTCATGTATTCACATTTCTGAATTACCTAACTTCGATGTTTTGAAATAAATAATTCCCACGTGCGGGTTAATTAAAACAAAAGATGACTGCGGACTCAATGGCTAGGAAATAGTGAGTGACTTGTGACGTTAATTAAGCACGGTGTACACTAACAATTCTACCTGTGATAGCTCCCATGTTCAGAGGTCCAACAAGAGGAACAAAAAAGTATATAAGAATAATCAATTTTGTTTACAATAATAAGCCAAAATTCTGTAGAAAATAAAATAATATAGCTTTCGGTGCTTGTAGAAAATTAAAAAAAAAATTCCTGATTTTGGGTTTTGGAGTTTGGAGTTAGCCTAAAATCTGACATAAATTCTCAAATAATTACAAACATTTTCGGTTTCCGAAATTAATCTAAGTTTAGGACTTTGTGCAAAATTTAAGGGATTTTCTCAAATATTTACAATCATCAAAGAAACGGCAAGTTATGAATTGCGGCCTAAAATGTTTTTGGTTCTCAGTAACAAAGTATACGGACTTGTACGTTTTCTCGGATATCAATGTTTCACAAAAGGCACCTGAGGCCGCTCAATTGTGGAACATTGACGAATTTCGGTTATCAAAACTTCATAAAAGTCAACTTGAGGCCGCCCACTTCCGGAACATGGTCAAATTTGGTTTTCGGACTTCAATATTTCGCAAAAGTCAGCTTAAGGCCGCCTAATTGTGCCGCCCAGAGGTATTCCCTCTGCCCAGTTTGAGTCCGCTGCAGTAAAGACAAGATAATGAATTTTTTCACGGCATACATACCCATATTTTGAATGACGTAGAGCTTTTTCTTGTGACGCGTACAAACATAACATTTTAGCATTTTACATCTTTTTCTAGACTAAATAGCCTTTAAATTCAGTGGCATATGGTTTCTTTCCTCGATTTTCCCCCAGATTTATTGCTTGTCATTGTCTTACACATGAGGGTCAGACCTGCTTTTCTTAAAAACAAAAGAACCCAGTAAACAACATTTAATGAGCAAAACAGAATTCACCATCGAAAAAAATCATATTTGTTAAATTTTACCCTTTGAAAATAAATCAACGGCGGTTGTCCATTCATAAGAGTACCTACCCCTGACTATTACAGAGTTAGGCGCTGTGTTCGAGTCCCACCAAGGCCTAATAGGAGATTTTCCTGGTGGATTTAATACAACCTCGAGCCATCATTCGGGAGTTGAGAAATAATTAACTGCCCTTCAGCTTTTATGGCGAGAGGGTGATAGTATCAAAGCCATGGAACACATTGGATTCTAAAAGGCTTCTGAGGTTATAAGTTTTAAAGTTTATATACTCTGTTGGGCCGTCACCATACGAAAAGAAATTTATCATTGTTCAAATTAAAAAAAGGTTTTTATTTCAAGACTATAACAATGTATAATATTTCTTTTGATTCAAAACAGTTACTGTATTGCAGATAATTGAAACAGTAATTCTCTTGGATTAAGGAGGACCGCCTTGGTACAAGTAATCGTTTCTCTGGATGTACTATAATGTAAATTTGCCCACTGGCAATAGTTTTTATAACTTGTTGAGTTTAATAAGATTTGAATTAAATCCGGTCCTGTTTCAAAACCTTGTTCATTAATTCAATCCCAATACATTGATTTATCCCCTTTTCCTTTTCAGCTTATCAATTTTTTGTACTTCATCAACTTGGGTGTATCCATCTAGGTTATTATATGTAACCTCTTTCCTCTTGTATACGCGTATCAGATGTTGTTGGCCGGAACGCCCAACGGTCTATAATTATAATCATTAGCGTAGGTGTCGTAGGCACATATTTTTTCCTCTTCCTCGGACAGACATCGGTCTTTCTTCCCTCTTTTTTCATCGATGCTAGGATTTATCTCTTTTGAATAATAATGGTAACAAGAATACATCGAAAATGTGGGCGCCATAAATACTGATACCGTGTCTCGGGTAAAATCGCCCAGGCGCACAATACCAACATTGATTATGAAATATTAAAAAGATGCACGTCGGGATAAATAACGCGGGATGTATCGAAGCTGCAGGCTATTCTGTGCTTTGCGCGCCATTGTTGTTCCTTTAGAGAAGATGATGTGTACGCTACGGGCCCTCCCTACTTTTACGAAATTCGTTTCTTGATGACGTGAATTACGCCGAAGTTGGAAGCGAGGAAGAATGGATGAGTTATCGATAATTCTAGATGAATTATGCAAGTCACCGATGGTAAATAATCATTACTTACTCGATTATAATGGATTTGACGTGAAAAGGTGTTATTGAAGGTATTTATACGTACTTTTTCTCATGTTTTCCCTCAAATAGCATGTCTCATACTGTTAAATATACTTCCGTTCCATATGGTGTTAGTAAAAGACGCGGATCCCACTGGGGCAATATTTTTTTCCACTATCACTTATTACGTGCCCATGCGTTGAAAGATATCTTTGAAAATGTCAGCCATATTGGACGCTCAGCTGTTGTTTAACAGTTTTCTGCGTCTGCTATTGTAAAAATGGAAAAAAATCGAATATCCGTCCAGTCAAACAACAATATTCTCGGCACACTCTGCACCACACAAATTATTAATTAATTCGGAATGGCCGTTTCGAAGACACGTGGGTCTTCATCTTCAGCCGCGTACGGATTTATGTGAAAGAACATATATTAAATCTAACGAACTCGCTCTACCCTACTCTTCAAGAAAAAATATATACACAAGTACCTACTTTTGGCCCTTAGACTAAAAAGCAAGTTAAAATAAGGAGAAAAAGCAGAAAAGGGTCTTGTCACTCCGAAACGCAAGACATATGACCAGCCCACCTTAATAATAAAAATTGAGTGTGGTTATATTCTTTCTATCCGTAAATTTGAGTTCTTTCCGCCTATACCTCTCAACTAAATACTGGACATATGCGGAAAGGATCGACGTCTCATGTTACGGCGCAACCGTAAATCAAATGACCTCTTTACCGTAATAAATCGAAAATACAGGAAAGTTGCAAAGGTCCCTTCTCTTTATGGATTAGGTTTGCGTTCTTATTTATGTAAATAGTCCCATAGACGTCCAGTTCAAGCGGCGAAATCACGTTTTTAATCAATTTTAAGTTTTCTAATTTAATATTATACCCGGTATCGTTTATGTGTTGTGCTACACTTGACGTTTTTATCTTCCTGTACCTGTAACACCCGATGAACTGATATGAGGGACAGTGAAACACTTACCGACTTTGTAGCGGCGAAGACCGGGGAACTCTTCAAGCGGTGACACAATACAATCTCGCGGTTTATACACTCGGCGGTTTACACACAGTCACACAAAGTGGGTTTCTAATGCGGAGCCGATCTACATGTGTGTCGATATGGCGACTTGCGGGGTAACACTGTGTCCTTTTTTGTAGAGGGCGAGTAAAGGTAAGGGTGAAACCAAACTGTGTCCACTGCCCTCTTTAATCTAATTTCGTAACCAAGAGTACCACATTTTTAAATTGAATAAGAAACTGAATTCAACACGGATTGAAGAGATTATGTTGAGAAATAAAATTGAAATTGATAAGAAAATACTTGCTTCTGTGTTAGGCTGGTAACTTGTCAGACTACCATCGTATGTATCTGTTGAAATCGTTTTGATAATAGCCCTCCAAACGTAGCGCTTCAATACCGTTTGAAATCGTTCGTGTTTCAGACTCCTTCATTATCCTTTTGGAAGGATACTTTTGCAATTTGTGGTTGGGTGAAAACTCCATCTTTCCCGAAAACATTCGTTTGTCTAGGCGTTGTTTCTGTGTGGTGTACCAGAGATCCAAATTTATCCATCTTCATATATACATGCTGACTTGTTCACATCGTTTTCTATGCTTTTTCTGAAGGTGGTGGTCTTACAACCACTGCAAAGGATAGAGTACTAACTGACAGTGACGTATCCGATAAATTTAATGACCTTTTCACCTCTTTAGCAATGTAAATTTGTGATATCACAGAGGTTGACTACAAGTTTTTAAATAACACCGAATAATTTCTAACTCTTTTTATCTTGTAAACATTTCACTCGATTACCTAACTCTATTAAAAATACTGTTAATATTAAAATATTTGAAAAGAATCCCCGATTATTTTAAATGGTGATTTGGAAAACGTATAATACCTCTCTTCTTTTTCACTTCGTTGCTCTTATCATCCACAAAAGGCGTTGATTTCGATTCACCAAAACTCGATGAGCTGCTAATTTCGTATACTTTTACTTTTAATTCCTATTTCTTCAGTTACTGATATGTGTCCTTTGCTGTTCGTAGCTTTATAGATTGCTCCCCCTCCTTGGATCATATCAATTTGCTAACATTTTCAGTTAAACTGCTCGCTCGTTTGAAACCTACACAAATGTTAGCTCAAAGATCTGACATTTATGAGCTAGTTTGATTGTGTTTCGCGTAGTAATTCCCCACTGTATCAAAATATTTACGTTGAGAAACGACTCGGCAAGAAAACCACGCCGCGAAAGCGGTTCGGGGTTAAATTAAAACGTCTAGAATCCTTCTGAAGCCGGGAGGACTTAGCCTTAATGGAAATTAATTATAATTAAACGAAGATTTTGCGTAAGTTTCTCGCGAACCGTTCGACCAAGAAATGCACTTCCTTTTGTTTTGTTGTCGTGTTAATTTGAATATCCTGGGTCAAATTGCATCAGTAGTACGATAACTTTTGAAATATACTACGAACTCTTTTTTTTAAGAGGAATATTCTGTACATAATTTCTTAGCTGTTCAGCAAAGGTGTATCTCGATATGGGAATAGAAACTCATTAATAAAACTGAGTAATTCGTTGGATGTATTTGATCAAAACAGGAAGTGTGCGAAGTGCATTAACACCTTTCATGTGTGTTACATTCCTCACTGTCTTTACTATAACTGACATTGAATCAATAGCAAGCATGAATGTATCCTGGAACAAATTCATTTATAGGCGCGAGTACCATACATATAGCGAATAACGTCCTCTCCGCTCCTCAATGCCCCTAGACAAGCGCACAGACTCGCAACTCAGTCGCCTAGCATACGTAGCCGAGATAACAGCTTGGCACAGATTTAGGAAATACGTAATACATTTTATTTGATTTCCGTCCTATTGATGGACTTTAATCGTTGATTATTTCAAAATAAATACTATTATCGTATATCAAGCAAAGAAAACTTTTGGATACACATTTATAGGAAATTTTTTTATAAATTTATTCCACACATCACGTTGATAAATTTTGACTGAGCAATTCGGGTACACCCTGTATAGTTCTACAAACTGCAGGCATAATATAAGCTATAGGAGATACGTCTCACCACTTGTCGAAAAGCAGAAAGTAATTATTAGTTTATCTGGTATTGGCATGCTTTTCTCATGGGTTTTGTGTGTTATTTAGTAATATATTTCTTGAAAAGTTTAAGGAAAGAATCAATGGTTATTCTTAAATAATTTTTAAATGACATTGGATACTTCGTTAATAATTCGTGTACAAAAATTAAGCGTGCCCAACATGTTTTTCTTCTGGTTTTCCTTACCTGATGTGATCGATTAATTGGTGTACAGCGGGCCTGAAATTTATTTAAACAAACGATACCAAGAGGGGCAGAATTTTGGGGAAATGTGACTCGACTTACTAGAAATACAAAGCTAAAATAAAAATAAAGGAAAGTACTGTCAAAACGACTGTTTTCCATGAAGAAATATGACGATTTTTCCTTTAGAATCCAATTAACATCCTGAGAACCTTCTTATTTTTCATTTTGCTACAATACCGCTCCACAACTTATCAAATACTAAGCTTACGCTTCCTTTTTCTGTACCTGTCATCCACATGGCGTAACCATTTCTTGAACCTAACGCAATTAAACCCATTAGACGACCTTTTTTTCCATTATCAACGAACAGCATTAGTCCAAGGAACGCCATTCCAATTGACCTAATCGCATATAGAGACCTCTGTCGACTCTTGTCGAAGGCGGAGGAGAAGTCAGTGACGCAACGGCGAAGATAGCATCATCGCCCTTCCGATATTCAGCACGATGAATTAGGAGAACGTGACCATGGGAGAAGAGCGGACGACTGTCATACGTGACGTTGCCGCTGTTATCTGCCTCGGTCCTTTAGGCCGAGATTCCGCTACGACGAAATCACCATTAAGCCCAAATGGTTATGCCCGCCAGGGCTATGGGGCGGCCGGAACGGCTAATGCGTGCGTCTACATGCATAATTATTACGGCCGGCGTTAAATAAATTTCGAAATCTATTAGCCAACTGGTGTCTCTCTTGGTCGGTGAATGTGTGTGTGTGAATGTGTGGTGGGTTTCGTTCGTGGGCGTCGAGGAATCTAATTTTAAATTGTTTTACGTGATGGCGAGATTCTAGCCCTCTCTTGTCGGGATTAAATGGAAAATATGGGATGCTTATTACAGATATGCGTATATGTATCCATATATCTAATGTATTTGAATCTTCCTTCATCATTCATCAAAATTAAAAATACCAGTGAAATTTGGAATTTGGATGCTATTTATGGATTTACGCATTTACATGAGGTCATATCATCCCCGTTCGTAATATTATATATTTATACTTTCACTCACTTCGTGGCGCATGGTATTGATGGAATCATTCCCGGCAAAAACAATGTGAGAAGAGAGAAAAGCACTAACGAACATGTTTCTGCTTATCAGCGTTGTTCCGAGCGCTATTTCTCGCTACCTACATTGCGTTCACCTCTCAGTTTATACCACTAATTTCCGAAAAGCAGCACTGAAATATTTCTTGACGCCACCTAGTGCCAAGAGATACAGTCATGCCGTCCTAGAAAGTAGCGACAGAAACCGGGGTACAGATCCCCACCACCTCTCGAGCAGCTGGGGTGCTTAACGCAAGATGGCATTGCGTCTGAGCGCTACGTTATCTGCACATGTTAATGATTCCTTAGGCTTACCATGTGATGTATAAAAAAATACATACGAAAAAGGTGCCTAGTAACAATGCTATAATGGAATCACTTCTGGCAAGAACATTTTGTAAGTGGAGCATTGAAAATAACAAAACAGAACTTATGATTATCATTTAATTTGATATTTCACTTTTAGAAAACATCTCAATACATTTTAACTCCTACGCATTAGTTTCTTTTTACAAAAAAAGGTCTAATTTCATTATATCGATTTCCTAAAGGTCCACAAACATCTACTATACACTCCACACTTTCCCAAATAAACAACATTTTACTCCTGCTAGATATGCGCATCTATTATCCAATTAAAGCTTCCCACGGTATCTTATTCATGCATACCAGAATACAATCGGTAATAACAATAACAATAATAACACTAATAACACCTAAAGGTGTTAGATGCTTTTTTTATCTAAAATATGCGTTAGGGAGAGCTTCATTTTAACGCGCCACCTCTATAATTACGTCTCTGCTAAGCGCATAAAAGCCACGTTTAACGTACGACACTACAAAGAGTTGCAGCTCAACGTAAGAAAACGCCTTCCATAGGGCCAAGAGAGAAAGAGAGAAAATCTAGCCGCGTATGTAAAATTAATTACGTCGACTTCGTTATTAGCGTAGTAGTAACGGTAACAAATTTAACTTCTCATTCGTTTGGCCTTACGGGTTCTTTTTACCCGCCTGGTAAGCTCATATAGTCTCCGAGACTGGAGACTATATACAGCGTAGCGTTCTATTTGCTTCACCACCTCGTTTTATCCGTTCGTGCTGTTCGTTCTTTTTTGTTCTTTTTCTTTTCTATTCCTTACTTTACATAATCTCCACTGAGTTTTTTATACATCGCATTAACGAGCCCTCAATGCCGCTACAAAGAAAGATCCAGAGGTAGAGGTTTACTAAAGCTAGTGCGTGTGGGCGGGTGCCTTCTATGGGAACCACATGGCGTGTCTTCAGCATTTTTTTCATATAAAATATCTACAGGAGTGTGCAAATGAAATCGGCACTAAGGAGGATTCTATCAAGAAGTTGTGATCAGCAAAAGAAGTGGATTAACCCTCCCTGTGTGTGCGTGTCTTTATTACGCAGAATTGTTAACAAAACTTTAAGTATTGCTGAATATAATCGTAACCTAATTCTATGAATTTTGAACATTTTTGAAACTTTTTTGAAGACCGTGGTAATTTTTTGTGGGCAGGATCGAAGTTAAGGGGTTAAAATGGTTTGGCCACTTACTGAGAGTGCCAGAATCGAGATGGTCGAAGCAGCTGTTTGTATGGAAACCACCAGGAGCTCGAAAAAGGTCGTGGTATGATGGGAAACGAAAAAGTAGGGCAGAAAGGAACCTAGTGGAAGAGTTAGCACAAGATAGAGAGTTGTTACATGATTGTGTGATTGTGACATTTCATGCTTTTATTGTGCATAATAAATTTGTTTTTTGAAACCCAAGGATTTACAATGGCTATTCAGGATCAAGTTTCCATTATAACAAGAAGGGACTATAAGAGGCACATAATTAGGGATTTCACCATGGAAAATAAATGCCGGGTGTGTGTAGTGCTGTTGGCGAAAATTTACAACATATTCTAAGTTCGTGTCCAATTGAGGCCCTAAGAGATTACTTAACGGGGTAAAACAGTGACGCTAGAATTCTGCATGGTATATTGGCAGACGAATTGGAAATATAAACTTCAGGCCGTATGTGAATCGGATTATATCCAAAATGTTCCTGATATAATTTACATTATTACGGTCAAGCACGTAGAGTGTATTATTGACGCAGATATTCCAACATCTGTCTATTTTTAACAGAAGTATGGTGAAAAACTGGCGAAGTATGTATGTATATCTCATTTGCCGGGGAAATAAAAGCATTATGGAGCTTGGAAAAAGTGATTATTGGAATCCTGGGTGAGGAGCTCAAGCAACTTCATGGTGCTCTTAAAGTGCTGGAGTGAGACCCAAGGTTGTTCCAGCACCTCCAGAAAGTTGTGTTAGTCAGCACCTACTGGACTTAATACCCAAGATGTATGGTAAAATATCTTTATGTCCGGGATATGTATTCCACGGTTAACCAATTCTACGCCACCAGCGGCTGCTACATGTAAACTATGCTGAATTCATTCATAATTGTGGTACATGCGTTTGCAAGTATATTATCAGTATGTATAGAAACCACAACTAAACAAGTTCAAGAAGATTTACCAAAAGCAGTACTGAAAAAAAGTTTGGCAAATGTTATGGTAAAGTTTTTTTGCAAAAACCCTGCTGCTTTTAAGTTGTCAGTGGGACATTTAAAACATATTTATGAAATCTCGAAAGAACTCAAGTTGAGGAGAAATGAGATAAAATTGAGGAGAAATGAGATAAAAGAGAAGATAAATAGTCGATCACGAATAACTGGAATGGATGAAATTGGTTCAAGTAAGTCGTTTGGACCTATTGTTTTGCCAAATTTTAAGAAACAAGGGGCATTATTAGACTCTTAATAATATTCAAAGCCTATCAAATCAGCTTAGAGATGTTCGTTCTGTCACATTTCAAGAGCTGTGAAAAGCTTTTTAGGATGGCTCTGTCTATGATTACCACTTCTTCAATAGTAATAAATTGTAGTTTAAAGGATTTCATCTGTAGAACACAACGCATAAAGACTTTGAATAATATAACAAATAATTTAAGACATTGTATTTCCAAGGAAAGTCCAAAAAAGAAGAAAGAAATGTATGAACCATGCTTATTTGATTGAAGAAATAGAAAATATTATAAATCAAGCTTTAACAGAAAACATATGTGACTCTCAACAAGTAGAGATAGATGCTGAGAAGGAAGACAAATCTTTCTATGATATACAAATAAAATTCAAGGAAACCGATCAGTGTGACTCATTTTCAAATATTGTCGAAGATATTGCCTTTGAAGATGAAGAACGAATAGAAGAAACCACCACTGATTTAACTTCTTATAAAGAAAAAATATTCTTAACAATATAGGGCTTTTAAAAGATTATGAAAAAACAAATTTCACAGATGATTTTCAAAAACAATCTTTTTTTGAAATTGGATCAGAAAATGGAAATCATTTTACAAAAAAAAAAATCGACTTTGTGCTGGCTTTTCATCGAGTCTAATTGACGTTTGAGCAGTGACATGAAGACTGATGATAGTGATATAGATATATGTGATGTAAATGATAGTGAACAAGATTCAGCTGATGCCAAAAATGATACGAGGAGCTTCTTTACAAAACGCAACATGTCCACATTACAAAAAAAAACACTTAAAGGTGGCGCCGCGATCTATGTTAACAGTAGAATATTACACATCGTCAATTCTGATCAAAGAAGTACTAATCCCATCTAATACACATCGCAAAGTTAATGTTAGTTTCAAAACGTAACTCAAAGTGCAACCTGTCCATATAACCATCAAGAATGGTTGGAGTTAAAGCAAAGTCCATGCACGTAACAAGGACGTAACATTGTTAATGATTTGTGCTATTTACAATTACATGAATAGCAAATAGACGAGTTACTTCATAAATAACGTCGATCCTTGTTGCAATAATGGATGGAAAATTAGCGAGTGAAGTAGCTGATAGGGTCAGTAGAAAACAACAACGTATTGAAGGAAAGGCGAAGTTAGAAAAGAAGAAAGCAAGTCTTACTGCTAACCCAATTTTGCAGTTTTGCAACGTTCAGCAACTGCCGAAACTTCCAATTCAAGAATCTCGTCGTCACCTCACTTTTGCATGTGGGTTGAACATCAATGCGGGCGAGACTCAGATGCAACTGGTTCAGCATTTTTTATAATAATAATGATTGGAATGGTGTACAAAATATTAGATTCTTTGCCGACGGCTGTGGCGTGCAAAATAAAAACAACCATATTGTCCGCCTGTTATACTGATGATTTTAGACGCATTCACTGGGTAATATTAAACAAATTGAAGCGGTTTTCCAGTGACTGGCCATTCCTACCTTCCAACGGATAGGGCCTTCGGAGTAGTTGAAAAATAGTTAAGAAAGCTTGCAGAAATTCTTTTAGCTGAACATTACCGCGAAAGGAACTTCACAAGAAAAAGGGAAGGCCGTTGATATTCCATTAAGAAAATGTTTTGGTGAAGACTGAGTAGGGAACGATAAATTCAATTTTTGTTTTGAGGTTCTAAAGGACAACGTTATTTTCATTGTATAACATCATGAAGATGGCCAATTATGTCACTGGTTAGAAGAAGACTGTGAACCGAAAGATTAATCTACTCTTGATAGTTGACATTTTCAGTTTAGAATACGTTTTGTTTTCATGCCACGTTGTTCTTATTTAAAAATAAAGTTTTCCTTGGAGCATAAAACGATAATAAGCTTGCTTTCGAAAAATAAAAAATTAGAACTTTTCTTCAAAATGAAACATGTCCAATGGTCCTTCTGGAGAAATTCTCCGAGATAAAGTATTTTCCATAAGTGAATTTTTTGTCTAAAAAATGAGATTAGTTAGATATTGGATAACACCGTCACAAACCTTTCTGGTTTTCTCTAAAAGTATTTTGCGTGACTCGTTGGGTTTTGTAAAAAAGCTCCTCATATAGGCATTGATAGGTTTTGTACTGTCTACTATGAACTGCCAAAAAAACTTTGGTACATTGATAAGGTAATTTAAGTTGAAAGATGATAAAGTCATAATTAAATATCTAGAATATCTAGAACAAAAAAATACCTTCGTTTGGCCAAAGAGAGTCGAGATTGACAAATCAGTCGACAAAAAATATATCTTTTACGGAGCGATGGATCTTCAAGGCGGAAGCGAGTTCCACCTCAGAAGATACCATAAAGTGAAGATAAAAGAAATAAAAAAAAATAAGCTGTTATTTAAATTCAATTACAATTAAATTAACATTCTTCCTAAATTTATAATTTTATTTCACAAGCCTTCGATTTGCTACATCATGCATTAACATTCATTTAGTCCATCTCAGTATTCCTCTTAAATAGAGCCAGAGGACCTTTGGGGACCTCCGAGGGAGCACCAAGGAACCTCCATGGACCACCAGGCAACCTCCGAGGACTATTGGGCACCTCCAGTAAAATTTGCCTTTGTAAGGATCTCCTTGTACAAAATTTTAGTTATGGTTTACCCCTCGGCCAGAACGTAAACGCCTTTGATTAATTTTACTGCAAGCTGGGGGGATATTAGTCAACAAAACATACACATAAAGTTAAAATAATACAAACAATGAGCAGGTTTCATTCCCAAATGCACACTTAATTTGTTTTTGGATCCATAATGAACCCTACAACGTTCCCATTCTCTTTATTGTTTCGCCCTATTTGCTCAGGATATTAAGTTCATAAGTACATATGTGCTCACTTCTTAAAAATCAAGTATCCTCGAACGTTGGAATTAAAACGTACGTCAGAGACGCATTACGAATGTATCTCCCTTTGATTATCCTTCTTCTATCGAGGCGTAGTCCTCCCTATTATCTGCCCTTCAAACGAAGCGTTATTCCCTACGTCAGTTCAGTTATTACCCGGCATAATTTCGATACAATGTAATTCGTAGGGCGATGAAATAAAAAAATAAACTGACAGGGAAGAGGTTCTTACTCTATATTACATGTGTTAGTGTGTGTGGTGGAGATGTAGAGAGGGCATGTATGTACGAGCTCTCCTCTGAAGAGATCGACGACGCCCCTAGACTCGTTCCCCAGCTGCTGTCGTGTTGTTATTAAAGGGTATCATCGTTAACTCGGAACAAAACGTGCACTAAATGAAGTTATATATACAGAGTCGTAAAATGCTTGAGTCAAAGACATCATAATACGTCTAGCCAAATGTAATGAATACGTTTAGTATAAATAGTAAAATTTTAGTTGACAATTTTCTTGGTATGGAGGGCCTTTTTTTATTTGAAGCAGCTAAATGTCATGTCTTTTTTAGATTAGATCATAAAGCAGCAGATCTCTCAAGCTGATTATCGAACCAAAGCGGTGGTTTTAGTTTTCTATTGTTACCAACAATGACATTGACGGAACCAACTGTAAACTGAGCATCATAGCAATAACCTCTTTCAAGATATAATCTGGTACATATGTTACCGTTAAATCCTGAAATCCGATATTCAATGAAATAACTAGTTATTATTTCACTGAATACCGATTTACGATAGTTAATACAGGGTGACCGACGGGAATCTGACGTTTTTAAAATGAACAGTACACAGTTATTTTTTACGGAAATTTTTATTTTAATACACAAAATTGTTTGTCATTACATGCCTCTTGAATGCAATTTTCCAGCCTTCGCAGAAAATCGGCCATTACACGAATCATCAGTTCACCATCGATTGTAGCCACTTCTTCCCCGATTGCCTCCTTCAGTTCTGCCAATGTGCGGGGTCTGGGAGAGTATACACGTGATTTCAGATACCCCCACAAAAAAAGTCACAACTGCTTAAGTCAGGTGATCTCGGGGGATGTCGCCAAAATGTGAAATTAACCTTTCTGGGAACATGCCTCGAATCACTTGCATGGACACACGAGCAGTGCGTGCGGTGGCACCATCCTGTTGGAAAAAAAACATTTTCCAAATCCAGTTGCAGTCTGCGCAGTTCGGGACGCAAGAAAGTGTTCAGCATTCGGCAGTAACGTTCGGTATTCACTGTAACAGTTGCACCATTCTCGTCCTCGAAAAAATAGGGACCAATGATGCCGAATGGAGTAGTTGCGCACCAAACCGTTACGCGCTCTGAGTGTAATTTTTAGGGATTATTTTTATTTTATCAACCAGTCCAATGCTTCGATTAAAAATAAAAGCAACTAGAAAGTTCTAGTTGAAATACGTGAGACAGGCGCCCCTTTAAAATTTTGGTCTACATTTTGAAGAATAGTTAAATGTGTCAAAAACGGCTTGAGTTAGGTATAGGAAACATAAAAGTAACTTGCCTTTATTTAGCCCGCACTATCAAAATATGTAATAATATACGGGGTGTTCCGTTTAAATTTTCACAACTTTAGTGTGTAACTTCTTTTTGAGTCAGCCTCTATATATCAAAACAATTGTAAAACTTGCTCCCAATGAACCTACATGGCTCTTAATAAAAATATTTTAAAAATATGTTGCCGTTTTTCATATAAGCTGCCAACCCGTATATATACGAGGTGTGGAAATTAAATAACCGGACTGGTGCTAGAAAAAATTTTATTGATCACCAATTACACTACAAAGTTTATCCCCTTCAATGTACTCTCCTTGCCGATACCTACAACGCTCCATACGAATTTTCCACTGTCGAAAGCAGTGCTGGAAGTCCGTTTCTGTCAGCTTGTTGGGAACCTCCGTCGCTTTCGCTTTCACCGCTTCCACACTATCAAATCTTGTCCCCTTAAGCTCCGATTTTACCTTAAGAAATAAAAAAAAAGTCACAGGAAGCCAGGTCGGGCGAGTACGGTGGGTAGTCCAACACGGTGATGCCGGATTTCGCAAAGAACGCCTTCACAGGCAAGGCGGAATGGGCTGGCGCATTGTCTTGGTGGAGCATCCAGGATTTGCTCTTCCACAAATCGGGTCTGCGTCTTCGAATTCGTTCACGAAGGGTAGTTAGAACCACGACGTAATAATGTTGATTAACTGACTGACCTTCGAGGACCCAATGGACGTTGCTCGATCTGAACACTCATTTTTCCGACGCGACGCTAGCATAAGGACTTGAACGGACGATTGCTACAGCGAGACTGAGCGACGTACAACCGTGCCCATCAACCTCAGTGTGGCGGAAGCATCTACAAGCACAGACATGTTCAAACCTGCCGTGGCGTGCTCGCTGTTTGCCGATAGTGGTACCAGTCCGGTTATTTAACTGCCACACCTCGTATTATCGAAACGGTAAATACACCTATTTTCTCTCCTGTCTTTCACGGCTGCAGAACAACTACGAAGTCCCCATTTCTAATAAAATTGTAGTATGTGTAGGTTACTGAAGTCCATTTTATGGTTTAATTTTTCCAATTCAAGAACCTTTTCAACCGTTAAATGGAAAACAAATTAGCTATAAGTGAAGCTTTTTGTGGGTTTCTCAATGTTAATAGCATCCAACTTCTATTCAGGAACATCTTCAAATATGCAGATTCATCTCGTCTATCTAATCATAACGGAAACGCTGGTGCAATCCTACGTAAGTGCATTAGAGCATAATATATTATCGATCACCTCATCTACACGCCACAAGTTTCGGATGCTGGTTGTAATAGATGCTAGGCAAGATGATCCGTTTAAAGTTCAGGCAGCAGGAGAGTACCTCTAACGTAGGCGATCGTCACAACATATGTATGTGTGCCTATGCATGTAGGTGAACCGGTATGTATAACGAAACGAATGATTTATTTGGAGCTGTCTTTATGAAGTACGCTTTCATTGTTCTATGTTGATAAATAAGGATGTTTGCAGTATTACAAAAGTGATGTATCTAACGTTTCGAAACGATTATAGTATCCAGATTAAATTGTATTAAAAATTTGAAGTTTCAAGTGTATAATGAAAATTCGTGTTCCATTTGGTATTCGATATTGTTAATAGTTTCGTTCTTGTTTTTAATTTAAATCAATTAATTGAAACGAAAACATAGAAGTTAATAGTAACAATACTGAATTTTTATTAGTATGGTTGCAACTTTTGGGGCGGCGTGCCAGAACCGTAGTAAGTACGAGGATGGTATGATAAGTACTCGTGTTTGGAGACGGATGGCGCTTCGTGTCAAAATCGTTATTACCGACAGTGTGTACTATTATTTAATCGACGTTTCTGAAAATTTCGGGGACATGAAAAAAGAACAATACTGTTCAGTGATTCGATTTGAATGGGAAAACGCGTGCTGAAATTAAAGAGAAGTTGGACGCAGTTTATAAGGACCATGTACATACCTTAGGTGACTACCATTAGATACTGGTTTGATGAATTTAGGCGTGGCCGAACATCCGTCTTTGATGGGGATCGGCCACGTCGACCTATTGAGGCGACTACGAACGATACGATCATGATATTGTGTTAGGAGACCGCTGAATGAAGATCAGAGAGATATGGTGAACATCCTTCACGAAAAATTGAGAAAGCTATTAGCGAGATAGGCGCCACGTCTGCCTCGGAATCGCGTGATAACTTCAAAGCAATGTTTGGACATGTTTAAGCGCAATACGAGTGAGTTTCTGTGACTGTAGATGAGACATGGACACATCACTATACGCTAGAAACCAAAGGTCAGTCGGCAAAATGAGTTTTCCCGGCGAACGTGCACCAAAGAAAGCGAAGACTATTATTTCAGCTGGAAAAGTTACGGCGACGATCTTTTAGGATTCGCATAGCATAATATTAATGGCTTATTTGGAGAAAGGGCATTACAAATTTTTTTAGCCAGAATCGATAAACAACAAGAATCTCTTATGAATAACAAGAATTGAAAACGTCGAAATCGCCTTAAAAAGGAAAAAGTGGCAATGGATGCGACACACATTGAGGAAAAAGAACAACAATCTTACGAAACAATTTCTAGAATATAAGAGTGCCGGGAAAAGAAAGGTAGGTAAACCCAAAGGTACCTAGAGGCGAAAACTAGATAAAGAATGGAAGAGAATGGAAACATCATGGAACGAAATCAAATTGAAAGCTAAAGAAAGTGTGGAAGAAATTTGTGGACAGAGTGGCGATGATGGATTGGCACAGGACGGACGAGGAATAAATATGATCTAAATTCCAGATGCTTAGAACTAGCTACTTTATCATCGTTATGGAGGCAAGTAAAGGAACGCCATTAGACGCCTCTTGCTCCTCCATGGACCTACGGGCTAAAGAATTTGGAGAAGGGAAAAACAATTACGGGACAGTGCCATGCTGATTTATAGGCCCCACTTAACGAAAAAAATAGTTTTCTACCATCGTGGCAACGTCCTGACCCATCCATCGACAATTGCGACAGCACAACTAGTCCGATTACGCTACGAATTTGTGCCCTATCCACCATATTCGCCAGGTTTGGCCTCCTGTGACTTCTTTTTTTTTCCAAAATTTGAAAAAATGGCTTGGCGGATTGCGATTCACATCAAATGAAGAGATAATTGCCGACACAGAGGCCTATTTTGCAGTGTTCAACAAATCTTATTATTTGGATGGCTTAAAAAAATTAGAACATCGCTGGACTAGGTGTATCATATCGAGAAATAAAACTAAAGGTAAAACAATTGCGTTGTCTTCCCTAATTCGGGTATTTATCATACCATCCTCGTATGTACGTACCCACAAACAGATAGCTGACTGGGCGAAGCGAATACTAACGTCGATCACCGATCGGAGATGCATGATTTGGAAACTGATAAAATCTACAATCTTGAAAGTTATTTTTTTCTTACTTTATAGCACTAGATCGAATAGAAAAGAATCAAAGATTATTCCATTAGATGGAATGATGTAATGTACATTTTATTTATGTAAATTTATGTATATATAAATGTGCAGGGGCTATCAGAACACATTTAATTTCATGTAGGAAGCGTTACCAAAAATATTAAACATTTTGCCATTCCGAGGAAACAACAAAATTATACTTTTTGTATAAGAAATCCCTTAAAGCTCATCAAAATAAAGTTGTATTTCAAACTTTTGATTGGTTGTGATGTAAATCAATTATTCTACATGCAGTTAAAATTTGTTCTTAGCGTTGACATTCTATCAGGCGTTGTTAATGTTTTAATTCTTTGACACTGTTAAAATTAGAATGTAGGAGTAATAATGTGCAAGTACGTATAGTAGTATCTACAAACGCCAAGACAAGGTATTTTTTGTTTCAATGTTACATCTTCTGTTTCTTTACAAACACGGTAGCGAGAACTACAATAAAGTCCTTGGAGACAGAGCAGAGCGAGGTGCTTAGGTCCATCATTCAGGCACCTACATCCGAAACGACAGGATCAGACAAGATCTACAAATCCCATCACTGTCGGATCATCTACAGAAACTTTGGACAAATTCATGGGAAAGGTTTGGAGTCTTGAACCACCCGCTGATCCAGCTTGTCGCGCCGCAGGACAGACCCCTACCTAGGGTCGGGGTGACGAAAATTAGGGACAAGGTTCATCAAGAGGCGGATGGAGGAATATTTTTGTTCCAATAAAAATAAACTAAATTATGTTTTTACACTTGTTTTTCTCTCTGTCTGATTGACAACACAAATTGTAATCTAAAATATACTGAGGCGTATAAGAAACGTTACTAAACATCTTCCCATATACATATCTACGCACAGTAGCGGATCCCATCGCGTCGCGCCGAGGGATGTTGCAACCCCATTTATTAGAATGATCGAATCAAGACGACTATAAAAACAGTTGATTTATACTGAGCGGATAAGAAGCGATTTTTCTGTGTGTAGTGTTATTTTCAGTAAAAATTTAAAAAATCGTATTTTGTACAAACTTTTAGAGCAAAAAATAAATTACGTAAGTTATGTGCACTACGGAATTATAATATTTGAACGGTTTCCAATGTTAAAACGTAGATTTCGAACCTAAACATTTAATTATCATACTTTTTTCTAAATTGCATACAAAATTGGTTTCCTCCTTAGAACATAAATAATAAAAAAAATCTTGCGAAAGAATCTGTAGTGAAATAATGTTGGAAATATCGTAAAACCTTGGGTAGTTTTTTAAGCGTTTGCAGTTCCCTCTAGCGTTAAATCACATAAAAACAGTACTTAAAACAATCTAAAACAATTCAATAATTCAAGCCAAATAACATAATAGATTCCTACACCATGTAGCAGCAGCCCCAATCCAATCTAACATTGGAAATTTATTACACCGATTGCAGAACTTCTCGACTAACCATAATTACGCGCAATATATCATTAATCCGAAGGGCAAGTAAGGGAAAACGCTGTAGATTTTCGTAGTCTTACCCAACATATATTTACGCATTGGTCAGATTCTAAACGACGATAAGCGAGGTTAAGTTATACCACATCTGGCAGTAATTCTTGTACATATGTATGTGTGTGTGTACTTGCCTATTTCATGAACGCACGCCATCCGCAATGCGCGATATTTTCAAGAGAACGTCCGCATATAAGTCTTAGATATTGTTACTTCTCTCTAGCGACCTTTACGGGAATAACGGCCGTAATTCAGCTGTAATATTAATATTTGTGTTAATTTATGTCCGCCGCGCGCGCTTTAGGCTCTTTTATCGGTTCATATTCTAATTTATGACGGGTATAAATTATCGATAAATTGGGAGAAAATCGGAATTTTCATTTCGAATTGCAACTAGACGATATTCATTTCGCGTGATATCGTTTTACGCAAATGGAGTACCACAGAAGTTAAGATATTTGGGAATATGCAATGCACCAGTTATTTCAGATTGATACGCCCTATGAATTTCGTCAATTCAACAGAACACCGTTAAAATAGGTCGCTTTCCATTTACATTTGAGGTGAGAAAATCACTACATCCACTGGTGCAAGAATCTCACTTCACTTTAGTGAGTTAAATGAAACGTGTGCATGGCCTACGTACATAAAAATATTTTGTGACATAACCTAATTATGGTGTTAATATCAAGTTCGCTGAATTATTAATCATGGAAAAGGAAATAAGAGAAGCTGTAAAATTATTTATAGAAGTAAGAATGAACGTTTTATTAAATTATTAAAATAATTTACATGTAGAACATTATAAGCTAGTGATGAAGAAGATAATTTTATGTCAAGTTCAACAGATGATATAAGAATATAAGTGAAACCTCCAGTTCATCTTCTGAAGAAAAAGAAATTATATATAAAAAAATAAGAAAATTACATCGGAGCACAGACTTTCTAAACACTGTCAAACTATATGAAAAAATTGGTGCACTTTGATATTTATGCAATACAATCACATTTAGACAACTGTCAGATAAATGGTTACCATATTCAAATAAAAAAACCAATCATATTGTAACCGTAAGTCTCGGTACAGTATACTCCTGCAAGGATAATGAGAAACGATATATAGACATATTTTGTGGCGAGGCTGGTTCAATACACGATTCCCGTGTTCTTAAACGAGAGCTGCTCACTAGCGCCAACGGGCAGTGGCGGAGGTTCGATACAACCCTCAGTATAACTGCGAGTCTCAACCAGATCTGTTGTATATACATGTACGCTGCCGTAAATACTATTTCGTAGTTCTACGTTTGATTTAAAAATGTTGCCTACGTCTCGAAAACGACCAATGTTCCAATCTTTCTTTCCTTGTAGACTTGAGATCGAATCTGAGATATCGCATGATTTCTCTAAATTGGTTTCCAGACATCGTTTGACTAAAAAACGATATTCCCCACTTTTTAGACCACAAGGAATCTAATTCTAAGTGACTGGAACCCTGCGCACCACGTGCGTATAGAATGGTAATAATGTGTTTCAGCATCGAATCATCGATAAATAATCTTCAGAAACTATTCACATTTTCTGCAGTTACCTTTTGTTTTGCATAGGCTGTTGACTCTGGATTGTCCGTGAATATATTGGGTTGGGTTTTTCTGCCTGCAGTAGGCTGACTCGCAGAAATTACCATTTTGAATTGTCCTTTGATTTGCAAACTACACCAAGATTGAAGGAAAATCTTTTTTCTGTTGGTTTCTTTTGCTGGCGATTAGAACGAACAGACGTTTTCATTTCCTGCTTATCACTGAAACTAGCACTATTCACTGCAACCGTTACATCACAAACTGTATCATTGTCAGATTCATCACTATTTTGTTCCTCACTCGCAACAACTCGAGAACGAATTTTGTTTTCACTGTCCTTATTAACCGATTTAGAATCATTTTCGGAATTTCCCGGTGAAAGATTTTCCAGTTCGTCTAAATACGATAAAGCTTGTGCAGCCGAGAGGCCTTTACTGGACCACATACTGTTCAGTCTAACTAAACAGGACGAAAGCACTTTCAGAGTACTATCGATCTTTTTATATGTTCACAATAGTGCAGGTTGAAACTTGCAAAATATTTTGTACGTGTGCGCCAAATTTAGTCTAGACACTAAAAAGAGCACGAGTAGAAACAGGTTCTTGGTCGAGGGCAAAGCTGAACATGTCGAAATATGTACGAACAAGTACTAACAAATAGGAACAAGTTCTGATCGGTTGTTATATGCCTTGTTTTATATGTAATAAATGTTTGAAATTATGTATATATTTACATGCGGTACGTGCCTAAATGTTTAGTTCTTTCAAATGTTGCAACCAAGAAAAAGAATTGACAAATAAAGTTTGTCAAAACATCTTTTTAACGTACCGGTCAATTTGACCGGGGCGGCCGTTTAAGATAAAATGTCCCAGAACACCGCTTAGAGTTCTACAAAATATGCAAAATTGTATGAGAGCATTGCTAAATTAAATTTAGGAAAAGTCACATGATTTCAAGATCATATCAAAATTAATTCCGTTGGAAAAAAAAAATTAAAATTGAAAGTCGGTCAAATGGACCGGTGCGGCGGTTCTAGTGTCAAAGAATGAATTTTTACTGTAAAATACTCGATAAAATGCGTTTCTAAACAAAAACGTGCATTCAGCGATATTCCCATATATATATATATACATGATGATACACTAAGTTGATTAAATATTTATAAATTGTAAAAGGATACTGCAATTTAATTTATTTTAATTAAATCCGATAGATAGCGCATCGGTCGCCAATCCATTCGAACTGCAGCGAATGAACTTTTAATGCATACATAACCTTTTTAATAGAATAACTAAGCAGAATTTAATCATTCCGACTGTTTTTTTTTCTGTTGTAGTTGTCCGCAGACCGTAATATATATTCCTCCATGTATATACGTTAATTCCTGTCGCGCGAAACACCGACATTAAAATAAATCGTTTTGTTTAACGTTTTAAGCCTGGTATCATCTGTCATCGGCGGCGGCGCGTCCTAACTGCGGTTTTTCATTAAAAATGAACGTAGCGTTTCGTGATTAACTCGGTGTGTTGTGTATGAGGTGGTACATCGTTGGGAGTACGTTATATCTACGTTATTTGCGAAAATAAGGGACAAATTGGCGATATTTCACTAAAACGAACATCTCCAAGCATTTAAAATACTTCAACAGAAAATTTTGGCGTTATCCAATATTGTATGCTTAGTAGGAATGTTAACGTATACATAATTACGTATTAAATGGCACCATCTGGTGTTTGTGCCATACCACAATCAATATAGAAGCTAAACATAATTAGAACTTGAAGTCAAATGGCGTGGTACACTTTTTTACAATTTACAATTTCATGACGAAAGTAAAACTGACTTAAATTTAAGAGATTGTATTTTTGTCAGAATAAAGTCGATTTAATAATTAGAATTAGAAATACCAATAAATTGAAAATACACAGCATTTGAAAAGCTGGAAAATGACAGATTCACTGATCACTAGAGTTTCTTAAAAAGGTGGTACCGGATGGCAGTAGCGTAGCAATAGCGGCATGGGTAGGGGTTCTTGAACTCGTAGTCGATCTCGACAGTACCGCGAGAGAGTTCAAAGCGACAGTGTGTTACCTGGATGAATATTTTGACTAAAAGTGAGAAATTGATTAGCGTCCCCTTACTCCTTTATTTCATTCGCGACTGCGATTGTTTAATCTCGGCTAATTTCGATAACTGTACCTTTCGAAATATAATTTTATAATAAATTTCAAACGAATATTCTTATTTTTTTAAATGGCATAATGCATGCCATGCAGGAACGCAACTGGAAGACTGAATCTATGCTACTCTACATACAATATTAGAATTTACGGACAAACGAGACGAATACTTAACGAATGATATTTAATTGTGGAAATTATGCTAAAGATACAATTGAATTTATGCTGTCAATTGTTGTATTTCATTAAAATTAAAGGTTTAGGGTGTGAAGAAAATGAACAGAAGACAAGTTGTTTATCCGTTTCACCATGATCGTCATTGATTGGACTTAAAATAATCTCCCAGTACCCCCGCTTCGGCGCGATAGGAGGCTGTGAAAGGAGTTAGAACTATTGAGAAAGAGCTCACGACCGCAGAGATTTTAACGTTGAACGAGTGAATATACTGAACTATGCGTGCCGCCAATGACAGCTACGTTTGATGTTGTAAATTATCACGTTATAATATATTATTATTATTATATTATATTATCAAACATGTCCATCAAAAATGTCAACAGCATCTACAGAAACTTGGACATAGCGACATAAGCGATTCTGACCTATGAAACCTTTGATTTCATTACGAAAAGCACGAACGCATTTCCAATGTTATAACGAATAGGTACTGAGTTTTCTATTAGTGATAATTAAAGACAGCAAACTACAAACCAAATACTAGTTAGTTGCCTTCCAAAATAAATCCGGGATAGAACGAAAATAAAAGCGGTACAATTGTCCTACAAAATAGTTTCCCAACTCCATTCAAGTTCTGTTCCCTAGAGACTTCTTATGTAAATCAAGAATTCATCACTTGTTTCTGTACCTTTTAATAACCATTTCCCAATAATACCCTCTAATTATTTTTGACACCATCAACAATTCCTGTAGATGCAAATTTCCTAAAATTTGCCTTTTTGGATAACGCAATTTCACTTAACGAATGGCATTTCTCGGACACGCACCGTTATTAAGCCTTCCATGTTATTTTTTCTGTCAGTGAAATTTGTATCTCCGTAAATTAACACCGCCGGGCAGAAGGGGCGACGTGTGTGGTTCTCTCCCATATAACTTCGGCGCCCGTCAGCTCATGCCCGTTCGGTTGAATGAATGATGGGCGGTTGTCGCATTTACTAATTGCTAGCAGTAATACGCTCTTTCCAACTCTACCCGAACCCCACACGTTTTAATATGAGTTATAGACCAGCTTGGCTTTCCAAGAAGAAGAATACCAGGGTTAATTCTGAGATATCCTACAGTCTGAGTGTTGTCGATACCGTTCAGTTTCATGTCCTAATGACATTATAACCTTTCCGCTGTCTTCTCCTTGCTTCCTTTTTTCTTTCCTTCGTTTCGTACGTTTTCTTTTTGTCCGGGCGCGTCGAAATGTGTCGTTATTAGTTGCGCTAATGCTTCCACGGAACTGAACATTATTGGTTTTCGGTTGTGATTAACTGTTTTGTAGTTGTTACTGCCGCTTATGGGGAGTGATGGCTGTTTACGTTTTATACACACACGCACACATTCGCACGAAGGCCGAAGACGAGAGAGCGGCTTTTTCGCAACAAAAACAGAAATCAATTACGGTTAATGTATTTTTGCTTTTCGGTATCAATGGCGAGGCAAGATTGCTCGGCAAATTGAAATACGATTCCCTGGCAGATTATAGCTGCTGTTGGATCGATGTTGGTAGGCGCATTTGATGAATAGATACAGGTTATATCCGCAGATGTTAAGGCAATGTGCCACAATAATGTTAATATTTTGAAGACTATAATTGTATCTTTGGTGTAAGTAGGAATTGATAGCTTTTTAATCCATTTTTGCCGCAACTTCTTTCTTAACCGTGAACTTGACAATATATCGAATTGGTTAAAAGCAAATGGTGATTAGTAATAGCGCGTCTGTATTGAATGAAGAAATTATGATGGATAACTCAGGAATATAAATACGGACTTTTAGATCCAAAACGACAAGAGCGTTTCTTAACACATTTTTGCGCACTAAATGCAAAACCGCTGTCTACTTTTCACTAGGTCGTAATCTTTTCGAGATTTTAATATGTTGGAAGCATTGCGCTGTGTAAAAAAAAACCACATCGAAAGTAATATTCATCATTAAAACAAAAGGCATCTAGTAATCCAATGATTGATTAAAATTATGATTTTTTTCCCCCGTTACAGATCAAATTTGGCCTCACAAAGAATTTTATTGAAGCGTCCGAGACGGATTGGCTTTCCAATATTTAACCAATCGCTTTCCCAAGATTTCTTACGCCAAAATAAAGGAAAGGATTTCTGTCAGATATGATATGAGAAAATTGATGAATGACGAGAAGTTTACGCAATATATATCCACCGCAGAAGAAGCAATATGAGCATCATTCAAAGCCGCGTTTGTAATTTCCTCGGTAAAAATAAAAGTAACAGTTACAAGCAAATTGTCGCGGATCTGTTGCAAAATTATAAGAGCTCGTATGTCGAAAATTCATTTTTTCCATCCTCAACTTGATTTCTTCACAGAAATTTTCGTGTAACGAGTAACGAGCAGGATGTATCACTTAGGGTCCCGGTTGGTATGAGCACGTCTTCCACACGACCGATTGATTTCGGTATGCCATAGGGATCCCTCTTAGGTTCGGAGTTTTTTCTCATATATACTTATGATGCACCAAAACACCCTGAGAGTTAACTGTCGGCGTATACCGGCGATAGGGTCATCTATAGCTCCAGTCAAGTGGTCCGAGAAATGGGGTCTACAGGTAAATGGATCAAAAAGTGTCCCAATTAGATTTACATGTAGAAGAAGACGGAGGAACTAGTGATCAACGGTTGAAGGCTACCACGGGAGAACTCCGTTAAATATCTAGAGGAAGCCACCTGGATATGATTACAAAACTCCTGCTCTACGTCGACGGTGGCGCCTTACCATCTGAAGAAGTTCTTCAGAGTCGAGTGCTATGAATGATAGCGGGAGTTCCCTGGTTTGTCAGGAACGAGCAATTGATGGCGGACCTTAAAATACCGAGTCTTATCGAATACCTACGAGAGATGACAAAGAAAACTTGGAGACGTGCGAGTCTCCCGAACAATCCGTTGTTGGTGAGAATTGTCGAGATTCCGCAGGACCGTCCGCCACCTACACGCTAACAAGGAAACACAGGTAAGTGCATCTCACCGATTTAAATTAAACTTTGTGGGTTTATAGACTGATCTAGTGTAAGAACAACTATCTTAGCTGCCCAATCGCCCACTGGCGGGGTGTAAAGCGCCCCAAGCTTTAAATAAAACCGAAATATTGAAATATTGAAAATTTAAAAGAGTTACATTTTTTGAAACCTTGGTTGTCATCCCGATAGTTTATAACCACGTGTTAGTTCCTAGCGACCACCACACTCCTTGGTGATTTGTCATTTATGTTTTGCGTTTTGATTTTCCTCCCGTTTTCTAATCTCCAGTTGGAGTTGAATCTTCTGTAGATTGTAGTAAGGATCTGTACAAATGAAAAGCATATTCGCTGCTTTATTGGCCAGCTTACAAGCTTAAACAATATCAAAACAAAATCTGAGAGAATTCAACTAAAGAACTCTCTGAGGTCCTTATTGATGTTTCCTCCCTTCTCCCATCTGTTTAGTTTATTCAGACACCATATTAAAATAACACCTATCCTTTTCGCGGTAATTAATTTGGAAAGACGTAACGCCTAACCCTGTATGAAACAAGATCTTTCCTGATATACCTTCCGCGAATTTACTTCCATATAAGTGAATTCAGCTTTAAGCTAATGCGTCTCAGGAATAATTGCTTTTATCTCCGGATATCGTCTCGCTTTCGCGGAAGAACAAGGGCATAACATCAATATACCAGCAAAAACAAGAACAGTAGCAAGAACAACGACTTCGCCACCGACTAGGACGCTTACGTACGCAAAACCCTTTTTCGTTCTTGAGCGGTAAAGCAGTCGATGGAACCGGGGAACCGGAAAATTTAAAGTAATAGCGCGGCTCTTACCGACGCCTGCTAAACAGACGATGTATAACTTTTACCATTCATAATCTTTGATTAATGATAATTACCGCTTTCTGTAACCCCCGCGGGTTGCGAAAGATGAAGGAATGAGCTGCATGAGAAACAAAGGAGGGCGAAATTCCCTTTGTGTGGAAAGACGCCAGAGTTTGCTTCGTACGGTGCCTATATAGATTTATATATTAAGTATTTTTCGATGTCTGCTTCGCTTGGCGAAAATATAAGAAAGGGGGATGCTGCCGTTCCGCTGACGCGGCTCTCAATTTACGGAAAGCAAATCGGAGGGTTCCGAGAAAATATTGTTTTCGTGTAATCTCAATTAAGAAGTTCCTGAACTACATGCTCGTTATTACAATATAACAGTGTATCCAAAAAAGTATGCAACAAATGGAAAACTTTTTTATTACTGGTTTCTCAAAAATTTTTATTCGTGATAAAAGTTGGTGCATATGCCCGAACTTCCAATGAATATAACAGGATCTACTCTAGGGTTAGTAATAGCAGCGCTATTAGCGTTTCTTTGAAAACCTCCCAAGAGCAAAGTACCCTAATTTTTAGAGATACGCAGAAATGTTATTAGGAAGATTTATTTGTAATTTAGATCTATACCTAAATACAGAATTTTGATCAAGAACGCTTGATTATAATATTATATTGATTGTCCAGGAGCCCTCGAAACAGCTGTTAATTAATATTTTGTGTGGTGAGGAGTGTGCCGATACTTTGTGTTGTTTGCCATACAACCCCACAGTCCTTGCTATCAGTATTGGATAGTACATAAAAGTCCAGATATGCTTCGCTTTCAGATAGCTAGGCACCAGCGTTTACACAAAGAACAGAATTCGGAGTTGACGGACCCTTTAATATCTTTGCTCTCGCCGCGATTCCCTAATTTTTCAATATTGGCGTTTTCTCATAGCTTAAGTTACGTGGACGCTTTTAACCGATCCCGTGACGCAGTCTGCTAGAAATGCTCTAATTGGATAATCCAGTTAAGATTCTTCTGGATTCCCCATGTTTGATTAGGATATAGTAAAGCCTCGTAGGATCGCCAGTCATTTTCCGTTTGAATAATCTTGACCCACCAGTTGATCGCTCATCTTAAGATTTGTACTTTTGAATGAGATCTTTTGGTTTTCAAACTTGTGACGAATCCTGGTGTACTACTTATTTACTTACTGGAAACATATTTCGTAGTTGCCATGATGGATAGACTTTTCTTAGATTTTAGATGAAACATTAACAGGATTTGACAGTGAAGCAAGAGAGCGTTGGAAGAAATTTCTAACAAAATTTAATTGTCACTTAATGAACATTTTTAGGATATCACTTTTAAAGTAAACTAAAATGTAACTCTTTGGCTTTTACTTATTTTATATCTGTACAGTAAAATATAAAGTATCTAGTTTGATGCGAAAATGATAATTTTCTTCCAATAAAGCCTATCCATGCTTGCTTTGAATCGTCCATCTTATACTTCTGCAATTATACCTCCTATGGAAGATGAAAATAATTCCGAAAAGCGCGAAGCAATGCCAATGGCATTCACACTTAAATACTAACACAAAATTCTTTAAAATCATCCTCCAAACATATTCCTTTTGAAGAATCATCATAATAATAATATTTTGATTGCCTTAATCTTGGCATATCAAAGCTTTAAAGTTAGTTTTAGCTTTCCGAAAACTATTTATATACATCGCATTTATCGATCTCTCCTTCGTACAGATATTGTATTCGTATTTGCCAAGTTTTCATCTGGAGATGACGGTAAATTTTCAAAGGAGATCCTTGTCGATACTTCAGCGATGCTTACGCTTATCTCCGGGTCCAATTTCAAAGACTATTTTTACTAGACAAAGCCCGGCTTTATAAGATAGAGGATCTAGTACAGTACTATACTATAATTTATCGAACAATTTCTAGCTCGCGCAGACTTTGAAGTTAAATTCAACGATTTCTCTTCAACAATAAAATGTCTTTACTGGCGTCTTAAAGTATATCTTCTTGTTTCTTTGTTTGTTAAGAGTTTATAAAGGTTAATCTGATTATGTGTAAAGTCATATTCTTGTTGTGTGATGTAACCAAATTATCCTAACACTATTTTTTCCCTCATTTAAGCTAATTGAATCACATACTCTGTGCTACTGTGGTAAGGATGTTAGTCATGTATTTCATCATATACCCTTGCTTAAAATAGTAATAACAGGAAATGATTTTTGCTGGAAGGAAATTTTTGCATGTTGACCGTAATGAATAAAGAACAGGATCAGGTCCAGATAGTGGCCCGAGGGTACGTATTTATAGTTAACTGTTTTATGAAAAACTCAGGTCTTTAGGATATCCCACCGCAACCTGGTTAGATCTCCCGTGGTTCCTCAATTGCTAGAACGTGTACATTAGCTGTGCTAGACCTACGAACCTTGTAGTTTTTGACCATTGAATATTCTGACGTCCTTGTTCCTGCTGGTTATGTGCAATCACACCGTTTGTGTACGACAATCCCTTCTTCTACCTTGCAGAACCTGTTTGTTGTTTGCTTCATCAGGTCCAGGTTCCCTATATGCTTTATGAGCATATAGTGTCTTGTTAGCAAACTCGATATTGTTTTGACAGACTTCCTGTCTTTGGTTAGTAGCTCAACTTCAAATTTAGGCCTGTCTCTTACCGGAACTAGCTATTCACCAGCCTTGAGACTTCTTTTCATTCCATTTTCTAGTTGCTTATTTGACTACCATGTACGTTATATCAACAATTGACCAGACTACTTGAGCTAGTTCGTCTGCTTTGGCGTTCCCTCGTTGGCCTTCATGTTTTAGTAGCCAGGCCAGAGTCACCTAATCTATTTAGAGTATTCATGCAGTCCCACTCCAATTTAGACTTTGCTTGTTTAGAGTCCAGTGGTGTAGGAACGGATCGATAATTAGCCTCTCCTTTATCTATTCCTTCAATACACTGTACTGTAGCTTTTTGAGTTTTAGTTATTCCTGATCCAATCCGGCTGATTCCAACACCGACAACAATCTCTTTGTTTGAGCCTACGAGGACGGCTAGATCGATTCAGGTATTAACTTTATATAGTACCTCCAATTCAGTTGGCCAACATGGCAGTGAATGGCAAGACTCTGGGTCTTTCGTAAAAGTTCTCATAACGATGTGGTTGGCAGATTTTGTTTTTGGAATTTTTATATCCTTTTGTTATAATTTTCTCTCATTTTTGTATCAATTATGACTTGTACCAAATGTGATTAAAAGTATTAAAATGTAAATTATACCCGCTCTCCCTAAAAATGTTACAGAAAATCGACTCTAACTTTGAGCACGCTTTAAATCTTCAATAGACCATAACTCCTAGGACTATCCTTTTGCGAAATTTACTACCGGAATATCGAAATTTATAGACTGAGACAGCAGCTCCAGAAGTCGTGCCGTCGATATAGGCTCTACGCTTCACTAAATAAATTTTCGGCCGTAGAGTAGTAACTCCATGCTATCGCCGTAAATCAATTGCGAACTTCTAAATTCGGATTATATCACTTTGCGCGCGCGGGGTGTCGGCGATCGTCGCAGAAGGTGTCGGAACAGGCGAAGGCGGCAGCAAATGTTTTATATCTTGAATTATTGCCATTCGAGGACGGCCTCCACCGTATGTCACCCGGTTACAACCTCTTCTCTGTGTACCTCATAGCCCCCCGTCCATGGAGGCATGACTAATGTTGACCGCTAGATGGCAGGATGTGCGACATCCAATTAGGTGAGAGCAATTTCTGCTTAATAAATGGTGTGCCGATGATTATTAATTAAGGCGCTTGAACCGAAATTAACATTCTTAGCCCGCTTAGTGTTGGGAAGGAAGAAGAAGATGGAGTTGGGCGAGATAGGAAGGGGACAAAAAGGAAATCGCCGAGAAAGAGATGAATTAGTCTAAGGAAATGGGAAGGGACTCTTTATAAAGAATTATATTTTGGCGAGAGAACAAGGATTGTGAACTTGGACAAAAATGAAATAATTCAATAAATAGTGGGATCTGTAGCAATAATTACCGTAGAAGAATCGTTCTGCTTTTTCCTCAATCTGAAACGGTTAACTTTGAATCCAATTAAATCCCATTTTCGCCAAGTAATGAAGAAGATTTGTTTTGAAGCAGAAGTAAGCAAAGAAAATCAGCAAACGGATGATGGGAAGACCGTCGCAACATCTGACTGCTGACCTGCTTGAATTAAACAAGATACAGCTTAGAGCAGCAACATGTCTATTAACAGGACATGGCTGTTTGAGAGGCCACTTGCATAAGATGGGGATCTACAAAGATGAGCCCTTATGTAGACTTTGCAATGAGGAGGAGGAAACAGCCTCTCACATTATTTTCGAATGTGCAGCGTTAGCTCAACGCAGATTCGCTATGCGAAGCACAATTGAACTACCAATGGAGAAAGATTTACTACATAGGCTGTTAAGCCTGATTGCGGGAACTAACCTGTTTAAGTAAAACAAAACCGAAGCAGGAATAATACAATAAGCTACTAAGCTTCAGTGTTAGGGATGTAAAGACCAGCCCTGCTCTGGTAGAAAATCAATCAAATCAATCAATCAAAGCAAAGAAAATGCAACCAGGGATTTTTTTACTATTATTCTAGGTGTAAGAATGGTATAACTAGGACACACAAGGAATCGCTTTACAGTTTGTATGAAGGAAAACGGTTATTTCGGGTAGATGTGAAAAGAAATTATTCTTTTAATTTATTTTTAATGAATATCCGTAAAAAAAAATTATAGTATTTCGTCATATCACTAGCATTTTAACAAGACACTTGTCTACATAGTTTCCTATTTAATTTACTAAAGAAGCAGCCCATTTTAAGTATAGGGAAACGTTTACAAAAATTTGTTAGAAGAGCTCCTACATGAGATTCCGCAAAAATATATAGGATATTCCATTTAAAAAACTTGAAATTACATGAATCAAACTTGATTATGATTTCGATAACTTTGTAGAACCTAATTAATATAAAAATCATTTCAATGTATTGCCGAAAACTCTAAGAAATACTTGATCTAATAAAATTTGAATGAAAATGCAATAATATACAAGGTTTTCTATTTAATATCAAACTTGTGTGGGAAACTGAAGACCCTATACACTGGAGCACAATTTTGTGTTGCGAAGAACTTGCCTTCGAATGTTGCATACCCAAAGAAGGTTAGAATTAAAAGAATTACACGGGAAGAAAATTAATTAAAAGCTCTATTGAAAGCAACTGAAGATCATCACAGCAGTCAGAAGAGTGTTAGTGAAGCAACAGATATAAGTAAAAGATCTGTCAAAATAATGTTAAAAAGGAATAAGTATTACGAAGCAACTTTTCATAAAACTGGTTTAATGAACAGGCACAATTTTCATTATTATTCTCCAGAAAATCCACATATTGTAAGAGATGTTGATTATCAGCATTGATGGAGCATAAATGTATGGGGAGGTATTATAGGTCAACACATTGTTGGTCCCTATTTCTTTGAGAGAAATCTAACTGGACCAACATACTTAGATTTTCTTCAGAATCACTTGCCAGGTTTGCTAGCCCACCTTCCCTTGGAAGCAAATCAAGAAATGTGGTTGCGGTATGACGGTGCACCAGCTCACTGCTCACAGGAAGTGAGAAATTATTTGAATCAGATTTATCTTGAGAAAGTCATTAGTAGAAATCACATCGGCTGGCCACTATTTCTTGTGGAGTTATGTAAAAGGATTGATCCTTAAATAACTACCAAAAACAGCACAAAATATGCGCGAAAGAATTGTCAACGCCTTTCGAAGTGTAACAACGGACATGCTTCATAGGATCTAAAGAGAATTTCTGGATATAATAGATAAATGGTTAGAAAAGAATTCAAATATTCGTTGTAATTTTTTCCGGTTTTTTTTTTTTTGTTTACCTTTCCTCCAATTATTTTTTCTCTTTTTGTGTTTATTTTTAGTGTTGTACATTATGCTGGTTGCGTGTTCTGGTTGTCATTAACTTTATTTATTATTATTTACCGACTTTTTGAATAATGTATATTTTTTTGACTGAAGGTGTTTCGCTAAATATCACTGAAACGACGACAGATAGGTATAAGGAACCCTTATACTAATTGATGCGGAATTTAATTTTCTATAATATGGAAACATAATATACAGGCTGTTCCATTTGAAATGATTGAGAAAAATAGTAGTGAACTTGTACATATTGAAAAAATAATTTTGAACGCCCTGTATAATATTGCAGGACGAAACTTACAAAAATGATTTTCCGAAGCTTTAGCAGAAACAGAGTAGAAATATTATTTGCTGAGTTTCGTGTTTGCGAATGTGGCAATATTTCAAGTAGAAGTATGAAATGGTCAATTTTTTTCTTTTTGATATTGTAACTCGGCAACCTATGGTTGGATGTCGCTAATATTTTCAACGTGAATAGGGACCATCGATAGGCATAAAAAACTGCAAAAATATACGGGATATTCCATTAAGAATTTTAGAGTGTGCATATTGTTCTCTTAAATACTTACTGAACATTTTAACCTGGTATCTTCAATAGCAGAGAAACAGAAGACCGACGCATTATTGCATGACCCTGTATATAGAATGTTTCAATATGCGTTAGCTAACTGCTAAACTAAAAATGTACTATTGAGACCTGCTTGACATGACTTGAAAATACTTTAAGGAGTCTCCAAACGAACCGTACTTCCTTTGAAGATGCGAACGCAATCGAAATATAGGTCCCGGAATTCATTAATTTCGAATTTTCCCTAAATCCAACCCTGAAACTCTTAAGAGGTTAGAAGACCGCGATGAAGGACGTGATGGAACGCGTGAGAGAACCTTCAAATGGATCCCTACGCATTACGTACAGCTAAATTCGGCCTTATACATCCATCCCTTTATGCGTGCGAGCTAAAACGTACTACAAACGGAGTAAGAGAGGGCGCCACCATCGCCGCAACCGAAGCGGGCGGCTGCTTAGCGCCGTGATATATGCGAGAGTCAGTTAAATTACAATCTGTCTACGTATGAAGAGCATTAGATTAATTACGGGACCGAACCGATAACTCAATCATGTGCCCTAAAATGTGCTGCGCGATGCATGTTTCCAGATCAATGGGTACGAGTCGAGCAGAGCGAGCGCGCGGTGCCGGGGCCGCGCGGGCATATTAATTTCGCCCGATTCCGTTACCGGTTTGCTACGAAAAGGTTGAAATTTGATGGAAAAACGGGCGCAAAAGGGGGCGAGGGGCGGTGGGGCCGCATGAAAGGGTGATGGGTCGGCAGCAGCGGTAAAGATAGAGCAATCGGATGGATAACGACGGGTTGTGAAGAGAATTTCGGGGTGAAAAGAGCAGAGGAAGACAAGGGAGGAAGCTGAAGGAATTAGAGATTAGATTGGAAGATGATAAATGTCCTTCTACTCCTTTTCTTTGCCGAATTATTATTGAACAAGGATTATTCCCGTGTAATAAAGATTATTTTCTCCTAGGAAAGTACTTACATAGAACGTATTTTTTTCTGGATTTACCTTAAGGATTTATGGAAGATACTTCAAATTTGGTTACCACACCATTTGGGAGTTAGATGTAAAATTATAACCTTACATTTTTAAATCAACGGCAATAACCTCAAAGCACATGATAGAGTACAAATTATGCGAAAGAGGGATTAAATATTTTCTTCTAATTTCTAAATAAATAAAAATTTACAAGTAACGTGATTATTGGAACTGCTTGAAGACTAAATCCCCTTTTCGCGGAATTTATGCAGCCAGCTTGGCGCTGGGTTACATACCATCCGTCTAGAATAGGGCTAAGGTTGTGTTATTCCAAAACCGCTAAGCCATAGAGGCCAATAACTCTATCATCCTTCATCTTAAAGACCATGGAAAAACTGCTTGAAAAGTATATCAGGGAAACCTCTCTTATAGAAAGCCTATCAAGCAGGCAAATCATGTGAAAGAACCTTACATCAACTCGTGTCGCGGGTGGAAGCATCCTTAAACAATCAAGAAATTGCATTAGCTGCATTTCTTGACATAGAAGGTGTGTTTGATAACACCTCATTTGAATCACTGTCTGTAGATGGATGAGAGCCATGCGCCATGGCAGACAAGTAGAGGCAGCGTTGGTGGGTGAGACGATGTAGGTGTCTGTCGCCAGAGGATGCCCACAGGGAGGAGTACTATCCCCTCTATTGTGGGGCATGGTGATCGACGAACTGCTGGTCTTGTTAAACAATGCTGGCTACTATACACAGGGATACGCTGATAACATTGTAATACTCACCAGTGGGAGAAATGCCAGCATAATCTCAGAACTAATGCAGAGAGCATTAAAAACGGTAGAAGTATGGTGAAAGAAGGAGAACCTTGGAGTAAGTTCTGGAAAAATTGCACTTGTACCCACAACCAAGAGAAGGAAATTGGACGGTCTAAGAGCGCCGACTCTTTGCAATAAAGTAGTACAGATCAGTCAGGGGGCTAAGTTCTTAGGTGTAACTTTGCACTCTAAACTGAACTGGAACCTACATTTACAAAAAATGACCGAAAAATGTAAGAGGGTGTTGATGACAACCCGTAGAACAGTTGGGAAAACATGGGGACTCAAACCACATATGACGTACTGGCTGTAGACTACGGTGGTAAAACCCATGATAACTTATGGCTGCCTGGTTTGGTGGCCTAAAATCATACAGAAGCATGCGATAACTAGTCTCTCGAAAATTCAGAGACTGGCATGTCTATGTATAACTGGAGCTACTAAAAGCACCCCAGCAGCTGCTATGAAAATCATGCTAAACCTACCTCCTCTTGAGATCTATATTAAGGGAGAAGCTAGAATGGGTGCATATAGACTGAAAAGCACTAGTAACTGGAGAACCCACATTGGCTTCAGGCGCACTAGAATAGAAACAGTAGTAACAAACCCTATCTTTGATATGGGTAGCGACACAACAATCCCCAGGAGCTCCTATGACAAACCTTTCAATGTTTTCTTGAATTGGGAAGAATGGAGAGATGGAGAGGGGAGAAAACCGAAAACACAAATCTGGTACACAGATAGGTCAAAAACGGGCACTAATTCTGGCGTTAGTGTTTATGAGAAAAACCAGGCAAACGAAGTATGTGCATCACTGAGGCGATACACCACGGTATTTCAAACAGAAATAAACAGGCAGCCTTACAGGGACTAGCATCTTATCATATAGCCTCCAAACTAGTATGGTAGTGCCTGAAAAAACTAATGGTTCTGTCTAAACACAACAAGGTCACACTAGTGTGGGTTCTAGGACACAGGGGTATATCGGGCAATAATATTGCAGAAATTGGAGCCAGCGAGGGAAGGCTCAAATATGAATTATGTAGGCCCTGAGCCGGGTCTAGGTATTACCAAGAGTGCAGTGAGTGGTGCAATTAATGATTGGATCGTAACACAACACCAATTAAATTGGAACCATGTAGCTGGACAAAAGCACAGCAAACGGATGATGGGAAGACCGTCATAACATCTGACTGCTGACCTGCTTGAATTAAGCAAGATACAGCTTAGGGCAGCGACATGTCTACTAGCAGGACATGGCTGTTTGAGAGGCCACTTGCATAAGATGGGGATCTACAAAGATGAATTTTTATGTAGACTTTGCAATGAGGAGGAGGAAACAGCCCCTCTAATTATTTTCGAAAAACGTAGTGGATAATCTGTTAATTGCATTATAGGTAAACGAGTAAATACCAAGGAACCTAATGTGATGGTTTCTCTAAATTACCTGACATTAAAGCCATTCGTTGTAATAAATATCGTACGATGTGAAAGTAAATGTAAATTTGTTCAAAATTGATTTATTTTCCTAAAAATGAAAATTTATAAATGAATATGCAAGTTTTAATAAAATATGAAACAACTACGAGAAATATGCAACTTATGCAAGAAAAAAATGTTACCCACATTTTAATTGCAAATATGTTGAAATTAAAAAGGGTACGCATACCGCGTTCTAAGTTCCGTAGTAAAGTGAACCGCTAAAATATATGGATAGTGTTACGTTTGTCCGCTGTGAAAGTATAAGGTGGGGAGCGCGCGAAGCGAATCAAGGACGCTCGTATTAGAAGCGACAACATTATTCGTTATATGTATGGGACTCGCTGGTATATACAAAAAATACAAGATATGCAATTTTCATAAAACAAAATCCGAAGTCTACTAATTGTTTCTCCATATCATTTGGTACCATCCATTCCATCTCTGCCGTCAATAAATTCATGAATTCATGAGCTAAACCGATCAGAAAGTCTGTCTTTGGGGCGAATCGAAGATAATATTATTGGAACGATAGATCCAATACGCATACATACATATATTAGACCACCATATACATAGATTCCTATGTGTGTCTATTTAGGCTGATATCATATCCTCTGTAATTAGGTAACTAATCGTTCGAGACTAATTAGGCGGGTTATATAATCCAGAATTCGACCAATCAGATTATACGATTATGTTATTGCTATTGATTGGAGTTTGTTCCGCAATAAATGAACGCTTTTCCTTTGATATTGGCCTTAGATGTAAATTAGGCAACTATGTATGCTATAAACAAATTCAGGAATTTTACCTCTGCAAGTTGTAGTTATAATGCAAAAATGATTGAATATTACCTGAAATTTGAGGTAAACGAAGTTTTAACCTAAAAATTATTCAAAAAATAATCCTTGGTATAAATTTACCCTTTCAAAATTGAAAATCCACGATTTTTTGGTTTATTTTACATTTTAATGGTTTTACACATAGTTACTGATTTTTGTATATTTTTTCACTTCTTTTATCTTACAGAATTGATTTTTACCTCCATAAAGGGACTCGGCTGTTGGTGTTGCATGGTGTACTGTTTTAAATGAGGGAAAAATTAAAACAAAATAATAATTTTATCGAAATTAATTAATTGTACGGTCTGAAGGTCCGGGAGTGTTCCTCGACACTCCTTCGGCAATTTAAATTAAACTAGATATCAGTGAATGAAATTTTACAAGTATTAAAACTTAAAAAAGAACTAGACAAACTAACAAAGGAAACTAACGTGGAATTGTGACGTTCCAATATAAACTCTCTGTTTATGTATTACGTATTGGAATTCTGCGGATTCTTAAAAAAACCAGACTTGATTTTTACTTCATATTTATGGAAGAATTTAAACGCTGAACACAGAAAATGGGAACACAGCCAAACACGTGTTGCTGGGATGAATATTTGACTAAAAGTGAGAAATTGATTAGCGCGCCTTCATTGCTTTATTTTAATCGCGATAGCGATTGTTTAGTCACGGTTAATTTAGGAGAAATACATTTTAATGACAGCGAGGTTATTGAAATTACGGCATGATCTTACAACACAGCCAAACGTCCTTGTCGTTGATAGACACATGGAAGAAATATGTTCAGTAGAGCTCAATTGGGCATCAAACAATACTCCTAGGTCATTTACTTTAGTGTTCCATGAGATCGGTTGTACTTTAACGGAATAAGGAAACTCAAACTGAAAGAAGGTGTTTTCGTTGGGCCTGATATTCGTAAAATAATGTTCGATTCTAACTTTGAAGCAAGGATGACCGCAAAGGAAAAGGAGGCTTCAATATCATTTAAGCAAGTTGTGAAGTTTTTGGGCAATTTGAAAGAACCAAACTATGAGCTTATCGTAGCTAATATGATTAACAAGTTAAAAAATCTGGGATGTCTGATGAGACTTAAAGTCCACTTCTTGCACAACTATCTTGACTTTTTTCCTGAACATTTGGGCGATGTGAGTGAAGAACAGGGGGAACGGTTCCATCAGGAGATAAAGGTGATGGAGAAACGGTACCAAGGATGGTGGAATATCAACATGATGGGTGATTACTATTGATCACTTCATCGAGTACAACAAAATGCATCGCATCGTAAAAAAAGCTATATAAGAAGCTTTACAGAGAAAAGCGAAAGGAAATACAAAAAATAAGTATCTAAAATATTTATATTGGAGTGGTATATGTTGTAGTAGATAAAAATTGTAGCCTAATTAAATAAAAGTAGGGTTTAAGTTAAATGTTTTTATTTTTTATATATCGAATTTTCCCCATGTTAAAATATAATCCATGTTATATTGTGAGAGAACTGTGGGTGATACAAAAAAACTGATACCAAATACGGTTTTAGCACCCAAAAATCCATAAGATTTGGATGTATTTGTTTAAAAAATTTTTACAAATATTTTTGTTGTTGGCCTGTGTTACATTTAGTCTTTTGAATTGGACAAATCTAACGGAATGTAGGAAACAATTAATTTATTAAGGATGAAATGTAAATGCATAAATTGAAGATAGCCTCAACGTAGTTTAACTGTGGATTTTGTTTATCACCATTTTTAAATCTTAGTTCGAATTACAAGTGCATATACAGAATATAAAATAAATACTAATAAAAGTCTTATATTATTACATCTTACCTAGTATCGCTTAGTACCTAATGCGTTCAGCGCCACCTGCCCGGATCCCGTTACTTAGATAAACGGTACTCACCTGGAACAAAACAGAATAATGAGAAGCGTGATTCCTAAAAGTTAATTTCTACCACGTCAATAGCAAGGATTATAGAAGGAGGTTAAAGGTAGCTAGCCGTCTATATGGATAAAAGCTGCGTGCATGGCAATTACTGCAATCAAACAGTTAGTTACCAGGTCGCCGCCGATCACGTAGTATTGTATTCGGAGACTACAGAAACGCCCACTGTTCCAATCAGGAAGCTTTCTCATCGTATTTTAGTTGATAGTGGACATACAGTGTATGTCAAAAGTGTAATTAGGTTTTTTAGGTTAAGTTCTCAGTATATATAATTACCTTATGCATATTTTACAAAAATAATTTAAAAAAGAACTAATTGAATGAACAATTTTTCTTCCAACAATTGCAACTGCTCCTGCTTAAATACCACCTTTATTTTATTTTTATTTTTATTTTATTTATATATCTACAACAACGGGGTAAACACAGAAACGTTATAGCCTAAGTACGACGATTCGTTAGTGTCATCGCAAATATAAATAAAAACAGTATTTTTACCGATATTTCAAAGAGTTTTAATTTTGTGTGCGTCTATTTTCGTGGTCAATTATCATAATGGGAAAGAAGGATATAACCACAGAGAAAAGAGCACGAATTTCTGCTCTTCTAGAGACGGGAGAGCTCTTTCAACGTGATGTTGTACCACATCAAACTCTTCTGAGAATCGCGAAATTAATTAAGGAGAATATTCCTAGTGCAAGTAGTGGCGGAGCATGCTGTGACGGCAGACGCAAAACAATTAAGAGATGATCGTCGTATAGTAAAAGTTGCTGCAGAACATCGTTTTTTATCCACTAAAGATGTTCATAATATTCTTAGTGGAGAAGGTATACAAATATCAGCCCGAACAGTCCGTAGTCGTCTTCATGAAGCAGGCTTGAAATGCAGATGCCCCGTAAAGAAGCCAAGACTCACATCTAAAATAAAAGTAATACGATTTCAATGGGCTAAAGAATATAAAAAATAAACAGTTGAAGATTGGAAAAAGATAAGTTTAATTTATCATCTGTATTTTTGATCAAATTCATCTTCATAGTTCGCCTAATGGTTCTCTACATTTCTCACTTCTTCCTAGATTATTTATAGCGACGAATCAGGACTAGAAGTGCTCATGGAGAGAAGCCAATTTGTTCGTCGACGTCCATCAGAGCATTATGAAGAAGCATATACGGCCAAATCTATTAAACACCCCCATCTCTAATGGTTTGGTTGTGTATTACGACGGAAGGACCGGGACCACTATATTTCGTTAACGGAACAATGGAACAGAAACAATATAAACAAGTTTTAGAAACTATTTAACACCTTATATTGGTGGATCCGACTCAAGGACCACATAGTTTCATGCAAGACTATGCACCGTGTCATAAGGCAAAAAGTGTAATGCAATACCTTCAATCTAAAAATCTGCCAGGCAATTCAGCAGACATAAACCCAATTGGAAATGTGTGGAATGTCGTAAGTACACGAAACTCAACTATAAAGGAAGAATTACAACAACATATTTGACATGTATGGCATAATAATTACAAAATTAAAAAAATAAAATAAAAAGCTGCATTGGCAGTATGCCAAAAAGGATTGAGGAAATAATAGAACACAGAGGAGGAATAAGCAAATATTAGTAAATAAATGTTCGAATTATACTTATATGTACTATATGTATTTAAATAATAATATTGTCAGTATTACCAACTGTTTTTTTTTAATTTTACCCCAAAATCATAATATTTTTAAGTCATAATGCGATGGCCAGGCACTGTATATAATGACATTTAATGAAATTTAAGAAGAGTTTGTTTTCGAGACAGTGCTTACACAATCTATCTAGGTCCTCCTGCAGCTCAATACAACCTACAATCGACCTAATAGGTTTAAGCGTCATCGCATTGAAGAAAAAAAGAGTTTATGAAGTCAGTGAAAAGTAACGGAAACTTCAACAAACAAGTGCACCTCTAATGTCTAATGGCCAATCAAGGGTACCCAACTGTTAATTGTTTCTGTATCTAACTAAAGAATAGGTCATAGTTGCAGTGATTAAACATTTACTTTTGAGAGCTTTCAACGTTAACGAAATTAAAGCCCACATTGGATGGAGTTTCATTACGGTTAATGAAACTTTGATCCTCACAGACTTTAGTCTAGATAAGAGAAAAAAAAACGAATGAACTTGCGGTGAAAGTTCTTTCGAACAAAGTAGGTGTAAAGTCAATTTGTGTCTGTTAGGAAGGTTATGGGTGTTATTCTTGCAAGGTTTCATGCTCTTTGTTTGTGGTAAAGTAAGTTCAAAAGCATATCTAGGACTTGGTTTCAACAAAGACATTTTTCGACCCTTTGCAGCTTGTCTTTGCTGTTCGCAGTCGAAAAATGGAAGAAATAACTGAGGACTGTATTTAACATATCGCTTCCACCATATACAGAGTTAGTCACAACCTCTTACGGAGTTTTTCGTATTGGGAAGTCCATAAACACTTAAATTACATCTAAAAAAATCAACGAACTTTTTGTATACAATAAATGCAGAAAAAATGTGTATTGCGTAGAACTGGTTGATTGGAATCATTGCAACACATGTAATATATTAGCGCCATGTAAACAGCTGCAGAATAATTTGTTCTAGGATAACTTTGGTAATAAATGCAGATTGTTTTGAGGATGAAGTATTGTGTATGCGAACATTTTAGATTGTATATATTGGACTTGTGCAACTTGTGTCACTTAAGACCCAAACCGCATTGGAATGAATATTTCCAAAGTCTCGTTGAAGCAGTTTAAGGGAAGTAAGTCGGAGTTTTGGAGTCGATTAATAACTGTAGGTGACACTTGGATACACCAGTGCACTCCTGAAGACAAGGCAGGATCAAAACAGTGGGCTGCGAACGGTGAATCGGCTTCGAAAAAGGGGAAGACTGTTCCATCGGCCGGGAAAGCGATGGCGACTGCTTTCTTTAGGATAGTCATGGAATTGAGCTAATCGATTATCTTGAGAAAAGGGAAACAATAACGAGGGCATAGTACACATCATTACTTGACAAGCTGAAGACAGAAACTCGAAAAATGGCCGCATTAAAAAAATAGCTGTATAGTTGTATAAGTTAATCCGATAAATATCATTCTGTTTACCCCGATAGATGACGCCATTCATTGGGCGAATATCTACATTTATTATTTAAAAACTGCATTATAAAATTACATTTTGCTATTGTTGTAAGTTAAATTTCAATTTGTTTACATTTTTCGAGCATTTTCAGTGTTAAAAAGTCCCTAACTAAAGTACCGAAACAATCTTTTATATCCCCACTTCCACCTGCTTGCAATCACGTGATATTAGCATTAGTTTTCGGGAGAGTCTTTGTTTAGCTACGTGTTTGGAAGGTTTATTTTGTCGCCGCTTCGTTGGAATACCGTTTCTGGGATCTAAGGCTACCTATCTAATTAAGTATCGTACCGCTTTCTGTCACAAAGTTCACCTGATGAGAAGGTTATAGATCCCAAGCTAAATGCTGACGTCATGCCGCGATCACGTAGGTGTCGTTTCAGTTTTTCATTCGAGTTTCATTTTCTAATCTTATTATCTCCTTTCGGAGCCCTTATCTAACCCCAAGTCACCGTGTGAGTTCCTCCTGAACAGCTCGTGAACGATCCTGAGTATTTTCCAGAAATAGTTCGTGGTTATGTTTGAAAGCTGTATGCTATAAGGTATTTTTAGACTGCAACATTTCCGTGCACGAATATAATCCATCCTGTTACGCTTCTAAATTTTGTTTATCTGCTTTTGCAATAGTTTATTCACTTTCGCCATTTTATTTGGTCATATCGCTACAGAACAGATCCTTAGGGACATAGTATATAAGGTTCAATTTTGTATAGTCTTCAATTTTGCATAATAGTTATTCCCGCGTATTTCTGGAAAAAAAAGCTATTTCGTCATCACTTTGGTTTGCTTATTTACTGGTCATTGCTTTCCGTATTTTAAGTATACTTACTTGTCTATTCATTTTTGTTTTGCAACTACAGTCACTACGACTTGTACAGGTATTTGTTTAAATATATTTCACACATGTTTACACGTTTGTTCTAAATATGTCACATGTTTTTTTTGCAATATACTTAATTTTGTTAAACATTGTTTTCTTGTATTTATTGTTTGGTAGTAGTATTTTTGACATACAGGGTGACAGAAAATTAATGTCAAATGTTATTTGTAATATATGCGTGGTCGTTCAAGTAACCCGTTATGTTCATACTCAAACTGACCTAACTTTTATTATTCGATATCTTGCGACGAATTTTCCTATTTTGACGTCGCTAAACTACAGGTTGGTCCCTTCATATTTCTTAAATAGGGTGGCGCTTATCAACCCCCACGCCATCTTCGGCTGGGCTAGGGCAAAGGAAACCGTATCCCATATTTACTATTTCATTCGAATATATGAAAGTATCTATCGCCTTCATCTTCCCAGAAAGTTTATCATCCTTCTTTTTCGCGAGATATTTTTGAGATATGCGTTAAGCGTGGTAATACTTACAAATTTATACTAAGAAATTGACTAGGGGTAGATTTGTCTACAAGAATTGAATAATAAGACACTGTAAATTCTCACCAAAAGGAGGGTGCTATTGATTCCTAGCCATCGAACTATGAATGTTACCTTGTTCGGGGTATATTATGAACGTTTAAGGACATTTGCATTTGTCGTATTAGATTTAGGTGTGTAATAATTTTGTTGAATCCATCCTTGTGTGTTCAGAAAGGAGGTGGTAACTTTGAGAAGCGACTGTGATAGATATTTATACGGTCAGCGGTTCTTAACATCTGAGTCCTCTGTGGTAAGAAGATAAAATTTCAACGCCACCTTATTGCTCATCTTATTTTGTATGTACAGTTAATCTTTCCTTCAGAGATCGCAACCAACCTTGTATAGTAAAAACCACTAGTTATTATCTTGGCGTCATAAACAAAAGGTAACGACGAACGTATTGCAATGCCTATAAAGACAAAAATGGTGAGATCGTAATCTAGTAATATCAAAATTTTACTGACTCATACATGAACCCATAATGAGAGTTAAATGCTCATTTCAAAGTACGGTAATAATAAGGGCATAAACGTCTGTTTTATTTTGATAAGCGTTTTAAAAGTATAAAGTTGGCTTGCATGCAGTAACCTTTACATTGTATTACAGAAATGAGTTTTACCTACTGCATTTTACAGGTACTATAACATACATAACCTCAAAATTGTATCTATGTATAATAGGACATTTGACTGGAACTTCCTATATATTTCCGTGCTAAGATTAGTAACATTGCAAAGCTAATAAGTAACTAATTAATTTGTGAATAATGATAGCAAGAACTGTGGGGTAGTATGCCAAGCAACAATATTCTCGACACACTTCGCGCCACACAAATTAACAATTAACTCAGAAAGGCCGTTTCGAAGACACGTGGGTCTTCATCTTCAGCCGCGTACCGATTGATGTGAGAAAATATATGTATATTAAATCTAACGAAGTCACTTTATCTCTGCTCTTCAAGAAAAAATATATGGAAGTACCTACTTTTGCCCCTTAGACTAAAAAGCAAGTTAAAATAAGGAGAAAAGGCGGAAAAGGGTCTTGTCACCACGAAACGCAAGACATGTGGCCATCTCACGCTATTAAAAATAAAAATCGAGTGAGACAACGTTTATGACCTTTCTATCCGTTAAATTTCCTTTGTCCTTTATCCTTTCTATCCGTCAAATTTCAATATCGAAAGGTATTAGTAAAGTTTTTAAGGGACAAGAGGTAAACGTATGTTTCACTTCGCGAAATATACTTAAAAACTTTCTTGGCAATCCAAAAGATAAACCGGACATGAGAGAAACGACAGGAATTCACAAAATTGCATGTGGTGATTGTGATAAAGCCTATATTGGTCAAACGAAACGAGCGATAGGTACTAGATTCAAGTCAAGTGTGTGTCAAGTATAGCACAACACATAAACGATACCGGGCGTAATATTGAATTAGAAAACCTAAAATTGATTAAAAACGTGATTTCGCCTCTTGAACTGGACGCCTATGAAACTATCTACATAAATAAGAATGCGAACCTAATCAATAAAGAGAAGGGACCTTTACACTTTTCCTATCTTTTCCATTCACTACGGTAAAGAGGTCATTTGATTTATGGTTGTGCTATAATAAGAGACGTCGATCCTTTCGTATATTCCGCATATGCCCAGTATTTAGTTGAGGGGTGTAAATGGAAAGAACACAAATTTGACGTATAGAAATGACATAACCGTTATCTCACTCGATTTTTATTTTTATTAGGGTGGGATGGCCACATGTTTTGCGTTTCGTGGTGACAAGATCCTTTTCCGCCTTTTCTCCTTATATTAACTTGCTTTTTAGTCTAAGGGGCAAAAGTAGGTATTTGTATATATTTTTTTTAGATTTAATATATGTTCTCTCACATCAATCGGTATGCGGCTGAAGATGAAGACCCACGTGTCTTCAAAACGGCATTTTGGAGTTAATTAATAATTTATGTGGTGCGGAGTGTGTCGAAAATATTGTTGTTTGTTAATTAATTTGTGCTTTATTTACTGGATTATTATTTGTTTTACACACTTTTTCAAATCTAAATTTTAACGTGCTGGTAGAATTTTACCCTAAAGTTCTACGGGCAAGACTTTCGGACGCCAACTGTATATCCTTGTATAGGAATATGGAGCAGTTGGTAGTATTGAGTGAGTGACAAGTGACTTTACGTGCCTTTAACTTGATTACCGAGTCGAATGTTAAACTTGCGTGTCGCCTAATAACAAATCTGGCAGAAGCAATCATAGACCCTAACAGAAAGTTATTATTTGGTCAGGTCAGGCGAGCACGTCAGTTGCTACATTAACTTTGTCGATGGTCGGGCTGATGCAGGCGCACAAACCTACTGAGCGCGGAAGTCGGAGAGAGACGAGAGGAGGCGTCAGGACCGTAACGGGCTACATGTAGAACTTATAACCATTAATTCTACCCGGCCATATATAAATAAAAAGCGGGGGTGGCCATTTAGAGGGCGCGTCAGGCGGCGTAGGGGGTGGAACTCTTACGTAATATAATTACTTTGATAAGTATTACGACGTAGCGGCGATATAAACAGGAAGCATTTTAGTGAAAGGTTATTTTTAAACTGAAACACGATTAAATGAATACAAGGGACCACTTGGGCGAGGTTCTTATTTAAAATCCTTTTATTGATATTAATTGCTTTACTTTAAAAAGCTCCTAAATTGTTGATTCTTATTCCAAAAGAATTTCCATCGCACAATCAGATTGCTACACATTCATCATTACTGCTTACATTATCCTCTATTTCTGACACCTCTTCATTCATTTTGTGTCCCTAAGGCATGGTTCTTTTCTGTCGTTAACGTTAACTGACAAGACCTTACCGGAAATATTCATATATGAAGCCTTAGCTATACAATATACTACCTTCCGTGTTAAATTTAACCTTTAAGTGGTGAGGATGGAAGACGAGAACATAGCGCCTTACAAGATTGACAGTTCAATTTGTCTTCATTTGCGAAAAACGATGAAAGAAACATAAAAAGGGATGGAATATATGTTAAGCGGTGGAAGGAGTATACGTCAAAGATGTACACTTGCGTAGGAAGGAATAAGGAATGTTATTAAAATGGGAAATGCGAACTAGTTTTGATTAGATCTTAGAAAGTGCGGTGTCTTTTGTAATTTTTTTTCCTAAGTACGGTTTCTTTCTTTATTCAAGCTTAAATACAAAGCCTCAATTAAAACTGGAATATGGATAAAAGACCATGAAGTTCCAATAAGAGTAGCAGAAGGAAACCATCAATTGAGCGTAAGTAATTGAGCTATCATCATCAGCAGTAAAACAGAATTCTGGAAGCTAATAGAATTGAAGGTAACGATTTATGTGGTTTCATTCTACGTACCATGACATTAACCACAGAATATTTTTTACGATCTGTTATTTCGTCCACACATAACCACAGCTTTTATCTTTCAACTCCGACTTAATTCTTTTTTCAATATGTTCACGAGCAGATGGCACAATTCTTTGTAACGATGCCCGACTTGGTAATTTGCAGTTCGAATATTTATTTCAAAAGAAGACATATGCTTCCTTGTCTAGTAAATTAAACGGTAGATTACATGCAATAAAGGTAACACATAAATTAAATTTAAATTTGACATAGTGTCATGTGCAGTTTTTTTTATGAAGAATGAATGAATGAAGAACACATTGAAGGGATATCACAAACTACACATTGAATTTTAACGCCAGCATAATTTAGGTCAGGCATTTCTGCCATCAATTCTGTTACTTTGTCCAACATTGGTCATTTTCGCGACGTGGGCAACATTTTTAAAACAAACGTAGAACTACGAAATAGTATCTACGGCAGCGTACATGTATATACAACAGATTTGGTTGAGACTCGCAGTTATACTGAGGGTTGTATCGAACCTCCGTCACTGCCCGTTTGCGCAAGTGAGCAATTCTACATAACTGACCAGATAACGTATTTAGGCACCCGGCAAAGCCTACGACTTTTGTTATTTTTGCAAGCGAAAGGGTGCAGCAAAATAGACTTACACATTTTACAGGTCAATAACAAATAAAAGGTAAACGTTAAGGAAAACAACCTTATATTTTTCAATATTACATATTATAAGGTTTTATCTATGTACGTTTTGAAAATAACCGTCCAAATGGCGGGTCCTCACGGGCAATACACATACGAAGTCGCTCTAAGAAGTTCTGCATAACACTCTCTAGTACATCTTGAGAAATAGCGGTGATTTCTTGTATTGTGTCCTTGAGTTATTTAAGAGTGTGAGGCCGATGTCTGTAAATCTTATCTTTGACCTAGCCCCACAAATAAAAGTCGCAGGGGCTCAGATCAGAGGATCAAGCTGGAAAGTTAACATCGCCTCAAAATGAAATCAAATGTCCAAGAAATATTTCTCACAATAAGGTAAGGGAACGGTGAGTGGTATGAGATGTGGCACCATCTTGCTGAAACCACAAGGAGCCTGCATCGTGTTCTCGAATTGTGCCAATTGGGGTCGAAAAGTGTTCTAGCATGTCACAGTACCGGAGAGAATTCACAGTTACGGTAACGCCATCCCCTTCAAAAAAAATAAGACCCCACAATGCCCAATCTAGAAATCGCGCATCATACCGTGACTTTTGGGCTATGAAGAGGTCAGTACCGAAAGTTCTGCTTATTCACTGTCCCACAAACATGGTAAGCGCCAGCCGACATGTTTCTGTCTACCCGGCGTCATCAGCATCGCTCCGAGCACAAAAATCCCTTCTCACCGTTGTTATTTGCCTCTCGGGTTTACTAATCTCCAAACAGCACCAAAATATATCTGTTGGCGCCACCTAGTCCCAAGAGATATAGTCATGCCATATAGAAAGTAGCGACAGGAACCGGAGTGCAGAAGCTAAACCACAGCTACGCCATCTTGCGTTAAGCAGCCCATGAGCTGCTCGAGAGGTGGTGACGTCAATTTTTCGGTATTTTCAGACCTTTCGGACGCATTTTTATTCTAAAACGTTCAAAATCAGAACATTTTGTTATTCCATCAAAACTTGTTCTTGCAACGCATTTCTGAAGATACATACTAGCTAACTTATGACATAACTTCATAAAAACCCAACAGAAAATTCATTCAAAGAAACGCTATTTCCATAAGGTAGCGCGCAAGAAGTCAGTAAACGTAAAACACACGGTTCAAAGGTGATCACCCTTATCTCGTCCCGTTTCCCCCTTCCTTTATATTGATTCCGCTTTGATTGAAAACCAGATGAACTAGAACTAAGTCGGTTTCACGTGAACCGACCGAGATGTCGTCGACTGCAATCGACTGACTGAAACTGAAGACGGCGACGATGCCAAAAAACGACGTCCCAACTCCAACGGACAAAACGAGAAGAGCAAAGAAATAGAAATTCATTCGGAACGTCTCAGGGGAGAGGCCCCGCGGCGAATCTCTTTGGCATTACGAAAGAACGGAGTGGAAAGGAAAGAAAGCTAACGGAAAAAGGAACGACGAAGAGACGGAGATGGTTTCGACGGAATCAGTTCGCTGAATGACGAGAAACGATGAATTTCCAGACAAGTCGGCGCGCGCGCGGCACTCCGGAACGAAAGAATGGACGAATCTAGAGAGGGAACTGAACTAAATGCTTCAGACGTTAATTTACATTTCGAGAGGAAACGAGGGAAGTTATTTATTCCTTCTGTCACGCCACTGTACGCGGCGGGGATTTAAACGCGTTCGGGAAAATATTTCATTTGCGTTTAATGAACTGATTTCTTTCCTTTTCTTGTGGTTGGTATTATCGTGTATGTATTATTGGCTCGGTTCAGGTTATTCCAATCTAATTTTGATTACTGTACCATCTTATTAAATATTATCTTGCCATCAGCGTTTTACGAAAGTGCATTAATTAGTTTTTGCTTCGTTGCACTATAAAAAATGTTTATGCAAATAAACTTTAAACGCACTGAGTTTGTACTAACAGTACGAGATTCCGGGCTGCATTGGTCGATGTTTCGCTAAACACTGCGGCTGACATCTTCAGGGCGATGTTGAAAGTTCACTAGTCGCCTAGTGGAGGAATGGTGATTCAACCGGGACCACTCTGCAGTAAGTAGTCGTGCGGCTGGTTGTCCTAACACCGTGTTGAACAGACAGCATTGATTGGTTTGTCACTAGGAAGTGCTAAGTGCCATGCGTACATTTTAGCAAATTATTTTGAGCATTTTTTTCAAGAAAAAAAGAGGGATCTACCACCACATTTTACCATTCTTAGCTTCTGACATTCCTTGGAGACAACTAGGCCCTTATAGTATTCTAGTCCTTACCACTTTTAAAACATGTTGCTCCTTATGCAGTCTGTGCACTTCTTATTTAGTTCCTTGTGAACCCCTTTTCTGTTTTTGCATACTCTAAATATTCTTCACAGTACCTTCTTTTCCCACCTTGTTATTTGAATATAGTCTCTTGTTTAGCAATCGCATCCGACACTCGCATACCGTGTTATTCAGAAAATTAAATTTAATGTAATTTTTTGCAAATTTTAAAAAGTAGTGACTATAATTGAAATCATTCTTTGAACTTCCATCAGGTCACATTTTTTGCAGTTTCCAGTTAACGAATTACTCGCTTTTATAGGTTATTGCTTAGGGTACTTACTGTTTCTTTGTTCTGTGTTGATGTATTGCTGTTCTAACATGAATGGATCCTTCTTAGAATCTATGGTCCATTCTGTATCTTGTCAACAATATCCACAATGAAGTGGTATCTATTTAAGGACAACTAGCAGTTTGTTTTAATGCCAAAGTTACACATTTGGGGTAGATCAGAATGAGTCAGCGGTTCTAGACGTTTCTCTCATTATTTTTCTTTGCGCACATTGAACTTTGAAAGTAAAAGTAACATAATTGGTTTGAATGTGAAGAAATCAAATGGCTCATAGGGTATTAGGCCATTTGATACCCTGATGAGAGCACATAGTTCACACACCATTCTCTAGATTGGCTAACGTTAAATCACCTAATCGATATGCATATATATACACCAATATGTATATGGATCTATAATGTTCGAAAAATTTAATGACAATACGCTCGGGTCCCGAGATGATATATTAAAAGTCGGACTTTGATCTATTGTTCATTGAAAATTGCATTATAAAAACTCGACCTAAAATGTCTTTGATATATGAAACGGTGACTCTAGTCGCGCTGAGTGAAGCATAAAAGCGAGGCGTTAGACGAGCGAGGGAGTAGGTGGGATAGGGAGAATGAGCGATGGCGCGTCGTCCACCTGCGGACACGCTCTATTATTCAAATCGTTTGCTGGATCGTACAACATACGAATACGTCGCTGGATTTTAACTTTTCGCGTTTTATGACAGCGGGTATGCATTTGAACGATGTAAATCGACGTTGATAAAGGGGCGGCTATTCGAATCGTATCGATCTATTTCCTGACCTATTAGCATAGCAACAATACGTTGAAGATGTTTGAAAAGCGTTATTTATTTACGGTGTACGCTTGGCCTCAGAAGTGGTAGATATTTCGCATTTTTGGTAAAAGACAGTTACAATTGGGAGCTTATAAAACAGAAATAAGTACTATCAGTCAATTCTTGATTCTTAGATTACTAAAGCACAATGTCTGGATTTAGAGATTTGGAATAAATTTTTAAGCATTTCTATCACTTCCTTCTTAATTTTACCAAAATAAAATGTTGATAATGATAATGTTTCGACTTTCATAGGAATTTGAGTCTCGTTCTTATGCCGAATGTGGTGAAACTTCCACTAGATGCAAATTTTGAACCTTTCACTGAATGTCCAATCACTGATATATCTCCAATAAGGAACTTGTCGACCATACAACTTGGCATTAACAGCTCTACCATATTGAAGCAACTCAAATTATTTCTATTTCTTTAAAATTCCATCATACACTTAACATAACCCTTTTTCCAAAGAGATCTCGTCGAACCAATCGATGCAATCATCAGGCTTTTGCTCTATATGCACCTACTGCTTATCAGGATTCACAAAAAGGATTTTCATCCGGTATTACAATCCAACACCAAAAATGATCATCCGTGGAGTTTTCAAGCAATTATCTGTAGACCTTTGCTTGCCATTGAATTTGATTTTCGGTTACTTTATGTGGAACAGTTTAAGGAAGCTTCCTGCAGAAACCAAAGCGATGCAAATGTTGAACGATTGTGTCCTTTGAAGGGTACAACGTCCGATGTATTAACTATTGATCCGATGTTTTAAGTTTGCCCAATATAACTGCTACCGCAACCCAAACATGGAACTTTACAAATAGAGTTACTTAGAGTTCCATTCCTCCATGTTTGAGTTGCGACAGAGGTCGGTAGAGATTTACGAAAATGCAATTTCATCTTTTGAATCATAAGTTGATCCATTGCATGAATAAGGAAGATACATTTTGATGGTAGCAACGTTTCTTGCACGCTTTAGTCTGCAGCGAAATTTTGGGCAACTTCTAAGTACATATTCAACTCTATAGCATGGCCATCGAGTCCGAAAAACCAATAAACCACATCAGAAAGAATTATACGGAGTATAGACACTGTACAATGGCTGCTAAACCCTACATTACATGATACAATTAATGTTCTGTCAAATACTGGTATTTTAGAATAACTTCAGAATCAAGCACAACTCGTGATAAAATACATCTTTACGTATCAGAAAACATTTTCAAGAGTAAATTTAGGAATAAAGTTTATTATCACGCCCAATACTCTGATATTATATCGAGATTCATTTCCATCTTCTATGGTTTACTACAGCTGGAGGATTCCTTACAGACACTAAAACGTTAATCCCTCTCAAACGTTGATCACCATAAATCTGTCGTTTTATATCATCTACCACATTAAACGGAATTAGCCGTGGAACTTGTTACGGACGTTTTATTTTTGGGTGCCACTAATATCCGAAGACGATCCACATTAGGCGGTGCCCTCTTCTTAAGAGAGTATTAGTCCTCCGTGGTCGTAATTTATCGAAATACCTAAGCTACATTTGTATACATATGGATAGTAGTATACCATTCTAAAACGTGATAACTAGGCGCATATGCATCCTATTAGACGCATAGTTCTTCTCGAAAATAACATATGTACAATCGAGCTAAGAACTGCTTTACATCACACTAGACGTAAGCCTTTTTACCTTTTATTCGGTTGTCGCTTGTTAATTGTTATCGCGCGCTATGATCTTGTAGAACATGCTCGGATTTACGGGTAGACACCTATACGATGCGATGATTGGGTACGAGGGGATCGTCTTTAAAATGCGGTAAAAGCTTTGAGAGTATCGCCTTCTCTTTTTTACATACCTTTTTTCTTAATTATGTTTCTATGATTTCGATAAATTGAATTACGTTAGCGTTGTCGTCCCTAAATGTGGAAGCATTCAAAGCGGTAAGTGCCTTTTGCGTAAGTATTCTAGTCTTTATCAGAAATTACGATGAAAGATACATCTGAGTAATAAAAAGACGACCAAACGAAATATGTTCGGGAAGATCATTAACAAACAGTAAAAAAATGAACGACGCTGAATGTCGTAATTTAGGTTGAAGCCATTAGAAAAAATATTACTAACCTTGACGGACAGGCTCCTGTTGTTTAGAAAAGAAATAATCCAATCATGAATCTATTAACCACATTGAATGCCTGGTTAGATCGAACAAAAGCGCCAAAACATATCCATTACTATCGATTTTTTCAACGACACACTATATTAGTTCATTGCGCCCTGTTTCAGTGATCGACCCTTTCAAAGGCCGAATTATCTATCGGTCAATATATTGTTTTTATTCAAAAATGATCTAATTTTATTGCAAAAAACCTTTTCAACAATTTTCGAGAATACGCTTAACGAAGTGGGTCTACAATTCTCAATGCCCGTAGGATCTCCCTTCTTAAATATTGCGTAATGTTTTACAACAGGGAAATGTTCAAAAAATGGAATTTTTGTAAGTTAGTTAAATGATGAGATGAACTGGGGGTTTGGAAGTGTTCTTACACACTCTTTCGGCAATTTTAAACGAATTTTTATATCAGTAAATGGAAATTAACAAAAATGAAAATTGAAAAATGCAAATAAACCTGGATTTCTGAGACGATGTCATGTTTATATGGGATTCATGGGGAACTACCAACCCTCAAACCCCAACCTTCACTTTTACCTTGAATTTTTTTACTATGATTTGAATATTGCACGCTTTGAAACTTGGAACGCAGTCAAAATACGAGTTACCTCGATGAAAGCTTGACCAAATGTAATCAAATTAATTGGCGTTCCTCCACTACATTATTTTAATCGCGATGGCGATTGCTTTGTCCATAGCAAATTTTGATAATACCCTTCTAAATATAACATGACGATGAAATTTCGACGAATAAACCTATTTATTAATCTGGCATAATGTAATCAATGCAGTGGCGCGACTAGATGATTCAAATATGATATTCTGTAATCCAAAATTTCAATGGCAACTGTTCAACGATAAATTTCACTGACGTACTTGACAAACCGTTACGAAAGATATTTAATTTATGAAATCATGCTCGAAATGCCTTTGAATTTACCCTGTTGTTTGTTGTAGGAACGTTTTTTATTGCTTTTTAAGATTTACGAAAGGGAGAAATTGTACAGAAGAGGAATTTTGTTCCCGTTACCACACATTTGTCGTTGTCTGGACTTAATTAAATTACTTAATACTCCCACTCCGAAGATTGGGGGCTCGGGGAGGACTAGAGGCTCCTGAAAAAGCGAAAACAGATATACGTGCTCGAATGACAGCTGCGTTTGACGATGTAAATATACACCACTACAATAGAAACAACAACGGCGGATTTTTGGAAACTTACCAGTCGAGAGGAAGATATTAAGTAAAGTCGACAGGGGCCGCGCGATAATTCCAGCAACCCTCTTGATAAAGGTACCAGGGACATCGTTTGGACCGGTGCTCAATACCTCGTCAAAAGTCACTTGGCTACAGTACATTGAGTTGCCAACACTCCGCTTACCCATCGTGCAGTTTTCAGATAATGATGATCCAAATTGATTATCTAGTTTACGCTCGACATCGGTACACAGGTACTCACCAAAAGTATTGGCTATTTCCATTGAATCAGTAATGGAACTGCCGTCGACATCCCTTACGCCGAGTTTGGTAGTGTTACCTTTAAGCTGGTTAATCACATTCCAAGTAGTTTTCGTGATATTAGTTGACTTATTGATCCCATTAGTGAAATATTGTACCTTTTCGAATTTAATTTCTCTTTGTATATTTCTGCAGAAGAAAACTTTTACCTCGATGCCCAAGCAATGTTCCTTATATTTTAAACATGGATCGTCCGACAAACCTAGAAAATTGTAGCTCGTTAGGTATTGACTTCCCGTCTATGCCCGCTATTATGCTCCAGTCATCATTGGTAATAGTACGGAAGCGCATCACGAATTTTGTCGCAGTTCAAAATCAAGCAATTTCGAACACAGTAAGTTGCCATATCGGAAAAAACATCGCCTAAAGAACGCAAGACGTGTCAACGAATTGAGACCAAATATGCGGTTGCACAGCAGAATTAGGATCATTTACGTAAATTAAGAACGTTGCTGGTCCCAACTCCGACCCCTGAGGAAATAATCGTTACATTCGTTAATCGGAACAAGTCGCCAATGCGAACATTCTTCCGGATTACAGCAGAAATATTTCTCTTAAATAACATGCAATTGACACCCTTACATAACGCAGAAAATTAGCTAATGTTAAAATCGCGGTAATTGTTTTAAGAGTACCATAAAAATATGCGGTAACAGCCAGAGGCGTGGCGAGCGCATAAAAATTTACACATAAAATAGAAGGTAAGAAATAAATTATAAAACGTGCTGAAACACTTACCGTTTTAAAAGTCTTCCGTGAAATCACAAACTGGGTAACATCTGTTAAATATTTGAATCATTAGATATGTTTCCACAGCTGTTTCGGTCAAGTGAGTACGACGTGCGGAATAAATGTCTTTTAATGCCGAAAACGACCGTTCGACATCTAGCGATGTTATATTGGCATATTTAAAATAATCTTTGAAACAACTTAGTGCATCTTCACACGCACCTTCACAAATTTGTCTTAATATAAGAAAATCGGAGTCTTTCTCTAAAACACTTTCAAGTTTTCGTATTACACACCAATTTGTTTCGCCTTCTACAGTGCATAACTGTGCGTGAACATTATTCACAATTTGAACAAAATCCACTAGCGACATCGAAACATTTTGTAATTTTTCTATTCCCTCCGTTAGTCCGAAGCAATTGTTGTGAATAGTTTGTAAATCTCTTTTAACCTGACTATCTTAAAATATTTCTTGATTGCTGCAGCTTCTGTCGGATTGAATTTTAAAACTACCTTCTTTACTTGATCAAAATATTTGTTGTACTAAAACGCAGCCTGCAACCATGTTCCCCAACGTGTAACAATCGGTTGTGGTGGTTCAGGTAAATCAGGACACAGTTTGTGAAATAGTCGAGTACGTTTCGGGAACTTTAGAAACACTGCCTTTGTACTAGCAATCAATGCATTTACTAGTGGAAAACATGTAGGAATCGTTTGTGCCGCAAGATTTAGAATATGGATTTTACACGTTAAATGTAAGAAGTTACCACTGTGTTCTTTAAGAGATCGGTCCAAAGAACGCATGTTTGCGGCACCATCACTCATAAACATTAGAAGTTGCTTAGTTGAAACTTCAAATTTGTTCAATGAGTTCAACACCGCCTTTAAAATCTCATTGGCAGTACAATTTATAACTCTTTTGGAAGCAAGTAAGAAGTAGGATGGCGGTCGATGTGATTCCATTGTACGTACCATTACATTAACTACAGAATGTTTTTGACGATCTGTTGTTTCGTCCACACACAACCACAGTTTTTTATCTTTCAATTCCGTCTTCATTCTGTTTTCTATATGTTCACGAGCAAATGGCACTACATTTCGTATCGATGTCCGACTAGGTAATTTACAGTCCGCATATTTATTCCAGAAGGAGACAAATGCTTCTTTGTCTAGTAAACGAAACGATAGATTACATAAAATAAGAGCAACACATAAATCAAATGTAAATTTTTCTTGGTCTCGTATGCCACTTTTTGCAGAAGAATGCTGTTTGCTTTCGATGTGACGTTGACAATGGCTTCTGGACCAACACATTAAAGGGATTTTACAAACTAGACATTGAATTTCAGCGCCATCAAAAATTAAGTCCGGCATGTCCACTATAAAGTTTTTAACTGTGTCTGCCATTGGTCGTTTTCACGACGTACCTAACTGCGACATTTTTATAGCAAACATAAGCGTACAATTACGAAATAAGTTACGACAGCCTACATATACACAGAACTACTCGCATACAGCATCGATTTAGTACTAACGCTGTGAACGCGTGAAATAAATAATCGCCGACTCCGCACCACATATCTACCACACTGACTGTTACCGCTGTTTGCCCAGACTAATGATCAGCTGCAGTCCCCGGCGTTGTTTTCCGCCTTTAACCTGTTGTCCCAAGGTGTCCATGTACTTCTGTTCCATTTTAAAATATCTGCTTCGCTTCAGAAATTAAGACATCACATTTCTGTATCTAACAGCGCCTTGGTACTAATTTCGAGCGAATGAGATACGACTCTATCTCTTTTTATAGTTTTAGCGACACCTAATGAAATATCCGATAATTTACAACCGTAATTAAAATAACAATAAACACGTTCATGGTTTACTGCGATTTTACAACCATTTCCCGAAACAGATGTTTGATGCGATACGGACCGAGGATAGCCGCTTTCTCTTCTACTCACAGGCCTTAACACTACATTACATTATATAACTAACCAACCGGAGCGATATACACTGTCCGCAAATATAATCGCGACACTTAAAAAAATGTGAGAAACATGTTTAAATTTGAGTTTACCTAAATTACATTGTAGGTCAATGTAAAAATACTTCAAAATACTACAAAAAGGTCTTGTGCCGGCCTACATTCACTAGTTACTCCATAAAATAACTTCCGACGTGCTTCCAGTCAATCTAGTAGCCGTATTCACAGAAATGTTGCGATTCCATTTGCAGACAGTGTATAAATAAACGAAATATTCAACTCTAAGCGCATATATCGTACAGGTACGTTAGAGGGCATGAAATTGTTACCCTAAATCTCGTATATAGCCTATTAAGAAGCCAATTAAATTAACACTCGTATATTATTCGTTGTAAGCGATAAATTGTAAATTAGTTGAGGTATCTCTTTCTATTTAACGCGAGAATAGAGTTTGTCGAGGAAAGGCAGGTACGAGTACCAAGTTGGGGAAACGTTGCCAAGCTTCGAATTAAATTTTAATTATTCAATACCTAACTTACCATACACCTCTGTAGCACCTATATACGCTTCTCCATTAAACAGATGGGTACAAATTTGCGAAAAGTGTGTTTATGTACTTTTACAGAACTTTTTTAAGTTAAATGCCTCCGACGTAGTTTCTCCTGGTATCACTTAGTTACTTTTGAATCAACAATGTCTAAACTGTTTTGAAACTTTCAATTTTTCGTATTGATTTGAACAATAAAGCACTCCGAGAACTATAGTCCATTCACTGTAAGTTCCGTCTTTTTAAAGGGCACTTCCCCTCCACAGTGATGCCAAATCCGCCAAACTGACGTTAGCCAATATAGGTTAGAAATCACAAGATTTTTAAATCACCGAATAAAACCAATAAAAATATGGGAGTAATTAGTCATTCTGTTAAATTTAGGCAAATTTCTGGATATTTCTATAGTTATTCCTGTTATCAATGCAAGATTTCAAAAATTCATAAATTACGATTGCGAAATTATAAACGGATTTACATTGCTAGAGGATAAGTAATGGTTTTAACCTGCAAAATTTTCAGATACAAGACGTTATATTAACTTGACCAATACACCTTGAAGTATTACTCTATCAGAATAACAAAAAAAGGGAATGCATCAAATACAGAAAGAAATAAATGCGAAACAACTAGACTGTTTATTAAATTTGTTGAATACATTATGCAAGACATATAAAATTCATTCAAGTCATTTATTGCTGTAGTGAGAAATATACAAGAGAAACAAGTGGTTATCTGGATTTTAAATACATAGGTGCGAAATGAGTACAAATGTAATTAAATATGTGAAAAACTCAATATTCATTCTCAGGTTCCGAACTTGAGATAATTTCTTCATCTGAAGATTCCCCTTCAAGGTTTATTATCAAAGGTAACACCTCTTCTTGGTCAAAACCAATTTCTCTCTCCCACCATTCAATGACAGTGTTTTCTGTATGGTTAACAGTATTGGACCACATTTCCGTTGTAATGTGGTCAATTGACTCTTGCCACATACTCAACACTTTTTCCATCCCAGATCCATCTCTTCCGATATGATTGTTATAGTAAACCTTACTTATACCCCAAATGTTCTCAATAGCATTGAATATGCAATGGTACGGTGGCAATCGCAAAACTCTATGTCCGTACTGGTGTGCCAGTTCATCCACAGCATAAATTTTGTTTGGTTTATGTCTAAAATAGATATATATATATGTATTGTATATATTAAAAAATAGTAAAACAACACTTACAATTGAACTAAATGTAATAGTTGCAATTTTAACATATCAGCAGCATATACAATGTTGTTTTGTGTCAGCCAAGTTTGAATGTCCTGTTTTTTCCAAGCTGCTGTTGGAGAAACATTGACGCATGTTCTGTGATATGGGGCATTGTCCATAATAATCATAGACGGTTTTTCCAAGTTTCTTAATAAATAATTTTCAAACCAGTCCAAAAATGTCTCTGCATTCATTTCTCCGTGGTAATCTGCATTTTTTGTTTTTGATGGGAAAATCAATGATGCACCAGGAATAAAACCACTGCGATTACCTGCATGTACTATGATATATCTAAAAATAATATTCATGTGGACCTCATGGGGCTATAATATCAGTTCACTAACCTTTTCCCATCAATTTTTGTTCTTTTAACACTTTGCACGCTGGTATCTTGCCAGGATCGACCAACTGTGCCATTCTCAAATACCCATGTTTCATCAAGGAATACCGGGTCCCAGAAATAACTATTTTTAATATTTTGAACGTAGTTTCGAAGGAAATCAATTCTTAAAAGAGCAATATCCGAACGTTCCATCATGGCTCTGCGAGGATCGTCTTTTTTCCAAGAAAACCCAATATTCTTTAAAATTTTCATTAACGAAGTTCTCCCCCAGAGAAAATTTCATCATCCTTCAATTTTTGTAAAAGTAAAGTTAATGTTACTTGTTGTTCTGAAAAGATACAAATTTAGCACTTCAAACCGCATTAGAATATGTAATAGTATTACTTTGTCTATACATAGTATAGAGTGCATTTCGGATTGCCACAACAGTGAAATCATCAACAGCTGTCACTGTTTTTACGCGGTGTCTGGTTTTCTTCGGGCTACTGAGGGGGCGGCATTCTTTTACTTCTGTCGAGATACCACAAACGGTAGATTTATTAATTGACAGGGCATCTGCAACTCTCTAAAAATTAAGTTGTAGTATATGTATAATACTTTTTATAATTTTTACCTGACGAACAGAGACTAATGGAATAAGGGGTCCACCATTATCACGTTCTCTTTCAAAATAATTTATAAGTGACGCGACCAGCGCTTTTGACTGCGAATTTAAACCTCTCGGCATAATGCACAATTTGTTCTGAAAAGAACAGTTATTAAAACGTATATAACACGATATATAATAACAAAATGCAACCAAAATGGAATAAAAAAACGTCAACGCACGAGAAACAGTAAACAACTGATGTTTTGGTTATCTTGCAACGAAGCATTGTGGAGGGGTGAAAGTTATTTTATATACAATTTTCTTTTTCTATATTACAGCTTCAATAATTGAAATATTAGTTTCAATTTAATTCAATTACTATATTCTTATAGTTCCAAAGGTGTTAAATTATTTCTAACACAAAAAGCAATTGTATTCTTTAAATTATGTTTTTGGTAATTTTGTTTTTCTTGATTGGCATCATCAGCCCTCAATTTGGGGGAAGACGGAACTTAGAGTGAATCGACTTTAGTAGAGGAAAGGCAGCAAATTTGACCTTAAAATGGTTAGCTTCCTTCTTGGCCAGCAACGCGGATATACCAAGTATCCCTGCTTTTTGTGTATGTGGGACAGCAGAGCTCGTGAGAAGCATTGGGTGCAGTCGAATTGGCTGCCACGATCTGACCTGAAACCTGGTGATCCAAACATTGTACATCAGCCACTTGTCGACAGAAAAAACATTATATTTCCACCTCTGCATATAAAATTGGGTCTCATGAAGCAATTCGTTAAAGCTTTGCGAACTGAAGGAGACTGTTTCAAGTATCTCATTTCGGCATTTCCTTAACCTGTCATTTGAAAAGATAAAGGCCAGTGTTTTTGATGGTCCACAGATTCGGCAGCTTATTAAAGATGAACATTTCATCAGAACAATGTCAGAAATTGATAAGAATGTTGGCATTGAACAACATTGTTAAAGACTATCTTGGAAATACACGAGCACAGAATTACGCCAAAATTGTCCAGCAACTCTTGGAGAGCTTCAAACTGCTAGGTTGCAACATGAGCCCCAAACTGCATTTTTTACATAGCCATCTTGCTAACTTCCCGGAAAATCTTGGTGCAGTCAGTGATGAAAAGGGGAGCGACTTCACCAGGATTTGAAGGTCATGGAGGCACGCTATCAAGGTAGATGGGATATACATATGATGGCTGACTATTGTTGGAGCATCAAGCGAGAATGTCCACAGATTAAACATTCCAGAAAAAGCTATAAGCGAAAATGTTTGCCTTAATATGTACCGTTCGATAAAAAAAACAACTATTTGTATGAACACAATTTAACTTGCAGTAACTATTATAGCCTTTGTATGAATAAAATTATTCTTTATAAACAGTATATTTGGTAAGTTTTTACTTTATTTTCCTTTATATGCACAATTTGTATGACTTCTGAGGGTATCCTGTAGCTTAAAAAGTAATAGTGTTGACGTGATTGACAAAAACTGTGGTTATTTTTGGATCCAGAGGCCAAAAGTTAGTTGAAAACAAGTGATAGATTTAAGACAACGAAATTGCTGTTTCCCAGTGTAATTTAAGATAGCTTTTTGTCTGCATGCGGTGCCATATTGTAAGGTTACCGAAAACTTCTAAAGTAAGGTGTAACTATGATATAGATGTCTTTGGAGCTCAGGTTTGCACATGGTTCAGTGTCCATAAAAAAATTGTTTCAAATTTTATCGGTAGTTTTTTTAACCGATAAATAGATGTGTGATAGTGCTGCGTTGTCTTATCATTTATAACAGCAAGCTTTCCATCCTATTAATCCATAAGTTGAGCTAGGTAATCGTATCTGCGATACATAGGCGTTTCACCGGAGTAAGGGGTTGTGCGCAAAAATCGATTCTCGCTTTGCCAACGTCCGCTTGTTTATTTTTCGTTCAGTTTAGGAAACGAGAACGTGCGTTGTGTTTTGTGTTACGTGTTATTCGTTATAATTATATTATTATTAATTTAAAATGTGTAATGTGAACAAGGCTAAAAAACGATCCTTTGCTGGCACAGTAAATAAGTTTATCTGTGACTTTCCGGATTTCTTCTACGACAGACAATAGAACAACTACAAAATAGAGCGCTGTCGTTAGTAGAGTCACCGCAAATACCGGACAAAGTCATCGATTTCTAGTAAAAAGTCCTCCTGTTGTAGTAGAAAACCTTATTCTGTTACCATGTTTTTCTGACGAAAGGTATGGTGTTATTCATTCCTAAAGGTATCTCTTTATTGTTGAAACAATTTTGTGTATCCATATAGGAAACGAATAAATATAAATTAATTACTAGAAACCATATGAGAAATAATTTAATAAAATTAACAGATAAACATCTAATCGATACTTACAAAACCATTCCCGTACGTATATCTATCGGAACTCTTGTTCTATGTTATGAGATATAACGATCATTCATTTCACATCTAAGTTTGTTTGATATTTAACATCGTGAACCTTTAAAAATCTGTCAACTGCAAGCTAATTGCTTGTCTCCCGATATAACGGATCGCCTTTCTATGCCCATTTAGGTAACCGTCATAACAATCGAGCAGGAAAGATATTATAACCTAAAAAAGGACGTATATAAGTAACCCGACACCGAACAAACAGGACGAGGAGTATGACAGACAGCTTGAATAAACAATATCCCAGAGATCCATCCTCTGTCTTCCTCTCCATCTCCAGCTTCCACCCCTTAGCCGAGCTTGATCTAATCCAACTGCATCAACAAAGATTGTTTAGGCTTCTTTCTGAAGATAATAATAAGCCCGACAGTGAATTTCAATCCTCTCCAGCTGCGCGTAGATCTTGAGGGACGTCTTTTTGAAATGGATTCCGAACATTACCGAGAGCGCGCCCTTTCGCGCATGGGGGGATGTAAATTCCCCCAGACCGCCAGGCTAGACTTCTTTTTTGGGTAGTCGTATACATAGGCGTCCCGCTGTTATTTCGTTAAATGGATTTGCCACGACATAAACCTGACCTTGCATATCAATAAAAGAGAATTTCCCTTTATTTATGGCACGATGCATTTCGATATGTGAAAATGCGTATGAGTCGTATAATGTGTAATGCGCCATTTCGAGGCTAAGTAACGGCTATTCTGAAGAGGGTGAGATGTTTTTTTACGGTCGCATTTGATATGATTTGCAGAAAGTTTGACGTAAAAGGATACGTTTTTATGCATAACAGGCAAAGAGGAATAAAAACAGAATTTTACTATATAGGGTGTAATTTAAATAGGGTTCC